>JANBXA010000741.1:29662500-32255000 GCA_030556225.1 Cricetiscus sungorus | reverse complement strand
TGTTTCATCATTGATTTGGCAGGCTGGAATGACTCAAGAGGTAAAGGAGCCTGCCCTGAAAGCCTAGGTACCTGGTTCTGATCCCCGGAACCCATGTCAAGGTGGATAGAGAGAATTTAATGCATAAAATTGACCTCTAATATTCATATATGCATGTTGGAATACAGTAATAAATACTCTAAAGTTAATTTATTCTAAATAACTAAAAGGAGATCCATATTGCAAAGTTGTGAGAAACTATATGAGAGTTATATGTTAGTGGCCATATTTTAACACATTAAAATGTTGATTCTTTTCATTGGTGTGTTGATGCTCTGTGGTTTATAACTACATTCATATGAATAATAAGCATCTTTAAACTGATGTTGACTTTTTTCATCTGGATATGAACAGTGTTTAGTGTCCTGATGCCAATTACTGAGGGGCATAAAGAATGTTATGATCATAATAAAGCTATTAATATAATTCACAAGGTTTTCTACACCAGATTGTCTATGTATAATATTGACTCTATTAATTTTCAGGGCCATTGAATATAAGTGATCATGGAAGAACTGCCCTGTCATGGCCATAGGTAAATCATGTCTTATGCTCCATTGGATAAGACCTCTTAAAATTATATTGAGATCTATAAATATGATCTAGACAAAGGATGGAAGCCTTTATGGTAGGGTAATGACAGTGTCAGAGTAAAGCAAAATGTAAGGTGAAGGTTTAGAGAGTTTGTTGCCAATGTTGCTCTTTCATTGGCTGTAGTCTGAGACAAGATAACATTGATTTCACTGGTTTTCTGTTTCCTATTTGTAAGGCTTTATAGAAAAGTATTCTTTCCAAATGTCCTTTCCAGCTCAATAAATCGTATTTGTCTCTTAAAGTATGTTTTTGTTGCAAATATAAGTTTGTTGATGAGCTCTATTAGTTCTTGTTGTATGTTTACTCATTAAAATCTTAGTAATTTTTAAATGGGAAAGTTAATTTCATGGGAAACATCCAGAATCATAGTCAGGATTTATCTTCCACTTTCTAATATTGGAAATCACTGCCAAACTGAATGGTTTGCCCTTCCTTCTGTATGTTAATGCCTCAGTCTGGTTCAAGACTAGACTTTGCTAAATTTCCTACATAAACTACTTCTCTGAGAAGTCAGAATTGCTGAAAGTTAATTAAGATTTGTTTACATGATGGCAGAGAGTGAAATTTTTTATTGCATGTTTGTCATAATGATAAGCATATAGCATGTTAATAATGTTTTTACTTCAAAATACAGAACACAATTACCATAGACAACAATTAAAATATGCTGTATATTCTTTAAAAAATAATGGTCATGTTTTTCTTTTTGTTATAAACTAGAAAACAATAACTATAAAGCTTGGACATTGATTAAAATCCTTGTTTATACATTAAAACATTAAATTATGTAAACTGTCATTTTTATTATCAAAATAACTCTCCTTAAAAGTTTTCTTGCACTTGAGTTCCTGTGTTATATGTAAACTTACTTTTTATATTCCTATGTTTGTTATTCTTAATTCATTGACTTGAATTTATTTCTAATACTTTTTTGTCTGTTTCATATTAATGAGGTTTTATGTGAATTTTAAAACACAGGTTTACATCCTTGAGGGTTCTGTGCATAGTAAATCTAGATTTTTTTATTAATTTTCAAATACTTCTTAACTAAATACCAAAAAGAAGTCTGTAAATTGCTCAATCTCAATTATCCTACCACTAACATTTGCATTAGACACATACAAACTTATTAGAGTTCAAGAGAAAAACAATTAAGTTATCAATCAATACATGTTATAATGGGTCTTGAACATGCTGAAATCTGAATCTACAAATGGACAGCCATCAGGCAATTATATGTTAAATTGGATTTATAACCATGACCAACTTTAATTGGTCATAAAAATCAATTGCTTGCCCACCAGAAGCAAGTCATGGATCCACCCAAATGTATAAACCTGCTTAAAGGTAAATGCCTCTCTTTAGTAATAGTACAATAAAATGAATACAAATTTCTCCAGCACTAAATATATAGTCACCATGACTTGGTTAGTAACTGACTGCTTTCCTAAAGTAGTATCTGCCATTTTCTGTTTCAGTTAGGCTACAGTCAACAACCATCTCCAACTAGGTCATATCCTTAACCTCCATTTCTTCTCATATTTAGTTACTCTTCCATTTTTTTCATGTTTGCTAAAATACAGGTGACAACAATGGACTTCCTTTAAAAGAAAATAAATCATTTTGGCTTTTTCATTCAGTTAATTTTCTGATAGAGCCTTGTACAGTGAGACAATATCAAAAGTTCTTGTCTTTGCTATATTATACAGCATATGGCAAGGTACAGTGAGCACATCAGTAAAATACATCTGTGTTTGTGTAATTTTGTAATTTTGACTCTCCTTATTTCCATAAATGCTTGTTTTGCTGTAATTAACATTACTTACATGTCACAGCATTTTAGATAAGCACTGGATTTTCAGACAATTACCCTATCTTATACTTAGAAGTTCAAGTTGGTCCTCTTACTGGTATAAAACAATCACAATTAAAGTAGTGTATGATTTTCTTATTTGGAATTCAGATCTAGACGGATATATGCATGTATTCCCTGTGCCTGGACTTCTGTTTATGACTCAGTTCAGTAGTACTTCACTAACTTATCTACCATCATAGAGCCCTCATCTAGTAGTTGATGGAAACAGAAGTAAACACCCACAGCTAAACACTGAGCCAAACTGGAATCCAGATGCAAAGAGAGAGGAATGATAAGAAAATGGAA
This sequence comes from Cricetiscus sungorus, assembly GCA_030556225.1. Lineage (NCBI taxonomy): Eukaryota > Metazoa > Chordata > Mammalia > Rodentia > Cricetidae > Cricetiscus > Cricetiscus sungorus. The sequence goes on along the minus strand of JANBXA010000741.1, from coordinate 32,252,206 downwards.
ACAAGACCAGACCACAGAAACCCACAGAGACAGCTATACTGAACAAGGGGGAGCTAATGGCCCCCCAGACTGATAGCTGGGAAACCACCATTGGACTGACTCAGACTCCCTGAACGTGGGTCTCAGTTTAAAGGCCTGAGCAATCTAAGGGACCTCTGATAGTGGAACCAGGATGTATCCTTGGTGCACAGAAGGACTTTGGGAGCACATTCCTCATAGAGGGATACTCCCTTAACCTAGAGGCAGGAGGGAAGGCCTAGTCCCTACTCCAAATGATTTGACAGATTTTGTTGATCCCTCCTGGAAGGCATTACCTTCCCTGTGGAGTGTGTGGTGTGGATGGGATGAGAGGGTAGTTAAGGGGCATGGGAAGGAGTGAGGGAAGAAGAGAAAAAGGGAGAGGGAGAGAGAACTGGGGTCAATATGTAAAATAAGAAAAATATAAAAATAAATGAAAACTTACTAATATACTTTTGCTAATAATTTTTCTAGAGTTTAGGCTTGTCAAAATACATATTGAATTTTAAAATACATAATGAATTTTAATGTTTTCCCAGTTTATCTAACAAAAATGCACAAGTACTATTTAGTGAGAATAGAACATTTCAAGTAAATTATTTAATGTAGCATAGTAAGACGCCCTTGATCTAGGAAAGATCCTTCAAGTTAAGAAATTTAGAGTGTATATAAGAAGGGAGTAGATATTTTATATAGGATAATCAGAGTAGGATTAAAACAGAAGCCGGTATCGGAGCAACAACTAAAAATATATACATTTCCATTCACCCATACCTATGCCAGAAAGGTGCTTCAGAAATTAGTAGCAAAAGTTGTGAAATATGTACTGGCTGAAGTGAGCACAATGGAACACAGAGGCCAACATTGCTACAGTAAGTAGATTACAGAAAGTATCAAAATCAGGAAAATAATATATGCATGTACATATTGTGATATATTAAATGTAATATATATTAATTTCTTGCTATATACACATGTGTACATATATATTTATTGTGCATCTGATATATTATATATAGTATATATTAATTTCTTGATATATACACACACACATACATGTATATTGTGTATCATGTGTGAAATTTGAAATTATTACTGTTGTTCTTTAATTACAGTTATAAGAATAAAAGTAGGAGAAAAGGTGAGGTTGGTAGTCCCAGGTAAGTGGCATCCCAAGGTAAGGGACTAGGTGGGAGAGCATAGTGGGTTACATAACAGATGAGGGTAACCAAGGCAGCAAGGCAGAGGAAATAACATGCCAGACAGATAGAGCTTAAATGAGGAGTTTATTTAGAAAGGGGAGTGAGGGAGAAGGGAAGAGACATAGAGGCACCCAGAACAGAAGAGGAGAGAGGGGGAGAGACAGAGGGAAGAGAAGATGAGGGGAGTAGCTAGTGGCCAACTGAAAGAAGAAGAAGAATAGAGAGAGAAAGAAAAAGAGACAGTAAGTGGGCAGGGGTCTGATTTTTAAAGGGTACTTTACACCTGCCTGCAGACTAGTACTCATAGAACCCTGGGCTGACCAGAGTACTGCCTGAGTGTATTCTGCCAGGTGACAGGGGCAGGCCCGTGTAATGCCTGAATCCTTACATTCCCACCTTTTCTTATTATTAAAAAAGGTGAGGAGTTAGGCATGACAGGTTAGGGAATAAGGACATTGAGTTCTCAAGACTGATTCCTGTTGACATGGGGCATTGATTGTCTTTGGGTGATCTGAGAAAGCTGGGGTGCTGTCACATCCTTGTAGCTGATTGTTTAATTGCGGTCTTGACATTATGGAACTCTGGCATCTCTTTGAGACCTGGCATTGGCAGATCAGAAGGCAAGGTTACATTTAGTAAAAAAGTTTTTTTTCTTAGGTCTGGTACTTGAGGGGATAATTGAAAGATGGGGGAGTGGTTCCCGAGGTGAGGGAAGGGAGTGCTGAGACCAGGGAAAGGTTGAATATTTATTTGTAGTGAATCTGACCTGTTTAAGTGGGTTCAATTCGGCTCCCTGGAACTTACAAGAATCCTTTGAGTTTCTAAAAACAAATTTTAAGACACATTAGCAGCATACATATGTTAGAAACAATTTGGCTGAAAGAATTAACATAAACAACTGACAGATCTTTAGCACAATGAAAAGCACCTTAATTTTGAGCTTATAGTTATAGCTATGATCATATAGTGGCATAGTATATTGTTTAGTACTCTGTCAGAATTGGATTTGTATCTCATTAAAACTTTACTGATTAATGTTAAGAATATAAACAGTCGCATCTCTAAAATACCCATTTCTGAAATCTGTTTTCTAACAATTGAAACCTTGGCTGCTGCTTTAAGCTGACCAAGATACCAGTTGTCAAAAGCATCAGAGTTCTTGAGAAGGTTAAAATTTTACCTGAATGTTTAGAGAGTAACAGAGACTCACTAGCTGGCAGCATGGACAGCCACCCCCAGGTCCTCCACAGTTGTTCAGGTTAGAGGCTTTAAGGACATCTGCCTTCTGCTGATGTCACAAGACCTGTGGATTAGGAGCTTTTGGAAGACTTATCTACCATTGGCCCAAGCAACCTGGAGAAAATTGATGCCACTGCCCTGTTGTCCACGGTCCTCAGAATCGTTTGCAGCAGTTGAGATTAAAGGCAGGATTTATCAGTGGCTAAAGTTGCCACTTTGTGAGTAGAGTTTCTTCAGTGTCCACCAGTCTTCTTGGAGGAAATGGGTGGTGCCAGCAGCTGGCATATCTCTCTGTTATAAAAGCTTTAAAATGCCATAATCATTAGATCTCTGAGCAATTGAGGGCTGTCTGTTTAGTGTATTTCAGTAGACAAAATTTGCTTTAGTTACTTGCCTTAAGCATATAGGTGATTGAGTAAGGTTTTATCCCTGTAATTAATTAATGTGTCTGGAAAACTGGATCCAAGTTGAGAGGCTGTGGAAGGATGTTTTTCTTTTACTCAGAGCCATCTAGCCTGACTGTAACTGATTTTAACATAATAGGTTAGACTTACACCTGTAAAGGACAAAGAGGTAGAGAAAAATTTCCCTTTTTAATAGAAGCTTAACCTTAATAAACAGCTTAGAAGAAAGACTGGGTGGCAAACTTTTTTAATTTGAAACAGACATTTATAACCTTAAATGTTTACCATCACCTAAAGATACATAATAATTTAGAAATATTTGAAAGAGTACAGTTGAATTTAAGTTGTATATAGAGTTAGCTTACATTTACATATAAAGTTAAATTTAAATCACATACACACATATATCAAACAGGACTGGGTAAAATAAGAAAAACCAGAATGTGATCTCTGATTTATATGTTGTAGCAAACAGGACATTTAAGCTATAAGAAAAGAGATCTGCTGCAAGTTTTGTGTGAAATGTGTGCCTTACCAGGCCCTGGAGAGGCACACAATGCCACAAACAAGCCATGTGCAACAGAGTCACTAAAAAAAAAATAAATTAGAGACAAAGAATAAAAGGCAAAAAGTAAATGAATTACAGGTTTTGTCGGCAGCAGAAGCTGGCTAGACTGTCGCCCTGCCTAGGCAGCTGATATAGCAGAGGGAAAAATCATGTGGGGTGAGGCTTGGCCACATAGTCAAGATGGCAGCTGCCATAAACACATTTGCAAATGCTGGCAGAAGTCATAAAGCTTTGAGATATAAGTTTGTTGCTTTTTTGTATCCATGAGTGAGGCAGAAGGATTTGTGAAACTAACAAGACACCAGAGTCCAAGGGGTACAACATCCAAAAGACCACCATAGGTCTCAGAAATGCATGTACCAGTCTAAGGATAGTGCTAGGGTATAAAACCCAAGAGACACCTTGTGGGTCTGAGAAAAGAATGCACCAGTCAGCATGTGTGGTGCTAGGGACAAAATCCTAAAACCTCATTCGTGGGGAAAAATGAAAAACTCTCAGAGTATCTTGAGTAGATGCTGCCTCAGCCCAGCCCACTGTGAGCCAATGGCATCTGCACAGAGAAGAAACAAAGTAGAAGGGCAGCAGAGAGGACAAGGCGAGTGAGACATTTGAACAGGAGTGTAAGATGCCTAGTGGAAAAGGACACATTTAGGTAGAGTGAGGCTCTCGCCCTGAGATGAGTTGTAGCTGCAGCAGGCAGGAGAGTTTTAGTATGACAGGAAGAGAACAGAAACAGACACGTTTAAGGAAAGAGATTGCTTAGCTGAGACATAGAAAAAGCATGGATATATGATAACTCATTCCATATACTTGTTAGCTGGCAGTAATTGTGACCAATTTGACTGATTTTCTAGGGGATAATTAGGCCATTTTTCAGTACAAAGAAAGGTAAATGAGTCTGGGTACTTTAACAAGTGGCATTAAGTGTTAGGCATCCCAGTGGAGTGGAAGGGATTTCCTTGGTTGGTTCATTTCCCATGGGTGAAGTAAAAACTGGCCAATCATTCTTGGAACTCAGCCCAATAATATAGCCAAGGACCAGGTGCCCAATAAGCAAGATGGCAGAGCGTTATCTGAAGCTCGTCAGCTCGAAAACATTGCCAGTGCCATCTGAGGCCAAGGAGGACTCAGCAGTTGGAAGGCAGGAAGGCTGAAGAAAAAGTGGCCAATTAGTCTTGTTACACGTCAGTCCAAGAATGTTGCCAAGGGCCAGGTGCCTGACAAGCGAGGATAGCAGAGCATTATTCAAAGCTTGTCAGATCAAAAATGTTGTTGGGGTCATCTGAGGCTGGGAGGACTCAGTCTGAAGGCAGGAAGGTTTGAAGCCAGAATCAGATGTACCATGCAGCAAGGGCAGTATCTTAATTCACCTGTGGGAAATGTCCCAGACCCTAAAGAGTTACTATGAAAAAGAGTACCTTACCGAATTGTAGCCAGTGTGTGATGGTATTTTCAATGAACTGGTGGATGGAACTGGACTGTTGGTTCAGAGTCAGGGTCCCCGATTACCTCTGGCTGGCTTCAGAGTTCTGGAGGTGGGTCCAACCGAGTTTTTGAAACAAAATGTTGTTCATTCATTACAGTTATAAGAATAAAAGCTGACCAAGGTGTGTGTGGGGGTCCTGAGTAAGGGTTCCAAGTGAGTGGGGTCACAAGATAAGGAACCCTGTGGATTCCAGGAGTTCTGCTACTGTTTACCTGTGGATATCTGTGTCTGCTTCCATCAACTACTAGATGGAGGCTCGGGATGGCATATAAGGTAGTCGTCGATCCCATTATTATGGAAGGGTTTTAAAGGTAGCCTTTCAACTGTTGCTTACACTGTTAGCTGAGTTCATCCTTGTAGATCTCTGGGCATTTCCCTAATGCCAGATTTCTCTTAAAACCTATAATGGCTCCTTCTATTTTGGTCTCTCTTTTCTTGTTCTCCTGTATTCTTTCCCTGTCTCAATCATCATGTTCCCTCATGCCTAACTCTCCCCTCCTCTTTTCTCCTTTTCTTTCTCCAAACTTCTTCTCCCCTCCCTCCGTTCTCCCAATTTGTTCAGGGAACTTGTCTTTTTCCCCTTCTCCGGGGGACCATGTATGTATCTCCTTGTTTCCTACCTTTTCTTTCCATCCCTCTTCCATGAGGTTTCATATAAAGGCTAATAGAGATACATCAGCTATGCCTGTGCATTCACAGTGGTTGATTTCTTGCACTTGGGAAAAGGTATGAGTCTCTGCTGTAACTACAGTTCACTTTAATTAAATCACTAATGCAACAAAGGCTGAAAGTAGCTCAAATCTATTTTAATCAATTAGAAAATAGTGAGGAATTATGATCTTCTAGAAGTGTAGCACTAGTACATTCTTTTCAAATATCTGTGAACTTAAAGGTTTGGGGAATCTGGCTAAATTTTCAATAGCAGACCTGATTTTGTTCCTGTTGAGTGAGTATTAAATCCAACTAGATAGCTGTTGGTTAGCAGTCCCATGTGTCATTTATTATAATTATCCAGATATCTTGCTATGATAGTAATTATTCTGGCTCATAGATATTTCAGCTTATAGGGACTTTCAAGCAATTCCCTTCCAATACACAATTTACATAGTATTTTCTGGTACCATGGAAACGACATTTCCAACAAGTCACTTTCAGATCAGATTTATCTTCACATGTGATAATCTGGTGTCCTAGGTGTGCATTGTTATCAGCAATAAACAGCCACCTTCAAGTCCTGATAGGCAACTAAAGGCTACATCAGTAGTTTATGTATTTTGGGGGAATTACTTGGAACACCGTTACCATTCAAAAAGTGTTTTCCCATTCTTGGGTCAAGAGCTGGGATTTTGTCACTCTATAATTTTGAAGTTCTGGGAAGCAATGTCAATAGCATGGTTTAATTTCTTTGTATAGCATTTTAGTATGTAATATTGAATACATATTTTATGAATATATAGATCCTATAACACATAATTTACCTGTAATTTCCATATGGAACCATCCCTTTAACATATATAATATATAATTTTAATAAATTGAAGATATGATTTTTGAGGGCTTTATCGAACATTACTAACATTGGTTATCTCCTTCATCCATCCCTCATCTCTCATTCTCAATGCCTATTGACTTTCCTCTTACTACCCTAGTAGGATCTTTCTTTCATATTATTTCACCAGTAACTTGCTATGGCCCTTGAAGCACACACATCAATTTCCCTTGATAGCATTTACATTCCCAAGTTTTGTGGTTACTTTATCTTGTATGCTCATATCTGAGGATTACAATGGGAAAAAAAGAAATGTGAACTATTAATCTTTTTGAGTATGCATTGCCAAAGGATACCTCATTAAGATACAGTAGAAAAATATTTAAGAATTTTTTTTTTGCCTAACAGTATGGCTATCATGATTATCTTAACAATTTAAATTTTGGATGCTGTCTTAGCTAGGATTTCTATTGTTGTGAAGAGACACCATGGCCAAAGCAATTTTATAAAGAAAAATATTTAAAATGAATAGCATACAGTCTCAGAGGTTGGGTTCATTATCATGTTCACAGAAAAGATGGAGGCATGCAAGAAGGAATGATACTAGTGAAGGAGTTGAGAGTTCTGTATCTTGATTTGGGGCAACAGGAAGGGAACTGTGTCACTGGTGTAATTTGAGTATAGGAGACCTCAAAGGTGACACACTTCCAACAAGGCCATACATACTCCATCAAACCACATTTTCATTCCAAATGCTACAGATGTAAAATAACTGATGAAATTGTTTAATAATTTATGATAATTTCACTCTTCTAAATTTAATATTTTATAATCAAATTATCCAAAGTTAAAGCTTACTTTCCTGAAATTCTTAAACACACATATTTAAATGTTATTGTGTGTATACATTTCATTGTATTTATTTTATTTTTATCTCATAGCTTTTACAGCATCTATTCCTTCAATAAATACAAATTTATTTCTTTTATATATAAATAGAAATGTAGATACTTTCATTTATTTAATATATTAGATAAATACAAATATTAGACAAACAATGAGCATAGACTACATTTTATATTTGTTAGCAATCTGGGAAGAACTATGGGCAAGGAATAATTGGTGGGATTAGAAAAGGAAAACAGTAGTAGTTGTTATTTATTGGGTAGTATTGGACACTGGAGAGGTCAGAACTATTGTATGTTTGAAGATATGAAGAATCAACCAAAGGGAAGACATATCAGAAATAGGAGAACTATTGACTATTACTGTTCTGATGTCTAGAATTAACTTAATAGTTCAGGTAATTGTGAAATTAGTTTAAAAAATGCATTTGAGATATGCTTGCATAAGAGAAATAATGTTAGTATTATAAATACTTACTTAAATTTATATGAATACATATATAATTATATGTGCACATACTTTTATTCTATACCTCTACAGAAGTATATTATATATATATATATATATATATATTAATACAGTGCTAAAATTTTCTCCAAAATTTTTCTTCTTCTGTAATTGTAGAGATCGTTATCATCATTGAAGTGGAAACATATTTGAGTCAATATATTTATAACATTTAGTTCACATGTTTTCTTATACTCAGTAGCTTAATATATGAATTAAAGAGATGTGATGATCTTTAAAAAATTTCTCCTTGATCATGATGTTATTAGTAGAAAACAAAAAGCAACGACCTTAAAACTAAATGTAGAAATAAGAAAAGAGATTACACACTCTGAAGTAAGTTAGTAAGAGGTATTATTTGGTCCTAGAAAAATGAAGTAGATTTTTACAAATTGATCTATTTCTAGATGTGATTACTTTTACATATTAAGGAATCACCTCATATATTTATTAGTAATCATCTCTAGAGATACAAAAATATGATGTACTTTAATAGATTTTTGTCATTTAGTTTCTACTGACTACCTTATGTGGGTGATTTGAATGAGAATGTCCCTATCTCAATGGGTTCACATGTCTTTATATATGTTTAGCTACTTGTCAAAGTGTTTAGGAATATTTAGGAGGTGATGACTTATAGGAGTGTATCACTGGGAGAGGCTCAGAATTTTCAAAAAACTTATGCCATTTATGTTATGGTCTCTGCTTCAAATTTTGGATCAAAATTTGATCTCTCAACTGTTCTTGTCACCTGCCTTTGTTCTACCATCAAGAACTATGACATTCTGAAACTGTAAGTTCTTTATATGTGGGGTTTTTTTTTTTGTAATAAATCACCTTGATAACACTTTTTTTTTCAAGCAGTAGAAAAATAATTAATATAGTTTGACACCAGATAGGCACAGCCATTCCTGCTTTCTAGCTGTAATGCATATGCACCAAATGGGAATAATTTTTGGAGATATGGGTGATGACAAGTTTGTGCTGTTTCTTGCTACTTTGCTACCTGTTGTGAACTTTCCAGATACTGAAGTAAAAATCTGCCACAATCAACAATAATTTGAAGGCTACTTTGAGCATCAGAACAAGGAGTCCTGGTAGTTGATTATTGTTGAGCATTATATATATTACAATAACTGTGTCATCTTCTCAGACTCATGCATGAAGAAGAAAGAAAATGATTTTCTATGTCATAGATTTGTATTTGTTTTCTCCTTACTTTCCTACTTGAATAGGAAGTAACATGAACAAATGCAGGACTGAGCCAAATATTGTCTCTTTTACTACATAAGAATAAAGAAGAGTAAACATTAGGAAGAAAATCCATGTTATCAGTGAAGTAAAGCATACATGTTGTTTAACTGGCCACAGTGGAAAGCCAATAAAGACAAAAGAAGGGGCAAAAGCAATCTGTATTAGGCAAAAGCACACATGGGAAACTTAAAAACAAATTCGGCTATCTGCTTAAAGAAGAAATGATAAAGAATAATATATAAATAAATGACTCTGTGCCTAAGAATATATTCCAAAAATATTTACAGACTGACTCTGAAAGACAGAATTAATCTTGTAACTTTTACTGTCTTCTTTAAAGGCTATAATTGAGTTGATACCCAATTTAACAGCACAAAAAACATTGTTTATCAAGCTCATCTACAATGCTCTCAAACCAATTCTTTCTCTGTTCTCCCCATAGCAGTTATTCAGTACTTGGAACACTTTAAAAGTAATTTGGAAAGCTAAAATTCAAAATGAATTTATTTTTATTAAGAAACACCATGCTGAATAATTAAGCTTGAGAGTTATTGATGTATCTGAATTATCTTTCCCAAAGAAAGCACAGTAGCAAAGATGTTGATGTCATGAATTCTGCCCAGGCCTTGACTTTTATTTACCTTCTTCTTTGATAAGTATCTGTTAAAAATAATAACAATAATCATGAGAACATGTGCTTCCATGCTAGGGCCCTAACAACCTTTGTAAAAAATGTAATTCCAACATGCCTAAGCAGTAAGTCAAATTAACACCCTCCAAACAAGTGTAACCAACCAAGCAGTAAAATTAAATTTCAACCATAATCAAACAAATGTACTTAATCACTTCACTGTTTATACATCTGAACACAATTATCCAAATTCATTAATAAATTAAGGAGTCTTTTTTTCATTTAAAACTGAAGAGGTAGTGTTTTCATCTATAAATATTCAAGCAAACACTTCTGACAAAGAAAAGTGACAGCAGATTTTAAGGAACATGTTCATTACTAAAACTTCACATTTCCCATTTTCTACCCTGTTAACTAAATTTATGTGTAGATTAATAAAGAGAAAAATGAAGTTGCAGAATTTTAACTTGAATTCATAAGAGTATTATTGAATTATCAATCCAATGTTTGCACTGCATAGTGTATAAAAATATTCTGGAAATTACACATAAAATCATTTTTTAACTTACCCATCAGTTTTGCTAATTTCTCATACAGAACCCACTCAGTTACCATCAGAAAACATTTAGTTGTCTATTTAAGACAAGTATAATTCATAAAATAGTAAATTACCCTATATTATAATGGGTTTCCTAGAAACTAGGAATAATAGATTGAAAAAGATGTTATTTCATCTGTATTAAATGTTATTAACCAATGAATTTTACCCAAATCAAATCAATTGCAGACTATTCTATTAACGTTTTGAACAACCTTAGGCAAATTTTGTTATCACTTTTATTGTCATTGTTTATCATGCACCCTCTGATTTTTGAACGAAAGCCAGTATCTTTGTGCCATTCACAGGTCAGCACATATAATGATTGTAATTGTGGCTTGAACAATGGGTTATCAGTTACCAGCATGTACTGCTCTTGCAGAAGAAACTGGTATGAGTCCCAGAAAAATACAGCCTAGCTTATCTCCTGCTTCCGTGGGTAATGCATTCATTTGCACACACACACACACACACACACACACACACACACACACACACGTTTAAAACTAAATAATTTAAAACAGAATTGTATACTAAATGAACGAATGGTGCAGAACATAAATGGCACTGATATATTTTGTAGAAAAAAATGTTCAATAAAGTATGCAAGCCTGTGTTTTGGCTTCATGTCTGCATATCACAGTATGGTTTTAAAAACAGTTCAATGTAGTCAAATATTTTATTGAATTGACATTTTCTTCAATTGTTTGTTAAATAGTGGAGTTGAATTTGTAAAGATACTCTAAGAATTTAGTCCAAATAATGTATTACTTCTCTACATGTGACTACAGAAGCAGACTAGGTATTGCATCAGTTAACAATAGATCATCTGTACATGTCAGTCTGACAGTGAACAAAGCAAGGGGGTAGGACACATGGATCTCCCTAAGAAAGGAAGTAGAATACCTTAGGCATGGAGACTGGGGATTTGTGGAGATTAGAACAGGAGAGCTTATGTATTGGGGGTAGGTATGAAGTGAGAGAGTGGGGTCTGAGACAGTGAGACATCTGGAATTGGGTGTCTTTTGGGGAGCACCACTGGAACCTAGTACAGTGATAATTTTCTGGAGCCTAAGAGCCTGGCCCTTGTTAGGATCCTAATAATGGAGGATACTGAACTATCTTTTGTAGCTGTACAGGTTAACAATGGTATGACTAAGTTAAATTAGGCTCAGTTGTTAAGTGACATGGTCCTGTGTGGATCCACAGACAACCTAGGCTGATGCTTGTTATGAATAGGTTTTTGCCCCACTGCCTGTCGGGTCCCACCACCACTACATGAGTGAGTGATTAGCAGAATAAGTACTAGAGATTTAGGAAATGGTTGTGACATGACTTAAAGAAATTTGACAAAAGTCTGTACTGTAAAAACTACAGGTAAAAATGAACACAAAAACAAAGGGCAATTGAAGTTGGAAATGTAACCCAGATTCAGAGAAGAAAAAAAAGATTATCTATGTGTAATGGGAACAGAGATAAGGATAAAAAAAAAGCCTTAGCAAAAAACTGAGCAAGCCTCATTCTTTCAAGCTCCACCTTAATGAAGCATAGTTTAGATTGACAAATTTTCATCTTTCAGCTGAAAAATATTCTCAGATATCTTGGAATTCTTTCCAAATTAGAACAGAAAATAAATGTTATCAAATTAATATAACCTTTTCTATGCTGTCAGAGTATAATACTATATAAGTAGAAAATAGCACCAGCATAAGAGACATATTATATATAAAAGAAAAAGATTGATCAAAATAGGCACCAATCAAATAGATGCAAAAACAATGCAATAAAATAATAATGAAACAAAATATTTGATCTTATAAAAGATACATGTGGTTCACAAGTGTTCAAAGTCAATAAAGTTAGTAAAAAATATTACAACAGAAAGCACTGAAATATTGAGCATCATTAGGGACTGATTTGAAAAATTGCTTGTAAATTAGAAAATATAGACAGAATACACAAATTTCTAAACATACATAATCAATAAAAATATAACTAAGAGTTTACGTGGAAAGGTAAGTAGATCTGAGGTGAACAACAAGATACAAGCTAAAAATCATTTCATCAAAGGGAATTATTTTGAGCAGATGGAGTCACCTCTGCATTTTACCAGCTGTTAAAATAATTAACATCAATGTTCTGAAAACTATCCCATAAAACAAAAAGAAAATGGCTATTTCCAAACATATGCAACCGGTCAAATGAACAGAGTACCAAGACTAGGAAAGGATATGATATAATAATAATAGGAAGCAGAATATTTATAATGAATTTTATAATTATCATGACAAAACATCTTCAATAAAATACTTCAACTTACTCAATAAAACTTTAGAAAATTTCTATGCCAAAATTGATGGTATTTGCATCAGGAGCACTAGGTTGCATAAAAAGTACAAGATAATAAATGAAATAGAACACATAAATATAATAAAGGACTAATACTACCTGGTTGTTTCACTTTATGTGTTTAAGATTTCAACATAATTTAACAACATTTCATAAGAATTTTTTCTGAGGAATTAGAATGGGAAGTAATTATATCTGTATAATGAGAGAAACATAATAAACTCACAGTCAACATTATCTTGAATGACACAATTCTGTAATGATTTTATCAAAACTCAAGGAGAAAACAGGTTCTTATCCAGTCATTCTTATTCATTATATACACAGAATTTGAGCAAGAGCAATATGACTAAAAATAAAAGCAAGAGTGATGCATTCTCCAGCAACTTGCACGAAGATGAATAATCACTTTTATTTAACAGATATTTATTACTTAATATGTTCCAAGAGGTATGCTAGTCAATAAGCATTCCATTGACAAAAGGAAAAAGAAAAATAAGCTGAAAACAACACTTCTTAGATCCTGGAATATTTGCAGAGTAAATAATAACAATATCCAGGAATACATTAGCATTATGGATGTCTAAGTATACATTGAGAGTACACATAACAAGCATAAAAATTTGGTATGTAGATCACAGCAAGTCTTGTAAAATAATATTGGGCACTTTTTGAGTTAATTTAAGAAAATATTACATACACATATTGCATACATATGTAAAAGACATTTGCTATTATATACCAGCTAGATGTAAATATCAATTACATGGCAATCAAATATATGACAATCATTTCATTTTTTATCAGCTCTGGAATAAATAAAGCATAAAATATGGTTGTTAGATAACTTCTTAGTCATTGAATAGGTGACATCAATCTCAGGGAGTATGACTCCTAGGCCTCTTCTTCTTACCATTATATTGCAGATTCTGCTTTCAATTGTTCTCATATTATGTAAGGTGTAAAATCATGCTTGATAGCGTCAATATTCTTATAATTACAATTTTCTAAATCCAAATATTTTAGCTTAGTGTTAAATTGAGCTAGTAATAGAATACTAGATTGCATATAGTTGAAAGACTTGGAAATAATATACACAGAATTATAAGAAGATAAAGATGTTCTAAGTAAAACAATTTTCTGAATTTTCAAATTGTATAACCACTCATTTTTTATATATTTCAAACATCCTACTTTATAGAACAGACATTATTTAGATATAACCTCAAAGCTATTTCTGTGTATATGTGATTTTGCTCCAATGTGCAATCACTATAGACTCCTGACTTCACCCATAACAACCCTAAAAATGATACAAACAAAACAGAAATGTAACTATTGCGGAATATTAGTTTAAGATGTGGTACATTCATTTATGCTGTGGAAATTTAACGATGCAAAGTTGTGTTGCATCCTTTTTTTGTTTGTTTGTTTGGGTTGTTGTTGTTTTTTTTGCATTTGTTTAAGCCTGTAATGCTGTGTTGCTTTATGACCCAAAACACCTAATGGGGCTAATAAAGAGCTAAATGACCAATGTTAGACAGTAGAAAGGATAGGCAGGGCTGGGTTGCAGAGAGAATAAACAGAAGGATCAATTTAGGAAAGTAGTAAGGCCTAAAAAAAGGAGAAGAGGAGGATACTAGGGCCAGCCACCGAGTCACAGAATCAGCTATAGAGTAACAGTAATGTCTGGTTCGAACCTCCTGATGTAAACTGGTTTCCAGGAGAAAATCATGCCCTGAAGAAAATCAAAAAAGGATCACTGAACAGAAATTACCTCAAAGGAGAAAAAAGTCAAAAGTGATCTTAATATATCAAGTGACACTATTAACTTTTCAACACAAAAAAATCACTCGGTTTCTGTTGCCATACGTGAGGCCAGTTCCTAAACATCTTCTCTGAAATATTCATAGCAATCTGGGAAGTGGGTATACTTTGCTTTCAACACTCCCAGTAATGATCACAACTGCATCCCAAATAACAAAATGCAGAGGATATTTTTCTAAACATGGAAACATGTTTTTGAAACATGGAAACATTTTCTTCCATTAAATCCTTCAATAAATATTCTATTTCATAAACAAACCTTTAATGCAGCCAGCTTTCTATAAAAATTTTAAAGGTAAAATTATCAGCTCTAAAATTGAACATCATGAAGATGCATGTGTTTGCCTATATCTCTCTTGAAGCCTGAATACACAAAACGAATTCTCAAATTATCATGTAAACATAAGAATAAAGAAAACTGAGTTCACAAGGATATATCTCTGTTATATTACATAGCTAAGAGAAGCTACTACCACTGGCTCTTGCCGTTAGACAGTATATATTGTAGGAAAAATCATGTCAAGATTTTACTATATAAGAAAATCTTTAAGCTTTCCTTCTTAAAAGTTTATTTTTTTCTGTTAAACTAAAATAAAAATGCAACTTTGAGATTAATGAAATGCAGACATATCATGAACTGTATTCATTTGACATTATGGTAAATGCTTTTCCAATAGGAGTATCTCTTTTACAATTTACAAGTATGTTGCAACAACACATAGTTTTTGAAAATTAAAATCCAAATATCAAAGTAAATGAACTTCAAAATCCTTTTATATAGCACTTGAGTTTTATTAAATAAAGCCTAAAATAATACTAAAAATTTTTTGGTTAGCTGATAGCCAGATGGAATTTTTTTGAATCCAGAAAGTAACTGGCAAAATCAACTTGTACAACTGGCTGGGTACCACATTCTGTCTTGTAGGCTTTGTCTTTCATAACTAGAGTGTACTATACTTTTGATTGGAATTTTAATTACTTTAATTTGAAACCTCTTAGTTGCCTTCATGTATAAAATTCAAAGCCTTAACATGGTGTTTTAACTTGCCCATGTATGCACAGAATTAAGATCTTTGAGGTTTCAAAGGGAATTCAAATATCAATCCAATGATAATTATCTCAGGTATCATTATACTTAGAAATCTAGTAGTTAGCATTTTTTCTAGTCCAAATAATAAAATATGTGTCAATAATTACAAGAGGAAGCCAGATGGTCTGAAGATGACTCCAGAAATCAAATATTGCGTACTAAGATGAATTAGAACATCATTGAGCAAGATGCTAATTTTGGTATTTTAATGAATTTACTTAATTCATATTTCTTCTATATCCATGTGTTACAAGCTAATGTCTTAACAGAATACACATTATCAAAATGATTCTGTGTGATCAGTTGTAAGTGAATCTCATAGTTCTAAACTCAGAACATCTTAAAAGTATGCATGCTTGTGTGTGTGTGTGTGTTGTGTGTGTGTGTGAGTGTGTGTGTGTGTTTGTGTGTGTGAGTGTGTGTGTGTGTGTGTGTGTGTGTGTGTCTGTGTGTGTGTGTGTCTGTGTGTCAGAGATTTTGAGGTGAATATTATCAATTTCTAGTTGAAAGACTTCTCTATCCCTAAGTTTCTGTTGCACATTTTGATTTCTGATTCTGACTCTGATCCTTTCTTTCATGTATGAAGCTCTTTGGGTTGCATTCTGCTTATTTCAACAATCTTATTTACCCTTTCCACAGGAATAGACAATGTAATCATATATTCAAAATGATTATCATGTAGATGACAAAGTATACATTCAAAGCTTTAGGACTGGCACTTCAATCGAGACTATCATTTTATAAACCTCAGTTTCATGTATCATATAAAATGTATCTGTGTACCTCAATACATATTCTTTGAATAAGAATACATAAGGATGTTTTATCTGTTTCAACTTTGTCAATATTTGTAAGCTATCACAACCATTCTCTAAGAAATTAAAGTTACAACTCAAGCTGGTATTGCATCATCACCATTATCATCATCATTATCATCAACATCTATTTAGTGCTGATGTGTACATGATTCCTTCTATGTTAAAAAGTCATCAAATCAGCATGATAAACATCAGAATTATATTCTCTTTATGAATCTCTACAATTGATTGTAATTAGTCTACAAGTGAAATATAAATTGATGATATCAGGAATATGAGATAGCTACAACAATAATTGCAGACACAGATTATAGTAATCCCTATAAAACCATATAAACCATATTTAAGCTGCAAGTGACACGAATTGAAGGGCTATATATACACATTGTAAAACCCATAATGCCCCAATGAAGTCCAGATGCTGAACATAGTTTCAGGCCCACAGATTCCCAAGGGAAGAATAGTGAACAGCCACTATTCTTATTACAAAAGAAAGCAATCAGACTGTAACAGAGAATGTCTGAGTTCGATCTGACAGAGTGATAGGAAATTAAGTCACTTGATTGAAGCATAGGAATTAAATATAGGCAAGAAATTATGCCTCAAATATAAAGATAGCTAATAATGCTCCCATGTCTGTTTAGTCCATTGGAAAAAAACCAATAGCATTTTATTCACCCTTTTCTAAGATCATCAAACTGTTATCACGTCATTGACATATTTCCCAAGATCTTATACCTCACTATTTTCTTATGAACAAAAAACCAACTATCTGTTTATATTGGTTCACTGTAGAGATATTCATACAATGAAATAATAACTGTAGGATTGAGGAAGGGAGTGGAATAAAGAAAGGAAAGTAGAAGAAATGGGTAGAACTAGGTAAAGAAAAATAAAGAAAATGGAAGAGAGTAGAGGAAAATTAAGCAATGTGGAGGAGAAGGAAAAAGAATAGAATAAATATTCCCATTAAAAAAATAGAAGGAATTGGAACCAAATAAATGCAAATCATTCAAACCACCTCTAAAGCATTCTAAGGAACATGATTTCTAGTCCTTAAAGTAGGTCTCAAAATTCCTTCCTTAATACATAACTTTTGCTCCCATATGTCCACCCACTGACTCTAGTGTACTCTTGATAGTATTTTCTGTCAGTGTCCTTTTTATAGAATGGTGACTATTTTTTTTTTCACTAAGCCTTCTCTTTTAAAACTGTTAGAGAGATGTTGTCTTGGAGTCCTAAGATTCTGACTTGTTTTAGTCTATTAAACTATAATCACTAGGCTTCAAAGTAACATGCTAAAAATTCTTAGAAACCTTTTTTCTATTGTGTTCTTTCTAAGATGAACTGTAAAATCTTTTCAAAGTTTAAAAAAGTCTTTGAGCCTGAAAATGAGAATCATTTTATCCAGAACTGTGTTCCTATTTTAAAAGCATTTTTTTCTGTCAAAATATATGATGAATAAGACATAATTTTGTTTGCAAATGCTTTATCCTTCACTCCATCATATTTCTTTAAATTGTGCTAGAAAACTAGACATTCTCCTCATAGCTCATTTCTCTATCCATGTCTCATTATGTTGGCTAAAGAAATTGGTCAGCGTTTCCAAAGTTGTAACTGAAAATGTCCTTATGAAAATGCATCGCATACTGGTATGCTTTATTTTTTATTATTTTATTGTTCTTTGGTATTATTTAATATCTTTTTGCTATTTTACATATCTATTCCAGTTCCTCTCCTTCTCATCCTCTCACCCCTCACGATGAATCCCCCATCCCATCCTCCATCCACTCCCCAGAGAGGATAAGGCTTTCCACAAGGGATCATCAAAATCTGCCAAGTTATTTGGGTAGGGCCTAGGCCCTCCTTCCTTGTCTATAGGCTAAGGCAGTAACACTCCATGGGGAATGGGCTCCATAAGTCTGTTTTTGCATTAGGAATACATTCTGGTTCGATTTCCAGAGGCCATATACTGCCCATACTTCCTAACTGAGTCCCACGTTCAGGGGGTCTGGTTTGATCCTATGCTCATTTCCCAGTTATCAGTCTAGGGTCCATGATCTCCCCCTTGTTCAGATCAGTGGCCTCTGTGGGTTTCTCTAGTAAGTTCTTGACCCCTTTACTCATAACTACTCCCTCTCTGCAACTAGATTGTAGGAGTTTGTTCAGTATTCAATTGTGGGTGTCTGCCACTGCTTCCTTTAGCTACTGCATGAGAACACTAGGATGGCATCCTCTCCTGCATAAACAGTCATTTTGATTTAAGTAATTGGACAGGAGTAATATGGTATCTCAAAGTTGTTTTGATTTGCATTTCCCCAATGACTAAGGATGTTGATCACTTTCTCAGGTGTTTTTCAGCCATTTTAAATTCCTCTATTGAGATTTCTCTATTTAGTTCTGTACCCTTTTAAAATTTGGTTGTCTGGTGTTTTGGTGACTAGCTTCTTGAGTTGTTGGTATATTTTGGAGATCAGCCTTCTGTCAGATGTGGGGTTGGTTAAGATCTTTTACCATTCTGTGAGCTGCTGTTCTGTCTTATTGACTGTGTCATTTGCCCTACAGATACTTCTCAGTTTCAGGAGGTACCATTTATTGTCATCTTAGTGTCTGTGCTACTAGTGTTGTGTTCATGAAGTAATGTCCTGTACCAATTTGTTCAAGGGTACATCCCACTTTCTCTTCTAAGAGGTTCAGTGTTGCTATATTAATGTTCAGGTCTCTGATAAATTTGTACCTCAGTTTTGTGCATGGTGATAGATAGGAAACTAACTGCAGTCTTCTGCACACTAATACAGTTATGCAAGCACCATTTGTTGAAGATGCTTTTTTTTTTCTTCCATTATAAAATTTTAGCTCCTTGGTGCAACATCAGGTTCTTGTAGGTGTGAGGGTTAATATCACAGATTTTAATTTGATTTCATTAATCTACCTCTTTATTTTCATGCCAATACCAAGCTGTTTTCAGGATGATAGCCTTACAAAGGAGCATTAAGTCAGAATAGTGATGGCTCCAGAAGTTCCTTTGTTGTACAGGGTTGTTTTGGTTATCCTGAGTCTTTTGTTTTTCCATAAAATGTTGAGTAATGTCAAATAAAACTGTGAAGAATTGTGCTGGGATTTTGGTGAAAATTACATGGAATCTATTTATTCCTTTAGGCTAAATTGCCATTTTTATTATGTTGCTACTATGTATACAAGAGCAAGGGAGATCTTGGTATTTTCTAGTATCTGCTTTAATTTCTATATTGAAAGATTCAAAGTTCTTACTATATGTGTCTTTAATTTATTTGGTTAGCATTACCCCAAGCTATCTTACTGTTTGTGGCTATTATAAAAGGTAATGTTTCTTGATTTTTTTCTCAGTCCATTTATTGTCTGTAGGGCTACTGATTTTTTTTTAGTTAATCTTGTATCCTGCCCCTATGCCAAAAGTGTTTATCAGCAGTAGGAGTTCCCGATTAGAGTTTTTCAGGTCACTTATGTAAACTGTCATATCATCTGCAACTAATGAATGCTTGACTTCTTCCTTTCCGATTTGTATCCCCTTGAACTTATTTAGCTGTCTTATTGTTCTTGCTGGAACTTAAAGTACAATATTGAAGGAACATGGAGAAAGTGGACAGCATTAAAGGAATCAGGTTGAATTTCTCTTCATTTAGTTTGCTGTTGGCTGTTGGTATATATTCTTATGTGTCATGAGGGTGTGCTGAATTTTTCAAAGGCTTTTTCAGCATCTAGGTGCAAAATCACCTGATATTTTCAGTTTGTTTATATGATGTATGTGGAACCATTCTTGCATCTTGACCCGCTTGCTCAGCACTCCTCTCTCTCTAGACTGCAGGATTTCAGCTCAGTGATTAGCAGTGAGTCTCTGCTTCTGCTTCTGCTTCTGCTTCTGCTTCTGCTTCTGCTTCTGCTTCTGCTTATATTAGATACTTGAGGAAGGGTCTGAAATTGCATTTAAACCCATTATAAGGAAAGGGCATTTAAGCTAGCCTCTGCACAGTTGCAGAGATCTTAGTTGGGGTCATCCTTGTGGATACCTGGAAAATTCTCTATTGACAGATTTCTCCTTGACCTATAATGGCTCCCTCTATTAAGGTATCCCTTTTTTGCTCTCCTCTGTTCTTCCCCCAATTCAATCTTCATAGTCACTCATGAGCTAAACAAAAATAAGTGTTTCTATGAAAATAAAAACCAAACATATTAATTGGCATGTTACTACTTACAATTACTGACACTTTTTCTAGTCAAGATCCTAAGAAAAAAATACAGGATAATGCTTTAAAAATGTTTAAGATACACACACACACACACACACACACACACACACACACACACACACACTCATATATGATATCAACTGTGTTGTATATTAGTTGAGAGAATTTCCACAGAGCATTATTAACTACCCACGTGTTGACCTTAATCTTTTCTCTTGTAGCTAAATATGGATGAGAGATTTTGAAGGAGTCATTGTGGTGAGTTACTAATTATGGAAATATTCTTGAGGTAATTTTGGAAGGACAGAAAGCATATGAATCTCATTTTGTCTATTAATTATGTCTAAAGTAATAACACTAATTTACTTTGACAGAGTCTGTTTTGGTGTACTATACTAGATCCAAACAATTTATGAATATTTGTGAAAGTAAAATTACCAAAGAGATTTTAATATATCTTGAGGGTTCAAAAATTTTCTTCATTGTCTTCATTATGTAGTAGTGCTCTAGTAAAGTATTATAATTCTAGAAGTTCTGTAACATCTTACTTTGTTAATCAAATAACTTGAGTAATCCAAATGATTAGATATATGAATAGGTAATTTTGGTTTGTTTTAAATTTATTAGAACTGCTATTCTACTTACCTCTACTTGAAGGCTCTAAATTTTAATAGGGTTTAAGTTCTGGAGAATGAAAATATATATCCCAACAAGGTCATTATATAGGCTGATGAAAAGAGTCAACATACTTTCTATAGTTCTCTTCCTGATGAATGCATAACATCATTAGAAGTCTACCACTTAAGCACTACATAAGTGCTTGAGAACACTCTGTTCTTTCCCTATATGTTTAAGTCTTCAACTTGAATCCTTAGCTATGATATACAGACCTTAGTTCAATATCCCATTTGAATAACAACTATTGCAAAATCTGTGATATTGAAGCATTAATATACCTTATTGTTATAAATCTAGCATAATTCATTCATACTAAACTTGGTCCCTTGATAGGGAGAGATAATGTATGGAATCCTATATCAACAGACCAGGCATTATGTTACTAATTATAGAGTGGTCTGGGATTGAAATTGAATCCATGACTAAAATTGACATCAATTATCAAAAAGCCCTCATATTTTCTATACACTATAGTTTTGCAAGTAGAATATGCCTAATTAATAGAGGAAACCTGTACATACCTACACTTGCCAGCAAGGACGACGCGACTCCAGGAAGATATTCTTCATACAGTTTTAATCAGGATCCTTAAACATGTTCTTTGGACCCGCAGGAGACTGGGGAACCCTAGCACAGGCTTAAGTCCCCTTGCGCTAACCAACGCCAGTGAGCTACATGGACCCTGCAGATAGGCTACTCTAATGCAGAAGCAGACAGGCTGAACAGACTTAACCAAATAAGGGCTTGTTTACGCCAGAGAGCACTCACCCTTGGGGAGGTGGAAGGCAGAAGCCAGTGCCATCTTTAAGGCATGGCACTTTGCAGCTCTCTACAGTTCCCCCTTTTTGTTTTAATAATGCAACAGTCAAGGGAAGTGGTCTGGTCTCCAGTAAAGCAGTAGACATTGTAATGTATTTAAGGCTACTTCCCACTTTCTGTCATAGGAGGTTCATTGTGGCTGGATTTATGTTGTAGTTTTTGATCCTTTTAGACTTGAGTGTTATGCATAATGATAGGTATGGATCTCTATGCATTCTTATAAATATTGACACAGGAGACCACTTCCTAAATATACACCAGTAGCCCAGGCACTGAAAGCAACAATTAGTAAATGGGATCTCCTGAAACTGAGAAGCTTCTGTGAGGCAAAGACACAGTCAACAAGGCAAATCAGCAGTCTACAGATTTGGAAAAGATCTTGCCCAACTGCACATTTCACAAAGGGGCTGATCACGAAAATATACAAGAAATCAAGAAAATAGACACAAAAATACCAAATAACCTAACCCTTAATGAATTGTTCAAAATCCTTAGCCATCAAGGAAATGTAAAGCAAAGCAACTCTGACATACCATCCTACATCATTTAAAATGGCTGATATAAAAACAGACACAAAAACCAAACCAAAACAAAAAACAAGAACAACAAATAATACAAAAACATAACCTGATAACTTGAACTGGAAAGGATGTGAAGTAAGGAGAATATTCATCCATTGCTGGTGGAAATTCAAACTTGTACAGCCACTTTGAAAATCGGTATGGCAATTTCTCAGAAATCTGGTAATCAATCTACCTCAAACCCAGAAACACCACTCATACCACAAGGACATCTGTTCAAGTATATTCATAGCAGCATCATTTGTAATACCAGAACCTGGAAACAATCTAGATGCCTATCAACCTAACAATGGTTAAAGAAAATGTGGTGCATTTACACAATGTTCAAATCAGCAGAAAAAACAAAAACAAACAAACAAAAAAACAAAACAAAACAATAAAAGGGGAGAAGTCAGGGGAGAGGGGAGAAGAGGAGAAAGAAGGAGAATACAACAGAATGCATGATTGATGTCGCAACCACCTAGATGAGGCTGCAGATAAGGCAGTACTCTAATAATTTCTTGTAATACACTAAGAAGTTAGACAACTGTGATTTACATGAATACCTGAGAGACACAAATTAATGTCCAGAATGCTTGTTGACTTAAGTTACATACTATGTTTTTACTGATATTGTTACACACACACAAAAAAAAAAAAAACCAGAAAATAGAACAAGAAATGTGAACAAAATGTTAATGCAAAACAAGTTCTTCAGGGTAAGGAAAGATTACAGAGGTCTGAGAGAGCTCAGGAGACCAAGAGAACAATGACTTCCTTTCTGCCTTCAAGGAGGAGGACATTAGAAATGATTTGACAATTACAAGAAAAAGAATGCATTAAGAGAAATTTAGGTCCTGACTACAGAAGACTTAATACACCAAAATCAAAGTCTTGGAACAGAAAGACTATTATCCTGGCATCATATGGATCTCTTTGATTCATGACTCTGGCTTTAAAAATTTATCCCAAGTTTCTGAATCTGTTATGAAAGAATATCACTTATTCAGACACAGAAATTTAACATTACTTGAACAAACAATGTGCTGTGTAGAGCAGTACCTCAAGATCAAAGGTTTAGTTCCTGATAATTTACTTAGAGAATAACCATAAATGGGGCATGCATTTCCTAAATTTCAGGGTCTAACTTAGAAGAGAATCTGTATTATAAAACTCAGAGGTCAGAGAATCCTGGAACAAAACAGTGTCTTGATGACATGACAAGACCGCAAGAACAGTGTATTTATGGAATCACAATACCTGGGATTGCCTTCACAAGATAAAGACAGTTAACATTCTGACATGGAATAAAAGTTGTTCATTAGCCAGGCCCCATTCAGCTGTGAAGCTATAGATAGTTTCTAGCTTCAAAGGGAAGAAAAGTCAGTTTCTTTAAGGGTATGGCTCCTAGTAGGTGACAATTTTCCAGGGTATATCTCCACACTCAGAAAGATGTACACAGTACTATTTGGAATGGATGAGTTGTTAATTTTAATGAAAAAGAAGATATGAAATTGGAGAGGGCAGGGAAGCAGAAGTGGTCTGAGAGGAGTTAAAAAGAAAAGATTGGGTAAATATAATCAACATATTGAATTGATCAATATGTAATCAATACATAGTTAGAAATTATCAAAGAATAAGATATTTATGTTTTAATGATTAATCATTTTGGTGTATGGCTTTCATCAAATTATATTTTGTTTTAAGTTGCATTTTTTGATAGCACTTTAATCTATTTATTATCATTTTATTTTCATGCTTGTTTTGTTTGTATGTATGTAAGTATATGATGTGCATGTAAGGGGTCATTGAGGCCCAAAGCACACGTTGTATCACTTGGAACTTGAGTTGTAGACTATTGGGGGCCTTCACATGGGTTATGGAAACTGAATCTTACTAACCTTTCAAGAATAACAAATAGCTGGACATTGGTGGCACATGCCTTTAATCTCAGAACTTGGAAGGAAGAGGCAGGCAGAACTCTGAGTTCAAGGCCAACCTGGTCTATAGTGTGAGTTCCAGAATAGTTCTGAATCAATACATAGAAACTCTGTCTAAAAATAATAATAATAATAATAATAATAATAATAATAATAATAATAATAATAATACCAAATTCACTTAAACACGGGCCATTTCTTCATCCCTCATCTTCACTCATGTTTGATATGATAAGATGCAATATTGACAGCTCTTCACAGCAATTCTATTTTTTACATATGATGATAGGCTGAATTATCTACATGCAGAATCCATTATTTGATATATTACATCCATGTCAGGTTTTTATCAAAGTCAATCAATTTTTCCCTCCCAACTTCATGTCATTATTTCAAGCACATGGAATCTCTTAAATGCTGACAGTATGTCTATGGATGTAGGGTCATACACTAGAGTGTGGGTTAGTAATCCTTAAAAGTGTCTCTCTCTTCTGTAGCCATCAACATGTCCTCATTTTAGGAGTAGAACTTCATGAACAACTTCCTCATACTTACTGAAATTAGGATTGTCTTGATTGTGTATATGTCTTGTACATGAAGGCATAGTTGCTATGAATATATGTATGTATTGGCACATTTGTGTTCTGAAAATTGTTTTGTAACACTAATTCACTCCCACTAGTTCTTTAGTTCTTTCCACCTCTTTTGTGATGACCCGTAGATTTAGAAAGGAGTGTGATATACATGTTTCATTTTACCTTCATGTTTAGACATATTTTACTAGAATTTGTTCCTATTTTGTTTAGTTTTCCTTAATGGGATAATTTAATGGGTCACTGAATGGCTATTGGTTCAAATGTTCTCTACATTTCATGTTTGTTGTTGGGTGATACTAGTTGTTTTCTGTGCTCACTCTATTATCAGAACAATACACAACAATACATTTGAACGTGTGTTTTCTGAAGTGAATTATCACATCGTGATTTCAATCATAGGTCTCTACTCTTTTGTTCCTGGGTCCTGGAGGTTATTTGTTATCCTTCCATGTTTTCAGAGAATAACCATCTCTGAATTTCCATAATTGTTAAGTTCCTAGGTAAACATTCTATAGAAAGTATCAACTAATAAATATCAGATATAAATATGTGGGGGGATGGATTAACAGACATAAGTGTGAATTAAGTCTATTCTCTCTATGGAATGAAGCTTAGAGATTCTGCACTGAGAATTCTAGCTTATGTCAGCACTGGCATGGATGTGCCAGAGATGAAACTCAGGTGAACCAAGAGACACAAAAACATCAGCCAAGTTCATGGTCATTTTCATCTTTTCTCTTTATATTATTGATTTTGTGTTCACTGTCTTGCTGCAAACCGATGGCTGCTTTCCAGAATTCTGAGAAAGTTCAAGGTGACATATTCTGCTTCTCTTTCAGTGTCTATCTGGGGAAATGGAGTGTGGAGCTTCTGATTTCACAAATACTAATAGTCAAACAGTGTCTTCTCAAATGCAAGAATGATTGTTTATTTTTGCCAGCATCAATTAAAGCTTTTGGAATCAACATTTTCTCCTTGCCTCACCCACCTTCTCAGCATATTTTCAGACTTTATTAGCTATTGATTGATTTCAAACTGTTTTTCTAGAGTTAGCTGATGGTAAATTCTGCTAGCAGTCAATGTGCTTTGATCAGTTTCTGGACTGCTAAAGATCAAATCGGAACATGGTACCTGATGGCTGATACTGTGGCCTGATCATCAGTTTGATTGCTTTACTAAAAGATTTTCTATTGTTTTTACATTTCTGACCATAATTTATTACCAGACAAAACTCATCATACTGTATGCTTTTCTATTAGTAGTGTTGCCCTATTATGGTATACACTTTTTGCCTTTTAGCTTCTAACACAAAACAAATAATATTCAAACAAATTAAAAGACAAGGTTAAGACTTAGTCAGAGTACTGTATAATGTTAGCTTGTGTTGAGCTTATTAGCAGATGGATGATCAGTGGCCTCAGCTGCATCCGTTATTATCCCCCAATGTTAAAGTAATATCTAGTGTGCCACAGTTTCTGATGGTCTCAATAGTAGGGATTTTCATCAGCCTTAAAATTCTCCCTCTTTTTTTCTCTCAGAATTATAAGGGTTTAGTCAAGTGGTTGATGTATTCCATAATATAGAATGAGAAGGACCAGAGTAATTTCCATTCTCGGTTTACAACTACTCCAACTTCACTCTTATTCCATTTTATTTGTTTCAAATTTAAGAATATTTATTACATTTGCAGAGAAATAGAGTATATTTTCAAGGAATATAAAACAATAGTTTTATTTATATAGTCATTTTACAGTAATTGCACAATCAAAGTAATCAATGGATTCATAAACACTCATATTGCACACCACATATCAGAACTTTTTTATTTTCCCAACAAGATTTTTGGTTCCTGCACTATAAAGCTTGCGAGTCAGCTTTGTAAATCTACACTGTTTCTTTTAGTAAAAGGCATTTAAATTACACAGTCATAGGAGGACACATCTGATTCCCACTTCCACTGGTTTTAGTTATTTATTATATCTGCCTCTACATTCATCCATGTATTTACAAGTAAGACAAAACTTATTTATTTCGCTTCTGCTTTATCATGTTTTATTTATTCACTCATTCTTGTAAACATGATAGTTGTCTTCATTGATTTCTTACTGTGACTAATACTGAAGTAAATATAAATATTAATTTTTCTTTTCATGTGTAGGTTTTATTTCTTTAGATACCTTTCCTGGAATAGTATTTCTAACATGACTGATATTATATATAGTTTAAGACTTGTAAAATAATCTTATAAGCTACTATGAAATAATCATGCCATTTGATATTGCCATTAATGTATGTAGAAACAACTTTTTCTTAACATTTTTGCCAACATTTTTTGTTATTTGGAATTTTACCAATAATAATTATAACAGGTGTTAGATTATATTTTAAATTTTTTTTCTGTTTCATTATTAATCAGTGAGGTTGGGTACCTTCATATATCTGACAGCTATTTATCTTTATTATGCGGGGAAAGGTCTACTCAAGCATTTAAGTGAAGTGTTTGTGTAATTCCCAGATACTATCACATTTCTTTAAATTTCAAAATTGTTAAGCAAGACAATACCAACTTAACCTCTTTTGGAGAAATTACTTTAGTGTGTGTTTCCTTGCATTTCAGACTCAGAATTCTGACAAAATGCCCACTTCTTGCATTGTATATCTCACTTTTTGACATTTTACAACATAACACCTGTATGAATGTGATTCTACAACAACAACTCATCAGTTCTCATATCAGGCCTCCTGTATAACACTGTAAACATAGTCCTTCTAACCATCCATGAGACGTGGAGCCTATGCAATGATACACGTAGTAAAGTAAAATAATATAACTTTCTAAAAGTTACACTCATTCTGAGAAGTTTGGCAACTGATTCCTTAATGTAATATTGCACTTTTGACTTCATCATTACTGCGGCTAGTCACAACAACTGAGCAAAATATGTAGTTTTCATGATTGAAAGAATTGCATTTTCAAAAGATCTTTGTTTTATGGATATTTTATTCAAGCACATGTTTTAATTTGTTAAAATCTCAGCAGCTACCAAGCATGATGCCACAAAGTGCATAACCATGGAAATGCTAGAATGCACTGGTAACTAGTGTCATTAGTCAAGCAAAGCATATCTTTAAAATGTAAAACATTTAGGAAAATTAATAAAAGTTGTTCATAAACCCTTAAGCATTACAACATTTTAATAAAATTAACACAATGAAAAGAGTGCAGAATATTATCAGATACTGCACAGACCTCTAACTTCATTTTCCTTTTTTATTTAAAATTATTTAATATATTTTTTTAATTTTGCATATCAATCCCAGTTTTCTCTACCTTCCAATTGTCCCCACTGACACCCTATCACATCCTCCTTTCACTCCTCAGGGATGGTGAGGCCAGTTATAAGGAATCATCAAAATCTGTCAAGTCATTTGGGGTAGGGCCTAGGCCCTCCTTCATGTCTCTAGGCTAAGGGAGTATCCCTCCATCGGAAATGGGCTCCTGAAGTCTGTTAATGCACAAAGGGAGGGATACATCCTGGTTCTAATGCCAGAGGTCCCATAGACTGGCCAGGCCTCGTAAGTGAATCCCAAGTTCAATGGTCTTTGTTCAGGTCAACTGTTTCTGTGGGTTTCTCCAGTCTGTCCTTGACTGTTTTGCTCACAACTTCTCCCTCTCTGCAGCTGGATTCCTAGAGTTCAGCTCAGTGTTCAGCTGTGGTATCTGCTTCTGATTCTGTTAACTACTGGGTGAAGGCTCTAGGATCACATAGAAGGAAGTCATCAATCTCATTATGAAGGAATGGCTTATAAAGTAGCCTCTCTACTATTGCTTATATTCTTAGTTGGGGTCATCCTTGTATGTCTCTGGACATTTTCCTAGTACAAGGTTTCTCTTCAAACCTATAATGGCTCCTTCTATTATGGTATCTCTTTTCTTTCTCTCCAATATTCTTTTTCTGACTCAATCCTCCTGCTCCCTCATGCTCCTGTCCCCTTCTATTTCTCCTAACTTCCTATTCTCAACCCCCTGCTCACAATTTACTCAGGATATCTTTTCTCTTTAACCTTCTGTGTTAGACCATGAATGTTTCTTTTAGGGTTCTCCTCTGTTCCAAGCTGTTCCTAGCTCCTCTGGCAGTGTGGATTGTAGGCTGGTGATCCTTTGCTTTATTCCTATAATCCATATATGAGTGAGCACATACAATGTGTGTTTTTTTGTAACTGGGTTACCTCACTCAGGATGGTTTCTTCCAATTCCATTCCATTGTTTTTTTTTCCTTATTGTTCTGCTGAGTAGTACTTCATTGTGCAAATATCTCACATTTTCTTCATCCATTCTTCAGTTGAGGGGTATATAGGTTGCTTTCAGGTTCTTGCTATTACAAATAATGCTTCTACGAACATAGTTGAACAGATGTCTTTGTTGCATGGATGTGCATCTTTTGGGCATATGCCTAATAGTGGGACTGCTGTGGATCTTGTGGCGGGCTGACTCATATTTTCTGGAGGAACCGCCTCACTGATTTCCAAAAGGGCTGTATGAGTTGCACTCCCACCAACAGTAGAGGAGTGTACCCCTTTCTTTATATTGTCTCTAGAATAAATTCTCATTGGTGTTTTTGATTTTAGTCATTCTGACAGTAGTAAGATGGTATCTCAGAGTTGTTTTGAGTTGCATTTCCTTGATGGATTAGGATGTTGAGCACAATAGCTTCCTCCATTGAGAATTCTCTATTTTGTTCTATACCCCACTTTAATTATATTATTTGGTGTTTTCAGCACTCTGTCAGATGCAGGGTTGTTGAAGATCTTTTCCCATCCATGGGCTGCCACTGGGTCTTGTGGACTGTGTCCTTTGCCTTACAGAAGCTTTTCAGTTTGAAGAGGTCCGAGTTATTAATTGTCGGTCTCAGTGTCTGTGTTACTGGTTTTATGTCCAGGAAGTGGTCCCGTACATGAGTTAAAGACCCTAGCTTTTGCACAACAAGATCTATGGGATTAAGAGAAAGCATAGATTTTGACTAAACCCAGACCTTTGAGGACATTTGGGAGCCAAAAGGAGTCTGGAACTAGTTCAATATTTAGAACATCCCTCAATTACAAAGCTTGGTCGATCTGACCTTCAAATGGTTCTCATAAAAAGACCTCAATGATTTAAGTGCAGTATCATTTTGGAAATTCTCCAAAAATACACTAAAGAATCTTTCTCACCCAAGTACATTTAGTTGAGCTTTTATTTAATATAGGGAATATTATACATGATATCAATATGTATTGATATACATACATACACACAAATACACACACACAAGTTTTTTTCCCTGAACTCAAAACAAATACACAGAAAAAATATCATCTACTTGTATTTCTCCAAAGTCTACTGTTTTGATTTAATTTCATTTACATGCTAAAAGGTTATTTCCCAGAAAAGAAATTGGAAGAACCAAAGGAAAAAATGAATAATTCATTAGTGAGGGTTGATTGCACAAATGCTGACTTGTATAAAGTATATAAATGAAACAATCCTAAGATTTTCACTAGATCCATATATGTGTATTTTTTATGCAGTCCAACTGAACACTCATTTCCAACTCAGATATATTCAATGAGAAATTTTATTTTTGTTAACATATCTTGAATATTACATATATTAAGAAAATTGTTCTAGTTAAGTTATTGAATGCAACACTTAATTCTTTTATGACTCATAAATGCCCTCATTTCGACTGACAAGTAATTCAAAGTCAGTGAATAACTTTAAACAGAGAAGTGATCACTTTGACTTGTTTTGTCTGCATACTAAAATACTGATCTTAATATGAACATGTTACACTTACATTTTTTAAAAATATGTGAGTACATGGTAATGTTTTTGTAGTGATGCTTTTGATAATTCCTAGTACATATCAGGACGGTAACCTCACAAGGAATTTATTCCACTCTGTATCTTACTTTGCAGTAGCTAATGTCCTTGTTTGAGGTATTAGCTTAAAGACAGACTAAGTGATGCAGCATTGGCATGGCTTACATTATGGACCATAAGGTAGGGCACATTGATTATTCAGCTGTTTATATTTCATTGAGTCTCCTGTGTAGTTTCCTCATCCATTATCTTATATGTAAACTGAAGAAATTCATTGGTTCCTGACATGGACTTCAGTAGGATATTTCCCTCAGTATTTGTTCTCTATGTGAGATAAGTAGGTGATTCTTATTATCCCAGAGAAAGTCAATAAGTAATTATTACATCTACTATTCTTACTATTTTATTTTAATGTCTTATGTATTACTCATATTCAAGTAATTGTTATTTATATTTAAAAGTGGTTATTCTATAATACCTCAATATGTTATTGCCTATGACCTAGTGGTCTTTGTTTATCCACATAAAATATATACTGTTAAAGTATTCTACAAAAATAGAATTTGCATGTATATCATTAGACAAATAATGCTAAATATTCATCCATTGTTTTTTACATTATTTAGAAATTAGCAGCATTTATTTTATATATTTTCTAGAGATCCAAATCAAATTGCATGGCATCTAGACACTTGGTTAAGGACCGTTTATTAGCTATCTGTCTGTGAAAACACTTGTTGGAAAATTTGCTTAGCTGGTGTTCTAAATCTACCTAAATTTATGCAATCTACTTTATAATTCTATTCCCCAAATACATTCAGATTATGATACTTATATATGTTAAAGAACATAATATGCTCATTAAAATTATAACATATACTATTAAATTGTTTTATTAAAGTACAGATTCTTACAGTAAGCCTTTTTTCTCCTTATATTAATACAGTATATTTAATAATTTACAAAAC
Organism: Cricetiscus sungorus; assembly: GCA_030556225.1. Classification (NCBI taxonomy): domain Eukaryota; kingdom Metazoa; phylum Chordata; class Mammalia; order Rodentia; family Cricetidae; genus Cricetiscus; species Cricetiscus sungorus. The sequence continues at coordinate 32,220,170 of JANBXA010000741.1, read as the reverse complement.
TAGTCTTACTGTCATTACTTGAATAGTTATTGTAAATGCAGTAGAACTCTGTCATAACAATAGTGAGGATTTTTATTTAAAAAACCCTAATAACTTATCAAAATGTATTACACTAATGTCAACATATGTTCTTATGTTGAAGTCATACCTACTTTACTTTAAATTTTTATAATACATATCCTCTTTCTTAGAGTATCTCTTATAGAAATGGTATTATATTCACATGTAGTTTACAAAATATTAGATAATATATTTAGATGAATACATGCTTTATTTAGTGTGATGAAAATTGAGAACTTAATAGAACAATATCCTACTAGTGTATCACCCACTCCAGCTCTAAAATGCAATAAGACATTGCAAAATACATTGTACACTTTGCAACTATTTTAGGTTTTTATGTCTAACTCCATGATGGTTTTGATACAGTGACTACTGGCTGAACAGAGAGTTTTATCTAATAATCATCTTGCAGTTTGCTGTCATATTTATAAACTGGATATCTATTGCATGATACTCTCACTGGTATCTAAGGATATTTCTATGGAAAAAAGACTATTGGGATCATGAAACAGGGTTTTGTATCTACAAAGGTCCTGCTCTACGCAATCAAGTGTCCTCTTTGATGAACAGTTTTTGTGTAGCTATAAATAAAGTTGGAGAGACTTTGAAACAAGTATATACAGAATATATTACTAAAATTATTGTACTAAATATCATAGTAGAGTGACAAAGATAGTGATTTTAGCACCATGTAAATGTTTATCAATTCAATGTGAGGTTTCAAGTGAGGACCAGATGTATATTTTCTTCAAATCTCATGAAATTAAAATGAGCGGCAGATCATATTACAAAGATAAAATGCAAATTTCCAATAACAATAAATTTGCTACTTAAATTGTCTTAGTGATTTTTCTGAAGGATATGATAAAATCTATTACCTTTGGCTGTTCAGTTATTCTTAGTTGCTTCACTCACCACAGATTTATCAACAGTATACATAATCAGTAAACAAGAGGAAGAGATAGACTAAGCAGTCCATGAACTCCAATGACTCTTCCAGGGAATCTATAACATCCCATATCTAACATTAACAAATCTTTAAACATCTAGCAGACAAACTTTATTCTGTGCACTTAAATTAAGCCCCAATTCTAATTGGATGGAGAAGCCACTGATCACTGGATCTCAGAATGGAATAATTCCACAGCAAGGGTTCAAGTAAATAATTACTTTTACATTCAGGCTTATTTCTGGGGAAGGTGTTTCAGGTTAGAAACCATAGATTGGTTTTAATAGTCTTATTTTGATTAATTCAATAAAGTACTTACTTGATGCTTCCAAAATATTTCATATAATTACAGGTCCCTTTAATATATCCCATGGATTTATGTAAGTTTATATTTTGGCTTATAGGACAATTTACAGTGGTTAAATAATGTGTTCTATATCGCATATACAGAAATGTAGCTAATTCTTTTGAGGTTTGGAGATACATTTCCTCTTAGTCATCATACCATACTTTTTCGTAGACAAATGTGGTGACTAATTCATCTTAAGGCATTAGTCTTCTTCACTTATATTGTAATTGCTGCAAGACTTTCATCTCTACTCACAAGATAATTATTCTCTGAGAAAGCTCTCCCTGGATGTAAAATTAGAAGTTAATCTTTAAATAGCTGGACAACCTTTCATATGTAAAACTACTGGCAATTCTATTTGTAGTTTACAATCCCTCACACTACCAATAGTCTGGCCTACATATGAGATGTGCTGGAGAATTGGTGACCAAGAGATTGATTGAGTGGCAGCCAATCACCAGACTTGACTAAAATCCATGTCAGAGGAATAAGCACAACCTTGACAATGCCTGATACACCAGGATCCACAGTCTTGAAGACTCAGGCACCTAGGATAGAACCACACAGAACAAGAGGAGGTAAAATGCCAATGTAATGGTGCCTAACAATATTCTGCTAAGCCTACAGATTTTGCCTTTCCCTTTTTGTCATGAGAGGCTTCATCCAGCCACTGATAGAAATAGATACAGACCAACAGCCACCCATTCAGCAAATCTCAGGAAATACTGCAGAAAAGGGGAAGAAAGGATTATAGGAGCCAGAGGAGTCAAGGACACCAAAAGAAAACCCACAAAATCAACTAACTCAGAGGCTCACATAGACTGAGCCGACATCTAGGGAGTCTGCATGGGACTGAACTAGGCACTCTGCATGTATGATACAGTTGTCTTGCTTGGTCCCCTTGTGTTACTCCTAATAGTGAGACCATGGGCCATCTCTGACTCTTTTACTGGCATTGAAGACCCTACACCAAATACTGGATGGCCTTGTCCAGCTTTAATAGATCAGGAGGTGCTTAGTTTTACTGCAACTTGATATGCCATGTTTTGTTGTTATCCATGGGAGACCTACTTTTTCCTGAACTGAAATGGAGGAGGAGTATATTGGGGGTGGGAATGAAATGTGAGAGAGACTGGGAGGAGAAGACAGAGGGGAAAAGGCAGGTATTATGTAAAATAAAACAAAGCAAATTAAATAAAAAGCTTTTCTTAAGAATTCCATCAAATTTGAGTTTTGTGGAGTATATGTTTTCAAATTATGAACTAATGATTCTCTGGATTTCCTCAGTGTCCACTGTGTCCCCTTATTCATTTCTGAATTTGTTAGTTTGCATGTTTTCTCTCTGCCTTTTTGTTAGTTTGGATAAAGTTTTGTCCATCTTATTGATTTTCTAGAAGAACAAACTTTTTTTTTTTTGTCGATCCTTTGTATTGTTTTCTTTGTTCTACTTTATTGATTTCATTCCTCAATTTGATTATTTCCTGGTATCTACTACTCCTAGGAGAATTTGCTTCTTTTTGTTCTGGAGCGTTCAGGTGTGCTGTGAAGTCTCTAGTGTGACTATTCTCTGGATTTTTCTCTGGGCACTTAGTGCTATGAACTTTGCTCTTAGCACTGCTTTCAATGTGTTTCATAAGTTTGGGTATGTTGTGCCTTCATTTTCAGTGAATTCTAGGAAGGATTTAATTTCTTTATTTATTTCTTCCTTGATACAGGAGTGATGTAATTGAGTATTGCTCAATCTCCATGAGTTTGAAGGCTTTCTGTAATTTGTGTTGTTCTTGAATTCTAACTTTAAACCATGGTGTTCTGATAAAATACAGGGAAAAGTCAAATATTTGTATGTGTTGAGGGTTGCTTTTTTTGTGGAGTAGGTGGAGAAGGTTTTAGAGAAGGTTCCATATGATGCTAAGAAGAAGTTATATTATTTTGTGTTTTGATAGAATATTCCATAGATCTCTGTTAAACCCATATGGATCATCACTTCTGTTAGTTGCTTTATCTTTTCTCATTAAACCTCTGTCCAGTAGTCCTGCTGAGAGTGGAGTGTTAAAGTCTGTTATTATAATTGTGTGGGGTTTTATGTATGATTTGAATTTGAGTAGTGTTTCTTTTACAAATGTGGGCACCTTTTTATTTGGGACATAGATGTTCAGAATTGAGATCTCCTGAGCAAATGGGAGCATGGGAAGTCTCGCCCTCCCTGAGGAGTTGATCAGGGGTGGAATGGGAGTTGGGGTTCAAAGAAGGATGAGAGGGAGAAGGATCTGGTATTAGTATGTAAAATAAGATTGTTTTTAATTTAAATAAAATGTATATGAAATTTAATCACCTCATTATTTGCTTTCCTTGTATTATGTATTCTGCTGCTTTTTTAGACCATATGCATCCTTTCTTTTCATCTTACATTCTTCAACTGAGAAATATATCTTCTTTCCAAACATCAGTTTCTGTACATATGTTTAGCATCCCTAATCTCAATTCTAAATTCAGAGTTTTTGACTGGATCCCATTATTTTTTATTTTAGTAAATCTTTATTTTATACTATTCTCTGAATAATTTACCAGTAGATAAATTATACATCTAATGATTCACTACCTTCTATTCAGTGTCAAGATACAAACATATCAGGAAATAAAAGATTAGCATAATCCCTAACTTTTTAGTTTGTCTCCATTTACAACTTCCTTCATGCTAAGGACAATACTCATTCTAATTTTTATTTAATATGACAGTTTTGATTGCTAATGTGTTCAATTAGGTGAGATAATAAAGATATTTTTATTTTGTATTTTTGTGATATTCCTGAGTATAGATATATATGACACATGGTCATAAATTGTTATTTTTTCTGTAGAATTTGGCTGTATTCATATGAATTATTTAAAAGATTATTCATTTATTGAAAATAATGCATATTGTATAAATGTTATGTTGCTCCTGTGTTTGAGTCTTTTTTTTAGCTAACCTGTGGATATTAATTTGAATTTATTTTTCACTACAAATGTCCATGTCTTTCTGCTAATATAGCTGATAATAGAGATGATGAATTTTAATTTATACATATGTTGAGCAGCTCTATGTCAATTTGACACAGGGTGGAGTCATTGGCATAAGTGAATCTCAGTTGATAAAATGAAACTACCTGATGGTCCTGTACTATGTTTTTCTGCATAGTTTAATGTTCCATGTGAGAATGCAAACCCCTAGTCCTAGGTGAGTATGAAATCTGGCTGAACAAGCCTTGGAAAGCAAACCAGTCCTCTATGGCCTCTGCTGAATTTCATACCTCAAAGTTACTTCATTGAGTTTCTGCCCTGGCTTCCATCATGAATAAAGTAGATATGATCGAGTTGGCCATGTATTGGGGAAAATTGTGATATTTGGTACTTTCCACTCAGAAAATAATTGAGTGCTCTGAGCTCAGTGCACTGTGCTTAGAAGATAATGCAGGAATCAGTAAACATAATGGGAACATGGCTTGTGGAATTTCAGAGGGAAGTGAAAACTCTATGAGTGCTATTAGAGAGATATTTTTAATTAACAACTGTTAAAGAGACATTAACACTGGTTATCCCAGATTGAAAATTCAGAAGTGACTATAATGACCTTAAAATCATTGGGGTAAAATCTTCTGGCCATGTTTCCTTGGGGTCAATGCAAACAAGTTGTGTCTCAGAGGTTGCCAAGGCTCTACTTTGTGCTGACAGCCAAACCTGAGAATATATGTGTTTCCCAGGTGGTACTGATTTGGGACATGAAAAATTCCTGAAAAGCAGCTTAGGCTTGGCACTGTGAAAGTCCAGGACAGACCACTGGTGAATATAGAAACCTTAGGATTGAATGGTCATGGAGAGAAGTTGAGGCTTGATGCAATGTAGCAGCGCTACATGAGAGAGTAGGTATGGCTACAGGTAAGTGTGAAGCCTCGTTGCAATGGAGAAAAACTAGCCTATGTGTCCACTTCCAGGTATTGCTACAAATTTGCTACTTTAGTATATATTGAATCAGTAGTTTGAATATCAGATGATTTTAATAGATACTATAAAATATATGAATAATGTCAAATTTTATCACATAATATAGCATTTTTTTCTTCTTAAAAATTCATTTATATTATGAAAATCCCAAAACAAGATTAAAAATTTCAGAAATATGGAAACCTCTAAACTGATTCAAAACATACCACAGTTAGGAGAATATTTTGAAGACAAATAAATATTGTTTAAAATAACATAAATTCTGAAAAGAACTTTGCTTCTTTTATCTTTCATAGGATTTCTAGAGATATAAATCACTTTCAGTTAACTATATATCTAAACTGATGGTTTAAAAAATATTTATAAAAGAAATATCATGTAAAATGTTGCAATAGAAGGTTGATTTTTAAATAATCTCTTTTTTAATTCTGTTTTTAAACTTTTCTACTTCAATGATAATAACTATCAGTGCAGTGCATTATATTTTGGGGTCATTCCTATATGATGCAATTCTTTCTCTTAACAAATTAACAAAATAAATCCTCACAGAACCATGTAAAATATAAATATAATGCTTTCCTATGGGAAGATTTTAAAAAAGTTTAGGCAATTCAAATAATTGGTCTAAAATGTAAGCTATACATGTGGTTTCTCTCTTTGAATGACAAACTGGAGATTTGTAATAGATCAATATGATGACAGAGAAATTTACAATTAAATTCCCTGAATGTTCCAGAATTTCTAACGTTTTAGAAGGACATCTCTGGATAATATTGAGATTGTTTCCTGATGCTGAATTACAGCAGGCTGCCTGATACCAACAGACCCTGCTGGCTCCTCCTCAGTTTTGAGAAGTCATTGCACTTGCTTTGACAGTTGCACTAAGTCTCATCATAGTCTTGCTAAATAGCAAGGACAAGAAAATACATCATGCCCACTTTTTTGTGACAACACTATGCTCTATATAATAAAATCATATATTGTTGGTTCAATTTAAGGAATTCGTCTGTATGGCATAAGCCCTAATAATAATCCTATGTCAGTGGGCATGCAAAGAAATCTTAGCATTTGACTCTGATGTTACAACCATTTCTAGTTTGCTTTTTTTTTTTGATATTGCAATAAAACATATCCCAAAAGCAACTGGGGAAGGAAAGGATTTATTACAGGTTACTGGTTACAGCCCATCATCATGGGAAATCAAGGCAAGAAATGAAAGCAGGAGCTTGAAGCAGAAACCACAGAAGAATATTTCTTACTGGCTTACTCTCTGCTCATTTTCAGCTACTTTTTTTCATGGAGCCCCAGTCCACCAGCCTAATGATGACAACTCACAATGAGCTCAGATCTCCAACATTAATTAGCAGTTAACTAAATGCCTCATGGAAATGGCATTAGGAAAATGTGATCTGGAGAATTTTTCAGCTGAGTTTCCCATTTTCTATATACCACTGACAACTGAGATTAGATACCATACAATCATTTTATATTTTTGAGCACAGTTAAAACATTCTTAGGTTTCTAATGGAAATTGGAGTAGTAATTTTTTTACTCTGTCACCATTTTCTACATCTAAGAGAATTTTTAAATAATTTTAATTTTATTAAAATTATACCTGAGTAAATAATTTTTGTAAGACTTTTATTTTCTTATGTTTTATTTTTTAATTTAGTTTCATTTATTGTACATGCTGAGAGAATTTTCCCTCCATCCTCTCTTCCTATTCCCTCTATCATCCTTCACCCCCCTTCCTTCTATAACCCCATCAATTCCTCCTTCATTTCCTTTCAGAAAGGGCCAGGTCTTCCATGGGCATCAACAAAGCATGACACATCAACATAGGACAGAACCAAGACCCTCCACCCACATCTAGGGTGGGCAACCCAGCATGGAGAATAGGTTCCCAAAAGCCAGCTCTGGAGCCAGGGACAAGTCCTGATCCCACTGCTAGAAACCCCACAAATTTAACTTCAAAAGTTCCCTAGACTGCCAAGGCCTCCCAACTGACACCCACTTTCAGGCAGCCTGGTTGGACACATCTGTCAAACTGGGTTTCTTGTGCTTCCACTTGCTCAGCTCAGCTGGTTATGTTGTTTCCCCATCATGGTCTTGACCACTTTTTCATCACTCCTCCCTCTCTACATCTGGAGTCCAGTAGTTCCACTCAGTGCTTAGTTGAGGATCTCTGCTTCTGCTTCCATTGGCTGCTGGGTGACAGCTCTATGATGGCAATTAAGGTAGTCATCAATCTCATTATAGAGATAGGGCATTTAAGGTAGCTTCTTCATTATTTCTTAGATTTAGTTGGGGTCATCTTTGTGGATCTCAGGACATTTCCCTAGAGACAGATTTCTCTTTAAACATACGATGGCTCCCTCCACAAATTCAAAGATTTCATTTTTGTTTTTTGTTTGTTTGTTTTTGTTTTGTTTTCATTGAGTAGTACACCATTGTGTAAATATACCACATTTTCTTCATCCATTCTTCAGTTGAGGGTCATCTAAGTTGCTTCCAGATCCTGCCAATTAAAAATAATGCTGCTGTGAACACAGTTGAACTAATGTCCTTGTGTGAATGTGTATATCTTTTGGATATATGAATAATAATGGAATTTCTAGATATAGATTAATTCCCTTTTTCCTGAGAAACTGCCATGCCTTACTGATTTCCAAAGTGGCTGTGCATGTTTGCACTCCGTCTAGCAATGGAGGAGTGTTCTCCTGATCAGTCAGGCATAAGCACTTATAGTCTGACTACAGACAAAATCTTGACATTATTCTTTAGATTGGTTCATAAGGGTAATGTCTTTAAATATTTACAATGAGCCATCTGGTCTCATGGTCTTCTATAGGCCAGGACTATGTTAAAATACACATTTGCTCAGAACTGCACTTACTTAGGGCTTCATCTGCACACTACACTAGATCCTTTTTATGTTTTATATTATATGTCCTCTTGTATCATTGCAAGCGATCACTGTTGATGAATTTCCAAGGTCTCCAGATTTTTATGTATATCCGAGCTAGCTACACTAAACTTACTAACATTTATAGAAGTATTTATTTTCTGTCATTATTAGGGACTTTGTCTTTCTTCTACAAATGGAAGGAATCATATTTCTAAACATTGTTCATGCTAATGCATAGACATTTATTGCTTTCTGTTAGAGAAGAATTACTACATATTTTTTTGGAAAAAATACAGAAAATAAAAGCTTCTTATTTGTTTTGTAAACAACATTCATAAAGACTGATAAAAGTGATGTAAACTTGAGTAAGCATGAATCTGAACTATATGAATATAAGTAAATAATAAAGCAATGAATAGTACATTTTATTCTTTGTACATTCATATCTAACCATCATTAAAATGTGGTAAAGGTTCTTACTAAGCATTTGTTATGTTTTTTAAAACCAATACCTTGGAGGAGATAGAGTGATATAGAGTTATTCTTTAAAACATTACTATAATTTGCTTCTTTCAGTACTTTAATACTTTCAATAAATAGTATCTGCATCATTCCAGGTGTTCAGATAATATGACTTATTCTAGAGTACTAAACTTTTCTTTCATCTAAAAGTATCACAGAATTCAAAGTGTATTCTTTTTGTTGATCCTAAATATATTTGCTTTTTAAAAATAATGTGACTGTCAGCCACATGTTTAAATAAAATTTTCAAGTACACCAATTAAATCAATTTAGAGAAAACATAGAGCGAGATCTAGTCAGACATAGAGACACTGGTGGAGGAAAGGGTAGAGATGAGGAGAGAGAGAGAGAGAATATGGTTGTCCTTTCTATATTATCTTTATCTAGCACAGATTTTTCTATCTCTTTTCTTTTGTCATTTCCCCACAGTTCCAAGGTCTTACCTCGAAAAACAGGGAACCCCTTTAGTGGCTTTCTCAGCTTCGACTGTTTTTAAAAATAATTTTACCTTTCAAAAGATGAAGAAATCTTGTGTGTTTGAGGCACTTACTTGGGCAACCTTCTCTCATCAGAGAGAAACAAATAGATAGGGTTTCTGTTCAATAGAACTGTTCATGACAGTTCAGTTGCATCTATAGATGTGTAACACATGGATAAAGAAGTGCCCCTCAGGGTTCATTAAAACACGTTGAAGAGAATTCAGAAGGACTGTATGAGCAGAAAGAATGAAAGCCACCAAGAAAATGATAACATAAAGTCATTATGAGCACAGGTCATATGAACTCATATAGATTTAGGCTTCATATTCTGGGACTGCACAGTTCTTCCCTGGGCCCACTTCATATATACTATGGTTTCCACTTTAGTCTTTTTATGGGAATCTTGTGTTGGAATGAGTGGGTCTCAGATTCTTGTGGCTTCCTTTGAGCTCTTTCCTTCTTTTGGTTTGTCCTGTTTATCTCTTATGGGTTAGGTTTTGTTCTATCTTCTAATATTTTATTTTTCATGTTATATTTTATTAGTTCCCTTAGAGGACTATTTGTTTTCAATAGATAGACACAGAAATGTGGTGGATCCAAATGGAAGAGGATGTGTGGAGAAACATGGAAGAGTAGAGGGAGAAAAAAATATAATCAGAATATATTACATACCAAACCTATTTTTAATAAGTAAAAGGAGAAAAGAGTTTTTTTCTTTTCTCTTGCCATTCATGGTTATAGTCATCCTGGCAGAAAAGTCATTTTCAAGAAGAGCTTTTAGCAGCTGTTTATAATGTAACCTCAGAAAGGAAGCATATAAATTCTGCTATTAGTGTGTCTGCCATTTTTTACTCAGTCCAGTAGCCTATTTAGAATGACGACTTCCATATTTAAGGTATAATTTCCTCCTCAATTGACTCAATGTTGAATTCTCTCGGATATGTCAAAGTGCCTCCACTTCACAATGGTGTTAAATACTATCAGTTTGATAATCAAGTGTAAGAATCAAAGCTTCTATGAGATATTTGTATAACTTATAGAAACCCTTCTCATCTTTGTTGGTTCCTTTAAAACTCACATATTAGAGAAAACATATTTTCATTCAGTAAATTGGAATCAAAAGAAAATTTAATTCATATTTAAAAATAGAAATATTAGAGGAAGGTTTATAGAATCCTCAGTGGCTGTTTGAATGAGAATATTACCCATTGGCTTATATGTTTGAATACTTGGTCCCCTTTTAGTGGAACTGTTCAGGAAGAATTAACAGCTGTAGTGTGGAGGAGTTATGTCACTATTGGTTGACTTTTAGGCTTCATACCATTCCCAGCATCTCTTTCTAATATGTTTTTGTTTTTCAGAATATAAGCACAGGAATGCTGATCAGATGACACACTTACTTTTCTGCTGCCATTCCCATGACCATGATGGCGTTGAAATTCCATCCCTCTGAAAATGTAAGCCCCAAACAGTCTTCTGTAAATTACTTCAGTGACGGTAATTTATGATAGGAATCAAAAGTAAGTAAGACACACTCTCAGCTATTTAAACTTTGTTATTCACATGACTACTATTTGTTTAAGTTCTACTCATGCAAAATTTGGTGATTTTGTCTGTTTCTTTGATGGTGGAGTAAAAATGTAATACTTACAGGTAAGTACATGCTCTACCACAAAGTATACCCAAGGCTTCGATGTCATGCAAAAGGTTTTGTTTAATCATTAAGTTTTCTTGCTATATATTTTCCAGCTATTGGTATGCCTCTGATAGACTTATATCAATATTTATTTGTTTTTGAGTTTAATTTTTGAGTTGAATATTATTAAAACATTTCTTCTCATCCACTTTATTACTCCAACCAACCTATATATTCCTCACACCTCTCCATCAAACTCATGACCCATTTCTTTTTTACTAATTGTTATTTCATGTATATATACATAGATACATATTTCTAAATATAAACTTTTCACTCCATAAATGTTATTTTGTGCATATTTTCAGCTTGGCATGGACAACCAATTTGCATGCTCTTTGAGGTTATATAAAATATGATTGTTTTTTGAAATGTTTTATCATGTTTGTTGTTAGTATATAGGTACTTTATTAAATTGTTATGTTAACTTTATATTTCAACTACCTAGCTCAATCTGATTATTATCTGTAGGAGATTTTTCATTAAGTCTCTAGAGCTATTTATAAACAGAATCATGTTAATTGCAAATAAGTTAGCTTCGATTTCTTTCTTTTATATTTTTATTACATTTATTTTCCTGTCTTGCTTTAGGATCTCAAGTACTATGTTAAACAGGGGTGAAGAGAATAGGCCTCTTTGTCTCTTCCTGGTTTCAATAGAAATGATTTGAGTTTTTCTCTGTTTAGTCAATATTGGCAGGAGGCCTGCTTTTTTTATTATTTTTTTATTTTACATGTTGATCCCAGTTTCCTCTCCCTCCCTCCCTCTTACCCTGTGTCCCTCCTCAATGCACCCTGCTGTTTATTGATTTTATTTGAGATGTACCCACTTTATCCATAGTTTCTCTAGAAATTTTTATTATGAACAGATATTGGATTTGTCTAAGACATTTTTTAAATGTAATGATATGACTATGTGGTTTCTGTTCTTGTATCAATTTATTTCTGGGTTTTGTTTATTGATTTATTTAGGTTGACAAACATCTGGTTCTCTGGATTGATGCCAATTTAATTATTAAGAATGGTAATTTTCATGTTGTCTTACTTATGGATTATATTTCAGTGATTAAATACTATGAGCAAAAGCAATTGTGGTAGAAGTGGTATATTTGGGTTATGTATCCAGAATCCCATCCATTGAGAAAACCCTGTGCAAGAATTCAAACTCTCTGGGGACTTGGAGACAGCAATTCATACAGAGGCAATGGTAGCATGTCTTACTCGTCATAGCTTGGTAAGCCTGCTTTCTTATAGGACAACTCCAAAAGTGGCATAACCCTCAACAGGCTGTGACCATACACATGAATTACTAATTAAGAAAAGTTCTGAGGTTTTCTTACAACCTGTTTTTGTGGAGGAAATTTCTCAATGGAGGTTTCCATCCATTAAATGACTCTAGATTGTGTCTGCAACCTAACCAGTACATGAAACTAAGCAGTACAGATGTAAGTCATCTTCTTGAAATTTAGTTTGAAGTATTTTTAAAGAAATGTTGTTTTTATCATCTTTGGGAAGATCAGTCTATAGTTTCCTTTTAATTGGCTAATTATCACATTCAAAGAAAAAAAAAGAAAAGAGAGAGAAAGAAAGAAGCAAAAGAAAAGGAGGAGGAAGGCAGGAGAAAAAAGAAAAGAAGGATTAAAGGAAGGCAGTCAAGAAGGAAGGAAGGAAATCAGGAAGTAAGGAAGGAAGGCAGCATAGTCCCAAATGGGAAATTTATACCGTATTTGTCTCTGAAAGGACACAAATCATCATGAGATAAGGGACAAAAAGGTTGGAAGAAGAAGATGTAATGGGTAACTACAGAGAAATGGTGTTTTAGGGGCAGACAGGGCAAATCAAGGAAAGAATGCAAAACGCTTGTGAAAGATCAAATCAGTCAAAATAACCACCAGGACATGGGGAGGATCACAAAACGAGAAGCCTAGATGAGGACATGTTCAGGTGATAGGTGTCAGGGGCCAATAGAGTCAAGCTATACTGACTCTCTGCCTAGGTTCATGTTTGTTGCCTCTGAGTAACAAAAGGACTTACAATATTTCTAATCTAAGAAGTACAGAGTGAGCTCACCTTTATTCTATTTAAATCATGTTATATATTCTTCTTTTGGCTGTAAAGTTTCTAGCTCATATAAACATACATAGAGGCTACTCTCTGAGTTTAAATTTCTCAGCATCAAAAGCAGTTAAGAGTTGTCCTGAGTGATACTGTCAGCATCTTTTATCCTTGACAAGGCATGACTAGAAGGAAGCCCATGCAAAAAAGGTTGATTTTGGAGGCTTTAAGTTCTATGGAGGGAGAAATGGAGTTGGTGCATAATATAGCATTCCTGGGTTAAAATCCTGAGTTGAAGGTAGGTGTGGGGAATTAATAGTGTTTTTTGTTTGCTTGTTTTTTTATTTGTTTGTTTGTTTTTTGTTTCTTGGGATTTTTTTAGGGTAAAGAACAGGTTAACTGAGGCTAGCACTTTTGAGGGAGAAATTTAGGGCACCTAATCTCCTTACCAGGAAAGACTGGAACATGTTATCCCTATTTTGAAGTCCTTGCATATGAAGGACTCCTCTTCTGGCCAAGTGTCCTGCCAAATAAAAGCAGGGATCTGGCTTCTAAGTCTATCTCAAGGAATGAAACTAAGATTAGATAGTCAGAACCAAGGTTTTTGAGTGAGTGACTAAATTTCTCACTGGAGGTCCCACAGAGTGGGGGGAAGTGTCACAATATACCAGTACATGTTAAATTGTGCCTAATAGATTTAGGCACTATCATAAGATTAAATATACACATATCATGAGATTACACACTGCAGTGAAAGTATTGTGGAGATATCAAGCAACTTCATCAAGAGTAAGCAACAATGTTATGAGCAGGTTTTTTTCCCATCCCACTGCACGCCAGCCCCTAATAACACACAGAGACTCTGTATTTGATACAATGCTGTTGGCCAGTTACTATAATTGTTTATTTGCTACTTTTGTCTTAATGATTAACCCATTTTTACTATTCTAAGTATTTCCATGTGGCTCATCTTACCGGCCAGAGCGGCTGGCACTCTACCTCTCTGGGCTCTCCATGTTGACTCCTCCTTACTACTTCCTCTTTTTTCCTCTTAGTCTCCTAGCCCTGCCTATCTTGTTTTTCTATTGGCCAAAAGGGATTTATTCATTAACCAGTATGAGAAACATATTTACAGCATAACATCTTCCATCACAACAATTTCCTAAGTTTATGGTTCTGCAGACCTTGTCTGCACAAGATTAACCCTGTCAGATAACCATGCCTCTGGTGGGTTGACATATGAACATTATTAGTAGCCACCTGCTGTAACTCATATCTCCTGACAGTTTTCTTTGAAGATGCTGATCCAATAAAGAGTCATACAGCAATAATCATAATGGAAAACCACATGGACTCAATGAGTTTTAAAAAGCATAACGCACAGAATTTGGAGGGAGTAGTGTATAAGGAAGAAATATGAAGAGAGAATTGGTAAAAAAAAATTGTTCAAAATACTTGATATGCATATATAAAATTCTCAAACAATGAAATAATTATTTTAAAAATTCCTTTTTAATTCTTATGCCAATTGCCTCTCAAAGTATCAAAATAAAATTCTATTTGTTTTCTTGAATTTTCTATAATACATTCATGTAACTAGAATTTCAGGCTTGCATCAGTTCTCAAATGATCATAACTTTTACATAGAATGTGTGTGTTTGTTTTTCTAATTTGTTATATCAAATTAAAATTTTCCTTTATATAATAATTTAATTAATTATGTGCTACTATTTGCAATAGATTTCTTTTAATTTATGATGGAACTCTTCAACTTTGGCAATAAATTGAGAAAGCACATTCTAAGTTTTCATATTTTATAGTACTCTAGAGTTGAATAATAATCTTTATGTATTAGTCATTGTCTACTTAGTAGATAACTAAACAGAATAGAATGCTAAGTAGATTTATAAGACCCGTTTCCTACCATGTACATCCTGAGTGTGGGCGGTTTGTGGAATATGATTAAAAGGTCTATAGCTTGATTAGGTTGTGTTGTTAAAGCCAAAGTAGTCAAATATTTTGATCTGTTCTTACAGGAATTGAAGACTGCAATTGCTAATTTAAGAAATATATATATTATGGTTGACCTGAAGGAGTCTGCTTGAGTTGTAAAGGACCTTGGAACTAAAATCTTCTAAAAATCTAATAATGTAAAAAGGACCCTGATACTGATTTAACAACATACCCTTGGCTTTCTGTTTCATATTACCTTGGAGAGAGGCTATGGAGATGATGTACCTAACATGCGCTTTGACCCATGACTTAGAAGGAGACAGCAGGAGCGTATATTGTGGAGCTGTTAGTTATTTGTTGAATTGCTCTAGAAAAGTCTAAAAAAATCATACCCAGAATTATATGTTTGTTCTGCTTGTAGCAAGTAGTTCATTATATTTTATCTAATATGGGATGTTTTGTACTGAGTATCAAAAAACTCAAATTTTTTTGACAAATATGTCTTTACAATAGGTTTTTTTTATAGGAATGAAAATCAAACAGCACGGTTTGGGACCAAGTTACTTTTAACTGCATATGTTCTGCTTAGGCATTATATCAATTAAAATGTATTACTATTTTTCAATGTTTTTCGAGCAACTTATTTAATTTACAATAAAAAGTATAATATCAGTGTGCATGTTTTGAAAAAAATTAATATATATTACAATAATATATTATATATAATACAATATATATATGTATATTCACTCTTAATAGTGTAGACCAGTATATTTATTAAAATCTATATTGTTTATTACATATATGATTTATTCTCTAAAACTATTCAGATATTAATGTTTGGTTTGTTGAGAGATAATTATTTAAATTTGACAAACCTCTGAATAGCTTATCAAGATATTATATAAGAAATAAATTACATTATAGCTGTTAAGCTCCTAATAACAAATTTGCTTTGTATCTAACATGTCTTTGTATTTTCAGAATTCATGTAACATTCTCTAAATAATGATAAAAGAAGTACATTTTTATTATAAAAATTATTTGCAGCAGTCTGACAGATAAGATACAGAATCTTTCCTTTATTTTATAGGACATTGTATCTAGAAATTTGTTGACCTTCTGTTTCCTCACCATTATGAATATAGACCTAGACAAGGAAAAGTTGGATATTAAATTTTCTTTGAAAATACATTACAAAATGCACAAAAAGAAACCTATATTATACTGAAATGGAATGAAGGGCAACATAGCTCTTTAAACTGTCATTTTTCTCCTTTAATACAACACCAATTTTCTTTGCAAAAAAATGATAAATATAAAAATAATACTTGCAGTACTTGATAATAGTAATATTTGTTATCATAAAACTTTAATACTTTTTCCCTCGGAAATTTATTACTTTTTATGTTCTCTATCAAGTAATAAATATATGTGCTCTAAACTTAAAATAAGTAATTATATCTTATATACTGCATTCATTTTCTATTGAAATTACCATTGGTCCTTGAATAGCCTTTGAGTAAAAATATACTTAATATATTCCCAGAGGACAAATAACTATTTTAATTATCTATGTGACACATCAGTGTATACTAGCTTTTACTTGCAAATAAGAAACTAGCAACTAAGACTAGGTTATTTTTATGGTACATTAATGTCTCTGAGCATGAAGTCATAGAGAAAGGAAATGACACTATAAGATATCAGATCTATAAACAGCATTATTAAGACAGAAGCTTGTACCAAGGACTGTGGTATACCTGTGATAGGTCATATTATGCTTTTGTTTAAACGAATGTGGACCACTTAAATACCTTGGACTACCAAAGCAGTTGAATTCTTTATGTGAAACTTAATGAGCCATTCTAGTAGGAACATAGACAACACTGGTATTGAGGGTGATTAGAACTGAGAGGGTTGATTCAAGAGGAATCACAGGAGAAGAGTATTAGTAGTATATGGCCTAGATACCATTCTTGTGATATATTGGAGAAAAATGGCAGCCTTCTGCCCTGGTTCAAACAGTAGGCCTGAGGTTTGAAGAGCTGGGGATTACCAGCTTTGGCAAAGGAAATCAAAACAGCCTAATATTGTCTGTGTCATATGGTTTTCAATGGTCATTCTTATCTAAATCTATAAAGAAAAGTAGCAAAATAAGCAGGAAAAAATAAAACATATTTCATCTGGTCTACAGAGCAAACTCCAGAACAGGTTCCAAATCAATATAGAGAAACCCTGTCTTTAAAAAAAAGCCATATATATATATGTATGTGGATATATATATATCCATATATATCCACATACATACAGGTTGAAGAGATAATGACAAGATAAGAAGTATCAGGAAAAAGTTTAAAGAAAAATAATTCCTAAGTGAAGTAAAGGGAGTGTTGAATTAGTTAAGAACTCACCTAGCTAAGGTCCCAACATATGAAAAGGAATTAAAGAAAACTTAGGGCTGGACATGGTGCCTTATGCCTTTAATTTTTCCACTATGGAGGAACAGTAACACAGATCTTTGAGTGTGAGACTAGTGTGGTCGACAGAGCAAGTTCCAGTGTGCCAAGCTTAGGCATGTAAGGAAACAACTGAAAAGAGAAAGCTGGTTAAAAAGTGGT
Source organism: Cricetiscus sungorus (assembly GCA_030556225.1). Lineage (NCBI taxonomy): Eukaryota > Metazoa > Chordata > Mammalia > Rodentia > Cricetidae > Cricetiscus > Cricetiscus sungorus. The sequence continues at coordinate 32,202,595 of JANBXA010000741.1, read as the reverse complement.
TGAATGAAAGAGGATCATGTTCCAGTCTTAGCAAGCAGAAATTGAGTTTCAGAGTAAAACATGAAGTTATGCAATATCCCTCTGTAACAGAGGAAAGATGCTGAGGCCAGGAATATATCAGAGGTGTCCCTGAGTGGAGGCATAGAGAAGCATGAAGTTTAGGAGGTGAAACTATGTCACCTTGGAGACTAAGAATTTGGAGATGCCAGAGTCCAGGGAATCTGCCAAAGAACACTGCTAACAGGGAATGGACTCAGCCCAAGAGAAAGAAGTGTGTTGTGGTCAACAAAACCAAAGTAAGTTAGAAATCTGAAAAGCATTTTGACACCAGATATGGTGATGTAGTTTGGATTTTACCCAGATCATTTTCAGTGTGTATTTCCTCACTGAGACATCTTTCTTCACTTTTGGAATGGCAATGTATATTCTGTGCCAGTGCATGTTGAAAGTGTGTTATTTTCCTTTTCATTTTGATTTTGCTGGTATTTGCAGTTAAGAGATCATTGGAAGAGACTTTGAACTCTGAACTTTTAAACACAGTTGAGACTGTGGCGGATGGGGGACTTTTCAAGTTAGACTGAATGATGTTATTTATTCCTATATGGCTATAAGCCTATGTGGCTCAGGGAGTGCAATGTAGTTCTTGGAATGAAAATGCCCCCTATAAACTCATAGGAAGCAGCAATATTAGGAAGAATAGCTTTGTTGCAGTACATATAGCCTTGTTATAGGAAGTGTGTCACTGTGGAGGTGGGCTTAGAGGTGGATTTCCTATGCCCAAGCTGCACTGTGTGACACAGTTCACTTCCAGTTGTCTGCCAATCAAGATGAAGACCTCTAAGCTACATTTACAGCCCCAAGCCTGCCTGCATACTACCGTGTGTCTCATCATGATAATAATGGCCTCAACCTCTAAAACTGTTAAGTCACTAAATTAAATGTTTCCTTTATTAGAGTTCCCATGGCCATAGTGTCTCTTCACAGTATTAAAAACCCTAAAATAGACACTATCCTCACTTTCTCTGACATCCTCCTACTCACTTTACTCTTGGTGCCAGTACCATTACAGAACATGACACTTCCTCTGCCACCAATCATTAAGAGTCATCAATTCCTAAGAAAAGGATGGGACATCAGAGGTACCACCTTTGTCCTTGATGTAAAAATTGACAGTCAAACCTTGAGAAGGTATACATAGAGTGTGACCATAGTTATGCAATAATATCAAAGCTGAATGGCAACATCCATGGTATACTCCACATTCCCCAGCTCTTAAATTTGTTTCCTTGTGTGCTGTTCCTTGAGTCTTAGGGAAGGGAGTTATGTAGATGTCTGGATGCAGGGGGATAAATTAACTATCTATTCATCTATAGCCCATGTATGTTATACTATTGAACTGTCAGGGAAGATACGCCCACTTGTTTAAAAATGGCAAAACTTTATGTGCAAGAATCAACTACAATTGGATTTGAGACTCACACCATAGGAGGGAATATACATTTGCCAATGTAAATTTGATCACAAGCTTTTAGTTGGAAATGGCTTGGGTGCAAATTTACTTATTTATTTATTCCCCCTAAATAAAAAATGTCTAAATATAACATTGTATTTAAAAGTTTTAAAACAACTAAAATATACAATTTAATATTTTAAAGAAATCAAGATAATAAAGTATATGGACAATGATTTATAGTTCTGTGAATAGCAAAGGATAATAAATTTTAAAAAAATGAAAATTTTATGCCAGTTAAAAATTTCAGCAAGGCATCAAACTATAAATCAAATCCAAAATCCACAATTATTAGCAGAATTCTTTGTTACAAGAGTTGTTTTACATGACATGCAACAAGAAAAGCAGTACTCTATTTTCATTGTTGGAGACAAGTTCATGAGAAGAAAGAAGTTCTATCTGTATGTGTACCTACAAAACAGCATCAGAGTATTTAGTGTTTCACTCATATATGATTATAGTAACTACATTTTAATAACATTTTATTAATTTTGAACATTAAAACTGACCATAAATTCCTAACTTATTTAAGAAAAATGTAGCATAGTATATGATTTGTAAAACATTATGGAATACATAGTATGGAATACTCTATAACTTCAGATCGAATATTTTTAGAGATCTAGTAATCCAGAACTATAGTTAATTTTAAATGAAATAAAATGCATGCCTTCTTCTTTTAATTCTAATTAGATTTAAATTTGTAAACTATAATCTCCTAATCATACATTTGGTTATGAACTGATGACTTACTCTGATTCTTGAGGTGAACAATGACCTAAGCTTTTTCAAATACAATACAAGTCATAATGTTTACCAGACAATGTAATAGAATGCATCACTAATTTAAAAGTGATGGGGACAGAGAGGGCAGAAAAGTACAAAGTCAAAGACTACCCATTAAATCTTCCAAAAAAAAAAATCTACTGATTTGGAGAAAAAAATCAATATTATATCACATGAAGTAAGAGGAAGCAAAAAGGAAAATTATGGTGAGGAGAGCAATATATTTATGGAGATTTAATCTGAATTCTCTATTAAACTTCATTTTACAACAAAAATAGCTAATACGTGAAGTTATTGAGTTGGTAGGGCACCTCCTAATAGAATTGTACACACTTTATGCAGCACAGCTTATCGTACCATTGATAAATAAATTGTGATACATCCTCTTCCTGAATAAATACCTTATTGCTAGAAATGACCTTAGACACAGTCCTTGAAGAGATTGTTAAAGGCCAAAGTATTACAGTAATAGTTTCAAATTGGATGATTTGACAGCTCCCTGATCAACAAAATTTAATTTACCTTTTACCTATAGCCTCTAATAGTTAACTAAAACAGTTAGATGCTTCATTTACAGTTTTGACAATTATGAGGTAATCTGAAAAGGAGTAAAGGAAACGATATGGCTATAGCCTCCATCATACATTATATGCAAATTGTGTCTATGCTGAGGAGCATCAGTAGCACTGCATGCCATCAGTTCAAAGGAACTACTGAAAAGTCATACAGATGTTCTGAAATCCAGCTGAATAATACTAGCAAAGTATTAAACTGTCATTTTTCCAGTGGAGGTTTCAATCTAAATTCAAAGACTCTGAATGCAAAAATATAGTTTTTCATTTAATTTATTTGTAACTTATAGTTATTTATCTGTGCTTATTGTATCTAAGGAATTTTTTCAGAAGAAACCATACACTCAAAGCTGGATGAGAAATTTTAATAACAGCTACTAAAGGTAACACATAAAAACTATATAACAAAAAGAAAAATGCATTCACTAGGAATTTAGGAAACCTGCCCACTTCTCAAAAATCTGTTAAAGCTGGCTTTGTAATTTTTATCCTAGACTTCATGTCTTTAGTGCTGTGATTTTCTTCACCAGAATGCTGTAATACTTGAAGATGCTTTCAGGCTCAAAACTGTGAATTGTTAGTGTAACAAGAGGCATTTTCTAGAGTTCATGTTGTAGCTCAGGAAGTTGCTGATTTTCTACATGTTAGAAGATTTCCCCACACTGATTTCAAGGATTTGCAGCTTTCAGAGAAAGTGAGATCCTCAATAGATTCACAGAAGCAACAGAGATGTCTTTTTATAGCAGTGATTGTCTTGGGCACTGGCAGAAAAAAAAAACACTCTGAGAAAAAAAAAATGATCTAGGCATTTTCTCATTGAATTTGTATAAGGCTATCCCATGCATTGCTATCTCTCAGCAGGTGCTTGGCATGTAAGACTATTATTAATATGGAATATCCAGAAGACAGAGGAAAGAGAAAAAGACTACAGAAACATTTGTAGGATTTCAGTGGGAGATATTCATTCTGTTATCCCAAAACTCAACCAAAATCATTCTTCTTATATTCCATATAATATTGTTCTAACTTACCCAGATCTATACAAAATAAAATCTATACAAAATAAAATCATAACCAATTTTTATATTTAAAATGATGAAAATGATAGACCCTTTAGAAGATTTTCATGACCACAATGATAACTCTTTATCTTAACTCTAACAAATATTAGGTATAAGAGGTTAATATTTTCATTTTAACAACTTTTCAGCATGATTAGAGTTACAAAACTTAAGTAAAGCATCATCACTCATATCTAGTGACTCACACTAAGTTTTATGATCAAACTTTTCTTGATGATGTTACTAATGGATAACAAAAGTAAGCTTTATTCTTTCTGGTTTGCCTCGTGGTCTGAGATATAATGGGTCTCATTGCAAGACAGATTGAATTATTCTTGACCATATTTAATGACACAAAACTCTAGTTACATATGGTTCCCTGATACCATAATTTTCATTCTGTTTTGATAGCTATAACATTTGACATATTTTATTTTCCTTTAGGAAAAATGGAATTATTTTATGTGATTATTGTACTCTACAAAAATGAAATGAAGATAAAATCTAATGTTTGTGTTTAACCAACAATAGGTTTTATTATGTGTGTATACTCCTAAGTATATATTTTCCTGGAAGTCAGAATCTGTAAATTATTTTGCTATAAAGTTACAGAAAATGCCATGTCTAGTAAAATCAAGGAAAGAATCATACTGTGACATTCCATATGTATTGGCCATAGGCACTAATAGAATTAATGTTACCTTCATTATGTTTTACATTTATTGATTGGCTATATTTTATTGCATAAAATTTACCTGCAGAAAACATGAAATGGGAAGTTAAGATATGGTGTTATTTTTTAAAACCTGCAAGTGTAATCATATGCTATTTTACTTCTTTAAACATCTTACAGTATACTTTTAAAGGGCCTATTGTGAGAATTAACTATAATGATTTGATCTAACCCATGCTTCTGTGAGAAGAACTTGTTCTATCTGATGAAATTATAATCCAAATTAGTTTTTCATTTTCAGCTTTAGTTTTAGCTTTCATGTAAGTTGGCATCTAAGTCCACTTGAGCTTTTGACCTATAAACACTTTTTAATCATCTGTGTGATTGCTTTACTTTCTGTAGTTCATGGTAGCAATTGAGCTATGATTGCACGAGTACAGGATATATTTAGTACTTGACTCATTCAGTGGAGAAAATGCCTACCTGCTTAGAGGTTCAAGAAGATCCAGAAAATTATACTTAAGCCCTCACAAATAATGATAGAAAAACATGATTCAAGTACAAATCAAAGTTGTTCATATTATCGTTTACTTTGAATTTTGAGTAAGTTTTTTAACTTCAAACCTTGAAGTAATGTAAAATATAGTGGGCAAAAAATTTCCTGTATTTGTCACTATGATTAGACAGTCTTGATATGAATATTGACACATTTGTTTCGGTTATTTGATTAATGCTAATTATACATTGCTTTATCTGATTTGTTTAATTGTGATATCTGGTAATAATATTTTCATTTCTAAATTTTTTTCCACATTGATTTTCAAGTATTTACATGCATCCATTCATGTCCAAACCATTGAAAGCTGTGTTTTTAAATATTTTTTGCATATTATATATTTTACTACACTTGTTCTTCTACATCAGTTTCTTCTAGAAATTTCCAATTCCCTTCACAGCAAATCTCAGGTTCTCTTCCCTTGCTTTATCTCTCTCATTTTTAGTCAACAAAATAAAAACAAGTATATGCTAAAACAAAAAAGTCTACAAAAACAACTCTCTCTTTAAATTTAAAAAAATAATAGTTTTTTAAAAATAATAATAATAATAATAATAATAAAATAATAATAGTTGTCTCATGTTTATTGTACACTTCATCATTACTCATGGTATATTTCTTACATTTATGCACACTTAACATCATTTCCTACCTTTTATTAATTAAAATACATATAATAAGATGGTTTTATTTGTGTGTGTGTAAGAGACAGAGAGAGACAGACAGACAGAGAGACAGACAGACAGACAGAGAGAGACAGAGACAGAGATAGAGGGAATTGCATGTGTACATTTAGAGGCCAGAAGAGGTCAATGGATATGCTGGAGTTGGGGTTACAGGTGATACTGAATGGTCAATGTTGTTGGATTTTCTTGGCCCTCCAGGATGCATTGCCACTTCAGCTCCAAGTGAATACACAGAGGAACTATATTAATTATAAAATTGTTGCCCAATGTTTAGGGCTCCTTACTAGCTAGCTCTGTCTTAATTATTCACCCATTAATCTATGACATTTTCACCTGGTCTTGTCTTACCAGAGAATGCTGATCCCATTAGCTACATGGCTTCCTTCCTGGCCTACATTTTTCAGAATTCTCCTTTTCTTCTAGCCCTGCCTATCTTCCTCTCTCTTTGGCCAAACATTGTTTTATTCATCAACCAGTAAGATAAACATATGATGGCATCCGCATCAGATGAAAATAGGTGCTGTGAAGAGCAAAAACAGGTATTGAAGAGCAGACACATTACTTAAAAATAATCATGCAATATATTTTGAACACATATTCCACTCCATCATAACTACTGTCCAACTCCCTTGAATCTTTTCTTTCCTGCATAAACAAAAATATCTGTGTGATATCATATCCATTTCTCATTTTAGATCACTACTGTCCCAAAGTATTAAGATGTTCAAATTCAAATTTCTTTTCATTCTCACAGCATATTGACTTGCAATTTCTGGGAAAAAATGTTTTTACTATTACTGAAATAAGCATGCCATTTTCACTTCAGGTTCCATTTTACCTATGGGTTGAAACAAAGTTCAAGTCATCAAGGCCTAGGGCAATCAGGAAAATTCCAATTGTTGACCAGTCTCCTCTTTAGACAATAGAAAGTGTCTATTATGCCCCTTAGACCTCTAAAACAATATTTCTATTCCTAACAACAACAAAGAAAAACAGATGAATCTAATTGGTAAAACTATTCTGTTTCTCTTAACAATCATAAAATATGTAGGGAAAGCCCTCTAATCCCCAAATCTTGACTTGTAAAAAATGTAACTGTAAATTGGCAACAAATGTTTGTGGTTTTTAGGCTGATCAACCCCATTTCTGCCCTTGTTCAGGGCTGCCAGCAGAAAGAAGTCTATGTTCTGTAGCCCTGTCCCAGCTTATGTGATGATTTATTAAATACATTAGAATGTGTATTCTTTCTATCTCATAGTCCGCAATAGAAATGGCTATAGCATTACTATCCTTAGAATACAAATTCAAAATACTTAATTTTCAATTGAAGCTGTGGTGGCACATGACTTTAATCCCAGCATTTGGGAGGCAGCCAGATGTATCTCAGTGAGTCTGAGTCCAGCCAGGTCTACAGAATGCGTGCCAGGACAGCCAGAGAGAAACACAGAGAAATCATATCTGGAAAAACCAAAAAAAAAAAAAGTAAAACAAAACAAAATCAAAAAACAACTTTAAATTCTTAGGAGTGTAACTACACTTTATGATTAGATTTATTTTTATAAACTCATCGGCAGGTGTTATATTTAGTTTTTGTCAACTTGACACAATGAGAGATACCAGGAGACAGCCTTATTTGAGCTATTGCATCCATCAGACTGGCCTTTGGGCAAGTCTGTGGGGGTATTTTATGGATTAGATGGATCTATCCACTGTGAGTTTTGTCACCCAGAGGAAGGTGGTCATTGGCTGTATAAGAACACATCCTAACCAAGTCATTGGGAGTCCTGAATGAATTTTCTTACTGAATGTGATCAGGATGATCCAGCGGTGTTTAAAATAATATTCTATTGCAACGTGAATGAACAAGATTCATACACTTATTCAGAGAAGCTTGGCAGCTAATGTTAGAAAGAAAATAATACATTATGTAGATGTATGTGCACATGTTCCTGAAGATGCACAAGTGTCTGGTTTTCTATTAAAGAATTTAACACAAAGTAAATTATTATTAGATAACTATTTAATGCAATTTAATGAAAGACTTAAAGCTGAAACTCCTCCCATTCTTCTGCCAGATTTCTGGCAAGGAAAATACAGCCTGTTTGTTCTTTAGTTTCTTGTCCTTACTGGTGACCTAAGAATGAGTCAGAATTTACTGGAAACTGTGTAAAAATATTAAAAATATATATGACTATATTTCAACCTATATAAGAGTATGTTTTGAATGAGTAGAAGCACATGTGTAAAATATAGAATCTTAACTGCTATCCTCTTCTATTGTTATGAGGATAGAAGGGAGCTTGCAAGGGACCAATAATCAAATTTTCAAAATTCCCTAGCCAATATTTCTGTTGTATTTCAGAAAACATCTCTCATTTATTCACCACAGTTATCCATGTATAAATAAAGTGCACAAAATTCTAAGTTTTACATGGGGAATATATCTTTTCTTACAAAATCAATATCATATATTATGGTAAGCATGGAAAACATTTTATGTCTGTTATTCAAAAGAAAAACAAAGTCGTAGAGGAGAAAACAGTAGACAGGCTTCACCTGTACATATCTCAGTTATGAAGTCACTTCTACATAACTAATGCGCAGGGGAGACTCTACTAGCTAAACTCAGAGTCACTTCATGTATTACAATTTGGGAAATTCTGCTATAGTGACAGAATGCAATGCTAGCATGGCCACATGAGGATCCTACATGAAGAAGAAACTCAAACCCTGTGCATATAGGCATGCAGTCACCATACTCCTGTGCTATAGGAAAGACATGTCAAAGTAAATTGACTCCCTAGTCCATGAATAAAACTGACAGTTTCCAATGTCAAGAATCTAGAAGGTTGCACTAATAATTCATTATTTCTTTCCTTTTCTAATTTGTTTCACCCCCCAAATGATCTGTATTTTTCTTCATATTTTTCTGCATGTTTAGTGGGATTTTTATTGTATAAATTTTAGAATTTTCATTTGTATTGATCTCTTTCATTTATTCATCTATATTTGTTTATGCATTTGTTATACTTGGAGATTTTCCCTTAGGTTCTTTTTTATGCTTTTTTTTTTGCAATCTATTTACTAAATTGTTATCACTTCTCTAAATGCAATAATATTTTGACTCCATTTCATTGGCTTTTCTGTATACTTTATTAATATTTTTTTCTTTCATCCTGTTCTTTACAATAAATCTTTTTAATGCTTTATTAAGTTTTTGGAAAAAAACTTGATTTTTGTTGTTTTATTTGAAAACACATCAACTTAGCTATTTACCAATTTATACATTTTTTATTTATTTTGTATATGTGTATATGTAGTTTCATATGTTCATGGATGGGCACATATAATGACATGTAAACAAAGATGACAGAACAACATTTTTAAATTGGTTCTTTTTTTTGCTTTGTGTATATCCTAAAAATATTCATTAGAGTAGTTTATTCTGGCAACAAATATGAGTGATTATGGTCTAAAAATACAGATTTTTTGACCTCTGTATTCAGTAGGAGTTTTATGATATTTTATAATAAGTGCACAAAAATAGTTATGGAGCAATGAATGTCACAATATATTAGTGGAAATATTAGACATTGCTGTTATGGCAAAGCATGCTTATCTCAACTTTAGAACTTTGCTGTTATATGATGTATTCTTATCCTTATGGTAGCTGGGAACTGGAGTTTATTGAATTAATATGTTACAAATTGTTCTACCTATTAATTAAACCATGTTATTTCAGAAACAGAAGTGTGAAGGAATAGATATTTCAGAGGATAATAATATCAATTATAAATTTTAATTTATCCAATTCCAAGATAAATTCCTATAACATTCCATTATCTCTAAATCTCTAAAATTCTAATCAGCTAATGTGCCTCAAAGAATGTTCAGTATGAAGTATGATTCCTTTCAGGAACTTTCCTTATATTCACAGGGATAAAACAACAGTTGCCAAGCTTGAAAGAATCTTTATATACCTACATATCTATCTAGCTCCACTCCCCAACAGATTTTTATTCACTTCTGATCTGTGTCAATTCATTAAACAATTTTCTTTGCTTTAGCTGATATAATTCCCTCCTGTAGCTTTATTTATTCCATATATTTACTGTATCTGTGCATATTCTAAATAATTTTTTAAATTCATAAATCATTCTATATAGCAGCTTTTCAATTTTCAGTTTGGTTGTTGTTGCTAATACATTAGTGAACTGTAATCAATTTTAAGTGTAGCCAGTGACCATGTCACAGGAGCAGCAGATGGCAATAGACTTCAGGGGTTTGGACCACTAGGAAACAAAACCCTTATTGATGAATCTCATATAAGCAAGATCACAAGAGCTTCAGCACCAGAAAGTTGTCCTTGCCTCTGATAAAGCAGATGCTGAAGTTGACAGAAAATAAAACAAAGAAGTGTCACACAGATAGATCACATGAGTTTCTACTGAGGAGTTGTATAGATTGTGTCTGCAGATAACCATTAAGAAAACAATTGATTCCTAGTAGACCAGGTAGTTTAAATTCTTTTTATCTTAATTTTGGAAGATGTGGTAACATGTTTGTTTTTGAAATGCTTCATAGCTGAAATAAGATCTTGAAAATAACTTAAAGTTAGTCCAATAATTTTTTGTTCAATAACTGTGAGATGAAAAGCCCAAGAGGACAATCCAAAGCATTAAATAGGAACATAGTTGACTGAGGAACTCGTTAACTTCAAGGCAAAAGAACAAAGCAGCCCAAATATTATTAGCTGACCTACCTTTTATGCTAGGATTGTTTGGTGACCAACTGCAATGATTAATTCCTTTGTCCATTTCTGTCTTCAATCTCCTGACACAAAAGATGTCTGCCAGTATTCAATGCCCATTCAAAATAAAAGGTGTGGAAAACCTAGGAACACAGCAAATATATCTCTACTTTATGAAGTCAACATTTACAAAGTCCATGGCCAAGATCATCCTAAATTGACGATAAATACCATGTATTTCCTCTAAAATATGGAACAAGGAAAGGTATTCTGTCTCTGTTTCTGGTCACTATACTTCTATAAATATTAGCAAAAACAATAATTAAAGAGACATGAAAATGAAGCATGTAAGAAAAGAGTAAGTAAAACAGTCTATATTTCCAGATGACATGATTCTCTTTAGGAAATACAGAAAAACTGAACCAGAAAACTGCATCTGTTAAATACATTCAGAAAAATAGAAGGATATCAAATTAACATATATAAGTCAGTAGCCCCTAAATATAACAGCGACAATCATAATTATAAAAATTAGATACATCAAAATATATTTTGAACGAATCTGACAATGGATATGAAACATGATCACAATGAAAATTTTAAGATACTAAAGAAAGAAATTGAAGTAAATACTAGGAGACAGAAAAGATACTAGGCTCATTTATTAGCAGGCTCAATAATATGAAAATGCCCCTTAAGAAAGACTCAAACTTCTAAGAAAAAAATAAGATTAGCTGGGAGTTGTTGGTGCACACCTTTCTCCCAGAACTCAGGACGCAGAGGCAGGTGGATCTCTGTGAGTTTGGGACTAGCCTGGTCTGCAAGAGCTAGTTTCAGGACAGTCTCCAACGCAATACAGATAAACTGTGTCTCAAAAAAAGAAGAAAAAGAAAAAAATTAATATAGACATACATACCACACAAGATTTATGAAAGAATGACAAACAATAATGGCATTTTGTAACATCTTGCATGATTTCAGTTGTAATAAATTGATATTGTGGCAAAACAGCCAAACAGCTATAAACACAGACTTATTGATGTATTGAATAAAATTGAAATGCACATATAAACCCAAGTTTCTATACCCATCTGATATTAGACAGAGATTTTAAAAATAGACATATTATACTAGAAATCATAGACTATATTCAAGAATGATGGTAGTTGCAATAGATAGTTGCATGTGGAATGAATACAAAAATATTCTTAGGAATGAATACTTCCTAAGAATAGAAAAAGCCCAATAGTTCACTGATGAAATCTAACAACTAACAAATAAGATATGATAAGCTGAAAAGCCACTGTGCACCATTACTCAAGTGCACCACTACTCATGTACAAAAGCAGCCTTTATTGTGATTTAATAAGGATCAGGATAAACAATTAGGCTGAACAGAAGTTTATTAAGGAAGAAATAACTCACAACATAGGCAGATGTACGCGGCGGGTTCCAGTGAATAACAAGTGTGCTCTAAGTAAAGGAAAATTGAGAACAAAACGACCCACATATCTAGTCCTAGGATGAAGATATAACGGAGTTTACAATAGAGTTATCCTAAGCCAGAAAGCTTAAGCCTAGTACCTAATCTACCTAACTAGGAAGAGAGAATAATAGTTGTGATGGTTTAATCTACAACCTCATCAAGACCTGAGAAGGAAAATAGAAGTGTGGATGGGCAACTTCCAAAAGATGCCTTGAAGACAGAAACAGCAAGCTACTTGGACAGTCACCCAAGGTCTCAGAGCAATGTTGGTACAGCCAGTTTTGGCTAAGGCCAAGAGTACCTGACAGATCACAACAAAAGCAGGGAGGAAGAAAGGCTGTCTTACCCTGACTTGGCAAGGTTCAGCAGTCATCTGTTTGTCTCCTGCAAGCACAGAGGACCGCATGTCCAAATCAGTTGTCAAGGTAGGGGCAGTTGCTTGCTCAAGAGGCCATGGCCAAAGTGAGGGTGAACTCCAGAAGGAGCAACGATATCTTCCCTCTGCATCAAAATCCCTGAAGGCTATTCTCTAGATGGTAACATAACCAGAATACTGTCTAATTTTGGATCCACCCGGTCCACATGTGCTTCTAATATCCTCTATTCTACCCATTCTAGTTCCTTTTCAGCCTCAGCTGATAGTATTCATGGACTATTCAAGTCTTTGTCCCCTTTTAGTGTCATTTTTAAGTTTTTCAAATCATGCCCTTCTACTCCAATAATGGTTTGTAGTTGAGAGATCTCTCCTAGTAATTTTTGAAGATCATTAAGAGTCTGGTAACGATCTCTCCTAATCTGTACTTTTTTGGTCTAATTTTCTGTAGACCTATTTTGTATCCTAAGTAGTTGATAGAATCTCCTCTTTGTATTTTTTCAGGAGCAATTGTAATCCCTAACGAGGTAAAACTTCCTTTACTTTCTCAAACATTTTTTCTAATGTTTCTATTTTAGAATCAGCTAACAATATATCATCCATGTAATGATAAATAATGGATTGTGGAAACTGTTCACAAATTATTTCCAGTGGTTTTTGTACAAAATATTGGCATAGAGTGGGGCTATTTAGCATTCCCTGTGGCAAAATCTTCCATTGATATCTCTTCACCGGTTGAGAATTATTATAATTGGGTACCGTGAAAGCAAATTTCTCTTTATATTGTTCCCGTAAAGGGCAGGCGCCAGGTGGCACGAATGCAAAGTGGGGAAATGGGCAAAATATGAGAAACTGGGAGTGCCTTCTCAGGGTCGTGGAGGTAAAGGGGTTGGATGGCAGAGGCAACTGTTCCACAACTTGTGGTGTGTCCACGTAGTTAGGCAAGGAACCCTGCCCTTTCAGGGATGGTGTGGGAAGGGAGCGGCTTGGCTTACGCGGCCTCTCCCACCTCTATCAAGGGGGCGAAAGCCAGGTCCGGTGAAAATCCAAATCCCGCTTCTGACACCAGATATTGTGATTTAATAAGGATCAGGATAAACAATTAGGGTGATCAGAAGTTTATTAAGGGAGAAATAACTCACAACATAGGCAGATGTATGTGGCGGTTTCCAGCGGATCCTGAGCCTTCCAGCATCCCGCACCAAAAAGGGGCTGCCCAACCCTCTCCCAGCCTTTTCTCCAGGCTCCCATCCAGCCCTGTCTCTGCCCCAATGGGCATGGCCTAAGCCACAGGTGCAGACAAGGTGACTATCTGGCTACAAGCCTTTTTATATTTTATTATTCAATATACATCTGGCAAAGGGTTTTATGTAAATTATACAAAGAACTCAAAAAAGTGTAAACAGACTAATGTAAAGCAGAGGTATGGGGCTACATATTTTTTTCTCCAAAGAAAAATTAGACACATCTGAAATATTTTATAAAACTTGTTAAGCCATCATGTAATTGCAGATTAAAATTACTTTGAGATTCATCTTACAAAATTTATAATTAATAATAATTATAATAAACAACTTACTTGATGGTAATGTCATATTGCTGAATATAACATATAATACTTATTTGTATTATCAAATATGAAGAAGTTAGACTGGCACTCACATAGAAAATTCACCTCTCCTTAGTAGAGTTCATAGTGCTGGAAGCTACTCTGCACACTACCTGATATACACCCATATACAAATCTTTAATCTGTAACAATGACTGCTGGAAAGACCTACTTATACAGTAATGGCACAAACATTATAGAAAGACACAATAATTTTCAATCGTAATTAAAATAGATTCCATAAAACAAAACACATACTTGACACTGCTAAAGTGCCCAAGAACCTGAGCCTTGGTTGGTCTGGGCCCAGGAAAATACCTAATTCTATTATTTTGCTAAAGGGACATGACAATTAAATGACTCCTAATGATATTACTATATGCATAGATCAGTGTCTTGCTCAACCATAATTAGAGAATCTTCTTTTCACAGTAGAGAGTAATTAACATAGAGACCCACAATTAATATTGTACATAGAGTGAGAGACTTTGGTAAACACAACCCTAAATGAAATGTCTATGTTAAACCATCCCATCATCAGAGGGGACTCCCAGGAAACAGTGACTGCTATTCACAAAGGACTGACACACTTATGAACTCACATTGACGGGGACAGTATGCACAAGACTTGCAGAGTTTCAAATCAGTCAAAAAATCTTAAGTAAAGAAGGGAAGTGAGCATAAAGTATCACTTTATGGGATGGGAAAGGGAAAATCAGTTTTTAATACCAATTATATTTAGGGAATGCTTATGCCCTGCTCTTGTTAGAAAAACAAAACAGACCTCATAATTTTCTATTTACTATTTACTATTTTTGTTATATTTTGTTTGTTTTCATATTTTGGCATCATTTTTTGTTTTAAATTTGGTGCTTTTTTAGGTTTTTAGAGAGAGATAATGGAGCTTGGGGATAGGGTGTTTAGGAGGACCTGCGAGGCACTCGTGGAGTAGAAAGAATATGATCAAAATATTTTGTATGAAAAATTTTAAATAATTTTTGAAAGTGTACCATTTTCAGTGGAAATGACAAGAAATAGGATATATTTATAAAATACACTGGAAAAACAAGAGATAGACACTAATGGCTGTACTTATCAAAACATAAAAAATTGAGTCATGCCAGATAAATAATATATTTAGAGATCACATATAAATAATATAATGAAATTTCATAAATAAAAGCACAAAATACATACATGCTCACATACTTACGTTGTTAAAGAAACACAAAGGCTTATATAGAAAAATTCTATTATCATTTATAATGGTCAAAAAAGAGATTACTCATCATTAAGAAGTATGTATTCAAATTACATTATTATATGCCATTTAGAATATTAAAAATTAAAAAATTAAAATAGCAAATATTCTGAAACACATAGAGCAGTAAAATGGCCATATATGCATAAAGACTTAAAATTAGATGACAATGTTAACTTTTTTTAAAATGAAGCTAAGGATCATATTCCAAATATTAGTTCCCAGGTACATATATTTATTCAGGGGAAATAAAAGTAATATTTTTATTTAGAATAACCAATAATGCAAACAACCAAAATTTCCTTTTATAAAAGGACAAATAAACACAATAGAAAATATGACTAAAATATGGAAAATAAAAATACACAAACAGGCAAACATACAGAGACTAATGCAAAAAGTAATCAAAGTATATTTGTCACATACGATTCTATTCTAAATGTGCCAATAGCTTATTCCATGAGTTTATTTATAAAAGTACTTGAGGCAGACATGTATTAGGTGACTGATAGATAAAAGAAAATAAGATAATAGATGATAATAAGAAGATGAAGCAAATTATATGATGGATTTGCACTGTTTAGTAAATTTAAATAGACTGAAAATTTGTGTAAAAATAAATCCAAAATATGAGATAAAGATTTGTGCATATCATGTTGTAGGATTCTCATTGTTAATCAAAGCAGATGATCAATCATGGGACTTATTGGATGTATAAAAATAAATAATTAAAAAGTAATGTTGAATATTTAAAATGTTTTGAGTAATTATAAGCATACAGATTATATAAATCAGAGGACAATGTATTTCTGTAATTGATAAAATCAGAAAACTCTACACCATATTTGATGTTTAAGAAGAAAAGCCATTTTAGGTATAATGAATTTTATGTCCTTCTTGAATATATCATGTAGAAGAGTCAAATTAACTTTGATAATGCAATTACTGAGGAATACAAAACTGTACCTCTTGCTTTAGAACATCATGCTAATACTCCTCTCCCCCACACCCACACACATACATATACATATATGAACATAGGGTCATCACACAGACACACACACACATACATATATATATATATATACATATACATATGTATATATATATATATACATATAGATACATACACATGCACACATATGCATAAACACCCACACAAACATATACACATATGTATGCACACATACATGCAGAAGACTCACACATATGCCTACATACACACAGATACATGTAAACAAACTGTGGATAAAGAATCAGAAAGAATCAAAATTAAATAATATTGCTTAAAATAAAACTAAATTAGATATTAATAGTGTGATATTCATAAGCAAGCACACCATATATCTGCCTTTAGAGCAAAAATTATGAACTTAGTTGGTAATTACACAAAGGTAAAACAATATCACCATTTATTATCCACAAGTAGAAAAGTTAACTTTAATGAGAATAACACATTTAAACTTAGAGATTATTTAAATTCTAAAGCTAGGTTTTTTAAAATATTATATTTGTTTGAGTGATAGAGATATAATACATATTTATGAATTCAGATCTGTGTTATTTTATATGACATGTCTGATGTGAGCTCTTGCAAAATCCACCATTAGTATCACACTTCTTGGATCTACTTTATACTCGTAATACAAATACAAAGAAAAATGTGAACTCTATATTTCCACAGGTAGAAATGCCAATTTCACTGTATTTGACACATTCTGTTGTATTAGACACACCACAGAGGTATAGTTCTATTTTCACTTGTGTTTAATAACAAATTCGTATTTTCTTGAAAATCTCTATAGACTGCAAATAAATAATCAGTCAATCTACTTTATCTACCTCTGGGCAAAAGTACTTGTAAAACATGGGATTCCTTATCAAATATTGATATAAAACAAAAGAAATTTTGGTTTCACAAGCCTCTAAGGAGTGCTACCTATGCTTGTCAGAAGGGATAAAGGCTGCTGAATAGCACCACACATAAATGACACAATATTCAAAAATAGCACTTTGAATTGATACCACTTTAATAACTATATACACCAACATATGGTGGAGATAAGCCCGCATCAGGTACTATGCACTGAATTGTTTTAAGCCTCCCACTTCATATGTAAATCTCGAATGCCTTCATGAAGCTAATTGAATTCCCTCATAATTCAGCAATTCATCTCCTTTATTTAGATACAATGAAATAAAAGTATACTCACATGAAAAGCTGCACATTTATGTAATACTAGGTTATTGATGACTACTCAAACTTGAAAGAGAAGATATTTCCAGCAGATTACTGGTGAAGTAAAATATAGAGCATTCAAACACTAGAGAATTTATCAGTTCAAAGAAATAATTTACTAATGCTTTATAAGATGCGGCAAAGTCAAATGCACCTTGCTAAATGAAAGAAGTCAATTTGGATAGGCAAAACATTCTATTATTTTATATAAAATTCAGGTAAATAGTAGAGTAGAGCTGTTTCCAGGTTTAGAGTGGGGGAAAATGTGTAGGTTATACACAGAGCTATTTGAGGCTATGAATATACTGTGTATGATGCTATCTATAATGGTGACAAATGCAATAATTTATATGTCCAACCAGAGATGAATGCTATCATCTAACATTACAGGTGCTAATTATGTATAATTCTATGTTCACTTATGGTAAAAATGCAACTTTCTGTAAAGGATTTCTAATAACATTTGACTATTCGAGAGTGCAAGTGGAAGATATAAACAAAATATTTGAAAATTAGGCTTCACAATCTTAGTTACTGTTTTATGGCTATGAAGAAACATTATGAACATGACCTTTATATAAGAAAATGTTTTATAGAGGACTTGTTTACAGTTCCATCAGTTTCATGGGGTTAATCTATGACCATCATGGCAGGGAGCACATTGGCCTGGAACAGTGGCTGTGAAATTACATATTATCTACAAGCAGAGGGAGAGTGTGAGTAAGGAGGGATGGAGGAAAGGAGTGAGGGAAGAGTGGTAGAGAAAGAGAGAGAGAAAGAGAGAGAGGGGGGGAAGGAGAGGAGATGAATGGAGAGGAGAGGAGAGGAGAGGAGAGGAGAGGAGAGGAGAGGAGAGGAGAGGAGAGGAGGGGAGAGGAGAGGAGAGGAGAGAGGAACACAGGGCCAAGCATTGGATTATGAAACCTAAAACCTCACCAACAGTGACAATCCTCTTGCAACAAACCTTCCAAAAACTTCCACTAACTGGGACCCAGATAATCAAATATATCAGCCTATAGGGAGCATTCTCACTAAAACCACTGCAATCACATTTTGCTTTAAATTTGTAACTGTTCACAAAATAGACAAAGTGTACACAGATTCCAGTGAGATAGTGGTTGGGGATTTTGTTTTGGGAGAGGTAATTATGCGAAAAGAATAGAATCCCTCTAATGGAATTTCTGTTCTTATGGGAGAGACACAGTAACTATGTACAAACACTAAAATAAATATTTCTCTCTAGATGAAAAGACACAAACTCCCCCAATCCATTCTAGTTCAACCCACTCTCCAAAATGCTTTACAAGATAAAGATGCCATATTTATTTCAGTACAGCAAATGGGCTAGGACCTGAGTATTAAAATAGGTAAGGTTTTATACTGACCTGGATTTCTAAGAAAGGGAGAAGGAACTCCCAATGAAAGCAGATTGCACTAGAGAAATGATGATGGTTTGTGTATGTCAATCAGGAGATTTTAGGGTTGATCCATGATGCACAGAGAGCTTGAGTGCAGAACTGTATTTTAAAACTTGCTTAAAAGGCACTCAGGATTTTATTTTTTGAAGAGTTAGAGGATTTACTAATATTTTATTTTATGTACACGGGTGTTTATTTGCTTCATGTATTGTCCGTACCTGGATCTTGAAGAGGGATTGAAGTTACAGACAGTTGTGTGCAGATACCTGTTTCCTGAGAATCAAATCAGCTTCTCTGGATAAAAAACCTCTTTTATAACTCTGAGATATTCCTGTCGTTTCCAATTTTATATTTTAAATAAATAAGAATAGCTTTAGTTTTGAACTCTATGAAATTTTTAAGGCAGGGTGATAATACACATATGATAGAGGCCACTCAGTTAATGGGTTGCAGCACACAAGTGATCCCACATTGAGAAAAATTTACAACATTATGGCTACATAAATTTTAAGTAAAAATGCACTCAGCTCACTCACTCTTGATATTATTAAAGATATATGAAAATAATATTCACTCAGTAAATACATAATAGTTGTTCCAATACAAATTTAGAGAATTTTGTGTGAGCAACTATTGCAAGACAATTGAGTTGAAGAGAAACATTGCTTTTAATAAAAGATGACATTATTAAAAATTCTGAAAGAATAAATTAATTCTGCAATGGGAAATTGTGAACCAGTCAAATGGAAATTTTCATCCCCCTTTTTCATAGAAGGCAACATTAATGATAAAAGAATTCTTTTAGAAATCAAACCACATGTTGGCTAAGTGCTCTGGATATATGTGAACTAAAATGATTTGAAGTGAGTTAGTCAGGTTTCTATTATGGACAGTGATTTAAGACATTTGATTTGACCTCAGAGACATAAATAACTGATGACCATAGATGGTCTCTTGATTTATATAAAATATGGATTACAATCAAATATCATGGTCTTTGCATCTTTGATAATAGCAAATGAGTCTTTATCAACTCTCTGTGATCCTGTGCCTTATTAGCAATTCTTGAGAAATGTGTTCTATATATTGTAATAACAATGACATATAGTAAGTGTGTGTGTGTTGAGGTGCACATCCCCTGCCATGTTGGACCTGACTGGTATAATATATGCTATGTTCATAGAAACTCATGTGTATCAGAATTTCCTAAGTATTTTCTTAATGTGTATTTCCCTAATAAAATAAGCAAAGAAAGTGATTCTAAAAGATGGGTCCTCTCTGTAATTCCTGAACTTGCCCATTCTTAAGTAAGAGGATGAGCCTAGATTCCTGGATGGCCAATAAGTTCAGTGTGAACCTCTATTGCAGAACAAGACAGTCTCAAAACTACCAATCAGAGTAAGCAAATAAATAACAAAACAGTAGTTGCGAGCATTAAATGTGCAAATTATCTATTATAGATACATATGAACAATAAAGCATGGTTACTAATTATTGTTTTATCATTTTATCAATGTTTTTATGGTACTGTCTGTCTCAGTTATGTTTTCAAGTTGTGAATTGACAGTATAATTTGAAAGGCTTGGCAGAGTCTAAAACGAATAATCATGTAATTACCTTATGGAAGAATCTCTTTGTTAAGAATATGTTCACCATAAGAATAAGCAAATAAATGAAGAGCTGGTATTTTATCTGCTATCCAGGATTCTCAGGTTCTTCTTGATTCCATACCATCTCTCCACTTGCAGAATGAACACAAATTTTTATATTTTAATTATTTTGTCATCATTCTTTATGGAAGACAGGAAAGTCTCAATACATGATAAGGAAATAGCTACTAAGTATGGTGTCAGTATCAGTGATCATTAATTCTCTATGTTAATATTAATATTTCATTTAAGAATATACTCCATAGCTTTTACAAGTTCCACAATAAATTGAATGAAATCATACAACCATTCTAAGACCTGGATTTTCCACTATGGAGCATCCCCTTTGCACTCAGAGTAACAAAACCCTCTGTCTTCTACACCTCTTTAAATTTAGTAGAAGGGGTTGTGTAGAGCATGATGACACTACTGTTAATTTTACACTTATCCATTACATTAAAACAGAGATAACATGACTGATTTTAATCGATAGATAGCTACAGTATTATATGATCAACTCTATAGTACTCTGATACTCAATTCCCTGAAAAATAATTGCCTTGATCATATTATTTACACTGCATCATATCTCCTATTCTGAAATTGAATATAATAAAAAACAATGTTAGAGTTTGTAAATATAATTAACTTTAGAGATTAATCTTATATTAAAGCAGTATTTCAATATAAATATAAATTCAGAAATCCACAAAACATTCACAAAATCTAACATATACTGTCAAGTGATCTATACAAGTAAAAATAACGAAATATAAACCTCTTTTAAATGTTATTAATATTGACAAAATTAATTTTTAACATTAACTTGTGTTAATTTCTTTAAATAACATGCATTTTAAAATAATCTTTCATGAATCATGTCATTTCTAAAACATTCAAATGTGAAATCAGTCACATATTTCATCTTTCTGGGTCTTCTGGTCCAGTGGAGTGAGAGTCATTAAAGGAAGCATTTAAATTGCAAATTTCAAATTAAGTATTTAGTAAATTCTTTAGAATAGAAAAATTAAAAGAATGGGTAATATTAGTATGACTAGTAAGAGTAATTTTGAATAAAGAAATTCACATTAAAATTTCCTATTTTATATGTAAATTAGGAGGAATGTACTTAAATAAAAATTAATATTAAATAGAAAACCACAGATGAGGTGAATGCTACAACATTGACAGAGCAAGTAACAGACAACTCTGTGTGGAGTGAAGACTTGAAAGGTTACAAATAAAGTTTCATTGATAAATTTTGATTACACCATACAGACACTGGTTGGTCTCAAACTATTTCATTTAATATGAGAAATAACTTAAAATTATTTCTTAATTTATTAAAGCAAGAGCACAATGGAATATATTTGTCTATGTTTGATCATAAGGTATAATTCTTGGCAGTATCAAGAAAAAGAAATTTTTTTCCAAAAAATTATTCTAACCTGAGTATTTTGATCCAGAAATTTGTAACTATAATGTAAAAATATTGTTGAAATATTTACATTTGTGGTCCTTTCTTTTTACTATGCAGGGATTGGTCTTTTTATAATCCACATGGATTTAAATAATAAACTTTTCCTTTCTAGTCACCCCATAGAACTGTCATTTTGAATACATTCCCACAATCTACATTAACCAGGAACAAATGGTTCCTTTATCATCATGCAAATGTTTGGCTATGGATAGTAGTCTACATTGGCAGCTCTGGTCCTTTAGATCTTGATATACATCATTACAAGATGGCAAACTTCCTCTTTCTTGTTTACCTTATTCGGGCATACTCCAGCTTGGCGGCTGCACTCCAGCGTGCCTGCTCGTTCCCTAGCCAATCCCATGGCTCCAACACTGAGGTGAGGTCTTTTGAGCCAATGAGACCGTGACCCGTTGCCTAGTAGGATATATAAGCAGCTGTCCCTTCCTGCCCAGGGCCCCTCACCTTCAGCTCTCCCTTCAACCAAGAGTCTCCAATAAAGTGTGATCTGAGAAGAATCCTCTTGCCGTCTTTCCCGCGGGTTGGGCTTGGCGCGCCACAACTGGTTCCCGAAACCTGGGACCAGGTGAGGGGCCGAAGAGGATTCAGAATTCAACACACGGAGCGGTGGTACAGGTAAGTTCCCTTCCTCCTTGTAATGTTTGCTTACGCTTTCTTGTTTGTTCTGCTAGTCATAGTAGTATATGAGCATCAAGATAGTGTGTAGGAGGCCGACACTTATGAGGAGGAAGAGAGGGAACGAAATATAGAAAAGGAAAAGGAAAAGATGTCTGATAAAACTACATCTGTAACTTGGCCAAAAGAAAAACCCAGGGACTCTAACAAGTCGTCTACTAAAAGATTGGTGCCTTTGAGGAATAAAAAGCCTCAAAAGACGGGAGGTGCCATACCCAAAAGAGGGGGACTCCCACAGTTAAGGAAATACATAGAAAGGAATTATAAAAAAAAAAAAAAAGGATAAAGGGGACTCCCTTTATCCGGCCCTCAAGGAATTTTTAGATTATGATTATCAGGTGAAGAATCCTTGAATGATGGATCCTCAGGTGAGGAGCTATCAGAACTAAGTTAATTAGAACAAGCTGCAGCTGAATAAAGTATGAGAAAGGTAGGGACGGCGACGGCCTACTGCCTATAATGTTTCCATGGGAAAAGCCGATGTCCCCATTGCACCCCGGGAATCTTGGCCTCCCTCTGCGCCTCCTTCCTATGCTCAAACGGGAGGAAGCTGCCATTTTATAAAAAGGGATACAAGGAGGCACCTGGCCTCCGCATTCCCTGGTTTTTGTGATCTGAGAAGAATCCTCGTGTGGTTGCCGTCTTTCCCACGGGTTGGGCTTGGCGCACCACACTTCTTACTTTTAAAGTTTCTGCCAAAACAAGAGGTTTTTCATTACAAAGGAAGAGCATTTAAGGTAGCCTTTCCACTGTTGCTCAGAGGGAGGGAGGGAGAGGGAACTGGGATTGATATGTCAAATAAGAAAAAATAATAAATATGTTATAAATATATATATATACAAACAATACATTTTTAACTAATAATCCTGCCTTCATATGTGATTTGGTATTTCTGACTTTCAGCTTTCAAGTCAGAAATATAAAATTCTCTATTTTTAATTGAAAATATAGTTATTTTCAGATAATATATTCTGATTGAGAGTATAAAATATAAAGTAATAAGTGTGGGAGAAGAAACATGGGTGGAGCTGTAAAATATGAAAACAGTCTAGTCTGGTTTGATATTTTCTTAATTTCATCTGGGTTAAGGTGTGGTAAGATGTTTCATTTTGCATACAATATTTTCAGGATTATTCTGAGCCACAGTGTTGTTCAGGTGCCAGCTTTACTTCTGATTGTTTACATATAGTATAGAGATATAAAATACTTCCAGCCTTTTCGTGTGAAAACCTGGCATACCTGCCTAGTATGAGCAGTTAGGTTGGTCTATAGTATTCTTTTGTCTTAGATGGTCTGAGCTCCACTTGGCCCTATGTGGGAAAAGGAGAGAGAATGGATAGAGAAAATGTGCTACATTTTCAAAGCATAATGGAGTATTACTTAGTTGTTAAAAACAATGACATCATAAAATTCATGGACAAATGTAGTAAACTAGAAATAAATCATTCTGCATGAGGTAATCCAGAACCAGAAGGACTCACATGGTGAGTACTCATTTATAAGTGAATATTAGATGTAAACTAAAGGAGAACGATGCTATATATCGAGAGACTAGGTAACAAAGAGTGACCACGGGGGCCCTGGGAGGGGAAATAAAAGATATTTTGTGGGTGGATTGGGGGAGAATAGTGATGGGAGCATGATGAAACTTGTGGTAATGGGGTTGGGGTGAGGACTGAAAGACCCAACTGAAAAGGTGAGGGGGGGCATTTTGGTTGTCAAATATAAACTTGGTGCAAAGGAATCTCCCAGGAATCAACAAGGATGGCCCAGCTAAGGCTCCTAGCAACCTAGCAACCATATAACCTTTGACCTACAGTCTGTCCTGCCTATGGTATATGCTGGGTTAAAGATGCTACAGAGACTGTGGGATTGTCTAACCAAAGACTGGTCCATCCTGATACCAATTCATAGTGTAAGCCCACCCATGACACACTCTGGAGCACCAGGACCCAGAGACCTAGGATAGAACCAAACATTAGTGGGGAAAAATGTCAGTGTAATGATGCCTAGTGACATTCTGCTATACTCATACAATGGTGGCTAGCCCAGTTGTCATCCAAGAAGCTTTTTTTTTTCAGCAACTGGTGGAAATAGAGGCAGAGACCCAGTAAAACATTAGTAATAGTAAGGTTAACCATGCAGAAGGGGGGGTGGTTGTATAAGTCAGAATGGATCAATGACATAACGAAGAAACACATAGAATGAACTCACCTAGAATCATAGGAGCTCAAAGAGACTAAACAGACAACCAGGGACCCCCTGCATTGGATTGAACCAAGATGTATAAATACACATGACAGTTGCATATCTTGGTCCACTTGTGGGATTCCTAACAGTAGAAGCAAGGCCTATCTCTGAGTCTTTTACTGGTTTGGAGAATGCTATTCCTCATACTGGATTGCCCTACCCATCTTTAATACAAGGCAAGGTATATGGTCTTTCATACTGTGTTTTGTTGTTATCCATGGGAGGCTTGCCCTTTACCAACTAGGAAAGGAGGAAAAATGAATTGGGGAAAAGCAGAGCGGAGGTGGGGACAGAATCATGTAGAAGAGGAAGGAGGGGATATTGCAGTGTGGATGGAAAATAATAAATAGATAAAATTCTTTTTATTAATTACACATGTATCTTTTATTAAACAAAGTGATCTGCAATATCAGTTTTTCTGTAAACAACATGGCTTTTCTTCTTTATGTTTAAGACAATCTCTGTATGTTTACACCCAACATTTCTCTTAGACATCTAGCCTAGGTTTCATCTATTTATTGTCTATGTTGAATAATGTCAAAATAAATACTTACATGCAGTTTTGTGTTTCTGTGTTCCTGCAGAGGTGCATTGTAGAATAGCTGTTATGTACATTGTAATTAAAGTTTTGCTTTTGGAGGCCTTCCATAAAAATTCCCATAATGGCTGCCAAAACAATCCTGGGCAAAATGAGAATTCTGAAGGTTCTACAATACCTGCTTTCAAATTTTATTACAGAATCACAGTAATAAAATCAGCATGATTCTGACAAAAAAAGAGACACATAAACAATGACAGAAATTGTGTTAACCAAAATAAATCCATGCATCTCCACTATTTTTAATAAGGGTGTTTAATCCATGTTTCAGAGAAATAACATAGATCCTGTAAAAGAATACATGAATGTAGAAAAGTATTCATACTGTGATGAAATGGAAGTTGATTTCTATTTGTTGGCTATTTGGTGTATTTTAATACCTAAAATAATGATCAACGTATGTTTTCTACATACTGATTTTATTTTTAATGTACACTAATAAATAGTAATACTTCTGGGTATGATATTCATATTCTTGGCTTTTGAGGACACTCATGCAATGTTTTAGAATGACATCATTAATTTTCATTGTCAAGCACATTTCACAGTGAGTTTCTCTTTTTATAGTCCATTTTTCTGGAACAGTTTTAGTTCATATCTCACTGTAGCTTTTATTTGTATTTAGCTAATGGTTTATAATGTTGATTCTTATTTTTATATGTTGTTAGCCATTTGCATATTTTATTTTGGAAATGTGATTTGAGGGTCAGAGAAGATGGCTCAGTATATAAAGAGCACTATTCATGAAACCTGATGACCTAAGTTCAGATCCCTATAGCCCATATATAATATAAGAGCTGGACACTCACACAGGTGCCTGTGTCCCATCACAGCCACACTGGGACGTAAGATGAAGGATAGCCAACTTTGTGTACTGAAGAGTAAACAAGACACAGTTTAAAGAGCTAACATGATGCCTAACACCTAAGATATTTTTATATATTATGTCTGTATTTGGCAAATATTTAGCTATATTTACAACACACAAATATACACCTATACTTTCACAAAAACTAGAAATATGTATTGAAATTCTGCCTCATAGGTAAAGTTAACATTTTTCTCTATAAATTCTTTTAAATGTTTATTCTAGTTTGATTTGCTAATTTTTCACCTTCTGTTTCATATTCTTATTTTTTATCCATATTTTCACTGGCCAAATTAATTCATTTACGGATAATGAAGTTTAATATTTATTTACTTTTTTATGACTCTTTGGTTCTACTTAAATATACATATTTTTCTCTTAATCTCATTTTTCAATGTAGTAAAAATTGAATTTTTGCATATACCAATAGACTATATTATCAGTAATCAGTTTTTCCTCAGTGAACTGTTAACTGTAATACATGTGTCTAAATTTCTCTGAAATAACCATTTTTGTTTGTGTTAAATATAAGTAGAAGGCTCTATTTGATTTTTGTTTTGTTCCTGCTATTGCAAATAGCAATCAGGATAAAGTCCTACAGAAGTTACTGCAAGCCAATATTATGGAGGCAACTGTTTAATAAGATTACACCTTATTGAGTGTGTCAAGTTGACAATGAATTCTTACCAAAATATTATATGCACAATCAAATTCAAAGCAATTTGAATTTATATAATTTTATGTTTATATTGTGATTAACAAATACTAATTATAATTATGGCATATAATGTGATATTCTAATACATATATTCACTGTATATTCAAAATCTTGGGAAATATGATACATGTTTTGAACTTTTGAAGTATACTGTTCTAGCGATTCACAACTACATTTCTGGTTATAAACTACAGACTACTCACTAAATGTGCTTAGGTAGCTTTTCACTAACCTCTATCTATTCTCTTCTTTCTAATATGCCTTTTAGAGTTGCTATTTAGCATTAACCTCACTGAAATCTTTAATGTTCCTTCCTTTGATTGTTTATGTTTGAGTGTGTGTGTGTGTGTGTGTGTGTGTGTGTGTGTGTGTGTGTGTGCACGTGTACATATTATGTATGTGGAGGTTTAGATTCACAAGCAGAGATTGGTTCCTAATGATCCCATCTATTTTTGCAGCAGTGTCTCTCTCTTCACTTGGGACAATTTGTGTGAGGTAGACTGTGTAATCATCAGGTGCAGTAGGACTCCTGCAGAGATCTCTCCTGTGTGGTGATCACAGGAAAACAAGCCTTACATCACCTGCTTTGTTAAAATTCTAAGTTGGTTACAGATGATGAAACTCAGGTCCTCCATCCAGCTCATATAACAATTATATTACTAATTAACCCATTCCAAATGCTGTTTTTTGCCAAGACTGTTTGGACTTTTATAAAACATTCAATGCTATAATAGTACAAATTAAATAACATTTAGCATTGTATATAAGATTAAAGATAAACTATTTGGCTTAAATAACCTGAAGTTTTTAAATATTATCAATATTATCAATGAAGAAGGGAAATGAATATGAATTAGTTATGAGCAAAGTAAGACACATTGTTGAACAAGTAGAGGGATTTATATTAGCAACTCAGTTGAAGCTGTGAAAAAATATCTAATATATAGTCCAGGAATATGAATTGATTATTGATTAGAAAATGTAATTTATTATTCTGTAATTAACAAACCAAATGTAATTCCTTGATTTACAATAATGATTATTCATAATTTTTATTGGAAATCTGTATAATTTGTCCTTCTCTAAATATGCAGATTCTAGTGAAACCAAGACTATAATGATTATTTTTTGTAAGAAAGGTATAAAAACCTAGGAAGCCATGCTAATACCACATGAAATATATACACCCTGCTGTTGGAGACTCTGGTATGATTATTTGCCTGTGTTCTTATTTGAATCCTGGTTCTCGCTCTCTCCAGGCAAGAGTGTATAAATGCTGAAGTATCCTGAGTAGTTAATGTCTTCCTAGCTGTGACAGCAAATATCCATTAAATTCCAATTACTCTGGTTTCAGATTTCTAAATTACAGTCACTGACACCTTGAAATTAGCTACAATACATCAGCTAAAATTATGAATTTTTATAATCTCTTCCATGGCAGGTTTCTTCATGTTCCATTGAGTAACTATTGTTTATATTCTAAGGGGAACCTTTCTATAATAACTTCCAAGTGACTTAAGGAAACTTGGAGTTGTCTAATAAAAAAAAAAAAACCTTATAAATATTTTAAATTCCCTATCTTTTAAAGAAGATAACAGATACCAGTAATATAAATACAATTTTACTACACACACACACACACACACACACACACACACACACACACATATATATATATATACAGTTTTTAAATAGTCAAATAAGAATTTTATCACATTTTTCTACAGTAAGTTCCTGTCCACATTAGATAGATGTTATTATTTTCAATATTTTATAAAAACTTAGTTCATTCAACATATTTTATCATATTTGCCACCTTCAAGCATTCCAAGAAGCCACCTACCTCCATACCCACAAAATTTTATTCTGCTCTACCCCTCCTTCTCTTTATCAAACACACTCCAAGGGAGGCCTCATGCCCAGTAGCAGATGACCAATACAAAATGAATTCCATTTTTTTGTGTATGAGGTGGGAGAATTTCTGTTTTTTGATAAAGAAGAATATGTTCTGACTTTATGGTAATTCACATTGATAAGCCAATCCTGTATAATCATACTTCAAGTGCCCTCATCATTGGTTCACCTTCTGGATTGTAATACTCACAAACAAAATCGGTTTATCAAAACTGCTTTATTGGACTTTCAGGTGTGAGAACCTTGGCTCAGATACTATTGTTTCCTACATTCAGCACTATAGGAGAACAATAGTAGGAAGTAAGTTTTGACCAAGACTCATTCAAATAGAAGAGAATAAAGTAAGAGGTGAGAAAAACTATTCTTATTAGATACACTACCTAAGTTAAACATATAACCAAATATTACAAATAAAATGCCTATCTTCAAAATAATTTTATATGTATGTATTTTTTAAACTGTGTGTGATTAAATAATTTTTAATTTAAATTTGAAACACGCTTGTTTTACGTATAAACCCCAGTTCAGACACCTTCCTATTCTTCCCTGTTCACTTCACCAACCCCCATCACAACTCCTTTCTGCTCCTCAAGGAGGTTGGGGCCTTCCATAGACAGTCTACAAAGATTGCCCCAAATGTTATGGCAGACTTTGAAGACTCACCATGGAAGGGCTCACCCTCCCTGAAGAGCAGGAAGTATTTGGGCTGGAGTTTGGTGGGGTTGATAGGGGACGATGGGAGAGTGAGTGAATGTGGATTGACTTGTAAAACAACTTAGTTACAAACTGAAATTTTAAAAAAGGAGAAAAAAGAATTAATAATGAATGAAAAAGAGAAAGTGACAATGATCTAAGGTTAAACATAAAAGTATATTTTAATAGTTAAATAAGCTGTAGACTGAATACGAGTAAGAATTATTCTAACAAGTGTTTAATTAATTCTATGTGATAGAGAGAAAAGTAAGATTGGTTTTCTTTATAGTACACCACCGGCATTCTAGAAAAAAAATTTGCAAACATTTTTTGGGCTTATGAAATATTGATAATAGACCAGAGGATTTCATTATAATGTGTAATGTCAAAGCTTAACATTATGATTAATCAGCACATGTTACATTGAAATGATGAAGAATTCCAAAATAATAAGGTGGTTTTTGAATATGGACAGACATCAGTGTGACTCATTATTGCTATGTGGAAAGATAATTAATGAAAAGTATTAATATATGGACTATATCTAAGATTATAGTATTTATAAGGATTGACATGTAGCATTGAGAGGTGATATTTATGATCATGTTTTGATGTAAAGAAATATAAAGTTTTATATTGATGTATCTAAAATTATTTCAAATAAGTTTTTAAGATTTCCTTATCTTTCTAGCTCAAAGTGAAGTGTAACTTAAGTCAAATTATCATAAGTTCTACAAATGACCTTTTAATACCTAATACAGTCTGCCATGTCTCATATATGTTACACAGAGGAAAGACACAAAGTAAAACCCCATAAGGAGTTACCCAGTACTCTTTTAAAAAATGAAGAAATACCCAGTGCTGCTCTTCTGACTCTTGTCCCCAGAGGTGGAATGAAATTACTGAAGGTAGGAGTCCATCAAGCCTGATTGATCATATCTCCTGGTCATTGCTGTACAACACTCCTGGCACTAGAGGTCATGTTAGACACTATGAGAAATTAATAAAGAGAAACTCATTTTTTCAAAATCTAATCCCTGTCTCAGGTGCCTCTAGGTATAGATTTCTGCTTTCATTATGAAGTGCTTTCCTAGTAAGATCCATGATAAACCTCTAGTTCTAGAGTCAAAGAGAAAAGTCTGAGTGTGAACATCTGAAAAAATGTAACAACTATTGAAAATAAAAGGACACTATCTAAGAAAATGAGAAAATATGAGTTGATAGGTCATTTTATGTAGAGATTGACTAAAGAAACATTTGAAATATGACAAAAAAATTATAAAAAGCAATCAGTACATAAGATGGATTACAAAAAAACTGTAGAAATGAATAAATTGAAGATTTGCAGGGTTTTATTTTGAAGAGTTTTATAGTAAAATTAAAGCAAACTATATAAACAGAGGTCACTAATACTGTTTTTATTCTTTTTATATTTTATATTTCTCTTATCTTGGTAAGAGTTTTTTTTTTTCATATAGTACATTCTAATTATGATTTCCCAATCCCCTTGTTTTCCCAGTTCTCTCTACCTGTCCTCCTATCTGAATTCCGCCCTTCTGTCTCTCGTTAGAAAACAAGCAGGCTTCTACAGTATGATTAAAACAACACCTAATAAGTTAGGGAAAACACTAACAAGTCAGAATAACAAAAAAACAAACATAAATAAATAAGATCAATAAAAGACACAGGAAACCTGTTGACACAGAGACCCACTCGTTCCTACTTTAAGACTCCTAGAGAAAACTCTAAACTGAAAGCTCAGGCTTTCTGCTAACCTCAGGGAAAAGACTGATTTTTAGCATTTCCTGTCACAAGCCATTTAGATTGTATGTATCCTGCAGTTAAAGTTATAAACAACACTTAGATTTTTGACTTTCAATTTTGATTATCTGTGCAACAGATTTTATATACTATAATATTTGTGGAAAATAGAAATTTACAAACGATGGAGACTTTGGCCTCTTGATGATTTATAGGCTGCTAATGTATTCTTGGAGAGTCATTGTTTATGTTGTGTAGCCACTGAGTATAGCAAGGAGCCCACCAGATGTTTCCAGAATGATGGAAATTCTGGGTAGAGTCAGTGGGCCAAAAAAAAAAAGAAAAAAAAGAAAAAAGAAAAACAGAAAATGTTGTGAATATGAGGAGGAGATTTGCAGGAAAGATGAGCCCATCGGTTAAAGAGGCCAAAAGAATATAAGAGCTGTGGGAGTTAAGGAAATAAAAATGAACCTTGAAATTGTCAAAGTGCAAGTTCCAAAAATTTATTCTTGGAAAACTTGAGGCAATTATTATGAACACAGAAAGTTTTCTAAAATAGTACATGTTATGGTATTTCTTTTGAGGCTATAATTTTATCAGTGCATAGTGTTATGATTATTTGTATATTTTTCAACCACAGTATCATGCAATATTATTTATTAGCAAAGTTTCTGACATATGTATTTGTTGAAACTCTGTTGAATACACAGAAAAACAAGATGCTTATCTGTCCACTTTTGTAATAAGGCTACTATCCTACCTAATTATTATTCTATTATACATTACTTTTGCTTTTATGCAATTCAATGTTTTATGTTTAAGAGTTTCAAGAATTTTATTGTTTGCATAGTAAAAGTATCATTCTATTCATATTTTATTACCTAATTAATGTGTTTGGTTGAGGCAGGTTTATATGTACCAGCTTGCAACCATTTGCCTGTGCAGATCAGAGGAACCGTTGCTGTAGTAAATTTTCTCATTTCACCATGTGTGTCTCAGGGTCCAAGGTTCAAACTCAGATCATCAGTCTTGGGACAAGTGCTTTTATTCACTGAGACATTTTACATGACCTGGAAATATATGCTTTAAAAGTGAATGACATGGGAAATATTTTATCTGTTTCATATTAATTAGTAGATAAATTCAATATGTACAATTCTGAAGAATCAATTCTTTCTATCAGGAGAGAATTACCACTCTCTACATTTTGTTCTTGATAATTTTAACTTTCCATAAATATATATATATGATATTAGACACTAACTATATATAAGGCAAACACTATATATATATATATATATATGTATATAAGCACTATAAACATGTTATTGAAACAAAAACTAAATTTGCTTTCTAAAACATTTGATGTCATATGTAATGTGGCAGGACTTTCTGCTTTAACCTGAGCACTGACGGGAATTATTGGCCTCCACACTCAAAATGATATGTTTTATTATGTAATGCTGTAACCATTATAGGGCACAGACACACTTGCTTATTCTGTCTCCTAAAATGGAATGATTGTTATCCATTCAGTGCTGTTGTAGCATGTTAACATGTTTTAATTCATGCTAGAACTAAATTTGTTCTGATAATTTTTTAAATTTAGTTACAAACAATTTTTTTTAAATTTTCCAATTATTTCAGTATTTTTCATTATTGAACTTTTATATTCCACATACACATATTTGGAATTTGATTTTAGTAGCACTCACAATATGTCTTCTGATTATGATGATATTCTTTAATTTCATAGTATTAATTACATGAGATTTTTATTAAATCATATTAGTACAATATCTTACAAATAAATTGAAAGGTATGTGTCCAAGAATAAATAACAGAATTTGTTTATTTATTTCTGTCCTCACTAGATGATTGAATGAAATATGTGAACCACAAACTAGAAGCAACAACATTTTTAAAATATTAAAAAAGTAAGTATTAGGGAAAATATATAAGTAAATCTTTCCCAGTGACAATAGGACTACTACCATAGAAATTTATGTTTGACACACTTTATGCTAATTCTGTTAATTCATAATTGTTAAGTGAAATGTAGTGCACATATTTATAACATTCATGGTGAGGTTTTGATCAGGCATATTTTGGTGGCTGATAACAGGGGAAGATTCATATACGTGTGTGTGTGTGTGTGTGTGTGTGTGTGTGTGTGTGTGTGTGTGCGTGCGTACATACTTATTAAACTTATAATATTTCTTCACGCAGAGTGCAATCAAATTGACATCTTCTATTTTGTCATTAATTATGTTCACTATTCTGTGACAAAAAACCACAAGTTTGTCCTATCAAGCTATAACATGGCACCAATCTCAGCTTTATCCTTTCCACTCTCTATGACAGTAATCAAAATATGTTTTTCATAAGAACAATATTTTAGTTTCCACTGAAGTTGGAAACCATGTGATGATTGGTCTATATCTAAATGTTTTTGCTGAATGTCCTTCAAGTTCATTTATCTAGTTAAAATCAGAGTTTCATACTTACTTATATATGTACACTATTGAGTACATATATACTAATTTTCTTTATATTCCAACTTGAATGATATTCAGCATGAATCCATGTCTTGTCTACAATGCTGTAGCAAACACAAAAATCTACATGTGATTTCATATACCCCTCACAGACTTATTCATGACTATTATACTTCCAAAGAAGAATGCATAGTTAAAATATTGTATGTAAACATAATGGAATACTAATCAGCTGTACAGAAAAAAGAAATAATATAATTTAAAGGTAAATGGATGCTACCTAGAAATATTACATTGTGTGAAGTAACTCAGAAACACAAATACCAAGTGTTGTCTCTCATCTGCTCATCTGCAGATGCTCATCTGCTCTAAATTCTCATATGTGAGTATACAATATTTCAAATTGTTAATAATTAGTACTTCTAGTGCACAATGTGACTTGTTTGCAAGTCATTTTGATTACTTTCACGATGATTGGTATTACTTAAATTATTAAAAGGGTTGCCATTTTAGGTAGGGTGTTTTAAAGAGACTGTCAGACTTCTGTTGTTGCATGATACATAAATTAAGCACTGAAATTACTAAGTTGTTTCAAAATGATTTTCAAGGAGTTACTAATCTGCTATAAACTTTTGAATTCATTATATTTTTTTGTTAACAGAGTGGTTGATTCTGATGAAGCAAAACCTTTGGGAGTGTCTTGTTATTGCACAATGTAACAAAAATTATTTACTGTCTTCTGGATAGGAGTAAGCAGAGAAATTCTCATCTTGAATCTTTATCATCTTAAATGCTAAAATCTGCTTTGCCATGGTTAGTGCCTGAGGACAGATGATAGGAGTTTATTTCTCATCCAAAAATATCATAGCTGTGACTTTGTCATCTGTAGTACCAAATGTAGCTTTCAGTAGAATAATCTAACTACTACAGTTTCACAATTGAAACTCTATATTTTTCTGGTTTTGGTACAGAATTGTTAAGAAAAAATAAAAACTATTTCAATGATGGAAGTAGTACAGATATATGGGACGTATTAGTTGAATTTCTTATTTTTTATTTTATATATGTTAGCAGAGTTGAAAAAATAAAAGAGTGTTGTATGTCTTAGGAAAACTATTGATGTATCTATCTATGTATTCAGTTTATACCCTTGACCCATATTTGGGCCTCTCACTGTTATTAGGAATCACAGAGTTTCCATTTATATTTAGTCACTCACTATCCAAGTTTATAGGGAGAAGCTCCTTGTTTATAATATTGTACCTTTCAAAATGAAATTCCTTGTCTCAGAATTTCTGATGTAAAATTTTTCAATAGATATGTGACATTAGAAGTTGATATGAAATTTCTGTACTTCAATTACTCACTCATCAGAATAAAGGTCATATGTTGAGTACATTTGAGAATACACACACACACACACACACACACACATACAGACATACAACACATATACTTATATATGATAAAAATATAGATATATAAAGATATTTTGATAACCTATGCTTTATAAAAATTACTTAGGAATAAATTGTTATTAATACATCATTGCTGTACTCTTAATATTTTATCCTACATGTTCTGAAATTCATATTGCTATTGGTATTATATCATCCTAGAATTAGCTGGCAACATTCCCTGTGTATAAAGTGGGCAAAGGTGGATTTATTTACAGAAACTACATGCTCACTTATAACCATTGTTTGCTTCCTAGAGCATGAGAACATTGCTGTTTGCTGGATGTAGTCCTTAGAGATCACTGGTGACTCCATTAGAGTCCATATGGAAGAAGTATTATTGAACTCAATGACCAGTGTGACAATTCTTACTCTTTATCTTCATATGATTATGTTTGTCTATTTCTGGAATACAAGTCTTTGATTAATTTTAAGCATTAATATATGTCATTTATCTTCCTCAGAAAGAGAGGTTCTGAAAAGTTGATGTTAGATTCTACAGTTTGGGTAACTCTCATTACTTAACATTTTTAAAAGAGTAGCATCATGCTAAATGAGAATTTCAATTATCCAAGGCTAGATGGATTTCCTGAGAGGGAAGATCTCACAATGGGATTGGTAATTAGTCAGTAAAGCATAAGCATACAAACATTTTTGATAATGAAAACCTTCTATTTTATTTTATTTATTCATTTTTAATGAGAATTTCAACATAATTCAACAAGGGATTTAGTAAGTGACAGCATAATCCATTCTTTGCTGTGATATTTTTAGCCTTATGTAATTTTTCAGGCAACACTGGCAAGGGCATTTTTTTAAGCAGTGTGGGAGTGGGAAAGGGAGCAGCAGAGGGAGAGATTAAGGAAATGTATGTGTTTTCTAATTTTTATTTTTTCATTGCTTATAAAGTGTCACCTAAGTCTTAGTCTAGTTTACTCCAAGTGCTTTTTGAAAAAAAAAAAAAAAAGTACCGGCAAAAGGTAACAAAATATGTGTAAGTGGCCTTACAATGAGGTTTATTTTGGGATAATTCACATCAGTTCTCTTTCCTGGCCTAACCACCAATGCCTCTCATTGTGTCTATTTTAATGGCTGATATTTCAAATCACTCTGTATATTTTACATTTTCTTTAGCACAGATGACTGGATTCAGAATCTGTTACTAATTCCCAAAATTCTGTAACTAACCAAAATTTTGCAGTACCTGTTGTCCACCCAGATTCACTGCATTAAGCAAATTAATGAAGTATGATCAGTCTGACAAATACCTGGAATATGTTTTTCTATTATTACTGAAATTATAATGCAATTACATCACATCTTCCTTAACTCCTTCCATATATCCTGCCTTGTTCCCTTAAAAATCTTGCTCTCCTTTTAAATTAGTTTTTGTTGCATGTATGCATGAGACAATGAAGGCCAAAATGCTATAAGTTCCTCAAAATAAGGTAAATTATAGTAATTTAATTTCTCTAGCACTATGAATGATAGTAGATCAGGGAGAGATATCTATCATGGGTTCTTTTCTCTAGATAATGTTTGATTTTTAGCACTAACAGTCAGGTCAGCTTGTAAATTGGTCATAATAGAACCCACAGAAATTTTGTTATTCAGGAGTAATATACAGAAATTTGTTTGAATACAAAAGTGGACTCCAGGACAACAAGAATACTTACTTTTGTAAGTTGTATCCTATAAAGATAAAATAGCATGGTGGGATTTAAAGTTTCTCTCTAATTTAGGTCAAATATGTTTGAGTCTTAATTAGTTTTATGAACTATTCAAGTGCCTGCATCTTGACTACTGATAATGTTCAACTACTCCTACTTAAATAACAAAGAGATCAATATATAATTAAATGAGATACCTAGATAAAATACATGAATATTATTATGACTTCAGTGTTCCAATTAATAAACCATTGTCTACCCAAATATCCAGGTGTGTGGATAGTACTTAGAGGCAGAAAAATTTATTGACAATTACTGTTTTTCAGTCATATAGCTTTTTCCTCTGGAGGAAATGAAGTATTATTTTATTCATATGTGATGGGAGATGTTAATATGTAAATATGTTTCTCATACGGGTTAATAAATAAAGCACTGTGGCCAATAGGAAACAAGATAGGCGGGGCTAGGAGACTAGGATGAGGAAAGAGGAAGGAGGAGTCAGCATGTAGAACATAAAGAAAGAAGATGCCGGCCCGCCACTCTCTGATAAGATGTCCTTGTGGAAATACTTAGATAAGTAGAAGTGGGTTAATAATTAATACAGAGCTAGCCCATAAACAATAATGGTAACTGGCCAACAGGACTGTATCAAATACAGAGTCTCTGAGTGTTATTGGGGAATGGTGTGATAGCTGGGTGGTGGGACCAGACCGGTGGAGAAAACATGCATGTATCACATATGACTTAAATACTATGTACATTGTAGTTATATTATTATATGTGGGCTTATTACA
The DNA here is from genome assembly GCA_030556225.1 of Cricetiscus sungorus. NCBI lineage: Eukaryota > Metazoa > Chordata > Mammalia > Rodentia > Cricetidae > Cricetiscus > Cricetiscus sungorus. The sequence goes on along the minus strand of JANBXA010000741.1, from coordinate 32,164,572 downwards.
CATGCATATTTATTTGAAAATGTTTCAGACAATAAGTAGTGTTTAATTATTTTCTTCCTGGTGTCTGGGGGCCACAGCATTTTTAGGGATCCTGAAAAGAAAAATATGGGATAATTTTCAGGTCCTGGGAGATGTAGCGATTTCTGCATAATAGAAAAGTGCAGGATATGTCTCAAATCCTGGCTAGAGTGGTCTGTTAGGCTGGATCATCTCAGCTAGCTATCTCAAAATTGTTCTGAGGAATTTGTAGTCCAAAGCCATTATTAAGTGTTTTTTTTTTCCAGCTTAGTGATGTTATCATAGTCCTGGTTGAATCATCATTTTGTGATCTCATCTTCTTTTTGGAGGCTTCAGAGATCATATTAAGTCAGATTATTAGATTATTTCCTTCTTTGTAATTTTGCCTTCTCCTTTGAGTGCTTACTTGTTTAAAGGTTTTTAAATCTTCAACATGTTTGTTTTCATTCTCCTGAAAAGACAAAAATAAAAACCAAACTCAACCATAACTTTGAAGAGGTTCCAAATCTAATCTTTATCAATTTTGATTAATGGTATCTCCTGAAATTTTTGTTTTATCTTCTAAAGCTCTTATGTCATCTATAGTAATATTTTCTTTCTTTTTTTTCGGTATTTTTTTTTTTTACAATTGGTATTAGGTTCCTTAGTTGCTATAGGAAGGTGTTTCTTCAGACAGGAAATGACTGAAGCGAATTTGGTATAGGGACTTGCAGGAGGCTTTTCAAGGTTACTCCTGCTGGCAAAAGGTTACCTTGAATCTCTCTTGAAATCACCTCTCGTACCTAAGCATCATCATGTTAAAGAGATTCAATACTGATTATATCTTGGACCCATTCCTCCAAGAGGCTACTTTGCCTTTAAAGGCATAATTATTCTATTTCATTGAGAATAAGCATTTTCAGAAGCCAGAGATTTAATTATTTTTTCTAGTTGCTGAATTTTCTTATCATTCTATTTTTCTATTTACAGCATATGTCAAAACATTTTTTTAAAGCAAAAAATTTCCTGAAGGTTTACTTTGGGCTTTGTACAACAATAGTAAATTGTTTAATTTTCTTTCCTACTTCTCCACTTCTGTCCTAAGCGTTCAAGGCCACTGCACAACATAAATCCAGGCTGTGATCATTATACAGAGATTGGAATAATCTCCTTCTGCAAGCATTTTATCTCGGGAGATTTCTGTTCCTGTAGTTCAACTCAGTTATGTAATGGTCTTAGCTGATTCTCTAAAGCAGGTTTACCATTGTAATTGTGGACTAGGCTCTAAAATAGCTTTTACCAAGTCTATCCAGACCTTAGGGATAATTATATTACAAACTAATCAAGAGTTAAATATGTGCTTCACAAATGTTGAATGTAAGCCATATGCTACTCTTACTTTCTTGAATATCCTTAAACAAAACATTGCCACGGAGGTCCAATTAACTTTTATAGAGCTTCTTCATTTGGCAATTCCTGTAAGGTTATTTGTTTGCAAACTTTAGGCTGTTCCTCTCACCTTACAATGCTAGGCTGAAATTGGTTCTTCTTTAAATTCTTGTGTCTGGGTTTCAATATCCCTAGTTCTGTTTTAATAAGACTATTTAAGGCCTGATTCTTGGCACTCATACTAACCAACAATTTTAGATATTAACCAAGAATTATCACACTGACAACAAAGATCATCAAAAGGGTAATTAACAGCAGACAGGGCCAGTTAAGTTGATTATCCCTTCATTTAATCGCTCCAATTTTACACCATCCATTTTATAATCACACAGAGACCTGTTTCCGTTGTAATAGTATATCCAATCTTTTAATGTGGGAAAAATCTCTCTCTTAACTAACACTTTTTTTTGAGAACAAGGAGTGGAAGGCCGGAAAAGGCCACAGGCTGTAGATGGCTATTGAGCAAATATTTTCTTCTGGACATAGAAGGGCAACTGTTCTTAGCGAAGACTCGCAACTGTTGTGATAGCTTTTTCAAAAACCTACGGAAGTATTCACATTTCTACTTTTCATACACTCACAAGGAATTTACATGGTTGCCTGTGTGTGTGTGTGCAAGTGTGTACACACCTCCCATATATACACAGAGACAGAGTGAGAGAACAATGTTATTTAACTATATTACAGAAACACAAAATGAAAGATTTATTCACATAAAAAATCTAAGTAAGCTATTTTCAGTGCCTTAAATTTATTAATAAGGTTATGACTACTCATCACAATGGAATTTTAAGAAAAGATATCCTGAATTAAATAGATATGAATGGCTATAATTAGAAAACAAAACTCTGTACTTCCCTTTTCTGTCTTTGAAAGAAAAGAATGTCATCAAAAAACTTTGATGTAAATTGTATGCGTGTAACTGATTCTGAAATTACAAAGTTGTACTCTTAGTAAATATCAAAGAAATTTTAGAAAAATGATAAAAAGGATGGGTAACTATTATAAATATTCTGTTAATTATAGTCAATCTTTCATAAAACTTCTATAAATTACTAAGAAATAATATAATACTTTTTATTATTTATGTAATTTGTATGTGTATGGTGGTATGTGAACATGAGTTTAATTGCCATATCAGGCCAGAAGAAGATGTGAAATTTCCTAAAGCTGGTATAAACAAATGAATCACATCATATGAAGCTATATACTAAGTTAAGATCCTCAACATGAACAATATATGCTCATAATCCCTGAGCCACCTTTTTGACCCAATTTTTAAATAAATTTTAAAATACATGCTTAATTTGTTAACTTTTGCAACTAAACAATAAATTTACCTAGGTTTATGCATATACAATCCAAAGTACTTTGAATTCATTAGATTTTTAAACAAGTACACATAAAACATCTAGAAATCATTCAACTATATAATTCCTCTACTAAACTTCTCCAAAATGTCTTTCCATGTGAATTGGAAAATTAAAAGCTATCAACCCATATGTATTATCAGTACTATATTAGTAAATAATTCTAGCATGTAGACATTTTTTTTACCATTGTCATTAGTATAATTCTCATGTAAACATCTTTCAATTCTAAAAATTTAGCAAAATTTTCTGAGTGCTTTCTCTTAACTTGGTGTTGTTTGGTCAAGGATCCACTCCAGCAAGAATATGTCTTGTTAAATATCTCAGACTATTTATGACGGCTCTCAGTTTCTAATTACTTTTCTTATATGTGGTAAAGGATCATAAATATACTAGATGAAACAAAACCAAACATAAATATTATTCAACTCTGTAGAATTTGTTGCCAGGATATTTTCTCCCATAAATTGCAATTTAATGTGACTTTAACATTTGCTATATTACTTTATAAAAAACAGTATTTACTGTTGGATGACAGAAAGTAGACATTTCCAGGCCAAGTTCACATGAGTAAATAACAATATTAGGTTTTAGGAAATCTGTGTATTGGAATTAACATATTATGTGATACTGCTTAGAAAATGTTTTAGTGTCCTATGAAATATACAATTCTCTAGACTAAAGGCAGCAAGCTCTGAAAATTTCATGATGGCTCACTTTTGTAGCTCCAAGATTATATGTAGAATTCTGTGATGAAGTTTCCTTCCATTCTCTTTAAAGAAAAGAAATATGTGATCTTGGAATATTAGTAGGCAAGCTGTTCCATCAGAGATTAAGTTCATGTGTTGGTCTCCAAATGCCATTGAGTTACACTATTGACAATTTTCCATTTATTACGGCTTCTGAGGAAGGCTAATAAATCAGAGGTAGGAATGAAATGAGAATGCACTTAAGAGGCTGACTCACATATAGTGAAGAAAAAATCAGATGGTTATAAGTTAAATCATGGTAGTAAGAATATGAATCTATAAGTTTTGGTAACTAAAATATTTCTCAAAATTGGCACTTTTTGACTAAAATGGAAACTGCTTATTGAATAAATAATGTACATTACAATTGTGTGTTTGTCACATTAACCAAACCTTGATGTCTTGCAATGTTTAGGAGACTCCAATTGTCTAAGAAAAGTCTAAACAACTAACCTGGTAAAGACTTTTAATCACGAATTCTGAGTGTTCCCCATTGTGATTGAACAAAAAAAAATTGATGAGTTTAATGTACTAGAAAAAGAATAAGAATAAGGATCTAGGAATAAAATGAAAGCTTCGATCAAGTACATATGAAGTATGTACTATCTTAGTTATGAACAAATGGATAGTCTTCACATTTTATTTTAGAAATCCTGGAGACATGAAAATACAGTAGAGCATCACATCCAAAGATAAAGGTTCCCTCCACTCTACTAATACTTCTAGGAACAATATCAGCAATGACTGGACATAAAATAATTAATTACTGCCACCTCTTCATTTATTTGTCTTAGTCTTTCCCTTAGAAAGATCAGTTTTTATAGTGAAAGTGGAAAATATTCAAAATCATAAGATAGATGATATCAATCATCACAATCTTGATCTATTACTGCTCAGAGTCAAGCTACACATTCATAGAGTGCAACAGCTATCTAAAACAGAAAATACAGTTGTGATAGTTGGATAGTTGAGGGAATTTTATTATCTCAGTTCAGGATTTTCCAAGTGGGAAAAATGTGGGTATAGAGCTTGGTTTTTTTAATTTTTTTTATTTATTAAACATGTATTTATTTTATGCTGGACATTATTATACAAGTTTTTTTTTTAATGAAAACAACATTTATAAACAATATTTGGGAATTCAGGCATAGTTCTTTCCAAACTGCTTCCTGCTGGTAGGGGGCGCTGTCATGCGGGAATCTTGAGAAGACACAGAAATCCTGGCTGTACTGGTCTGCAAGGCTGCATTGTCCCATTGACATTGCTTACGGGGGTCTTGCTCGATCAAGCCATATTAGTCTGGAAAAAATACACAGCTTTTCATTTACTGTGGAAACAAAATTAGAAATTCTTTTTCCCAGTAACTTGTCCTTAGGCTTAAATTTTGAAGTCAAAGCATTTTAAAATATATATATAATTAATCCAGCAGAATTTTTTCTTCTTTTTTGAAATTAATAATATAATTTAAAAATTGTACATGTGGATCACAGTTTCCTCATCCTTCCTCCCTCCAATTCTCCCTCCCTCCCTCTTACCCTTTTTTCCCTGTGACATGCACCCTGTCCACCCTCCCCTCCCATCCCTCCACCCCCATTTCACTTTTAGAGCTATGCTATTTAGGTTGGGTCATATAAATCTGTCAAGTCATTTGAAGTAGGGACTAGGACTTCTCTCCTGTTTCTAGGTTAAGGGGGTATCCCTCCATGGGGCATGTGTCTGCAAGGTCCTTTTGTGCACCAGGAATAAATCCTGTTTCTTCTGTCTGAGGTCCACCAGACTTCTCAGTCCTTCTAGCTGAGACCCATATTCAGGGGGTCTGAGTCAGTATTTTACTGGGTTCCTAACCATCAGTCTGGGGAGCCCAAGCTCCTCCTTGTTCAGGTCAGCTGTCTTTGTGAGTTTCTGCAGCCTGGTCTTGTCCCCTCTCTCTGCATCTGAATTCTAGTTCAACTCAGTGTTTGGTTATGGATGTTTGCTTCTGTTTTCAACAAATACTAGATGAGGACTCCATGATGGTGAATAATTTAACAAACTGGGATACAAGGTGTATTCTAAGAGATTCATATATGGTCCCTCACAAAAGGGGGAAGGGACAAGTCCCCCCAGAGCACATGGGAAATGGGGGAGCAGTGAATGGCGAGAGAACTAGGAGAAAGAGAAGGGGAGGAGAGGAAAACACGTGTGACTAGATAGATTGAGTCAGGGTGAGGGGGGTAACATAAAAGAGGGAGCCATTATTAGTTTGAAGAGAAAACTAAACCTAAAGAAAGGACTAGAGAACTACAAGACCAACTCCAACTAATAATTCGAGCAACCATGGAAAGGCTACCATAAATGTCCTTCCCTGATAGTGAGATCATCAACTAAATTATCCACCATCATAGAGCTTGTTTTATGAGGGGTTCTATAAAACAAAATGGAAGACAAGGTAAGAAATCAATGATATCCTAAGTAATTAAAAATTCACATTGGATGATAGTGTAGGGCAACATGTTAACTGGAATTCTCTTAATCTTTTCAGGTGTCTACAAATACCAATATTAAACTGGATAATTTATAAAGAGTATATATAGAGTTCATAATTCTGAAAACTTGGAAAATTCCAGACCAAAGAGCTATAAAATTCAGTATGTTGTGAGACAATAATACTGTCTATAAATTGTCTTCTATCTTTCACATGTTTCAAATATTTTGTGCAAGGAAAGAAAAACTGTATTTGTCATACTGCATTAAGACATTTGTTCACTCCATGAGGATTCTATTCTCACTAATCAATCACTTATAAAAAGTCTAGTAACATTTGCTACTATCATATTTGGGATCGGTATTTTCTGGCAGAATTATAAACAAATACTATCTAGATTTTAGGAGCCAAAGATATCAATCACCCTTCATTATTTAGTAGGATTCATGTTTACAGAGGCTTACCTCTGAAGTTTTAATGATTATTTAATTATTGAAGGCCGTATATTATGACAGATTTTGGAATAGTTTTTCTACATAGAGATAAATTCCAATACTTTGAACTACCATTAAAAATAGACATGCAAACTTGAGGAAAATTTGTCTTCATCTGGCACCATGTTCCCTGGGTAAGAAAACTAAACCTACAGATTATTGAGTTATTAAACCACAACAGAAATATTAATGACTTCAATATTACATTTAATCACTGCCGGCATGGAACTAGTCTTTAGTTTGGTGTGTTGAGTAGATTAATCAAACAATTCAGAGAAAGAAATTCATTTTAATAAAATTACTGAATTCTTGCTAAAGAAGAAAGCATGATTGGAGTACAGAAATTATTTGTAGAAAAATGTTTGTTCTCAGTGTTTAGCTGTTTGTTTATTGAACAATTTCTTCATAAAGAATGAATGAAGAATCAATGCAGGAAAAAATCATATACTTAGTTGAAAGGTAGCAATCAAATTTGTGATGGAAAATCATGAAGAAGGGAATATGCTTTAATCCAATTTTAGCCTGGAATTCTCTGAAAGATTATGGAAAAAAATACCAGTAGGTATTCAAACATTATTTTCAATTAGGCACTAAATAATACAAAACCTGATATATGTTGTAAATAATGATGAAATACATAGATGTACAATTTATGACTGTGAAAATAAACACATCCTCAGTTTTTCAACTCAAACCTGCTATGTCTCTTCCACCTGCCAATATTAGTACAAGATATAAACTATGAAAGCTCCTGCTATTATATTAAGTGTTCAACTGAATTATTATTTTTATTGAATTTCCTGTATTTTAATTCATTTCATTCTTGATCACAAACATATTGATAAATACTTCACAATGTTTCACATATATTTCAGAATTTTTGTGCTCACATTCTGTTCTCTGCTAAATCTTCAGAAATAAAAATGTCTTAGCTTTAATGTTAAAAATTTGAAATGTAAAACTGTAGACTGAGAAGAATTAAGATGTTACATTTTAGGATATTAGTTACAGAGAAGACAAAGTGTAAAAGAAATCTAATGCAGAGAATAATATTGTGCTCAGAAAACTAGAATAGTTTTTGAAGAAAGGTGAAAATTTGAATTTATTGACAAGATCCAATGGCATAGATGTGAGAGCTGACATGTGTACTAATAGGTCCCATACTTAGTCTTTGCCATTCATCTCTTATATCAAAGCAAATTTCTTTATACAGATACTGATAAAACTGTAACACTTTCTTCAAAGTACACACCTTCCTGTAATTAAGGATTGCTATAAATATGCCAGCGCAATAAACCCCAAAATCTCCTAAAGCCAATGTTTTCATGTCCTTGGTAAATATGTCTCAGCCATCTTTCCACATTGGTGATAACTCTAAATGCAATTTCTGTTGCTTTATGGCATTTCTCTTATGAATCAAACTACAGCTAACTGCCTACAGAATAAAATTCAACTGATAAGGATAGATCAGTTTACTAGTCATTGAAAAAAATATTTTTAAAAATCTGTTTGCTTGTTTTCTCTTTTACAGTATGTGAACCCTGAATTTTTTTTAGAAACAATATTATTTTATACATCAATCTCCCTGTCTCCCCAAAGGCCTTCCATGGGGGGATATCAAAGTTTGTCACATCATTTGGAGGGGTCGATAGACCCTCCTTCATGTATTTGGGCTGAAATTGTATTCCTCCATTGGAGAAATACTTACCTCCATAGGTAAGAGACTCCCAAAGTTCATTATGCATAGGGATAAATACTGGTTCCACTGTTAGAGATCCCATAGATTTGGATAGACAGGGCTTGGGTAGGTCCAATGCTGGTTACTCAGTGTTTTACAACTTGGGCCCTGTGCTCTTATAAGGTCAGGTGCTTTTTTTTTTTTTTTTTTTTTAGGTTTCTCAAGGATGACTTCTTTGCTTATCCCTCCACTCTTACTCCCTTTCTACAACTGGATTCCATGAGTATGTCTCAGTGCTTAGCTAAGGGCACCCAAAAAGTAAAGGGAAAATACTGTGTATCAGAAGGATTAGGAAAGTTGTATACTATGAATGTATTTATCTACATGTTGAGAGAGAGAGTACATATCTAGAGATGATATCATCCCATTGTAATTTATTTGTTGTTTGCATGGGCACTAAAATTTTAATATCTGCATGACTCTAGTCAAACATGAAATCTTGTAGATTTAATATGAATTCCAGTAGGATTTAAAGATCTTATGATTAAAGGTCTCTCTCCTTAATGATTTTGATATATATTATTTCCATGGCATTCTTTCCACAACCTGGAAGATGTCTCAACATCTCTTAAGCTGTTTGAATACATTGTATATAATGCTCTATTTGCCAAATAAATGTAAAAATTATTGCTATTTTGGATAATTTCTCTATATAAGAATCCCATGACTTTCATTCATGTCCCAAATACCTAATTTGTGCAGAACAACAAAATTTCCATGGATATTTCTGTTGTGCTTAATCCAGGTTGAGTTAACCTGGAGACAACTCATTTTGATTAGGTTCACTTTCTCTATAAACTATACTGGTATTTACTGACATAAAAAAGGCAGCTGTCTTCCAATGTACTTCATTCCCAAACAGATTATCTTGGTATCTTTATCAGTACTGTACTAGAAATAAATATTGCAAATAACATCTTAATACAGATAATTTTATCACAAAGTCATGAATGATAAAAATTGTACAACATGCAGGCTAAAGTTCAAGGAGATGTGAAGCAAAATTTCCTCAGGTATAGGTTCAGAATTGACATAATATAAAATCTCAATTTAAAGATAAAGTAATCTATCAGATCAGACTAATATTGTAGAATATCAAACTAGATAGAAAGTATTTAATAATCAGTATTTTATATTTCCAAAATTTACAAATTTGTATGGCAAAGTAAATGAACATTGGAAAAAACAATAAAGGTATAAATACTATTAATCTAAAACAAAAGTTTTTAATTGTCAATGTTTTATATCAACCAACACAATTTTATAATTTAAGTGTACTTAAATTAATATCTTAAAATATTTTACTAATATCCTTATATGAGGGAGTACATACCATGTTTGTCTTCAGTGTCTGTCTGGGTTACCTCACCCAAGATGGTTTCTTCTTCTAGGTCTGTCCATTTACCTGCGATTTTCAAGACTTCCATTGAATTGTTTTTTTTTTTTTTTCTGCTTAATAGTACTTCATTGTATAAATGTACATTTTATTAACCTGTTTTTTTGGTTGATGGTTCTTACAGGTTCTGGCTGTTACAAATAATGCAGCTATGACCATAGTTAAACAGATGTCCTTGTTGTATAAATGTATATCCTTTGGGTATATGCCCAAGCGTGGATTTGCTGGATCTTAAGGTAGACTGATTACTTTTTTCCTAAGAAACTGCCATACTGATTTCCAAAGTATCTGTATAAGTTTGCACCCCCACCAGCAATAAAGGAGTGTTTCCCTTCTCTGCATCTTCTCCCTCATTAACTGACATTGGTGTGTTTGATTTTAGCCATTCTCACAGATATAAGATGGTATGTTAAAGTTATTTTTTTTTTTTTACATTTTCATTTCCCTGATGGCTAAGGATGTTGAGCAATTTCTTAAGTGTCTTTCAGCCATTTTAGATTCCTCTATTGATGCTTTTTTATTTTAGTCAAAAGATTAAAGCTTTAAATAGACATCTCCAGAGATGTTAGGACACAAGGAGGACCCTAAGAAAGACACACATGGTCCCCCAGAGAAGAAGAAAGGGACAAGATATCCTGAACAAATTGGGAGCATGGGGTCATGGAGAGGGAGGTGGGTGAAAGAGGAGGGAAAAAGAGGATGGATGAGGGTTAGAACATGATGAGTCAGGAAGATTGAGTCAGAGAAAATAATACAGGAGAGCAAGAAAATATATACCTTCATAGAGGTTAAATTTTTAGGTTAAAAGAGAAGTCTGAAATTAAAGGAAACTATCCAGAGATCCACAAGGATGATCCCAATGAAGAATCTAAGCAATGGTGTGATGGGAGATGTCATTCTGGAAATATGTTTCTCATACTGCTTAATGAATAATGCACTGCTAGCCAATAGGAAAGCAAGATAGGTGGGACTAGGAGACAAGATTTCAGGGAATAGTAGGGAGAAGATTCAAAATGTAAGACCTAGGGAGTAGAACCCGGGTCCTCTCTCTGGCAAGTTAAAACCACAGGGAAATACTTAGATTAATAAAAATGGGTTAATATTTAAATCAGAGCTAGCCAGAAAGTAATGCTAGTAACAGCTTTATATGTAATAGAGTGTCTCTGTGTGTTATTTGGGGCTGGTGCTGCTCTGGAACAAGGATGGAGGGAAAACCTGCTCAAAACAACAGTGGATAGGCTATCTTAAATGCCCTTTCCCTATAATGAGATTGATGACTACTTTAAATGGCAACCTAGAGCCTTCATCCAGCAGCTGATGGAAGCAGAAGCAGACATCCACAGCTATGTACTAAGCTTAACTCCTGGAATCCAGCTGTAGAAATGGATGAGTGATTAGCAAAGGGGTCAAAAACATGCTTGGGAAACTCAGAAACATTTGACCTGAGCAAGTGGTAGCTCATGGATCCCAGCCAGAGAGCTGTGGAAACAGCATAGGACTGAACCACACCTCCTGAATGTAGGTGTCAGTTAGGAGACTTGGGCAATGGAACCCGTACTTATCCCTAGTGCATGAATGAACTTTGGGAGCCCAATCCTCATGAAGGGATACTCTCTGATCCTAGATTCATGGGGAAGGTCTAGGCCCTGCCCCAAATGATGTGACAGAATTTTATGAACTCTCAATCCTCCCTGTGGATTGAATGGGAGATGGAAATGGGGGCATGGGAAGATGGGGGTGAGAAGAAAGAAGAATTGATATATAAAATAAGATTTTTTTTCAAATCTAAATAAAATTAATTGAAAAAAATATTTTAGTAAAATGAAACAATGTTTTGAGATAGATATTTGAGCTATGGAGAGAGTGGGTATCAATTTATACAAAAATGATTAACAGCAATATTCAGGATGTATTTATCAGGGGTTGCCACTTGAACTTTAATTGCCAATTGCAAATCCTCTGACATGGCTACTAGCAGTAAATATAAAATGGTATGACTTGTTGTGGTATTGCGTGCCTACCTCGACCGACGAGGAAACACGCAACCACGACTCTTCTTCAAGCAGTTTTATTCAGGATCCTTGTACATCAGCTTCCTCTGCTCACATCAGCTTCTGTTTCTCACATCAGCTTCTGTTTCTCACATCAGCTTCTGTTTCTCACATCAGCTTCTGCTGCTTCTCTCATCAACTTACACCTCTCACAGCCCCAGCAAGCCCTTAAATATGCTCACAGCCCAATCAGCTCATGCCACCTGGTGATCCCGGATAGGTGATCCCAATTGAAGAAGGAAGCTCACCAGATCCATCAAGCACTTCTAAATAAGGCTTGTTTACAGCTAAGCGTGAACTACCTGGCATCCAGCCAGGCGCCATCTTGGGGCTGTGGCTTCCCAACTGTGGCTTTTTGAAGAACCTTTAAAAATATTGCTATTTATTTTTTGAAAGAAATTACAGTCTTAAGGATGAACAATGGATTATAACAGAAAAATTTGGAAGAAGAATTCCAAAATTCAAAGATGCTTCAGGTATAATAAACCCACAGTCTTAAAAGATCAACAATTGCTGGTTAGAAATTAGTTCTTTTCAAAAATTCATGATTATCTATGAGATGAATAAATGCTTGCTATAATAGGTGAAATTTTAATCAAAATTCCTAAAACCTGTAATCAAGATGAATTCTTTAAATAAATCAAGGAAAATGACACTTGTTAAACAAAATTATATCTCAAATTGAAACGTGTAAATGTGTAATATATATGCATATATATATATATATTCAGTATGAACAAACTTTATCAAAAGTGAAAGGAAGTGATGTTGAATAAGTTGAATAAAACACAGAAGTGCTGCTTTCCTACCTAAAGTAATATATAATATACTCAATTTCATTACTATTTATGAAGTTAAAATATTAGTGTACACCAACACATACTGAGGTGGTTGGAAGGAGAATGACCCACATGGGTTTGTTGAACCCTAATTCTGGGGTCCTGATGGGCCTGTGGGAGAGCCCCATGACACAAACACTAAAACCAGAAGATGCAACTAGCAAGAGGTGTTTATTGAATGAGTGCACTTGGGTGACAGCAATCTCGGGGAAAGCTGCACATCCCCCAAAGTGTACAGGCTCCTTTTTAAAGAGACAAATCACAAATCAGCATACATGCATGGGACACAAGGTGATTGATTACAAAGTATGATCTCATGTTTGAGAGACCACCCAGGTATGACCTGTTCTTATTCAAAGGAAACCATAGAATGACTTGGAAAGTTCCAGACTGTCCATTGGCCAGGAGTGATCCAAACAGTGCTATTCATCTGGGACCATTTGTTTCTGTGTTGGGGGCCTATTTCCTTGTTGTGGGCCAAGACCTAGGAGAGACTTCAGTTATTTCACGAAAGATTGATGATTCAGTTACTAGCCCTATTTAACAGAATCAGCCTAGCATAACCACTAGCCCCATCACCATAGTAACTTTCTTTTTCTCATATGTGTTCTTTCCTCCCATGTCAATGCCCACTCTATGATTTTTTATATTCTGCTTGCTAGAACTATTTTTCTGCTCTCATATCCTTACTCTGCAAACTAAAATCTTTCAGGTTGAAAAGTCAGAATATTGTACTCCAGTTTTCAAAGGACAGGAAATTATTAAGAAATTGTTCTTGTTAGAAGTGTGTCATCTGTCCGATGGTTGTAGAGCAGTTGTAAGCTGCGGAGTAGATATATACTCTCAGGTACTGCTAGAGCACCATGCTTGCCTACCTGCAGCCATGCTCCCCACACTAATAGTCATGGACTCACCCTCTGAAATTGTAAACAAATATCTAACTAATTCTTTCTTTATAAAGCACACTGGTTACATTGTTTCTTCTATCAATAGAAAGACTCTAAGTCATATGCATAATTAGGATGCCAAACCTGGCACTTGAACAAAAGTGTTGCACATCTACAATACTTAGGTTCATTTTGACAGAATAGGACACTATTAAATACATTTTAACAGCTTTCAAGAAATTACACATATACCAAAATTAGTACATATCTATTCAATAATTAATCATTGATCAGTTGAGGGAAATTCTAAAAATATATTCTTATTAATATTGCATTCATTCCTTGAATAACATGAATATCATATTTACTTGTAGATAAGCAAACTATTAAATAGGCACAAAATTCCATCAAATAGTACTAGAAATGTCTTATATAATTACTTTCCACATATTAACAAAAGGAAAAGAAAATTGATGATTTGCTGACATTGCAAGTTTATATCCTGGAAGGATGTGAAATCATAGACATGGCAAATTCTTTGTAAGAGATACCTTGGCAAACTGAAAGGCAAATATTCATGTTATAAATGCTATGTAGGTTTCCTTTGGGTCTCTGTGAATTGGCTAATCTAAACAATTTCTCTGAATGAATTCATTTAGCCCTATATCCTTCATATTGTGTCATTCTCCTACGAAGAAAGACATGGGCTTACTAGACAGCCTTGAGGCCAGGACTTAAAACTGGGTCAAGTTGGTTTAAAAGAAAAGATAGCAAGGAAATATGCAGTGAGAGAAAGGAGACAAAATGAGAATGATTGAATAAGAGTGAGACAATAGGACAAAGGAATAAGAAGTTCATGGAAAATTACAAAAAATGTATTAGAGTTTTAAAATGGCATAATGTATGATTCCATTTCAATAACAATTTTAGTAAATGAAATCCAGTGTTGACTAATAGAAAAATTACTAGGAATGGGGAGGCACAGGCATTAGGAACCATTTTCCCCTGGGAGATTATGCAGTATTATAATGTATCTTAAGCAAATTTTCTTCTTTTCTAAGTACCTAATTATGTAGTCTCATTTTCTTTTAAAATTTTTGGAAAAAGCACATTTTCTAATCTAGTTTTCTATTCATTTTATCTCCATTTACTTATCTACTTTACAATTCAAAGTTTTAGATTTGTACCAGAAGATTTCTATGTGATTGTAGCTAGTTGGGAACACTGGCAATCCTCATAACTTATTCAATGCATTCCAAACGCAATCTTATTTTATGGATAGTCTCTTCTAATTTTCTCTTCTCAACTCTTTAATTATATAACCACAAACCACATACCTCAACTTCTCCCAAATGCTTCCATTTATTCTCTTGATATATATATATATATATATATATATATATATATAAATGAATTACTGATTACTGAATACTATTTTTTTCAGGAAGTGTCAGTCAGGTAATATGTGCACCATTTTTATAGAGACTACATCTTACAAGCACAAGTAAGGGTGATTTACATTTTCAGACAAATATGTAAATTCAAACTATTACAGTTTCACCTCAAGTAATTTGACATTTCATTTCTTTTCCTCAAGTAACTAAAATTATCGAACTATTATCATATACCAGTGAATACAGATTGGTAAATCATCTGTCTTCGATCATGGTTCACAGTACAATGAGCTTTCTACAAGATCTAGGGCCAGAGTTTGGGTCTTCAGAAGATCCTTAAAGGCAGGTGCCTGAGAATGCAATACTAAAAGGAAGAACAAAGAGCTCACTGGCAAGTAGTTAGCTACTCCAGCTAATCAGTTATCTAAGATTGCACCTAAGGATCTGCTTCAATAAAATGAATGTGAAGAATAATCAAGACAGACATCTGGTATCCAGTCCAGACTCAAACAGGCATTGGCACCCACATAAACATACACTGCACAAAAACATGTGCATATACACATGCAGATATGTTCATTACTGTTTCCCTGAACTTATTTTTTTCTATGAAGATTTCTAAACTAACAAATTAATATAATCTGAAACATTTAACTAAAATACTGAAATATTTCTCAGTTGTATTTTCTAATAAATTATCATTTTCTTTTCAAAACATGTGGTTTATAGTAATTTTAAATGTAGAAAGGGAATAATAAATGATGCTACCAAAGGAAAACGATAGCATAAAAACTTTCAGTCATGCTCCCTCCACATTATATCTGTATGAGCACAGAACCTCACAGTCTCACAAAATGGAGTAAAATGTCTGCAGATCTGTGATGTTTTATATTTAGAAACAAAATTTGACATTCTGTGAACAGATGGTAGAAAGCAACAGAATACATCTCAGTTACTCATAATTTTTTGAATCACAAAATGGCAGACCTTATTAAAAACAGGAAAATAAGCTAGATATATCATGAAATTTGAAATGAAAAACATAGATAAATAGGAAAAAATTTAAGATTATTACCTGTAACTCTAGAGAGAAGATAGAGCACTGAGTAGGAAATAATGGGAACAAGAGAGACATTCATTTTGTCCAGAAAAATATCATCATTTATAACAAAGTTCAATGGAAGTAGAGATGAAAAAAAAAGAGAAAGTGTGCTTCTTTTTCCTCTGTGAATTTTCTTGTACTCAAAATAGAATTGCTATGGAAATCAGCTGAAATCCTAATGTGACATAAATGACATGAGCAAATAAATACAGCGTACAAAACAATGGTAATATGGGAACTAGAATTGACATACACTATCATTATTTATGTATTCAACACATCTTTACTGGGTGCCTCGCATAGTTATATGTCTGATATTAACACTAAAAATATCACAGCCTAGAATTTGAATCATGTGTAAAATCATGACTTGGATTAAATCACTAAGGGTAATGTTACAGAAATTATGGCCATCATGAAATGAGATAACCAGTTCTCTATAGCCATGGAATGATGTCTGAATTTTAGCCTGTGTAAAGTAAAGTACTGGCGATCTAAACAATGCCTAACAAACAAGGCTCTCAACAAAAAGTAGCTAATAAACTGCAAGAGATTGAAGACAAAGTGTCTAGAGAGAAGTAAAATGCCATGCATGTCATAGAAGACTTTTATTTAAAGAGCAATTAAAATAAATTTTGTCATTAATACTTTTTAGAACTAGCATACATGGAATGCAAACAAAAATATGGCAATGTAAGAAAAATAAGTTATACTTCAAGGATATAGGAGACATTTCATATACTATACAAGAGAGAAGGACAGGATGCTGATGTTAAGGAGGATTTCAGCTCAAAATGTTCAACAGAATCTTCACAGTGCCTTTGATCCTTCTCAACTGCAGTGCTCCTAAACAGCAGGTAACAAAATCCAGAGAAGCAACATTGCCTAACATTCCTATAAATTATTATAAGGACACTATAAAGCCATAAGAAAACACAAAAACCATTGACCAAGTATGGGATCAGATAAGGAAATACCCAAATCATTAATCAAGCATGGTCATGGATTCAGAATGTACGTCCACATTTCACCAAGCATAAGAAGACTGACATGAGCAATATAGCCCCAAATAAAACCAAAGAGGCTTATATCAACTATAAACTGTTTGACTTAATGGTTAGACTTCTTGTCGGCTATCTCTTTTAATTATTAACCCATTTCTATTAATTTGTGTATATCTATGTAGTATTGGTTTACAGGTGATGCCCAGGTTGCTTGCTTAGTTGGCAGCTACATGGCTTCTCCTGGACTCTGCCAACTACCTTTCTCTATCTTTGTTTCGATATCCTGACTACCTAAAACTTGTCTGACCATTGGCCAAAACAGTTTTATTCAACAATCAATAATAGAAACATACATTCACAGCATACAGAAAGACAACGCCGTCATGCAATTTTTTTTTTTTCATTTTGAGATCTTGTTGATCAGAAGTATTCCTTGGTACCCTACTCAATCTTTCAGGAAAATGTTTGCATCCTTTTATGTGTTTCTATTACATTGGCTTTTGCTGTATAATCATATTGCAACATAAGGTCCTAGTCATTTGCTTTTCAACTTAGAGAATCCATGCCCCAGATTTTGTAGAAAGCTAAATTATGACAATAAATAGCAAAACAGAATAGAAAGGAAATTTATGAGAAAGAGATAGAAATTCCCTGAAAACCACACTAATTCTGAAAAATAAAGCAGATCCAGAATGCATTCAATGATAATCAAATAAATTCATCTTTTTATATAAATTTATATATATACATATTAAACTAAAATTGTATGTATTTCTCCTTATATAGATATGAATTTGAGGTGAATTCAAAGTGGCTTTATAATTGGAGGTAATTTTTAAAAAGAGTTATACAAAATACATGAATGTTATTGTTAAATAAATTTTCACAATTCATAATATATGTATTATTTGTGTGAAAACAATTTAGCTGCTTTTTTAATCAATTTCTATGTCCCATCAGCTTTTTGCATCAGGAACCACAGGCTACCTAGAAAGCAGCCTGATAGTTTCACTTAGGTCTGGTTACTCAGCTGTGCTGATTTCACCTGGCATAATTTCTGCATTGCTTTTATGAGGTTTCAAATTTTATCTTATTATCTAGTCCAGCACTACAGTATAAGGACCTTAAAATATATAAAAAAAAAGAGGTGGATTACAGTTAGGATTATCAGGTGATTGATTGCCTGGGTTCTCTATCTAGCACATAATTAACCAGATGCCATAGTGAAAGGTTACATTCAAAACACTGCCAAGGTAGAGGAATGGGGATAAAAAGGCAAGGATATTACTACATATATACATAGTTTGGACAAAACTACACACATGCACGCACACAGACACACATGCACAATACACCATTTGAGTTAAATAATTTTATTTTAATATATTTTGTAATTAGTCTTTCTCTGTTCTGCTAGCCAGCTCTGAAATAATCCAAAATAGTGACACAGACACTTCTTATTAACTATTAAATCTTAAGCGCATAACTTAGGCTTGTTACTAAATCAGTCTTATGACAAACTAAACACTATATCAATCTATGTTCTGCTCCATGACTCTTAGCTGTTATCTCTCCTCTTGCACATCCTGCTAGTGCTGCATCTCCTGTAGTCTCTGCCTTTCTCCTTCCAGAGTCTTTTCTGACCCTAGAAGTGCCACCTAGCATCTTCCTACTAGCTATTGGCCCTTCAGCTTCTTGTTAAACAAAGCAGAATATCCTCTTGCAAAGACTCATTTTCACAGTGCAAACAACTATTCTGAAACACAATCTCATGCATATGTAAATTTTATTATGATCGTGTAATACCATTAAGCTTTGATATCCCTCTTCCACTCCTGAAGACCCAGCTATAAACTTGTTCTCCTACTTTCATTTATTTTTGTATGATTACAGATCCTTTGCAAGTGACTTCAGCTTCTGTTTTCATGATTGCAATGAGAATGTCAAATTCAGAAAACCTGTATTATTATTTATGAAGTTTTTTATTCAATCTATGTGAAATAGTCTGTTTTGACACAGAAAAACCTACCAATATTTCTGACAAAAATTTTTTTTCACAGATTTATACATTAGTTCCTAAATTTTGTGAATTATCAATAGATATTATTAATTAAAGTTCAAACTGCCATGTTTATACTAAAATAATATAAGGTAAGGTTTTTTACATGTAAGCTTTGGTTAGATTGGAAACAGGAGAAAATTGAGAGATAGACAGAAATAGAAAAAGAGAAAAAAAACAAAGAAAGAGATCAGTAAACTTGGAGAAAATGTAAGCAGTTGGGAAAATATGGGTAAATCTCTGACTAAAGAAATCAGGAGCCAATTCATAAATTGTAAAACAGATTTTTATATTATATTAATGTGACAGACTGTACTAGAACTGACATGTACTTCAGTTTTTTAAGATGTTATCATTGAAAAGAACTATGTAAAGATAGAGATCTTTTCACAATTTCTTGCTTATAGATTTACATTTTTTCAAAATAAAAAGTTTAATTTACAAATATGAAGCATCTTGTGGAATATTACAGAAACTGCATAGAAACTAGTGACATTATCATGAGCTGTACATAGATTTATATGGCAAAATATTACCATAATGAGCTAGCCTGTATATTATTCCAAGTGATAACCTTAAGTCTATTGACAATATGATGGTATAGGTAGGACTGAGGCTAAGATCTGAGATTCACAAGTAATTCCTATTGACCTCAATAACTCCCCTGACTTGTCTACTCACACACAAAAACACATGAGGATTTCCATTTGGGCAAGTGTAGGGGATGGATAAATTTCAAATCTGACATGGTGAAAACACACTGAGGATTTTACTGTGAACAGAAGAATGATATCTAGATGTGGGGGTTAATTGAAAGAATAAGGGCAATCAACTTAATGAACATCAGCACATCCCACAATCACTTTAGAGAATCATACAGATTGATGTTCCCAAGATCTGAAATGAACAAAATAAGACAATCCAAATTACAAAATTATATAATAGAAAGGAGATAAATGTTACAAAGAGCATTTATATCAGAGGAGGGAGAGAATCACCAAGCTGAGAAACAGAATTCACCAATGTGTGTCTGTCTGTCTCTGTCATTAGTCCTTCCAAGCCTTTTCAGAAAGGCACATGTCCATCACAGTTTTAGAAACAGGAGCTGTATAGTGTCCAATGGATTGACGTTATGCAGTTTCAGTCTTACTATCTAAAGTTGCTATAAAAACACTGATAAGAAGTACAAACGAATGCAGAGTATGTAGAATACTGTCCCTCAAATGCAGCAATTTGAGAAGACCAGTCCATCACCTCTTGAGCAAGTAGCAACTGACAGCATATAATACATGCTTTCATTGTAGCTAGTTGTTTTACCCCAGCATGCCTGGTCTCGCCACTACGCCAGCCAGCAATAACACACTGAGATGCTGTATTTGATAGGATTCTGTTGGCCAGTTACTATGATTTCTTATCGGCTAGCTCTGTCTTAATGATTAACACATTTCTACTATTCTAAGTATTTCGACATGGCTCATCTTACCTGTTAGAGCGGCTGGCATTCTACCTCTCCAGGCTCTCCATGTTGACTCCTCCTTCCTACTTCCTATTTCCTCCTAGTCTCCTAGCTCTGCCTATCTTGCTTTCCTATTGGCCAACAGGGCTTTATTCATTAGCCAGTATGAGAAACATATTCCCATCATGTGTGTGCCCTGGAATTCACTCTCCATACCAGGTTTAATTTGAAATCACAGAGATCTGCTTGCCTCTGTCTCCTGAGTGCTGGGATTAAAGGAGTGTACCACCACATCCAGCCACACTCTGTCTTTTTAAAACCATTTTATTCTTTTTCTCTCCCAAGCCTACGTATATTTTAAAACACATTGTTAACCTTTATTGACATCTCTCATACACACCAATGAATTGTTAGCAGAGCTCTTTGAAAGCAATGCAGTTTTTTGCTGCTTATGCTAACTTTGGAAACCATCATTAAAGGAGCCCTGCAAATCTCTGTCTCTAGCAAAACAAAGTCCAACCGAGAAAAATGCTGCTACCAAGAAGTCTCGATTGTCTCTGTTCTTTTGCTTCTAAAACTACTTTTTAAGCTTTTGTTAAGTTTTAAGTGAAAGTTCACAGTTCCACTTCTGACACCATTTTGTTATTTGGCAAGACTAGCCAAATGGGCAAGACACTGTTCTTGTCTAAATGGTTTGACTTTATGCTCTATAAACTGGACATGCAGGACCTACAGAAAAGTGACTGCTGAATCAAGATGGACATTTGCTACAGGATTTCTGCTTCATGTAAGAGTCTGCCAGACATTCTTCAGGACACAGAGAAAAGTGACTGACAAACTGCCAATACAGTTGGACAGTTTAGAGTTTCCTGCTTTGCTGAGGAGTCTGCCAGACACACTATGGCCTATGGGGTGAAGATGGAACATTACAGAAGAACTTTGGTTGACTTACCAGGCAGTGAGTTGTCTCTGTCATTTCTAGAGTTTATATATTATCCTTCTGTGCTCTTTGAAGGAATTTAAGACAGATAGGTATGGTTATAGTTTTTCCTTAGTTAGGATTAAAGATAAGTTACATATAAGACTTTAGACTCACAAAGATAAGATGGATGATGGAATATTTTCTTAAATATTACTCAATGTTAATGGAGTAAATATTGTTAACTGTGATTCTTATTTGATAACTGTTGTGTGATATATTTTGCCACGTTAAGGTTAAAACCCTTGTTTTTGTTTTAGACTAAAAAAGAGGAGATGATGGAAGATGTTATTCTGTAAATATGTTTCTCATACTGGTTAATGAATAAAGCACTGTTGGCCTATAGGAAAGCAAGATAAGTGGGGCTAGGAGACTAGGAGGACAAAAGAAGGAGTAAGAAGGAAGAGTCAAGATATAGAGCCTGGAGAGAGCAGCATGTGGACCCACTGTTCTCCAATAAGATGACCATGTGGAAACACTTAGATAAGTAGAAATGGGTTAATCATTATGACAGAGCTAGCTGGTAAAAACTAGTACCTGGCCAACAGCCTTATATCAAATACAGCGTCTTTGTGTATTATTATTGGGGGCTGGTGTGGTGGAGGGACCGGCTGCTGGCCGAAAAACTACTTGCTGCACATACATAGTCCCCTGGAAAGGGGGAAAGGGACAAGACCTCCCAAAAAAAATTGGGATCATGGAGGGAGTGGAGAGAAAGTAAGGAGTAAGAGGAAGGGAGAGGTGGGCATGAGGAATCAGGAAGATTGAGTCATGTGAAGACTAAAGGAGACATAGAAAAGAGATACCATAACAGAGGGGGGCATTATAGGTTTTAAGAGAAATCTGGAATTATGGAAACGTCCAGAGATCTACAAGATTACCCAAACTACCAATCTAAGCAATAGTGGAAAGGCTACCTTAAATGCATGAGACTGTTTTGTCTTGATATAGCCTAATGGTTACTTCACAGATGTGTACTATAAATCCTGCAAAACAGTATACTTTTAATTTCCTATCATTTCTATTTTTTCATTCTGTCAGCGTCCTTTACTTGAATATAAATATTTCTTACTTTGACATTTTATACATCGACCTCTATTGCTGCTTATATGTTTATTTGTGTTTATGCAAAAAATTATTGAGAAATTTTCAAATTTTGACATTAAAAATCCTTTGAATTTTTATCACCAATAAGTTAATTGTTTTATTTTAGGGACACCATACCCCAATGTTGCAAATATGGAAAACTGATTTTGTCCCATCATTTTTAAGTTTCTGTTAAAAAATATGGTTTAGTCATTGTTATATAAGTGTATTTAGAACATATACTTTCTTCTCTGTTGAGCATTTGAAAAATCTTTTCTGATGTGATTGACAACTTGAATAAGTTTTAATATCATAGAGGCCCAATCCTTCTCTTTTAAACCATTACCATATGAAGTCCATATGATGACTGCTACTGAAATAATATTGTATCTTCAAAATTTTTATTACAAAATTATTTAATATTTGACTTCTGAAAGTTCAAAAATAGTTTATATAAGTACCAGAACTGTTTGATTTGAGTTGTAGAGATAACATTTCGTATAAATAGTCAGTATTAGGAATAGAGTATTTTCAAATAATGGAACAGAAAAAAACACCCAGAGCTTCCTCCATTGGCATTGTCCCAGAAAGAGACTTTCTCCTATGCCATCTCAAAACTAGCCTCCTCCAATGTGATATTTGTGTGCATCTCTCTATCCATCCCCTTGAGACCCTCTACTCATTTTTTTTTTAATTTCCTGTCAATGTTTGCTTTTTATGCCTCTTGACCTGTGGTTTATTTTATTTAATTCTGTTAACAATGTTTAAGCAGAAAGCTTTTAGGTTAAAGGCATTTTGCAAGGCTGAGCCACACCACAGGTAGAAACAGTTTTTGTTAAGTAAATAATGCAATCTCGGGGTTCACAGTGTGATCAAATAACCTGCAACATTTTCACCTCTTTGGCTAAATAAAAAGGAAAGGTTTAACTCTAACAAGGTAAAACTATATACCATGATGAAGCTGTTTCTGCCAAACTTTTCTACCATGTCCTGCTGGGTCGTATTTAGCAGTCTTAGGACTATGTAATTTTGAATTCAACATTCTATAGAATGTTCATGTGACTCTCATATGAACTCAGCCACTAGAATGTCCCAGGCAGTTTTTAATACAAAGATGATCTCTGGATGGTATTTGCCAGCTTACTGTAAATCCTGGCTAGGTAGTAAACAACAGCCAACATTGAGTGGTACTAGGAGGAAGGGACAGCCACTCAGACAAGATGTTAGCATTGTTTCCAGAACTAGTCTGTGACTCTGATCAAAAATTTCAGATCAATCTGCTAGGAGTATTTGATAACACTTGGCCAATTTGTTTTTATTTGGGGGAGGGCATTTTCTTTTTCTTTTTTCATAACTTTTATTAATATTTGCATTGATTTTACATACAAACTAGAGTTTCACCTACTCCTCTCCTGCTGTTTGCTCCACCACCTCCCATCTACCTCAGTTCCCATTCACTACTCCTCTTTCTCCATTCGGAAAGGGGCATGCCTCTCACAGAGCATGGCACACCAAGATGAGAAAGGACCAAACTCCTCCCCATGCATAAAGATAGGTGATGCAGTAGAGCAATGGGATAACTCAAACACAACAGGTGAAAGACCTGTAGGACAAGAATTTTGAGCCATTAAGAAAGATATTAAAGAAGATATCAGAAAATGGAGATTTCTCCCTTGCTCTTGGGTAGGTAGGATCAACATATTAAAAATGCAAATTCCATCAAAATCCCAGCACAATTCTTCACAGACAAAACTTGAATTTATGTGGAAAAAAACCCAGGATATCCAAATCTACTTGTATAATAAAGGAACTTCTGGAAGCATCATCATCCCTGACTTCAAGCTCTACTATATTAATGAAAACAGCTTGGTATTGGCACCAAAACAGACAGCAAGGCCAATGGAATCAAATTAAAAACCCTGATCTTAACCCATAAACCTACAAACACCTGCTTTGACAAAGAAACTAAAACTGTACAATGGAAAAAAGAAAGCATCTTCAACAAATGGTGCTGGCATAACTGGATGCAGACACATATAAATCCATACATATTGCCATGCACAAAACATAAGTCCAAATGGAGCAAAGACCATAACATAATCCATCCACAGTGAACATCTCAGAAGAAAAAGTGGAAGGTACCCTTGAAAGAATTAGCACAGAAGACCACTTCTTGAACATAATGCCAGTAGTATAAACACTGAGATCTACAATTAATAAATGGGACATCCTGGAAACTGAGCTTCTGTAAGGCAAAATTCCTGTTTGCTAGCAAGAAAAAGATAACATAATTATAGCTATGTAATTTATTGCACTATAATTACATATTAGCATTGATATAATAACACAATTATATATATATATATATAATATTTGTGTGTGTATGTATGCACATATGTACCACTGTACATATGTGCAAGTTAGATGACAACGTGTAAACGTAAGCCTCCCTTGCACCACATGTGTTCCAGGTATCACACTCATGACTTGCTTATCTGTTTGTTTAGTTCTTTAAAAACTAATTTCAAGCCTTTCCGGCAGTGACAATCTCTGTGCTAGAACATTCCTCCTGCAAAAGAATCTCCTTCATCCCTCTACAGAAGAGGAAAAGAGAAAACACAAGAAAAAGTGCCTGGTTCAGAACCCCCATCCCTACTTTATAGAAATGAAATGCTCAGGATGTTATAAAATCACATGGTCTTCAGCCATGCACAAACAGTGGTCCTTTGTGTTGGCTGCTCCCCTGCCCTCTGTCTGCCCAAAAGTGGAAAAGCATGGCTGACAGAAGGATGCTCCTTCAGAAGTTAACAGAACCAAAATCCATCTGATTCAAGCTTAGTGGGAACCATCCCGATAAACACATTTTTGAAAAAAAAAATCCAATTTAAAAATGCCTAACATTCATTATAAAATCATAGTTCGTAAGTTTATTTTAAAAATAATATCAGATATTACTTATGAAATGAACTTTTGATTAAAAGTCTTCCTAGTAATCCAAATCTGGTAATTTATGAATTCTAGCAATTAAGGACACATATTTTCACAATTATCAATCCAGACATTTAAAAAACAAAATCAGCAAACTTTTCTCAAGGCATGAATTGGTAAAGACCTGATATAAACATTAACGTTTACACAATATAAATATGAGTACTTCAAAATGGTTTTTGTGATTTTATGTTCACTTTAACCTCTTGCAACTCCATGATGAACCCATCAGAACATGTGAGAAAGAAATTCACATTTAGTCATGGGTTTTCATGTGACCTTTAGAGTATATGTGCTTACATTAAGTGTGTATACACTATATGGGTTTTTGTCCTGTTATTGATTTAATGATTAGTAACTGAGATACAGGTGTTCTTTTCTGAAATGTGGTACACTGCTCTCTTTTACAAGACTTTGTGAATAATATTTAGTATAATGGCATTATATGTATAATAAAATTAAAAATGGACTAAGTAACTAGCTACTCTGTGTTATGAAACTATACATCTATCAAAAATGCCATCAATTTCATAAAACATGAGAGCATGTTTTACTTTTATATACCCACTGTGACACAATGATTAAATTATAGTTCAATAATTCATCACTTGGCTTCTGGATCTCTTATGAACCATATCATTATCATATTTATATGCTATACCTTCTGGGCTTCTTTTATAATTTTACAAATATAATAAACACATTTATTTAAATTGTGAGACCCCTTCAAATGTACAATCAAATACAAAATTCTTGTTCTTCTTCCAAAATTTATAAGGCATGCAAAACAAATATGTACTGTGGGAGAGAGTGAACTTAGCTCATAGTTTGCTAAAAGAGAACTAGAATTCTTGGCCGTAAAAGATATCTTTAATGTATCTGCACGGAACATAAAAGTATTTTGGACTATACTAAAATATTAAAACACAGGTTTCCCAAAGAAAAGACAATGAAATTCACATATTCAATTTGGAATTTTAATTTTCCAATGGAGTATAAGATAAAAACACACATACACATACACACACAAATAGTACTGCTATGCTAAAGAAGTGGGGAGAAACCACTTGGGATTTTACTTAACTATGCCTCTGTGGAGGTTACCTGCTATCTGGGAGAAAATAACTAAAACAATACATGGCCACCTCATACATAAAATTCTATGATTCTGTAAAAAATGGGAAGATACTGTGGAATAAATTATATATATATACAGTTTAAATCTGGGCAGCAGTCCTTACTGCCCAGAAAGAAAACAGTCTATAAATAAAATTATTACTGAGGTTTCTAGACTTATGGAAAGACAATTAAAATAGAAAAAAAATTAACCTATTGGCAAAGAGACCAATACATTTATTTTCTTATATTTATTTGAGATCCACATTGAACTCTTCCAGAACTTCTATTAAATGATATCATCATCATTATAATACAAGTAAATATTCCTTATATTATCAATGTACTCATTGCAAGAAATCCAGTTTTAACTTGATATTGTTAGTCAATTTGAAGCCACATTTAGTAAATATATTGTTTGAGGAATGACATATGTCCATTACTTTCTGATATAAAAATTGATCACACTGGGGGAGGAATAGAAAGAAATGGTTGAGTGTTTATATGTGAGGAACGATTCAATTCTGAGAACCATTACAATAATGAAAAATATCACTCATTTGAAATTTTAAAAGAATTCTATCCTTCCACAGATGCTATTAAGTTATGAAAAAGTTATCCATGTAAGAAACTGTATTTGTAAAATTATTATCATGAAATAAGTAAAAGCAATAACAAATGGATGGATCAATCATCAAAAACCATATTGGACAATTTCATTGAAAATACCGAAATCAAAAAAACTGGGGCTTAAGATATTGCCCAGCAGCTGATGCATTTGTTGCTCTTAACAAGGGCCTGGGTTCAGTTACCATCACCCACGGAACTCACAGCTATAAGTAATAACAATTCCAGAGAATCTGATACCATTTTCTGCATCCCAAAATATTGCATATGCACATGTAGACCCAACCACTCTTACACATAAAAACAGATGCATTTTGTTGTTCTTTTTAATGAGTGTATTTATTTTTTTATTTATTTGCTCATTCATTCATTCATCTTAGGTCCTCACCACAGTTTCCCTCCCCTTTTCTCCTCTAAGTCTTCTCTATCAACCCTCTCTTCCCAACCCCTAATCTACTCCTCCTCAATTTTTATTTAGGATAGAGCAGGTCTTGCATGAGTATCAATAAAACACAGCATATCAAGTTGCAATGAGGCTAAGCACTTTGTCATGCCCTAAGACTGGGTAAATGTGACCCATTATGAGAAGTAGGGTCCCAAAAGCCAGTAAAAGAGTCAGATAAAGGCCTTTTCCCACTGTTAGGAGTCCCACAAGAGATCTAAGCTGCATAACAGTAGTAAATATGCAGAGTGCCTAGGTTGTTTAACAATTTTCAAAAAATATTATCTTTTGTAATTTTAAGATAAAAATATACTTTTACCATTAGTATATATAGCATTTTGATAGCTACCATGATATGGTAGTGTGAGTCCAGATCTATAAAAATGAAATTTAGAAACCCCGAAGTACAAATAAATATCTCAATATTCTGAAAAACATCAAAACTCATGTGAAATAGCTCAGTAACTACATAGCTAAAAGCATGCAAAGTTGTAGCTAATTTTGCCACTGAATTCCTGATCTTACTATGTCTACTTCCCAAGTACTGAGATTCCAAGGATACAGCTACATAGCCACAATATTTAATATGATACAATGTGAATACAAAATCATTACTATGATGGTAATTGAAAGAGAAACTTCCCAATACATATCCATGCAGTGAGTGACATTTTCCTCCACACTGAAATCACAGCAAAGATTAAAGACACACATGATATAGGTATATATCACAAGTTGTCATTTGTTATGATCAGTTTTGTCAATTTGCATTATCTGGAAAGAGTAATATCAACCAAGAAAAATGTTTACATTAGCATAGACTGTATGTGTGTCATGACTGATGTTTAATGTGAGAGAGTCCACTCACTAGTAGTATTGCTAAACCTGACCATATGACCAAGAGTTGAAAGCAGACTTTGAAAGACATGGCCAGAAAGCCATTAGGAGCATTCCTCCATTGAATGAGCTTTATTCTTGCCTCAAGGTTCCTGTCATACCTTCACGTAGTGAAGGACTATGAAGTGTAAGCTCAGACCCATGTCTTCCAATACATAATTGGTAAATATGTTATATCAACAATAAAAAAACAAAACATCACCAAAATGAATCTAGAGATATGTACAAAGAATATAACAAAACACCCACGCATTTTTGTACAAAAAAATAAAAAGTAGAAATGTATTCTAATAGAAACAAATAAAAAAGACAAGGAATATTGTTATATCTATGAATATCAAAGGGATTTGATGAAGTTAAAAAACCAATATAAAAAAACTTTCCAAGATAAATAGAAATAAGTGATACTATATAATCATAAAAAAAATCTAAAAATATAATTATGCTTCATATGTCATGAAAAATTATCAAGATTTTCACTTTGTGATGTTAGACAGAAAAGCTATGTCATCCCTGTTAGTATTTAGGCATGTGCACTGGCCTGCCTTTGGAATTTTGACAAGTGCTGCTTCCACTAAGAGGAACACCTGTTCCTATTTAATGTTCCCTTTTAAAAGGGCCCTGCCAACCTTGCATCTCTCTCTTTCTCCCTCTTCCTCTCTCTGTCTGTCTATTCCCACACCTCATGTGTGTATGTGTGTGCATGTCTGTGTGTGTGTGTGTCTGTGTGTGTGTATGTGTGTGTGTTTGTGTGTACCTCTCTTCTTTCCCACTGCTCCGATCTCCAGAGGACAGCCTACCCCTGCCCCCTGCTTTCCCCCTTTAATGATTCTTTTCCTCTAATAACAAAAATCTTCATTTTTAATTCTGTCACATGGTGTCTTCCTTGATTCACTGTTTAAAACTATAACAATCCCACCACTCCCAATTGACACTGTACCCAAAACACTAATGCAATAAAGACATCCAAGGACAGAAAAAGAACAGCGATAAAAGGGAGAAATAAAAATTATTCGGACAAATCCACATGGAGGGATACCCGCTTAACCTAGAGACAGGAGAGAAGTCCTAGTCCCAACTACAAATGACTTGACAGACTTACATGACCCAACCTGGATAGCATAGTCCTACAAGTGGAAGAGGAGTGGGAGGATGGGAGGGGAGGGTGGTCAGTGTGAATGTCACAAAGGAAATAGGGTAAGAGGGAGAGAGGGTGGGAGAGGAAACTGGGATCGACATGTAAAATTTTTAAATTATATTACTAATAAAAATATAAAAAATATTCTACCCTCAGGTGATCTAATACTCAGGAGAAAGTCTGAGAGTAAAAATCAAATGTTATTTAAGATCCATAAAATAACAGGTGATCATCACAAAATT
This sequence comes from Cricetiscus sungorus, assembly GCA_030556225.1. NCBI lineage: Eukaryota > Metazoa > Chordata > Mammalia > Rodentia > Cricetidae > Cricetiscus > Cricetiscus sungorus. The sequence continues at coordinate 32,134,608 of JANBXA010000741.1, read as the reverse complement.
ACTAGGTACTGGGACAATATTCAAACACAATTTTTTTTGATATGCTACAAATGTGTATTTGAATTGTAAAAGTTAAATAAGATGTCTTACAGAAGTGTCAAAAACATAAAACATGAGTATTTAATAACAGGCAATTTAAAATATATATGCTGAAAATAGCAACACATAAACTAATTACAATGGAAATTTAAAAAAAATAAAGTTTAACATGAAGAATATTTTATAGAAGGCATATTTATATAGACTCCAGAATTATTAAATTCATTGAACTTTTTCATTGAATGACAGAAAGAATAGGTAAACATGTAATTTAGAAAAAAAATTTGCAGCAAACTGATTATATGATGGGAGATGTTATTCTGTAAATATGTTTCTCATACTGGTTAATGAATAAAGCACTGTGGCCAATGGGAAAGCAAGATAGGTGGGGCTAGGAGACCAGGAGGAAAGAGAAAGTAGTTAGGAGGAGTCAAGGTGGAGAGCAGAAAGAGAGCAGAGGCCAGCCAGCAGCACTCGGATAAAATGACCACGTGGAAATACTTAGATAAGTAGAAATGGGTTAATAATTAAGACGAGCTAGCCAATAAGGAATTAGTAACAGGCGAACAGTCTTATATCAAATGCAGAGTCTCACTTTGTTATTTCAGGTGGCATGGCAGCTGGGCGGGGACAAGACAGGAGGTGGGGAAAAACCTGCTTGTAACAATTATATTTCCAAAAACAAACAAACAAATCAAAACACTGTAACTCTATAACAGTACTTGTACTCAGTATTAAGAAAACAGTGATGACTACATTGTATATCCATGTAGGGAATTCAATGTCTTTCATTGAAGTTCTGTGTAAGTTACAAATATGTCAATGAATTTCACCTGCAAAGCATCAGCACTTCATAGCACAATACTCTGGAAGAGTGCCTGATAATGCCCTATCTATGTGTCTCTTTCCTTACTGGATCTTGTTGTCATAACTCCTCTTGAATGAATATTTTGTGATTGCTAGAGCAGGAGAAACTCAAGAATCGAAGGGTATTTTCTACTGAATGGAGACTGTTTTGCTCCATTACTTCATTTCTCGTGCTGTAGGTCATAACCCCTCTGGTAAACCTCTAGCTCCAAATATATTTACATTACAATTCAAAACAGAGGCACAATTACAGTTAGGAAGTAGCAGCAAAAATAATTTTATGACTGGGGGTCACCATAAAATGAGGAACTGTATTAAGAGGGCACAGCATTAGAAAATGAAGAACCACTGCTTTATTGCAATACTGAAAGTGTATTACATCAGGCTACTCTATACCAGAGTACTTCCATTAAGTAATACATTTTTAAACTTTGATCCATGTTTCACATAACATGGACATATTATCTTAAAGTGCATGAATGCAAAGTACAAAACTAAAGGTGTTGGATATCTCTATCAAATAATCTTATTTACCTTGGATTGAATATTTCTTTGTATTTAGAATTCATTTATTTATTTTTACATTTGCATGTGTGTCTATGAATCTGAGTTTAAGGGTCAAAAATTTAAGAGTCCCCATCATCCTCTTTCCTTACATGTCCCAATATTTGCATTTGGTATGTATCTCTAATGAGTAGATCCAAGTCCCTCCCAACAGCAGTCCTAGAGCATGGTGAGGTTTTTGAGCTTTCTTCTTATTTAGTACATGCAGAGCGTGAAGTATCTACAGATAAGTATCATTAAATTCTGTTTCCTAAAAATATATTTTCCCTAGATTCTACTCTGTTGTCATTTTCATTATAGTACCTCCAGGAATATGAATAAATACTTCTAAGAAAGGACTGGCAGGCGGTAGTGTGGTGTATTTGTTGGAGGATGGTTTTCACTGTAATATATCCTGACAGTTGTTACAAAGCCATTAAATGTTTTATAGAAGTTCAAATATTTATATGTCTTTCTCACATTCAGCAAACTCCCCTTCCCCCTTGCTATATCTGATACACTACAGATGTACCAGATTTTACCCAGACAACATTGTAGTCTGTGTTTTCTGTTCCATTTATTTTATTTGTAATCTACATAATTATGAGTGGGTTTTTATTTAAGTTTCTCTCTAAGCAATTGTATACATTTTTAATTTTAAATATTTTAATTAAGATTTATTTTTTTATTTAAATACCAGTTCAGTAATTTTATAACATAAACAGATCACTTACCCTACTGCTAGGCAAAAACTTTAAATTAGAAAACAAACTAAACTAGAAGAAAACATGTTTTGATGGAAACAGAAATAGGTCTATCCTTCCATCAAGGCAAGGTAGAATAGGATAGAAATGGCACTATCCTCAGGGTTAGTACCCACTTTGTGTCAAGAACTTTTGAGACTTTTATATATATATGATGCCCCAATATTTCATATGTATATGTATATATATATATATATATATATATATATATATATATATATATATATAATGCCCCAAGCATTATACCACATATTGAACTGGGAAAAGATGCTAAATATTACTGCCAATAGATTGAGTGCATGTATGTTAAGCACTTGCAGGCTTCATCCTGACAACAATGTATTTGATTGAATTATACTTGATAAAAATCTGCAAATTTGAACTGTAAGTATATTCTACAAACTAAGTATTTGCCATACTTAATTCTTTTAAGATAGCAATCACTCAAGCAACATAGTTAAATATACTTTGTCAAGTATAACTAGACAACATATAATCTGGGTAAAATTTAATATATTATTATCTTTATAATTGTGAGTAAAAACCTATTGCAGAGACCAAATACTAAAACAAAAAGTGCAAAGCATGTGTATGAAAGGGTTCCTTAAATTCCTCTACTTTCTGTAGGTTATGTACATGTTCAAGAGTATTTGGTGATGTTCCCTATGCCTGTTATTCCTGGTGTGAACAGAACATGATCCATCACCTCTGAAAATTTTAATTTCCTAAAACTCACTTTAAAAAGTACTTTTATTATTTGCTCTAAATCAATTCACCATATTTCTAAAATATGTGATATATACTGTAGAGAGCCGTGTAGTGCCATGCCTTAAAGTGGTGCAAGCTTCCACCTTACACCTTCCCACTGGTGTAGACTCTCTGGGTAAACAAGCCCTTAATTGGTTAAGTCTGTTCAGCCTGTCTGCTTCCACATTAGAGTAGCCTATCTGTTGGGTCCACGTGGCTCACTGGGGTTGGTTAGCTCAAGGGTATTTAAGCCTGTGCAGGGGTTCTCGCTCTCTCTCCCTCTCACTCTCCCTCTCCCTCCCCCTCTCCCTCTCTCTCTCTCTTCCCTCTCTCTCTCTCTCTCTCTCTCTCTCTCTCTCTCTCTCTCTCTCTCTCTCTCTCTCTCTCCCCCTGCAGGCCAGAAGCAACATGTTTAAAGGATCCTGATTAAAACCGCATGAAGAAGACCTACCCTGAGTCACGTCTTCCTTGCTGGCGAGGGCAGCCGCGTACAATATACCTCTTTGGATTTATAAAGATATTTTCTTTATCAATTATTTACATGTAAAATTAGGGATATATTTCAGTTGTATGTTTCTGTATTTTAATTTTTTTATTTGTGAGATAATATAATTACATCCTTCCTTCAAGTCATTTTACTCCTTCCAAATGTTCCCATAAAACTGTCCTTGTTCACTTTCACATTCATGGCATCTTTTTTAAATTATTTTTTGCAATATTCATATATTTTCCTTTATATATATATATATATATATGTATACCCTTCTTTTGTCTGCATAATATTATTTAAATATATGTTAACAAGACACATCAATTTGTTTTGGATAGTCAGGTGGTGTGCCAATCCCTGGAGAAGAAATCCTCTCCAGCTCTCATTATTCCTTAGATGCCTGTAGTTCTTTGTCATAGTGTTTAGGATTTTTGGTCTTTTCCCTGTCCACATTAGCATGTCTATTGTTATTATCCTTGTTCAGTTCACATTAAGAAATCATACTCATACAACAAGGACACCTGTACAACTATGTTCATTGCATCATTATTTGTAATAGCAGAACCTGGAAGCAACATAGATGCCCTCCTCAACTGAAGAATGGATGGAGAAAGTGTGGCACATTTACAAAGTGGGGTATTACTCAGTGAAAAAAACACAATGGAATCCTGAAAATCTCAGGGAAATAGATAGAACTAGAAAATAACATCCTGAGTGAGCTAACCTGATCACAAAAAAAGACAAAGTATGTAATCATTCATATATAAATTTAAGACTAAGAGCAAAGGATTACCTGCCTACAGTTCACACTAACAGAAAAACTAGGATTAAAGGAGGACCTTATGAGAGACATACATAGTTCCCTGGAGAAGGGAAAAGGGACAAGACCTTCTGAGCAAATTAGGAGCATTGAAAGAGGGAAGAAGAAGTTTGGAGAAAAAGAAGGGGAAAAGATGAGAGGAGAGGTGGGCATGAGGGAACTGGGACTGGAATATAAAACAACCTTTAATTCAAATTTAAATTAAAAAGGGGAAAACACTTAAAAAAAAGCAAATAAGTCATGTACTTCATGGGTATAGTTTCTTATTTGCTAGAAGACACATTTAACATTGATCATATGTGCATGTGCTTAAGACCTCACAATGTGGGATTGATTTAATAGTATATAATAAATAACAATATAAAATAGATAAACGCCAACAAATATAGTTTAATGATTCAGATTTCTTTCTTTTCAAATCTTTTCTCAAGTATTGGCTTAATAACACAACTAATACATTAGCTATCTATCATTTAGATTCCCAATTTGCAGAGAGATATCATTTTTTAATGTGTTGCAAACTTGCATATCAAAGCTCAGTGGAATGTTAATATTTGCATTTTCAAGTATTCTAATAAAATATATGGGTTCTCTGGTGAGTAAAACAAGAAATAGGGACCATGCCATTTTTGTTTGGGTTTTCTAGAAGTTATGTATTTACTCAATATTAAAAATACCTTGGAATAAGTTTTCATATCATTTTTGATATCAGGTAACAATGATAAAAAACAAAATAGAATAAAGTTAGCATTACTCTAAAGAATTTTATCCCATTATTTTTTATTTTTTAGTTCATTTTACATTCCAACCAGTTCTCCCTCCCACCCCTCCTCTTGTTCCCCTTGCCTCTTCCCACCTCCCCCTCACTTTCCCCCTAGCACATCCACAATCCACTTCTCCCGTTCACAAGTAAGGGCTTCTATGTGCAGTCAACATCGTCTTGCACAATAGGTTGGGATAGAGCCAGGGCCCTCTCCCATGCTTAAAGGCTGAGCATGATGGCATCCCAATCATGGTAGGTATTTACTCATAAGTGCATAAGAGATGTAAAGTAGAGGATAACAAGGCTACAATCCACAGCTTCAGTGAAGCCAAATAACAAGGAGGGCCCAAAAGGGACACATGGATCACCATGGAAAGGGAAATTAGATGAGATCTTTGGGGCAAACTGAAGGTGGATTGGGACTGGGAAGAGGGAAGGGAGAGGGAATGAGAGCAGGAGAGAATGGGATAGCCCAGGTGAGAAGGGATGCAGTAGAAGAACAATGAAAGAGATGCCTTACTAGAGAAAGCAAATATGGGCTTAGGGAGAAACCTGGTGCTAGGGTAATCCCCAAGAATCCAAAATAATGGCCCCAGAAAGACTCCCAGCAATAGTAGAGAGGTTTCCCTGACTGACCTACTGCAATAATCAGATGGATAAGTATCCCAACTATCATCATAGAGCCCTTATCCAGTAACTATTCAAACAGACTCGGAAATCCATAACCAAGAACCAGGCTAAACTCTGAGAATCACCGTATATGAGCTAAAGAAATTTTCAAGATTAATTTGATTCATGAGAAAGAGAGTTTATCTAGCTGACCATTACAAGTATAAAGTTTATCCTAGTGGTTCCTTGATGAATATTTACTCTACTTTGTAAAGCAGGTACAAGATGCTTTGCTTAGAGAAAGAAATGTATAAGGGTGAATCATTTTTTAATTCTTGTCAAAATTTATATAGTTAGGATAAATTTCTTGAGTATAAATGTAGTAGGGCAACTATTCACAAATATCTAAATATGCAGATAATCTGAATATTAACTTACATAAGAAAAAGGACAGAAAAATAAAATGCATTTCCAGGTAAAAGTTAAATCTCCATTATATATTTCACTTATTTGTATAGATATCCATTATAACACAGGTTTCCATTGGGAGAAAAGAGAAACAGAACAAAAGAGTTGTGAGGAAATTGTAACTGCATGAATGGATGAATAGTGATGTGAAAATCTGATGACTTGCAAATAGAGTTTAAAACATTACAATCCAAGGAGAATGGGAAGCTTGCAAAATCTTAAAGAACAGAAGGAAGCATTCCTGTACTTTGAATCAAACCCATTCAGGCCTGCCGTATTTCTGGTAAGAAGAATTGTATGGTGATAAATTTGTGGTGTTGAATATCTCTAAAACTCTTGGTAGATTCTAATGACAAAAGGGAGAATCAAGGCAATTGATACATATTTCTGATATTTAAATTTAATAAACCCTCTGTTCAAGAGTAGGATTATTTTGTCACAAATCTTTAATTTCTTGGTAATTGTGTAGTTTTACTTCTAAAACATTCCATGTTTCTTAGTTAAAAGAACAAGAATGTTGCATGTAGCTTTTTCACAATGTAGACAAGACCCCAAAGAGCTGGAAATGATCCAAGTATGTTGAAAACAAGAAATCACACTCCTCAGTCACAGTATTCAAACAAATGCTCACTGAGTTTCAATGTGTGAGCAAACCCGTAGTTGCTCTAGAGAAAAAAAAAAATCAAAGTCCTTCTGTGTATTTGGTAACATAATGATCACATTTTAAAATAAAATTTTTAAAACAGTTATTTTAACTAGTAACATAGAGTTTTAACAAATATCTACTGTGATATTTTACTACAAAATATAGAAAAAATAATTTTTTATTAGTATAATGCAATTCTACAGTTGTTCTGTTTTAACAATGACCAAGGCTAGAGTCATCAGACTTCTTATTTCATGATATACTAGAAAACACAGTAGCCAAAAAAAAAATATTCCGTTATCCTAAAGAAAGAGACACACAGAGAATATAGGAGTATAATAGAAATCCCAGAAATAAATTCACACCAAGGCAGATTTTGAAAGTACGAATGACAACTTACGCAGACTACCTAGAATTTAATAAGACACATCACTATACATTATGTATTCATTGTCATTTTTAATATGATATTACCGTTCAACTACAACATATATTCAAACATCTATCTTATAGTTAGAGGGTGAAGTAGTCACTTATTTATTTATTTACTTACTTATTTATTAAGACAGTGTTACTCTGTATTGCTTTGGAGCCTGTCCTAGAACTCACTCTGTAGACCAGGCTGGCCTCGAACTCATAGATATCTGCCTGCCTCTGCCTCCCAGTCCTGGAATTAAAAGCATGCATCACTACCACCTGGCTAGTCACTCATTTAACCTCCTTAAGACAAATTTATATCAACCTCTAGTAATGTCTTAAAAGAAATACAATATCATAGTATAGATATATAATTCTTGAGTATTCAGTGAGTCATAAGTCATAAGAACAGAGTTCTATTTTATATATATAATGTTTTTTATAGAACAGGAAAGTAGTGGTAAAATTATTTTATAATATTAATTATATTAGTTATTAGTTATAAACCCTAGATGGAAGAAAAAAATGTGAAAATATGAGGATCTATTGTTTAGAAGAACTGTTTTTATTTGAAAATCCATGAGTTCCGTGATACAGGTAATTGTTTGCCTATATCCTTTAAATTGAAATGTTCTCTCATGAACGGACAAGGAAATTCATAATGCTGAAGACTTTAATGAGACCCATAAAACTCATAACTCAGAAGATCCAAAAATCCTTTCCTCCAGATGATATGAACAATAACCGTTTCTAGGGAGAAGGGGTTCTATGTCCAAGCAAACAAACTCTGCAAGTTGTGAAGGGACCTGTAGTGTGCACTTTTCATGAGTAGCATGCCCTTGCTGAATGGACATTTGAGTGATGCATCCACCCTTTGCATCAAATCTGTTAGTAACCTCTCATTTGTGTGTATAAATGTTATCTGAATTAATGCACTACTATACTGAGATTCCCTTGGTGGAATCATTTCTTCCTTCTGTCATCAGTGATGTTTGTTTCCATCTTTGCACAAACACACATGCATGTACATACACCCAATAAAAGAAATTAAACACACACAACATGCATTTTTAGAGGAAATGTTCAAAGAAGCTATTAATATCTTGGAATCAAGGGAAGAGAAATTGCAGTTGGGATGTAATGAAAACAAAATATAAAAAAAAAAACATCCAGGCAGTATAGTTTTATGGTGCTACTGAAGAAATCCAATATACAGGCAGAAACTTAATCAAATTATTTTCCTCATGTTGATTATATGATAAATAATAAACCTTGAATTTTAAAGCACAGCAGTTTCTGTAGACACCTGACTTAATGACTAGATAGAAAAATAACATGTTTTACACTTTATAAATCACATTTTCAGTATACTATTGACTGAAAGACTGACATACATTTGTCCTATTCATTTTCTTAAAAATAGATTTAGAGGGAAGATATTAGTATTGATTCAAAAATTTGATGTGTTTAATTATACATATTAGCTATGCATCTGTGAGTGATAAAGTCATGTGGGAATATGGCATGGATGGTAGCTGATATTTAAATCTCCACACATCAGTGAAATCAGACAGAACTCTACACTGTCACAATTGTGATAGCAAAACAAAATTGGAGCCTTTTGAAATAATATTGGTAGTTACTGTTATTATCATAAATCAAAATGTTCTCTTTCTTAAATACTAAAATTTTCAGCATACAGAATTAAATAAGAGGAAACAATGTGAGGTTCAAGTCAATTACTGTTAAAACTTTAATTTTGTTTTAGAGTTTATATCTCTGTGTGCATATGCTTTGGGGATTAACATATATTTATAAAGATATGTGTGGGATACACATTGGAGGATGTACTTTGACTATGCTGACATTCAGTCATAAACCCCAGTACCCCGTTTTTCTGTGGCCCAGTGCTAAATTTATAGGAATGCAGGGATGATGGTAGATGTTATTCTGTATATATGTTTCTCATACTGGTTAATAAAGCACTGTGGCCAATAGAAAACTAGATAGGCGGGGCTAGGAGACTAGAAGGAGGAAATAGGAAGTAGAAGGAGGAGTCAAGATGTAGACCAGGGAGGAAGGAAGACGCCAGCTGCGGCTCCCGAATAAGATGAGCCACGTGGAAATACTTAGATAAATAGAAATGGGTAAATAATTAAGACAGAGCTAGCCCATGAACAATAATGGTACTGGCCAACAAGATTGTATCAAATACAGAGTCTCTGAGTGTTATTTGGGGCTCACATGGTGGCGGGATCATGGCGGCAGGACCGGCGGCAGCTGGCAGGTAGGAAAAACCTGCAGTAAAACAGGGACATGATTAGCTTTTAACAGGGTTGCTCAAGACTTAATTTCAGGTCATTCTGCATATATACTGAGTGCTCTCACCCACTCAGTCAGTTCCTCCATGTCCAAAGGTGAAGTAGTTTATTGAGTGACTTAATATTTTTAGCTAAAAAGTATAGCACTGCTCAATAGTAACATCTCACTTGCCCAAGGTTTACAAATGTTAATTGATTAAAATGATAGTATACATTTTTATAAGGATGTATATTAAACAAACATAAGAGGCACTCTTAAAATAACTACAAAATTCTTTCTATAAACTTTGTGGATGCATATAGATTTCCTTCCATGGAAGAATTTTAAAAAAACCTTTAATTATAAGAATTTTGACACATAGATATTATTCTTCTGTTACATTTGTGGAAAGCTACCATAATAAACTCAACTAACTCACAGAAAAAGGTGTGTGTAATTGGACTTTTGATTACCTTGGATTTAAGATGGCAAAAAATGGCAGGAATAACAGGAATAAATGTGGGAGGCTCACAATAACCAGGGACCATGATTTCAACTGTTGAGACTATGTGTGAAATCTGTTATTCAAACCATCACACAACATTAGCTAATTGTGGGAGCATATGTATGGTTTATAGTAGCTTTGCACATGAATCATACAAGCATTGCTTACATTTATGTCACATTAATTTTAGTATCCAGTGTCATGAACAAGTCTGTAAGATTTCTCAAATTTTCCATAGATCAAAGAAATAGGCACCACCCTCAAATAACAAAGGATCTTCTAACATCAAATCAAAGGTCATATTTGATAATTTAATAATTAATTCAAAATTCATATAATTCAGTTAATAACTATATAAATTAAAACAAACTGAAAAACCCTTCAAGTGAAAGGCAGGAGCTAAAACACAAATTCACAGCATCAATAGATAAATTTGCTGATAAACAGGTGCACTAATTCATTAGATATAAAACTATTAAATTCCCAGTTATTTAAGTAAATGACTTGTACCAGTATGCTTTTGAATTGTGATTAATAGTTAATAAAATAAAACTAATAGAGTTCTCATAACAACCAGATCCATTAAACATTTAAATATGTCAGTGTGTAAATGTCATTCACCTACAATAGTCCCACCAATTATTCTTTGTTTATTTATTTTACTTTATTTATCTTGAAACACATATAGGTTAAAAGATAGTTTTAGCTAGAATGAATAAATTTGTGTGAATAGTTGAATATACCAATGATGGTAGTTAACAATATACCTCATACTTAAACAATTAGATAGTAGAACTGAGTTCTTTTAGACATATGTGCAAACAAAATTTTATGTTACTTGGCTTGCTTTAGAAATTCTACATGCACATAAATCAAAATATAATGTTGCACATTATTAAAATATATACTTAGGTTGTCAATTTAAGGAAAATGATTAGAAAATTAAAACAATTATGAATTTTGATGCATAAAGTATTATAAAAGATTCAACTTTAATAAAGTTATGACACAGCAAAATATGTTGGATTTTAGTGAAATTGTTTAAGGTTTATATTTTCAAAAGGCAAGTATATTAGAAATATTTCAGGACTTTTTGTAGAGCAAATAGTACTTATTGATTCTCAAATTGATTTAGTATATAGAAAAAGAATTGAATGAATGTTAATATTAATGCCATAGCATTATGACAGCTGTAGTTTAGGCAGTAAGGAATGATACTCAGACTCTGTCCTACTTGCCAAGTGGAAAGTGAGCTTGACTTCATCACAAGAAGCATTATCAATTTGAAGGATCACCATAGTTATTCAAGGGGAAGGATATCTATGTTCATGTTTACATTGTGCACAGATACAACTAAGAGATGCCATGCTTACCAGAGTTGTAAAAATTAATAAAAACCAAAAACTGAAACCTAGTACCCTCTGAAGAATAGTCAACAACTCTTGAAAATATCCTGAACATTATTTTCCTATTACTGGATTTGTGGATATATGGAGCTCTTTACACCGGTAGCTGCCTATCATTTCAGAATGAATAATGGGCCCTCGGGCAGAATGTGGTCACTGGATAGACAGTGAATTCTGGGAAAGTGGCCAGAGGGGAGGAGTAGCCCATATGTGGATTTTTGCCAGTTTTAAATAGCAAATGTTTCCATACAGCCAGTCTTTTGCCATTTCCCTGTAAGTAAATTTTCTACATTAAATGCATATTTACAAATAGAATAATATTGTAACTACCACTGATTTTTCCTACATGGAAAAATGGGAAACATATAATCAGTTTATATTATGGCATATTAATTTAATTACACACACACACACACACACACACACACACACACACACAATATATATATATATATATATATTAAAATTACATTTAGGATCTTAACTGAAACTGATGTATTACCTTACCTTAATAAATGTGATTGGTAAAGGATGAAAAAATGAAATCAAAGTCATGAGGTGATTAAAGGTTTGCAAATTGTTGAATTGTGCCTGTAAATCATTACTATTTATCTATATTTGCTTTCAATCAAAAAACAGAAACATAAAACCATAATAAGACAAAACCAAAGCTTGTATTAGTCTGTTTTATGTTGGCCACCTATTCCTGGGCATTGACCTGCCCTGGAGTGTGGATGATATACTTGGTGTCACTTACATTGTAGTAAACTGAATTTCCCATTCCCAGGAGGCTTCAGTTGGATTCTGAGGCAAGTCTCTGACCAAAATTGAACTTCCTAGATTCTGAAAACAAGCTGATTAGAAAGTTGTAGTGGCTCTCATGTTTCCAATTTCACATCCTGAAAATTACAAGTATGTTCCCGAGCATCTATACTCTGGTTCTTATGGTTAGGCAGGCTCTAAGGCATCCCAACACTTCATTTGTTCCTTTTTAAACTTTATTTGTTATTCATTGTCTCATATGATACATTTCAACTGCAGCCTCCCATTCCTCATATCTTCCCAATTTCCTAAACCTTTTATTTCCCAAGATGCACTGATCCCCTTTTTCCCTTCCTCCCAGGGATATCAAGTAAACTTGACATAGCAAGATTCAGTAAGATTAGACGTAAACCCACACAAAAAGGATGGAAAAGACAACCAGTAGAAGGAAAGGGATCCTGATAGAAAGCAAAAGAATTACAGAATTACCAACACTCAAACTGTTAGGAGTCCAACCAAAACCCTAAGCTAAACAAAGCTCAGACTCATGAAGACTCTGGGATTGCCTCTTCAGTCTCTGTGAGTCCATCCCTATACACTCTGCTTATTTGATTCTGCGGGCTGTGTTCTCCCGGGTCCTTGATTGTTCTGGATGCTCCTTCCTCCCTCTTCTTATCTGGAATCATTTCATCTTTTTGTTTGTTTCTTTCTTTCTTTCTTAAGGAATTCAAGGATAACTGATTGCAGTGGAAAGTTCCTGGAAGCTATGACGCTGACCTTAGTGAGGATACATAGTAATGGAGAATATGGAGCCTGAACCAGCAATCTTCTGTAACCAAGCTAGGCTCCAAGTTATGGGATTAGACACCAACCCAGCCATAAAATTATGACCCACAACTTTCCCTGCCTTCAAGATGAATTGCGACAATGGTGGCTCAGAGCTTGTAGGAGTGACCAGCCGATGACTGGCTTTACTAGATGGCCAGGATACAGCATCTGGATGACTGAGAGTCCTAGGATAGAACAAATCACATCAAAGGAAAAAAAATATCATTTTCTTTTTTTTAAATATATGGTACAGTCAGAATTGTATTACATAATTTAAAACTATTTAAACTATTATTTAGATAATCAGTTTATTTTCAATTATCTTAAATTAACAACATAAATATTACTTTCTGAAACCTTTAATTCACTATTTTCATTATTATCAATATTAATGACTAAGGTATGTGAAGTGATTATAAACAAGAAGATATGTAGAAAATGGCTGTATTCTGGCACAAAATAAATAGTAGTATCTATCTGAATATTTTCAGCTTGCACTTTGGAAAATATTCTTCAATAGTATCATAAACATTGTTTATAATTGAAATGTTTTTCAAATATACATCTCTATAAAATCTGACATTTTAATGATAAATAATGATCTTTTCAGGAAATTTGCTATCACAGAAAATGGAAACATTGGATTATATATAATAAGACATAATTATACTACTAACAAAACCTACATGTGGAGTATGTACATAAAGCAATACCTTCATTTATGACATAATCTCCATGTCAATCACCTTCTGGAAATTTTATTTGATTTTTAAAATTTATTTTTATAAAGCTGTTTGTACCACCGTTTCTCTGCTTCCATGGAATATCCACCTTTCACTTTCCCTTTCAATCTCCTAATTTCTCTTAGAGAATGAAGAGTAAAAATTTCCCTAAGTGGGTAACCTGGAGATTCACAAACCTGTAATTAATGGGGTGCCCTTTTCTTACTCTAAAAAAAAAAAACAAATGAAATTTAGATATTCATAAGTGTATTCACATATAAGTAAATATATATTAATGGTGTTATCAAAAATCAACATTTATATATCATTTATTACTAAATATCCTTAAAAAATTGGAATTCCTGTCCTAGAATCTGGCAGTTTTTGTTTTTATCACTATACATTTTCAATATTTTGCATGAATTTGTATTTCTATAGCTCATTATAAGATCAATTAACTTATTACATATTAAAAAAAATTCATATTAACACTAAGCAATTGATTGTGGAAAGTACTGAATCATATGTTTTCTGGGAAAAGGAAATGGAGTTCCCATCTGTTATATTTTTGCTGGTCAGTAGTTTTAACTTGAAAATGCAATTAACATTTATTTGTATTTTTTGCTTATTTACATATCATATTGATTCCATCTCCCTCTTCCCCCATCATCTCATTCAACTCCCCCACCCCGATCCCATTCCCCATCCACTCCCCAGGGAGGGTGAGGCCTTCCAGAAGAAGGGATCATCAAAATCTGTCCTAGTTATTTGGGGTAGGGCCTAGGCCCTCTTTCATGACTCCAGGATAAAGGAGTATCCATCCATGGGGAATGTGCTCCTGAAGTTCTTTTACGAACCCAGGATACATTCTGGTTCCACTGACAGAGGTCTAGCTTTGTAGGTTTCTTGATATTTCCCTAGTGCAGTTTTCTCTTCAAACGTATTATGGTTTTCTATATAATGGTATCTCTTTTCTTGCTTTCCTCTATTCCTCCATGATCTTTGCTTCAGTTCTTGTCTCTAGGTTTTGACTTTAATTCCTGTCCTGACATCCCACAGTAATAGTCTTGGAAATGTAAGATCCCAGTAACTTTAGGTAACAGTGTTATTCATAGCAAACTAAAGCAAACTATAACAGAAAGTATTATGGACCTGGAATTAGACGAAATGATAAATTGTGGAGGTAAGATCCAGTAATTTATGTATATCAACATATAAACCTATGTTTTTACCAATGTACTTACATACACAATGTATGTGTATGTAAGTTGAGAAGCCATGTTATACAAAACTAACACAATATTTGTGTACATATACAAATCTGCAAAGAGAAGCATTTTCATTTTACTATTAAAACTTATAATGATGAAACTCAATATCTGCTTATAAATTTCAAGCTTAAGAATTTTAAACTAATATTCACTAATGTAGTGTGATAGTTACCTTGAGCTTATCATTAAAAGTTAAGTAATGGTTTATAAACTTTATTGGTAAACATATACAATATTTACATATATGTTTAAACTAGAATTTATTTGATGAAACAAAGTTATGGTGTTGTGTAATCCTTGTGTATTTTTCTTATAGATCCTTTAAAATACTCATATATTCCACCAAAGCATAGAATGTGTGCATAAAATACATGTTTTAGTATACTCAAGCCATTTATATTTCTAACACTAAAGTGCCTAGGGAATCTTTTCCACATAGTTGATGGAAATGACATATCAAAGTAATGATTCTATTCAAAGGTGATACTTTGTAGGCAAATTTCATTCATTGGCACCATTTTGATTCACTGATAATACCTTTAAAAATTATACCATAAAATGTACAAGAAATCTGAGCATAAGATTCTTCTCCATTCAAAAGTTTTAATGTTTCTCATCTGTCTAATTTACTTTTTGGATAGAGGCAGCAACTGGAGTATGAATTGAATTACATTTTGCAGATGTGAAAAAACAATTGATACACTAATATCAGTATAAGAAGAATCAGTAGCCTATATTGTTTCTAAATAAGTCAAGTGGTTTTGAATTTCTATTATATCTGAAGTATTATAGTGCACAAGTAAAATGGAAATGCATAGTATGATCCTGCACTGAAAGCTTAAAACTACAATGGCAAAATTACAGATTAGGATAACACATATATGACTTTCTTAAAAATTTTCACAGTATACTATTTACAATACATATCAGCTCAAACTCATAAGGAAATGATGGTTTCAACATCAACAGTACACCTAACGCACTCTCTCTCTCTCTCTCTCTCTCTCTATTATATATATATATATATATATATATATATATATCACCATAATTTGTCTATGATCAGTGAAAAATGGTGCTCTTATTTAATATCATATAATAAATTTAGTCATGTGTTACTCTGCTTTTTATATTTGTACTAAATTAACCATGGGAGAAATAGGTTATTTAATTCACTTTTTTCAAGGAGACTTAAACAGATCAAGAAATGATATTTATCTTTTCAAGGATATTTTCTTCCTCACATGCTACATAGAATTCATTCTATATGTTCTTATCATGAACACTATAAAATAAGTAACTCCAATGCTTGTGTTGGGTAGAAAATGCAAATTTTCTTAAATACTCATGAACTGAATTATCAAAAAATGAGATATATTTAAATTTATCTCTAAGTAAAAGAAAAATGTTTCCCTTCTTCCCTATTTCTCAATCATCATACTATGTTAGGACATTACTGCCACATCAGCTTTCATCCCCTTTTCTATTGAATTATGTCTTCAAGGTCTGATACACAGACAAGAAAAAGAAAAAATAAATGTTCTGCTTTCTGATGTATGAAAAAATGAAATTCATTGCACTTATTTAGAAAAACAATAAAATTCTTGTCGGTAATCATTGGCACACTTTAACATGTAATTACATATTTTCATTCAAGATGATCTGTATCCTTTCAAATAGACTTAGGGTTAGTATTTTTATGGGCCTATTTGATTTGCAGTATATTAACTCCATCCAAATTTTATGTATTTAAATGCGCACAGTAAAATTAGGATTTATTGTAGAGATAAGAATGTCTTGAAACACAGTTGATAATCAAAAACAATGAATCCCCTGAATATGTCAACTCTCCCTTTGAGAAAGATTCTCTATACCACTTTATTTTTTAGTGGTTCTTGGATCATTAGGTTGAATCCAATTTTCTTGGTCTTGTGTTTCAGAGAATTCTGTTCCCTCCACCTTCAAGGTTCTCTGGTTTTATTTGATGTTACTTAAGACTTAATATTACTACCTTTGAATCAAAATGGCAATTGTTTGTGACCAGTTCAGCAAACAATACCAGAAATAAGTAGCAATTTTTCTTCAGGTATATAAATGTTTCAACTGATAGAATTCTAAGAATTTCCATCTAATATCAATAAGCAATTTTCAAAATATATATATTTTCCTTACAAATTTTGTCACAAAATTTCATGATAACCAGAGTTAAATTATTGGTTCAGTGACTCCCTTTAAAATGTTTATCAATGTTAGAAGACAGGTTAAGTTTTCATGAACTCCATTCCAAGATCATTATTCAGATTAATATATTTTGTTTATATACAATCATTCCTAAAACAAAAAACCTTCTTTGATACTATATACAATTGTATTTTCATTTAATTGTTCGTGACACGTTGACAATTTTAGACTCTAGTGATCAAGAGATTGCTCATAGTCTTATACTCTATGCTTTCTTTATTTCATATTTCCCTTTCTTTCTCCCTCTTTATTCTTTCTACACTTTCCTTATGTTTTCAGTAACTTTCTCTTTTCTCTCTTTTCCTCTTTTCTATTATATATGTGTATATTCATTATATATATACAAATATATTCATTAAAATACTTCAAAGATCTCTACTAATATCAAAAAATTAATGTACTATTGAACATATTCATCTTAGGCCACAGGCAATAAGAAATCTGTAAATTGATGATTTTGCTAAATGTTTATTCATAGGGAACAATTAATCCATTATCCTTCTAGCAAGATTGCCAAAAACAACATTTTGCCTTTCTCTATGAGTGTGGTTATTTTAGATACATTAAAAAAACGAAAATGTACAATACACTGTGTGTCTCTAACTTATGATGCTTTGAGGTAACGTCTATGTGAGGCATTAACTGATAATCAGGGTAAAAGTTGATATTTTTATATTTCAGAATACAAATGGATAATGCAATATTCTAATGATTGCAGGTAATAGTAGCTAACCACAAATACTAAGAAGTCACATGGTGACTGTGGTAAATTACATATATTGTGCAATTTGTTCTCTTGCTACTGGAATCAAAAATGAGTATATTGTTCAATGTAAAATGTCAAACTTTATGTTTACAAGTTCATATGTTATTACAAAATTAAATTGTAAAGCAAGCAATATCATTAGTATCATATTTTCATATATATATATATGTATATATATATATATATATTCAATTTGGCAGAGTTAATTTTATTTTAAAACAATATGTTACAAAATCATAATACTAACTATGCAAAACAGACAAATCAAACCATATTTATAATACATTAAAAATATCTGTACTGTTTAGGTCACAGAGCACACATTCATTGCAGTTTGTTGATGGAAATCCTGGGGTTAATAATATGAGCAAATTAAAGTATAATTGTATTTATTTCTATGCACAATCAGTTTCACATTACTTTAAGCAATGAAACTATTTCTAAGATGTATTATGACATTATAATAAACAGCAATGATTTTCTGCTAATATTACATGCAACAAATTAGTTTTATGTGAACCCATAAAGATTTTAGAAAACTAAATTACTCATAAAATGTACAAATTAACTCTATTTAATGATTCAAACAAAGTTTAAATGCTTTTTATTAATTGTTACCCATAAGTAGTCAATTATACAATTACTGACAGCATATAATATCAAATATTAATCAATATATGCCATATTCAATTATGGAACAAATAACTAAGATAAACATTGTTTTTCATGTATTAACACTTTATTCTATATTTACTATCTTAAAATATAAATTTCATACTTAATAAATATTTATTGCTGTGTAAGGAATTCATTCAAAAATGGCTTCTTGCTAGTTACTATCGTGGTTGGAGTGGGTCTAAGAACAGCAAAACCTCGGAGAAGAAGCAATTCATCATCAACATGAATACTCATTTTTAATTTAATATTTTTCTAAGTATTCCAGAAGCAGATAGGGAGTTGCTCTGTGTTGTAGAGTTGAAAATGTATCAAGTAACAATATGTTCATTGATAGCATCCTTCCTTCCCATATTTTAAAAATATTTTAAGAATGTGTTTAAGAACGTGTAAACCCCTAAATTCCCCACCTATTGCCAGAGAAAATAATTCAGTGACTGACACATAGACATCCTGTGTCCTGCATAACTCTGCCCTGCATAACTATATCCAAACTAGAACTACACAGATGGAGGAGGTTTCCATTTGAACAATCAGCAATCTGTCATCTCTGTTTCCAAGTCATGAATACATTGCAGTGATGACATATACAAATATAGGTAGATATATAATTATAGATATGAATGCATACCAAACATCAATTTCCCAAATTAAGGATTCATGTTAGATAAAAGTTCACCATTCTACAGCTTTCAAACTCAAAGTTTCTGATTTGGAGGTAAGAGTCTGAGCATGTTTGCATTTGTGTTTGCATGTATGGCAGGAATATAAAATTCCTCAAATTTAAATATTTGTATTCATTTTGACAGTTTTGAAGAATCTTAATGTCAACTGACCATTAGTATTTCTGAATATACTTCAGTGAAACTCTTGAACTAGAGTTTACATAAAATTTGACATACTTCTGTAATTTAGGCTGTAAGATAATGACAGTAAAATCCTATGTGTTCTTGTGAGTCTTTTCTTTAATGACCATAGTAATTAACATCCCCCCTAAAAAATTAACATCCCCCCTAAAAGTACACAAGGTATCTTTCTCTTCAATATCTCCAGCGCTATTTTTGTCTGTGTGGTAATAAGTATGCTGACAGGTGAAAGTTGATATGCTCCTTTGTTTGGATTATTTTTCATTTTACTCATTACCAGTAATGGTAAATCTATCTTCATAAACCTTTTTGATGATTTGAAGGCATTCTTTGAGGCACTAAGTGCACAAGCCATTAGCTCATTTTTATTTAGTGTATTCATTTCTTTGCAGTTGACTTAAGTTTAAAGTACTCACTCATATGTGGATATTAGACATAGAGGAAAGATTACAAGCCTACACCGCACCTCCAGAGAAGCTAGGAAACAAAGAGGACCCTAAGGGAGACATGCATGTCCCCCCAGAAAAGAGGAAAAGGACAATTTCTCCTGTGAAAATTGGGAGCATTGGGAGAGAGGAGAGGGAGTTAGGAGAAAGAGAAGGGTAGAAGATGAACAGGGAGGAAGACATGAGAGACCAGGAAAATTGAGTCCTAGGAAGAATAGAGGAGAGAAAGAAAAGAGATACCTTAATAGAGGGAGCTAGTGTAGGTTTAGAAAAATCTGGCAATAGGTAAATATCCAGATATATACTAGGATGACCCCAGCTAAGAATCTAAGCAATAGGTGAGAAGCTACCTTAAATGCCCTTCCCTATAATGAAATTGATGACTACTTCATATGCCATCCTAGAACCTTCAACAAGCAGCTGATTGAAACAGAAGCAGACACCCACAGCTAAGCAATGAGCTAAACCCCTGGAATCCATGGGTAGAGAAAGAGGAATGATGACCAAAGGGGTTGAGACCATGCTAAGGCAACCCACAGAGACAGGCGACCTGAACAAAGGGGAGCTTGTGGACCCCAGACTGACAGCTTGAAAACCAGCATAGAATGGAACCAGCCCCCATGTACATGGGTGAAAATTCAGAGGCCTGGGCAGTCTATGGGGTCCCTGGCAATAAACACCATTTTTACCTAGTGTACAAATGGATATTGGGAGCCCACTCTTCATACAGAGATACTTTCTCAGCCTGGACACATGGGAAAGGGTCTAGGCCCTGCCCCAAATGATGTTACAGACTTTTATGATACCCCATAGAGGACCTCACCATTTCTATGAAATAGAAGAGGGAAGGGGGTCAGTATGAATAATGGGAAGGAGAAGGAACTGGGATTGATATATAAAATAAGATTCTTTTTAATTTAAATTTAAAAAGAAATACCTTTTTCAAATTTCATGCCTTTAATAGAGTTCTGTAGATTTGGCATTTTTAAAACAAAGGAAATTTGTTTTTCATAGTCTTGGAATCAGGTTTATGATCATCTCTTTCTACTTAAAGTTATGATCAAGGAAATAAAGGACTGTTTTCTGATGATAACTGTCCTTCATATTCCTTGCCTCTTTCCTTAGAAAAGAGAAATATTACTCATATATAACCAGTGATCAAAGGACATAAGGAGTGAAAATGTATTTTTTTCTACATGGAATTATTTTATTTTTAAATATGTATCTGAAAACAGTATGTACTTAGCAAATATTCTAATACCCTTGCATTACATATGAAAGCATCCAATGGAATATATTCATTCAAGAAACTAATTAACCAACATCAACCTACAATTTTTATAAATATATAATTATGTATTAACATAATAATAGTATATGGACTAATAAAATAATGTCTTAAGTCTTCTTCCCCTTTGCCTTTCTGCAATTTCTGAGTAATGTCTTTGCCTTTTGCATTCTGCCCAAAAACAACTAAGCGAGTAAAGAGGTCGTCTGGCTTTCTTGTCAATGTCCCTCAAAAGAGAAATCAGGGAATTAACTAAGGGTAGAAATCTGGAAGCCAGAATTGAAGTGAATAAATGGAATCACTCTGCTTACTGTATGCACTGCAGTGTATAACCCTCAACTACCTTCCCATTAATTGAACTGCCCATTGTACACAGGGCCCTCCCACATCAGTCATCAATTATTATAGAGAAAATACTCCATAGAATTGCCCACAGGCCAATTTGGCAAAAGTCATTTGTGGTTCCCTCTTCCCAAAAGAAAACAAGCAAACAAACAAATAAGAAACTAACCAGGACAAGAGAAGGCTCAGTATTAGCATGAAACGTTTGGTAGTATATAGTACTAAACTCACCAGGTAATGAGACTTTATCCTGAAACATATTTTACTTATTCAACCACCTTACACATTACAGATCTGTAAAACTCTCCCATTTGCTGTTCGGGTTGTAGGCAGATTTTTATAAGAACAAGTGCTGTTTGTTTGAATTTATCATTAGTACTTCATGTTATCCTGATTACTTTTATTTTCTACAAATTTAGTTGTCATGTATCTCTTTCATTTCTATTTTGCATTGACTATTGAGCTGGTTCCTGTTCAAATTACTCTTTTTTGTTTTACACCATTGTAGCTGAATTTAGTGCCTTGAATAAGCAAGATAGACCTTCTACGCTGAGCTCGATTTTCAGTGACATTATAATCTTTTTCATGTTGAGAAAAGTCAGCAACTTAGTTCGGCAAACTATCTTCCTATATACTGGTTTCTAATTCACTTAACTTTGAAGTAATTATTATTCCCTTTATCAACTCTGGGTTTGTTTTTTCCTTCTTAATTCTAGTTTCTTGTGGTACAATGTGAAGATATTTACTTACAATAGTTTCATATAAAAGAAATTTGTTTGAATACCTTCATATATGCACAATGCATCATAGTTTGCGGTAAGCTATATTCCCATTCATCTTTATTGAGATTCCATTTGATTTAACTTCTCCCTTTAGTTCACCTTTTATTCTCACCCATTTATCACAATTAATATCTCTAAATTAAACATATTTAAGGCTTATGTATTTTCTTATAATTTTGGTTGTGAGCTTAGTGTTAATGGCTGAACCATCTCTCTAGCCCTCATACTGGCATATATCAGTAAGATTTACTGAAAGAGGCAGAGGTAGGAGCTTCATGTATTTTTTTACAGTTTAATTTAATATATATATACAATCAAACAGTTTCAGTCTTTATCACTTGATTTCTTCACAAGATTTGTTTTCTTATATAACATATAATCTGTACTAAGTACTCTAGAGAAAAAAATTGTAATTAGGTGTTTTTAAAGAATATTTGATATGTTTGATCTTAAATGTAATGAAACTGAATATTTTAATATTCTTGTTGAATCCTGTGATGATTTAAAATTGTATTATTAATATGACACCTTTTAATATTTATGTCCTCTTCTTCCTTTTTCTACATTGATATGTATTATATAAATCAAACATTCTCATATTTAGCTATGTGCAGTTGAGTTTTATTTCTTCTAAAAAATTTACCACTTGATTTTTATAGTTTTCTTCTTTGTATTCTTTACTGATATCTGATTAAACATGTTTTTTTTAATCCTTTTAAATTTATATTCTACTGCTTTTGATGTTACCGACTCTTTGTTTCTTTTTCTTTTTTTCACTTTTTTATTAAAATTTGAAACAAGGTTGTTTCCCCGTTCCCTCAAGCTCCCATCCTTCCCTATCACCCACACCGAGTCCCAGTCCATTCCTTTCTGCTCCCCAGGGAGGATGTGGCCTTCCATAGGGAGTCTTAAAAGTCTGTCATATCATTTGGGGCAGGGCCTAGGCCCTCCTTCATGTGTCTAGGCTGAGACAGTATCCCTTTAAGTGGGATGGGCTCCCCAAGTACAATCGTATACTAGAGATAAATACTGAGCCATTACTAGAGACCACTTAAAGCCTGATTTTTATAATGTGGATAAATAATAATCCAGAAAATGGTAGGCTGATGGATGTTTATTTAGAAAGAAATCACTTACACCTGAAATAGATGACTGCCCTCAGGTTTCCATCCCAAGGACACCTCCAGATGCTGTCTGTCTCTGCCCAGGAATCAAGAGAGAGAGCTGCGGTCTGGGACGTTAGACCTATTCCCCCTTGGTCATGTCTGCACCTGTTCCTCTTGCCCCAGTGGGTATGGTCAATGCAACAGGTGCAGGTGGGGTGGATATCTCCCTACAATTTCCCACTTATTCTAAACAAAAGATTTAGGCTTGATATAAAACTATATACCAAGACAATAAATATCAAGTATGATCTAGGAAAAGGAAACTTAAGAACACACAAACTTAACACCTATTGCCAGTGAGGCAAAAGAGTAAATGACAAGAACTACATATCCAGTCCTAAGGTGAAGCCATAACACAGATTACTATACAGTTGTCCTAAGCTGGAAAACTTCAGGCCTGTACCTAATATTTCTATCTAGGAAGAAAGAATAATAAATGTGACAGTCTAATCTTCAGCCTCGTAAAAGACCTGAGAAAGGAGACACCAATACTAGGGTAGGCAGGAAGTGTAGGTAAGCAACTTCCCAAAGAAGCAGAGAAGACAGAAACAGCAGGCTAACTGCACAGTCACCTAAAGTCTCACAGCAACATCAGGGCAACTGGTTTTGGCTAAGGACTAGAGTATCTGACAGAAAACCACAGAAGCAGGGAAGTAGAAAGGCTATGTTACCCTGATTTGTCAAGGTTCAGCAGTCTTCTATGTTTGTCCTCTGCAAGCACAGTAGGACAGGCTGGGCTCCAAAAGGAGGGACATCAATGCCCAACACACTCTCAGGAACAGCCTGATGCTATCAGGAACAATTATGTCTCATGTCAATAGAGTACTAATATTAAGACATTAAATGTCATGTTCTGCAGGTTCTGCAGGTCTATGAAGTATTTGAAGATCCAACATCTATGCCTGACTAATGTCATAATATATGAAACATGGGTGAAGATAATCTATAAAACTCAGGAAGCTACCTAGACAAATGGTTAAACTTCGCTAAGTAATTAGCAAGGACAATGATTTTAGCACTATAACTATATAACTATATATATTACATATATATTATATAGGTTATATTATATATAATATATAGCAATATAACTATATTTAGCAATATCACTACACACACACACACTCACATACAGATACACACATGTCTAAATCTCTTAAATTCAGGTACTACTAACTGGCCAATAGATCCAATATTAATACACTGTCTCTGTATGTTATTTTGGGGTTGACTTAGCTGTGGGACCAGGATGTCAAGAAACTGATCATAAGAAAATGGGGCCTGAAACATGAGTACTAAGAACTTCTACTTAAAACACAACTAAACTTAAAAAGGATTAAAAACAAAACAGAGACAAGCAAGGCTTCTTGGTATCAACATTTTTTCTCAGGTGGGATCTGTTTTACTAGAGACAAGCAGAGACTTGCATGGCTTCTTTAAGGGAGTCTTCTGGACTCAGCATAAGGGGCAAAACACTGCAGGGTTCTATTAATTCAATGGTGTGTATGAGAGTTATCAGTGGCAGCATACTCCTTGATGGCAGCATAGACCAAGGTGGTTAGCACATCTCTCACTACTGGCAGTAAACATACCCCTGCCATATTGGTAAGTGATGTTGTTGTTAATAGATGAAAGAGTCATGGCCAAAAAAAAAAATAAAGTTTACAGTTAAGACAGATTAAGATAAAGAAAATCCTTTACTTTACAATGTGTTTAAAATATACATAGACTTGGGAAAGTAAAAGAAACAGGATAAAGTAGTCTAAAAAATAGGAAGTAAGTGGGTAGCTGGCACACACCTTAAATTACAGCACTCAGGAGGCAGAGGCAAGCAGATCTCTTTAATTTCAAGGTCAACCTGATGTACTGAGTGAATTCCAGGACAAGCAAAAGTTTACATAGAAACCCTGTCTCATAAAATAAAAAAATATAAAAGAAAATTTATTACAGTAATAAAAAAGCCACCTAAAAATGGAAAATACACATAGAGTCTGGAATCTTTATGCTATTGTGTTTTTAAACTTCCAGACTGCTAAGGAAGGAACAACTACTACTAAAACACACTCGATTATCAGTACTACTAAAGTAACCCAACTTGTACATTTTAAAAATGCTTTGACTTCAAAATTTGAGTTTAAGGACTGGTTACTCGGGAAAAGAATTTCTATTTTTGTTTCCACAGTAAACAAAAAGCTGTGGATTCCTTTCAGACTAAAATGGTCTGATCAAGCAAGACCCCCTTAAAACAGTTTCCCAAGTGATCCCACAATCAAAACAGGTGAGACAAGGCAGCCTTGCAGACTACCACAGATAACATTTCTGAATCTTCTTAGGAGTTCCATGGCATTACAGTGTCCCCAACCAGCAGGAAGCTATTTGGAAAGAACGACACCCACATTCCCAAATACTGTCTATATTTAAATGGGGTTGGTTATAAATGGATAATGATCACAACCAAAATCTTTTAAAGGTAAAAAGGGATTATAGTATAGAAATGAATATTTTGTTTTGGAATAGATTTTCATTTATTGATAGAATTTAAGTGAATTTTGTGATATGTATATTTTTCCTCATGTTTAAGTATTGTGTTTATACAGCTCATTTAAAAAGGTCAAGTATAACTTAGTATAGATTATAGATAATTACCTACTATAGTCAAATCTTATAGTTATGTTAGGTCTAGATATAGAGATGTATTTAAGGTGGATAAATATTCTTCAAACCTTTCAAAGACTACAGACAACAAAATATGCCATTTAAAATTGTTTGTTTTTCTTGACAGTGAGACATAACTGTTTCTGGCAATACCACCTGTATTAGAAAGCAAGATGGACATGAAAGAAACTAATTATGGAGTTTATTTCGAATTTGAGCAAGAAACTGCTTTATGATGTATAAAATTGATGTACAAGACACTCAAGAAATTGACTGCTGAAACAAGACAGACATTACTGCAGGGTTTCTGACTCATGGAAGAGTTTGCCAGATGTTCTACAGGACACAGAGTAAAATTACTAAGAAACTCCCAACACAGGTACAGTTTAAGGTTTCTTGCTTGGCTGAGGAGTCTGCCAGGCACACTATGGCCTATAGGCTGAAGATGAACATTATAGAGGAAGTTAGGGTGACTGAACAGGCAAGTTGTCTCTGCCAATTCTAGATGTTATATATTATCCTTCTATTGTTTTTGATGGAGTTGAAAACAGATAGTTATGGTGATAGCGTTCCTTACTTAGGATTAAAGATGAGTTACACATAAGATTTTAGACTGACAAGACAGGGTAGATAATAGAATATTTTAATTCCTAATAATGTTAATGGACTAAATATAGTTAACTATAGTTCTTATTTGATAACTGTTTTGTTATATATTTTACTGTGCTAAATTTAAAACCCTTCTTTTTATTTAGACAGAAGAAAAGGAGATGATGGGAGACAAAATTCTATAAATATATTTCCCTTATTGGTTAATGAATAAAGCCCTTTTGGCCAATAGGAAAGATAGAAATGTAGGACCAGGAAACAAGGAGAATTCTGGGAGATTAATTAGAGAGGATTAGAAATGTATGACCAAGAGGAGTAACAGGTCTGGGAATTCTCTCCAGTAAAATAAGACCACGTGGAAACACTTAGATTGATAGAAATGGGTTAATAGAGGTCTGGGAATTCTCTCCAGTAAAATAAGACCACGTAGAAACACTTAGATTGATAGAAATGGGTTAATATTTAAGACAGCTAGCAAATAAGAAGCTCTAGCAATTGGCCAACAGCTTTATAAATAATATGTCTCTGTGTGTTCTTTGGGGACTGACAGAGCTCTCAGACCAGGCTGGCAGGAAGGTGCTCATAACAGATTTTTTTGTTTTTGAAGGTTTGTTTTGTTTTGTTTCATCTATTGCAAGAATTATTGCTAAGCTTTTTTTTGTCTCCTTTGCATGGAAACTATATTCTAATTCTCTAAAATTGATCTGTATTTACTAATTAGGCTGAAATGGGATTTTTTTGTGTTTTTTAATTTTTTTTTACATATAAAACCCAGTTCCATCTCCCTCCCTCCCTTTTTTGCTTTCTCCCACCCTCCCCTGCCCACTGACCACCCTCCCCTCACATCCCCCCATACTCCACATATACTTTAAGGGAGTATCCCTCCATGAGAACTATGCTCCCAAAGTTCTTTTGTGCTTCACGGATACATTCTGGTTCAACTGTCAGAGGTCCCTTAGACTGCCCTGGCCTTCTAACTGAGATGCTTGTTCAGGGGATCTGATTTGTTCCAAAGCTGGATTTCCAGCTATCAGTCTGGGGCCCATTAGCTCCTCTTTGTTCAGGTCAGCTGTCTCTATGTGTTTCTGTGGTCTGGTCTTGTCCTACTTTTCTGCATCGGGTCCCAGTTGGGCTGAATGTTTAGTTGTGGGAGTCTGCTTTTGTTTTCATAAGCTACTAGATGAAGGCTCTGTGATGGTGGGTATTTAGTCATCAATCTCATAATCAGTGGAGGGCATTTATAGTAGCCTTTCCACTGTTGCTTAAATTGTTAGTTATGGTCAGTCTTGTAGGTCTCTAGACATTTCTCTAGATTCAGATTTTTACTCAAACCTATAACGGCTTCCTCTTTTATGGTCTCTCTCTCACTCTCACTCTCTCTCTCCCTCTCTCTCTCTCTCTCTCTCTCTCTCTCTCTCTCTCTCTCTCTCTCTCACTCTCACTCACTCTCTCTCTCTCCCTCTTTCTCTCACTCTCACTCTCACTCTTCTCTCATCTATTTCTCCCCTGACTCAATCTTCCTAGTGCCATGTTATATCCTCTCCTCCCATTCTCTTTAACCTAGCTCCCTCTGTACTCACTGTCCTCCCCCAGTCCCAATATACTCAAGAGATCATGTCCCTTTTCCCTTCTGTGAGTGACCTTGTATGAATCTCATAAATTCTTCCTTGTATCCTAATTTGTCTGTCACTGTGAATTATAGGCCGGTGATCCTTTGCTCTATGTCTAAAATCCATATGAGTTAATACATACCTCCTCTTTTTGTGACTGGGTTACCTCATTCAGAATGATCTCTTCATGTTCCATCCATTTGCCAATGAATTCCAAGATTCCATTTTTTTTCTCACAGAGTAGTATTCCATTATGTAGATATGCTACATCTTGTTTATCCATTCTTCAGTTGACCAAGTTCTTGTTATTACAAATAATGCTGCTACATTGTTTATCACATGAACCTGTTCCAAGCATGTGGATCATTTGGGTATATGCCTAAGAGGGAGACTGCTAGGGTCTGTGGTAGATGATTCCCATTTTCCTGAGGAACCACCATATATATATATATATATATATATATATATATATATATATATATCTCCAAAATGTCTGTACAAGTTTGCACTCCTATCCAGCAGTGGAAGAGTGTTCATCTTTCTCCACATCCTATCCAGCAGGAGTAAGGTGGTATATCAGAGTGGTTTTCATTTACATATCCTTGATAGCTATGGATGCTGAGCACTTTCTTAAGTGTCTTTCAGCCTTTATGCTTTCCTCTATTGAGTATTACCCCTTTTCTTAAAAGGTTTATTTGGTGTTTTAGTGACTAGTTTCTTGAGTTCTTTGTATAATTTGGAGAGCAGCCCTCTGTCAGATGTAGGATAGGCAATGATCTTTTGCCAGTATATGGGCTGCAGTTTGGTCTTGTCAACTGTGTCCATTGCCTTAGAAATTCTTCTCAGTTTGAAGAGGTCCTATTTATTAATTGTCTATCTCAGTGTCTGTGCTACTGGAGTTATGTTCAGAAAGAGGTCTCCTGTACCAATTATTCAAGCATACCTCCCACTTTTTCTTCTAAGAGGTTCAGTGTGGCCAGATTTATGTTCAGGTCTTTGATTCCTTTGGAGTATGTCCATGGGCAGTAGGCATGGGTCTATCTGCAGTCTTGTACAAACCATCATCCAGTTGTGCCAGCAGAATTTGTTGAAGATGCTTTCCTCTTCCCATTGTATAGATTTAGCTGTTTTGACAAATTTAGGTGTTTGTAGTTGTGTGGGTTAATATCAGGACTTTTGATTCAATTCCATTAGCCTATGTGTCTATTTTTGTGCCAATACCAGGCTGTTTTCAGGACTATACCTCTGTAGTAGCTTAAAGTTAGGGATGGTGATGCCTCTTGAATGAAGTTCGCTTATTGTACAGGGTTGCTTTGGCTATCGTGGGTCTTTTGTTTTTTCCATTTAAATTTGATTATTATCATTTCGAGTTCAGTGAAGAATTGTGCTGGGATTTTAATCCAGATTGCATTGAATCTGTTGATTGCTTTTGGCAAGATTGCCATTTTTACAATGTTTATCTTACCTATTCAAGAGCATGGGATATCTTTTCATTTTCTGGTATCTTCTTTAATTTCTTTCTTTAAAGCCACAAAGTTCTTTCTATATAGGTACTTCACTTGTTTGGTAGGCATTACACACAACATATTTTATGTTGTTGTGGCTATTGTTAAGAGTGATGTTTCTCGGATTTTTTTTCAGTCCCTTTGTCGTCTGAATAAAGCAAGGCTACTGGTTATTTTGAGTTAATCTTGTATACTGCATTTTGCTTAAGGTGTTTATTAGCTGCAGGAGTTCCCTGATAGAGTTTTTTGGTTCACTTATGTAAACTATCATGTCATCTGCAAATAGTGAAAGTTTGACTTCTTCCTTTCCAATTTGTATCCCCTTGATCTCTTTTTGTTGTCTTATTGATTTAGCTAGAATTTCAAGTATGATATTGAAGAGATATGGAGAGAGAGAGCAGCCTCGCCCTGTTCCTGATTTTAGAGGAATCACCTTAAACTTCTCTCCATTCAGTTTGATGTTGGCCATTGGTTTACTGTATATTGCTTTTATTATGTTTAGGAATGTTCCTGTTAACTCTGATCTCTCCAATCCTATAGTATGGGAAATGGTGTTAAATTTTGTCAAAAGTTTTTTCAGTATCTAGTGAGATGATCATGTGGTTTTTCTTTTACAGTTTGTCTATATGGTGGATCACGTTGATAGATTTTCATATGTTGAAACATCTCTGCAACCCATGGATGAAGCCTACTTGGTCATGGTGGATGATTTCTCTAATGTGTTCTTGGATTTAGTTTGCCAGTATTTTATTGAGTATTTTTGCATGTTCATGAGGGATATTGGTCTGTAGTTTTCTTTCTTAGTTGTGTCTTTGTGTGGCTTGTGTACCAAGGTAATTCTGGCCTCATAAAAAGAGTTTGGTAATGAAGCTGTTTCTATTGTATGCAACAAATTGAGGAATATTGTTATTAGCTCTCCCCTGAATTTCTGGCCGAATTCTGCACTGAAGCCATCTGTCCCTGGGCTTTTTTTTTTTTTTTTTTTTTTTTTTTTTTTTGGTTGGAGGGTCTTTTGATGACTGTTTCTATATCATTGGGGGGTATAGGTCTATTTAAGTTGTT
Organism: Cricetiscus sungorus; assembly: GCA_030556225.1. Taxonomy (NCBI): domain Eukaryota; kingdom Metazoa; phylum Chordata; class Mammalia; order Rodentia; family Cricetidae; genus Cricetiscus; species Cricetiscus sungorus. The sequence goes on along the minus strand of JANBXA010000741.1, from coordinate 32,103,627 downwards.
TATCTCTCCTTAATTTAATTTTGATAAGGGATAGTTATCCAGAAATTTATCCATTTCCTTTAAATTTTCAAACATTGTGGAGTACAGGTTTTCAATGTATGACCTGAAAATTGTCTGGATTTCTGAGTGTCTGTTATGTCCCCCTATTCATTTCTGATTTTGTTAAGTGCATGTCTCTGTCTTCTTTTTGGCTAGTTTGGATAAAGTTTTGTCTAGCTTGTTGATTTTCTTGAAAAGCCAACTCTTTGTTGTATTAACTTTTGTTGCTCTTAATATTCTTTCTTAATTCTGTATGTTAAGTGTTTTTATTATTATGTGTCAAGGGGTCTTTTTTCTTTATTCCAGTGTATTTGATATTTGGTATGCTTCTTGTAATTTCATGGGCATGTCCTTCATTGGATTAGGAAAGTTTCCTTCAAAGATTTTGTTGAATATGTTTTCTGCACCTCTGAGCTGGGCTTCTTTGCCTTCCTATATGCCTATTGTTCTTAGGTTTGGCCTTTTCATGGTGTCCCACATTTTCTGGATATTTTCTGTTAATGATTTGTTGGATTTAAGATTATTTTGGTAAATGAATCTATTTCCTCTAGTTTATCTTTAGCACCGGAGATTTTCTCTCCCAATCTTATATTTTGTTGGTTATGCTTGTGTCTGTAGTTCCTGATCATTTGCCCAGTTTTCCTATTTTCAGCATTCCCTCCAATTGTGTTTTTTTTTTTTATTGTCTCTATTTTAGTTTTCAAGTCTTGAACTATTTCCTTCAACTGTTTGATATATATATATATATATTTTTTTTTTTGGCTTTCCATGCTTTCTTTAAGAGATTTGTTTAATTCTTGCATATTTTTTTGCAATGTCTTTTCCTTTATTTCTTCCAATTTTTTGTTTGGTTTTTCTTCCATTTCTTTAAGCGATTTTCTCACATCGTCTTTGAAGGTCTCTATCACTTTTATGAAGTTATTTTTTTTAAGTAGTTGTCCTCTGCTTCATCTGCTTTGTGGTGTTCAGGTCTAGTTGGTGTAGAGTCCCTAGATTCTGGTGGTGTCATGATTGTTTTTCTGTTGTTAGGTGTTTTCTTGTATTGTCATCTTCCCTTTGCTTCATCCAGTGGGTACAGGTGGGGTCTCTTGCTATGCTATTTCCCCAGTGGGCTTAGGTGAGTCAGAAGTCGGATGTCTGTTGCTCTGGGTGGTCCAAGGTCTCTAGGAAGTCTCTCATCAGGCAGGTTTCCAGCCATGAGAGTCAAAGATCAGGCAGGGTTGCCTTCCTCCGACAAAGGCCAGGTGATATAGGTCAACGATCTGGCATGCAGGGTCTTAGGATGCTCCCAGGAGGATAGGCAGATCTCTGGCAGGGGCCCAGAGCTCCAGAACTCCAGCAGAGAACCAGTGGTGGGAGTCAGAGGTAAGGCAGGCAGGGACTCGGGGTGGTCTCATGTAGACAGATGGTCTAATTTGCTTAGAGCATGTCCAGGAAGTTCCCCAGAGGTGGTGGGATTGTTGGATTCACCTTCTGTTCCAGTGCTCAACCAGAGCAGTGCAACAGTGGGCTAGGTAGAGCACTGGGTGAAGGGATGGCAGGCTCTTCGCTGGGGGCAGTGTATGCAGCAGAGGCCCAGCGATGGGGGTCAAAGATCCTCAGTATGGTCCCATGGGATTAGGTTGATCTCTGGCATTTGGGTACTTAGTAATTGTCTCAGCAAACATTTTCACTGCCATAGAGTAATAGTACTTGTCTTTAATTATCCCTTATTTCCAAAGAGAAAAGTGGGAAGGCTGGCAATTTGGATATCAAAGAATAGAAATGTGCTTTTTCTAAATATTAATGTGAAACTCTAACATGATGCATTGAGAGATTGCAAGTCCTTATTAGAGTCTATAGTTATAATTACTTCATTTATTAGTATCGATATTAATATATTGTGTGCACATTTTATGTAAAATTATTATAATTACACTGATAAAAATAATTTATGTATTTCACTTCACCTGTGGATTAAGACATAACCTTAGGATCTTGAGAAACCCCATTGATCAGGAGATAGTATCTATAAAATGTTATTTTATCTTAATATCCATTTTTGTCAAGTGGTAATTTTCTTATATATGACATATAACTGTAATCAAACCGCTGAAATAATATCTTAATTGGTTCTCTGATTTATATCATAGGAATTTACAGATGCTTTTTAATCTTAAGATGTCTCAAACAAATCCTTGTGTATCCTAATGTAACTAGTGTGTGCTTGATCCCAGTTCCACCGAGTTATTCCTACAAACTTTAATACTGAAGTGAGTCATAACAAAATCAGTAACTTGAAGTAAATAATTCACGACTACAATGTTAAGTACATATCCAAAATTACAGATGAATTAAAATTATTTCTTTAAAGTGCTGAAATTAAATATAAATAAATATGAACACTAAGTATTAAGAAATACTGAAAATTTTAGTGATAATGATCCACATTTATTCTTCAATAGATTCATTGTTATAAAACAATATTTCCAAAAATATGCATTTTATTCATTGATTGTGATGCTAGATCTCCTATTTGAAATACTTTCTTATAGTCACAGGTTTAATTGTTAATTGACTTTAATTTTATGATGCTTAATAAACTCTAGAAGTTACTTCTATTAGTTTAAAATTTTGAATACAAATTTCTTTACAACTTATCAAAATGAATTACTTTACATCTTCACATTTAGTTATATGTATATCTGTGTGTCTCTGTGTGGATACATACATGTGGGTGCAGGGGCCTGTGGAATCCAGAAACATAAGACCACTGGGATCATGCTTGAGCTGAAGTTCTACTCAATTTTGAACTGTCTGGCATGGCTGTGGAATCCAAATTAAGGTCTTCTGTTTAAGTAGTGTGTGTTTTACCTCTGAAAGATCTCTCCAGCTTCACATTCTTCTCTCTCAATAGCCCCTAAATTTTAATATTATTCTTAAAAGACTTGCTCTTAATAATTAAAGAATACCACTGGAGCATTATATTCCTTCGTATTATTTATTTAAGAAAACTGAGTCAGTGGGCAAACAGCAGTATACTATAAAAATCACTAACTAAAAATTAACTCAATTTAATCATTAATTAATAAATACATAAATTAATCCCTTTAGAATTCATTTGGAATACAAAAGCACAATAACTAAATATGACTGCAGCTTTTTAGTATAAGTATATACACACAAAGTGACAGAAAAGTATTCATTTCTGTTTTCACCACCAGAGTGAGATGTTGAGTTTTAGATTAAATTAAAACATAATGATATTTGCAGGCAGAAATGATCTTAACATCCATTAAGTCTTGTTAGGTACCAATATTCTTTATATTTTCAACTCAGATTTCTGCAATGTTTGACAGATTGAAAAAAGGAATATGCCTCAGCCTATGATGTTATAATAAATGGTAAAATGCATTAGAATACCTGAGATAAACTGACTTTATAAAAGTTAAATTACTAAGTTGGCAGACAGAAAATTTTTCTCAAGGTACTCATATATTATCAAAGCCAGCATGAGATGAATGCAAATGGGACTGCTTTTAAAGTTATATGAAAATATTTAGATAAAAACATTATTTATCCAACACTAGAGCTACATCAGTTACTATTGCTGTATTCTTGGAGGAGTAGTTAAGACATGATATTCATATATATATTGTAACCTGTCTCTCTCTGTAGAGCTTGTAAGTAAAAGGCCTTTTCTTTCTTTCTTTTTTTTCAATATGTGTCATTACTAAACCAGATCATCCACATCCTTTTGTTCAATAGTACAAATATTTCTCTTAAAAAATAGGCAGTTTCAGATTGCTAATAGAGCACTTGGCTGCCATATAGACAGCTAAGCTACATGAAGCTATGATGGCTAAAGCTATAATCATAATATGCCTGTGGCTAGTATGATAAGCAACAACTTTCATTGCCAAGTTTTAACATTTACTTATCCAGCAAATACATAGTAGCTGTGTGGAATGAGATAGTGAATACAGATTTAAATGCCTAAATGATTCCCCTCCAGTTGTTGACACCATAATAGTCTCTTGATTGCACTTATTATCACAAGATGCCTGATGTAAAGTCACGGTTATAAGGTTACTGATTCAGTTCTAGGAGAAACTATGGTTTGGGAGAAAAATTAATTATAAGTCTCCTGTTTAGCAACAACCCATGGTGTTTTATTAGTTTTCCATTTTCATGTGTCTAAATGTTTTGTTAGTCATTGGCAACCTCTAAACATAAGAAGCAAACAACTTTCCCCAGCTCATTGAAGGAAAATTTAATTTAGCAATCAGAAGCCCTGGGCATATTGGCAAATATGCATATTTTAACTACTTTGTTATGATATCTTGGATTTTTCCTAAAGTTGCTGAAAAATCCATATTTTGAAACAAACACAGCTGAACTAAAAAAAAATGTATGCAATATTGTTTGTCCAAAAGCAGCTGTTATATTTCTGCTAACCATCATTTAAAATGAACGATTGAGGAACTAAACCATAGTAAATCAATTGTGATATTGCAAAAATTTTATGAAATCCTCTAATATTTTTCTATTTATAATTATCATTTCCTTATTCAAAGATGACTAATAGCTACTGACATTATTAACACACAAATGGGAACACAAAATAGAATAGGGAGCATGGTAGAGAATAGCTGACATTACAAACGATTCAATGAGCTAAGTAGAAATATAATACTGCAGGATATATATATATATATATATATATATATATATATATATATATATAATGGGGTGTATCATAATGGAGGGACAACATAACATAGGCTATCAAATAAAAGCTTAGCACCTGGTATGAGTAACCTGTATTTGATTTGTTGGTTATTGGTTAGTGAGGTTCTATAGATTCTAACATTACAAGCTTTTGTGATTGCTATAAATTATCCTGCAGAATTTGATGGTAAGACCCTAATTGTTGAAGACAGCACTGTTGAGTCATAGGAAAAAGTTAAAAAGAGAACTGGTACTTATCTGGAATCTTGATCCATACTGGCTATATTTTACTGTAGCTTGTATGTTTTCTGCCTGCCAGCCTGCCTGCTGCCGGGCTTGTTGCTTTCCACCAGCCCCTCCCCACTCCACCCACCCCCCCACTCCCCCCACTCCCCCCACACCCCCACCCCCATCCCCACTGCTAATCTGGCTCACCAGCACCAAATAACACTCAGAGACTCTGTATATGATACAATCCTGTTGGCCAGTTACCATTATTGTTTATGGGCTAGCTCTATCTTAATTATTTACCCATTTCTACTTATCCAAGTATTTCCATGTGGTCATATGATCAGAGAGCCGCAGCCAGCATTTTCTTTCTCCCTGCCCTACATCCTGACTCCTCCTTACTACTTCCTTTTTCCTTCTTGTCTCCCAGCCCTGCCTATCTTGCTTTCTCATTGGCTACAGTGCTTTATTAATTAACCAGTATGAGAAACATATTTACAGAATAACATCTCCCATCATCTTACAGTTCTGAAAGTTTCCATGTATACTACCTGGTAAGAAAATAAACCACAGTCTTCCTCAGCTATGGCCTGAATAGGATTTTTGATTTTCTCTATGAAATTGAACATTATTCTTTCAAATTATGTAAATAATTGTGTTTTTTTTAGGATAGAGATTACATTGAGCCTATAGGTTGCATTTGATAAGATGGCCATTACTACGATGTTAATCCTACCAATCCATTAGCATGGGAGGTCTTCCTATATTCTGGTATCTTCTCTAATTTCATTATTCAAATATTTAAAGTTCTTGTCAAACACATCTTTCAGTTGCTTGATTACAGTTACCCTGAGATATTTTATATTGCTATTGGCTATTGTGAAGGGTGTTACTTTCTCAGCTGTTACGGCGGGTTTTTCCCTGCCTGCTGCCGCAGGTCCTGCGGCCATGGTCCCGCTGCCATGTGAGCCCCAAATAACTCTCAGAGACTCTGTATTTGATACAATCCTGTTGGTCAGTTACCATTATTGTTTATGGGCTAGCTCTGTCTTAATTATTAACCCATTTCTACTTATCTAAGTATTTCCACGTGGTCGTCTTATGGGTAGCCGCGGCAAGCGTCCAGCTTCTTCCTGGGCTACATCTCAACCCCGCCCCCTACTTCCTCTTTCCTCCTCCTCGTCTCCTAGCCCTGCCTATCTTGTTATCTCATTGGCCACAGTGCTTTATTAATAACAAGTATGAGAAACATATATGCAGAATAATATCTCCCATCACTCAGCCCTTTTATTATTTGTATTTAAGGTGGCTATTCATTGAGTTAATCATGTTTGGATTGATTTCTGTGTGTTTTGAACATTTCCTTAAGCTCTGTCTGGTCTGATTTGTATGTAGGTCCCAGAAGTTGAGCACCATTCACAGGCACAATTTTACATTGGGATGACTGACTTATCAAATAAACACACAGAGACTTATTAGTAAATATAAATCTTGGCTGATAGCCTAGACTGATTACTACTAGCTCTTGTCGCTTATATTAACCCATCTTTCTTATTTATGTTTCATCATATTTATGCTCCACCATAGAATGTACCTTTTCTTTTATTTTCTATTTTTCTTTTATTTTCTTATTTTACATATCGATCCCAGTTCCCTCTCCCTCCCTCCCTCTCTCCTTCATTCTCTTCCACCCACCGATGCCCCCCAACCACCTTCCCATCCCATTCAACTCACCACTCCACATGTAGGGTGATGGCTTCCAGGAAGGGTCATCTAAATCTGTCAAGTCATTTAGAGTAGGGAATAGGCCCTCCCTCCTGCATCTAGGTTAAGGGATGGAAGTATCTTTTATAAGCACAGCATATTCATCCCCTGCTCTCTCTATATCTGGCTGGAGGTTCTTCCCTTTTCTTCCCAGTGTTCTTTCAGTCTTGCTTTCAGGCCTAATGCCTTTTTACCTAGCAATTGACCATTTTTCTATTTATGAAATCAATGACTGCAAAACATCTTTGCAGCACACAAAAGGATTATTTTATAACATATTTCTCAGGTATTTTGGTCCACAGAATACTATGTGGCTTTGGGAAAACACAAATCCCAATGGTGAGTGATTGCTATTACTTTGTTAAATGGATGTGATGTGTCTGTCAAATTGTTTGGGAAATATTATTGTTGATATGGAGATCTGGCTTGTTGATAAGTGATTAACAAATAAATAAAATAAATAAGATATTCTCATTACCCACATAAAAGCCAGACATTACAGCATGCACCTTCAATTCCAGCAACAGGGAATGAGTATATTTTGGACATGAGTTTATTTTGGACAGCCATTCTAGCCAATCAGTGAATCTAGGTTTAATTAGAAACTTTCTCATATGCACCAATATGTTCATTTCATATTATCACACACATAATTGCACAATTACAAAATTAATCTGCAAAATAAATAAATAAATAAATACTTGTATTTATACCCATAGATTAACTTTGCTATAGTTACCAATCATAGAAATAATCCTTCTTGTCGAAAATCCAGAGATCCCTAATTGCTCAAGCTACTGAATTTTAAGTAACTGATTTTAATGTAGTGTAAAGGTCTATTGTTCAGCTACAAATGAGAGAAAACAATCACACATCTCTCTCTGCTTTGTGATTGTGGGAGCTATATAAAGCAGTTATCTCAACTGCTTCTATGCCAACTGGAGCCATTTTCACTGCCATGACTTCCTCAACATGATGAACTGTAACCTTATTCCTTTGGTCAAAATCTTCTCTTCTTTATTAAATTGTGATTGTCAAGTATTTTGCCATAATAGTTGTAAAATTAACTAATATACTACTTTAAAATTGGTTCCCGAGATTTTCTCCATGTCTCACAATTTTCTTTTTAATGTTTGCTTTCTTCCTGGTAACAATTTGGTTTTCTGATATCTTATGTCATCCCTAGGGATTTTTACATAGAAGATTTAGGTTTAACTTTTGCATTACCCCTAGATTTAAATATTATTCCCAGTACACATCTCTTTTTATATTATGACTGCCACTTTGCTTCTTAACTCTATAGTTATTAGGTTAAGAACTTCCAGCTATTTGTCATTTCTATATTTTCAACCACAAAACAAACTGTCACATAATGCAGTGACTGCTAAAATCATATTTTTTACATGGTATATTTAGTGGAGTCAATTAGTACAAAATGTGAATACGAATATATCAAACTGTCTAGTAGTAACTCTTTGAGTAAATTTAGCATTCTAAGTTTGATTGTACCTTTTCTGTAATGTTGTTAATGAAACAACTTTCTTACACACAGTAAATCAGAGATTCTTGATTTCTTACAGTATTTATTTTGTATACACTTTATAAACAAAATATGAAGCATATATAATGGAAAATAAACTTTAAAAAGTATTTTGAAATCAATATATGCTCATACTATCCTAATCTCTACATTGTTTGGTGAGACTGAATTTTTTCCCTATATTCTATCTCAACAGTTTGAGAGCTCGTAAGGCTCTCACTACTTGTCCTGTAGGTTGATTTGTGTCAAGATTTTATGAATGTGGACTTTGAAATCTTAGGGTAAAAATAGTGATAAGCAATAACAAGTTTTAAATGTTCAGATTGAATATTAACACTAAGATATATGTTAGGAGACTTTATTCTACTGCTAGGAAAATATGAGGGGCTTTGCATATATTAATTCATTGCATTTTTGCATAGATTGTAATGGTTTCCTCATTACAGTAAGGAAATTGTAGCTTAAATAACCTAAGTATTTCATCCAAGATTACATAGAGGAATTGAGTCATTTGAATGAATTCTATAAACTTCAAAGACTATGATTTGAATGGTCTTCTTTGTAACTATGTTTCCAGTATAAGTAATGTATGATGACAGAGCATTGGAGCTTCATCTAATTTAAAAATATACTGGTTAAGATGTGCTGTGCAGACAGCTATGAAACCAAGTTTCTTTGCCGACTGAAACCCCAAATAATTCCTTTATTCTGATTGAAGTTACTTTGAGCTCAAATTTTCCAGGCCATAATTTCTATATAAAAATCAGCTTCTTTGTCTATTCCTAAACTACCTTTTTAATATTAATGTCCCATATGTTTTCCTTCTTATTACACAATCTTTTCTGTAATATTTTTACCCGTGTTTGGGATTCAGTGAATCATAGCTAATAACAAATTGATTTGAACAAGTCATTCTATGAACTATATGCTACATTTTCTTTGATAAGATTCTAGATTATAATTGTTAAAGGTTGTTCTCATGGAACTTGTGTAGCTATTATATTTTTTTTGAAAAATTAAATATGTCTATGGGATAAACAAATTATATTGATTATAAAAATAATAAAGACTCTAAATGCAGAAACATATCTGATATAAGATGAGAGAAAATAATAGACAACAAATAATAGCTTACATGAATACATGGCCTTTTGGCTTAAATTTATTAATGTAGGCCATAATATTACATTTCACAAATATTTTCATATTTTTCAATGAGGAAAAATACTTTCTTGCTGTATTCCTCTATAATTGGTTATGCCACTGAAATTATCATTAAAATAACATAAGCAAAAAGCACATATTGAAGCCAAACTTTAATATTCATCATTTGTTTAAAATAACTTTCTGTATTCTCATTAGATGGGCAAAGTCATTTTTAAAATCTACACTATATATCCTAGGTGAAGATGATAGGATGCTGTTTAGAAATTATATGTCTTTGATACTATTTTCAATCCAGATGAAACCAACAACAGCCTAAATATATTTTATATATTTAGCACATCATATTTTCAGCTGTAACACATCCAATTCTCTTATTAAAATGAAAATTAAACATTGAGATAGTGTGAAGCTTTTTTATATTGTGTTGTTATATTCTGGAGAAAGAGGAAAAGAAACAAGTACTTAAGTGTTATCGAGCTAAATAACATATAATTATTATGAAGGTAAACAACACAAGAATTGGTGGACTGATTATCAGTAAGAAATGAAAAAAGTTTGAGATAAGAAAGCCCAGTTGATATAACTATGGTGACACACAGCTTTAATCCAAGAACTAAGTAAACAGAGCCAGCAGGATCACCAAAGTTTATGTTAAAAGTCTTGCTGACATATGAAGATGTTGGCCAACCTGAGATACATGCTAAACACTTTCTGAAAAAAAAGCAAAAAGGAAGAAAGGAAGAAAGAAAAAAGAACAAAAGGAAGAAAGGAAGGAAGAAAAGAAGGAAAGAAAGACAGAGGGAGGCAGGAAGGAAGAAAGGATGGAAGGAAGGAATAAACGAACGAAGGAACAAAGGAGGTATAGAATTTCTCTCTGAAAGGGACATGTATGGCAAGGTGCCGTTAGTTGTTACTATGTGCATGATACACTCTCCATAGAAATTTTAGTAAAAATCTAGGGATTTGACACTGGAATAGGGGGATTTGTATGTAAATTCCACTTGTAATTATATTATAAGGCCATAACCAAAGCTTTTGTGTTTATACTAGGCCATGATTGGTTCGTGCAAGTAAACAGGTTAGGTGATACTTAGGAGAAGAAATATAGGGACAGTAAGTAGGAAAGAATTGCCTTCATGAGAAGGGACATTTCAAAAGTGCAGAGGTGGAGGTGGAATAAGCATCCAAAAGCCTTAAAAATTTCTTACCTGACAAAGGACTGATCTCCAAAATATACAAAGAACTCCAGAAAATAGTCACAAAACACCAAATAACCCTATTAAAAAAATGGGGTACAGAATTGAAGAAAGAATTCTCAATAGAGGAAATCAAAGAGGCTGAGAGACACTTAAGAAAATGTTTAACATCCTTAGTTATCAGGGAAATGCAAATGAAAACAACTTTGAGATACCATCTTACTCCTGCTATAATGGCTAGAATTAGAAACGTCAATGACAACTTATGCTGGAGAGGATGTTGAGAAAGGAGAACACTCCTTCACTGCTGGTGGGAGCATAAACACATATAGACATTTTGGAGATCAATATAAGGTTCCTCAGAAAAATGCAAATTTTCGTATTACAGGACCCAGTAATTCCACTCTTAGGTTTATATCCAAATGACTCACATCCATGCAACAAAGACATGCGCTCAACTATGTTTATTGCAGCACTATTTGTAATAGCAAGAACCTGGAAGCAACCTAGATGCCCCTCAACTGAAGAATGGGTAAAGAAGATGTGGCACATCTACACAATGAAATACTACTCTGCCGAAATGAATAACAGAATCTTGAAATTTGCAGGCAAGTGGATGGAACTTGAAGAAACTATCCTGAATGAGGTAACCCAGTCACAAAAAAGAGGAACAGGGTATGTATTCGCTCATATATGGATTTTAGACCTAGAGCAAAGGATCACCAGCCTATAATACACACCAACAGATGAAATGGGATACAAGGTGTATTCTAAGAGATTCATATATGGTCTCCCACAAAAGTGGGAAGGGACGAGTCCCACATAGCACATGGAAAATGGGGAGGGGCAGTAAATGGAGAGAGAACTAGGAGAAAGAAAAGAGGAGGAGAGGAAAATACGTGTGACTAGATAGGTTGAGTCAGGGTGAGGGGGGCGGCATAAAAGAGGGACCCATTATGGGTTTGAAGAGAAAACTGAACCTAAAGAAAAGTCTAGAGAACTACAAGACTGACTCCAACTAATATTTGAGCAATCATTGAAAGGCTACCATAAATGCCCTTCCCTGATAGTGAGATTGTCAACTAAATTATCCACTGTCATGGATTCCTCATCTAGTACCTGTTGGAAACAGAAGCAAACACCCATAACCAAACACTGAGTCAAACCAGAATCCAGATGCAGAGAGAGGGGACAAAACCAGGTTGCAGAAACTCACAAAGGCAGCTGACCTGAACAAGGAAGAGATTCCCCCCCTCCCAGACTGATAGCTGGGAACCCAGAAAGGGACTGACTCAGACCTCCTAAATATGGGTCTCAGCTAAAAGGACTGAGCAGCTGGAGGACCTCAGACAGTAGAAACATGATCTTTTTCTGGTGCACAAGGACCTTGCATACACATCCCCCATGGAGGGATACCCCCTTAACCTAGAGACAGGAGAGAAGTCCTAGTCCCTACTTCCAATGATTTGACAGACTTACATGACCCAACTTGGATAGCATAGCCCTACAAGTGGAATAGGCGTGGGGGCATGGGAGGGGAGGTGGCCAGGGTGCATGTCACAGGGGAAAGAGGATAAAAGGGAGGGAGGGAAGAAGTGGTGAAGGGAGGGAGGGAGGATTGGAGGGAGGAAGGAAGAGGAAACTGGGATCCACATGTAAAATTTTTAAATCATATTATTATTAAAAATAGAAGGAAAAATGCTGCTGAATTAATTCAATATATATATTTAATATTATATATAATTTAATATATATATTAACATATATATATTAAAGTTAAAATGCTTTGACTTCAAAATTTAGGCCTAAGGACAAGTTACTGGAGAAAACAATTTCTAATTTTGTTTCTACAAAAAATGATAAGCTGTGGATCCCTTCCAGACTAATGTAGTTTGATCGAGCAACACCCCCTGAAGAAACGTCAATGGGATAATACAGCCTTGCTGACCACAACAGCCAGGATTTCTGCATCTTCTTAGGATTCCCCCATGACAGTGCCTCCTACCAGCAGGAATCAGCTTGGAAAGAATGATGCCCAAATTCCAAAATATTGTTTATAAATGTTTGTTTTCATTTAAAAAGGCATGTATAATTATGTCCAGCATAAAATAAATAATTTTTTTAAAAAAATAAAGACTTACTTCACAAGAAATAAAAAAAAAGATTAGTACTGCTTCCTACTGAAGTAGGGCTCATATTCAGGGCTACATTCAATAAAACATGCTTTTCTATTTTATAACTTTAGCTCAAATTTACAAGTACTAGCCAGGCCTGCTGGAAATTCTACCTGCTTATGAAAACAACAAAGCCCTTCATATTTTCTACCCTAGTCTATCCTTGCTTTGCCAAATGCTGCAAGTGATCCCACCAAGCAGAAAAAAAAAATTATCAGTAATAACGTTAGGTTGTAAATGTGAGTAAATGAATCAGAACAACCACTGTCTTGGTCCAAATAATAAAATAAGATTCATTCAAAAAAATAAAGTTATTCATAATTGTTCTAAATAAGAAGGTAAACAAAAACCATTTCTTACCTGTCTTTCCAGGAGCTGAGATGCTTTTCTTCTACTGATGTTTGATATCTAAATCACAGACTCCACAGCCTTCAAACTCTGAGAGTCACACAACTCTTAAACTGGTTCTTGCTATGTTTGTGTCAGATTAAGGCCTGAACAATCAGCTTTCTATGTGTGAAGCCTTAGAATTTGGACTAAATCACCAGTTAATCTAACTCCTTAGATAGACTTCTCTTACTGTCTTCCAAGTATATTTCACAGACATGTACAAAGGCCACATACTAAAGAGACATGAATTCTTTTTTAATGCTTGCTATCACCACTTGTAATTCTGAATAATATATCTCTTAACCATGCATTTTGCAAGTTCAGTTTAAGAAAACAAGGGAGACTATGTCTAAAAAAGATGAGCATATCAAATATATCTGCTGCAACTTTAAGGAAAGTGTTACAATCCCTCCCACATCATTAAATTAATAAAAGCTGTAGTGTAGGAAATAGCACTTAAAAACAAAATAAGAGAGTTTGTCTGTATTTGAACAGGTGGAGATGAGGAGTGATAACATCCCCACAGCCTTGTCACATTGCCGCTGATGAACTAGGCTGTACAGGTGAAACAAAGGTATTGTATGAACATGACCACCATGAAGCATTTCTCACTCTTTATTATCTTAGACACACAGAAGACAGGGACACAGAATGTAAACGAGTGGCCAAATTTCCTACAACTGCTTTGATACTAGTCAGTGAACTTCAGGGAGAATGTTAGCAAGATAGGAACCAAAAGAAAAGTACAGTTTAGTTAGGTTTTATAGCTTTTTCATACTTACAGTAACACAAAATAGTTATGTATTTACTGTGAAAGATATTTTATAATTAGACTATCTGATAAAGGGTTAAATGCTATTATACCTACTTTGAAAACTGGCTTTCAATGACAAAAAGCTTGATACATGATAATATTTTAATTAAAAATAATATTTATTAGCAAATATTAATGAGTATTAGAAGTTTAGAAGTTGTGGGAAATGGACCAAAAACTCAATATTTTAGCATGTGTAATTCACAATTTATAATGCACTATTAATAAGAAACTTCTTTTTATTTAGCATTAAGCACCAGCCCTAATAGCTAGAGGGATTTTAATTAAACCAGCTATTTTAGGAAGGTTGACTGCTTGGAAGCTGCATCTTGCCTCAAATTTGTAGTTCTGCGTGCTTCAGAGATTTGAGATTTACATGATGATATTTAGAAGCATGAGATGGTTTCAATGTAACAAACTAAATCAGAGCATGCTATTCTGGCCAGAAGGAAAACCAAACTCTGAATAGGTGGGTTTGACATTTTTCTGAAACTAAATATGACTTTGAAAGTTGCTGAAATTTTGAGTTCTTAGTTACCAAAAGGCAACTAAATGACATGTAACAGAATGGTAACTAAGTAACATGTAAGGGAAAAGCAAACATACAATAAGAATAATAATAAATGGCAAGAATTAATTATGTCCGTCCAAAGGATACATTTTTGTTCATGTAGAAAAGAAAATGGTAAAAAATATTTTTAAAAGACAATAAAAGAAATGACAGAGATTCAGCCATATTTTAGTAATGACAAAAAGAGACATATTGAATAATTTAACCAAATAGAAAACATAAAGGGATGAGTCATAGATTATCCTGTTAATTATCAATATAAAATAAATCAAATAATAATTAAACAGTAAAAGGTAATTAAGAGTCCATGAAAAAACTCATGAATGGAAAAATCAACTATTACAGGGGGTGAAGAAGAGGCATTAGAATTTGAGTGGAACCAATCCTTTCTTTCTTTGCTATTCAATTACTCTAGTAGCAGACTCTGCTAGAATTGGATGATTTAATACTAACTTTGTTTTTCTTTTTAATTTCTGTGTTATTTCTGTAAAGGTCATACACCTATGCATTCTAAAGCCTATTCGAGGTGTCTTCCTTCATTCATTATACTGGCTATTTCTTCAAATTAATTCACTATTTTTATTTTTTCCTCCTTAAAGACAATATACTAATCTAAAAGAACTCTGACTGTAATGTCAAAATGTTTTAAGATATATAAACACCAATATACTCACAACTTATGTAAGCTTTATAGTAAATTTATGCAATCCTCTCTGTTCTATAACCTGTCATTTTTGTTTGCATAAGTAATTGTCTGTTATTTATTCCACAAAAACAGTCTTCATTTTCTTATTTCCTGAATAAGATAATTCATCTTAAAATGACATGGTGTATTTTCTGATTTAGATACTAATTTAATGTTTCAAATACTATTTTTACTGTACTTTTGAAAACTTCATCAGAATGTATTTTAAGCAGTCCAACCCAAATCTACCACTTCATTCCTAATTCACCCTCATCATCTTGTGTCCTCTCTCTGTATGTGCTTGTCTGTCTCTCTGTCTCTGCCCCCTCCCTCTCATGGTTTGAATGACATGGATCCCACAGACTCAAACACTTGAATGCTTGCCCCATAGGGAGTTGTGTGATTAGGAGGTGTGGCCTTGATGGCGTAGGTATGGTCTTGTTAGAGGAAGTATGTCATCATGACATTAGAATTATGCTCTTAGAATTCTCTGATGCTCAAGCTACGTCTTGTGTGGCACACAGTCTCCTTCTGTTGCCTGTGAGTCAATATGTCTTATCATATTTGTCACTATTCTGACAAGCATTTTAAAGAAAGAAATTCTCCAATAAAAAATCATGCTATTATTTTTGCAAAACTTATAATTTCAATTAGAAACATAAATATTATTCAAATAAAGTGTATCTAGTCTTTGTTGCACATGCTACAAATTCCAGCATGAAAGTGCAAAGAAAAGTAGTTCTAGTTTAGCATATAAAATTTAACTTTCTTCAAAATTGCTGGTAGTGGCTCTATTAACTTTTACAAGGATATTATAAATATATTTCCTTCTAATAAGGTCAAAACATTTTCAGAATACGTAATAAGAAAACTAGATTGAGTGTATCTTAAATTATCTCTTTATTTTACTGCATTCTCAAGGACATGCCATAAAATGAACTGGAATTTAAAAAAAAAATGAGTGATCAATATCATCATAACCCAAATTACTTTCAATCATTTGCTCATCTGTAACTATTATGAGCAACTTAAGGTGTCATAGTCTATATCAATTAACATTGTACTGAATATACTTCAATTTAATATCCTTTAAAATACCTCTTTTTATATGCCACATGGAACCAGAACCTGTGGTATAGTCTTCATTTTCCATTTATAATCTTCAGTTGAAAGGTAATTTGATTGCTTTTCTTTTTGTCTCCATTAGGATCCTAAGTTTTCACATAAATATGAACTTAAAGTGCAAGTTCAAATTCTGTTTGTAGGATTAGGTAGTCTCTTCACATGCTCTTTTTCTAATGAGGGTGTGCTTTTCTGAGTGGTCAAAGTCACAAAACTAGAGGAATATTGAAAGTCAAAATTCTATTAGCATATTGTCATGCTAGGATATGAACCATGTTCAAAAAGTTACTGAAATTTCCTTGGCTTCACCCTCAGCATACTTTCTTGATAATTTTAGTGAGTATGTCATTTTTTTTTGTGATGATATGCTGTTTCAGTTCATTTAAAACGGCTGAATAACCTTTATAGTATATGTTATATAATTAACCATGCTCTTCTTGGCTAGAGCCACCACATTTGAGTAATATTGAACAAGGCATAAACAAAGGGAAAGAAGACAAGCAAGTTCTTTATGACATTTAGAAAATATGGAGTTGTTCTTGCGATGACATACATGGTAATCTACTGGGATGGTAATAGCAAAGAATGAGAATTACCCAAAAAGACCATTTATGACCCCCTCACATGTGTCATTATGGCCAAATTGGAAGAGTCTACATTGTCACTGAACATGCTGTTCACTTTGTTGTCAATAAGCACATTAGTGCAAGATTCTTGGCAAGGGCAATAATATGATTGTTGACCATATTCTAAATGTTCATATCCTAGCATGACAATATGCTAATTGAATTTTGACTTTCAATATTCCTCTAGTTTTGTGACTTTGACCACTCAGAAAAGCACACCCTCATTAGAAAAATAATAAACCCAGATAGTTCATAGTTTGGAAGAATCAAGTTTTATCATAAGAAACCTAGGACACTGTTAAGATATTTTTGGTAGATTGCCAAAGTTAAGACAGTTGTCTTCTTACATAATTTCTCAGCATGTTATACAGTGAATGATTATATGTGACAAAAAGTCAGTCACTTTACTCTAGAAATTCTCATAATGAAGGGGCATCTTAAAAATTTTAAAGGCAGCTGACAATATAATTGGGACACCTAGGGAATTTTAGAGAGTGAGTCAATATAAGTACATACACAGAGATCAAAAGTATGCAAGTAAAATTATTCTTCCATCCAAAGTCACAGTGGAAATGATAATTATTAATAAATATAACAGGGAAACTTAATAGCATTTCATTAATAATGTTTAAAATATTTTGAAATAATTTTTATGTACAGAATACTATGATCCATGCAGATTTGTTCTATGTATTTGACAACCATGTATTTTATGAATAAAGACATAAGAATCTTGCTTATATATAACAAAGCATTAGCTAATCTATCAGAAAATGCATCTGAGAGAAATAATTTTAGATATATATATGTATATATATATAATTTAATACAGTATGCTTAAATAAAACTACTTTTAATGTCAATGCATTTAATTTTATGTAAATGCAATACTTTAGTTTTGATCTTAATTCAAAATTTAAAACATATTTTATAGGACAAATAATATTCAGATCAATATTGATAATGAGTTTAAAATATAGAAAATAGGCAGATAAAGCAGTATTATAGCAGTATTATTCCATAAATCATGCCTGAAAAGATAATTATTTTCTCTGAAGTCCATAGTTTTCTGTAATTTTTTTTCATGGGGTGGGGAACTCAGTCAAATTTATACAAAATCCTGCTGTAAATTTTCTTGTCTTTTTGCTTTTATTATCATTCCACCTTCTTTTTTAAAATCATTCCAGATCTTTATGTGTGAAATTGTATTATAGATTTATGAGTTTGGACTGGGTATCCAGTGATCAGTTTTCTATAGTTTAACTGGTTGTTGCTCTCTATAAATTTCTCTGTGCTGCAGTGAACAGTCTCTTTATTCGCTGGTGAATGCTTTATGTATTTTGTGTATAACAATGAGAATTTAGGATGTATATAAATGCAAACACTTATTTTAATTCTCCACAGTTAGTATTTCTACAGCCATCCTTGTCTCCAAATCTAGTACATTCTATTCCCAAGGGATCCATTAGAATTGTAATTAATCATATGACCAGATCACATAAGCAAGGTTCAAAATCCCCTCTAATTTAATCACAATAAAAGCAAAGCACAGAGTCCTGTTGAGAATCTCAGTGATTATCTGACTTCACAAAGTGATCATAGCATTGCATTGTTCATTTTTCTTCCTTAGAATGCAGTAGGTCACTATTTCATCAGAACTTTCTGGTTTTCTTGCCTTTTATGTGATGGATTCTTCTTCAATGGAGTCCTGAGGATGAAGTTTTCAGTACATCACTTCTACATAACACTTAACTGTTGCATTGGGAATTAAGTTTGCAACATGTGAATTTAAAGTTAGAGGCACATTCAGAATGTATCAGCTTTGCAAATATTTCCTCCCTCAAAGCATTGTTTATATGTTAATCAATTAATTAAACCATAAGCATGAAATTGTAATCTTAATATTTCCATTAATAATATATATTTATAAAATTAAGTAGAGGCATACACACAAATCTAATCAAGATATATAAAAACATGAGATTTTCACAAATATATTTAAAATATATTAAAATATGTACTATTCATTGTAACAAACACTAGTTAGGCCTTTTTATGCTCATATTCATAATAGTCAAATAAAAGTAAAAGAAAGAGACTTTGCAAAGAGGGTCAGAAGATCTAGAACAGCCTTGCTCATGTAAAAGAATCTATAAAATAAAATATTGATTGACAAATACATTGTACTCACTTTGAGTGACTTATTTTTAAAAGTCGTTCAAGTATCTCCATGATGTTTCAATGATGATGTGTAGTCTAATTTTACTTCCAACATATGAATAGTTTGACAGTCACTCTTCTCAACTTCAACAGGAAAATGTCTGACAACATAGAAAGACGTACATGGCTATGGTATGAAATTCAAAGTACCTTTTTATTGTTTCAATGCAGAACACAAGGCTAGTCTCGTCAACAGTTACAATATTTTCAGCTCCTAATTTCAGTACCATTAATCATCCTAGTAATCCTTTCTTCTTCTAGCTGTAAAATGTCTATTTCTCTCTTCTGTACTTTTTTGCCCTCTTTTTAAAATTCCTGACCTAAATATGATTGATAAGTAATTATTATAATAAAACATCAAATCTATGGACTCTTATAATTTCCTCTGCCAAAAATACTGATAGTTTATTATTTTAATATCCAGCCTCATAAAAATACTCAAGACACACTGAAAATGGAGTAATGTTCTGATATATATATATATATATATATATATATATATATATGATCATATGAATAAATCAATCATGGCCCAAAATATAAACCAAACATACTCTTAGAATAATAAGGAAGATATCAATAACAAAATAAATAAAAAATCTCATCAGAAACTGAAAGTTCACTTTGTAAGGAAGAAAGGAATAGCAAAATATATAAACAAAGCAATAAACCAGAAAACAATACAATTACATGTACTAGTAAATTTTTCCCAATAGTAATTTTACATATGTTATTTTCAATGATTATAGTCTCAAGTAATTTGCTTTTTAACATATTTTTCTTGAATTACTTAAATTTGTTCTCTAATATTTCTGTATTGAATCAAAAAGTAGCTCTCAGTATGGTTTGTTTTCAGTAATTTCAACCTAACTACTTGAATTCAAAGGTTAAAATAAGGATGGGGAGAATTATATTACTGTGTTGACTGTAACCCATATTCTAAAGAGCACAAAGGGATCACATGGCTTTAATAGAATCACATAAATAGGACAATTTGTCCTTGACCTGGAAGATTTACATATCCAAATTAAGTTGTTAGATTTTTTTTCTTAAATTCTAATGATTTGCTAACATTGTAGTCAATAAGTTTCTCACGATAATAAGGGTTTAGTCTTTTGGTACCATTAACAGCCATAAGCGTTCTCTGTATGGCTAATTGTATGACTTTCTATTTTGAGTAATAAAATACTTTCTTATAGATTTCCTTCAAGTGAGAATATTCTCATTTATTTCTAGGTTTGGATCTTTCATCTCTCTCTTACACCAGACAAACTGAAATTCTTTGTCCCTGGCTGGGTATGTTCTGCATTCCTGTTCAGCAATGAAATGAATAAATTATACAAAACAGATCATCAGTGATCTTCAGCTTTTAAGGTATTAAGATTCAGAGTTGGTGGGGGGTGTTAAAGTATGATAGAAGGAGAAGGAGAGCTATGAACCAAAGACAGCAGCAGAATTTCTGTCTGGGGTCTGTTTATATCCTTGCCCAAGGAGAAACAAAAACCCCAAAATATTAACATCCATTATAAGAGTTGCTGATATAGACATAATATTCTGTTTTTGTAGATATGCTGAAATGAAGGACATTTATGCCTGAGTCCATTGTTCTCTGTTTCTTGCATCCAACTTTGGTTTTGATTTCATGGATTTAACATATTTAATTTTATTCCAGTAGATGGATATTAAACTATGCATTGGTTTGTAAAGTTCTAATGTGATAGGGATGAATAGAAATAATAGTACAATTGTACTTTTCAAAAATCTGAAAGAAAGCAGTTTAACTGTTTCACCATAACTGAATAGAACACAAATTTTTAATTATGTTATTTTCAAATGTATAAGTAAATGTGGACAAAAGCAAGATTATATTCAATAAGAAGGAAAAGAAGAGAGTGGTTTGTAAGGAATCAAAAACTTCTATTTACCAGCATACAGATGAGCAAAAGCCTAAAATCACTGGGTTCACAGTCATAATTAAATATAAAAATTATGTTATTATAAAGTCATTGTGTTTTTAAACTCCTTTAACCTGAGCCTCTAGAATAATTTTATGACACAGCAGACACCAATTTCAATAGGATGCCACCACAGTTTAGTGACTCTGCACCAGCAAGACCTGAGCATACCAACACAGATGAATCAGAACAGAAGGACCCTAAAAACAACTTTATGTAGGTGATACACACCCTCAAAGAAAAAATGAAAAAAAATCTTAGAAATGGAAGGAAAAAGAAAAATAATTCAAGAATTGGTGAAAAAGACAAGCCAAATTTGCAAAAAATAAGCAAATCTCCTTAAGAAATCAAAGAAAAACATGAAAAAAAATTTAGTGAAGGAAACAATTCAAACAGGGAAAGGTTTAAAAGCTGAAATATAAACAGAAAAATAAAACAAAAACAAAACAAAAAACACACAGTCTGAAGAAATTCTGGAAATAGGCAAGCTGGGTAAACAATCAGGAACTACATATACAAGAATAAGAAACAGAATACAAGAGAAAATCTTAGGTGTTGAAGACAAACTAGAAGAAATAGGTTAATTGACCAAAGAAAATCTTAATTCCAACCAATCCCTAAACAAAAAAATCCAGAAAATATTGGACACTGTGGAAAAGCCAAATCTAAGAATAATAGGTATAAAAGAAGGTAAAGAAAACCAGCTAAAGGTGCAGAAAACATAGTCAACAAAATCATAGAAAAAAAATTTTCCCAACCTAATCAAAGTTTTTGCCAATGGAAGTACAGGACTCTTACAGAATACCAAATAGAAGAGGCCACACACACACACACACACACACACACACACACACACACACACACACACACCGCACACACACAAGACCCCTTTCACCACGTATAATCCAAACACCAAACAGAGAACAAAGAAAGAATATTAAGAGTGACAAAGGTAAAAGGCCAAATAACATATAAATGCAAACCTATCAGAATTACACCTGACTACTCCAACTCTGAAAGTCAGAAGGTTCTACCAACACTAAGAGACCTTGGAATGCAGACCACACCACTATAGCCAGCAAAATCACTATAGATGAAGAAAACAAGATATTCCATGACAAAACTAGATTTTAAAAACACGTTTCCACCAATCCAGCAATATAGAAAGTTCTGGAAGAAAATCTCCAACCCAAGGAAGTTAACTACACTCATAACAACATAGGCAATAGATAATCCCAATTTACCAACAGCCAAAAGAAAGAATGGAGGGAAATCCACATACAATACCACCACTGCCAATATACATAAAGTTTAAGCAAATGCTCTGCAATATTACATCAGTCAGAATGGCTAAGATCAGAAATACAAGTGAAAAGTCCTGATGGTGAGGATTTGGAGCCAAGGGAGCACTCCTCTATTGAGGGTAGGAGAACTAAATTATATAGCCACTTTGGAAATTAATATACTAGTTTCTTTGAAAAACTGGACTTCTTTGTCTTCTACATTTATTTTGTGTTTTATTGTTGTTAAAAACACTCATTTTCTAGTTTCATCCATTTGTCTTCAAAATTCAATGTCATCATTTTAATAGAAGGGTAATATTCCATTATGTTAATATACCACATTTTCTTTATAAATTCCTCATTTGGGGGGGCATCCAGGTTATTTCCAGTTCCTGGCTATTACATATATTGCTAATATGAGCATAATTGGGCAAGTGACCTTGTGGTATGATTAAGTATCCTTTGGGTCTATGCACAAGAGCAATATAGTTGGGTCTTTAGGCACATCCATTCCCAATTTTCTGAGAGACCACCACACTGATTCCTAAAGTGTCTGTACAATTTGTACTCCCACTGGCAATTGAGGAGTATTCCCCTTGTTCACATTCTATTAAACATAAGATATTTTTTGTGTTTTTTTTAATCTTATGATAGTTATAGGATGCTATCTCAGAGTTGTGTTGAGTTGTTTTCACTGATAATTAAGGATATAGAATATTTCTTTAGTTTTTTTCTCTTTATTTGAGATCCTTCTGTTGAAAATTCTCATTGGATTTAATGGATATTAAAAGGTTCAAAGAATACAAGGTATTGAGGCTTTTAGAAACTAAAATAGTTTTTAGAGTATTTGTTAAATTTGATTTTATTGCTATTGCAATGTAAAGACACTCAATTAGAAAACAAAACAATTAAATACTGAGATGAATTAAAGAACAGGAAATTTAAGTTGGTATTAAAACATATTGTCATATTGTTTTGTAATTTAGTAACAGATTCATGTACCATCTAAATATTTAACAGATTTTGGAGAAACTACAATTATGTCTGAAAAAATGAGTCCCCTAAATTAACAAAAGGATGCTGTGCAGACTAACATTTCATATCTGCTATGCAGTTAGTTTGCTGAAACCATCATTAACTCAGTAGATATCTGGGACCCAATATTTTGACATTTTGTGGAGATAAAGATGTTTGATGGTACAAACAGTTTAATATCAAAAACATTGTTTCATTTACTTCTCAGATATTCTAAGATCCCACATTATTATCTAGATTTTGGAATTTCTTCCAGATCACAATGTCCTGATAGGTGTGGTGGAAATGACAGTGACACTAAATATTTAATGATTAAAAAACAGTGATAAAATACACTGTGTTTGATGTGTTGTATGTGAGTCTATGATAGTGAAGCTTTAGTTTAAAATAAATATAAATTACAATTGACTTAGTCTACACATTTTAAATATGTTTTATAAATTATCTTAACCATGGTATCACTTCTCTAAAAGTTAATGAACAGTTAATTAAATGAAAAAATATTGCTCTTCAGTTCCTAGGTTCAAACAGCTTGCACATTTAGCACATTTCAAAGCCAAAAGTGTCAAACTTCAGTAAGCCAGATGATAATAGTTTTTTAATTGTCTGAAGAATTTTGTTTTCTTTAGTTTACTAGTTAAGTGTTTTTTAAGATAAGGAAATGATTTCCAAACTAATCATTTTTTAACATAGGATTAAGCTATGCAATCCAATCAGTAACATTTCCACCTTTTAAAATAACATGATTTGTGAGACAAGAACATTTCCAAACCTTTAGCATTTGCCAAGAAAGCCAAATAATTTTTAAGATTTTTTTAATTTTATTTTAGAAATACCAAACTAATTAATTTTCACTAACAATTGCAAGTACTCATAATTATTGCCATGCCCAGATTAAACACATATTTTGATGCCAATCTTGATGATTAAGTTAACACCCTGCCTTTGAAAATGTTGCTATAGCAACTTTAAAATTATACTGATTAAGTGAAGCCATCTAGGTTTTAGAGTAACTAAAGAAATTAAACTATGGAAGATATTATGTAGAAAACCAGCATTAAAATGAAAATATTACCCTGTAATTGTGTGAAAACTCAGTTCAATAATTTAAAAGTAAATGGATAGATTTTGGTAGTATAAAGGTAACCCACAGGGACTGGATTTAGTTTGACAGAAACAAACTTAGATTTAAATCAACCGATTCTATCAATCTGTGAGTTGGGCACACATAGTAGACCAGATTGGATAGTTCAACAAAACATTTGGAGGCAATAGTTATTGTTCAATATTTTTTTTGCATCCAACATTAGGGATATTTTTCCAAATTCATATTTAATGAACCAATTTGCTAGATTTAGATTCCTATACTGCCTGTGCTTGTTTGCAAGCCCTGTGTCTCCGATCACAAAATATTCACTAATATTAATAAAGGAACACACTCTATTTCATGTGCTTTTAACATGTACACATAGAAATACATATGAGGATTCATTATATTGACACTTATGAACACATTCATAGTTCATGTGAAGGTATTGAAGTCATGTTTCAACTTTATTCACCCACCAAGGTAGCAACTCCTTTCTCCAAAGTCATTGAAGATTTAAATTTGACAAGTGAACTGACATTTTCTCTAATAGAAGCATAGTTCACTGTAGTCACATTAGGATACAAAATGAACAGTTCCCTGTCGATAGCCCTGGAGAAGGAAACATAATTCATGCTATATGATACTAGAAGCAATGAACATTCATAGTTTAAAGTTGAGGAAGTAGACAGGTTTTGCTTCTGGCATTATCTTCCGTAAGTTTTTCAGGATACTTTACATAGCACTTTACCTAATCACCTTGTACTAAAACTATTAATAAAGTTGTAATGTTCTGATGCATTTGTACTGTTGCTTAATGTATTGTGTATGTGTCTGGAATTTCTTTCTCTAACACTTCGCTCTGAATTTGTCTTGTCTCAAAATCAAAGACAATGTTACACATGCATTAATACAATTCCTAAAATTTAAATTTATTTAATTCAAGTATATGATTTCATATCACACCCAGAGGTTGCTAACTGTTGAAATAGCAATAGTGATTGATTACTATTGCGGAGCAGTGTGACAGAGAAGACTCAAGTAGCTCAATCCATTAGAGATTCTTGTATTTAACTTCAACCCCAACTTATGAATATCACTATCTTTCATTAACATGTTTCATAATATGTGCTCTAATAAAAGCCTGGTTTTGGAAAGTCAGTTAATGTCCCTGAAGATAGATTGCCATACCTTGACTGTATACATTTGTCCTCTTATATTTATTCTCTTAGCCTTATTTCTAAATTCTTTAATGGGTGAGAAGAAGCAGGAAACACTGCATATATATTTCCCTAACTCAACAAGATAGTCATAGCTAACCACTGATGGGAATATTTTCATTTAACAGAAAATAGATTGAGAGACTAATACAGAATAACAATGGTGACCTCCTATGCCATTCTGCATGAAATTTATTTGGAAAGTTTAATCAAATGAAAGTTGTGTGATAAAGAAAGCATTATATAAATGAGTATGTGTTTTGTGTGTGAGAGTGAATGTGTGTGTGGGTGTGTGTATCTTTGCATAGCAGGTGAATTTTTATTTTAAAAGTTTTTTAAATAAAACATGAAATCATGACAATTTAATTATTGATGCATTAAAAAATTGCTTAGAAAGTCTAAAGATTTGCTCCCCTACTTGAAATTTAATTTTAAATCATGTGATATTATATTAATTCATAACTACAGTATGATGCAAAATCACAGACACAAAATAGACAAGAATTTTAAATGAACTACATCAGTTTTAAAAGATTTTGCTGAAAATATTCATTGAAATTGTGAAATTAAGGACATTGAAACTATTTGTAGTTTAATAGAAGTAATATTTCCCATCAAGAGCAAATGTGGTGAAAATTAATATGTGCATATTAGTGGAGCAAAATGTTCAGGGAAAAAGTTCATTTGATTACATTACCATTTATTATAGAGCAGTCAAATGCTGGCAAATAGCCTAATATTATATTATACAGAGAGACAAAGAAAAGAAACAGTCTAGAAATAATGAAGGGAAGAATAAACATGAGAAAAAACACAATGGATACAAATAATGCTTAAAAGAAGAAAGAGAGATGAGGAGGTAACACAGTTGATGGAGTGTTTGGGTGCAAGCACTAACACCTGATTCCCTAGCAAGAGAAATCAGAATAATCATATATATATATTCAGGGTATAATGGCATGAGTTTGTGATCTCAGCAGTGGAGTGATGAAGACAGGCATGAACACATCAAAAGTCTAAAGATGAACAAAATATATCTGTCATGCATTGAATATTCTGTCTTCCTATCATATATTAAAACATAAAGTGATAGTATTAGGAGTTGTAAACTTTGGTAGATTTTCAGGCAAGATTCATCAAGCTGACACCAACCTTCTTGTAATCTTTACTCATTACAGTTACCTAACCTCTCCTTATATTCATGAGAGGATAGAGTGATATAATGACTAGAAGTTGAGACTTCTCAGAAGTCAACTTTGATGCCATGCTCACTGACATAACAATTTCAGATACATTCCAGTTGATTATAAGCTATCAGTTTAATGTCTTTTTGGGAAGTTACACATTAATGAGTTAATAATTAAATTCACATTAATGGTCTAATATCAGCAATGACAATTCAAGCACAACACAGTAAAAGTCTGACTCTCTATAATTGCTTTTATTCTCTCTAACATATTAATCATGTTTTGGCTCCTTAATAATTTATTTGACTGTGTTTCACAAGTTTGATAATGTTTGTGAATCACTTTTCACCAAGATAATCCTTGGGAAATACTAACTGTACTATTAATCTGAAAAGTAAGCACTGTTCTTCTCTGTAGACTAGTGTCAATGTTTTTAAATTCTGATATTAGTGCTTACAAAAATCAAAACAGATTATGTCTACAGTGGATAAACAAATAAAATAATCCATAAAAATCACCATTTCATGTAATCAAAATCTCTTTAAAGAAGACATACCCATCTAACATAGATATGTGAAAAAATGCTCATGTCCCCAATCATTGAGATTATTTATGAAATCCTTGAGATACTATCATGTCCCAGGAAGAATGACAGTCATGAAAGTAAAAAAAAAAATGCTAAGTCAGATATAAATAACAGGAGGTAAATATTTATTGCTGGATAAGCGAAAAGATGACATTTAAATACTTGAACATATTTTAATATTTAGCAAAAATATTTCTAGAACATATTCCTAAACTCTAATTCCAGGGTATTTTCTAAGGTAAATGAAGTATGCATATATGTGGGATTACTTCAAGACATTTTTTTTTTCTGTAACACTATTCTATAATCACTGTCCTGAGGTGTCGGAATAATCTGCAGTTTCCATGTAGCCAAGACAAAGAGCCCAAAGTTTCATATGCACAAACACTAAAATAAAATGTGATCTAACTGTACCTAAAAACCTGTCTATATCTGTTTCAACCTATATAGTCACTGATATGTTAATATGGACATAAAAATAATTACTTCTGTCATTTGCTACAGTTGATTAGATCAAGGATGTCAAATGTAAATATTGAACAGTACATGAGCTTACTCATAAACATCTTATAAAATTATAGAACTCATACATCTTAAGTGTAGAACATAGGTATCAGATTTTGGGAGATGAAAGAAGATAAGAAGAAACATTAAACAATCACTATTATAAAAAGCAGTTAGTTCTGGTATTCAGTGGTGGAGATGGGGGAATATTGATAAATAACTCATACTATGTCTCAAGGTAGCTGGTAGAGAGAATTTGGAGTACAAGCAAAATGAAAAAAATAGTAGATGTTTAAACTCATGGAAATATTACTTTCTTTGCTCATTTAAAAATATATACATGGATTTGTAACATGAACAATAAAAACCCAGATATTGATATTGGGGTTCAAGCTTCAAGATGAAGGTCAGTGAAGCAAAGCAGACAGCCACTAGCTATTACCTCAGGATGAAAGGGCTGTCCTCTCTTCTGCATGGTTGGAGAATAAATCTATCATGAGCCCCTTTGTTTCTTCCTTTTATACCTCCCTAGTGCTGGGATTAAAGGCCTATGATCCCAAGTGCTGAGATCACCTTTCTGTGAGCTGTTTCTCTTTAAGACTGGATCACTTTCATGTAGCTCAGTGTGGCTTTGAACTAACAGAGATCCCTCTGATTGTCTCTTAAGTCCTGAGACAAGGCTGAAGTTTAGGTAGTTTAAGAAGGGTTTCAGTTAAAAGAATAGAATTTATAGCACTTAAATGAAAGATAGTCATTATTATTATAATTCCACATCATATGCTAGTACTTTCTTAACATGACTGATATGCTGATACTCCCAACAACAAAACATATGGCATATAAAATGTGAAATTTGAAAAAAAATATAGTTTGGTCTCAGTTAACAATGTGTCTGGACTAAGTTTTGTCTGTGAATGACAAAACATATGTTAAGTTTTTGTTTTTTCTTTCAATCTTTCTTTTTTCTCTCTTTCCTTTTTTGGTTTGTTTTGATAGTGATTCCTGAGAAGACTGAAATGTATGGCAGTAATTAAAGGTAGAGTAAGCGGTAGAGTAAGCATGCAATAAATTTTGGTACTCGGTATGTAATGAGAATGACATAGGGAGCATCCTGGTAAAGGAAGTTGGGGAAGAGGAAATCCACCATGATCATTTAGAGCAAATTCCTTATCTTCACTAGTGAATTTCTTTATTCTCTAAATATTAGATTCTAGCTTCTGTTTTTTTTTTCAATGTAGGCTCAACAGAAGTGATTTTGGAAGATTTCAACATCAGTTGAGGCAACTGAGGTATCCAATATTATGGAGTGAGGAGCTACTGATAATTCTGAATTTTTAGTAGGGATGCAGGTACCAGACAATTCAGATTTCCTACCTCATTTCACATAAGATATATATATATATATATATATATATATATATATTGTGTGTGTGTGTGTGTGTGTGTGTGTGTGTGTGTGTGTGTGTGTGTGTGTACTGATTTTTTCTTATAAAAATATCATATTTTAAAATTCTTGTTTCTCTACTTCCAAATCAAAAACCTATGGCTAACATAACTAGACCATTTTAAAGAAAATATTTTCATAGAGGATATGATGTAAAGTCAATCCTTTTATTCTAGTCACATCCTTATCAGTTCTAGTTGAATGAGTGTCACTTGTTGATGACAGATATCTGAGAGATTGGGAATCCCAGTCCTGAAAATTATTTGTTCTTGTTGTGTTGTATTCGTTTCTTATATCATCTTCTATTAAGCATTTTAACATTAACATTGCTAAATTATGTTGAGAAAAACAAACATTCCATTCTTTCCAATTCAGATTTATGAAAAGCGTGTTTTGTTGGTTACATTACATATAAAAATGTTGTATAGTCAATCAAGGATTCTAAAGATAAATCTTTGCATTTATCTTCAAATAATTAATTAAATATTCCTTAATAATAGTAGACCTAGACTCTGAGTATTGAGGATAAGTAAAATTTTTTCATATTATCTCTTAATTAACAACTTTATATTAAAAACCATAAAAATGAGGACCAGGGATTATTTTTCATACCAGACTTCTTGATCAACAATATGTAAGAGACAACATAATAATAGAGACTAAACATACAAAAAATCCCCTATGTCAATAAATATGTATATATTGAATCTCCTAACAACTATAAGGCTTCATTTGATTTTATTTTTTTGCCTAGTTAAACCTTTGGAAATAATTATCCTGAATTTCATATGAAAATGTCTTTTTGTATTTAATCATGAAAACTGAGCTTCACTGTGTTAGTTAAGAGACCTGAGCAGTTTATGGGGCCACTAGTATGGATCAGTATTTATCCCTTATGTAAGAATGGACTTTGGGAGCCCGTTCTACATATAGGGATACTCTTTCAGCCTAGACACATAGGGGAGGGCCTAGGCCCTGCTCCAAATGATATGACAGACTTTGAAGATCCTCCCTGGAGGACCTTACCCTCCCTGGGGAACAGAAAGGGGATAGGATAGGGAGGGGGAGACAGGGAAAGAGGAGAGGGTAGGAAACTGGGATTAACGTGTAAACAAGCTTGTTTCATAAGAAGATTTAGGATAGACAGATAGTGTTTGATAGGGATGCTGTTTCCATCTGTGATGATATGTTTGTCTCCATGGTAACTGTTACCATGGGCAAGAAATGCTTCTAACAAAGGCTTGCAGAGTGTATGCCAAGGAATACAGAATATGATTGATCTTGTAGCTACTCTGATAATGTATCTCTTCAAATCAAGGGAGGCCTTGTGCTGCTTTTATCACATGGCCTTTAAATATGGCAAATTCTTTCACACATGCTTTGGTATGGTTTCATATTGAATCTAAATAAAAGCATTTAGAGGCCTATTTTGCAAACTCACACTCAGTAATGTTATTTTGTATCTAGATGAGTTTAAGTTTCAAGAAAATAACTTACTATATATGAAAAATTGTTTCAGACAAAGGAAGACAACTTATACCAAAGTCATGCAAATTTCTAAAAATGTTTATTTTAAGGTTACTATGAGGCTGAATTTTACCAAAAATTGTTATTAATTTTTTTAAGGACAGAATTTTATGTAGTATTGTCTTGTCTTAAACTAATCACTGAATCAAAGATGACTTTTAATTTCTGATTGTCCAACCTATACCTTCCAGGTAGAGATCAAACCAGAATTTTGTACATGATGGATAATCATTCTGAAACTGAGCTACATGCCCAGTGTAACAATTATTAGTATTATTGATAGGACTATATATGAAAA
The DNA here is from genome assembly GCA_030556225.1 of Cricetiscus sungorus. Classification (NCBI taxonomy): domain Eukaryota; kingdom Metazoa; phylum Chordata; class Mammalia; order Rodentia; family Cricetidae; genus Cricetiscus; species Cricetiscus sungorus. Next base: position 32,072,255 of record JANBXA010000741.1, on the reverse strand, counting down.
CAGGTGAAATACATTGTTCAATGTAAATTCAAATAAAATACAGTAATATTCACTTATTAAACTTAGTATGTGGTTAATTAGGATATTATCACTGATTATAACTATTCCATAATACAGTGTATTAATTTAGAGATCTATCTTTGATATTTAAAATATCTATTAACATGACAAATTAACACAAGCCAGATCTCTAGATCTTGGACTCAGGCATTGCTTGAAAATTATAGAGATTACATAGAAACAGTCATGTTTTTGAAAAATTTGGTTTAATTTCAATGTCGCACATTTACTCAATGCTCACAAATTCTGAGTACTATCACATTGGAACTGGAATGTAGATAAATAAAACCATTGTATGATATATGCATGCATGAAGATAGCTAAACTTTAAAATGATTCTATCAATGTGTAAAATTACCCCTGATAACAATTATTAAAGTATGTGGAGCATTTTCATCAAAATTGAATGTTTTTTTTTAACAATTAGCACTACTCTAGAGAACCAGAAAATAATAAAGAAACATACAAGGTTGTAACAAACAAATGATGTTCCAATTCACATCTCTGTTGATGTGATAAATAACATATCCTATAGCAATATAGAGAGTGAAAGAATTTAAATCCATCAATGTGAGAAATCAGTAAAGAAAATCAAAGCAGGAAATTAGAATCAGGAAAAGATGAAAAGACCATGGTTGCTTACTAGTTTTCTTTGTATGTCTTTCTCAGCATTCTTTATTATACAATGCAGAACCACCTGACCAAGAGTAGTACTACCCACAATTGACTGTGTCGACCGACATCAATCACCAATAAAGAAAATATCCCAAGGATATGCCCACAGAAAAATGTGATAAATGTAATTCCCCAGTTGCAATAACCTCTTTCCAGATGACTCTAATTTGTGCTTAACAAAGACTATACAGCAAGGATAATAAAGGAGAAGACAAGTTACAAATACACAATCCTAAATATTCAGACAAAAATTAAAGAACAAATAACCTAGTAGTTTATGTTAAGCTGTTGAAATTATGTAGCTAAATGCCACAATAATATCATTGTTATGCTAAACACAAATTCTAATCCAACCATATTTTGTTCTTTGCTTATTCTGTGATTATCTTAACATTTAAGAAGATATTTAGATAAAGTAATATGGTCAGATACATATAACTATAAATTATCTATTAATTAAAGAACATAGTAAGTGGAAATCAAAAAATCTTGTGTTACAAGATAAATACAATCCAGTGTAACAAAATATGTGAAATGACTTCAAAAAATTTTTAAAGTCAAACTTGTAACATTGGTTTTTTTAAAACTAAGGAGTACACATTTATTAATAAAATATCTTCCATAAAATACTGAAAATGAAAAAAATTATATCCAACATATCACAAATATTTTATAACTGGTTTAAAGTCATAAAAAACAATTAATTACATATAATAGCTATAATGAGTAAAAGTAAATAAAAGAAATGAAAAAGTTTCATTAACAGAGTCAATAAAATTTATGTTTGGCCTGATTAAACAAAGCAAATCCAGGGAAGTTACACAAGAGGTAAAGTAGAAAAACAAGAGTGTATCCCTAAAATCCAAATACCCACTAACATTATAGGAAAGAGATGACAGAATTGTCTAAAAATTTCAAGAAATGGATGCATAGAGTAATACTTGAAACAACAGAAAATCTAAGATAGCATAAGAATCATCAGAAGTTTCATAAAATCAGTGGTTGACAAGAAAGAATACAACACAATGCAAGCACTACAGTTGTGGTGCTATATAGCAGCACAGAAACATTTCTGTTCACTTAGGCATAAGCATACCATTAAGTTAAGAAATCACAAGCACTATAAAATTATTTCAGATAGCATTATATGTGAAAAATTATCTCTAAAACTGAGATAATTTTTGAGTATCAGCAATAAAAACAAAAAATAGGATTGATTTCAGATACAAACTAATGGCTTGGCTGAAAGTAGGTATGATATTTAGAGTAGAAATTCAACAGTAATAAATCTTAATTTTAATGTCTCTGCATAAATAAGGAGATATTACAGATTTTCTCCTAGAAAACACATAATTTTGAAATACATGTTTTCCTTTCAAAGAAACTGTAATTTAGCACTATTAGGATTTTAATTCCACTAGTATATTTCTATATTTTTATGAAAATGATCTTCAATTGATTTCATTCAAAGAAAATGACCATCTAGAAACACCACAATAAACTCTTAAATGATAAGTAAAATGGGAGGAAAGGGACTGTTTTTCTCTGAATAGATGTAGCAATAATTTTATTGAAAACAAAGCAAATATGGTACATATTTACTTATATGTTAAGTCATCTCTTAAGTTAAACATAAGCAAGTAACAATCCAAAGAAACACTAGGTTAGCTATTGAGTAAAGGACCCTGGAGACAGACTGATCTGTACAGGAAAGGGTAATAGAATGATAGTTTTGTAATGATAAAGCTAGGAGCTAGAACAAAACAATCCCATGGTGGGAGGTGATAGCGAGAATACAAGGAGGGATATATACAGCTAAAAGCCATTTGAAGGGTAACAAGAGTAGAAACTTCCTAAAAAATATATATATATGAAGCCTACAAAAAATAGAAACACCAAATAATGGGAGACAGAGCCTTATCTATACATATCTCATCATGAAATAAAGCTTAAATACTACCATTTGATTGCATCAAATTCAGATGTTGGCCAAAGAAATTCATTCAACCCCAAAACAACCAAACCTGTTCTAAAGAATATAAGGTTGCTCTCCAGAAAATGACATCAAGGCCTTAAGATAACACCTTTGTGATCCAATGAACACAAAGATGAGCTGGGGCCTACATAAAATCTTCACCCTTTCAGACTAGTGCTCATATTACTAAAAGGTACTCTGAGTGTTACCAAAGGAAAAAAGAAAATACTCACCTATCTACAAATCATTTGATCTAAATTTCTGTTCTACCTGCAAGATGTGCTAATACAATGGTGACACAAAGCTTTTGTGAGTTACCATCAATATTTGATTTGTCTTAAGGTCCACTTCATGAAAAGGAGATCAAACCCATAACTGCTTGGATGACCAAGAAACTGAAACTAGATAGCCCAAAGACCTAGGGAAAAACCAAATACAACTGCTCTACTAAAACAGAGTGTTAATAAAAATCACTTCTAATGACATGTTGTGTATACTCATAGAATAGTTCCTTGCTCAGTCATCATATAAGAAGCTTCCTCGTTCAGAAACCCAAAGAAACAAACCCAAGACCACACAGAGACAATATGCAGAGAGTGAGAGACCCTGCAACAAGAATCCATAAAGATAATGTTTCCGTGTAATCCCTAATCCCTGGGCTCAGGAATCCCCATTGAATAGGAGACAGAAGGATTGAAAGATCCAGATGAGATGGAGGATATCAATAAAAGAAGGCATTCTAGACAAAGGACTGAGAGATATATGAATTCACAGAAACTGGGACAATAGGCAGAAGACATGCAAGGGTTCTTAAATGGAATTCTGAGCAAAAAGGAGAAGTAGATATATGCCCATCTTCAACCCAGAAGCCATCTCCATTTGATAAATACTTGCAAATGAAATATATTAGCTTCATCCAAAGTAGTTTCATTGGAAACAAATATAGGCTTAAGGATTAGCCAAATAAACAAACTCATGGGGGTGCCTGAAGGCTACTTGTTTCATAATGTCATTTCAGGGCTTTAAATTTTAATTTAAAATTCCATTAATATTATTATTGTTTATTACCCTAAATATTTTGTGTATACATAGTTTTATTCAATGTCAATTATTTTATATGCTGTATTTCATTACATATTTTTAAATTTATTACCCTTTAGAATCCAGTGTGTTTTCTATGGGAGAAAGATAGGGATGGATCCAGATTGTAGTGGAAGTAGGGAGGAGAATAGAATGGGAAAAACATATTTAGAGAAAAAATATAAAAATATGCAATGATTTAAAATATAATATGTGCTGAAGTTTTTGTAATTCTTATACAGCAAAGTGAATCATTCTTCAGGAGCCAAATGATAAAATGATAAAGTGACTCTCCTAAATTTTCATTTATTTTCAAGAAAAAAAAGAAAACAGAAAAAAGGAAAAAGAAAATCATGCTCCAAACCACACTAGTTGATAAAAATAGACAATAAATAATCTACCTTTGAATCCTGGCATTTTAAAATTTAATTATTTTCTATAAAATACACTAAAATAATTGTCCAACTTAACAGAGATACTCACAAATGAAGTACTCCAGAATTTGAACCACAAATATACAGAAGTCATTGGGGAGTTTACCTTTTAAAAAAGAAGTTGTAAAATCAGATCCATAATTTCTAGGATGATATATAGGAAGGAAGATACAAATATGTTAATTTAAAACTAAATGGTAAAGCAATGGCATGATAGACTTATTAAAGAACAATAAGAATCTGCAATATTTCAATTAATAAAATCATTGAATACATTATCTATAAGTCTTGTTAACTATACTGTGTGGATACAATCTGGAACATCCCTCTCAGATTCATGAGTGGAATGTCTGTTCTCCAGCTTGTTTTAGGCTTTAGCCTCATTGGTGGAGTAGGCCATTAAAATCAAGCCTGACAAGGTTAATAGTAGTCAGTCTCAAGATTGTGTTTGCTCCCTTTTTCCTGGTTGGCAATGGTGAAGAAGTATGCACACCAAGTTTATACCACTCTTGACTGAGATCCTCCTACCCGCATGTAATCTCAAAACCATGAAATAAAAAACTTTTTTTCTAGGCTGTGTCTATTTTTATCACAACAATGTGACAGTAACTCTTTCAGTTATACACTGGAAAGTTAATATGCATTGATTCATATTATAATTTTTGTTGTTATTCATTTCAGAGAACAAAAACACCAAAAAGGCATACATACACCTCTTCAGAAAAAAATTCTAATAGAGTATTTGTTCCATTTTTAATAAAAGTAGTAGGCAAGTTGTTTCATTGCCCTCAACATTCAACCCTTATTACAATCTTTTGACATTATCCCCTAGTTCTTATCCAAACATCTCCAAACAATAAAAAGATAGGAAAAAGGAGGAGGGTTTGTTGGGAAAAATGCATTATCTAGCCTTTCCTATGACTATTATGTTCATGCAGCTATGTTCTACCAATGGCTTATGAATGATAGGAATACAAGCAATTCTAATAGGATCCAGAAAAGAATAAAAAATGTGCTTCTGTGAACTCTTTTCTCATCTAAGTCTTTTAGATTATGTTAGGAAGACTGTGTTTCATATATCTTTTGCATTATTAATGAATGACAAAAGAAAACAGGCTATGCCAAATGGAAGAAGCACAGCCCCTATACCACATGGCACATTCTAGTCAGGGAGAAGTTAGTCCCTAGGAGCATGTAAACAGCATATGATCACTTATAGGACTGAACTTTCTGCAAGAATTACATGAGTTACTATTATTCATTGAAGCACTCGCCTTACTCCCAAAAATAAGTTAGTAACACATTCTTGGGATTTCATCTTTCAGTGAATCTGTTATTATAGTTCGTATTCTTTAGATGCTCCCCACTGAATTGTGTTCTTCACTGTTCATTTTAATTTTTATTAGTAGTCACAGTAAGGTAAATTATGTCTATTTGCTCATTTAATTTTAATAAGTCAGAGTCACCTTACTTGCTCTTGTTACAAAGAAAGTCAGTGTGGCAGCAAAAAAAAGATGAAGCACAATAAGTGAACTTCCTTCTTACTACTGAGAGAAAATGAAAATACTTAGTAAGGCAAAACCAAAGTAAGGCTTGCTAAAGAAATCAGGATAAAATGATCTAATCCTAATGAATAAATTCTCATTGCTAGTAAAAAATAGTGCAATGTCTATATAATGTTATTTCAAAACCAAAGCTCAAATAAATTCAATAATAAATTGTTAGGAAAGAACATAGTTTCAAATTTGGCAAAAGGTTTTTGCAAATAGAGAATTTTAAAGACTATCATAGAAGCCATAGCTAAGTAATCCTTGTAGGTTGTCATACAAAAGGCACAGTGATTTGCATTCCATTTTCCTAGAAATTATTAATTATAATGGAACAAAGGTTTGCTTCAATATGAATTATCTAACGTATGCAGAAAAAAGAGTACCGACAGCATCACACAAATTAAGAATTTTAGTTTCCAAAATGTAAATGTTGACCCTGTCAATGAAACTTTTATGTTAATGTTGGCATCCCAGTTCTCACAATTTTAACTTTCTTAACTATTATTTAGAGTTAGTAGATGAATTATCACATAATCATAAAGATTTTTAATCTATGTTATAAAACAGATGGTACATGTTTAACCCAAATATAACCATTTTGAAATATGAAGATATATTTATTATACACATATGCATATTGTGTTATATATACATATATAATAAAAATTATCAAATCAACAACTCAATCAAAATTGATTATCAATACCTTAATTTTGTTCTACTGTGACACTATATTGTTACTAGTAAATAATGAGCAGAATTTTATTATCTCATGGTTCTGGGCATTGGAATCCACATACTAGGAACCCAGGGTTCTATTCAGAGACTTATTGCTGCATCATCATTTGCAAAGATGGTAAAGAAAAATGGGAAGAGTACAGAGATAGGTAAGGATAGCTGAATTGAATGATGAATATGCAAATTGTATCTAAATAAACATCTTTGAGGTGTAGTAATAGTGTATATTTGTGATTGTATTCTGTATCAACCATCGTGGATTTTTAAGTCAGTAAGTATAAAATACTGATTATTTTTTCATGTGTCTACTTACTGCTATCCCAGCAAGCTCCTATGAAACTTTGTGTGGTGAATAAACTGAGGGAAATAGCACCAGACATGTTTTCACTGTATTTTGCTGGTAACCAAATTTAGCATTTATTACAATTAGTTTTATCAGACAGTGTGCAGAAACAGAGGTAAAATCAGTAAGATTTTAAGACTAACTTCAAAATGTGCTTTTGCTAATTTATAATGAAACACTTTAAGTTCTGACTTCTTAGGTTTGATATGTGCATAGAAGAGACTAGCCTCCCTTCAGCTGAGATGAGGACAAGACAGGAAGAGAGTTTTTGGAGACTTCATTCCTTTAATCTCAGCAAAAATTGTCATCCTCATCAAAGTTCCCAGTTTCAGGGTCACTAAACAATAAACTTTTGAGAAAATTATGGACATTGGGTTAGCTATATATAACATTAGTTTCTTATTAGATGCCTATCTAGGGAACATATGACTATATTGTGATGCTTTTGTAGCATTTTCTGCAACCTATTGATTTTAATAACATATATTTTAATGGAAAAATAAGCTACAAATTTAGAAGTAATTAAAAGTGAAGAAGTTATTAAATTTGCTTAAGTTCCTCTCTTACTTATTTTTGTATTGCTGTGATAAGATACAATGACAACATCAACTTACAGAAAAAAAATATTTATTTACTTACTTATTTATTTATTTATTTATTTATTTATTTATTTATTTATTTTTTTGGTTTTTCTAGACAAGGTTTCTCTGTATTGCTTTGGAGCCTGTCCTAGAACTAGCTCTGTATAACAGAATGGCCTCAAACTCACAGAGATCCAATGCCTCTGTCTCCCTAGTGCTGAGATTAAATGTGTGTGCCACCAAAACCCGGCTCAGAAGAAAGATTTTTATTAAGGTTTACATTTTAAATTGTAGAGTTCATGTTCATCACGACAGGTAGCAGTAAGTCATGGCACTAGAACAATACCTGAGATTTTACATCTTGAGACACAAACACAAGGCAGAGAGAGATAATTAGAAATGGTGTGTGTTTCAAAAAATCCCAGCTGTCACACAGTGACATACCCCCACCACCAAAGCCATACCTCCTTCTCATATAGTTCCACCAATTAGGAGACAATTCAAATGCATTAGCTTGTAGGGGTAATTTTCATTCAAATCACCAGAATGTCATTGTAACAAATCTTGATAATCTTGGGTATTTTTTTGCATATTAATTGTACTTGGATGAAATATCTCATAAATCATGAAGTACAAAGGACCAAAAAAGTACTATATTGTAAGTCACTATTTCCACAATGGCATTCTAATGAGTGCAGACTAATAAAATCTATGTGATTTCTATTATAATTTCTTTATTGTTTTTCATATTATACTTAAATAAAATAACAAAGATTGTGAGAAATAAAATCTGACCAAAAAAGTTTTTATTTCTAACACTTTTGACAAATTTTATAGTCTCAAGGTACCAACAATTTAGATAATTATTCTGAAATATTCTGTATTAGCACTAAACAGGAGAGAACAAACACATTTTTTTCTGACTAACCATTTACAGTAAAGAATAAATTATGAACAAATGTGAATTGTTTGTCTCTGAAAATCTTATCTTATCCATCAATTTAATCTTCCCTTTTGGGCAATAGGCTTAATTTCGTGTGTATTACCACAAAGAGATAATGGAAATTAAATAGTCTTTATCAAATATTTCTTTAAGTAAAGCAACATTCAATTTCTGGTCAGGTATTCACAGCCTTGAGCCTGGCATGCAAATAAATGCTAAGTAGGAATTTTCACAGTAAATCAGGGTTCTGTCAGCTGTAAAGTACTAATTGTAAACAAAGGAAGGCACAACCATTACTGAACAGAAAATCATGTACAGACTTGAGAAAAGTGGTAAAGCTGTAACTGTATTTTATAGATCCTTTGTAATAGCTTTCCTCACCTAACAAGGGAGGTAAGATTGTGAGGCCAGAGAGCCATTATTAACGTATATCAACACCCATGTTGTCAACACACCTGTTAATTTGGGTATGCCCTTTATCTGTTGTCTTAGTTTGGGTTTTTGTTGCTTTAAAGAGATGCCATGGTCATGTTATAAAGAAAGCACTTCATTGTGTGGGTTCCGTTACAGTTTCAGAGGTTCAGTCCAATCAGAGTTGTGGAAGGTAGCATGGTGGCATGCAGGAGATTGCTACATCTTTACCGACAACAGGAAGTTGACTGTCTCACTGAAGGAAGCCTGAGAAAAAGACCCCAAAGCCTTCACACCTAGTGACACACTTCCAACAGAAGGTGTTGCGCAGATTAAATGTGTGCCCTCCAATTGCAAGGTCTTCCAGCCTCCTCCATCAAGACCACACTTCCTCCAGCAATGACACACCTACTAATAGCAACACCCTCTATGATCTTATCACAACTGTCATGTCTCTTCTCCTACCCAACCTAACTGCCCCCCTTCATGCTCACTCAAGAATTGAGCTTCTTTTCAGCATCCAATGTTTTAATGCATATTTCAAGGAAAAGGTATGGTGTTTGTATCAAGGCTGGGGCAGTTGTTGCTACCATTTCATTTGTTATACTGTGTAGCCATGCACTTGAAATTAAAATACACAAATATGTCTATAGAACACTATCACTAATTATAAAATCTACTTGAGTAAAAGATTTGTGTTTCATCAGTGCAGACTGAATAGTTACCTTTCAAATAAGTTTTACCCTTCAAAGTCCTTGACTAGTGTGCATTACAAATACTTGATTCTATCTGCAGCAAAATACAATTACAAGTGACCAAATGTCCCCGCCAGGGTGATGTCTTTATTTTGCAGAGGGAGAAAAACAAAACTCACGTGAAATATTGTCCTGGCTAGTCAAGTTTACACAGAATTACTATGATAGATGTCAAGAGTGATCTGTGAAAGAATAGTTGTAGACATAAAAAAATGTCATAGGATAGTGAGAGAAAGCAGAGCTCCAAATAAGTGTTATTTAAACTGGGTCATGAATTGCAAGAAATTGCCTGCCATCAGGAATATGAGACAGGAATGATATCATGCAGTGTCTCTATTCAAAATTTAGAAAATATCAGTGTCAGAAAACAGGTGGGACTACAGTGAGGACAAGAATGTAAGGAAATTATCCGGGAAAGGCTGACACCAACAATATCACATTATATATGCTTGAAATTCAAAAACTAACTTTAAGTAAATATTTTTTTAAGTGAGGAAAGTCAGTAGACAAGGGATTTAAAGATATCCCATTTCTATTTGAAGTTGATAAGTTTTAATGGGCAAGGTAAAGAGTAATTGAATAGAATCTGTAGAATTTAGTGGATACTATAGCACTATAAATAACACATGATTATATATGAGTAGGATAATGACAAATGATAATGAAGTTTATTATGTTTATTATTTATATGTGGGTGGTTCTGAGCCTTCATGTGTATAAGGGAACACAAATACAGAGAAACTAGATATAAACTCTGACTTTCTTATATTAGGTGCTATTTAATTTATTTTACAAAAATACATGGATGGTGTGTATGAATGTGTGTGTATGCATATTCACATGTTTGCATGATATATGTACATATATATGTGTATATATATGTATATACATTGGTGAACATCTGTGCATATTTTTGCAAGTACATGTTTATGCAGGACATGAAGTTGCTGTCAGATGGCTTCCTCAATCACTACCTTATTTATTGAGACAGAGTATCTTGCTTCTATTTTCACATGTTTTAGTTAATGAGATTATTACAGGAGGGATTCCCTATCTCAGTCCCTTGTGCTTAGGCTCATAGCACATGTGAATTTTCATACCCCCTATAGCTTTTGTATGTTCTATGGATATAAACTCTGGTCCTCACATATGCAGAGTGAACACCTTTTCCATTGAACCATATCCCAGGCCCCATACAAATAATTAAAGCAAGTTCAATACAATAAAATCTAGTATTAACAGGACAGAAATTCAACACAGGTAGAGACTGATAATAAGGAAGGGAGACATATACATACATTGTATAACAACTTCACTATATGCACATATCAGTATACTTTATGTTTGGTTAGGGAGAACATAAAAATGAAAGAATGCTCTTTTAACTTGTATTTAACTTTGAAACAAACTTGTTTTACAGTCCTCCCTTATTCCTCCCAGAAACCCCCATCACATCTCCTTTCTGCCCCCCAGAGAGAAAATTTCCATGGGGAGTCTGCAAAGTCTATCATATCATTGGGAGCAGGGCCAAGGCCTTCCTCCATGTTTCTAGGCTGAGTGAGTATCCCTCTGTTTGGAATGGGCTCCCAAATTCCACTCATATACTAGGAATAAATACTGGCCCATTACACAGGTCTATAGACTGCCCAGTCCTCCTAACTAACACCCATATTCAAGGAGTCTGGGTAGGTTCTATGCTGGTTTTCAGCTGTCAGACTGGAGTTAATGATCCCCACCCCTCCTACCCCCAACCCTTGTTCAGGTCAGCAATTTCTGTGGGTTTCTCCAGCTTGGTCTTGAGCCCTTTGCTCCGCACTCCTCCCTTTCTACAACTAGATTCCAGGAGTTCATCTCAGTGTTTAGCTGTGGATATCTGCTTCTGCTATCATCAGTTACTAGATGAAGGCTCTAGGATGTTGTAAAAAGTAATCATCAATCTTATTATGGGGGAAGGACATTTTAGGTAGCTTTGATTGTTAGTTGGGGTCATATTGAGATCTCTGGACATTTCCCTAGTGCCAGATTACTTTTTTTTAATTTAAATTTGAAACAAGCTTATTTTACATGTCAATCCCAGTTCCCACAACCTCAGGTCCTTCCCCTGCCCCCCCACCCCACACCAATCCCCATTGCATTCCCTTTCTGCTCTTGGGGAGCAGACTTTCATGGAAAGCTTTTAAAACATGAAATCTGAGAACACAGCTCCATTTTGTGAAAGAGGACCAATTAGATTTGTTATAAGTAATACAGACATATTTTAAGGTACGAGAGAAATTGTGGAAGTGTCTTCCTTCCTTCCTTCCTCCCTTCCTTCCTTCCATCCTTTCTTACTTCCTTTGTTCCTTCCTTCCTTTTTAGTTTCTTGAGACAGGGTTTCTCGGTGTAACAACCCTAGTTGTCCTTAAACTAACTCTGTAGACCAGGCTAGCCTTAAATTCATACAGGTTCTTCTGCTTCTGCTTCCCTGAGTGCTGGGATCAAAGGTGTTTTTCACCCCTACCTGATTGGAAGTATTTTTCTAAAACTGGACTAATGTTACAGTTTCTTGTCTTGATTATCTAGAGCAATGCCCCAGTAAACAGCCCCATAATCAAAGAATACAGACAATCAGAGTCATTCCTACCATGTAAATAACTGTTTATCTCTCACCAATTTTATGATAGAATTTTGGTATTCAGTTCCATTTGTTTCTAAATCAATCATACAAAATCTCTTTCTAAGACAAAAGTGTGACATTTGATGTTACTTTGTTTATTTTAGTTAGTTGTTGTTTGTTTACTTTACAACCTCATAGACTATTGTTTACTGAAGATTAAACTTAAAAATAACTTTCTGTCCATGCCCTCCCTAGTGTCTTTGGGTCACTTTGCTCCTTGAAAACTTAATGGATTTGTCACAAGCTTGTTTAGCAAGATATATGCCAACTGCATAGAAGCTCACCTTTGTTTAACCCAACCTTAAAGTTAAAATCCTTCATTGTTCTCAACTCCCATCCAAAAGGAAATCATTTGGTATAATCTAACTTTCCAAAGAAGCATGCCTGATGGTATGTTTGTTGTTAACCAATATTTTTCTTAACTAATAATCATTGGAAGGTATGTGCCCGCTTTTCTGCTTTCAAAAGAATATTTTTTTCTTTCCCCTTACTTATTACAGTTTCCATTACATCTATTCCTCCTAACTTTTCCCCTCCCCTCCAGATCCATTTATTTTATTTTTTCATTAGAAAAAAATAGGGCTCTAATAGGGCTCTAAGACATAACAAGACATAAAAAAATAAATATAATAATATAAACTGAACCCATTACATGGAAGTGGGACAAGACAAACAAACATCAAGAAAATACCCTAAAACATGGCACCAGATATTTCATACACACACACACACACACACACACACACACACACACACACACACACACACGGGCAGTGGTGGTGCACAACTTCAATCCCAGTTCCAGCACTTGGAATGTCGCGCGCAACCTTTGCCGATAAGGAAGACGCAGCAACCGAAGATGTGTCCAGCAGAATCTTTATTGTAGCGCTCTTTACATGCTGATGGAGAAGGACCCCAAGCCCCGAATACGCACGGCTTAAATAGCCTGCAGGGCGACGTATTCGTCTGTAATTGGTGCTCCGCAAAACGCCCGAATGATATAGCTTCTCTGATAGGGAGAGCTACCATATAGAAATTACCATACAGTGGCGCATGTGCAGTCAGCATGACTAATGCTGTAAACAAGAACCAGGAAACAGGAAGCCAGCGCCATCTTGTAATGGCGAATGCAGCTCCCGACATCTCCCCCTTTCTTTAAAATTATATGCAAGGCCACAATTAACACTGTGAAGTTTCCGATCAGCCCGCTGAATCAACAGTTTGAGCGATCAAGGAGATTACACAGTGAAGGAGACCCCTTGCATCTGAGATCCCGTGCAATGGGAACCTGAGCCCTGGGAGATGCAAAGGTCTGTCCAGAACAACACCCTGGTGCAATGGGAACCTGTGCCCGTCAGGAGTGCTTGGAGTTCTGACAGCGTCTCAACGGCTTAGCATTGTTAACCATACTTGGGGGGATGCTCCCTGCTCAACAGCCAGCATAGCTTGCACAATGGCCACATTTTTAGCATGTTGTTGTCTTTTGAATCTGCAAAGCAACCAAAAACAGAGGAACAGTCCCAAAAACAAGGTCGTTCCAAACATTCCTACACCAACCCATTCTTTAAAGTAGGAAAAGGCGGAGGACATCCAAGAAAACAATCCACTTGTGACAGAAATATCCAAACGAGTGGAATTAATCTGAACTATGGCAAGACGAAGTTTTCTCATCAATTCATCAAATTCTACACTCCAATTAGATAGCAACAGCGAGGATAATTCCTTAGACAAATTTGCTGCTTTTGTAAAATTTTCATATTGAATGGAAGTTACACAAAGTCCAGGTAACTTAACTTCACATCCCAATTGAGCCAATTGCCATAAAATTTCTAATTGCTCCTGAACCAAATCAATGCGCTGATTAACAATCATTAACCCTCCTTTTAATCGACTATTCACAGAGGCTTGAACATCTATTGCTTCACTAACTGAGGCAGACAGATTGTTAAGATGTTGAGCAGTGGCTACCTGTCCCTGTAATGCTAAGGACGACACGGTCAAAGAGGCCCCAACTGCCGCAGTCGCTATAATAGCCACTATAGCTGCAGTAATGCCAAAATCACGTTTTTGTCGAAATAAAGTTAAAGAATTATTAGTCTTTACTGGCATTGGCAAAAACCTGGGCATACGGGCCACAGTAGCAGAGGAAAACTCACTAGCATTCCAGCAAAGGGCAAAAAGGCATCCTGTATCATTACATACAGCAAAAACGAACGGGGGCCAGACACAAACTGGAGTGGGATCCACCCATTTCACATTAGAAATCGGTGACGCTGACACGTCACCTCCGATCTTGGTGCTCATCTGGGTTATCCCCGTTGATCCCCCCAGGATGGTAACCATAGGTCAGAGGTCTGTACAACTACCCCTTGCACCACAAAGTAACCAAGCATCAAAAGGATCAATATCATATCTCCAGGGATCCATCTCTATAAAGTTCCCAAAGCCTTCTAAAGGTGAGAAGGTAAAATGTCCATTTAATGGGTGAGCTCTGCGACTCTGACAGCCAGTCCAAGGAAAAATTGAGGAAGAATCTGGGCGCCCACCAATGCAGAAAGGTGCATATTGTGGTTGATGACGATGGCGGCCGCGGCTCATCCCTGAATCGAGGTGTGGCCACCATCCAAAGAGGACAGTGGCATTAGCAGAAATCACCTTGGCAAGCCCTTTTCCAGTAGTAACTTCCTCCCCTAATTTGGCATAGGAAAAGTTTCCTAACTTAATACAAGGATCTTTAGATGACTGGTTCACAGTAAAACATAAGCTACCATTAATAATCCAAGTATCATTGTTTTGAATAGGAGCCACATCCTTGGATATTGGCAAATATGGTAGCCCCAAAGAGTCATTAGTCGTAAAAAATCGTGGAAAAACTTGCGCATCATGCATCACCGGCATCGGCCGAGGGAAGGTCGACAGGATTCCCCAGCGTATCTCTTGACTCGTCGTCTGCGAGCTCATCAGCATTCCTAGCATGGTCAGGATCCAGAGCGGGGCCATCATGCTTCACCATTCGAGTCAATCGTGCTGGTACCCAAATTGGATTTTCTTGACCCTGTGGGAAAACTTTCCATTGGTATCTCTCATCAGGTTGTTCATGATTAATGCTAGGCAAGGTAAAGGCAAATCTAACTTTATCTCGCTCATGCAAGGGTATAGAGAAAAAGCAATCTTTAATATCCACTATTAAAATTCTCCAGCGAACTGGTAAGGTGGATAACAAAGGTAAACCCCTTTGAATAGGACCCATGACCTGCATTTGTTTATTTATGGCTCGCAGATCATGTAATAATCTCCATTTACCAGATTTTTTCTTAATTACAAAAATAGGGGTATTCCAAGGAGATTGAGACGTTTCTATGTGTCCCTGATTTAATTGTTCCTGGACTAATTGATTGGCGGCTTCAAGTTTTTCAGAGGTAAGGGGCCACTGAGGAACCCATACCGGGTCCTCTGTTTTCCAAGGAATGGGGATTGCCTCCCCAGCGGCCCCTAGGAAAAACCCAGTCCTGTTCTGTCTTGCTTCCCATTAGAGGGCAGGGGACTTGTACGTCCCTGCAAGTGTTTTCCAAGGCCTCGACCAGGGACGCAGCCCATATTTTTCATTATCTGCTGGCTCTGAGGTGAATAGTCATTTGTGAGCACAAAATCTAGTTGTTGTAATACATCTCTTCCCCATAGATTTATAGGGAGGGTTAGCACATATGGGGTAATAGTTCCTCTTTTTCCTTCCTCATTTCGCCAATGTAATTCTTTTGCGCTCTTGGCTGGAGCCTCTTCATATCCCAGCCCCTGTAGAGACTGGGATGACTGAACAAGTGGCCAGTTCGACGGCCACCAGCTGGTAGAGATAATACTAGTGTCCGCGCCAGTGTCCAACAGCCCTTGGAATTTCTTTCCTTCAACAACCAATTCCATCATGGGTCTTTTATCTAATTGCATAGAAAGGAAAGTATGTTGTCCTCCTGAGGAACCGAACCCCTTTTCCCCTCTCTGAACTTCTCTGCTAGGAAATTGATGATGTAGACTAGGTAAAATCAAGAGTTGAGCTATACGATCTCCAGGGGAAATTGCACTAATCCCGCGAGGGAGGAGCATAATATCTTTAATTGTCCTGTATGGTCTTGATCGACCACTCCAGGATGAACTATCAATCCCTTCAGGGCAGTGGACGACCGACCAATGATTAATCCTACCGTACCATCAGGCAAAGGGCCTGCAAGGTCAGAGGGCACAGGCTGACAGCCCATAGTAGGAGTTAATACTGTTCGGGCGGTGGCACACAAGTCCAGTCCAGCTGATCCGGAGGTTGCTCTTCTGACGGTGTCATCTTTACAAACCTCTTTAACGGGTATGGAGGTTGTTGGATTGCCCCATACATTTGTGCAGGGCCCTGGGGTCGGGGGCCCCATTTCCCGTTTTTTGACTGCTCAGCAGATCGTCCAGGAAGAGGCCGGCCCTGATCATCTCGAACAGAGCGGCATTCATTGGCCCAATGCTTCCCCTTTTTACAACGGGGGCATATTCCTGGTTGTTTCTGATTAGTGAAACTTTGGGGTCCAGGGCTCATTGGTCGAACCCCAGGTCAAGCCCGACATTGACGTTTCATATGTCCGGGCTTACCACAGTTGAAGCATTTCATGTTTGCTGCCTTTTGTGCAGATAGCACTGCTGCCGCTATCCCCTGATTAGACAGAGGTCCCCCTATCTCCCTACAAGCTTTCATCCAAGCATTTATTCCTTTTGCTTTCCAGGGGGTGATAGCGTTACGGCATTCTTTTGTGCATTGTTCATATATTAATTGTTGCACAAACGGCATTGCCCCTTCAGGGTCCTCAAATATCCTTCCTGCTGCTTCCATCATCCTAGCCACAAAATCTGAAAATGGTTCAGTTGTTCCTTGAATGATCTTTGTAAGATTTCCTGTCACTTGCCCTTTATTAGGTAGACTCTTCCATGCTCTGATGGCAGCCTTATTTATTTGTTCATAAACCTCTAGTGGGTAGGCTGTCTGATTTACAGCCCATTGACCTTGACCTGTGAGCATATCAAAGCTCCATTGAGGTCGTTGACCGGCTATATTCATCTTTGCCTGGGCCGCACACAATTCCTGATAAATGGACTTCCAATCTAAATAATGACCCATAGATAAGCATGCTTTAACTGTATTGTTCCAATCATCTGGGGTCATTGCATTCAAGGCCAGCCTTTCAATAAGGGCTGTGGTAAAGGAAGCGCTAACTCCGTATGTCTGTACTGCTTCCACTAAGGCCTTCAATTGTTTCAGATCCAATGGCGTATGTTGTCTCTGATTCTGGGCATCCTCCCACACGGGGAACGCTGCCCTTATTCTCCTTGTCTCCTTATCTGATATCATAGAATTTCTTCCTTTTTTGGCCATTTTTTGCTGCTGTACAACATCATAGGGCGGTGCCCTTGGCTCATAGCCTGGAGCATAAGGTGGGGCACACCCATATCTCCCAGCCTCATAATTTTTAGCTTCCTCATCTAATTCTGCCTGCTCGGCAGGGTTCAGCTCTGGATCCCCTTCTGACCCAGATAGGTCAGACTTATCCTCCTCTCCGGGGGACGTCTCCTCCTCGGAGGAAGAATCTATAGTATAATGTTTAAACTCAGTGAGGAGAGGGTATAATTTTGGATCCTCACATTCACAATCCTTACATGCTCCTCCTTTTGGAGCAGGCACAAGCTTTAAATCTTTAGCTCGTCGGTTAAGTTCCTTTTCCTTTTCGGCGAGCTGTTTTGCTTTCTTTTCTAGCTCTGCTAGTTTACTGTGCACATTTTCATTCTTATTTGACTTCTTTCTGGAGAACCTTTTCTTTTGTTCTCCCTTTCCCTTTTCAGCTTCTGATAGACTATCCTGATGGTCTGAAAGCACTCTCTGTCCCTCTTTGACCTGTTCCTTACATCTCTCATCTTCAATACAAGACTTTAACAATTTATATAACGGCCATACACCAGTCCTTAAAGTTCCTTGTTCCTTCTCCCGCATAAGATCTCCTCCTAATTTATCCCATGTTCCTTTGGAGAGGGTCCCAGAGACCACAAACCAGGGAGCAACACGGTCAACTTTCTTAAGGAAGTTCCACAAAACTCTATCTGGAATCTTTAGCTCCTTTTGCTTCAGCAGCGCCTGCGCTGCATCTGCAATAGGCTTGGTCGGCTGGTTCCCCATAACTCCTTTATCTACAGGAGAGGGTGTGACGGCTCAGTTATTTACCTGAGACTTAAGGCCACTTATGCTAGGTCACAAAAGAGTGTGCGGCGAGTATTCTCCCATTTATGACAATTAAAACACAGACAGCACAATAAAACGAAAAATGAAACAAACAACAAGAAACGGGATCACCCAGACCACAGGGGTCATACCTTGCTGAAAAGTGCTGCAGCTTCTCGCTCAGCTGGCTTGAATCTTCCTTCGACGAGCAGTCGAGGGTCCTTCGAGTCGTCCCTCCGCCCAGGGTCGGCAGGCTCCCGGGTACTCTGAGTATGAGGCCAGCCTAGTCTACAAAGTAAGTCCTAGGGCAGCCAGAACTATTACATACAGAAACCAAACAAAAAACCGAACCAAACCAAATATATATTAAATTAAATTAGAAATATCAGGCACATAAAACATATACATTTTACTTGATATATATTGATGTGCCACATAAGTGTGCATATTGTGCTAATGTTGATATCCATCTTCTCAAAAAGTTATAGTTTCTTCACAGTGAATATATAAGGTTTTCTATAGCTCTTCCTAATTAGTGTGGTTCTAATAGCAATCTAACCAGAAAGAATTGAGCAAACCCCTGACACTATCATTGATGTACTGCTCACTCAGGTTTTACCACATCTCTGTGAGCCAGATCCTATTTCTGTCAAACATGCATTATATATGAGGAAAGTCAAGAGTTTGAGTTTCTTATTCAAGGTCAAAAAACTTAGTGAAGAGAAAAATATTCAAAGGTAGATAATCAAAGTTCAGATATTGCCTTCTATAAAGACTGACTTCTATTTCCTTTCATTCATTTTAATACTATAATTTTGCTTTAATTAATTTTGTAAGACTATGCTGGTCTCACTGAATTTCATTGTCCTTTTCTCCATAAAGAGCATGCATTCCCAATTATTTACTATATTTAACTCTCAAAGCTATCATATATTATTAAAGTTTCAACATAATATATATTTTGTAACCAGCTCTGTTAGATATTTGTTTTGATATTTTCTTGACTTATTAGTTGTTAAAAAGATGTTTTAAACCTCAAGTCTCATGGTAATTTGTCACCTATTATGTTCTTGAGAAAATCACACAGTAAGGCTTATTATCAATCAATTCCATTTATATAGATTCAAATTAGATGTAGTTATTTTAATAGTATAGGGCAAAATAAACATTTAAAAATATTCCATTGTGATGAGAAAAATATTGACTTTTACTATTATAGATTATATTCTTTGTATTATTGCTACATTTATACTGTGTTTTATTGTAATTTTTTTTAAAAAAGTCTAATTTTCTAGTTCCATCTATTTACCTGAAAATTTCATGAAGTCATTGTTTTGAACAGTTGGCTAATACTCTATTGTGTAAATGATCAAACAAATAAAGCACACCTGAAAATGAAAATTCAAAGCTAGTGACACTAGTTAGCCATGGAGGCCAGGCTGTGGAGACATGGAGGAGCTAGAGGAAGAACAGGGAATGGAGCAAATGATCGAAATACTATAGACATATAAAACTTAAAAAGAATTTAATATTTTTTTCTGATCTCTCAGAGTCAAGATTCATCCTTTCCCATTATAACTGGTGAATCAGCAATGCAAACCCTTCAGATTAGTTAACTCAGGATAGTGGTAAAATGTTTATAAAAAGCAGATAATTTAGAGATTAATTGTTCTGAACATGACATGTATGTTGCAGCCATGACATTAATAATATGACTAAGTCCTAAGTCAGAGAGCAGGCCAAAGTGGATGTAGAAATTTTACAAGATCTAAGAAGCAAATAAGCATCTATACACAATCTGTGGTTTTTGAGAATGGGTGAATTTCTTTTCTCCAGGTACAGGGAACCTGATAAATAATACATTCTCAAGTATCATCTCTAAACAGATTCATATACTCACACACACACACACACACACACACACACACACATTATAAAGAGAACATGAATTGGAAAGTGAATGAAGGAGCATAAGAAGAACTTCAGGAGAAGTAGTAGATGTGGTATAGATATAGTACTCATGTATAAAATTTTCAGAACCTTTAAAAAATTAAGAAGTTTTTTTTGAGAAAATGATATATAAATCATTAAATGTATTATTTTTTTTTTACTAAAAGCTACAGATAATGGTTTGCAAGAATATCAGATTCCAGTTCATGTCCACTTTGAGACTGCATCAGAGTCTACTAGTCAGGTAATTTTCTGATGATTGGAATGCCTATTGGAGAAAATGTCAAGCTATAGGTCTTCTGCTATAATCTTCAGTAGCTTTTCATAGATTTATAAATGTCATAGAAACTGCAGCTACAGCATAGGTAAGAATATTACATTTAATATTTCAAGTACTTTTTTATTCAACATATTGGACTGTAGCTCTCTGAGGATCATTTACTACATAGGAACTGTGACCATTGCTAGAAAAACATGCATTAATTTAATTAATATGTAATATGTGATAGTCTTATAAATATTATTTACCCCAGTGCACTTGATAGTATAAAGATTGATGAAGCAGTACATTTTCAAGCACACTTAGCAAAACCCTTGCTATAAACTTATTTGCTAATTTTAAGTTGTGTGAAAACCTACACTCTCAACTTGAAAACTTATACTGTGGCACCACTTGGAAATTCATGTAAAATGTAGAAATTAGTTGATCTCATTATCTGCCCTGTAAAATGCAAAATTAACAATAACAAGTCAACAACACAAGTTAATCTGAAGATTATGAGCAACCAACTCTTCTTTGTAATTGATGAATATTGAATTACCTGACATAGCCAAGAGAAATCACTTCGCAAGCTAACATTCAATGAAATAATACACAAACATAAAGAGTGAACTCATACAGACATGTACATTATTATTTCAAAGCCATGACACAAAAGCTAATATGTTGTAAACTGTTGCATTAACAATTAAAATTGCAAGAATTAAAGCAAAATTAAGTTGAGTACATAAGTGTCAGTTTTATTTCTCTATCATCTAGTCTATTACCAAATACTTAAATAGAATTTGGCTTCCATTGCAATGAAAGCTTGATACAATAGAGAAATCTTGCTGAATAACTTCTATGCCAAAACCATCTAGAATATATTTGTGAAAATTATGTAAAGATGGTAACCTTTATGAAATTCTCAAAATATTAGTTTTTAATTTTATTATGATTTAGATATTATAATTCTATAATATTATAACTATTGCTAAATTGACACAAACTCTTATGTATCTCAGGTTGGTTTCAGTTAATTATATAGCCAAGAGGGACCAACACTGCTTTATTCTGTTGTAATGCTATCCCTCATAAAACAGAATTTTGAGGGAGAGTTTCCTGTAAGTTCAAACAATATGAACTTGAAGCTACTGGTACATTGTATAAACAAACCAATAATAGAAAGCAATGGATTAATGGATGCTTATTGCTCAGTTTCCTCTCTCCTTCCATTCAGTACAGAGCACAGTCAATAAAATGTTTCTCCATCATTCAAATAGGGTTTTTCTGTATTTATAACCTAACTAATAAAATGCCTTACAAGAATGCTCAGAGGCCCAACTCCCAGGTGATCACAGAAGGTGCCAAGTTGACAATTAAAAACTAACTAGCACAATGGTCTTAAATTATTTATCCTTCTTTATCCCTTCCAATGAGCTGTGATTGTACATATTCTCTAGTACATCCTTTTATGTCATACTGGGTGCCAGAATCAGAAACTAGGGACTTCTGGGCACTAGACAAGCTTTCAACTAAATGAACTCCATTCCCATCTTCAGAGATTTTATTATACTGATTTGGGATAATTCTCTTGTACACTGTAAAGATTTGTCACCAACACTGCCTGTTACCAGTAGTCAGGCAGAAAGTTCAGGCAAGGCTACCAGATTAAGAAAATTCTGGGAAGAGGAAAGGCAGAGAGGAGTCACTAGCTAGGCACAGAGGAAACAAGATCAAAATTCCATACAGAGAAAAAAATACTAAGTCACATGGCAAAAAAGATTAGAATTATCCATTAATTTAGCTTGTAAGAGTTTGTTAGCAATAAGCCTAAAGAATAGGCCAAACTGTTTTTAATTAATATAAGCCTCTGTGTGTTTTTTGGAGACTAAATGGCTGCAAGACAAGGTAAGACAAAAACTTCCATTTACATTATGCTTTCAGTTTAAATGTGAATATCAGACATGAAAAATGAGCTTTATCATGTGTGAAAACATTAGGTTTGGTTTTAGAATTTATATATAATTAGTACAAATAATAATTTATCTATAACATACACATACATTAAAAACATATGTGCTTACTCTATATTCAAAAATTGGTTCTTTATATAATGGAAAATTGAAAAAAAACTGGTTTAAATCTATTCATAAATGATGAAACAACTAATTTCTTTTAATAATTTCTTTTAAATACATAGATATACATGTACTTATTAAACATTCACATGTACTTTTACATGTATATATAGATTCATTCTCATTACATGCTCAGAAAATAAATGTTTATTGCTTAATTCTAATTCATTATCAAAGTAGGCCACTTTATTTGATTCTTGTTTATTACCAATAGATTAACCTTACTTTAGGGAATTATGCAGGACATATCCTGGGTTGGGTGAATATAAATTGTTACCATGGATTCACAGAACTAAAAATAGTGAGTTGGTGCACTTAGCTCTCATCTCCACAAGAAAGATTTCAAAGCAAAGTAGCATTTGAGTCAGGGATTTTGTCTCCTTTTAAAATCCCATTAGGTGAGAGCTCTGTGCCTCAAACTGCAATGCAGCTAAAAGTTCGAGAAAATGATACATGGAATTGTTTTTCCCAAATGTCATTATTACAACACAAGAAATTCAATACTGGAATAATCAGAAAACCTTCATCCTTGCACAGTATAAATTTAATCTATTCACTGTTTCATAATTTGATCAAAATGGTCTAATTATAACAAGTTAAATATTTAAACTTTATTGAAATTACCAATGCTATGTGTTTTTTTTTAAATTTTTCATAAGGGTTAGTATCATAATATATAATTTCAAATGCTATTCGGGGGATTATTGTATTACAGATATTTACTAAATCACAACGATCTACTTAAATATACAAAATAAAAAAAAAAACACTACAAATGGCTGGTCTATAATGGTGCATGCTTTTAACCCTAGCATTTATGAGGCAAGGCAGGCAAATTTCTGAGTGTAAGGCTTGCCTGGTGCTATAAAGTTCAAGTTCTAGCATAGCCAAGGATATACACAGCAATCCTGTCTTGAAAACCCAAAAAATAAAAGCTACAAATGAGCTTGAAAAACATTTTTAAAGACGAAAGATTGGTGTGGATTATGCTAATTGTTAAATAAAAGCTGATTGGTCCATAGCGGCGCAGGAGGAGACTGAACTCAAGTTTCACACAATTGTGGCAATGGAAAGGACTGAGTGAGAGAGGCAAATGCAGAGAAGCAAGATGAGAAAGAATGCTGTACTGAGAAAAGGTATCAAGCCACAAGGATTACGGTTAATTTAATTTTAACAGTAGTAGCAAGACTGAGCTTTTGGCTGAGTATTTGTAAGTATCATAAGCCTCTGTGAAGTATTTTGGGAAGTGGCTTCTGGGTATTAGGGACTGCTCAGCTCCAGGACAGGAAATGTCCATTTACTAAAGATGTCATTAGTTTTGGAATCTGCTGATTACATAAGGAAAGAGAAAGCCCATAAACGGCTATCTTTCATACAATAGACATAAATCCCATCAAATCTGAGAAAAAGTAGCATGTTCAAGAAACATATACAGAGGAGAGACACAAAGACACACTGAAAGAGGGAGATATTTAAGTAAATTC
Source organism: Cricetiscus sungorus (assembly GCA_030556225.1). NCBI lineage: Eukaryota > Metazoa > Chordata > Mammalia > Rodentia > Cricetidae > Cricetiscus > Cricetiscus sungorus. The sequence goes on along the minus strand of JANBXA010000741.1, from coordinate 32,047,982 downwards.
CCCTATTTTTTCCCGATAATATTTGAATTTTTATATTCCATTTTATAATGCTTTAATTTTTTCAGCTGTTATTATTAGTAACAAATATTACAATATGTGTTGGATAAGTTCAACCATCTATTTTTACACGCATCTCTTATACACATCACAGCTTCTATGTAATCATTTTATATTAAAACTGACAATTTTGGTTTTACACATGAGACTATTGGATCCATGTCTTTCTGAGTCTTGCCTATCTGACTTAGTGGCCTCCTATGTCATCTATTTCATACCAACTACAGTATGTCACTTTGCATGAATAAATAAGATTTTAATGAACACACACACATATATATATATATATATATATATATATATATATATATATATACAACTATCCAAGACATAAAATCAGCATAATCCTTTATGAGCTGTTCTATAAAACACACACACATATTATGTAATATATAATTTAATATACAAAATATAATATAAATACAATCCTTATCATGTTCTTCTTGAAATATATTCAAACTATAGAAAAGCTTGATCCTCCCGCAAATACATTAAGATTTTCCTGAAGGAATTTCCTTTTTTTCTGTAGACATTGTAGTTACTGAATTTCCCAGAAACTATATATATGAGAGCTCTTTCTTCTACATATCCTTAAAAAAAAAATAGAAATCTTACTGTGAAAGCTGTGGTGTGTCATGATGTGTCACCCAGTCTGACCTTTTGCCAAAACAGCTTTACTAGAAAATGTTCAGTACCAATATGGGTTCTTGACTGAACTGAACTCTCGGATAGCTTGCTATTGCCATGTGTCATGGAGATCCTGCAACTTTATTTCTGTATGTGCATTCCCTTCTCCTGTCCAAACAGTTCTTCGGTGGAGTATATGTTAGGTTGGGCCAACTCAAACACCAGCATTTGGTACTAGATGGTAGCTTGGTCTGTTAGCCGACCCACTCTCCTAGTCTCATGCCAGAGCCAGCTCCCATTTTCTGGGTAAAGGACTGAACCAGCTCTCTTGCCTGTGGTGTCTGGTAAGGATCAGCTCTTCCATACCTATGCCAAGTGGACCAGAACTCAAGCACTCATACCACCATGTCCAGCTCTCCAGTACTTCCCAGGAAAGGAGTTGAAGAGAATCTTCTGTTGCCTAGGCAAGGTTCATGGCCTGCTCTCCCAAGTGTGCAGTCAGCAAGAGGCAGGGACAGACAGGTCTGTCATCTGCCACAGGTAGTGAGGGTGGAAGTAATCTATCTGAAACCATACCCTGGGGACCAGCTCCCTCACGCCCATGCCAGCAGAGCCAGCTCTATTGAGCTGCCCTAGTAAGATGCAGTGTCTCACTCATGTAAAATGGTACAGCCCAGGAAGGAAGGGCACAGCTCACCTGCTCTCATGCCTTTGGGTCCAGCTTTTCCAAACTAAGCAGGCAAGGAGTAAGGCCAGATTTCCTGCACTCACACCCTCAGGCCCATCTCACACATTGCCCTGCCACAGGGACAGATCTATTGTGCTGCCCTGGTAAGGTTAAGGACCAGGCTTTTTGAAGTGTTATAACTGCTGCGTGGTGGGGTCATCTTTTATGTCCTCATGGCCAGCTCTCGCTAACAGCCAAGGTGAGGGATGGGTCTGGCACTCATGAGTGATACAGCCAGTGAACAGCATCAACAGTTCTGTACATAGACATAGAGGCTGGAGTGTTAAGCACAGACACATCCCTGGGAAGCAGCATGACCCAGGGCGTCTCCATGGCCTCAGGTATCAATGCAGCCTATTCATATCAAAGAACCTGGATTTTATGGTGAGCTAGAAAACACCATGTACGTAATGTAATGATTCTCTATACCTATTAAACAAATACACAAGTCACATGGAATCATAAAAGGAAGGCCTGTACCAGGCAAATCAGTCTTGAATTAAAAAGCAAGTTGGAGGTAACATAATAACTGATCTCAAGACACCCTACAAAAATGATAACAACCTCATATCCTGGTGTTGGTATGAAAGTACACACACTGGTGAAAAAATGATCACAGAAAGTCTAGACACACAGACATACACTGTCATAAACTTATTTGAAAAAAATTGTTTCAAAAAATATGTTTTGGAATGGGTAAATTTTTGCCTAAAAACTATGTATCTATTTGCGGAAGATTGAGACTTAACCATTTAACACACTGCTCAAAAATAAACCTAATATGTCCCATATACTAAAGTAAAGCAACAAGAACTCAGAAATGGCAGAAAAATATTTTAATGCAAATGTTTAAAGCATTGTCATAGGCTTTTAATATTACCCCAAATGCACAAGGAACAATAGTGTAGGAACAATTGGCTTTACTTCATACTGAAAGTTAGAATTCTGTAGCATAAAGGAAAATAACCAAAGTGAAATGACAATAACTAGAATGGTAAAGGGACCTGTAGAAATATGAAAATATTTAATCCTGCATCTGGATTTGATGTTATACTTGGTCTTAGAAGCAATGTTACTCTTCTTATAAATTCTTTTTTTCCACAAGGTAGCCATAATGGGTAAATCACTATATTTTATTTTCAGTTTTAAAGGATCCAAAAGGTATTATGTTTGCCCTTTAAAATATTAACTAGAATCTTAAAATTTATAGATATTACTCTTACCAACTTACATAAAAATTTCATAAAATTTCTCAAAATAATATAGTTTATATAAAAGTTACCAATTAAATATGAATCTGTATAAAATCCTTATTATTTTAGTGTTCCATTGTATAAAACACATGAGCCCACAATATTATGTCATGTGTAATGTTTATTTCTCCAATAATTATTTTCATGATTTTCTTGGTAGACAGAGAACACATTCTTTAAAATCTGTTGCATGGAACATGTTTTAGAAACTGAGAAAATTCATTCTTGATTTGTCATGCAAATTCGACTTGTGTACAAATTGCTATGAAATTAGTAGTTTCGTTTCCTATACTGGATGGATGGTAAATTCTCTAAGAAATCCTAGCAATATTTGACATTCAATTTTCTGGTTTATATTTCTATGTGCTCTGTTTCCTTCAAAGAATGAACAAGACAATTAAAAAACAAAAAGCCTTTGTATATATCCAAAGACCTATTGAATGAAAGGAATGAAAGGAGGCAAATGAAAATGGAGACAGAGGGTGTGAAATGATGGGAGAATACAGGAAAAGAGTTTTAGTGCAAACAATCATGATGAAAAGCAATGCCAATTAACAATTTTTACCTTTCACGTGCATAGCCTCATATTTTTATATTTTTTGAGATTTTTAAGCCTTCTTTTTTTATTAATAATATAATTTAAAATTTTTACATGTGGATCCCAGTTTCCTCTCCCTTCCTCCCTCCCTCCCTCTCTCTTACCCTTTTTCCTCTGTGGCATGCACCCTGGCCACCATCCCCTCCCACCTCCCCACCCCCATTCCACTTGTAGGACTATGCTATCCAGGTTGGGTCATGTAAATCTTTCAAGTCATTTGAAGTAGGGACTCAAAAGTAGGGACTCTCCTGTCTCTAGGTTAAGGGGGTATACCTCCATGGGGGATATGTCTGCAAGGTCCTTTTGTGCACCAGGAATAGATCCTGTTTCTACTGTCTGAGGTCCCTCAGACTGCTCAGTCCTTCTAGATGAGACCCATATTCAGGTGGTCTAAGTCAGTCCCATGCTGGATTCCCAGCTATCAGTCTTGGGGAGGGGCATCAACTCCTCTTGGTTCAGGTCAGCTGTCTTTGTGAGTTTCTGCAACCTGGTCTTGTCCCCTCTCTCTGCATCTGGATTCCAGTTCGACTCAATGTTTGGTTATGGGTGTTTGCTTCTGTTTATAACAGGTACTAGATAAGAAATCCATGATGGTGGATAATTTAGTTGATGATCTCACTATCAGGGAAGGGCATTTATGGTAGCCTTTCCATGGTTTCCCAAATTGTTAGTTGGAATCAGTCTTGTAATTCTCTAGACCTTTCTTTAGGTTCAGTTTTCTCTTCAAACCAATACTGCCTCCCACTTTTATGTACCCCCTTATCTCACCCTGACTCAATCTATCTAGTCACATATGTTTTCCTTTTCCCATGTGCTCTGGGGGACTTGCTCCTTCCCTCTTTTGTGAGGGACCATATATGAATCTCTTAGAATACACCTTGTATCCAAGTTCATCTGGTGGTGTGTATTATAGGCTGGTAATCCTTTGCTCTACATCTAAAATCCATATATGAGCGAGTACATACCCTGTTCCTATTTTTGTGACTGGGTTACCTCATTCAGGATGGTTTCTTCAAGTTCCATCCACTTGCCTGCGAATTTCAAGATTCCATTATTTTTGTTCTATAGAGTATTATTCCACTGTGTAGATGTGCCACATCTTCTTTATCCATTTAAGCATCTAGGTTGCTTCCAGGTTCTTGCTATTACAAATAATGCTGCTATGAACATATTTGAGCACATGTCTTTGTTGCATGGATGTGGGTCATTTGGGTATATACCTAAGAGTGGAATAGCTGGGTCCTGTGGTAAGCTAATTCCCAGTTTCCTGAGGAACCACATTACTGATCTCCAAAATAGCTGTATGAGTTTGTACTCCCACCAGCAGGGAAGGAATGTTCCATTTTCTCCATATCCACTCCAACATACATTGTCATTGGTGTTTCTAATTTTAGCCATTCTGGCATGAGTAATTTGGTATCTTAAAGATGTTTTTATTTGCAATTCCCTGATAGCTAAGGATTTTGAGCACTTTCTCAAGTGTCTTTCAGCCTCTTTAATTTCCTCTATTGAGAATTCTTTCTTCAATTCTGTACCCCTTTTTTTAATAGGACTATTTGGTGTTTTGTTGACTAGTTTCTTGAGTTCTTTGTGTATTTTGGACAGCAGCCCTTTGTCAGATGTAGGATTGGTAAAAAGTTTTTGCCAATCTGTGTGCTGCCATTTGGTCTTGTCAACTGTTTCCTTGGCCTTACAGAAGCTTCTAAGTTTGAGGAAGTCCCATTTATTAATTGTTGATCTCATTGTCTGTGCTACTGAAGTTATGTTCAGGAAGTGGTCTCCTATACCAATTTGTTCAAGGGGAAAATCAGGTGTTCATATATGTGTGGATTAATATCAGCATTTTCGATTCCATTCCATTGGTCTACCTGTCTATTTTTGTGCCAATATAGTGTTTTCAGAACTATAGCTCTGTAGTAAAGCTTAAAGTCAGAGATGCTGATGCCTCCTGAAGTTCTTTTATTGTACCGGCTTGTTTTGGTTATCCTGGGTCTTTTGTTTTTCCATTCAAAGTTGATTATTTTCATTTCAAGGTCAGTGAAGAATTGTGCTGTGATTTTAATGGGGATTGCATTGAATCTGTAGATTGCTTTGGGCAAGATTGCCATTTTTACTATATTTATCCTTCCAATGCAAGAGCATGGGAGATCTTTCCATTTTCTGGTATCTTCTTTAATTTCTTTCTTTAAAGCCACAAAGTTCTTATTGTATAGGTCTTTCACATATTTGGTAAGCGTTTCCCCGATATATTTTATGCTTTTTTTGGCTATTGTAAAGGGTGATCTTTCTCTGATTTCTTACTCAGCCTCTTTGTCGTGTGAATAAAGTAGGGCTACTGATTTATATTTTTTAGTTTATCTTGTATCCCGCTAGTTTGCTAAAGGTGTTTATCAGCTGTAGTTTTTCCCTAGTAGAGTTTATTGGGTCGCTTATGTAAACTATCATATCATCTGCAAATAGAGACAGTTTGACTTCTTCCTTTCCAATTTAGATCCCCTGGCTCTCCTTTTGTTGTCTTATAGCTTTAGCTAGAAATTCAAGTACAATATTGAAGAGATATGGAGAGAGAGGACAGCCTTGTCTTGTTCCTGATTTTAGAGAAATTCCCTTAAGCTTCTCTCCATTCAGTTTGATGTTGTCTGTTGGTTTACTGTATATTGCTTTTATTATGTTTAGGTATGTTTCTGTTATCCCTGATCTCTCCAAGACCTTTATCATGAAAGGTTGTTGAATTTTGTTGAAGGCTTTTTCAGTATCATATGCTTTTTCTTTTACAGTTTGTTTATATGGTGGATCACGTTGGTAGATTTTCATTTGTGAAACCATCCTTGGAACACAGGAATGGAGCCTACTTGGTTATGATGGATGTTTTCTCTGATGTATTCTTGGATTCGGTTTGCCAGTATTTTATTGAGTATTTTTGCATTGATGTTCATCAGGAATATTGGTCTGTAGTTTTCTTTCTGAGTTGTATCTTTGTGAGGCTTGGGTACCAAGGTGATTGTGGCTTCGTAAAAAGAGTTTGGTAATGTCCCTTCTGTCTCTATTGTGTGGAACAATTTGAGGAGTGTTGGAATTAGCTCTTCCTTGAATTTCTGGTAGAATTCTGCACTGAAGCCATCTGGCCCTTGTCCTTTTTTGGTTGGAAGGGTTTCAATGACTGTTTTTATTTCATTGGGGGTTATAGGTCTATTTATGTTGTTTGTCTGTTCTTGGTTCAATTTTGATAAGTGATAGTTATCCAGAAATTTGTCCATATCTTTTGAATTTTCAAATTTTGTAGAGTACTGGTTTTCAAAGTATGATGTGAAAGTTTTCTGGATTTCCTCTGTGTCCACTGTTATGTCCCCCTTTTCCTTTCTGATTTTGTTAATTTGCATGATCTCTTCCTGCTTCTTCGTTAGTTTGGATAAAGGTTTGTCTATCTTTTTGATTTTCTCAAAAAAACCAACTCTTTGTTGCATTGATTTTTTTTTGTATTATTTTCCTGGTTTCTTATCTTATGTGCTACAGTCCACGTATCAAAGTGAAATTCCAGAGCCACCATAGTTCCATCACTGTGATCTTTGTTTAGCTGTAAAATAAAGCCACAGATCTACAAATGAAATATTTTATTTCATGTTACCATGTTGAATTCCTGGACTGTGTTAAAATTGTTTTTTACATTTAGGTGTTTTATAACCTGTAAAAAATAATTTAAATTTTGAAACTGACACAATTAACAGATATCTGATGTATTGATTTTTTTTTAAGCATGGTTAGTAAATCTTGCCTTTATTCACTTAACATAACTCTGCTCTCTTAAAAAGAGGCATATTTCTGAGTTCACATACTCAATTATCTATAATTTTCTGTACTAATTATTGACTAAATTAACTTTATCTAATCTATTTTATCCAGCAGTTGTTCTGAACTTGTTATATATTTATCAGTGTGAGGAAAGTCTTATCCCTCCATTCCCCTCTACTTTTTCCAGGCTCTATTTAAATATTTCTTTTTATAAGATCCCTAAACTTTATAGCTTTAATAGTATGTGTTTAATTCAACCCTATGAGAATATTTTATAGGGAACTGAATTCATTATAGTTGCAACCCAAGAACATAAGGGATAATATTTCTGTCCCACATACAAAGATTACTATGAGAACATAAGAAAATGTGTTTATTCCCTGATCCTGTATAAGTTAGTTGCTTAGATGAATGAACAAATTTAGACAACACCCTTTCCTCAGTCTTTCTACATCTATTTCCTTTTAGTGTTACTTAAACAACTGTGTGCTTTCTACAGAAACCAATCTCAACCCAAGCCTCCAAGTGGGGCTCATCTTTCCAATCATGATGCTGATTCAGAGAAACAGAAGGATCTTTACATTCACACAAAGAAAACTTCTCAAAACTCTTCACTCTTGATCACTCCCGCTTTGAAATAATTGATCAGGCACATTTGCAGGACACTAACTTGCTATTTTCCAAGGACTCACCAATGTGCATGACTAAAATCAATGGAAAATAATGACTTTATTTAACACTGGAAAACTAAATTTAATTGTGCCAGTACTGTGAAGATCTTTTTCCATGCTAGTTTATTCACTTTTCTATCCAGAATTACCATGTATGCATGCTTTTTTCTCAGATTTTGTTCATAAAAGAACAAATCCATGTTGTATATTTGCAGATATTGTTAACTTCTCCCTTATGTCTCATATGATATAGTGTTATAACTTTATCTCAAAAGTTTCTGAAAATGGTCTCAATTGTATACAGAATAAAATTTAGAGAGTTTTTCAAATTCTTTGGTGTAACATATATCTAGTTTAGGGAAAATTATATAATATTGCTCTGTAAAACATGGCAGTTATATTCTATATATTTAGGTACCAAAGCTTAATTGAAAAAAATACTCTTGAGACTAAGTGGCATTTATGTTAATAGTACCAACCAATAGTATAAAACCACACTGTTCTGTTGTATGAACCAGAAATACCAGTTAAAATGTCTTAATGTGGACAGAATATTGAAGTTATACTAGTGGTTTTCTGTAAGATGAAGTGTAAATAAATGCACTACTAATTTTGAAACTTTGGGGAGCCTCAAACTATTTCTTAATGAAGCACATTTTTAAAAGCATTAACAAGGAATAAAGAAAATATGTTACTAGTACTTTCTGAAGAATGAGCAAAAACTGAAGAGCATTTTTGAATCCCTGCTTAGTTCAGAACTTTCATCACACAGTTTAGCCTTCAGTCATTTGATAACATGTAGGAGACAGATATGCACCTCCATGTCTTCTAAGGAACAGCCACATGAGATCATGTTCTGTTTCAATGGGAACTTTCCTAGTCCCTGTATAATCACATTAGATACTCATTCTTCTTCCATAAAAACATTTCTTCATACCACACTTCATCTGTGCTGCAGAACCTCAATAACTTGAAAGACCTGCCAATGTATATTACTTACAAAATGACTGGCATTCTACCAACTGCTAATAAATGCTGGGGAGATATTTGAAAATATTACATCAATCCCTTCAATCAAACATTATTCAGAAAAAGATAACAGCAACCAGAGAATACTCATGTGTGCATGTCCTCCAAGCCCCAACAGTATAGATGATGTCAATCTATTCTCAGATTGTATTTCACCATTATATATAAAGTATATTTATATTTCTTACATTTAATAAATCTTGCTTTTAATGAACCCAAATACCTTCTAATGACTGATAGGTCTACTTACACTTTGTTATAATTAGCAATTATCTTAATTATATCAGATTGTAATCAACCTGTGACTTTCTGCATGGAAAGAGAATGTCTCTCAGGATAGTTTACTATGCAATTAGTGCCTCATTTGGTAAAATATAGAAATATAAGACAGCCATGTACAGTTGTCATCCAGTTGTCATTTGAATTACCCTGACACCATACATGGGGATGGGCTGTAGAAGACAGTACTTTGAGCATGGGTACCCAGGTCACTTGATCATGAAACTTACTTATGAATTTGGGACCTGTGCAATCACAAACAGAAGTAGAAAGCTTTTTTATGTATTAATGAAATGTTAAGATGTATTGATAGCAAACCTGAAATGGAATGCTTAGCTTACATAATATTTGGTATATGATAAAAAATCACAAGCTGTAATTCAAATTATAGTAACTATAAGCTCAGCATGAAAGCACTATTTGCATACAGATTATCCAGGAAAACCTGAAAAATCATCTGTATTCTACCAAGGACAACATCAATCAAAACTGCATCTTTTGTAGCTGTTATGAGCACGTTTTTCCCGCCGGTCTGGTCCCACCGCCCGGCTACCACGCCAGCCCACAATAGCACTCAGAGACTCTGTATTAGATGCAATTCTGTTGACCAGTTATTATTATTGTTTATGGGCTACTTTTGTCTTAATTAACCCATTTCTACTTATCTAGGCATTTCACGTAGTCATCTTATCCAAGCGCCGTGGGCAAGCATCTTGCTTCCTCTAGGCTCTACATGCTGACTCCTCCTAACTACTTTTTTTTCCTCCTTGTCTCCTTGCCCCGCCTATTTTGCTTTCCCATTGGCCAAACAGTGCTTTATTCATTAACCAGTATGAGAAACATATTTACAAAATAACATCTCCCATCATCTACCACATGGCCAACATATAAAATATTTCTTTGAAGTCAATATCTGTTTCAAATATTGTTTTTGCCTGAGAATGTTGAAAACTGACACTTTGGAGATTATTTGATAAAAAAGTCACCCAGATTAGGTATGTGTTCCCTTAAGTATGGAAAAAAAATTATCTAATATGCAATGTGTATTTGATCTCCCATTGCTAAGGAGTTGCCATATATGGAAACTACTAATTTCCAAATTGAAATACTGTTTTTATAACCTCATAGACTACAGGAAATTTGCTCTAGGTTTCCATTATATATGATTTATTTATTGTTCCTGGCAAATCTCAATTTTAAAAAGGACTCTAAAATATTTTCTAATTCCTGTTCTTTAGTTGAAGAAATGAAGAATAAAGCAGTGTAATATCTCATGGAATAGAAAAACTGTCAAGGTTAGAAAGCTGAAACAGACAAAAAGAATTAAGTTTTATTGCCCTCCATAGCAGCTGGTAGAAAATAGTCTGTGATGATCATTAAGTAATAAACATAGAGATGAAAGCATTGACCAGATTAATAGTCACTTAGTAAGTCTCAATGAATATGTTGATTTGTTCCAGCAATGGCATCACATGTAAGATAGCTATTGTAATTAGAATAGAGTCAATTAAGTTTGTAATAATGCCTTGTTAATCTCAAAAGTCCATCTGTCTTCTGAATACACCAAATAGGTAAGTAGAAAGCATCCGGGTAATATTCATTATCCCTGACTCTTTAAGGTTTCCAATAATGACACTAATCTCTGTCATCCCTCTAGCACTGGTCTGCATACACTTGAACATTTCTGGAGTTATGAAGCAATTTTTGGTGACCCCATTTAGTATACTTTGACACCACATTTCTCACTTCAAAGATCAAGAAGCCCATGTGGTGACTTTACGCATAGCTGAGCATAACTATCCCCTCTCAAGCATTCTTGACTATGTATTCAGAAGGGAGAATTCATGTCTCTGTGAATTGACTCTGAGGAAGACTAAAGCCACAGTTCCATAAATAATGCAGCCTTCATGAGCTGCTAGTATGATAGTGGAGCAGTTTTGTGTTGGGTTTCCAAGAAAGACATTTGGAAATGGCAGTTCAGTCTATCTAGCAATACTGCAACCTTCTGAATGTTTCTCTCTCATGAATTTATAGTGGCATTGACATATAACCATAAATTATAAGTTATAAAAGACCTTAAGAAATTACAGTGGAAAGTATGATAAGTTCACTTCTCTGACAGAAAAGTGACAGCCTTAATCTGATGGCTAATGTGCTATGAACTAGCTGGAATATATCTTTTTCACGAAGTTGTTACTAATGTGGTAATTTATATCGGACTTACATTCACCAGAATTAGAGTTTTCAGATAGCGTAAGTTATAAGCAAGCAGCCTACCAATTCAAACCAATTCATGGTATTCATGATTAGTTAGGGAATGCAGACAATATAGGTGTAAATCATTGTGCTCATGGCTTAGTATGGATTTCATCCATTATGCTTCATATATTCTGTTTGCCAAGCCTTTTAATCATGAAGTTGATATTTTTTGTCTGTTTTTTACTTGTTTGCTAGGAAAAGTGAAAAGGAAATATGTATAGGCAGGATCACACAAACTCACAGAAAAATAGTTAATAAAATATATTGATGTGCCTAGAAAAGTACTTTCCAAAGAGAATAGTCTCCTTAGTCAGAATAATAATATATATTAATAAATGCCTTTGAAAATTAATTTAATCCTTACAAAATTATCCATTATAAAAAATAGAACTTGGAAGCTAATTTTTAAGGTTATTATGTCTCCTGCAGCCTGATTATGACCCCAAGAATGCAGAAAAGCCATCTACATCAGTTTGAAAAATCATTACTTTTTCCAATGTACTTTCATTTTTATGTGCATATTTCTGTACATAATTTAGGAATTAATTTTTTTAATTCTGGTAATTACTACTTGTTATCATGAATTATATGTACATATTTATGTTTATATCATTAATAATTAAAATGTAGACAAGAACAAGTAAGGGAGATAATGCAATGCTTACTTGCAATATATTATTGAAATGATCTTAAGATCAATATTTTCTAATCATTTCTTTGAGAATCTATAAAAGATTTCTACAAGAAAACAATAATTTATAAACTACTAATAAGAAAGAAACTAATTTTAAATTGTGTTTTTTTACTTAAAGGATAAAAATAGTTGTAACTTGAAAAATAGTGTGGTACATGTTCAGACATATGTATATATGTTTATAAATGCATGTAGATGTAGTACTAGATAGATAATTATGTATATGGAATTCAATAATATAAGCAATTGTAAGTTCACTCAGTGGAAAACTCAAAAATTTACTTATATTTTATTCTGTTAACCCAGGAAAAAGACTTTCATTGGCAAACAAATTAAGCTTCTAAATTTGAGATATTCTGAGCTTCAAAAGCCATCTGTGCTTTCTGTAACATCAGATGATTAAGTCGTCTTGATAACTAAGATTGGAAACATTTTTTTCCATTAAGAAAAAAGAAGGAATGCAATTATAAACTGGTGTTAAATAGATGTTCACAAATATACATATGTATATAGCTATGAATGATCAAAAAGGAAGTCACATGGCATCTGTATTTTGTAACATATTGTCAAATTGATAAGTGAATTTATCCTGAACTTGAGGTCTATAATGTACTCTGACAATGGTACAAAGTATTCGATATACAAGGTGAGTCCAGCAAGTATATCAAAATAATATGGAAGAAGCATGATGGCAAGAGGTATCTAAGAACTTAACATATCAGATGTAATATCTTGAATCATATATCTTATTAAATTAGTGTTTAAATATTTCTGAGCTATTCTCAGGTTATGACAAGTACATGCACATTTTATCTGAACCATGCATCATTATTTGATGCAAAATATTGCTTTCAAATGCATTTACTACATTTGGTCATTAATCATACTTACATTCATAATGATAATTGTCAGATAGCAGAAAGATTCACTTGCAATGGTTCTTCATCTATGATTTTACTTTTTATAATTCCATTTATCTGTTATCTTCAGTTTATAAAATTAAATAAAAACTCATAAACTATTTTTAACTTTTTGCCATTTTTAGTACTGCAATTAGTTGTCATTTCATCTTACTTTATTCCTTCCAGTACATGATTCATGACTCTGTCCATGCTATCTATAATTTTACATGGTTTCTAACAAGTAGTCACTTGCTAGATGTACAGCACCCACTGTGTGATAGCATTCTAATTATTCTTAAGTAAGTCATCCATGTATTATTTGATAATGACCCCCAAAACAAAACAAGTGTTGCTAATGACTTCATCCAGATGAAGAGAAGTTGTGAGAAGGTAAAAGTGTAACATAATTTGAGAAGAGACCAGATAGGGAGGTAATGAGGACCAGCATCCTTGTAAATCAGATTCAACAAAAGACCTTTTACTACAATTCAAACACAAGAAGACACACAAAACATAGCCATAGATGAAAGAGCAGGTGGCCCCTGAGTAGAAAGCAAATATAGTGGTACTTTTGTTGGAATTTTCAGGTTTGAGGCATTCCAAAAATTATTGTACAAGCTGGCCAATGTGGAGTAATCTATTATTATTCTCTACACATTCCGAGGCAGAATAGTATCAATGTTTTATTACAATCAGTCAGTTGGTGTTGTTGAGTACAAAGATGGTCAGTGAAAACAAAAGCAGTCATGAGTGCAAGTATAAAACACTTAAATAAATTTAAGTTCTATAAAGAAGAGAACTATCAGAAAGACAATTTCAGCTTTACCATCCATCGTTCTCTCTCAGAACCAGTATTAGGCATAAATCAGGGGACACTAATACATATGAAAGAAATAATCTTAGTGCTGTGATTTCATGCACAAAAGTAACTGGGCCAAAGGACACAAAGGCAGTGTATGCAAGAGCTAGAGTTCGAAAAACACTTGTCACGTGGGCTGAAAAGTGTCTCATGATATCACTCCTCCCTGTCTGCAACTGGATTCCAGGAGTTTGGCTCAGTGTTTAGCTGTAGGTGTCTGCTTCTGTTTCCATCAGCCACTAGATGAGGACTCTATGATGGCATATAGGTTAGTTATCAATCTCTTTATTAGGTAATGGCATTTAAGGTAGACTTTCCACTGTTGCTCAGATTGTTAGTTGGAGTCACTCGTGTAGGTCTCCAGATATTTCTCTAGAGTCAGTTTTGTCTTCCAACCTATAACGGCTCTCTCTATTGTGGTATCTCTCTCTCCTTTTTTTAGGGGTTAATACCAGGCTACAGAAACGATCAGAAACAGCTGACCAGAACAAGGGGGAGCTCATGGAGCCACAGACTGATATCTAGGAAACCAATATATAATGACTCAGACCCTCTAAACATGGGTCTCAGTTAGAATGCCAGGGCAGTCAAAAGGACCTCTGACATTGGAACAGAGTGTATACCTGGTGCACAAAAGGACTAGGGGAGCAATTCCCATAGAGAGATACTCCATTAGACTAGAGCTAGGAGGGAGGGCCTAGACACTACTCCAAATGACTTGACAGATGTTGATGACCATCCTGGAATCCATTATTCTCCCTGTGCAGTATGGAGGGGGGAGAGATGGGAGGAGCATGGAAGAGATCAGCAATTGGGAGTGATATGTAGGAGAAGAAGAAGAAGAAGAAGAAGAAGAAGAAGAAGAAGAAGAAGAAGAAGAAGAAGAGAAAGAAGAAGAAGAAGAAGAAGAAGAAGGAGGAGGAGGAGGAGGAGGAGGAGGAGGAGGAGGAGGAGGAGGAGGAGGAGGAGAAGGAAGAAGAAGGAGGAGGAGGAGGAGGAGGAGGAGGAGGAGGAAGAAGAAGAAGAAGAAGAAGAAGAAGAAGAAGAAGAAGAAGAAGAAGAAGGACTAAATTTCTCCAATTCTCAAAAAAAAAAAGGAAAAGAAAAAAGTGTCACAGGAAAGCCTTCTTCCACCTTTTCCACAAATAATAATGGAATAATACCCTTTGCCTGGAATAATAGAGTGACTCCATGTGATAAAACACATACCCAATGCTGTTTTGGCTCCAAGAAACTGTAACTAAATATCCCAGCGGCCTAGGAGAGAACCAAATACTAATGCTATGTAAAGGAAGGTATCAATGAAATGATTCCTAATAGCATTCTGCTATACTCATAGATCAGTCCCTTCCTCAGCAACACACGGGCACACATCTAGATAAAAGGTAGAAAGTGAGAAACCTTAGATCACTCAGCCCTAAATGGGTTGTCTCATTCAAATCCCTTTCTTATGGTCTCATGAAGCAGTGCAAAACAGTAGGAAAAAAAAATGAATGCAATATCCAGACAGATGGAGGATGTCAAGGAAACAACACTTTCTAAGCACACCAGGTTGAAAAAACTTTTGAAATCATAGACTGAGGCAGCATGCACAGGGATTTCATGAGTCTGTACCAGATGTTTTCCTAGTGCTGAAAGAAGTGCGCATTTACCCCCATCCCCAACTCAGAAGCTATCTCCAGTTGATAATTTTTCACTTTCAAGTGAAATTTTAATTTCTTCATGGAAAATTTACTGAGAAAACCAACTATTCTTAAGAGTAGGCTTTATGCCCAGTAGTAGATGGCCAACAGAGAAGGAACTCTGTAGCAGGATTTGTTTTGGGTCACCAGCCAGCTCCCAAATAAAAGCACATAGACTCATATTAATTATGAATGCCCACCCCTAAACTATGCTTGTTCCACTAGTTCATATAATTTTATTTAACCTGTTTCTCTTTATCTACATTTTGCCTTGTAGGTCGTACTCTATGTCCCTCTAACTCATATAACTTAATTTAACCTGTTTCTCTTCTCATATATTTTGCTTTGGGGGGCTTTTCTTTCTTTCTTTCTGAAGGTGCTACTCTTCGTCTGGCTGATTGGTGGCTGTCTAGCTGCCGCATGTGTCTCCCTATCTTTCTCCATCATTCTCTTCTCTTCTCTGTAGCCTAGTTTTCTCCTACTACTTATTATCTCTGACCACCAGCAATCCCTGCCCCAAATCCCTCTTCTGCCTAGCTATTGGCTGTTCGGGTTTTTGTTAAGCCAATCTGGTGCCTTAGGCAAGCAAGGTAAAAGAAATGCAACATATGTTTATGTAGTTAAACAAATGAAGCAAAAACAAATATAAAGCATCTCTAGTTAAAGAGATACCCTACAAGAGCACTCAAAAGTATCCATGGATGTCCCTTTATTCATAATGTCATGTCAGAATTTTTTCTTTTCCTTTTTTGTTTTCCTTTTTGAATTTTCATCACTTTTTTTCTTTTATTTTACGTTCTCTCTTCTCCTCACCTTTAACCCTGAAGGGATTTGTGTGTCTATTATTGCTTTCAGGTTTTTGTTCTATGGGATCCCTGAGTGTGTGAGCACATGAGTCAAGGTAATAATATGTGATTCTTTTGCCTTTTGATGCTCTTATCCTTCTGTTTCTTTTTTCCTATTCTGATGGACTATGTTTTGTTTTAACTATCTTTATTTTATTTTGTTATTATCTCTTAGAAGGCTGTTTGTTTTGTAATGAGAAAAAGAGAGGGCAAAGACAGAGTAGAAGGGCAGCGAGTAAGAGGACCTAGGAGCAGTAGAGCGAAAGGAACCATAGTTAGAATATATTATATAAAATAAATTTTAATAAAAGAAAACATTAAATAAAATTATCCTAATTCTAAAGTCAGATTTACAAAGATTTTTCTAAGTACTTATACGTGTTTTACAGTATAAATTTATAAAGCTAAACTATACCATAATAATGTCTATATTGACATGTTTCATGAATTATATTAAATATATATAATATTATATTAAATATATATACACTAATAGTATGTATTGTATGCATGTTAATACATGTGTGCATATTTTTTCTAGAACTAAATTTATAAAACTAAATTTTCTCTGCTAGTTTCAAATTTTTCAGTCCAGAAATAATTGCTGAAAGAGTACCATGTGTACTTTTAGTCCCTTTTCATGAGTCATACTTTATTTGGCAGAGACAATTCAGCTTGGCAAAACACATATTAAGTTCTAGATAAAAATACATATACATGTACATGCATATATATGTACACAATATATACCAGTGGCATATGTATGTATGTATGTATATACATAATACTACATAATGCATATATGTATATATCTCAAAATAAAATATAATAATCTGAAACCAAAACCATCATATAAAAATCAGACATGACAAATCTACAAAAGGAGAAGATCTTCAAGAGAAGGAACAAGAAACAGAGACAATTTATTCACATACTCAGGGGACCCATAAAAATACTGAACTAAAAGCTAAAATATAAATGCCAATGACCTGCTGTAGAGTTGTTTTGGTCCTGTGCCTGCTGCTTCTGTCTGTTATTTTTTTTACCTTTGCTCAGCTAATATAGATTGTCAGAGTCTTCTATAGTCCTTCATCTCTTCTGGCTCTTTCACTCTTTATGCCTCCTTTTCAAAGTTCACTGAGATTTGAAAGTGGAGGAAATATGAGGAAAAACAGCTACAACTAAGATCCATATAAGTGGTTGTTTGATAAACAAAAGAAGAAACAAGTTTGAGACTTTATTTTATGTTAATCATAATGGCA
Organism: Cricetiscus sungorus; assembly: GCA_030556225.1. Classification (NCBI taxonomy): domain Eukaryota; kingdom Metazoa; phylum Chordata; class Mammalia; order Rodentia; family Cricetidae; genus Cricetiscus; species Cricetiscus sungorus. The sequence continues at coordinate 32,030,449 of JANBXA010000741.1, read as the reverse complement.
AGGCATAATAAAACAGAAAAAAAGCTGGTGATGGTAAGATCTGAGGAAAAAAATTGTACATTTAATATGATAATCTATGTGGTAGCTCACCACAATGCTGCAAATTGGGATCTATTCAAGATTCACCTATAAGACTCTTGGGAATATATCCAAAGTATGGATGAATAAAATAAGAAGAGTACAATTGAGTGAGAGAGGAAATATTAGAGGTATAGCTAAAACTATGGGCCATTGAGGAGTTATATGAAATCCAACTGAGCAGAGCAGAAATTTTCTAAAATATATACATATATGAAGGTGATCTAAATGGAATTGACAAAAGGTAGGGGAAACTGAGCCCTAGCTACACATGTTTCATTGCCAAATAAAACTTCAATTCTAGAAATGGATTATATGTAATCAAAGGGCCCTGTGGGAATCGGTAAATAACCCAGATACTTCCTATGGTTTCTGCTGTTCGCCACAAACTGATGGTGAGGCTTTATTGCTGAAGAAAAAAAAATCTACAGAACTGATGTAATATGTGTAAATCAAGCCAATACCTTCTTATAGTCTTCATTACAACTGACTTGTATTCATGGCACTGGAAAGAAAAACCCTAACTCAGCTACAAATCCTTAGTTTACAGAAATTGCCTGCATGTAAGGTGCACCAGTGGAATCATGTCAAAAAGTTTATGGAAATAACCACCAAATATAATTTCAGTTTATTATGTGAAAACATCTATATTCACAAAAGAAAAAAATAAATAAATGAAATAGAAAAATTATTGAGAAAGATAATTTCCATTTACATTATGTTTTTATCCAATTTTTGCCTCACTTCCATACAGTTTTATTTTTATGTCTAGCAGAAACATTCCTCCTTCTGATCAAGAACCTGGTTCATTAATTACCCATATATTCAAAGTTTCAGTTATTTAACTTGACCCGTTTTCCCCTCTATCTTGAACTATACAATGATCTGATGCTATCCAATTTATATTGTCAGATACTCCCCACCATCATGTGGTCTTCAATGACAATGTCTCTACAATAAGAATGAACACTCAGTTGAATAAAATTGTCTCTTTATTGTGTTGACTCGATCTTTTATTAAAAAAAAAAAACAAAACAAAAAAAACCATGCTTCTTCTTCCACTAGTTTCTCAGATTTTCCATGTTAAGTTTTGTAATTTCACTCTAAAGACTGAAATTACTTAGATATTCAATTAAAGTTCTCTAAAAAATTTATGAAGTGGATTTTCTCTGAACTTGGACTAGGTCATGGTAAAATATGGTAACAGGAAAAATATAAACAGAGTTCACACATAGCAAGGGACTTTGGGTGTTTGTGATTAAAGTCTAGATAATAGAAGCTTCTTTCTTTTTTCTTTTCCTTTTATTTTTGATTTTATTTTGTTTGTTTGCTTGTTTTTTGTTTTTGTTTTGTTTTGTTTTTCAAAACAGGGTTTCTCTGTATTGCTTGGGAGCCTGTCCTGGAACTCACTCTGTAGACCATGCTGGCCTCAAACTCACAGAGATCTGCCTGCCTTTACCTCCCGAGTGCTGGGAATAAAGGTGTGTGCCACCAACGCCTGGCAGTAATAACTTCTTAATGAAACACATCACAAAGAGTCCCATTCCTTAATAATTTTATTGTTTCTATAACATGAGTTAAGTCATGTCAACTCCTGGCATTCCATTTATCATACTAATAATTTAATAAGAAAATTGATCATAAAACTATTATTTTTTTAAAGACTAGAGAAAATGACAGATGGTCAGAAACAAAAACAACATTATGAGCTCAGTGTGGAAGGCACTAGTCCATTGCACGAGGATATTTAAATATGCAATTGAATACAATAAAAAGAAACAAAATTAAAAAATTCTATTATTCAGTAGTGCCATATGGGTTTTAAGTAGTAAACAGAATGTTATGCCCTCAACATTGAAGCCTCAACATCACAGGATTGGTAAAAATAAGAATTATATTTTAAAGCTAACTTAATGGTACAAATCAGTTTTACTCTTATCTGTAAAGAGTAGTCCATTAATAATGTATTTTTTACCAAAAATGAAAGCCAGCACCAATGTCTTTGGGCAGCCAAGGACAAAGATAATAATTAAGCTAATTAAGATTAACATATAACAAAATCTACCTAATTTAAGCCATAAATTATAACTTTTATATAACACTTGATTTAACAATGATAAATGACTGTCCCCATAGCAATTCCCTGTAAATGCCTAATTGACTATCTCCAAAAGGGTAGGTTGTGACTTACTCCTTCCTTTTTAACAATACATGGGTAAATAATAAATGATATGATAACATCAAATGAAAAATATTCATGAACACATACTTTTTGAAACTGTTATAAAGGAGAATGAATTTATGTATGTGTCCTAATTTACAGATATAAGTGCCATACTCACCTCTTATCAAGAAAACTTCTCTTTGAAAGGTTAGAAAACACTACAGAAATATCAGCCCATCAACAAACAGAACTCAGTTCCAATACTCACATCAATAAAACACCTGTTACACCCATGGATCAGTAAATATTATGGATGGGGGGCTGGAAATAGCCCTGCTGCTGGAAATAGACCAACAGCCTGCTGGTCAGGGAGTTTAACATGAGGTTTTTATCTCCTAGACATTTAAGAAGCTACAATTGTAAAGTCTCCTCAACATAACTGCCTATAGTGAATGATGAAAACATTAGATGTGCTATTGTGGAGAGGTGAAAGACCATGAGACTTCAACCCTACACAAATAAATACAGGTAGATATGTAAGAGTGAGTATAGGAGAAATAGTCCTTTACAAGGACTATCACAACAATTAATTGCCCAAATGATTTCCCCTGAACATATATGTGAGTAATATACAAACCTAGAAGGTTGCATGCGTGTGTATAGTTTTATATATGAATATATGCATATACATGCATGTACCAAGAATTGATGAAAAAAGAGGACACGAATTTGAAGTTGTGATGGAAAGTACATGAGAAGGTTTGGAGGTAGAAAATTTTAGAAGAAAATTATTATAGTGATATATATTTATCCTATAATTTATAATTATAATCTTAGAAAATATTAAATACAATTTTCTTCTTCTGACACAATTCTATTTAGAAATACTAGGCATGAAATTTTATATATTTTTGGCTGTCCCTCTCACAATTGCATATATATATATATATATATATATATATATATATATATATATATAAATTATCTGAAGCCTTGCTGTCTTTAAGTGAATATAAGCCATGGGCTTTAGTTTCTAACACTGCAGAGAAGGATTTATAGAAGAGTAAAATTAGAATCTGCAGAATATATCTAAAACAGAATGAACATACATCTTGCAACACACTATACTGATACAAAGCTATAGACACCTATGGCCACATACCACAGCAAAGCACAAAGGCTGTACTTCCAAAACAAGATTACATTCATGTCCATGAATGCATACCAACCTGCACTTATTTATCTTCATCTATCTAGTTTTATTTATTTGTTTACTTTTTATTTATTTTTATTCATTCATTGTCCTAGAACCTGAATCTATAATGTCATGACTACCTAATACTTTACAAGCATAATCTCACTGAGCTATACACTGAGCTCATAATATAGTCATTTATATTATTAAATGCTGTGTGACACCAAGCTTTCATTTGTAAATCAGTGTCTTATTAAAATAAATACATAGTGAAATTCAACATAAAATAAGTACTTAGTGAAGACACACAATTTGTATTTCATAAAAAAGGAATTTTTCATTTCTTCTAAAAATGAATGTATTAGGCAAGGGGATGTCATGTATACATATCATTTCAGCCTGGACTTTATAACTCTACATGTAATAGGCTGTGGTTTTCTGTAGTGGCCTATGTATATTCTTTTTTTTTGTTTACCATTATTTAATTTTCTCTCATTTAGTCATCCCCTTCTCACCCCCTCCATCTTCTTTCCTTCCCTTATTCATTTCTGATGGGAGATGTTATTCTGTAAATATGTTTTTCATACTGGTTAATGAATAAAGCCCTGTTGGCCAATGGGAAAGCAAGATAGGAGGGACTAGGAGACAAGGAGGAAAGAGGAAGTAGGAAGAAGGAGTGAACATGGAGAGCCTGGAGAGGTGGCATGCCAGCCTCTGGCCTGTAAGATGTGCCATGTAGATATACTTAGATTAGTAGAAATGGGTTAATTATTAAGACAGAGCTAGCCGATAAATAATAAAGGTAATTGGCCAACAGCATTGTATCAAATACAGAGTCTCTGCATGTTATTGGGGGCTGGCATGGTGACGGGACCAGACTGGCGGCAGGGAAAAACATGCTCATAACACATTTTTTTTTTAATTCCATTCTTAATTGTTCACATACCTCAAGTTAAAATTATATTTTCCCAAAGTAAAACACTAAAATAATTCTATCTATAAAAACACAATATTTGCTAAATGTTTCACAATGTTTTAATACATGCATATATTTGTCAAGGTAATATATACTTTATTGTTTAATTTAAATTTAATGCAATAATTTCCAAGAATTAAAATAATTCTTCTTGCAGCTAATGATATATGAAAGTAATAGAAGTTATAAAGTAGAGAAAAGGAAATGATTGTCAATATTGATAGTTTTCGTAAAACACTCTTATTGCTACAAACTAGTATGTGAAAAGAAATACATGAAAATTGTATAACATTAATTACGGTGGTAAAAGTTAAAACATTTCATATATGATGAGATATTCTCAGTGTCATCATTTTAAAAATAAACATTGGTACCACAACATCCCTCTCATATAAACCTATGACATTCAGAAAATTTTCCATGCATGTATAAATGCAACCATTGACCATTTAAACGTGTTCATATGTTGCCTGTCACTATCAATGTTGAAATTTATTTATTTTAGTTCAATTGTATATTAATTGATAGTCATTTTGATTTTTCAAATTAAGTAACTGTTCAGGAGTACTTAAACTGCTTACCTCAGAAAACATAGAGCAGCTATTTGTAGCCCACAAAACAAATTAGGGTCACAAGTAGTACTTTAAAAGACCTCTTCTGTGCTATGTATAATGCAATGCATCGCCTTCATTTTTACATAGATCATAACAGTGGCTTCTACTTTATGGAAAATGTATAGTAAATCTGTCTACTGAGGCTTTTTCAGTTCTCTATAAATAGAAATTGATGTTCAGCCTAACTGTATTTTTCTAAATGTAAGCCACATTTGAAAATTTAAAATGTTAATATTGATAACAATGTTCAGTGTCATAAAATATTATGTCAGTCTTGAAAGTAAGTTATCATGTTTTACTAAAATTTAATACTTATTTTAACTAAAGTTTAAAATTTGGACTTACTTTTTCATCTATGAAGAGTGTTCTTTATGTAATACTTATCTTATTCAAAATATATACTTTCCTCAGCATTCATAATAACTGTGCATTTTATTGACCCAATTCCAAGACAACTCATCAGATTGAATATTTTTAACTCTCTCTTTAATATTTTCCTACCATGATGTGACTTATATGGGCATTACCTTCAGTAGTCCTTGGCTCTTTTAAATAATAATCTTTGGTCTATTTGGGGAATCTTTCAATTATTAAGTCATCAATGTAGTGAATGTCAGGTTGAAGACTCCCATAATCTGGTCCAGTAAATCAAACCTTTAAACATTCCCTGATATAGAAATGAAGGCATTAAATAATAGGATGTCATCTCATGGGCACTTAATGTTAATATATCAGTAAAACTTAACTCAGGTTTAAGCTTTACAATGACACATTTCTGCACTAGGGATAAAGACTAGTTCCTCTTCCAGTGGCGTCATAGACAGCCCAAGCCATCATATTTTCATTAGCTACATTACAGAAGAGAATGACTCTTTATTCTCCTTTGTTTATTCTGTAAGAAGACTCAAGAAAAAGCTTTTCTCCTTTTAAGTTTTGTTTATAGGAATGAAATCTATGGTTATTCTTTAAAAAGAAAAACAGTTTCCAATTGTGTAGCTTGCTACCTTTCTAATTGACAATGTCCTTTGCCTTTAAGAAAACTTTAAGAAAACTTAAGAAAACTTTCAGTTTCATGGAGTCCTATTTGTTGGCTGCTGATATCAGTGTTCTGTTCAAAAGTTAAAATGTTTTATATAAGAATTAAGATGACTAGATATAGTTAATGATGTCTAGCACTTTGATTTTTCCCCACCCCTTTTCTTGGCTTGAGTTTACAAAAAATGTTCCTCCATTCAAGGTTATGAATATTCAAAGTTCTTGCTAAAATGTAAACATATTTTTTCCTCTCGTTTTCTGTGAGTCTAAAGCCTGGGGATTGAGAAACCTATATAATTCCAAGCAAAAAAGGTTGGCTTAAAGCATAGTAAAATGACTAATAATTAAAAATCTGTACAAAGGTAATCTTAATTTGCTATACATGCACTTATATAACTTTAAATCAAATTGTTTAATATTCCTTTTAGACTGAGGAGGCAACAACAGGCCTACAAGTTATTTTCATTAAGATGGATTTTGACATGATTACGTTGATCCTAACATTTTAAATAAAATTCATATTTATTAAAAATAAGGTCTACCCATGTTAAGAATAACTGATTTAAAAATGTATGTCCATCATCTTCATCTCCGGTAACTTCATTAAGCTTTAACTGTTTGAATTAAGTAATTCATAAAAGAAATTTATATTCTGTATTGTTACAATTTGAGAGTACACAGAAAATAAAGTTCCCAATCTCTCCATGGAATATAGTCATGATTTTATAAAATTTCCAGACTCTCCATGGGCTGAGTTTATGATTTAACAATTAATATTGATACTAAATGAACATAAATTAAAGAATATAATTTTTAAAGCCAAAACCAGGGATAAAACTGTAAATAATTATTCTCTAAAAGCTATTAACTTATTATAAATTATATAGGATTATAAGGACATGCAAGTTAATGCTAGACATCTTAGAAATGATTAAATTCTTTAATATACTTAAAATCATGCTAAATACAAAGTGTAATTCATTTTCAGAGTGTACTTTATTTAGCCTACTCTGTACACTTCAAGGGTTAAGCCTAAAACAAATAACTAAAAACCAATTTCTGAAGACTATAAACTGTTCCAAACAAACAAGTGTCAGGTGGGCTTGGGAAACTAACCAGATAGGGACTTCAAAACCCAACATAAACCAGATGCTTCTGAAGAAATTTCATAAAAGCTTGAGTAACAGTTTTGGACCAGTATTCCTGACTTTTCCAAAGGTACCTGCACTTTGCCATCCCCAGGTGGTTTAACAAAGCCTGGGCAGCAAGTGAGATGTACCCCATCTCCTCCTGACATCTGCCCATCATTTCAGTCTTCCTGGGTCTTGACAACAAGTTCTTGTTTCAGCTGAGGAACAGTTACAGGAGACTAGACACTATATCAACCCTAATCTTAACAAAGGGGCTTCAGTTTCATGTCCAAAGGAAATTAGTATACTGCTAACATAGGAGTCTTTTTCCTCTCATTGTCAAAAGGCAAAACTGCCTATGTATAATGCCTGTTATTATTCCAAAGTCCATGCTAGCCTCTAGTCAGTCTCCTTCAATATTACAAATACCTGTTAAAATCAGAAAATTACAAAAAAAATGTTCAATATAGCATCTGGGATATGATTGAATGAATTAAGATATAAATCTTTAAACCCACATAAATGTAAATCAGTTATTTGATTCATATGATTCAGAGCCAGTGAAATATGTGATGACTACAGAAACCCCATTTTATGCTAGGTATCCATCTTGTTACCCACTAACCATTTGTTTCTGACTCTAGTCCCTGGAAGATAAGTTCCCAGTAACCATGACTCAGTTATCCTAAGCAAAAATACGTAACTCTGGTGATATATTATTTATGATTTATTAAACCCTGCCTGAGGATTCACAAAGCAAAGTCAGCCATAAGCCATAGAAGCCAGGCATAAACCTTTTATCCCAAATAGCCAGAAGCTAGGAGGTGGTGATACCTATATTTACTTGTAGAACTCACAATTAAGAGGTAGACAAATATCTTTTGAGTCCAAGGCCACCCAGATCCACACAAGACTGAATAAGTCTAAAAGAGTATTATAGCTCATATCTAATCCCAATCTTATTTTAGGGAAGTATATAAGACAGAAGCAAAGTCTCAGAGAGAATTAAGTCTTCAGCCATGCTGATGAGAGACGGTAGTCTGAGGTGTGGTGAAGAGCTCATGGAGACAGGATCAGCCATTCAGTCTGAGGTAGAGGTAAGAAGCTAGTGGCCAGCTGCTTTGCTGTTTTCGATATCCACCGTAAAGTTTGAACCCTAATCTATTTCTCTAGGTCTGTTATTAATTCATGTTACATATAACCATGGCTATATACTTGCTGTGAAAATGGCTATTGATTTGGGTTCTACAACTTGTTTACATGGATATCCAAGGAGTGTTTTTAGTCACCCTAAATCACTTAAACTTGGCAGAATAAGCCAGTTTTTTTTTCTTGCTTGCTTGAATACATATTGAAGTGATGTTTTTGGTTTGCAAGTTAAAAACAAACTCTCAATACCCTTAAACATAAAAATTGGCTCATACATTTTTCATGAATACCAAGCAGCTAATCAATAAATCTTTTAATTGTAATTTCATTGAGTCCACAGTCTTTTCCCAGGACTTACAAACTCTATTACAGTTATTTGCAGATAATATGATAATATACACAAGTGACCTAAAAATTCCATCTGGGAATTTTATAGCTGATAAGCACTTTCAACAAATTGACTGAATACAAGGTTAATTGGAAAACAAAACAAAACAAAAACAATTGTTGCCCTCTGATAACAAATTAACTGAGGGAGAAAAATCAATGAAGCGACACTGCTCACACATTTACAATAGCCTCATATAATGTAAAATATCTTGGTGTAACTCTAACAAAGCAAGTGAAACATTTGTATGACAAAATCTTTACGTATCAAACAAAGATATTTAAGAAGACATGAGATAAAGGAAAGATCTTATATGCTCATGAATCAGTGGTATTAGTGTAGTAAAACTGGCTGTCTAGCAAAATCAATGTGTATATTCAGTGAAATCCTCATCAAAATTTTCCAACATAATTCTTTACTGCCATTGAAAAGATAATTCTCAATTTTGGATGTAAAGTGAAGCAAAATCCATATATAAGTGAGTTCATACTATGGTTGTCTTTGTGTGACTATATTATCTCAAGATCTTTTCTTCTAGTTCCATCCATTTGCCTATTGATTTCAAGATGCCATTGTTCTGTTGTTTGTTTATCTTGTTTGTTTGTTTCCAGTGAGTAGTACTTCATTGTGTAAATGTACCACATTTTCTCTATCCATTCTTTAGTTGAGGGGCATTTAGGTTGCTTCCAGTTTCTGACTATTACAAATAATGCTGCTATGAACATAGTTGAACAGATATCCTTATTATATAAATGGGCACACCTTTTATTTATTTATTTTTTTTTAGTGGATCTTGGAGTAGACTTCTTCCTATTTTCCTGAGGAACAAACATACTGATATCTAAAGTGACTGTATGAGTTTTTATTGCGGTTTAATAAGGGTCAGGATAAACAAATAGGCCGAATAGATGTTTATTAAGGGAGAAACAACTCACAACACAGACAGATGAACACAGCAGTTGGAACTGGATGTTCCTCTCTCCATGTCCTGACAGAGAGTGTTCCAGGCCTCCTTTAGAGCCCTAGTCCCCCAGGTCACTTCTGCACCTGGCTCCACCCCTTAATGGGTGTGGTCAGTGCCACAGAAGCAGACACAGTGAATATCCCACTACAAGTTTTCACTCCACCAGCAGTAGAGAAGTATACCCCATTCTTCACATCCTCTCCAGCATAAACTGTCTTTGTTGTTTTTCTTTTTAGCCATTCTGACAGGAGTAAGATGGTATCTCAGAGTTGTTTTGATTTGCTTTCCCCTAATGGCTATGGATTTTGAACACTTTCTTAAGTGTCTTTTTAATTCTTCTATGGATAATTCTCTATTTAGTTCTATACTCCACATTTTAGTTGGATTATGTGGTGTATTCATAACTAGCTCCTTAAGTTCTTTGTATATTTTGAAAATCATCTCTCTATCAAATGTGGGGTTGGTGAATATCTTTTTACATTCTGTGGAATGCCATTTTGTCTTGTTGAATATGTCCTTTGTTTTACAGAAAATTTTCAATTCCAGGAGATCCCATTTATTATATCCACTAATGAAATAGATGCAATCATTAAAAGTCAGTCTCCCAACCAAAAAAATAAAAAATTATAGCCCAGGGCCTGAAAATTTCAGTGCAGAATTCTAATAAAATTTCAAAGAACAACTAATACTAATACTCTTCAAACTGTTCCACACAATAGAAGCAGAAGGGTCATTGCCAAACTCTTTTTATGAGGCTACAATTACTTTATACCCAAGCCACAAAAAGACACAACTAAGAAAGAAAACTACAGACCAATATCCTTCATAAACATCGATGCAAAAATACTCAATATAAAATACTGGGAAATCAAATCTAAGGACACATCAGAGAAATCATCCACCATTACCAAGTAGGCTTCATAATGGGGATGTAGGAATGGCTGGACATATGAGAACCCTTCAATATAATCCACCATATGAATAAACTAAAAATGATAAACTAAATGGTCATTTCAGTAGATGTGAAAAAGTTATCTGACAAATTCTAATAGCCCTTCATGATTAAGGTATTGTAGAGATCAAGGATAACAAGAACATACCTGAAAAATAAAAAGTTTCAATTTGGAAGTATTACAACACTAGGAAACTGACGTGAGATGTCAGTCTGTAAATATTTTTCTCTATTGGCTAATGAATAAAACACTGTTGACCTATAGGGAAGCAAGATATGTGGGACTAGGAGACAAGGATGATTCTGGGAGATGTAGTAGAAAAGAGTGGAAATGTAGGACCCAAGAGGAGTAAGAGGTCCAGATTCTTTTTACAGTAAGATAAGACCATGTAGAAACACTTAGATTGAAAGAAATGAGTTAATATTTAAGACAGAGCTAGACAAAAGAAATGTTTAACCAGACAACAATTTTTTAATTAATAAAGAGTCTCTGTGTGTTATTTTGGGCTGATATGCCTGTGGGACAAAGCTGAAGGGAAAGTGCTCATAACAAGAAACATTCCACACAAATGGAGGGTTCTTTAATTTTTAACTCCATCAGTATGAGTTGTTTATAATTGTGGTGATATATTGTTTATGATGTAATAAAGCATACCAGATCAGAATGCAAAGCTAGCCACAGCCATAGAGGACAGTCAGTAGTGTTACACACTTTTATTCCCACCAGCAATACTAGTAATCAATAGAAGCTGGGTGGTGGTGGTGCAAGCCTTTAATCCCAGCATTAGAGATGCATATAAGACAGTAGCATGGTATCAGACCTGGCATTTTATTTCAAAGAAATTGGTCTCTAGCCACAGCCACGTTGAGCATAGTATCACCCAGCCTTAATAGAGGTAAGAGCTCTCTGGTGGCTTGACTGCTTGATTTCATGATTTTCAGCTTAAATCCCCAATATGTGTCTCTGTGTTTTTATTATTCATGATACATATGATAATCTTTTCCCAGAGAATATAGTATGATACACAGTGGTGGAAAAGTATAAAATAATTTCAATATTAATAAACAAAGTTAATAGAAAATATTTCTTTATGTGAGGTCATAAATTACCTTTGTACATAATTTAGATGTTAGACAAACCCCAATTCCATCACAACTATAAAACAAACGCATTCAAAATTCCATTATAGGAGCATTTTATAATATATAGACAAGGCCATTTAACAAAAGGAGAGTCTGAGAAATTGTTACCATCTGGAGGAGGCAGACCTAAGGGACACTACACATCTAATATGGAATTGCAAAGGAAGACACATAATGCTATTTAAATGAACCAGCATGATGGTGAATCACCTGGTGGGAAGGGCAACATAGAGGCAAGGGTAGTGATAGGAAGGAATCCCCAGGTACTGGTGGTAGTGGATTAGAAACATTCAAAATCCAGGAGAGAATAAAAATAAACAGTTATGCCTTTTTGAGTCTGGGCACAGCCAGGCAACCTAGACTGAACTAGACTTTGGGGAAGGAAAATAACATTAGCTAAAGTGTGGCCCACCTCCACAGCTGTGGTCCATAGCCAGGTTCTAAACCAAAACAGTTGATTAACTTAAGGGAGAAAATAAGAACATTTCTTGACCAAGTAGAGATTTCCTTTACTGCAGAAATGTGAAGCAAATTGTACAAATATATGAGAGATCTGCAGTTAAAACTTCACTTCATCCTCTACTTTAGTTTTTCATCATTTTTGCATATTCACTGACTGGAATATTAAGCTTCTGTGTGTAGTGAATTTACCCAAGAAAAAAAAATACAATTTTTTGTTAAAAATTTAACTTTCAAAAACTGTGGCCTTATAAGAAAGGGAATCTATTCATTGAATATTACTTGTCAACACTAATACTTGCATTTATTTGTGTGTATAAAATTTTATAGTGGATTTAAAACTTTCATTGTATTTTGCTGATTACATTGTATTTTTAATCCTACGTTATTTGTAATGAAAATGGTTTATTGTATGAGTTTTAATATATTATTTATGAAGACTGCCTGAAACTCTTTAGTAAGTATAAAAATCTATTGAGTAATCATTAACATTAATCTAGCTATTGTAACTAAATGCTTTTAATTTGCATACATTTTCTTACATAAAATAATTTAGTGATTATAATCATAAATTACATGATTTTAAATATTATTACAAGAATTTCTCTGATAGTATTATGCACATTAATTTTTGAAATAAGTGTATTAAAATAACTCATGGTACCATTAAAAACAAGAGATAGCTTCTTCAGTAAGCAAATCATTCTCAATTTTAATTAGAAAATAGAATTCCAGTTCCCCATTATCTTACATTACAGCGCAGAATTCGCCAGTGTATTCCCCTTAAACATTTTTAAGGGGAATATTTAGAATATTTAGAATATTTCAAGGCAATTTTTTTTCAAGACCGGGTTTCTCTGAGGTTTTAGATGTCCTCGAACTAGGTCTTGTAGACCAGGCTGGTCTCCAACTCACAGAAATCAACCCGCCTATGCACCTGAGTGCTGATATTAAAGGAGTATTCCACAACTGCATGAAAAATTTGTTTTTAACATATTGTTTTTCTATCTTGCTTTTCATCACTGTACCTACTTGTTTTCCGCAAGCCCCCAAAAATATGCAGGGACTCTGTATTTGACACAAATCTGTTGGCCCGTTACTATCATTGTTTATTGGCTAGCTCTGTCTTAATGATTAACCCATTTTTACTATTCTAAGTATTTCCATGTTGCTCATCTTATCAGCCAGGGAGGTTGGCATTCTACCTCTCCGTGCTCCCCATGTTGACTCCTCCTTCCTACTTCCTCTTTCCTCTTTGTCTCCTAGCCCAGCCTATCTTGATTTCCCATTGGCCCACAGTGCTTTATTAATTAACCAGTATGAGAAACATCATTAACCAGTAAGAAAAACATATTTACAGAATAACATCTCCCATCACATCACCAACTATAATGATTAAAGCTCTCAAATTAACTGTTTTTGTAATTGTAATGTGAAAGAAAAAAGTATTCCAGACAAGTTAAAGCAAGTTATTCTCCACTCTCTACAGGGATATACTGTTACTTCAAGGTCGTCATATTTTCTAATTTTAACTAAATGTTATGTCATGGAATTCTTTATTTCACAGACATTTGCAGTGGTACTTTTTCTATTTACTTTTTTCTTACTGGTCAATTATAAAAACTGTTTATAAATTTTAAAGTAGATATTTATAAGAACTATTGGAGAGGAACATTTTATAGTCCTGTCTTCTCTGTCTCATAACAATATTACAATTCTTTAGTTGCTATTTATCGTTTTTGTTTTGTTTTTTGTTTTTTTGTTTTTTGTTTTGTTTTTTCTTTCTCTGGTGTATACCAGCAAGGAGTAGAAATAAATTATCTTACTTTCTTTTGAAATTAACTTAAATGGATGCTATAGGGAATAATAAATAAATGAATATAAAGGTTCCCAATATTTATAAAATTTGCCTATTTTCAATATGATATATAAAATTATATTAGGATTTTATTATATTTTTGGTTATTTTACATGATAAGATGGGAAATTCATTCAGATTTTTCTCCAAAGAAAGGTAAATGAGTAGAAGACACAAAATTCAATCGGCAGCTGCTTTAGACTGTCCAGGGAATGTCCTGTCTTTTCTAATTGTATTGTCTGTGCCTTTATAGGGGGTACCTTTGAATGACTTCTGTATATTTGACCATTTTCCACAATTATAGGGTTCCAAATTAAATCATAGAAACTGCTAAGAATGCAAAGGTTTCTGTGAAGAAATACACAATATTTTTCTCCTATGGAGAAAACAAATCTTTGAATGCCCAAGTCTTACTAAAATTATTTTTAAGACCTTCCTCTTTTCCTAACCACTAAATAAGACTTTAATGTTATCATTGTTATTTAATATGTGTATAAGATTTTTTTTACATTTCATGCACTATACAATGAATTCATAACAGAAACATGCAAGTTGTACAAAATGTTAATAAATAAATAAATTTAAGTAATAATAAGATAGTATTTTGCATTCAAAGTTGGTTTCAAAGCAGTTAGGAATAATTTTATTATTTGTTATTTGGCTTGTTTATGGCTGTAGGGAGCATCATTTCTTAAAAATACAGAAGCCATAACTCCACCCTGGTTGCATTAAGGTAAAAGCCCTTTTTACCCATTTCACAGAGAGAAGTCTGAGTTGCTTAAATTGCAATCTAAAGAAAAAGACATTATAAAACTAATCCTCCTATATAAAGGTTAATTCGTCTGTGTTTGTATCTATGGGTATTCAAGAAATAACATTGTAAATCAGTGTTCAGTTTGGGTTCATCTAAGTATTTTCTTCAAGAGACTAATTCCAAATATTGGAATGCTAGATGGTGAAATAATGTCTTTGACACTTCTAGTTTCTCCCTCATTTGTTAAGTTAAACAAACTTGTATTTGGGAAAACTGATCTAATTTGCTTCACCAAGGTCAATTATACCCTAACTCTATCATAAAGCTCACTTTATTTTCAAGACATCTTTATAGGATAGTTAAAATATTTTAACTTTCCTGATAACAATACAATGATTTACATCTACAATTTTATTTAGGATGTGCTGCAGAGAAATATAATTAGCTACTTCATCAGGACATTTCTTTTACTCTGTTGTGTACATATTTCTGAATAGGCATCATTGTAACATCTCATGAATAAGGCCATCTAGTGTTCTTGGTGATGTGTTTAAAGCTTTGAATGTTATCAAGGGAACTGCAAAACTGATTTAAAAATACACATTAAACTTAAAATAGAATACTAGGTTAGGAGGCAAAATCTAAATTTAGGAGCCTAATACAATAAATATGAACTGATAGGAACATGTTGTTTCTAAAATAATATTAAAAACAAATATCTATGTAAAGTCTACATTGAGAAAACAAGGTAAAATATGCTAATAAAATCATTGGCATTTAAAATAATGAGGCTTTTCTTTATCATCAGCAATACTTCATTTAATTAGGTGAAGTCATGGCAACAGATTAGATTGAGAGGCAAAGGTGGACTATCAGTAACCTTCAGTATAGTGGGTTAAAGCACATCTCTTCTCAGGATTGTCTTTAGGCATCAGTGACATTTTTTAGTATAAATCCTTGTTTAATGTGCCTCTCTTTCCATTTCATAAATGATGTTAATACTTCCAGAATTGTTCTAAGTTAATGTTAATTGAGAAATTTAAGAAATGTCAGGAAGCCTCACAGGTCCATTTAAAAGCAGACAAATTTTTTATTGTATGCTTTTTCTGACACCAAGTTTAAAAATCATGTCAGATGTTTTTACTCTGCACAGTGAGTAATTTAACAGTTCATAGACTGCTCTGAGTAGCCATATATTTTATTTTCTACCCAGATGCATTATCCGTTACTCTTCAGAGATTCTGATTGGCTTCAGCAAAACTAAGAAGAAAGGAAAAAGAGGAAGGAAAGAAGGAAGGAAGGAAGGAAGGAAGGAAGGAAGGAAGGAAGGAAGGAAGGAAAAAAAGGAAGGGAAGGAAATAAATACTTGAACAGAGAAGAAAATCACACCATTGCAATCAGGGAAATATATAGAGGGCTCATCTTGATTAGCACAAAGCAAATATCTACCTCTCAGAATTTTACATAATCACAATGTACTGCTCAAGTTGCAATTGTTATTTTACGTGCACAAAGGCTTCAATTTAAGATTTTTTTCCAATGATGATTTTTTCCGTATGTACTTTAAAATGTTTATACTACCTGAACATAGCAACAGTGTAACTTAAATTTGTCTGCATTCTAGGCTTGCTTATCTCCTCATGAAAGTGTCCCTGCTTTAGTTCACCAATTCGAAAGATCTTACTTCCTCTACTGCTTTCCTTGTTCTGAGATTACTTTCCTACTCTTTTCCTTATCTATCTGTCCTTTCTTAATTCTGGCTCTGGCACTATTAATTACCTACTCGAGAGACATTGTATCAGCAAAAGTTTAGGTGCTCCTCCCACTGCATTCTGTTTCTCTTTTCAGTGACAGGCATCTTGATCTGTAATGGTGTTCTGTGCTTCTGTTTGTATCAGGCAGAAGATGAGAATTTTATATCTCAATGATGTTGGCTAAGATACCATCCATTAATAAATAGGTTCAAAATATATAGCATAAAATAAGTAAATTAGAGTCATAATTTATATACTTACACAAGCCCAGCAAAATGTCATGTCAGCAGATTTATACTTGACATAGAATAACTTAGTAGATCTTAGGAAAACAAATATACAAATAGAAAGACAGCACAGGGAAACAGATAGTCAGGTAATAGAAAACCACTGTCCCTGTGAAGGAATAAGTTCTGCTAGTCCTTGATTGGTCCTTCAAATTTTATCATATCTGTGAATAATTGAGTTTCCTTGCCTCTGACATCTTGAGCTGTGAAAGAACTGTAAGTCTTTGAAGAAACAAACTGAGAAAGATATCATAATATGGAAATATCTCCCAAATCCCCAGATAGGCAGGATCAACACAGTAAAAATGGCAATCTTACCAAAAGCAATGTACACATTCAATGCAATTCCCATCAAAATCCCAACACAAGTCTTCACAGACCTCAAAAGATACTCAAGTTCACTTGGTAAATAGTACATAAAATGAAAAAATCTGAATAAATAAATATTACTTAGCTTTCTTACTTGACATTCCTTTAATTATTTTAAAATAAATGAAATATGTATTACTCTGATGTTATTCTTATTCCCACAAAAATTCCTCTCCCTGCACACAGAGCCCGGGACTCTCAGTAAACAGATGAGTGAAAAAGGAACAGCCCACATTTACTGTAAGAAAGTTACCACAAGGTATATATATATATATATATATATATATATATATATATGCATTAGTTATTTGTAAATTTACAACTCTAAAAACAATGAATTGCTCAGCAATTTTTCTTATAATGTAGAATGTAAAGAAGGTAGTGATATAAGTCCACATGTGCCAGTGAATAATATCACTAAGTCTTACATTTTATATGATAGAAAAAATACAATATATGCTAAAATAATATAATATCAATAATATAATAAAATTTTTCTAGGCAGTATGTGTTACTTAATGATATAAATATATGACAGGAAATACCATTAATTCAGCAAAAAGAAATTAACAAGAATACCTGTTCCATGTTCTTATGAATTTTAAATGTAAATAGATATTTTATGAAAGTGAAATCCATAACTAGGGATGAATATATTCTTACATAGAAAGAAGATACATCTGGATAAATTATGAGCATGACTGAAAGAGATGATCAAGAAAAATTATTTAAGTATTATTTAAGTATATTACATTTAGTGAGGATATATATATATATATATATATATATATATATATAGTTAAAATGATAAAATGTAAAAACATTGTGGTAAATAAAATATTTTTCTATTTTTTTATTTTATTTTTCTTATTTTACATATCAATCCCAGTTCCCTCTCCCTTTTTACCTCCCTCCCTCTCTCTCATGCCCTCTGACCACTTTTCCATCTCACTGCCCCCACTCTACATGTGGGGTGATGCCTTCCAGGAGGGGCCATTAAATCTGTCAAGCCATTTGGAGTACGGACTAGGCCCTCCCTCCTGCCTCTAGGTTAAGGAGTATCCCTCCATTGGGAATGTGTTCCCAAAGTACTTTTGTGTACCAGGTATATATCCTTGTTTCACTGTCAGAGGTCCCTTAGACATCTCAAGCCTTTTAACTGACACCCTTGTTCAGGGGGTACGAGTCAGTCAAATGCTGTATTACCAGCTATCAGTCTGCGGGGCCTGTTAGCTCCTCCTTGTTCAGGTCAGCTTTCTCTGTGGCTTTCTGTAGCCTGGTCGTGTCCTCCCTCTCTGCATCTGGATTCCAGTTCAGCTCAGTGTTTTGTTGTGGGTGTGTGCTTCTGTTTGCATCAGCTAATAGATGAGGGCTCTATGATGGTGGATAAATTAGTCATCAATTTCATTATTAGGGAAGCACATGTATGGTAGTGTTTCCACTGTTGCTCAAAGTGTTAGGTGTGGTCAGTCTTGTAGGTCTCTGGCCATTTCTCTAGAGTCAGTTTTCTCTTCAAACCTTTAATGGCTCCCTCTTATATTCTCTGTCTCTCTCACACACATCTATTTTTCCCCTGGCTCAATCTTCCTAGTCCCATGTGCTTTCCTCTCCTCCCCTTCTCTTTTTTGTAGCTCCCTCTCCACTCATTGCCACACACACACACATACACACACACACACACACACACACACACACACACACACACACACCCAATATGCTCAGGAGATCGTGTTTCTTTCCCCTTCTGTGAGGAACCTTGCATGAAACCCTTAGAATCCTCTTTGTATCCTAGTTTCTATGGCAGTGTGAATTTTAGGCTGGTAATCCCTTGCTCTGTGTCTAAAATCCATATATGAGTGAGTACATGCTATGTTCCTCTTTTTGTGACTGAGTTAACTTATTCAGGATAGTTTCTTCAAGTTCAATCAATTTGCCTGTGAATTTCACAATTCCAACCCCCTCCCCCTGCAGAGTAGTATTTCATTGTTTAAATGTGCCATATCTTCTTTATCCATTCTTCAGTTGAGGAGCATCTAGGTTGCTTCCAGGATCTTGGTATTACAAATCATGCTGCTACAATCATAGTTGAACATGTGTATCATTTGGGTATGTGTCTAAGAGTGGGATTGCCATATCCTGTGGTAGACTGATTCTCATTTTCCTGAGGAACCATCTTATGATCTCCAAATTGGCTGTACAAGTTTGCACTCCCACTAGCAGTGGAGATGGGTTCCCCTTTCTCCACATTATCTACCATAAATTGTCATTGGTGTTCCTAAATTTAGCCATTCTGGCAGGAGTAAATGGTATCTCAGAGTTGTTTTGATTTGCATTTCCCTGATAGCTAAGGATGTTGAGCACTTTCTTAAGTGTCTTTCAGCTTTTTTGATTTCCTCTATTGAGTATTCTCTTTTTAGTTCAGTACTCCATTTTTTAAATAGGGTTATTTGGTGTTTTCTTGACTAGTTTCTTGAGTTCTTTGTATATTTTGGAGATCAACCCTCTGTCAGATGTAGGATTGGTGAAAATCTTTTCCCAGTCTGCAGGCTACCATTTGGTCTTGTCAAATGTTTCCTTTGCCTTACAGAAGCTTCTCAGTTTGAGGAGGTCCCATTTATTAATTGTTGATCTCAGTGTCTGTGCTACTGGAGTTATGTTCAGGAAGCGATCTCCTTCCTGGACATTTGGTACCAGTTTGGTCTAGATACCTCCTATTTTCTCTTCTAATAGGTTCAGTGTGGCTGGCTTTATGTTGAAGTCTTTGATCCATTTGGATTAGATTTTTGTTCATGGTGATAGACATGGGTCTATCTGCGGTCTTCTACATCCATCATCCAGTTGTCCAAACACCATTTGTTGAAGATGCTTTCCTCCTCTCATTGTATACTTTTAACTGTTTTGTAAAAAGTCAGGTGTTCGTAGTTGTGTGGGATTATATCAGTATTTTCAATTAGATTCCATTGGTCTACCAATCTATTTTTGTGCTAATACCAGGCTGTTTTCAGGAGTATAGCTCTGTAGTCGACCTTGAAGTCAGGGATGGTGATGCTTCCTGAAGTTCCTTTATTGTACAGGTTTGTATTGCCTATCCTGGCTCTTTTTGTTTTTCCATGTAATGGTGATTATTATACTTTCAAAATCAGTGAAGAATTATGCTGGGATTTTGATGGCTTTTGGCAAGATTGCCAATTTTAATATATGTTGACCATACCTATTGAAGAGCATTGGCGATCTTTCCTTTTTTTTTTTTTTTTTTTTTTTTGGTATCTTCTTTAATGTTTTTCTTTAAAGACACAAAGTTCTTGCTATATAGGTCTTTAACTTGTTTGGTATGTGTTACTCCAAGATTTATTATGTTCTTTGTGGCTATTGTAAATGATGATGTTACTCTGATTTCTTTCTCAGCCCCTTTGTCATCAGTATATAGTAGGGCTGCTGATTTTTTTAGATTATCTTGTATCCTGCTAGTTTGCAGAAAGTGTTTATTAGCTGTAGGAGTTCCCTAGTAGTTGTTTGGGTTACTAAACTATCATATTGAATGCAAATAATGGCAGTTTGACTTCTTCCTTTCCAGTTTGTATTCTCTTGATCTCCTTTTGTTGTCTTATAGCTTTAGCTATAACTTCAAGTATAATATTGAAGAGATATATAGAAAGAGGTCAGGCTTGTCTTGTTCCTGATTTTAGAGAAATTGCCTTAAGTTTCTCTCCATTCTGTTTGATGTTGGCTGTTGGTTTACTGCATATTGCATTTATTATGTTTAGGTATGTTCCTGTTATCCATGATCTCTCCAAGACCTTTATCATGAAGGTGTGTTGAATTTTGTTGAAGATTTTTCAGTATCTAGTGCTATGATTATGTAGTTTTTTTCAATTTGTTTATATGGTAGATCACTTTGATAGATTTTCGGTGAACCATCCCTACAACCTAGGGATGAAACCTACTGGGTCATGGAGGATGATTTTTCTGATGTGTTCTTGTATTCGATTTGCAAGTATTTTATTGAGCATAATTGCATCAATGTTCATGAGGGATATATGTGTGTAGTTTTCTTTCTTAGTTGTGTCTTTGTGTGGCTTGGGTACCAAGGTGATTGTTGCTTCTTAAAAAAAGTTTGGCAAGGAACCTTCTGCTAATATTGTGTGGAACAATTTGAGGAGTATTGGTAGTAGCTCTTCCTTGAATTTCTGGTAGAATTCTGCACTGAAGCCATCAAGCCCTGGGCTTTTTTTTTTTGGTTAGGAGGCTTTTGATGACCACCTCTATTTCGTTAGGGGTTATAGGTCTATTTAAGGTGCTTATCTGTTCTTGCTTTACTTTTGGTAAGTGATAGTTATCCAGAAATTTGTCCATTTCCTTTGAATATTCAAATTTTGTAGTATACATATTTTCAAAGTATGACCTGAAAATTGTCTTAATTTCCCCCAGTATCCGTTGTTATGCCCCTTTTTTTCATTTCTAATTTTGTTAATTTGCATGTTATATTCTCTCTCTGATTTTTTGTTAGTTTGGATAAAGCTTTGTCTATATTATTGATTTTCTCAAAAAAAACCAACTCTTTGTCACATTGATTTTTTGTATTGTTTTCCTGGTTTCTAATTTATTGATTTCAGCCCTCAAATTGATTATTTCCTGGAGTCTACTCCTCTGGGGTGAGATTGCTTCTTTTTCTTCTAAGGATTTCAATCGTGATGTTAATTCTCTAATGTGATTATCCTCTCATTTCTTCATATGGTTATTTAGTACAATGAACTTTCCTTGTAGCACTGCTTTCAAGGTGTCCCATAAGTTCAGGTATATTGTGTCCTCATTCTCACTGAATTCTAGGAAGCTCTTAATTTCTTTCTTTACTTCTTCTTTGACCCAGGTATGGTGCAATTGCCCACTGCTCAGTTTCCATGAGTTTGTAGGATTCTGCAATTTATATTGTTGTTAAATTCCAACTGTAAGGCTTGGTGGTCTGATAAGACATAGGGGACTATACCAACATTTTTTTTTTATCTGTTGAGGTTTGTTATGTTGCCAAGTATGTGGTCAATTTTAGAGAAGGTTCCATGTGAAGTAGAGAAGGTATAATTTTTGTGTTGGGATGGAATGTTCTGTAGATATCTGTTAAACCCAATTGATGGGTGATGTCATTCTGTAAATATGTTTCTTGTATTGGTTAATGAATAAAGCACTGTTGGCCAATAGGAAATGAAGATAGGAGGGGCTAGGAGAAAAGGAGGAAAGAAGACATAGTAAGGAGGAGTCAGATGGAGTGACTGGAGAGAACAGAGGTCTGGGCACACTCTCCAGTAAGATGACACCATGTAGAAATACTTAGATTAATATAAATGGGTTAATCATTAAGACAGAGCTAGCCAATAAGAAACTAGTAACTGGCCAATAGCATTATATCAAATCCAGAGTCTCTGTGTGTTATTGGGGGCTGGCATGATGGTGAGCCCAGGCTGTCAGGGAAAAACCTGCTCATAACACCGAATTGAGACATAACTTCTGTCCATTCTTTTGTTTCTTTGTTAAGTTTCTGTCTGGTGGTCCTGTCTACAATGAGAGTGGGGGTGTTGAAAACTCCCACTATCAGCGTGTGAGGTTTTATGTGAGCTTTGAGTTTTAGTAATTTATTTTTTGAGAAATTTGGGTGCCTTTGTATTGGGGCATAGATGTTCAGAACTGAGACTTTGTGGATGTTTACTACTTGTAGAACATCTATCCAGGACGTTCTGGCCTTGAGAGTTTCCATGGAGAAGTCAGGTGTAATTTTGATAGTTCTGTCTTTATATGTTACCTGACATTTTTCCCTTGCTGCTATTAATAGTCTTTCTTTATTCTGTATGTTAGGTGTTTTGATTATTATGTGTTGAGGGGTCTTTTTTCTTTGGTCCAGTCTATTTGGTGTTCGCTATGCTTCTTGTACTTTCATGGGCATGTCCTTCTTCAGATTGGGAAAGTTTTCAATGTTGAATATGTTTTCTGCACCTTCAAGCTTGATTTCTTCTCCTTCTTCTATGCCTATTATTCTTAGGTTTGGCATTTTCACAGAGCCCTACATTTCCTGGATGTTTTGTGTTAAGGATTTGTTGGATTTAATATTTTATGTGATAAGTGAATTTATTTTCACTAGTTTATCTTCAGTGCCTGAGATTCTCTCTTCCATCTCTTGTTTCTGTTGGTTATGCTTGCATCTGTAGTTCCTGATTGTTTGTCCAGTTTTTCTATTTCCAGCATTCTTTTAGTTTGTGTTTTTTTATTGTCTCTATTTCAGATTGCAAGTCTTTAACTGTTTCAGTTGTTACCTTCATCTGTGTAATTGTTTTTTCTTGGTCTTCCTTTTCTTTAAGAGATTTGTTCATATCTTCCAATTTTTGTTTGTTTTTTCTTTCATTTCTTTAAGGTATTTTCTTGTCATCTTTGAGGGCCTCTATCATTTTTATTAAGTCATTTTTAAGTCATTTTCTTTGGTTTCATCTGCTTTAAATGTTGGAGTTCAAAGTGGTAAAATTTTAAAAGAAACATTAACAAAATTCTGAAGGTTATATAATTATAATTTGCATAAGGCAACTTAAAGATGGTATGTAGTAGAATTATACCTTCAGAATATAATAAGGAACTAATGTTAAAATGGTAAAATTGAAGAGGTTAAGTGATATGTGAGAAGAAAAACTAAAGATAAAATAAAAGCAATAAAATGCCAATGTAGGATATCAAATGAATTTGGGGGGTATGCATTGTTTCGTTGGATTCTTCTATGAAAAAGAAATAGCTAAAGATAAACCTTACTGAGAAGGAAAACAATAAACAAATATTTTGTGATTGATTGCTTTTCAGCTTACTGTGGTATCTCTACACTGATTTCCAAGAGGCTGTACCAGTTATCACTCTTACCATCAAAGGATGTTTCTCTTCCCTCACCTCCTTACCAGCATCTGCTATAATTCAATTGGTTAATTGTGGCTAAAATGATATGTCAAAGTTTAAGTGTACATTTTCCAGATGGCAATAGTTGTTGAGGATGCATTAATGTTTCTCATTAATTTATGTTTCATTTTTAAAACTACCTATTGAGTTCTATATACCATTTATAATTTTTCCTGATAGTCCAATTTTTTCTAAGTTCTTTATTATAGATATTCTTCAAATAGTCAGAATAATAAGCCTATGTAACTTATTACTACTAAATGGCCAATGATTTTCTTTATTATTCAGTTAGCTCAAATTATGGTTTCTTTTGATGTAAAGAAGCTTTTTAACAGCCAGGTAGTGGTGGTACATGCCTTTAATCCTAGCATTTAGGAGGCAGAGGCAGCAGATCTCTGTGAGTTTGAGGCCAGCCAGATCTACAGAGATAGTTTCAGGATAGGGTCCAAAGCTACAGAGAAAGTCTGTCTCAAACAAACCATTAGAAAAGGAAACATTTTAGATTCCTGAGGTCTAAATTTAAGCCTTTATACCATCACATGAAATGCATTGGTATATTATGCCATGTTGTGGGTAGTTCTTAAAAGGCATTCTAAAAAGTAAGGTCCCTAATGTAATTAAGATACATTAATAAGTGTAAATTAGAGAGGAGAAACTTCCTATTAAAAAGGATTTTTTAAAAAAACTCTTACTCTGTCTCAAAAAGTTACTCTTCAAAGTGAGATTCTAGAACTAGTAAAAATATGAAAGTATATTACTAAATACAGATAGCCTATCTTCTGAAGAAATTGAAATGGTGAATTTTCTTCTATTTGTTTCTAACCCTATAAAATCAAAAACAAAACCAACTTTCATCAATTTAGTCTGATAACTGAAGCAAGGATATCTTTCTAAACATTCTAGTTGACCAAGTTCTAGCAGAGTTTATGTATTTAAAAAGTTGACTTTATAAATTTCAAAACTGATCTCATGACTTGAGAGGTACTTGAGCTTTCCTCCCAACTAGAATTCATCTAGAAATATAACTCTTGTTGTTTTGAAGTACCAATTTTAGTGAGAAACCTTAGGGTGGAATTTCACATAGGTTCATCTAAATAGGTATTTTTCTCAGATCATAATGTTGTTGGAGTCTTCATATTTTACCATAACAACTTAATATTTTACATAAAAATAAGAGACCTATTATGAAAAAATATAATATGTAAATATGTAATGCAATTTTAAAAATGTTAAGTCAGTCCCTAAATGTAATTTTCAGAAAGATAGAAGTAATTACAGAGGAACATTGTTTTGCAAAATAAGCAAAGAAGATCCTTTTTAAGCATAATATATTCCAAGGAAGATCAAATATTGAAATGACAAACAGGATAAATGAAATGAGGTCACTAGATGGAAAATAGAACCAGCTATAATTTAACACTAATATATAATAAATTATGCATCATTGTAGAAGGTTTAGTCTCTCTTTAAAAATTGCTAATAGTACAGTAAGTGAATAAATGAGTAACAGATTTCAAATTAACTTAAATATACATATTGTTCAAGACTAAGTATTTATCATAATATCTTGAAAAGGTTTCCTAAGCATATTTTAGTGCCAGTGAAAACTGGTTCACAGTGTGAATAATCTGCAGCCTCTTCAGCAATGGATATTTTCATATCACACACTGCTAGTACAGTAATTTTTAAAATTTCTTTGGATAATTTCTCTGGCTAATATATAACTAAATACATAAATGAAATTTAATTAATTTTTTGTTTCTCTTAGTTATATACTTCTAGTATAAACTCCTTTAATTTCAAATACAATATAGTTACAAAAATTTTTCCTGAATTTATTTTTTTATTTTATTCTTCTCTCATATATTACATATTTACCACAGTCTCTCTTTTCCTTCAACACCCCCCCTCACCATCTCCTCTCCCCAGATCCACTGATCCTACTTGTCCTTCAGAGACAGGCAGGTCTTCTAGGGATATCAACAAATATGGCATACCAAGTTACAATAAGACCAAGCATTATCCCCTCACAAATATTACTAAAAGTTGGGATTGTTTCCTTACTTGAGATAGAGATTGGACAATGACAAAAGAATGAAACAAATAAAATAAAAAAATGACAAACAATACACATATTTCAATCATATTTCTTTATTTCTATGTGTTGATCAATAGTCAAATAGTAAAGAAACACAAGGAACTCTTGTGGAATTGCTTGATATAAAGAATGGTAGGGCTGAAAGATGGTGCTGCAGTTAAGAGTGTTTACTACTCTTGTGTAAGACATGACTTTGTTTCTTTGTACCTCTCTCAGATAGATCACAGCTCAAAAAGGACCAGACACCCACTTCTGGTCTATGCATACAAGGAACTCTGCAAATACCAGTACAAACACACACAAATTATACACATATTTATAAAAACTGATTAAAGATAGAAGTATTATCCTGTATATATTTGCACTTTTGAGTATTGCTTACTTTTAAAAAATCAAGATCTTTTCAAACATGTATCATTCTTTTTTTATTTTTAAAAGAAAAACATTCCAGTTTTCTTAGATAACTTTCATTTTCAATACTCTAAATAAAGGGAATGCAGCATTAAATCTCTAGAATATACTCCCTTTATTCTTTCTTTAATCTTTGTCTTGAGATTAGGATATAATTCATTTTTCCTTTCCTCTATCTCCCACCAACCCTTCTATACATGAAATTTTTAAGTCAATTATCTTAAGTAGATGAGGAGAATCTTAGTTGAATTCTACTTTTATCATTTAGTTGGTTCTCCAAGTGCAATAATTGCTTATTGTACAGTAAAAGTCATTTGGTGTTATCCTAAATCATATGTGATAGTTATTCTTTGTCAATTTGACTATATTTAAAATTAACTAAAATTTAAGGAAATTAAATACTCATTCTATCAGTTCTGTTTCTGAAGTGAACACTGACTAATATAAGCTACTAATGACCAAAACAGAATATTTACTGATGATAGTGGTTTTGTGATTGAGAAGTAGAAAGGGTGGAAGGAGTGTTGATTAGTAGTGAAAACAAACTTGATAGCCTTGCATACAAGATAACAACTGTATCTTAAAGTAACTATTTGTCATAAAACACCTAAAAATAATTTAATTATATTTTAATTAATTAAAAAAATAAAATTCAAAAGTTTAATATAATTTTTACAATCATAATGAAACCCTCTAAAAGATAAGACAATGTGGGAGCATATTTGTATAGTCACTTTGCCAATGCCAAGCCACATTATACATTTTCAAGACTTTCTTGTGTGACATAAAAGAGCAGGGAACTCTTGATTCTGTGTCCCTGACAAAGCAATTTTCTTTTGATTTGGTTTTAACTGAATTTCAAAATTCAAAGCTCTATGAAAAACAGAGTACTTCTTAGTTCTAACCCATTCCCTTAATGATTCCTCTGTCCCACAAAGAGTATAAGTGCGCTAAAATGGCATTGATATATCTTAATTTTCTTAGTTTTGAATACAATGTCTAATCTTGTGTGCTAAGACATACCCAAATATAATTTCCAATTTGCTCATTATTCTTTGCTTAGCCTGAAGTGTTTCTTTCAATTTTTATAATATATTCTCCTTCCTATTTTCTTCTTAGGTCCCACTACCTGACTATTCACAAATTATTATTACATCTCTGAATGTATTGTTATTAAATCATCACAGTTGTATGATGATATTTGATCATGCACCTGGTGAGCTTGCACAATGAATAATAAGAATTATTAAGACTAATTTCCAAAGTAATGTGACCAGTATGAATATTTTGAGATGTTTTCATTTTAAAATATAATACACTGCAAAATTTTATTTTCTAAAAAATATCTGCTGTGTTATAATAGGGAAGAAATATTTTGAAAGAACTGTAATAATTTAAATATTCTGTTTCTCTACAAATTCAGAAAATTAGTTTTAATTTGATTTTCTGAAGTTGTGGCCCATACAATGAAGACTTGTTTGTATCACATGGCTCTGTAGCAAAGAAAATTGATAATTACTTCCAGTGAATTTTAGTGATAATCTGAAAAGCAATGTAACATAAAGCATTTTTCTGTTGCTTTTACTATGAACCATCATAGATAAAATATATAGCATTTGGCATGAGATGAACAGGAAAAAAGCTCTATCTGAGAGCCTGGAATTCCTTTTTAGTTAGGGAGGCAATGAATAATGTCAGCTGCAGCTGTGTCTTAAGCTACTGATGGTCAGGCTGCCCTCTTTTTGGTAAACAACCTTGAAAATACCGTTAAATTCTTCTCAACATATCAGAAAATAAGGGACCAGGGTACCTTGCCTGTGGGGAGCCACGAGCCGCCGCCATTGCAGGATGGTGACTACTCCCCTACAGGATGCCTTGAAGGACTCTGTTGGGCAACGCCTCCTCGGACTTCCACGCTTCCAGCATGTACAGTAGGAACGGTGTCTCTGGCCAATCCTGAGGCCTCGGGTGTCTGCAGTTTGGCTGTGACCAATCAGGGTACGACCCAGGTCCTCTTGTCCCTATATAAGCAGCTGCATTTGGGTTTTCGGGGATCCTTGCTTCCTGCTCTCCCTTCAACCAAGAGGCTCCAGTAAAGCATGATTTGAGAAGAATCCTCAAGGTGTGGTCGTTCTTCCTCGCTGGTCGAGGTGCATGCTGCACTTGCCCATTGCCTCTCATGAACACTAATTATGGACCTTCATGCTCCAAAGGCTATCTTAATTGTAATGTTATATAAGCTATGTACTTTTATCCGCTTCTGCAACCATGAGTCTTTACGAGAATCATGGGAAGAAATATCCTGAAAGTGAAACCTAAAATGTTCAATTGAGGAAAGAAAACCAATTCCCTCAAACTCCATGTAAATTTCCATAGCATTATATCATTAATGTTAATTATTTTTTAAAAAAAATACAGTACAGAACCAAATAAGCTGCTCTTTCGAATTTCCATGCATGAGCAGGCACATATATGCACACACACACACACACACACACACACACACACACACAGATGCAACACATGCACACACACACAATACATGAAAGAAGAGAAAGGGAAAGAAACAACAACCTGGCTTAATCTGCTTTAATCTCTCTGACATACACTAAAATTCTAAAACCATGAGTACTTCATTACCTGAACTATTTCTTCAGGACAAAACTTATAAAAACTTGTCTTTAGTATGTTTATCCATGAAGTCACTGGTAAGATTCTGTCTTTTAAGGTCCTTGAAGAACCCATAGATGACACCAAGGCAAACATCAATGTACCAAATAAGATGATGCTTCCCAATATCACTAAAATATTACTAGAATGACTATAATTTATCCTGTTCTGTATATTTTGCCCTTATCCAAAGGCCTTTGGATATTACTTGTTTTAGTAATTTGTAAGAAATTTACCTTCCATATCATTTTTAAGAACAAAAGTTTTCGAAGATATCTCACAGTATATTGAGCCTTCTACAAGGCCAATTAGCATCAGTATTTCTTTTTTTTGCTTTTTTGTTTTTTTTCATATATTACATATCAATCCCAGTTCCCTCTCCCTTCCTCCCTTCCTCTATCCCTCCCTCCCATGCCCCCCCTGAACCACCCTCCTATCTCATCCCATCGCTCCCCCCCCACACACACACACACACTTCACAGGGTGTGATAGCATCAGTATTTTTGAAGACATTGGAATGTTGCTGGTCCAGAGGCTAATTACAATTTGTAGTGAGCTATCCTTAGTACCCTTAGTAATCACCCCATGACCATGCTGTGTGTGTGAGCTAACTTTCTTCTGACTACTAAGTGACACATTATGGAATTCATTCAGTGAACAGACATTAAAAGTGTGAGGATGTCACAGAGGAGTAGAACTTTACAGCAGAGATACCTTCTCTGTTATAACTGACTTACCAGACATCAATATAGTGACATCAATATATTGAAAAAATGTTTTTATTTGTGGCTTTCTTTCTTCTGTTACTATCTAAGCTTCATAAAATTGTCACAGAATATTATTTTAAGATGTAGAACATTTGTTTATGCTACAGAACATTTCCTTAAGGATGCAAAGATGTGTCGCATTCTTTTATGTTTCATTTGTTTAACTTTATGAAGGTGTGATACTTTGCCTGTCTAAAACACCTGATTTGTCTAATACAGAGCTGAATGGCCAATAATGACACAGGAGAAAAAATAGGCGGGGCTGACAGACAGAAAATAAAAGGAGGACAGATCTGGGGAAAAAGATCAAGCAAGGGGAAAGAGCAGGAGAGAAGACTACAGGGTCAGCCACACAGCCAACGAGCTCTGCAGCAAGACATGAAGAAAGACACAAGGAAAAATATACAGAAGTAGAGAAAGATAAAAGAGGAGAGGCAGAAGATAAGTGGGAAAATTTAAGTTAAGAAAAGTTGATTAAAAATAAGCTATGGCCAAGATTTAATAAGAAAGATTAAGTCTCTTTGTGATTTATTTGGGAGGTGAATTATGGGCCCCAAAAAAGAAAACAATAAAATTATCCAATAGTGTTTTGGCATACCAGTGTGAGGCTCTCAAATTTCAAAGTAGGGCCTCAGATACAAATTTAAAGCTTTTCTGTTACACTGTATATTTGTGTTTGTTCTTGTTTAAGATATTGTACCTATGCAGTCCATTTATGAATGTAAGGTAAAAGTCTACTGTTTGTAAAGCTATTAGTATAAACAATAGGATAATCAATAAACGTGGGTTACTAGTTTATCATCTATAAAAATAAAATTTGTAGATATGTTAGGCTTGTTTTTAAGATCATACAGAGATATATTTTAGATAGATAAATGGTCTTCAAACACTTCAAAGACATATAAAATATGTAGAGAGCTGCAAAGTGCCATGCATTAAAGAAGGCACTGGCTTCCGCCTTCCAGCTCCATGAGGGTGAGCGCTCTCTAGTGTGAACAAGCCTTTACTTGGTTAAGTCTGTTCAGCCTGTCTGCTTCCGCATTAGAGACCCTATCTGCAGGGTTCACATAGTTAACTGGGGTTGGTTAGTACAAGGGGATTTAAGCCTGTGCAGGGGTCCCCCATGGTCCCACAGGTCAGAAGAAGCATGTTCAAGGATCCTGATTAAAACTGCATGAAGAAGATCTTCCCAGAGTTGCTTCCTCCTTGCTGGTCGGGGCAGGCACCATACAAATGGTGGCCTGTATGGGGATTTTTCAGATCAAAACTTCGTGCAGTCAGGGCAGCACTGGTTAAATTCCCAAGGTTAGTTGGGACCAAATTAAGGCCCTCGGTAAACAGGTGATAAGGTCTCCGGTAACCCAGGTAAGTTGGGACCAAGTTAAAGACCACGGAAAATAAGCGGCAATAAAGTCTCAGGCATTGAGCAAGAGGTTGTAATGAACTTAAAGTAAAATTTTTTTAAATGGGGACTTCTCAGTCTCATCCAATTTTTCTGGCTCTTCAGGAGCTACTTTTGTCAAAGAAACTTAAAGAAAAGCACACTAGAAAGATTCCCGAGCAAATGTGATGCCATTGCATCTTGGTTCACAGTTTCAGGAGACCTCACGCTAGTGTGCTGGCACAAGTTAGGCAGGGATCTTTATTTTGCTTGGGAACAAGGGATGCTAAAGTCCAGAGTCTGACCTGTTTGCAAGTTAGTGCGTAGCTGTAATGAAGACCAGAGGTACTGTAAAGAGGCGATGGAAAAAGGGAAGGCTGCACTAGAAATGTTACAAGAAGAAAGATCAGAAGAGGTTGAGAGCACAAGAGGGTGAGGTACAGACGAAACAGATTCTGAGGAAGAATTACAAGCCCTCTAAGAAAAGGTTCAGAAACAGTCCCTTAAAGAATGGGGAAGGGAAGGAAAGGAGAAATGCCTATGTAAAGAGTAGGAAAACCCTCCTGGGACAATGCCATCTGCGCCTTCTCCTTATCAGAGTGAGGAAGGGTGGGGCCGAGGTACAGGGCATTCCTTTTGCCCTGAGGTCTGGAAAGCCATTTGAAATGACTTAAGCCTGGTGTATCCAGTTTTCCCGAACGCCCAAGGCAATAGATATTAGGAGCCTTTGGACTTTAAGGTCATCAAGGCTTTGGCTGAGTCTGTGATAACATATGGAATTTCAGCTTCTTTTACTGTAGCTTAAGTTGAAGCCCTAAATAGGTATAGCATGACTCCTAGTGATTGGAGTGCACAGGCTCAAGCATGCCTAAGCCTCGGGAAGTATCTGGATAGGAATGCCTTTTTAATTGAGTATGTCAATGAGCAGGCTGCAGCTAACCTGGCAGCTGTAAACGCAGCATGGGACAAGGACATGTTGCTTGGACAGGGATGCTTTGCCTATCAACAGACAGGATACCCAATACAAGTTTTTGAACAAGTAAATTGGATTGCCATAAAAGTATGGAAGTCATTACTGAATAAGGGAGAAGTGGTCACCTCACTAAGATACTGCAAGGCCCCATGGAACCATTTTCAGATTTTGTGGCCTGTTTGGTAGAGGCTGCAGGGAGAGATTTTGGCATTACAGCAGCCATAGTTGCAGCTATCTTTTGCACTTGTGGATTCAGTCATGGCTGCTGTGGCTATGAGTACATCGGTGCAGACAGCCTCTAAGCTAAATGAGTCGTCGAAGAATGTGACTACCACATTGGATGCTCAATCCACAATTGGTGCTCAACTAAAAGGAGGTTTAATAATTTTAAAACTAAAAATTGATCCAGTGCAGGAGCAAATAGATACCTTGTGGCAGCTGGCCCAATTGGGATTAGAAATGAAGTATCCAGGTTTGTGTGTTACCAGCATTCAGTATAAGAACTTTACATGTGCTGCTAATTTGTCACAACAGTTGTCTAGCCATCTTTTAGGAAATTGGTCTGATGACTTTGATGACTTAATGGTACAGCTGTGAGTAGCCATTGTTGCAGTGAAATCAACATGTATGGAGGCACGATTGGCTGCCGGATTGTCATCCTGGTTCCCATTTGCATGGATCATCTGTAAGAGTGGGCAGGAATGGGAGCCCCGGCTGTCCTCTTGTTGGTTATCTCCTTCGTGGGCCTGTGGTGCCTTTGCAAGATGAGGTTTGCTCAGAGGCAGTATGCAGCTATGGTTTTCCAGGCATTTATAGCCATTGAGGCAGGACAGTCTCCGCAAGCATAGCTCGCAGTCATGAACAAGAATTGATCCTTCATGCTCAGGTTGTATGGCTTAGCACTGCACTCCTAGTTAGCTCTGGTAGTGAGCAGCTCTGAGAGGGCAAGTCTGGTTGCATGTGGGTTGGTGTCCGAGGCCCCACCTCCAGGAAAACGATGCCGGATGGGTGTGGCACTGACTTGGCTGACTACCAAGATTCAGGGTCATTACAATGTCCACTGCTTTACTGGAGACCAGACCACTACCCTTTCCTGTTGCGTTACTAAATCAAAAAAGGTGAACTGTAGAGAGCTGCGAAGTGCCGTGCCTTAAAGATGGCACGGCTTCTGCCTTCCACCTCCCTGAGGGTGAGTGCTCTCTGGCGTAAACAAGCCCTTATTTGGTTAAGTCTGTTCAGCCTGTCTGCTTCTGCATTAGAGTAGCCTATCTTCAGGGTCCACATACCTCAATGGGGTTGGTTAGTGCAAGGGGACTTAAGCCTGTGCAGAGGTACCCTGTGGTCCCATGGGTCAGACGAAGCATGTTCAAGGATCCTGATTAAAATTGCATGAAGAAGATCTTTCCGCAGTTGCGTCCTCCTTGTTGGTCAGGGCAGGCACAGTACAAAGATATGCCATTTAAATGTTTTGTTAACCTAAGGTTTTTCATGACAGTGGTAAACATCTGCTCCTAGGATCATGAATTTACTTCAAAGAAAATAATGGCCATTGAAGAAACTCCTTATGGAGTTTTCATTGGATGTAGCAAGGCTAGCCATTTGAGCAAGAAACTAATTAAGGTTGACTGTTTGCAGTGTTCTCTGAATACTGGATATGAAGGACCCACAGGAAACTGACTGCTGAACTTTGCCAAAACAAGAAAGATGGTCCTTCAAAGATCCTCCTTCACAGAATAGTATGACTAATATTCTTCAGGACACAGTAAAAACAACTGACTAACTTTGCCAATTCCAAAGGGGGGCAGTACTTGAAATTTCCTGATTCCCTGAAAAGTATGCTAAATATTCTAGGTTTGTAGGCTGAAGATAGGCTGCACCAAAATTACGAGGATCTTTGAGAGGAGCCGGATGTCTCTGTCATTTCTAGAATTGTGGAAGTTACTTGAAATGTACTTCCTGTTTATTCAGAATATTACATCCTTCTGTAGTCATTGGTGAGTTAACAGTCAAATAATTCGATTTTCAGTTTTTTTTTTAATTCTAATGTAAAGTAAATTATGTATTAAATTTTGGAACAACTAACACAATATAGATAATGAAATATTTTCTCAAAATATGTTAAATACAAATGGACTAAATATTGTACATGTAATTCTTGTTTTGTTGTATGTAGTTTTACTATGTTAAAATTAAAACCTTTCATTTTTACTTAGAAAACAAGGGACAAACAATGCAGAATATTATTTTTAAATGTGTTATATTAATTTATACTGGGGAACTTTAATTATGCAAAGATTTGTTGCATTCTTTTATGTTGCATTTGTTTAAATCTGTGCAGCTGTGTTTACTTTGCCTGTGTAAACACTTGATTGGATCAATAAAGAGCTGAACAGCCAATAGCAAGGCAAGGCAAACAATAGGTGGAGCTGGCAGACAGAAAGAATAAAAAGGAAGAAAGATCAAGGAAGGAGAAAGAGAGGAAGTCTCTAGGGGCCAGCCACCCAGCTACACAGCAAGCCAAAGAGAGATAAGTAAAGAAAGGTATACAGAAATAGAGAAATATAAGAGTCCAGCAGCAAAAGATAAATGGGATAATTTAAGTTAATAAAATCTGACTAGACTAGAAACAAGCCAAGCTAAGGCCTGCACTTACAAGAAAGAGTAGGACTCTGTGTGATTTATTTGGGAGCTGGGTGGTGGGCCCTCAAAAGAGTAAAGAGTAAAAACAACCAACTACAGAAAAGCGTTTATATATAGGAACATGGAATTTGAGCAATCTAAGCCTATGATTCCCAATCCATGATCAGTCATATTTGGCCCCAAGCAAATTATCTCTTTGACCCTTTAAAGTAAGAGTGGTATTATTTCATTACTTTCTGCTGTTAAACCACCCCTCTAGATGGAAAAATACTGCACAGGGCTTTTTCATCATAACAAATCAAATCTTCACATATGATTAAGCAGGGAATTTGAGCTTCCCCTCTCTTTCTCTGTTCAGTTCAGTAATTAGTAGGCAAGATTTCATTTCTTGCAATTTCTCATGTAAATTCCAGCTAGCAGCTTTCTTTAATGAATTATATGCAGCTCATCCTCCCTAAGGTCAGTATTAAAATGAGTCCCTAGAAGTTATGCTACTGAACCTTGGAGGCTAAAAACAAAAAAGAATCACTAGTGGCATGCTCTTTCCATATTTGCTTCTGTGTTCATGCTCTGAAGAAATTTTACCTTTATAATTTCTTTCCTTACAATGAATTCTATTTCAGAAGGCACCCTAGTCTTTCAAGATGCAAGATCATTATTAGGCATTGTTCTTTTTATAGTCTTTCATATATTTAATTTAATTTATATTAAATTTAAAATGCCATACCAATCCAAGTTTCCTCTCTGGTAGGGAATTGATTTTTTTTTCTAAATGTCAAAGAAAGAGACAGCTGTGTGTAAATCTGATCAAACTGGGACACTGATGTCGTTCCCTACTACACTCTGCTATCTGCACTCACACACTGCTCTGTATGTCTTTCTGAGATCTGTTATGTATAGACTTGGCCTGTGAGTCAAAGGTGGATGCAGAGGTCTTCAAAGTACTTAAAAAAATACCACTCGAAATGACTTTTTGGTTAAAAAATACATAAGCCACATGCAAAAAATGGGTATTAGAAATCAATATAGACTCAAAGACTGCAAACACACACACACACACACACACACACACACACACACACACACACCTAAATACATAAATGAAATTTGCTCAATCCATTTAATAAACTTGTAATAATGTGATCTGGAAGCCCACCATTTGCTATTGACTAGCCAGTTGGGTAGTTCTTCCTGTGGACAAATTATCCTGCACTCTGTATTCCTTAGTTTCTTGTATGTGTTTCATCATTTAAGCAGTGTATTCTCTTCAATTATAATTTTAGTACACAAATTAGATCCCAGATTCGGGATATGTAGTGAAGAGTCAGTAATATTCTTAGTACCACGTCAATAGGTGACTGATGTGGAGGATAGTAAGGACCTAAGTCATCTTAATTCAAAAACAATTAGCCTCACAGGTTGGGATGGCCTCAAAATATTCTTACATATGTCTCACTCCAGACAGGGCTTAAATATAGAATGAAAAATGATCTGGCACATAGTTCACTAGAAGTTACCACCCTATTGTCTTCTAGGTTTTTATTGCTGACTTGAATATCACAGCTATAATACTTGGTATTTTATGATTAATTTTTCCTTCTCTACCTGTCAGTATATGCTCCTAGTTTAAGACAAGGTGTCCAGTCACATAGTTTACTGTATTGTTTGCTTTTCAAGCTAAGCAATTCAAGATAAAGGTTTATGTATTCACTTAATTCTTGAAAATTCTTACTTGCTGCCTCTTAAGGATTTCTTTTAACCCTTTATTCTTTAAGGATTCTTGAAATGGCCTCTTATTTTTTATTTTGCTATATCCCTATGTTATATTATAGAATTATCTTGGTTTAAAATCCATGTCATTTACCCATTTCAACTTGACTGATATTTGAGGGCATTAATTGAAATTTTAATTTAACTGACTTTCGTCTAGACAGTCCATTACAGTGCTTTTGAATTACTAGTTGTTCTTTAGAATACTTCATGAGTTATGGTTCAATTTATTGACATTTACTTATCTGTGATCTTTCTAAATTAATGTAGGTAATATCAATATTTGTTGGTGAATTATAATAAAAATAATATAATGGCTTTTGAATTTAAATAGTAGTGTAGAGATTTGGGAAAGTATGGCCTCTATAGGCTCAAATGTTTGAAAGTTTAATCACAAGGGAATAAGACTCCTTGGCAGGAGTAGAACGATTAGGAAATGTAAGCTTGTTGGAGTAGGTGTGTTCTTGTTGGAGGAAGTGTGTCACTGGGAATGGGCTTTGTGTTCTCAAAAGTCTATGGCAGATTCATTCTCTTTCTTTCTGCAAACAGGATGTAGCTCCAGAGGGTGCCTATATGCTCCATGGTTCGTGCCATGATGATAATGGAGTAAACCTGTGAAACCATAAATACATTATATAGTTGAAAATAATTGGCTTGTTCATTGTGTCTTTTCACAAGAGCATAATGGTGTCTAAGACATATATAATAATCCTTTATTTTGCTTTTATTTAAGATCTCTGGATTTGGGGCTTGGGAAATGGCTTGCTTGATAAACAGATTGCCACAAAAACATGAGAATACCTTTTCAAATATAAAAACACCTACAGCTGAACAATGTGCAGGACTGACTCCATCAAAACCCTCCACCAAAAATCCAGGGAACCCAGTTGAAGAGGCATTAGGAAGACTGTAAGAGCTAGAGTATATAAATAAGATCAAGAAACCATGTCTTCTAACAAACAGCCTGACCAATTCACATATAAACTTGTAAAGACTTTGGCAGTATGCAAGGTTCTGAACAGATCTATACCAGGTGAGGTGTCAGCACTAAATACAGAAGTTAACCCAAACTCCCATCTCTAACCCAGGAAATCTATGCAATATTTAATTGTTCAAAATGAAAAATTAATTTTTCTCCAATAGAGTCTCACTAGATATATAATATACTCTTAAGGTCAGGCCACATGCTCAACATAAGATGGCAAACACAGAAAAAAAATTCAAGGGTATTTTTGGAGCCTCTTTGTGTCATAATGCTTTGTCTGGGTTTTCTTTGTTTTTTCTAGCAGGATTTTTGCATGTATGCTATAGTTTCTGATTTTATATTTTTATAGAGTTTCTGCATGTGCAACTGCTTGTCTCTATTTTTACATTTTTGACCCTTTTTCTTTGACTCTGTTGTGTTTGTTTGTTTTGTACTATTTTGGTTTGTTTGTTATTTTTATCAAATTTATTCATCATTATTGTTTTTCAGTACCTGTTTTTATCTTAAAGAGAAAAAAGAAATGGTATGTATTTGAGTAGGTGAGGAAGTTTGGAAAATCTGGGAGAATATGGAGGAGGGGAAACTATCAGAATATGTTATATTCAAATTCCTACTATATAACACACACACACTCACAGAGGCAGTTACACAATATTAGTGTAAAATCCAGGAAGAATATAACATACCTGAAATCCAAGTACTGAGGAAGTGGACACAGGAGGATCTTTATTGCTTGCTGATAATCTGAGCTAGCTGCATCAGTGAAGTCAGGTTCAGTCATAGACGGCGTCTCAAAAACTTGATAGGCATTAGTCTATACCTACCTTTCTTTGATGGCTCTTTATGTAATCTAAGTATCATAGTAATTCTGCCATTGAAAAATAATTGGGAAAAGTTCCTTATATTTTATGTTTTGAAATAATTTAAGGAATATTAGGGTTAACTTGTCTTTGAAAGTCTGGTAGAATTCTGAACTAAAAGCAGCTGGCCTATGATTTTTTGTGTTAGGAGACTTTTAATTATTACCTCAATTTCACTAGGGTTGTGAAATTGCTTATATGATCTTGATTTAACTTTGAAATATAGAATATATCAATGCAATTATCCATTTATTTTAGATAATTCCATGTGGTGGAACACAGGGTTTTAAAATATGTCCTTTTGAAGTTTTGGTTTTTCTCCATGTTTGTTATTTTGCTATCTTTTTGTCTCTAATTATGTTCGTTTAAATATTTTCTCTGTATGCTTTAATTACAGATAAGGGTTTGGATAAGGGTTTTTCAGTGCCACTCGTTTTTCTCAAAGAACCAGTTCATTTGTGATTGATTCTTTGGATTGTTACTTTATTGTTTTTATTTTATTGATTTTAGCCCTGTGTTCATTATTTCTTGCTATTTACTCCTTTTAGGGAGTTATTTTTTCCTTTTGTTTTAGATCTTTCATGTGTAATATTAATGTACTACTATAAGATCCCTCCAATTTTTTTATGTAGACACTTAATACTATACAATTTCTTTTACAGCTGCTTTAATTGTGTCAACAAAAATCTGTTTTCAATTTTATTCAAGTCTAAAAAAATTTTATCAACAAATTTTATTTAAATTAGAAACAATCTTTATATATATAGTTCCCCCTCCATCCTGTCCTCTCATGCTCTCCATTGATACCCTCATCCACTCCCAGGGAGAG
Source organism: Cricetiscus sungorus (assembly GCA_030556225.1). Classification (NCBI taxonomy): domain Eukaryota; kingdom Metazoa; phylum Chordata; class Mammalia; order Rodentia; family Cricetidae; genus Cricetiscus; species Cricetiscus sungorus. Next base: position 31,990,875 of record JANBXA010000741.1, on the reverse strand, counting down.
TGAGGCCTTTCATGAAGGATCATCAAAATCTTCCAAGTCATTGGGGTAAAGCCTAGATCCTCCCCTGTGTCTCTAGGCTAAGGAAATTTCCCTCCATGGGGAATGAGCTCCCAAAATCCATTCCTGAACTAGGGATACATCCTGGTTCCAATGCCAGAGTCCCCATAGTCTGCCCAGTTCTCCTAGCTGATATTTATGTTTCAGTTGTTCATCTCTGCTTCTGCTTCCATCAGCTACTGGATGTAGAATATAGGATGTCATTTAAGGTAGTCATCATTCTCATTAAAATGGATGAGCATTTCATGTAGCTTCTCCAGTATTGCTTAAATTCCTAATTGGGTTCTAAAGAATTTTTTAAATTTCTTTTACATATTTCTTTCCTGGTACACTTTTCATTTATCATTGAGTTGGTCATTTTTTCTGAATTTGTAAGCTTTCTGTTATTTCTGTTGTTTATATCCACTTTTAATTCATGGAGGTCAGATAAGATATGGCATGACGTTCCCATTTTCTTTTACCTATGTTCAGTACATGGTAAATTTTGCAGAAAGTTTCATAGACTGCTGAAAAGATTGTTTTGTGTTTGGGTGAAATGAACTGTAGATACCTAAATAAATCCATTTTGTTTATGTTACTATTTAGCTTTCAGATCTCTCTGTTCAGTTTTTGTTTGGAATACCTGTCTATTGGCAAGAATTGAGTATTGAAGTCATCCACTATTACTGTGTGAGGAAAAATATATGACTTTAGCTGGAGAAGTATTTCTTTTATGATATGGTTGCTCATTTTTTACAATGGTGCATATGTTTACAATTGCAATATCATCTTGGAAGATTTTTGCTTTAATGACTATATAATGTGTTTCCATATCTCTACATGTTAGTTTTATTTAATAAAGTTCTGTGAGTTGTATATAATTTTTTGTATGCCTCACAAAATCTAAACATTTAGTCATCTGTTAGAATGAATTGTTATAAATTAAGAATAGTAGAAGCTTACAAAATTTTGTAATGAAGAAAATTAAGGAAAGTATTCAAAGATATAAGAAAACATTAAATGTTCCATCACTAGGTAACATTGTAAATAAAGAATATCTTTAAATTTTGATGTTTCATAACACTATGCATGTTTGAAAAAGCCATGAGATAAAATAAGTATATGCATTTGTAATTACATACATATAGTGTGTATAAAGTTATAGCATTTGGAGTGATGATGTTAATTCAGAAAGCCTTAAACTATCTAATAGCTCCCAGTGCCAGGCATGTGAAACCTATTTTCCAATTGTTGTCAGAGGGCTACAGGATACTCTCTAAGTAATATGGACTATAGGCATTCCTTTTGCATGCCTGACACAACATGAAGATACGACCCAATTTTTGAGAACATCACACACTCAGATCCCAGTAGTTAGAGGACTGGAGTTGGAATTGCCCTTGAAGACTTCTCTCTGAAGTTTTTCTCATACTGTCTAAGGAGATTATACAAGGTGACAAAGAAGAAAAATAATTGCCCTACTCAGATGTAAACTTATTTACAAATGATCAACATGACAAGATACCAAATAAACAAAAGTAACACTTGTACCTTGGGGTTAACCAAATGTTGTCTAATTGGACTTAAATACTATTAAAAAGAGAATATGTGTGTGATACTGTAAATTCAACCCTTTCCCATGGCTCTTGAACTTATTGACCCTATAAGAGAACATGCTAGTAAATTTCCCAAAACCAGTACAATATCTAACATATTCTGGATAGTATTCTTATGCTCACAGCGGAGTGTAGCTCTCTACACCACATTAAATATGATGATTATTGCAGAAATCCAGAAGTGACCAACATACAGAGAAAAAGTAACAGTTGAAGGCCAAATGATGATTGATACATTCTCAATACAAGCACCACAAATAAGGCTTAAGGAACCCTGCATAACAGGGGACAGAAATATTAAAAAAAAAAGCCATAGGACAATGACTCTGCTCTTCAGTAGTTTCTTCTATATAATAGAGAAAATGCATCAGTGGAACCTCAACACCATGGTGACTTAAACAATATCTGTTGTATGACAACCAGTTGGGACAATATGTGGATGATGGGTATCCCACAAAACTATAACTCTAAATAAATTATTGTATGGAGTAAATGGCTCCTGAAAAATGGAATGTCTGCCTTCTCCAAGGACAAGCTTCCTAATAGACATGCAATCTCAGTAAGACCTAAATATATACATATAAAAACAATATTAAATGGATATAACAGGCTATAGTTTATGAGTATAGCCATAACAATTAAAGAAGGAAAGGTCATAAATTTTTTGGAAGTATATGGAACACAGGCAAAATTGGAGTAGGAAAAAGGTGTGGAGATAATTCATTATGTTCATGTATGAAATTCTCAAAAATATATTAACAATTCTGCTTACTGAAATATTCTCATGTAGAATTGAGAAAGGGCCAAGACCTTTTCCCTTGTATGGATGTTGTGCAAGGCATCCCACCATATGGAATGGGCTCCAAATAGGGGGGAGGTGAAGGTACAAAAAGAGGAAAAGAAGGAGGAACTGTGGTGGCATATAAAATAAACTTTAAAAATTTAAAACACTAACAGTACAGCACAGAACAAGTAAAAATAAGTACTCTCATGATCCATTTTTCTGGTGCTAACAACATAATTATATGGGTATTGGCAGTGTTTAGTTGCTTTCAGAAATTAAATGCTAGCCTGGCAGTGGTGGTGCATGCCTTTAATCCCAGCACACGAGCAGAGGCAGGCTGATCTCTGTGAGTTTGAGGCCAGCAAGGTCTACAAAACAACACAGAGAAACCCTGTCTCAAAAAAAAAATCAAAACCAGCAAAGAAATAAAATGGTATAATTCACAATTATACCATTTGCAATTAATTAAGAGAACTTCTATAGTAAGATTTTGACTTAAAGTCTGACCGTCTCACTTGTTAGGTACATCTTCCTATGAACAAACTCAGAAGATGTTTGTGGGCTATTACTCACATAAACATTTTCATACATGTGGGATGACAATTACATACTCTATACTACCATGTTACACATTTTAAAGAAATAGGGGATAAATGTTTTATCAAATCTTAATGATATCAAAATTTTACTAATAGAATTTTTATTGCGAACTGGTGACAATTGGCTGGCCCCATATAGTGACATTTTTGTCTCTATAGGTTACATTTTTATTTACACAACAAATTTATTATATAAATTAGCTTGCATTGGAATTAATTGTTACTTAAAACAAAATTAAAATAACCTTTTTAACCCTCTCAACTTTCAGACATTAACACTTAATTGTAGACATAATAGAGATATACTATCAACATTTCATTAATGTTGATTCACTCCAGGAAGCTTATATACTCATACTTTGTGAAAGATAGTGCTTTTCTAATTCTAGATGAGTTTACTCATTAAGAAAAGATTTGGGAGCATATGAAAGAAAACTCAAATAATTTCCTCAAACAAGAGGGACAATTCTTTTAACAGAACTGTCCAGAAATTCAGCAGAATCTTACTTTTAAGGCACTTCTGAAACCATTAAGACTAAACTATGCTTAGCTCCCTGATGCATTATTTGAGGCATATCTCCTCTTTCACCTGAAAGATGGCTGCTAAGCCAATAATGATCTAATTTTAACTTATGGAGATTAACCAAATGGAGCTTATATTCTCAGTTTACATACAATTTTCAGTATTGCTACACTGTCTATCCAGTTATATGTGCTGTTATCTTGATTTTTTTTTAGATGAAGAAAATGGCAAATGTCACTAAAAAGGGGATATATTCATTATATGTGGTACAGATATAGAAAAACTACATTTGAATTGAATGACAGTCTTTTAAATTAGTTAACTATCAAAAGTAAACACTGGTTTCAATTAAGAATGTCCTGACATGGATGGATATTTTTTTTTCATTTAAATCAGATTGTTAAAACTGACTTTTGGTACTCACAGCATTTCTCTTTTTACAGGTAACTTACCTAAGGATTCAGGAACAAAATTGTTGTGTTTCATTCCATTGTTACTACTTTTGAGTGTGTATATTTTGGAGGAACTTAAGAGCTTTTGGGATATTGAAGTGTGATAGGAAGTGAGAGGGCAATTAGAGGTAGCAAGGTGACATAGGATTATGGAGATACATAGCAGCTAGGTAGGGTGGGGTATGATAATGACAGTGAAGAATAGGGTGAAGTAGGAGTGTGGTTGAGTATGGAGGATAAAGGAGGGTGAGATCAGAGTAAGAGGATGGTAAGAGGTAGAACGAGATGGGAAGAATGCTGCTGCTCCATTTTGAACCTTGGAATGTGCTATTACAGCAGGTTTATTTTATTGCATACTCACCGTCCTCAATGCCTATCATCTCCCTAAAACTATCATGTGTGTTTAATTAGGATTTATTTAACCAAAGAGCTTAGTCCTTTCTGCATCATGAAACCTGAAGTCCTACCTCTATGCTAATGAAAAGAGCAGTCTACCCTGAATTCATTGAAAAGGAACACTGTGCAATGGTGAGCATCTATCCTGTGGATAGTGGGAAAAAGGAAAGGGTACTTTTGATTTCTGTAGGAATTATTTGTGTAATGAGAACAGATGGCAGGCACAAATGTATTCGGTTTTCTACAGACAGATAATCTGATGTCACCACAGAGATAGACACACATGCTTTTCCTTTTTCAAGTTCTTTGACCCAACTCCAGAATAAATAGTGCAGTTTTCCTGTGGTTATGGGTGTTTTACATCTTGCTGGTCTCAAAGTAAGAAAAGGCATATTTCTTGAACTGTAGAGAAAGGCTTCCCGGGAGGTAATGCAACACTTTAATTGCATTCTTATTCTACTATGACTCAAAGAGAAAAGAAATTGCATGATGTCTTTGTTCTCCAAATAAACTCCTATTCATTCTTTTGAAATGAGATATATTCTGAAAAATTATCTGGAAGTTTGGAAACATATGTCAATATTGTTCCAGACAGTGCTGGCCACTCAGTACCAAGTGGGTGAATAAGATATTATTTTAATAATATACTATCAAAATTGAGAAAAGCCACAGAAATTTTTAAAGTAGATGTTGAACACACATATGTGTGGAAACCATAATTAGCATTTCAGTGCTCAGTAACTTTTCTTACTCCAGAGATAAAAGGAGTTCTACAGAACTTTAAATTTTAAAAATTATTTGTGAAATAAAAAAAACCCTCTGCTCCTGAGACAAAATGACTTTCATAATTTATTAGCTTATTTCTTTACATTGGTAGTCTTTTTGAAAACTAAATTTTGAAAAGTTTGCTCAAAACATTTTAATGCACAAAATAAGAAAAAAGAGAAAAACTTTTTCTGAAGGGATTTATGCAAATTAGGAACTTGAATAAAATGCTTTAGTGAGCCCTTTAACATAGTTTTAAGAAAGAGTAACGTTCCTACTCTCTTAGTTTTTCAAAGTATGAGAACTCATAAAAAGTTGTTACAAGCATTTTAATTATGTTGTAATTAACTTTACTGGCAAATGTTACATTTTATCCTGTTTTGTTCATTTTTCCTTAAAGGGATTGTTATTTTGTATTTTTAGGTTGACTTTGTGATATAATGTATAACTTATTTTACCACAAAAATGTAAAATAACAAGACAGAAATTACACATTCCCATTAATTTGTATATGCTTTAAAGTTCATATTTGATATAGTTGATTTGTCCTACATTCATTTAAATATACTAAATATAGTCCAATTTTCCAAAAAATTGATGAGTCTTGAAATTAAATATTACAGATTCTTTTAAGGTATGAGCTAGACATTTCTTCTTTGACATAGTATCCGTTTCTTCATTCTCAGCACCATCACCTGACTATTTCTCTGCAGAGCAAGCTTTTACTTTGCAGAGTTTTGCTGACCCAACATAAATAGTGAGCTTGAAACTCAAATCTAGCTTATTACAGCACAGCTGCATTGAATGGTATAAACATGAACATATGACATTGTCCAGTATCGACTGCTATTTTTTTACTTACTAAATAAAAATATCATGATAATATGAGTGTCTGGAAATCTGGACAGCACACTTCTACAGTGCTGTTTAAAGGCCTGGAGAGGAGAAAGAGTTGGTGTATATCAATTACAAGAAACAGATCTGTTCAAAAAGATTTACAGTTTGAACAGAAATTTCAAAATATATCTAAGTGAATCTTATAAAAACAGAGCCCAGACCCCTTCCTTTTTATTTCTACTCGTTATTTGAATTACACGAAATACAGAAACGCATATAAAATAGAAGATATACTTCAAACTGCCGAGCACCTGCATTGAAACTTAGTTCATGTAAATGAGTTCCAATGTCGTAATTGAACCATGCAGCAACAGAAATTTAGTGTCTCCTTGGAGTCTCACGCAGTGATTCAACATTTATTTTAGGGTATGGAACAAAGCTGACTGTGACTTTACTGTGACAATTAAATATTTGTGGAATGATAGAAGTTCCCCCATTTACTTATGAAATGTACGCCTATTAGCATAAAGCAGAAGTCTTCACTGTGAAGCCTTTTTAGCCATTCTCTGCTGACCTCATCTAAGTCTAAAAGGCAGAGACATTTGTTAACCTACCCTAAGAATAGAAAACAACCATCGTGTCTGTGAGATATGCTTTTCAACTGCGTAGTCTTTATTAAACATTTCACTAGCTTCATTGGAATGTTACAGTCAGACCCAAAGTCACACAGATGAATGCATAGCGCTGGCTTTAAATGGAGCATGTTTACCACAAGCAGCTTTTAATAAATACCTCATAGTGCAAATGCTGAATGTCTATATACATGTTTAGTAAAAGGGAATCTTTGTGTCTAATTTTGGCTTCATTTTGTATCCCTTTTTAACATGATACTCTCAAGAGATCAGTGTAATACTTGCATGAATCCTAACACTTTGTTAAATTTTCCATCACAAGTTTTTATGGGGAATCCTGATACTTCGGGGATGTAGAAAATGTATATGACTCATCTGGAACTGTAAATCTAAGGGTAGTTTAAATACCTTTATTTAGAGAGAACTACTGTGTTATTGATTCTCTTTATCAAAAGATGTCTTGTTATTGTGTCATTGTTATATCTTGTTTACTTTTACTTATCCACTTATTGATGTAAATTAAACAGATTATTATACTCCCTGTAAGTTTGAGCTACTCACAGCAATACAAGCTGGAGCTATTGAGAGACAAACATGATGAACCAGAAATGAAGTCTCATGGAATTTGAAATACTCTATGTATACAACACGGTTCATTGTTCAACCTGCTATTCAAGCACTTGAAATTTCTGTTGTTAACAGTAAGGAATAAAAATGAGAAATGATAACAGATATATACTATTTCATACTTTTAGTCTTTTTTCCTAATAATATGTTGCTTCATCAAGAAATGTGATCTTGTCTGTTCCCAGCTGAGTCCGGTACTGATGACGGATGTTAGTGAGGTCAACTTGAACACAGAAAATACAATACAGAGGATCAGAGAGAGCAGATGATAGATAGAATGATAAGAGTGATAATTCCTACCAAAACACAAAATAGTTCTGCTATTTTATAATGGTTGGCTAACTAAATAACATATATATGCATAAAACCAAGAAAGGAGATCAAATACTTGAATTATAAAATAATTAAGAAGATATAAACATTAATTACAATGATTTCAGTAGCACAAAAATATTGACATAGCATAATGAAAAATCATAAATATGTAAAGCTATTATGCTAATGAAAAATTCAAAAACATTTAAGTAGATAGAAATGCTAACCCCCTTGATTTTGAAAATTAATGCATGTGTCTCTGTGCATATGTGTGCACTTGTGTATGATTATGACAATATACCATTAAATTATGAGCAATTAAAACAATAGTATTTAGAAAATATAACATTTAAGATAAAATATATTACTTCATAAGTAAATATAATTTTTCATTACCTATTGTTCACAGACCTCAGTCTGACAGCTGGGAACCAGCATAGGATCAAAACATATACCCTGAATGTGGGGGTCAGTAGGGAGGCCTGGGGCAGTGGTACCAGTATTTATCCCTAGTGCATGAATGGGCTGTGGGAGCCTATTCCACATAGAGGGATACTCTCTCAGCCTTGATACACTGGGAAGAGCCTAGGCCCTGCCCCAAATGATGTGTCAGACTTTGATGATCCCTCATGGAAGGCCTCACCCTGCCTAGGGAGTGAAAGGGGTGTGGAATGAGGTTTTGGTGGAGAGCATGAGAAGACTGAAGGAAGAAGGAACTGGAATTTGTTTGGAAAATAATATTGTCTTTAATTTAAATAAAAATTTATTTTTAAGAAGGAGCAAAATTAATTTAAAATGTATTTAAAATGGTAGAAATAAGAAAGTAGAATTGATTTTCCTACAGGATAAAGAAATAGAGGATTGTTGTGATGAAATGGTTTTAAATACTTTTATGAAGCTGAATTGAAAATGTGAGCCTATTCTATAGAGGTGTCTTGGGCGCATGGAACATCAATATAGAGTATAGCTTACTTCTTACACAACACACACACACACACACACACACACACACACACACATACACAACACACAACAAAAGAACATGCTAAGAAATACTCTGTAGCAGAAGCAGATACTGCTGGACTATGAAGAATAGACTCTCACCAGATTATATCATAATAAGTAAACACCTGGATTCACTAACTTAGCATTTGTAATGAAGGAGTTTGCATGTAAAACACCCTGCTCAAGATTTAGAAAGATTTAATAAATTATGTATGACTTTATTCTGTCATATTAGATCCACACAAAACCTACAAACCTACAAGTTATGCATTTATTTTATTAAAAGATAAGCTGTACTTCATTCTTCTCTGTTACAGCTGGAGTAAGCTTCACTTTAGGTTAGCTCTTATTTACCAGGCCAAACATCTGGGAAAGGAATAAGTCAGTTTTTACATTTTAGATTTTTAGATCTGTGTTCATTAAATACAAGAACCTAGAAATTTTTTCTGTTCTAGTAGATGCATATTGACCAAAATTTAAGCAAGATTTAGCTTAGTTTTATTATTTTTAATCATGTATATGCATGTGATTAAGCATGTGAGCATTCACGTCAGTACATGTGGCTCTCGATGTCAGAGGTGATGGATCCACTGGAATTCAAGTTACAGGCAGTTAACAAAACTGTTAGGTTTAGGTGTGGGTTCTAGAAACAAAGTACAGGTCTTCTTCAAGAGAAGGGCATTCTTTTAAAAGCTGTGCTATCTCTAGATCCCCTACAGAAACACAACTTTAAACAAACAACCTGTGAATTTCAATGCAACTGAAAATGAATCAAGAAGCTTAAAATATATCTGTACATAGTCAATATTAGTTTTTTTTTAATTCTTCATACTATTCTAAAGCTGTTTTTATGTGACTTCTTGTAGAAAAACTCAAGACACTAAATATAGAAAACATGTAATGCTAAAATAAAACTGCTGGATTTCATGTCCTTTAAAAGTGAAAAGTTCACTCATTATTGAATGTTTATAGACAAGAGTAAAGAAAAAAGATATTATTATATTAAATCTTAACTTGGTAGTAACAACTTCTCAGATTTTATTCTTTGTTCCTGATGCATACACAAAATGAAGACATATTAATTAAATATTTGCTGTTTGGAAAAAAACAAAACACAATCTGTAAAGCTAAAAATATCTCTTAATTTCCCACATTTGAATTTTTTATTACACTCAGATTTAATCCAAAGCAGGGAACTTATTACATGATCAGTGATACTCAATGACTATTTCATTTCAAATGTCTCTTTATTGTATTTTCTTGGTTGTTGTATGTTTTTTTTTTGAAAACTACTTAGCTGAATATATTTTTTAAAAAATCTTCTACCAAGGGTTAGAGAAATAGCTCAGTGATAAAGAGCACTTATTAATCATGTAGATGACATAGATACAACTCCCAGGAAAATAGCAACAACAAAATGACTCACATCCATCTCCAGTTCTAGAGCTCCAATTGCCCCCTTCTAGTTTCTCCATGCCTGTGTAACATACTCACGCACTTGGTCAACATGTACATATATAAGTAAATTTCATTACACATAAAATAAGCATGTACACACCTAATTTTTAGAAATCTCCAAAACTTATCATAATGCATTTATCAGTTGGTCATTTCTGATGTACTTCTAAAAGACTATAGTCAAACAAAAATCTTCAATCATAGTGGGTTTATGTACTTATTATAAATATCAATCTTCTTATTTATCCATCATAAAAGTTTAATAAACTCTCCACAAGAATTGTCTTATACTTGACATCCTTGAAATGTATTAGAAAAAGTAAAATCAAAGAAGTATAATAAAAAAACATTCTAGATGTTTCTAAACAGAATACATAAACAAAAGTGACATATTTACACAGCAGAGCATTATACATATGTTTAAAAAGATAACATCATGAAATTTGCAGGCAAATTGATGGAACTAGAAATAATCTTCCTGAGGGATATAACCCAGACCCAGAAAGATGAATATGTTATATATCCCCTACTATGTGCATATTAGCTGCTAACTAAATGATACACATGGTACAATTGTAAGACCAAGAGAGGTTAGGAAAAGAGGAAGGCTCTAGGAGGGACACATGGAAATTCTTGGTTTTGGGAAATAGAATGCCACTTATGAGTGGACTGGGAGCAAGGTGGAGCAGAAATTGGAAGATTGGGTGGGGAGAATGTGATTATGAGAGGACATGGTAGTAGAAACAAATAGAATTGAGGTACATTTGAGGCATGGTACGGAAATCTATTGCAGTGGAAGCTTTCTAAAATATATGAATGTTAAGTCTCCAAATAATGAGATGTTTGCAGTCCCAACTGACTACCTATTGTCACCAAATGAAGTTTCTAGTACTGGAATCAGGTTATATCCAATTAAGTTGTTGGTCAAAGGGGTCCATTGGAAATCCACAAATAACCAAGGCTGTTGCCAAAACAGGAGATTGATCACCACAAACTGATAAGGCCCAACTAAAATACCCACAAGTCTCACTGAATATGCAAAGGCAAATTTGGTGCCTACAAAGAACCTCCACACCTATGTTCTAGTATATTTGCAAGCTACCAAAAGAGAAATGTAAACATCCACATAGCCACAAAACCTTTTATCTTCTATCTGCCTAATTGCAAAATAAACTAGGACAGTGGTTGCACAAGGTTTGTGGAAGTAGCTAATTTGGCAAAAGGCATGCTATAAGAGATGGAACCCATACGCAACACTGCTTGGGTGACAAAGAACCAGAAACTAGATTGACTAAAAGCCTATGGTAAACCCAAATACTACTGGCCTTAAAAATACCTATGCGCGCCACACACACACACACACACACACACACACACACACACACACACACAGACACACGCACCATAAAATGACTCACATTTTTTCTTATTCTTTTCTGTGTCACTGTGTATTTGTAATATTCAACTTAAGAAAGTCTTAAAGCTGTATGTTGTATTCTTACATTTTGCCTCCTCTTCTTTTGACCACCTGCTGTATTGCCTTATTCCAAATATCATGGCTCTGACACTTTTTGCAATGCACACATGCACTGCTATATTATACTAGGCATCTCATCCATTAAGACTAAAGGACTAGAGTGCAATTATCTGTCATCCCCAGTCATTTCTGTTCCACTTTGGGTCCAAGAGATTGCCTTCATTTTCCTTTTTCTTTTTTCTTTTCTTTTTTTTTTGTTTTTGAACTTTTCTTATACTTGGATATACAATCTGATTCCACAGTGTGCAAACAGTTGTATGCAAAGTTGGTTGTTACCTTCAAGCATCAAGAATATTCTACTTTGTTAACTCTAGGTTTATGCTCTGTTTATTGGCTCCACAGTAATAAAATAGTTAAGCTACTTTTTAGAGCATTTGCCATGTTTGTAAGTTTTTAAGAGATTAAAATCATAATTTAGCTAGCCTTTCCTTATTTTTATGATACCATTATTTTCCATATAACTTGTTTATGGTTTAGTTTTCTTTTAGCCTCTTTGCCATATGGACTCAATTCCATGTTGTTTTTTTCAAATATACAACTTTGGATTTTACTATAATTACATATTTTACTTAATTAATTTCCACAGACACTTATTCCTCTAGGCTTAATATTATCTTCAATTTCTCCTGAGTTTTTATTAGATACAAGATATCACTTTGTTTTTCTTTTATGCAGAAATCTCTATTCATCCACTGTGGAAAAAATTTCAATAGTCTGATACAACACCCTGATAAGGCTCAAGATTTATATTTTTTAGGAGAGGTATTCTTCTCTATGACATAGCTATTACTCTAGATAGCTTTAATAGAAATTGCATATAGTATTAGTACCTTCACTGAATAAATATTCATCTTCCCTTTGTTTATGTTAACAGTAGGCATTGATACTTTATATCGAATAAAAATGTTGCTCAAAAAAATGTGAATCATGGGAACTATCAAAAATACAAGAGAACAGAAGAAAACACAAATGTTATCAATATGCTAGGATTCATCACTAAATATATAAATCATATTCAATAAACACATAAATTAGTCTTAGTATTTCTGTTTCCTTAATTCTCTCATGATATAGTTTAGAAAGTATTCTAAAACACATTTTATGTTATAAAAAGCAACATATTGTAATTACACTTTTGCATCCATAATGCAATTCTTTCTTCTTTCTCCATTTCAAAGTGTTATTTTTAGAGCATTGATAAACGAGTGGCATAATTTTTTCATAAGATTTACATATGTATTTTAAATATTCTTAGAGCCCCAAAATTAGAATTTCTATGGCTGTTATATGCTTACCATAAAATAAATTATGTCAATACAACTTGGTAAAAATGTTTCAAAGAAACAGTTTATATCAAAACTCTTTTCTCAATACAAAGTCACAAAAAGGATGGAAATATTTGAAGATGATTTAAAATATATACAAGGCAATACAATTATTAATGTGATTATCAGAGTTTCATGTCTTTTTTGAAAGAAAAATCCTAAAAACTTTCATTGAAACTTAAGCAAGAGTGTAATATTCAGATTGCTTAAATCAAGAATAAATTGGAAGTGATTGTGTGCAAGGTTGCCTTTCAGTTTGTGAACAACAGAAAATTTCAGGTTAAAAAATACGAAGGTTCATAGAAAATGAAATTAATATCAGTAAGAGTCAAACTCCTATTATAAAAGGAAATTTTACAAATCAATACCACAAGATGTACTGGTAATAAAGGACTTCTTATCTCTAAAGCCCAAATGCCAAGGGAAATTCTCATTTTGTCTCTGTCTGTTATGAGTAATGAAAGTTAATGTCAAAGAACTAAAAGCTGTAAGAGGATGTTCAGAGTTTGGCTAACATTGGGACTACAACCAGCTGCTTTTATTTTACAATGAAAGATAAAAAGTACTTCAAACCTAAACTATAGGCACTATAATTTCACTCTAATTTTACATGTAAAAATACAAAGAAATCATTTAATGAGTTTGCCCTTTTTCAAAGTATGCTCTTGCATGACTAACACTTGACAAATCTCTGAGATTTTGAATACTATTGTTTCACCATAAAAATGTTAACAGAAAGTTATATATATAAATATATATGTATATATACATATATTATACATATAAAGTAGTTCTGTTCCTTGTTTTCATTAGTAAACAGAAAAACATTAAGATAAACAGGAAAGATTTCATTTTCATGTCATTTTAAAGTTGGTCTTATAAAGTCATGTTTTATTGTGAATAGATACAAATGATCTCAAACACATTACTCCATGTTTAGTATACAGTACACTCCTATAAATGATTCATACATGCCATGCAGAGAAGGCTTCAGAAAAAGAGTGAGAATGAGAGAGAGACAAAACTCTCAAGGTGACACATAAGAAAAATGAAATTATTTCAATTGCATAGGCAAATTAATCCCAGTTAAAACATGACAGCTAGCAAATACTAAGATTTGCTAGTATATCAATATTCTCACTACTTTATCCCTACACAGTACAGTATCTTTCAAATATTTGAATCATTTAGAGATGTTTAACGAACTATGCAAATTACATTCTAGTTCTTCTTTTATGGTGGGAAATGATTAGCAATATTATCCCATGAGGATTATAAACATTTCCTCTGAATTTACAAATCCAGATGAGTATATGAGCTACCATCATGACACTGCACATATCTCATTGTGCATAAATGAAAAAGCAATTAAAAGGTAGCCATGAAAGTAAAGGCAAAGTTTATTCAGTGTGAATTCCACTTTGCTATTGGTTTTCAAAAGCAATCTAAATGTCAAATTTCTGATGCCAAAATTGGTACCAAGAAAAGTGCACAGCACTAAACTGCTAAGTGGAATGCAGAATTTAGAACAGTAGGTTGTATATAATTAGGAAAGAGTTTGTGCTTCTAAATATAAAAGCCCTACATTCAGCACAAGAAAAGAAAACCTTCTGGAAGGTGGCAGTCTGGTTGTATTTTACAAAGATTCTTAAGACAAGCATAATGTTAAGAGCTGAAACATAACTGCTCAGTTAGGAGACATGGGCTTTTCACAGACAAATGCGTAAGAACTTTAATGGAAGTAAATAGAGGATATTTTAGGTTTTACTTTTCTCTGTATTTAAATATTTTCTTGCCTTTCATTCCAATAGTGCTGCTCAAGGCAGAGTGAGGCAAATATGAAATTACAAAATCTGTTATATACCCCAGCCATTTATTCTTTCACTCTTCATAGTGTTTTAAGTGCTTCAAATAAATATATAAATAAGAAATGCTCACATAGGAAATGGCCAGTTCAGGCTACCTACTGACTATTGCTAAGAATTTTAGCTGGGGTAGATTCATAGGAGTTTCTGTTGTATCAAGTTGCAACCTGACCCCAAAACACCCTTGCCATCAAGATACTCTTTCATTTCTCTCCCCTCCACCCATTCCCCCAACTCAATACCTTATGTTCCCATCCCTGCTGATCCCCAGTCTACCAAGGAGATCTCTTTTATTTCTCTTTTCCAGGATCCCATCCTCCTTTGGGGTTTCAATGTTACCTAGCCTCTCTGGGGCTCTGGAAAACACCATTATTATCATTTTCATCTAATATCCATTTGTGAAAGAGTACATACAATGTTTGTCTTTCTGGACTTGGGTTATTTCATTCATTTTTTTTTCTAGTTTCATCAATTTCCCTTAAAATTTCCTAATATTATTGTTTTTAACAGCTAAGTAATAATCTAGTGTGTAAATGTACCATATTTTCCTTATCCATGTTTTTATTGAGGGACATCTATGTTATTTCCAGGTTCTTCTATTTCACATAATGTGTCTATAAGCATAGTTGAGCAAGTGTCCTTATAGATAATTGAGCATCATTACATATATATATATATATATACATATACATGTGTATATATATATATATATATATATATATATATATATATATGTCAAACAGTGATAATCTGTAATCTGGCTCCTATAATCAGATTGATACCTACCCCAATTGTCATCAGAGAGCCTTCATCCAAGGAGTGATAGAAACATATGCAGGGATCTACAACCAAACACTAGACTAAGTTCTGGGAATACAGCTGAAGAGAGTGAGGGAGGATTGTATAAATTGGGACATGGGTAGCACAGGGGAGGGTCAAGGGAGGGTCAAGGTCATCACAAGAGAACCCATAGAAACAACTAATCTGGGCTCATAGGAGCTCACAGATACTGGACCAATAACTAGGAAGGCTGCATGTAAATTTGTTATACATGTGGAACTATTAGTGGTGGTAGCAGAGCCTGTCCCTGATGCTTTGACTGTCTTCCAAGAATCTATTCCCCACACTGGGTTGCCTTGCTCACTCTTTGTTCAAGGGAGGTGCTTATTCCTACCTCAACTTGATGTGCCATGCTTTTTTTGCCACCCATGGGAGGCCTGCCACTTTTTGAACAGAAACAGAGGTGGAGTGGATTTCGGAGGTCATGAGAAGAGAGGTAGGGAAAGGGAATGGGAGTAAAGGAGGAAGGGGTAACTGCAGCTGGTATGTAAAATAATTTTAATACATAAAAAAATTATAGTAATTTTATTATAGGACTAAATACTAATGGCAGAGGGGAATGGTGTACAAATTAAAATATACAAATATGAATAATAAAATTTTAGCATTTAGACATAAAGAAAGACAATCAGATAGTGTGAAAATAAAGTATGGTAATAATTATAATAAAACAAAGATATGGGAGAAAATTCTTCCCTGAAATGTATCAGAAAAGCCAAAGACTGAGGAACTGAGTCAACAAGAGTAAGGTAACATTGACATACAGTGATACATGTTAAAAAAACCTGCAGGAGATGAATGAGAAACAGATGCATCTCCAGCTCTGGAAATAATAATCATTAGAATGATTTTGAGTTTACAAATTGGAAGCCATGACAATAATAAAGGTAGCCCAGCACAAGTGGTAGAGACAAGGCATGGATAGTGTATATATGTTAGCTTTAGTCAAATATCAAAGATTGTTGCTATTATTAATAATGAGGAAAATGATTTTGAGGATATATCAAATAGTTAGGCACTAGATAGGTTCAATTTGAGATGTCATCCACATACTATAGAAGTGCTATCAAGAAAGTAATTATAGTTCCCATAATCACCCTCTCACAATCAACCCAGAATATCTCTTCTATTTTGCCTTTCCAGGGAGATCCTTGAAACTCACTTTCAGTTCTCCTTGTTACCAAGCCTCTATGATTGTAGCATCTTTATCCTATATTTTACAGCCAATACCCAAGTATGAGTGAGTGAGTGACATACTATGTTTTTCTTTCCAGTTACAGAATACCTCACCAGGATGATTGTTTTCCTATTTCCAACTATTGCCTCAAATTTTCTGATTTCCATGGGTTTAGTAACTGAATAATGCTCCATTTTGTAAGTGTACCCATTTTTCGGCTGAGGGACATTTAGGTTATTACCAGGTTCTGGCTATTGTCAATAAAGCTGCTATGAACATAGCTGAGCAAGTGTCCTTGTGGTATGATTGAACATCCTTTGTGTTTATGCCCAGGAATGGTATTGCTGTGTTTTGAGGTAAATTGATTCCCAATTTTCTCAAAAATTGCTATATTGATTTCCAAAGTGGCAGTACAAGTTTGTGCTTCTGCCAGCAGTGGAGGAATGTTCCCCTTGTGCCACATTATGACATTATGTCAAGCATAATTTGTATATTTTTTTATCTTAGCTTTGTGACAGGTATAAGATGAAATCTCAGAGTTGTTTGATTTGCATTTCCATGATAGCTAAGTATGTTGAACATTCTTTTAAGTATTTTCTACTATTTGGCATTCTTCTATTGGGAATTCTCTGTTTAGGCTGGTACTCAATTTTTAAAAAGAATTATTTGTTCTTTTTATTTCTAGTTTCTTAAGTTTTTCATATATTTAGGATATCAGCTCTCTGTTGCATGTGAGATTAGTAAAGATCTTTTTCCATTCTGTAGGCTGTTGTTTTGTCATATTGATAGTGTCCTTTGCCTTGGATAGTGTCCTTTGCCTTGCAGAAGCTGTTCAGTTTCAGGAGGTCCCATTTATTAATTGTCAATCTTAGTGTCTAAGCTACTGACTGGTATTCTATTCAGGAATTTATTTCATGTATCAATGCATTTTCTTCTATCAAACTCAATGTAACTGAGTTCATGGTAAAGTTTTAATCCACTTAGAGCTGGGTTTTGCAAACGGTGCTAGAGATAATATTTCTGCATTCTTCTTCATGACACCATTCAGTTATGCCAGCACTATTTGCTTAAGATGCTTTCTTTTTTTCTATTGTATAATTTTGGCTTCTCTGCAAAAAAAAATGTGTCCATAGGTGTGTGGATAAATCCGGGGTTTTGATTTGATTCCATTGATCAATGTATGTGTTTTTATACCAATATCATGTGGTTTTATAACTATAGCTCTATAGTACAACTTGAGGTCAGGGATGGTATTAAGTTGGGAGATGAGTGAAAGAGCAGTACTGAAAGAAATGACTGAAAATATGGGGGGAATTTTAGGGACATAGGTATAAATCTTATGAAAAAAAAATTTCACAAATCTACAAGGGTGACCCTAGAAAAGACTCCTAGCAATAGCAGATACATACACTGTACTTGCCATCTTCTGTAACTATATTTAGTGACTTCTCTAATTGTCAGCAGAGAGCCTTCATTCAGTAACTAATGGAAACAGATTCAGAGACTCCCACAACCAAACATTAGGCCTAAGGACAAGTTACTGGAGAAAAGGATTTCTAAAAATGAAAAGGTGTGGATTCCTTCCAGACTAATGTGATCTGATCAAGCAAGACCCGATGAAGCAACATCAATGGGACAATGCTGCCTTGCAGACCACTACAGCCAGGATTAAAAATAAAAGAACTTCAGACACTCAAAGAAGCAATGGTGAATAGATTTCAGCCCTTAGAAGACCTTCAATCTGACACATCAGAAGAACTACAGGTAACGGGGCATGAAAGAGACTTAAAATTTTCTATACCATTTAAGGTCAGGGGAGATATCTATTAATGAAAAACCAACAATGAAAAAAAAAACCCAAATGGTGTCATTGCATATCAGTAAAAAATAATATGTATGCAAGATTTAAAAAGTATAAAGGAGGCAGTAGTCTCTTATGGCATGCACTCACCATATGTGAAGCAATAAATAGAATCATGGGCAAGGAATAACAAGGTAAACCCTAAGGATTGGGATCCATTAATATCAGCTGTCCTTGAAAACTCCTCTCAATTAGAATGGAGGGCTTTATGGAGAGAGGAAGCAAATGCTCTTGAACTTCAGGGCTTAAAGAAAGTTTATAAAGCTCCCCAAGAGAAAATTCTTGGTGAGAATCTTTATGCTGACTCAGAAACTCAATTTGCCTAGATGAACACATCTTGTCTCTATGCAGTACAGCAGCTTTGAATGTGTGGGATAAGGTTCATGAACTCGGGGAGAGGATAGAATCCTATTCCAAGATAAGCTAAGGACAATTAGAATGGTTTAGTGTATTCATAGAAAGATTGTCTAGGTCAGTACAATTAGAGGTAGCAGACACAGATTCTAGGAGAATAATCATAGAATCATTAGTTTATGAAAATGTGAATCCACAATGCAAACAAGTGCTTTGACCTTTAAAAATAAGATCAGCACACTTGGATGAATGGGTCCTATATTCAGCCAGCATTGAATATAATGACAATAACACAGAAGCTTGGGTACAAGAAGCCATAACTAAAGGTCTGAGAAGACATCAAGGTAACAGAGGTCTTAACTATGGTTACATAGAAGGTTGGATAGGAGAAGCCATCTCTAAAGGTTTGAAAAGATATTAAAATGTCAGATGTTTTAAAGTGGTAAGATAAGATGTCTAAAAAGAAATTGTAGGAAATTATTTCTAGAAATAACACTTCAAGGAATGAATTAAACAGAAGGCCTCAGCCTTCTGGGTTATATAGAAGGTGTGGCAAAGGCTGAACAAGTGAGCGTACATCAGCCAGAGACAAGCAAGGAAACCTTTTCAATTGGGAAACTCCAGAGGGGGGGGGTGCTATCGAAGGCCCCAATGTCAAAGGTGTTCTAAACATTCTCTATCATTGTGGAGGACAATCTCTCACAGGACTATTAGAAAATACAATGCCTATTGTAAAAATTCATATCGCTCTGGATGAAAAACCAGTGATGGAAGTTGAATCAAACATGAAAGAAGGAAAACAAAAAACGTATATTTTGGCAAACCTCTATAAACACTCAAAGGCCTAGATTGATAGTTAAGATGAGTAACAGACTGTTTGGAGGCATTTTTGATATGGGTGCTGACATAACTATCACAACTAATAAATCTTAGCCTCAAAGATGGCCCTTGCAAGAGGTAAATGTTCAATTTTTAGGGATTGGAACCCTGTCTCTGGTAAAACAGAACATGAGATGGATTGAATGTGTAGGACCGGAAAGACAGAGAGGAAGGTTGAGACCATATGTGGCTGATATAGCAATAAATTTATGGGGTCCTGATCCATTACAGCAATGGAATACACAAGTTAACATTCCTTCTGTATTAGGAACAATAAATGACCTCGTGATTGTGGAAAAAACATATTATAAAGTATTGCACAAGACACACCAAATATCTAGGTTGTACAAAAACAGAATACAAGTGCAAACCAAACAGAAGGACGAAAAGCCCTGCCCTTAAAATGGTTAACAGATGAACCTGTCTGGGAAGGAAAATGGCCTATGACCTCTGAGAAGTTAGAGGCTTTAGAAAACCTGGTTCAGTAACAGCTAAATGTTGGACATATTGAGGAATCTACCAGCCCTTGGAACTCTCCTGTATTGGTTATCAGAAAGAAATCTGGTAAATGGAGAATGCTTACAGACCCGAGAGCCATCAACAATGTTATCCAGCCAATGGGGTCTCTATAGCCTGGGATGCCCTTGCCTTCTTTGATACCTAAAGAATGGCCTACTATAGTTATTGCTTTAAAGGATCACTTCTTCACTATATCTTTATAAGAACATGATAAAGAGAAATTTGCCTTCACGGTACCTAATTACAATAATTCTCAACCAGTGAAGAGATATAAATGGAAGGTTTTGCCACAGAGAATGCTAAATAGCGCCACCCTGTGTCAATATTTTGTGCAAAAACCATTGGAAATAATTCATAA
Organism: Cricetiscus sungorus; assembly: GCA_030556225.1. NCBI lineage: Eukaryota > Metazoa > Chordata > Mammalia > Rodentia > Cricetidae > Cricetiscus > Cricetiscus sungorus. Next base: position 31,970,115 of record JANBXA010000741.1, on the reverse strand, counting down.
ACAGTTTCCACAATCCACAATCTATCATTACATGGATGATACATTGTTAGCTGATTCTAAAGTAGAATAGAAAAAATGTTTGAGACTGTAAATGAAGTTTTACCTCACTGAGGATTACAAATTGCACCCAAAAATACAAAAAGGAGATTCTACCAACTACTTCGAATATAAAATAGGTCTACAGAAAATTACAACACAAAAAGTACAGATCAGGAGAGATCATGGCCAGACTCTTAATGATCTTCAAAAATTAGTAGGAGTGATTTCTCAACTACAAACCATTATTGGAGTAGAAGGGCATGATTTGAAAAACTTCAAAATGGCCTTAAAAGGGAACAAAGACTTGAATAGTTCATGAATACTATCAGCTGAAGCTGAAAAGGAATTAAAATGGGTGGAGAAGAGGATACTAGAAGCACATGTGGACCATACGGATCCAAAACTAGACTATATTCTGATTATATTATGATCTAGAGAATATCCTACAGGGATTTTGATGCAGAGGGAAGATATCATATCATAGTGAATATTTCTACCACATGGATATTTCTACCACATAAACAGAATAAAAAACTATATATATATATATATATATATATATATATATATACATATATATGTATATAATAAAAAACTATATATACACACACATATATATATAAGTTTTTTATTCTATATCACATCATTTATTCTATATCACATCATATCCTATACAGGTCTGTCATGTCCTCTAGCACAAGGCAATGATGAATTTGATCAGTTATTAACAGGAAATGTGCTAAAAGCCTCAGAGTTTCATGAGAATCACCACGTGAATGCAAGGGTTTAAAAAAAAGATTTTTCTATCACTTGGCAACAAGCTAAGAAAATAGTAAGGAAATGTCCTACTTGTTCATTTTATAACCAAACTCCTTTACCAGCAGGAAGTAACCCTAAAGGTTTAAATAGAAATAAAATTTGGCAAATGGGTGTGCAGAATTTGGAATATGTCTCCAGCAATTTGAAACAGATATTTGAGTATTATAACATAAAGCACATAACTGGTATACCACACAATCCTACAGGACAAGCAGTAATTGATAGATCTAATTGTACTTTAAAAGGAATGCTCCATAAACAGGCAGGAGGAACCAAGACACCCACACAGATTATATAATGTTTTATTTACATGAAACTTTCTTAAAGCTAATGAAAAAAAGATAAACAGCTGTAGAAACACACTGGACAATAGAAAAAAAAAAAACTTCTGAGCTAAATCACAGCCAGTGTACTTCAAGGATGTATTAACCTTAGTATGGAAACCAGGATATGTGATAAGTTGGAGTAGGGGTTTTGCTTTTGCAGCTACAGGAGAAGAAAAGCTGTGAATACCATCTAATTTGAACAAGATCTGAGTTGAACAAGAGAAACATCTTAATGAAGAGAAACAGCAACTCATCCAATAAATTGATTCCCAAGAGATGTGTGGAGACCTCTCCAATGTAGGAGAAGTTTTCTGTTCTTGTCCTTACAGGAAAACAGAGAATACCCATCTTCAAACAACCAAAAGACCCTGAACATGTAGGTACCTGTAGAAGAGAAGATAGCTCTCCAGAAAGAATCACTAATGAAGAAAAATCTGATTTATGGTAAAAAAAAATTATTTAATTCTAGTAAACTATTTCTATAGATAAATTTATTTCTCTTTACTATCTAGTATTCTTATAGTCCCAATTAATATAAACCAAAACTGGGTTTGGAGTTGGATTTGGCTTTCCTTCTCTAAATTTAAGCATGTTTTTAAGATTAAATTCACAGTTTCTGCCTTATATCAAGGAGACAATAGATGTAAGGCAAAAGAAAACAAAATCTGGGGACTAATTTGCTTATACGATTTTCTCTCTGAAATCCTAATTTTCTCATACACATTTTAATGCTTACTGTTTCTTTTCCCTATAATCATACCTTAAAACTTGAAAATTTTACTTTGATATTGATGTTTAAGTTTTCCACAAGGAATATTAACAATTCCTAACAGCAATCTTTGAACTCTCCAGACTCAACCTGATGCATCTGTACTACAAATATCACCCTAAAACCGGTTCGAGACAGTTTTACTAGAGACAACTACTGATTAGCTAGCTGTAATGGTGCACCTTCTTATTACACCCTGGCCAGAGTTTCAGATAGAACTCCAGTCAAGCATTTCTTGCCACACAGAGACTAGCTACATAAGTCACAGCCAGTCCTGTCAAGAAATTTGGTTGCTAAAAATTTTCTTCCTATAGGATCCCATGGAGGAATTATTGTCCCATTTCAGCAGGAAGGAATCTTAAGATAACGATGCCCCCTTTCCCCACTCATGGCATTTAGGGATAATATTATCTTCTTAGGGTTGGTTTTAGTTACATAGGATTGGGGAAGGGAGGTGATGCTTTAGACTCGGTTATCACATTTAGACATGGATAGGGTTTGGTTGGAAAAGGTATGGATTAAATGAGATATAGATAGATTAGCCCATTTTCTTGTGAATTATTTTAGTAATAGTGAGATATTAGTATTATACAGCTTACATTGTTATAGATTCTTATATGTGGTAACCTATGTAAAATTAAGTTTATATTCCCTTCCTGGAAGAATTACATATTATATTTTGTCATATTGTATAACATCTTTCCATTTATGATGTTTTGTGCACATTATCCTTACCATAATCAATGTATATATACTTTAATTTATGTTCAAGACATTTTGTATATTGATACAACTTAGGATATTTTTATCATACTGTTATTGACAGTTCTACCTCTGGTCTAGATGTTTCTATTCTACCTCTGTTTTAGGGATTTAGATGTGCTGGGACAAGTTAGGCAGGAATCTTGAGTTTGCTTGGGAACAAGGGATGCTAAAGTCTGGAGTCCGACCTGTTTGGAAGTTAGTACGTAGCTGTATTGAAGACAAGAGGTACTGTAAAGAGGCGATGGAAAAACTGAAAGCTGCCCTAGAAATGTTGCAAGAAGAAAGATCAGAAGAGGTTGAGAGCACAGGAGAGTGAGGTACAGACGAAACAGATTCTGAGTAAGAATTACAAGCCCTCATAGAAAAGGTTCAGAAACAATCCCTTAAGAGGCAGTGGGGGAAGGGAGAGGAGAAATGGCAATGTGGGGAGGGACCCTCCTGGAACAATGCCTTTGGTGCCTTCACCTGATCAGAGTGAGGAAGGGTGGGGCTGAGGTACAGGGCATTCCTTTTGCCCTGAGGTCTGGAAAGCCTTACGAAATGACTTAAGTCTTGAACAAGTAAATCAGATTGCCATTAAAGCATGGAAGTCATTACCTAATAAGGGAGAGGTGAATGGTAACCTTACTAAGATTCTGCAAGGCCCAATGGAACCATTTTCAGATTTTGTGGCCTGTTTGGTAGAGGTTGCAGGGAGAGATTTTGGCATTACAGCAGCCATAGTTGCACCTATCTCTTTTGCAGTTGTGGATTCAGTCACGGCTGCTGTGGCTATGAGTATATCAGTGCAGACAGATCTAAGCTAAATGAGTTGTCCAAGAATGTGGCTACTGCCTTGGATGCTCAGTCCACAATTGGTGCTCAACTAAAAGGAGTTTTAATGATTGTAAAGCAAAGAATTGAGCTGGTGGAAGAGCAAACAGATATCTTGTGGCAGCTGGCCCAATTGGTATGTGAAATAAAATATCCAGGTTTGTGTGTTACCAGCATTCAGTATGAGAACTTTACACGTGCTGCTAATTTGTCATGACAGTTGTCTAGCCATCTTTTAGGAATGACACAGCTGTGAGTGGCCATTGTTGCAGTGAATTCAACACGTGTGGATGCGGGACTGGCTGCCAGATTGTCATTGTGGTTTCCGTTGTCATGGACCATCTAAAAGAGTGGGCAGGAATGTGAGCCACGGCTGTCCTCTTGTTGGTTATCTTCTTCGTGGGCCTGTGGTGCCTTTGCAAGATGAGGTTTGCTCAGAGGCGGGATGCAGCTATGGTTGTCCAGGCATTTACAGCCATTGAGGCAGGACAGTCTCCCCAAGCATGGCTCTCAGTCATGAACAAAAATTCATCCTTCACGCTCAGGTTGTAAGGCTTAGCACTGCACTCCGAGTTAGCTCTGGAAGTGAGCAACTCCAAGAAGGGCAAGTTTGGTTGCATGTGGGTTGGTTTCCGAGGCCCCACCTCCAGGAAAAAGATGCCAGACGGGTGTGGCACTGACTTGACTGACTACCAGGATTTAGGGTCATTACAATGTCAACTGCTTTACTGGAGACCAGACCACTACCCTTGCCTGTTGTGTTATTAAAATAAAAAGGGGGAACTGTAGAGAGCTGCGAAGTGCCACACCTTAAAGTTGGCACTGGTGTCCGCCTTCCACCTCACCAACAGTGAGCACTCTCTGGCGTAAACACGCCCTTATTCGTTTAAGTCTGTTCAGCCTGTCTGCTTCTGCATTAGAGTAGCCTTCTGCAGGGTCCATGTATCTCACTGGAGTTGGTTAGCGCAAGGGTATTTAAGCCTGTGTAGGGGTCCCCCGGGCTCTCGTGGGTCAGAAGAACATGTTTCAAGGATCCTGATTAAAACTGCATGAAGAAGATCTTCCAGGAGTCATGGTTTCCTTGCTAGTGAGGGTCAGGTGGGTACACATGCCCATTGTGGAGGAGACAGGGATGGAAGTGACCTGGGGGATCTAGGCCAGAGGAGGGGCACAAAAACGTTCTCTGGCCAGCAGCATGTGGACAAGAGTGCATCTGAAGAAACCTTCTGGTGTTCATCTGTCTGTGATGTAAGTTATTTCTCCCTGAATAAACATCTATTTGGTATATTTGTTTATTCCAATCCTTAATAAACCACGATAGTTACTTTTAAGAAATACCAGACCTGTAAAGAAGATAAGAAGTCACTTAGGATTTATAATGGAAATATTATTTATCTTTCTTATATCTTAGGGAATTATGGCCAAGAAAGAAATAAAGAACACATGAGACTGAAGATCCTTAATGTTAGTGTATACAATTTCCAAACTTCATCTCTTCTCCACCAGCCATTTCTTTCCAAATTCACATCTATTTCTACTACTTCAAATATCACCCACACAACATGTTCAGTGACATTCAAGAGATTCCTTCACTTTACATGCATTCTTAAAAAGAACATTCATGTCTTTGCACTCTCTATCTATAGAAACACCAGCTTCAACCTAGTTTCCAAAACTGAAAACCAGGATCCTCTTTAGCATTCCCTTCTCTCTGTGCACATCTGAAACCATATTTGCTATACGTCATCTATATAGTCTGTTCCAGTAACTCTTTACCATACTCTATTTTATTGACAGCCCTATCTTACTGAAACTATCCTCATTTTAGTCTCCCAACTCAAAACATTACCTATTTTCTATGAAAATCAACTCTATAATATGCACTTAATATTTAAATTCTACATTGTGGAACAAATCTTTTTGTCACTGAACTTTTATTTTTGTACTACCATGTGTATAAGAAATATAAATAACCTGTGAATTTTCTAGACCTTAAAGACCTACCAATGACTGGGAGGGCATAAAGCTAATTGTTGGTACTGAAGCTATTAGTTTGTTTTATGGTCATACTGCCATAATATTTACATTTATTCCCATAACATTGAACTTCTCTCTACCTGGTCAGAGAAGTTTTTTTTTTCTTGTAGAGGGGCAGTAGCTAACAGTGAGATGGATAACTGGTCTAAGTGGTGAGGCAAATGCTATTTTAAATGCAATATCAATACCTCCCCTATTATGGCATGTTGTTCCTTCCTACCGGCTGCATCCTGCCTGCCGCCAGTCTGAGCCCACAGCCGCACCAGCCCCAAATAACACTCAGAGACTCTGTATTTGATACAATCCTGTTGGCCAATGACTATCAATGTTAATGGGATAGCTCTGCCTTAATTATTAACCCATTTCTACTTATCTAAGTATTTCCACGTGGTCGTCTTATCAGGGAGCCACGGCAGGCGTCTTCCTTCCTCCTTGCTCTACATCTTGACTCCTCCCTACTACTTCCTCTTTCCTCCTCCTGGTCTCCTACCCCGCCTATCTTGTTGCCTATTGGCCATATGTCACAGCCAGTTCTGTTGAGAAATTTGGTTGCTAAACATTTTCTTCCTACAGGATCCCATGGAGCAATCATCGTCCCATTTCAGCAGGAAGTAATCTTGAGATAACGACGCCCCTCTCCCCAATCTTGGAATTTAGGGATAATATTCATCTTCATAGGGTTGGTTTTAGTTACTTGGGGTTGGGTATGGAAGGTGATATTTAGACTCAGTTATCTCTTTTAGACAGGAATAGGGTATGGTTGGGAAAGGTATGGTTCAGAATGATATAGGTAGATTGTCCTACCTTCTTGTGAATTGTTTAGTAAGAGTGAGATATTAATATTTCAGCTAACATTGTTATATATTCTTATCCATGGTAACCTATGTACTGGAACAATTGTATATTATATTTTGTCATATTGTGTGAAATCTTTCCATTTATGTTTTATGCACATTATTCTCGCTATATTCTATGTATGTATACTCTTTTTGCGTTCAAGACATTTTGTATATTGATGCAATTTGGGATATTTATCTTGCTGCCCTTTAGAGCTACCTCTTGTCTAGACATTTCTACTCTACCTCTACTTTAGGAATTTACATGTGCATAATTATATTGTTTAGGTGTGTATCCTTGCTTTACTCAAGGAAGTTTTAATCAGGTTTTTAGCTAAGTTCCTGAGTATTACAGATTACCCTCACCCGTGTTTTCTTTACCTATGAGATTAGTCAGACATAGATGCTTAATCTCCAATCACTTCATAGACCTGTAGAACATGGCATTTAAATGTTTTAATATTAGTACTCCGTTGACATGAGACACTGTTGCTCCTGACAGCACCATGCACTTTCCCAAAAGTATGTTGGACACTGTTGTTGCTCCTTCTGGATTTCACCCTCACTTCGGCCATGGCTTCTTGGGCAAGGAACTGCCCCTACCTTGACAACTGATCTGGACATGCGGTCCTATGTGCTTGCAGGATACAAACAGAAGACTGCTGAAACTTGCCAAGTCAGGGCAAGGTAAGACAGCCTTTCTTCCTCCCTGCTTTTGTTGTGATCTGTCAGTTACTCTTGGCCTTAGCCAAAACTGGCTGTATCAACATTGCTCTGAGACCTTGGGTGACTGTCCAGGTAGCTTGCTGTTTCTGTCTTTGAGGCATCCTCACTTCCTGTCTACCCTAGTATCACTATTTTCCTTCTCAGGTCTTGATGAGGTTGTAGATTAAACTATCACAACTATTATTCTCTCTTCCTAGTTAGATAGATTAGGTACTAGGCTTAAGCTTTCTAGCTTAGGATAACTCTATTGTAAACTCCGTTATGTCTTCACCCTAGGACTAGATATGTAAGTAGTTTTGTTCTCGATTTTCCTTTTCTTAGAGCACACTTGTTATTCACTGTTTTGTATATAGTTTTGTATCAAACCCAAATCTTTTCTTTAGACTAAAAGGGGAATTGTAGCAAGATATTCACCTTGTCTGCACCTGTAGGTTAGGTCATGCCCATTGGTGCAGAGACAGGGCCAGATGGGAGCTGGGAGGAAAGGCTGAGAAAGGGTCGGGCCGCCCCTTTTGGTGGTGGACGCTGGAAGGCTTAGGATCCGGTGGAACCCACCACGTTCATCTGCCTATGTTGTGAGTTATTTCTCCCTTAATAAACATCTATTCTGCCTAATTGTTTATCCTGATCCTTATTAAATTGCAATACAGGTATAAATAGAAAATGTATCTCAGAAGCTAGGAAAAAAAAGAAGACTCTGAGAGACACATACATGGATTCCCCAAGAAGGTGAAAAGGGCAAGATCTCCTGAGTAAATTGGGAGCACTGGCATGGGGGGAGAGGGAGGAGAAAGAAGAGAGGAGAAGGGGAGGGGGAAGAACATGAAGGATCAGGAAGGTTAAGTTGGGAGAAGAATAGAGAAGGAGAGCAAGGAAAGAGATACACTAATAAATTGAGACATTATGGGCTTAACCAGAAATCTGGCACTTGGGAAATGTCCAGGAATCCACAAGAATGACCTCAACTAAGAATCAAAGCAATAGTGCCTTTAAAAAGTAACTGATGGAAGCAGAAGTGAATATTCACAGCTAAGCAATGAGCTAATCTCCTTGAATCCAGTTATAGAGAAAGAGGAGTGATGAGTGAAGGGGTCAAGACCATGCTGGGGTAACCCACAGAAACAGCTGATGTGAGCAAGGTGCGGGGGGGGGGAATTCCTACAGTCTCCAGACTGACAGCTGGGGAGTTTGGGCAGTCTATGGGGCCTCTGGCTGTCATGCCCATTATTTATCCCTAGTACACAAATGAGCTTTGGGAGCCCATTCCTGTACGCGCCTGCCCTCGCCAGCTGGGTAGATCTTCTTCATGCAGTTTTAATCAGGATCCTTTAATCATGTTGCTTCTGGCACGCAGGGAGAGAGAGAGAGCGAGGGGACCCCTGCACAGGCTTAAATACCCTTGAGCTAACCAACCCCAGTGAGCCACGTGGACCCTGCAGATAGGCTACTCTAATGCGGAAGCAGACAGGCTGAACAGATCTAACCAATTAAGGGCTTGTTTACCCAGAGAGCCTTCACCAGCCAGAAGGTGTAAGGCAGAAACCAGCGGCCACTTTAAGGCGTGGCACTTCGAGGCTCTCTACACATTCCCTATAAAAGTATATTCTCTCAGTCTAGATACATGGGGGAAGGCCTAGGCCCTGTCCCAAATGACATTACAGTCTTTGATGATCCCCCATGTGAAGTCTTACCTTACCCTCTCTGAGGAATGGCTCGGGGGGGGGGGGGGTTGGGCTTAATGGAAAATCAGAAGGGAAAGGAAATGTTTTGGTATGTAAAGTAAGATTCTTTTTTTCTTTAAATAAAAATTAATTTAAAAAATCAACATAATAAAAATTAAAAAAGAAAATGTATCTGACAAAAAAAATGAATACAACTCAAGTAAAGGAAGTATAAAAGAAAAATAATTGCATTAATTCTCTTAGTTATCTGATATCTAGTTATAAAAATTGTAATGCATTAGATAAAATAACTTATTTTACATTGTTCATTTTATATTTAATATTATACTTCACACTCTATTTCTACTAACATATGGTCATATTAACCTAAGTCAAAATCCACTCCATGACATGGAACCAATCTGTGACACTGTTCTGGTATAGAAAAACCTGACACTAAGGCCAAGAGGAAAACTAAATACTCTGTTAAACTAAAAGAATGACACCTAAAAACAATCTGTTATATTCATTGATCAGTGTCTTGCTCAGCCAGCATCAGAGAAGTTTCCTCCTATAATACATGGGAACAATTACAGAGACCTACAGCCAGATAAAGGGTAGAGTGAGAGAATATGGAATGCTCAGTCCTAAATAGGATGTATCCATCAAATCCATCCCCTCACTCTGAGGTGAGGAGCCTGAAAGATTCTAAGAGTCAGTGGGTAGAGAAGGCACCAAGAAAACAAGGCCTTTAGGCGTAAGAGAGAGGAGTGACACATGTCAGGAAGTCACTGATATGGAGACATCAGGAACAGAGTTTGCACATGTTCAAGTCAGATGTGGCTGCACTGATGATATGGGATATATTGTTAACAAAGGAAACGTTAGTTTCCACCAACAGATTATCCTTGTATGTACAAACAACACGGGGCAGGCCCCGTGCCCAGCAATAGATGGCTAAACAAAGCAAACTCAATGTATTTATTTTGTTTTGTTTTGTTTTGTTTTCATCTTACAGTATTTTGTCTGGATAATTCTTTTAGCCTTCAACATCATTGCCTATAAACTATGGTTTTGTTTTTTGGGGTTATTTTCTGTATATTTTCATGTGTATGTTTTAGCACCTGTATGTGTTTCTTGTGCTTTTATTTTGGCTCTTTTTTTATTCCGTTTGTCTGTCTGTTTTGTTATATACTGATTAGCTGTTTTCTATATTTATATAAGAGTAATATTGTAATTATTGAATGTCCATTTGTATTCTAGTCAGGAGAAAGAAAGAGTGTGCTGAAGCCTGGTCCTACCTCTGCTCCAGCCCCAAATAACATGCAGAGACTCTGTATTTGATATAAGGCTGTTGGCCACTTAATGTTTTTTACGGGCTAACTCAGTTTTAATGATTAACCCATTTCTACTATTCTAAGTATTTCCATGTGGCTCATCTTACCGGCCAGAGGGGCTGGCGTTCTACCTCTCCATATTGACTCCTCCTTACTACTTCCTGTTTCCTCTTTAACTGCTAGCCCCACCTAACATGCTTTCCTATTTGCTAACAGTGCTTTATTCATTAACCAGTACAAGAAACATATTTACAGAATAACATCTCCCATTATCTCCTCTTTTCTGTCTAAAATAAAAAGAAGGGTTTTAACCTTAACATAGCAAAGTATATCACACAAAAGTTATCAAATAAGAATCACAGTTAACAATCTAGTCCATTAACATTTAGTAAGGTTTAAGAAAATATTTTATCATCTATCCTATCTTTGTGAGTCTAAAATCTTATATGTAACTTATCTTTAATCCTAACTAAGGAAAACTATAACTATCTGTATTCAACTCCTTCAAAGACCACAGAAGGATGATATATAAACTCTAGAAATGACAGAGACAACTCACTGCCTGGTCAGTCACCAAAATGTTCCATCTTCAGCCCATAGGCCATAGTGTGTCTGGCAGACTCCTCAGCAAAGAAAAAAACTGTCCATCTGTATTGGCAGTTTGTTAGTCATTTTGTTCTGTGTCCTGTAGACTGTCTGGCAGCCTCTTACATGAAGCAGGAATCCTGCAGAAATGTTCATATTGTTTCAGCAGTCACTTTCCTGTGGGTCCTGCATGTCCAGTTTATACAGCATATAGTCAAACAGTAGGACAAGAGCAGTATCTTGTTCAAATGGCTAGTCTTGACATATTAGAAGTAAATTCCATAATGTGTTTCTTCGATGTCCATCTTACTTTCTGACACAGATGGTGTTACCAGGAGCAGTTGTGCCTCACTGTTAAGAAAAACCCTAAAACATTTTATATGCCATATTCTGTAGGTCTTTGAAAGGTTTTTAGAATGCCTATGCATCTCATATACATCTCTGCATATCTAGAAATCCTGACTAACTTAACTCCAAGTTTTGACTATTATAGCTAATGCTCTATAATCTGTACTAAATTATACATTACATTTTTCAATGAGCTATATTGAAACAATACCTAAACAAGAGGAGAAATATACATATCATAAAATTGACCTCAAATTTCTATCAATAAATGAAAATCCATTCCAAAACTAGGCATTCATATCTATACCATAATTCCCTTTTTACCTTTAAAAAGATTGCTTGTGCTCATTAACCATTTATAACCAAGCCCACTTAAATGAAAACAAACATTTATAAACAAGATTTGGGAATTTGGGCGTCGTTCTTTCCAAACTGCTTCCTGCTGGTAGGGGGCACTGTCATGGGGATCTTAAAAAGACGCAGAAATCCTGGCTGTAGTGGTCTGCAAGGCTGCTTTGTCCCATTGACGTTGCTTCAGGGGCTCTTGCTTGATCAAACCACATTAGTCTGGAAGGAATCCACAGCTTTTCATTTTCTGTGGAAACAAAAGTAAAAATCCTTTTCCCCAGTAACTTGTCCATGAACTTAAATTTTGGAGTCAAAGTAATTTGAAAATATATAAATTGAATTATCCGTAGCATTTCTTTTATCAGTTGTTATTTCTTCAGCAATCAAACAGTTTAAAGAAAATAGAACTGCATATAGTATCCAAATTTTCTCTGTTTCCATCTTTAAGTGGCTTTTTTATTACTCTATTCCTTTAACTTCTATTTTTACATATTTGGAGACAGGGATTTTCTGTGTATCTTTTATCTGTCCTTGAATTTCCTCTGCATACCAGGTTTACTTTGAAATCACAGAGATCTGCTTGCCTCTGTCTCCCAAGTGCTAGGATTAAAGGCATGTGCCACCATACCGAGACACACTCTGTCTTTTTAAAACCATTTTATTCCTTTTCTTTTTTTTCTCCCAAGCCAACATATATTTTAAAACACACTGTACACCTTCTTTGCCAGCCCTTGTACACACCAATAAATTGTTAGCAGAGTGCTTTAAAGGCAATGCGGTTTTTTTTGTTGTTGTTTTGTTATTTTTTTTGTTTTGTTTTGTTTTGTTTTTTTGCCTCTTATGCAAATTTTGTAAACCTCCGTTAAAGGAGCAGCGCAAATCTTTACTTGTCTCTCACAAAACAGAATCCAACCCAGAAAAATGCTGCTACCAAAAGGTCTTACTCGTTTTTGTTCCTTTGTTTCTAAAACATTTCTTAAGCTTTTCTTAGTTTTAATTGAAAGTTCTTATAAGCCACGTGGGCACCATTTGTAGCTAGTTGTTTTCTGCCAGCCTGCCTGGGCCACTGCTGCGCAAACCCCAAATAACATGCAGAGACTCTGTATTTGATATAATGCTGTTGGCCAGTCAATCATTTTGTTTTGTTTTGTTTTGTTTCATTCTGTTTGTTTTTTTATATAATGATAGGCTGTTTTCTATATTTATATAATAGCAATATTGTAATTATTGAATGTCCGTTTGTATTCTAGTCAGAGAAAGAAGGAAAGAGTATGCACTTGAGGAGGCAGGAGAATCACAATCAGAATATAGTTTATGGAAAAATCTAATTTAAATAAAGTAAATCATGTATATTAATAGCCTTTGTAAGGACCCATAAAGAAGGTTCTGCCTCACCCTGCCTGTAGGTCAGAGAGCTCAAAACTATACTCAGTAAGTCAAAGGATCTAAATTTCTAAGGTTTGGCTACTACAGGAAGTTTCACCCTGTGTAGGGGAAGTCTTATATAAGTAACAACAGATTTGGCCTCAGGTGTGTTCACTTTTTACCCTCGAGACCAGATAACAGGTGTGGTTACCAAATGCTTGGAGGATTAAGGGACAAAAATTGGTTTGCTCTTATACAAGTCTTCTGTCATGTCCCCCTTTTGGTTGGCGTTTTTAAGAATGTTGAAGAATAAATTTAGAGCAGTCAGTATTTACTGGATTGCCCTTCTGACTTTATCCTCTCTTTCTTAGCATCTTGACCTGCCCTTTCTTAATTCATAATCCCTCTCTCAGTTAGGAACCCGGCAAGTCAGCTGGATCCAATGAAGACCCAAAAAGACAGGTTTCCAAATTTCTTCAAACCAGGACCAATATATTTTTTACTGTGCCTAGAAAACAGTTGTAGAGATGAATAAAACTGTACACAGGCATTTTACAAATTCAGAGTAACAGTGCTAACCAGATGCAGAACTAACTAGATCAGGGTATGTCAGTAATTTCAGTAATGTGCGTCAGTGTTACAGAGAATGCAGTCATTAACCCATCTGCATTACACATTTTATATAGGTTTCAAGGCAAAAAACAAAGTAGAAACATGGGGCCATTCATTTCCTGAAGCTTTTTATAGTATGAATATGGTCTAATGTCTAGATAGGGAAAAAGGATATAGAGAGGTAGAGAAGCAGAGAAGGAGGGAGATGTACTCAGGAGTACCATTTAAAATTGTCTGTTTCTGGCATAGTGCACTTTGTTCATCGAAGACACTGAACTCTTTTAACTAGAGAATTCTATTATGAGACAGTCATTGTACAATCAGGTGAATAACAATTCAACCCTCCTCTGAGAAAGGAGCGTGTAGGAAGATAGCAAGCAAATGAAGAGTACTCAGCATTGATTTGCTTGACTATACTCTATAGGATACATATTGAATTTAAAATACGTATCATGAACTAGGAATGAGAGATCTCAAATGTAACCCCCAAACTCCAGAGGTGGTGAAGAAAGAATTATAGGAGTTAAGATTGAACTAAGTGACACTGTGAAGCAAATTACAAAACAAAATGTAAACAACCAATATTAAGAAAAAATGAAGCATTCATTTTGCAAGCTGTATGAGGTCATTCCTTTACACTTGACACTAAAAAAAAACATTTTTCCTATGGGGCAGGGAGATTGATCAGTCCAATAAATGGGAATACTTATTTCACTCCAAATAAATTGAACACATGATAATTTTCTTAACTGGTCAAATTTATGTGTGCTTATTTCTCTTAGGAATAATAGCTTTAAATCCTCTCTTTCCTAAACACTGTACTTAACATAAAGTATGATAGAGATTTAGGCTTATTTTTGTGTGAAGAATTTTAGTACTATGTAATTGAGTTACTGCACTCTTGATCTTGTAAAGATTTACCCTCAGGCTTTGAGGGTAAATCATTACAAGAATAAATGCTTTGGTTTTGGTTTTATGGTTTTGTTGTTGTATTGATACAGGGTTTCATATAGTACAGATTATCCTCAGACTCTCCATGTAGCCAGGACTACATTACACTGAACCTCTGACTTGGTGACACAAATGTTAGGTTAGCGCCTTGTCCCACCACTCCCCAATATTGTAATCTCCTTCCTCTCTCTTTCATTCTGTCTCTCTTTCTGTCTCTATCTCACTCCCTCTGTCTCTCAGTGTGTGTGTGTGTGTGTGTGTGTGTGTGTGTGTGTGTGTGTGTATGTATGTATGTATGTATGTATGTATGTATGTATTATGTATGTATGTATGTATGTATGTGCATATGTTTTGTTCTGCTTTATGGTAATTTAGTCCAGGACCTCATCCATACTAACCAAGTGTTTTATCATTGACATATGCCTTGGAAAGCAATAAAACTTTTGTAGTTATCATCACACATACAACATTTTTAAGGCAAGGTTAAAAAAAAATCAATGGGATATATTATTTCCATGTCAATGTTGAAATTTTTCCCTTTTTTTAATGGGAAGGTATCTTATTTCTTTTCTATATTTCATCAAAGTAAAGATATATAGAGCATAGCTGATCTCATTTAGATATGGAAAGTCCCTGAAAGGGCTCATGTGTTGATGTGGAACCTCTGGGATTCATTGATGAAGTAGTAATTTGAAGACCTTACAAGATGGACATGTTTTGAAGAAAGGCATATCTTTGATGAGTAACATCTTTTCTATCTTTGCTTCCTAATTACTAATTACAAATTACTAAGGGATGAGCAGCCTCCACCATAACCTTCCACTACCACAGTATTTTATGATTTTTTGGCTCAAAGCTGTGGAATCAAACAAACTTTAAGTGAAACCACTGAATCTGCCAGCCAAAATGAGCCTTTCCTTGATGTTCTTTCTTACTTTGTATAATGATGATAAACTAGAACTATAGATTTTTTTCTATTAGATTCAAGTAATCAGAGTGCCCATAACATGTTTTTGAGAAGATGAATTAATGTCTTTTCTTAAGTTTTGTGGAACTTACTCACAGTTTAGCCAACTTTATATTAATAATAAAATATGGTTTCTAATTCATTTTTCAAATACTATAATAGGATTAAAAACCTATACTAACAAGATTTTCTTCTGCTATGTTTTAGGAAAAGTTTTAAATCCCATGACACTGCAATTCTGTGCATCTGCAGAACCTAGAACAACAAACTGGCCCCCTTCAATTAAACACTAAACACCAACAATCTAAATTTATATTTTGCTTTGTGGAACATGGCTAATTTATAGAACTTAAAACATTAACATTTTTTGTTTTATATCCTACATATATAATTAAAATATTGTGATAAACAATATAAATTCAGGGGGAAGTCATAAACACATTGGTGATTTACAATGTTTACAGAATGATAGCAAACATATTAATATATTTATTTCTACTATATTTATACAACCTTCAACAAAAGTGACTAGTACTTTTGAACAAACCTTATACAAGTATTTATGAACATTAGGAACATAATGTTGTTATGTAAGCAAAAACACATTTGTAGATTATCAATAAAACTGTAGAGATTATATCTTATGCAATATTCTATGAGCATGGTATATGGGAATTTAGTCTATTCATACATGTATTATTACTATAAAAATAAGTATCCTGTTGGGTGATGGTAATGATTGCCTTTAGTTAGGGTAATCAGGAGGTAGATGCAGGTTGATGTCTTAGTTCAAGGCAAGCCTGGTCTACAGAAAGAACTCCAGGAAACATATCTTTAACAAAAACAGGAAAGAATAAAGAAAAATGCCTTCTTATTTAATGAATAGTTCCTCTTGTGAATATGTAATTACTATATGTGAATATTATTATGTAAAACATATGTTGCATGCTATTACAACATGGTATGTAAAACTAAGAAAAATTTTAAACTACTTCAATATTTTAATTTTCAGGAAATGTTCCAATACCTCAAACTTTGCAATGTTTCGTACTGTGTTTATCAGTCACTAATAAAATATAAATTTTAATAATTTCAAATATAGCAAATTAACATCAAAAAAATACATTAGGAAGCTTTAGTTTTCCATGAGAACATTTCCATATGAATAAGAATACTGACAGTTATCACATATTACTGCAAGCATCATCTTTCTATTGATTTTTCTGAACTTGTTAACATCTGGTTTGAAACACACTCTGCAGCTTTCTGAAATGAGCAATTTTATGAGCAAGGGGTGTCTGTGATCTAGTTATAATAGACATGTAAGCAGCTAGGCTAGTTGGATTCCATGGCATCTCATGTAATATACTCATAGGAACAAATAAAATGAAATGAATGATGAGAATGGACTTTCTAAAAAGACTATAAAAATTTCCCTGGAAAATCCAGTAACTAACCATGATATTTTACAATACTCAACGAGTAAACTAGTTTTATTTGAAAGTCTCAGAATTAGTGATTTTAATGGAAATAAACAGTGTCTGTATGAGACTAGAATATGTTAGTATTGAATTTGTGTGGCAGTAAGCAACTTGTAAAACTATTTTAGAATCTTTGAAAACTAAAACTCACCAAAGACATGTGAATGACTGATTCCACCAAAGAAGCCACAATATCTTGTTATGAGCACTTTCCCACCTGTACGGAGCTGCATCATCCCCAAATAACACACAGAGACACTGTATTAACTATAATGCTGTTGGCCAATGTCTAGAGTTTATTATTGGCTATCTCTGTCTTAATTCTTAACCCATAATTACTAGTATATGTATTTCTACATGGTCTTATCTTACCAAGAATGCCAGACTCATGTATCATCTCCTCCTGAGATCACATCAAAACCCTATCCTATGTTTCCCAGAATCCTCCACCTCTCCTAGTCATACCTATCATGCTTTGCTATTCGCCAATAGTGTTTTATTCATTAACCAGTATTATGCTAAAGTATTTACAGAATGGCATCTTCCATCATATCCTCTTTTCTGTCTAAATAAAAAAAAGGTTTTAACTTTAACATAGTAAAATGTATAACAGAACAATTTTTAAGCAAGAATGGTAATAAACAATATTTAGTTCAATAACATTTAGCAAGATTTAAAGAAAATATTTTATCTATCTTTGTGAGTCTAATGTCTTATATGTAACTTATCTTATATCATAACTAATGAAAACTATAACCATGACTATCTGTCTTCAACTCCATCAAAGACCACTGAAAGATAATATATAAACTCTAGAATTGACAGAGACATTCGCTACCTGGAGAGTCTCCCATAGTTCTTTTGTAACATTGGAGCATGTCTCTTCAGCCCATGGGCCACAGTGTGTCTGGCAGACTTCTCTACAAAGCAAGAAACTTTAAACTGTCTACCTGTGTTGTCAGTTTGTCAGTCAATTTTCTCTGTTTCCTGGAGAATTCCTGGCAGACTCTTACTTGAAACAGAAATCCTATAGCATTGTCCACCTTGTTTCAACAGTCATTTTCCTGTGGGTCCTGCACATCTACTTTATAAAGCATATAGTTAAACAGTCTAGACAAAAACAGTATCTTGCCCAAATGGCTAGTCTTGCTATATTGGAAGAAAACTCCATAACAAGTTTCTTTGATATCCATCTTCCTTTCTGACACAGGTGGTGTTCCCAGGAGCAGTTATATCTCACTGTCAAAAAAAAATATTTTAAATGAAATATTCTATAGATCTTTGAAGAATGCCTATGTGTTTGAAATATAACTCTATTTATCTAGAAAACCTAACTAATCTAACTTTTGACTATTATAAGTAACTATGTGTAATTTGTACTTAATTATACATTTTTAAAAGAGCTATACAAAATAATACCTAAAAAAGAGGAGAAATATACAAATCATAAAATTAACCATAAATTTGTATCAATAAATGAAATTCCATACCAATGCAAAGTATTAATTTCTATACCATAGCCCCCCCTTACCTTTAAATAAAGATTGGTTGTGATAATTGACCATTTATAGCCAACTCCTTTTAAATGAAAAAATTATAAATAATATTTGTGGATGTGGGAATTGTTTTTTACAAAGTGCTTCCTCCTGTTTGGGGATGCTGTAATACCGTGGAGATGCTAAGAAGATGCAGAAATCCTGGCTGTAGTTGTCTGCAAGGCTGCCTTATTCCAGCTGTTTTGAAGGGTGGATCACCTGGGACAATGCTTCAGGGGGGTCTTGCTTCCTCAAACCATATTAATCTGGAAGGAATCCACAGCTTTTCATTTTCTATGGAAACACAAATAGAATCTCTTTTCCAAAGTAATATATCCTTATACTTAAATTTTGAAATTAAAATATCTTTAAAATATATAAGTTGAATTAATTTAGCAGCATTTATAATCAAAATTATTTTAGTACCTGTAGCTCTTTCCTGAGCAATCAAAACATTCAAAGCATTCAAAGATAACACAATAACATACAGTATCAGGACTCTCTATGTACTTTTCATCTATATGTGAAATTTTTATTACTCCATTTTTTAAAATTTTTTTTTCTTTTTTTTATTGTGAGACAGGGTTTCTCTGTGTATTTTTACTTGTTCTGGAATTCACTATGAAAACCAGGCTGGCCTTAAAATCACAGAGATCTGTTTGCCTCTGCCTCCCAATTGCTGGGATAAAATGTGTTTGCCACCAACACAGCAACTCTATATTCTGTCCTTTTTTTATTCTCCCAAGACTATGTATATTTTTAAACACACTGTAAAAACAGTTTAGCTTTTACTTTATCTGAATCTGTCTTTACTGTAAATCTCTACCATCTTTCTAGATACATGTCTTTTATCTGCTAAACAGCATTGCTAAAATTAAAGGGAAAGCTGTTTTAGCCACTGGTTTTCCAATATGGTGAGGGTATATTTACCACAAGCACTGAGAGCTGTTCTCACTTCCTTAATTTATGATGCCATCAAGCAGCATGCTGCTGGCTTCAAGATGTGGTCAATGTCACTGCCAGCTGTTCATACACACCATTCAATTGTTAGCTGGGCCTCTTAAAAGTGCCCTGGGGATTTTTCTGCTTCTGCTGAGTCAGGAAACCTCCCTTAAAGGAGCCTTGTAAGTTTCTACTTGTCTCTGTCAAAACAGACCCCAACTGAGAAAAATACTGCTACCAAAAAGCCTTGCTTATCTCTGTTCTTTTGTTTTTAAAATCTCTTTTTCAGCTTTTTCAAGTTTTAAGTGAAAGCTCTTAGTACCCATTTTTCAGGCAACATTTTGTTACAAGCGCTTTCTACAACCTAGTCCCATAGCAGATTGAGCACCAAATAACACACAGACACACTGTATTAATTATGAAACAATTAGCAGGTTACTAGCATTTATTATTGCCTATCTCTGTCTTACATATTAACCCATAACTACTGATACATGTATTTCTACATGATCTTATCTTACCAAGAACGCCACACTCATGCATCCTATCCTCCTGGATCACATGGTGACTCCATCCTACATTTCCAAGAATCCTCCACCTCTACTAGCCCTACCTATATTGCTGTCCTATGGACCAACAGTGCTTTATTCATTAACCAATAAGAGAAACATATTTACAGAATGACATGTCCCATCAATATCTCTTAATCATTGCTGATAACTTTTAACTGAAAAAAATTCATTTTTTTACTGCATCGAAAAAGCAGTATGTTTTTCATAATATATACAATTATTACAATTGCCTATATTTTTCTAATGTATTTTAACTTAAAGAATAAACACACATTTTTCAAACAGTTTATATACATGGGCATGGATCTAGTTAAAGGAATTAGACATTTTGTAAATTCTGCTTTCCCCCAAAATTGATGCTTCTCTGTATAAAGAATTCATGGCTAATGGTTCAGTATATTATTGCAAAGCTTCTCAATAAAAGCAATTAGAACACTGAAAATCAAGGCAATTTTATGAGTATAAAAATTTAAAGCTAAATTTAAGCAAAGAAAATTGAAAACTTATAAAGAAGGTAAAATGGACCCAGGTGCATATTCATCATAGTGCTTACCAATTTTTTAAGTGAAACATAAGAATAATTGGTCAATGGTTTTGACCGTTTTACACTTTTAAATCAATTATACATTATTTGATAATATGAAAGTAATGCCATGGTAGCTGGAGAGATGATTCAGTAGTTAAGAGCTTGTAGTGATCTTCCAGGTTCCCAGCACTCAAATGATGAGTAGCGCCCATTTGTATATCCAATTCAAGAAGATCATTACCCTTTTCAGGTATCCACAGAAACTGTATGTATATAGTGTACCAAACTGTATGTGGGTAAAGAACCCATACACAGAAAAAAAAATAAAATAAACCACAGAAAGGAAGAAACAAAGGAAGGAAGGAAGGAAGGAAGGAACGAAGGAAGGAAGGAACGAAGGAAGGAAAAAAGGAAAAAACAATGTCCTGGTTCCCAAGAGACAAGAAATTTACTTAGAAAATGATTTATGTGGTTAAATCAGAAATTATAATTCAAAGAGACAAAGATAATAGATAAAAATAACAGACATATAGTAAGCAAACATGTTGGATAAGGAAATTACAGCGAATTAAAAGCAGTGTTTTTCCATTTTATCATGAGTTCACTCAAATCACTAGAATTGTATGCTTCCTCCTTGAAATTATGATGGAATGCCTCAAAACAGCTACAAACAAAACACAAAACAAACAAACAAACAAAAACACATTATACATGTTTCCAAATTATTGTTAAAAGAAATAAGGAAGGACTTACAAAAAGATTCTTATTCTGTAGCTCTCATTTTACTATAGATATGCTATTGTTTATCATAAGATTAAAGACCATAATCTACAACTCAACTGGTATTATTCAAATTGAACTAACTTCCTTGCAACTTGTTGCTTTTGTTGATATGGGCATATATCATTTTGTGTAGACTTCTGTTCTATAGATAGAGAACTAACAACTCATCTATAAAACATTTTCAAAATATCAAGTATTAATAATCAAATGATTAAGATCACATTAAAAATAATAACAAACATATGCACTAATTGAACATTCTGCAATGTTTACACATTGAAATATGATTTTTATAGTTGGCATGAGTGTCCCAAATTTCTTTTGTAAAATTTTAATTTCTAGGGTGGA
Organism: Cricetiscus sungorus; assembly: GCA_030556225.1. NCBI lineage: Eukaryota > Metazoa > Chordata > Mammalia > Rodentia > Cricetidae > Cricetiscus > Cricetiscus sungorus. Next base: position 31,948,624 of record JANBXA010000741.1, on the reverse strand, counting down.
GTTATAAACACATGCCACAGTCCTGTATGAAGTGGGCCTTAGTGAAAGTGTTTTAGAAAGTCATTGGAAATGTTCCCTAAAAAAAGGATTCTGTTAAAGGATATCTAGATTTTTTTCTAGTTTCTAGCTAAGCAGCAATGAACACCATTAAGCAAGTATCATTAGGGTAAGACAGGCCAGTTGAATGATTGGATCTTTAGGTACATTTATTGCCACTTTCTTGAGAAACTTCTATATGAATTTCCATAGTGGCTGTACAAGCTTGCACTCGCACCAGAAATGCAGGAGTGTTCCCAGGCTCCCTATCCTAGGCAGCATAAGTTGTCACTTTAATGACTTTAGCCAGCTATTCTGACAGTTATAAGATGGTATCTCAAAGTACTTTTAATTTACATTTCCCTAATGATTAAGGATATTGAACGTTTCTTTATATATTTCTCAGCCATTTGGAATTCCTCTATTAAGAATTATCTGTTTAAATCTGTACCACTTTTTAAAATTAGACTATTTGACTTTTCAGATCTCATTTTCTGACTTATTTATATATTTTATATATTAAACCTCTATCAGACTCTTTCATATGTGGGTTTGATAAATAAATAAATAAATAAATAAATAAATAAATAAATAAATAAAATTGTTTCCTTGGCTAACATTTTGTCCAATTGACAGTGTCATTACCCTTACAGAAACTTTTCAATTTTGTGAGGTTCCATTTATCAATTTATAATCTTAGTGTCTTTTCAATTAGTGTTCTGTTCAAAATGTTGTCTCACTGTCTCCTGTGTCAATGCATTTATAGCTACTTCTGCATTTCTTAAAACTGTCAGCAGGTACATAGCCAAGGACAACATCCGCACAGCTTGTTGAACATAGAGTTCAAGCTAGTGCTTGCCTGGAGCCTTCACCTCTATGTCCTAGTCTATTTGCCACAGAAATATATTCTTCAGGCTACAAAAGAGAACCCAGAAACAAAACCCTTTATATACAATCTGTCCTGACTCTGAGATGTGCAGGCAAAATGGTGACACAGAAACTGTGGTGGTGACCAATCAATGCCTGGTTTAACTTGAGATCTGAACTATGAGAGGGAGCCCATGCCCTATACTGCCTGGGTGACAAGGAGCTGAAAACCGAATAGCCCAGAGGCCTAGATAGAACCAAACATGAGTAGCAAACAAACAAACAAAACAAGAAAAGTAATGAAATAATTCCTAATGATATTCTGCTTATACTCATAGATTAGTGCTTATCCAATTGTCATCAGATAAGCTTCCTCTGGCAGTAGATATGGGCAGGTACAGAGACCCACTGATAGACATTATACAAAGAGAGACCCTAAATTGCTGGTCTTTGTTTGTTTCCTCCTCCTAAGAGCTTGGAGAACCCAACAGAAGATGGGTAGGAAAGACTGGAGGAGTCAGAGCAAATGGCAGATGATAGGAGAAAACAACCTACTGTACCAACTAAGCAGGGCTCATATTAGCTAACAGAGACTGAAGCAGCAAGCATGAGGTCTACACCAGGTCCTCTGCACATATATTATGGCTGTTTGCTTGGTGTTTTCTTGGGAATCATAACAGTGGGAATGGATGTTTCTCTGACTCTTTTGCCTACACTTGAGACTTTTTTTTTCTCCTATTAGTCTTGTTCAGATTCAATTTGAGTATTTTTGCTTTATTTTACTATATCCTGTTTGTTCTGTTTGGCTGTTGTTTTTTAAAAGCCTCCTCTTTCTGGAGGGAAATAAAGGGGCAGTGGATCTGGCCAAGAATAGATGTAGCAGGGAGCTTGGAAGAGGAAAGGAATGGGAAACAGTGTATGCAATGTATTGTATATGAAAAAAATCTATTTTTAAAAATATTTTTTAAAAAGATGTGATTCTCTTTTTCTCTTTTGCTTTCTCTGTTTCTTGCCTTCTGATTAAAGCAGTTATATGACACACCAGAAACAATGTCTATTCTCTAATAAGTAAAAAAAAGTACAGACTAAATAATTTGCAGTTCAACTGTCAGAATAATGAGTAAAGCTAAAATTCTATCAGATATTTCAAAGTTAACAAGTACAGTGTCAAATCAATATGTTGAACTTGTCAGTTTACAAAGTAGTTTTAATTAAAAGAAAAAGGTGCTAGTATGATGTTATCAATTAGTAAACTTGCAAAGGCATTTAATAAACTAAAGAGAAAAATTCAATATATTCATATAAATTGTGATTTTCACAATGAATATATAGTGAAGTTAAAAATAACCTACATTACATAGTATTAGTGTGAGGAATTGAAAATATTTTATAATGTCTGTTAATATTTGATGATTTTTCTCTGTACAGCAATACCTCAAAAATGTTAGGAGTCAATCTACTTCAAGATCCATCTACACTCTTGGGTATATACCCAAAGGATGCTACATCCTACAACATGCACACTTGCTCAACCATATTCATTGTGGTTTTATTTATAATACCCAGAAACTGGGAACAAAAACTAGATGACCTTTCACAGAAGAGTGGATGAAGAAAATGTTGGGTATTTCCACAAAGGGTTTTACTCAGCTGTTAAGAATAATAACAATAGCATCAAAATCAACAACAAAAAAATATGATACCTTGAAATTTGCAGGAAAATGGATTAAACTAGAAACATATAATCTTCAGTGAGGTAACCTGGACCCAGGAGAACAAATATGGTATGTATTCAATTATAACAATAGCTATTGAGTAAATGATAACCAAGCTTCAATCTATAGACCCAGAGAGGTCAGATAAATAAGAGGGGTCCATAGAGGTTACATAGATGCCTTTGGTAGGGAGATAAAGAATACATTCTATAGGCAGACAGGAGGAGAAAATGGAAAGTTGTGGGGTCAGGTGGGGTGAAAGGGAGGGAGATATGGCTGGGATGGGCGTAATTTAAGGAGAACTGTGGAAATCTAGTGCAGTGGAAACTTCCACCAATGTTTGAAGGCATCCTAAGAAGTTCTCCTAGTAAAGAGGAATAAGGGAGTTGAACTGGCCATCTCTTGGAGCCAAGTTCCAGGAAAGGCTTTAATTGTGGAACTAGATTGAATCCAGTACTGTTGTTGGCACAAAGGGACCCATGGAAATCCCTGAACTACCATGTTTTTGCTAAGACAGAGTGTTGTTCTCTGCAAACTGACAGCCAGGCTCTATTGCAAAAAAAAAAAAAAATGCCCACACAACTCATTGAACATGGAGAAGATGAGCTGGTAACTACATGGAGCCTTCACCTCTATATTCTTGTCTCTTTTGTTATGGAAGATAATCTGCACATTATTGAAAGAAAAACATGGACACCAACTCAGCCACAAAATGTTTGACCTAGAAAATTATTCTAGGACAATAGTGTCATGGAACTTGTAGGAGTAGCCAATTGAGGTCAAATTTGACTTCTACTCTACAAGATAGAATTCATACCTGATACTACTTGTGTGACCAAGAACCAGAGACTAGACAGCTCAGAGTCTTAGCTGTTTATGTGAGCTTCTACCCAGGTGGTATGGTAGCGCTTGGTACCCAAGTGAACACACAGATGCTATATTAGTTATAAAACTATTGGCCAGTTGCTTGGGCTTCTTATTTGGCCAGCTCTGTCTTCATTATTAACCCATTTATATCAATCTATGTATTTCCATGAGTCTGTGGCTTACCTTGTAATGCCCCAACATGCTGGCCATCCTTCACCAGCATCACTACTCTGTTCTGTACTTCCCAGAATTCTCCTTGTCTCTTAATTCCACCTACCTCCTGCCTGGCAAATCAGTGTTTTATTTATCAACCAACAAGAGAAACATATATATAGAAGACATCCCTATCATCTTCTATTTTCTGTCTAAATAAAAAGAAAGGTTTTGACTTTAACATAGTAAAATTATATATAACAAAACAGTTACTTAGCAAGAACTATGGTTACAATATTTAGTCCATTAACATTTTGCAAAATTTAAAGAAAATATTTTATTATCTATCCTTTCTTTGTGAGTCCGAATGTGTATTTAGTTTAATGTAACTTAATCTTTTGACATAACTAAGGAAAACCATAACCATAACTATTTTCTGTCTTCAACTCCATCAAAGACCTCAAAAGGATAAAATATAAACTCTAGAATTGACAGAGACATCTCATTGCCTGGACAGTCATCCAAAGTTTCTCTGTCATGTTGGAGCACCATCTTCAACCCATAGGCCACAGTTTGTCTGGCAGACTTCTCAGAGAAGTAGGAAATTTTAAATGGTCCACCTCTATTGCAGTTTGTCAGACATTTTTCTTTGTGTCCTGCAGCCTTTTCCATGAAGCAGGAACCCTGCAGGAATGTCTATCTTGTTTTTGCAAGTTCAGCAGTCACTTTCTTATGGGTCCTTCATGTGCAGTTTATACAGCATTCAGTCAAACAGTCCAGGCAATAGCAGTTTCTTGCCCAAATGGCTAGTCTTGCAATATTGGACGTAAACTACATAATGAGTTTCTTCGATGTCCATCTTCATTTGTGACATATGTAGTATTGCCAGGAGCAATTGTTTCTTACTGTCATGAAAAACCCTAAACCATTTTAAATGCCATGTTCTGTAGGCCTTTGAAAGGTTTAAAGAATATCTATCCATCTCAAATGCATCTATATATATACTAGAAAACAACTAACTTAAGTGTATTTTGACTATTATAGTTGACTCTATACAATCTGTATTTAATTATGCATTACATTTGAAAATATCTGTATAAACACAATACCTAAACAAGAAGATAAATTTACATATAACAAAAATTGACCTTATTTGTATTAATAAATCAAAATCTATACCAATGCAAAGAATTCATTTCTATATCATCCCCCCCTTTTTTCTTTAGGAGATTGACTGTGATAATTAACCATTTATAATCAACCCCATTTAAATGAAAACAAACATTTATAAACAATATTTGCGAGTGTGGGTGTTGTTCTCTCCAAACTGCTTCCTGCTATTTGGAGGTGCTGAAATACCATGGGGGTCCTTAGAAAACACAGAAACCTGGCCAAGTCCTTATTTTGGTAGTCTGCAAGACTGCATAGTTTCTGCTATTATAGATGTTGGATCACCTGGGACATTGCTTCATCAAACCATATTAGTCTAAAAAGAATCCATTGCTTTTCATCTCCTGTGGAAACAAGAAAAGAACCTCTTTTCCCCAAAAAATCTGTCCTTATACTTAAATTTAGGAATCAAAGCATTTTCAAAACATATTAAGTTGGGTTAATCCAGCAGCATTTATAACCAAGTGTATTTTAGTAGCTGCAGGCATTTTCTCAGCAATGAAAAAATTCAAAGATAGCACAGTAACATACAGTATCTGACTCTGTGCATTTTTTATCTTTACATAACTTTCTTTTTCTCTCATTTATTTTTTAAGGACTTTCTCTGTGCTTTTTCTTTTCTCTCCCAAGTCCCCATATATTTTAAAGACACTGTAAAATCTCTGGATTTTTTTTTTACCCCTCTAAATCTTTCTTTACTGTATATCTTTATCTTTTTCTGGCCATGAGTCTTTTATCAGCTCAACAACATTGCTAGGATTAAAGCAACAGCTGTTTTAACTGCTGGATTTCCAACACAGCAGGTGTAAGTTTGCTGCCAGCACTGGGAACTGTGCTCATCACTTCCACTCTTAACCATGAGTGAAATGATTAAAAGCTAAATCTGCCATTCAGCATGCTAATCATTGCTGCCTCCAGCTTCCCATACACACCGTTTTTGTTTGGTAGCAGGGTCTCTTAAAGGAAACTTGCTGAGTTTTTTTGTTTGTTTGTTTGTTTTTGTTTTGTTTTGTTTTTTGCCACTATGATGTGTCAGGAAACGTCTTTTGAAGGAGTTGTGGCACAAGTCTCTGTTTGTCTCTAGCAATACAGCCCACCCAATAAAATGCTATTACCAAGGAGCCTTGCTTGTCTCTGTTTTGGTTTTTTGTTTTTTGTTTTTTTGGTTTGTTTTTTTCTAAAATCCACTTTTAAGCTTTTGTCAGGTTTACATGGAAAATTGTGCCACACATTGCTAGTGCCATTTTGTTAAGGAGTTTCCTGCCCAGTTCCACAGCCATCTTGCTCCAAATGAACACACAGATGCTATATTAATTATAAAAATGTTGGCCTTTGGCTTGGGGCTCTTATTACCTAACTCTATCTTAATTATTAATCCATGTCTATTAATCTGTGTATCTCCACATGGTCTTATCTTACCAGAGAATGTCTCACTTGCTCTCTTCCCTGGGCTCACATGATAACTCCTCTCTGCCTATACCTCCCAGAATTCTCATCATCTCTTACACCCACTTATCTTGCTGCCCTATTGGCCAACAGTGTTTTATTCATCAACCAATAAGATAAGCATATGCAGAAAAACATGCCCATCACATAGGCATAAAACCTAACATTACTGATCTTAAATCAATGACTATAACAACAAAAAAGATCACTAAAATTACTCCTAATGGTATTCCACTGTACTCATATATCAGTGCCTTATCTGGTTGCCATCAGAGAGACTTTCTCTGGCAGCAGATAAAAACAGATGTAGAGGTCTACAGTCAGATATTATACAGAGAAATGGGAAGTACATATATATATATATATATATATGTACTAATATACATATATATATAAATGTGTGTGTGTGTGCTAATATATTAATATATTCCTCAGGGAATCCTATTAAAGAGAAACTGGAAAGAATGTAAGAGGCAGAGGGGATGGAGCATACCAGGAGGTGAACTAGGTTCTCTGACTCAATTAAATGAGGCACATATAAGCTCCAAGATAATGAAACACCAAGTATAGGACCTACATGGGTCTACACCAGGGCTATTACCATAATATCTTTATAAGACTCCTGAGTGTGAGAGAATTAGAGAATCTAAGACTCTTGTGACTGCTCTTTTTTCCTATTGGGTTACCATATCCAACTTTGATACTATAAATTTTGCTTTATTTTATTATATTTTATTTTGTCATGTTTTGTTGTTATCTCATAGAAACCTCTTGTTTTCTAGTGAGAGTAAGAAAGAGAATGGATCTGGAAGGGAGGCAAAATGGGGACAAAGTGGAAGAAATGAGAGAGGGTAAACTTGAATGAAGATATATTATCTGAGAAACAAACATATGTTCAGTAAAAGGAAAAACATTATAAAAAAGAAAAAAATTGAAAATAAATAAATCAATAAACTTCAATGTATACAAGAAAAAAGAAATCATTGTTTTATGAGAAACCTTGTAGATAAAAATTACCTTATTATATGACATTTTATTACTAGTTATGTAAGTTATTATGAACACATAAATAGATTTTAAAGAATTTATTTTACTGGAAGAACATATAGCCATATATAAAAAATATCATTTGTCATCAGAACTTAAAAATGAATCATAACTTTAAATTTTCAATTATAACTATAGTGTTAGTATATAACTATTTTAGTCTAGTCATTTAGTGTGTCAAACTCTACACTAAAAGTATGTTTTTACAGCAGGGTGGGGATGGCTTATGCCTTTAATTCTAGGACCCAAGAAAGCACCCCAAGGTGAGGGGGTATCTCTGAATTAGAGGCCAGCCTTGTCTACAAAAGCAGTTTCAGGACTAGAGAGAGAAACCCTGTCTTGAAAAAACAGGAACTATATGTATATTATTTGTGTTTTTAAAGAAACTGGAGAGATGGTTGAAAGTTAATCCTAGTCTTCTAGAAGACTTGATTGAGATTGATTCTTTTTTTCCCCCATAAATGGCACCTAAAAATCATTTTTAAATCTAGATCCTAGGGCTCTGACACCTCTTCTGGCCTTCATAGGCACCAGTAATCTGTAAAAAGGAGTTCTTAATTGGTCTAAATAATAAAAACCTGGAGTCAGATATAGAGGAAATGCTGATAGATCGAGAGAAGGAGCAAGCTTCAGCCATACCTTACCTCCTTAGCATCTAAGCAGACAAGAGAGTGAGTTCCCGTTTCTTCCTGGTTATATCCTCTCTCCATCCAGCCACCTCACTTCCTTTCTGTGCCCAGCCAACTCACTTTCTGTTTCAATTCAGCCATCTCCCTCTCTTTGCCTAGCCATCTCATTTCCTGTTGTTCCCCAGCCATCTCACTTCCCATCTCTCCATACAGACCTCCAGACTTCTATGGTTAGCTAGAGACAAGCCCCATTCTCTGACCTTCAGACAGGCTTTATTTGTACACACAAGATATCATCACAGTAATCATGTGTACATAGAGAAAGGCACATATATATAAGTAATTAAAAATAAATAAAATTAAAACACTTGAAGTCATAAATCTCACTTGATCATAGCATGGAGGCTTCTTGAGTCTTAGGTTCAAATCACAATCTTACAGGACTTCTGGCAATAGAAATTAAGTGGATACAACTTAAGATTTTGTGAAAGGATGAATAATACAAAACGTGTGTTGTCAGAGTCCTATACTTAGTCAAAAAGCTATAGGCAATTAATAACTGCTGAATAAAGGAGAATGAGTGCAGTGTTGGTTATAATATATAATTTGTATAATTTGAATGAGTCAGTCTTAAAACATACATGCAGGTGGTATTAAATGGTCCAGTAATTTTTTAGACAGAGGATGATGATAGATAAATAGATAGGTAGATAGATAGATAATGATAGATAGGTATATGGTAAATAGATAAATAGATAGATAGACAATAAGAGTTAAAGAATTTATGAGATGCAGGAGGGGTTAGAAGGAGAAGAAAGAAAGTACCAGGGAAATGACATAAATACATCTATGAAAACATTTAAATGAATTAAAAATAAAATTAACTATGTACCTACATACTCACACAAATATTGACATATAAAAATGAATAAATACTGTCATTTTGGGAAATGTGGCTAGATCTGGAAATCATGTTACACACATTAATCCAGGCACAGAAATTCATATATCACACTATTTAGCTAATATTTAGAATCCAATACATGTCATTCACAATGACTTTTAAAGCAGGATGAATTGTAAATACCAAGAGACAATGAGGTAAGAAGTGGGTAGTGCAAGTTTGATCAGTATATACTATAGATAGCAATGCAAACTTCTAATATGGTATGATATACTAGGGGAAATTAAAGAATAATAATATGCTATCAAGTTTAACAACTTAGAAAGAAAAACTTAGGACTTTTCACTATTAGAAATGATAAATGTTTAAGAAGACACTTTGTTTACCTTGATTTAAACATTAAACAATATCAGTTTAAATATCATTTAAAGATAAGCAAAATTAACTTTATCTTTTTCTTACATGTATGCTAACTGTATATGGACCTCTCAATCCTTATCATGAAAAATATTAAAAAATAAAATCACCACTCAGATCCACTATTTATCCAAAAGCTAAATAAGCAATCAAAGGGCCCACACAGTGATGCTTCAGAATGATTCAGACTCTTTTAATGTTGATATTTCTAAATCATGAGCAAGTTTCCTTACAAAATTAATTTGCAAGTCACAGATTATAAAGGTCAGACAGAACCTTGGAGGCCATCAACTTCCCTCACCAATATTTTTATAAACCATTCTGGAATGTTCTTATCCTTGACAGGTGGTTTTGCATCCTTTGGTTAAAAATGTCAAATGATCACCAGCTCAGTAATTGCAAGCAGTCCATTCTGCTTTTGGAGAGTTGGACACATCATTACCTTGTCTTCTATAAAACTTCTTCCCAATACCTTCACCTTCTTGCTCTAGTTATTCATTTAATGCCCAATTTATAAGACGTAAAAAAAATTCTAAAAGAAATGAGATATGTATTTATGCAATGACTCAAATGTTATTATTAATTCATTTAAGTACTGAGAATGGGAAAAGAGGCATGATTGTGGATGTGTTATAAAGCTGGTCTTCTGCTCAATTCACACAGAACAAGCTTAAACATGCTGCAAGTATCACCTGAGAAAATAACTCAATAATGGGTCAAAGGACAGAAAAAAATGATGCCCAGAGGAGAGATGAAAAAACACCTGGGGATTCTGCATGAGGAAAATGGAATGCACTTGCTTTGAGAAGATAGTTAATGGCCCTCAAAATGATAAAATAGTAAACACAAAGTGAATAAAGAAATGACACAAGAAGGTAAATGTAAAGGGAGCAGCTGGAAATGTCCAGGACATTTGAAGACCTGGGACCTTCTGGGTATGCTGCCTTTTATTCTCTCTAGTAACACACATTCTGTTGGCAAACTATCCTACATTGTTCCTTGAAAGCCCTTATCATTCCAAACCTACCACCATAAGTATCTCCAATTCCATCAGTTCCTCACACTGTGAAGAGACAACATTGTGTTGTTTGCATTTCTCATGTCTGTTTAAAGTGGACTATAATAAAGTTTTGTAAAATGCATCACCTGAAATACATGAAGAAGAGGGTAGAATCAGGTTTCTGGGGCCTTCTTTTCTACCACAGACATTGGCAACCAGAAAAAAGAATGCCTCAAAGAAACAGAGGATCCCCACCCCCTCCACAAACCCAAGGAAGATTATTCCTCTAAATCTGACCTCCTATAGCTGCTAAACTTCAAGAGCTAAAAGAGTTCTTGGAAGTGTTTAAAGGCTATACTAATAAAGGCATGAATACCAGAAAACTGTCATCTGCAATCATTCCATACCAATTGTACTTCCCTATAGCATATAAGGTAAAATAAAAACATATAAAATAACTAAAATAAAAAATAGTGAATGTATTATATTGAAGATATAATTTGTTCTATTATAAAACTAGGAGTCCACAGAAATGGAATCATTTAGCATGACATTGAAATTAAGTTGTTAATGAGAATACATTGCTTTGATAAGTAGTTTCATGAGTGAATTCTAGCAAACCATTTCATGATTATACCTATTCTTACAAACAGTTGAAGATCATCCACTTTCAAAATCATGTTATGGAGCAAGAATTATTTTAAGATGAATGACAAGCAAAACCACTAAAACTGTAAAAGCAAGCCAATACACCTGATGATAATGAGTAAATATTTTCAATAATAGCACATTAAAAGTTCATATACCATAATCAAGTGTGATCTTCCCTGGTATGAAAATGTTCCATGAATGCAAAATAATTCATTAAATAAACAATGTTAAGACAATGACATATGGAAGCTATATGTTCATTTCTGAAGATTCAGAAAAGCTAAATAATGAAATTCTGTTCTCTTTCAAGGGACAAAGTTCCTTAAAAACTCAGAATGCAAGGAGATTGTATCAAATTAAGACTGTTTCAGAAATATCCACAGAAAACATCAAGGCATGAGAAAAGCTGAAATCCTTTCCTGTAGGTTCAGGAGAAGGAAAAGATGCAACATTGCAACCTCTAACCTTCTTAGTACAAGAAACCTTTCAGAATAAAGAGGGTTATGTTATCTGCATTTGTAGATAAATTAATTTTATACACAGAAATTCCATACAGCACAAGAAAACTGATGATATCTAAGAAAGAAATCCTGTTGACTTTAAGATAAAAATCAACATACAGAAATGGGTTGTTTCTATGCAACAATAACAAACAATATACAAGGAAGGTAATAAAAATAACAAATATATTAGTATAAACAGAGCTTACTTCCCATGGGGAAACCAGAAGCAAGGGGCTCAAAGATTTATGTGATGAAAAGTGTAAAACATTGATTAAAAAGCTATAAGCAAAAGTACATTTATGACGATATGCTATTTTAGATGAAGATATGTCCTGCTTTCATGAATTACAGTAGTTAGGACTATTTAACTATCCACAAGGCCAAGGAAACTGCTGTCAAAATATGACTGTAATTTTTGTTGGTGTTTAGGAATATGAAAAATTCAAAATTTAAACAAGAGGGCAAGGTTTTGAATTACAAATGTAATTTTCAGAAAATTAAAGATATTTTCTAATTTCAATTTATAATATATAAATTAATTAGACAAAATACTGTTGGTATAAATATAGACTAATATAACAAAATTGAAAGTTTGAAATGACTTTATATATGGTCAACTGAGCTTAAAAAGGGATGCTAAGACTACGCATGGGAGAGTGATAGTCTGTAACAGGTAGTATTGAGAAGAATAGGCATCTACTGGTAAAGGAATAAAATTTGGGTTTTAACTTGTATTTCCTTAGGTAATATTACAGATGTATATATATGTATACAGACAAATAAAATAAAAAGTGATGTACTGAAATCAGGTATAACTAATAGGATCTGATTATTTAAAATTCAGTTGTCTGCATCCTGGAGAGGCTAAGGACCCAGGAGATGTCTAGCCTGTGAAGCTAGGTGTCTGAGCCGTCCCAGTCTAGTGAGGAAAGCAGTAAAATTCCTTCAGTGCTGCTAGTTTTCATTCCACATAGAAAGGCCAAATAATATGGAGTCTGGCTAGAGGATGATGACAGCATGACAGCAGGATAGATGTTTCTGGGGACAACTGGGTCAGACATACAAGCATCAGAGATCACTCAACTGTCCATCTAGTAATTGGGTCCCCTGTTTGAAGATACAGCCCAGGCTGTAAGTGTCTTTTCTGCTCAACTAATCCTCTCTAGAAATGTCCTCTACAAATCCTTTCAGAGGCCCATCTCTTGCCTGGTTCCAGATCTAGTGCAGCTGACAATAAACATTAATGATCAAATATGATCTCTTGAGAAATTAAATAAAAATGTAATCCAGCAAATTAATTTTGCATATATACTTAAAGAAAATGATGTATAAATTTTAAAGACATATGTACAGGTACATTTTTAATATACTATCACTCAAATCTGAAAGGATGTGCAAACAGCTAGTGTCCATTGGTACACAAAGAAAATATGAAAAATTAATAATGAGATATTTTTCTTTTAAACAGAAATTACATATTCGACAGGAAGTTCTTTAAACAAAATAAGATAGGCCTAGTCAAATAAATATAAGTATTCCATGGCTTTCTGTACATGAAGTTTTTTAAAATAGCTTGGAAGAGCAAGAAGCAGAATGGTGACTGTCAGGGGCTAAAATTTAAAGTATGAAATGCTTTGATCCAGTGGGTCTAAAGTTCCTGCTGTATGAAATGTACAGCAGAAAGTTTCTGTTCAGAGTCACGAATTCATGTCCCAGAACATAGGTTTCAATACTTAAAGCAGTGCTAAATCCCTTGGTAGCGTGGCATCTTCTCAGATCATGATTTAAAAGTGAAGCAAATTTCAAAACTTAAGAAGGTAAGTGTTTCCTGAGTGGATTCTATGATTGTGTAATTACCAATGAATTCTGTTTTTAGTGACCAGAGTTAAAGTTTACTTCCTAGAATGAAAGTAATTGTGATGTGTTCAGCATCTAAAACACAGTGAGTTGCTTTAATTAACAGCGATTTACTTCTGAAAAATATGGATATTATCTGAGAAACCTAGGAAAATTTTCCTGGGTTAAGTTGATTTCATGTTTTTAATCTTTTAGTGAAATTTTAACATTATATTTGTACATAAATTTAGATATCTAATGTCTGTTAGTCCTATTTCACACCCATTTCTATGTTTCTTTTATTTATAAAATTGTATGCAAAAATACTCAGTTATTCCCAAGATGCCTTGACTCAAATATTCTCAAAGTGTTGCTTTGACTTATCCTTCAATAATCATAGTAGTGAAAAAAATCAAGGAAAATTTTCCCGTTTAGAAAAACAAAACAATTTTCTTTCATTAACATTTAGAATAAAAGCTAAGTTTAACTCTTAAATGTAATTCAGTAGCATTTAAGAAAAATCAGGTATTCTGGTTTAAATGAGAGTAGCCCCCATAGGCTCGTGTGTTTGAATGCTTAGTCTCCATCTGAGAAAGATTAGGAGGAACGCCCTTTTTGGTGTAGGTGTAGCCTTGATAGAAGAAGTATGACATTGGGGTTGACATTGAGGTTCCAAAATCCCATGCCAAGCCCATTCTCCCTCCCCCTACCTCCCTTACTCACTCTCTCACTTGCTCTGCTTGTCTCTGTCTCCTTGTGTCTCCCGAATCTCTCTTTCCTGCATGACTTTCTCTCTCTTTCTGCTGACTATGGATCATAACATAAAGTCTCATTTTCTATTTCAGTGCTATCCTGTCATGATGATCATGTACAAAGTCTCTAAAATTATAAGCAAGCCCTCAATTAAATGCTTTCTTTTACAAGAGTTGGTTTGGCCATGGTGTTTGTTCATGACAATAAAACTGTTATAGGCAGTTTTGCAACCAGCCTGGTCCCACAGCCGTATCAGCCCCAAATAACAGACAGAGACGCTGTATTAGATATAAAGCTGTTGGCCTGTTACTAGCATTTCTTATTGGCTAGCTCTGTCTTAAATATTAACCCGTTTCTATAAATCTAAGTGTTCCCATGTGGTCTTGGCTTACCAGAGAAAGTGAGTCCAAATCTCTTCTTCAAGTCCCTACAACTTCACTCTCCTCTACTACATCTCCCAGAATCCTTCTTGCCTCCTAGTCCTGCCTATCTTGCTTTCCTATTGGCCAACTGGCTTTATTCATTAACCAATAAGAAAAACATATTTACAGAATTACATTTCCCATCATAGAACAATGACTGAGACACCAGAGAAACACAATTTTTCATGTTTAGATTACATCATATATTAAAGAAACTAAAATATACTATAAGCATATTTTGTTACTAGTATTTTTCATATTAAGAATCTTCATCTTATATCATATACATCATATATCCAGTAACTTCAAATGCAGAGTTGTGTATATAATGTTGTCTTATTAAATCATATACAATTATATTTATCTTGTACAGTATTAAAATATACAATGATTAATTTGACAGTATACCACTTACCCATTTTATTTCAAAGTGTAGAAGTGCATATTCAACTTCGGTGGCTTGAAATGACAGTAATTTATTATTGCTCACATGCCTGGCTGGTTGATTGATTAAGACAGGGTTCATCAGGGCTGTTGTGTTTCATGTGTTTTTAGTCCTCGGTCCACTATGCTTGTGTTAATGCATTTTTTTCATGGCAAGGGTTGAGGTACAGAAAGAAACCCAACTCTACAAGCACTTCTTCTTTCGGTATATCTGACAATATTTCATTGACCAAATAAATCATAGTGTTAGGCCTATAGGCAACAAGCAGGGTGAAAATGTACCTTCATTGTCATACAAAACTGCTAAGTAAATATATTTTTAAATATAATAAATAAATACTTAAGTATTACAATAAGTTAGACTCTGATGGATGTTGATAATATTATATTGTACTGAACAAATTATTTCATAATATTTGATGAGGCCAATCCACCTACCTTCAACAATTTGTTTTCACAGTCAGAGTACTATTAATAAGTAAAGGAATACAGGTAAATTCCATATTTACTATCCATCTTGAGATCAAACTATATAAGTGGGAAGCAAAATTATCAAATAACTGTACAATGGTGCACCCATTTTTTCAAGAAAACGTGGAAGAGTAAAAGATAGCAAAGATTTGAAAAAAAGACTTTTGATAGTTGTCTGCATAACTATAGGATTTTATCTTATAACTTTTGGTACCAAGTATCATTCTGCCTTTAGTTGCATCTATTTTTCCCCCTAGGGATTCTTTCCTTTAAGAATATTCAATGTTTTTGTTGTTGCTTGTTCAGGTTTGTTTTTGTTTCTCTGTTTGTTTGTTTCCTTTTAGTTCATATTTATCTTTCTCCAGTAAAGTCAGTTTATGATCAACTAAGAAAAACCAAAATAGCTAGCTAGAGTAACAAATTCCAGAACTTTGTATATATAATACACTCAGCTTGACTTTATTAACTTACTCTTATATTCTTTTTATCATATATAATCACCATACATGAGATTAAAATAATTTGAGAAATTTAATACCTTATTTGTTTTCTTCCCTTTATGCAAAAAAACTATATTTAAAGTAAAATCATTCCTTCTTTCTACAGCTCGTTCAAAGGCATTCAATAGCTTCTCATCACATTTCAAGCAGACTTTCTTTCACTATTGCTTTCCTGTTATGAAATTGGATAGGCTTTTTGTGCATGCATAATTTGCTGAGTTTCAAAGAGGCAGGGATTAAAAAGAAAACAGAATCATCATATACAATTATATACAAACTAAATGCAAAATCTATGCAAAAAAAATGTGAAATCATTTGTACTGTTACTAGGGCTCTTGTTCCTGGCTTGGATACACTTAAGGCAATGTCTTTGCAATGAGTCTTTTTTAAAGGTAAACTCACAAGTGAGGACCTTCAATTCTGCCATAACATACTACACTACAGATGACAAATATTTCCTGCCTTTATTACTGCCCCTATTTGGCTAAAGAAGATGGTTGGTCTAACCTTGGCTTGCCCCTGCTGTCTTATATAGATACTTTGTATAAACTAGGCACCATGTGTGCTCTAAGCTTTCAGGTTGAATTTTTTGATTGTGTTCAAATTTTGAAGCAGAGTGCAGACTTCGAAAAGAGCAGGTACATAAAAAACTACTCTTTTCAAAATCTGAAAGATATCTACCTTGGCCTTGTAACAAGTAACACTTCCTCCTGCAATATTGAAACACACTTCAGATTGTCATTTATGGGCTGTTGAATTTGCTATTATTCTGTCTTCTAAGATGGTTTAGTTTGGTGTTATCATTTATTTGTATGAGACTAATTCAACATTTGTTTGAGAAGTAAGCTACTTGTTTTGTTCATTTGGGGTTTATTTCACTGTAATAGTTGAAAATAAAATCACACTAACTCAAGTGCACACTTTTAGTGACAAAAAGCCCAAAGTGAAAAGAAACTCCTGACACTTTTTTGTCAAGCCAACAAATTAGTCTCTACACACAAAGCTCTCAAATTTTCAAGTAATATGAGTTTTCACCTTTTAGGTTTCCTTTTTTTTTGGTGTTTCCTTATGTTGTGTCTTCAGAATACACACACACACACACTATATGCACATATATACATATATTGTATATATTTATTTTTATAGACTTACTAATTAATTTTATTCATTGTTATATTTTTTACACATATATAATTTACTGTTTTTCTTTAATTTGCAGAATTTATAAGCAATCTTTTAAACATTTAACAATCTGAGGTCTAACAATGCTGCAGAGATTGCTAAATAGTATTCACATTCAGAGGGAAGTAGTTGTCTATGATGATTCATTTCATATAGCTAGTTTTTCTTCATTTATTATTTACGTGTTTTATTTCCATGGTTGATGTTTATAATGACATTCATGATAAAGTATGCCTTTCTCTTTCTTTATTGCAATAGTGTGTGTCAAACTCAGGTTCTTGTGAATTCTAAGCAAGTGCCGGAGTCCTGAGCTATGTCCACAACCCAAGCATCTATACCCACCTCCTCTGAAATGTGACTTACTTGCTATCTGCTACCTGTCTCCTTGGAAGGCAAAGTCAGTTTCCTTGCCTCATGAAATGGGCTAAACTTTGATTTTTCTTTTTTTTCTTTAGATGAATGAGAAATGAAAGAAATGACATTATTTTACATCCTAGGATAGTGATTATAGTTTTTACTTTGATCCTCTGGGAACTACAAGTCAATATGATATGAATAAGGCCAAATGAAAGATCACAGGAACAGAAAGGCCCATGTATCCCAGAGGTCCCTATCCTTAGAAGACCTTACATACAGACTCAGAAACAGTGAGGCTACGGAAGACTAACAGGAAAATTGTATGCAAATAATTCCTTGTGGATCCATGCAAATGTTGCATCACACAGGAACAATTGAATGGGTGTGGGTAGATAGACACAGAGTGACCTGATAATAGTGTTTGGGGCAAAAAAGTGAGCAACAGAGTGAGATGTAACATTCAATCCAATTTCCCTTAATAAAATATGTATATATACAATAATACCCATTTGAATGCTTAGAGATCAAACCACACATAATACATATTATTTTGGCTTTTGGTGGCAGGAGAAAAATTGGATGTAGCATAATTATAAAGGGAAATTTACAAAAATAGGAGTAGATTCTTCAGATAACAGCTTACAATTGAGGCCACTACTGATAGTAGTCTTAAAATGATGGAGAAAACTCTTTTTGGCTCAGGAACTGTTCCTACTTCCCAAACCCACCAGCCTACTTACTTACAATGCCACTCAGTGTTGTTATGTGAGAATCTCCTTAAATATGGCATGTATGGCTAATATCTCAAATTCCCTTGGATTATATGAACGTGAAAAACAGTCATGATAGACCACAACTTCTTGGATATAGCATAGTAAAAGTGAAGGAGAAAATTCAAGAGGGACTGATGCACAGATTGAGGTCTCCTTCTCAATTTTTCCATTTTGTTTGTTTAGGACAAGGAGCCTTATCTAATGAGTTATTTGAGCCAGGGCTTGACAGAGCCCTCTTTGTCTGATCATCGGCTCATCAAATCTCAGCATTCTGTGGATGGCAGTGGTAAGAGTTCTTGCTTCTATATAACTACAATGTACTTTAAGTACACCTCATACTTAAAAAAAAAAAAAAGGATCATGGCAATTTATCCCTTACACAATTGCTCTGATCCTGGGTGTTATTTTCTAAATTATAATTAATTACTTGGTACCTTCATGATTTCATTCACCCACTCACTTTATTGACTGTAATCAGACAGTGCCAATTTTGTTCTTGGCCCTACTCTGTTCAATCAGTTATGCCACCTCTTGAAACCCAGCTTTTTAACTTACACAGACAGTGGACTGACATTTTTATAAAGAATATTAAGGTAACTCATTAAGCAACAGAGAATAGGGAGTAAATTTTATAAACTTTGTCATATTTGGTTTGATGAAAAAAAAACACATATGTTTAAAACAATCTGTGCCTTCTTGGCTCTCATGTTTGTGTTGTGTTTCATTTGTGAAACTGAATTTCCTCCCTTATCTCTACTCTTGGCAAAAGCTCTCAGGTTTTAGCAACTGTTTTAAGAGATTATTTATATTCTTATTTCTTAATTCTTACCATGGGGTAAGTTAGTTACTTATTATTGATTTCTGTTCGAATGTACAATAGTTAGTATTATAGTCTATATAGTTGAAATTATCTCAGGAGTTTTTAGATGATTTACTTTACAAAATAGTATATTTATAGTATATTTATCATATGTGTTACATATGATCCCAAGGTGCCACAAAATAGACCTGGTATAAAGACCTTCTTGTGCTTGGATCATCTGCCCTGGCCAGTTCATCTTTCATCATGGGTCACTCTGCTTTCTGAATTAAGTCCTTTAAAAACCTCCAAGGCTAGCAAATAGATTGTACCCTACTTCATGGAATAAAGAAGTTTTGGCTTTGCTATTCCCTTCTCTTAAGTTTCAATTTGTACTTTCTAATCGTAGAACTTAGTATTCCAGGAGTTTCCTTCTTTGAGTTCAGAAAAAATGAAACTAGAGTCCATTGATGGTAGAAGTCTTGAGTGACTGAGCATTTCCTGCAGTTTCCTAAAGTAAAACTACCTGAGCCAAAAGGACAGGTCCTTAAACTTAAAGGCACCCACCCACTTTTTCCAATTTAATGTTCTTCAGAGCATTAGATATTCTTGAGGAATATTGGGTAAACAGAGCAATGATACTTGGAAGGTGGCCTACTTCAGCCTCCACCATGCTTTATAAAATATTTGTGATAATAACTTTTAAGAATATATGGATTAATAAAGCATTGTTCTCAAGGAAATACATCATAAAGAGGAATGTGAAATAGATAAAGTTGACAGAATTAGAACTCCATCTGCATGTCCTAGTAACATATACCTCACTAAAAGAACTCTTTGAGTCTAGGCCAGAAACTAGGAGTCCCAATAGAAGTAAAAGAAGCATCTAGGGTCTCATTCAATGTCTCTCTCCTTTCCAAAACCTTCATTTAATCTCAATTCTCCAAATTACTTGCAAAGCTGACATGAAGTAAAAAATACAGATTAGAAACTCATCTGGATTTTAAAACCCATGACTTTTCTATGTCTTACTTTAATCAAGGCCTTATCAATTGGCTATATTATTTATGAATTTAATTATATTTTGTAATCCATAAAAGCAATGTGTTTGATCAAATTTAGTTGCTTTGAGGACTTCCTTTTAACTTACATTTTTTCCATATATTCACCACTTTTAAAATTTTTTTGCTTTTTTTGTGATAGTATCTGTCCATATCATATAGCACATGGTAGTGCTTAATTAATAATCCACATGCCTCTTCTGTTGTGAATGCTCCTATAAGAGGTAGCAACTTTTTTATATAAGGTCACTCTCTTCACCACAAAATTTGTCCACTTCAATTTCCTTAGTTTTCTACACACTTAACTGTTTGATTTTCCAATTAAAATTGTAGCTATGATTTGCTTTTGAAACAAGAGTCCAGGTAAAAAAGAAAATATTGATTTCAGTGTCTTCTCTATTTCAAAGCAGAACTCATTTGCTTGCGTCTAACCAGGCCACCATAATTTTAATTACTGACTTTTTCACTTCTAGAATTTCTATTTCATTAATTTTTAGATTTGTACATTACATCTTATAGATTCAAGTTTTATGCAAGTATTTTCAGTTTTGATTATCTTATGGTTTCAGCTTGAGTTTGACAATTTTAATAGTTCATGGCTTTAGCTTGAACTCATTGTGAAAAAAATCTTAGAAAGCTTTCTCAGATGACTACAATTTTCAGCAAACAAATCACTGCTATTTTTCATATGCTTCAGTCATTCTGTCACTCAGATGACAAACCTGGATCACTAGTAAGGATAAAAAAAATCAGGTCATTCTAGGTTATTTGTATCAGAAAATTGTAGCTCAGCAAAGGTCCAGGTAAGTTGGGGAATGTGCAAAGATTTTAGATTGTGTAGTTCCTGGATTTAAGTTCCTACCTGTTTTTCACATGAAATTTCCACAAACACAATTCAATTTCTCAGCTATTTGTGTAAGTAGGGCTACAACCAAACTAAACCAAACCAAACAAAAATGAAACTGTTTAAAGTACTGGTTTTGAGTATCTGAATCATTTTCCTCATTAGAATTTAGACAGAATAATACAAAATATGTTGTATGTGTTTCTGCAAGAGTTTCAGAAATATTTATTGAATTTATGAATTTTTTTCAAGGAGAAACAGAGTAAGAAAACACATGGTTTTCATGTGATTGTTTCTTTTGAAAACCCTTGTCTGATAACTTATTAAACAAAATGAGACTATGACAACTGAAAAAAAAAAAAAACCCAGTGACACTGAGTCATTCTACACACAGGAAAGCCAAGTAAACCCTAATGTATATAACTATTGTGTTCATTTAGTTAAGTCCTAAGCATTATCAACACAAAGAAATTCAAAAGTGCTCTTCATACAACTCACTTTGAGATTGCCTCACAAAATTATTCCTACATTTTATACATAATAATTACTATCATCAAAACATATTAATATTCACAAACATATTTATTCATTAAAGTAATTTTCCTAATTAATTTTAATCTAGAGAATAAAGACCCTTACACTTAACCATTTTATGAACTACAGTTCTAATATATACAAGTGAAATTGGATTTGTTTTCATTTGGGCTACATCTTAAAATTCAGATGCTGAAACTTCACATGCATTTCAGTTTGATGCTGGGGATATTGAGCTAATAATATGCAGCTTAGCTTTGTCTTTTAAACATGTTGACTTATTATCTAGGCAAATTTGAAGTATGTAAAACAAGTCATATACTAACTTATTGAGGAAGAGCTGGATGTTGGTGGAAACTATGCTTTTATTATTCAAACAGAATTGTGTGTGATGCATCCAAATGTTCTGAATTATGCAGTAGCTTGAATTTTCATATTCTAGAAAAAGATAATAGAAGTAAAAGTTATGATCACTATCATTTTAAAACTACCAAGCAAAGAAAATGTATTGTTCTTAATTCCAGATGTATTATGTGTTAATGGCATACAAATAACAACATAAATGTAATAGTGGAAATTATTTTACAAGTGTGTTAAATTTACCATGATTTTCATATTTCCATGCTTTATTTTGTTATAAATAAGTTTCTTAAGTTCTTTAAAACTTTGTCCTCCTCTATTACATATCCATAATACATGTTTTAAAACTGTATTTCTCATTATAGCAAGTCCTAATACAATTCTGGGTTTATCTGAGTCATAATTTTTAGGCATAAGAGCCAGCCATTCTATTATACTATAGCCAAGAATATTAATTGGGGATCCTTGTGCCTTATATTTATACATATTTTCTGACTTTTTCACACAGAAACCTTATTTCCAGTACACTGTTTCATGTTTGATAAGTTCATACATACAACTAACAGCAGCCATTTTCACCTCCCACCCTTCGCGCCATCTCTTTTATTTTCATATCTTCCCTTTTTGTGCCTGGCCCACTGTCTGAGACATTTGCTTTAGAGTGGATGGGAAGTAAACTGGTGGAACAAGAACAATGTATCTGTGGCTATACCATTCAAGAAAGCCTACTTCTTCCCCAACCAGCGATACCTGTCTGCACTGCTTTTCTGGACGGAGTGGGGCCTCATATACCCCTCACTCATCCTTGATGACAGGCTGATGGGCTTAATCTTTTCTTTTCTTATTTTGCATATAGATCCTAGTTTCTTCTCCCTCACTCCCTTTCTCCCTCCCTCTCATGCCCCCCGCCCCGACCACCCTCCAATCCTATTTTCCCCCACACACTCTACAGGGAGAACGATGCCTTCCAGGAGGGATCAACAAAATCTATCAAGTCATTTGGAGTAGGGACTAGGCCCTCCCTCCTGCCTCTAGGCTAAGGCAGTATCCCTCCATGGGGAATGTGCTCCCAAAATCCTTTTGTGCACGAGGGATACATCCTGGTTCCACTCTCACAGGTCCCTGCGACTAACCAGGCCTTCTAACTGAGACCCATATTCAGGGGCTCTAAGTCAATTCAAAGCTGGTTTCCCAGCTATCAGTCTGGGGGTCCATTAGCTCTTCCTTGTTCAGGTCAACTGTCTCTGTGGGTTTCTGTAACCTGATCTTGTCCTTCTTCTCTGCATCTGGATTCCATCCAATTCAGCTCAGTGTTTAGCGGTGGGTACCTGCTTCTTTTTCCATCAGCTGCTAGATGAGGGCACTAGGATGGTGGATAAGTTAGTCATAAATCTCATTATCAGGGAAGGGCATTTAAGGTAGAATTTCCACTGTTGCTCATATTGTTAGTTGGGGTCAGTCTTGTAGGTCTCTGGACTTTTCTCTGGAGTCAGTTTTGGACTTAATCCTTTACAAGAGTTATAGATTTAACCACAGCTACTGTGAGATCATGAATGCAAGTTTATTGACAAAAAGAGTAGATATTATCAGATAAATAATATAAAAGATATTATTGTCAGCCACATATGCATATGTGACATGAGAACTGGAATGATCAAAATCTAAACATAAGAATTTAAAAGACAATTTCAAAAATAGAAAATAAACTTAATTTAACTTTGGAAATGGGCAACTCATAAGCACAGAGAGTCTACAGTGTATCTCACCCACTTCTAGATGTAGTCTTACATCTGCATGATGCATTTTTTTTTTTGCTTTATAGTCACCTTTAGTGTCATTATGGTGGTGACAATAACAATGCTTTAAGGATAAGGATACTCATTAGAAAATACAGAAGAATGAAACCAAATTCCTTATTGTGCCATAAATAGAATCCACATTTTATTATTAGACCTCATATAATGTAAGATAATAAATGTCATGGAGATGTGAAAGCATATTGATTTAAACATTTTTCTTTTAAAATGACTCATCTTTTAAACATTTTTCTTATCCATACTGGACTAAAATCATTGAGGCTGCATACATCTTACATAAACATAATGAAATAATCTTGTAGAAAGTTTAAGTCACTTCTTATTCATATAACATTTCCTATAGAAAAAAAATGTGGGTTCATCTACAGAAATATGTTTGGAGTGTGTGTGTGGGGGGTGCTGGAGGTTTGTGTCTATATGTGCACACATGCTTGTGAGCATGTGAGAAGGTGGGGATATGTGTGTGCAAATTGTGTGTGTAAGCATATGTGCATAACTGTACATATGCAAGTGAATTATAAATATTTCTGTCTGATGGGAGATGTTATTCTGTAAATATGTTTCTCATACTGGTTAATTAATAAAACACTGTGGCCAATGAGAAAGCAAGATAGGTGGGGCTAGGAGACAAGGAGGAAAGAGGTAGTAGGAGGGAAGAATCAACATAGAGAGCTCGGAGAGGTAGAATGCCATCCAGCGGCTCTGGCCAGTAAGATGAGCCACGTGGAAATAGGTAGAATAGTAGAAATGGGTTAATAATCAAGACAGAGCTAGCCCGTAAAGAATTAGTAACTGGCCAACAGAATTGTATCAAATACAGAGTCTCTGCATGTTATTGGGGGTTGCTTGGTGGCGGGACCAGGTGGGCTGGCAAAAAACCTACACGCTACAAGGTAAGTCATATGCTGGTTCCCCAGAGGTCAGTCCAGGATCAGTGAATTCCCACTTGCTCAGGTCAGCTTTTTTGTGGGTTTGCTCATATTGTCTATCCTCCCATTCTAATACAAGACTCCAGGAGTTTGGCCTAGTGCTTAGCTATGGGTCTCTGCATCTGTTTCCATCAGTTACTGGATGATGGTTTTATGATGACAATTAAGGTATTCCTCAATGACTATAGAGGAAGGACAGTTAAGGTACCCTCTCCACTCTTGCTTAGATTCTTAGCTGGGTGTTACACTGTGGAGAAGGAAAGAGATACCTTGAAAGAGGGAGCTACTATGAAGTTAGAGAGAAACCTGGAACTAGGGAAATTCCCAGGAATCTACAAGGAATTTTGTTTGTTTGTTTCTATTTTTTAGTTTAAATTTCCAAGTATTTGGGAGACTGACAGTAGGTAGAGAACACACAAATAGTTGAAGCTTCAAAATTTATTCAGAACTTGGTTTAAATACTGACAAAAGCAAAGTTATAACAAGAAGCAATGTTTTCATGGGTTTCCTAGTTTAACTAACTGATTTGGACACATGAACAAAGTTAGTTCTGGGACAGTGTCTCTTAGTCAAATGGTTACTCAGTGACAAGATGGTGTAAACAGGGTCGTAATACTTCTGAAAGCTGCAGTGACATCACTTTCAAGCAAGGTAACCAATCCCTAGTTTTCATAGGGCTTGAAAAGGGAATAGTGAAACAAATTATCAGGCCAATCTCACAAGTCTAATCATTTTCATAGATCTCAGCTTTGTCATAGCAGATCTCCATCAACTTCTCCATTTTAAATACCTAATAGTAGCATGCAAGTGCAATGCAATTAAATACTCTCTAACTGCCAAATATTTGGACAAAGAATCTATATTTATTACCTGTTCTATAGTATTTCTCTTTTATTGTTTAGCCTATTGCAATCTACATTCTATTGTTTCCAATTTTCACAGCTGAAATGAACAAGCCATATATTAAGAGGTAATCAATGCTATTTTTGCTTAAATTTCTATTGCAAATGGTTTACCATGAAAGATTTCATGTATTCCACTTATAGTAAAATAAAAATACAAAGATATACATTTCTATGA
The DNA here is from genome assembly GCA_030556225.1 of Cricetiscus sungorus. Lineage (NCBI taxonomy): Eukaryota > Metazoa > Chordata > Mammalia > Rodentia > Cricetidae > Cricetiscus > Cricetiscus sungorus. The sequence goes on along the minus strand of JANBXA010000741.1, from coordinate 31,923,057 downwards.
TGAAAAAATATGGCATTGTAATATTATTGGTACTGGATTAGGAGCTTGTCCATTGTTCCTCAGTTCAACAAAATAGACAGTTTATTGCTGCCAATTACATTAGGATTAAAAATTCAGTGAAAATTTCTTTTTCAGTTCGGATATGAAATAAACTTGAGAGGCTCAGATGTTGAATGCTGGGTGTCCAGTTGGTCCTGCATTTTTGAAGGTTGTTGAAACTGTAGAGTATCAGAATAAAGTTGAGGAATTAAGTCTTTATGGGTCATGCTGGAGACTGGATTTTACCCAAGGTTCTTTGCTTGATTTCTCTCAGCTTCCTGTGCCCTGTGAGGTGAATAACTTCCTGCTCCACCTGCTCATTCTAGCTCCACTATGTTCTAACCAAGTGCAAGGGGCAAGTAGCCATGGAAAAATCATTTTGAAACTGAGATCCAAATAATTATTTCTTTACATTGTTTACAGTGGGTATCTTTTATCATAGACAAGTAAAAGTAACAGTGGAGTGATCTTTCCTTCAAGTGATATTTTATAAAATATCTCCCCATTTCCTTAAACTCTAGAAGATTCTTACAAAGGCACAAAAGTTTGTCTTACCAGTGACAAAATCTACCTGTTTTTTACCTATGAGTTTGATTTCTAACAATTTTCTTTTGATTACATGTTGGATATATAGAGTTCTATTTTGTAATCTATTCTTCATTGAATATCCTTAAGGATGTGTCCTGTCATCAGTCATGACAGAGGGTGAGACTCATGCCTAACCATGTGGCTTTCTTCTCTGTGGTTAACCTAGTGCACCACTGTACCTCATACCCCCTCATCCTTTGTTCAACCTCTCAAAAATGCTTTGCCAAGGATGGTATTCCCTCTTTCAGTCTCCTATCATCAAATGTTGTTAATGTTCAAGTGCTCTTATTTGTTCTTGTCCTTAAATCCCACTGATCTAATTAGCATTCTTTCACAAGTTGACACTAACATTTTGTATTTATCACAAGGCGTGGTGTTATACCACTTGTTGTCTGTTTCTACTAAAGACATCTGAATATTAATAAGTTCACAGTCTATTCTGATTCCTCATTTCTTAAGTACAGATTTACTTAATGATTTATTTCTGGCTAGCGTTTTTTTTCCTTACAAACCCAGTTTTTAAATAAAATTTAGAATACTATTTCTGAGAACATACTTAGCAAATATACATATATTTCACCAAAGCTTGTCAGTGCCTTTACCATATAAAATTTAATAAATCCAAAATATGACAATAAAAATGAATACAGAACAAAATAATATCAATTTACTACTCAGTTTAAGTACTAAGTAAAAAACCTTTTTAACTTTTTTCCCTTTTTTATGCTACCTTCTGACTTCCATTGAAGTAAGACAGCTGTTTTTTAGACTTATGTTTTGTGTTCATAGTTTTCTTCTTTAAAAAAGGAAAATTAAAAAAACAAAATAAGGACTGCTGAGGGAGATGAGTGATTGGTCATTATCACACCAGCAATGAACACTTTCTAACAATTTTTCTAATTGCCATCCTACTCAATACTGGCATCTTGAAGCTTGTTAGAAAGCTAACTGAATATGTAGAAAACTCAACAATGAAGTGAGAAATTCAGTATTCTTAATCACCAATAATGTTTTGCACATGTGATAAAACACCATGACCAAAAAACAATAAGGGTAGAGAGAGTTTGTTTCACCTGGTCAGTTACACTGAGGGGAGTAATGGCAGAGACTCAAGCAGAAAGCTGAAGACAGGGAATGGAGCATAAGCCATAAAGGAGTGATGATTAATCTCTATGGCTTGTTTACTCTGCATTCTTTTACAATCCAAGAAAAACTACCTAGGGGCAGCACTGCCACAGGGGCTAGACCCACCCAAATCAAATATTAGTCAGTAAAACACACTGCAGACTTGCCTGTAGAAATATCTTATTTAGGCATTTTCCCTACTAAGAGTCTTACCAAATAATTGTGTTGTGAAAAGCGGACATACAACTAATCAACGCAATAAATCTCTTTCATTATGACACAGAAAGCCAGAACAATTAAGTCATGAACTTTCCTTTCTTCTTTCTTGTTTGTCCCAAAATCTCATAGTAATATCACTATCACAAAACAAAGAACTCCAACTTATTAATACATCCATGTTTTAAACCAAAGCTTTGAAGTCCATTGCCTTTAAAACATTCAAAGATTACTTAAACGTCAAATCTTCTCTAAACATTCCCAATCTTTCTAAAGTATGCAACATGCCTCTAATATTCCAGAGTCTCTAAACTGTGGCCTCATGTAAAATAAAAAAAATTGTACATGTTTTACACACACACACACACACACACACACACACACACAATGGAAAAGCTGGGGCACAATAAAAATCAAATGAAATCAAAAACAAAAAAACCTCAACCTTGAAAGAAATGCAAGGCTTGACACCTAGAACCCACTCGTGATCCTCTAGAATCCAAAGGAGCTTGAAGCATTCACAGCTTGCCTCATCTCACTCCAGAACAATTCCACAGTTGTTGCCATCCTTAGTGATCATCCCATGATCTGGCATCTTGAGAATGTATCTTCTCATCAAGCTGAGCTCTTGATCTGTATCTTCACAGTAGCCTCTGCTATGGTATCTTCAGGAACTCTAACCTTGATATATGGTTCTAAGCCTCAACTTATTTCTATGGAATCTTCAATCTTGAAGCCACTGTTGTTAATGAAGTTGAACCTTCACTAATGGTTTCTCTTGTCCTTTTACAGTGCCAAGCTTTGTCTACTCTCCACAACCCCATCATGATTTCAAAACCCTTAAAACATGAGGAACCCTTATACACTACTAAGTTTGGCTATACAGCTCTGTCACCTCTAGACCTTTAGGAAGTACTTCCAAGAACATTTTGACCCAACGGTGATTCTTTCTAATTACATCTGATTCTTTAGTCTCACCTGAGCAATATCAATTGTCCCACAAAAGGTAATCTTTCACTTCAGTGGTATTGGTCTCTTATTAATCATGGAAAGCTTTCCAGTTCTGGCTAACCAGACATCACATATCTTTAAAACAAAATAGAACTAACAACCTATCTAGGGTCTTTAAGGGACTCTCAAAACATCATGAGGCATACCTGTACCATCTGCAATATGCTCAGCATTATTTTCTAAATTCATTATGCTCTGAAACCTTAGTGGTTTTTCTTGCCTCAAATCCCAAAAATTATTTTCACAAATCCCAAAAATTATCTGTCATAGTTATAATCCATGAGTCTGCTGCAGATTTCTGTCTTTGTTGGGATTTCTGTTGCTGTGTCAAAGCACATGACCAAAAGAAGTTCATTTTTCAGACAGATTACAGTCTATCATTGAGGGGAGTAATGGCAGATACTTAACGCAGGGAGCTGAAGGCAGGAACTGAGAGAGGTCATAATGGCGTCCTTACTGATTTGCTTCCTGTGGTCTTCTCAGCTTGAATTCCTATGACCCTGGGGTCACCTGTACATGTGTCACACTTGCCAACATGGGCCGAAAATACAGATTTATATTATTAATTAATAAAATGCACTATAAACTGATGGGAGATGTTATTCTGTAAATATGTTTCTCATACTGGTTAATTAATAAAGCATTGTGGCCAATGGGAAAACAAGATAGGTGGGGTTAGAAGACAAGGAGGAAAGAGGAAGTAGGAAGGAGGAGTCAGCATGTAGAGCATGGAGAAAGCAAGATGCCGGCCTGCCATACTCGGATAAGATGACCATGTGGAAATACTTAGATAAGTAGAAATGGGTTAATAATTAAGACAGAGCTAGCCCATAAACAATAATAGTAACTGGCCAACAGGATTGTATCAAATACAGAGTCTCTGAATGTTATTGGGGGCTTGTGTGGTAGTGGGGCGGTAGAACCAGACTGGCAGCAGCAGCAGGAAAAGTCTGCCCATGACAATAAACTTGCCAACAAGCACATTTTACTGAGGCATTTTCTCAATCAAGAATCTCTCTTCCCAAATTAGTCTATCTTGTTTCAAGTAAATTTAAAACTATGCAAAATCATTTATCTTGTTTTGTGTGTGTGTGTGTGTGTGTGTGTGTGTGTGAATTAAAATACAACCAATATATTCTGCTTTTATCTTTGTGCTGTTCAATACATATTTTCATGACAGGATTATGGGGAGGGACCATATGATAATAAATTTGGTCAAGTAATTCTTAAAGAAATGGAAAGGGGTCCATTTGTCTTTTGTCTTTTAACTAAGAAGATGTAAGAAGAAAAGATCAGTTTCATAAAACAGTTTCATTTTTCTCATCAAACATACTGACTAATAAAAGTTATATACAAATTTTCAAACTGATCCTCAAAGCTCAGGGAATATGGAAAAGAAGTGATAGAAAAGATGGGAGGGACAGAGAATGGGAAGTACTACTGTGAGTGTTGTATTCTGAACATTTACTTACAGTGGCTGTGTTTCCCTGCAGGAGATCTGCATCAGATCAAACCATGATCAGCTAATATCCCAGCAGGTAGCACTACACAGACCCAGTAAGTTGTAAGAGAGAGAAGGAGATAGAAAAACAGAAACAGAGACAGAGACAGAGGCAAAGACACAGAGAGAACATGAAGGTGGAAGGTGACAGGTTTTCAGTGTTAAAGAAGATAGGACTTGGTCATAGATATTGATAAGATACATTATATGAATATTCATCCTGTGGGGATATGCCAAAGAGTGGAATTGCTGGATCTTGAGGTAGACTGATTCCCATTTTCCCAAGGAACCACCATACTGATTTCTAAAGTGGCTATACAAGTTTGCACTCCCACCAGCAGTGGAAGAGTGTTCCCCTTTCTCCACATCCTCTCCAGCTTAAACTGTCATTGGTGTTTTTGATTTTAGCCATTCTGACAGGTTAAGATTGTATTTCACAGATGTTTTTATTTGCATTTCCATAATGGCTAAGGGTGTTAAACACTTTCTTAAGTGTCTTTCAGCTTTTATATTACTCCATTGAAAATTTTCTATTTTGTTCTCTACCCCACTTTTTAATTAGATTTTTTTGGTGTTTTGGTGAATAGCTTCTTGAGTTCTTCCTATATTGTGGAGTTCAGCCCTCTGTCAGATGTGGGGTTGGTGAAGATCTTTTCCCATTCTGTGGGCTGCCGTTATGTCTTGTTGACTGTGTCCTATACTTACAGAAGTGTCTCAGTATCAGGAGGTTCCACCCATTCCCTATGGAGGGATACAATTTCAGCCCAGATACAGGGAGGAGTGTTTAAGCCCTCCCCCATGATGCCTCACCATTTTTTGGATGGTTGAGCAGCTGGGGGGGGTGTCATGGGAGGATGGGAGGAAGAGGGAATGAGGGATTGATGTGTAAAATAAGATTGTAAATTAAAAAGATGTATTATGTGTATGCATAACATTGTCAAAGAATAAGGTAAAATATTCTAACATTTAATTTTTGTTACCATAAGTAGTGATAGTGTGTCATAAACAAATGCATTTTTAAAATGTAAAATAAAAAACCATAGAAACATACAGTTAATGAAAAGAAATGGTAGTTACTGGTAGTCATTGGCTACTGTGAAAGAATGAGTCAATCACCATTGAACAAATGAGTGCTGGAAAGTTGCTCAAATCCTAAGGCAGGACCATACACCTATGTGCATTTGGAAACCACTAACTGGACTCGGGTAGTTATTAAAAATTAACAATAAAAATTTCAAAGAGATATAAAGTTGGAACAGAGATAAGCTGGGAAGAAATAAGAATTTGAGAGAGGCAATGGTGATCTAGTATGATCAGCACACATTGCATAAATACATAAAATTTCCAAAGAATAAAATAGGTTTAAAAAGAAATAGTAAAAGATAGAGAGATCATAAAAGAGGGAGCCATTATAGGTTTGAAGAGAAAACTGAACCTAAAGAAATGTCTAGAGACCTACAATACTGAAACCAACTAACAATTCGAGCAACAGTGGAAAAGCTACCTACCATAAATACCCTTCCCTGATAATGAGATCGACGACTAACTTGTCCACCATTATGGAGCCCTCATCTTGTAACTGATGGAAACAGAAGCAAACACCAACAAGTAAACACTAAGCCATACTGGAATCCAAATACAGAGAAGGAGGACAAGACCACGCTACAGAAATAAAGACAGGTGACCTGAACAAGGAGAAGCTAATGCCACTCCTCCAGACTGATAGCTGGGAATCCAGCATGGGACTGACTCAGACCCTCTGAACATGGGTCTCAGCTAGAAGACCTGAGCAGTCTAAGGGACCTCAGACAGTGGAACCAGAATGTATTCCTGCCACACAATAGGACTTTGTGGGCACATTCCCCATGGAAGGATACTCCCATAACCTGGAGACAGGAAAGAAGTTCTAGTCCCTACCGAGTCCATACTCCAAATGACTTGCCAGATTTAGATGACCCGTCCTGGAGGGCATCACCCTACATGTAGAGTCTGGGGGGGAGGGGAAAGGAGAGGAGAGGGGTGCATGTGAGGGTGCCAGAGAGGAAAAGAGGGAGGGAGGGAAGGAGAGGGAACTGGGATCAATATATAAAATAAAAATAAAAATTAATTAATATAAAAGGTAATGTAAATAAAAGTTTATACCTTTTCCCTATTAACTTGGGTTATATGCTATCATTCAGAACCCAAAAGGAGTTTGCAATATGGTTAGAAAAGATTAGAAATCTGTGAGTGTGTAGAGATAAAACTCAGTAGGATATTAATCCTCTACTTCTATCTTCATCTACTCTCACAGCTTAAGTGGAAACACTTCAAGTTTAGTGTATGTCCTTAACATAGCATTTTACTGATAATTCCTATGAAAGAATATAGTAGTGGCAGATCCCAGATAAATGTCTAAATATCAGAACTTGAAATTGCTATTTGAAACTTCCCTCCAGCCTAGGTCTTATGGTACATGCTTCTAATCCTGGAATTTGGAAGATAAGGACAGTAGGATTCAAAGTCAAGGGCAGCCTTAGCTCCATGCCTAGATCCAGCCTCCAAAGAACAGAAGAAAAAGAAATTAATGTAGACAAAATCAGTGAAAAAAGTTTACAAGTAGAAACTATTTTTTGAGATGTAGTATAATCTTTGGATTAACAATTCTTAAATGGAAATTGAACCTCATAAAGTCACAACTAAATTTGCCAAATTCATATCAGGCACTACATTAATAAGTTCCTTTGTAAATGTATTTTACAATTCTTGAGTAAGGCTTTTGTTCAGCCTCTGAAATTTAAAATTTTGTGGTAGACACCGTTATACATGGTAAAAATAAGATCATAATATCTAAAACTGAAGATCATTCATTACAACAATTCAATGAAATTTACACAGAATTATATAACATATAATATAACACCGTTGACTTATATTTCTTTTCAATTAGTTAGTTGATGGATGTCAAGACTTTAATTTCTGAGCACCTAATTTCCCTAGACATAATAAAAAAGGCTTAGAATACCAATACACACTAAGAAATTGGATTTCTCTAGATGTGTATGGTTTTAATTGATAATTCTAACACAAAATTATACAAGCACAAGTCAAATTAATTCCACTTTGGGTTATTAGCATGTTTTATTAAACTTTTGGAAAAGTACCACTGCCAGAGACTAAAGAACAAAAGTACTGTGGAACACATTTTGTTTTTGTGTAATAGGGGAGTTAGAGAAAGAAACTTATACATAACTAGCTTTTGAAGACTCTATAAATTGTAGTATAGAAAACATGAAACTTCTGTATAGCTTACTTAAGACATTATGCAAATTGTGTGTTTAGAATTACACTTAATGAAGTAGCAAGTTTATCACATTTCAATAGATAGCTTATCACCTTTCAATAGCTAGAATCTTATAACATAACATGTATCAAGGCATTTAAAAATGGGTATAAAATAGCTTAGTTGTGCTTCTTTTTTAAAATTATTTTGTTTATTTTTCTTATTTTACATTATTGATCCCAGTTCCCTCTCCATCCCTCCCTCCCCCTGCCCAAGCCCTCCCCCTACCACCCTCCCATCCCAACCCCCCCACTCCACATGTAGGGTGATGCCTTCCAGGAGGGGTCATCTAAATCTGTCGAGTCATTTGGAGTAAGGACTAGGCCTTCCCTCCTGCCTCTAGGTTAAGGGAGTATCCCTCCATGGGGAATATGCTCCTAAATTTTTTTTGTGCACCAGGGATACATCGTGGTCCCACTGTCAGAATTCCCTTAGATTGCCCAGGCCTTCTAACTGAGACCAATGTTCAGGGGGTCTGAGTTGGTCCAATGCTGGATTCCCAGATATCAGTTTAGCTCCTCCTTGTTCAGATAAGCTGTCTCTTTGGGTTTCTGCAGCCTGGTCTTGTCCTCCCTCTCTGCATCTGGATTCCAGTTAAGCTCAGTGTTTAGCTGTAGGTGTCTGTTTCTGTTTTCATCAGCTACTAGATGAGGGCTCTATGATGGTGGATAAGTTAGTCAGTCTCATTATCAGGGAAGGACATTTTTAAAGCATAACCAGACACAATCTGTTACTATTGCTTCCTGGTCAATACCACATGTATATAGGTATCATTTCCCTCCTCTCATAGTAAGGAACACACATGTGTACAGCAGGACCAAAGCATTACAATGTTGGCATGGACTCACTATTGCAAGGATTCAAATTGAAAACTACACCCAAGCATATTGAAGAAAAAAAAAGCTTCTCAAAGCACATAGTTTTCTTCTTTTATGAGGAATTCCAACATTATTGTCATTTGCTGACGTCTATGGAAAAATTTATCATATTAAAATAAATGAATGTACATATCAAAGGGCTGCAATGGCTGTTCATAGATCTGAAATGGGAAAGAGAAGATAATGCTTGGAATATCCCTTATTTTAAAATAAAATAATGTCACATTTCTTCTGTGAGTCACATTAACATTCAACAAATTGTGGTTTAACTCTGGTACTACAATGGGAAATTATCCATTGCTAGAATTGAGGAGACTATATAGCACACATTAAAAACAAAATTTATGAGATAAATACAAATTATTATGATAATTATAAGTAATAGCTTGACACATGCTATCTAAACTACAGATTTCTGTGCATCTAGTGATTTAGTATCTATACTGCTAGTGAAACTTAAAAGTATTCTGAGATCATTGTTCCTAGTGAATTAAATTTATCAAAAGGGCACAGAGTACCCTTAAGCTCTGTATTTAATATATCCATAAACAGTTCACCTTCTGAGCTAAGTAAAATAAACTTATATTGTAGATATAGCTATACCTAAGAAATATCAAAAATTTGAAAAGGAAATTAACTCCTAAATTGTGCCATACACTGTACAAAATAATAAGAAACACCACCAAGACTACCTTAAATTCCAACCTAGAGATTTTATCCAGTAGCTCATAAAGCAGAAGCATAGATCAACAGCTAAGCACTGAGCCAAACTTCGGGAACCCAGTTATAGAAAGAGAGGAGTGATGAGCAAAGGGGTCAAGACTATGTTGGGAAAACACACATAAACAGATGACCTGAGCAAGTTGGAGCTCATGTACCCTAGATTGACAGCTGTTGAACCAGCATAGGACTGAACGTGGGTGACAGTTGGAAGGTCTGGGCAGTCTATGGGGCCTCTGGCAGTGGAACCATTATTTATCTCTAGTGCACAAATGGGGGAGGATATAGGTTCTGCCCCAAATGATTTGACAGACTTTGATGATCCCCACATGGAAGGCCTCACTTTCCTTGGGGGTGACAGGGGATTGGATGGGGGGGGGGGTTTCCTTCCCATGAAGGAAATGGGAGGGCAGGAGGAAGAGGGAACTGGGACTGGTATGCAAAATGAGATGGTTTTTTAATTTAAATAAAATTAATAATAAAAAAGAAAAAGAAACACCATTTATTACTTAACAGAAAAATATGAGAAAGTTTTATTTTCAAAATTACTTCTTTTTCAAAATTAATAATGCATAAGCATATTTAAAATTGAAATATAAATATATAAATTGTTAGCCTTTACTAAAAATCTATTAATGAAACTGTGATATTGCATATTATTAAATCCTTTCAGAATTTCATTTATTTAAAACATTCAGAAACTTCTTAAATTTTACATCCCTTTGAAACATATACTGAAAACTTATCAATGCATACTACTATTAACAAATATGTACAAAGATATGAATAAATGAAGCATGATTTAAAATATATTTGTGTTATAATTGAAACAGGTAAAATATTTATACCTATTTGGCTAATCTATACCATAAATCTCAGAAATGAAATATAGAAAGTATATAAAATAATCTATAAACATAAAAGAAACATTCTAAAAATCTCCAAGCTCAATAAAAAAAAACACTTAGAAATTAAAATTGATATGAAAGAAGGAGCTAAGAAAAACTGATTAGAATAAGTCACATGAAATATACTGTGAATTAATAAATTAAAAATACTTTGAATTTCAGGCATAGAAAAGTGGTGCTGGCAAGGATGCAGAAACAGTAATAATTATATATATAGCAATAAAAGACAGGAGGAAAATAAGAACACGACATCCGATGATTTTACTATATGTGCCATTTGTTGAACTTTAGTGTGTTCAAAAACTGTGGTAAGCAATTTAAGAAAATTTTCTTCTTTAAGTATGTACCAATACATCACGGGATGGGTTCTTACTCATAACCCTATTTCACCAGACAGATACATGGTAATGGATGATAGAAGGAGCAGACGGAAGGTATTCTCCTCATTTGATCACCTACTGCAAGCTACATAGCTTCCTTAATGTCTTATATTAAAAGTAATAATTATAACAGTTCCTAAATCACATGATTATTATGGAAATTGCATTTTAAAGTTAGTGTAATGTGTACAGTGTGGAAAATAAATGCTGAAAAAATTGCAGCTACGACAACAGAACGGATATAAGGAGTCTTTCAAGATTCCAAGTCATAGTCAAGGCAGCCTCACTAGTAACTTGAAGCAGGAAGTCTTGGATCTAGGTGGTTTCCTAACTAATATCTAATCTAAAATCAAGAGGCTTTACTTCGTTCATCTGTTCTTGCAGCCTTCAGCGATATGCCCTGTGCTGTGCAGGAAGTAAGGAAACAGACACATCGCATGCCTCCTTTGATACACTATCATGAAAGGGTGCTTTGGGAACAGAGAAGGATCCCAGGACATTCCAGAATATGTTTCTTTACTCTTAAAGATATCATGTGCTCAGGCACAGAAATTGGCCAGTGTTCTACAAAAGGATGGACTCAGAGGGACCACTTGTGGAAGCACAGAGAAAGGCAGAAGGAATGAGAGCCAAATAGCTGTTAGGGATTGTAATGGGTAGATCATGACAGGTTCAGTCTATTGAGAATAAAGGTATCACTCATTTTACAGTTTGATTCAACTTTTGCTTTTCATTTCCGTCCTCAAAAGATAGAGATGTGCGTTTACATGTTATGTCACATGAATGTGGAAGTATTCACAAGGCTTATCTGTTACCATTTGAATTCTGACATGGGTTATTATCTTTTATTATAGTATTTTATTATATAAAATAAGTATCAGATTTTATTATATATTGCATTGTACTTATTGTATTTACCAGTATTTTCAATGTCCTTAACTTAACTTGACCACAAATTTTATTATCTGAAATAAATTTTAGATATGTAAGGGAGAATCATTGATGTCTTAGGAAAGCAAGTTAAAACAAATTGTTCTGGAAAATCAGTGTGTCCTCATTAGGCAAGGAGAATGAATTAAAACCTGGGGTTTGAGACTATTCAGTCCTTCTTCCTCTAAAATATACTGTTCAGCTTATTTGACCTTTTAGCGAAGTATACTCTGAATAATAATATCTGAATGATACTGCATAGTTTAAATTATGGCTGTAAAAATTTGGAATTTCACACTTCGAAATAATTATTTAAAAATTGGAAAAATTACCCAAGTGGGCTACTGTGAGGGTTTGTACACTCCTACACACACACAGAGGCACAATGCATACCTGTTAGTCTAGTGCTCACAACATGGTAGCTGTTGCTATTTTCTAATCAATCCATTTAATGTCACTCACTCTCTTAGGCTTCTATGAGGTGGGTAACTGACTTAACCCCACATAGCAATGCCCTACTCCACCATATGTTTTCATCAAAATTTTACCAGTGTTAGGTTGGTTCCTAGAACAGCTAGTCCTCTCTGGAGGTGAGCAAAGCTATGAACCTCAATTCAACCTTCTGCCAACAGATGGCACAAGTAGTTATCTTCATAAATGAGTGTTAGACTAATACTGAAGAACTACATTTTAACAGATGACACGTTTGTGAATAGAATAATACTGAAGAACTACATTTTAACAGATGACACGTTTGTGAATATTGGTGATTTTGTTTGGTGCTAGACACATTTCCAAGTGTGGATTGTCTTAATCAGAACAGACAATCTCCTTATTGTAAATGTTACCTGAGGAGAAAAGCCTTTTTAATCCTTACTGAAATTGTGTAATCACAGGAAAATTGAAACTGCATAGAATTTGAAGACCTAGGGAGGGGATTTGGAAGGCCTATATTTAGAAATTGAAAACTAGGATTATAATTGAAGAGATTCCCTAGAGAGAAAGGGGGTCCTTTGGAATGAACTACAATTGAAAGGTGAAAACAGCAACAAGAAAAATCCAGCAAAGGCAAAATAGAGGAAAAAATAACAACTTTAAGAGATTCCCTTAAGTGTAATGTCACAGAAGGCAGGTAAAGTAGATTATGTGTGTGTAAAGGACTCATAAGGAAAGCCACAACACCAAGGACCTGGGATCTGCTGTTGCTGCTATCTTACTTCACTTTCTGAAAATTACTAAGGAATATCACATTCAATTGGAAGGAATATATAAATGTGATTCTGGTTAGAATTTTACATAAATTTTAAAGCAGTGCCTTAATGTTTTGGCGATGACATTCAGGATATTAACTGTAGGCTGTTTGGTATCACCTCCTATCTTCATTAGGATTTCTATTGCTATTAAAAGACATCATAACCACCACAACTCTTATTAAGGAAATCATTTATTTGGATCTGGCTTACAGGTCCAGAGGTTTAGGCCAATCTCACCACAATTGGACGCATGTTGGCAGGCAGACAGACATGGTTCTGGAGAGATAAAAAAGAGCTGTACATTCCCATCTGCAAGAAGAGAGGACGACACTGGGCTGGCTTGAGCATCTGAAACCTCAAAGCCCACCTCCAATGACACACTTCCTCCAACAAGGAAACATCTACTCTATCTAGGCCATAGGTGTTAGTCATTGCAAATAATGTCAATTTCTATGATCCCACAAGGGTCATTCATTCAAACCATTACTCCTCGTAAAGCCTTTGGAAATGAAGCAATTAAAGATTTATATGCCTGGGTAGAAGTGCTCCTTTTCCTTATACTAGATAATCCTTGTGAAGATCTTATCTAGAATCAGACTTTATCCATAAATGCCACATAGTCTAACAAACAGGTAGGGAGGACTTGTGATGCTTCAGAGCGTTATGAATGGCATGTGCTGTGGGTAAAACACCTTTTATGGTCACTGCCAAATGGGTCAACATGCTCTGGCTATCCTCTGATAGAGTGAAGATTTTTCCTTTTTCCTTTCTTCACAAGAGGTATTGGGATATAGTAGTGAGCAAATGAGCTTTAATCTTTTCACTTAATTTTAAAAAATACTATATATTAACTTTTCTAATTTAAACTATGGTGTTTCTTTCTTTGGAATTACCTTTTTATTGATAAAATTTTTCATGTTTTTTCCTTCTCCAATTCCTCATAGATCCTCCCCACTTTGTAGTAAATATATTATACAAGAAAATTTAATCCTTTTCCCCTAATGAACAATCCCAAGTAAATACTGCTAAGTACAAAAAGTTCTTAGTCCCCTTTTATAATTTTCTTTTTTAAAATATCTCTCCTTTTTATTGAAAATAATTGTTTGTCATACACTATAATCTGGTCACAGTTTCCTTTCCCCCAGGTCCTCCCAGATCCTCCTTGCCACACTCCCACTCACCAGGCTCCAAACTTTCTCTCTTTAGAAAAAAAAATAATAAGGAAACAAAAAAAAAATGCAAACAAGCCAAAGAAAGTAAAAAGATAAGCACAATAAAATAAAATAACAAACATAAAGCACAAAGAAGACATTTTAACTTTCTTTTTAAGTTTGTTTGCCTGTGTGAATCATACAATGTCCAAATTCTGGTCAGTGATATATTACTTTAAAATATTTATCTATGTTTATTTCACTTATTTTAAATTCTAAAACAGCATAAAATACTTAAAATAAAATTAATACGTTTTTCCCACTATCCGTCAACTCCTTTTAAATTTAATGCAAAATCCTGTTATACACAGCAGTGAACTATCCATAATATATCAGTATTACTAAATCTTTATTAAAATTGTTATCATTGTTTTCTGATTTTAATATTATCTAGAATACAGAATTGTTAGGATTGTGTGATACACGATTATTGTCACTATAAACATTTTTTAATCAAACAAATGTTTAAATAATACATTATTCAAAATGGCTACTGATAATATTCTTTCTGGATAGCCCAAATAATTTACAGCTTTAGCAGTAAATGAAACAAAAGTCAAAAGCCTGTAACTTTACAGAAAAGACACCCCCAAAAGAGGTAACTCTTAATGATAGCACACACCACCATGAAAATGTTGAAATCTTATCACAGATAACATTTGTCACTGACCCTATAAACCCGGTGGTGCTTTTTGTATCCCACAAATAGGTCAGAAAGGATATGCAGTGTTTAGCAACCCACGCTAGATTTACACGATAAAACAGTAAGATTTTATCAAGGTGGATGAAGATCTGCCTTAAGGTAAATTTTTATTAATCTTTCCTACATGAAACACTTCAGTGTGAGAATAAAGAATAGATGTCAGAAGAAAGGCAGGATCTATGCCTTAAGATAAAGTTAAAATTCTTTCTGACCATGACCTAATTTCTATGCTAATTTAAAGTGTTTACAATTGCTTTATTGCATGCACAGCCTGTATTTCGGCCTCTTTGAAGACTCCAAAGTACAGGCTGCATGGGTTGAGACACATGCGTCACCAGTAAACTGTATCTGGTAAACCATTCATCACTTAGCAGTTGCTGGTTCCCATTGTGGATTTCCCATGCCTTTCATTTCTTCTCTTCCTCAGTCCCACCACCTTTCTCCTGATGCCTTGTCTGCTCATTATCACCTCTTCCAGAAGTGAGAAGGGGGAATGTGAAATTCAAATGAGTCAAAAATGGTTCTTAAAATTTGAGTGTAAGAAGTGAAAGTTGTGTTAGCTACAATTAAGCCTGGGCTTTTCTAGTGACATCACTGAGCTATACTTATCTTGGTTAAGTAATACTAAATTCTGAAAAGGACCATTTGACCTTATTACCTTCCTTCCTCAATATATAAGTAAAGATATGTAAAACATATTTGCACAAAATTTTCTGAAATATAAGAGATACTAATTGGCTAAGAATAATATTCACAAAACTCCTATTTATGAATTCCACAGAATATCACTGCATGTTTTAGCATAGAAATCATTATTACAATTTAGCTTGTCTGCATATTCTTCCTATAAGACATGTAAATGTACATTTACTCTTTATATTAAATGTCTAGCTTTTTAACAAAGAACTAGGATGCTGGTTCCCTACTGGCCTCATAATTTAATTTCTAAAGTAATAGAGAATATAAGACAGCATATTTTAGTTTTCCTAATATACTTGTAACATACTTGTATGCTACCAAAGACTAGGTTCTTTTAAAAATTGCATATTTGAAAATTAGTAAATAATTCAAAAGGAAGGAGCCAATGCTCATTGCAATACTTGAAATCAGAATTTTATCACAAAATTAGAGTGTCAGGAAGGGTGACCTTTTCTTAAGTTATCTTCTAGTGTTAGAAAATCTTAATATCAAAATCTAGTCCATTTTTTTAAAGAAATAAAAGTACTCTGAGAATTTGAATTACTCATTTGTCTCTCTCACATTCAGTTAGTAAGTGAAACAAACAAACACACTTGTCCCACAGGACAGGCAATTTGTCTTCAAGCCTAACACCAATGTGAAGGTAGGTGGAAAGGGTGAATGACTCTACAAAGCTGTCCTCTGGCGTCCACATTTGATATATTTGCCCGCTCCATACACAGGTCACAGACGCACATACTAAAGGAAGATTCTCATGCTTTCATGTACATAAGCAATCACATATTAGCATATTCTAAATCTACAAATCCAGAGAGTTAAACTATTCAAATGTAAATAAAACGTGTCTGTGTGTATGGACACAAAAGTTTTAAAAGAAAGTTTTTAAAAATTAGTAATATCAGAGATTCATATTTCTAACAATGTTTCTGTAGTTATGAACTTATTGGTTTAATTAAACACATTTAGAATCTAGGTAGATAAATTCCTTGGTTAACTGATTGATTGATTTGTCAATCCTTCCATTCATGGAAGAAGGGTATAATAGAAGAAAAAATAATCATATATGAATCATGTATGTAAACTTTATAAAAATGTTACAATAATGATCATATTATAAAATTTCCATGTGGAATAATAAAGCAACAGATAAATTATTTGACTTCATGTTCAGAACATATATACTAATAAATGATCATTTTCATATTTCTTACATACTGTTTGCTCTCCTAAATGCAGTCACTGCTAATATTGATTAACCAATCAGAAAAGCTTTTGTATTGCATATCACATGGGTTATACTATAAAAAAATTTATATATTAATATATTGCATACATTTATGTTTAACATTCATTCTAAATCATCATACAATTTGTATAAGCAATTCACAATACAAGCAAACTTCCTTAAAATAAGTTCATACAATGTATATTAATTTACAGTTTTGAGCTAGATAGATCATACATTCGGTTGTGTTTCAAAACACATTACGTATAGTAATACTAATGCATAATTAAGTGAACCTTTGTGAATACATTAAAATTATTAAAAATAAATTTAACATGTACAATGGAAATTAATTACAGTCATTAGCAACAAATTGCATAGCATTTTATAATTCAAATATTTTAAAATATGCTTACTAAAATACAACTTTTGAAGCTGGTCTGTTGTTAAACACAAACTCTCACTCCATTATGACAAGGAAAAACATTAGGGAGAGAAAGCTTGCAGCAACTAAAAAGAATTACTGCCATTTAGTTATATAACATAGTGAATAATAATCAAACTAATCTGGTATTATCAAGCAGCATCTGTTAAAGACAGAAACCAATTAAGCCAGTTCATGCATACACATGCTTGTGATATGTGGGGATTGAAGTAAAGGTGTGACAATTTGTCTAAAGTCACACAGGATATAAGCAACAAACTAGAGAATAGAATCCAAATTCCTGGCTCTGTTCAAAAGACCAGCCATTATTTCATGCAGTTTCTTTGTCTATAGCAAAAGTAGGCTTCGGAGGCATGGAATCTAACTATTCTTGCAGGTCAGTTTTTACAAAACAACTGGGAAGCAGTCCCAGAGCGATTGAGACATCTGAGAAGCTCGTGAGTATTATTTTCAAGGTACTAATAGCATGGAAGCTCTCTAAATCATCTTTAAAAAAAAATCTGTGGCACCAGATGGTAGGTCACAAGGCTATCTCCAGAAGGAACAAGAGTCTGGGGATGCTTTTGCAATGCCCAGAAAAATTGTGCAGAGAAGCAAAGAAGCTCATTTGGTTTTGTCTCAGGCTTTTTGAAAAGTCCAATTGAAAAACAAAACACTGCATGAAACCTCTGCTTAGATCCTCAAATATGTAAGTGGATAACGAGTAGTTCATTTAACAATGTGCGTGCGTGTGGCATTAAGGTGTTACTTAGTACTATGCCAAGGCACCTAAAGAAACAATTCAAAGAGGGACTCAAACAACAGGCCAAAGTAACTTAAAGCAAAACAATTTCATATTGTCATCACAAATAGTTCTTTTGGAAGCTATTTAATGCTTGGAGCTATTTTTATCGCATAGTGTGGGTTTCATAACCATTGAAAGGAGCTCTAACTCTAGGCATGTCTCCTGACATCCAGAGGATAGGGGTTTTGCATTAAGACATCAACACAATTTAGATGGAGTGTGGTACTGATTTTTCGAACCTGATAACATTTTAGCTCCAGAATCGAAGACAAATATTTACCAGTGATGGTAAAAGTTCAGCTGTAGGGCAGGACCAGCTGATAAAGTAGTAAGGCAGAGGAGGTAAACATGCCTCCCCGGATGTGGTTTGTTTACCAGATGCATAATGACCTTCCACCCAGAAGACCACAGCCAGATGTTTATACATGGGTTTGCCACTTCTTCTACTCTCCAATGGCATGTTCCAAAGAGCCATGATCATATTATAAGTCAGACTTGTAGTATAGTTACTACACCACTTGTGTAATAACAAGTTGTTAACACACCAGGTGTTCTAAGGGGGGTCCTTCATCAATGTTTAGGATTCTGGACCTAGGATTACTGAAAATAGGATCATAAGCTGAACAATTAGCTTAACCAAACAATTTCTATGTTTGTTAGTACAATGTAGAAGGAAACTAAATTAACATTCCTCAGGAATGCACAGAAAATTGCTCTTTCTGCTGCCAGAGGAAGCGATGTTTCTGGTCTAGACTCAGTCACTGACCACCAAGCAAATGAGAAGCTATGTTTAGGCCAGTAGAGGGGGAAATTGGAAGCCTAGTTATAAGACTATAGACTTGAAGAGAGGCTGAATGGCCTTGGTCATTACTTAAACAGAACCCTGAAGATGAGGCAGTTTCACAGACTGGAAAGATTGAAGATTACGACTGTTGAGGATGGGAGTCAGAAAAGATAGGAAAACATTTTGGACCCTGCTCTGAGACCTGTTTCTAAGGGGGGCATTTCTCCAATAGGCATTTAGGAGAGCAGAGTAAGGAGAGAAAACAATAATGTGAAAAGTGACCAGTGTTTTATTTAAGCTTTAGTTACTGCCCTTTCTCCTTTAAATATTCCCCTTCCAGAAAGACAGCTGATAATGCATGCAGTGCACGCTCGCGAGCAAACACACACACACACACACACACAAGAGAGAGAGAGAGAGAGAGAGAGAGAGAGAGAGAGAGAGAGAGAGAGAGAGAGAGAGAGAGAGAGAGGAGACTCCCTTCTATTCTTTCAGACAGAAACTGCGGTTGTCTCTAAAATCAAACTTCCAATCTGGCACCTAGAGATACTTGCGCCCTGAAAACTATCATCTTTGCTATCACCAACAAGGAAGCTTAAATGAAGACATGAGGAACCTTTATGGATTTCAAAAACTCGCTTTTCTGGCACAAAGACTCGCTCTCATCTTGGCACAAAGAAGTTAAGACTGCTGTGATTTGAAGAAAGTGCATTTTTTTGGGGTCTATGCAAAGAACTGCTCGATCCACGTGACTGGGAGACCTGGTCGGCAAAGCAGGATTTTGTGGGACCTGCTTTTTGCGTTCATATACCGGTATGGTGTTTATTTATTTTAATTCTCGCTCTCTTGCTAGCAACCTGTGGACTTGGCATTTAACTGGTGCAGGAAAGAGTAAGGCATGTTGGCAGGCTTTCTGATGCCGGACCTAGTGGCATCTCCTGGAAGCCTTGAAGAGCCAGTCCTCATTCTGGCTTCTTTGGCGGGCTGTGGTCATATCATGTCCAGGAGTGGACGCTGTAAATGTGCCCTTCTGGCCCTGGACTTTTCAGTTCATCCGAGTTCTTGCTCTTAATTGACAGGCCAGTGACTATTGGCTGAAGTTCCCCAGCGATTTGCATGAGCAGGGAGGGAGTGTCCTCTGCCGCCCTCCCTTCTGGAGCGCGCTGACTGCAGCCTCCCAGGGAATGCGTGGCCAAGGGAACCCGCGCAGCTCGCTGGTCCAGGCAGTGAGCTTGCGCCTGACGACCTGGCACCAGTGCCTGGATATGGGGCATCTACATCGTCCCAGAAGCAGCACCAGCCACAGGAACCTGCAGGTAAGTATGCAGAAACCCCGGGTCCCCCCAGAAGTTGCAATGCTCTACAGCGGTTCCTTACTCCTTGACGGTGTTTTCAAACGTTTTCCCATAATGCAAACTTCAAGAGAAGATGGGAGGGGGGGGTGGGAAGGAGTTTTGGTTACAGCGCCCATGGTATTTTAGCAAATAGCTTCTTCCCTCGGGTCGAGAAAGGAAGTTTCAGAAGCAGAAATGTCGGAAGAGGTGGAGGGTCGAGGGTGCTCACACTCCGCTTTATATTCAGGGATGTAAAGACTGATTTCTGTGGCGGATGTCAGCTTGGAACTGTCTGCCTACTGCAACTGACAAATGTTTCTGCATAATAATTTTCCGCGTTTACTTTGCTGGGTCCTAGGCTTGGCAGGAGGTAGAGGGCATGTTAGGAGGTAGCGACCCAGATCATTTGATCTGATTTTATGTATGAACAAAAATGAAAAAAAAAATCACTTTCCTCCCTCTAATCTAAGAGGGGGTGGGGAGCAGGTAGGGAGTATGGTTCAATTTTCCTTATTGTTGTTATTGCCATTAGTGTTAGTGTTGACGCCGTTGTTTATAGTGGCTTCATAGACAACGGGTGCAACACATTAGGCGTTCTGGGACCTTAATAGCAGAATCATTTCAATGAGAAGTAAATCGTTCATCATTCAGTGTTTTCCACCACCATCCCCTTCTTTCCCCACAACCAAAGGAGGTTCCCTGTCGCGTTGCACAGACCTTTGAGTCGAAGTCTTCTCTGCTGTGCGTTTCCGGGGACCCAATGCCTTAAGATTAGGATTCTAAATGTTAGCTAGATAGATGAGGCTACTGACCTTACTGGGTCGGAGTGGGGATGTAAGAGGAAGAGAAAGGAGTTAAGTTTCCGAGACAGCTTTGCTCCCCAGACCTCTCTCTCTGGCAGCAAGTTGCCACTCCGCTCGAGATGAGAGGTTTTGTTTGTGGAAATGGATGAAGACAAGCATTGTCCAGGGCGGGGGTCACTCTTTCCTAATTCCCTTCTGTGTTTCCGGGAATGTGTAATCACCTTCTCTCCTCCCTTCACTCCAGCACGTTTTTCTGCTTTTCCTCTTTGTGGGACCCTTCAACTGCCTCGCGAGTTACAGCCGTGCCACCGAGCTTCTGTACAGTCTAAACGAGGGACTGCCCGCAGGGGTGCTCATAGGCAGCCTGGCCGAAGACCTAAGGCTGCTGTCCCGGGCTTCTGGGAGCCAGAGCCAGCAGTTGCTGCACCCAGAGCGCACTGCCACGGAGGGGAGCCCCCCTCTCTCTTTCAGCTTGGCCTCTGGAGGACTGAGTGGCCAGTATGTGACCCTAGACAACCGCTCCGGGGAACTGCACACTTCTGCACAGGAGATCGACAGAGAGGCTCTGTGTCTCGATGGGGGCGGAGGGGCTGCCTGGGGCGGCAGCACCTCTATCGATGCCTCTCCTTCCTCTGACTCTTGCCTTTTGCTTCTGGATGTACTGGTCCTGCCTCAGGAATATTTCAGGTTTGTGAAGGTGAAAATTGCCATCAGGGATATCAACGACAATGCTCCACAGTTCCCAATTTCTGAAATCTCGGTCTGGGTCCCGGAAAATTCACCTGTAAACACCCGATTGGCGATAGAGCACCCTGCCGTGGACCCAGATGTAGGCATTAATGGGGTGCAAACCTATCGTTTACTGGACTACCATGGCATGTTTACACTGGACGTGGAGGAGAATGAGAACGGGGAACGAACCCCCTACCTGATTGTCATGGGTGCTTTGGACAGAGAAACCCAGGACAAGTATGTGAGTATCATCATAGCTGAGGATGGTGGGTCTCCACCCCTGCTGGGCAGTGCCACCCTCACCATTGGCATAAGTGACATTAATGACAATTGCCCTGTCTTTGTAGACTCACAAATTAATGCCACCGTTTATGGAAATGCAACAGTGGGCACCCCCATTGCATCTGTCCAGGCTGTCGACATTGACCTGGGAACCAATGCCCAGATCACTTATACATACAGCCAGAAAGTTCCACAAGAATCCAAGGATTTGTTCCACCTGGATGAGTCTACTGGGGTCATTAAGCTTTTCAGTAAGATTGGTGGGAGTGTTCTACAGACACACAAGCTCACCATCCTCGCTAATGGACCAGGCTGTATCCCTGCAGTGATCACCGTTCTTGTGTCCATCATCAAAGTCGTTTTCCGACCCCCAGAAATTGTCCCACGTTATATTGCAAATGAGAAGGATGGGGTCATATATTTGAAAGAACTGGAGCCTGTTAACACTCCAATTGCATTTTTCACTATAAGAGATCCAGAAGGTAAATACAAGATTAACTGTTACCTGGATGGTGAAGGGCCATTTAGGCTAGCACCCTATAAGCCGTACAGCAATGAATACTTGTTGGAGACCACAAATCCTATGGACTATGAGCGGCAGCAATTCTATGAAATAGCTGTTGTGGCCTGGAACTCAGAAGGGTTCCATGACAAGAGAATCATCAAAATACAACTTTTAGATGACAATGACAATGCTCCTGTTTTCCTTCAACCTTTGATAGAACTGACCATTGAAGAAAACAATGCACCCAATGCCTTTCTAACAAAGCTCTATGCCACAGATGCTGATAGTGGAGAGAGGGGGCAAGTTTCCTATTTCCTGGGACCAGATGCACCATCGTATTTTTCCTTAGACAGTGTCACAGGGATTCTGACAGTTTCTACTCAGCTGGACAGAGAAGAGAAAGAAAAGTATAGGTACACTGTTCGTGCTGTGGACTGTGGGCAGCCACCCAGAGAATCAGTGGCTACCGTGGTTCTCACTGTGTTGGATAAAAACGACAACAGTCCCAGATTCATCAACAAGGACTTCAGCTTTTTTGTGCCAGAAAATTTTCCAGGATATGGTGAAATTGGAGTCATTAGTGTAACCGATGCCGATGCTGGGAGGAATGGATGGGTAGCCCTCTCAGTAATAAACCAGAGTGACATTTTTGTCATAGATACAGGCAAGGGCATGCTGAGAGCTAAAGTGTCTTTAGACAGAGAGCAGCAAAGCTCATACACTCTGTGGGTGGAAGCTGTTGATGGTGGTGAGCCAGCCCTTTCTTCTACCACAAAAATTACAATTCTCCTCCTGGACATCAATGATAACCCTCCCCTTGTCTTATTTCCTCAATCTAATATGTCTTACTTGTTGGTCCTACCTTCTACTCTCCCTGGCTCACCAGTCACAGAGGTCTACGCTGTTGACAAAGACACCGGAATGAATGCTGTCATAGCTTATAGTATCATAGGGAGAAGAGGTCCCAGGCCTGAGTCCTTCAGGATTGACCCTAAAACTGGGAACATAACTCTGGAAGAAGCTTTGCTGCAGACAGACTATGGACTGCATCGCTTACTGGTGAAAGTGAGTGATCATGGCTACCCTGAACCTCTCCACTCCACTGTCATGGTGAACCTATTTGTCAACGACACTGTCAGTAATGAGAGCTATATTGAGAGTCTTTTAAGAAAAGAGCCAGAGATTAATATAGAAGAGAAAGAACCACAAATCTCAATAGAGCCAACTCATAGGAAAGTAGAACCTGTGTCCTGTATGCCCACATTGGTAGCTCTGTCTGTCATAAGCTTGGGTTCCATCACACTGGTAACAGGGATGGGAATATATATCTGCTTACGGAAAGGTAAAAAACATCCCAGGGAAGAGGAAAATTTGGAAGTACAAATTCCACTGAAAGGGAAGATTG
Organism: Cricetiscus sungorus; assembly: GCA_030556225.1. Classification (NCBI taxonomy): domain Eukaryota; kingdom Metazoa; phylum Chordata; class Mammalia; order Rodentia; family Cricetidae; genus Cricetiscus; species Cricetiscus sungorus. The sequence continues at coordinate 31,899,274 of JANBXA010000741.1, read as the reverse complement.
ACTTGTGCATGAGAGAGAGAAAACCAATGGATATTTCTAATATTTGATATTTCATTGTGGAATAACAGAGAGGGAAGTTTTAATTGCCATGAGTAGTCTTTGTCAACACAAACAATGGTGTGCTAACAGAGTTCCACGGAAGGACAACTAATTTATAACTTGTAATATATTGTAAATAGCTGTTTACAGGTTTTTAATTCAAATTCAGAGGTTATAAAATGTGTACAGAATTTTTAAATGAAAATCAGCACTAACAGCTATATCATTGTTATTTATATATATATACATATATATAAAACGCCAGACATAAATGGCAGCTCTCATACACCAAGCAGATGACTGACAAAACTCAAGGCTAAGGTAAGAAAAGTACATTTTTGTTGTACTAAAATGTCTTTTCACCACAAGAGGGCACCAGCTGCCCCTTTGCAGGGAACTGCAGTATTGTACATGATAGTTGTTGTACATGAAATTAATGAGAGAGTATATTTTAAATATATTGTTTTTCACATTAAATATAAATTAAAGTAAATTGAATTTCCCTACTTAAATGTATGATAAGAATGAAAAAAAAATCCACTTGTAAACAAAATGCATTACCTCAAGTGTACATCAATTATAGTTTGAAAGAGAAGGCATTTTAAAAAGAAGCTCAGTTCATGTTGGGCAAGCATCAAAACATTGCCATGTGTTACAAACTTGACCTGCTGGACAGTGCACTACTTTGTGTATGTCCACCTGCTGTCTGTTCGCTTTACCACTGCACTTGCCAGACTTATAGGAGGTGGGTATCAACTGCGTCTTCTTCCTTTTGTAAAATGTAACCGGACATTGAACTCAGTAAAAGAGCAAGCACATCAGTGTCTCAGCCCCCACTTGCTTGCTTGGTGTTTACGACTTCAGTGCATCCTCAACTTGTCAGCAGAAAATTGTTCTTGGGTTAGATGTTAGGTCGTGTATGATTATATTCATCTTCCACATGAAAAAATCAGAAGTTGCATTCAAATTGAATCCCTGTGACAGCTAGTGTACACTACTGGTTGTTTTAGTTGTGCATTTTATGTGAGAGTTACACTTTTTGTAGTTGTTTAGCTCCACTGGCTACCATTCCTTTGGTTCTGGAAAACACACAACTGTTTATCTATGAGCAGATTCCTTTGATAATTTAGTTTTTACTGACTCTTTTGCAATGAAGCAAACTGGCTTGTCAGTGATTTCTAACCTTCCCATCTTTGCATGAGATGAAAATTTTATGTAAGAACTAGAACAAAGCTGTCAGTGTAAACAAGGAATGTGTTAGCTTCAAATGGGTCACTTTAGTTATCATCATCTGTATCTGTACCGTACCAAAATTGTTTATATGTCTGCAAATTAAAAGTATATATTTTCATAATTTCTTGATTGTTTTTACCATTTTGTATTTGAACATTGGCTTGTTCTTTCACTGAAGTGCCTGCTATTGGTGTCTGTTTATTTTCAGAATTAAATGTGAGATATTGTAGTATTCTGCTATGCTAAAGTTTATATTAAAATAATTCACGACTTAATTAAGCATTGACTAAATTATTAAGGGTGTGTATAATCATAGCATACACAGAAGAGAGCATGCTTGTATGCTTAAGTTCTTATGAAAATTTGCACCCATGCATGTGCATATTCATATTAATTAATTTTAGATTTAATATCAGTATAACTTTTTTCTCACATTCCATTCCAGCATTCCTCCTGTTTGCTGTGTTTTACTAGCTTGCAATAATTTTTAAGGTAATAACACACCATGAAGAGAAGAACTTAAATACATGCACAGGACTTATTAACTTCATACTAGTTACTTATTCTTGTTTGTTTCAATTTGGTAATCTGGATAAGTAAATATATAAGGCAGCAGAGTTTGAGATAGGAAATCAATATATTTTCTTGAAAGTTCCTTTTGTATGATAAGCACTTGTACTAAGAGATTTATAAGGCCACTTTTCCCATAAATTGTTCATTCACAACTCTTACATAATGAAAGGGGAAAACAACCTTTCTAGTTATGTTTTACTTAGTTTCTTTTACCAAAAGAGGACCTACATAACAGACATGTAGCAACGTTAACAGCAAATAAGTCCTCCACCAGCTCCATGACTTTTACCATCATTATAAAGAGAAAAAATAAATATTCTATTTACTTCAAAATTTGAACATGGTTCATGTGTTGGGGTTGGTTATTGGATTTCATTTCTTGCATGAGAAATATCTATAATCTTAATAAAATTATGCACTGTTAAATATTTTTGTTGTAGGATTTCCTTTACACATTATTTTGTTCACATTAAAAACAGAAATAACAGGGAAAGCTAAAATAAATTAAGCTTAAAGATAAAAGCTTCTTTTTCCTAAGACCCTGAGCTAGAACAGTTGCCAAAATGTATGCTAATCATGTCAATGTTGTTAGTTAAGCTGGCACAAAGATAACTGTTCCATTCATTAAGAGCCTAATATCCATTTAACAGTTTGAGAGCCAGTGAGTTCCCTTTGCCCAATTTAATGGTGAAGGGATGGCTCTGATATTTGTCCTGCCAAATACATCCTACACTACGAAGGAAAAGGTTTATTAATATGAACTGGGAAATACAATACCAATGTAGTAATGTCAGCTGGGGGCTAGTGGAATGACTTACATTTTCTGATTCTTGACCGACCATAGATGCTTTAAAAGGTTTTTTTTTTTGTACACTATAAAAACCCAATTCCTAATATTTTCAATGCTGTATTAGTGTTTTAGAAAAGCAGGCTTGATTGTACTATGAAATAACATCCGTAAATGAAGCATTGCAGATGGTGCATGAAGTTGACTTTATTGCAGTTAAGAAGTCTCGCAAAGATTCAAATTTTCACTCCTAGAAGATGCCTAAATTGAAAACTATAAAAGGAGAAACTAAGAAATTCTCCTTGAAGACAAATTCCAAAACATTGACCTTTGACAGGAAAAGGGAAAAGCAATCAAACATAGTGGTGCAAAGGGGGTTTTTTCAGCTCCACCAGGCAGCCTTCATTCATGGAGAGATGAAACACAGATATCTGAGACTGTCTTCCCTCTGTGCTGGATTTGTACACTCAAAGGTAAGGCAGTCCACTGTTGGAAAATATCCATATTCCTGACCTACACACTCTGCCTATCATGGTGTCTTTACATACAATTAGTAAATAATTATTGACAAGAGAGACAAAAGTGGTGCAAGAAAGCATAAAATATTATTAATTAAATCCAGTTCTAATTATTGTATAATGAATAGTCATTATCTCTTTCCTAGATTTTTTTAAATTTCAGATAAGAAATATTCAGATATGAAATAAATTTTAAGATAGAATGTATATAATTATAATCTTTAATAATTTTGACATATCACTTACTTGTTCATAATAGTTCTAAAATTATTACTTTTCTTAGTATGATAAACTCCTAAACTTGAATCCTTCCTTTACATTTATTTTGTTTAATTTTTAGTGGGGCCATAGTGTATGTGTGTGTTGAGGTCAGAGAACAACTTGGAGCAGTCAGTTCCGGGGATCAAACTCAGATTGTGAGACTTGACAAAAACTCCTTTACCCACTGAGCTATGAGACCACTCCCTGGATTGCCTTCCATTAAGAAACTTAAGCTAAGTAAATGAACATCACAGAAACCTAATAATGTTCAAAGTAAGAAAACTGTGCTAATTAAAAACATTCGGTTACTCAATTTCATATATTATGGTGTGGAAGAGCAAGAAGAAAACAAAATTTCAAAATGCTCTGCTTGATATAAATGACTATTTCATTGGTGTCATGGAAACTGGACCTACCCTAATCCTAGAAACTTCCAGAAGACCTCAGAATGGAAATGATTTTTATTTTTGGTTCCTCTCCTAGTTGATTTACAATAGTATCTAAAGGGGATATAGGAGGAGATAAGGGTATCTGAAAATGAGAGGATTATATGCAAGTCAGAAAATTGACAGCACATGTGTTTGCAGAGCTACCAGCCTTTCAAGCCTTCCTCGCTGCAGGGATAAAAGCAATGAAAGAAATCAAAAAGTAGTTTGGGGAGGTAAGATAGCCTTATCTTAATTTTTAGTTTTTCAGTCAAGAAATCCCTGTACTTAAAAGTGTTTTGACTATGTGTACAAATTTTGTTGAGAAGTAAATACACATTAAACAAAAGCGTTAGTGAACATTTAACTTAATAAGAGCTTTATACTATAGTATATGAAACTTTTAGGATTTTATAAATGCTATCAATATAATATAACAGATAAAACTAGTGATATAAGAATTTGCACATTATAGCCAGCAAGTGAATGGTTTCTGTAATTTTGTTTTGAGCCTATATTTTTACAAATTTGAAAAAGCTATCTGATCATATTCAAAGTAAATCAGCAATGAGCAATTTGAGGCAATAACTCCAGTCTCTAATGTTGGGTTTTATGACAGATGGAATTATAAAGGCACCAATTTACTCAGTTTATTTCATCTTTATGTCTGTCAATTCTATTCAATTTACTGAACATTACTGTGTGTCCATGTGGTAGATATTTCATTGAGTGTAACATCACCAAATACTTTTTATTCTAAGAATACTGCATTTGGTTTCCAGGCACAATAAAAATTATACAAAAAAAATTCATGCTGAAAAATTGGGAAAACATACTAGGATGTCAATGGATGATATTCAGCATAATATAATGGTCAGTGTTGTGTGGAAACAAAAAAAGAAGACAATGAACTTAGTTATTTAAGGGAAAAAATCTGGAAAACCTGACTTCAAAAACTACAAAATAATAGCCTAAGTAGTACAGACTCTGAGCTTTAACATCAGTTTTCAGTAACACAAATAGTTTAGCACATCCTATTCTCTACATTGTTGTGTTGTTTTGTTTTTAAAAATTTATCTATGCTTAATAGTCAGGAGGAAATTTTCTATTCACAGTTGAACTTGCATTTAGTCATTACAAAGCAGTATCATAGGCAGTCTTGGCCTCTTTCCATGCATGTTCCCCTTCTAACATCCTCCTATGTGAACATTATTAGCATACCCTACATTAAGTGGAACTTTGAAATTTTAATGAGATAATATGTAACAAATATTTCCCACAAATGAAGTGTTCTACTATATTACTTATTGTTATAGAAATTAAAAGTTTGCCATGAAGCAGTCATAGTTTATCCAAACACTATTCTTTATTATGTAACAAAAGCCTGTGTGTTTAATAATATTTTAGATAAAAAGCCTTACAGACCCAAAACTACAACATAGCTATCCTTCCTCCTTTTCTTTTAGAAATACCACAAGGGCCAGAGTATCATTTTGTCTTTTCAAACTGTGGTAATGCAGAGGCCAAACCATTGATTTTACTCTGGAAGAAACTAAGGCATTTGATACTAGGAAAAGGTTTGCAGAATAGCAATGCAGTAGTCTAGTATGTTTAAGGCCCTGGATTCAGTCACTAAAGGAAGGAAGGAGACATAAAGGAATGAATCAATAAAACATAATTTATCTGTGATGGCTTGAATGAGAATGGCCTTTTTAGGCACAAATGTTTGAGTTGAACTGTTGGGGAAGATTAGGACTTATGTCACTTTTGAAGTCTTGTTATGGGAGGTTTGTCACTGTGTGTGGCCTTTGAGATTTCAAAACCATAAACATACCAAGTGTCTCTCATGCTTTCTGTTTATCAACCTGGATTTAAGCTCTCAGCTACTGCTTCTGTGACATGCCTGACTGCTAGCTTCTGTGTTCCCAGTCATGAAGGTCGTGCACTATAAACCTCTGGAAACATAAGCTCCAAATTAATTTCTTTCTTTTTATAAGTTACTATGGTTATGGTGTTTTGTTGGAGTAATAGAAAAATGACTAAGACAATTGCTAAGGATGTTAAGTGAGAGGACAGCAAACCTGAATTTAAAAATATTTAAAAGCTTAATGAAAACTCAGCATATACCCTAATGACTCTTTACCTTATAAAAGAGATTCCTTCATTTCTGTAACATTGTGGCTCTATTCCTAATCCTGGGGAAATAGAACCAGCCTAGATGTCCATCTACTGATTAATGAATAATTTAAATGTGATACATATATACAGTAAAATTTTGTTCAGGGTTAAATAGAAAGTGAAATTATGGAACTTCAAGGAAAATGGATAGATCTGGAATATTTTTCTTGGAAAATATTGTATTGAATGAAGTAACTCAGGCTCAGAAAGATAAATCCCCTCTGTTCTCTGTTATTTAAAGATTCTATTGTAGTAAATACTGACTACTGGTAAAGTACTGATAGATAGAAAATTGAACAGTAAAACACAGTGGACTAGGAATTTAAAAAAAAAATGGTATGGTTAAAGAAGAGTTCAAGCAGAAACAGTCAATGACAGAGGGAAAGAGGTGAGAACATAGACAAGTAATCAAATCTAGGGATATTACAAAGCCACCACATTATTTCTTCATAGGATAAAGAGAAACCAAGCTGAAGATGATTTGTAAGTGTCTGCCATATTGGATAACATTCATAGTGACAAAAGTTCCTGGAAGGAAAATAGTCTTCAATATTCTGAGCCAGTATTGAGTCCCTCGAGCTACAATAATAAATCTGCTGGTCAAATTGTGCCTTCTATTTTGATAACGGCATGCGTGTTATCAGTAACTATCTTGTTTACTTTTATATTACTGTAAGGAGATACCATGACCAAAGCAACTTATAATAGAGTATATTAAGACTTCAGGTTCAAGAGCATTAGGGTCCGTGATTATCTTGGTGGAGTATGGCCGAGGGCAGGCAGGCATGACATTGAAGCAGTAGCTTATAATCTGATGCACATGGAGGAGGAGAAGTGGGTGCAGGGAGGGAGGAAGAGAGGGATGTAGGAAGGAGGAAGGGAGGGGGGGTAAGGAGGGAGGGAAAACTAACTTAGAGGTTTGTAAAGTTTTGAAAGTTCAAAGCCTGCCCCTAGTGGCACCTCCCACTCATTCCCAAACAGTTTCACTGGCTGGGACATAAGCATTCAAATATATGAGCCCATGGGCCATTCTCATCCAAACCAGGACAATAGTCATACATTTTTGGATTGGGCTTGAGGCAAACGCTTATTGCTAGAGAGTTTATAGATCCTAGAAAGGAAAATACTACTTTTGTTTTGCTAAATGTTCATGTTGTCAAACTGTCATCCAAAGGCCCATGTTTCTATTCCTAGATTAGTGTTGCATATAGGCATCAGTAAAGGATCTTATCATTGTACTAGGCAGTGAACAGGTAATGCAGAAACTCATAATTGGCCAAAATGCAAAGAATAAGTGACAGTGTAGTGCTCTACTCAAAATGAAATAGATTAACCCATACAAAGCTTGGGAACATTTCATGAGCTGGAGAGGGAATAAAATGCAAGTGTAGGCAAGAGGATGCATGTCAAAAATATAACATAATAGTATGTTCATGAACTCACAACAGCTGTGGTTATCTTTACAGGTACTGTACAATATTGGGCCTGTAAACATTTCCTTATGGAGACAATAGAGGCACATGAGACTCCAACCCCCCCACTAGAGGTTATTGGCAGTTGACTGCATATTGGAATTATTAGGAAAGGAATGAAAGTCAGTGTGTAAGTGTATAAAACTGTCAAACATTAAAAATAATTGAAAACAAAAAAGGTTTCTGCAGATGGTTCCCCTTCAGTGCTGTTGGAAGATGACCCTTCCAATTTTACCTTCACTGGAATTTTAACCATTATGATGTTTGCAAAGATATATTTCTCTTTTTGGTTAATGAATAAAACACTGTTGGCCAATAAGAAAGCAAGATAGTTGGAACTAGGACACAAGGAAGATCCAGGAAATAGTAGGGAGGAGATTCAAGAGGTAGGACGGAGAGAGAAGAATTCCAGGGCCTCTCTCCGGTAAGATAAGACCACGCAGAAATACTTAGATTAATAGAAATGGGTTAATATTTAAGACAGAGCTACCAAATAAGAAATGATAGTAACAGGCTAACAGCATTATATCAAAAAAAAAAAAAAGAAAAGAAAAGAAAAAGAAAAAAAGAAAGATAAAACAGACCAGGTGTCAAATTCTCAGGGATAAAATGTCATCCAATTAGCCAATCAATATAAATTATTTAATGAATAATTATGTATTTCCCCATATTTACAAAGGAGATGACATAATTTTTTAAAATGAAATTTATTCAATTTTATAAACAGAAGTAAATATATAGAAAATATAAAACCAAGCATTTGGCAAACTTACCAAGAAAGTTCAACTAAAGAAAAAGTGAGAATGATCAAGAAAACTTTGCAGCCCCTGAAGAAAACTAGAAGTAATAAAATTGATTTGTAATAAGGGATACATAATCTTCTTAAAATATTGCATATCATATTTATAAAAGTGTAGTGAGAGTATGATGATATTTGTCTTAATTAATTTTTAAAATGAAAAGGTTGACATTTAAGCAAAAAGAGTAAAAACAGAAGCAATGAAGCAGAAAGATAAAAGGAAGTGCATATGTTATTAGTCAATTTGAAATTACATAAGAAATAAAAATGCCCTATAAATAATAATTTTCAAAAGCAAACAGAAGATCAAGCTTTGGGGATTACAGGTGGCAAGACACACATGGAGGTACATCCTGAATGGCTACTTTCAGGATCATAGAAATTCAGTTTGTCAGCTTCAAACACTTTGGGGTCTCATGGACCCCCACAATGATAGCTGGGAAACCAGCATTGGACCGACTCAGATCCCCTGAATGTGGGTTTCAGTTAGAAGGCCTGGACATTCTAAGGGACCTCTGACTGGAACAAGGATATATCCCTGGTGCACAAATGGACTTTGGGAGCACATTCCCCATGGAGAGATACTCCCTTAGGCTAGAGACAGTGCATAAACCCTACTCCAAAGGATTTAACAGATTTGATGATCCCTCCTGGAAGGCACCACTCTCCCTGTGGAGTAGGGGGAGGTGGGATGAGAGGGGGTTGGGGGTATGGGAGGAAGGGAAGGAGAGAGGCAGGGAGGGAGGAAGGGATGGAGGGATGAAGGGAGAGAGAACTGGGATTGATATATAAGAGTTTGGGGCCACTATCTTTTCTTTGCAGCTTAGAGTATAAAACTGAAACTTTAGCAAAGCTAAACACAATGCATATTAAACAATAGTCATTAATGTAGCCAATATGTCAATATGTGTGATTTGTAGGGCATAGAGGTCAAATCCCTTCCATGTTTGTTTTTTCTTTTTCTAAATTTAAATTAGAAAAAATCTTATTTTAGATATCAATCCCAGTTCCCTCAGCCTCCGATTTTCCCATGCCCCCACCAACCTCCATCGCATCCCTCTTCTGCTTCATAGAAAGGATCTGGCTTTTTATGAAAGATCATCAAAATCTGTCACATCATTTGGGACAGGGCCTAAGCCCTCCCCCATGTATCTAGGCTCCAAGAGTATCTCTCTATCGGGAGTGCTCTCAATGCTCATTCGTACACTATGTATAAATGATGTTCCATTACCAGGGGCCCCATAGACTGCCCTGGCCTTCTAACTGTCACCAAAGTTCAGGGGGCCTGGTTTCCAAGCTGTCAGTATGGGGTCCATGAGCTCCCCTTTGTTCAGGTCAGCAGTTTCTGTGGGTTTCCCCAGCCTGATCTTAATTCCTTTGCTCAAAACTCCTCCCTCTCTACACCTGGATTTCAAGAGTTTGGCTCATTGTTCAGCTGTGGGTGTCTGCTTCTCTTTCTATCAGCTACTAGATGAAGGTTCTATGATGGCATATAAGGTAGCCATCAGTTTCATTACAGGGGAAAGGCATTTAAGATAGCCTCTCTCCTATTGATTAGATTATTAGTTGGGGTCAAAGTAATATATCTCTGGACATTTCCCTAGTGCCAGATTTCTCTCTAAACCTTTAATGGCTCCCTCTATTATGCTATCTCTTTTCTTGCTCTCCTCTATTCTTCCTCCAACTGTATCTTCCTGCTACCTCATGTTCTCCTCTCCCTCTTCTCCCCTTCTCTTTCTCCTAAATTCTTCTCTCATCCCCACATGCTCTCACTTTGCTTAGATTTGTCCCTTGCATCTTCTTAAGAATTATTCTTTAGTTTGAAATAACCAATAAAACCTTTGTACATAAGGTAAGGGTTGCAATTCTCCCATCTACTTTCCATTGCAACTCTCCATAAACACCTCTATTTCAACCAGGTAAGGACCATATGGCCATAAAATACTATCAAGAGGTGAGTCCAAATTAAAAAATGATTCAGTAGTACAATATTTATAACACATTAATTACAAAGTAAATGGTAAGTACTTTCCATGGACATGATGAAAATTTTTAAATATTTTGTAATGTTTATTTCTGCTTTTCTTTAGGAAAACTGAATTCTTTATAACTCCTAAGGCCAATGTTTCTTAAAGAAGCAAGAAATATACATATTGGGCCCAACAATCTTCTCAGAAATACATACATTATTATTTCAGCACAAGTAAAAATGCAATTATTATGTTAATTGACCTACAGTATGTAAAAATAGCCCTGTAACAATGCTTCAAGATTACAACTGATTTTCCTTGTGCAAATATACTTTCTTCCATTTCAAATTAGTCTTTGTGTTTTCTTGGCAATGTGAACTTTTTGTTTACTGGAGCATAAAGTAGAGCTTAGGAATTGCTGTAAAAAGTCTTTGGAATAATATGATTTAATATTATTTTAATGCTATTATATCTGAGGAAATACAATGAAGGATATTATTACTAATACTGATATTAATACATTGATTGTATATATATTCATTATGAAGAAAAATCCTTTCAGAAAAACAACTGCAGACAAGTCATACAAAAATAAATACTATAGCCAGATGAATAAAATAAGTCAAGGAAGAGAAGTCATTGAATACAGCTTTTAAAATTATGAATGGACGGGCTGGGGCTGTACCTCATAATATAACGCTTGCCTAGCATGTCTGAGAGCTTAAGTTTAACCATCATTATTGCCAAAAACAAAATTCTAAAAACAGGTACAGTTTCTAGAATGGTATTTTCCCTTCAGAAAATCATCAATCCAATCTCTTTCATTAATCCATGATGTTATATAATAGAAATTAGTTTCTTTCGTGATTTTTTAATTTAGATTATAGATTTGTCAAGTTTCATATATATATACATATATATATGAATATGTATACATCTACATTCACCCTGTTGTGTATAGAAGACACTGTTGAAGTCATATACCACATCTTCCTTAAGAAAATTTCCCTCTCTCTCTTTCCCATAGATCCCCAAGCCTTACTGGGAGTGGTTTGATGAATATGTCCCATTTAAGACTGAGTACTCCAAAATCTTTCCCTCTCTGCAAATTTTCCAGTGATGTCTCAACGCAAACGAAGAAGCTATGTATAGTTGATATAATCTGGGAAAAAGGAAATTAGTCTTCTCCAATTGGGTGTCACTAGGTATACCAACCACATTTCAATATAGACTATTTGCCAAGGAGTAGTCGACTAACACAAACTGAATTGCATACTTTTCTGCACTTTTATTTTTGTTCATTTGTTTGCTTGCTTACTTGTCTACTTTTTTGTTATTTTCTTAAATTTTCTTGTTTTTCTTTCCACAGAGACTCTTTTGAATGATGAAGGGAAGGTTGGATAGGTAGGGAGGTAGGGAGCAGATCAGGGAGGGAAAATATCAAATATATTGTATAAAAAATTAAATAAAAACATTCTATTTTGTAGATTTTTCTTATAAGTAACATTTGAAATATTCAGTGCAAAAACTTCTGTACCCTGTATTTGGCCCTTACCTAAAAGACTTTCATTGAATGGTAAGCTCAAATTGAGTAAAAGCAAATATTCTGCATGTGCTTGATTTCTCAAACTGACCTTTTAAAAGTCTATCCCACCACAAAATGCAATGTAATATATACCTGTTTCCTTGGTCAATGTATAAATTTGGCATTGGAGTGCCCAAATTTCTGTTAAGAATATTTTTGATTATTTGTCTAATAGAACATGGGTGAAGTAGATTTGATTTTTCTTTGAGTCAGGAATTACTCTTTTAGTTTCTATAGCATATCAAACTTTCCACTGAAAATACCTAGGGTGGGGAGAGAATTCATTAGCTCAATTGAAGAGGACTTCTAAAGGACTGTACTAATGAATTTATATAATAGAGAAATGGCAGTCTCAGAAGATATGTAAACTGTCTCTTAAAGCCAGGAGGAACTCTTCCCCTTTGTGATTCCTAGTGAATACTGTTTTCATGCTGTTGTTCCACACAGTAAGCAAAATATTTCACAACCTATTTATTGTTCTAACCAGGAGGCAGACTATACCTAAAAATGTGTCAATGCCTTCACACGTGAATCCTCTGAGTATGTTATATATTATGACAAAGGGAAAAGTACATTTACATCACAACATAATTGACCAAGGAAGATTTTCTTGCCATATGTAGCCCAGAAAATTTCATAGGAGATGACAACTGTTGTAGCTATTCCTTTCTCTTGCTATGATAAAACTGCATGCAGTATCATAGTCAGTGTTCACCAAAAATATTACACTGTCCTTAAGGAAAAGTACAAGAACAGTCCACAAATGAGAAAGTTTAGCTGACTCCTAATAACTCCAACAATGTAGTTGAGTAATCATTACAGTAGCTATTTGAAATGTTCTCTCTAAAATAAAAGCATTAACACATTCCTAATTATTTGCTAAATAAAGGAAGTTAAACAACTCTTAGAATAAGTAACACAAATAGAAATAGAAAATAAGTGAGAGAATTGCAACACTGCTGGATAAACTTATTCACATTAATGAAGTTACAGTATTACAGAGAGCTGCAATTGTTTTCCTTTCTGTGAAAGTTTTTGCCAGCTGATTAGTGTTGACACAAGTAACATTGTATTTGAGAATCCAACTCAGACACAATTTAAGATGAGATAAACTCAGTGACTAATGTTTGTAATTGAGAAAAGTTGGACAAGTATGAACAGATTGCCAATAACAAAGGTTGCTGGAGTTAAGAAAAAGCTATATGTTAATGTGTGTCTTTTTATACCTTTGCAGAAAAATACCCGTGTCTCTATCAGATGAGTCTCCTTAATTCATAGATTCTCTGAAATGATTTCTAATCTTTAATTCTCAAAAGGAAAACCCAATCATTCTGGAATTTTTTTCTCCAGAAACCTTTTTATTCCACCTTTTTATCTGCACTATTTCCAATTCAAATATTTCACATTATATATAATACATGTATAGCAGAAGATGACCTTTATTAAAATCATTACTTTGGATTGTACTAAGTGTGTACAAGGCCACACTTCCCATACCTAACACACATTACAATCTCATTCTGTACTAATAAATGCTATATCATCCTACAAATATAGTCCTATGCATTTGGATTGATGTAAGACCTCCCCCCCCCAATAAGCTAGTGCACAAAGCAAAGGTTTTTATTCACTTTAGAGGAAGGCAGAATTCATTCTAAACATGCATATTTCTTTCTCATTTCATTTGTCATTTTTGATAACTAAAAGGTGTTCTTTTCATGAATTTGGGTAGAGAACAAAATGGGGACACTGGGTTCAGATAAATACAAAATGCAAACAGAAGAAAGTAGAATAAAATGTCTACAGAGTGAATACAAAAAGAAATGGGGTTAAGGAGGCAGAAAGGACCTAAGGATAGGCCATGACACATTCCAGAAAGAAACATGATGGTTACCTATGGAGCTAACTATTTATATTCTAAATAATGTCCCTTAAACACACACACACACACACACACACACACACACACAAAGAGAGAGGTACAGATACACAGGCAGACAGAGGCAGAGACAGAGACACAGAGACAGAGTCAAAGAGAACATGACTTTCTTAGAATTTGTGTAGTTATCACTAGATAGAGGAACAAGCTCTGGTGAGAATACTTTCGTATGAAAAGAATTTAGGCTATGAAGATGCTACATTTTATAAAACTCTGCTAGCTAGCTTTTTCTTTCTGATGAGGTTTAATTGTTGATGAAGCATGAGCTGCAATGAGCTGATAATGCCTCCTTATGTTTGTGCAAACCATTTTCCCCAGGTGGGTATGCTCTGAAAGTCTTACAGGGATAAGAACGAGCATTGGCTCTGCCATCAATTAGGTGGTTAAACAAAAAGAAAATTTGCTTCTCACAGATCTGAAAGCTAGACATGGAAGAGCACATGCTCATAGTTTGAAAATGCTGGGGGCCTGCTTTCTCATACATGATTCCAGCAAGTTCCATCCTCATTTTTCAGAAAAATTGCTAGCCTCTTTAGCAATAACTCTGCTTCTCTGGGCAAAAATCACTTTCCCAAAGCCCTCGGTACTTAAAGACACACACACACACACACACACACACACACACACACACACACACACACGAGTTTGGGGGAAGAGATCTTTACACCAAAGAATTGAGTGTTTGCAAATTGAGCAACCTAGTACATTAGAATCTCTTCTCTGAATGTTTCAACTTTCCCTGGGTTTGGCACACTGATGAGTTTTCACAATTCTGAATTGGTGTGACAGGAAACTGCTACTTGGAAAAGACTAGAGTGACTAGAATTTTAACATGTTGACAAGGAGATAAGTGTTGGTTAGCACCTTATTCCACCATATGTGACAAACACATTAGCAGATATAGCACCCAGAAACATGTTTGACATAAATAATCTACAATCATCCCCAGACCTTGTGAATCAGGAACTTAGCAATAATCTTGGATGATTTCTCCAGACACTCAGGAAAAACAAAAACAAAAACAAAAACAAAAAACATGGTTGTAAGATGGGTTAAGTTCATATGTTGAAATAACCCAACCCAGAACATTTTCTAAAATAAATAAATAACAAGAAAATAATGCCTACGTTCTCCTAGAGTTCCCATTTCATTAGTGTGGTCTAAAAGATGAAAATCACTTTTTAATGTATTTGTTTATTTATTTCATGCATATATGTATATCCCTGTTGTCTGCAGGTATACCATTTTCATACAATGTTAGTGTAGTCCAAAGGGGGCTTCAAATTCCCTGGGAATAGAGTTACAATAGTGAGCCACTGCATATGTATGGGCTCTGAAACTGAATCGAGATCCTCTGAGAAAGCAACAATTACACTTGACCACTGAGCAATCTCTCCTGGCCATTCACTAGAAATTTTAGAATTCTCCCAAGGAGGAAGAATTGGCCCTGCACCTCATCAGCTCCAGTACTCAGGAGAGTGGCCCCTATGCCAGGCCTGAACAAAAGAGTAGAGCATACCCTGAAGGTATAGTTGTGAGAAATCCTACTCTGAGGACAGGAAAGCAGGAGAACTGGTCCTAGCACTTGTTCATTCCTGAAAGGAATCGACTCACCAGGACAATGCAGGAGAGCTTTCTATGGTGGTGAGATCATGGGTGAACTGTCAGGCTGACCAAAGTTCCAGGCTCAGAACCAAGGTTATGTGTTGACCCACCCCAACATCCACCCGTTTGTGATCGGCTGGAGCATGTGAAGAGTGAAGGGATCAGTCCTGCAGAACTAAAGCAGCAGGATTTCCACAACACAGAACAACAGTGGGATAACCAATAGGAACCCAGTGTAGACAGTGAAACCAGGGGCCTCAAACCATACAGATGACTCTTAGCAAAGAACACTTGCAAGCAAAGGCTAAAAGTGTTCACTGTGTGACTCGCTGTGTCACACTACAGCTTCTGTGATGAGATAGATTTTATCCTTCTCTGCTTTTTTCTTTTTTTCCTCCTAAATATAAAACAATGTAAAAGTAAATTCTAGGCATAAAGCCAAAGAAAACTAAAAAAAGATCTACTATCAAAGAACTCATATAACTGTTAAGAACTTACATAGTTTCTTTTGCATAACTGAAGTGAAAATCATTATTCAAACTGATGACGACTAAAATCATTGTGCCAGTGAGATGATTCAGTGTGTTTAGGGTATCTGTTCCACCTCTAGGTGACCTGAGTTTGATCCCTGGTACCCAGATAAAATAGAAAGAGAGAACTGACTCAACATGCTGTGGAACATGCCCTGCCCACAGAGGCACACACACACACACACACACACACACACACACACACACACACACACACACACTTACAGTAATAATAATTAAAATAGAAAAGAAATGATTGAGCATATCCATCAAGAGCAAAAGCTGTGATCTGAGTTCACAAGCTATATCTTATAACTATTGGTATTACATTTTGGGGAATTCTTCACACTTATCTATTAACCACATTTCTCACAAATGTCCATATAAAGCGAGCCTGAGAAAATAGCTAGCACTATGGAAAATGCTGTAAAATAAGATAGAAGTAATCCATGTTCATATCATTCAATTATCACTCCCCTTCTAATTTCTATTCTGCCTGTTCTATCCTATAAATGAAGGCACAGTAAGGTCCGCAGGAGTATGAACATTCCAGGGTCATATGCTTTGTACCTTTAGAAGTTAATACCAAATGTTTATTGAGTGAATAAATACAGGTAATGACTATTAATTCATGTGTCAAATGTTTTTGGTGAACAAGTGAAACACTATGTCAAGATATGAAATCAATTTATAATTTAATTAATTTTCAACTATCCCACGGAGAGTTTCTTTTAAAAATACCCAAGTGAAACTATGCCTTGAAGATCAGAGTTTAGTTAAGGACATTGCAATAAAACTGGAACTTATTGAGATAAATGTCTTAATAGGAGATAAAGAAAACCAAGAGATTTGATTCGAGCATTTGGTTTACAATATTTTGTGTGCAGCTGGTTTCAATTTTGAAATTATTAATAATCTCAAGGCTGAGTACATTTCAGTGGGTGTCCACATGTATTGTCACAGAAGAACAGGCAGGAAATGCAGACTGAAAGGTCTGGGGACACAAGAGGACAGAAGCATCATCTGTGCCTTATTTCCCAGACTTTTCTTTTCTTTTCTCTGCCTCCTGCTCTCTAATTACATCCAAATGGCTTCCTCATTTGTTTTCCTGGCCATTCCATCTGAGGCATACTGCCAGAAATCTATGCCATTTTCATTCTGGCTTCTCCTTTTCTTATTTGCACTGCTGACCTATTGAGATTTATAAAACTATAGTGTTTATCAATTATGTCTCACACCTGTCATATTATTTCAGGTAGACACAAACGTTTATTACAAAGTAAACTAAGTTTAAGGTAGTAAAAAGTGTGAATGGACACAAAAAACAAGTATGTATAGATCCTGCTTTGTAAAAATGTAATTAAAATATATTCTTCTAACAGAAGTTTATAGCTACCTTGAACATTATACCGATCTATGTTTTAAGGACTACAAGCTGCTACAAAATTGGTAAGATCAGTAAGTAAAAATTGGGTTTACTTTCTCTGGAAGATTATTGGTCAGTATGTTCACACTTGACAGTGGACATAATCTGCTACTTTTATATTTCCACTTCTAAAGTAACAGACAAAAGAACTAATAATTAAAATATAAAAATCTGGCTTCTCTACATAAGCTTACTTAATACAGAATGATGTGTAATGAAAAGAGCTTATACATTTCCATTAATTCATAATTGGTTGAGTAAATCAGTGTGTATACCCAAAGTAGCTATAAAAATCTTCTCTAATTTTATAAAAGCATATCCAAGTCACAAGCCAGCTAATAATGTACTATTGCTCTGTTTCAGTTATGTAATAATAAGTTGTCTTATTTTTTCTCACATTAATTTATTATGCCTCTGAGAAATATGCCCCATCAGTCTAGACCAAAGAGTCTGTAATCTTGTATTTATATAACACGAATATGTATAGAAAGAAGAACTTTCATCAGAGAGGAGACTGAAGTGCATATAATCGAACATTCTTAATATAATGAAGGATCTATTCTAAAATATATGCAGATATTAGAATTCAGCAATGGGAGTTACACCTAGATTAGGTCTGTTCCATTCTGCCATTGTTCCTTTATAGTAAGAGCCTATCTGTGTCTCACACTAAACATGAACAAGAATGGCAAAACAGAGAGGAAGAAGGGAAGGGAAGCGTGAAATAGGAAGGAAACAGTCACAACAGAACTTGGAACATTGTTGAAACCACCAGCTCCATCTGGACTGCCTTCCAGGCATGTTCCACCACTGGAACTGTGAACACCCCCTGCTGTTTCGTTTCCTCCCAAGAATTTAAAACCATTTCCCTGTTGACTGTATTCTTAGAAGTCTAAACTAGTGCTTCATTAAAACTGGTCTGGATTCCTGCACACTCCGTGAGACCCCAGTTTCTGCATGTTGTGCCTGCTTAGTGTCCAGTTAGCACTGGTTTCTTTTGTTTTTCAAAGTGTTTGCACTTCTTGAAGTCTTAGCTGAATTGTCACCTTTTCCAGGACCCCCTTTCTTCTAGTGAATTATGTATTTCAGCACTGAAACAATTAATGGAAAATCATCATAGACGCAAACTTTTCTTATGCATAATTTTCATATCAAAAATGCATTCATCGATGGAAAAGGAATTAAATGGATGAAGAAAAAAACTAATTATTTCTTCAAATGAGTTCAGAGATTAGTATTTGACATTTTATATAATAAAACCTCTGTTTAAGAAGAGATAAAATTTTATCTCTGCAGTGGTTCCCTTACATTTTACATGAGTTGATTTACTTGCCTTAACACAGTTTTGTGATATATATTCTCTTTGTTATGACTTGGACATGCATAGGACAAACTTCTCGGCCTAGCTTCTTTTGATACTCATATATTTCTGAGATTATTAATAAATTCAAACAATTCGGCATTTATCGTCAATACAGTTTATATATAAACTGGAGAGGTAGCTTAGCTGTTAAGTGCCTATGATACTCTTGTAAAAGACTAACTCATTTCCTAGAACTGATTCAGCTGTCTCATAACCGTTTGTAACTCCAGCTTCAAGTGGAACTTCTACTTCTGGTAACAGCAATAATCCACAACCCTCCTTTCTCTCTCTCTCTTTCTTTCTCTCTCTCTCTCTCTCTCTCTCTCTCTCTCTCTCTCTCTCTCTCTCTCTCTCTGTCTCTCTCTCTCTCTCTCACACACACACACACACACACACACACAGAGAGAGAGAGAGAGAGAGAGAGAGAGAGAGAGAAAGACAGAGACAGAGACAGAGACAGAGAGAGAACTAAAAAAGAGTATTGCAGTTTGGTATAGGATCCTGATATAGAAGCCATCAATCCCAGATCAATAATTGCCTCCTAAGGTTATAATTGTGCAGATTTGACCACATTATGTTTCCAAATGAAATACTTGTTTCAAATAAATTTAAAAGAAGCTCAAGTGATACTAAAATGAATTAAATATGGTGAGATTATTTGTACATTCTAAGTTCCTGACTGACTTAGCAGCCTGTGGATTATGGTGAACCAGACAAAAGGAGTCCTAGTCAAGTGGGGGGTGTACCAAATGCAGAATTAATAGAAAATGAGTCAGGGCAGACCTATAATTGGAGGACTTTGGCCAATTTAAAGGAAAAGGTATAAAGAAAAATTAAAGGGAGTGATGGGTAAAAGTTTTATTTTTCCTTTATGTCCTCAAAGGGAGAGGGGGGGGGGGGGGAGGGAAGAAGGGAGGGAGAGAGGGAGGGAGGGAGGGAGGGAGGGAGGGAGGGAGGGAGGGAGGGAGGGAGGGAGGGAGGTGGAGAGAGAATGAAAGCAATGTGGAGAAAGACTTGCAGAGGAATGACTTCTCTAAGATTGTTCAGGATTGCTTGACATTCAGAAAAGAGGCAGGGGCAGTGGTTATGGGCAGCAGGACAAATGATTTATAAAGAGGAAGAAGCATAAGAAGGGTCCATGTGAAACTGGAGAATTTGATGAAGTTAAGGCTGATAGGAAGTGAAGTTTGGGCACAGGAGGAAAAAGAGCGCTACATTAAAACTCTTCCTGGAGACCCCACTTATTTCCTTTATCTTCTTCTTCTTCTTCTTCTTCTTCTTCTTCTTCTTCTTCTTCTTCTTCTTCTTCTTCTTCTTCTTCTTTTTTTTGATAATTTTTTATTCAACTTTGAAACAAGCTGGATTTACATGTCAATCCCTGTTACTCCCTTCTCCCATACTCCCCTGTTCATCCCAGTAACCCCCTCTCTGTTCCCCAGGGTGGGTGAGGCTTATTTCTAAATTGACTGTGCTTGTTTACACTCCTATGAGCAGTGAATAAATGTTCCCTTTCTTCCACAGTGACACCAGTATTTGTCATCATCATTTTTTTTAAAGAAACTTAGTCACTCTGACAGAGGTAAGGTAAAATTTAAAGTATTTTTAAGTAGTATTTCCTTGGAATAGAAGGATGCTGAAAATTAAATATATTTCTTAGTCACTTGTGTTTCATCTTTGAAGACTCTCTGTTACTTTTATGCCCTGATTTTTTTTCTGGGTTGTTTGTTAATGTTTAGGGTTTTTGTTTTGTTTTTGTCCTTCATATAGTCAAGATAGTAACTCACTGTCACATGTACAGATAGATTTCTTTCCCATTCTGCATGCTTCCTCCTCTCTCAAATGCTGTTGTCCTTTTCTATATTTCAGTTTCATGGGGTCTCATTTATTAATTATTGTGTAATGTCTGCACTATTGGGGTCCTTTTCAAAAAGTTCTCTTCTCTGCCAATAAATTCAAACATACACATATTTTCTCCTCTATCACATTGAGTTTCAGAACTCAGGTAGAGGTGCTGTACTTATTTGGAGTTGGTTCTGCACAGGATGGAAAATATGGAATAGTTTTATTCTTTTACTTGCAACAACTCATTTAGACCCACACCATTTGTTGAAGATGCTCTTGCCAATAAATACTTTTTTTAAATCTTTGTCAGAATTTAGGTCTTTGTAGGTCTGGGTGTTGTAATTTAAGAAAAGCAACATTTGAGAGAAATATTCAAGCAGAGTTTTTTTTTTTTCTTAATTAGAGAAAGGTATCACAAAAAGTGGAAAAGGGAGGGCAAAGTCTGGCCTCTGGGAACAGGAACATAGGAGAGAGGCCAGAAAGAGGGGGGCAGGATGGGGAAGAAAGAAAGAGAGAGGATTAGAGGTGGGCAGGGCCCTTTTGAAAGAAAGGGAGCATAGTGAATGTGCACAGGTGGTGCTCTTAGTGGCTTCATCTGAGAGCATATCCTGTCAGAGCCTCGAGGCATGCAGTACAGTTGCCTGAGTACTAACACTGGAGGCTAACAGGTAAATTCTCAGTTCTCTCCCTTTGATTAAAATATTTTATTTTATGATTTATTACTATATCTTTGTACTGCAGCTTGAAAACTGATGAATCCAGACATATTTTCATTGTTCAAGATTATTTTGACTATCCAGAAGTTTGTTTTTCCTTATGAAATTTATGATTTTTAATTACTATGAATAAATGAATTAGAATTTTAGTGGATATTGTATTGACTATGTGAACTGCTTTTGGAATGGATGCAATTTTCACAATTAAAATTCATGCATCATCTTGTGTCTCCATGTTTGTTACTGTAATTATAATGTCTAAGAAATGGAAACAGTCTAGCTATGTGCTACCACTGCCTGGCCTCTATAGCCAGCTAGTATGGCTGCTGGGATTAAAAGTGTGCATCACTAAAGTCTGGCTCTATGGATGTGGCTGGCTTTGCATTTGGATCCCCAGTAGTTTCATTAAATGTTAAGCAATATATCCCCCATACATCTGTGCTAGAAATGGATTTCATATAATTGTGTTGTTGGACAAAAGGAATCCCATGTAAACACCTAAACAATTCAGCTATTGGCAAAGCTACTGCTTGCTCTCCAAAACTTATCATGAGACCTATTGCTGAACAAACCACCTACATATCTAAAAAATAAAAAAAAACACACACACACATACACATTGAATATTTCTCCAAGTGTAGGTGCTATATTACAATCTTTAGATATGTGTAGTACATTTGAAATATATATAGAAATAAAAACAAATCAGTAAGAGTCATAGTGGATTCAAAAGAAATGAGATAGAATGCAGTGACATGAAGGGACAAAGAAGAATAATGAAAGAGAATGGATTAAATGGGTTCTGGGTTAGGAGAGAAGAGTACAAAGGACAACTAAAACTACAGATATTTCAAAAAGTTAGACAGAAACTTACTACTGTAGAAGTTTCCTAAAATGAATACACTATATAGTTGCACTATAATGAGGCAATAATTATCTGTTATATATCACAGACTTTGAAATAAACAACCCAGTGCCAGGGATAGATTATATATTTTCAAGTTATTTGCTATGTCAGTTCCACAGATTTGTAAACACTACAGACTATTACACACACTCTTAGTTAAATCTCAGATCATGATAGTAAAAGTTTATTGTTAAAGACATCACATATTTGAATGAGAGAATGTGAAAAAATCAACTGGTACTCACTTTAACCATGTTCGATGGCTTTTGGGGTGCTGGAAGGTGACAGTCACACTACTGGAAGAGAAAAGTAATCATCAATCTTCCCTAGCCATGACCCCTGAGAAACACAGTGATGACAGGCCTAACAAGGTGTTCCCACTGCTCAATAGGGCCATGGATGCCAAGAGAGTAATCAACAATTTTCTCATTGGCCCACTCTACAGCTGAAATTCATACTGGTCACGTTTATTACATCCAAGAACCTGTGGTTAGATATCTTCTCATCGTCTCTAAGAAAGGAACTAATATTATTTTCTGCTAAATGGGCACAATATTAACAGACTCTTAAAATATATACCCATAGATTAATATATCTTTCAACCTTCATCAGATAAGCTTCTTTTTGCATCAAATGGTGAACAACACAGAAGAACTACAACTGATGAAGTTTCAAGAAATAAGAACATCTGTATCACATGACCTCCTTCCAGGGCTCAGGGGTTGAGGACAGAGTGGTAGATGAGGTGAAGTCAATAGTGTATTCTGGACACAACAGGGCAGTTGCACAAATGAACTCTCAGTGGGTGTGGCATCATGCAGAGAAGGAGAAAGACACAAAGTCCAATTCCCAGATGACAAACTGTTGACAGTTGGTCTACTTACAAGAGGGAGAATCAGTTCTCTTTAACATTGTGTTCTACGGTAGGGTTGGCCATGCTCCACTGGACCCCCACACATCTCCAAGTATATGGGTAGTACACACAGTAAATTAAGTGATACACAGTTTGATTGATGGGGAGCTGGGATGGGTCTTGATTTGTTCAGTGATGCAAGTATGATTAAAATGCATTGCATGAGACTGTCAAATAATTAATTTTAAAAGTGGCTTGCTTAATAATTTTCTTTGTCCTGTGCCACAAAACCTTCATGGAACTTTGTCAGATGGGAACATAGAGTTCTATTTAAATTAAAACAGGGTTCTTGGGTCATGGTCACTCACATTTGCCTCAGGTAAACTAACCTTTATTCTGTTCAATGTGACAGTTCTGTTCTTTGCTTAAAGACATAATTACCTGATCTCTTTGTGAAGTAGGAATATGATATCATCTAGTGAAAATTGAGGGAAAATGAGGGCTTTTAGAAGTTTTTGGCTGTGGAGGATATTTGAAATAATAGCTTTCAAGTAAAGGATAAGTGTGGATAGGGAAAGGGGAATGATCTGGGTAGAGCTAATGATAGAGGGAAAATATGGTCAAAATGTTGTATAGGAAATTAACAAAAAGATCAGTAAAAATACTATGATATGAAGGCAGCTATAGGGAAGCAGCAAAAGAGGACTTGACCATGCAATTGCCTAATCTTGGGGAACAGATCTTGCACACATCCTGAGAGAGAATGTGTGGGAGAAGGTGGGAATATGAGTACCAGTTAAGGCTGATAGTTTGCCAGATGGGTCTGCATTAGGCCCTCTGCATGCATGCTTGGGATGTCTATGAGACTCTTCACATGTGTGTGTGTGTGTGTGTGTGTGTGTGTGTGTGTGTGTGTGTGTGTGTGTCTATTTTGCCTGCTTTGGGGGCCTATTTCCTTCTGTTGGGTTGCCATGTACAACCTTTATTTGAGCGTTTATGTGCAGTCTTATTGCATCTTGTTATGGCATGTTTGGTTGATATCACTGGCATCCTGCTCTTTTCTGAAGGGAAATGAAGAAGCAATGGATCTGGTGTGTGTGTGTGTGTGTGTTTTGTGTGTGAGAGAGGGAGGTGGAGCGAGGGACCAGTTGGGGAGGAGGGAAGGGCGGCTACAAATGGGGTATATTGTATGAGAGAGAAGAAAGAAAGATAATGACAAGATGGAAAAGAAGATGAAGAAACATAATCGAGGGTGTTTGATGTAATTAAAAAAATAACAACTTGGAAAGTAAAAATGTTAATAGTGACAAGGAGATCCCTATGAAAAAAATAAAAGATAAGATCATGTTGAGTAAAATATGTACATTGTAATGTGAGATGTTTTTATTAAATTAAATGAGATTAGACTTTTATGGTAAGAAAAAGTTGCCACATTTTGACAGACAATTAATTTTGGCTTATTATATGAAGAATAGGAATTAGACAGATTGTAAAAGCTGAAAGTGAAATGAAGAACTAAAAAACTGACTACATTTCCTACAGGGAGGTGAATAATCTAAGATGGTGTAGGATTCCAGGCAGGAGATGATTGATGCTTGTGTCATGTCTTTAGAGAATAGATTGGAAGGACATGGAAATTTGAGATGATAGTGAGAAAACCAATAGGTGAAAGCAACTTTTTTCAGCCTAAAATCCTACTTGTGATTCAAAACATGAAACGTTATGCTTTTTATGCTTTTAAATATTTCCTAATAAGTTGGTACAGGATTCCTAATATGGTATTTCCAAAATGAAAAATAAATCACACTAGCTTCATGAATATTATTTTATATTAATTTTCTTAAAATTAATTTTAATACAAAGTTGTCGATGCTAAACATTAATTTACCATTTTAAACTAAAATTCTTCTTCCTTTTATACTTTATATAGTTATCCTTAATTTGAACGGACATTTAAACTTTAATAAAGTTTAATAAGGTTAATAAAGTGCTTTATTAACATTGAAATCTATCCCATTTGGTATCAGATTTGAAGATTGACATGGATTGTGTTTCATTGAGTCACTGTCTGCTTTAAGATCCCAAGACATAAGCACCCTGGATTTTAAAGTAGCAGATGTTTCAAGAAGTTACAAGGATACGTGCTGTTTCTAGAATCACAACAGTAACAACGCACTTAACATCTTTTGACTCTGAACTACTTAAGATGTAAGAAAATATGGTAATAAGTGGGTTGCATAGCAGTAAGGTTCTTAGCAAAAAAAAAAAAAAAAAAAAAAACTTCTTTCTTTTAGTTAAGGAAGTGAAATATACACAGAAGAGGGTGAAGATGTTAGCTGTTCATATTGGGACACACATCTGAAACTTCAATGTTAGAACTTTCACTCGCTCAACTATGTTCATAGCAGCACTAGTCATAATAGCCAACACTTGGAAACAACCTAGATGCCCCTCAGTCAAAGAATGGATAAAGAAAATGTGGTATAAAACAACAAAAACAATGTCATTATAAAATTTGCAGGAGAATGGCTGGAACCAGAAAAAAAATCCTTAGTGAGGTTAACATAGACCCAGAAAGACCAATATAGTATGTACTTACTCATACTGGAAATTAGATGTAAAGCAAAGGATAACTGGGCTACAATCCTCAGCTGCAGAGGAGTTAGGTAATAAGGAGGATGCTAAGAGGGACACATGGATAGCCCTACAAGCAGGAAATAGATGATATCTCCTGAGTAAACTGGGGGTTGGGAAAGAGTAGAGGGGAGGTAGGGATGGAAATGAGGGAGTAGGATGATTGAGTTGGTGGAGGGACATAGAGGCAGTGCAGTAAAAGAGTTATGTTGATAGAGGGTGCCATTTTAGTGTTTTGGAGACACCTGGTGCTAGGGAAATTCCCAGAAATTCTATAATGATGAGCCCAGCTAAAACTCCTAGCAATAGCGGAGACAATGTCTGAACTGGTCTTCTGTAGTCAGATTGGTGACTACCCTAATTGTCATCATAGAATGTTCATCCAGTAGCTGATGGAAACAGATGCAGAGATCCACAGCAAAGCACTGGGTCAAGCTACAGGGTCTAGCTCAAGAGAGGGAAGGGCTATATGATCAAGGGGCAGGTGTCAAGATCATTATGGGGAAACCCACAGAGACAGTTCATGGGACCTCACAGACTTTGGACTGATAGACAAGGAGCCTGCATGGGACCAAAACAGGCCCTCTGAATGTGGGTGACAGATATGTGGCTTGGTCTGTTTGTAGGGTCCCTGGCAGTGGGATCAAGATATGTTTCTGGTTTATGAATTGGTTTTTTGGAGCTGATTCCCTATGGTGAGATACCTTGCTCAGCCTTTGAGGGGTGTGGTTTGGTCCTGCCTCAATTTGATTCACCATGCTTTGCTGATTCCATATGGGAGCTCTTGCACTTTCTGAACAGTATATGTAGTGGGGAGAGCAAGAGCCAGATGACAGGAGGGAGGGAAAATTGTGGTTGGTATGTAAAAGGAATTTAAAAAAAAAAAGAACTTTTTTCTATTCTCCACTGACCACTGAATTTCAGAGGCCAGGACTCAGAAATACCAGCCAGGATCTTCCTCTAAATTTAAACTCAGTGAATAGAACCTCTCTGCATGTCTGGTCTAGAGTTCACCTGAACCAGAAAAAGAGCCTGGTATTGGGATTAGGAACATCATTGCAAAGTTGAATCACATATCAAGGCTAGTGACTTCTGCAAGTATCCACACTAAGTTTTTAGAGGGCAAAGGTCTTCAAAATCGCTTATTTCCAAGTGATGGTGTTCAGATGTTAATTGACAATACCTACTAGGGATGACAGGATACATTTTGTCTGAGGCATTATGGACCACTACTTCTAAAGCCTTTGTGAACACAAGTTATTCACAATACCATAAAAAGAGATTATATTTTTATACTACTTATCATATCATCTTTATGCCCGTGTGAAGGACTTCAGATACACTTATATTCCCAAGAGATTCCTGTCTTCTCATTTAACACCTTTTGCATCAGAAGTATGCTTCAATCTTGACACAATAAATTTCTGGGACCATATTAAACAGAAACAACAAAATTGACTAAATTTACCTTGAATAGTCCTGATTAAAATTTTTACTAAAATAAGGGGAATGAAGGTTAAAATAAAAGTTAAATTGAATAATTTGAAACTAAAGTAATATTTTTGCACACAGAAACATGGAGCGATATCTAAAAATGAATATAATAAGGCTAGTTAATGTCAGGGGAGGAGTAAATAGTGAAAAACTGTCACAAGAAAAAAAATGATCAATATGAGATGAGATAACCCAACAGAAATATGCATTATGTATAGACCAGGGAAATATGGAGTAGTGGAATTAATGGGTAGTAGTGGGATGGGTCTTTAATCCCAGCATTCTGAAGGCAGAGGCAGGCAAATTTCTAAATCAGAGGCCAGCCTGGTCTACAGGGTGAGTTCCAGGATAGCTAGAGGTACACAAAGAAACCCTGTTAAAACAATATTAACAACAATAAATAGTGGACTTAAGAGAAAATAATAATTGTTGATTACCCATAATGAAAAAACGGTGAGAACTGTAGAGAAGAAGCTGAGGTCACTTTGAGTACAGCTATGAGTTAAACTCCTGGAGGAATTAAAATCTGTGAAGACTACTTTTACTCCAGTCTCTCTGAAATGTGCTAACTTTTGCTTATTGGCATTCAAGAGTTTAAGAAGGTAACCAAAAGGTCAATACCCAAAGCTCTAAATTTTAAATATTATTGATGTGTGTATGGGCTGATATATCATCAACTCTTTGATATAAGCATTTCTACCTGTATCATCTATAAAAGATGGATTATATTTTTATAATTGGCATTGATTTTGCTATCTTAGTAGTTGGTGTATAATCCATGACACTCAAATTTCAGTGAAATACAATATGCAGTACATAGGCTTGTATTGATTATGTCACAATTTTATATCATGTTTCCTTTAGTTTCAAATGCAAATGTGAAAATCCAATTGCTTTTTTATTCAAATTATCTGTATTATCACCTATAGAAGCCACAATTGATCAGAATGTGCTTGTGTGGGAACATGGTCAGCAATATGATGCATAGTGAACAATGTCTTTGAGCTCTGTGAGAAAGGTTCCAGGATAAAAGGCAGAAGTCCTTTTACCTCAGATGCATTTTGTTCCCTGCATTGTTCTTGGACATGGTCAGTGTCTCTTGTGAAAAACATTTACATTAAATTTATAGGACAATTTTTTTTGTTGTTGTTTGTTTTTTTTGGATGTCAGAATATAGCTATGGAATGCAGTCTGGACAGTATACCCTAAATCTGAATATTACCCTCTGTCTTGTTTTAGTGCTTTCCCACATATAATCTATGTTAAAGAGCAAAGCAATTGTCATTAAATTGGTCTGTCCTGAGAAAGCTATGGGAAAGGGGAGCTCTGTTAATATTTAGTAGGTAATTACTGAGATTTATTTACATGTTTCTCTGATCATGTTTTTCTGAAATCAACCTTCTTTAGATCATTGCTTTTTTTCTTGTTGTTGTTGTTATAAAAGCACAGGGAAACTGAAGTACAATTATCTGTAGGATTAGACTGTAGGTTGTCCCATTTTTTTCAGGTCCTCAGAATCCAGGTCTTATAGATGCATAGGTCAGAGAAAGTCAACAGGCTTGCAAATGTCTGTATGCAAATATTTAGCCTTAAAGGCTTATGTAAACTCTTGTTAATTGACTCATATAAAACTTTCACTGTGTTAAAATCTTGTTTAGAGTAAATAAACCAGCATATACATCAAATCTAACACTTTAATAGAAGCATTATAATTTTAGTTGAAATAACCTGAATTTTAAACAGTGTCAACATTTATCCTCTTTGAAGGGACCCTAGCTCATTGTGTGACCTTGGTGGCTCTTTGGTTCAACATGCCATGACTATAACACGAAAAATAAAAACCCAGAGACTGATACTGGGATTCAAACCTCAAGCTCAAGATCAGAAAAGCAAAGCATCTCACCACTCGGTCTTAAACTATATCTATGTTCAGAGCAAAGGGGCCATCTTCAAGCTGCTCCCGACTTCACTGCTCCTCAGATTCACTCAAACGGCTATGCTGTCCTCAACATGGCTGGAGACTAATTCTCTTGTGAGACCCTTCTGTTCTTCCTTTTATAGCTCCCAAGTGCTGAGATCACCTTTGTGTGACCTGTTTCACCTTAGGGCTGGATCAATTTCGTTTAGCTCAATGTGGCCTTGAACTAACAGAGATTCATCTATTTGTGTCTTGAGTTCTGGGATTAAAGTTGTGTGCTACCACTGCCTGTCTCTATAGCTAGCTAGTGTGGCTTCTAGGGTAAAACATGTGTATCACCATTGACTGGCTCTATGGCTTGTGGCTAGCTTTGCTTTTTGTACCCAAAGGCAAGCTTTAAAGACAGCTGACCTGAACAAGGAGGAGCTAATACTGCTCCCCCCACACACACACACACCCTAGACTGATAGCTGGGAATCCAGCATGGGACTGACTCAGACACCCTGAATATGGGTCTCAGCTAGAAGGACTGAGCAGTCCTGGGGATCTCAGACAGTAGAAACAGGATCTATTTCTGGTGCACAAAAGGAACTTGTGGACACATCCCCCATGGAGGGATACCCCCTTAACCTAGAGACAGGAGAGAAGTCCTAGTCCCTACTTCAAATGACTTGACAGATTTACATGACCCAACCTGGATAGCATAGCCCTACAAGTAGAATGGGGGCGGGGGGATGGGAGGGGAGGGTAGCCAGGGTGCAAGTCACAGGGGAAAGAGGGTGGGGAAGGAGGGTTGGAGCGAGGAAGGGAGAGGAAACTGGGATCCACATGTAAAATTTTTAAATTATATTATTAATAAAAAAGAAAAATAAATAAAATGAATAAACCTAATACACAATTGGAAACAAAAGTTATAAATAATATATCACCATACATGACTCTTTAAAACTTACATATAAAACAAACACCTTGTGGATGATGATGCCAGTTTCTACTAACATCTTGAGGGTCAGTGAATTCTTTTCAGTAGTTTTCTAATTTTGGAGTTTCTTATTTTAAATAAATTTGCCTATCACAAGGTGGTGCCTTTGTTGGGTAGGGTCTTTCTATTGGACCCCTTTTCCTATTGCCCCAATGAAAACTAGGAGGTTTTGATTTAACAATTACATCCACTTTTTCAGCATTTTAAAATGCTTTTTTTGTTTTGTCTTGTTTACCAGGATATTATACAAATGGTTTCAAGTCCAATTTCAAGTGAAGTTTTTGAATCCTCTTAAATTTGATCTGGGAATCCATTTTCTACATTTTTCATTTTATCTTTTTAGTGCTTTTGCCTTCCAAGTTTCCACTTTTTCTTCCAAGTTGCCAGATGATGGCTCACTAAGTTCTGTTTACAGTATCCAAGATTTTTTTCTAACCCAAAGTTCTAAACTTTTTCTTATTTTTTTTTGTTTGTTTCTTTTTCCAGAAAGTTCTGAACATTTACACATGACTCCAGAAAATGTTTTCCAGAGACTAAGAACCATATGGTCTGATTAATCATCATAGCAGTCCACTTTCTGTTACCAATGTCCTGTATTCATTATTATTATTATTATTATTATTATTATTATTATTACTGCTTTCACAAAACCGCCCTGAAAAAAGTAACTTAAGTAAGCACTTAGCATTGCTCCCTGTCCTAGTGTGCAGACATCATTATAGGAGAGTGAGGGCTGAGAAGTATGAAGTGGCTGGTGCCATTGCGCCTGCGAGTCAGGAAGAGTGAGAAATGCTAGTTAGTGCTCAGCTTACTTCCTGCTATTTGTTCAGTCATGACTCTGGACGATGGTCTAGGGCACTAGTAGGTTTAGTATACCTTTCTGCCAAAATGAAACCAGTCTAGAGGATCCCTCACAGGTATGCCCTGAGATTTCTCTACGTAATTCCAGATCCTGCTGAGTTCACAACCAATATGAATCTTCGCAATCACCACAATCACTGATTTTAAATTGCTCACCATGCCTTACCCGAAATGGACTAAAAACAGTCATTACTTCCAAGGCTTATTCTCAGAGCTAACTAAGCATCCTCTGCTTAGTTATTAAAGATACTTGGCATCAAGTAAACAGCATAAAAATTTAAATTGGGATGAAATAAAACTGTGCAGACTGTTCCCGGAAACTCCCAGCATGAATTACTTGCTTTCTTGGTTCATATAGTGGTGAGACCTAAGTGTTTCTTACTCGTTGCTATGATTTTATTTTGAAAAAGAGTGCTGCTGAATCTCCGTAGCATCGGTTGCCACACATGCTCTAACAGTCACATTTTAGAGAGACACACTTACTGATGTTCATGTTCTCTAAAGGAAAACTATGCTTGTTCTGTATCACAGTGTTGAAGGATGGTTATGCTCTGTGAAAGACTAATAGGATTCTCTAGAACAATTTTCTCAGTAGGGTTCCTGTCTGGATTATCAAAGGTTTTTTTTTGTTGTTTTGTTTTTTAAATGTAATTCTCCTTTACACTGTCTTCACACAAAGGATATGTGTGCTATGTAGACAAAAGACCAAGCAGGAAATCTATCATCCACCTGGGCTGTAAACACAGAAAGATTTTTTTTTATTTTATATACCTACTTATGGTCCTGATGCCTCTCTGAAAAAAGGTACCCCAGACCTCGGTCCACAGGCAGATCCAGCATTTCTTCTCACCTCTAGAAAAGTCTAGACAGAACTTTCCTTACTCTGCAACTCAATTTAGATCACACTAAGGTCACTGTACATTTCCATACCTGTCTCCTTAACATCACAGATTCCACATTCGGTGAGATCATTCCAGTCTCAGTGTTTGCTTTGGTATTATATTTTCTCTGAAAATATTTTCTAACAGTTGTATAATTTGTCTAAATGAAATAGCAGGCAGTCTAGATTATAGTAAAAGAAATTGTTTCTAGTTTATACAATTAGAACTATGGCTTTTTAATAAACTATTATTCTAATCATACTTAATGTTTAATTTGATAATTTTAGAAATGCACATTTTAATTATTCTAGTACCATTTAGCTCATCAATCTTCAAGTAACTAGTCATTTATTCTAATCATTAATAAAAGGATTTATTACTCATGTTAGGGAAAGAGGCACATAGTAAAAGATTGAAGTAAACAAATTTCTCAGGAATTTTCATTTTAGTTTTAAAATGCGGAGGTATTTTCCTGGAAAAGATACAATCAAACCGTTTCAAAGAACAGCAGCTTCTGTTCAAGGTAAAAACCATTCATTTACTCTGAGCCCCTTTAGTACATTATGTCCCCAACAGGAGAAGCGGTAGAGTAAAAGCAAAGAATATCTTTATGCTTTAGAGTGTTTGTTTGTGGAAGCACTTTGTAATACCTGGTATCAGTGCTAAGGTTCAGTAAGGGGCATAGAACACATTTGAAACAGTGCCTCCCAGTATTTATAATACAGTTCCACAATAAGAACTTGAGTTAGATAACTGCATATAATAAAATAGGTATCCTTTAGTAATCTACATTTTATAATTAGCTTTAAAAGTCAGCTCTCTAAGTTTCATTATTTGAACCACTCTAATTTTTGATAGTTTCTGAAATTTAGATTTCAGTTTTCTTCCTGTCTTCCTAATACTCTGATTTAACAGACTTGCAGCCTTTCCCTCAGTTTTACAACTGCCTTAAAAATATTCAGGGAAGGCTCAGAACTCATGTGGTATTTGACAGGTGAATTTTGAGGTGAGCTCCTCCTATTCACTGAGACTGAAGTCCAAAATAAAAAAAATAAAAAAAGAAGTACTAATTCTGTTTTTTAATTAGAAGGTAAAGTTTATCATTGTTATTTTCTGTAAAATATATCTCCATAATAAAAATTTATGTCACTAATTTTTATGGACTACTAAGTAACATAAAAAGTAAATATGAATCATAAAGATTGAAATAGAAATAAATTGAAATGTTTAAATAACAGAAAAATCGCATTTACTTGGCAGCTGGTATTTGGTAAATTCAATTAAGTTAGAAGCTTGCCCATGTACTCTGAGAATGAATATAAAAATAAACATATGCCATATTAAAAGAAAGTCTCTTAAGAGGAAGCACAGCTCTGGTAACAATAAAATTAAATTATATTTAGGAACTTATGCAATTGGGTTTATGTAAATAGACCATCAAGCTGATATTGGATGTTGCTTTAAAAGTAAGGCATCTTGGAAGATCTTATTCTATAAGGTAGCCTGCTTTTCCTTTTTCATGTTTGTTAGGTAGCAAATCATGACATTAACAGTTTCATCTCTCCTAGTCTAAAACTAGTTGTGAAAATATCTCAAAAGAAAATTAAAATAGACACTGAAATGAATTCACTGTGGATTATTAAAGTGACAATGCTGTGGATATTGAATATATTTCTTAAAGATATATAACAAAAATATTTAAGTTGCTAAAAACTTAAGACTCTGACATGCACACCTTTGTCCTTAAGGGAAGTGAGATAGTTTACTAAACATGAATAAGAAATAGAATTTTGTGATGATAACCTTTGATATGCATGGCTTTAAAGATACCTTTAAATGTCTTTGAGTATATTGCATACATGTATGCATGTGTACCACACGCATGCTGTGTTCTTGTGAGGTCATAAGAGGGTAATGGATCTCCTAGAGCTGTAATTACAGATGATTGAAGTACTTCATGTATGCTGCATTAACAACCTGCCTTGTAAACTAGGTTCACTGGTATAATAGTGATATAATTGTTAGGGTATAGCTAATTTGAATTATTTTTATTTTTGAAGACTGTTTTACAAAAGAGATCAAGACACATGACAATCTAATTCTTGTCAGAGGCCCATTGCTTTAAGTTTTAGGATAAAACCTATTACTACAGTTTGGTTAAATGGTCACATTGTCAATTTGCTTTCTAAATATGTATATTTATACCCAAAGACCTGGGCGGCTCTCAAACTTTATCAAATAAGTTTCTTCTTCCAGTGGCTAACAGTCAGTGCAGATGTGATGGGAGATGTTATTCTGTATATATGTTTCTCATACTGGTTAATAAAGCCCTGTGGCCAATAGGAAACAAGATAGGCAGGGCTAGGAGACCAGGAGGAGGAGAGAGGAAGTTGGTTGGAGTCGAGATGTAGCCAGGGAAAAGCAGGAAGCCTGCTTCGAGGCTCCCCGATAAGACGACCACGTGGAAATACTTAGATAAGTAGAAATGGGTTAATAATTAAGGCAGAGCTAGCCCATTAACAATAATGGTAACTGGCCAACAGGATTGTATCAAATACAGAGTCTCTGAGTGTTATTTGGGGCTGGCGCGGCTGTGGGCCCACGTGGCGGCAGGACCGGGAGGCCGGCGGGGAGACCTGCTGTAACACAGATGCTCTTAATAGGTCTAGGTTCTGAAAATAAGCGATTGTAAGTGCTCATCCATTAATGACACATAACCTACTCTTACACCCCAGTGCAACAGGGACCAGGTATTATGATGGTAGAAGATTATGGACAAAATGTAAAACTTGGCAAATGGGGAGAAGCATATGGAAAGCTGTCCTTTAAACAGGTTGTGGCTCATACCATCTGCCATTACTTACATAAGACCAAGTCGTTCAAGCTTACAAATTCCCACCACAGATGGAGAAGCGCTCCTAGGCCCCTCCTCTTAATCCACCACTCCTTATGAAACTTACTGCTGGGGAAGGGATGGCCACTTTTATTTGAGGGTGTGGCCACTGGGAGATATTTTTCAATCCTCCCAGGATAATCCCATAACCATGCACAAATTAGCAACACTGATTGAATTTACAAAGCTGAATTTTACAAAGTCAACTAAAAGGCAGAGCAGATGAAGATGAAGACATGATATTTTGGGGACAGTGTTGGGGCCATTCAGTAGGATTTGAATGAGGAAGGAGGTAGTTGTTACCACATTTCGCTGAATACAAGAATCAAATTTCCTAAGAATAAAAAGAAAAAAAAACTATAATAAAGTCATTGAAAGGTAGGAAGGCTGTAAGATCTTAGAACCTGATTGAATATAGAACCAGTGTCCTGAAGAAATGATGGATCTGAAGACAAAAGTCAAACAGCATGGTAACTTTTGAGGTTCACAGTAGTTGGATGCACCAGGTTAATACAAGCCAAGGGAAGATGTTAGTCTTTATATAAGCATGGTTAGAAGCTATACTAATATTATTTAATATGAACGTTATTAGCATGAGTGGCAATTATATCCACTAGGAAAAGGGAACCTGAAAAATAATTGAACAATAAAGTTGTATATTTTTACAATAGCTCTTCCTTACAGTTTTGAGGTCTGTGCTGTGTCATCTACAGTCAAGCACAATCTGAAGATATTAAGTGCAAAACTCCAGAAACAAGCAAAAGTTCAAATTCCATGAGATTCTATTAAAGTGAAAAAAAAAACATTCACTTGTTTTATGTATCTACATTATATAGACATCAGCCTTTTAAGTTTCTTAGTTTGTTAACAGGTATCTTTATTATAGTGTTTATCACAAATGAGCATTACCTTATTTATTAATTGCCTTGTGGTCTTTACTTTTAATTTTTAACCTGATACAATTTTGAGTCACTCAGAGAATGAGTCTCAATGTGGGATTATCTGTGTCAGGCTCACCTGTAGGCACATCTGTAGCAAAATATCTTGATTTCATTAATTGAAGTGGGAAGATTGACTGCTGAAAGTGGCATCATTTCCTAAGATGACTCTGAGCTTTATAAAAGTGGAGAAGGTGAGATGAGCACAGGTGCATGTGCATTAGTACTAATATGCACTGTCGGTGTAACTGGCTGCTTCAAGTTTCCTCACCTTTATTTTCCTATAATAATAAATGGTAACCGGGAACAGAATTGTAAACTAATTAATCTATTTTCCCCATTAAGTTGTTTTGGTCAGTGTGTTTTATCATAGTAACAAGAAAGAAAATTAAGGCACCAAATTGCAGTTTTTATAATAACTTAATATTATTACATATTTTTAATATTAATTATTATCCTTTCACACCTAAACAACTATATATACATATGCATATATTAATATATAATCAAAATAAGGCACATATATAGTTTAGTTGTCTTCTAAACTACTTTAAAAGCCTACATTTGTAGCCATGGATTAAAGCACTACTGATAATTGTTGTGTTTCCTTCCAGGTGCTTTTTAACTTCTGATGGTGTCAATCTGATTATCTGTGACTGGACACACACCACCACAAAACGGATGCGGTACAAATAGAAGGAACACATATGTTTATTGTGTGATATATTGTGATATACCATTGTCATTTACAGCTATAACTATGCAAATTAGTTAATTAAAAAAAAGAATAGCATCACAGAGAAAAATTCCTATATCTGGTTGCATTATACATAGTTAACCTGGGTTGCCTGAGTCTCATGAATTATTGATTGAACAACTGTGATTTAGAATGAGTTAAAATACAGAAGTATTATTTGTAGAACTGTGTTCTTTTTAAAGATTGACTATTTGAGATCCTTTAAATTCTTCATACTGTTTCTAGAATAAAAATTAAATTTCTGCTAAGAATTGAGTTGGCATTAAATAAAAGGCAGTCTTTAAATCCCTACATTTAGATTCTTGAATGTCCTTTCATTTATTTGTATCTTTCTTTATTTTTAAATTAAGACTGATATATTTCATTCTTTTAATACTACTTAATGTGAACTACTTTACTTATTTCTATATTATATTATTCATTGCCTATGAACAGAAACCTAATAGATTTTTGTATATTGATCACAGAACACAGTTAAGCTCTTTTACAATTTTGACTCTGAGATATAATTTAAAAGCTGTTTACAAGATAGGTATAGTAGTATTTCTGAGGTCTCCTAAGTACTTAAATAGATTTTAGGGTTAGACAATTGAAGAGAATAGAATTACTGAAATAAAGATTTCAGTCCATTTGAATTTAGTTGTTGGAACAGCATTACAAAAGTGTGCTAAACATTTGACAGTTGGATGAAAAGAACAAAGAAAATCATAAGAAAAAATGTCTTCAGAGTCATTAAGAGAGAAAAAAGGAAATATCTCAAACTACAAAGAATTAAAAGGAGATTGCTTTTCTCTCATAAATACTTATGCAACAATTCATGAATAATTGAAGCCCAAATAGAATAATTATTTTCCTTTTACATCTCTAAGGTCTTGGAGGATATAACCCAAACATTTATCACAAATTGTCAACATTATATATATATATATATTGCTCATCTGTCAGCAAGTATTCTATAAATGCATATTAAAAGAATAATGAATGAATGAATTGTGAGTATGACAGAATAAATTAAGTAAAATTGCACTTGAATGCAGGTACTACTTGAATGATATAATTATGTATTGTTCATTTAAATAGTTTCAGAGTGATTCTCAATGCTCTGTAAAGCAGTTTGCTGAGGATTTTAAAATGACCAGTGCTCAGATCTCTCCTGGTGCTTTTAATTCATGGACTTGAGCTCTGTAGAATTTTTAAAGTTTTCATAATTACTAGAGTTTGCTGTATACTGTGCATTGATCATAATTGTTTGCCGATTCTCATGGTTTTCCCTGAAATATACATGATGTTGAAATTAAAAATTATTTTTATCACTATAGTTATTATGCTTTGTTACATTTCAATGAGAGCTGTATGGTAAATGGAATAGAAGCTCAAGAGTAATGCATTCTATTTACAGTCATCATTTACTTTCCATTAACCATAACTTAACAAAATGCTTAATTTCTAATAGCTCTACAAATGTGTTTTATTTGCAAGTTAAAAATAAGTGATTCAAAGAAAGAGATGAAAGAAAGAAGTAAATAATAAAAGAAAGGAAGGAAGGAAGAAAGAAAGGAGGAAAAGAAGGAAGAAAGGAAGGAAGGTGAGAAGGAAGTAAGGAAGAAAGGAATGAAGAAAGAGAGAAAACAAAATAAGTGATCTAAACAATGATACTTTTTCACGCACTTTTTTTCTTTGAAACTGCAATGTAATGATTCAAGAATAACATCACCTTCAAGATTATCAGCTGGCTACATTAGGGGATAGTGCCTCCTCAAGCAGCTAAAAAGCAAAGAATTACAGGAAATTGTGCTTAGGCATTCTAAGGTTCATATATTTATAAATAATCTAAATCCTTGCACCTAGATTAAGAAATTCTATAATAAAATAAACTGATAAATTGTATCTCCTTAGATTCTAACATGTTTCATACAAACTGAGCCTAAGTGTGGTAGTCAAACAGCACTTTGATTTATTGTTTGATTTTATTTTTGTGATGCTGCTAATTAAACCCAGAGCCTCATACTACACAAATACTCCACTGAGGTACTTCATCCGTTGAAGTACTGAGTTTTACTTGGCATTACTTATTAAGTATTGCTTCTTTTTGACGTAGTTTTATATATGCAGTCTGAGTTATACATAAGTTTTCCAAATTAGAATTGAAAA
This sequence comes from Cricetiscus sungorus, assembly GCA_030556225.1. Classification (NCBI taxonomy): domain Eukaryota; kingdom Metazoa; phylum Chordata; class Mammalia; order Rodentia; family Cricetidae; genus Cricetiscus; species Cricetiscus sungorus. The sequence continues at coordinate 31,860,744 of JANBXA010000741.1, read as the reverse complement.
CATAGGTTAATATACATATAGGTCAATCAAAGATCAAGCTTGGCATATGTAATTCCCACCTTGATTCCATAAAAATCTCAAATACACTATATTGAGAATGCAAAATTCAGCAAGAACAGCAAAAGCCAACATCCATCTATCAGGTTATTCAGGAAAAATTTTATAAAGTGTATAAGATTTCTAATTTTAGTAGGTTCCTTTTGTGAGTTATTGGTAGTCATTAAAGTTGAAATGACAGAAGTATTTTTCATACTGCTGGTTTTAGAAAAAGTCTGCTTGATTACCACTCTAAATGACTGTTTCCTGGGTTGACTTTAAATCTTTTCTGTTCTTACAGGATCCAATTTAAGGGTAAAACCCATGGGCTGTATAAAACCTTAACACTATCCTGACATTTCTATAATGGTACAACACAGGCAACTGGCAATTGCCTTCCTTTATGGAATTGGATCAAAAGTAACTATCCCCTTTGCTTCACTCACACTACATAACTAGTATGTGGTTATATTTCCCCGCCCCACGAGACCACTCCTTGTAATCTTTGTAATATCAGTTTGACAACCTTGTCATATTCTCTGAGTAAGAGAAACAAATGGCAAGATGACTTCTTATTTCTCCTATCAGAGATGTCTTTTCTAAGCTGTTTTTTTAAACAGAATTTTCTAAAATAAAATATGACAGGATAAATTCATATAAACTGTTATAACCAAACATGTGTCATGCTTTAGAAGATGAATGACCTTCACAGAGTGTTAGAGCATGCATCTTTTTCCTTTGAATATTTCAACTAGTAGTGTGACATATGTGTAGCAATACTATATTGACTGTTATTACAGGCTTCAATCTCATTTTCTGCACCTTGTAAGTTTGTATATACCAATTTTTGAGTTCACCTAGATTAGATTCAGTCACCACATAGATATTTTTTTTGTTTCACACCTTTCTGCTTGATATTTAGGAATAGAACACATTTACTTCTTGATTTAATACAGATAAACACCACCTATAAAAATAAGAAGCATCCTACTCCAGAGTTATGAGAATGCATACTGTGAAGACTAAAAAAAGACCTGCGGTGGGCAGCTTACACTAAATTTGATCCAAATTTTGATAAAATCGTAATACATTTTTCTTAATGCTGGAAAGTAAATTTCAACCTCAATTACATTAAAATGTCAACCTTTAGCTCATACTTTCAAATGAAACATGTTTTCATAAATAAACAAACATGAATATATTTTAACATTGTATTTTACAGAAGCAGATATCTAGTCACTTTATACAAAAATATATAAGCCATTTTTTTAACAGAAAACTGAAATGGACCTAAAAACTGTATAGAAGTTCTTAGTTATAATTTTAAACTATAAATTGTAAGACCTGATGTAAATATCATTAGCCAGATTATATTTTTAGACACACCTCTATTCTTTGCCTATCAATAAACAATTGTGTTTGTATTAATATTCTTGAAAATGAATATTAGAGAATTCATTTAGAACAAAAGAAAAGGAAAAGTGAAACAATATGATACACAAGATGACACACAGAAAAGGAATGACAATGAAGATGAAGCCAAAGAAATCAATAGACAACAGAAATAAAATCTCCATCCTTTGCACAATATTTCAGATGTAAACCAACTAAAAGTCCCAATGATAAAAAATAGTTGTCTGACTGGATACATTTTAATTATATTTTATTTACAAAAGGTATATCTAAGTGGGTGGAAACTCAGATGGAAACATTTATTCTATAAATAATCTAACATAAACAACTAAATTCTTCCATAGTTGTCCTATCAAAAGAGACATCTGTGATGATATTTTGTTTATAATCTAACAAACAAAGCTTGCCTGAAGATCGGAGTGCAAAGCTAGCCGCACTAGTTAGCCATAGAGGCCAGGCAGTGGTGGCACACACCTTTAATCCCAGCTCTCAGGAAACAGGCACACAGATCTCTGTGACTTTGAGGCCAACTTGAGCTACATGAAATTGATTCAGACTAAAAGAGAAACATAGCTCACACAAAGGTGATCTCAGCACTTGGAATGCCATACCTTTAATCCCAGAACTAAGGAGGCAGACACAGGAGTGATATGGATGGCCAGAGAGGAATATAAGGCAGGAGAAAATGAGAAAGATGCAATCTGAGGAGTCTGAGGACTCATGGAAACAGGATCACCCATTTGGTCTGAGGTGGAGGGAAGAGCTAGTAGCTGGTTGCTTTGCTTTTCTCATCTTCAGCTTTCACCCCAAGATCTATTTTGGGGTTCTTATTATTCATGTTTCAGACGTCAAGGCAAAACATACCACTAGAGATGAAGAATAAATATTAAATAGTATAAAATAATCAACTCTGCAGCACGTATGTTTTCTGCCAGCCCACCAGTCACTGGTCTGCGCCCACAGCCACCCCAGCTCCAAATAACATGCTGAGACTCGTATTTGATATAATCCTGTGGGCCAATGACTATCATTGTTAATGGACTATCTCTGTCTTAATTATTAACCCATTTCTACTTATATAAGTATTTTTACGTGGTCATCTTATCGGAGAGTAGAGGACCTGACCTACTGCTTCCTCTAGGCTCTACATGCTGACTCCTCCTAACTACTTCCTCTTTCCTCCTCCTAGTCTCCTAGTGGTGTTAAGGTCTCTCTGTATGTGGACCCAAGAGTCTTCATTGGTGGTGAATCTCAGATGGGTCATGAGATGACACTCAAAGAACCTTCCTCCCACCCCAGTAACCCAGATACATGGAGAAAAATCTACTTCATTTAAGGTCTGCATTCAAGCCTTTACAAATCCAAATCCCGTATGGCAAATCGATTGCCTAGTCTATGCACACTGATGGCTGTGCGGTCTCAGCTGTGTGAGATGTGAGCTTCTAAAGACTCTTCTCTGTGTATGCTAGTCCTGTGCATACCCCTTCCCTTCTCCACTGTTAGAATTCATCCAGCGTGGTGTTCATGCATGAGCAGTAAGGTGCTGCCCGGTAGAAGTGTGTAGAGAAAGCTCTTTGAACCAGGTGTTAAAATTTGATCCTGTTTTTTCTTTCCCTGGGGTAGATGGGGAAGCAGTGTCTTCCCCTTCCCTTGTAAGTGAGCACTGGGGACTTGTGTCAGAGGAAGGAAGCTACTGAGCAGTGCACTCTGCATGCAGCTGCATTCAGTCCCTCCTAACGTGCATGGACACCTGTAAGGCATTGGGCCCCTACTAGGACCAGCAATCTAGTGACCTCAGACCGTTAAACTCATCCCCAAACTGTAAGGTACCAATTGGAAGCCACCAGTGGCTACCATGTGGGGAGCATGTGTGTGTGTGTGTGTGTGTGTGTGTGTGTGTGTTATAAATATGGCAGAGGCCCTAGCTACCCACTTCTACTGTCTCAATGCCTGGTAAGCCACTATCTGCCTACCCAGAACCAGCTCTGCTCAGAGAGCATGTACCCTGAGTTGAGAAGGGAGACGTAAAACTCTGAAACCACTTCCCTGCGATTCTTAGTTGTGTTTGGTCACTCCTGAGCCGCACTCACCGTATGAGGAATTTCGCACAGCCGTTATGTGTCTGTGTGACAAGAGTTGCATCAGCCAAGGCAGGAAGGACATAGAGCTGACAGGAGACTACAGTCTCGGAGTGCATGTATTGTCTCCAACTCTACATGTAACACTTCAAAGTTCATAGTTACAGTCTCAAAAACATGAGAGAATCTGAAAGAAAATTAGAAATGTCACACAATGAATGGAACAGTAATACTTTCTGTGCTCAGGTCTGATGCCATATATGGACACATGCATCAATCAACTTATAGTCAAAGGTGGGTCACAAAATGTCAAAAATATGGCTCTTGAGAATAAAAGTCCCAGGTTTCTAGTGTATGCCGACTTAGGGTGGAAGTTTGGCCAACATAGCTGACTTCGAGTTAACATCAGGCTATCATTAAATCAGAGCTGGCAAAAGTCAATGTGAGGGGCTCAGAAAGGACAGTAAATAAATACAGAATAAGGAGTATGAAGACCATCATGGGGAAAACCATAGAGATGGCTGATTTGAGCGAGTGGAAGATCATGGACAATGGACTGGCAGCTGGGGAGCCTGCATGGGATGGAACTAGACCCTCGAATGTGGGTGAGAGCTATACGAATTGATCTGTTGGGACAGTCTGGCAGTGACACTTAATCCCTAGTCCCACCTATCTTGTTATTTTATTGGCAAACAGAGCTTTACTCATTAACCAATAAGAGAAACATATTTACAGACTGACATCAACCATCACAGAGACTCTCACTGTCTGAACATATAGCTCACTCTTTCAGCTAGATGCACTTGTCGTGCAGTTCCTGGAGATCTTAATGTCCTTCTTGTCCTTAGTACTGGCATTTCAGGCCTGTGTCACCATTTCTGGATCTACTTGAACACTAGGGATCTTAACTCAGATTCCCATACTTCCAAAATAAGCATGTTCCCCACTGAGCCATCTCCCCAACCCTGAAGAGGAAAATTTTAAAAGGGTCAAGCCAAGAAAAATACAGAGCCATCTGCCACTGCCACTTTGCTTAAAAGTTTCGTTAACATTCTCCTTATAGTATGAAATGTTTCACTAATAAGAGTAAAGAATAATGAATAAATAAACAAGTATTGGAATTGCTATAAATATGGCTGCTGAGAAAAAAACTTATTAATATTTAAAAATATGTCATTTTATTAGCTTGCTTTTGAGACTACCAATGCCATTAATATAACACCTACTATAACTAGGTAGCTCATACATTTTATTTCTATGGCTGCTTCACATTCTGTTTTATGTGTTTTTATAATATGCACTATGAAGTAATATCTCTATCTATACTTATGATTGGATAATTCAAGGACATGGTCTTTTGTTTCCATAAGCTCTTATTAAAACAAATCCTCAGAGTAATGTTAAGTTTACACATACAGAGAAACATTTGTTAACCTTTGGGGGACAGAAAAAGCCATTCAGATAATTTTTTAAAGAAGTGATTAAAGTGAAGGTAAGGTAAATGTATATTTTTAAAGAGTAGTATACAGATGATATGAGTGTGCTCTGTGATTCAACCAAAACAAATTACTAGACAAGCAAATTAAAGTAAAATATAAAAGCCAGAAAAAAATAAATGCTAAAATCCCTAGGTTCCTAATGGTACTAAAATAGAATTTCAATTAGTTTCTATTTAGAAAGGCAAATGTAATGCAAGTTACCTTGGAAGCCAGAGAAATAAAATGTACCTCTTTACGTCTATGAGTCATCAGGCCCCAGGAAATCCAAAAATAGGCAGCATGTCTTTGATTTATTTATACTCAGAGATGTTTTTCTAAGCAGAAGCCTGTAATTAACTTCTCCATGGCATTCTCCTGTGGAAGAACACTCATGTGGCAAAGATAAAAATCTCCAACAGTATGCATAATGAATCTGAAAGCATTATATGTATAGTTACTCATTGCAGAATGCAGTTTGTGCATAAGAGGCAGGCAATGTGGGGAAACAGCTGCCTCAGTTTCCACATGGCAATATTAATGAGGAGTTGTCTTTCAGGATAGCCCTGTCTCTGCATGGATAAATAAGGACAAGCAACCATAAGAGCATCTGCAAAAGGAAATAGAAGGGACAAGATCCTGGCAAGGGTGAGGTATCCTTATATTCAGATGTTTCGTTTCAAACCATATGGCATTTCCAATAACTACTTGTGAATTTTCCAGCCAAGTTCAAGTAACTCAAGAGTTCTGTACTGAGCAGTGCTACAGTCTACCATAAGCTATCCAGTTTGTGATTTATCCTAGGCTATCCAGGCTAACAGGTCATCCAATGTAGAGAGCTGCGAAGTGCTGCACCTTAAAGATGGTGGTGGCTTCCGCCTTCCACCTCCTTGAGGGTGAGCGCTCTCTGGTGTAAACAAGCCCTTATTTGGTTAAGTCTGTTCAGCCTGTCTGCTTCTGCATTAGAGTAGCCTATCTGTAGCTCACTGGGGTTGGTTAGTGCAAGGGGATTTAAGCCTGTGTAGGGGGTCCCCCATGTCCTCTTGGGTCAGAAGAAACATGTTCAAGAATCCTGATTAAAACTGCATGAAGAAGATCTTCCCTGAGTCGCACCTTCCTTTCTGGTCGAGGCAAGCGCAGCACAATCCAAGAATTGTGGCTGCCAAAAAGCAGACCAGTTGCCCAGTTTAAATAAATGTCCAAAAGGCCAAATAAGTAACACATGTTTAGGATAAATAATAAAAATAAACTGTAGATAAAAAGACATACACAATTAATATCACAAATATTTTATAGCCATTTATTACCTAATTTTAAAACTTGGAAAATAAATTTTTCCCCTGCCAGTAAGTGGCAAAATATAAAATTAAGAGACAAACTACAAACTGAAAAAGATTTTGGCAACTAACAAAGAATGACTAATCCCAGTACAGAAGGAACATGTATTTACAAAGGTATTCCAGAGGCTACAGACAAAAACAGTATTTTGCTTTTTTTTTTCCCCTCAGTACTTGTGTTGCATTTAACATTTTAACTCCCGGAAGGAATTGTTCCTCAGAACAAAGCAAATGATCGCTTTTTCAGGAAGCAATTTGTGTGAGTGCTGCTGCTTTGAAAACTCTCCGTTTCCTCAGTAATAGAGTGGTGGCGTGTGTTAAGTCACAAGTCAGACAGCCTTTGTAACTAGAATACAGAGTGCTAGAAGAGAGCTTAGAAATCAAGGTACACGTTCTGCCTTTACATTGCCTGGGTGTCTCCTCCTGGGAAAACAACTAAACATTTTTAAGTTTTGTTTTCGTTTCCAAGTAGAAAGGATACATTTGGAATGATGAATAATGCTGTATCACATCACATTTTACTTACTTATAATACAGCATCACCAATTACTGCCCATGGATATTTCAGTGGTAAGATTTTTAAATTGTAAAATAGTGTATATAAGTGAGGCATGCACACACACACAGAAAACAAAACAATAGACATTAAAAATGGTTTATAGCTAGTAAAATGGGGTATTGATTCTATTAATCGAGCATTTCCATGTGTACCGTCATGGGTTTTTCTCTGTTTTTTGTTTTTTTCTTTTGGCAGGGGAAAGGGGGTAAATGTTATGTTTCTTCAAAGAAATAATAAATAATTTCAAAGAAGGTAAATTTTGTTATTTGTGTAATACCAAGCATAAGTAAACAAGATATACAATACTCATGTTTCCAATTTTGTAGGTAAACTGAAAGTACTACACTGTTCACCTTATCCTTACAATTAAATGTCTTGTATATGGGGGAATTCTTCAAAGGTACTTAATATTTTTTGTAATTCAGTTGAAGTATTATGAATGAGAATTAACTCAGGTAGAACACTGATATTTATTTCTATCTTGTGCTTGTTTGGCAGACTGACTTCGTGAAACACACTTCTGAGATTCAATTTTCTGTGGATATGTATATTTATGCTAATTCAGTAAATTTGAATCACTGATTCATTTTGGCTTCACATTATCCTGCTAAGGATCTCTGTATGACAAAGAACACTGAAAGAAAGAAATGTTTTTTCCTTAAGTAAAGGTAGTCTTGATTGAGGTCTCACAAGATATGAGCTAGAGAGACAGCTCAGCAACCAAGAATACTTCGTTTACATCTAATATCTACTTTTGTCTTTCTGGATCTGAGTTATCTCATGTAGGATGATTTTTTTCTAGCTCCATCATTTGCTTTCAAATTTCATGATGTCATTGTTTTAACAGCCAAGTAATACAATATTATGTAAAAGTACCAGATTTTCTTTATCCATTCTTCAGTTTAGGGGTATCTAGGTTGTTTCTAGGTTATGGCTATTATGAATTAAGCTGTGATGAACACTTGTGTAGCTTGTTCTACTGGAGGAGTACCCAACAGTAGGAGCAGCTGCTGTCCTTAATGCTTTGGATGACCTTTGGGAACCTATTCTTCACACTAGGTTACCTTGTCCAGCCTTAATAAAAGGAGAGGAACTTAGACCTACTACACTTTTATATGCCTTGCTTTGTTGATATCCATGGGAGGCATGTCCCTTTATAAACAAAACAGAGGAGGGACAGATTGGGGTGGGGGTAGAGGCAAGGCAGGGGAGGATATGAGAGGAGAAGAGGCAGGAAAACTGTGGTCAGAGCAAAAACTAATGAATAAAGTTAATCAATCAAAAAATAAAATAAAATTTAAAAAATAATATTTGCTTCTCAGGACACCAAGTTTGTTCACCAGCATCAATATCTGTCTGGTGGCTCACAACTTTCCCTAATTGCTGCTCCAGAGAATTTGGCACCCTATTCAGTCCGACATAAGCACTTACACACAAGTGTGCGTGGCACTCACACAGACATACTCAAATATATGAATACATTAAAAAGTAAATCTTTACCCAGAAAATTAAAAAGCTTTGGCTGGCAGAGATAGTGTTTCCTTTTTCCCCCAGAGCACAAGAAGGTCATTTTCATTATTCAGTGTAATATAAATAATATTACTTTGATACTTAATTTTATGAGTCATCTTTGCCTGCCAAGTATTCCCAAATATTTGCCAAAGCAATATTTCTAGGTATCTCTGACAGTGTTGCCTGTTACTTAAATTGGTAAACTCAGATGACCCCATTTACCCATATCAGAAAGCATTCTCCAAACACTTGAAAGCTCCAATACAATAAAATACTCCCTCTCCTTTTATATAGGACATTCACCTTGTCTGTTCACATATAAGAGTTTTTGGTGCTAGGGTCTAGGGATTACAGCAGCTGCTGTACATTTCTGAGACTTTTGAATTTTTAATGACATCATCAACTTTGTTCTGGAGATTGCTGACAATTTACATTGAGTCATCTTGACCTCATAATCAGGGCCTCTAATCACCATTGTAAGTACCTCCTTTTATATTTATGTATCTCTTGGGTCCATTTTTATGGAGTTCTACTTGGCACAGTACCCCACATCAAAGAGTAGGCATATGTTTACTGCCTGAGTTCATGGTTACTTGATTGTAGCACAAGTAATTTGTGTTCCCGTGTCACTTGGCTTTTCCTTCTCATTCTATGGAAACTGCAGTTTTGGAAAATGATAAAATTCCTTTCTCTTTTTATTGTTGTCAGCAGTATACAATTCCTTATTTGTGAGCCAAGAATCTTGCTTCTTTCCACACCACATCTGTGGAGCTATGGAAAGCTATTTGTTAGATTATAGTAAAAAAAAAATTGAATATTTGATGTTTTTGAAATGTCAGTTCTCCAGATTTTAAAAATGAATGTTGTATGATTTGTCATCTATCTAAACAACAAAATATGTAGAACCAATTAAATAATTGAATCCACAACATGGAAATTTATAGTTCTAAAGAGGCATTCAGAAAGTTTCATTCGTAACTCTTTCTGAGAAGCAAATATGATCTTCTTTATGCAATGTTTACAATGTACTTCTAGAGCTATGAACAGTTCTAAAGAAAGTTGAACAATCTATTTTAGTTCAGAGGAAGTATGGATTTGAAAGTAGGTTATCCATGTTATTATGATGAAATGAAACAGGAAAAAAAAAAAAGAACGCTGTGGTATTTATAATATCACAGCTCCTGGATTCTGTGCAAGTGTATTTTGTAGAGAAACTGTCATTAGATTTATTCCCCAGGCTGACTATAATCTTTTCAGATAAAACACACAAACAAAATTATCTCATGTAACATGTTACTCAATCATCTCTGGGCAGTTTAAGACAAAGTACTATTTTGCTACTCAGAGAAAGAAGAAAAAATAAATGACTGTGTTAGGATCTTAGATTATTGTTGTTTTGTTTTACATTTTTCATCCCCTTGAAATAAGATTTAGGATGTTGCTTTTAATTATCACCACTTTATAAACACTTAACATTGTTCTAAATTATAAAGGTACAATTGTTTTAGATCAAATCACCATATTCATTTTTTTATTTTTGAGAAACAATAATAGAATATTGAAGCAATTCTACTTTCAATGATTTATGATGAACTCGTATAGGATCATCGTAGGTATAAAAATATTTTTATTGTAAGAACATATTTAAATTATTGCATCATACAGTTTGCTAGTGCTTTCAAATGACTTGCAGTGTATGAAAATAATAAGCAAAGGTCAAAATTAAATAAATAAAATTTTTTAAGTCACTTGCTTTAATACATTGATGAATTTAGAGACATCCTTGACTTTTGATTACCTCCAAAATTATTACTCCAGAATATGTTGACAAAAGGATACTTAGCAGGATGTTCAAATATTAAAAAATAACTGAAATTATCCTAATCCTCACTGCTGTAGCCGTAAAAATAGTGACATTTAAAAGATATAAATATCATTAAAAACATGATATATTAGAGTTGAACATATTGATTAGATATTCCAAGATTTTGTGTATCACGTGTCCATGGATACTTTATGTGTTTTGTTAGTTATATGTTGTTATTGTGAAACAATTCCATGATGATAGGGAACAGACAAAGACCAGAATGAATAAATTCCTGAGTTAGTGCTCATTGCTGGCATGAGCATGGCTATGTCAAGAGACTAATCTTTGAACACTTGGAAAATTTGCAAAGCCATTTTCTCTCAGTTGCTCCAATGCAATATAGACTCAAGAGGAGTGGGAAAGCTTTCTTAGTGGGTGGTTTCTTAGGATGAGTGTTTATGAATGATTGGTTAGTGTATGCAGAGAGTATCAAGTACAGCTTCCTTCTCTGGAGTGTTTGAAGTCTTAGACTACCTCACTATAGAGAAGACCTACCAAGACAATCTATCCACTTCCCCTGTGCTGTTCATAAATACTATGAAATGAAAGGAATGCTGGTAGCAGGCTCCCAGGTTTACTGTGCCTGCATCTGTGGGTCTGTTCTTTCTCCATTCCATTTTTCACAGCACATGAAGAAAAGTGACTTATAGAAAGGAAAAGCTCGAGATTATAGAGAAGTAGACATGGGTGCCTGGAGTAGGAAATGACATATCTACCAGTTTTAGAAACAGATTGTGAGCTGAAAGTTGATCTCTCAAAGCACAAACTCAGAAATGCAGCCTCCTGCAGAGCTTTATAGTTAGAGATTTTCATATCCTCCTCCAAACACTAGCATCAGTGATGGACAGATTGTTGAAGTATAGCAGCCTGTGGTGAATATTCCTCATTCAAATGACCATTTGTACATGTACATGTATATATATGTACATGGCATATGTACATCAATTTTTGCTAATATTTCCAGTTAAATTAAATATTACAACTTGCAATATTTGAAAAAATGTTTCCTATTACATGATAGTATGTTCTTACATTTGGCAAAATCTACACTAATGCCTCAAGACAAGTAATCATTAAACTTTAGAGTAGTTATATTCACCTGATGGAATTTATTTTATGGTCTTGCAATCTTGGATAAGTATTGTTTATCATTGATAATCTGTGCCTTTAAAAATACTTTAAAATTGTATGACAAATCCACAAGAGAAAAAATGACAAACAAAAACCGAAATCAGAATTTATTGTTTTTTTTTTTTATTATTGAAAGCAAATGCATGATCATCACATTATTGTCTATTTCCTAACTTAGACAATTGGGATATTTGTAATTTAAAGTACATTGAGTATTTCTTTTTAAAATTTTTGGATGGACATATCGTAGTTACTGAAAATAATAGGAATTATTGCAATTCTTTTAAAAACCCACTTAGAGGGTATTGTTGCTTCCTTTGGTAAACAGATAGTAAACATATGCCTTTTACTTTACAAAATCTGTCTGCTGTCATTTTGAGCTTCAAACCAACAACAACAAAAAAATTCCCTGTGAACTTCTGAGAAAAGTAAGTTTTTAGATTTGGTCTCCAAACTTATGCACATGGTATATCCTTAATAGCATGTTTTAAACAAAAAGCAGTTTACGATTAAAAAGATATAAGGATGTCAGAAATAGCATGTCCCAAAGTGTTATTATTAGTTATTATTTTCACAATGAGCAACATCCAGGTTGACAATCATTCATTTGTTAATTGAGTTGTTGCCAGGAAGGGAGCTGCCATGGATCTTAGAAGTTACCAATCTAAACACCTATATTCTTATTCAATTTAAAATTAATAAATAAGCAAAAGAAATATCAATATTGAATTTCTTATTTTAGCTCAGGAATATTCACATAATAATTTGGCTTTGTGATATTTGTAATTGTACAGTGGTGAAAGTAAAAATAAAACAGTGCTGTATTTGCTAAATTTAAGATTCCATAACTTTTAAAGTAATTGAATACATGAAGAATATCATGCATCACTCCTCATGGTCATTTAGCATGCAATATACACACTGAAAGACCACATGCACAGACATCCTTGATTCACCATCAGATACCATGTATCTGTTTATGTGTTCAGAGTATTTAACATCTGTCTTACTAATAACAGTTTTCAATCATTAACCTGTACATACATATCCAGAAATAACGCTCTGACCCCTGTTGGAGTGAATTCCCTACCCTCCTAGTCCCTCTAGCTGTATACACTACTATGTTCAGTGCAGAAACAGGATTGAGGCCGCAGGTGGGGCCTGCTTAGGAGGCGAGGGTACTCAAAGTTATGTGTGGAATTACTATTTCAGTCTGAGTTTATGGGCACTTGGAATCCAGAGTATTTTTACTATGATGACTACATGTGACATGGAATAGTTTATATTTGGGAACTATAAAACCCTGAGGAAGAAAAAAATATGAATTTCTATAACATATCAGAGGAAAATTCACAATAGAAATGTTGATATTGACAAAGGTAAAAAACATGAATGAGTAAACTTTAATTGTAGAGTTTAATTTCATGTATTAGTTTGATTTACCATGCATATGTTAAAAATATGATTTCTTAGTAATGTGTTCATCATTTTAAGTTTCATGTTTCTCAAAATCAGTGTTCATTAAGGATCATAATATTTATGAATACTATAAATGTCTCCTATAATAATATATAAGAAGACAAAAAATTTAAAAACCAGCATTGGATCAACTCAACCCCCTGAACATGGGTCTCAGTTAGAAGGCCTGGACAGTCTAAGGGACCTCTGACAGTCGAACCAGGATGTATCCCTGGTGCACAAAAGGATTTTAGGAGCACATTCCCTATGGATGGATACTCACTTAACCTAGAGGCAGGAGAGAGGGCCTAGTCCCTACTCCACAAGACTTGACAGATGTTATTGATCAGTCCTGGAAGGTCTCACCCTCCCTGTGGAATGGGGAGAGGGAAGGGATGGGAGGAGGGTCAGAAGGCATGGGAGAGAGAAAGGGAGGGAGGGAGAAAGGGAGGTAGTGGGGAGGGAGAGAGGGAGGGAGAGGGAACTGGGATTAATATATAAAATAAGAAAAAAATAATTTAAAAAAAGAAAAAGAAATAATTTAAAAAACTGGCTGATTATTGGCATATTTTAACTGTCTCAGTATACTTTATGAGTGAAAAAACAAAATAAAGAAGAATAAATGACTCTTTTGATATTAGCGGGATTTTAATATTTTAGTACAATACATGAAGCTTTACAATATAATACTTTGGTTTTACCATTATTAGAGATCATTGAACTGACTTTGTCAAAGAAAGTTTGCTGAAATGAGATTAAAATATGTAGGGACCTTGTTATACAAATGGTCATATAATAGTATAGAAACTAATAGCAAGTGTAATTTTTTAAATAAAAATTTAAGGACAACGTATTTAGAATTTCATTTTTTCCAAAATTATTTTGATCTTAATTAGATGAAGAAAATTTTCTTTGATCAAAGCTTTAAATTCTCCCACATCTGTTATTATTTTTTTCAGTTACTGGATATCTATCTATCATCTAGCTAGCTAGATAGCATCTATCTAAATATAGACATGGATGTATATATGTGCTTACATATGAGTATATGAATATATAGTAACATATACATCATATATATTATGATCCATTCACATATGTTAGAAATTATATTTTAGTCATGAGAAAAATTATAAAAAAATTTGCAAACAAATCAAAGTCAAATGTTCAACTTAAAAATAACAAATTAATTTTGTTTCAAAAGTCCTAACAGTTTCTGTAAGATTAGAAGAAGAAAATATAGCTTACAAAAATTGAGGAAACCTGTAACTAAGTCATAAGGCTATTTAATGTCCACCTATGTTATTGACAGGTTTGATGACATAATACAATTATGTATTTCTTTTCTTAAAATTTAAATTCTAAATACAAAAAGTCACTAAGGAACCATGATAGTCTTATAAGGTGTAAGTTCTAGTTTGTTCTTGGTGTGTTGAATTAGGCACATTTTTGCATATGAGAGCTCTGCAATCAGACCATCTGCCACTTTGTACTTTAAACCTTATTTTCTTATTATTTAATATATATATATGGCATAAAAGAAGACAGAGATTAAATCAATAATAATTGCAGTTTATATATTGTCCTCCAAAGTAAGAATTGATTAATTGATATAAATGTTTGATTCTGTATATAGGTTGTCCCTGGCAGATGGATTAATATTACCTTATCTCATAACAAACCCTTCTGAAAACTACTACAGATAAAATTACACTAAATTATTAATTGTGAAGATAGCCTGAGATTAATAATGATTCCAAGCTACTCACCTTTCTAGAAACACTTTATGCTCGTACCATGGAGTTGCCAGAAACAATTAGAGGTCTTGAATTGAGCAGGTAAAGTTACATGGAACTGAAATCATAATTAGTCCCTGACCTGCTTTTGATACCAATTAAGTTCTAACCTTGTATTTTCTCCTGAATAATGCAGGCATGCCTTTCTCTTCTTTTCATAAATATTCTTTAATATTTACTACTAAATGATGACTCGTGCCACATGGCTGTAACCTAGAGGCATCACTAATGAGAATTTAATAGTTCTTAACAGTTTGTGATTATCCATTTCTAGTGTTAACAGCCTGAAGAGGTTAAACTAAGTACAAATAAATTAACCATTGCCTTTGCTTTCCAAATAACATGTTGACACTATTCATTTTATACTGATAAAGAGGATTGAAAAAAAAATTTTTTTGTTTTTTTGTCTGAGACATCCCCCAAGCTACCTTACAATAAAAGCTATAACATACACAAAATAGTTTTGATATTGAAACTCGATATTTGGTAACAGAAATTAGCATGACCCTGAAAATTAAAGAGGAACTGAAGATATCCTTCGGAGGTAAATTTGTTGTACATGTATAGTACTAATGAGTAAATGGTGATTCATTTCCCTGTCTGTAAAACAGAAAAAGAACAATAGTTTATGACTGTCAATGTAACATTTTATAGTTTCCTGTACTGAATTTAAACTTTGTAGTTATTATGGTTTAATTCTTTATTTTAATTATAACTTTCATTGATTCTTTGGGGATTTCACATCATGCTCCCCAATCCCAATAATTTCCCTGTCTCTCCATATTCACCTTTTACCCTTGCCTCACCTCCAAAAGAAAACCTTAAAAATGTGAGCTTTAATAAAATAACCACAAGATACACTCCTCCATCTTTTCTACCTATCCATTACCTCTTTAGTTTTAATGTCATTGGGATAAATCAGTGAAGATCCCAGTTTCCTCTATGATAACTGAGAGTTCCTTTACTTTCTAAAAATATGGACAATTCTAGTTAAATATACTTGTTTCTTTGTGTAAAATATATTCAAATTTACTACTTTCACAGTGATAAAATGTAAAAAGAAAATTATTATATTTTTCACCAGACACTTAATAAATTTCAAAAATGAAACAAAAACATTTAAGAAACTTTATTCTTTGACTTGAAAGTATACAGCTCTAGTTTGTTCCCATCTATTGTGCAAAGTTAGACATGAATGCGGAAACCAAAGTTCTAAATAAGGCAATACTACACCATCATATGTCTAACTTTGCAGGACACAAAGAGGAGACAGAAAGGCTACAGAGACAGAAGACAAGAAAAAGGGCTATAAAGTTTATCTTCTAAGTATGGCATGGCATAGGCCATAGAAATTTTCACACATTCATAGAAATCACACATTCATAGAAATTTTGGTAATTGGCACTTGGTCTACAGAAACTCTCCATGCCTACAGCAACTATGGGAAGAAGGGTGTATTAGCAATTAACAGGTTTTGGAAAACAGGGAGGAATAGTATGAAGTGCTCACAAGTGATCCTGCCAGACTCCAAAGAGTAGTGTCAATTCTTGCTCACGTGGAAAGGCCTTACAAAACTAAGTGAAGACAAGAGTCATGAAAGAGATTGTGGGGAACAGGCACAAGGGTGCACTAGTCATGGTTCTCTAGATTTATAAAACAAAAATATAATATATATATAATAAATCCTGTGTGTATAACACATATGTATACATAAACACACACACACACAGCTACTGTAGGCAGGGAGAGTTTCTGTAGACAAAGTGCCAATAACCAAACCTTCTATGAATGTGTAATTACCTGCTCCATGCCACACACACACACATGTGTATGAATCTGTGTATGTGCTTGTGTGTGTATGTATATATGTATACATATGTTTTATACATATATGTTATACACACAGAGAGAGAGGAGAGAGAGAGAGAGAGAGAGAGAGAGACGAGAGAGAGAGAGAGAGAGAGAGAGAGAGAGAGAGAGAGAGAGAGAGAGAGAGAGAGAGAGAGAGAGAGAGAGAGAGAGAGACACACAGGATTTTGCTCAGTCCAGCTAATCTAACAATGACTGGATCTGAACAGAAAGTCCAAAAATCGAGTAGTTGCTCATCACAGAGAGAGGCCTGGCAGGAGTGGAAGACAAGACAGGATAGAGGAAGGCAATTATATATGTTTGAAATTGTCAAAGAATAATATTTATTAGTAATAAGAGCATTTATAACAAACTCAGGTGTGTCTATGTTCAGACATGCAAGCCATTTAGAGCACCACCTAGTGGACAGTTCAGATATTTATATATTTGGACATAGGTAGAGCTGGCGCTGATGAGGCTTTTAGACCTTTGTCGGTCCTAACTATGAGTAATCATCTGTCTGGCCCACAACGCAACTTTATGGGTGGCTAATGACCCAAAACTCTAAGTTGGTACTGTGAATAATGCAAACGTGTCATTTTTATATCTATATTTATTTTTAAAATTTAATTTAGAATCAATCATATTTTACATATTAATCCCAGTTCCCTCTCCCTCCCATCCTCCCACGATCCTCACTGATCCTCCCCCATCCCATCCTCCATCCACTCCCCAGGAAGGGTGAGGCTTTCCAAGGGGGATCATCAAAGGCTGTCTCATCATTTGGGGAGGGTTTAGGCCCTCCTCCATGTGTCTGGGCTGAGAGAGTATCATTTCATGGTGAATGGGCTCCCAAAGTCCATTTTGACGGTAGGGATACATATTGGTTCCACTGTCAGAGACACCATAGACTGCCCAGGCCTCCTAATTGACACCCACATTCAGAAGGCTTGGTTTGGCCAATGCTGGTTCCCCAGATTTAGGACTGGGGTCCATGTACTCCCATTTGGTCAGGTCAGCTGTTTCCATGGGTTTCTCCAGCATGGGCTTCAGAAGACAATCTTAATAATAGCAAAATATAATGACTTTTAAAATAGTCAAAAAAGATGACAGAATGTAAATGAAAGTCATTCTAAATTAATTCTACTTTAGTAATGTGGCATTAGCTAAAAGATTTAAACACAATATTCCTTCCCTTGATCTTTATCTTCATTGTTATAATTAAAACATTAAAGGATATGTTATAAATAACCATTAAAAGATAAACATGTAATTTAAAGATCCATTGTATATTTTTTTCTGCTGAGTAATATTCCATTGTGTAAATGCTCCACATTTTTTCCATTCATTCTTTGTTTAAGGGGCATCTAGGTTGATTCCAGGTTCTGACTATTACAAACAATTCTGCTATGAACATAGCTGAACAGAGGTCCTTGTTTGTGCATTTTGGGGGGATGTGACTAAGAGTGGAATTGCTGGATCTTGTGGTAGACTGATTCCCATTTTCCTGAGAAAATGCCATATTGATTTCCGAAGTGGCTGTATGAGTTTGCACTCCCACCAGCAATGGAGGAGTCTTTCCCTCTCTCTGCATCCTCCCCAGCAGAAAATGCCATTGGTGTTTTTGATTTTAGCTATTCTGGCAGGTGTAAGTTCGAAGTACCCTGAAAGAAATTGGTAAAAGAGATCACTTTGTGAACATAATTCCAGGATCACAGACACTGAAATTGACAATTAACAAATGGGACCTCCTAAAACCTAGAAGCTTCTATAAGGCAAAGGACACAGTCAACAAGACAAACAGCAGCCCACACAATGGGAAAAGATCTTCAACAGCCCCACATCTGAAAGAGGGCTGATTTCCAAAACACACAAAAAATTAAGAACCTAATAACCAAAACACCAGATATCTGTATTTCTCATTTCGAAGTGCACCACACATTTGATAAGGCGTAATGAAATGTGATAGTACCATACTACTCTATAGCATAATTTTCTCTAGTATCAAAGAAAATGATATAGATTCAAACAATACCTTATGAATCTTTGCTGTAATTTTGTGTGTTAGAAAACATGTTCTACTGTTCCTCGGTTTTAATATGAGCCTAAATGGGCTAATATTTGAATCTAAGTGTATGTGTACTAGGACATTCTTTTATTCTTCTTTGAACTTTTCTTCTTTTCCCTTTTCCCCCAAGGGTCTAACTATAGAACACATTATGTAGCTCAAGTTGGCCTCTAATTTCTCATTCTTCTGCCTCAGTGTGTGAGTGAATGCAAGTGTCAACTCTCTATACTCTGACTAGCTTATGGGAAGTTACTAATACCATATTCCTCAATTCTAATTTTGTTTTAGAATATAGTTTTAAAGGTGCATTTATTTAAATAAGGCCTGAATATACATTATTTCATTTCATTAATGTCAGAATCCTAAAAAAAAAATGTGATATGGCATAAGAAAAACATTACCTACCAATTCCCAGAAGGCAATCAGTTCTTTCTGATAGAAAGACGACTCCAAAGCAATCATCTTGCTGAATCAGGCAAGTGCAAAAGATTGATTGCAGCCAGTTATCAAACAGCTGTTATGACATATCATGAATGATGACAGCACATGCTGATCACATTAGGATGAAGGTCAGATTTTGTATTTTCAGACTCGCTTGTGAGCTAGTTCTAAAGCCTCTGTCAATATCACTCATGAAAAGGGAGGAGACAAAAAAATAGCACCTAATGGATAATTCCATACACTCATCATCCTAACAAAAACAAGAAAAATAAATTGGAAAAATTCAATGTGTTCATTTAACACAGTGTCTAGTGATGATTGAGAGAAATAAATCTTCAACAACTACAGCTGTTTGTAAACCAGCTATTAATATGGCAAACCTTCCCAATTAAAACAAAAGAACTCAAAATGGAAAACTTATACCAAACCACAAAATATAACCTCGAAAACTGGTTCAGGCCAGATCAAACTGGTTCAAATTGGGTCAGGCCAGACCAAACCAGTACAAACTGGTTCACAATGTTTCAAACTGGATCAAATTGGTTTGACCGGTTCAAATGGGTTCAAATTGGTTCAGACAAGATAGAACCAGTTCAAACCTGTTCAGACTGAATCAAACCGGTTTAAACAGGTTCAAACCGGATCAAACTGGTTAGAACTGGTTCAGGTCAGACAAGACCGGTTCAAACCTGTTCAGACTGATCAAACGGATTCAAACTGGTTCCAACCGGATCAAACCGGTCCAAACTGGACCATACCGGTTTATACTGTATTAAACCGGATCAAACTGGTCAAACTGGATCAATCTGTTTTGAACCGGTTCAAACTGGTTCAGATTGGATCAAACTGGTTTAAAGCTGAAGTTGGTTTGCCTTCACTCTCATTACCTTCAGCCTCAACCACTTTAATGGTGTGATAATTTTTGTTGAGTATAACACGTCATAGTTATACTGACTGGCTTACACTTTTGCATCCAGACAATGGATCTGTAAATGAGATGGGAATTTAATATTTCTTCTCTAAGATAATAATTATTATCATAGTGAGATTAGCAGAAAATATGACATAAAACATTCTAGATATTTTTATTTTATCCCATTCCAAGTACAATTTTGTAGGACAAGTTCCTCATTTTGTTTCAGGGAGTGATTTGGATCTGATAGAATTAAAATTGATATGTTTTTGGTGAAAATTGTTTTCATAGGTTATGAAACCAAGGTTTCTTTCTTTCTTTTTCTTCCTTCCTTCCTTCCTTCCTTCCTTCCTTCCTTCCTTTCTGTTTTTCTGGAACCTCTTTTGTGTATAGTAAATCACCTTAGCAAGATTAATTAAGAACTTGTATGGATAGTGCCTCCCTCTAGAGCAATAAGACGTTGGCATGTTGTCCGTGGACATTAAGTATCCAAATTCTGAATCTTCCAGGCATCTCACTGAGTGTTGCTGTAGAGTCACCTGGTTAAAATTCAGTTTTGTGGCTTGCAAGGTGATCGTTTTTAATTTACTAAGCTGTTTTACTAGCCCTAAATCCAATGTTCATATATGGACTAGTGGTTTGATTATTTCAAAAGATAGAATGCAAAAACCATGAGTATTAACTGCTAAGACAAATTATGCATGAAAAAGAAGGAAATACATAAGATGGAAAGACAGACTCTTCACTTAATGAAAAGTAAAGAAAATTTAAAATAGGAACCATAACATAATTTGGGAAAAAATGAATGAAGTTCTTTGTACCTGGAACAGTGGATGAGAATCTAATGGGTGAAGAAAAACTGCCATCAACCATGAAGCTACAGGGTGACTAAAAGCAGATGAATCTAATATAATATCTCTAGTTTTATGGCCTAATCCTCATTAACATGGAATTAATAATGTGAGCATCTGCGCACCCTCTTATTTTCCTTGATTTAAGCTTAGTCCCTTTGTCTGAAGTCTGTTAATGCTTAGGTTTAATGTTTGGTTTTGGCAAGTGGCTTCTATTATACTGTCTAAACTTCATTTTCCCACTGATTCTCTTGGAGAATCTGAATGTCATCTGCATTTTTCTTAAAGAATTGTTTACAATTAAAATCTATCCATTACTAGATATACTGAAAAATTTTCACCTGGGATATATAGACCTTTAATGTAAAATAAAGCTCTTGTATCCAAATTGTGTAAGATTAACAAATATTCTTTCTAGGAGATAAATTTTTGCTCAATATGTACCTGTGAAGCAATAATACATTGCTGGCTCTTTGTGATGTGGAGTACTGCAACTCCTACTGGACAAGTGAAAATCCATGCCTAATTAATGTAGTGTCTAGTCATGTGACTTGCTCTCACAAGTGGAAATGAATGATCTTCATCCAAGAAGATGTGCAGGGGGCCATTGTGTGGTTCTGCCAAGTCCTTTCGTCTTTTTCATGCCATGCAAATAGTCATCCCAGATGGGAGCTTCTCCTTCTGTAATGTGGACTCAGAAATGAAATGACATATGGAACAGAGGAAGAGGAGTGGCACATGAACAGTTAGCATTAAATAAGAGAAGGAAAACTTTTTGTCTAATAAACACACTCTCACACACACACACACATACACACATGCAAAGAGAGGTTTGGAGAGAGAATATAATTTATGATTACAGCAAAGTAAGTAATTTACCAGAAAACTTGACACACACATTTGTAAGACTCTTCTACTATGAACTGCGTATCAA
Source organism: Cricetiscus sungorus (assembly GCA_030556225.1). Taxonomy (NCBI): domain Eukaryota; kingdom Metazoa; phylum Chordata; class Mammalia; order Rodentia; family Cricetidae; genus Cricetiscus; species Cricetiscus sungorus. Next base: position 31,839,027 of record JANBXA010000741.1, on the reverse strand, counting down.
TGATGGTATTGTACTTGACTAGAAATCAGGATAACTACGTATTATAATGGAATCCATTGAAAAAGAGTAAATAAAATGAGAAATAATTGAAAAAAATTGTACAACATCATGTAGATGCTAAACTCAGGAAATATGAATGTAAAAAATATCCATGCACCCCACTAAGCAAAAACAAAACAAATTTCCTAAAATTTAAGCTGCACCTTACCATCTGCACTTTATAGATACATTCAAACAGAGTGTATGTATATACCTGTTCAAGTACTTGAGAATTTAGGATAACAAGCAAAGTCCCAAGTCCCTCAGTGTCAAAGTGTTCATCAGCAGTTATTACAAACTTGAACATAAGTAATAAGAAGAGGTGTGCTGTCCTGCTAATTTCTTCTTTAATTAAAATACCTACTTTCAAAATTGCAAACTATGGATAAATTCAATGTTTACAATAGTAAATTTCATCAGCATACATGAAAATTTGAAACCATCATAGTTTTTGCATGTTAAAATATTTGTGGTCAAAAAGTTGATAATTTAACCTACTGCTTGGCAATGAAGCAAAATACAACAGGGGGTTATTTGTAAATGAAAATGCCATGTAGAAAAACGTGGGTGTTCACAGTATCCTTATCACTATGCTTATTCAACATCAGTATTAATGTTATTGATAAATCAGCACAGTCCTACAAGAAATTTGGAGCTTCTGGGTCCTAAATGAAGCCAGAGTTGAAATTTGCTATAGCTGTGGTCACCTGAGCAGAAAAGAGAAATAAACATTAATGCAAACGATATACCTAAAATATTTAAGTTAATACCTTTGCAAATTTAATATATGACTAAGTTTATCTTCTTATACACAGGCTACTGTGCTATGCTTGAGAAATACAACATGTGAAAATTGTGTTCTTGTATCCTGCATAAAAATATTTTACAAACTATAGGAAAAGTATTTATTACCACACTCATCTACCTTAACTAAAGAAAGTTTCATTTTCTATCAGTTTAATTTCTGCAGTGTTGTGCTATAATATAAGAGGTTTCCTGACAAATATAAATAGATGTTATTTACCTTGACTCATAACTGCTTATATAAATATCATTTTAAATATATTAAATGTTTTATCCACACATGGATATATAAATAATAACCGCAAAGTATTTCAACTTCATGTTTTCTTCAAGTAGAATTTAAAAAGCAATCTTTATTATTTTAGAATTATTTTTTTTCAGACTTCTTTAAAATTTAATTTAGAAACAATCTTATTTTACATATCCATTCCACTTCCCTCTCCCTTCCATTCTTCCATGCCTCTCATCAATTCCCACCCCATTCCCATGCACCATCTACCACCTAGTGAGGCTGAATCCTTCCAAGGGGGAATCAACAAAATCTGTCATATCATTTGGGGGAGGACCTAGGCCTCCCTCGTGTATCTGGGCTGAGACAATATCCCTTCATGGGGAATGGGCTCCCAAAGTCCACTTGTGAGCTAGAGATAAAAATTGGTTCCTCTTTCAGAGCTCCTATAGACTGCCCAGGCCTCCTAATTGACACCCACATTCAGAAGGCTTAGTTTTGCCAATGCTGGTTCCCCAGATTTAGGACTGGGGTCCATGTACTCCCACTTGGTCAGGTCAGCTGTTTCTGTGGGTTTCTACAGCATGGGCTTCAAACGCAATCTTAATAATAACAAAATATAATGACTTTTAAAATACTCAGAAAAGATGACATAACATAAATGGAAGTCATTCTAAATGAAATATACTTTAGCAATGTGACATTATCTAAAAGTTCATGATTTGAACACAATATTCCTTTCTTTGATTTTTCTCTTCATTGTCATAATTAAAAATACATTAGAAGATATATCATAAATAATTATTAAAAGATAAGCATGCAATTTAAACACTGTCTATTCAGTTAAACTTTGAGCGTTTAAAAGTCAGCAAATCTGATTGTAGAGTTGCTGCTCAGGTAGTTTTTTCTCGGGATTGTTCTACTGAGGAGAAATATATGTATATATGTTCTTAAATTAAAAAAAAAAAACAGGCAAGGACTAAAACTAGACAGAGCTGTAATCATCCCAGCCTTCAGGACACTTGACTCAGCTTCTGATGCTGTTTTCCCAAAGAACATTCATTATTTTTCAAGCATTCCCTTGGGATCATTTATAGTATGATCATGATCATTGATAACCTCCATAATTTTCACTAAAGGCAGATTAACTGCAAATGACATTCTTATTCAGATAGAGAATCTAATTTCTTGTTGGGTCTTGGTAGGTTATTTTTCTTCACAAAATATTATGGCAGGATTCCAAGGACTGATAATGAGTTTCATAAAAGACATTTCCTCCCACTCATTTTTATAAATCTCTCTCTCTCTCTCTCTCTCTCTCTCTCTCTCTCTCTCTCTCTCTCTCTCTCTCTCTCTCACACACACACACACACACACACACACACACACACACACACACACTGAGTATATCCCAACTTCAGTTTCCCCTACCTCTACTTCTCCCAGTCCCCTTCTACCTCCTGTCTCCTTAGATCAACTCTTCCACTCCCACTCCAAAAAAAAAATCCTTCCAGGGGAGATATGTATTGAACATGGCCTAACAAGATACCATAAGATACCATAAGACAGCATAAACTATGGTATCACATTAGGTTTAGGAAGAGTTGCAAGCATAGGCAAAAGAGTCAGATACATGCCCTACCCCACATGCACACATAAACCCATTTTTAGGAATCCTACAAGAACACAAACTATACAACCACAAAGTATTCTATAGACCTAGCTCAGAGTCTTACAAAGTCCGTATTTGTCCCTTCGGTTTCTGTGAGCCCCTATTATCCCTGATTAGTTGATTCAGTTGGCCATGTTTTAGTGGTGTCCTTGACTCCCTTGGGCTCCTACTATCCTTCCCACCTCTCTTCTGTGGGGTTCCCATGGTTCTTCCTAATACTTGCCTGTGGGTCTCTGCATCTTCTCCCTCAATTTCTGGATGACACTCATCTGATGCCAATTGAGATAGGTACTGATCTATATCATTACATCAGTCTCTAGGATATCCTGCCCCTAGTTCCTGCCCATCCAGAGAGTGTCCAGCAAGCATTCCCTCTCATTGTGGCATCTCAAGTTAGACAAGTCATGTGTTTGTGGATCCCACAAGTTCTTTGCCACCATTGCCCCGGCAAATCGTGAAGGCAGGACAGATCTTTAGCCCGAAAGTTTTCTGGCTCCATTGATATCCCAGTCCCATTGATAGGAGACTTGCCTAGTTGTAAAAGACTGCCAGTTCTGGCTCTGTATCCACTGTTATTAGTAGACCTTACAAGGGGCCACTTTCATAAATTCCAGGGAGTTTCCATTACGCTAGGTTTCTACATCACTCTTTAAGTGCCCCTCAATTAATAGTCTCTCCCAGTACTCTCTCCCCCTGTCTCTCCTAACCCTATCTGACCTCTCTTGTCTGATCATCACGAGCCTCAAGACCACCAAAAACTTTATTGTATCTTACTCTCCAAGGAGAATAATGCATCTTCCCTTGAGCCTTCTTTCTTAATTATTTTCTCTAGGTCTGGAGATTGTAGTATGATTGTCCTTTACTTAAAAGCTAATGTTTACTTAAATCTGAGTACATACCATGGCTATCTTTCTGGATGTTGGCTACATCACTCATGATTTTTTTTTTCTAATTCTATCAATTGGCCTGCAAATGTCAGGGTGTCATTAATTTTAACCACTGAATAATACTCCATTGAGCTAATTTACCATATTTTCTTTATCCATTATTGGCTGGGGGATATTTAATTTGTTTCAAGTTTCTAATTATTATGAACAGAGATGCAATTAACATGGCCGAGCAAGGGTCATTGAAATAGGATGGTGTACTACTTGGATATATGCTCAAACATGGTATAGTTGACTATTGAGTTAGGTTGATTTCAACAAAATACTTGCAAACTGAATCCAAGAAGACATCAAGAAGATCATTCATCATGATCTAACAGGTTTCATCCCAGAGATGCAGGGATGTTTTAACATTCAAAAAAACACTCAATGTAATCCACAATATAAGCAAATTCAAATAAAAAACTCATGATTGTCTCATTAGATGCTGAACAAGTCTTTAAAACAAGATTCAATATTTCATGATGAAAGTCTTGGAGAGATTTGGGATACAAAAGTCATATATAAACATAAAAAAAAGGCAACTAATAGGAAGCCGATAGCCAACACCAAATTAAATGGGGAGAAAGTCAAAGCAGTTCCACCAAAGTCAGGAACAAGTCAAGGCTGTCCACTTTCTCCATATCAGTTCAAAATAATGATTTAAGTTCTAGCAAAAATATTAAGACAACAGAAGGAGATCATGGAAATACAAATTAGAAAGGCACAAGTCAAAATATTTTTATTTGCAGATGGTAAAATAGTATACTTAAGCAACCCCCTCCCCAAAATTTTACTAGGGAACTATTATAGCTGAGAAAAACCTTTAGTGAAGGGGCTGAATATAAAATTAACTCAAAAAGAAAAGGAAAAAAGTAATAGTTGGATAGATGTCTCATGTTCCTGTATCAGTAGGTAAAAATGGCAATCTTAACAAAGCAACCTACAGATTCAACTCAGTCCCCATCAAAATTCTAACACAATTATTTACAGTCTTTGAATGGACAATACCAAGTTTCATATGAAAATACAAAAACCCAGGATAGCTAAAATAATCCTCATTCAATAACATTCAGGGGTATCACCATCCCTGATTCCAAGCTGTACCTACAGCAATATACAATGCATGCTATTGGCATGAACACAGACAGGATGATAAATGGAATTGAATCAAAGACCCAAATGAAAATCCACTAACCTATGGGTACCTGAATTTTGATAAAGAAGCTAGAAATACACAATGGAAAAAAGAAAGCATCTTTAAAAAAATGGTACTCTACTAACTGGATGTCAGGAAGTAGAGTGCTAATTGATCCATCACCCTACACAAAACTCAGGTTCAAGTGGATCAAAGACCTCAACATAAAACCAGATACACTAAATCTTATAGAAGAAAAAGTGTAGAATGTTCTGAATGTACTGGCACAAGAGACAACATCTTGAGAAAAACATCAATAACACAAACACTAAGATAAAAATTTGACATATGGGACCTCATATAATTGAAAAGATTCTCTAAAGCAAATGACACTGTCAACAGGACAAATGGAAGCCTATAGAATAGGCAAATATTTTCATCAACTGCATATCTGACACAGAGCTAATATTCAAAATAAATAAAGAACTCAAGAAACTAGATAACATCAAACCAAATAATCCAATTAACAATGGGATACTTCATCAAGTAGCTGATGGAAGCAGAAGCAGACACCCCTAGCTAAACACTGAGTCGAACTCCTGGAATCCAGTTACAGAAAGGGAAGAGTGTTGAGCAAAGGGTTCCAGACCAGGCTGGAGAAACCCACAGAAACAGCTGACCTGAACAAGGGGGAGCCCATGTACCCCAGTCTGATAGCTGAGAAACCAGCATAGGACTGACCCATAAACCTTGAATGTGGGTGTAAGTTAGGAGGACTGGACAGTCTATGGGACCTCTGGTAATGGATCAGTATTTATCCCTAGCATGTGAATGAACTTTGGGAGCCCATCCCACTACAGGGATACTTTCTCAGCCTAGAAACATGGGGGAGGGACTAGGCCCTGCCTCAAATGATATGATAGACTTTGAAGATCCCCATGGAAGGCCTCACCCTCCCTGGGGAACAGAAAGAGAATGGACTGGGATTTGGTGGGGGTGATAGGGGAGGATGGGAGAGTGAGGGAATTGGAATTGATATGTAAAGCAATCTTGTTTCAAATTTAAATAAAAAAAATGGGATACTGATCTAACAGATTTGTCAACAGAGAAATCTCAAATGGTCAAGAAGTGCTTAAAGAAATATTAAATGTCCTTAGCCATCAGGGAAATGCAAATTAAAATGGCTTTCTGAGATTCTGTCTTATACCTTTCAGAATGGCTAAAGTTGAAAACACTAGTGACAGCTCAGGCTGGTAAGGATGTGGAGCAAAGGGAACAATGCAAACTAGTACAGCCACTATGAAAATCAATATGGTGGTTCCTCACTAAATTGGGAGTTGGTCCTCTCACCTCACTCACTTTGACTTACTGTTTCGCACGAAGTACTTTCTCCAGGAACTTGACTCACTAAACTACAGGGAAGAGTCACTTTCCCTTACCCTCTCTCATTCTAATTGCATCGGAGGCATAGGCAGTAAACAACTAATTTCACAGCTCAGTTATAGAATCCGTGGAAAAAGACAGTTCTGCAAAATCAAATGATAAAAAAAGAGTTGAGAAAGTAATAAAACACCCAAAAGTTTTAACAGTGTTAATTATATAAGATGTATTTACAATTTCTATTAATTTAGTGAGATGTATATTCATACCTTTTCTCTAAACTACAAGAAAAAAAATCACATGTAGAAATCAATATATTGTTTCAGCCATGCAATCAGAGCCTACATGTGGAAGATGATATGCAAGAAAAAAAGATTTTACCATCCAGTGAAAATCATGTCATGAGGCAGAAGATGGCAATAACGTAATGACTGCAGTAGGAAGCTCCCATGTCTACAGTGGGGAACTATCAGTGTTAAGGAAATAAAAACCCAATCTAGAGAAGTATTTCAGTGACTAAGGAACTTGCTGAGCCTACAGAGAAAGGGCGTTTATTTCCCAGTCCCCACATCTGAATGCTTGCACCCAGATTTAACTCCAGATGCAGGGAGATCGATTGTTCTCTCCAAACCTCCTTGGGCACCTTCACAAACATGACATACTTGAACACAGTTTGACTCATGTGCATGTAAGTAAAACAAATCTCTTAAAAGATACGCATATGCTTTAAATCTTAGCAATTATATTCACTATTAGAACTCTAAACATTCTGTACTTCAGTGTTCGCCTCAAAGATGTATGAATATAAATGTGTTATACTAAAGCTGTTGAAAGCAAAATATTATTGGTCTAAAGAAAAGAAATCATAACTTACAAATTATAAATATCTTCATTTCACACAACTTCAGCATACAGCTTTTATTTTAGAGACTTACATTTTATTTACATAATCTAAATTATCAACTAACTTCTGGGGGACAGGATTTGAGGTTAGCCATGATTATGCAATTCATCTAAAAAATGAAAAAGGAACATTGACCCTGTTTAAAAGAGTGGTATATGAGGTTAAAAAAAACAATCTTTAAAAATTTTGCCTTGTAAATTAATTCATTATTTACCTTAAAAATATTGAGAATTGGAAATTTCTATCAAAAAATTATTAAAATTATTATTTTTATGAAACTAGAAACATCCATAAAGGTGAAATGAAATATTTAGCACAATGGAAAAACTATGTAACATTAAAGAAGACATGATTTTGAAATGAAAAGAAGAACGCAGTTACGAATATTCTCTCTAAAAAGATGACAACAGAAGACTTCCTCATCAAACCCTCTAACTAGTCATCAGTTTTCAAACTGTTGGCTTTTCCACCCACTTACCCCTTATCCTCCAGCTTCATCATGTTCTGTTCTCCTTTTCTCATACCTTACGAACAACTATAACATTCTACTCAAGCTGTTACTTGTTTCCTTGTTAAAGAAACAATACTCAGTATCTAAAAGACTCTGATGACATCCTCACTTATGAAAAATTCGCCAGGCAATTTCAATTATAATTAATAACTTTTGTATAAATTCTATGATTTAGTGTTGATATATATTACTAACACTTCATCCTGAAGATACAGAGAAGAATCTTACCAAGACTGGGGAAAATGCCACATATATTTTGTAATTCATAAGCCTCCTAACTATCTTCATATGTTAATATGCAACATATGTTTGCAAGCTATTATAATACAATGAAAGAATTCAGGCTATAAAACAGTTATATAACTAGCCTATAAAACATTAGTCCTTTAAAAAAATCTTCATTATGTTTTGTTCATCATTATTCAGTTCACTCAATAATGCTACATTTTTCCTTTTAAAGTGGTTTAAAATATATGAGCAATTCTCAAATATTTCTTCTCCCTAAAGCAATCAAATGCAGTCCACTTCCACATAATACTCAAAATTTCTAACTTCATTTAGCAAATCTTTATATGGCAGAACTTGTTTTAGACCAGTGCCTGAGAGAATGAGAAATATGATAGTCTTATTTTTTCATACCTCTGAACTTCCATATCAAAAAGATGGGAAAGGCCAAGTAAATTTTACTTGACGCATGAAATTAAGGTGACTTAATGTAGTTGCTCTTTGTTAGGATTTTGAAGGCTGGTTGTTTTACTTATGAATCATAGTTACATCTCCATCATTCTGAACTTTCAGGTTTTTGAGTCAGCTAAAATTAAAACAATCCCAAAGCATTCTGTTTCTCACTCCAATTTGGAGACATAGGAAAGTACCACAATCTACTGGGTCTTCTTTAAACCATCTGTCCTTATTCTTTAACTTTACTGTTGTGAATTTAATGCTGCTTTCCTCACTTAAATCCTTGATCTCCAAAGAACACATTGAAAGGAAAGTAATGTTTCTCAAATTTGTAAGAATTAGCCTAGGGGCTATAGCAACATCAGAACCAAGACTTTTCCTATTATTACCAAAGTTAAATCTTCTCTTTCTATGTAGAAAGACCCAGGACTGTGACATACTATAACTAAAAGATGTATGCTAATCATTTAATTCATAAAAACCCTGTTAAATAGTCATCTATTTAGCAAATGTTTGATTAAGGTAAGCTCAGTAGCATCACTAAATATTATTTGCAAATAGTGAGTGAAAGTAACAAAGCCAAATATGACAGAATTTTCCTTAAAAGACATTTTTTTTTATGGGATGAGTTAGACCTGGCTAAGACAATCCAGACCTCCTAGTCATTGTTCTAAAGTCCTACTGAGAACCCTAACATGGTAGAATAACTTTCAACATTAATGTATACAGCAATAAGAGTAGCTAAAATGTAGAATGCTGAGCTCTGGTGATAGAGAGACTCCTTTTGTTACATTTTATTTAGTTGCATTTGTTGCATATAATTAATTTTATTGTGGTCATGGGACAACTTGTGGTACTCAGTTCTCCCTTTCAACAGTGTGCTTCACACGAATTCAATTCAGATCCTCAGGTTGGGATAAAGCATCTCTACTTGCTGATGTATCTCAATGGCCTGTACTGCTATTCTGATCTTAATTTGATTTATGTGCACAATCCATGATTCTACATGGTATTATAAAGCACATATTTTATTGTGTTTTGGCAATAGCAATGTCCTTTGATTGCAGTGTCTAAAAGAAGTGAATTATCTTTGTCATGCCCTAATCTATGGATCTCTAAAAGCACATTGCAATGATGATACTTATGAATCCATGCTGATTGTACCTACTTTCTAATAATTATATTCCTAAATTCAACCTGGAGCTTTATGGTGAGTCCTACAAATCACCTACTTTTGTTCAGAAATTGTAAGTGATATTATCATCTAACAACTATATTTCATTTTATATTTCACACCTCAGCAAGCAGAAATTAATACTCCATGGATGCAAAATGGTGTTATATTTTGTTGCTTCCAGAGTCCTTTTTAACTTCTTATATGAGAACATGAAATTATAACAGGGAATACTATAGGAATGTTGACTTCCTGTGGCTCACCTTTCATTTATTATTGTAGGTCAAATGTATTGATACTTATGCATATATAAGAAACCAGTAAGAAGTGGATTTTCAATTCCTTGAACACTGAAACAAAATATGTAGTAAGAGGTGGAGTTATGGTTCTGATGATACCCTTCATCAATCATTCACAGTGGAAGAGTTCTCATCATCGTTTCTTACCTGTTCTGATACTCACTCTTTTTTCACAAGGGCAAGAATAGTAGTGAGTTTTGGCTACAATTCTGTGAGAAGCATTGAAGAATCTTCTCTGTTTAGGATCATACATTTATGCAAACTCTCTTTAAAGTTTGTTGAACTTCAATTATATCGCATTTATTCTGAGAATAGATTTGAGTCTAAAGCTTATAAACTAATCCCTTTCAGAAATTAGTTTTCTAATAATAGCAGTTAATTTGCCTGAATGTCTATTAACTCTTCCTGAGCAAGGATATATTCAAAATAATGACTTAATGTTACAAAAAACCTTAAAGCTATTGCCCTTACTTCCATGTGACAAAGTGGAATAAGTTAAAAATCAAATGCATCACAAATAAAATCAATTATCTTTCTACATAAAACTATCTTCCCCTGAGTCTGTGTGAAAGGCTGCCTCAGCACTTACATTGCTCTTTACAAACCAGCTATCATAAACATCCATTCATCACATCTTTTGAACCTCAAACATTGTGATCCAGTCCAGTGACTGGCTGATGCTGAATGTCCAATAAGGAGGTAATATAAATCCCACCTTCCAGGCATACTCAAATCCAGATGCGAGTAGGCAAGGCATGAATAAATAAATAAAAATATGAAAGAAAAATGCTTTTAGAATTATCACAGACATTTGACATAACAGAGAACTAAGTGAAACAAAACAAAAACATAAGAAAGCTCTATAGCAGAGATTCTTAACCTGTAGGTCTCTACCTCGTTGGGAGTTGAATGACATTTTCACAAGTATCACATATCAGATATCCTGCTTATCAGATATTTACATTACAGTAGCAAAATTACAGTTATGAAGTAGCAATGAAAATAACTTTGCAGTTGTGGCTCACAACATGATGAATTATATTAAAGGTTTGTACATTAGAAAGGTTGAGAAACATTGTTCTAAATCAATGGGTCTCAAACTTGTTTTGGAGCTAGTTGGGAGTTATGGGAATAGTTAGGGCTCACACAAAGCCTAGGATTTGCAGAGGGAATACTCTGCATAAATGCCACCCAGTATTGATCAATTTCAGAAAAGTGCTCAAGTTTCTGGCCTAGACATTTCCTGTTTAAAAGCACTGCCTTAAAGTAAACAGAAAATGAATATCTTAAAATGTTAAAAGTAAGTTATTCATTTAAGCAGCCCAGGATAAGATACTTATTGGTATATGGTACTGTTTGATGGTTTTAGTCTTTAAGTGCTTTCCATTATTTTAATAATTCATGAGTATTTCATTTGGAATGGAGCAGAATTATAATACATCTTGGATTTAGCAATTGCTTATGTAAAAGGTAATCAGGCTTAGCTAAGAGTAGTACTTTTCTACCAAAAGATAATTGTCAATCATATTTTTATTACACTATTCAGTGGAATGGATTAAGGAAATTTTGTTCATCATGCCTAGTGTAAGAAAAAATACAACAAAAATGAGGTCATTTCTTTGTAAATGGGATACAAGACTTCAAAGGCAAATCCTTCAAAGGAACAGAAGTTATTATTGTTATTATTATTACATTCATTTATTTTGGAAGTAGATAAACACAAAGTAGACTAAATTATAAACACCCTGATTTTTGAAAGATATACTCAAAATGAAAGGTACTAGCTAATAAAGTTAAGCCTGGCAGTGGTGGCACACCCCTATTTTTACTACTAATTTTTTTTCAACTAAGTCCACATTATTATTTCCCTGCAGATATTGACAGATTATGAGAAACCTTTGTTAATAAAATGCTTGTACTATTAAAATGACAATAATATTTTACTCATTGTACTCCTATGAAAACAGTTGCAGGCATGGATGCACTTTTGTTCTTGAAGCTTGAATATAATCATGGTGGCACACTCAGATCTCTGAGTTCAAGGACAGCCTGGTCTACAAAATAGTTCCAGAACAGCTAGGGCTACACAGAGGGCCCTGTCTAGAAAAACCAAAACCTAAACAACAAGAACTTATGAAGTTGTTGTAAATGTTTTACCATCAGCAATCATGGATGTCTCTGTTGAACAAATGTATGCTTATAATTTCTCATGATGTGAAGAGAAACCTATAAAGCCCCATTCAGTATTCATCTCACTTACTGACCTTCTACTGACAATCATACAAGCAATTTACTCAAGTGAAGCTGGTGTTCTCCAAAATCACTGAACTGCTTACATTTCTTCCCCTTCAAAAACTGAGCCTAAGAAGGCACCATTTTGTACAGTGCAAATGAAAGGTGCTGAAGTGCCCCCATACAGTTTTCCATTTCAGCTATTCTAATTTACATTCCCAGTGGTATGTAAGAATCCATTATTCTCAGCATCCTTTGGGAGCCTTGGCTATATTTGGTCTCTATTCAACATTTGAAGAATCTCATTTTGCTCACACTGTGGTGACACCAGTGATCAGAATAACGGATATGAAGTTTTGCATACTGTAATTAATCAATAAACATTAAAAGATAAAGAATAGTGCAAAGAGCCATATGGAAGGTCATCATGAAGCCTTAGAAAGGAACAGATTATTTAAACACATGCCTTTGTGTTAGAGACAGCAGTGGAAAGTCTAAATGTGAAATCATTTAAACTATTCTCAGCTAAAGAGTAGAAAACTATTTTAAAAAATGGGGTAGCCACTTAGTGAAGAATATGGGCAAATCAAATAAAAATCAGAGAAGTGTCACCATAAGAAAATCAGCTGGAAATTATAGAGGAAGAGACCTACAAACTAAGTTGAGGACATAACACTATGTTCAGTGAAAAGAGGGATTTTTGAAAGTGTTATACATTGACAGAAGTGTCAGATAAATTCACTTTAATGCCATAATAAAACACATACTCTTTTCAGTATATTCTACTACATGAACTAAAGATCAGATTACATCTCTGTCTAACTCTTTCTGGGAGTACTGAGGGAATGAAGCACAACTTACATGAGACAACAACAAACCATTAAGAACAGCATAACATGCAGTAGCTGTGAAAAACAAAGAAAAAAAAGCACAGTGTGAACTGTAAGGGAGAGATCAAAGATCAGGAAGTGATGATGGAGAGTTGAAGCAATCCAGATGCTTCTCAGAGGCTTTCAGTATGTCTGGGAGAAGGAATGAATACAGCCTTGTGTGGTTTAAGCTTTCTTTGGGGGCAGACTTTTTAATGAAAAAGAAACAAAGATGCTACAAAGAAACCATGGTCTGAGAAGTGAGATACTGTAACATGGCAGACATTCTGCAACAAGGTCAGAGCTTTATACAATGGGACAAAAGCATAGCTTCCAATGTTGAGAAAGTCCATATCATTTAAGCTAAGAATTTAAATAAGTCTGTTTCCAAGTTGAGTTTATGCTTGAAGAAAAGCATGGTCATTTTCTTCCCTTCCATCTCTCCCCCCCCCTTCCCTCCCATACCATTATTGTTCATAAAATGCACGTTTATTCCAGCTTCTAGAAAAAACATATTTGCATCATGTGTCATACTAGAAAGAGATACTAGAAACCGTGTTTGTGTTTGTTTGTATGTGCATGTGTATGTGTGTGAACAAAATTATTTGTGTCAGTACCAAAAATATAAAGAGATAGTAGGCAAATAAAATAGAAAATAATGAAAGGTGGAGAAAACAGGGTTTATTTTTGATAAAGTAGTCAGAGAAAAAAATGTCTGAGAACCAAGACTGAAAATGTAGAAATATAATAGCAAAGTAACCCTAGAATTCTGGTATTCAAGAAACAACATCTCATGCAGAGAAAGAACAGATGTAAGCACACTGTGGCTTATACTCCACTGTAACTACATTAATGGTGTGAGAGATGGTGTAGAGTAAAAAGGAACATAGCATCTCAAAAAGAGACTTGGAAGTAGAGAATTTGTAGCATCAGAGGTATCCATGCCAACATTTGGAACACATCAATTAACTTTTAGGTAATTTTTTCATCAATGTAAAGATTTGAAAGGGCATGTAAGTAATTTTCCTTATATTTTCCATAATGGAAAAAGTTATTTATTTATTATTTATTGATTTTGTATGCATATATGTATCTGTGTATGTGTGCATGTGATTGTGCATGGCATGCTGTACAATGTTGAGCAGAGGATAACTTGTAGAAGTCTATTGTCTCATATGGTTTTCAGAGGTCAAGCTCAGGTTATCAGGCTTAGCACTAAGTACCTTTATCTGCCATAACATTTTGCTGGACTCTATAAAATATTATTGATGTTAATTTTAATCTAGTATGTTTATACAGAATAAAGAAAGGGGCAGAAAATTATATACACAATTGACATGTGTCGGTGCAGTTGAGATTAAGCCTGGAACATGTAAATAGAAAAGAAAATGCAGATTTAAAGTATACCTATTATCAGATACTAATAGAATTCTTTATGGGCATAGATAAATATTCCAGAAATTACAAATTGTTAATTTTTCTTTGATATACTTGCATTCCCCCTAAGAAATAATATGAAGTTTTAACCTTCATCTTGAAACTCACAACTAAGTCATAAGTAAATTAACGTATTGAAAGATTATTTTGTTAACATCAACATATTAAGGAAAAGAAAAATTATATAGTATGCCACTATGTAGATTGGTATTTCATACTACTGTCTTTGTGTCTTCAATATTCTGGTGTTGGGAGACTGTTCAGTGGTTATGAGCACTTGCTGCTTTTCTGGAATACATATGGTGGCATATAGCACCTGTAACTTTAGTTCCAGGAGACCAGACACCTTTTTCTGTCTTTCAAAGGCACCAGGGAGTCCCACGGTGCCATATATATATATATATATATATATATATATATATATATATATTCATGCAAAAAGAAATAATAGAATAAAGTAATCTATAAACATAAAAAGTTTAACTTAATACCGCATGGCTGATAATCAACAATGTGCTAAATTATACTGTGTTTATAGCTGTCTAAAGCAAAAATGTCAGTAGTACATTTGTATTCACTATTTTTTTGTTTTGGTTTAAAGATGCTTTCTCTTTTAATTTGATGTCAATCAGAAGATCAATGCAATGAGGTCTCTAAGTAAAATGACTGTCACCACTGTATTCCCATGCTGTGTCTATATTTGGAAATTTCCCATCAGTGGGCACAGATGTGTTACATGTAAACTTATGCTCCACTTTTTTGAAGACGTGTTTAGCAATGGAACATCATGATTTTTCTTGAATAAGAGGATATATTCTTACTTCCTTTTTTGTCTGAATGTGTTTATAAATACAGATCATATGGCTGGAATTACTTGCTAGTAAATGGAATGAGAAGACAGAATCATACTCATACTAAGCATCATTAAACAAAAAAATTATCTATGATTATAAAAGTTTTCTTTACAGCAAAAATAGAATAAAATTTCCTTGACTTCTGATGCTAAGAAGAGCATTATTTAGTATAAATAACTGATTTTCTTAGTATAAATACTTTTCACATTACTGAACTCCGATTGCCCATCTTCATTTCTTTTTTACATTTTTAAATGTTTTTATTTCATTTTACATTCCAACCACAGTTCTCCCTATCAGATGTCCTCCCACCCCCTCACCTCCTCCCCTCATCTTTTCTCCTCACCTCTCCCCTAACCCACCAACAGTCCATTCTTCCTAATGTGTAAGGGCTCCCATGTGATGGAAAACATATTCTGGCTCAATAGGTTGGGACAGGCCCCAGCAGCTCCCACCTTAGGGAATGAGCTCCAACAATCTAGCTTATATACCAGGTTTGTATCATGGTCCTACTGCCAGGGGCCCCCTCTGATAGTCCAAGCTTCACATCTGTCTCCCACATATGAGGGCCTAGTTCAGTCTCCTGGAGTCTCCACAGTTGGTTGTAGATGTCTGTCTTTACTTCCATATTTTGAATGTTAGTTTAGTTCAATGCCCCCAGACTCTCTACAGTTATGAACACTGTGTTAACCACAGTGTTAAGTACTCAGTATAGGTAAAAGATAGTTTTGTAAAAATAGATGATTATTATGAAAAGAAGGGAGAAAGCTATCTTGGCCACAAAATTAATTTAAGAAATATTAACCATAGAAAAAAAATAATACCAGTGCATGATGCAGTCTTTGGATTTTGAGTGCTCTTCAAAAATAAACATGCTGTTTCTAGGTTCTATCAGTTGCTAGATGAAGGCTCCATAAGATAGTTGGGGTATTCACCAATCTGATTACAGAGGAAGGCCAGTTTAGGCACTCCCTGAACTATTGCTAGGAGTCTTAGCTGGGGTCATCCTTGTGGATTCTTGGGAATTGCCCATAGCACTAGGTTCCTCCCTAATCTCATAGTGGCTGCCTCTAACAAGGTGTCTCTTTTCTTGCTCTTCCTCTTCAATCTCCCACTCCTGATCATCCCCTCATGTTCTCATCTGCTATTCCATCCCTTTTACTGACTACCTCACCCCCAGTTTACCCAGGAGATCTCGTCTAATTCTCCTTCCCAGGGTGATCTCTGTGCCCCCTTAGGCTTTTACTTGTTACCTAGCTTCTCTAAACTTGTGGATTGTATTCTGGTTATCCTTTGCTTTACATCTAATATTTGCATATGAGTAAGTATATACCATATTTGTCTTTCTGAGTCTGGGTTACCTCATTCCAGATATTTTTTTCCAGTTCCATTAATTTGCCTGCAATTTCATGATGTTATTGCTTTTTACAGCTGAGTAATACTCCATTGTGTAAATGTACATTTTCTTTATCCATTCTTAAGTTGGGGGCTTCTAGGTTGTTTCAAAGTTCTGGCTATAATGACTAATGCTGCTATGTTGAGCAAGTATGCTTATGGTATGATTGATCACCCTTTGGATAAATGCCCAAGAGTGTTATCTCTGGGTCTTGAAGTAGATTTATTCCCATTTTTTTATAAGCTGCCATACTGATTTCCAAAATGGCTATAAAAGTTTGCACTACCACCAGCAATGTTAGAGTGTTTCCCTGACTCCACATCCTCCACATATGCTGTCTTTAGTATTTTTGATCTTGGCCATTCTGACAGGTGTATGATGGTATCTCAGAACAATATGCAGAAACCCACAATCATGTACTAGCCCAAACTCCAGAATCCAGTTGAAGACAGGAAGTAGGAAATACATGAGCAGGGAGATCCAGATGAGGAAGGGAAAATCTACAGCAACAGCTGAACCAAGTTCACCAAAACTCATGAATTTTGGAACAACTCTGGAGCCTTCATGGAACTGAATTAGACCCTCAGTATGTGGGAGACAAGTGTGGAACTTGGGCTATCTGAGGGGACCCTGCAGTAGGATTAGGATATATCCCTGGTACATGAGCTAGCTTGTTGGAGCCTATTCCTTAAAATGGGATGCCATGCTCAGTCTTAATGAGTGTAGGGGGGACTTGGTCCTGCCCCAACCTAATGTGCCAGAATTTATTGACTCCTCATTGGTGGTATTATTTGTTGGAAAAAGTAAATGGGAGGTGAGCTTGTGGGGGAGGCAAGAGGCAGCAGGAAGAGGGGTGGGAGGGAGAACTTTGGTTGGAAAGCAAAATGAAATTAATGAAAAGTTAGCAACAAATAAATGTGCTGAATACTTTGATTCCCACCTGTAGGGAGCCACAAGGTGCAGCACCTTACAGATGGCGCTGGCTTCTGCCTTCCACCTCCCCAAGGGTGAGCGCTCTCTGGTGTAAACAAGCCCTTATTTGGTTGTCTGTTCAACCTGTCTGCTTCTGCGTTAGAGTAGCCTATCTGCAGCGTCCACGTAGCTCACTGGGGTTGGTTAGCACAAGGGTATTTAAGCCTGTGCATGGGTCCCCCAGGTCTCTTGCGGGTCAGAAGAACATGTTTCAGGGATCCTGATTAAAACTGCATGAAGAAGATCTTCCCGGAGTCGCGTCTTCCTTGCTGGCAGGGGTAGGCGTGTACACCCACCCAATGCATGATTGAGAGGATGTGAAATATTTGGAAGTGGAAATAAAAAAAGTTAGGTCATTTATAAAGGACATTTGAAGAAAATAACTGACCTGGACCCTACTTTTCTGTCTTTCTTTGGTTCCTACCATTAGATGAATACTTTCCTAATAATAAACTCCAACCAGGATACAAGCCTTCACTACAGGTCCAGAGGCCAAGACACAAAGCAAACATGGAAAGACACTTCTAAAATCAACAGCAAAATAAACCTTTCTTTCTTAAAAACTGATGTATCTCTAATGTTTGTTGCAATAAGGGAAAGCTGAAAATGCATTGAGTGTACTTACTCCATTTCTTAATGAACACTGCAGCTATGTCTACTTCTTAACTACTATAAAAAATGTTTGAGTTTCTTCTTTCAGTAAATTTGGAAATATCAACCTAAAATTCCGTGCCTAAATAATGTAGAAACTCTAATTTAATAAATGTGAACGCTGGTTTCAAGTGGCACACAGCTTTGCATAGTTTGGCCAGATGGAATCAGAAAGAAGCAAATAGAACTTCATTCACATGCTCTTGGCTTGCTTGCAAAAAGCAAGTGTGCAGCCAGGGCTTTTTGGGTTTTTTTTTTTTTTTGGTTTTTTTTATATTTATTTATAAAATATAATTCAATAATGCTTTTTCCCATCCTCAACTTCTACCCAGATGCCCCCCACCTCCCCACCTCTCATCCACCCAAGTGTCCTCTCTCTCTCTCTCTCTCTCTCTCTCTCTCTCTCTCTCTCTCTCTCTCTCTCTCTTGTTTCTCTTTCTTTAAAAAACAATTAAAAACATAAACAAAATGAACAAAAAATACAAAAGTATCTACAAACACACAGAAAAAAAACTAGAAAGAAGCAAAAGACAAGACATCGATGATAAAAATACCAAAACAAAGCAAAAAGCTCAAAAGTCCACCTAAATACCATTGAGTTTATTTTAGGATGGCCAACTACTTCTGGGAAAGAGTCCTGCCCCAGAATGTGGCTGATAAACCCAATGAGACGCTACCAGAGAAAACTAATTTTCCTTCTGCCAGTGGGTATCAGCTACATATAGCTTCCTGTGTAGGGGAGAGAAGCCTGTGTCTACTTCCTTCTCTTAGTGTGGGGACCTGTCTGGTTTGAAGCTGCACAGGTATTGTGCTTGTTGTCACAGTCCTTGTGAGTTCATATTGCTTCAGTTTGGTTATTTCTGGATGTTATCATCCACCATCTCTAGCTCTTAACAATCTTGCTGCCTCTTGCTGCCTTTCAATCCTGAGTTTTGAAAACCATGTTATGATGACATTCCATTTCTGAGTGCTCTACAGTATCTCACTCCCTCCACATTGTCTAGTTGTGTCTCTTTGTTAATTTCCAAATACTGCAAGAAGAACCTTCTCTAATGTCGTCTTATTTAATCTGGGCGTTGGTGGCACATACATGCCTTTAATCACAGCACTCAGGAGGCAGATCTCTGTGACTTTGAGGCCAGCCTGGTCTACAGAGCTAGTTCCAGGATAGGCTCCAAAGCAATACAGTGAAACCCTGTTTCAAAAAACAAACAAACAAACAACAACAAAAAAATCTTTGATTTACAGATGCAGCTGTAGCACCTGTATGTCATTGGGAGCTATTAAGTTCTCACCGAATGGATTTCTTCTCCTGTTTCTCAATATATGAGTATTAAAATTTACTTACTAAAATTGATACTATGTTTTCTCAATAATAGTGAAATAGCCATTAATTATAAAATATGAAAACATTTTTAAAGATATTTAGTTCAATGTCTTTTTCAATAGAAGAAAAGAAGTAAATAAAACGACTTAAAACCAGACTCACCCCACCTCCTCCTTGATGTGCTTCTCAGTAAATAGCTCCACAAATCTGTGAGACAACACATCTCAGTCACTCACTGCTGAGTTTACAAGCTGGTTTCATTGTCCATGGAACTCAAAAAAAAAAAAAAAAAAAAAAAAAACCAGAGGGGATGTGACCAGAATTTTAAGCAACTTCCAAGGAATGAATGGCATGTGAAGTCAATCTTGACCTCTCCTCTGTACAAATCACAAAGATAGGACTTTACTATTTATTTTTACATTCAAGTTTTGAATATATGGGAGTAAGGTAGATATGTACTGGAAATACTGTATTTAGTTGATTCCCCAATTTCCCAATGGCATAGACTGGTGTGTGTGTGTGTAGATCAGAGTACAACCTCAAGACCTATTCAACAGACAATGCACCTTGTTTTTTGAGACAGGGCCTCTCATTGATCTCACATAGCACATAAGAAAGGCTGGCCATGTAGCCCTCTAAATTGTCTGCCTCTATCTTCCCAGCACTGGAGTGACAAATGTAAGGCACTCTGCCTTGTTTTTGTGTGTGGGTCACAGGAATGCAGTTTAGGTCTTCATATTTATAAGGTAATCACTTTACCTTCTGAGCTGTGCCTGCCCCTAAGTGTGACATATCTCATTAAAAAAATAGTCTCAAACAGCATTAGCATGTGAATAATATGTACAGTACCTTCCTGCATTTTAATTGAAGTACTTATACATATCAATTTAACCATTTATTTCCTTCCCCTTGAGCAATATTGCCATCAGCCATAACGTACACCATTTAAATAAATTACTCTTCTTAGCCCTTATTAATTTTCTGAAATTCTTAATCAGTATTAAGCATGGGAATTCCATTTTGTGACACTCTAAAGAATCCTGTAATTTTGTAATAACATCCTTTTAGCAAACTTACTGCTTGATGGAATTTAAGCAGCTCTTGCAATACTGTTACTGTTGATCACAATTTAGTCTAATTGTTTCGTTCACTCTAAGAAGAACCATCACCATGCTTCTCTTAAGCTTTGCAACTTTGGTTTATTCTGAGACATTTTGAAAGTTTCTTTAAAAATATTTTGAAATGGCATAAGATATAGCAGTCAAATATTTATGAGGTATCAGTGACAATGATCCAAATTCTATATGAAGTAATATACATGTATCAGTAGTATAACAAAGACTCATCTTTGGAAGGCTACAACATTGGAATCATGGCAAGAAGAATTTGAACTATGTAACCTTGATTTTAACCATGTAACCTTGAGCTTTAATTTTCTTGTGTATAATATCTATGTCTAAAAAAGAAAGAATAAGAAATATGGTTTATTTTATTAAAATTGACTTTGTTTATGATATATTTTCTGATTATGGTTTCCCTTCCCTCTGTTTCTCATAGTTCTTCTCTACCTCCCCTTTCATCCAAATCTATTCCCTATCCCTCTCATTTTCATCCTTTTTCTTTCATTAAAAACAAAAAGGGTTAAAAATGAAAACAAAAATAACATAATTTTTTAACACAAAACATGCCCCAATGCAACATTAAGAGACAAGGAACCTTCAGAGATGCCTTTGAGTTTGTTTTCTGTTCTCTGTCTACTGATGGGCCTACAGCTTACCCTTAAGAGTAGATTGCTTCCCCAGTGAGACTCCCTTGAAAGAAACTAAATTTTCATTTGCAAGTGGTTATCAATTGGAGATAGCTTCTGAATTAGGTATGGAGTAATGTTGTACCCACTTCCCCTTTCAGCTCTAGTAACCCATCTGGTGAAAACCCAGTCAGATCCTGTGCCTGCTGTCTCAGTCTCTGTGAGCTCCTGTTTGCCTTATTCCTGCTGTGCTTAGAAAGCTTTTTCTTTTCTTCCCTATGGCTTTTATACTCTTTCTGGCTTTTCTTCTGGAGAGTCTATCAAGTTCTAGGGAGGAACTTGATCCAGATATTATGCCTGAGTGTTCCACAGGCTCTCATTCTCTACATAACACCTGACTATGGGTCTGTGTTTGATACCATATACTGCAAGAGGAAATTTGTCTGATGATGGCCAAACAAGGTAGTAATCAGTGCATATAACAGCATGTTAGTAGGAATGATGTTCATTTACTAATACAGTAATATTAAATTTAACCCTGGTCCTGGGATGGCTTCAGGATTGTGGTCTCTCTGAATGGATTCTATCTCTTGGTGTGGACCTTCAGTCATCATTGTTCATCTCTAGGCAGCTGTGTTGATGAGACTTCATTGCTGTGGCTTACTGACATTTCTAGGAGACCCAGTCTCACAGCCAATTTCCTGTTTCTTTGGCTAGTAGCTTCTTTACTTAAAACTTTATAAAACTTCACAGAATTACTTAGCCTTCAGTTTTTTTTTTCCCTTGGGAATTTTATCCATGCATTCCATTTCTCTATTAAGAACATCTTTTATGTAATTTCTTTTCTATACACATAAATTTCCCAAATTATCTAACCTATGTACATTTGTTAATTTCCCTTAAATATTGAAGACTTTTCCATGTGATTATATTGAAGCAGGGCCTAGGCCCTCCCCCATGTGTCTAGGCTGAGAAAGTATCCCTCTATGTGGGATGGGCTCCCAAAGTCCATTCACATACTAGGGACAAATACTGATCCACTGGCAGAGGCTCCATAGACTGCCCAATCTTTCTGACACCCACATTCAGGGGGTTGAGTCGGACCTATGCTGGTTTCCCAGCTATCAGACTGGGATCTATGAGCTCTGCCTTGTTCAGGTCAGTTGTTTCTGTGGGTTTCTCCAGCCTGGTCTTGACCCCTTTGCTCATCACTCCTCCCACTCTGCATCTGGATTCCAGGAGTTCATCTCAGTGTTTAGCTGTAGGTACCTGCTTCTGTTTCCATCAGCTACTAGATGAAGGCTCTAGAATGGCATATAAGGTAGTCATCAATCTTAACATCAGGGAAGCGCATTAAAGGTAGCCAGATTGTCGGTTGGGGTCACCCATGTAGATCTCTGGACATTTCCCTAGTGGTAGATTTCTCTTTAAACCTATAGTGGCTCCCTCTATTATGGTATCTCTTTTTAGTTCTATGATTTTTGTTTTTCCTCATCAATTTCTGATTCATTCTATCAATAGAGTCTTTCAAAAGTTAGATTCCTGGGCTAAAAATAATGCCTTGGTGTTTCAAAATGAATGCTGCTGCTCTTCCAGGGAATCCTGGTTCAGTTCTCTGCATCCATATGGATCCTTGCAGCTGTCTGTATTTACAGAACCAGACAATCTAATGGCACTTGAGGGATGATACAGGTGGGAGGCATGTGTGTGCTCTACACACATACATGCAGACAAGAACTCATACACATAAGAGTTTAAAGAACACCAAAACATTCAGCTCTATTGTCCACTTTTCCTGTGTTTTTCACTGTCCTGTTGGAAAGGCACAGCAATCTGTGTGGAAAGAACAGTGGGGGTACATTCTCAAGTCTCTGTAAATTACAAGTACTTGCTTGAGTATTGAACTCTAATGTATAGGATAAGGGGTGGATGCGGCATGTTTTGTCTTAAGATTCAAAAACTTAATAAAAGAAAGTACATAGGAAAAACAAGTCAATATTTAAAGCTGCTACTTAAATGTCCTCATAAAGTACATTACATCCACACTGTTTCTTTTCCTTGTTTAAGATAATTTTTAAATTTCTAATAAAATTTATTTCTAATATATAGACTATGTAAAAGGATATTTTCATTATTTTTAGAATTTTTGTAATTTATATAATATATTATAAATGAATTAATAAATAATATGAAAGATTATGCTACAATACAAACAGTTAACAACAGTGTTAATCTTTTTGGGCTATTTTTATTATACTTTTCCTTTTCTCAACATTCATACATATTTATACATAAATTTATATGTATGGATGGGGATGCATCTGTGTCTCTGTGTGTTAAAGTATATTCTGAATCACTTGGGAGGTAGAGCCATCAATCGCATTTAGTGCAAAATAATTTAATATTTACTTTTTAAATAAATTTAAAAATTTTATTTTAAAAAATCAAATAAAAATTTTTTTAAAATTTTATTTTAAAAATTTTATTTTAAAAAATAAGAACATTTTATTGCATAAACAACACACTTTTCTATGTTTCTTGTTGCATAATTTTATCTGTAAAATACAATACTTTATTGGTTTTGACATAACTTTTATAAGCAATCGGTCATGAAGTATATAAAAATGTTTTGAAATTTAACATGACATGAGAACCTATATCATTTTGAATTTATTAATTTTGTGTGCCTGCGTGTGTGAGAGCCCATGTTTATGTGTCTTTTTTTGTCTATAGGTGTTTGCTTATATGTGTTTGTGTAGCATGAATGTGTGTGTGTGTGTGTGTGTGTGTGTGTATGTGTATCAGAATCAGATGATGATAAGAAATACACTTTTTACTTTCTTGCTCTCTCTGTCACAATAACCTAAGAGACTAGTTAATTCATCTCAACTATAGTGATAGAGACTACACTATTTATTACCAATTTTATAAATTAGGGGTTGTTCCCCAAATAGTTTTTGCCTACAAGGTTTAAAATCCTTTAAAACATAACTGTATTCCAAACTTTGCAAGAGCACAGAGTGTTTCTCTTTAATTCTTTCCTCAATTTTTCTACCTCACTTCAGCACAATATTTTTGGATTTCCCAACAATAGTAAGCAATTATACAATAAATTTGTGGCCATCTTTACCCTAAGTGGTTCTTAGATGCCAAATCCTATGAAAAATTATTCAAGTAAAAACATGCCTCTTGCCTATGGGATTGTTTCAATTCATTCTCCTTTGCCAGTGTCTAGATTCCAACTAAATTAACTCAAATCAAAGTGCCAAGCATGTTATCTAGAAATTTGTACTGTGGTATAAAGGAAAATTACTTTCTGATATTTAGCTTATCATCACATAATTTCTAAAGAAGAAAAAAGTATTTCTTTAAGTAGCAAAGCTGTAAGATGACAGGAAAATGTGTGAAGCAGAGCTGTAAGACTAAAGAAAATTAAACTTAATTCATTTTCCTATTCCAAACTTTCATTATTTATGAATTATCTATTAAAATATCTGATTTAATATGTTTTCAGGTTGGGAGGATGGTTGAGGGCTGATTTTATTAAAGTAGCTAACTATAAAACATGCTTCTGAAAATGACACTAACTAGGAAATGGTATTTTAATGCTCTGGGCTGAATTCTGATGTGAAAACTAATGTTTGATGACAATAATGTAGAAAACACATATTTCTTAGTTGTAGTGTGCTTTTCTCTGCCAGAACACATGGGAGAAGTGTAATATTTTGTTAAAATATACTTTTACCTATTTATGTGTTCACTACTTATACTATCCAATAGTAGATGATATCTATTAATGGTGTTTTCACTTTTAAATGCAAGCACTTATTTCAACAAACACAATTCTAATTTTTTACAATTATTGACCTCAGATTCAATGCCACTCAACAACAACCCCCTAGGGAATTAAAGTATACTGGGGAGTTAAAAATGTATTAATTATTATGGACATGAATCAGAAAAATACAATTATTTTAAATAAAAAAAAACTATATCTCAAAAGTCACAGTCTTATCAAACAGTTTTTGCTTTTATATAATTATTGATAAAAATCCACTGAGAGAATGGAGAAAATGAAGAATTTCTTCAGTCATCCTCAGAGCCTGAAGGAATAATGTTCATGGATTTTGACAAGTGCTTGGGCCTCAGCACGGAAATAAAATCTTAAACAAGATAAGTAAAATATTTACTGACTTACCTTAAGATATGCATGTAAAGTAAGATAAGAAAATTTCACATGGATTATAGCTCTTGATCTACTTAACACATTATTTGTGGTGAATAGGAAAGTATACTATTATTTTAAGTAGAGTTTTAGGCATGTTTATATTTTCAGTTAGTAAATTTCAAGAATAGTCTAATTGTATCAAACTTGGAGACTGTGTGGAGTTGTTTCCACAAACCACGACATACTCTGCTATGGCTGTTCTTGGAGTGGCTCCCAGAACTGACACTGTCTTCAGTAAGCAGATCTCAGCACTGAAACTAGTTGAAGGACAGGATGTTATTACAAAGAGAAAAATCTGTGAAATGTTTTAAATATTAGCAACAGCCAAGAGGGAAAAGAGTGGCAGCTAATCAAATGTCAAAGCAGCATCGTGTGAAGCCAGTTCCATCCTCAGGAAAGTACATGTGGTTCTTTGTGCTTGAATCAAGCTTCATAGTCTGAAGATGAAAATATATGATGCTTATTTCTCAAAGAGGAAGCTTTAATCAGGTGGCAAGTCATGACAATTTCTTTAAAATAGAGTTTACAAGGAAGCATATACGTTTACATTTCTGGAAAATGAAATAATAGAAAGTGAAATACAATAAAATCTGTGCAAAATTAGTGATTGCATTAGATTTTGATTTCTTTATTTCATAAAATGCTAGAATTAGTCTTTTCAAATTGTGGAACCAATTTAGTTTCTGTCATACCTTGTCACTCATTAGTAGATGAAGAATGCTTTATAAGGTTCAAGGCTGAGCTCTTTTCCAGCTTCAATGAACTTACAATGTGCTCATCTATGCTTCTACCTTCCTACCTCACTAAGTGTCTTAAATGTCCCATGCTGCCTTGGAACTGAGACCATTTATGCAGAAACTATATCTTCTTACCAGGCGGCTCTCACCTGCCATGTTAATCATTAAGTCTCCATTAACTCAATCACCATTTCTTCCAACAAAATAATCAGACAAGTTGTTCCACTATGAAAACTCACAGAAAGCTATTTCTCTGTATTTTGCCAACATTAACCTTTTTCCAAGGAGGATGTAAGATCCATGTCATTGTTGCCCATGCAGTGCTTTATAAATCCAGAAAAACTCACAAATGTTTCCTGAGTGAATAAATAAATAAAATGGTAAATCAAAGTATCAGAATAATCAACACAACTACCAGATGAGTTACTATAAAAGCTAGGAGAAGGTAATCTAAGTAAATTAGGGCTCTCTGATAGTAGTTCATTTTTTATTCCATAGGTGGAAATTTTTAAGCTCCCCACTAATCATCAATGTTCACAGTGACAGCTGTATATGATACATTGAGAACACCTTATCTTCCTAGAACAGAATAAATGCAGGAGAGCTTTCAACATTTACAACATACTGTCTTAATCAACGTAGTGTGAAAAAGAAAATAAATGCCAGTCTTTGCTATATTATCTCCCAGATTATTATCACTCACTAGCGTCATATAAAAGCATGAGGAATGCTTCTAAAAACAAACAAAATAATAAATTCTGCAATAAAAAATTTCAAAATATTCTTGATGCACACTGCTGTGCTGGCTTAATGGGGTTGCTATGAATGAATCCAAATCTCACAGGGTTCAAGAAAATGTAAGAACTGTTACAATTCCAGTATTGATAAAAAAATGAACAACGTTCTCTTTAAATGTGTTGTCTTAAAGGTTTCACATTAAGTACTCTAATCTACTTATTGACTCTAGGGCCTGGTTACTGTCATAAGCACCTCAGGCCTTAAAGTGTAATTAACAAAGCAAATTAACTCTCATCAAAAAATGTTAACAAAACACAATGAAAGAGCAAGAGAAAGAATAAAAACAGCTGCAATGGATAGATAACATTAGCAACAGACAACTAGAAACACTCAACAGAGGTGACAACAACCTTCCTAAAACAGATGGTGGGCTATTGAATCATCTTCTTCTAGAAATCAAATTTATCTAGGTCATCTAGGCCTCAGCAGATTATGATAGAATTAAGCACATAATTTAATTTGTCAACTGTGACAACCAGAAAATATATACATATATGAGACAACGCATTTTAAAACAGCCATGCCTTCAAAATTACGTACTAGTGGTGTATCTGTAATTCTGAACAAGTGCTTCTGAAACACGTAGTGATAAAAATCATACAATGTATAAAACTCTAATATAAGCTCAAAGTTACAATAACATATTCCAA
This sequence comes from Cricetiscus sungorus, assembly GCA_030556225.1. Taxonomy (NCBI): domain Eukaryota; kingdom Metazoa; phylum Chordata; class Mammalia; order Rodentia; family Cricetidae; genus Cricetiscus; species Cricetiscus sungorus. The sequence continues at coordinate 31,811,372 of JANBXA010000741.1, read as the reverse complement.
AAGTACTATAACACATCATTTATATTATGTTTGATTAGTTGATTAACATATGTTACTAAAAGCTGAAACCAAGTAATTAAGGATGGCAAAAAGCTACAAAAGTCTCTAGAAATTGATAATAATCCCAAATCTCTTGCACTTGACTTGAAACTTAACATTCTATAGACATTACTGAAGAAAAAGAAATAAGGCTTCCAATGTTATATTTACATTTTCAGAAAAATAAGTAGGAAAAATATAGTGATGGTGGTGATATTGGTGTTTGATGGTAGTAGTAGTGGTGGTTGTGATGATGATGTTGATGATGATGATGATGATGATGATGATGTGTGTGTGTGTGTGTGTGTGTGTATTAGAGAGATAGAGAGACCTGTGTCTTAAAAAAAAAAGTCTCCTAAATTTTTAGCTATTGTACAGAAAGACCCAGTGAGAGAATGTGCTGGTGTTAATTCCATAACTTTAAAACTGAATGATGTTTCTAATAGACTTCAAGTTATATTTGTACTCTGCTTAGTCCATCTGGTACTTGGTATATACTCATGATTACAATAATATGTGTGTGTGTGTGTGTGTGTGTGTGTGTGTGTGTGTGTGTATAAGTGTAACATATCTGTCATGGATTGGCTGATACATCTGTTATCCACAGATTCATGAGCCAAAGATCCAGTCCTTCAGTTGTCGTTATTACAGTGGAGGAATTGTTGAAAAACTAAACTAATCATTAAAATCCTATAATCCACTAAAATTATTTTAAGCATATCAATACCAAGAACTATTACATTATAAACCTATATTTCATATAATTACATTAAGCATTTTTTTTGCTGAGTAGTACACCATTGTGAATATGTACCACATTTTCTTTATCCATTTTTTAGTTGTGGGGCATCTACGTTGATTCCGGTTCTTGCTATTACAAATAATGCTGCAATTAACATAGTTGAACAGATAGATGTCTTCGTTGCACAGATGTGCATCTTTTGGGTATATGTCTAAGAGTTGAATAGTTGGACCCTGTGGAAGACTGATTTCCATTTTACTGAGGAACTGCCATACTGATCTCCTAAATGACTGTACAAGTTTGCACTCCCACCAGCAGTGGAGGAGTTTCCCCCTTTCTCCACATCCTCTCTAGCACAAGCTGTCATTGGTATTTCTGATTTTAGCCATTCTGACAGGAGTAAGACGGTATCTCAGAGTTGTTTTGATTTTGATTTCCCTGTGGCTAAGGATGCTGAGAACTTTCCTAAGTGTCTTTCAGCCATTTTGGATTTCTCTATTGAGAATTCTCTCTTCAGTTCTGTACCCCAATTTTTAATAGGGTTATTTGGTGTTATGGTAACTAGGTTCTTGAGTTCTTTGTATAATTTCAAAATCAGCCCTCTGTCAGATGTGGGGTTGGTGAAGGTCTTTTTCTACTCTGTGGGCTGTCTTGCTGACTGTGTTCTTTGTTTTACAGAAGCATCTCAGTTTCAGGAGGTCCCATTTGTTAATTGTCAATCTCAGTGTCTGTATTACTGGTGTTATGTTCAGGAAGTGTTTTTCTGTACCAATTCATTCAAGGGTACCTTTCACTTTCTCTTCTAAGGGCTGGATTTATGTTGAGGTTTTTGATCCATTTGGACTTAGGTTTTGTGCATTGCAACTGTTTTACTATTTCAACAGAAAAAAAATAGACTCTAATAGCATTTCCTTGATAAATATCTAGCCAATTTCAGAGCTGATAGTTTTTCTGTTTACCTAAGCTTACATTCGAGTGGAAATCATGATAGCTTAACAGTATGAAGACCCTAAGGCTTGTGCTGACACTCATTTCACATCTACAATTGCCAAACTCTAAACCCCCAAGAATCAAACTGATTATAAGATTCCTAGCACAATGTTCCATTTAAATCAATAAGAAAGCACAAAATATCTTTTGGGCTTGCTTTCCCAGAACTAATTTTAGATTTGACAACATAAAATATTTTTTCACTAGTAATTTATTAGAATAAAATACTCAACTGATGATACTCCAGAGATTAAAGTACATCTGTTAACCTATCATTGGTAAAGACATGATTTAAGTAACAATGTATGTGCCAGAATTTCTTTAGTTCTTATATACTCTAATACACAAGTGGTGATTTGTGTAGGTCTCAGGGACTTTTCCTCTCAGAACTGGCAACTGTTCTCCAAGCTGAGAGAAGTCCTTACCCCAATGTTGTTCAAGGAGCTGTATTTATTTTTTTTTCTCTTGCTAGTCCATGTTCATACATAGGTTTATGTATCCTGAATCCTGATTGTGTGTACTTGTGGGAGATAGAGACACTGGCTGCTACCTAATACTATTCCTCCTTTATTTTTGAGACAGTGTCTGTCACTGAGTGGATGGACAGCAACACCCTGGGATGCTTATCTCTATGCCTGCCCCCCAGCATTTGGACTACAGGTATAGGTTGCTGTGTTAATCTTTTTATTAGTATTATAGGGATCATATGTTACAAACATGTTACTGAAAGAGACCTCCCCAAAGTACTGAGAGCCTGAATTTCCAGTCACTTATTTCTATATGCTTCTGCCATGATCATAAAGAATTCTCATTCTTCTTCTTAATTAAATGCTCATAGAAATTTGACATGAAGGCGGTGGGACTGGGATACATAAATATCTGACCACCTATTGTTATCACTCATCCTGTAAGATTTACTTGAGCATGATTTCTTACAGATAACATAAATTTTAGATAGTCTGTTCTTATGCACATCATTGCCCTTTATGGTCCTATCAATTCAATGTCTCTTTCAAGTTATGAGGAATGTTCAGTATGAATGGTGATGTGTTAGTCAGTGATCACAGGACTAAATTTTGTTTGGGCCTAGAAACAGCTTACCTAGGAATATAAATGTGCATTAAGAACAATCTAGCATTACTCCAAAGCATCACATTCAAGTGCTAGCATGTATTGTACATTTCAAAATAATTATTTCAGTCAAGTTTACAGGTTTGTAAATAAAAGAAAATAAATGTTTGAGGAGAGAGAAATGCTTATTACTCAGATATGATCATTATTATATAAAATATAAGTAGTGAATTATCACAATGGAGTCTCAAATACATGTAACTAATGTGTCAATTATAAGTTTTTAAAAGTAGAATGTATGCCTGTAATACAAATATTCTTAGTAAAATCTAGGTTGCTTAAAATTTATAATTTTAAAACTCCGTGTTTTCATTGTAAGTAGCTCTGCTTAATTTCGTGTGGCACATTTATTTTTCATTCTATTGATACGACAACATTCCATGTTCTGCTTTACCAGTGACAGACTATGTGCGGCATATTTAACTGAGATTAAGAAAGATATAGTAGCTTGTATATTATGTCTAAGAAATTAATGGCATCATGCTGTCATTTACTTCAGATTTCTCTGAAGACTTTACATAATTTTGCATACACACTCTAATAAAAAGTCACAGAAAGTGGTTTGCCTTAAAATATGCATTGCAGTTTTGTTTTATCTGCCCTGGAGTTTTCAAAGAGAAGCTTGTTCATAGCAGATCCATTTAAACATCAAGTGTTTAACCCCTGCTTTCATATACTTTTTTGCTTTTGTTGATTGTGAAGTTGAAAGGACTTAATACAACATTAGAGTCTACCTTCCAGGGCTTTCTCTTTCAAAATCCAGATCAATAGATCACGGCTTCAGACTGGAACAAAATACTTCACTCAAAACTTGTCCTTCAAAATAACAGTCTCTTATTATCAAGAGTTTTTTTGAATAAGAAGCAAAGTCTACTGCTCATTTTGTCAAAGGAATTTTTTTCTTGATGTGTGCTTTGATGGGAGATGTTATTCTGTATATATGTTTCTCATACTGTTTAATAAAGCTCTGTGGCCAATAGGAAACAAGATAGGCGGGGCTAGGAGACCAGGAGGAGGAGAGAGGAAGTAGTTGGAGTCGACATGTAGCTCAGGGAAGAAGGAGGACGCACGCCGTGGCTCCCCGATAAGACGACCACGTGGAAATACTTAGATAAGTAGAAATGGGTTAATAATTAAGACAGAGCTAGCCCATAAACAATAATGATAACTGGCTAACAGGATTGTATCAAACACAGAGTCTCTGAGTGTTATTTGGGGCTGGCGCGGCTGTGGGCTCAGACTGGCGGGCAGGAGGAAACATACACGCTACAAATGGCGCCCAACGTGGCTATAAGAACTTTCACTTAAAATTAATAAGAGCTTAAGAAATGTTTTAGAAACAAAGGAACAGAGACTAGCAAGACTTCTTAGTAACAGCATTTTCTTGGTTGGATTTATTTTGCTGTAGACAGAGAGTTGCGCGGCTCCTTTAAGGGAGGTTTCCAAAATTAGCATAAGCGGCAAAAAAGCCGCCTTGCTTTTAAAGAGCTCTGCTAACAATTAATTGGTGTGTACAAGAGCTGCAATGAAGGTTTACACTGTGTTTTAAAAAATACGCTGGCTTGGGAGAGAAAAAGAAACAGGATACAATGGTTTAAAAAAGAAAAAAAAAAAAGAAAATAAAACGAATGGGTATGTTGGCACACGCCATTAATCCCAGCACTGGGCAGACAGAGGCAAGCAGATCTCTGTGATTTCAAAGTGAACCTGGTATGCACTGAATTCCAGGACAGATAAAAGTTACACAGAGAAACCCTGTCTCAAAATATGTAAAAATAGAAGTAGAATAAATAGAGTAATAAAAAAGCCATGTAAAGATGGAAAACACAGAGAAATTTTGGATACTATATGCGCTTCTGTTGTCTTTAAATTATTTGATTGCTGAGAAAATAACTACTGATAAAAGAAATGCTGCTGGATTAATTCAATTTATATATTTTAAAAATGCTTTGACTCCAAAATTTAAGCCTAAGGACAAGTTACTGGGGAAAAGGATTTCTATTTTTGTTTCCACAGAAAATAAAAAGCTATGGATTCTTTCCAGACTTATATGGTTTGATCAAGGCAGACCCCCTGAAACAGCTCCCCAGGTGATCCAACATTCAAAGCAATTGAGACAAACCCTTGCAGACCACAGCCAAGATTTCTGCATCTTCTTTGGACCCCCATGACAGCGCCCTCTACCAGCAGGAAGTAGTTTGGAAAGAACGACACCCAAATTCCCAAATATTGTTTATAAATGTTTGTTTTCATTTAAATGGGCTTGGTTATAAATGGTTATAACCACAAGCAATCATTTTAAAGGTAAAAAGGGAATTATGGTATAAATATGAATACTTTGCTTCGGAATGGAATTTCTTTTATTGATACAATTTAAGGTCAATTTTATGATATGTATATTTCTCCTCTTGTTTAGTTATTGTGTTTATATAGCTCATTGGAAAATGTAATGTATAATTTAGTACAGATTATAGAGAGTTACCTATGATAATGAGAACTTATAGTTAAGTTAGTTAGGATTTCTAGATATACAGAGATGTATTTGAGATGAATAGGCATTCTTCAAACCTTTCAAAGACCTACAGAATATGGCATTTAAAATGGTTTTCTTGACAGTGAGGCGCAACTGCTCCTAGTAACATCACCTGCATCAGAAAGTAAGATGGATATCGAAGCAACATGTTATGGAGTTTGCTTCTAATATGGCAAGACTAACTATTTGGGCAAGATACTGCTCTTCTGGACTGTTTGACTTTATGTTGTAGAAACTGGACATGCAGGACCCACAAAAAGATGACTGCTGATGCAAGATGGACATTGCTGCAGGGTTTCTGCTTCATGGAAGAGGCTGCCAGACAGCCAGACAGTCTACAGGACACAGAGAAAAGTGACTGACAAACTGCCATTACAGGTGGACAGTTTAAAGTTTCCTGCCTTGTTGAGGAGTCTGGACACACACTATGGCCTATGGGCTGAAAATGGAACATTACAGAAGAACTTTGGGTGACTGACCAGGCAATGAGTTGTCTCTGTCATTTCTAGAGTTTATATATTATCCTTCTGTGGTCTTTGATGGAGTTGAAGACAGGTAGTTATAATTATAGTTTCCCTTAGTTAGGATTAAAGATAAGTTACATATAGGACTTTAGACTCACAAAGATAGGATAGATGATAATTTCTTTAAGTCTTACAAAGTGTTAATGGACTAAATATTGTTAACTGTGATTCTTATTTGATAACTGTTGTATGGTATATTTTGCTATGTTAAGGTTAAACCCCTTCTTTTACTTTAGACAGAAAAGAGGAGATGATGGGAGATGTTATTCTGTATATATGTTTCTCATACTGGTTAATAAACCTCTGTGGCCAATAGGAAACAAGATAGGCAGGGCTAGGAGGCCAGGAGGAGGAGAGAGGAAGTAGTTGGAGTCTACATGTAGCTCAGGGAGGAAGGAGGACGCACGCCGTGGCTCCCCGATAAGACGACCACGTAGAAATACTTAGATAAGTAGAAATGGGTTAATAATTAAGACAGAGCTAGCCCATAAACAATAATGGTAACTGGCCAACAGGGTTGTATCAAATACAGAGTCTCTGAGTGTTATTTGGGGCTGGCGCGGCTGTGGACCCAGACTGGCGGGCTGGCGGGCTGGCGGAAACATACACGCTACAGTGCTTAGCTGATCAGAACAAACTCCACTCATAAAAGTTTATGGAACACATGGAATACTGACTCCAAGGTGTTCCTGTCCATTTGTGCATGAGCAGAGGACTGGAAGTCAATCCCCCTGATTATGCAAAGATGAGATGATAGCAAGAATTACTGACAGGCTGGTAGGTTTGAATTTCCCACATCAAAAGTGGTGAATTGTTTCCTTTATGTTCTGTGACAAATGAGCCACCTAGCTACTTGTCCATGCAGAGAAGTTTAAAACCAGCAGAGGAACAGACAAGAGCACTGATACTGGTGAAAAATGATTACAGTCACCTTTCACTGTAACCGTTTCTTTCATTATAATTACATGCTTTTGTTGTTGTTAAACATGTTCCATTATATTCTTTTCTTATTAGTAAATTTCGCTCTTTTATAATGTTATACTTTGTGTTTATCCCTACCTTCTCCTATCTCCTTCCCACCCCTACTACCCTAGTCCTCCCTATTCATCACTTTCCCCTATTCACTAGTATTAATGCTCTTTATTTTCCCAGAGAGTTTCATTAGATCTGTCTATGTGAGCCTCAGCTTGGAACTAATCATCAGAGCCCAGTGAAAGCACAAAGATGTATACAACTAGATAAACCCATTTTCTTAGAATCTGTTTGTTGCCAATATGTCAGCAGTACATGGAAAGGCCACATGAGTGCCTTCACTATTTTTAACTGTATGTTAATAGGACCAAGATTCCTTGGACACAGTGTCAGTATACACTGTATATACACTATATACAAATTTATGAATTTGTGATTTCTGTGTTCATACCATGCTTATAAAAATGGAATTTTGTAGGTTTTCTCCACATCAGTGTAATATCTAGGGCTTACTAACAAATACTGTACTAAATTACATTTAAACAATGAATGTCCCATTTATCTAGAAATAAATTTACAACATCTTTTTTGATATTTTTATTTTAATTTTGAGATTATAAGATAATTGCATCATTTCTGATGGCTCTTTCGACCTTCTAAACCCTCCCATATAGTCCTCCTTGATATCTTTCAAATTGAAGGCCTAATTTTTCATTAATGGCTGTTATAAACACACATGTATATGTATATACATACATACATACATACATATATAAATATAGCCCACTCAGTCTATAACATATCTATAATATATGACATGTATGTTTGTTTTCTAGGCCAATTATTTGATATTGAATAGTCAAGTGTATTGTATAGAAATTAGTGTGTTTTTTCTTTGGGAAGACTGTTTCTCTCATTCTCAGAAATCCTTGATTGCCTGTAGCTCTTTGTGTGGGGTTGAGGTTGTTTAAGACCTGCAACCCAAGAGGAAAACCATGCCTGGTACTTGAATCCTAGCCAAACTTCCAGGCTTAGTGTAGAAGAACCTATAACAAACATATTTTTAAAGCAGGATAATCCCTAGCTGCATTCTAAATTTTTATCCTATGTCCACATACTTCACACTTAAGAAAGTGCAAGTGACGGAGACCAATACATGAAACCAAAAACGAATTAAAATCCAGAGTTGTGGAGCACATCTCAAATGCATACATCAACAACACAACCCTCACACCTAAGGATCAGGTAGAACTTCAGAAGAGATGGGAAGATCTTGAGAGCAACAGGAAAGTTGAGCCAACAGATGTTCATATAAAGTATCATCACTGTAATTGCCTAAGCATAAGCTGAGCAAGGGAAACAAAAATAAACATCGATGGTGCAAAGTCCACAAGTTTTCAACCCTACACAAAGATAATTTTAAGATATGTTAGTTTTTATGTGTGTGCATATGCATAAAACTTATGCATATGCAGGTATGTATCATACATGAAGATATAATTTTGAAGAACATACACATTCAGATATATAATACATAAATACATTATGTGTAATGACTGAAAATGATATGAAAATATCAATTGTGACAGTTTCCTATCTTTAATTCATAAATAAATGAAAATAGCTGGTAACTACTTTTATGGAGACTTCAATCACTGTGCTAAGGTTTGCATTTTATTACTTACTTTATATAAATAATTTTGCAGGGATTGATGTTAGGTTTCCTGCCATCAATACTATAAATGTCTTTTAGAAATGTTCCAATGTATCAGATATTCTACAAAATAATAAGAAACGGAGATGTATCATCCCATTTAATCAGAATCAGAAGGTAGATTTTTAACAATAGTAATATTGGCCACAGCTGTTGTATCAATTGTTCTGACAGAATTCAGCAAATATGAAGTTAGTATTCATGTGAAGGAAAAATGAAAATCTAGTCATTTGCTATGTGGTAAGAGAATGTAAAAATACTATGAATCTAATAAGGTAATTTATTTTGTAGATTTATTTATTTTGTGTCACTGAAATCTTGCTTAGCTTCACACTATGGAGTCACAAAAGGATACAAATGTTAGATTTGATACAGAGCAATTTGAAAGGTATGAATCACATGAGAGGACTTTAAGGGAAGAGAGCTGAAAGGGGGCAGAGAGAAGAAGAAGATGGGAAAAGTAATAGTCTCTATTAATTAAAACATTTGAATAATGAATTTCAGATCCAGAGCTATCTGAAGAACAGATTTTTGAGTTGGTGATTGTTATTTTCATACAAGACAAATATCTTTACCTCACACACTGGATGGAACAAACAAGCTGCTGGGTGTGTAAAGGCATCCTAGCTAAGTCCTAGGAACAGATAAATGCATAAATTCCACTCACTAATTTTTACTGATTAAAAATTAGCACCTGTCCTTGGGGAAATTTAGGAAAAATGTTATTTCTAATATTATTCAAATGATTTTAAAAATCAGCCACAAATGGTGAAGTGGTTAAAGTCGGTCTTCTAGAAGCAAAAAATGTAGCCTGTCTTATGACAAATATTTCTTCTGTTAGGTCATATTGACTTGTAACTAAGTCTGTTCTATTTCCTCCTCCCTTACTTTCATGTTTTTCAGCACTGGTATCAACTTCCAATCCTCTCTCTCTCTCTCTCTCTCTCTCTCTCTCTCTCTCTCTCTCCATCTCTCTCCCTCTCTCTCTCCCTCTCTCTCTCTATCTGTCTCTCTCTCTCTCTTCCTCTCTCTCTCTCTCCATCTCTCTCTCTCTCTCTCTCTCTCTCTCTCTCTCTCTCTCTCTCTCTCTCTCTCTCTCTCTCTCTCTGTCTCTGTACCATGAAAATACTATGGTATTTTTACCTAGAATATTAAATGCAACTTTTTCTATTTATTTGTTTCAGCATAATCACTGATTGCATCCCTCCCAAACCATAAAGTTCTGGGAATTATAAATTACATTAGTCTGTACATTAAAATTATGGCTATTTTGAGTATACACATATTGTTACTGATATATAATTTAACTCTATTTGGGTTTGAATATGGAGAATTTTGAAAAGTAGAGTTATCTTTTATAAAACTGAAAATGTATCTAGAAGGATGGTTCAGTGGATAAGAGCATGCACTGCTCTTGCAGAAGAATTCATTCCAAGCATCCATGTTGGGCAGCTTAAAATCACTGGTCAATGAAGTTCTGGAGAATCCAACACCTCTGGCTCTTCAGGCACCTACTCTCATGTTCACATGTTTAGACACAGGATCACACACTTAATAATATTTATAATACTAATAAGTCCTTAGAATTTAAAGTTATTTATCCATCATACTGTTCTTATCTCTAAAAATATTCTAAAAACTTATGAAAATATGTTTTCATTCATCTAAAAAACTGTATTCACTTTATTGAACCAGTAAAAGCCTGAGAGAATGGATCTCCTAATCACTCTGAATTGACTACCAGCCAATATATATGAAAATAGAAACACCATATTGTGTAGAGTGCTGTGAAGTGCCATGCCTTAAAGATGGTGCTGGCTTCCACCTTCCACCTCCCCAAGGGTGAGCGCTCTCTGGCGTAAACAAGCCCTTATTTGGTTAAGTCTGTTCAGCCTGTCTGCTTCCACTTTAGAGTAGCCTATCTGCAGGGTCCACATAGCAAACTGGGGTTGGTTAGCACACGGGAATTTAGCCCTATACTGGGGTTCCCCAGGGTCCCGCGGGTCAGAAGAACATGTTTCAAGGATCCTGATTAAAACTGCATGAAGAAGGTCTTCCCTGAGTCTAGTCTTCCTTGCTGGCGAGGGTAGGCACCTTACAAATGGCAGCCTGTACTTGGAATCTTCAGATCAGGACTTCTTACAGTCAGGGCAGTCTACTGGAAAGTCCCAGGTAAGTTGGTACCATGCTAAAGTCCTCAGTAAAGAGGCAATAAGGTCTCTGATAAGGAGCAATAAAGTCCCAATAAAGTCCCAGGTAAGTTGGGACCAAGCTAAAGATCACAGAAAAAAGTGGCAATAAAGTGTCAGAAATTGAGGGAGAGGTTCTAAAGAACCGAAAGTAAAAGTTTCAAAATGGGGACTTCTCAGTCTCATTCATTCAGGATCTAGTTTTGTCAAAGAAACTAAAAATAAAGAAAAGCACACTAGAAAGATTCCTGAGCAAATGTGATGCCATTGCACCTTGGTTCACAGTTTCAGGAGACCTCAAGGTAGCGTGCTGGGACAAGTTAGGCAAGGATCTTGATTTTGCTTGGGAACAAGGGATGCTAAATCCAGAGTCCGACCTGTTTGGAAGTTATTGTATAGCTGAATCGAAGACCAGAGGCACTGTAAAGAGGCGATGGAGAAAGGGAAAGCTGCTCTAAAAATGTTACAAGAAGAAAGATCAAAAGAGGTTGTGAGCACAGGAGAGTCAGGTATGGACGAAACAGATTCTGAGGAAGAATTGCAAGCCCTCATGGAAAAGGTTCAGAAACAATCTTTTAAGGGGCAGAGGGGGGAGGGAGAGGAGAAATGGCGATGTGGGAAGGGGAGGGACTCTTCTGGAACAATGCCTTCGGCACCTTCTCCTGATCAGACTGAGGAAGGGCGGGGCTGAGGTACAGGGCGATCCTTTCGCCATGAGGTCTGGAAAGCCTAACAAAATGACTTAAGTCTTGAACAAGAAAATCAGATTTCCATAAAAGCATGGAAATCATTACCCAATAAGGGAGAGGTGAGTGGTAATCTCACAAAGATTCTGCAAGGCCCAATGGAACCATTTTCAGATTTTATGGCCTGTTTGGTAGAGGCTGCAGGGAGAGATTTTGGCATTACAGCAGCCATAGTTCCAGCTATCTCTTTTGCAGTTGTGGGTTCATTCACGGCTGCCATGGCTATGAGCACATCGGTGCAGACAGCCTCTAAGCTAAATGAGTTGTCCAAGAATTTGGCTACCACCTTGGATGCTCAATCCACAATTGGTGCTCAACTAAAAGGAGGTTTAATGATTGTAAAACAAAGAATTGATCTGGTGCAGGAGCAAATAGATACCTTGTGGCAGCTGCCCAATTGGGATGTGAAATGAAATAACCAGGTTTGTGTGTTACCAGCATTCAGTATGAGAACTTTACATGTGCTGCTAATTTGTCACAACAGTTGTCTAGCTATCTTTTAGGAAATTTGTCTGTTGACTTTGATGACCTGATGGTACAGCTGCTAATGGCCATCGTCGCAATGAATTTGACACCTGTGGATGCGGGACTGGCTGCCCCATTGTCATCTTGGTTCCCGTTGCCATGGATCATCTGAAAGAGTGGGCGGGAATGGGAGCCATGGCTGTCCTCTTGTTGCTTATCTCTTTCATGGGCCTGTGGTGCCTTTGCAAGATGAGGTTTGCTCAGAAGCAGCATGCAGCTATGGTTGTCCAGGCATTTACAGCCATTGAGGCAGGACAGTCTCCCCAAGCATGGCTCGCAATCATGAACAAATATTGATCCTTCACGCTCAAGTTGTATAGCTTACCACTGCACTCCGAGTTAGCTCTGGAAGTGAGCAACTCCAAGAAGAGCAAGTGTGGTTGCATGTGGGTTGGTGTCTGAGGCCCCACCTCCAGGAAAAAGATGCTGAACGGGTGTGGCACTGACTTGGCTGACTACCAGGATTCAGGATCATTACAATGTCAACTGCTTTACTGGAGACCAGACCACTACCCTTGCCTGTTGCGTTATTAAAACAAAAAGGGGGAACTGTAGAGAGCCGCTAAGTGCTGTGCCTTAAAGATGGCGTGGGCTTTCGCCTTCCACCTCCCCAAGGGTGAGCGCTTTCTGGGGTAAACAATCCCTTATTTGATTAAGTCTGTTCAGCCTGTCTGCTTCTGCGTTAAAGTAGACTATCTGCAGGGTCCATGTAGCTCACTGGGGTTGGTTAGTGCAAGGGGATTTAACCCTGTGCAGGGGTTCCCCTGAGTCCTTCAGGTCAGAAGAACATGTTTCAAGGATCCTGATTAAAACTGCATGAAGAAGATCTTCCTGGAGTTGCGTCTTCCTTGCTGGAGAGGGTAGGTGTGGTACAATATTGTCTTTCTCCTGAGTTCAAACATTGTGTAATTTAAAGAGCTTTAAAAAAAAAGACTTTTTTTGTTATGAAAAATTTTAGCTGCACTTATTCTCCAAAACTGTTAGAACCTAAGTTAAGAATGTGAATATTAGAGCTAATTAGTTAATGCCAGCACTTAGATAGCTGGAATTAGCTTCATGTAAGTAGATAGCCTGTGTGAAAGCTTGCAAGTATCTTTTTAAAAGCCCTTCCACCTGAATCATCTTCACAGTTCATTCTAGCTGGAACTGAAATAAATGCTCAAGTATCATGTTGGGCTATTTATCCCTGTTCTGTTCTTATGCCCAAGGCTTCAATAGTAGACAGGGGCAAACCATGGAAAAAGCTTTCTTCAAATCTATAAATTGCTTTGGTTGTGACAGTTAACTGACAGGCCCCTGCTGGCCAGCACACAGAGCTAGGATCAGCTTGGTCAGCTGATTAGCTGTTTATGCTTTTGGCTGCTTACATATAAGGCAGATTATGTTACTAAAATTGAAAATGTATAATGTCTTCTTATAGTTTATAATAATAAATCACTAAAATGCTCAATTTTTGTTCAGAATGTTAAAAATCCAAAGTTCTTGATTATTTCTATTAGTCTACATCCTATTTCTCTAAATATAATTTGTTTTTTGTTTTTATTTTAATATTTTTCTTTGATAATTTTTTTCATTTAAATTTGCATCAAGCTTGTTTTATATGTCAATCTCATTTCCCTCACCCTCCCCACCTACCCTGCCCCCTCAACCTCCAACCCAACCCTTTCTGCTTCCCAGGGAGGGTGAGGCCTTCCATTGGGGATCTTCAAAGTTTATCATACCATTTGGAGCAGGGCCAAGGCCCTCACCCATGTGTCTAGGCTGAAAGAGTATCCATCTATGAGGAATGGGCTTCCAAATTGTATTAGTATACTAGGGATAAATACTGACACTATTAGAACTTATATCCCCTTCCACCATATTTACAGAATAACATATCCCATCACCTCCTCTTCCTGTCTAATATAAATAGAAGGGCTCTAACTTTAACAGAGTAAAATATATAGCAAGGCTGTTATCAAATGAGAACTATAGAACTATAGTTAACAATATTGAGTCCATTAACATTTAGTAAGATTGAAAGAAAGTATTCCATCATCTATCCTATCTTTGTGAGTCTAAAGTCTAAAAATAACTATAACCATAACTGTTTCAACTCTATCAAAGACCACAGAAGAATAATTTATAAACTCTAGATTTGACAGAGAAAACTAGCCTGGTCAGTCACCCGAAGTTCTGTAATATTCCATCTTTAGCCTGTAGACCATACTGTGTCTGGCAGATCTGCAATAAAGCAGGAAACTTTAAACTTTCCACCTGTATTGGCAGATTGTCAGTCACTTTTCTCTGTGTCTTTCAGAACGTTTGGCAGATTCTTCCATGAAGTAGAACCCCTGTAGCAATGTCCACCGTGTTTCAGCAGTCATTTTCCTATGTGTTCTGCATGTCTACTTTACAGAGCATATAGTAAAACAGTCTAGACAAGAACAGTGTCTTGCCAAAATGGCTAGTCTTGCCATATTGGAAGCAAACTCCGTAACGAGTTTATTTGATGACCATCTTCATTTGTGACACAGGTCGTGTTACAAAGAAGTTATGCCTCACAGTTAAAAAAAAATCCCTAAACCATTTTAAATGTCATATTCTGTAGGTCTTTGAAAGGTTTGAAGAATGCATATCCAATATATATATATTTATATATATTTGTATATATATCCAATATATATATATATATATATATATATTTATGTATAACATATATATATAGTTAGATATCCAATCTAACTATAAGTCTTGACTATTATAGATAAATATTTATAATTTGTACTTAATTATACATTACATTTTCAAATGAGCTATATAAACACAATACTTAAAAAATAGGAGAAATATACATATCACAAAATTGACCTTAAATTAGTATGAATAAGTGAATATCAATTCCAAAGCAAAGCACTCATTTCTACACCATAATTCCCTTTTTACCTTTAAAAAGAGATTGGCTGTGAACATTAACCATTTATATAACCAGCTCCATTTAGATGAAAACAAACATTTAGAGACAATATTTGGGAATTTGGGTGTCGTTCTTTCCAAACTTTTCCCTGCTGTTTGGGGATGCTGTAATACCATGGGAATCATAAGAAGACTCAAATCCTGGTGGTAGTCAGAAAGGCTGCCTCATCACAGCTGTTTTGAATGTTGAATTACCTGGGATATTGTTAGTCTGGAAGGAATCCACAATGATGGTACTAAAGGCATGTTCTACAACACCCAGATACTTTATTTCTTCTTCTTCTTCTTCTTCTTCTTCTTCTTCTTCTTCTTCTTCTTCTTCTTCTTCTTCTTCTTCTTCTTCTTCTTCTTCTTCTCCCCTCTCTCTCCTCCCTTCTTCCTCCCTTCTTCTCTTCCTCCTCCTCCTCCTCCTCCTCCTCCTCCTCCTCCTCCTCCTCCTCCTTGTTCTTCTTCTCTTTATTCTGTTTTAATTTTCTCACAAACTTTGGAGGTTTTACTTTATTTGACTCTGTATTTACTGTATAACTCTACCTTTTTCTAGCCCTGAATCTTTTATGTGCTAAACAACATTGCTAAAATTAAAGCTGCAGCTGTTTTAGCTGCTGTCTTTCCAAGATGGTGGGGGGGGTAGATGTTTACTGCCAGCACTAAGAGCTGAGATCACTGCCCTGGTCTATGCTGCCATCAAGCAGCATGCTGCTGGCTTGGTGATGTGGTCACTGACACTACTAGCTGCTTGTACACAAGATTCTTCTTTGGTAGCAAGGCCTCTTAAAGGAGCCCTATAGTTTTTTTGCCACTTACACTGGTGCATGAATATTCTCTTAAAGAAACCACAAGAGAGTCTGTCTGTCTCTAGAAAAACAGAGCCCACCTGAGAAAATGCTGCTAAAAAGAAGCTTTGCTTGTCTCTGTTCTTTTGTTTTTAAATCCCTTTTTAAGCTATTTTTCAAGTTTTAAGGGGAAGTTCTTATTACCCATGTTGCAGGCATCATTTTTTACAAGCACTTTCCAATAGCCTAGTCTCAGAGCCATAAATAACATGCAGGGACAGCGTATTATTTATGAACCTGTTGGCCAGTTACTAGCATTTCTTATTGACTAGCTCTGTCTTAAATATTAACCCATTTCTATCAATCTAAGTGTTTCCATGTGGTTTATCTTACCAGAGAGAGAGACTCCTGACCCTTCTCTCACATCTTACATCTTGACTCCTCTCTACTAAATCTGTCAGAATCCTCCTTGTCTCCTAGTCTGACATAACTTGTTTTCCTATTTGACAACAGTGCTTTATTCATTATCCAATAAGGGAAACATATTTACACAATGACATCTCAGCACAGGACTGACCCAGATCCCCTGAACGTGGGTGTCAATTAGCAGGTCTGGGTACCCTATGAGGTCTCTGGTAGTGGATCAGTATTTATCCCTAGTATACTAATGGACTTTGGGGTCACCTTCTACATAGAGAAGAAGCTATTTTAAATTAAAAAATATAGCATGTGCTTCTTCATCTATGTCATAAAAGAGGAAATTACTGCAAAAATCTAAGGGTCGGAGACTTATTTTGAACTGGGAACTGTACAACCTTATCAGATGCCTACTTTATCTGCAACCTAGGCTAAGAAACAGTGCTTCTACAGAAGGCATGTGTTGAGATCAGCATCTTATATGATAAACAAAGTGGCGATGGTTAACATTGAACATTATCTTTATTGGATATAGCATCTGCAAGGGGGCTTCCAAAGAGGAGGGACCAGGACAAGACCTTTTTCTGAAAAAGGGCGGTGGCAGCAAACAGATGAAGGCTCCTAGACAGAGCAGGGTCAGAAAACCTTAGAGAGCCAGAATCTCAAAATCTTTCTGTCTTTCTCCATCTTCCTCTTTCCTCTGGCTCTCCCACTTCCTACCCTGTGTCTTTTGGCTGCCATTGCACGAGGTGCTTTGTTTTGCCACACTTTCATCAACAAGCCATACTGAAAATTTGCAGAGGCCTGTGTAAATTTTTCCTCCCTTGCGATCGATTATCATTTCAAGGAGAAATACAGATACTATAGAAGGCAGAACATGAGTTGGGACAAATGTACTGACATCTGCCTTAGGTTTATACATTTAGTTTTATGCACAGACCTTTTAAATTAAAGAGTCTATCTATGTTGTACATTATGTTCTCCAAATCATTCAAAAGAAAAAAATTTCTGTTTCACAAACTCTTCAAAAACATAGAAAATTAAGGAATGCGGTATCTTTCCTTTTTTGTTCTCACAATTTAAAAAAAAAGCTAAGTGTGTGTGTGTGTGTGTGTGTGTGTGTGTGTGTGTGTGTGTGTGTTTGTGTGTGTGTGTGTACCTGAAGAGGTAAGAAACAGATGTTGGAACCCCTGGAGATGGGATTATAGGCAGTGGTGATCCTTCAAATGAAGATGCAAAAAATCATGCAGGTCCTCTGGAAGAACACAGAATGCCTTTAAGACAGCCATGTTACCTTACTTTCTATCATTAACAAAATTGCACAAGAATTAAAATGGAAAATGGCAGGCAATTCTCATTCATGAACACAAGCCCAAAAAATTTGAAAGTCATTACTAGTGAATTGAACTGGGAAGGATAATTAATAAAATTAATTAATAAGGTGATAAAATTAAACTTGAGGGTAGTAAAACACTTCATTAAAGAATGGAGAAAATAACATGAATTTTTAAGTACTGCCTCAAAATTATGAGAAAAGAATAAAAGATTAGATAAAGACCATGATTTCTGGAGTCTAACAACAGATATTTCCTTGATGGGTTAATACTGAAGGTTTCAGAAGGATGTGCCTTTTCATGTCACTTTAGCTACCTGTGCCTTGCAAAACACATAGTTAGGATATTGCCTTCCGTGCTTTTCATTATGAGAAAATTTCACTAGTGAGAGGAACTTAAATAGGGAATCTGTTTCAATAACTATTGGGTTCATTAAGACTTATTGTAAAAATTCCAGTAGTAGTATGGTAGATAGAAATTACAAGGATAAAAATGAAAAGTAGTGTGCTTTTGGAAAGAATTATTCCTGCTGTTTCCATTGTAAAAGTGCATCCATCGATAACCATCATGGGCTCAGCAGTTAGATCATATAAAATATGATGGGGTAATGAAGGCAGAGATTTGCCTCTGGCTATACAGTTTGCTACCTTTTAGCCATTATGGTTAAACCATCTCAGTAAAGAAGTCTGTGTTGCTGAATCATGCACAATACATCCTCATAGTACAACTACTTCACTAAAATGATTAAGCAAGCATTAGGATAGGTAGTAAAAGAAAATAAATCAACTTGTTCACCTAATACTTGAAATCATCCAGCACAGCAAACCTGCAACATTGCAAGACACATGGTTCATAAATATCATAACTAAAATATCAGGAATACCTCTGCAATTCAAGTGAAACCCATGTATGCACTTTTCATATTCAGTAACTTCCCAGTCCTTTAATTATTTCTCCTTCTGGACACTAGAACATTGAACCAGATTGTTAAGCAATGCTCACTAAGTGACTTAGTTTTACCTCTGACTATGTCCCCCTTTAAGTAAAATTCACTTACTAGCAATTGCTCTTAACATAAGAGTAATTCTAATGAAGGAATAATAAATTATAGTAAAATTTAAATGTCCATAGAATAAAACACAGTAAAGAATTTATGTATATATTTGTACAAAATCAGATTTTCACTTTTAGTGTAGTATCTTATTAAGAGAAAACTCTAGCTATCAAACAAATGACAGTGTTTGTGACACAGAATCCCTTACAAGAATGAAGAATGAGAACTGGTAATGACAATTTCAACAAAAGGACACAAGTAACTGGAGAAAGTCAAAATAATCAAAGTGTATTATTATCTATCAAACAGCTACATTATTTAAGTCCATTAAAGGACAGAAGAGATAGCTTAAAAGTTATGAGCACTTGGCTGCTCTTTCAGAAAATATGGATTCAGTTGCCAGCACCACCTGGTGGCTCACAATCGTCTCTAACTCAGTTCGAGGTGATCTAATAACTCTTATGAGCATGCAGGTTCCTGAACATATGTGGTATACATACGTACACTTGGATACACACACAAGTACACATAAAATAAAAAATACTTATAAATTTATTCATTGAAGTGACAATAAAGACAGTGCTGATCAATGCATGCAATATCAAATGGTTGCTATAAGCAGGTATAGATTTCATCTCAAATACACTAAGGAAGTCTATATTGAAGCTATTCCAAGGAAACACAACCTCTACCAAGAGAGGTGTTTCTAGAAAAATCTTTTCCTTTCTCTATAATTTCTCACTGGAGAAAATGGAGGAGTAACACTTGACTTTATTTAGAAGAAAATTAAAATCCTTCCTTCATCTTGAAGCTATCTCCATGTACAAGCACACATCTTTCATTTAGTTTAATTTCTGAAGACTGGAAAAAACAAATGTGCCACTGCCTTTGGGGTGTACATTTGCCTATAGGAAGGAACCTAGAAAAATGAGAGGCATAAATCATTGTCAAGTTGAAACATGTCTAATATTGTTAGTCAAGAGAAAGCATGTGTGCATATGTGTGCATATGTGTGCATGTGTGTGTACATGCACACACACAGATGCACAGGTATTTACCTAATGATATAAACACCATTCCCTTTATAAATGAACCTGAGCACCTTAGAGAAAAGGAAAAGTTGTCAACAGCAGAAGGCTTTAAATTAACGGAAAATGAAAAGCGAGCTGTGAAAGAATTCCTGTGTCACCACCCCTATCCTAAGTTAAAGATTTGCGAAGAGATATAGACCTACAGCAAAGGATGCCCTTAAAAGACATATTTGCATATTTTCATAATATATTCAAATAAGACCACATGAATAAAAGTAGTTTTGCTTTAGAGTATAATAAAAAGCAGTATGTTTTAAAATATATAAAATCATCTCAATACCTTTGTAAAATAGTCTTAAAACATTGAAAAAAAGTGATGGTTAATAGACTTAAGTAATTTTTCGAAATTGCACATGTAATCAGTGTGCAATTAGAACTTGGCTGTTCCTGACTATGAGGCTCACATATCTTCCACTACACCAGACTGCTTCATGAGGTTCACTAGACTGTGAAGATAACTTTAATTATTCTTCTGCATTACAAAATAAGCATATATATATATCATATATATATATATAATACACATACATACATATACAAGTGGTGTGAGTGTGTGTGTGCATTTGTATGAACAGACATACAGAGGCCAAATTTTACCAGCTAGTATCTTCTTCAAATGGTCTCAACCTGATTTATTTCAGGCATTTTTTAAAATTTAAATTAGAAAAAATATCTTGTATTACATATCAATCCCAGTTTCCTCTCCCTCCCATTCTCCAATGACCCCACTGACCCCCATCCCATCCCTCTTCTGCTCCATAGAAAGGGTGGGGCCTTCTATGGGGGTATCATCAAAGTCTGTCACATGATTTGGGGCAAGGTCTAGGCCCTCCCCTATGTGTCTAGCTGAGAGAATATCCCTCTATGGGCAGTTGGTTCCCAATTTTCATTCATTAGTACACTAGGTATAAATGCTATTCCATTACCAGGAGCCCCATAAACTGCCCAGTTCTCCTAACTGTCACCATGTACAGGGGGCCTGGTTCCGTCCTATACTGGTTTCCAAGCTGTCAATCTAGGGTTCATGAGCTCCCCTTGTTCAGCTCATCTGTTTCTGTGGGTAGCCCCAGCATGGGCTTAACCCTATTGCTCATTACTCGTCCCTATCTAAAACCTAGATGTCCCTCACCTGAAGAATGGATGAAGAAAATGTGATGCATTTTCACAATGGAGTATTACTCAGCATAAAAAAAAAAAAAAAAAAAAAAAAAACGGAATCTTGAAATTCACAGGCAAACGGATGGAACTAGAGGAAATCATCCTGAGTGGGGTAACACGGTCACAAAAAGACAAATATGGTATGTACTCACTAATATATTTATCTTAGACATAGAGCAAAGGATTACAAGCCTACAATCCACATCTCCAGAAAAGCTAGGAAACAAAGACAACCTTGAGAGAAATACATGATTTTCTAGATAAGAAGAAAGGGAAACAATCTCCTGGGAAAATTGGGAACACAGGGGTGGAGAGAGAGAAGAGGGAGTTAGGAGAAATAGAAGGACAGAAAAGAAGGAGGGAGGAAGACGTGAGGGACCAGGAAGATTGAGTTGGGGAGGAATAGAGGAGAGAAAGAGAAGAGATACCTTAATAGAGGGAGCCATTATAGATTTAGAAAGAAATCTGGCACTAGGGAAATGTCTGGAGATATACAAGGATGACCCCAACTAATAATCTAAACAATAGTGGAGAATCTATCATAAATTCCCACCCCCTATAATGAGATTGATGGCTACCTTATATGCTGATAGAAACAGAAGTAGAGACCCACATCTAAGCACTGAACCTAATTCCTGGTATCAACCTGATTTTTTTTTTTTTAAGGTAAGATGTATGCTTGAGACTGGAGCTCACTGATTATGCTAGGGTGGCTGGCCAGAAAGCCCCAAGAATCTTCCTGTCTGTGCCTTTCCAGTTCTACAGTTATAGGTACACTCTAGACATATTTTTTTTTCATGTGAGTGCTGGGGATCCCAGCTGATTTCTCTTCTGCTTTTATCAGGTACTTTGCAAACTGGGCCATGCTCCCAGAGGCCGGGAGCTTTTAAAGCATAGTGTCCACTGATGAAATATTCCTATATCAAATAAAACCCATGAAGACATTACATTTGATGCAATGAAGGTAAATTTTGTGGAGCTCCCGAGTCCATTCAAAGGACATGTTATTATCTCTGGTAACAATTACAAAGGGAATAAGGAGATGCTGAGCACATTTAATTCTGCTGTGAAGCTGCACTGAAGGCAGTATCCTGAACCAACCTTCCAGGACATAAATATTTCCCAAAGCAGTGCAGATTCCACGCTCGGAAAGCAGATTCCCCTATTCCATGGGGGTATAAGAGTATCTTACATCTCGGTCTGCTCAAGGCAGAGAGCATGATGAAGTGGTGTGGCACCGAACTTTCTCATGTTGGGTTTCTGTTATTCTGAAACTATGCACAACGCTGTTGACTTCAGTGAGAAGACAGATTTCTATCACTGAACAATGCAGATAAAAACCATCATTTAATGTTATAGAATTATTATGGAAATAACTTGCAACGTTATAAAAAGACTTAAGAAACTGGATGCACACTGTTCAATTTCAGACAGTTCCTTTTCAGGAAGATTTGAGACAGCTCCATTTCCCCTTAGTCCTTTTGTCTGTCCATCAAATGACTAGTGCTTGGGAATTTCTCTTCTGTGAAATACACACACACACACTCATAATAAACTGTGTGTACATATGTATTATATATTATACATAGTATACAATATAATTATTATGTGATTGTAAATTATACATCTTTTAATGCACGTGAGAACACATGTATGTAGTATGTAATGCATATATAAACACACACAGAGTCTAAGTACAAGTGGTTCACAATGTGGAAACAAGGATGAAAATCTGTAAATTATTATGACTATAACAGAGGGTATAGACAACAATGTTAGCAGATATAAATATGACAAAAATAATAAAGTTATTATGCACTAAGGAGTGATAGAATTTTTATGTTATGATAGGGCAGGCTGAGAATTCATAGATTATTAAGGGAGTTACCTGCCAAATTAAGGGCCTTTTTGTAGTCAATAAAGAATGCCAGAATCATTTAAAATAAAACAGAGCTTTTGTACTTTAAACTGTCTATTTTATGGAAATGTTGCCATGGGAAATTAAATATCTCAGTGTAATAATCTATCTTAACAGAATCCATATTGGATCAAATTAACTAAGTATATAATCATAAAATCACCACTAACCCACCCCTTTGTTTTCTGTTTAAGAAACTGTTGTATAAGCTATTGAAGTTGCATAATAGGGATACTGATAATATTATTATGTCTATATAAAACAACGGATACTCAGTTAAATTTGAGTTCAAATAAATATTTTAATTAAACATTTAACATAAGCATGTCCTAAGTAATATCCAGGACATATTTCCAGTTACATATGTTGCTTGTTTGCTATTCAAATGTAAACATGGATCTATCCTCAGGATAGGTTTAGATGGGGATGGTTAACATGGATACAAATGACGGGATCAGATGTCCCCTCATTTCTCTTCACTTAGTTGGTGGTCACAGCTAACATTTATGGAAATTTTGCCCAGCCATCATCTAAATACTTTGAATATTGTACCTTGGGGGAAGATGCAAATGTAGAACAATTTCCAGTCTTTTGTAAGCAGAGGCAAAAACATGAATGACTATCTTGAAGAAGAGATACTCTTAAGCAGTAAGGAGGCACACATTCTGTGAGAAGATCCCAATCTTCACTTCGTTTTCAGGCATATAGAAATATATTTAGAAGTAGTCTTTACTTGTTTATATGCTCATATTTGGGGGAAGGAAAGACAGGGCTAAAGAACACAAGCTGAGGACCCAGACTGTTTTACACAAAGCGTCAGCTCCCCACAAGGAAACTAAGAACAGAACTAAGAGGCTTCTAGGTAGTATCTGTTTGCTAATTTATTAATACACTGGTAAGTACTTGATCAACATCAATGGGGCACCCATTGAGAAGCACTTGGTAACCAAATGTAGTCAGAAAGTAGCAGAGCCTGATGCTATTCAATAATGAAAGACACCAAACCAGGATCTTCCTAAGCAAACATAACAGATATTCAAACTCTTCAGCCCCAAAAACATTTTTTTCTGATACAGATATATGACTTATTTAATAAAAGTAATTGATTTACTAAGTTATATGCAAATTGATGATGTTCTAAAAATACTGTACGTTAGTATCTTAGCATAACTTTTAATATTAAAATTTTTATTGCTGATTCAAGTGGTTTAGCAAATTAATTACCAACATACATTTAGAAAGTAAAGCGCACAGTCATATTAGTAATTTTGTTAATGTTATCTCTGCTCATTAAGAAAAAAAAAACCCCAAAACAAATATTTTGGCCAAGTGTCCTGAATTTCAGGAATGTTAAGTTTGGCATAATACCACATATTCAGAGACAAATTCCACTGGCACAGAATACTTCAGCTTAACAAAATTATAATTATACAAAGATATTTGAAATGGATGAAGTATTTCTTGCCAGAACATGAACATAATGCATGCAACTTCTGTGACATCATCTTTCCTTTATACTCAGCAAAGTGTGTTTGCTTAATCCTTTATTTTTTCCATGAAATTATTCACTATAATGATAAAATGAGAGGAGGGAAAACACAAGATATGAAGTATATGAAGTGTATATATATGCTTTTTCCCCCCTCCCTCCTCCTCAGCATTAGGTGTATGAGAAAACCATAGTTTTTCCATTTTGAAATTTCTTACATTTTTATCAATTTAAGTTTGTGCCAGAGTCCTCTAGATAGGTTTCATTTTCTCCTACACATTTGTCTATTACTGTGGAAAATCCATGCAACAACATCATCATCTCCCTCCGATACAGATGCACCCTCTAAACTTGAGCCTGTACCTCAGTGAATTCTACTGCTTGTCCTCGAAAGACCCTGAAAAGATCATTTTATTTTTGTCCCTTAGTGTTCCTTACAGAGGAGATGAGAGCACTCAGTAAAGAATAGGATTTCCCTAGCCATGCCCCATTCCTTTGAAGCAAGTTAAATGGAGTGAAGAGGCTATCTCCACGATGCCTATTTCAATGCAACTTGTCTCAGTCAGCATTAAGTAACATCTCTATTAGAGCTCATGATACTGTAGGTGGTAAGAAGTCCATTTATATGATACACTGCAGGTTAGTCATTTCTGCTTTCATCTCTGCTTTAGATAGTTCAAAGAGCATGCTCTAAATGAAAGAAGCAGTATCTTTCAGTAATTGAGGTCATATTTTCTGCATGTTCCCCAAAATCCATTGTCTTTTAAAACATGTTTCTGATCATTTAAACATCCAAATTTAATTCTTTGTTTCTTAAATGCTATGACACTTTTATTAAGTTACACTAATGTGCTAAAATTGGAGTGATTACGAATAATGAATTGGGGGATAAAAAGTCTTAGAAGCCTGGGTCTCCTTGTAGGAACTGTCAGTAATATATATATATATATATATATATATATATATATATATATATATATATTGTCAGAAAATATATATATTGTTATATATATATAACATATATATAGTATATGTATATATAGTATGATATGATACATATATGTATTATAGTATGGAAGTAAATTATATATTTTTATAATCAGTAATCATTGTGTATCTTTATAATAGGCATAGAAACTGAATTCCTTAAAATTACAATTTATCTTCCATGGATCATTATGTAGTTTGTTTATAAAGAGAAGCTGAAATTATTTCATCAAAGCTTTAGTTCCTAAAATAAATGAAGATACTAATTCATCAGTACTTTTTTTCATTTTCTTAATAATAACCTAAAAATATAAAAATAATCACCACTAACTGATGGGAGATGTTATTCTGTAAATAAGTTTCTCATACTGGTTAATAAGTAAAGCACTGTAGCCAATAGGAAACAAGATAGGTGGGGCTAGGAGACTAGGAGGAAAGAGGAAGTAGTAAGGAGGGGTCAGGATGTAGAGCATGGAGAAAGAAGATGCCGCTGGCGGCTCCCCGATAAGATGACCACATGGAAATACTTAGATAAGTAGAAATGGGTTAATGATTAAGGCAGAGCTATCCCATAAACAATAATGGTAACTGGCCAACAGGATTGTATCAAATACAGAGTCTCTTAGTGTTATTTGGGGCAGGCACGCCAGACCGGCGGCGGGCAGGCTGGCGGAAAACAGCAAGCTACAACTCTTCTAAAGAGAAGGCTGAGATAATCACATATTAAAATTTTCATGCTTCTATTCCTAAGGTCTCCATTTAACATCTGTTTAAACTTTACTTTGTTTAATTAATAATTGATAATGGGTTAAAGGAAAAGAATGTTGGATAATGATGAGAACACTTTGTTTTGGGCAATGGTGACAGACATTGGTTGTTGTAGGCAGACTTCCTTTAAACCACCAGCTCCCAAATAATGACACAGAGACTTCTTACTAAGTATGAAACCATGGCCTTAGCTTAGGCATGTTCCCAATTAGTTCTTAAAACTTAAATTAACACATTTATATTAATCCACTTTCTCCAACTGGCTTGTTACCTCTCCTTCATACTGTATGTCAAGAATCTACCATCTCAGATTCTTCCCCTGAGTTCCTATCTCTGCCTGTAAGTCCTGCCTGTTCTCTTATATCTAGCTCATGACCATTCAACACTCTAGTAAATCAACAAGAAAGTATCCTAGCCAGGCAAGGAAGATAGAGACCCATCTTCACACAGTATGATCAAATGTCCTGCAACAAACAGAAGACATTCTAACTATAAAAAAGTATTAAAAAGCTAGAAGTAGGAGAATGATTTATGAAGTATTTATTTATTTAAGGGATTGTAAATTATGAATTTCACATTGGAAATGAATCATTCCTTCTATTTCTGAAAAGTGTTTCAATCTCAGAATGTCTAAAATCATTTTTATCTTTCCATTTGGAGCTGACATTCTCCTATATTTTCCTCATAGTTAAAATTATCATGCACCCACTTTCACAAATAAAGACGTCATTGATGTTCTATTCTTTTCTTTTCACATCCCACATTGCTCTAGCCATGAATGCCAGATTAATGTAGATAGAAACTGCCTTTATCTTGCTCTCCACTTGCTTCTATGTACTAGGAAGGGCCAAGAGAGTCTTGTCACCAATCTGAGCTGAGGTCCACTTCACACAGACTTGACATCTATTTCCTCCTTTAATTTAAAATTCCTGTGTTCATACAATATATTCTGATTACAATTTCTTCCTCTCCTTCCCCTTCCAAATCCTCTTCATCTCTCCACCCCATTCAACTGAATTCTCTCTCTCTCTCTCTCTCTCTCTCTCTCTCTCTCTCTCTCTCTCTCTCTCTTTGTGTCTGTGTGTTGCACTCCTAATTATCTTTAAAAATACTCTATCAAAGAAATTTTATAATTACATTAAATATGAAACAAAATTTCATAATAATTACCATTTTATGATAACTACTGTAGAAATCAATCTATAACTAAACCATAGTTAGTCAATTTCAAATTTATATGGTTATCTTTTCATGACCTGTCTGTAACATCATTTCACTTTACCAGGAACTAAAGCTATATCCCACAGATAATGTCAGACCTGAGACTCAAAGTTCATTTCATGCCAAAATGAGTAATCACTAAACTTACAGTAGTGCTATACATTAAACATTGTTTTAAGATTCTGTTGTTTTTTCCCCTATGAAATTTTAAGATCTTAAGTAGAAATTCTGTATATTTTGCTATTATAAACAATATACCAGGTGTACTATAAAACAAATATTAAGTATCAAGGGGATATACACTTATACTTAAATGAATGCATTCACTAATAAAATGCTAGAAACAAGTTAGACTGTCAAAACAACTACTAAAAAATAAAGTTCATCTTATTTACTTTCAAGATCAAATTTTAAAAAAGTTATTACTATGCATTCATCAATCTTCAATAAAACATTAGTTTGCCCTCATTAAAATAATTAATGAGTGTAAGATAGACTAGTTCCTAAAATGTTAGTTCATAATAATACATAACCAGAGCTAAATGTCATTTTGAATACCAGAAAAATACATAAATCTACAACATTACAAAAGTCTATAAATGGTTCTTTAGATTGCTAACAAAATGAAAAAAATGGAGAATACAGATAAAATGTCATTGTTTAAGAAGAGATATCAAACACATGCATGATAATGTTTCTACCACTATATAATACTGACTGTAAAGTTTTAGAAATTTTATTTTATTTGTCTACATTTTTGTAAATTATCATAAGGAAAATAATATAGATGCACAGGCTAACATACATGGGGTAAAGGCCTGGTGTTGGTGGCACATGCCTTTAATCCCAACAGTCGGGTGGCAGAGGCAGTTTGAGGACACCGTGGTCTATGGAACTAGTTTCAGGACAAGCTCCAAAGCAAATACAGAGAAACTCTGTCTCAAAAACCAAAATAAAAAAAAAATACACAGGACGAGGTTATAATATGGGCTAATTAATAGATTTTATTTGGGGAGAAGTGACTTAGCTGCTCTCCATGACCCCACCAGAATAAAGAGAGCGAGCTAGGGTCCAGGACCCAGACCTAGCCTTCCCCAGGATATCTCACCACAATTCCCCTTTTAGTCTAAAGAAAGGATTTATGCTCGATAAAAAACTGTATACAAACACAAGAAAAGGAAATGTAGGAACACACACTTAAGACCATTGAAGCAACAAGAGAAAAAGGCAGGAACTACAAAGATATCCATAGGAAACATAATGTTTTTGCTTGTTTGTTTTGGTTTGGTTTTTTGCCTAAAGCATGTGATAAAGAAATATTGGCATGTATGGTTAATGCAATCTGTTAAATATCTAGTAACTGAGAACTCCCTAAACATAAGCAACTTAATATTTGGAAATCTAAATATATTTGGGAACTTTTTAAAAAGATTATACAAAGATTAAAAGATTATAATACAATAAGAGAGGTATTATCTACTCATTCTCATATTCACTCAACTTAAAGACTACATAGGAAAAAGGCATGGGAAAAGTAAATGAGGCAACTAAAGAAAAAAATGTCAAAGGTTGCATCTTTGTACTTTAGGATTAATGTTTGCTTTAAAGTTCTTAGCATTCTTACCAGGTCTTTTGGATATATGTTACAGCTGCTAACTAACTTGGTGATCTCAAGGACTCCTAACAGTGTGAGTGGGTATATCTCTGACTACTTTGCCTTCTCTTGGGAGACTTTTCTCCCTGCTCAATTGCCTCGTTCAATCTCAATATGAGGCCTGTTACCTTATCTTATTACATCTTGCTTTTTTCCTGTTTGGTTTAGGTTGTTGTCTCTTATAGACCTCTTCTTTCCCAAATAAGAAATAGAGGTGGAGTGAATCTGGGGGAGATGGGTTGAAAAAAAGCAGTCTAAATTCTCAACTAAATTAAACTTAATTCTCTAGATGAATAAGTATAAAGATGAAAAAGACAATTTAAAGCTGATGAAAAGCATAGAAAAACTTTTATATCTAGTAAAAAAAAAGGTATGACTTGAGAAAGAAAAGAGGGGTTTATGGGAGAGTTTGGCAGAAAGAACAGAGGGAAATAATATAATTATATTATAATCTCAAAACATAAGATAGATAATTTGAAAACATGAGTAAAGAGACAAATTGTGCTGGACACTTTTATGCCAATTTGACACAAGCTAGAGATATTTGGGAAGAGGGAAACTTATTTGAGAATAGGCCTTTACCAGATGGGCATATAGACAATTCTATAGTACTACATTGATTATAAGCTAGAAAGGACCAGCTAGCTCATCATGGGCATTGCTACCCATGGGCTGGTGGTACTTGATGTTAGAAGAGTACAGGATGAGAAAGCCAATAAGTATTTCTCTATGACCTCTCAATTAGAACATACTTCCTGGTTCCCTTCTTTAATTTTCTAGTCTAACTTCCCTCAGTGATGGACTGTGATATGAACCTATATCTTAATATAAGCCTCTTTCTGCTTTAGTTACTTTTTGATCGTGGTATTATATCATAGTAATAGAAAAACCCTAACTATAAAACAATCTATAGAATAGGAGAAAAATTTGGCTATTCTGCATCACCACCAGTCAGAGGATTAAGACTCAAAATATTGCCAAGTATGCTGAATAGAGTTCTTTGTTTATAAAACAGTACAAGTGATCAGGAAAACATGGGAAAATATTCACATAAGGAAAAACCAAACTAAAATTAAATCAAAATTTCTTATAACCCAAGTCTTGGGGGGAGATGGGGAGAGGAACCATAATCAGAATATACTATATAAAAAGAACATTTTTTATCATGTCTCTTATTCAGTTGAGAGCTAACTAGTACATTACACTATTAAGTAGGGATATACAAAAAGTAGCTCAAAGGCCTGGACTTTAAGGTTTAGTAAGATATGGAAACAGCAACTACACACCAAATAACTCTGGTGCAAATGTGGCTTAAAAGAAGTTTCTAGAAGAAATGAGAACATGAAATTTAAACTAAACTAACATTTGGGTTTTTATTATTATTTAACAAGCTTGTTTTACATGTAAATACCAGTTCTCTCACCCTCCCATCTTCTCCTCTATCCCTCCCAACCCTTGTCCCACCCACTATCTGCTCCCCAAGGAGGATGAGGCCTTCCATGGGGAGTATTCAAAGTCTGTCATATCATTTGGAGCAGGGCCCAGGCCCTCCTCCATGTGTCTGGGCTAGAAGAGTATCCCTTTACATGGAATGGGTTCCCAAATTCCATTTGCATAGTAGGGATAAATAATGATCCACTACCAGAGGCCCCATAGACTTCCCAGTCCTCCCAATTAACACCACATTCAGGGAATCTGGGTCGGTCCTATGCTAGACTCAGCTATCAGACTGGCGTCTTTGTTCAAGTCAAGTCCCCCTTGACCAAGATGGGTTTCTCTATCTTGGTCTTGACCCCTTTGCTGACCACTCCTCCCTGTCTGCAACTGGAATTATATGCTTCCCAGGGAAGTCATTGTTGTTTTATTTCAGTGGTAAATATTTAAGGAAGTGAGAATAAGAGCAGGGCACAGCTTTCTGTTTTATGAAGTAACAAGTTGCAGATTCATAAAAATTGACTAATTGCAATCTAATCGGTATATTAAAGGAAAAATATATGTGAAGAGAGAATTTAGATAAGGTATGGCAGATTTAAAATACTTAAAGCTTATACTTAAAGCTAAATTATAATGTGTAAAGTCACTGTAACAGAACTTCCTATAGATTATGAATTATTTACCCTTCTGATTATGTAGTTGACTGGAGCCACACTGACTGCCAGGTCTACCATCATGAGAAATTATCATATTATACTATGATGCTACACAGAAAAAACATGAAAAATCAATGCTTATATTGCTGTTGTGCCATCATAAAGTGAAACATAAGTCAAGTATTATAAATCAGAAACTGTCTTTAGTTAACAATTTTCATTCCGTCATTCATTCATCTATTTATTCACTTACTCATGCTTCAAGATGGCATAGAACACATTTGCCTTGTTTGAAAGCCAATAGAAAGTGGTAAGAGATCATAAGTACAAGATGAAAGAAGAAATGAAAAATAGGAAGATATTTACAACATGAGCAAATTCTTAATGTAAGACAAACATGTTTGTGATGAATGATGACAATAGAGTGCAATCTGCCTGACTCTGGACAAACCCACTCTCAAATGCATAGTAGGTGATGCTACCAGCAAAGAATATATGCCCTGAAAGTTAAGTAAAGTGATGCTTATTGATGTTATAGCTGTGAAAGACTAATTTTCATCACAGAAGTTTTCTTCCATATTTTTAATATAAATATACAAAAAATAATTGTGAAGTCAAGATAATAATAACACGATATGCATTTTGCAGATTTTTATAAACCTTATGGCATATTCTTTTGCCATTTTAGATGTATATGTCTTACCTACCTGTGCATGAATATTGGGGACATCCTCTGGAAGATGAGTAGCCTCACAGTAGGAACAGTGCCAAAGTACTGACTTCCATTATTATCTGTGAACTATTAATAATTCATAATTTATGGCTAAGGGCTGGAGAATACCTGCCTTCGCCATGCTAGAATTTTGGCTGGCTTGATCTATGGCAGGCTTTGTGTAGGTAGCCAATGATACTGTGAGTTCATGAGTGCTACAGATTTGCAGTATCTAGAAGAGAGCATTTCACTGCACTCCTCATCTTCTGGTTTCCACATTTTCTCTGTTTTTCTTCTGTAATAGTCCCCTAGTCTTGGCAGAAATAGAAAGGCAGTTGATAGAAGTGTCCTATTTAGAAATGAGGTGTCATTTTCTCCTTGACATATTTTTCCATGTGAGGAGTCTCACAACAAAGGCCCTTTAATAAATGTGTGTGATGTACATTGGGAAAGAGCCTCGAGCTTTGGCAGGAAAGTTTGTGGGAAAGCAACACCTTTTAAATTCTTTGTGTCTTTGGCTGAATTAAAAGAAAATAAAAGATGAATTCAACTTGTTTGGATTCTTTAAACATTTCTGTGATGAATAAATGAGATTATGTATCGAAAATTATTGATCAAAAGCAGGCATTCTGGTATTGTATAATTATTTACTAAGACATAAATCCTCATTGCATTAGATAACTTCAAATAATTCCCATATAAAGATATACCTGGCAATCTAGCATCATACACTGAAACTCATCTCAAACAAGTACACTGACTGAGCTAATAGAATGAGGTATAAAATTGAAATAAGTATCTAAAGTCCTAGTTGCTTGGCAGAATAATTTTGGGTAGTGTTAAAATCTTATTTCTCATTCATTTTTTATACATTTTATTGAAGGCATGATGTTCTACCAAAATAAATTCTGTTTTTCCTCAAATGTATCACTTTATAGAAAAAAATACTCTCTCAAAATTACATACAGTAATTTTATATTCTGTAATAAAAGTGATAAAATGCCATGCAATAAAAGTATACCTGACATTCAGTAAGGTTTACTATTTTTATTATGTTTAAATTTAAATATATTGCTTTTGTAGTTAATACAGCATACATTTATTTTTATGCATTAAGAACACTAAAGTTCAGTCACCCCTGCTAATCAAACTGTATAAGCACGCCAATAAAAGAGAGCAACTGTTAGAAAACACCATATACATGATTACTTACATGACAGGAAAGAATTGTGTTGCAATTCTAGAAAATGTGAGCCTTGGTATAGGGAACAACACAGCCAGGTGTCTTAAGGGCCCTTCCGATGATTGCAAACTGTTGTCCTGTTGTTTCTTCTCACAGGATGCCGAGAGCTTGTGTCCCTCACCCTTCTTTGAGAAACCAAACCAATCAAGATGGTACACGTTCAAAATCTCATATGAAACTACTTAATCACCTTGCAAAAGCCCCAAATCAAATACCATCACTTTGGTAATTAAGACATAAAGAAAAGGATTGTAAAAAAAAAAAAAACCACAATTTAGGCCACACAGAAATGTTACTAGTGAATACACAGAAAGTTTTATTTTCAGAAATCTCAACTCTAGTTTATATACCAAGTATATATGGATTAACCAAACACTTGATATATATTTTAAATAAGTTATTTGCACTATAAGCACATATACAAAGTAATTATCAAGGAAGAAAATAACAGACAAATTATAACTTATATGTTTGTATTGCATAAGATGTTACAGATGCCAAAGTGCATTGTGAGGTCCTATTTTATATAAATAAGAACATATCCCTGTTTTAAATCTTCACATTCATCCTTATTTTGATTCACATTTCAAAAGCATGTCCCTCATAATTGTAATGTTGTGCAAGATTATATACACTCTAAAGGAATAAGTAGACAATTGCCCTGTTCTGAAGTTTTGCTTCTTCAAAGCTGACATCAATATAGCCTGCCTTAATAAAGGACATTTTCAGTTGAGATCAAAGAGTCAAGCAATCTTTTTACTAACCATCTTCCTATTTAATCCTCTCCTTCACGTAGGTGATGAAATGACCTAAATTTTCCATTTTCAGTTGATGCCTGCACTTTAAAACATATAGGACAAAATTATAACCTTTATCTAAAGATTAATGCCTTACAAAAAAAACAGTCTCCTTCCCATGGCCCATCATTTTCTATATTTTCAATGAAGCCTATCATCCTATGAAAGGAACATAGGATCATATCACTTATGCTTTAGTAACTTAACTGTTTTTAGGATAAAAATTCAAACAATCACCCACATAATATTGTTTCAGGGATATTAACACACCTGGATTCAGATTTTCTTCAGCCATTTTTTCAGATTCTATAAGGACATGTCTATCAACAACATAAACACAAAATCTTTCTCATGTGTAGCCTTCTTAACAAACTGGGTTTTTTCTGTGACACAAAAGTTTAGTGCTAAACAAACCCAATCATTTTCAAAATCATTTTAAATCAATTTGTGATTCTTAAGTGAAACAATTAGTACAATCCAATTAAATTCATAAATAATTATAGAATATACTTAAGTGGTTATTGTGTGAAAATTTTCATATTATCCATGAAGGATTAGGCTACAAAAAGTAGCTGCCTCATTTGCAAATCATTCAGGTTTGTAGAAAATGCATGAGCAAACACAAATTAATGTACAAAATATGAAGGGATAATGCATTTGTTTGTCTGCTTGATTGCTTGTTTTCTTACAATTTAGAGTACATGATCCTAGTTCTAAGTACATGAAACTACTTTGAAGAACTTTGCTTTTTTAATTTGAAAAGAAAAAAATATGACATCAGTTTACCAATTTATTCTAACTGAATTACCCTAAATCCTTGTTGTTTTAAAAGATCATTAAAAGAATAAAGTTTAGTAGTCACTGAGTTGTTGGCAAAGATGAAAAGAATCTAATCCAAAGAGCAGTGGATTCATGTCTCCTCTGCACATTGATGGAAAGAATGATTTAAAAGATATCAAAGCTAATGACTGCAGACATAGCTCAGTGGGTGGACTACTTTCCCAGCACACAAGAATCCCTTTGTCTGATTCCATGGCAGTACATGGCTGCAATCCCAGCAATCTATGAAGAGAAACAGGAGGATGAAAGAATTCAACATTGTTCTCACCTTCATAGCCATTTCAAGGCCAGAAAGAGATATATAAAAGCTCTTACAAAGAAAACACACAAGGGAGGATGGGATGGGAGGGTGGTCAGGGGGGGGTGGCATGGGAGGGTGAGAGAGAGGTAGAGCGGGAGCGAGGGAGGGAGAGGAAACTGGAATCGATAGGTAAACAAGAAAAATAAAAAAATTTAAAAAAGAGTGGAGATGATGAAGTCTATGAAATGTGTATTTCTTAGTGAATTTTTAATAATACAGGTGGAGACTAAATGGCTGTTTCTAGATTTGATGTATGAGATTGATTTAAAATAAATTAAAAGGAAAAAAACTTGAAAACAGAAAGAATAGTAGACCACATCTTACTAGTTGTCCACCCTTCATCAAATAAATTATAAAAGGTACAGCACTGATAAAAAGAAAACAAACAAAAAATAAATCATTTAAGTTAGAATATATAGCAAGTTAGAGACTATTTCACTTCACAGTTTTGTCTAATCAAAATTTAGACACCCATGGTGATCTTATTGACTAAAATAGTGATGAAGTTAATTGACATAAATGCTTGTTCTTGTTTCTCTACTTCAGTTCACCTGAAACGCATTAGTATTGCTTTTCCTATTCCTGTCTTCTGAAAAGACACTAACTTTATATAAATAATCCCCTAGAGCCTCTCCTATCCTAGGCTTGAAAAGTCTAACAGAAAG
Organism: Cricetiscus sungorus; assembly: GCA_030556225.1. Classification (NCBI taxonomy): domain Eukaryota; kingdom Metazoa; phylum Chordata; class Mammalia; order Rodentia; family Cricetidae; genus Cricetiscus; species Cricetiscus sungorus. Next base: position 31,775,800 of record JANBXA010000741.1, on the reverse strand, counting down.
GTGCATTTATTAAGAATAACACTCACTTATTCACTACAGGCAATGGGATGTTCTAGGCAGTCTCTGCACTGAAATCCGCATAGTACAAAGATTTGCATGGAGGTGCTGAAGGTAAAGTAATGACAATCAATAACATCATTCTTTCTTGACTGCTAACTTAGACATATAAAATGGAATCAACATTGAAAAATAATGGAAATTCTTTTGTCCTCTTCTCTGCATCTGAATTCCAGTTCAGCTCAGTGTTAAGTTGTGGGTTTCTGCTTCTGTTTCCATCAGCTACTAGACCAGGCTACAAAACACATAGAGACAGCTGACCTGATCAAGGAGGAGCTAATAGGCCCCAAGACTGATAGCTGGGAATCTAGCATAGGATTGACTCAGACACCCTGAACGTAGGTGAGCAGTCTAAGGGACCTCGGATAGTGGAACAAGGATGTATCCCTGGTGCACAAAAGGACTTTGGGAGCACATTCCCCATGGGGTGATACTCTGTTAACCTAGAGACAGGAGACAAGGCCTAGTCCCTACTCCAAATGACTTGACAAATTTAGATGACCCCTTGGCGTGGGTAAGGAGGGAATGGGAAGGGAGGGTGGTCAGGAGGCATGGGAGGGTGAGAGAGAGAGAAGGAGGGAATGAGGGAGGAATAAGAAACTAGGATTAATATGTAAAATAAAAAGAAAAAAGGAAAAAAGAAAAATAAGGAAAATTCTCCAGGATTAACTAGAATTTGGATCTGGTGGATGCAACAGGCCAAAATTTTATTCCTGGATTTGGAGTCTGATCGAGAGATGCCCTTTGACCTTTACCAAGTCATCTTCCTTCTTCAGATATTTCCCAGCCAATTCATGACATGGACAGATACCTCATCAAATTTTTTGAAAGAGCAAATAAGATATGCCACAGTTTTCCTCTGTGCCATGTGAAATCACAGATGGTCAATGGTAAGACACAAGCAGTACATACTATATATTCCATTGACACCAGACAGTAAGCATATCTTCTAGTTTAAAAACCAAGTGATAGATATGACTTTGCCATATAGCATTATATCTTTGCATATTTCTCTGATACAAATGATTTCAAATATATTTCTGTTATAGAACCAGGGCACAGAGAACCACTTTTTGTGTGCTATAAATCATCTATGATTTTGCTTTTCAGAAGTATATGTGAATGTAATTGAATATGATTAACATATAATGATTTCTGCTTGTACAGTGCTTATTATACTAAATTTATCTACACCAGATGATATTAGAATAAAAATAAGCCAAGCAGAAATTTATGTAGAGAAGAGGAATGGAGATGTGTAAAAATAGTTTTGGAGAAAAACAAACAGTCTTCATTCAGGCCCTGCCTTTGGTGTCCCTAATCAGCATCATATAGTCCATGAAACTTAAAAGGAAAACCAAATGACAACAAATTATAAGAAACAAAAGCCAAAGGGTTATTGCATTTGAAAGTTTACTATACTTGCTTGTAAAACACTTAGAAAGTCTACCTTCTGAATTTTGAATTTTCCATCCCTCTCCTTTGTACCAGATGCTGAGTAAGGATTGTGCACAAATTATGCCATTTTATTTCCAAATATTCAAGAACTAAGATTTTTAAGTACACTAAGAAACTTTTACATATAAATAATAGGAAGAGTCAAGATTATTCCTCCAGTGGCTGAGGTAAATAATCCCGTAATCCTTAAAGTTGATGTTGATTCATACACATTTGGCCTTATTTTCCAGTAGCATCAATAAAAAGTTACATTTCAGTATTACTGTACTTCAAATAATTCAACATCACACATGATATGCATGCAGCACAAAAAAAAATCACTGGAAAAGGGAATTTATCCCAGAAGAAAAACCAAGATCAATAAAATCAAAGAAGGATGAAAATGAAGAATTAAGGAGAATGAGGGGCACCTGAATCTTGATTAATGGTAGAAGTCATAGGGACACATTAGCGATAGCATGTCTGAGAATAATGTGTCTCAATTCAGACTGTTCTAACAGATGGCCAGGAGGGGAACAACATTGCACAGTGATGGCTGGACAAAGGCCTTTGTCCTATAGGTGGGGACCATTGGCAATTGACATATCACAGAGAACACAATCAAGAAATAGATGTTTTCCAGCAGCAACAAATGTTGACTTTTAGAGCCACATAGACTTCTAGAATTTAGTCAGAACTCCAAGGATAAGGAAGACAGCATCATAAAAATAGACAAGATTTTTATTTTTCATCAAATACATGTCTTTCAAGACAGGGTTTCTCGATGTAGCTATGGCTGTCCTAGAACTCACACTGCACATCGGGATGGCCTCAAATTCAGAAATCTGCCAACATCTACCACCTAACTGCTGAGATTAAAGGCTTGTGCCACTATGTCTGGCATAAATGTAATCCTAACCATGTCTTTGACTGTTCTCTCCTCTCCTTCTCCATGTTGTATTATTATTAAAACTTAATCTTAAAAGTTTGAACTCAAATGAATTAAAAATGAAGATGTGTAATTGGTATTACTGTTAATTAAAAATGGATTCCTATTAAATGGATTTTGAGCACAGAATATTCCAAATATCTTAATTGGTTTGCTTGTCATTTGCCTCTATTCTATAAGCTATTCTTTTAAACATAGAGACTAAACAAATTTAAAACTTTAATTTGCTGTCCAATGTGGTTATGAAATAAAATACTATGGATATTGTAAATAACCTTCCTAAAATTTTTTATAGAAATTTCTGCTGAAGCAGTTAGGACAAGCTAAATATATTTGCATGTATAAAAAAGATGAGAAACATCTAAAATATATCTATTATAAATTAAATGTATTTTTAGAATTATCATTTCATGAACAGGCATTGATAGAGAGAATATTTAACTTTTTATAACTGAACAATGATTCCGTAAAACCTAAAAGAGAACAAAAGTTTTAGTATAGCTCAATACCTCCTAGAATTCAGAATGGTCATGATTAATACATGTTTTAAACTTAAAATAGCTATCAGAATTCATATTTTAAGAGAGTTATAAATTATAATCTGCTGTGAATTTTTTACTCTAAACTAAATTATCATTCTACAAATGTTGGAAGCCTTGACCAGAACAAATTGTAATGCTACTGAGATTGCCTTGCAGGCTGCTGAGTTTCACAATAATTCCTTGAAATTTCAGTACTACAATGAGAAGAGCCCTTTCCTTTTAGATTTGGGACTCTACTGTTATTATCTGGGATATGTTATCTTTTTTTTTATTCAGAGATGTAGGTAGGTATGCCTACCTCAAGAAAAAAAATCAAGAAAACTTCAAAAAGGCACATTAAAAAATAAAACTATTTTGCTCTTTGTCACACATTTCCACAGCCTTAAAATTAGCATGATTATATTAGTTTACTTAAGCATATATAATTTTGTCATCAAATTATTGATAAAAACATAAAATAAGTGCAAAATGACATGTCAGATCCTTAAAGTTTTCATTAAGATACTTTGGACAAAATGTGAGGCAAATTCAATGTGAATTTAATTTACTAAAGAAAATTTTATCTGAAGACATGATTTGTAACAGCTTTCACTTAAATTGAAAAGTGATGAAAGCATTTGCATTTTAGGAAGTGTAGTAGATTATTTTTAAGACACTTAAATTGTATCAAGTGATGGCTATTCATCTGTTCATGTGTACCTCTGCAAAGCTCAGAATGGTGAACCAACTCAGGTGAAGCACTGAGCTCCAAAGCATTTATTTTGTGGTGAAGATGTGAATGTGAAAAACACCAGTGAAGAATGCAAGACCAGAAATAATTAACTGCTAAATTCTTTGAAGGAACACTATCCATATATGCTGTAGGGCTTTAGTCTATGCAGTAAGACAGCAGAAATCTGAGTATAGTTTGATAAAGTGCATTAGATAAAAAATGGACAGAATATGTAGAGTAAGAAAACTCTGGAGTGTGGTCACGAAGGGAAAGGTGACTGAAATACAGTGTGATGTGGAGAACCCCTCAACATGCATCAAGTGCAGTGTCATCAGAGTGCACTTTAAAGCCATGCCCACAAGTACCGGTTAAAGTTCAATAACCAGAAAGTCAATACTGCTAAGTTGTTTATGGCTTGATGCTAAGAGCTAGAGTGTTGATGAAGTTGTTGAAAAAATACAAAATTACCCTTTACATCTAATTGCCTTCAAATTTTACAAATTTTTAGGGAGTTAGCATTATTGTCAGGCCAAATTCATAAGGAAAAAACAGAAAATGTTCCAAATCTTATGAACTATAACTTAGATTAGGAATATTTACAACAATACATTTTTAATTTAAATTTGAAACAAGTTTATTGTACAAGTTAATCCCAGTTCCCTCACCCTCCCATCATTCACTATTCCCCTCCTATCTTCCACCCCATCCCCTTTCTGCTCCCCAGGAAGGGTGATGCCTTCCGTAGGAGATCTTCAAAGTCTGTCATATCATTTGTAGCAGGGTTTAACCCCCCCCCCCGCATGTGTCTAGGCTGAAAAAGTATCCCTCTATGTGGGATGGGCTCCCCAAATCCATTCACATAGTAGGGATAAATACTGATCCACTACCAGATGCCCCACAGACTGCTTAGTCCTCGTAAATGACAATCACCTGCAGGGGTTCTTGGTCAGTCCTATGCTAGTTTCCCAGCTATCAGACTGGGGTCCATGAGGTCGTACTTGTCCAGGTCAGCAGTCTGTGTGGATTTCTCCAGCCTGGTCTTGACCCCTTTGCTCATCACGCCTCCCTCTCTGCAACTGGATCCCAGGAGTTTGGCTCAGTGTTTATCTCTGAGTGTCTGCCTCTGCTATATGAAGGCTTTAGGATGGCGTATAAGGTAGTCATCAATCTCATTATCAAGGAAGGACATTTAAGGAAGCCTCTCCACTATTACTTAGATTGTTAGTTGGGGTCATCCTTGTAGTTCTCTGACCATATCCCTAGTGCCATATTTCTCTTTAAAACCATAATGGTTCCTTATATATTGTATCTTTTTTCTTGCCTTCCTGTATTCTTGCCCTATCTCAATCTTCCTGCTTCCTCACGCCATTCTCTCCTTTCCTCTTCTTCCCTTCACTTTCTCCTAACTTCCTCTCCCCTGCACCGATGCTCCCAATTTGCTTGAGAGATCTTATCCCTTTTCCCTTTTCCAGAGGATCATGTATGTCTCTCTTGGTGTCCTCCTTGTCTCAAGCATTTCTCGCAGTGTGGATTGAAGGCTGGTAATCCTTCGCTCTATGTCTAAAATACATATATGAGTGAGTACATGCTATGTTTGTTTTCGTGTGACTGGATTATCTCAGGATGGTTTCTCATAGTTCCACCCATTTGCCTGTGAATTTCAAGATTCCATTGTTTTTTTGTTGTTTTTTGCTTTGTTTTGTTTTTGTTTCTTTTTGTTTTCCTCTGAGTAGTACTCCACTGTGTAAATGTACTACATTTCTCCATCCATTCTTCAGTAGAGAGACATGTAGGTTGCTTCTAGGTTCTGGTTATTACAAAAATGCTGCTATGAACATAGTTGAACAGATGACCTTGTGTGTGAATGTGCATCTTTGGATATATGCCTAAGAATTTAATTGCTGGATCTTTTGGTAGACTGATTTCCATTTTCCTGAGGAATCATCATACTGATTTCCAAAGTAGCTATATGAGTTAGCACTCCCATCAGCAGTGGAGGAGTGTTCCCCTTTCTTCACATCCTCTCCAGTGTAAACTTTCTTTGGTGTTTTTGATTTTAGCCATTCTAACAGGAGAAAGATGGTATCTCCATGATGGGAGATGTCATTCTGTAAATATGTTTCTCTTATTGGTTAATGAATAAACCACTGTTGGCCAATAGGAAAGTAAGATAGGCGGAACTAGGAAACTAGGAGGAGAGAGGAAGAAGTAGGGAGGAGATTAAACATGGTCGACGGAGAGAGTAGAATGCTGGTCCCTCTTTCCGGTTAAATGATACCACATAAAATACTTAGATTAATAGAAAGGGGTTACTATTTAAGACAGAGCTAGCCAATAAGAAATGCTAGTAACAGGCCAACAGAATTATATCTAATATAGTTTGTCAATATTACTTGGGGAAAACATCTAACAAAATCTGAGAATTGCTTGGATTTGCATTTCCTTGATGGCAAAGAATGTCAAGCACATTCTTAAGTGTTTTTCAGCCATTTATGATTCCTCTATTGAGAGTTCTCTATTCTGTTCTGTACCCCTAATTTTAATTGGATTATTTTGTGTTTTGGTAACTAGCTCCTTGAGTTCGTTGAATGTTTTGGAAATCAGCCCTCTGTCAGATGTACGGCTGGTGAAGATCTTTTCCCATTGTGTGGGCTGCTATTTTGTTGTTGACTGTGTCCTTTGCCTTACAGAAGCTTTTCAATTTCAGAAGGTCCCATTTTTTAATTGTTGATTTCAGTATCTGGGCTGCTGGTGTTTTGTTCAGGAAGCAGTAAACTTCATAGCACTAAGTGCCCACACAAAGAAACTGGAGAATATTCACATTATAGAATTAACAAACAGCACAACTGAAAGCTCTAGAACAAATAGAAGCAAATTTATTCCAGAAGAGTAGATTCCAGGAAATAAACTAAGGGCTGAAATCAGTAAAGTAGAAACTAGGAAAACAATACAAAGAATCAATGTAACAAAGAATTGGCTCTTCTAGAAAGTCAATCTTTATCCAAACTAACCAAAAGTCAGAGAGAGAACATGCAAATTAACAAAATCAGAAATGAAAACGGGGACATAACAATGGATACTGAGAAAATCCATAAAATCTTCAGGTCATTCTTTGAAAAGCTGAACTCCACATAATTAAAAAATTTAAAGGAAATGGACAATTTTCTGTATAGATACACTTACCAAAACTAAATCAAGAACTGATAAACAATTTAAATAGACCTATAACCCCTAATGAAATAGGAGCAGTTATCAAAAGTCTCCCAACCAAAATAATCTTAGGGCCAGATGGTTTAGTGCAGAATTCTACCAGAAATTCAAAGAACAGCTAATATAAGAAGCAGAAGGGTCATTGCCAAGCTCTTTCTATGAGGCTAGAATTACCTTAGTACCCAAGCCACACAAAGACACAACTAAGAAAGAGAACTACAGACCAATATCCCTCATGAAAATTGATGCAATAAATACTCAATAAAATAATGGCAAATTGAATTCATGAACACATCAGAGAAATCATCCACCATGACCAAGTAAACTTCATCCTAGGGATGCAGAGATGGTTCAACATACAAAAATCCATCAATGTAATCCTCCATATAAACAAACTGAAAAAGAAAAAGCATGTGATCACTTCACTAGATGCTGATACACAAAATCAAACACCCCTTTATGATACTTTAAGGTATTGGAGAGATGAGATAACTGGAACATACTGAAACATAATAAAAACAGTATACAGCAAGACAACCGCCAATATCAAACTAAATAGAAAGTCTATATGATTCCTCTAAAACCAGGAACAAGACAGAGCTGTCCACTCTCTCCATAGCTCTTCAATATTGTTCCTGAAGTTCTAGCTAGAGCAATAAGACAGCAAAAGGAGATCAAGGGGATACCAATTGAAAGGAAGAAGTCAAACTTTCACTATTTGCAGATGATAATGATAGTTTACATAAGTGATCCAAAGAACTCTACTAGAGAACTCCTACAGCTAATAAACAACTTCAGAAAAGTAGCAGGATACAAGATTAACTAAAAAAAAAGAATACGTTGCATTACTATATACAGATGATGAAGGGTCTGAAAAAGAAATGAGGGAAACACCACCTTTGACATTAGCTATAAACAACATAAAATATCTTGGGGTAACTCTAACCAAACAAGTGAAACACCTATATAATAAGAACTTTGTGGCTTCAAAGAACAAAAATTAAAGAAAATACCAGAAAATGGAAAGATCTCTCATGATCTTGGATAGGTAGGATCAACATAGTAAAAATGGCAATATTACCAAAAGAAACCTACAAACTCAATGTAATTTCCAACAAAATCCTAGCACAATTCTTCACAGGCCTTAAAAGAACAACACCCAGGATAGCCAAAACAACACTGTACAATAAAGAAACTTCCAAAGGCAACACCATCCCTAACGTCAAGCTCTATTATAGAGCTATAGCCCTGAAAACAGCTTGGTATTGGCACAAAAATAGACAGGTAGACCAATGTAATCATTTTTGAAAACCCTGATATTAACCTACACACCTTTGAACACCTGGTTTTTGACAAAGAAACTAAAATTGCACAATGGAAAAAAGAAAGCATCATCAACAAATTGTGCTGACATAACTGTATGATGACTTGAAGAAGACTGCACATAGATCCATGTCTATCACCATGCACAAAACTTAAGTCCAAATAAATCAAAGATCTCAATATAAATCCACCCACACTGAACCTCTTAGAAGAGAAAGTGGGTGGTACACTTGAACAGATGAAGGATTCTTAGCCCAAGAATGTTCTACTGCATGTTCCTAACAGCTCATGTTCTGACTGAAAATTTAGTCATATAAATACTGTAAGAAGCATATATGAAAAATACAATTAAAAATCTGTTTGAATTTTATAATGGTAAATTAGTGTCTCCCAAATGAAGACTATCCACAACAAGTAACTGCATAAACTATAATAATAATAAATAATGGTGATGATTATAAGTAATAGTAACAATGGATGTGGCCTGGATTATTGGGTTATTTCAAAACAAATGAAGTCAAAATATTTGTGCAGAGATTACAGTGACTTCTTCAGGGTTCATAGAAAAAATAATAATGATGCTAGTACTTCACAATAGATTGAGAGTTGAATATTATGTTGCATATGCAAAAATGTCTGTGGTGTGTGTGTGTGTGTGTGTGTGTGTGTGTGTGAGAGAGAGAGAGAGAGAGAGAGAGAGAGAGAGAGAGCGCTTACATGTGTGTGTGTATGGGTGTATTATATAAATTACACTGTATTATATTTTTTCCTTCCACTCACAGAATCAAAATGATTCTCAGATTAGCTTAAGTTATTCTTACCATATGATCATGATCAATTTAAAATACATGGGATTGCTTTGAAAATAAAAACTATGAAATTTCATATAGCATTCTACAAACTAGCTTTTAAACATAGCACAATATTTATAAAGCATTGTATGTCAAACTGAATGGTTTTTATTAATTTTCAATAAACAATTTATAAAGCAACTTGAGGCTAATTTAGCCATCCATTTATCTGTATAAAATTGGAGTCTTTCAGAACACCTATTTCATTTCACAATGTGAGCCTTAATTTAGAAACTTATTTTAGAGCCTCTACATATTTGCAGCTAGTGGAATTTCTGAACTAGAAAGTACATCACTTTTATTGGACAATAAGACAATAAAACTTCTTATTCAAAATAGATCTAAGGAATATGAGGCAGTAGATACTGGGTTAGTTAATGAACAACTGTTTATCATAGAGAAAAACCTGGATGTGATCTGAAGCATGATTAAATGAATTGATAAATGTATAGATGGATGAGCATGTGGACACATTTTCCCTCATTTTAAAATAATTTCCAAAATTATAACTTATGCAATCCTTATTATAAAATCTATATTTTCATTTATTGTTTCACTCATTCAGTTGAGAAATAGCTATTTTTGTTTTGTTGCTTTTAAAATGATGTTTTTCCCATGTAGTACTTTCTTGTTCTTTTAATTATAGCTTTTGAATAATTTCTTATGTATTTTGTTTATCAAAACACTAATTGAAAATTAACATAGTACTTGTGGTTCCTTTTATAAGACATATCAGAACTAACTATAGAAAATATATTTGTAATTTGACATGTAGTTACATGGAAAAATCATTACTTATTGACTTAACTTTAAAGGACCAGATATCATAAGTTACTTTTAAATACATTATTTCCTTTCACATGAACATATGCTGACCTCTCATTGTTAATTCTACATTTCTGGTAGACATAATGAATGTCACACTTGGAAATGGGAAACAGAATAACTTTTTAAGAGATTTCTATCTATTGATAAGTAAAATGTATTGTGTAATGTAACCCATATTTTCTAACCACATAAAATAATTATTATTTTTATTCTTTAAACTATTTACATTATTTAACTTAAACTTCTTTATACTAGGGCTGGAGAGATGGCTCATTGATTAAGACCACTGTTTGCTCTTGCAGAGGAAACAGTCTCAGATTGTAGCACCCACATAATGGCTCACAACCATCTGATAGCATACTTACATCTTCTCACCTCCTCAGACACCAGGCATGCACATGATACAAATGCACACAAACATATATATTAAATAATAAATAAATAAATCTAAACCATAATACTTAAAAACTTAATTGTAGGGATACCCTGCATACAGTTGTTCACATGTATAATTCAGTTGAAATCTAGGGTGCTAACCAAATCTTTTCTAAAGAAATTATACAACCTTAAGAACTCAGGTTCTCTAATTCTGGAATAGAGCACTTCACTCACCTTTCCTGGGGATGTAAATGGGCATAATTTGGCAACAGTGACCTGTATGCTAAAATTGTTCCTAGGAAAGGTAGCATTTTTTATTAACTTTTAAAATACATTATGTTACAAAAAATTAATTATTTAACTTGATGTTCTTGTGTGTTTGTGTGTGTGTGTGTGTATACATATATATATATATATATATATATATTGTTATAGACAAGGCTTTTAACTGGGTTTATATGAAATTCATATAAATTTTAATATTTACTTTATTCAACTCCAAATAGTTATAGAAATTTGGGAAGATATTAGTTCTAAAAGCCAAATTACTTTAATAATAGAATTACATATATAAATCTAGAATTTTCAATTCCAATTGCAAATTTAAAAGGAATCAATTATAGAAAAGTGAATGTTATATATGGAGAAAATCAATGGTTAATGTCTCTCATCTAAGCCAGTACTATAGTTCAGACACAAGCTCCCAGGTTCAGACAAACTGTATAAAATCTTTAAGATAGAACCAATTGATGAATATTGAAAGCTTAGTTTGTTGAACTTTAATTAAAATTATTGTTTAATACATATTGTTATTATTTTCTTTATCCCACTAAATTTTAAAGAAACATGGGTCCATGAAATTAACTTAGAAGAATATTTTTTGCTAAAGTGATTTTTAATAAAATACTTTTAATTGGCATACCACAAATCTGTGTGATCTAGCAGTCTCTTTCCAAGATCTAGTAACATGAAAAAAAACAGTAGTTGACTATCTTGAAGCAGTAAAATTAGCTATACCTTTAAATGCTGAGCTTCAAATGAACACATATTTACAAAGTTAAAGCAAGCATAAAAAGAGGAAAATATATTAGTTTCTACAGTGCTATTTTATTAAAACATGTAATGTCACTTAATCGTTACAATCCCAACAAGAGAGGCTTTAATGTCTAAGTTTACATATACACATAGGGAGGAACACACGTGCGCACACACACACACACACACACACACACACACACACACACAGAAGCACACAATTAAGCAACTCTCAAACAGAAAATTACAGTTAAATCATGATTTAAATCAATATCTGTCTCTTTTGCTTCTAGCAAACTATATTGACTTCCTTTGCAAACTTTATTCCTATTATGAAAATCTTTCCAAATATTAAATATGAATCCAAAGTTCTCAATAATTTACTTATTTTCTTTCATAATAAATTTTAAAATTCACTCTTCCTTAAAATATCATTAAGAACTTAATATAATGTGTTTTTATTATTCTCCACTCTACTTTTCTCAGGTTGACTTTCCCTTTCTGATCCACCCAACACTGTGTCTGGGTTTTATTCCATCAAGACCAATATACTTTATTCAAATATTCTGGACATTATCTCTTTACTGGAGTCTGGTCCACTCACCAAGGGTCTAGATTCTTAGAAAATAACTGTTCATCTCCTGGTAGTTAACACCTTTTAATAACTTCTTGGTCAAGAAGTGGGATTTATGACAAACACTCCATCTCCACTCTGGAATTTGGTATAGCATGATCTTGCAGAGGTCTTGTGCATGTTGTCACAATATTGTAATTACATATGTGCAGCTAGCTGTCTTGTTGTGTCCAAAAAGAAACTGTAGTCATCCCATGCCTATGTTTTACAGTCATGCCTCCTCCTATTCTGAAATGATCTCTGAAAACTGGAAAGAGCAATTTTCACGCATATGGTCCATTTAGGGCTGAGTGCTCTGCAGTCTTTATTTTCTGTACGTTGGCCTGTTGTGCACCTCATCAAAGGAGCTTCTATTTTGATAATATATTTGCATAAAGTTACAGTGTATGGTAGAACAAATGATAGGGCAGTGTTTTGTTTTTACCACATTTACCAAAAGTGTGAACACAGGAACTGTTCGGAAATATCTTTCTATAGTTCAAAAACGTTACCCTCTCCCCCTCTCCTTCCCTCCTCCAGCCCTTTCTCTTTCTCTGTATATACACACTGATTTAATGTTGGCTCCAGGTCCATGGGCATGCATTTTTGTAGTTGTGTTGTATCTTGCATTTGACTATTAATCTATACAACCTCTTTCCTATGTGATATTTACACAAGCAGATCATAGGAGAGCTGTGCTAGCATACATGCTGCCTGTAGAAAAGTGAGGTTTACATTTTTTTCTTAATCTCTTTGTGTCATCAAATCCCTCTATGCTTGACTTACTCATGTTTCATAGAATCAGTTCAATTACTGACAGATATGTTTTTCTTTTTTCTCTAATAAAGTTTGCAAGGTGGGAAAAGGTTGAGGAGCACTTTGCAAATGATGACATGGGACCATTTTTCAGTTGATGGAAGCATTTTTTTCCAATTTTCCCCTTATAGTTTAAAGAAAATCTTGTAGTTCTATTTTGAGGAGAGTTTGTTTCATGTATGTCATCTAAATTTTCAGTACATTTACTTTTTGTCAGTAAGCACATTTTTAGAGAATATTTCATTATATCTTGATGATCTTGTGATGTGCACACAACTTCGTAAATGAAATAATGGCATTAGTTATTACACATATAATGTAACATCTACTCTTTTTAAAAAGTAAAATGTAACTTTAATGTCAGTGTTTACAAAATGTCTTCAGAGGTGTTCGATAAAACATTGAATTTTCACATTATACTATGCTTATAATCTAGGTACTGCTGGTAAAGGATGTTAGGTGGCAGTGCAGTCTCCTACTTCTGAGAGCATTCCTCTTTTCTAACCTTTGGATTGAAAACCCACTAAACATCTTCACTCCATATTCATCACAGCCAGAAATTCCATGATTACTTTGAAGGTGTGGGAAAAAGCAATTTGAGGAGATGCTATTCAGAGCAAACTTCCTCATTTAGTTCTAGCAAGTTTGAAGGCAGGTTTCATCTCCACTGAGTTAAGGGCATTGGATTTGATTTGTATTTTCAAGTGTGTCTTTTGAGAGTTATGTTTTCAAGCTCCAAAGAAAAATTGAACCCATCAGACTTTGAAAATCAACGGTAGACATAATAAAGTCCCCCAGTGCCTCCCTACTGCCTTCAATATAAAATCTCAGCCCTGTACTGTGGCAAGAAAGGCCTCTCTTTATGACTCAGTAACATTCAGTTCCTGTCTCTGCCGAGAAAATCTACTCTCTCAGCCATGCCCAGTGACTTATGTCTCCCAAGTGCACAGGGCTCTCTCTAAAGTGTACCTGGGAAGGCACAACTCTTGCTCACCATGTATTCTTTTCCCACCTGGGTTTCTTGCATCAACATCCTTACGTTGACATACTAGAAGTCAACATTAACATTGTGCTTTTACAATTAAATACTGTACCAAAGCAACAGCTCAAAGCGTCTTGTAAACAATACACTATTATTCAGAAAAAAAGCAGTTTGACTTCTCAACATTAAAATGGAATATATTCTTGACAGATATCACACAGTCTCTGAGTTTCCTCTCATGTAAACCTACAATTACCAGAGCTTTATATTTCAAATTTTCTTTTGTTGAGACCTTAAATTTAAGGCGATACTCCAAAGTATAATCAGAATTTATTTTACCTAGGACTGAGGACACCACAAACTTACATATCTATAGAATGGAGAAGAAACTACAAAGATAACAGTTGAAAGGCTTATATTAAAATACATCAAATTTAAAGAGTACATTATGATTATTTGTGGATTATTTAGTTTGCTCCAGAACTGATCTTCATAGAAAGTAATGTTGAGGAGGAGGGCACATTTGTTTGTTTCCTTGAGGGTAGTTTTAGTTTAGTTTTTATTTTGTATGCTTTCTTTTCCTCTGTTCTTCCAGAGAACAAACTAGAGGGATAGCTCACATTTTCATTATATATATGCTAGAATAATTCACTGAAAAAAGGCTTGTAGGATTGTCAATACAAACATGAAAATGCATAGGTTTATGATGATAATTGAATACTACCCTAAAAAATTAACTTGAGGTGAACAAATATAATTAAAGGGAAGTAGCAATATCTACATTGCTACTTTCAGCCATAAAGTAAAGATGCTTCATTTCCAGATCTGATAAAAACAAGAATGAAAATTAGCTACTGGCAAAGAAGTGTGGAGAGTTCACTAACTGTGAACAAAAAATATCTTTAAAATATTAGTAAAAAATGTTGACAAGTTGAATCAGTTTTCCACAGTGCTTTGTGTGACCAATGTTACTATCAGAAATACTACTGACAACATATACTTCCACAGTGACCAAGACATCACTTAATCGTTCAATTAAGTTGAATTCTCCTGTCATCATTAGTATGCTATCAAATTACTTTTAATTTGTGCTCCATTCATATTAAGAAGTCTAGTACTCCATAAACAAATATGTAAGTGACTTGGAGAAAAAGTAAAATCAATTAGGATATAATTATTATAAATTATGGAAAATATCTGTTTAAAACACCTAATATTTCTTTGGGATTTGACATATTGTTCTCAATGGTGTACTGAACACTGTTTATGTGATTCCATAAAGTAGCATTTAGATGTATAGTAGTGTTGCTTGCTAAAATTTAGTTTAAGAATTGTGAAAAATTCAATCAACCTTACTTTTTAAACAAAAACCACACACAACTACCATGTTGTAATTAACCTAAGTAAGTAATATTTCATGTTAGTTTCTGTCAACAAATCAAAGGGTTATTTTAGTAGATAGTAAAAACATAAAGAGCCTTTTTAACATAGCATAATCTTTTAAAATCTTTAAAAGAAAAAAATCAGAATAAATAAATATCTTTATGCTTCAGAATGTACATAAGGGCTGAGATTAATAACAGGCTTTTTAAGTTGTATAGTATTATTGGAGGGCTTTCTGGAAACACTCAGGATAATCACTCTGAGCAATATGAACCTACACACCACCTCACCTGGCTTTTGAGAGTACGTATTAAAAAAAGTAGCATTACTCATATTTTCAAAATTATAAAAAAATTAGTAATATTTATCAAATATGTATTTATTACACTCAGTATGAAAGAGGGTGGGCACGTGTGTGTTATATCACACACAGAAGACAGACACGTGAAGGTTTAACTTGACGCCAGCCTGATTTATATGTTCAAAGACATTGTTTCAAAACAAAAACAAAAATAAGCAATGTAATAGCATCAAAACCTTGGTATACAATGAATAATTTCAGTGATATTTCTCTTCAAAACGTATAACCACTATACAAACTGCTTTTGTTTTGAGTGCATATTTGCTTTTTTGTTTGCTTTCATTTTCCCACCAATACAATCAATGCACATCTCTGGACCTGAGTGTAACAGGAAACACAGAGAAGGAATTCTTTGTCTGAGGCAAGGTTACCATTTCTGAGACTTGGCTTACTCATAAAATCCACCTCATGTTATCTCTCTTACTCTCTCTCTCTCTCTCTCTCTCTCTCTCTCTCTCTCTCTCTCTCTCTCTCTCTCTCTCTCTTCTCTTGTCTATTCCTCCCGACTCAATCTTCCTAGTCCCACGTGCTTTCCTCTCCTCCCCTTCTCTTTCTCCTAACTCGCTCTCCACTCACGGCCATGCCCCACTCCCAATATACTCAGGAGATCTTGTTCCTTTCCCCTTCTGTAAGGGACCTTGTATGAATATCTTAGATTATTCCTTGTATCCTAGTTTCTCTGGTGGTATGAATTATAGGCTGATGATCCTTTATGTCAAAAATCCATATATGAGTGAGCACATATCATGTTCTTATTTTTGTGACTGGGTTGCCTCATTCAGGATGGTTTCTTCAAGTTCCATCATTTGCCTTTGAATTTCAGGATTCCATTGTTTTTTTCGTTTGTTTGTTTATTCTGTAGAGTAGAGAGAGCCATTATAGGATTGAAGAGAAAACTGACTCTAGAGAAATGTCCAGAGACCTACAAGACAGACCTGAACTAACAATTTGAGCAACAGTGAAAGGGCTAGCATAAATGTCCTTCCCTGATGAGATTGATGACTAACTTACCCACCATCACTGAGCCGTCATCTAGTACCTGGTGGACAAAGAAGCAGGGACCCACTGCTAGACACTGAGCTGAGCTGGAATCCAGATGCAGAGAGGGAGGACAAGACCAGGCTACAGAAACCCGAGTCATTTGACCTGAACAAGGAGGAGCTAATGAGCCCCCAGACTGATAACTGGGAAACCAGCATTGTACAGACTCAGGCCCCCTGAACATGGGTCTCAGTTAGAAATCCTGGGCAGTCTAAGTGACCTCTGACAGTGAAACCAGATGTATCCCTGGTGCAGGAATGGACTTGGGGAGCACATTCTCCAAGGAGGGATACTCCCTTAACCTAGAGGCAGGAGGAAGGGACTAGTCTCTACTCCAAATGACTTGACAGTTTTTGTTGACCCCTCCTGGAGGGCACCACCCTCCCTGTGGAGTGTGGGAGGATTGGATAGGAGGATGGTCTAGTGGCATAGGAGGGAGGGATAGAGGAAGGGAGGGAGGTAGGGAGAGGGAACTGTGATTGATATGTAAAATAAATAAATAAATAAATAAATAAATAAATAAATAAATCCACATTATTTTCTTTTCCCTAAGCTGCAGACCCCTCTCTGTCTCCACAGAAACCCAGTGTACAGATTCTTTGGTGCAATGTGGCTTGAGCATCAGTTCTGTAAAGTAAGTGAACAGATAGAACCCAGGCAGCCTCCCTGCATTTAAACTTGCCAGTTTTCATTTGTTAGGAATACAGTGTCTTGAAACTACTGATTCATGAGAACTCTCATGTGTCTCTTGTGTCTTTTTAAAGGCTGTGAAACAGTGTCTCTCTTTACCTTGTGTAAGATCTGGACATCCCTTCACATTGGATCAGTTTTATGTTTGTTTGATTGCTTGTTTACTCCCAAATTTGAGTCTTTCTCCCCTGTCTTTGCTCACAGTTCCTAGTTGCTCAGTCCATGATGATGGGTTGGAGGTTCTGTACTTTGGTCATTGTGTTCTCTAGTGAAGTATTATTCTCATTGAAAAGATCCCCAACTATTTTGTTTAAATATATTTTGTTTAAATACTACTAACTCAAAGTTTTACTTTTCCTATAGTATTTGTATCCATCACACAATCTATTATTTAGTTATTCCTTCTAAATGATTTTCTTTCCCTACAGGGTAGAATGTAGATATACTTTAAGAGGAAAAGGGTTTGTGACTAACATAGGCCTTTTCCTTAGATGGACTACATGGAATAGGCATGTGATAAATAATTTTAAGGGGCTAAGGAAATAGTACAAGTCCCAGCACCCAGAAAGTGATTTAATAACAACCTGTAACTGAACCCATGTAATATTTAATGCCCTTCTCTGGATCTGTAGGCACCTAACACATACATATGTGCAGGAAAATACATATACACACAAAGTAAAAATAAATATTTTCAATGAGTGAATAAAATAATCTAGGTTGAAAGCTTTAAATACTTCTACACTTCTGTCTATAAATGCCCAAAAGATATATAGTTATTTTGATTAAGCAATAAATATTTTCTAAATACGCTATGATCTGGATAGATGATTTCCTGGCACATTTCATTGTCAGCCAAATAAACCATCAAAATAAAGCATTACTAGAGAAGTCAGTAGTCAAATGTAATCTACATCCACAAGTAAAGTTTATCAAAGGTTTGTGTGTAGACTAAAATTATTCAGTCCTCGGACAAGGAAAGTTTTCATTATCTTCAATCTAGTAAGCAGTCATTCTAAAGTCATCCACAACTTCTGCATTGGGCCTTTCTATGAATGGTAATTTCTCGCCTGCCTTGTGTCTCAACACAGTAATTATCTCCATTCCTTTCCACATATGTAAGGAGGCCCTTGCCAAAAGGGCTGCTGTGTACTTTGATTGCAGTAAATATTTTGATTGCTATTACTTTCTATACTGACTGGCAACATAGTGCAACTGAAAGGCAAATGCTGGCGTAGCTAAGGCAAATCAGTTGAGAATACCTTGAAATGAAAGATCCCTCGGCTTTCGTGGACAGAGAGCCGTCTTTCCAATTAAGTGCAGAGTATGGCCCACAGGTGACCCAGTGATGAAGTGTCTCTATATTCTTTTCTAAGCCTGTCAGCAACATGGAATAACAAAGGGATGAGTGACATTTATAAATTAATTTGGTTGACTTCCAAGCATTCCCAATTAAATAAGCTTTTGCCTAGCATGATTTATAAAGGAGTTCTCAGCTATCAAACAGCAAAAGGAGAGTTACTTATTGCAAACTATTTTCATAACATTTCTTTCACAGAAACTATTTTGCTTATTTTGCAAGACTTCTAAAAAATCTTGAAATAATTAAATAAACTAGCTTGAAAAGACCATTATGTGGAGCAGGAATCAATCAATGTGTTGCATCAACTTGGGTCTTCAGTTGACAGAAATTGAGTGGCTCTTTGACTGTTAGACATTATACCAGCTTAAGCAAAAGGTATTCTGTGGCTAGTTAACTTAATCCCTTGAATGAATATGTATTTGGTACCAATGACGTTGCTAATCCATGTTTCCTAATGCTCAGAAACTAAAAACTTTCTCATTCTCAACTTTATAGACAGAGGCAACTTCTGCTGGAAAATTTCTTTCTTCCTTTCTAAAATTTGGCCAGTAAAATGTGGCACATAAAGCAGCCATGTCCTATGTGGAAAAGGACATTCCTATGGGAATGATAAAATTGGGGCATTTGCATGTACTGGAATAAGTTACTCTCTCTCTCTCTTTCTCTCTCTTTTCTCTCCTCTCTTTTCTTCTCTCTCTCTCTCTCTCTCTCTCTCTCTCTCTCTCTCTCTCTCTCTCTCTCTCTCTCTCTCTCTCGTGTGTGTGGGGGGTTCTTGCATTCTTGTCTGTCACTTTCTTCCAGTATAAGAAAGGACAATAAAACAATGACCACTGGAGTGTTATTGTTAATAGAATCCTGTGGATAAAATATGCACTGGTTCTGCCTTGGTTTTTCAGTTTTGTGTCTGCTCATTTGTTTTTATAGACATCCTAAATCACATGCTTGTGAACATATAATTACTTCTGTTTTCAATGTGACCAAATATCAGCCAATAAATATAGAACTTGTATCTACAATAGCTCAGCCTTATGAACTGCTAGTCTCAAAGGTACGGCTGTGATACAGTATCTTCTTCACAAATTGTCCCAAGGGGGAAAAAATATCCTTGCCAACAACTTTGTGCTGTAGGGGCTAGAGTTTCCAAGTAATTTTCCTGTCCCTACCTCCCATTTCCCTAAAGGAGTGATGGATTACAAATGCACATCAACACATCCTGCTGTTTATGTGGTCTCTGAGGATTAATTTAATTAATTAAATTCATATTGCCAGGCTTACAAGTAGTGCCTTTATTTGATGTGGCATTTCCCTGGTCTAGGAATGAATATTACTGACAAGAAGAGTGAGTTGAGATAAAGCATATTATGTTGGAAAATTTTGTTTATGATCACTGACTATATTACAAGTTAGACATAAAATTGCAGGATAAATGTGGTGTAATGACACTATTGCCAAATTATTGGACAATTAGGAAATTTCTGTCTTTATAACCCTGGTGTATCAGTCAAGAGACAATGAAGCAGTTATGATGCACAATGGTTTCATCTTTGTTGTTGATACCAGTCATTTGATAGTGTGACTGGAAGACTATTGTTTATGATATAATAAAGCCACAGAGGATCAAAATGCAAAGCTAGCGACAGCCATAGAGGCAGCCAGTGACGACACACACCCTTAGCACCAGGACTTGGGAGACAAAGGCAAATGGTTCTTTGTTAATTAAAAGCCACAGTGAGCTACATAAAATTATCCAGACTAAAAGAGAAACAGTTCACACAAAGCTGATCTCAGCACTTGGGGTCACATGCCTTTAATCCCAGTACTAGGAAGGTGGAGACAGGAGTGATGTGGATGGGTAGAGAATGAAATATAAGGCAAGAGGAGACAGGAACTGAGAGGATTGTAGCCAGAGGCTTGGTGGAGAGCAGTGCAGTCTGCATTGCTCTCTGAGGATTCATGAGCCAGGATTGCCATTTCAGGCTGAGGGAGAGGTAAGAGCTAGTGGCTGACTTCTTTGCCTCTCTTATCTTCAGATTGAACCCTAATATCTGTCTTCAGGATTTTATCATTTGTGTTACAGAAGACAGAGCTAAAAATTCCAATACCAGCTTCTTAAGTGCTGTGACAGTCCAAAGGCATCAACTGATGCACTATTAAATGCTTCTCCATGGTCCCAGACTATTTGCAGAAGAAATCTTGCTCATGAATTAAACAATTGTTGGGGCTAGGAAGGTGGCTCAGGGCATAAGAACACATACTGTGGACACATACAGAGAACCTGGATGGTATTCCAAGAACACACACTGAACATCTCACAATCATCTGGAACTCTAATTCCAAGTGACCTGGTATCTACTTCTACTTGTCAGGCACCTATATATCTGCAAAGCATATATTCACATGGCATATGTCAACAAAGACATATACACATAAATGAAATGAGCTGTCCTTGACATAGTAAAAAAAAAAACTTGCAGAAACTGATAAGGGAAGGGAAAGATTTTAAGAGAGAAAATTCTGGCATTTGTCTCAAATGTGACAGTTTCTTTGGTTAAACCTTTGGTGTAAACCTTTGTTCTAATGTGACAGGATTGTGGGATTCACATTAATACAGACATATCGGACTTAGCATAGAGAGTTATTAAAAGAAAATGAAATTAATTAGATGGTTGTTATTGGAGATCATTAGGCTTTGAAACTGTTTTTTTTTTTGTTTTATTTTAGTCATCTAAACATTACTTCAAATGTTCACAAGTTCAAATGACTATACTTTAGAAATGATTACATGAACAGTTTTTCTTAAGTTCTAAAATACTAAATTTATGCTTCATTTGTTTTATGTAAGTACAGCTGATTCTCATGGCTAATATTTACTTACATTGCTTTGAAACCCTATATAAGAAATATTAGATTTTGGGAGCCCATTCTAAATTGAGGGATACTTTCTCAGCCTAGACACATGGGAGAGGGCTTAGGCCCTGCCTCAAATGATATGACAGGCTTTGAAGACTCCCCACGGTAGGCCTCACCCTCCTTAGAGAGCATAAAGGGGATGGGCTGGGGTTTGGTGGGAGTGGTAGGGGAGGATGGGAGGGTGAAGGAAGTGGGATTGACATGTAAAGCAACCTTGTTTTAAATTTAAGTTTAAAAAAGGCAAATAAAAAAAATAAGAATAAATTGTAGAATTTTTTAACGATGAAAATCTGCCTTTATAAGCTGTATTTTGTTTCTTTTTACCATAGCTACTGCCTTTGGATCCCACTTCATCTGCTTGATCTTTAAGTTATAGAGAATTTCATATAAAAAGAGTTAGACCTATCTTTCTCTGTATTTATACAAGCTAGACCACTTTATCACTTGCTTCAGCTACCATTTAGTAGTACCACCTGCTGCACCATTTTAATAATTATTGGTTCCTTGGTTTTTCCACAGGTAATTATTTATTTATTTTTTATTTGTTGGGTGTGTGGGTGTGGGCAGGTGTATGCATGTGTGGCTATGTGGACATGTTTATTTGTATAGTGTTTTCATATGGGCATGTTCCACAATGTCTCCCTCAGTCATCTCCAAATACTTTTAGAGTCTTTCACTGAACTTGGTAAACTTTGAGCTCATCAATCAGATAGACTGATAACTAGCAAACTCCAAGTATATGCCTGCCTGTCTTCCCTGTACGGAGGTTACATATACATGCCACTATGCTCAACTATTTTTTTTAGCTTATACATGCATTTTATTCTTATAAGAATGATAGAAACATTACGTAAAACTAACTCAGTAGTCCTTTATTTATTGCTATACACATGTTGGTTTAGAGCAGTGCTTCTCACCATATTTAATGCTACCTCCCTTTAATACATAGCTCCTCATATTGTGGTAACCCCCAACCAAAAATCTTGGTTTTTTTTGCTACTTCAAAACCATAATTTTGTTACTATTATGAACTGTAACAAATAGTTTTGGAGATAAAGTTTTGTCTAACATGTTGTGACCCACAAGGCTGTTTTAGAGATTAATTAGGAAGGACTTCCAGGAAATAGAACTAAACATTAGTTCATATTTCCTGGCCATTTCTTTTTCTCTTTTTATTTATTTGGTTTTGTTATTTAAAAGTTTTTAAATTAATTTATATTTTTATCATATTCTTTACCTCTCCCAATTCTTTCCAGGTCATTTCCCATTTCCTACCAACCAAACTTTTATTCTGTTCTTAAGAAAACAAAAAGCCAGTACAACATGAACCCCCATAACAAGAAAACCATGCACCTCCAAACAAAATCCAACAAAACTATAAACAACTAAAATCACACAAAAACATGAAGTCTCTTATATGTTTGTCACCTATCCATAAACATAAGGGCTGTGCTGGAGTGACTGACATATCCAGATAGAACTGATTTCCCTATCTAAGCAAGTAAAAGTACCAGTTTTAAACTTTACTCTACTGGCTAGGTATATATGTATGTATGTATGTACAGGAGTTAACATTTACACAAGTGGTTAGGTTTTCATTCATTTATTCATTAATTATATAAAATTAGAACAAAATAAATATAGTTTTTTTTGTTTTTGTTTTGTTTTTAGTTGCTTTTATTTTAATTGCCTTTAATGCAGTTAACTAAAGGGTATCTTCAACAGGTGAAAGAATTTGGACTGTTTCTGCTTTGTTCTCAATTAAATTTTCTATGCACTTCATTATACCTGTAAGAGAATTTTATTTCATGTCATTCATTACATAGTGAAGAAAAAAAGCTGTTGATCCATAGTTACAATTGATAATTAGCCAAATAGCTTAAGAAAAAAAATCAGCCTAAATTTTACTTTTTAAACCATTTCCTTTGCATTTTGTGAAAAGATAGTATGTTACTACATGAACCCTAATAAAAATTTTGGTTAGGAAAATTCATTTATGCAATTTCTTTTAATGGCCCTAGTTTGTTGTGGCACTTTCCCAACTGTGAGGATCACTTGGATCCTTGAGGTGGAAATGATGAATGAAAAGTGCTTTGGTTTTCACCAGCCTCACATGTGGCTAGGGACAGGTACTGAGCCACAGATCCAGGACCATTACAGCTTACAAAGAAAATGGCATGGAAAAAAGGATGCCTGGCCATCCCCAGAACAGTCAAAGATCAGAAACAAATCAGAGCTAGAGAGAGCTTCCATGCTATCAGGGAAATGCAAATCAAAACAACTCTGAGATACCATTTACTCCTACCAAAATGGCTAAAATTAGGAACACCAATGACAACTTATGCTGGAGAGGATGTGGAGAAAGGGGAACACACTTCCACTGTTGGTGGGAGTGCAAGCTCATACAGCCATTTTGGAAATCAGTATGGTGGATCCTCAGGAAAATGGGAATTAGCTTACCACAGGACCCAGAAATCCTCCTCTTAGGCATATACCCAAATGACTCACATCAATGCAACAAAGACATGTGCTCAACTATGTTCATAGCAGCATTATTTTTAATAGCAAGAACCTGGAAGCTACCTAGATGCTACTCAACTGAAGAATGGATAAAGAAATGTGGCACATCTACACAACGGAATACTACTCTGCAGAAAAAAAAAATAATAATGGGATCTTGGAATTCGCAAGCAAGTGGATGGAACTTGCCCTAGTGTATTTTGCAGGTGGTATTTCATTGTATATCAAAGGTTTTATGGATGTGTCCTGATGGGAGATGTCATTCTGTAAATATGTGTCTCATGCTGGTTAATGAATAAAGCACTGTGGCCAATGGGAAAGCAAGATAGGCAGGGCTAGAAAACAAGAAGGAAAGAGGAAGTAGTTAGGAGGAGGCAGCATGTAGAGCATGGAGAAAGCAAGATGTCGGCCCACCACTCTCAGATAAGATGACCAGGTGGAAATACTTAGATAAGTAGAAATGGATTAATCATTAAGACAGAACTAGCCAATAAACAATAATAGTAACTTGCCAACAGCATTGTATCAAATACAGAGTCTCTGCATGTGATTTGGGGCTGATGTGGCGATGGGACCGGCAGCAGGGAAAAACCTACCCATAACATATTGGTGTCAGAAGTGGGATACCCGTAACAGTGTCCTGCTTTATATGTGGATGCAGAGGATATGACTGTAGGCCCTCATGCATGCATAATTAGCTCTTTACTAACAGAACAAGTATGGATATTACAGATACATTCTACATTTATGTAGAAGCCTGGGATTAAAACTCAAGACCTCAGGCTGGTGTTGGAAACCCTTTATTATCTGAACTCTCTTCCAGCTACTGCCATAGGTTATAATATTACTTATTGGCCAACACCTTAGCTGTCCCTTCAATTCTAGATTGTAGTTGTATACAAAATGTCACCTACTTAATGGTTAACCAAAATCACAAACTTAATATGTTCCAAAACAACACTGCAATCTTTGTTTAAGCATGACCAGCCTTATCCCATGTAGATCATGATAACCCCATCCTGCCATTGATCTGGAACATTGGCAGATCTATTTTCCTTACATCTCCCATCTAATCCATTAGAATTCCTGTTGGCCATACCTCCCTAACATATGCACAAAAGTTACTAAATGGCTACCTTCTATAAGACCTTTATTTTCTCTTTTTCTTGGTTAATAGCTTTCAAAGCTATTATTGCTATTTCTACCAGTTATTTCTGCTATTTCTGTTTCTGACTGGGATTCACTAAAAGAACAGAACCAAGAGAATTATCCAATTGGTTTTCAGGACTGGAACATAGGTAGGCCAGCAGTGGCAGTTTTCAGTTAAATATGTATCTGTTCAGTTCAAAAAATTGGAGGCTTCAGAACAGGGGAAGCCAATAATACACCTCAGTCCAAGGACTAAAGTCTGGAATGTCTATGGAGGTACAGCAAGATGACCTTGAAGCACATAAAGAAGTGGGGGTTTTATATCTCAGGTGTCACTTACAGCAAGAGATACACTGACTGTTTCCCCTACCTGCTATAAATGTTTCATTTCCTCTATCCTGTCTTTCCAGGCCCATCAAACGTTATTAGCCACATTCATCACAGACCTTTTCCCCTGATATGTTATATGCTTCATGTGCACCTTCACTGGAGGTATCCTCACAGACATATCCATACATAGTTTACACTAATTTCTAAGCATTTAACAGTCTGGAAAGTTGAAACTTATGGTTAAACATAAAAATTCCCTTAACTTGCCCCAACCAAAAAAAAAATAAAATAAAATAAAACAACTCTACCCATTTATTATTTCAACTAAAATTAGTGACTCAAAACAAGCATTTATTATCACTAGTTCCAAAAGTTAAATGTTCAACCACAGGGTGGCTTGGTTTTCTTTCTATTTAAATACGAAAATGTAGCAGTCAGCCCAGACCTTAATGCTGTTCTGAAGGTTCTTAGAAAAATTAGGCTTGCATGGTCACAAATGCCATTCAAACATACCACTATATGTTAGCAATTCAAGTATGCACAATGTCCTTTTGTTGAGTATGGTTCTCAATATGTAGATACCTTTCCCATTCTCCTTATTTCCCCTTTATAGCCAAAAGTGGTAGAAGGAATAATTTTCTCAGTTTCTCTTTACTTTATCTTTATTCAATTTTTATCTATCTAAACATAATGGAGACATTTCTCTTCTTTTAAGGGCTCAGATGATTATATGGTCTTGCCAGATAATTCATGATGATCTTACTTTCCCAAGATCCATGACCTTAATTATCTTTGCAAATTACTTATACAGATTTTCTTAGGTTCCTGAATAATTGAATAACCAGGGAAAAGATACCTTAAGGAACATTTTTAGAACTCTACTTATGGAAGAAATCAAAAGACTCTGCCACACATAAAGCAAATGATTTCCTCTTTTTTATACCACTTTTTTTATTTTATGCAAAGTAGGTGCCATATTTCCAAGTAGGTCCACAAAGTAATATTCAATTTATTTTTTTCATTATGTATGATTTCAGTTCTTATATCCTCTTTTCATACCTTCCACCAAAAATATTTTTAAATCTCCATTATGAAGATCTGAAAATATTTAGATATTTGTCTATGCATGACTTCAAATTGTTTAAAATTCAATTTTCTTCAAAATTATTTCTCCATATTAATATTATTTTATTTTAGTCAGAATACTTCCTCCTTGTGAAGTTTTTGTACATTATCCAGTGATAAGTATACTTCTGAATTCTACTCATTAGATATATTCACTCATGTCACAATATATTTATATATTAACAAATATGGCTTTGGTAAGACAATTTCCAATAGGTACCACAAAACTTTATAACCGATAATAACCAAGGCACACAGACCAGAAACCAGCACCTTCAAACTTCAATTTTCAGAAATTTATGGATTTTTTAGATAGAATACAAACAAATTACTTTGTATGAATAGAAAATAATGGCAGTAGTTTCAATAAAAATTAACAAACTTTATTCAAAACACTGATAACAAAGAAGCTTAAGAAAAGACTGCATAATTTTTAAAAATGTACTATAATTAAGCAGGTGGTTTGTGGCAATTATCATAAGAGAATATGAGGAAGCTAGTAAACATGTACAATCATATCATCATTCTTCTTTATAGTAGCAAAACAATTACTAATACCCATTAAGTTAGTTGTAGGAAATATATTTTGGTAAGCTGAGTTTGCATGTTTAAGATTCATCTACTAACTATTAAAATACATCATGAATAGAGTCTAAACAAGAGTGCACTGCATATTCTTTGGCAGTCATCATGAAGTTAGTTACTGTTGACTCTAGAGAACTACAGGATTTAGGGAAATAAAACATAAATGAAGCCAAGTGATTTCAGATTGTTTTGATGGAAAATTTACATATGATGTAATGGTCCCATGTTGTTCCTGATTTCTGGATGAAAACAAAAGTGTCAGTTCAGAAAGAACACAGCCAATGGAAAATTCTAGCAATAGCAGGAAAAGAAGGAAAACAACAGCCTTACCCACAATGACCAGATTCATGACTGAAAATTTTAATCCAAATACATCACATTATGAATTGCATTTACATTAGAATTCTAGCACCACAAAAGTACTAAATGGCACCTATATTATTACCAATTGCAACAATTAGTATAACAAAAATTCAAACTCAATTGATTTTAAAATTAATTATATAATGAACTTATAAGAACAGAATCAATATATTGTTAGAGTTGATAATTTTGTGAACATCACCACTGAAACAAATTAAAGTACATTGAATTAAATAATTTCAATTTAAAATATAAATGTATTTTATTTGTTATGGCTTATATTTATATGTATCATGAGTTATATATCTTTATTTGTCAACAATACTTTGTTTTTCAACTTTATTCTGAGGTTTTTGTTTGAAGTAATGAACACAGGAGAACCAGTCATGAAGTCATTGATTTGTGTCCCATTTGAACAAAAATGTAAAGACATACATAAATAAATAATGAATAATAAAATTTGATGATAGAAACAAATGTGAAATGATAGGTCACCGTGTTAACCATCTCCATGACTGAAACAGCTCCTAAAAATGTGATAGACACAAAACCACTAAGACAAAAATGAAAGGAATATCTCTGAAAATCCATTGAAAACAAGTTCTGGCCAACATATTAAAATCCTCTGCTACCTAGTTGAGGATGTTAATGAGTTTCTTGAAGTGCTAGAGCAGTGGTCTCATCCTGTGGTTTGCAACCTCTTTGGGGGTCATGCATCAGACATCCTGCTTGTGAGATGTTTATGTTATGATTTATAACACTAGTAAATTACAGATATGATGTCCTAATGAAATAATTTAACTGTTGGGGGTCACTACAACATGAGGAACTGTATTAAAGGGTTATAGAATCAGGAAGACGGAGAACTACTGTGTGAGGGGAAAATGATCCTGAGATACTACACAGGAGCAGAAGTGATTGAAAAAATAAACACTGCCTATCAGTTGATATTCTGAAAGCAAATAAGGACTTTCTAATTGTAAAAGTTCTTATTTTTGGTTTCATTTTCCTAAGTCTGTGTGTAGATACATTGCCTCTCTAAAGCTCATTGTTAAAACACTGTGACCCCTAGTAACTTCTTTACCACATTAGTTATAAGTGCTAACCTTTTAAGATTATCAGTCATTAACTTTAATTTTTTGTTTATTATTATTATTATTAATATTATTTTACATATTGATCCCAGTTCATTCTCCTCCTCCCTTCATTTTTACCTCCCTCCCTCACTCCCATAACCCCCAACCATCCTCCCATCCCACTTCCCCAAAAACACACCCCACAGGGAGGGTGATGCCTTCCAGGAGGGATCAACAAAACAGAAACAAACACCTATCACTTCAAAACTTTTTAAATCATTAGTATAAACAGATTCTTTCCCACTAATTTCTCATCTAAGCAAATAACTTTTCTTTTTACAGTGACAACTTTCTGCATAATTAAGGAGGACTGTGTAGCCTCAAGTTTCTAATCCTCCTGTCTTAACCTCTCAGATTCTGGGGTCATGAACATACACTATTACTTTGGCAGGCTGAAGGATCCAACGTATTTTGTGATGAAAAGACAATGGAATATCTTTCATTCCTGAAATAAAGACTTAAAATGAGAATAAACAAAATATCATCATTGAATTTTGCCCAAATACACTGGGATTTCATTTGCTATTTCCAATTAAAGCTTGCATGCAGGAGATATTACTCCTTAATTGGGCAGTTCTTGCTACCTGTGATAGATGGTTGTTACAATGCTGATTTGTATAAAATGCAATGGTAATACAGAGCTTTCCAGTTATTTTAAATACAAGTATGTATTTAAGGCAATAAGTCTGGTCTCCATGGTATTATGTGAACAAACAATAGTTTGTAGCTGTGTTAAATTTCTTGGGAGGTTGGCAGATCAATTTAACAGAGGAAACAATAATTTGTTAAATAGGTATATATTAGCTGGCATAGTGGTGCCTGAAGTGGAATGACTTTCTTTCTCATTATTGAGACAAATCCCTGGCACCTCTAAGTATTTGCAATCAAATGTGATACATGTGTGTTGAGAGAAGTTAGAGTTAAGCATTGACATTTTGAAGTATAATGTGACAACGTGGTTTGTTTTGTTATCAGAGGTTTGATAAATAGCAGTTTAGCATGAATAAATCCTATAAGCATTTATAAATGAACTGTGGATAAAAGTATCGCTTAGGGAATTTTGTATTTCTGTATATTAATTGCCTGTGGTTTCAAGGATGACTGATGCATAATAATCCAAACTGCAAATGTCCTTCAAATGTGAGGCCTGTATAAAGAATTCTTACAAAATCTTATAAATAATTCTTATAAAGAAACACTTATAAAGAAATAGCTTTGGAAACTGTACTTTTTCAGATGGAGTACAACCAGAAATCACTTTAATGATTGTGTGTGTGTGTGTGTGTGTGTGTGTGTGTGTGTGTGTGTGTGTGTGTGTGGTTGACCTTAAAAAGCTTAATACACACTTAGAAGAATTTTCCTAGAAATTTGGCTTTATATTATTTTTAGAGATAAGGCAGGAGATAGTCCAGAGCTTCAAAAATCAGTTCATTAAGTTGAGTATTGGCAATAAAATAAATGTGACAAAGTGTGCTTGTTCTGAACAAGCATGATTTTATTTAGGATGTGTGGCAGTCAGCTCTTAGTTGTGAGTCAGTTTGATCATTATTATCTAAACAAAAAATTAATATACTCTAACAAATTCTAATTGATTACTGATATAATTATTTTTATAGTGCCATAATATTCAGGAATTCTCATTTTTTAAAAAGTATTTTAAAATATTTTGGGAATTTCTCTTAGACTATTTTATAGTCTCATTTTCATTTCCGTTCAAAATGAAGGCGTGCTAAAAATAACAAATGTGACTAATTCTTAATTACCTGTAATAAAGAGAAGTCAAAAATAGGAAACCACTATGATGGAATAAATTACATCAACTGATAGCTTAAAATGTGATTTTAACCATTCTTTTCACCTGTTTCCTTATTAATAAATAAAATGGGCTTTTCTTAAGTTTCATTTTCTCTTTTAATACAAAAATTATGCTGATAGATATGCTTGCTTGGACATAATTATACTTTAAGAGAAGTATAAGGGGAATAAAATAGAAAATATGAGTAGCTTACAAACATATTTCACACCAAAATTATGAAATTAGGGGAAGAGACAAGTATATATAACATTCTATATAGGTATGAGCACTCTTAGCTCTTCAATTCTATGTTCATTGACCAATTGTGGGTTTTGATGTCAATCATAATACACTACAAATAGAAGAATATCTACTGAGGATAGAGTGATACAGTGATATATGAATAATGTAATGAGTCATTACACTTGCTTCATTGATATGTTCTTCTTTGACAATCCATTAATAATGGAATAAAATTAGTAATTAGTATGTTTTCTGCTAGGGCCTATGATCTAATTCAGATATGTTTTCCTTATCATGGAGCAAGACTAAATACAACCAGAAAGTATTTAGTTGCCTCCATAACATGTGTGCCTCTATTGAATCAGTGGGCATTTCTTTTTGGACAGTGCATTCTTATAGCTAACAAGGTTCACATCTTTGTGTGATTAATGATTACTTTTCTCCTCCAATAGCATTTAGAGAATCTTCTAGTAGTGTGCAAGCTAGCCAACTGAGGTGAAGCTTTCAGGTGACTAACAACTTGATTTCACCAAGTTTTAAGATTCAAATGTATGGTATATTTACCAATAGGTTCTTATTATCAAGTTCTGGAGGGTCAGCCTATGAGACATCATTGTACAACGATTCAGAAAAAGGTAACCTATTATTACTGACAGGGCTTTTGTTTGTTAGTGTATGGTATGTAGTTGGGGTACTGTTCCCTCATTATAGGGAAACTCCCATATACATATATACATATATACATACATACATACATACATACATACATACATACATAATAATTGGGCT
Source organism: Cricetiscus sungorus (assembly GCA_030556225.1). Lineage (NCBI taxonomy): Eukaryota > Metazoa > Chordata > Mammalia > Rodentia > Cricetidae > Cricetiscus > Cricetiscus sungorus. The sequence goes on along the minus strand of JANBXA010000741.1, from coordinate 31,744,284 downwards.
CTTCAATAGTCGTAGAATTCTCTGTTGATTCTTCAAAATGCCCATAGTGTTATTCCTCACCATATTCCTTCTTTATCTTGTCTTTCCATCTCCCAAATATTTGAGCCTTCTTATTCTTTTTTTTTTTGATCTGTTTTCTTTCTTTTTAAAATCTCCTTCCTCATTGTGACAAGCAATCTATACAGCTACTTTAATCCCAAATTATAAAATCTTCACAGAATTAAGACTTATGGTAACAACAACAATCAAGATTTAGTTTCAAAGAATCTTTGTCCATATTTTTAATGTTACAGGTGTGAAGACAGAAAACTAAATTGTGTAATGTAGGTTTTTCTCATGTTATAAGAAATAGAATGCCTGAAGATGAAAATCACATCCTAAACAAAGACTTTCAAGACTAAATTGGGAAGTAATAACTCTGAAGTTCTGGATATATAATAAAAAACTGCCAACATGTTAAATTTCCTTCACAGTGTTTGTTTCTCTATGAGAGTATAAATATATACCCTTTTCATAATGGTGCTTAGTAGTTATTAGGCAGTTGATGATGTACATGTTATTTGCTAAGGGTCTTTACAGAAACAAACACGCCAAACTATCCTCCCCAGATGTTTCTGGATTGTAATTACTGAAACAGCTTTGTACTGTACTGAAATTCCCAAGTAAAAATGTGGAAACAGAGAGCTATTGTAAGACTACTGGCATTTTTCTGTCTCCTCCACCCTCTTATTTTCATCACCAGGCACAAGGAATATCAATAAACTGATCATGTACTATCAACAAATGAAACTGATGAAGCGGATTGATAATGTGTTTCTAGGTAACATGATGGAATCTCTCTGAAACAAAAGCTTATCTTTTCTGTTTCTTTTCTCACTTTAAAAGCTGCTTTTTTTTTTGCATATTGCCAAGTACAGGCCAAGAAAAAGCCATTGCTTTCTCTACAATGAAACTGACAAGGACAATAATAAGTTCTGGGTCACTTGCTTGATGTTTTAAGCTCAATCCAGCTTTCTTTGTGAGCTTATTTATTTTACAAAAATAGAAATATAGAGAAAGCTAAAACTTTACTGAGCTATAAACCTTTCTCCACTGCAGAAAAAATACAAAGATGTAAATCCAGAAGGAGATATGTTGTTTCCATTGACAACAATTAATTGGATTTGCTATAAGATTATTAATATATTAACCTAAACCATATGTCATGATTTAACTCATAAGTAGATTGTTTGAATTACTGATGAAACTAGTATTAACATATTATTGTATAATTATTAAACAGAACAGGTTCTGGTAAGTTTTGTGGTATGTACCGTCAGAAGGCAATGTAACAACAAGCACACCTTATTGTGGGAAAGAAGTTTAAAGCCCAAGGGTGCACAAACAATGTTATTTTATATGCTAAATATTGACGGCTAATTATGTCAGTATTTAATGCAGAACATTAGCTGTCAGTAGTAACAGTAATGTGTAAGTAGTTATCAGCATGCTATAATAGGCATCGATAAGCTTCTTAATTACTACTTATAGAGATATATGTGATCTGACTATTGGCTATTTAACTGCAAGAGACACTCTACATTTTGTACTACAAATAGGTTACAGAGTTTGAGACTGTCCTCTCTTTTCTTAGAAACAAGAGATTAGGAAATATATCAAGATATACAGTAGAGAAACTCAAGATTTCTACCCCTCAGGCTTCTTCAGCGCAAGCCTGCTGTAGTCTTCATGATCACATGATGGACAAGTCTGACACAATCAGAGGTCTCATTGCTCTACCATCTCTTTACCCTCTGCACCAGACATTCTAGAAATTCAAAATGCCTCACACTTGCAACTGAGAACCCTAAATTTTGGCCACACTACAAAAAATGCACTCTTACCTGACTTCTACCTTTATACTTACTTTTCACTTTTCATTTTGTGTTTTCAAACTTTATTTGTATTATGCCAATTTTTTTTTTACCTTGCTGTCTTGGAGTAGAATCATACACACAAAAAAAAAAATAAAAGCAGAGGAACAAAAGTAGATTTATAATATTCATCCTTCTTAGGCATGAGGTTGTTAATGAGTCTTTCTAGGCTCTATAATAAGACCAGATACAGAAAAAAAAAACCGAAAAATTTATATTATCAAACACGTGGAATAAGTGTTTTCCAGACTACATCCCGCTTCTATTATAACCTTAAAGCAAAGATCATCAATTCTACAAGACCATTATAGGGAATAGAAAAAAATAAAAGAAGAACTCCTAAGAATGATTTATGTAGTATGATTATTTTACATTGTTTTAAGAAGGAACAAAAACTACAGAAAGTACTTTCTTTAGTATCATACTGATTGCAGTACTTAATTCTACATAAGTTATTTCTCAATTTTGTTACTACTGATATGCTGAACCAAATCTTTCTTTGCATATTTTGAATATATTGTGACATTCCTCTTCTGTGCGAATCATAGATCAGTAATAACATTTCCATCTTCCAAATTGTAAAAATGAAAAAAGATTCTCAGATACTACTAAATGTCTACCTAAATAAACAGATTTCCCTTTGTTGTGTACCCCTGCCCAGTACAATGTATTATATTTGAAAAGTAACTACAGGGCACCAAAACACATTGCAAAATTAATCAATACCAAAAGTGATTAAGTAATATGATACTAACAGGAAGGTGTTACCTAGACATACTACTTAAATATTCTGTTTGTGGCTCTTTGCAGAGTTCTGTGCCTAGTCCTGTACTACTTCTTGAGGGGACATTCAAAATACCTGAAATTATCCACCTAAACACCCTTCATATTTTTAGGAATTTGGAAAATAAAGAACCATGAGTTGTACCAAGATTTATTTAATTTCAAAACTACATCAACAAGACCTAGTTACCTTTCATTACCACATCATATTCTCTGAAAACAATCAATTATTCTGCACTCTTCACAGAACTCTGAAACTTAACTATGAAGTCCTTAGCCATCAAATAATGCAATTCAAAACAACTCTGAGATACCATCTTATACTTATCTGAATAGCTGAGATCAAAAACACTAATAAAAGCTTAAGCTGGAGAGGATGTGGATAAGGGGGAAAGTGAAGAGTCCTCCATTGCTGGTGGAAGGGCAAACTTGAACAGCCACTTTGAAAATCAGTAAGGCAGATTTACAGAAAAATTGGAATCAAACTAGTCCAAGAACCAGTGATACCATTCTTGAGCATATACTCAAAACTGCACATTCATACCACAAGAACATTTGCTCAACTATGTTCATAGCTGCATTATTTGTAATAGGCAACTATTACAAACTAGATACCCCTCAACTAAAGAATGGAAACAGAAAATGTAGTACATTACACAATGGATTATTACTCAGAAAGAAAAAAAAAGCAGTATAATCTTCATCTTGACATTTGCAGGCAAATGGATGGAACTAGAACAAAGCATCATGAGTGAGATAATCCAAACTCTGAAAGACAAGCATGGTATGTACTCACTCAGAAAGAAAATCATGGTATGTATTCACTCATAAGTAGATATTAGATCTAAATCAAAAGAAAATTAGGCTACAATCTACAATCCCAGAGAAGCTAGGTAAAAATGAGGAACATCAGAGGGATAAATATGGAAGCTTCTAGAAAGAGAAGGTAGTTAAGATTTCCTGGGTAAACTGGGAGGTTCGTAGAAAGGGGAGGATGTATAATGGGAATATGAGAACTCAAGGACACCAAGTTAGGGGAGGGGACAGAGTGTGAGTGAAATGAAAGTTGTCTTGATAGAGGGAGCTATTATGGTGTTTTGGAGAAACCTGATGCTAGAGAAATTCTCAGGAATCCACAAGGATGACCCCTGCTAAGACTCCTAGCAATAATGGAAAGGGTGTCAGAATGAGCCTTCCCCTTTTAATAGGATTAGTAGTTATTCTAATTGTCATCATAAAACCTATATCCAGTAACTGATGAAAGCAGATGCAGGAACCCACAGCTAAGAACTGGGTTGACCTAGTTCCCCTAGGTAACTTTCAAGGATGCTCTCTTGCTTGCAGCACAGAGACAGGAGAGCATCCGGAGGCATCGTTGGGACCAGGAACCTGCTGGTGTTCATCTTTCTATGTTATAAGTTATTTCTCCTTGAATAAACATCTATTTGGGCGAGAGAGAGACAGAGAGAGAGAGAGAGAGAGAGAGAGAGAGAGAGAGAGAGAGGAGAGAGAGAGAGAGAGAATTGTAAAGTCTATGAACAAATATGGAGTAAAGTGGCTTGGGATATATAGGCAGAGTCTAAGGTTTGTTTGGTTTGTGTGTTTGTTTAAAATTTGGCAGTTAAAAAATAGAACTTGTTTGCTGCTACCTGGACGACAGGACTTGTGTCTAAGCCTCTTGAATTGTTGACAAATACTTCTACTGTATATGCAGAAACAAAATAAACAAATGATTGGTGACAAAAAAAATATAACTGGGTTGAGCTCCTGGAGAGAGAGAGAGAGAGAGAGAGAGAGAGAGGGGAGAGAGGAGGGGGGATCTTATATACAAGGAAAGGTCAAGACCATAATGGTGGAAACCACAGAGACAGCTGACCTGAGGTAGTGGGAGCTCAAGGACTATGAACTGACAGTTGGGGAACCTGCATGGCATTGAACTAGACTCTCTGAATGTAGAGAACAATTATGCAACTTGATATGTTAGGGGAGTGGGCTCCTGGCAGTGGAACCAGGACCTATCCCAGAGACAAGAACTGGCTTTTTGTAGCCCATTTCCTATGATAGCAAACACCATGCTCAGCTATGACACAAGGAGGAAGGGCTGTGTCCTGCCTCACCTTGATATTCCATGCTTTGTGGACTCCCCAAAAAAGGCCTTACCCTCTCTGAGGATTGGATGTGCAGTGGGAAGATTGGGAGGTATAAGGGAAGGAGAAGGGGAGAGAAGAAGAACTATGGTTGGTATATAAAATGAAAGTAAAATTTTAAAAAGAAAAATAAATGTTAGTTACACTTTGCAGGAACTAGTGAAAGGCCCAGGAATCTACTGATGCTCAGGATTGCTATAAGAATATCTTCACAACCTGTTTAAAAATACAAGAACTGTCAAGTTCATCTTGGTTTAGAAGCAATGGTCTAACAAAAAAAAATTACAATTTCAAATATCTATAATCAGGATCATATTTGACTATGACTAAACCAGCAGCTATTCTGATTATTAGATTTCCATGAGTAAAACATAGCCTATAAAAATCTTCAGAGGCCCAAGGATTAGTTTCACAGTAAAATCATGTGTCTTAAAAATACCTTGAGTATTCCATTTTTTTATCTAAAGGAACAAAGATGTTATGAGGACAACCTGTCTGTCAGCTGATCTTTGTACTTAGAAACACTGAATGAAGAAACCCAAGCCATTTCATTAGCTAACAGGCTAACATGAACATACAAAACAAACAGCCATTTTCTGCGAGTGTCCCAGAAAATTTCAACAACAGGTTGATCCACAATCCCTTATTTGACTATCCCCAAGATGGATAAATAGAAGATTTTTGAATTGTACATCCTATAAATGCAAGCTCAGACTATGAAGTGAAGAACTGCAGAGAGTAGACGTTGAAATTTACTTTTTCATCTGGAGTCTACTTCCTGTTGGGGCTAATGCTGACACATATTATTTTAAGACTAAAATTTATAAATTTTTAGCAATGATTTGTTTCTCAAAGTCAAAGCGCATCACTAGGTATCCTGACGGTTCAGAGAGAAAGGCAATAGTAATCTTGCTACTGAGAAAGTTAATTTAATGGCTGGGTAAGTACACAGGAGAAATAAAATAGTTCCCAACATATTGATCTTACACCAAGTCACATATTGGCCATGAGCAGTATTGTGGTTTGAAAATTAAGACCCTAACTACATCCATGTCATAGCCATAGAAAGGAGAATCAGTTAAGCTTAAACTAAATCCCTTTAGTATCTTGCTTTCTTGGAAAAATACATTATTAAGAAAACATTAATATCCATATAAATTCCCCCAAAAGAACTTCCCAGTTCTTCTAACCTGTTCTCATGCTAACATTTAATAAAACTACAAACAATTTCATGAAAAAATGATTACAATTGATATAACACTTTTCAGTAAACTACACACCACTTTTGCTTCCAGTTTAGTTGTGGATATTTTTTTTTACTGCCCTTGTCTTGGTATAGGACTCTTGGCTGCCTTCAACTCATGTCCTCTCCACTTTCTCCACCCTGCTACATTTCTTTGTCTTTCATGAATTTAGCATGGTTGACAGAACTTGAAACTATTTTGTGAGTATTCCTTAGTGCTTAGTTTCAGGGTTATATTAAGTATATATCCTGTCAAAATGCTATAAAATGATTTTGTGGAATGGTGTCTTTACTACATCTTTTAGTGAAGATTTAAATATCTTGCCTGAGCAGCTAGTGGTTCTCTGTCTCTTGGGACTAAGAACACCAACTATACCAAACCCAATTGTGTGAGCCAGTTGATAACTGGTTGTGTTACTCCAGAGATAGGCCAACAAAACAGACATAAAACAAAAAAAAAATGGATCATTTTTAATTGGCAGGTTTTGACAAAGAAATTAATACTGAATAAAATTAAAATGATAATATTGTTTTTAACAGTTGTCTGTACTTTGATAAACATTTGATAAATAATGGAATAATAGTGTTTAAATGGAAAAAATGAATAATATATAATTATTGAACTAGAAATTGTTTCTCCATTTTGACTTGATTTACTTCAATTGGTTTCATTTTTAAAAAATATAACTCTAAAACAGTAAACTATGAGATGACAAAGGTAAGACTTTTTAACATCCTATCTTAATTTAAAATATTATTGAATCAAGACAGACACAATTCATATTAGGGAGCCTTTTTATTCACTACCGTTCTTGAACTAAACAAGATTCATTACTCACCAATTTTAGTTCTTTTTCATAGCACCACTAAAGAAATATTTTAGTGTCAACCATTATTTTCTACAAAAGTGATCATGAGCTGCTTATAGTAATTTCTTCTATCATTTGCTCACCATGTCTACAATATTGTGCTGTAGCAGTAAGCATGGTTACTATTTTAAACAGCAAAATACTTTGGAAACAGGAAATGTTATTAACTTTTTGGCTAGATTTTGATTTGGGCAATTCAGGCCAAGAGCGAGAATAATAAACCATATGAAACATCCCAGGGTATCAAGCTAAAGCTTGATGAATGAAGTGGAAACAGAAGGCATTAGTCAGTGTGCTGGTTGTCACTGCTTACATCCCAGAGATGAACTAGTAGAAGGAGAACTTTCTATTAGGTAAGAAAGAGATGCAAGGCTACTTCCCCAAAGTGGACATCTGCCATTCTAGACACAAAGTTACCAGTGTACCTGCCTCAGAAAAGAAAGCCCAGAATCTCTGCCAAGTGAGCAAACATACTTAATATTCAGCCATTTTACCCACTCACCTGGTCGTATTCATACTTCAAACAACAGTGGTTGAACACACAAAAAGCAATATTCCCCCTTATACGCTTTTGTGTTGTCTTGATTACTAACAAGCTTGCTTAGTTGTCCCTGTAATTAAATTATTCATATTCTGAGAGTGTCAATCTGAAATACATAGTAAAGTTATTGGTGATTTGTTTCCTGCTAAATTTTCTGTTCTGTGCGCTGAAAATTTTAGAACCCAGCAGGGTCTTCACATTCTTCTTATTCAAAGTTACACTGGAAAATTATTAGAAGGCAAAGCTCTTCCACACCTAAGGACAGTACCTTCATATTCTGCAAGACTAGCAGCAAAATCAAAACCTGAAATAGATAGTTCCAAATTCAGGAGGTCAAACAAAGGTGAATATGAACTGTAATCTATTTGTCTTCTCTTTCTGTGTCCTATTTGTTTAGTGGGGCTGTATTGTTATTAAAATCCCTGCTGATACATAAAAATAAATCATAATTAACATTAATAAGTTACCTTTGTGGTAATAGGAATCCTTGGTGAGTCACACAATTAAGTCTTCCAGGAGAGTCTAATTAGAGAGTTATTTATTCTTTAGCTATTGCTTATCAATTATTTAACACAGTCTTTGATCCTAGTCTTATTCAGCATCTAAGAATACTAAAGAACAGTTTGAAGAGGTCTTTTTGAAATTAGTCTTTCCACTTTCTGTAAGCAAGCATGGGTTTAGTGGAGTAAAAGAAAGTGAAGCCAAGGTAAATTTGCTCACAATATTAATTCAAGAAATTTTTCTGTGATCTGAAGCTCGTTGCATGAATACTACCCCAAGGTTTAGGAAACAACACACAAAAAATGACCTTTATAAATGTCTTTCCACATAGGTGTCTTCATAATTTGTAATGTTTGGGAACAGTTGGTAATAAATAGTAAATGTTTAGAATCCCCTAAACACACCAACTAATAAAAATGAAAAGTTATAAGCAAGAGACAATCAGCTGTATTTAAAAGATAAAAGAAGCATAACCATGTGTCATAAAGTACTATATATGAAAGTCAAAAATTAAATAGAAAATTATAGGTTTGTATACTAATCAGTTTTATCTATTCATACTACTCTACTTAAGTAGGATTATCTTAAAAACTTGCATAAGCAAGATCCTCTTCAATCCACCAGATAGAATTTAATATATAAATAGTTGTGAATATAAGAGATCATGAACAAAGACTGAATGGGAAAATATTTCCATATCACTATAAGTTCTTCAATGAGAAAAGAGGGTTAGAAAAGTATTAATACTCTCTAAAATACTACTATCAAAGAAAATTTGAAAGGAGGTTTAGAAGGTATCAGTGAGTAACAACTTGTATTCCTTAACCAGTCTCTGAATTTTTACAAAAGATGGTCAAAATAAATATCATTTAGAGACAAATATTTATTTTTATTATTCTTAGGAGAATGGACACAACAACAGATTCACTTGAAAGAAAATTGGCTACCCACATGATTGTTAGATTGACTTACTTTAATGACAAAGGCTAGGAATTTACACACCTTCCAATATGAAGCTAAAAGCCAAAAGAAATCAGTTAGCAGACCAGTGACCTTGATGCTTACAGACTGTTTCCTTTCAAAAAACAAACAACAGCACCAAAAAACCCCAAAAAAAACAAAAAACAAAAAAACTAAAATGGTAGGTTTAAGGTTTAGCCATTCATGTCTACTCCACATCCCAGAACACCATGTGAAAATCATCCCATCTGCTCACAATTTGAAGGTCATAAGAAAGATTATGCACTGCTTGTGGAAATTAATATGCAACAAAAAAGCCAGAGCACTGAAAACCAACATCTTTCTCAACTGTGAATTTTGTTTTGTCTGAAGGGAATGAGCTATAATACCAGCAATCAAATTTAATTGAGATGATGTTCACCACAGTTCTATTACTCCAACAAACACCATCAAGAGTCAGTGAAATAAAAAGAAGCAGCAGCTCATGGTGAGTGAAAGGCAACATGACACTAGGTAAGAAAGATGTCAGTATAAATACACATGAGGAGGGATTGGACAATGGGATAAAGAAGTAAGATGTATGAAAGGAATGAGGGAATTCAATAGCGGTGAAAATACCAAAAATGTAGCATCACACAGTCAATACAGAAGCTTACAAAAAGTATCATCCTGTAAAAATAATCCAAACAGTCCACAATAAGAGCAAAATTAAAATTGTTGCAAATATAAGCAAAAATCACAGAATTAAATAATGCCATACAGATATACTATTGAGTTATAGGGTGAGGGGAGAATAGATCCAGATAAATTAGTAAAAACAGACATAAGAAAAACAGAAACAATTAAAAAGAAGCTGAAAAGTCTTCAAAATAGTTACAAATGAATAAATATAAAGAATATTATGATCTCTAGATAATGACCAAAACACATGAAGAATAATGGCATACAGAAAAGTGGATGTGAGATATAAGGAGTTGTTAATTAACAAAAAAAAATGTATTCCATGATAAAATAGGTACGTAGAGTATACTGAGAGGTAGGTCACGATTCAGTTATTAAACCAAAATATAAAGATTAAATAAAAATTGGCATAGGTACAGAGTAGGATACATGGTGGAGGAAGAGGACCAGGAAGTGTGTTTTCTAGAAATGGTAGAAAAGTTACACCCATGACAACTCAACGATATAGCTACCTAAATCAGACCAGAACAACGACAGTAGCACTGGCATACAAAAATCTCATGTTCCACCATTGAACAAAGATCTACAACCAAGTCTAGAGGGCTTAGAGAAAGGGAATCAGTCTCTTTCAGGGATGGTACTCCTATTGATTATTCAATGCAAAGTGGTTGTCCCTGAAATCATATACATGCAAGCAACACTAATTAGACTAAGAAGGCTTCATTTATATATTTATGCATATATTTACATGTGTGAAGCAATAATAGAGAAAATGAGGAAATCAGTTTGAGGGGTAAAAGGACATGAAAAGAGTTTGAGGCTGGGTATATGGTGGTGGAAGTGAAGAGCAAGAGGAAAATGCAAAGTGATGTATTGATGTAGTAATAAAAAAGAAAAGAAGGAAAGAAATCTATTTAAAATAAATGTATTAGAACCTACCAAAGCACCAGCCAATGACAATTTTTTTCAATTCTAAAATGTCTAAGTGAGCAATTTAAATTAATATTGTATATGAAGAAATGCTTTCAAGTTGAATGTCAAAACTCCTACACTTGGCTGATCATCAGAATATTATATGCAAATAAGCCAAAGCATTATGGTGGTGATTCATGTGCATAAACACACACACACACACACACACACACACACAAACACACACACATAAACACACACACTTATATAGTTGGGCAAAGACAACAATAACAAAAAGTATTTCCTATTAAATTTTATGACTCATTCCTACATTTCCTCATTCTGACATAGAGGCATTTTAACACAACATTATTTATCCTGAGGATGAGTACAGAGATGTAGGTGCTATCTTAATCTGTTAATTATGAACCACATTTGAAAGAGTCTTGAACTAGTGGCTCAAAATCATGGGAAGAATGCATTTTTTCTCATTTTTATGTTTATAAAATTATGTTCAAATATAATTTTAACTTCACAACCTATTATGAATATTTCACAAGTAACTGATAGTTAATTGCTGCTGAAAATAACAGCAGTTGCCTGGAGCCATCAGATTGTACATAATTGATCAAAATACTGCCAATGTATTAACTTAAAATTTCTTTTTTAAATGATACTTTGACATCTGTTTACTTTACTCCAGGAGTGGAATACAGGACTGATTTTAACAATCTCCTTCTAGCCACAGTCTGACCTTAACAGTCTCATGGAGCACCACTGAGTGTCTAATACAGCACTTCAGGACATGCACCAAGGAGCTCTGAATTTCACTGGAATTTTTGATAAAATTTTATAAAAAAACATGTTTTTAGAAAACACCAGTAATTTAGTCACTGTTCCTTTTGCTGTGATTAAAAGAAACCCAACAACAACAACCAAAAACAAAACAAAACAAACAAATAAACATGAGAACAATCTAGGGCAGAAATACATTCCTCTGGCTCCATCATGGCATAGATATCAAGGCTGAAAGAGACTGACCTTCCTGAACATATCTCATCACAATCAAGAAGAGGAAAATTATGAGTATATGCTGCTACTCAATTTTCATTCTGCATTTATATAATCTAAGATCCTGACAGGGAATGACAACACCCACAGTAGGCACATCAACTCAACTCAGTTAATGGAATAAAGATAATGCACTTAGAACCATCTCCCAGGGTGTTTTATATTCTGCCAAGTAGTCATTCAAACAACTTTCTCTTGTCTTCATTGATTGTTCTCCAACTTATTCATGGACACTTGTTCTCTCAAATGAACCAGCAGCTCATTGACATGACTGACTATAAGGACACAATAGATAGCTAGATTTCTGTAGGGATCTCCTATCTCTATCATTTGACCACTGAAATTATGAGCAAACTGCTACATCTACCCCATATATATATATATATATATATATATATATATATATATATATATGGGGTATATATATATATATGCGAGTTAGAGATTCAAACTCCATTATTTTCCTTTCAGTTATGAGATAATAATATAATAATATTTTCCTCTTCCCTTTCTCCTTACTAAACCTGCCATATATGTTCTTGGTCACTTTCAAACTCATGAACTATTTTTTCATTAATTGTTTTTGCATGCACATATGTACATGTATATAATATATTTTCTTAAATATAAGCTGTTCCAGCTGTATAATGTTACTCAAAAGCATGTTTTTTATGGCTAGCAATTTTGTATTAGATAACCAGTTAGTACACTCTCCAATGGAAAAGGCTATTTATCCCACTGCCTACAGTCCATGTTGGCTTAAGTCCTTGTGGGCTTTCTCTGTCCATCTTGGCATGACTAATGGTGTTATCTTTGTTTGATGCCTATTTAGGCAGTCATTCTTGTGAGACTGTAGGTAAAGCTTCTGATTTTGCTAGTGGATACATATGGAACTTATTTTCTTTACCATCTGTGACATCTGCCCAGTTCCAATTTATGCCCTACTCCTTAGAGTAGAAGTTTTATATGCCCTCACATTTGTTATTTTATACATCATCTAAAATATATTTTAAATATATTAATAATTTTATTATTAATAAAATAATAAAACACCAGTCTTAATTATCATTAAACTTGACTACTAATGGTGCATTTTTAAGGATGATTCAAGATAAAAATTTCTAAGTTCTCAATTGGAAAACTAGAGAAATGTCTGTGGTCTGTAAGTAGCAGATCTTTAAACTGAATAAAAGAATGTATCTTGCTCTTCAATCTTGATGACATTTTATAATTGTCTTGTGGCTTCTACAGTGAAGGCATAACAGGAAAATGGGAACCATCTGTCAAAGGTATGAAGAATTGCTACAAGTTATTTTGTTAAAGGCCAATATAAAGCTCTAAGACTCGGTCAATAAAATAGATCCAACCATTACATGAAATCACACACTGTTTCATGCTTTGTTTATAAAAAGTTATAAATCAATATTTTCAGAATTCCTTAATGAGTTACATTACTAATGTTTCCAATGAGAATTTATTCATGATAGGACACTGTAATTAAATTTAAACTTTTACTATTTCTCCTATGATAAAAATCTCTATCTCCAATCACAGGACATATGTATGTTGAAATTTCGACTATTCATCTTTTCTATTATTTTATTTTTGTTTCAGGTAAAGCATCAGCTTATCTCTTTAGTGATTGTTTCAAAGTAACTCATTTTTAACTGAACACACTCCATCAATGATCAAGAAGGAGAAAACAATGAATATATGATGCTTTTTAGTTTCATTTCTCTATTTATAAAATTTAAGATCCTAGTCAGAGAATGTCACCAATCACATTAGACATATCTCCTCTTTTTTCTTAGTACCTTAGGAAGGACTAGAAGGGGATAGACTATAAGGACCAAAATTATTCATCTCCATGACTCATACCATTCTAGTTCCATACTCACTGTGCACAAATCTACCTTATTTGGTTTTAAAAGGTCCAAAGGAACACAAATAATATCATTGATTTATTTTATAGAGGCTTCCTAGGGCTTCTGAGCACTGTGGGTATTTATGGGACATTTGCATATTGAATAAAAGTGTTTTTCTTGACCAGAAGTGACTGAATAAAACATTGTTGTTTATAATGAACTTAGTCACCACCTTTTTCTTCCTTGTTAATTATGTTGCCAGATCAACTAAGCCTTGTAAGACTCATCCAATTTTTCTTTTATTTTTGGATATGCTTTAAAAAGAAAATTTTGGCTAAATATCATTGAAGTAAAGATATTTTAAGTCTTGTGTGTGGAGACTTTTAGAGTGAACTATCTAAGCTTTTAAAAAAAGATCACTAGAATTTCCATATTAACATTTTACAAAAAATGTCTAGCATTCTGAATCTAAAATAAAAGATTAAAATTAAACATTTGCAAGGGAAATAGAAATGAAAATATAAGTATTAACGAAATATAGAGAAGGAAAATCTTCTGTAGGAGAACAAACTGAAAACAAGTTGCCCAGAGAATATGAAGTTCAAATATTCACTCTCAGTCTATCTTTCATTTCCTAAAAGTTAATAGTTTCCATCTCCAACATTTTTTCACAAACACTATTTTGAACATAAAATTTTTATACATTTGAGGACTTCAGTGTCGCTTGTTTGGTTATAAAGGTGTAATAAATGCATGCTCCAACAATTAAGAGCATAATTACATTCAAGATATAGTTTTAGAGTACTTTGGCTTGAACTTGACTTAAGCCACATTCTGTCTTACCTAGAGCATTCTACTCTATTATTCAGCACTTCTGCAGCTTTAACTACAAACTGTGACTGCTAATAGTCTCTAAACTATGTCATTTTTTTTATTATTACTTTTGAGACAGAGTTTTTTGTGGCTTTGGAGGCTGACCTGGAACTAGCAATTCCAGGCTGGACTTGAACTCACAGAGATCTGCCTGCTTCTGTCTCCCAAGTGCTGGGATTAAAGGTGTGCACCACCACCACCACTATGTTGTATTTTAAGGTCATTTGAGATTAGTCCTAATTGTGCAGTAATAAATGTTCAAGTATCATTAACATTGATGCTATTGCAAATGGATGAACTGTCTCTGCTTCTGCTTGGCATAATTCCTGTCTGTTTTTCCAGAACACCAAGAAAGTTTGTCTTAAAAATTAAAATAAATTATATCTAAACAATGCCCAAACATTTTGGGAACACTATATACTATCTTTCTGGTCCTACCTCCTAGTACTTAGTGTCCTGTGTACCCAAGCTTTTTTCTTGGTCCTCTATCACACCAACATATTCCTGTCATGAACTTCATGCTTACTTCTCACTTAGTTAGAATATGTAATATTCAACTGCTCACCCTTCATTTTTTATGCCTCAGCTCTAATATATGAATTTGAGAGATACTTTTATTCATCACATATTCTCTTGGTATCATCAGATAATTCAACAGTTGCTAAAATTACCTTATTCACTTTTTTTTTTGTATTTGTTCTCCAATCTTTTTTAGTAGAGAAGAAACTTCACAGATTTGATGGCATTTTCTATCTTTTTTTCTGTATTTCCACTGCCTCAACAGACAAATGTAATGAACTAGATCCGAAGGCAGCAAGAAAGACCAATGAGCAACAACCAAGTTCATCATCCAGACGAGAATTTTCTAAAACAAGTTTTTTATTGAGTACAGTGCAAGAAGGAATACTTTTTCCAGAGAGATACAGACAGGAGTCATGATGCAGATGCCAAAGTCCCAGAATACTGTACAAAGCATAGCTATTAGGGCATAGTGGTTTCCATTTGGCAAAAGTAGCTGTTTTATTGAGTTAATTTGTATAATTCATGTCATATGAAGGAGAGCAGTCCAGTTAGGATGGTATAGTGCTTGGGAAGTTAATTGTGCACATAATTTCCAGTTTACATAATTTATAACATGGAAATAGGAGTCACACAAATAAGTGCATTGTAAATAATGATTATTCTGCTTGATGAAGTCCAGGTTAGTTGTAAGGCTTAGGTCCCCACAGGCATGGGACTGTAGCTCATGATGTCTAGGGTTATAAGTGTGCCTACAGGCAAGATTTTCTTGATTGGGACTTCTATATTGAACTTATTATAATTCCATAATAGTTATTTCCTGTCACACAATTAATATTTGATTAATGGCTGTAAATAAATGTACAGTTTGATTCTAAGGAGTGTAATATATAAGGCAATTTGGTTGAAATGATCTTCATGAGTAAACAATTTGTGGTGGGAAGAGATTATATTCAGCCTAGAGTTGTTTTATCTAAATATTATAATTATGTTTCATTGACTTTATACAAGAGTGTTTCAGAGAAACACATTATATGATATTCAAAAACTAATTTGGAAGCCAAAAAATATGTATATGTATATATTAATGCAATATCTATAAACAAGAGAATTTTGTAAAGAAAGGAAATCACAATGAAAACCACATTCTCTGACTATCGTTTCCCCCAAGTAAACTTTCTAACTTCTTAATATTGTTTTCACTCAGACTTTTCACTGTGTCACATTCAATGGTTCATCTGTTGGTTCATCCAATCTAGTTTTGCTTGTCTTGAATACTTTTTCAGTTGCAACGTTAGGCATGACACAGATGCCACATTCAAAACTGGAAAGTGTGAAGATTGATTAAGGACAGGAGGGTTGTTTAGATGTTGGAGTTCTAGTTGTGCATTTTCAAACCTTGGAAACCCTAGAGTAAATGAAAAGGGAGGAGAGCCAGGCCACAGCTGGAATCTTGGGGGGATAGGCAACTAATTGTAATCAGCAATGTAGGGAGTCTGGAATAAATACCATGTCATCTGTCACAACCTTAGGCATTTCCTGCTGAATGTCCCCCATCAGCATAGAAGCCAATTACCATTCACTAAGATTCAATGTGAAGAAAGCTTTGAAAATATAAATGGAAATGAAATATTTGGTTTTCATGTTCAATGGAGCTAGATACAGGCAGATAACTATATGGGTACCAGTGGTATTAAATGAATTAATGTCATTGACAGACAGACAGACAACAGTCTGTGAGGACTGTGGGGAGAACTCAGGTTCACATGAATCAGTGGTAGTCCCTATTCATATGTTCACAGGGAATGGGATTGAAAACTTTCCTCCTTTGTTCCATAGCTGGCTCTTCCTGCAGGTAACCAACCATTGGGCACTCAGCTAAAGAAAATTAGATGACTGACAGGTGTCTTTCTTGACTATATGGGGTTAATAGGCAGGAAAGACAAGAATCTAGAAGAAAACAAATTTATTTGCAGAAATGAAATCGCTGCAGTTATCAAAATTGTCATCATTCAATCAAAATGTTGGACCTTTAGAAAATAATGTGGTCCCAGCCAAGAGGAAGAAAGTGCAATCATCTAATCCTGCAACATTTATAGTTTGTGAGTTACTATTGAAAATGCTGCCAACTAAGGCAGGAGCTTTGCTATTTCAGTCCTTTTTAAAACATCTAATACTACATATTCAGAGGAAACTTGTTTTGTTGTATCCCAACTCTCCACTTTTCAGACTGCCATTGCTTCATCCAAATGTGATATATTTTATACTTTCTGGCAAAATAAATGCTAACATCTACCCCTACAGATTGACAAAGCCAAAGAGCATTAAATCTTAAATAGTTCCCCTTCTCATTATCAAGACACTTCAGAAAAATAATTTATTATTGTCAATATGCATTATTGGTGTCCTCTACCAAAGCTTACAAATATGCCCTCTTTTCAATAAACCATTAATTTCCCACCCCTAGAATAAGCATAGATTCAGACTACCTACTAACAAACCATAATATCCTCACACATTTTGTTATCATCTTTTCTCTTAATCTAAATTATTACACTCTTAACATTATCTCCTCATAGTTATAATTTTGTATTATATGTTAATTTAAAATATTTATCTTTATTCCCAAAATTTATGAAATAATATGATCAGATACTATTATTTTACAAAGTATAATCTGTTTAGTTAAGGTTACTATTGGTGTGATTAAACACCACAATCAAAGCAAGTTAGGTAGCAAAGGGTTTATTTGGCATACACTTCCATAGCACTGTTCATATTTAAAGGACAAGAACTCAAACAGGGCAGGAACAGATGCAGAGGACTTAGAGGAATTCTGACTGGCTTGCTCTATATGGACTGTTAAGTCTGCTTTCATATAGTACCTAGGACCATTGGCCTAGGGGTGGCATCACACACAATGTTCTGGGCCTTTACACATCAGTTGCTAAGAAAATGCCATGTAGGTTTTCCTAAAGCCAGAACTTATCAAGGCACTTTCTCAACAAGGGTCGGCCCCAATGACAGATGACTCTAGCTTATATCAAGTTGACATTATATTCTCCAGCAAGTAAACAATTATCATTAATTATGACACCAACTTCTATTAGGCTTACTTTATTGTATATGAGTTATTAAGTATTAGCAGAGAGAAATAGCTGACTTTCCTCACATGCATACATACATAATACATACACACACATATAGGAAAGCAGAAAACACAAACTTGGTAATATAATCGATGTCAAAAGCATAAACAAACATATACACAGAGACAGACAGACAGGCAGACATACAAACACAGAGAGAGAGAAAGAGAGAGAGAGAGAGAGAGAGAGAGCGAGAGAGAGAGAGAGATGAAGAGAGAGAGAGGTAAAAGCAATTATAAAAAGGGAGGTGATGAATTTGAAGAAGATATTATAGGTACAGTGGAGGGACTGGATGGAGAAAAGGAAGGAGGAAAATGACTTCATTATATTTTAATTTCAAAGAAAACTTAAAATTAAAAAAAAAAGGAAATGAATGTAACTACATTTTAGGATCTTGAAGGAACTCAACACTGTTTTTCACCTAAATTATCAAGATACAAAATTAAATTCTAATTATATCGGTTTATACCCATAGTAAAGGTTTCTCACACATTTACCCAAGAAAGCCTCTTTTTGTAATAAATGATGGTAACGTGGAAACTCATAACTACTCAAGGTAATACGTGAGAGTTGAGTGTTCTGTCCTAAAACAAGATGTGTAGAATTATACAAGCCCCTTTAAGAGTAGAGCATCACAATGGAAATGGGCAGAATGGCGGAATCAAAACCCATGGTTTGGAAGGACAGTTTATTACCCCTAGCATTGATCCTACTACTATTATTTTGCTAAGTGGACATAGTATCAAACTGACTTATTCATGTCTCTAATCATACATTGGTGCCGTATCTCTTTCAAGAGGTTGCTTGTATTTGGCTTTTTGTTATGTTTTTATTTTATTTGGTTGTGTGTGTGTGTGTGTGTGTGTGTGTGTGTGTGTGTGTGTGTGTATGCAGAGGATATTGTTTAATCTAAAAACTCAAACTGGTTGAAGTAGAGAAAATAAGTATCTGAGCAGTACCATTGACAAATAGACAATCTATATTACAACAGTTGCCATACATGATACTGGAGTAAGCAATAATATCTTCAGGACATGGCAAGACCACTGACTCCAATAACTTCCAGAAGCTATGGTTGCTTGGTCAGGTCCTGTAAAAGATAAAGCCAGTCAACATCCCAGAATGGAGCATGGAGCAGAAAAGTCGTCACTTAATCTCCTCTGCAACTGAAAAGCTATGGAGGATTGATGGATCTTGGGAAAGATGAAGAGTCAGTTTTCTTTAAGGATATGACTCCTGGTGGGTTGAACATGTTCCAGTTGATAGCTTTACATTCAGAAACATACAGACAGCACTAATTGGAGTAGTGTTGATTAAACTGAAAACATTTTAAAAAGAAAATATAAATTTGAAAGTATTGTGAAGAGTAAGGTGAAGAGTTGAGGTGAATAGTATCAAACTATATTCCATAAAAATTCTCAAAGATTTAATAAAAGTGTCTATCTAAAAATAAAAAGAAACAGAAACAGAGGAAGGGCTATGAAATGACCTCTGGTTTTGATGCAGCGAATGCAGTTATGTCATCACACCAACTGTGGCTGATACAGTGAACCCACACAAGACTGGGCCATGAACAGTAAATTGTGGATTAGGGAAGATCTTGGGGAGCTCTATCCCTCCCTGCCAAACTATATATTAGCACTGATGGAATCTATAGAATGAACAGGATTGTCTTCAGCTACATACAGATGAGGAACCCACCAGGCAAAAGTAGATAGTTCCAAATCCATGGTCACATGTATGATACTGGTTAAACATCATGTGTTTCAAAAAATAAGTAAAAATAAAAACCAAAACCAACAACAGGAGTTATAAAGCTCTGGATGTTGGAAAAGAAACTGAAAGAATGATTGGGAATGGGTTACAGATGTGAGAGCAAAATTAAGAGTAATTAATGAACATGATTAATGTATGAAATTATTAAAGGACAAATTCAAGTAAAGTTTAAAAAAAATAAAGACAAGGCTAGGCATAGTGGTTTATGCATTTAACCCCAGCACTAGGGTGGCAGAGGCAGGTGGAGTTCCAGGCCAGACTGGTACAGAGTCAGTTTCAAGATAGCCAGGGTTACACAAAGAAACCCTGCCTTTAAAATACAAAACAGGCAAAATAAAGATAGAAAGGTTTCCTTGGTTGGAATAAACTTGAGATGGGCTTTCTTCTCCCCTGTGTTTTGTTTGTTTGCTTGCTGGTTTTTCAAAACTTGTAATTACAAATTCACTGTGCCTTCATGTGTAACTAGTTTCAAAGCAGCTTGAAAATATTACAATCCAGGAATATCTGTCTCAATGATCTGAGAGTCATTTTCTTTAAAATTTAAGGGAAATAGCACCCTTGTTTCCTAGTCTTTGCCAGAATGTATCTGTCTCTCTTGATTCGATGAAGTTACAGAGCAAGAAAAAGAAAACATTTCAAGCTTCGGAAGAACTCTTGTGTGGTCAATATACCATTGACCAATCTCACTGCCTCTGTCTGGAAATACTTAATTACTAGTGCAGTCCATTTGAAAACCTCCCCAGTCTTTATGCATATAGAATTCATGGCACTAAAACTTTCCATTTATTTTTGAAAATCACATTCCTATCACCCTGGCTTGAGAACTCAGTTCAAGTCTATCTCATTTGAATGGTCTCCCTCCCAGAAAGCTCTTGGGTTTGTTCTGCAAGCAGCAGAAGTCAACTGACACAAAAATGATACTTCATGAAATGGGTATCTCAAAAACACTATGAGCATAGCCCCAAATTGTGTTTAAAGAGTAAATACCCAGGAAGTGTAGCACCAACCTGCTGTGTTCCACTTCTGTTCAGCACAACAGTGTTCCTTTTCCTGCTAATTCCAACCACCTTGATCCTGGCCTATTCATGCTTCTGGTTTCCCTGCCAACAGATACAACTACTACCACTGATGCTGAGGCAGAATCTGATGCTGCTCACTTACCTTCAACTTATTGCAGTGTGAATTTGTTTCCTATTGGTATCCTCAAAATGACTTGTTCGTGTTCTGTAGATTTAAAAGACATTGAGAATGTTAAGTGTTCTTAGATTCTACAATGAGGTGAGCTCTTCCATGCAGGCTTTGAAATTTCAAAATATTTGCAAGTATTTTAGGCTCATCTGTTTGTATTATGAAGATTCCCAGTCAAATCTTCTGTGTATTCTATCCTACACTTGGGATGTCCTTTCTTATTTTTTTTGTACAAACCAAGAATGTTAAACATATTTCCACTATAGTGTCTGTCTGCACCACACCATTTTCCTAAAAATAGTTATTATCTCTCCTGTGTTCATCAGGAATATGAATAGCTAATGTTATGGAGAATACAATGAATAACCCCCTTGCAAAATGTCTACTTTTATGAACTAGCTCTGTTCAACTTCAAAATTTTCAGGAAGTACAACCACTTATAATAAGACTTGTCTATCTCATATTGTTCATCATAATCAACTCTGTTAAAATCCAGGGAGTACTTGTTTTCATATTTATTGTGTCATGATTCTTTTATTTTTATATTATCATAAATAAATCATTATGTCTGTACATGACCCGTTCCCTACACATCAAATCCTTAAATGTGCACATTGATGGTATAGTGGTAAGTGCAGGCCTCCCAGGAACACTTTTCCTTGTCTCTTTTCAATGTTAGCACTACAGCAGGTAACTACTTTTTTATGAGCTAAAAAGCATATACTTAGTAGTAGGAATTCGCCTCCAGTTTGTGATGTTAGGAATCTCTTATTTTGCAAACTGACTAGTGATATTTTATTGTATTCTTGCTGTGCATGGCTGGTGTCTCACATTCCTCGCATGCCCTTGGCCATAATGATGTAGAGAAGTTGGCTAAGCATCTCTAGTAGATTCCCTAAGGTTTTTTTTTTTTGGTGCCTTGTGGCTGTTAAAATGTACTGCACTGGATTCCCGTGGCAAGTTTCATTATGCTCCTTAGTCATGTGTTCTCACACCGCTTCAGCAAATTCACCTGTTGAGAAAATGTCCTCTCTTTTAGCCAAGCAGTGATGCAGTAAATAGTTCAGTCAGGCATGTTACCTCCAAGACTTTATATTCATTAGTTCTTCTACTATCCTAGTATTTCATGCAATTCTTGTTTCTTCTGTATGCTAAGGGAAATCATGTATCAGAGCCTTAGGAAGCGTTCAATGTGAGAAAATTATGAGAATACATCTTGAGTGTTTGCACTTTGAATTTTGAGCGTTTTCCTATATGTACATACTAGTTCTTGAAGAAGCTTCATAAAATCAGAAATTTGGCAAAAACAAAATAGAAAATATGGCTTATGGAATGCTCTCTCTCTCTCTTGCTCTCTCTTTGTGTGTGTGTGTGTGTGTGTGTGTGCCTGAATGGGCATGTGCACATATGAGTATTGGAGTATTGAAACTGATGTGTGAGTATAACTGATTTTGATAAAGTATCTTAAATGTGTGCTATACTAAATTATATGGGTTATTCAAGCTAGAAATATTCAGTTATCACACAACTTATTCCAACAACAAATAGGTACCATATAGCTAAATACCATATAGGTAAGAATCTTCAAATACGCTTGTTCATTTCTGTGTTAATTTTCCAGCATGTTGTTGCAAATGTCTGTACCAGAGTGCCTGTCAAAGATTTTACCTAGCAGTCAAATCACAATCCACTTTTCTGATACAATCATCACTCAGTTAAACATGTTCCCTGGATCTCTGTCACATTCTATTTTTCATATTCTGGTAAGACTTCACAAAAAGTCCAAATTTTCTCCTATTGTTTCTTCATTCTGAAATAGCATTATAAGTCTGCATTTCTTCTGGCAAGTTTTAAGCTGAGCGATTTACAAACCAGCTCATTCAACCCCTCTTCTGAATTGTTCCTCTCAGGTTCCTAAATTTTAGCAAAAGTGGTCTACACTTTAAGTTCCAACTGGATAGTTTTCTATAATACCAATATTAGATTTAATAACTTAGTATTATCTCATTATATCATTCTTGATGCCTGGATATTGGGAGCTCAAGGAAGGCTTTGTGTTCTCAGTGTCAAAGGCAGTGACAGACAGAAAGCATTCCATAAACAATGGGGAGAATGATTGTGACCAGAAGTTACTATACTATCATCTTTGTTAGGTTTCAATTATATTGGCCCTGATTATGTGGATTTCAAAATAGGACAGATTTCTTTAATTAATATTCCCCTGAAAATGATAAAATATGAAAAGTTCACTTTTAGTGAGGTTTTAAAGTACATGCATTTGTATATGTCTGTTTGTGAGTATATACACGTAAGTGCAGGCAACCACAGAGACAGAGGAGAGCTTTATATTCCCCAAATCTATTCTTAGAGTTGTCGGTGAGCTACTATATATGAGTTCTATGAATAGAACTCAGGAGTACTACATGCTCTTAACAGTAAAGTCATAGCTCCAGCCCTGAAAAAAATATAAAACATTGTATCAAATTCATTTCTCAAATAGGCAGGAGGACAGGTGAGGAAGGAAAATAGCAAAAGCAAGCATTTCTGAGGTGAGGCCTTGAGTTGCTTATGCTTGGCACCTAAAGCAGTATATGTTCACAAACAGAAAAAGCTTGAAATGCATATGCTTTGTAGGAAGTGTGCACAGGCAAGAGAAATTTTTCCCACATCATTAATAGGTAGAGGAGAAAAAATATTGTGAAATGAAGCTACCTATGTGGTAGGAAAACATCAAAAATGGCAAAACAATGAAGAAGGACAAAAGAATAGAGGCCATTGAGTTTGGAGCATGGATATTTCTGATGAGAAAGGAGGAACTACCATAAGAAACAAAACACACAGCAGTTGTCAGAAATTAATATTTGTATCAAATATTCTCTATGCCTTATTAACATATCTTAAACATACTGGTTTATTTTTGTAACCAAGTTTATATTTGACTTTGGCCCACCAGAATTTACTAATTCAGCAATTAGTTTTTGAAGATTTTCTGAATGTAAGGCATTATCAAAGGTATTGGAGTGTAGCAGTAAATAAAGCAAATTAAATTTTGAATGTGGGTCAGATGACATAGAACTTCCAGACTAAATGATAACATCCATTTATTCACTAACAAAGAGACACATATCAAAATCAGGATGACATTAACCCCAAAGAGGATGAAAGCCCAGACTTAAACAAGAACAACTTTAGAATATGTCACTATTCCTTTTATATAAAATTCAGCTCTCTATAGCTAAGAAATGTCATGTAAGATGTAACTAACCAGAAAGATGAAAACAGAGCAAAAGAGAAAAAAGCAATGCAGATTCACAGATATTATACTTAAATGTAAACAAGACACTGTGTTCTTCTGAGGTCTTATCTATTTGATGATAACTTTATTCTTTAATTTCTGATTATTAATCACAAAAGCAAACTCTTTACAAATGCAGTCCCTATCATCACATTTGTACTTTTTAAAAATAAAATTCCGTTTCCGCCTTTTTTCCCGCATCATAGTATTTTTATTGATTATTTGGTAGTTTCACACAATGTGTTCAGATCACATTCACTTCTCAGTTCTCCAAGGTCCACCCCTCCATCCCTATGACCTCCTCCAAGAAAAGAAAAAAAAAAAGAGGAAAAATAGTCCAATTTATGTTACCCCTATACTCATTAAAGCATGGTCATACTCCCGGTGACCATCCTCTTAAAAAACACTGAGTCCTTCCTCATCCCCCACCTCCCAGAAGCCATCAACTTTGAAGGACCACACTGTAAGATCCCTCTCACTATTCTTTATTTGTTTGTCTGTTTGTTTGCTTGCTTATTTGTTTTGTGGGGGGTAGAGAAAGAGGTTGTCACAGAAGCTTTCTTTGTATCTCGTTTACAACTATGAGTCTGCAGTCATCCACACCCTTTCAACAGAAGTTTCCTTATCCTTTACTGTCAGCCACAGAAAGTATCACAAACATCCACATGGCCTGCTATGCCAGCACAGACTGCCATGGACCTCAGCATGGTCTCTTGGCTACAGCAAAAGCCACTGACTTCTGGCAGTGGCAGCATATACCATGGGAATCCACATGGCCTTCAGTGGTAACAAGGACCACAGGCATCAACATGGCCTCCTGAGAAAACACAGACCATAAATATCCACACAGCCTCCAACAGCAGCAAGGACCACAGACTTTAAAATGGTCTCCACAGGCAGCACAGGTCACTGATATCAACTCTGCCTTTGGTGAAAACACAGACCACAAGCATCAAATGCCAAATATGCCATATTTCTTAAAATAATGGAAAATAATTATATCTGGAATAAGTAACTCAGTTCAATTTAAGAAAAATATCTAACAGAGAAATGATTTCTCCATATCTTTGTGCTCCTTAATTAACATGGCTGACATATCTAATCCTAATATAAAATAACATTATGATAGGCTCTTCAGGAATTCAAAAGCCTATTTCATTATTTTCCTCATTCCTGGACATATTTGTTAATATGAGTACAATTAGAAACAGAAAAAACTTGAAGCATGACAAGTAAATGGTTGAAAATATTCTGTGAAAGATTAAGGTTTTATCTTTGTAAGACTTGGTAATTTATTGTCTGTTTAATTGAAGATTATTTCAAAGTCTGTTTAATGAATACAAAATTATTTCATTTTCTCCTGTAATGAGAAACTTATACTAACTCTTATAATATGTTCAGAGTTATCTTTTATTTCAAGGACATTTTTGACATCTCTACAACTTGTTTTTTTTTATTGTAATTTCATGCTGGAAATGTATAAAAGATTGACTGTGTCAATAATTGTCTATTCAGGCTCTAAGACAAAGGTTAAATAGTCAGTTGCAATACATCTTATTTTAACTAAGAATATCATGTGGTTTTAATTAATATTTTAAATAAAATATATGATTTTCCCATTTTTTCTTTCTCTTCTCTAGTCCCTCCTATTTACCCGCCTTGTTTTCTTTAATAATCTTTAATTACTGTAGCATTATTTGCTTCTTTAGTAAAATGCATAGAAAGTATTCTCTGTGTTTAACAATATTTATTATTAATTATCATTAAGAAATGTATATTTATAAATTATTATGTCTATCATCATATTTATTCTGCTCTGTACACTTCTGCAGCTATACCCAAACTCATTATCCTAGTGGCAGAAGACAAAACTGTATAACCCTTACCTTTAAGTATAGAAATAATAAAATATTTAATTCACAGATGGTATATTACTGGTTGTTTCAGAATTATATTGACATCAAAGATACCACCCTTTTAACTAAAGGAGAGTCCTTGGATATGCTAAGATATATTTAAAATCATGTACAAGCCCAGGAGACTTCTGCCATGCAGGCACAGGCCTCACAGCCAAAAAGAGTGAATGACCTCCCTGCCAGCAGAACTGCACTGCTTCCTGAGTTATATTTCCTAGGAACCTTCCTCAGACCAACACCATCCCAGTCCCTCCCTGGTTCTGCTCTTGTGGTGCCCTGGAATACCAATTCCAGGGGGATTTCAATCACTGAGGAACAAACCACACCAGCCAGAACTAGTGAGTTATCTGCCTGCCAGAAGAATTACAGCCTTACCTGAACTCTGTACCCAGTGACTCCTCACCAAGCCCATGTCATCCTACCTATATCCAGCCACACTGGTGGACCCTCCCCCCCAACCCCAGGTGGCTTTTTGAAGCAGTCCAGGCCACACAAGCTAGAACTTGTAAGTAAGCCACTTGTGATTGGAACTGTAGATTTTCCTGGATCTGTCTCCCATAATGCCTACCCAGGCCAACATCATCGCAGCTTTTTCATGTCAAGATCCTGGAAAGACTAGGGATATAAGGAACATATGGAAATGGAAAAATAAAAATAATATACAGCAAGCCCACAAGCAACATCAAATAAGTGGGGAAAAATTGATAGCAATTCCACAAAAATCAGAAATATGACAAGGCTGTCCACTCTCTCCATATATATTCAATACAGAACTTGAAATTCAAGTGAGAGCAATAATACAATAAAAGAACTCAAAGGGGACACAAATTGGAAAAGAAGTAATGCTATTTGCACATGACATGATAATGTACATAAGAGACCCAAAAACTCTACCAGGGAATTCCTGTAGCTGATAAACACATTTAGTGAAATGGCTGGATACAAGATTAGCTCAAAAAAGATCAGTAGCCCTCTCATAAACAAATGACAAAAAGGATAAGAAAAATCTCTGGAAAAATTCACCATTTACAATAGCCACAAACAATAAAAAAAAAGTCTTGGGATAACTCTAATCAAACAAGTTAAGGACCTGCATGACAAGAACTGTTAGCACCACCCCCCAAAAAAAGGAAAGAAAGAACAGAAATTGAAGAAGATATCAGAAAATGGAAATATCTCCCATGCTCTTGGATAGGTAGGATCAACACAGCAAAAATGTCAATCTTATAAGCAATTTACAGACTCAATGCAATTCCCATCAAAATTTCAAAACAATTATTTACAGCCCCTTACTGAAAAATACTCATCTCTATAGGGAAAAACAAAAATCCCAGGATAGCTGAAACAATCCTGTAAAATAAAAGAACTTCAGAGGTATCACTATCTCTATTCTCAAGCTCCACTATGGAGCTTTAGTAATAAGTAATAAAAAACAGAATGATAAGGAAATAAAAATAGACATATTGATCAATGGAATCAAACCAAAGACCTAGACATAAGTCCACACACCTATGAACATTTGAATTTTGAGAAACAGGCCAAAATTATGCAATGGAGAAAGGAAAGTATCTTCAACAAATGGTGCTGCCAGAACTGTATATTGGCATATAGAAGAATACAAATAGATCCATATCTATTGCCCTGTACAAAACTCAAGTCCAAGTAGATCAAAGACCTCAACATAAATCCAGTTACACTGAACCAGATAGAAAAGAAATAGGGGACTCCCATTGAATGCACTTGAAACAGCTTGGGAATAGAACTCCAGTGACACACTCACTACAATAAACGATAAATGGGACCTCATGAAACGAAAAATCTTCTCTGAGGCAAAGAACACTATCAATAGTACAAAGGGACAGTCTACAGAATTAGAAAATATCTTTACCAACTCCACATCTTACAGAGGGCTAATCTTCAAAATATATAAAGAACTCAAGAAACTAGACATCAAAATACCAAATAATCCAATTTTTAAAATGGGGTATAGATCTAAACAGAGAATTATTAGCAAAAGAGGCTCAAATGTCTGATGGGTGAATTTCCTGTTCCTTAGTTTCTTTCCTATCTCTACCCTTTTCTATTCTTTCCCGCCTAGGTATGGGCCATTAAGCTCTTTATTACACAAATCAAAAAGATCCATAGGCAGTTGAGGTTATACAGCTACACATCTTCACAGAGCAAACAAGAATATCATCCCAACATTTTTCCTTCCCCTTTCCTCCCTTCAAACCCTCCCTCAATAATCTTACCACTCTTTTTAAATTCATGACCTTTTCTTTTCATGAATTCTTATATCAGCATATATGTGTTTATATGCACTTATATTCTCTTAAATTTAATGTGTTAACCTCATTTAATGTTACTTGTATGTATGTTTTCAGGTCTGATCATCTGGCACTGAACAACCAATTAACCAATTATTGTGTTCTTCCCTAGGGAGGGCCACTCCACCTAATACCAGATTTGCCAGTTTCCTTCAGTTCTTTTTGTAAAATTGAAGCCTTAGAGGTTTTTTTTGTCCAGGTTGGCATATTTTGTGAGTTATTTTTAACTAAGGTAGTTTGATACTCCTCATTGGGACTGTTCATTGACATTAGGATCTATCCACATTATTCTAAAGATCTGCCCTTGGAAAAACACTCCCTGCTTTAACTTATATAATAAATTGCAGTCCTTGAATTGGGTGAAAAGTTTCTTTAATAAACATTATTTGGGAAGTGAAATAAATAATAATTAATTGAAACTTTCTCAGACATAAAATTAATTCTAGAATTAAGGAAGTGCATTGGTACATGACATTTTCCCACTAAAATTATTTTCTTATGCTTCCCTTATAAAATTAGCCTTAATATATCCTGGAATGCAAAGCTGCCAAGGATATGAGTTAAAGCGGAAGACTATAAGAGATTAGAGAACATTAATTGTAGCCTGTAGAACTTGAGGATAAACAAAAAAATAAAACTGTCCTATATCAGACATGTCAAATTTAGTGATAGAGAAGAAGGAAATCAGAGTAGATCCAAATGTACAATTTGGAACCAAGAATTTGGTCATCAAGGTTTTATCAATTTAAACTCTGAAAAGAAATGTAATGTCACCCAAACTGGAGTAAGAGGAAGTGTACATCAATATGAAGGTTAGCATGTTGATGTACTGTCATGAATTTTTGTACTTTTTCTAGACTTGCTAAAGGTCAGACACAGAAAACATGCTATTTCATTTTCAAAAATAAACAGAAAATGGAAGAAATTGAGGATCAATGATTCAGTAGATTTTAAGAACAAAAATTACTTCCAAGAGAACTAGTGCAACTTGAAAGGAAAAGGAAAAGACTAGATTGATGAGTTAACTCCATTTAGTCATAAAGTCCTTAACTATTAAAATCACAGAAACACCAATATTCATACTATAATGAGAAATAAAAAGGTTAATAGATAGCTGCAATTATAATGATCTTACACAAGTTCCAGAGAAGAACAAAAGCAAACAATTCAGGCTATATGTAAGTAGAATTAATTGGGTATTCTACCGTATATCTTTTATTATTATTTTTAAAGTTATTCTTATTTGTTCTGTTTTATACAATGTTTTATGGAAAAATAAGGTGAATGTTGAAAAGTGTTTTAACTTATTTTTATTTATTTATTAAATAAACATTATTTAATAATTATTAAACATAGACCAGAACATAAGAACATTAAGTACACAAATTGAAAACATTTGTATGCTAGGGCAAAAAACTTTGCTCTAGCTATTTGTGCAGCTCAAATATGTATATAAGGTTGATAAAGACATGCTTAAACTGATGATGACAACTTTTAACTATAACTGGAAATACTGGAAAAACCCCAAAGTAGTCGTTTATGATCAAATTCACAATATTTCAGTCATGAAACAAAATCTATAAAAAGTAAACCAAGAAGCCTAAACGGCTGTTAAGATATTAATATATCATCCACAATGAAGTAAATTCATTATAAACCAAAGATCTTTCAATAAAACATTTCTCTAAATCCTATTTGTATATCTATATGTTAACATGCATACATACATGCCTGTTATACTGTATTAAAATTTTTATCAGTGGAACAAATGCTGAAAGCAAACAGTTTACAAGGTTGATTCTTGTTCCTGGTATTGGAGGTGATATTCCAAGGTCTCCAAGGTCAGTGGAATCCATTGCTTTGAAATGGAAGTTAGACAGAGTGGTGAGCATAAAGCATTGACTCACAGTGAGAAGGATGTAGACAAACCCTGGAAGGGGTCCAGAACAAGATAAAACCATTAGAACACCACCTCCATCTTCCAATGGGATCCAGAAAGTCCAGAAAAGATCTCAGACAAGGGAAAGAGCCATAAGAACCAAAGCACAAGTTGCAAAATTTCTACAATATTCCATTCATCTATCAGAACCATGTGTACCAGAGCTGAAACAAGCTTTTTATTTTCTTATTTTACATATAGATAGATACCAGTTCCCTCTCCGTCCCTCTGTCTGTCCCTCTCTTCCTCCCATTCCCCCCCCCCCCTACTACTCTCCCGTCCTATTCCACCTCACACATCACAGGGAGAGTGATGCCTTCCAGGAGGGGTCAACAAAATCTGTCAAGTCATTTGGAGTAGGTATTAGGCCTTCCCTCCTGCCTCTAAGTTAAGGGAGTATCGCTCCACAGGGAATGTGCTCTGAAATTCCTTTTGTGCCCCAAGGATACTAACGGGTTCCACTGTCAGAGGTCCCTTAGACTGTCCAGGCCTTAGAAAGAAGCTTTTATAAAGTCTACATTTTTAGGCATATTTGATAGCAAATTGTAATAATGTTTTGTTTGTTAATTAATGACATTTTATTGATTCATTTATTTGTCCTGCCAAAAGGTCAGGTAGTATTCTCTTTTGAACAGTTGATAAGGTATACATCACACTCAGTCACACTCCATTTTAATGCATGAAGGACCTGTACTAACTATCCTTTTACTGGGCAACAAATAGCTGGAGACAGTATCTGTGCTCATAGAACCAATATTTTCATTCACATTCAACTCACAAGAATCCAAGGAAGCAGACTTAAGTTTGATTTGAGATACAGGATCTCCCTTCCACAGTTCCACTTGCTGTTATCTTCTCTGTGTATAGCTCTCTGTGCGCCGTGCACCCCTGCTTGTTAACCTTCTCTCATTTTGAGCTGTCAGTAAAGGAAAGTCTACTAAAGTGTTATTTTCTACCACCAAAGGATTCTACATCATATAAAAGATGAATGCAATGCAGTCTTTTTTCTTTTTTTATTATTTTATTTTCCATATCGATTCCAGTTCCCTCTCCCTCCCTCCCTCTTTTCCTCTCTCCCACCCTCTCATGCCCCCTCCACTCCCATCCCCGCAACCATTCCCCATGTAGGGTGATGCCTTGCAGGAGGGTTCATCTAAATCTGTCAGTCATTTGGAGTAGAGACTAGGCCTTCTCTCCTGTCTCTAGCAATGCTGTCTTAGTGACAGTACATACCAAGCTTCTTCAATAAAATGTTGTCATTTAGGATGCATAGTGTGTGTGTGTGTGTGTGTGTGTGTGTGGTGTGTGTGTGTGTGTGTATTTCTCCAAGAATACCATCCCTTCATCATGTTAGGAGTTTATCTCTTTGATTTGATGCACATTTGTTCAAGGTGGTTGAACAAACTTGCTACTTAACAATGTGCTTATTGGGTGACCCAGAAAACCTAGGTTTCAATGTGACTTTGTTCTTATCTCACAATTGTCTTTGTAAAATAATATAGTGAAGCGCCCAAGTCTGCATATCTTTGAGAGGCACAATCTTGGAGAGAGAGAATAGCTTCAGTTAAGCTGAAAGAGAGTTAACATGGCCAAAGACGTAAAGTTCTGTCACAGAACATGATTCAACAACAAATTGGGAGTTTGTGCAAAGTACATTCATAGCCTTGAGTTTCAGCTGCTTGTAATCACACCTCTCCCAAGTATTATGAGTAATTCAGACAAATTATTTAGTTCATTGTGGCAAAACCTTTTCTGCTTTGTTTTTGTCAATGGATCTTAGTTTATACTATAACATGTTGAGACATGTAAATTATGGAATTGAAAGATGGCTGCAAAATGTGAGGCTCAATTATCGAAAGTCAAATAGCTGTTCTTAAGATTTACGCATCCTTCTTACCTTATCAGCCTATGTGTAGCAGGGTAGAACTTCTTCAAGTTCTCTAGAAAGGAGAAATGTATGTCTTGGTGCTGCCTTGAGCAGGAGAAAGTGCATTGTTTTCTGTTTCCTAGAGAATTTGGAGACTAAAAAAAGTTCAAGAGTCAGTCTTGTAGGTCTCTATACCTTTCTTTAGGTTCAGTTTTCTCTTCAAACCAATAATGGCTCCCTCTTTTATGTTCTCCCTCTCTCTATCTCTTTTCTGTCTTCTATTGCTATCCTGACTAAATCTTCCTAGTGGCATGTGTTTTCCTCTCCTCCCCTTCTCTTTCTCCTAGTTCTCTCTCCATTCACTGCCCCCCCCATTTCCCATGTGCTCTGAGGGACTTGTCCCTTCCCCCTTCTGTGAGGGACCATATACAAATCTCTTAGAATACACCTTGTATCCTAGTTCCTCTGGTGGTATGAATTATAGGCTGGTGATCCTTTACTCTAGGTCTAAAATCCATATATGAACGAATATATATCATGTTCCTGTTTTTGTGACTGGGCTTACCTCATTCAGGATGGTTTCTTCTAGTTCCATCCACTTGCCTGTGAATTTCAAGATTCCATTATTTTTTTTTCCGCAGAGTAGTATTACATTGTGTAGATGTGCCACATCTTCTTTATCCATTCTTCAGTTGAGGGGCACCTAGGTTGCTTCCAGGTTCTGGCTATTACAAATAATGCTTCTATGAACATAATTGAGCACATGTCTTTGTTGCAAGGATGTGGATCATTTGGGTATATACCTAAGAGGGGAATTGCTGAGTCCTGTGGTAAACTAATTCCCATTTTCCTGAGGAACTGCCATACTGATCTCCAAAATGGCTATACATGTTTACATTCCCACCAGCAGTGGAAAAGTGTTCCCCTTATCCACATCCTCTCCAGCATAAGTTGTCATTGGTGTTTCTAATATTAACCATTCTGGCAGGAGTAAGATGGTATCTCAAAGTTGTTTTCATTTGCATTTCCCTGATAGCTAAAGATGTTGAGCACTTTCTTAAGTGTCTTTCAGCCTTTTGGGTTTACTTTATTGAGAATTCTTTCTTCAATTCTGTACCTCATTTTTTAATAGGGTTATTTGGTGTTTTGTTGACTGATTCCAACTAACAATTTGAGCAACTGTGGAAAGGCCACCATAAATGCCCTTCCCAAGAGTGAGATCACCAACAAAATTATCCACCATCATGGAGCCCTCATCTAGTACCTGTTGGAAACAGAAGCAAACACCCATTACTAAACACTGAATCAAACTAGAATTCAGATGCAGAGAGAGAGAGGATAAGACCAGGTTGCAGAAATACACAAGCACAGCTGACCTGAACAAGGAGGAGATAATGGGACCCCCAGACTGATAGCTGGAATCCAGCATGGGACTGACTCAGACCCTCTGAATATGGGTCTCAGCTAGAATAACTGAGGTGTCTAAGGGACCTCAGACAGTAGAACCAGGATGTATTCCTGGTCCACAAAAGGACCTTGGGAACACATCCCCATTGGAGGGATACTCCCTTAACCTAGAGACACGAGAGAAGTCCTAGTCCCTACTTCAAATGACTTGACAGATTTACGTGACCCCACCTGGATTGCATAGCCCTACATGTGGAATGGGGGTGGAGGGATGGGAGGGGAGGGTGGGCGGGGTGCATGTGAGGGGGGAAAGAGGGTAAGAGGAATGGAGGGATGGAGAGAGGGAAGAAGGGAGGGAGGCTGGGAGAGAGGGAGAGGTACTGGGATTGACATTTAAAATTTTTAAATTATATTATTAATAAAAAATAAATAAAGAGTTCAAGAAAAATATATACTTAAATGTGTATGTGTGTGTGTATGTGTATGTGTGTGTGTTGTGTATTTGCTCTGTAAACAACATGAATTTACCTATGCAAAGCAATTTAGTTGCATAATGCATTGGAGTAGTTTCCAAACAACATCTAGTCTAAACTGTACAATCATACATTTAAACATTATGCAAGACACAAAAGGTATGTTTGGATGATATTGCATAAATCATTTGTTTGCTTGGACTATAGTTTTACTTACAATATTTTAGAGACAATAATAGAAGCTTTTTTAAAAGGCAATCAAATTTTATTTTATTTTTTTATATTGTTTAATTAATAATATAAATAAAAATTTTACATGTCGATCCCAGTTTCCTCTACATCCCTCCTTCTCTTCCTCCCTCTTACCCTCTTTCCACCCCTTACATGCACCCTGACTACCCTCTCCTCCCATCCCCCACCCCCATTCTACATGTAGGGCTATGCTATTTTATCCGGGTGGGGTCATGTAAATCTGTCAAGTCATTTGAAGTAGGGACTAGGACTTCTCTCCTGTTTCTAGGTTAAGGGAGTATCCCTCCATGAGGGATGTGTCCACAAGGTCTTTTCGTGTACCAGGAATTCATCCTGGTTCTGAGGTCCTTAGACTGCTCAGTCCTTCTAGCTGAGTCCCATATTCAGGGGGTCTGAGAAGCTTTTTTATTGTAAAGACAAGATTAATGAATGATGTATTATATAAATGTATAACACACTTAGAAGTTGAGCTAGTACTGAGGGTGGCCTGCATTGGTGTTTAATAGGAAACAGAGGAGTAATAATAGTCTAGCTCCGTGTCTACTTCTTGGTATATCCTTTCTTGAGTACTGCAATGGTTCTAAAGTCCATATCTGCAAAATGAAAATTCTAAGCTTTTTAGTTTATTGGGATTTTCCTAGTCACTTTAACATCACAACCTTTGTACCCCCTAATACATACTTAAAATGCTACAGGGGTAGTGTGTGCAATATTTGATCATGTGAAACTCTAAGGATGGCAAGTGCTGAATGAATTAGCATCCGAAATATTTTAATGTTTATATTGATAAACTCATTCCATAAGATCACCTATCATACTTACCAAGAGGGGAGTATTTTCCAACATTTTCACTAATTTAAAAATAATATTTTGTAGCCTTAAGAATAAATGTTCCCTGAAAAGTTTTAAATTGTGACAAAATACATGAAAAGCTACTAATATATACACTTTAGGATGTACATTTCCATAGACTTAAATGATTTTGTTAGTTTCTACCAACATGACCACCACCAGCCTCCCAAAAAACTAACTCTCATGTTCAGAAAAATATCCAAAAAAACAAGCAAACAAAAGAAAAACAAGCCCTCCCATTTCTTTCTCTTTAGTCCCTGGCATTTTTCAGTTTCTCACTGAATTCCTTTTCTAAGATTTTTTTCCCAAGTGATTCATTTAAATAGAATCAAATACTATTTGTATTTATGAGACTGGATTATTTCACTTAGCAATATATCCTCAGGCTGCAATTATATTGTCACAAGCAACATGATTTCATACTGTTTTAATGCTCTAAATGTCCATAGAGGTATGTGTAGCATGCGATTCACTTGTTAGTACAAGAAGGGTGAGATTTCCTCCTACTTCATAGCTGTTGTGAATTATACTGGTTTGGATATGAGCTCACATTGTCTCTGCAGATTCTTTCAATCTTTTGGATTTTTAATCACAGATGGAACTGTTTAAATCATGTAGTAACTCTTTTATTTCTATCCTAGATTGGTAGATGTTTTATTTAATTAAAATAGAATCACATCACCTTACCCTCCCTATCGTCCCTCTGACCTCTCTGATGTACTACTACCCCTACTTCCCAAATTCTCTTTTAAAAACATTGTTGTTACACATAAATGCATAACTATAACTTGCAGAGTCCACTCAGTGTTCTTCTGCCTGCATGAATGTTTCTAGGGCTGACCACGGTATTGGATAAGAATGCCACAAATATTTCCTCTGTACTTATTCTTTCTTACAGTCTTACAGTCACTACCAAAATCTTCTAATTATTCTACTTTCTCACCTCTCTTCTACCTGACCTCCCCTTTCCCCTTTCTTTCCCTTTCTTCTCCTCCATTCCCTCTCTCCATTTTCCTCTCTCTTTTTTCTTTCTCCCTCTGCTTCTCCTCTGTCCCTGATTCACCATTTTTATATCTATAATTTTTAATTTAAATTTGCAATAAGATTGTTTTACATATCAATCTCAGTTCCTGCACCCTCCCATCCTTCTCCCCCGCCAACCTCTATCCCATCCCCTTTCTGCTCTCCAGGGAGGATGAGGCCTTCCATGAGGATCTTCAAAATTTGCCATATCAGGTGGAACCAGGATGTATCCCTGGAAAGGACTTTGGGAGCACATTCCCCATGGAGGGATACTCCCTTTGCCTAGAGGCAAGAGGGAGGACCTAAACCCTACTCCAAATGACTTGACAAATTTTGATGATCCCTCCTGGAATTTATCAACCTCCCTGTGAAGTGGGGAGTGGGGGGCAGTGGGATGGGAGGGCTATAAGGGTCATGGGAGGGAGAGAGAGAAAGAGGGAGGGAAGGAGGGAGGGAGAAAGAGAGGAAAAAAGGAAGGGAAGAAGGCAGAGGAAACTGGGATTGATATGTAAAATAAGAAAAAAAATAATAAATATGTATTTTTTTGAAATAAGAAAAAAATAGTGAAGATGCTTTTACTCCCTGGCAGTACTGATCTCAAGCAGATAACAGGAGCTCTGTAGTGGATGCTTTGGTTCATAGAAAAGAGATAATGGTTAGGAATGGTTTCCACTGC
The DNA here is from genome assembly GCA_030556225.1 of Cricetiscus sungorus. Lineage (NCBI taxonomy): Eukaryota > Metazoa > Chordata > Mammalia > Rodentia > Cricetidae > Cricetiscus > Cricetiscus sungorus. The sequence continues at coordinate 31,707,266 of JANBXA010000741.1, read as the reverse complement.
AGGCAAGAAAAACAAAGGAAAAAAAAGAAAAGCAGCCAACAGTAGCTTTCATGAACTGAGACTCAGACAGAATAAGATTCAATGGCAAGGTGCTGACAAGTGCAACCAGGCTGCCTTTCCTATCAGCCAAATGATAGTTGCAACACTGCAGTGGTCTGCATCACCTTTTCTGAAAAAAAAAGCAAGTATGTGAGTACTGAAACCAGGACTTGGCCTGAACTAGGGAGTTTTCTTTTTGTGTGATGTCCTCTAATTAAGAAAAGAAAATTTTTCCTTGCAACTCTCCAACAGACATTTTTTGTGTGTCCCAGAGCTACACCCGGACTATGAGAGTTCCTTAGGTCAATTGCTGAAATTGGGTTTCCCAAAGGCCAGAGATGATTTTCTTGATTTTTAAGCAAATTGAGGGTCCATTTGGAGGGAGATAATGCTAAACCAGGTATGGTAGGGGTGCCTATAATCCCAGACCTCTTTGGGGGAAGTGAAGAGGATCACTCAGCTTGGAATATAAAGTTCACTCTGAGCTACAGAATGAGTCTCAGACCAATCAGCAATGGATAGTAAAACCCTATCAAAAAAAAAAAGAGGAAGTAAAACAAGGATAAAAGGAGAGAGAAACAGATTAAACAGGTCAAAAAATAGAATACACTACAATGGGTTAGTGTACTAGCTGGGTTTGTGTGTTGACTTGACACAAACTAAGAGTTATCAGAGAGGAGCCTCAGTTGAGGAAATACTTCTATGAGATCCAGCTGTAAGTCGTTTTCTCAACTAATGATCCATTGGGGAGGGCCCAGCCCATGGTGGCTGGTGCCATCCCTGGGCTGGTGGTTCTATAAGAAAGCAGACTGGGCAAGGCAGTAAGCAGTACCCTTCCATTGCTTCTGCATCAGCACCTGCCTCGAGGTCCATGCCTTGATTGAGTTCCTGCCCTGACTTCCTTCAGTGAAAAAGAGCAATGCTGAAGTGTAAACCAAATAACCCCCCCAAAAAACATTTTCATATCATTTGGAGCAGGGCCCAGGCCCTCCCCCATGTGCCTAGGCTGAGAGAGTATCCCTCTATGTGGAATGGGCTACCAAAGTCCATTCATATACTAGGGATAAATACTGATCCACTACCAGAGGCCCCATAGACTGCCCAGTCCTTTCAACTAATACCACATTCAGGGAATCTGGGTCTGTCCTATGCTGGTTTCCCATGAGCAAAGGGGCCAAGACTAGGCTGGAGAAACCCACAGAAACTGCTGACCTGAACGAAAAAGAGCTCATGGACTAATTCATCATTTTAATGACTATGAGGTGGCATGTCATAACCTTCATTAGGATATCCCTAATTTTCATTGTGGCAAAGTATTTTTCCATGGACTTATTGGACATTTGTCTCTGAAGGATACTCTCCTGAAATTATCTGCTCCTATTTGAGTAGGTTATGTTAGTTTTAATGTTGAGTTTTAAAATTGTCTATGTCTACACATACTTTATATTTTATGAATAAAATATTTAAATATTTTTTCATGCTGTGTGCCATTTTTAATTCTATGATTTCTATGCATAGTATACCTTTAAATATTCTCATGAAACTCAACCTGTTCCTTGTTCACTTTCTCATATATTGATATTAATTTTCCTTGGTGCCAAATTGAAATTATTGCGAGACCCAATGTCATAGTATTTTAGACTCTTTTCTTCCAAGGATTTGAACAATTTATAGATTTTGTTTCAGGTAATTAATGTGCATGGATTAGAGTAAGAGTTCAACTTCATTCAGTTTGCATAAATACAGTTTTTTCAGCCAGAACCATTTGTAGTAAGGCTTTCTTTCTTCCACTAAATTGTTAGAAAGTGTTTCATGTGGCTATTGTGAAGGGTGTTGTTTCCCTGATTTCCTTCTTAGCCCATTTATTATTTGTATATAGGAGGACTAATGTTTTTTTTTAGTTAATCTGTGTCCAGCCACTTTGGTGAAGGCGTTTATCAGCTATAGGAGTTCCCTAGCAGAATTCTTGGAGTTGTTTATGTATATTATCATGTTGTCTACAAATAATTATACTTGGACTTCTTTCCAACGTGTATCCTTGATCTTTCTTGTTTTGCTGTCTTAACACTCTAGCTAGAACTTCAAGGACTATATTGAATAGATATGGAGCGTAGACAGCCTTGTCTTTAGTGGAATTGCTTTGAGTTTCTCCCCATTTAATTTGATGTTAGGTGTCCCTGGGTGTATATTGCTTTTATTATTTTTAGGTATGTTCCTTGTACCCCTGATCTTCATCCAGTCACTAAGAGAAACAGATGCAGAGACCCACTGTCAAGTACTGGGCCAAGCTCAGGGAATCTTTATTGAAGATATGGAGAAAGGATTGTAAGAGCCAGAGATATCAAGGTTATCTACCACAAGGGAACCCACAGAAACACGTAACCTAGGCTCCATAGACTATGGACCTATACCTAGGGTGCCTGCATGGGACCAGTCAAGGCCCTCTACATATGTGTGCCAATCGTGTAGCTTGATGTGTTGTGGGACTCCTAGTGGTGTGAGCAGGCTGTCACTGGCTTATTATTCCTCATACTGGGTTGCCTTGTTCAACTTTAATGCAAGGAGAGGAGCTTAGTCATACCTCAATTCGATATGCTATGCTTTGTTGACACCCATGGGAGGCCTGTTCATTTCTGAGCAGAAACAGAAGATAAATAGATCTGGGGAAACCAGGAGAGGGAGAGAAGGAAGAGCAGGAAATAAGAGGAGAGGAGAGAGGGAAAACTGCTGTTGGGATATAAACATACATAAGGACATTTAATTAATAAAAAAAACTCAAAAAAAATGAAAGTGTTTCATGTCTGCAATTTTTTTGCAGATATTTGAGAAGACATAAAGTCTAAAATCTTGATAGAATTCACTATCTAATACCACTATCCAATAAATCTACTAGGTCCTTATTGGTTGGAAGGAATTTCATGGAAGATTTATCATATTAGTGATATGCCAGATTTCTGGCTTCTTCATTTACTTCATTAATCAGTATCTTTTAGATATGTTTTTAGTAGCAATGATCCCTCTTTTCATTTGCTTTTAGATGTATTCTACAGTTATTTTCTGTGTTATTACTATGGTGATTACATCTAACACTAAAAAAGCTATAGCATTATAATGTGAATGTATACCATAGTGATTTCAACAGAACAGAGAAATTCTTCATTTAAAAGCTTCATGCTTATATCCTTTTGTTATTGGTACTCAAACTGTACCTTTATATACTTCATACCCCCAATTATGCATTTTAAATATATTAGCTTCTTGAATTATATAGAAAGCACACTATTGAGTTACAAAAAAGTTACAGTAACAATAGCTTGAATAACAGTTTATGTATTACCATTATAGAAATTTTCTTTTTTCTCTATAGCTTTGATTTATGGCTTGTGATGTTTTATTTTGCTCTTTAAAACCTTCTAGAGAATTTGTTTCAGAAAAGCTTATTGGTAGAAAACTCCTTCAGCTTTCCCTCTCTCTTTCTCTCTCTCCCTCTCTCTCTTCTCCTTTACCTCACTCTACTGCCTCATCTCAGAAAAAGAGGAGCATTTTACTCCATAAAGAACTATTTGGTTTTCCTTTGACCTTTAAATATGTCTGCCTACAGTCCCCTCCCTCTCTCTACTAGGAAAGCAGCTGATCTGAGGACCCCTGTGGACTCAGTAGCTGCTTTCAAGAGTCCTCTTTTTCCTTATAGAGTTAGATTACCATGTGCCTCTCAGTGAGAGTCTCTTTGAGTTTATTTTACCTGAAGTTCGTTGAAATTCTGTCTTTTATATATAATGTCTTTCTGACATTTTTATAAAATTTGAGAAGTCCTAAGTGAGGAAGATAGCTCAGCCTATAAAACCACTTACAGTACAAACCTAAAGACCTGAATTTACATTGCTAGAACCCATATAAAAACACTGTGGTCATGCCTTCTTCTATACTCCCATTTCTTCTGTACAAGGCAGAAATCTTGAAAAGCTCTAGAGAAGGCTCTATATAGCCTGGAATACACAGCCCAGAAACTAACACACACACACACACACACACACACACACACACACACACACAACGAAGAGAGAGAGAGAGAGAGAGAGAGAGAGAGAGAGAGAGAGAGAGAGAGAGAGACTAAAACCAAAAAAAGAGAGAAAAACTAAAAGCAAAACAAAATAAAGATTAGAAAATGAAGACTTGCATGGATTGCATTTTGACTTTTACATGGAGCACAGTGTTATCCAACCAGCATTGCACATGAACACACAGATATACATTTATACAGCCCCCCCCACACAAATGAATACATAGGTAAATAAATATTTTAAAAATTTGAGGAACTTAGAGGATAAATACATCATATGTTTTCTTGGATTATTTCTCTAGTTATCCTTATTTCTTTTCTTAGACACCCACATTGTCTGAATTTACTTGATGGACTTGATGGAAACCTGCAAGTTTTTAAGCTCTATTGGATTTCCTTCAAATTTTTATCTTTCCATTCTTCGTACTCGATAATCTCCACAATATTCAAGTGATTTTTTTTCTTGCTTCTGACTATAAAAATTTGCCTTTCAGACTATCAAACAAAATTTCCATTTCTTATACTTACATTTCCACCTCTAGCATCTCTCTGGCTCATCCATCCCCCCCAAAAAAAATTCATAAAAATATGCATTTCACTTATGTGCAATTTTCTAGACTTCTGTAACACTTAAGTTTTAATTTTCTGGACATAGTATGTTAAAACCTGTTGTATAAAATTCTCAAGGATCTGGACATTTTTATGAAACAGCAGTGTTTTAATTATTTTTGTATTTAAAATACAGTTTTTTTGCTTTGGGTATATGCCCAAAAATGGGATAGTTGGATCTAGAAGTAGATAAATTCTAACTTTCTGAGGAACCACCATATTGATTTCTATATTGACTGCACAAGTTTTCACTCCCACAGGCAATGGCAGATTATTCCCCTCTCCACATGAGCTTTCCCTATTGATCTTAGTCATCCTGACAAGTGGAAGATGGAATCTCAAAGAGTTTTCATTTGCATTTCTATTATAGCTAAGGATGTTGAACATTTCTTTAAGTGTTTCTCAGACATCTGAACATCCTCTGTTGAGAATTATCTATGTAAGTTTGGACTCATCTTTTAACTGTGCTATTTGGGATTTTTTGATATCAGGATTTTCTTAAATTCTTTATGTACTTTGGATATTAGTCTTCTGTCTGATGAGGAGTTGGTAGAAATCTTTTCCCATTTTGTAGGCTGGAGCTTTATCCAAAATATGGTGTCCTTTGCCTTGCATAAGCCTTTTAGTTTGGTGAGGTACCATTTATTAATTGTTAATCTTAGTGTCTGTGTGTTCTAATATTTTATAGTTTATCTATAAGAGGTCTTTTATAGGGATAATCTTGTTAATTTAGGTTTCCCATTTCATTAAATGTGCTATAATTTTAGTTCCTTTGTATAGCTAAGTTTTTGTTGAAAATTGGACAATTAAAAACATTTGAACCTAGTGACACTGGAAATCCCAATCTCTTCTTGCTCTGGGATTTAAGGGCTTGATACTTTGATTTCTGTTTTTTGTTTGTTTGTTTTTGTTTTTGTTTTTTCTTTTAGTTGTTTTGGCTGTTTTTATGTCCCTGGGTATAAACTTAAGATATTATTATGGCTTTCCTGAGACCGTTCCTTTTCTTGGACATGTTGGTTACATCCATTTTGTCTCAAATATACATTTGTTTCTAAATAAGGAATAATAAAGAATTTTTTGTTTTTGCTGTTCCAAGATAGGAAGAAAAAGAACATAAGGAACCTGGCACTCTATCTCATGAAACTTGTATCACCTGGTGGAGAACAGGCTAACAAAAAAGGAAGAGCTGAAAAGAAAGAGATATACGTTTTGTTTCTTTTTGGTCTGTGTCTGATGAACAATCAGAGCTCACCTCTGATATTGGGAGTTACCATTCTTTTCTGACTTCTATGCTTCCTGCTAAATATGTGTGAGATATACTAGAAATCAATTCACAATTGCCTGCCATAGGTCAGAGCAATAAGGACTGGTAGTTGCCTTAGTATTAGGAGCTGAGATTGATTTAAACTAATTATACATTCTACAAGAAACTGTAAGGTTTTAATAGACCCTCAATATCCAAAATAGTTATATCAAATGGATTCTACCATTGCAAATGTCAAGGTAAAGCAATTCATTCCTAGACCTTCCTAGTCTGCCATCACTCTAGCATTTTGATAAATACTCTTAGATGCTTAATTTACAATAAACAAAAGTAAATTTTCTTTAAGACTAACTCAGTAGTACAGATCACTATTTGCTACATAAAAGTATTAAGCATAATACCTGATTTGGTGCATACATTAGTGTACCTTATTATAGAAATTTTATAATCAAAAATAAAGAAATTATGTGGCACTTTTCATCTTTAACATTATTTCCATTCTTATGGCCACATCCAGAGATGTCTGCAGAAATTAAGGGAAAATCTAAACCCACCTGGAAAATAATTATTAAGCAACAGTCAACTTTTAAATTTGATTTCTTCTAGTACTTACAATGTTTATAACTGTTTACAGCAGATACATCATATTTTTAAAATCAGTCTCAGACTAAGACACAGATGGCCCTTGTTCCGTAAAATCTCTGGTCTTTTTCTCCTTCACTGACCACATAGCCAATATGCACGAATCACAAAGCCGAGACTTAGCATTTTTTCAATTAGTCTGGGGAAACAATAAATCAAAGGCTCATTTCTGGAAATGGCAAACTTCACACATACAATGATATGGAGATCAGACAGACATCTGTTTTATGGACAAATGAAGCTAATGGGGCGTAGTTATGTATTAGTGCATAACTTTCATTCATTCTCATGGGTCAAAAGCTTATTAGGTTAGCTCTTCACATTGTTACTAAAATGAACACTTTTAATGCTATGAATACATGACTCTGAGGATTTAAGGGTAAGCACTATAATGTTCTATGTCAAAATGCTGGTATATCTACAGCAATAGACAATGGACAGATCAAAATATATGAATATAACCCAAATATAGTGGATATAGTTATAGGTTTTCTTTTAGTAGCTGACACCAAAATGTTTTTGGAGCAATGTCACATCCAGCACAGCTCCAGAGATGGGCCTTACTGGGATAATGAAGAAATGACAAACATATAGACACACAACTGTATCAGGTGAAGTGTGCTTGTAGAAAGAAAAATAGCAGCCTGGAATTTCAGCATGTTTATTATATACAGTTAATGAGCAGTGTTATAACATACAGTTGAACAAGGAGGCTTGGCTTTTACATACAAACAAACAAGGTGGCAGGGATACTAGATACTGTTAACGAGGCATCAGGTATAGCTACTTTGGAACAGTCTCTGTATTGGGGGGGTAGTCTTCAGGCCAGGCAGAGAGGTACAGTGGATATTTTCTGAGCATATTAGCAACATATGCACATGGACCAGTAGAACTTCACTTAGCAATATATGCACATGGACCAGTAGAACCTCACCAGTGTGTATGTGGTTGGGGCTTTGTCATCTTCCCATGAGATCTTGACACTGCCAGGATTGTCTCATGTCTACATGCCAACAATATACATTCACTCAAAACTACATGTTCTGAGTGCTTCTTCCAGTCTTCACAGAGCAAAGTTGTTTTTAGTAATGATCTACACTGATCAGAATTCTGAATGCTAGAAACTATGTGAAGTTGTGGGAGCCAATATTGAGCTTTCAGTGCAATAAATTTAGGACACAAATCTTTGAGGTGTGATTTCCACTGAAAAAAATAAAGAGATCAGGGAACCAATTGAAATTAAAGCAAAGGGGAAGTTTTATCTATTAGAAATTTTAGTGTGTGACTATTGGATTTATAATGGCACAATTCTCTGGAAAATACTTCTATAAGCTTGAGATTTAAGAATCTGTGAAAGAGCTTGATGTTTAAAAGGCCATGTGAAGTGGGTCTCAGTTAGAAGACCTGGGCAGTCTAAGGGACCTCTGACAGTGGAACCAGGATGTATCCCTGGTGCACACAAGGATTTGGGAGCACATTCCCTATGGAGGAATACTCCCTTAACCTAGAGACAGAAGGGAGGGCCTAGTCCCTACTCCAAATGACTTGACAGATTTTATTGATCCCTCCTGGAAGGCATCACCTTCCCTGTGGAGTTGGGGGGATGGAATGTGAGGGGAGGGTGGTCAGGGGGTCATGGGAGGGAGGGAGAAATGAAGGAGAGGGAACTGGGATTGATATGTAAAATAATAAAAAGAGAGAGAGAAAACTATGTTCTAAACAAACAAACAAAAGGCCATATGAAGAACGAAGACAAGGCAAAAGATAGCAGTGATTGGTGTCTTTAGGATTATGGCAATGTACAAGGATATTATTCTAAAAAAATGTAGGATTTAAAATAGCCTGTTCATTAGGCTCCAGGAAGATTGAGTGCTAAATGTGTACCTGTGGACACATCATGCATCCTTGGTAATGGAGAGGTTGAGAGCACATCATAGAAGGTATGAGAAGGTGTCCTTAAATAAAGTATTCTACAGTTCATATCTGAAATATGAAAAGTGACTAGGCATGTGGAGGGGGGAAGGGAGTACTTATATTTTAAAAAATTATTTTTTTACTGAAAATAGATACTTTTTTCACACCACACATTCAGACCAATTTGCCCTCTCTCCACTCGTCTGAACTCCCCCACATGCACACCTCCTCTCTTCCCCAGATCTACTTCCCCCTGTTTCCTCTTCAGGAAAGATCAGCCCTCCAAGTTCTAAATCAAAACAAGTAGAGTGGTAGAATATTATTTAAAAGTATGTGACTATTATTTAACTCTGTAAATCTGTGATTTTTTTTCTTTTTTTTCTTTCTTTCTTTCTTTCTTTTTTATTTTTTTTTTCCTGTCTAAAACATCCGATGGCTTAATAAAGCACTGAATGGCCAGTAGTTAGTAGTGAGGCAGGAGCAAGGATAGGCAGGGTTGGCAGGCAGATAAGGTAAATAGAAGGAGAACTGAGGAAGAAGGGGAACAGCAAGAGAACAAGGAGAGGAGGGCATCAGGAGCCAGCCACCCAGCCACCCAGCCACACAGACACCCAGCCACCCAGCCACCCAGCCACCCAGCCACACAGCCTCCCAGCCACACAGCCACACAGCCACCCAGCCACACAGCCACACAGCCACACAGCCACACAGCCACACAGCCACACAACCACACAGCCATCCAGCCATCCAGCCATCCAGCTACACAGTAATATATGAAGTAACAGTAAGATTTACAGAAATAAGAGAAGAGCAAAATCTCAGAGTCAAAAAAGAAGTAGATGGGATAATTTAAGATAGGAAAAGCTGGCAAGAAACAGGCCAGAAGTCATAACTAAGAATAAGCCTCCATGTGTGATGTGTGATTTATTTGGGAGCTGGGCCCCTCAAAAAGATACCAAAAAAAAAAAGGCAAATGAAGAAAAGCAACAATAAAGTAGTTCCTGAAAAACTAGAGAACTTACCATTTCCCTTATAATTCTGAGATACAGAAATTATATATAATTATTCATATATTACAGAACAATACACATGTATATTTGTATGATTTGAAATACAGCATTGTTGAAAAACAAATATACCAGACCTACAATTGAAAATGCCCTTTTAAAGAAATTTATATTAAGAATTTATCCTGAAAAATGTGTATCATACTCACACACTAATAATCAGAACATTCTTCATGGCTGTTTGTCAGAACTATGTTCTTTGGGCAAAGAATCAGAAGGGACAAGAACACAAGTCCATCTCATGCCTATGCTAGTCCTTCTAGAGCATTCTCTGTACCTATAATCACCCAGAACTCAAAGTCCTGATGCTGCCAGTCTGTTTTCATCACATGTGTAGCTAAACAGTTGATCTGAACCTTGAATCTGCTCCGGCTACTTATCTTAGTATTAGCAAAACAGACAGTGCAGATGCTCTTTTTTTATTTATTCATCTCTCATATATTACATTCATACTTCACTTTCCCCTCTCCTCCTCCTCAGTATCCATTCTTCCTCCTTTCCCTTCAGGGAAGGGCAAGCTCACAGGGATATCAACTAAACATGGCATGCCAAGTTGAAAAAAAGACTAGACATCTCTCATATTGAGGTTGGATGAAACTATTAAATAGAGGAAAGTAGTCTGAAAGCAGACAAAAGAGTAAGAGACAGCCTCCACTCCCACTATTAGGAGTACCAGGAGAACATCAAGCTACACAACCATAACTTATATGTAGACAACCTAGGTCAGACATATACAGGCTCACTGATGGCTGATCACTCTCTGTAAGCTCTTATGAGCCCTGGTTGGTTGATTCTGTGAGCTATGTTGACCATTCTGTTACAGAACTTGTGGGAGTAAATGGCCAATGGCTGTTCCATATTGAGACCCCACTCTAAGAGAGGGAGCCACACCTGACACTACCTAGAGGCCAAAGAACCAGAGGCTGGAGAGTCCAGAGAACTAGGATACAACTAAATATAGATAGTTTTAGCAGCTGATTCAAGTTTACTGAACTCTCCCAACATTCCTTATAATTATGTACTATTAAGCATTGTCTCTGAGTATCTATTTGATAGACTGTCATTTCTTCAATACGGGGGCTGAGGTGGAGAAATACATTTAAAATGAAAGGAGAATTTTCAGTGAACACAAGTGGGTTGATGATGGCAATGCTTACTGCAACAGGCACAAAAAGGAGAATAATTTATAGATAATGTTGTGTTTTGTTTGGTATCTGGAATCAAGATGTCTATTATAGTGTTGTATAATATGATATAAATATCTGCATTATAAAAAATAAATTGGTGAGTTATTAGCTAGTAGCAAGCAAAGGTCTGGAGTCAATATCTCAACAGCAGTAGTTAGTAAAAGAGGAAACACCAAGAAGTTAGTGAATGAAGCAAATGATGAACAACATAAATTTGAAGACACTAAATGTTATATACAAGGAATTAATAAAATTATCTGAATATAATAGATGAATAAGGTATGTAGTATGATTTTAGTCACTGCTTCTACTAATGTGGATATAACCTATTATAGGGTGTTTGATCACACTTTGAAATGGTTCTATTTTACTTTACCTTCCTAAAGCACCTTCTGATTGGTATAATAAAGAGCTGAATGGTCAATATCTAGGCAATAGAAGATAAGTGCTGTTTCCAGAGAGAGAGAGAGAGGAACTTGGGGGAAGGATCTGAGTGGCAGGAGATTTTGCTAGCTATACATGGAGTATGTTGGATGTATAGTATGGAGGACAGGTAACAAGCCATGTGAAAGATCATAGATTAACATAAACTTATTACTTTGGGTTTAAAAGATAGTTATGAACAAGCCTACACTAAAACCAAGATTTCATATTTAACAAGACGTCCCTGGGTAATTATTCATGAGCTGATGATCCAAAGAAAGACCTGTTAAAATAACCAGCAAAGATGTTCAGATACTTAAAATATTATTTCTAACTGCATAAAACATTCAATTTATTATAGCTCAGTCCTCTCAATGATATTCTGCAGATCTTTGTTCTTAAGCAGTTTATTATACTATTCTGCATTATTTGCATTTGTTGCATTAAAATAATTTGTTATTCTTAAGTACTACATGCCACGCACAACAATGAGAACAAGTTACTTATTATCTCACTTAATGCTAACAAAAGGACCTTATAAATACTAACAAGAGGATCTACTCTCTTTTACAAGTAAACAAGTTGGAGTTAAAAAATAAAGTATCTTGGTCATTATCATAGAACTCATAAGTAGTTGTTCTAGACCTTGAATCTGCTATTGCTGCTTTAACTGGTATTAGCAGAAGAATCAGACAATATAGATATTCTTAGCAGCTAGTTCAGGTTTTCTGATCCCTCTCAACATTCCTCATAGTTGACTGATATAAGGCATCTACACAGAAGCATTCTTACCAGGCATTCACTCCAACAAAAACACAGAATCAACTAAAATCAGCCATTTATTCTTTTGACAAATTAAATAACTATATGCAATCGGTTTTAATTAAATAATATAAATATTAATTTATCCTGCAATAATACACAGTTCTTGAAAACTGTACTGTTCAAATCAAGTAGAAAAAAATCAGCATATACAAACAAGTGAAAAAGAACAAAATTTTTATATATGACAGTTCCTAAAGAATGTTTATCATTCTTGTTTACATTGTTTGCAGTGTATAACCTGTAAAAGAATCATGAATAATTTGGAGTAAAATAAGGTAAACTCTAAGTAACTTAGTGTGACATATAATAAACATTGCAAATGAGCTCATTGATTTTCCTATGCAAAGTGACACAGCTATATATTTCACTTAGAATCATCCTAAAATTATCTCAACCACATAAATTTCTTTAACACAGTGTCTTTTCTTAAACATTAAACATGCCTCATTCTTACTAAATATCCATAAGCAAATCCCCAAAGTAATCAGCAAGCCATAGTCAGTGATATACAACACTATTCTCAACTACTATGAAAATGTGTAAACATCCCCATTTGCTGTCTTAAATAAGCTAAGAGATCCCAACATCCTTCAGTCAGTCATGTGACAAGATTTGTGTATCACAAAATTAGGAAATAACACTGAGGAAAGTAATATAGTTGTCCAATGTTGGTAATTAAATACCTTCCAAGAGTCACGTAATAGAAATTTAGGCAAAATAAATCTTGTAATGACATGAGAATCAACTGTTTATTCCAGAAGATTAATTCACAGAAATATTCCCTGTATTTATAAGTACACATAAATACCTATTGTACTCTTTTAGATTGATGTATGAAACATATTTTAACAGCATGAAAGAGAGATAGTAGTGGAGACACATGGCAGAGAATAAACCATATTGATGGGAAATCTATATTTTCTAAGAATTGCCTTTAGGGCCATTTTAAGCTTTCACTGACTATAGGATTCTTCTGTAATTATTACCATCAATAGTGAAATTCCACTGAGTCAGAATCTGTTAAAGCATAAATACTGTTCATGCACATTAGAACTTCTATGATATTGCATCATTTCTGCACACTCTGGGAGTTTCTGATTTATAAGTTACTCTTTTAACATATAAATTACTCTTTTACCTAATTCACCTATCTTCTCTATATCATATTATTATTGAATTCATTTCTTGTATAAACTTGAAGACTTTAAGATGCACTAAGGTGCAAGAAATGGAATAAAGAAGCAGAAATCTGTTTGTCACCAATCTGTCAATAGATGTAAAAGGAAAGTTATAATGTGCTCAGGCTTGGAGCATGGAAGTTAATGAAATTATAGTAACACATTATAGTCATCATGGTAACACATTAAAGAAGTAATGAGTGTTGTCAGCATTTTATGACATATTCCTCTCATAATATGGCTAACAAAAACTTGCTTGTATATTTCACTTTTTAATAAGCATAGGCAATACTTACAACTTATTATAGTAATTAAGAATAATTTTGGAATTCATTAAATATATTTCACTAATTAGGAATTTATGGAATTTGGAGAAATAGTCTTTAATAAGCTAATCTAAGTAACCTGTTAAATAACTAAACCATATCTCAAAATAATTTGATATTTAATTATTCATGAAAAATACTTAAGACCATCCTTTATGTATAAGATACTCCCTTAACCTAGAAACAGGAGAGGAGTCCTAGTCCCTACTCCAAATGACTTGACAGATTTAGATGACCCCTCCTGGAGATCACCCTACATGTAGAGTGGGGGGAAAGGGGGATGTTTGGGGTGCATGTGAGGGTAGGAGAGAAGGAAAGAGGGAGGGAGGGAGAGGGAACTGGGATTGATGTGTAAAATAAAAATAAAAAATAAATTAATATAAATAGAGATACTATATTTTCCTCAGAGAGCAGAAAAAAACAGTTTAATCCCTGATCACACTTAAGGTTTGTCGATAAAATTGAGAGCATCATTTGCTAAGCCACACTGATGGGCAGGTGCTAAGAATGGAAAGGAAGGAATGGACTTGTCACTAGACTCTGAAATCTGAAAATTGTACTCAAATAAGGTTTACACCTCTTGAAGTCAGTGACACCAGATTCCATAAAGAATTTTGTTGATCTGGAAAATAATGTAAGCATGTTACCAATAATAGCACAGAATTTGCATCAAATGCCCCAATGTGGAAAATAATTAGAATGAGTTATGTAACATGTGAATAGAGGAAGACAGGAAAGGAAATGGGAACTTTGCTCAACAAGGATGCTTAAAATGTACTCAAAAATATAGAAACCATAGATGATTTTTAAAGCTATTTATATGTTTATCTAAACAGCATTTTGACTTGATTACCTAGCAGCAGATCATGCTATCAGATAAGAAGGAATTGAATATGCTCCTCTGACGTGGGTGTAGATCAGGAAATTAGACCCAAGGTAAGGTTACAATTACTGAAAATGGATTGTCCAGAGCATGGGTGTAAATTATTTTCGTTAGAGGAGTGAGAAAGAGGCCAGTGATGCACATAAAACACACAGATTCAAGAGAGGAGACAGGTAAAGCTGAAAACCATCTTTGCCATAGTGGTCAATGCTGATCCAATCCAAGTCTTTGGAATATTCTGTTAGTATTGTCAACTGATGAAAATAGGATGCTGAAATGTGGATATTAAAAGAGAATTGAGAAAAACATTAAGAACCACATTATGTAAGTGATAAATTTGATTGAAAATACCAGGTTAATAGGAATAGAGAAAATAGATGTAAGGATAATCTTATATTTCACTCACAAGAGAAAATTTTAATCTATGGAAACATAATTTTTTTCTATTTCATGTGATAAAAAGATATTCCTCTCCTAAACATAAAAGCTTTCCTCACAGTCATTCATTAACTTGTATAGAATAGAATATTTAGAGAGATAAAGTCACTGGAATGGGCATTGTTTCCAACACGTACTTTTCTTCATTTGGCACCTGTGTGTGTGTGTGTGTGTGTGTGTGTGTGTATGCTGACTGTAAGCATACCTGTGCTTCTGCACTTGCATAACACACCTGTAGGTTGATTGGAAAGTCTTTTACTATCACTTCCTACCTTCCCTTTTGAGACAGGGATGGTCAGGGAATTCATTGTACATAAAACTGTTCAGACTGCTAGACTGTTAACTTCAGGGATACATCTGGATTCTACCTTCAATCTTTTACAGAGATGCTAATGATCTGAACTCATTCCTTCATGTTTGTGAGCCAGGAACTTTTATCATCTGAGCTCTCATCTCAGTCCTTCATTTTACTTTGGATGTAACACATTACATTAAGGGCAAGCTTATTTGAAGCTAATGTGAGAATCTTTTCTTTCTTTTTTTTTAATTAATTAATTAATTTATTTTATTTTACATGTTGACCTCCCTCCCTCCCTCTCTCTTTCTCACATGCACCCTAACCACCCTCCCACACTCCACATGTAGGGCTATGCCATCCAGGTGGGGTCATGTAAATCTATCAAGTCATTTGAAGTAGGGACTAGGACTTCTCTCCTGTTTCTAGGTTAAGGGAGTATTCCTCCATGGGGCATGTGCCCACAAGGTCCTTTTGTACACCAGGAATACAACCTGGTTCCACTGTCTGAGGTTCCTTATACTCCTCAGTTCTTATAGCAGAGACCCACATTCAGGGGGTCTGAGTCAGTCCCATGCTGGATTCCCAGCTATCAGTCTGGGGCCCACTAGCTCCTCCTTGTTCATGTGAGCTGTCTATATGTGTTTCTGCAACCTGATCTTGTCGTCTCTCTCCATCTGGATTCTAGTGTTTAGTTATGGGTGTTTGCTTCTGTTTCCAACAGGTACTAGATGAGGGCTCCATGATGGTGAATAAGTTAGTTGTTGATCTCATTATCTAGGAAGGGCATTTTTGGTAGCCTTTCCATGATTGCTCAAATTGTTAGCTGGAGTCAGTCTTGTAGGTCTCTAGACATTTCTTTAGGTTCAGTTTTCTCTTCAATCCAATAATGGCTCCCTCTTTTATGCTTTCTCCTCTCTCTCTCTCTCTCTCTCTCTCTCTCTCTCTCTCTCTCTCTCTCTCTCTCTCCTGTTCTCTCTCTTTATCCATTCTTCAGTTGAAGGGCATCTAGGTATCTTCCAGGTTCTTGCTGTTACAAATAATGCTTCTATGAACATAGTCGAGCACGTATCTTTGTTGCTTGGATGTGGGTCATTTGGGTATATACCTAAGAGCAGAATTGCTGGGTCCTATGGTAAACTAATTCCCATTTTCCTGAGGAACCGACATACTGATCTCCAAAATGGCTGTACAAGCTTGCACTCCCTCCAGCAGTGGAGGAGTGTTCTCCTTTCTTCACATCCTCTCCAGCATAAGTTGTCATTGGTGTTTCTAATTTTAGCCATTCAGGCAGGAGTAAGATGGTATCTCAAAATTGTTTTCATTTGCATTTCCCTGATAGCTAAGGATGTTGAATACTTCCTTACAGATTTCCTCTATTGAGAAATCTCTCTTCGGTTCTGTACCCCATTTTTTATAGGGTTATTTGATGATTTGGTGACTAGTTTCTGGAGTTCTTTGTATATTTTGGAGACCAGCCCTTTGTCAGATGTAGAATTGGCGAAAATCTTTTCCCAGTCTGTGGGCTGCCGTTTGGTCTTGTTCACTGTGTCCTTTGCCTTACAGAAGCTTCTCAGTTTGAGGAGGTCTCATTTATTAATTGTTGATCTCAGTGTCTGTGCTACTGGAGTTATGTTCAGGAAATGGTCTATACCAATTTATTCAAGCATACCTCCTACTCTCTCTTCTAAGAGGTTCAGTGTGGCTAGATTGATACTAATGTCAGAATCTTGTACAGTTTTCTTCCAAGACTAAGGAAAGTTCTCTCCAAGATGTGCCTGAAGTCATGTGACCTTTTGTTTCAAATATACATAAGTAAGGTATTTAAGCATAATTCATTAAGATTACTGTTTTGACTTCTATGGAACTTCATCCCTTGTTAGATAGCATAGGATTCCTTCGAGCAATTGGGTCTAACTTGATAGAAGTGTAGTTGGTGATGTAGGTTGAGGTTACTGGAAAATATTTATATAAGCTTATCAACTTTATGTACATCTACACAACTGCCACCTGGTTCAATGTAGGAGTGATTTCTAGAAGTACCCTTTCACTTGTAATATTCTTTTAAATCACACATATTTAAAAAGCATCTTTAAGGATTTCTCTGCAGCGAAAAACAATTCCCAAAATTGTCCAACGTTTTCAACCATGAGTTAGGAAACAAAAATAAATTATTATAAACTATACAAAATAAATATGTTGATCAATTAAAAGACTTAGATTTTTTTCCTTTCACACTGTAGAAAAAGGCATTAGAAAACATTCACAATGGAGGAAGATGTAGAAATTATGCAACTGAGTAACCACCATGGCAATTCTCTAGATTTTTGCAATGTCAGTGTATAGAGGGAAGTTTTAAATACAATGGTCACTATAATTCCTTTTCTCATTCTACACATATGCAAACTTTATATTTTCTAATGTACATATAATCTTACATGAATTTTAAAGTGGTATCTTTTGAACTGTATAAAATACAAATAACCTAAAGCCTAGTTTGTCCTTTATACTGTTATGTAGAAAGGAAACAGTTAGAAATGCTTATTGTATGATCACTACACAATTGTTAAAAAAACAAAAAACAAAATCATTGAACCATATTCAGAGATTTTTAGTTCCTTGACTGTTAGTCTAATATCTTTAAATAATTTTTAATACATCACTTAATGCCATAAAGGAATTAATATTTCTATAGTATCACTGTCATAAAACAAGTTTACACTGAATTTTGAGTATTAAAATCTATAATTTATTTAAGCTATATATGTCTATTTATTTTGAAAAGTTATCATGCAAGTCTCAGAATAAATATGCACTTTGGTCGTGAAATATACATTATCCCTCCTTTATGGTTTAAGCTCAGAAAATATTCTATATTTAAAGATATTTTTAAGAATCATTACCCATGTAAAATGGAAGCTTCAAAAGCAATGGGTTTTTTGCTTTATTCTGCAAGGTCATCATACTATATATATGGTACCAGAACAGATTCACTCTTAGACATCTTAGAAAACACAAGGAACATAATGTCCATAATAAAGTGATTGTTCTGATACTTGGACTGCAATCCTCAAAGACACTGGTATTTAGAAATGAATAAGAGAAAAAAAGCAATTTTCTAAAATGTCAATTGTTCAGTTTGTGCTAGCCTGAAGCCTTTCAAAATTACAAAATACCCCTGGGCAGACAGTATGATACGTTTCACTGTCCGCAGAGAGCATGGAAGATGATTTCTTCATTATACTTCTCTATTATACCTTCACTTCATTATACTCATGTATCTCAGACTTAATTTTTGAAACTTTATTTATACCTTTAAATGTTTCCTTAACTCTACTGTGGCAATTGATACTCCTTAAACATTGGTACATGATTCTGATTATTTAAATCTAGAAATATTTATCAGATTATTTTCACATAATTTAAGAAAAAAGCATGCAGGAAGAATTACCCTAAAACACCTCAATATGAAGGTGTGTATGGTGTCTAACTAACTCCATTTCATAGGACCCAGCCATCCCACTTTCCACAAAAACGAATAGATGTAAAACTGAATAGAAAATATGGATAATAAATGATCAATATGCCTGTAAAAACAGATGTATTTACACACTGTAAAGAGCACTTCCTGACACAATAGAAAATACTGTGAATTAAAGTTTTTATATGATAGAAAAGTCTTCAAAGTTGAATATCTACACACCCAGGGAAAAGACATTATTTTCTATTTATGTTTGATGAAGAATGGAATAGTATAAAACTGAAAACCTACTGATAATAGACAGAGGGAAGAAAACCAGCAAGGCCTCTCTGGGAGCATTCATTACGTCACCTTGATCTTAGGTCAAGAAACCTCTGGAATGAGGATTTTTAAGAGAGTAAGAAGAGGAGAAAAGTAAGAATTCAAGGTTTTATGCCATGCTTTGGTGGAGGAGAGACGGTCTGCTATCCGTGGCTTGCTTTGAGAATAAGGGATTCTTCTATCTATGATTTCTTCAAAAAATAAAGGAGCAGAGCACAAGAGAGCAAGAGAAAGGCAAAATTACTTTGCTCTGGAGGTCTCTATTCTCCTTCACTGTATTGTTCAGTTCCCCAGCAACCAATAGAAACAAACAAAGTGTGGCAACTCACTTTTATAATCCCAGCTGCAGGGTGGTAGAGAAAAAAGGATTCTAAGCCAATGTGCTAACTGCAGGTTCATCGAGAGACTTCGTTTCAAAAATTAAGGTAGAAAAACAACTGATTAAGGTACCCAACATTAATTTCTGATCTGAATTAGCACGAGTACACACACACACACACACACACACACAGAGAGACAGAGAGAGAGAATAAAATTATAAAGTTGATGCCATGTTCTTTTTCATGTCATGTTACTGACTCTAAATGGCTTCTTAGTAGATTCAATTATTGGTTTTTTATGTAGCTGTATTAACATTATGTAAAATAGTATCTTTTATAGTATGTATCATATGTTACATGGATCCCAGACTGATAGCTGGGAAAGCAGCATAAGACTGACACAGAAACCCTGAACGCGGGTGTTAGTTAGGAGGACTGGGCAGTCTATGGGGCCTCTGGTACTGAATCAGTAATTATCCCTAGTATACAAATGGACTTTGGGAGCTCATTCCACATAGAGGGATACTCTCTCAGCCTAGACACATTAGAGATGGCCTAGACCCTGCTCCAAATGATATGACAGAATTTGAAGATTTCCCCATGGGAGGCCTCACATCCCTGGGGAGCATAAAGGGCATGGGATGGGGGTGGGAGAGGAACAGGGGAGGAGGGAAGAGAGAGGGAACTGGGTTTGGCATGTAAAACAAATTTGTTTAAATTTAAATAAAAAATACTATCATTTTTTTAAAAAAAGAAAGAAATCCCATCATGATTTTTACCAGTTCTACCAATGAAAAATAGTCTTCTCCAGGAAAGACACACTAATTGGTTATATCATGCCAAGCTGTCAGCCCTGAAAACATACTGTTACAAGCACATTTTCTCCACTGCCGGTCTGGTACCGCCGCCCCCAATAACACTCAGAGACTCTGTATTTGATACAATCCTGTTGGCCAGTTACTATTATTGTTTATGGGCTAGCTCTTTCTTAATTATTAACCTATTACTACTTATCTAAGTATTTCCACGTGGTCATCTTATCCGAGTGCTGCGGGCTGGCATCTTGCTTTCTCCATGCTCTACATACTGACTCCTCCTTACTACTTCCAATTTCCTCCTTGTCTCCTAGCCCTGCCTATCTTGCTTTCTCATTGGCCACAGTGCTTCATTCATTAACCAGTATGAGAAACATATTTACAGAATAACATCTCCCATCAACATACAAATGAGTAACATAACATATACTGTGCAGGTTGTGTTTATGAATATATATGCATATACACATAATGTGTGCATGCAAAAGAAATTAATGAAAACAGAGGCCATGAATTGTAAAGAGCTGAAGGAGGTGTATGCTGGAGGGACTAGAGTGAGGAAAGGGAAAGGAGGAATGATATATGTAAAAATTTTTAAAAGAAAAGAAATATTGTCAGTGTCATAGTTAGGGTTTCTATTGCTATGATAAACATGATGACAAGACAACTTGTAGAAGAAGGGTTTATTTCATCTTTCACTTTCAGGTAACAGGCTATCCCTGGCATAAGTCAAGGCAGAAATTCAGGTAGTGTATGAACCTTGAGTAGGAACCAATGCAGAGGCCATGAAGAAGTGCTGTTGGCCGCCTTTCACCCATGGCTTGCTCGCCTTGCTTTCTTACAGGACCCAGAACCACCAGCCCAGGATGGCATCATCTACAATAAGCTGGACTTTCCCAAATCAATAACCAATTAAGAAAATGTACCATAGGCTTGTTCATAGATCACTGCAAAGGGGGCATTTTCTCATTTGTGGGTCCCTCTTACAAAATGAGTCAAGATTGTGTCAAAAGAAATACATTTCAGCAACAGATTCCATGTGGTTTTAAAGTAACTATTTAGATTTTGCCAAAGAAAATCTTACTCTTTACTACCTTATTTGTGAGTGTACATGTATGTGCATGTATGGGAATATAGACATACGACAGTTCATCTGGAGGTCAGAGAACAACTTGAGGGACTAAGTTCTCTCTTCCACCATTCACGGTGATCAGGTTCAGACTATCAGACAGGGAATACTCATCTCAGCATATTTGGGTCATTCACTGGCTCCAAAGCACAGCATTTCATTGTTTGACTTGTAAAAGTACCGATGTAGTTTGTAATATAATATGTTTTATAACTTCACCTTCCAAAATTAATGCTCAAGTTATTATATTTGCAAAATTAAATCTTCAAAATTAATTTTCTCCTGTGGATCAAATACAGTCATTTTGACTAGGTGATTGATTGTGGTTATTGTGTTTCTATACAAGAAACTGCCTGAAGCTTTAGCTAATATTGTCCTCTAAATCTATTGATTAGCAATTTACTTGTCTTGGCAACCAAGGAAGTCGCTTTCAATCACTTTGCTTTGGCTTAAAGATATTTTCCTTAATAAAATGTATTTAAATTACTTGGGCTGGTGGTTTTTTAAGTTTCAGAACATTCTGCATAAGATTACACAGAATGAAATGAGGAACAGGATAGAGATATATTTCAAAGTCTTCATCATGTTCTTTGTATCAAGCAAAATAACTCAGCATTTCACAAAGGATGAATTAAAGTTGGCATCCTGCCATTTTAATACAGTTCTGTATTAAGCTGACCCTCTCTGTCCACATTGATTGGAACACTATGCTATGTATTCTTTACAAATGGTTCAGAATAAATGGCCCTGCTGTGCGACAGTCATTACAAGAAAATTTGACTAGTGCTTCCAGGTCTTTAGTTGTTGAAAGAGGGAGATTATCCAGAACTAATAAGTTAGCAGTGACATTCATTCAGTAGATGATGATAAAAAGAAACAGTGAGGAAGACAACAACAACAGCTCTGTCAAATCCTCCTCTTCCTAAGTAAATATTGATTTAGGACTACAAAATAATTTCTTAGGCCAATGCTGTTGAAAGTATTACAGTGAACTATGAATATATGTATTATGTATTTATATTGTAACTGATTTGAGGCTGTGTAATTACTTTTATGACTAATAAAAATACTAAAGGATGACATACATATGTGTCTTGAATCAGATGGGTAGGTTATCTGAAATTTATAATGTCTGCTTCATACCACAGTGGTAACATTTAGATACCATGGACAAGCTTGGCCACAATGCATTGAAAATGTTCATACTGCGTGATGGCCAGGGTTGGGTCTGCATGTCACTACGTTACTAATGAGAGGCAAAGCCCTTCTCTATATCATACACTGAAGCAATCAATGTTTTTTTAGAAAACATATAAACACCTACATAGCACTGATTTGAGTGCATAGTGAGGATTGGACTCTAGAAATATGAGACATAGTAAAGATAAAAATTGCATGTATCATATTATTGTGGATATCCTCATGTTTTCTTGCTTGCATGCTTTTGGATGTAAAGTGTTGAATAGGCTTACTAAGGAAGGAAAAGACCAAATACTAAGAAGGACTAGGGAATGTCTCAAATTACCTAATTGATTTTGTGGAAGTGGTCAGATACTAAAATGAAAAAAAAAATCAATGCTTACTATTATATTCAGTGTAATATGTATGTCCTGCCTCATCTATATCATGGAACTATATACTACTCTCCAATATGCTACAATATGAAGTGTTCTGCTCTCAGAGACACTTTAGTTACAGAACCCAATGCCATTCTTTTGATGAGTGATTTAGTTTAGAATGCTGCATAAGATGCTCCAAACACACAACTTCTGGGAAGTCCAAAGATTCCCTGATTAATATCAGAGTCTCTGGGGTAGGACACATGACTCTTTTGAGAAGTTTTTACAGTTTTCTGGCAGTGCATAATGTAAAATAGTCCCCCAGGTAATTGTAATGTGTGCCCTTTGCCATGACCAAGCATTTCCTACCTCATGTTTGAACATACGGCTTTGAGAAATGTACACACCCAACCTTGCCAGCAAGGAAGACGCAACTCCGGGAAGATCTTCTTCACGCAGTTTTAATCAGGATCCTTGAACATGCTTCTTCTGACCTGCGGGACCCCTGAGGACCCCTGCACTGGCTTAAATCCCCTTGAGCTAACCAACCCCAGTGAGCTACTTGGACCCTGCAGATAGGCTACTCTAATGCTGAAACAGACAGGCTGAACAGACTTAACCAAATAAGGGCTTGTTTACACCAGAGAGCACTCACCCTCAGGGAGGTGGAAGGCAGAAGCCAGCACCATCTTCAAGGCACAGCACTTCACAGCTCTGTACAGGGAAAGTTAAGCTAGAGTAGCCGTTGGTACCTCAAGCTTGAATGAATGAAATAGTCAGCTACCTATTATCTCAAGTGGTAAATTGTCTCTGCTATCTTCTTGCTCATTCACATTCTACAATTCACATAAAACCAAGCATGTTGTACTAAAATCCATTTCAGAGGTACCTTCTTTTGTTTTCCATCACCATAAAACAAGCAAGTACTAATATTTCCTTTGGAAATACTGTAATATTCTCCTTACCATTGTCCCCAACTCTGATGTTTTTCCTTTCCAAATTGTTTCTCATGTGACCAATTGAAAACATAAATTAATGTAATTATCCTAAATAGAAACTTTTAATGAATTTTTAGTACTCTGAACTTGGGTGATACTGAAAATTCATTACTTTTAATATAACTTGTATGTGATATATATTCATGATCCAAAAAATAAGCCCTTTTTCATTCCTTAAAGATTTTCATAAACTCCTCTGATTTTCTACTTGTCTTCTACAGTTTCTGTTACTAATGATTTTATTCCTTTCCAAATCTTGAAACAAAACACTGAGAATTAGCAACTTCTATAAAATTTTATGTTAATATAAATGTTTATTGTATACTATCGATTTTGTCACTACAATCTACAGAACAACTGATTTTTTTAAATCAGTTTCTTTTTCCATTAATAAGTTTCTAAGACCACAAAGGGAGTTTTCTGGCTCTGGGATCTGCTCAGAATTAAGCACTATGCCAATTATATTGAGTAGTTACTTAACAGAGAATGAAAGAATGAATCATGATGCTTTGGTTGTTGGCTGGTCCTCATGGCAAGACCATTGTTCAAATTTATTCAACAGTACTAATCCAAGTAGCTGTGAAGATGCTACCATTTCTAGGGTTTTACTCTAGACAACCAATTGGAAATTCTTAAAATCAGGGGTTTTCTGAGGAAAAGGAACTTAATTTGAATGGTTGAACTGTAGCTGGCAGAGCACAAATCGAGACATTATTATAAATATGTGATCTGTGAGCTGTAAGCAAGCCACTCAGTTACTTTATCAAACATATAAAGTGCAAAACAATGCCTGTATCATAGTACCAAATATATACCAAAAGGCTTAAAAGAGGAATAGGAATGGATTTGGAATTTTAATAACTGTTTAGGTTAAATTATGTAATATTGTAATAAAATAGTACCATCACGGGAGCCTATAGTATGTCTGAAGTCATTCCTATTACTAGGTAGCAGTCTATTTATTGTTGACACTCTTGCTTATGCAAAACTGCAACATCTTCCACCACTAAGCCAAACTGTATTGTGTTACTATAATCCCAAATCTATTGTGCTACTCTATTCTATTCAGCAAACACAAAGCATCTCTCTATATCTACAGATTTTTTTAATGACTAAGGAAACAAATTCAGTTTTTAAATTAAAATAGCAACAATCGTACCTTTGTTCATGAATAAGAACAAAATAATATACAGACCACACAGCTGGCACCAATTAACTCTGATTAAAAATATTATAGTTGATTTGGCACTGGAGCTTTTATTCCCAACCATTCTGCTCAGCACTATACCACTCAGCCAACTTTAATTTACAGCAATTGAAAATTCACATAAAAATGATTAGGCAAACTCCAGTCTAATAAAATGCAGACAAAAGTACTAAAAGTTCCACCCCTCCTGTATTTGCTTTTGTTTATTAGTTTTGTTTCCATTGCTTGTTTGTTTTACTTCAGTGCTACCTGGATTGAAGCCAAATAAAGCTATTTAGAATTTTTAAGATGGGTTTTAGGGTTTTATTATTATAATTATCAAAATCTCATTTATTTGACTAAGTCTAAAAAGTCACCATGTCTATCCACTAACAGCATAAAAGATCCCTACTTATTCAAAGCAAACAAGAGATTATCGCACAGTGCAAAGTAGCACAATCTTACTTTAGAGGCTATTTTACCATGAATGGAAAAATTAGGTTGGCTAGAGGCTTTTGTTCTGAACGAGTCTTATAAATATGTACACACCTGTTTTAATCTAATAGTAGTATTGCTTTCCTCAATTACAAAATGGCAACTGTTCATACTAGAAAAGTTCATAGAGAATAGCTAGATACATATTTTTCAGGCATTATTTAACAAGATACCTTTGTAATCTTAATCCAAATATTTCTCAAAATGATGCAGTGTAGGAACAAAATAAAATAATGACACATTTCAATAAGAAAACATATTTCTATTTAAAGGTTTAAGTTATAGGACTTAGTTCTTGTATAATCTGCTGTTACTTTCACCCTACAGCTCTGTGTCTCTGAACTACAAGCATATGTTGGGAAATATGTAAAGAAATTTTCTCATTATACAAATATCACAGGGGGCATTTATTTTTGATAACATATACCAGTCATTGTTTAATGGCCTTTTAATGTAGTCAAGATACACAGCTCACTTCTCCATTTTATAAATTTTCTTGTTTTTTGCATTGAGGGAAGACCTTAAAAATGACAATTAAAATGTATAGTATGTCAAATACATAAATTGGTAAGCCATTTATTATTAGCAGGAATTATGAAATGCATGGCAATGTATGTACTATGCTTTTCTAGAACTGGTTGCATAATAGGTTTGTAGAGATCAGTATAAACACTCACACATAAATATCAAGATGTGTTTTATTTCTATGAGGATGGTTGACAGCCCTGAGGCCAGCCTTATTCAGCTTTACTGTAAACTTAGCTAGCAAGACCATATATGTGAGCATCACTGATCAATAAATACTAAGAACAAATATAATTTAAATGCATTAATATCTTTACATTTATATGCATATTTGAGAAAGTGATAGAGATGCAATATCTACTTACAATTTCCAAACATACCTAAACATTTAACAAAATAAAAAATGATACTTCGAATGTGCATTACAGTGGGGTCTTTTCATTTTATATGGCTATAACATTCCTAATTATCTTTTATAACTTTATTAAAGCATAATTGAAAATTAAATAACAAGGCCTTTAATTATACTCATGGAATTGCAGCAGAAATGCAGGATTCCCTGGCGGCAAGAAGAGTAGGTGAGGAACTGTACTTTAATTGTGGGTCTAAATCCCTAACATATGTCATTCTCCTCCCATGTCAAATTGCTATTATCTGTTTTTTGTGCATAATTTAGGGAAATACACACCAGAATACACCCTAAATGTGGGTACAGAGAAGTTAAGGACTAGCATGTGTGAGACCCTAAGTTCAGTCCCAGGCACCAAAAGCAATGGCAGAATGTGTCTTTGTTTCCTTTCTCTTCTTCCTTGAAAAAGCTATTTCACCTTTCTTGGTTGCAGTAAAATGGGGACACTATAATATCCACCAGCACTCATCATGAAATTAAATTAATATATAACAATTTATGTATGGATAATAATTCCTAAATGTGTTACTAGCAATAATTATTATCAAATAAACATTTCATGGGTCCACTTAACAGAGAAAGGAAGAATGAATCAATGACCAAGGCAGTAGTAAAGAGATCATTTTAATAGAGAAAATAGACTGAACTCAACTAATTGGGATAAAATTCTGAAAATTCTTAGGAATTAGTGTGAGCCAGTCAGAAGAGACACAAATGTATAAAGAGAAAGATTCTACAGTTTTATTAGTTTGTGCATGTATGCTAATTAGCGTGTACTGAAGATAGCCTTCTACATTCCTACAGGTGGAACAAAAGGATGCTGTCTTTACTGATATTCCTTCATGACAGATTTACTTACATTTCAGAAAAGATTTACAAAGGATGTTAGATTCCATGTATTTTCTTTTGTATTTTTTTTCTTATTTATTACATCCTGACCAGTCTCCCTCTTCTTATTTCCCCACCCATTCATTTTTTCTCAAGTTATCTTCAAAAACATTGCAGGCTTCCCAAAGATATCAACCAAACATGGCATATCAAATTGCAAAAAGACTAGGCTTCTCTGCTCATCTTAAGGCTGATACTGCAACCCAGTGGGAGGAAAGGGGTCCCAAAAGCAGGCAAAAGGGTCAGCAATAAACCCCCAATATTTGGAGTCAAGTTACACATATATGCAGAGGGCTTATGTCAGACACATGCAGGTTCCCTCACTGAAAGCCAGTGAGTACAAGAACATCACCAGAAAACACACAGAATCAACTAACCTGGGCCCATAGATATTATACTAAAGAAAATGTTCCAAGAAAATGGAAATAAGAGATAAAAGCATCAAAAATGTTTAAAATGTTTTTAAAGCAAGAGAAATTCATCCTGAGCAGCTCATGTCACTAGCATGTTATTATCAATAGAGATGAAGGCAAATGGACAAGACTTCTCAATGTTACAGGATATACTTTATGCTTCTAATATGTTTTATACTCCAAATAAGGTCAACACTAACGTGTTATCTATGCAGTTAGTTGAAGCTTTTGTTAGCTCCACAAAATGTCATGATGTCATAACTGGAGGTAATGTGAACATAATGACATGGTTTTTCCAACAGTGACAAAAGGCAAGAGAAAGTATTATTGAATTAATTAATAAATTATAGGCTATATCAAATGTACATCACTTAACTCCAGGCTAGAAATTATAGACTGTTCATCTACAAGCCATGGCATTTCAGACCATTAAAATGTATTGTGCCTCAAGGGAGAAGTTTTCTCACTGTAGAAGTTGTCTGGTGTCTGAATAGACTTGTCTATGAAGTTACTAATCACCTTCAACTCACTAAATTTTAATTATCAACACATCAAACCATTTTATATGTTTTCAATTTTGTTGAAATGTTATAAATTGCATGCCATAACATAGACAGTTATTATTTACTCATAGGATAATGGACTACTATATGACAAGACATGTAGTGATTAAACTTTCTAAATTGACTTCATAGTTTTGCAATGCTCATATTTAGAGAAACCAACATAACTGAATTGAGCGAGATATTGTATTCACCTACAGCATTCCTGCTAATTATTTTAATGGTTCCTCATTAGATTATTAATTATATAGGGACAGAGGAAATTCAAGCCATGACTGAACAGTTAAATTTTCTCTGTATCTGCTCTACCTAAGAAAATAAGAAAGAAACAGGATAAAGAATAATGAGTTTGAGAGCTTTGTACTTTGTGTGTCTGTTTCTCCCTGTACACTTCAACCCTTTATGTGTAACATTAAAGTATCATGTTTCTGCTTCCTATGTATGTATAATTTATGTTTCATACCAATCCTAATCTATTAATCCTCCCAACTTTTTTTTCTCTTCCCAATCACATGCATCCAATGCATTTACATAGCTTCAGTATTAATGCTTGCATTTCATTCCATTCAACTGGAACCTGAGAGTCATCTGATCCTTTTGGCTCTGTTTGCATCTCAGTGCACATGAGGTTTTGCCATACATTCTCTATAAAACAGTTTAGTTCTTTCAGCCCCCAATATCATACAAACTAAGAAAAAATAATAAAACCAAATTAAAATTCATCTCTCCTTTTTATTCAAATATCAACCATTAGAACTATAGGTCAAACAAGAAAAATCTCCTTACTGAGAATTACTCCATTTCTATTTTCTTGAAATATTTTAAATTTTACAAAATCATCCTTTATATGATTATAGAAAAATGAGAGTAAATAAAGATAAGACATGCTCCTGATGCAACTACATTTTTTTATTCACTCAAAGCTATCCTTTTTACAATGTTGGTCTCACATATGCTTCAATTATAATGTAACTGAAAGAATTCAGTTTTGACTATATTATATTGGTTGATGAGCATTTCAGTAAAATTTGCACTGTGAATTTCCTGATTTGTAATTGTTATTATGTTGAATTTTATCAGTACTTATTAGATGTGTGTGGTTATGTATGTATGTAAAATCCAAAGAAAATTTTTAAATATTATTGAGTGCAATTAATGTGGTAAGTGACATAGCCATAGTGCATGCCTTCACAGAAGCTATTAATACATAAATCAGACAACAGTAATGCCAAAGCTAGTACTTCATTACTTTTGATTGCTTCCCTATCTCTCCTTAGTTTTTTGTCTTGTGTCACTATCCTCCTTACTGTTTCTTGACAGTACCAGGTACAGTTTCATGATAGAGGATAGCATGAATAGTTTTTATGGCCTAAAATCTACATCTTTAAAATCTATACCCATCTGAATCTCTTCTCCTTCAATCAATTATGTTCAATTGTCATTCTATCTGCCTAAAATTGCAGCAATCATAACTTCAATAACCACTTCTATTTTTTAATTTCTATACTACTTCAATATTCATATATTCTAGCTATCAAATACTGTTAGTGAGGAATTTTAATAAGATAATAATGGAATGGATGAATAAATTAGATGGAAAGAATATAACCAAACAGGGACATTAAAGGACATAAACCCATTCATGACACATGAACTTCACTAAGGTGGTAAATAAAGCTTCTGGAAAACTTCGGAGCAGATCTTCTGATATGTGATGAAGTCTCTGCACATCCTGCCTGCACAACTGTCATAGATGTGTGCAGCAGATGTATACAAAAACAACTGGGTTTGTACTTGCTGCTCATTACCATGGCAGTGATGTTCATGATTCAAAGAGCTACTTCAGCAATTTTGAGACTCTAATTCCTGAAGATCATATCCAACTTATATATTAAACAACACTCAGTAAGTACCTCAGAGTGTCTGTCTCAGAGCCGGAGCTTTTTTCATTACCTAACTGAATTCTTTCCTCACTTTTACTTTAAAATGAAAATCCATGTAGACTTTGGGCTACTAAAAAATAATTATTTAGCTTAAAAAATTATAGGAAGCAAGAAAAGAATGTCCTAATCCTATAATATTTGTTATACATTTATGTTACTAGTCTTAAATTAATAACAACAATACAGGTCTAGTCTTTTGGTAAATGTTTACTTCAGGCAAATGGCCAGGAATTTTCATAGAAATTGATGTAGGTAAGGTTTTTTTGTTTCTTAAATTGCAAATTTCACTCAATTTTCAAAGTAATAGGAGAAACTTTTCAATATAATCCAAATCAAATTAGATGTTATCTACATATTGCTTTATTTTTTTAAATTTACAAGTTTCCAATCCACAGTTTAACAGAGGAATTTCCAAACAGTGGATGTCAATTAGTTAAGAATGTCATCGTTCTACTCATGCTTTATGGAAATGGAGAATTACCAGGTTTGTTATGAAATAAAATCCTTACCTACTCTAGGTTCACTTCTAATTTTAATGTTAACCTTAGCTGTAAAGGCAATATTGAGTTTCAGTAGCTCATTTTGTCTTGAGTTTGCAATCACCATTTTCATTGTAATGTCATCCTCATTTTTAAAATTTAATAAATTCATTATCTATAGAAGCACCATTATATTCTATTAAAATTTAATTGCCTAAGTATGTAAGAAATGTTTTTTGAATCCTTTAATGTTTGGTTTAATTTAGCCAAGTAAAGGTGAGATGGAAGCATGCAATTTAATCATAAAAACAAAGATAACAATGAATTACACACACCTAGGGCCAGTAAACAAATACTAAATAACTCTTTCAACACAGCACAATGGGATACTTAATCTCAACATTGTTATTGAAAAGTTCACCTGCTGAGAAATCTCTGTTAAGAAATGAGCTGAACTAAAATTAAATGATGTGTCTCACAGTAACTAATTGTAATTTCTGTTGACTCAAATGAGAACACGGAAACATATTATGTTTTAGAAGGATAAAATAAAGTTATTGGTATTTGGAAATAAGGATAATTCTGATCTCACATAGATGCTGTTTGACTCTAATGAACCGATGCTATACATGTGCTCTTTTTTCTACTTGTGCCCAGAGAAATATAATTGTAATCTACAAACAAAGGCCAAGCAACTCTCTTATAGACAGAGTCTTTGTGGCATGACTTCAAGGTGATTTTGAAAACTGGCAAGCAAACAAACCTGTGTTGTTTTAAAAATTCTCCAAGTTCATTTCTTTTTACTGGACAAGATGAACACAAACAATAGTATGTTACACTGAACTTGCAAAGGCATTAAGAATAGGGTCTCCAGGTCAATATTTAAGAAAAGAAAAAAATATACATACATACATACACACACATAAGAAAAGGCCAGGCATTAAAACAAACAAACAAACAAAAAAAAAAGTATAGGGACGCCAGATCCTTTACAAAAGTAAGGTTTATTGTGGTATTTATGTGTGAGGTGGGGTGTGACTATTCCCACAGAGGCCAAAGGAAGGACTCATATGCCCTGGAACTAGAATTATGAACAACCAACATAAGTGCTGGGGTTCAGATTCTTTTCATGAGCAAAACACACTGATCCAGAGCCATTTCTCTAAGCTCTCCATATCCTTCTGCATGGCTGTTGCCTAAAGGGCTACTGCTTAAAAAATTTGCTGAATCTTTAATGGAGTAGTTCAAAATACCTTTAGAACACACACACACACACACACACACACGGGGGAGAGAGAGAGAGAAGGAGAGAGATGTTTATGAATATGCATGTCAAATGTCCAAAGCAAGTGACTTCCTTGATCCCATCACATTTATTTTGAGGAAAAATGTCACTGACGATGGAGCTTACTGTTTCCATTAAACCCAGATGGCCAGTGAGGCCCTACATTATACAATTACCAATGCAGGCTATCACACTTGGCTTTTAGTGGGTTCTGGAAATCTAAACTAAGGTCTTCACGCTTCCACAGCAAATATTTTACCAACAAAGCCATCACCAACTCCCTGAATAATATTTTTTCTATAACTATAATAAGAAAATAAAAGAATACAGCTCATTTTAGTAGCTTTTTCAAATATAGTTAATAGGTTAGAAGCTATTGATCAATCTTTCACCTATATTCTTTTCCCACTGACAATAGCAAACCAATGTTCAGTTCTCATTAGCTTATAGATGATTTAATCTTTTAACACTTTAAAATAGCTTTGGTTTATATCTAGTCAAATTGTTAGTTGGGGTCAGTCATGTAGGTCTCTGGACATTTCTCTAGAGTCAGTTTTCTCTTCAATCCTATAATGGCTCCCTCTTTTATGGTATCACACTCTCTTTTATTTTGTCTCATATATTCCTCCCCTGAATCAATCTTCCTGGTACCACATGCTTTCCTCTCCTCCCTTTAAATGCCCTTCCCCTATACTGAGAGTGATGACTACCTAAATGCCATCCTAGAGCCTTAATCCGGTAGCTGATGAAAATAGAAGCAGAGATCCACAGCTAAGCACTGAGCCAAACTGGAATCCAGTTTCAGAGAGGGAAGAGGGATGAGCAAAAGGGTCAAGACCTTGATGGGAAAACCCACACAAACAGCTGACCTGAACAAGGGAGATGCCATCAATAAATATGTTTCTCTTATTGGTTAATGAATAAAGCACTGTTGGCCAATAGGAAAGCAAGATAGTTGGGACAAGGAGACTAGGAGGAGAGAGGAAGTAGGAAGGAGGAGATCCAAGATGGTAGACTGAGAGAGAAGAATGCCAGCTCCTTTCTCCGGTAAGATGAGACCATGAGGAAGTACTTAGATTAATAGAAATGGGTTAATATTTAAGACAGAGCTAGCTGATAAGAAACTAATAACTGGCCAGCAGATTTATATCTAATGCAGAGTCTCTGTGTGTTATTTGGGGCTGGCGCAGTAGTGGGACCAGACTGGAGGGGAAAACCTACTCATAACAAGTGGGAACTCATGGACCCCAGTCTAACAGCTGGGAAACCAACATATGAACAATCCAGGCCCCCTAAACATGGGTGTCAGCTAGGAGGACAGGGTAGTCTATGGGGCCTCTGACAGTGGAACACGTATTTGCCCTAGTACACAAATGGACTTCAGGAGCCCATTCCCCATAGAGGGATAGTCCCTTAGCCTAGAGACATGGGGGAGGGCCTAGGCACTACCACAAATGACTGGACACGATTTTGATGATCTCTCATTGAAGGCTTCGGCCTCCCTGGGAAGTGGATGGGGGATGGGATGGGGAACTGGTGGGGGCCATAGGAGGTTGGGAGGGAGAGGGAACTGAGATTGATATGTAAAATAAGAAAAGAATATTAAATAATAAAAAAAGGAGACTAAATGTCCTCTTCTCAGCATCCATTGACTTGTTGTAACTCTGCATCTAGGGCTATGGCCTTCTGTACTGTGGACTGTTACTTGTCATTATACAAATGTCATTTAGGCAAACTCATTGTTGAGATTTCATGACTGCAGCTTCTCTGTCACAAAAGAAGGCACTATCATGCTGCAGGCTTCCTGTTTTTCTATTTCATACAGTCTTCTTGCCCCTTTGATGTTTTTTGAGCCTTGTATGTTTATCTAATCTGTAAAATTTGGTATTGGGTTATTAAACTAACTTCAGAAAAAAAAAAAAACTCAAACTAATTGTCACTAAGTCACCATAGACCAATGTCAACACCAGAAACACAGATGCACATACAGGAAAATGTCAAATTTGGTTATGTATATATCCAGTTTATCCATGTAAAATTAGGAACACATGAGAATTAAGAACACAATGAGTTAATTCAAATCACACTGATTCTTACAAATATTAGAATATATCGTTTAAATAAATGAATATGCATAAGGTGTTCCTGAATGGGGAAAAAATCTTATGCTTGAGTAGGTGTCACACTCTGCATATATTAACTTATAAATAGTGATTATATATAAAAATCACAAAAGAATGTGACCCATCTCTCTGACCTCACAATATTGTTTAGAATGCAATAACCCTCATTTTTCTGAAGATTTACAACTGAAAAATTCACATGTTATTTATAAAAGGGAAAAATGCATTGTAGAGGGAGATAACAGTAGATAAGGTAGAACTATTTTCCCAGGATATGGACAGAAAAGAAGTAATTTGTGTGTGAAGAATTAACAATAAGTAAAAGCTGCCTGAACCAGTTTGCTTTGTCTGAATAATCCTACACAAGCAACTTACAATATCTCAGTGAATTCAAAAATCTCTTCCTCACCAGAAACAACAGTGTCAACTGCTTCAGTTGGTATTGGACTATTTGAAGAAAAATTAATACAAAAATGAAAAAAAAAAGAAGCAATCATGGACAACTCCCTCCACCTTGTCTGTTTTACTATTAAAATAGCCATATTAAATGCATAATGTTGTCAGATTGAAAAAATAACGATTGGAATATTTATGTTTTACCATCATTAAATTAATGGTACCCACCTATATCTGTTAATCCACAATATATTGTTAAGATCCAGAACAAAAATTATACTTAGAATATGTTTTAAAACATGTTTCTTACATATGATAGTTAATAAAAATTGACACACACTAATTCAAACTGTAATCTTATTTTAAATGTACTTTTTCAAAGTATGGTGGATAACAAGAAAGATAAATCAATCTATTTATATACACATAATTTTTGCCTGAGCAGTTATTCTCAATCTGGCTGCATAATGGATTATCTTGGGGTGAATTTAAAATACTGATACCTTGAAAGCATCCATACTAATCATGTCAGACAGTGGCAGGGAAGGACCACATACTGGTAATTTTCATTTTGGTTATGTCAATACTTAACCCAGTTTATAAGAACACAAGAAGTCAATTCTCACTTCTCAAAGCTAGCTTCTCAGATCTATTTAAACAGCCACTACGGTCTAGAAATTCAGAATCTAGTCCTTCCCCCCACACACACACCAAAATGCAATGGGATTATAATTAGAATTTAAGATTTCATTATAGCACAAGAAGCTTCAAAGTGTCTGCTCCCTTCTGTTCATTACTAGACTTAGCTAGAAAAAAAGCTTCTAATCTCTAAAGAAAGCCAAGGCCACAGAATGGCTAAATTTCTTATTAATCTGAACATGCTAGAAATCATTCACACAGCTAAATACCTTCATTTTTTCTGAAACAGAAATCACCTTAACTAATCTTTATTCAATAAGCAAATAAAATACAGTAAGAGTCTGGTAAAACAGGCTTAGAAAGTTGTGTGTCGTACCTCTTTGTTCTTGAGAAGAAAACATGGCCTCATGTTTTGTCTTCATTATAGATAACTTTGAGCCAACATGTGTTTGCTAGGTCTTGAATCAGGACCTCTGGAAGAGCAATCAATGCTCTTAACCACTGAGCCATCTTTTCAGCACTGAGCTAACTCTCTTCCAGTATGATTTGTCTTCATTATTGGTCTGAGAGAAAAGTAAATTTCCATGCTTTGAATTCATCATTAAAGTACTTTACAAAGTCGTATGTTCTAATTTCATTAACTGGGCTTAAAAAGCC
Source organism: Cricetiscus sungorus (assembly GCA_030556225.1). Classification (NCBI taxonomy): domain Eukaryota; kingdom Metazoa; phylum Chordata; class Mammalia; order Rodentia; family Cricetidae; genus Cricetiscus; species Cricetiscus sungorus. Next base: position 31,671,492 of record JANBXA010000741.1, on the reverse strand, counting down.
TAAATCTCTTGAACACAGGCACAATTGGTCTCATGTGTAGATCAACAGACCACTTATGTTATTCATATGCTTCATTTTCATCCCAGTTATTTAAATAATAAATTGCAAATGAGTAAAGTTAATATAAGGAAAAAAGTGAAGCTTGGGGAGGGGTGTGAAACTGAAGCAAACTTTTAAATTGAAAAAACAATTGCCAAACAAAATGTTTGGTGCATCGGTTAAATTTACATAATGGAAATTTTAGGAAATATGAGTCACTGCAAATAAACAACATAATAATTTTATTAAGATAACAGTGATATACATATATGAGGGAAAATAGTTATTTCTTCAGTCTTGAAATGGCATTCCCCTAATAACCATCAGTATTATAAACTCTTCAATAACAGAAGAAAATTGGCTGACACACTGTTATTTCTTGTGTTAACATGGCAATGCAAATTAAGTTTCTTTGTCATTTCTGTTATCAACAACGATACAGTTCTAGATGGTGAATGAAAGCTTATATGAAACATTGATACCATTTTATGTGGTGAATGGAAGCTTAAACTTGAATACTGTGCCAAAAATTTTGATTAGCTCTCCAAAGTCTTATGAGATTGTTTCTCTTTCCTTACTCAAAAGTATGGACCGTGGCCCTGCAAAACTTTCTGATCGTTAGAGAAAGCTGAAGCCAGAGGGGATTCTATGAACAGCCAAGGGTACACATCGGCAGGTAGAAGGCATGCTCAGTATTTTACTCTACATTTCTCCAATACAGTGCTTTTTGTGCAATTTAATTATATTGCTTTCAGTGTTGATTTAGTTTATCACAAACTTCTCTTGAGTAGTCATGCCCAAAACCCCTATCACAGGCCACAAGTTCCTAAAACGATTCGTAAAAATTCACCTACTTGTTCAGAGCCTTAAGCCAACTGCACATTTCCAGACAACTAAACATAAAGGAGCCCTGTCATCCCAATATCGCTATCTCCTTCCTGTTTCTTGTTTGACGATTTTTGTCAGACTCTCTTAGAGTTGGCACTTTATGGTTCAGAGGGCTGTGGAGCTGATCATTATGCACAGTGAACTTAATTCTTAATTAAATTTTACTTTTATATCATCCAGGTGTTTTTTATTGTTAGTTATTTTAGTTTCAAAATTGTCTACCTAGTTTATTTTTCATAATTCAAACACAACATATGGTGAATTGGTATACAGAATCTGCAACTGAGAACAGAGTAGCTTAAGTATGTCAAATATTCATAAGAATTCTCTGTTCACTTTTCTATATTCACTTCTATTCACTTCTCAGTTTTGCTTGCCTAATTTGTATTTCTTTTTTTATTAATAATATAATTTAAAAATTTTACATATCAACCCCAGTTTCCTCTCCCTCCTTCCTTCCTTTCCTCCCTCAGTCCCTCCCTCCCTCCCTCCCTTTTGCCTTCTTTCCTCCCTCACCTAAACAAGGAGGAGCTAATGCCCCCCCCAGACTGTATTTCTTTTTAAGCAATGATTTTCATACATGATAAAACATAAGAAATTTATAAATGTTGTAGTCTAATATATTTTTATTTAAGTAACTATTCACAAAATTATAAATCATTTGAAGAATATTACCAGGCATCAGTAGAATATAGACACAATCGACACCAAATTCCAAAATTATTTCTATTCTAAACAATTTAAAATAGTGCCACTAGACTCATTTTTGTTTTAATTCAATCAGAAATATAGCTTCCAAAATAGGTAAGGACCCTGTTGGATAGTATGGCTATTTACATATTACATTGTCTTTCTTGATCTTTGAAGGAAATCATGATCATTACTCAGAACAAAATTCAATATTGAAAGACCTTAATTAAAGCACCTTTACTCTGTAAATAGCCAGACCCGTGTCCTACCACACACACATCCATGTCGTAGGGATAGACGCATCTGTTTCAACTTAGTTGAACCTAAATGTCCTAGTAGTAAATCATTATTAATATCCATGAATATTTTTAGAATACAGTGATCTTTCAACTTAGTTGAAACTAAATGTCCTAGTAGTAAACCATTATTAATTTCCATGAATATTTTTAGGATACAGTGATCACATATTAATGTCTCAGTCTTTTAAAAGAAAGAGAATACAATGTATTCAAGGACCAGTTGTCACTAATTTCAGGAAAATATAATGACTGTCACATCAAGATAGCCATTTATTTTATAATAGTTTTTAATTGTGCCCACCATAATCTATTAAGACTCCCAGTCCCCACTCCCTATTTGGTCTACAGGGCATGAATCTGAGTTGATACTCTGACTTGCTTTGATGAGTGTCTCTACATTGTTGCTAAATTCATAAGGAGATTTATAGGTTATACCTAGCTTTCACGAAGTGCTTTTTAACATCTCATAAAATGTGTGTCTAAAGCTACTGTAGCTGAATAACCCAGAAGTGCTGCATGAAGACCACTAGATGCTTGGCCTTCTCCAGTCATCTAATCTGTAGCCCAAGACACAGCCCTACATGAGACTGAAGAAACCTCAGTTATTTCAATCCCTGACTATGAAATGTAGGGAGGAATGCTGCGGCTATGATGACAGCTGTATCTTAGACTCCAGATGAAAGATTTGAGCGTCATCTGTCCACCTCCAATCATGTGAGTCTAGATACCCCAGATGAGATGGCAGAGAACAAAGAATCAAGATAACCCTGATAACATTCTCAGAGAATTCCTGACTCAAGAGAATAAATAATTGGCATTTAAATTAGCCCAAAAGTGGCCTCTGTGTATCTCTCTCAGTGTTTCCAATTGAGATACCAGTAACTCAGAAGCCCAACAGTACAAATTCAAATTTAAGCATATAATTGTTTGTTTTTTCAAAAAAAAAGAGGCTTTAAAGGCAGAATCCAATCCATTCAGAATCTATATCCTTTGCACACAATGAGAAATGTTTAGGATATATGAGTTATTAATAAAAACAAATGTTGTGCTAAAATAACTACAAGGTGCTGTTCTCTTTACGGATTTCCAGTTCAAAGCTTCCTGCAATGCCATCTTCACACAGTAGACACAAAATTCCCTTTGATCTCATCCTCTTCTGAGTGGAGACCTTCACTTGTAACCTCATTAAAACATCACTCAATTAAGCATAGAGAAGATAGTGATACCTCATAATCACGTTATTTTTTCCATGATTAGCTTCTAAATCCTCTACATCACTGAGCTCCTCACAGAGATATACTCGCTTTTGTTTTATGCATCAAAATTTCAGAATGATATTTTATTAAGCAGTTTTTTAAAAGAATTCCCAACTAGTTATTGAACTATAAACTGTCCAAGATATTTACTAATTGTATAGCATTGTCCTGTGTCAATGAACCAACTATTTGAAATGTTCAAAGTCCTGATATATATGACTTTTAAGAGTTCAGTATGTACTATTAAAACCATGTGGAGGTGAAAATTATTTCAGTAAGAAGAGTAAGTAGTTTTCCTATTAGGAAATTTGGCCATGACTGATACACAAAATCAAATCACAACCACAAACAATCTTGGCTAACAAATAAGGAAATCATTTTAGAAGCTATAAACTGCTCCTAAGTTATGAATATTAAATCCCTTCTTGTTATTTTTGGCTCTTTTCTGCAATATCTTAATCATAACTGTGGTCCAAGTCTACAGAAAACATCAAGGCAAAACTCAAACTTGCAAGATAGTATATCTGTACATCATTTAGATATAAGAAATAAATTCCTTAAAATTAACTATTTTAAGAGTTAGAAAAAAGACTGTCATTATTGATTTTTGTCAAGGGAACCCTGTGACCTACTTGCAGAGTACAAATGTTCATGTCATCATAAGCTGAGAACTAAAAGTAAGTCTTTGATAAGTGTGGTGCTGATTATCTCACAAAGAGAGTAATGAGAAAAAAAAAAACAAATCTTCTAATATTTGATCCATTCTGTGAAAACTTCTCCAGAATTAAAGGAAAGTACAATTTGGTTTTTAAATACATATGTGAAAATTTAATGTCAGATTACAAGTATTTCTCTGTTTTTTTGTGATTTCTGTACCTTAACACATAGTATTTATGGACTCTTTGAGAAAACATGAAAAAGAACAGAGAAATTGAGCCAAGCAATTTCTCTTTGCAATTATTCCTCTATCTGTAGGTAAATTATATAAACTGAGTCTTTACATATTCATAAACTCAAAATAATATCAACTATTTTAATGATGAAATGATACAATGCATGTAAGATTGTTTTAGAGTTGGTAAGTCACCAAGAAAACTTAATTTCATGAATGGCTACATAGAATCAGCATCTTATGACAAGAATAAGAAAGGAAGAACACCTCTGGCTCTTTTGTTAACCAAGAAGTATCATTATAGGATGTAAACACTTAAGTAAAGAAGTTATCAGTTTCATCATAATAATTTCCTGAATATTGAACATGTCACTTGTAAAGTTTGGCGAAGAAATTATAAACAGATTGACTGCATTATCTTATTTTTAAAAAAAACCCTGGAAGTAAAAAAAAACTTATCAAAAATAACATTTATATATAATAAAATACAGTAGCTGAATGATTGACATATCTATTCTCTCTTTTAAACCTTTTTGTTTGTGTGTGAAAACCTAGATGAGCTGAAGAGATGGCTCAGATGGTTAAGTGCTTGCCTTGCAATCATTAAGACCTGAGTTCAATCCCCAGAGTGCATTTTAAAAAAGATGGGCATAGTAACACACTCTTTTGATTCTGATGCCAGGGAGGTAGAGAGATGCAGATCCCAAGCTCACTGGTTGGTAGGTCTAGACTACTTGAGTTCCAGGCCAACAAGAGACTCTGAGTCCAAACACTAACTAAATAAAAAGTGGATGGTGACTAGTGAATGACACTCTTTGTATTCCTCTGGCCTGAATATGAACAATATGAACAATTATGCATGAACACTAGCACACACATGAACATACATACACATAAATGTCTAGCATCTATTATTCTGAGAAAAAAGCTGACCTTAATGTAGTTATTAACCATAATTCTTCATTTGCTCATTATATCTTGAGGTTTATCATACTTTCTGCAACTTATTATCTATTGGTGTATATCATGCCTTTTCCATTTCACTCCTTGATAGCCATCATTTTATTCTTTAGCTCAATGGATTCAATATATTTCAGAGTCAACATAATGCAATATTTCTTCCTCAGTCTTATTTATGTGACTTTAATGCTAAACCTTGGAGACACTGTAAGACATGTGCCTAATAACAAACCACAGACACAAGGCAGGATTTCACCCTTTTGTTAAAAGAACTGCACTAAACAGATAAGCAGCATCACATCTTTCCAAGGTTCTATGACATCCATATAAAATGCACCACTGACACTGTTTATAACAATCATACATATGACTTTCATGGTTGCTCCATTATCAAATAATTAGTGCTTCAGAAACCTTGAGGGTAGAAATCAGGTTCTTTTCCCTGTTGTATATGGTGACTCAAATAGTGCTAGACATATCATAGACATTCAGTGTAGAGGGTCTTAAAGTACTAAAAAGATACTCTGCTGACCTATTTATTCCAACTGCCCATTCTTTAACAACAAACCCTTTTGCACTCAGGAAGTATAGCCAGAAAAAAATTGCTTAATCTGCTCCGTGTATCACAGATAATGTCCCATATCTACTATCAGAATTCTGCCAACATGCTGAGCTTCAGTAAAATTCAAAGCTTACTGCTGCTACTGCATCTTACATTTTAAATATGATCTACATGGTAAATAGTTAATCGACTTACACCAAACAAGATGTTGGGCAGTTATTTCTTCTTTCCATTAAACATGATGCACTTTGTTAATTCGCTATTGAGATAAAACATAAATATATACAACAAACGATCAAGTTTACTTATGTATTTTGCAGAAAAAATGATGCTAGAAACAGAAAATATTCATTTTATATTTAAAATCATGGTTACGCTTATGAGTAGTATAGCCTTAATTCTTTAATGCAGTTAAAAGTTCATTGACTTTTCACACCAAACAAAATGCTGCCCAGTTATTTCTTATTCCCATTAAACGTGCAATCTGATCCACCACAGTTAACCTTTAAAATTCAGGACACGTCTTTAAGTTGACCATAGACTCTTACCCAGGTTGTGAATTCCCAGTTTGTGTACTTTGTTTAGTATACATGATGACTATATTTTGAATTGAGTTCTTGGTAAGGGCAAGTGCCCCTCTTTTTAGAAAAAAAAAAAAGACAGTATCATATCACTAGCTTATTCCTTGCCTTTTACTCTAAAGGATTAACATTATCCAAGTGAAAGTACTGTATTATTGATTCTGAAACATTTTGGGACAAGGCATGACATATACAACAGGCTTCAAAGCAAAAAAAAAAAAATAGGAATGCAGGAATCTTGGGGTTTTGTTTTGTTTTGTTTTGCCTGAATTGAGCAGGTAATCACATTATGGAAACAAGAATACACTACAGTGTCTTACATCTGAGATGATGAATAGGATTTTAAAACAGATATTAACCCAACATCTCATTTGTATGTATCAGTTGGTATACTTTTATGTGTAATTAAACTTATGGAATTATTATTTTAAGTTGTTTTCTTTATTACTTTGGGTTAAAGGATTTCACACAAATCATCATCATAAATTAAGATATTTGTTGCTATATAATAGATGTCAATTAAATCCTGTGAAGTTTCTCTTATTAAAAATAGAAAATTACCATTTTACTCTTAAATTAATCTTATTTAGCAATGAAGTGAAGTGAAATGTTCCCCTTCTAAAAATGCATGTATTTGAATAAATACATGTAAAATATAAGTCTCTTATAAGGATGCACAATATGAAAAAGAAAGTGTACCCCCATCTTTTTTGGGAAAACACATGAGTTGTAGTCACTTTGCATATATTGTTATTAAATCTAAGATGAACATTCATATACAAGCTTTTTTCTGATATTTTCATTTTATGTTTGTTTCTTAGAAAAATTGCTAGATCATAAATAGTTATAACTTAAGAGATAAAAAATAAACTTCCAATATAGAAAGTACATGTATACTTAATATTCAAAGTGTAATTTCTACACAAATATTTTCTACATTTGCTCATTAATAAACATTTGGTGAACATAGACTATATGATAACACAAGCTTCAATATTGTGGTACAGAATTTAGCAAGACATGTCTGACATGCACACATTAATAGAATGTGTTAAAATACCTCACTCACTAATAGTAACACTGTTCCTTAAAGATATAACCTTATACTAATATAGTTGAATATAACTCTCCCTGTGACTGGTTTGGCTAACAATTAGTTAACTGACTTTGAAAACAGTTTTAATTTCTCTACCAATTTTTAAATGCATTAAATGTAATTATTTTTATGTGTGTGTGTGTGTGTTTGCCACAGTATGCATGTGAAGATGATAATCAATTCTCCACTTCCACGATGTGGGTCCCAGGGATCAAACTTGGATCATCAGTCTTGGTGACAGAAGTGTTTACCCAAGGAGTTATCTTGTTGACCCAAAGACAGGTATGAAATATTCACTATGTTTAAGATTAAAACAAATGTGTAATCTGTATTTTAAAAAAGGAAACAGCAAAACTCCCCTAAATCTAGCAAATATAGTTGAGGATATAAACAAAATTTCAAACTTTGAAGTTGTTGAATTTTGTCAGACTTTGGTGACTGGGATGACTCCTAAAAAAGCACAAAGGTAAAAAGGTCATTTCTTGAGACATAAGAAGTTTACTCATAAGCTTTAGAACATGAATTTTATGACCAATCATATCAATGAGAAGCCTGGAAATTCTCTCTTGGATCAAAGATAACCAAAAACCTTAGGAAGATGAACACCTGTAGCCAAGCAGAAGGAAAAAAACTGAATTGAACAGGAGAAGCAAAACTTCCCCTGGTGATCTGAGCACCTCAATCTCCAACTGACACATTTTACTGATCTTGAAAGCAAAGAAACGAAAAATGGATATGTGCAACAGCAATTAGTGACCCTTCACCCAGTAAACAGTACAGACGTGATTTCTATGAAAAACAAAAGCAGAGGGACAAGTACCAACCTTCTAGAAGAAATGCAGTTTAGCCTTGTCACTGGCCATCACCAAGAAGTACTTTAAGCTTACAGACTTACAGAAACTCTTTTTTTTCCTATAACAACAAAAATGGTTTGAAAGAAGAGAAATTTCAGCCCTAATTTGTTTTGCTTTGTTGTGCTGACAGCATCCTTAGCTGTCAATACTTTTTCTCCTTCCATTCACATCAAGACTATACCTTGGAGAGGATATCAGCCATTGTCTGCCTGGCCTAAAGGATAAATACACCATGGTCTTTAAAGTAGTTTAGGATTCATCCAGACTACCATGCACTAAGTGGAAAAGAATCTTTCAGGAAGAGGCATGGAGGTTATGGGAAACAGCTTCTCACAGCATTTGAATAATGATACAAGTCAGAAAAAAAGCCAAACAATTAATAATGACAGCTTTGGGGGTCTTAGAAAAGAACTGACAGTCATAGGATTAAACAGTATCCAGAGTCAAAACTCAATCTGATATGTGTCTTTCCAATTAGAAGCAAGCTAAAAATAATTTCTCAATGCCTTGTTATCCTCATCAAAGAAATAATGCCATATTAACAGAGAATTTGAATTTTTCCCATTTGCATAATACAATTTCGTAAATGATAAAATGCTAGTGTTCAGCCTCGAGTCGGGTTTACTCCTTGAGGTGGTGAATAAGGTGTTTCAACACAAGGAAAACTTCTGACCAGCAATTGGATTGCACTCAAGTGGTCCCAAATATCTAAGGTTCCATTTACACTTAGAGTTTTTCTTACCAGGGTTACATGAACAGCTTTATTATTGGCTTCTGTTTTTGACTTTAAGAAATACATCACAATTTAAGGAATACTTGGTGATCATTCTGAGAACCCCATTGTTCCTCTTTGTGCTTCCCCAATACACCTTCACACCCCCTACATAACCTTATTCTAGACATAGAGTTCAGCAGTTTTGCAGACGTAACTAAATATTAAGCCAGACCCATCCTGCTCTTGCAGTACTTAATATCCCGCTGGCAGCTACTTACAGTTACAAAGTTAACAGCTATGGACACAATGCTTTAAGGGCACCAATATTCAAACCCAGACAATTCTTTCATGTCCCCAAGATGAAGTTTTATACAGCTCCGTTTTCTACAAGACAGTCCCACGTCTCAATCTCTCTATTAAAGGCAGACTTTGATAAGCCACTCTTTTCCCATCCCACTATACCATACTTCTTTCACAAATATAAGCCCCTATGTATGGTAAAAAATATCCATCCATATTTTACATTGCATTTTATGCTCTTGGGCATACAAGATCCTACCTATGCTTTTATACTTGGTGTACGGGGAACTTACTCTTAGCAGTTGGCACAGTCAATGTCTACTTTAGAGGCTTTTCAAATATTGTGTATATGCATGCCTGACTCTCTTTTTCAGAACTTTAAGACCTAGTTTATGTTCCAAGTGTTGTTTTCTCATATGTACCTAACCGTCTCCATTGAGTCAGAAAAGTTTCCAGGATTAGGAGTTGTAGTTAGTAATTCCAAGTAAGAGATTTGAGAAACATTATCTCCTTGTTGAATTTATGGGAAAATACTCAAGAAAGAACAGAATTTCCAGGGAAAACTACAGCTATTACATGTGTCACTGGCAACGTTAAAACTAAAAGCTACCCAAAGAATTACCAAGATAATGATTGAGAAAAGAGACCACAAGCTTCACAAATTTTGCAAACCCTACCCTGTTCTATGGACTACTAGTCCTTGCTAAGGGAGAGTCTGTTTCCATGGGCATCTTGCCCTGAGGAAACATGGTGGACAGACAGTCACATGCTGATCCCAGACTAGGCTGCATGTCTCATACAATAAAATGTGGTTTGTTAATAACTTAATTAGAATGTGCAGAGATGGATTTAGTTATGTTATTTTCATGCATACATGACCTTATCCTTTGTTCTTATCCTCCCTATTGCATCAGAGTCCTACTCCATACCTTACTTATCATCACTGGCCTTCTTTTCCTCACAGAAGAAATTTGCATCCATGTCACATGAATTCAGCTACCCTGTTTGTCACACCCTCCTCATTCCCATAAGAATTCTTCCTCTCTTCTCATGGTTTCTTTTCTAATTTTATCACACACACACACACACACACACACACAGAGAGAGAGAGAGAGAGAGAGAGAGAGTAAATACAGACTCTGCATATAAGAAAACATGCTAAATTCATCTTCTCAAATCTGCTAATAATAAACATAATAATGTATAGATCCATCCATTTGTGTGCAAAATGTCATGGTTTTATTTTACTTTATCTCTGAAAAAAATCAGTCATGTACATGCCTCACATTTTTATCATACATTTACATGTTGATGGGCACCTAGGTTGGTTCCATTTCTTAGCTACTGTAAACCGTACAGAAGCACACATGGTCAAGGCATTTCTGTGGTATGCAGATTTAGAGTCCCTCAAGGATATACCCAGGAGTGATATAGCTGGGTCACATAGTGGTGAATATTCAGTTTCATAATGACACAATGTACTGATTTCCACAGTAGCTGCTCTTTTATCCATTTCCAACAGAAGTATATAATGGTCTTCTTCCTCCATAGCCTCGTCAGCATTTTGTCATCTATTCCCTTGAATATAATCAACATGACTGGGGTGAGATGGAATCTCAAAGCAATTTTAATTTTCATTTACCAGATGGCTTAATATTTTGGATATGTTTTTCAAGTATTTATTGACTATTAGCATTTTTTCTTCTGAGATGTGTTCATTTTATTCTTTAGTCCATTTATTGATTGGATAATTTGTAGGGGGTGGTGTCTAATAGTTATAGTATCTTATGTGTTATAAATGTCAATTTCTTCTCTGATATATCCCCTCTGTAGGGCACTATTCACTCTTATGTGTATTTCCATTACTGTGCAGCAGCTTTTTAATATAGTATAATCCATCCTTCTTGTGTTTGTTGTTGTACAAATGTTTGGGTTTTTTTTTCCTATTCCATGTATCATTGGAGATCCTTAACTAAAGTCTTTGACCATGTATGTATCTTGAGGTGTTTGAAAGTTTCACATCTTACCTTAAGAAATTTGACCTACTTTTTTTTTCTGCAAGTAAGAGATATGGAGAAAATCTAGTTTCCCCACAACCATTCATTAAGGAGGCCATCTTCTAGCCAATGTTTATTTTGAACACAGTTGTTGAAGATAAGGTGTCTGTGCGGGTTTATTTCTTGTTCTTGTACTCTGCTTCATTGATGTACATGTCTCTCCATTTTACAAGAAAGAACAATTACAAGCATGATGACAACACTAGAAATTAATTATATAAAGAAAAAGAGCACTAGAACCAGAAAAAGTAAAAAAAAAAAAAAAAAAGAGAGAGAAAATACTAATCCATTTCTTGAATCCCTGTGTGTGTGTGGTGTGTGTGTGTGTGTGTGTGTGTGTGTGTGTGTGAGAGAGAGAGAGAGAGAGAGAGAGAGAGAGAGAGAGATCACCCATTTTCTGTGCACTAGGAGCTGTCATTAAGCTCATGATTCATGATGATACTATGGCCAACTTGGGCTCAAGTTACATAGTCTTTCTTCTACCCAAAAGCCTGATTGGCATAATAGCTGGTGATATTGAAAACATATTGTCCAACATGTATAACATTTTCCTCTTTTGTCTCAATCTACTCCGACTTTTCTTTTCTTTTTGCTTTTTTAAATTATTGTTTAGAAACAATACATCAATCCGTCAATTCCCTTTGCCTCCCATCCTCCCATGCCCCCTACCAACCTCCCCAAACCACATCCCACCCACTTCCCAAGGATGGTAAGGCCTTCCATGGGGAATCATCAAAGGCTGTAACATAATTTGGAGGAAGGTCTAGGCTGAAATAGTATCCCTCCATAGGGAATGGGCCCCCAAAGACCATTTGTGTACCAGAAATAATTAAATACTGGTTTCACTGTCACCTGGTTCTGTAGGTTTCTGTAGCATGGTCTTGACTTCTTTGCTCATCCCTCCTCCCTCTCTACAGGAGTATCGCTCAGTGCTTACTTGTGGATCTCTGCTTCTTCGTTTATCAGCTACTGGATAAAGGTTCTAGGATGGCAATTAAGGTACTGACTTTTCTTCTTAAAGTGAGCTATGGCAGGTAATTCAGCAGCTAAGTGACTTGGTTGTTCCATTCACATTTAGCTAATTTCAAAAAAGCAAAAACAAAACAAAACAAGCAACAATAAATCAAAGCCAAGTAGAAATTTATCAAATCTTTCAGACAGTGAAAAATAAGAATCTACAAATGCTTTAGCATTCAAAAACAAAATCTTGAATTGTAAAATGAATAAATTAGCCTTAATGAGTTGTTTCCATACTATAATCACATATGGGACAACTGGTTTCTAAAGAGATTTCTTCTTTCTTTTTTCCACATTTTTATTTAAATTTTTTCATGCAATATATTTTGATAATATTCTTTATGCCGCATTCTTACAGGATGCTCTCCACCTCTCTACTTATCCAATTTCATTTATTTGTGTCCTTTATTTCTCTCTCAAAAATAAAAAAAAACACACAAGGCAAATATTAAAACTGAACAAGGAATGAAAATTAATAAAAGCATAAGAAATAAATAAAAGCACACAAAGAAACAAGGACTCTGTTTTGTGATTTCTTGATTCTTAATTAGATGTTAAACTATGAGAGGTAGGAGTTGGAAAATTTTTAAAAAGGAAACATCAATTTAATGCTTTGTCCGCATCTGAAAAAAATCTCCTACATTATTTGGCTAATCCTGAGTGCTTCTGAGGTCACTTGTTGGCCTTGTTACTGATAATTGCTTCCTTCATTCTAAGCATACTAAACAGCATCATAGATATCACTGAGTGTGAAACAGTAAGACTGTTTTACACAAAAGACGCAGCCTTCAGAAATACTAGTGTGTTCCATTCTGATATATGTAGAGTAGAATAAAAATATAAAGCACACATATAGCTATATAATCATAGCATAAGACAAAGTTTCTCATTTAAGTATATAGTTAAATAATATTCCTTAGAATTAAGTTTCACAAATAGGAACATAGTCCTATAATTATGCAAACCACTTGCTTTGGAGAAGGACATGTTTTATTTTTACTCTCTTAAGAGTGGTTTGGCAATCAGCACCAAAATTGTATCTGTTTCTTTTGATAAATAAATTGGTTAAGGTTTTATCTCCATAAAACAATGAGTCAGTGGATGGCTTATGTTTAAGGCATAGAACATTTGTACAACAACAAACACAAGAAGGATGGAACCTTATCTCTTGGCTTCAGTTCTGGCTTGCTTCTAGCAAGAAAAAAACAAGACCTCAGGATGCAATAGAAGGAAATCAAGATGATGGATACAAGGCAGCTGGGGAGAAAGGCTAAGAATGTTGAATACAGTTTGCTCTCTAAATATGATAGCATTTTTACATTTTACTTTTAAAAATACCCTTCCTTTATACACCCAAGAGCTAATTTATGAAACCAAAAATCACAATTTAAATATATGTTAGTTTTCTATATATTATGTAAGGTGAATATCAAAAGTATAACTCATATCCAGCATGCTAGGATCTATAAAGCCTTCCAAAAACGAGCACAAAAAAATACACTAAAGGATGTGATGCAATTGATTTAAGAAAGGAAGGAAGGACGGAAGGAAGGAAGGAAGGAAGGAAGGAAGGAAGGAAGGAAGGAAGGAAGGAAGATGGTTCAGGATTTCTAAAGATGACTGTGTTCCCTGTGACTTTGCTGCTCTAAAATCAAATCAAATGAGATTTGAGGCTCCTGAAAGTAAAATTACCTTCAGCTTTGGCTCTAGCATAAATTCACAGACAAAATTTTCAGACTTCTTTTCAAATATAGTGTTACATTGTCTTTTAAATTAATATGGCCCTAAGTGATTGCTAGGAAATAACAAGGTTATACTGACAGACAGGATGGAACAAAGTGGGGCTTTTCTGTTAAGTTATGGTCAAAGTCAGACCCAAGGGTAAGTATTGAGTCTGGTGCATGATAGTGAAATAACCTATGCTCCACTTAGACTTAGTTTTTACTAACCTAGGATTCCTATAATGTCCTGCATGAACATTTAAATGTCATATGAGTAAATGAAGGCAATGAAGAAACAGAATCTTATTGAGGAATAAAGGTGTGAACCTGAAGTAAGAAAATGACCTGACACCTTCCAGGAGACGCCAATCTGTCACACTGTTCTTCCATGCTTAAAAGTCTCAGGTGAATCGCATCTTTCTTTCTTTTCTTTGTTTGTCTTCTCTGGAGCAGCATCAATGTTATTGACATCAGAGAAAGTTTCTTAAGAGTGCTAAAGTATTAGCTGAAAAGCAAGAAGAAGGATTGGAACTTTACGTTAAAACAGCAATAGAAGTAGAATGTCACTATGGTATCATGACAGTAACTTTGTCACTGTCATTATCATACCACTTTACAATATATAATAACTATAGTTTTGAAAAACATATAAAGTATTTAACTTCTCAATATCTGAGTCACATGTTATAGTTTATTAAATGGCATAAAGCTGCAAATGTATCTATACCTTGGGATAAGGATTCCAATAATCAAGGCATTTTAAAGTCTCTATGTGCTAATAATTGGTATCAAAAATTAGCTATTACCCAAAGATAAATATCTTGGCCATTTTATATAATAGCTTTCCCGTTGTATCCAGCTAATATCTTTAGAATGCATCTGCAGTTTTCCCTATCAATAGTATTCCTGGCTCGTTATGGAAATTTAATTTCACTTATCTTGTGCATAAATTATAGACAACTTTAAATCAGTATGACACAACACTGGACTTAATGTGTAGCATGTGAGCTGCAAGAAAGCAGGGATGACTGAACACTGCAGTGGAATTGTAGCACCAAACATCATGATAGTGAAGTATGTATGAGAGAATCCTGCAAAACTGCTCTTCTAGGTGCTGCCATATGGGATAAGGGAAATAGACTTAGTTGAGAAGACAAATGAAGGAGCCATCATTGATTCAGCTGGTTTCATAACAAACACTGAGTTCTTGGTAGTCTTGAAAGAAGCCATTGCTTATTTCATGCATATAAAGCTCTTACTACTTTCCCTGTTGTTGCTTCTTCAAGCTATCAGTACTCAATTTAGAAAACTAAAGCATGGGATCTATATTAAAATAAGAAAAATAATAAACAAATAAATAAAAAACAAAATGCAAGATATCTTGCAAAAAGGAAAAAAAACTAAAGTCTTCATTGTTCTTTTTCTCCTGTCACCTCTTGTGTCTGACCCATTATTAAGGTGTCACTTAAACTCCAAAGTATATTGTACAATTTATATGCCCAAATCTATTTTCTCTTCTCCATATGCATGAGCACTTCCTCCCCCACCCCGTGCATGTGCTTATGATACCATCAGTCACATTAGCTGATAATGAATGTTTTATGCTCATTCCCGTCTACATCAAGAAAGAAGGAATCATCAGAGAAAGCAGACTTTGTTTTGCAATCAAATTTATTTGGTTTTGTTAATTTTAAAAATTCATTAATTTTTATTGTATGTGTATGTGTGCTTCCCTCCATGTGTGCCTGTACACCATATGCATTCGTTGACCTCAGAGGACAGAGAGAGCAATAGATATCCTGAAACTGGAGTTAGAGGTGAGTGTGAGACATCATGTGGGGTCTGAGAATAGAAGCCAGGTCCTTTGGGAAAGCAATCAGTTCTCTGAACCACTGAACCATCTCTCTAAACATCTAGGTTAAATTTTCATTTATATGTATTTACTTTTTTCCCTCAGATCCCATACCTTGACTGAAATCTCTCAATGCTTTTTACTCGTAAGCTGAATGCAGTGATCTCTGGGTGATGAACTTCAGTAGCCCAAACGATCTCATCTCTACTTATTTTTCACTTTATCTACGTCCTCGATTTTAGACTATTCATTTAAATGAGTGTTTTTCTTTTCCCAATTCAGTGCAGGCTTAAAGAATATATTATAGTATATCTCAGTCCCTCAATATTAGAAAATATTATGTGGAAAAGAGATATGCAAAACAAATGAGCTGATTGAATGAATTCATCCATTTGTTTTCTGTCTTCTTTAATGTTCTTTATAATGTCAAAGGAGTAGGAAGAGGAACTACAACAAAAGGACACTGAACCCACATTTTAATGCCAGTCATTTCTTAATTGGGACTTGAACACAATTCTTTCCAGAGGAATTTTAGCACCATGCCCATTCTATCTCTCTCTCTCTCTCTCTCTCTCTCTCTCTCTCTCTCTCTCTCTCTCTCTCTCTCTCTCTCTCTCTCTCTCTCTGTGTCTGTGTGTGTGTGTGTGTGTCTGTGTGTGTGTGTGTATGTTTATATAAAGTTGTATACATGTATATAAATATACAAATGGCCATTGAAATTGTTTATGGAAGATGTAGGTAGATAATGTCTTGAGAAGCAAGTAGATAACGCCACTAAAGGAAATCATTGTAGGGGAGGCAACATGTTTACAGTTCCACTAAGGCTTTTCCTAGAAAAGAGAAAAAAGGACATGGACAGTGACAAAAGTTCCACGTAAACAATTTATAATGAATGGTTACAGCACTTGGAGAAATCTGAAGATAGAGAAGTTAATACACTTGCAAAACTCAGTACTCAGTACTTCATTCACCAGGAGTATCCAAATCAGAGTCCTCAACAGGCGACAACAGCTGTGAATATGACAAAACACAATTATCATTAGCTTATCTAAAACAATGTGCGTTTTTAGAGGGTGTGTGCATGCATGTGTGTGTGGGTGGGGACTAGATTGTACACTTCAAAAGATTGAACTTTGTAGAAAAAAGATTTCAGTGTCAAAGGTTTAAAAATTCCTGGGGGATTATGGAAGTCATCAGAAATGAGTTCAAAAATATCCTGGATGCTACATGAAGGAGTCTGCTTTGTTTCCCATCTGAGTCCCAACCATCCCAACCTTGCTTAGAACCTGAGATCAGACAAGATCAGGCATATTCAAGATGGTATGGCAACAGATGACATAAAGATATTTTATCAAAAAGTGGTATGTAAAATATGTTTCCATAATCTATTCTTTTAGTAATGAGACCAAGTGAATTAAAGGGGAGCCAGGCTGCAAGTAAAGAAATGAGTTGAAATGCTCTTGTAACTGAAAAGGTGAACAATGATGGCTTGACGTAACATGTTTGCAGATAGCAGCTTCGAGCCCAGGTTTCTCAATTAAAAACCGAGCTTTAATGACTATAATCTGTAATAGGATCAGTTACCCTCATTCGTACCAGGAACACTGGGGACAGGAGGTATCCTGAGCCAGTCTTAGCAACTAATTACACCTCATTCTTAGCATCTGAGAGATGGGAGAAGTGACCTTAACAAGCTGTGAAACTCCTTGTCAACTCTAAATTTACGGGGACGAATATAATTTCTCTGTTTATAAGGTTGAGCTGTAATTTATTGCTCTTTTTTTCTCAAGGTGTGGAATGAAAATGAGCTCATTAACTTGGAATTAATCCCCCCATTGTGCTGTGTTATATCTGGAATGCCAGACATTGATACAGACATTTTATAAACACTAATTAAACCAA
The DNA here is from genome assembly GCA_030556225.1 of Cricetiscus sungorus. Classification (NCBI taxonomy): domain Eukaryota; kingdom Metazoa; phylum Chordata; class Mammalia; order Rodentia; family Cricetidae; genus Cricetiscus; species Cricetiscus sungorus. The sequence goes on along the minus strand of JANBXA010000741.1, from coordinate 31,653,811 downwards.
GTTATCTTTATGGGGAAAGCTCCTCCAAAGAAGAGTATAATTTAAAATACAAATTCTGAATTAAACTTGTATTTTCTCTGTGTCATAAACAATAGCATAAACCATATCTCTTACTATGTTTCAACATGTCATATATTATTTACCTGAAAGTGGCAAAAATTAATATTTACACAGAGCAAAGGACCTCAGAAGCCAATTTTTATAGTTACAAAACACATTTAAGCATTTTTCAATGATTCTACTTGGTAATTCTAATTAAAGGTAGGCTGAAGAACTCTTGTCCTGAATTTTAGCTAGAAGAATAGGCTTGTTATTTATTAAACAGACCCAGTCAAATAGTTCATTAAGGCAATCACGCTCTATATATTTATTCCAATTAAATGGATTTTATTTTGCAGATGAACTAGAAGTATATGATATAAAATTAAATAAATCTGAACATACTTGACCTTGAACACAGTAATTCTACATGGTTCTCATAGCACGTGAAAGTTAGTTAAATGTAATTTGTATAATTTGTATTTTTCAATTTTGAAAATATACACTTTTTATAATTTCAGCTCCTCATATACATTTTATAGAGCATTAGTATATTAAGCATACTACATAAAATCCCAAGCAAAAAAATCACATATTAAAATTTATTGAAAGTTGATTGTCAATATCAAATTGCAATATTATAATCCAGTGATTATTCCTTTGAAAGATACAAAAGAAGCAGAAATTATTAATTAATTTTTCAAGGCATTTTAAGAGAGTAAAACCTATACCAAGGCTTCAGCTCACCTGGACCCCAGCTGCACCACCATGCCTAGATCAGCCTGCTCACCTGGACCCTAACCGCACAGCCATGCATACATCAGCCACCTGACATGGAGCCCAGCTGCAAGCCCTGACTACAACAGCCACCTAACCTGGACCCTAGCTGCACAGCCATGCCTAGAGCAGTGTGCTGGAAATGTAGTGTTTCAGACACCAAAAGGGAAACAAGAGACCACATCCTGCAGAAGACCCAGCAAAGCCTGGGGATTAATGTATCCTAATGTATTTGGAAAATGGACTCTTTGGGAAAGGCTGAAGTGCATTTACAAGAGAAAAAAGAAATAGTGTTCTGAGGCACAGCTTGAGACAGAGAGAGGGAGAAACCTGAGAGAGAAAAGGATAGAGGGAGGGAGAAATGTAAAGTAAGACAAAAATGGTAAAAACATCCGGACTGTGAAACATTGCTCTTCATCTTTCCTATTTGTCCCCTGAAATAATACCCTAGGAAGGGTTATTTCGCAACCAAAGAGAGGTAGATATTAGATTTACAGTGACAAATTTGATCTCACTCAAGAGTGTATAAAGTGGGGTAGTGGGGTGGGGTAGTGGGGTAGTGGGTGTGTAAGAGAGTGAGAGCACACACACACACACACACACACACACACACACACACACACACACACCGTACCTGTATATGTCTATGCACCCAGAGTAACATGGAACATCTGGGAAAAGGTGATTGTCAGAAAACTATCATAACCTAGTGTAAGCAAAAGTTAATCTTCAGAAAATGAATGAAAATATACAATAGCATCATCACAGAGCAACACAGTTAGGTAGAGGAGAGATGGGAAAGCTCATCTTAAAATTTCTTTGCTCTCATTACAATTGAAATCCGCAAAACATTTTTCACACCCGAGAAAAAGAAAACCATTACATAAGTGAGTGGAAACATGATTAGGACATTTTAAAAGAATAAATAAGAGCATAATGAAAATTGAACATTGCTATTGAGGACTGAAAATTAAAACTTTATATCATCAGCTTAAAAAGATTTGAAATTTTGGTATAGTGTAGTTAAGTAGAGAACCAGGAATGCTCTAAATCTGTGAGTTGGAGCATAAATTATTATGGGAATCTTACAGGAAAATCTGGAAGCATTTAGTTAAATCACTACATGAACACACTGACTTCTAATTTGTGGACCATGATTAATTATAGTTCTTAATGTTGGTGCACAGGTACTCTAGAGGATCTTCTCGGGGAACATAAAGAAGTCTATTAAAGGAAGGGAGAGCACTCTAGTTGTCGATCACTTGTCAAATGGAGATAAAAATATAATGGAGATGTAAATTTTTCTGTCCCAGTCAAGATTGAGGTATTCCTAGTTCAGCAACATGGATCTGGCTTCAAATGAATATTGACTAAAATAGAAGAAAGAAGAGGGGTGTGTCACAATGGCATGAAGGTTCTTATTTTTTTAAAATAAACCTTATAATATATTTAGAGTCCACAGCTAGATCAGACCTGAATATCTACATTAAAACTTAACAGTGATGCCTATTGTATATATAGTAAAGGGGTCACAACTTGAGCATGAAAGGAGGAAATTCAACCAAACAAATAGTTCAGGTCATGCAGAGAAAAGTGGCTTGCTACGGTGTCATGGCACAGATTGACAGCAGAAGTTAATTTTTCACCCCTGGTAAAATAAGAGTAGAAATTAAAAACAGAACACTTCCCCACAAAGCTCCTTTTGATCTTTTTACTTGGATAAGCATTGTAATTTTCCATTAATCTTCTGTATATGTTTTTCCTTTACTCTTTTCTAATTTGAATATCCCTGAGCTATTTCACAGTAATTACTGTGTTGTGAAATAAAGTATTTTACCAACAATTGTTACCTTAGACACGTTGCTAATATTTCCAGTGTTTCAATTCCCTATCATAGTGGGGATAGTAAAACCCAATACACAATGAAAAGATGGTCATAACACTATTCCGAATGTTTAAATAAATATAACTAGGTGTCTGTTGACTTACCAATCTTAATGGTATATGACCTTGCAAATAAATAGTTTTGCATTGTCTAATCAGTTCCATGTTTGTTTTTACTCAGTGTTTTCTTTTTTTTCTAACACCTGATATTTCTTGCAACAAAAACTAAAATCTAAAGTTGTAATGAAGTGAGGTAAGTGCAAGGGAAGATTCTCACCTGCATTCTTGACACTCTCTGGTACCCAGGTGTCTGGCATTGTACCTACTAGAACTGGTAGAGATACTTTTCTTCCCTCAACTCAGAACCCTTTTCACCTTGCAGCATTGGTCCTCAATTAACCTTCTGGGATTCTCCTAGGAAAACTACTGACCTCACCTTGAAACCATAATACAGAAATATTCTCCCTCTTCTGGGAGGAAAACAATGCCCTGATCTCTGCAGACACAAGGCACAGAGAGCATACAGGCCAAGGTTAGTCCTTCCACTTTATAACCATATATTATACCCTGTCATCTAATTATATTGTGTCTATATGAATGTTGGATCTTCATCAACTCCAAAAAAAGTGAGTGGATAAAAATGGTGAAGTGGCTTTCTGTTACTATTGGGGCCCCATTTGTGCACCTAGCAATGGATTACAACACATGGTCCTTTGTTTGGCCAATCATTCAAAATTCTTACTGGCTATCTCTCTCTTAATTATTAACTCATTCCTATTAACCTATGTGTTTCTACATGCCCTTATCTTACCGGAGAAGGTTCCAGCATGTTACTCCTTCAACAGCTATACGGCATCTGCCCTCTTGCTACCTCTCTCTGCGTCCTCTCCCTAGAATTCTCCACATAGTCCCACCTACACTTGCTGCCTGGCTACTGGACAATCAGTGTTTTCTTCATCAACCAGTAAGAGAACCATATATACAGAAAGACATGCCCCATCAGAAGTATTTGTAGTTTCATTGCTCTGATGGTAACTAAAGGAAAAAGATATATTGAAGACAAAAGGCTTCACTAAGCTACTGTCATTTTCCTAGAGTATAGTTATGTTATCATTCTCCTATTATTATACCTTCTTCCAATGAGAGGATTCCTTGTCACTATAGTTAATGTGCCTATGTCATAAGGATACAAGAGTAGGAAAGGAATCTATTGAGGAGATCCCTAGGACAAAAGTAATAAAAATGTGAAAAATAAAATTGTAAATTGAGTTCTTAGTTGGTCTAAGTAATAAAAATCTGGAGTCAGATATAGAGGAAAATGCTAAGAGATCAGAGAGAAGAAGAAGCAAGCCAAAGCCACCTTCACCTCATTAGCATCTCAGCAGACCAAAGAGAAAGTTCCTATTTCTTCCATCTTATATCCTCTTTCTGCCCAGTCATCTCACTTCATCTCTCTATCCAGCCATTTCACTTCTTGTCAGTCTGTACAGACCTCCAGACCTCTATTGTTAGCTAGTGGCTAGCTCCATCCTCTGACCTTCAGGTAAGCTTCATGTGTACAGGCTAGATGTAATTCCTTAGGAAATAATTTATGAGAAGGTTTATCATTTAAGTAACTATAGAGATCTTGTGATGGAGACTGAATATCATTTATTTTAACTCTTTTTATAAATTTTTTAAGTGATAATGAGATATTTCTAATGGCAGGAGAGGAAAAGAAAGAAAGAAAGAAAGAAAGAAAGAAAGAAAGAAAGAAAGAAAGAAAGAAAGAAAAGCACAAGTTGGTCAACAGAAGCTGTATCTCAATAGTAGGATTCGGCAGTTATACTTCTCCATTATATGACTTTTAGTCTTCATAGAAATTTGAAAACCATGCTATACTTCACATCTATATATTTCGTTTTAGTTAACCTGATTTAGTATTAATAAGTATCATCTGATATTTTCTCTGTCAAAACAACCATGTGACTCCACAGGATAGCATGTTTTAAAACAGAAATACATTTTCTTTTCCATCAGACTTTTCTCTCTATTCATAAATATCATGCTATGAAATAGTCCCCTCCACCACCACATTCTTCTTGTATCTGCCAAGGATTACTCTATTTGTCTGCTCTCTTCTTTTTTTATTATTTTGTATTTAATGTTCCCTAAAGTATTTAGTAATTGCCAATGAATGTTGGGCACTGTTCAGTCCTCTCCCTCTTGACGATTTGGCAGAACCTAAGTGGTTTATTGTTTTTACTGTCCTAAGTGATAGCCTTAGTATTACTACTGACAGAATTTCAGGAAGGATCCTCTTGGTCTCCCTTATTCTGTTATTTTTCTTGTCCTTACACATAATACTTCCTTGTAGGTACCATGGGATTTGTGGATGTGAGTCATCAAGTCTATCCTCTTGCAGCTTCAGTCATTCCACCTGTGATGTATAAACACTGGCCTAATTGTCTCCTGATCACAGTTTAGAGGATTTCCAGATGATGTAGCAAACACAAACCCCAAATTACAGTAAACAAACAAAAATAAGTTAAGTACAGATTTTTGTGGCATATGAATTGTTATTTTATAAAGAACTAGGAATGTTATGATCTAAAGAGTATTTTTATGTCCTTCAGCTCATATTCTCTCATCAAGGACTTGACCTTTCTAGGTGATCTATGTTGATCAAAGCATTAATCCATGAGCTAGTAACAATATGACCCCACATAATCTTGTGTTTAGCAGAAGATAGGGACTTTGTACAGGACATGAAGTTTTGGGGACTGTAGATCTAACGCACACAGATAAGTAGCTGCTCAGGAATGAAGGCAGTTTTACTAGGGACAGCTAAGTTAGCAGACAGATAAATACAGAGAGAAGCTATTTTAATTCAAGGCAAGGCCAAAGCTCTTGTGAATGAATATTCAAACCCATCTGATACTTTCATAGTTCTTGCCAATTTCACAGGTAGAAGTGGAGCAGATGAAGCAAAAGAATTTCAAGTACATTCGTAAGGAATGTGGGATGTGCACATTGTTTCAGATGAGTCATGAAGAGTTCAGATGAAGAGAACAGCAATATAAGAAAGCAATTGTTCAACTTACTAATTATAGACAATGAACAATAATAATGATTTTAAAACATTAACATTTAAATGCAGGGTTTCCTTCCATATTGCCTACATCTTTCTCTACATGAACACATTTAATCCTCACTCTGACTCTGTGACTCATAATACCCCATGCTACAGAACAAAAGACTGAGGAACAGAGATTACATAGTTTATTTGAGTTCTATACTAAATTTCTGCGAGACCTTACTGTTCTTATTACCCCAGGCTATGAACAGTGTGACTCTAAACAATAGTATTAGAATGAAGATTTTTCCAAAGGGTATAGAAGTATAGACAAAAGATTTGATATTTGTAGAAGTAACAGTATTACTGTTAATGAATTTCTACAATTATTATATACATACACACACACACACACCACACACACACACACATATATATATATATATATATAGTACAGTTATAGAAATTATATAAAAATGCTTGAAAATTGGACATGATGACCCATCTTGTGATCTCAGTACTCCTGGTGGCTGTGCTAGGAAGATTGTCATGCATTTAAAGTTAGAATTGATCCCTCTAACAAGATATTTCTTTCTCTTTCATTGGTGTCCATCTGTTAGGGGGAACTGGCAATGGCAGCAGAATCTATCCCAGGGGCATGAACTAGCTTTTAAAAGCCTATTCTCTATGGTGCCTTGATACAGGGGGGAAGGGACTTGGTCCTGCCTCAACTTGATATGCCAAGCTTTGTTGACTTCAAAAGGAATGCCTTACTCTCTCTAAGAAGTAGATGTGGGTGGGAAGTAAGAGAAGGGGAGGAGGGTGAACTGGAATGGTAGGTAAAATGAAAAATATTTTTCAAATTAAAAATAATAAAATTGGATACAAATTCTTAAAAATTTTTAGATAGGCCCACAAAGGAAAACACTCTTTGAAAAGCAATGGAAAAAAAAATTTGTTTACAAAGAAAAGAAAATTTTATCATACAAGGCTTTCACTTGCTTAGTTTAACTTACACCAAGTTGTTTTATATTATTTGAAGCTATTGTGAAAGATTTTTTAATTTCTTCATCAGTCTGTCATTTCTATATAGGAAAGCTACTAAACTTTGTGAGTTAATTTTGTATGTAGCTCCAGTGCTGAAGGTGTTCACCAATTGTAGGAGTTTCCCAGTGGAATTTTTAGGGTCATGTGTGTATACTATCATATCATCTGCAAATAAAGATACTTTGACTTCTTCCTTTGGATTGAGGGGGAATGAAGGGAGAGACAGCTAGAATTGAAGGAAATTTGAGGGTTCATATGGAAACCTAGTACAGTGTAAACTTCCTATAATATATGAAGTTTATTCTAATAAAGTTTCCAAATAATGTAGGAGATGGAACCCTCTGCCATCTTTTGTCACCAAATAAAGCTTCCAGTGCCAGGATTTATTTTCATACAATTGAGTTGTTGACCCAAAGGGTCCCGTGGAAATCTCTAAACACTCCAGGATGTTGACAAGACAATAGGTTGCTCTCCACAAACTGACATCAAGTCCCCATAACTGAAGAGAACACCCACACACCTCATAGAATATGGAGAGCTCAAGCTGTGCCTACATAAAGCCTTCACCTTTGTGTTCTAGTGTCCATGACACAGAAAGGTACTCTGTAGGTTAGCAAAGAAAAGAGATAAATAGTCACACAACTACAAAACCTTTGATCTATGGTCTTTCCTGACTGCAAAATATGCTATGGTGGCACAAACCATGTGAGTGTAAACCAACCACTGTCTGGTTTGACTTCAGGCCCACTCACTAGTGTAAGGAGAATCCATACCTGCCACTGCTTGAGTGAACAAGAAAAAAAGACCTAGGGAAAAAACTAAATACTACTAATAAAAAATAAAATAGTAACATAAAATGACTCCTAATGATATTCTTCTATACTCATAGATTGGATCCTTATTTAACCATTATCAGAAAGTCTTCCTCCTGCAGCAGAGGAAAACGAATACAGAAACCCACAGATAGAGAACGAGGGGAGGGGGTAGAGACAGATTGAAAACATACAGAGAAAAAAAAAACAGAGGAAAAAGTCAGACAATTACCATGAACAATTTATACTATAAATTAAATAACAAACTCAGTGAGAACCAGATATGAAGACATTTCTCCTATCTTTTTTTTCCTGTAGCTTGCCTGAAGTAAGTAGAAGACAAGCAACATCAGTATCTCTCTCTCATGGCTAATGTTAACATTAACTTTTTCCTCAGAGGAAGCCCTTGGGTATATTTCTTTATCAATGCTTCTCTGCCATTTTACATTCTCTCTGCCCTAACTAAAGTTGGCTCTCTGGTATTTCTCCCAGCATGAAAACAGTTGTGTTCAGGGAATGCTTTGATAGCTGAAGCAGCCATTCTGATAGACTAGGAGCATTGAGCAGGAACATCACAAGCTAGTGTACAAGCCAGGAAATAGTACTAACAACAGTGAAGGCTCTGAAGTAAAAACACTTAGTCGGAGGAAGTAGGAATGCCTGATTTGGACCCATAAAGGAGTGGACATACAACGCATCCTGAATGCTTTACAGAAATAAGCAATAGAAGTTAAACAGGTCATGCTTTATTACCATAATCCAATACAAGCTGGGATTAATGAATGTTAATTTAGAACTACTTCAATCTTAACATCTTAAAAATACATGCTCATATAAAAGCTTGTGATTAGACATACAATAAACATTAAAATGAGAAGAATCTATCTTCAGCCAAAACAGAGCTGAATGTAAACCACTTTTTTTAAGAGTAAAATTGAATTACATTTCTCCCTTCCCTTTCCTCCCTCCAAACCTTCCCATATGCCCCTCACAACACTCATAATTCATGGCCTCTTTTTAAAACTTTATTAATTGGTCAGACTTCTTTTTACAAGAAATATAGTTTTTGTTTTCCTTAAAGCTTTTGCTTTAATATATCATGCAAAAACCTTACAGGCATACATGGAAAAGATAAAAATGGTAGCAGAATTAAAATAATATAATAGAATAGAAACATTGATGCCTGTCAACCAATTTTGAAGCTGAAATTATGAGAGTTTGATATGCTATGGGACTAAAAGGAATGGATCAATAGCCATCTCCTTCTTTCTTACTCTCCTTCAAAAGAATCTATACCAACCTCTGCATAATCCTTCTCTAAGGCAGTCATGTTCTCATGGACCTCAGAGAGAGAATTTCCCTTCCTCCATGCTATTCCCACACACACCAGTGCACTGAGGCACACTTGTCATACATTGGATCAAATCTGTGGTCTAAGGTGGTACAGACCTGCATTCCCCTAGAGAGGCGGAGACAGAAGGACCAGAAGTTCAAAGTTAGCCTCCTGCTACTTATCAAATGCAAGACCAGACAGGGATACAAGAAAACCTTTCTTAATACAAACAAGAAATCTCAATATATATATATATATATATATATATATACATATATATATGTATATATATATATATATATATATTGATGACCCCTCCTGGAAGGCATCACCCTACATATGGAGTGGGTGGGTGGGTGGGAGGGGAGGGTGGGAAGGGTGCATGTGGGGGAGGGAGAGAGGGAGAAGGAACTGGGATCAATATGAAAAATAAAAATTAAAAAAATAATCTGTGGTCTAGGTGCACCAGACCTAGCAACAGCTATAGGGTTGCTCAGCATGCATACAGCCCTTTGTACCTTAGCTGGGTCTTCACCAGGTACCACAATGGGAGAATGGTAATTAATGCCAACCTCACAGTGGGGCACTGGACCATAAACTGGATGATATGTTTGCTCTTGATGGTTACAATGGCAGCACTGACATCTTTGGGAACCACATTACAACAAGCAACAAGTCATGCATGTATTTACCATGTCTGGGATCACATTTCACCATCTAGTTAGCTGGCTCAAAGTAGGCACTGGTGGTATAACACAAATAATAAGACCCTGAGACATAAATTGGGGTTCAAGCTTGAGAGATCAGAGAAACAAAGCAGCAGGCTCTAGCTCTTACGTATACCTCAGGATGAAAAGGCTGTCCTGTCCTCAGTGTGGCTGGAGAATAAATCTTTGAGACTGACTGATGACTGTTTTGCTCCTATTTTATATACCTCGCTACAGCTAGGATTAAATGCATGGGATCCCAAGTGCTGAGATCTCTTTTGTGGGAGCTGTTTCTCTTTTAGACTGATTCACTCTAATGTCACCCTTGGTGGCCTTGAACTCACAGAGATCCATCTGCCTCTGTTTCCTGAGTCCTGGGATTATAGGTGTGGCTGGTGGGATTGAAGGTGTGTATCACCATTTCCTGGCTCTATGGCTGTGGCTAGCTTTGCATTTTGATTTCTAGTGCCTTTATTAAATCATAAACAATATATCACCACACTGGTTGTGTCTGCTACAGAAAACTGTTCGTGATAAGTTTTCTCAGCAGACATATGACAGGGACATATGTGGCCAGAAGGAAGTGGATCCAAAGGTAAAGTACCAGGTTGATCAGATCCACAAACAGGGTTTCATCAAATCTGAGAGAAGCATTGTAGGATAACAAAATCTGTATAATAAGGCAGTTAAGATTAGTGTATGTCAGGTACTCGATATCTGGGTTTTTATGATGGATGTTGTGGTAGTTTTAATGTAATTTACCTGGTTATTTCATTTTGTGTGGCACTATTAGGAGGTATGATAAAGTAAGTGTGGTCTTGTTGGAGGAAGTTTGTCACTGTTGGGAGCAGCCTTTGAGGTTTATTTTGTTTCAGTTTTGTGCAGTGTGTCACTCAATTAATTTCCTGTTGCCCTCTGAACAAGATGGCATAGCCAGTACCATTTCTGCCTGCACACTGCCATACTCTCCACCATGATAATGGAGAAAAACTCTGAAACTGTAAGCTGACACATCAATTAAATATTTTCTTTATAAGAGTAGCCATGGTCATAGTATATCTTCACAACAACAAAAACCCTAAATATAATGAGGACACAGAGTGCTTCAGGGTGGTATGGGTAGTACGGATGGTATTGTAAAGCATTTAAAACCAGGGGGCTGGATAAATTGAAAACCCCAGATTGTACTTCTTCTTTTCATCAAAAAGAAGAAAGCCACTATATCAACAGGGAGTTGAACTCAGAGCCAATTCTTCCACCAAAGCTGTGGAAAATTAAGAAGTCTTCAGGCTCTGTTCACTGGTCAACTAGCTTATAAATTTGGACCAAGACAAGGTCAATGATCTCCTTGCCAATGGTGTAGTGGCCATGGTCATATTTATGAGACACTGGTGAGTTTATCAGAGTAGAATATCTGCTGGTAGGTACTGGAAAAAATCTTGTCAATAACAGTAGGCTAGAGATCTAGGCTCAGTGCCCTAGGACCAGTGTCCATCTCACTGAAAAGGGCGTTGAAGGAGTCATCTCTTCTCTGGATGGTCTTGTTGGTTGGCATCTAGCCTGCAGGCAATAGAACTTCCCGTGGGCATTGCAGATCTGGACACTAGCCTGGTCAACATAGATGGAGATGTGTAACATAATAAATAAAAGACCCAGAGAATGTGGAGTTAAAACTTCAAGTTGAAGATCAAAAAAGCAAAGCAGCCAGACACTAGCTCTTACCTCTACCTCAGCTCAGACCAAAGAGGTGATCCTTAAACTGCTCCTGATTCCGCTACTCCTCAGATTCACTCAGACTGCTATGCTCTCCTCAACATGGGTAGAAACTAACTCTAAGACTGACTGAAGACCCTGATCCTATCATTTATACCTCTCTGGTGCTGGGATTAAAGGTGTGAGCTCTGTTACTCTTTTAGATTGATTCAGTCTCTTATAGCCCTGGGTAGCCTTGAACTAATAGATTCTTGTTTTGTTTCGTTTTGTTTTTGTTTTGTTTTGTTTTTCAATTTGGAAGTTAATTCTTTTAATATTTTTTCTTATTTTACATATTGATCCCAGTTCTCTTCCTCCCTCTCTCCCTTCCATTTCCCCTACACCCTCCCATCCCATTCCCCCCTAACTCCACAGGGAGGGTGATGCAACAGAGATCTTTATCAAAGTCCCTCCCATCATCCTCTATTTTCTCCTCCCTCATCCTACCAAATTTCATCTTCTTCCCAAGGGTGCTCTTATTTTTATGTTTTGTCTAGTGATGGGGGATGTCCTTCTGTGTATATGTTTCCCTTATTGGTTGATGAATAAAACACTGATTGGCTAGGAGAGGCAGGGAGATAAGTAGGGCTAGAAGACAAGAAGAATGCTGCTGAGAGAGGCCACCAAGAGGAGACACCATGTATAAACCAGGAAGATAGGATGCACTAGGTGTTTCCTAGTAAGACAGTGCTATGTAGAGATATATAGATTAGTAGTTATGAGTTAATAATTAAGAGCAGCTAGCCAGTAAGAAACCAAAGCGACTAGTCAACAGTTTCGAAATTAATATAGTGTCTGTGTGTTTATTTGGGGCTGAAGAGTGGCAGGACCTGGTGGGACAGAAACCTCTACCTGCAGTCTGATGTGTGTAACCCATTTCATTTGATCAAGGTGTTCTGTCTAAGTAAGGAAGGACTATTTACTTGAGTAGGAGTGAGGGAGCATACCAGTGCTATGCCACTGAAGCATATGACTTTCCCACACCTTCAAAATTTAACTATTTGCAACTCTTCTGGGAATTGTAAGGTTTTTAGCAACTTATATCAGTTTTCAAGGGTGTGCCAATTTTATATAAAAAAAAAAGTCTAACAACAGCATATTAAGATTCCTAAGTCTAAACTTCCTTTAATCTGAAATCTTGATGTGGCTGTTTAAATTAATAAATGTTATGCTATCCATATATTGTGATTTTAATTAAATCATTTGTTATTTCCTAAAGTCATGTGACTAAAGTACTACTGTCTATTCAACAGCTTCCAAAAGCATCTTAGTATTCAAAAACTTAGATGACTAATCTTATTTTTGTGTGGAAAAAAATAGACCTTTCAGTGAATAGATTGTCATTAATTGTTCTTCTTTACTTGTGAAGTGACACGGAATAAATTCACCTGGGAACATGATTTTTCAAACTTTCTTTAAGGGACATAGAAACTACTCATGACAAAAAAAACATGAGACTTTTAATGAAGGACTTACATTCCTAATAACATATCTCTATTCTTTGTCCAGATTGATATTACTTTTCTTTTATTCAAGAATTATGACTAAGCTTCCAGGACCATCAGAAGAATCAGCTAAGAAAGGATAATTGAGCTTTGGTGGGAGTGCTATTCAAATCTTTACATTTCAGTATTATCTTAAAACCAAACTAGATATTGTAAACATGCCATGCACACTTGTGAAGATGTATGTGTGTGTGTGTTAGCAAGAGGGAATGAACTCAGAGAGAACAAATCAAAATCATGAGAGGACTCTTGCCTGCTTAGACTCCTCAAACTCTGTTAGGGAAGTAACAGTTCTCAGTTCTCATCAAATATTCTCGTCCTTTGTATAGGAACAATTTTTTCCACACCTAACTCACAAATGTACTTTATTAACATTTAATTTCTATCTAATCAACTATATGAATAAATGAGTGGAAAACTAAGTGCATATTTAGAAAATGCATAACAGATACTGATTTATAAAATACAATGGTGAGTGAATGTACATAGAATACTTAATGAAGACCCTGAACAGTAATTTAAAATAAAACATGGCTTACTTACTCAAGATTTTTTCCCAAGTACTTAAAATAGCCCCATCCCTTACAAACCGATTGTGAAGACGTCAATAATGAAGGATCAATTTTCTAAAATATCGTTAATTGGATATGGACAAATACACTATAATTGTCTTTTGTGTTCAACGTGGAGGGTGCTGACAGCCATGCCCTGGTCTATCCTAGACCAATAACTTTCTCGTTACTACTTTGGCTATGCTGTCGAAAAAGCAAAGGAGCTGTTAATTAGCAAGTGAGAATAATACTTGATTGATTCTACTAAATTGGATTTTGTTGACCTGCCAAAGTGAATTTGTCATTAGCATTTACACACACACACACACACACACACACACACACACACACCTCCTCTAAAGGGCTTCATTTAAAGAAGAGCTGTGGAAAATTTTTAGCTCTTATTCCTTTTAAATAACTATAGGCCTTGGGAATTTCATTTAACTTACCTAGCTACAGTGTTCTACTGTCTAAGAAATGTTGATAAGGTTTTCTTTATAGCATATATATGATATTCAACTTTAGCAATACAAAAGCCTATTTGTGCCTAGTATTCTTACTGTTGTTTATTGGGTAATTATTAAGTCTTTGAAAGAAGAGATTCTCTAAAAACAATAATGCTATTATAAAAGCTTTGAAGTTGGAAATTTTCACCTAGATTCACGTAGTCACTTTAGTACAAACACATTGGGAGACTCCAACACGAATTTTGAAATATACTAAAATTTTATAATTTCTACTTTCAAGTGTTTTTGATTCATGTAAATGTGACCAGAATATTATATAATATGCAAGGTTAGGTGAATTCTTTTTATCTTTCTATAACTGTTCCTGAACATTCATTTTAGTTTCTCATTAGTTTGCAAGTGTTTACTTTGTCTCACTGTTCCAGGTCATAGTTTGCCATGGTTGAGAAGTCATAGAAAGGATCTTGAAGCTTCTGGCCATATTTCATTAAGGAAGATAAAGTAATGAAAGCTAATATTCACTTTGTTTTCTCCATAGTATACAGTTCAGGTATCCTGCTCAGAGAAAAGCCCCAATCACGAATAAGATGCATCTTACCTTACCATAAACATTAACCCTGGTAATGTTAACCTTGGTATGTCAGCAAGAGAATCCCTTGCTGACATACCAAGTGGCGCACTTCCCTGGTGAATCTATATCTGTCAAGACACATTAACCATCCCATTGTATCTACTTAAAATTAATCTGTTTGTTCAACTGAATGAAATTACATAGTCAAATTACTGTCAAAGTTGACTTACCAAGTCATCCTAATACTCTAGATATATATTTTCCCCCATTGAAACAACAATCTCACTTTCTAATCCCCACTTTCTCTAGCTATTTTAAAAGTCAAATTTTATAAGCTTATTTCCCATAGCTCTTTTTATTTTGTTAGTATAGATGTTTGCACTTGCCACTGTGATGTTATTTAAAATGGTATCTAAATTGTCTTTCTTATATTCTGTGCATGTTTCATATCAAAGCTATTCTGTGATGCTTAGAAGAAAGAATAAATTATAGATCCAGGATATCAGGCATTGCTTATGTATTGGGCACACACACACACACACACACACACACACACACACACACCCACACCCTAATAATGAAACCAAGAAGGAGGGAGTGGAGAAGGATGAATAGAAGATAAAGGGTGACAGAGAAGCTGTGAAAGAATGAAGAACATTGTCAATAAATCAAATGTGTGGGTGTTAAACATTTAACTCATATTAAATGCTTAAAGTAGACTGAAATGTACTTTAGGCTTTCTTTAGTTATCAATATTCTTTAAGCTTCTCTCATACACAAAAGTTAAAGGCTGTTCCATTCCTTAGCTGTGCCTCCATAATTCAGAGATATTTTGTTAAATTCAACCATAGCAATAACTACTCACACTCATTAGTATTCAATTAGTAATCAATTTAAAAACTTGCTGTTAAATACCCTTTTTAATAAAATTAATCTGTCATTTCCTCTTCCTAAGGAAGGTACTAGACTATTGGTTCATGAAGCAGTTTAATATTTTAAATTCTTTTTATTACCCACAATACTCACAGCTCTGTATACTTATTTCATGCAAATCCATGTGACCTCAGGGTCCTCACCTATGAAGTAAAGATAAGACTGACCTTTTCAAGTTTGAGATTATATATGTAACACAGAATATGTTGTACACCTAAGTATTGCTATGATGAATGTCACTGCTTTTTGTTAGATTCATTGTGTGTTTTGTGTGTGTGTGTGTGTGTGTGTGTGTTAAGAGTTCTTAGCACAATAACCAATTTTAAGTAGACACATTATTGGATATAGGTCCAAGGCTATCCTGGAAATCTCTAGAACTGCTGTACTGACTTATAATGACCATTGATTAGAAAGTCCCCATTATCTCTTCTGCTTTATTTACTATTTCATTATTCATTTTGACAGATTCTTAGGGGAAAGCAGTCTAATCACTCTCTCCTATTTTGGAGGATATCATAATCAATGTCCTTAATTATATACCAGATTTGCAGAGAAAAACATTCCTTATAAATGTTATTAAATGCAAACAAAAATAAAAATTGGTAAGAACATGTTCCTCATAAATGCTGGCACTTCCTGGTCCTTTGAGAGAAATAAAATGTGAACCAATATTATGCACCCACACCCTAAAAAAAATGTCAACCTGCCAAAATATTCTATTCTTAGCAGTATTTCAGTATTTTAGTGCAAATTATAAATACAAAACTTACAATTTCTGACCTACAAAGATGTTGGGAAGCATAAAGTGAGCCTGGCTTAAAGGAAGAACTTAAACTAGTTACAAAAAATGAGATACAGTTAGTAGGCATATCTTTAAGAAAATGTTCATAGTATTTTAACAAAATTATCTAGAAACATTTTAAGGATCAAAGTACTTTTTATTTATGGAGTTTCTATCAATATTCATAGAGATAAGACATCTAACATGTGATGGTTTCCCCAGAGAATCAATTCTCTCTATACACATTATCAAAGGACACTTTGGTTTTTAAACATCAGTTGACACAAATTAGAGGTTCGATGCTCTCAGACTATTCCAAGAAGCTTCTGGCATCCCCTCCCTTTTAACATTTATGTAAGCCTATGAACTAAAAGGGAGCTCTAGGCAGGATGCTGCTGGCACATTGCTAAGGAGCTAAAAATAGAGTTGGAAGGCAGTAATAGTGTATATTTTTCAAAGCCTGAACCAAACATATCAACAAAGCAGTAACAATAAAATCCAACCAGCACTGCCACTGTCTCTAAGTGGAAAGCACAGTGTGTGCTGTGGAACAAGACCAAGCAGATCGACAAATCCTCAGAAACTGCAAGTCATACTTCGCCAGGAATATGAAACATTCAAACACATGACAGAAAAGCAAATGCAGCAAAGTGATCATGTGTATTTCAATTACTAAGGCTGGCTAAACACCTACTTAATTGATAGCATCTGAAAGAGTTACATGGTCCTGTGATGCAATAACTTGTCATATCAGTATTTCATTTAGTATAAAGCAATTTCTTGGAGCTTAAAAGGCTGCCTTTAGGAGGAACACTTCCCCACAGGTCATGCTGTCCCAATTACCGCCTCTC
Organism: Cricetiscus sungorus; assembly: GCA_030556225.1. Lineage (NCBI taxonomy): Eukaryota > Metazoa > Chordata > Mammalia > Rodentia > Cricetidae > Cricetiscus > Cricetiscus sungorus. The sequence continues at coordinate 31,636,746 of JANBXA010000741.1, read as the reverse complement.
CATAGCGCATCTTGCTGTGGCGGCTCTCTGCCAGTGAGAGGGGGATGGGTGATGAACAGTTTCAAACAAAGCTCACCATCTCTTACTCCTTACCTTCCAACACATGGCTGCAACTGCAACAGGTTTATCAGAGAGAAAAATGTGACAGCAGCATTGATGAAGCAATATTCCTGGCTGCGTTAACCTATTTATTGTCTTTTCTGCAAGAAGCTAAGGGAATTTTCAGAGGAAATTGGCTTGTGTTTAGATATGCAGGTACCCTAGTAGAGCCATAGCCTGAAAAATCAAATCTCCACTGAGTAAGTACGTGAATGTTGGCAAAGAGGACATAGTCGCATGCTTTCAGCACTGTGCACAATGGATAATCTCCAATTCACTTCCTGTATGAGTCCTAATTCTATTACTGCTTTGTGCTGCCCTGAGGAAAACCCTAGCACATACATACAAAACACCGTGGGGAAAGAGCCCCATTGTCAGACGTATGCGGTTCCTATTATAGAAATGCTATCATTACTGCATTCTGCTAAGAAATAGATAAAATTGGGCCTGTTATATAAAAGGAAAAATTCATGGTGACAAGAACTAATGCTCATTTTCATTCATTTATTAAAAATTGTAACATTTATTGAGTCTTACCTATGCCAAAATCTAAAACCTATTACTTCTATTGTTCAGGCCTGAGTAAAATATGTACATGTAAAATACAGAATTCTGTGAGAAAAAAATTCTTTATAAAAGCATAATTATTTTTATATAAATGATAGTCTTATTCTTTTATATAAAAATAGTCCTACATATGAATTTCAAGGAAATTATATAATTCACTGAAAAGAAAGCTAAATATTATTTTCATTCATTTATCCATTGATCCATACACTCAAAAACATTTCTGAGACCATTAGATCAGTCCAGAGGATCATGTGGTCTGAAAAAAAATAATATATAAGGATAAATGTACTCTCTGTTTTAATGAGGGTACTGTGCATAGAACTTATGATAATTTAAACCAGAAGGTATTGTTGTTGGGAATAAGAGCACAGAAAGAGTAGGTTTTATAACAACACAGACACCAGTGAAGGTGAGTCTAAAATACCTGTGTGAACTAGATGTCTTTGAGAATTTTAAACTATGCATTTTGAACATGTACAACCCACCTTTCCCCCAATTCCTCCCAGACCTATACCTCTTCTCTACCTACAACTTTCTTCTTTGTTTAAATTTTATATTCTTTTTTTACACTACATAATAAAATTAATATTTTTGATGCCTTGAGTGACTGAAATTGCCTTTTTAAATTTAAATTTGAAACAAACTTGTTTTACTTGTCAATCCCAGTTCCCTCTCCCTTCCCTCCTCCCTGATCCCCCTCATAACCCCTTTTCTCATCCCCAAGGAGAGTGAGTTCTTCCATGGGGGATCTTGAAAGTCTGTCACATTGTTTGGAGCAGGATCTAGGCCCTCCCCCAAGTATCTCATCTGAGAGAGTATCTATGAGAGAGTATATTCCCTCTATGTGAAATGGGCTCCCAAAGTCCATTTGTATACTAGGAATAAATACTGATCCATTACCAGAGGCCTCATAGAGTGCCGAGGGCTCCTAACTGACACCCACGTTCAGTGAGTCTGGGTTGGTCCTATGCTGGTTTCCCAGCTATCAGTCTGGGGTCCATGGGCCCCTCCTTGTTCATGTTAGTAGTTTCTGTGGGTTTCTCCAGCCTTGTTTTGACCCCTTTGCTCATCACTCCTCCCTCTCTGCAACTGGACTCCAGGAGTTATGCCTCAAACTTAAATTTTATATCCTTAAAAACATATGAAATAGTCTATACATTCTTGGATTTGGGGGGGGTATCTTTCACTGGAGCATAGATGACCTTCTAAGACTGACACATTTATGAAGACTTACACTCTTTTCCTCTAATCAGTTGCTAATAATTCCTTAGCTAAGAGGGGGTTTCATGCCCACTTCCCCTCTCTTTATTGACACTTTGTCAGTGTTCTGTTTGTGCAGATTTTATGCTTGCTGTCACAAATGCTATGAGTTCATGTTCAGCTGCCTTGATATGTTCAGAAAGCACTGTTTTCTTGTAATTATTGATCACCTTTATTCTTACAATCTTTTTTTCAGTGATCCCTGGGCCTTGTGAAGATGTCTGATTTGGAACTAAACATTCATAGTCATTTTCTGCAACTTGATTAGTTGTAGATCTTCATATTTATTGTCAACTACTACAAAAAAAGAAGCTTTTTGATAGGAGTTGAAAGATGCTAATGTATGCATATAGAATAAGTCATTATGAGTCATTTTAATACATTGTCTGCTTAACTGAGTAATAATACCTGGTTATCACCTAAGGTCTATAACCTATGAGCCACAGTTTTTTTGCCTGGTAATAGTGTTGAAAATAGGATTCAGCTCACACCCAATGAGAAAATGGTTGGTTAATCCCTTGATAATTATGCCATTATTGATTTTTGGGGCATGTCTTATTGAACTGTTTTTTATTATAACACACACAAATCCAGGTGGTTAAGATTGATGATTACTTTTTTCCACCTGTAGTATGCATATCATCACTTAAAACTATGGAATCTATCCAGTAGGGATGTTGTTTCCAAGTCAATATCATTTGGTTTCTCTAGGTTCTATGACTTATATAGTGATATCTTAAGAAACAAGCTCTCCCCATCAAGTTCTGGTCGGTAACCAAGTGTATTTAAAATAGATTTTTATGTAGTGGGAGGCTATGGGACCTCAGTTGCCAAGACTAAAGAAGTAACCTGTTCCTAGCAGTGGCATTTTATTTGTTACATTGTGATGACTATTAGGGGTATCTGTATGTGCCTACCCCTGCCAGCAAGCCTGAGGGACCCTTGCACAGGCTTAAACAGAACCTCTCGCTCAATGCCTGAGACTTTATTGCTGCTTAATAATGCGGTCTTTTGTTTGGTCCCAACTTACCTGGGACTTTTATTGCTCCTTACCTGAGACCTTATTGCCTCTTTACTGAGGGCCTTAAATTTGGTCCCAACTTACCTTGGGAACTTGTCAGCGCTGCCCTGACTGCAAGAAGTTCTGATCTGAAAATTTCCCCTTACGGGCCACCATTTGTACATGCCTACCCCTGCCAGCAAGAAAGACGCAACTCCGGGAAGATCTTCTTTATGCAGTTTTAATCAGGATCCTTGAAACATGTTCTTCTGATCTGCGAGAGCCCAAGGGACCCTTGCACAGGATTAAATACCCTTGCGCTAACCAACCCCAGTGAGTTACGTGGACCCTGCAGATAGGCGACTCTAATGCGGAAGCAGACAGGCTGAACAGACTTAACCAAATAAGGGCGTGTTTATGCCAGAGAGTACTCACCCTTGGGGAGGTGGAAGGCAGAAGCCAGTGCCATCTTTAAGGTGTGGCACTTCGCGGCTCTCTCCAGGTATCATTTGTCCCATTATAGCTTTCCCCACACCAAGTAGAGTCTCTTTTCCAAAAGGCAATAATGAATGAAGGCATAGGCTAGTGATAGAGTGGATGCTCAGTATTACCAGGCACTAATGTGATCATTCCCTAACACACACACACACACACCAGAGAGAGAGAGAGAGAGAGAGAGAGAGAGAGAGAGAGAGAGAGAGAGAGACAGGCAGGCAGACAGACAGACAGGCAGAGGCAGAGAGACAAAGAGAGAGAAAGAGAGAGAAATAAAAAAGTATGGGGAGAGTAATAAGTACTATTTCTAAATTATCAAACAAACTACAGGATAGTGTATGTCAAATCCATCAAGGAGAATTTCTATTAAATAAGATCCCAGAATAGTTAGCATGGTATGTACTCACTCATATATGGATTTTAGACCTAGAGCAAAGGATCACCAGCCTATAATTCTCACCACCAGAGGAACTAAGATACAAGGTGTATTCTAAAAGGTTCATATATGGTCCCTCACAAAAGGGGGAAGGGACAAGTTCCCCAGAGCACATGGGAAATGAAGGGGGGCAGTGAATGGAGAGAGAACTAGGAGAAAGAGAAGGGGAGGAAAACACATGCGACTAGGAAGTTAGATACAAACCAAACAGAAATAGGTTATGGAGTCAAGTGGAGATGCAATTAAGAGTGATTTCTTTAATTGGCTACTAATGTTCAAGGAAAAGCTTTTTTGTTTTTGTTTTTTTGTGTGTGTGTGTGTATGTGTGTGTGTGTGTTTGTGTTTGTTTTTGTTTTGTATTGTTTTTCTTTATGGACAACTGAAAACTACTGGAATTGGATGAGCATGCTTAGGCAAGAAGTACTCTTCTGGTTGAGGATTTCTAGCCATGCTTATAATAATGCCAGTGTCCAGTGATTCTCTTGTTAGGTTCCTAAAACAGCAATCTTAGTTGTTGTTTGTCCTTGACTTTTCTCAAGGATGCCTATATAGTAAAAAGTCTTACAGAATACACAGTATATCTGTACTCTCTAGGAATACTTGATGCCTATCAAGAGATAGGCTTCACATCTTCAGGAAATTTGGTTCCACAGATTTTGCAAAGGAAAATTTCATCCCCTTTTATGGACATTACTGTGGGATCAAAGTCCTGACTGAACAGTGACCTTTTTTCTGCCACCATTACTGACAACACAAAAAGAATGCTTAGGTTAGAACTAAAGAAAATCCTCAGATTATTTCCATTTCTTCAAAACAGACTTTTTACAATAATGCCACTGAATAAAATCCAGGTCAAATTGTTACTCTGAAGAGAAAGGGATTACTGTTTAATGTATGTTTTCAAACAGATTCCATCAATTCCATGCGAAGTATATACTAGTGGCATAAATTATGAAAATGGAACTGCACTCTGACAAGCTTTCAGGGTAATATTTGTTCTTTCTACATTTGAGCACATCGCTTAAAGTGCAGATTTTCTGACTATGTTCACTCTGCAAACACATACATAGTAAGCACTGCATTGCTGTTTTTTTTATGGTAGCGTACCCATGTGATACAAACACATGATTTGCATAAAACACCCTAGGATACATAACTTTTGAATGATGGAGACTCTGTGAATTAATCATAATTCTTAACAGAAACAATGCAATTTAAAATGAAATATAATAAGCTACTTCCAAAGCATCTACGAGTCCATAGCTATGATTTGAGGGGAAAACTGACCAGGTGAATTGAGTAAGAATGGCTTTTACTGAAGTCTTTATGTCAGCTGAGAGACTCACTGGATAGTCATCTTAAATCTAGCCACATAAGTTAGATCATCTTGATATCATTAAATAGATTGAGATAGATTAGTGATGATTAGCTAAAATGATAATAGACGCCTAGGTTCAAAGTTAAGATAGATAAGGTCATGATGACCTTCATTTAAATTCTCAACAAAAACAAAATTAAAAAATAGAGCAAAAAGAAGAGACATGAAATGAGTATAAATACATATATAGCTCAATAGAATAATATAACAATGGAAAATGATTGGAGTAATAGAGATCAGATCAGATATTATTAAGGGAAACTAGTAAAAATTAAGAGATATTTGTATTTTTATGTTTAATGAGACAATCATGAAGCAGGGCTTTTAGCATGTTAGAAAAAGAGCAAGGAAGAATCGATAAATATTTCATATTAACAGTAGAAGAAACATTTTAAAATTGTATTATGCTCCAAATTCCCTAGATATAACCCATACCAAGAGAATATATTCTTAATTATAAGCAAACCTTCAGATAAATTATTGACTAAAGGATGTGAGCATCTCCTCCAATGGGAAGATGGAGCTTAGCAACATATATATATATATCTATACATATATATGTATAGACATGTATATATACATGTATATGTATATATGTATAGATAGATAGATAGATAGATAGATAGATAGATAGATAGATAGATAGATATGAAATACAGGGTCAAACAAACAAAAAATCATTAACAAAACAACAACAATATTTCCTAGAAAAAAAAATCACCTGAATATTTTATAGTCTCCCATTGTTATTTTAAACATGCTATCATATCAGTGAGTAGAAATTTTCCTATAAAACATATCAAAATCTTTAGAATGTTCACAGTCCTTTAAAAATTACAAAATAACACCTTTCAAGTGAATTGATCAATATAAGCAATATTTAAATACACACTTAAAGGAAACCAAAGTTGAAAATTATTCCAGAGGCAAGAATGGTACCAAAAGTGTAGTAGTTACACAGACACCTCTTTTCAAAATTGTTAACTTCAGTCCACAGGATGCAGATAAAAGGAAAACCTAATGGTAACATAGTCAGGACCATCCACTCTGCTTCACCTGTTAGTGTCAACCAGTTCATTTACCAAGAAATGTGCATGTTAAGAAGGTAAAATGCAGACCACACTGGATTGAAGAGATTAAAGAGAATAACAAAGTGATCAAGTTCTGCTTATATGGATATACCTCACAGGTTTAACTTGTGATTTAGCAAGTTCAATAAACGCACTGAACATTCCAATCCATTTCTTTCCACCTTTTCTATCCATTTAATCATCTTTCTAGCAGATAGCAATAGTATGAGTACTGAGATATCTTCACCAGTCTAGAACCTGACATAGTGCACCTACTACTTACACAAACAACTAAAACCTCTAACTCCAGAAAAGGGTTACAGCTTGTTGAGTCATTGGCCAAAGAGATCCCACAGACTCCCCCAAATATCAGTGTATTGTTAAGGCTGACTATTACTCTTCAAAGCCTGAAGATAACACTTTATTACTGAAGACCACACACTGAAAAATAGCTGGCCAATACAAAATGACTCCCAATTTTTGTACACTTTTGTTTTGTTTCAGCATTTTTTTGTTTTGTTTTTGTTTTTGTTTTTTTTTTGGTTTTTTATTTTTTTTTTTTGTCTTACTGGGTTTTTTTTGTTTTGTTTGATTTTCATTTTTTAATTTTATTTTTGAGCTTACAATACAGATACAATATTCTCCATTCCTTTTCTTCCCTCAAAACCTGTTATATACTTCTCCTTGAAATCCATTGCCCCCTTTTCTATGTGTTCATATTCATATGTGTACACATACATATTTCTACTAAGTCAATAGAATATTAATTGCATACATACTTTTTTCTTTGTTTAAGATACATGTGAAAGAATGAAAAAAGGAAGTTTTAGGAGTAGGTGGTTAGGGAGTGTTGTGGCTGAGTTGGGAGAGCAGAAAGAATATGATCAAACTGTATAAAATTATAAATAAAAATCTGCATACTGCATAGCAATATCAAATGTAATCAAAGGTGTGTGTTCATGTGTGTGGTGTGGGCTACAAGGGTGCTGCTTGAAATCAAGTAGTGAACATATGAAGAAAAGTTGAGGGGATTTAGCAAGAACATGTTAGATGATATTATAATTAATAATATAGAAAAACAATATAGTATTCCACCTATTCTTATCACATCTTTCTCTAACCATTGTGTTATGTTTTCTATAGTTTTCAATTTTTACAAAATAATCCTTATTTTTCATTTTGATATTATGTATCTGTAGCATGCATGTTTTCTGCCAGCCTGCCCGCCACCGGTCTGGGCCCATAGCCTTGCCAGCCCCAAATAACACACTGAAACTCTGTATTTGATACAATCCTGTTGGCCAGTTACCATTATTGTTTACGGACTAGCTATGTCTTAATTATTAACCCATTTCTACTTATCTAAGTATTTCCACGTGGTCATCTTTTCGGGGAGCGGCAGGCCCGGCATCTTGCTTCCTCTAGCTCCACATGCTGACTCCTCCTAACTACTTCTCTTTCCTCCTTGTTTCCTAGCCCCACCTATCTTGCTTTCTCATTGGCCCAACAGTGCTTTATTAATTAACTAGTATGAGAAACATATTTATAGAATAACATCTCCCATCATGTATCCAGCAAAACAAATGAGATAGTAGAAGTGAGAAAGCTCTAAAATTCTGCTACATATATGTATTTCAGAATAGGGACTACAGCATAATTATAGCCAATATGGATTTCTTACTTACACATTTGTTTAAAAGTTGTTCTCAAAGTTAACTTTGTATCCTGCCACTTTGCTGAAGTGAACGGGGAGGAAGGAAGACGTCCGCCGCGGCTCCCCGATAAGATGACCACGTGGAAATACTTAGATAAGTAGAAATGGGTTAATAATTAAGGCAGAGCTAGCCCATAAACAATAATGGTAACTGGCCAATAGGATTGTATCAAATACAGAGTCTCTGAGTGTTATTTGGGGCTGGCACGGCTGTGGGCCCAGACTGGCAGGCTGGCGGGCTGGTGGAAACATACACGCTACACTGAAGGTGTTTATCAGCTGTAGGAGTTCCTTGATAGAGCTTTTCAGGTCACTTATGTAAACTATCATATCATCTCCAAATAGAGAGTTTGATTTCTTCCTTTCCAATTTGGATCCCCGAGATCTCCTTTTGTTTTCTTATTGCTCTAGCTAGAACTTCAAGTACAATATTGAAGAGATATAGAAAGAATGGCTGACTTTAGAGGAATCACATTGAGTTTCTCTTCATTTAGTTTTATGTTGGCTGTTGGTTTGCTGTGTATTACTCTTACTATGTTTAGGTATGTTCCTGTTATCTCAATATTTCTAATACCTTAGTCTTGAAGGGGTGTTGGATTCTGTCTACGGCTTTTTCATAATACAGTGAAATGATCATGTGGTTTTTCTTTTTCCTTTTGTTTATATTGTGGATTACATTGGTGGATTTTTGTATATTGAACCACCCCTGCATCCCTAGTATGAAGCCTACTTCGTCATGGTGGATGATTTCTCTGATGCAGTAGAGAAGATGGTATAATGTTGTGAGTTAGCTCAAGATGATTTTCAAGTGGATGACTAATGAGAGTGTTTAAGTATCTCTCCCAATGATAATTATATAAGGGGCATTAAATAGGCAAACTTAATCTCAATGGTGTTAGTAGTATTTCTAAAATTACCCCTCATACATGTTACTGAAGAAGGCACAGATATTAACTTTCCATTTTTTAGGTGAGAAACTGTATATCTAGACAGACTTTTTGATTTGTCAGAGGTCCACAAATCAGCTTTGTTCAACCCAAATTTTCTCATTCAAGTAGAATGTATTGCCCCCCTCAAATTAAAAGTTAAGACTAATAATCCTAGAAAACACCAGCTGCCTTATGTTAAGTAAATACATATATCATAACATCATCTGTTTTCTTCTGTAAACCTTTAACAATTTACATAATTTTAAGCTTTTAAATATTCTCACTATGCTTAAAACAGAAATGTAAAAAATGTTGATTTTATTTTTAATGGAGCTCTAACATTTCAATTTATCTAATAAGTATGAAGAATTATACTAATGCATGCAATGAAAATTCCTTTTTCCAAATAGGTCCATTACTTCAGCAAATTGTTTTTATTATCAAGAACTTCATTTCATATATTTGGTATATGTGAGTTCTTTGCCGCATCCTCCTTCATAATATTGTTCTACTACTTATATTACAAAAATGCTTTGCCCTATACATAGCTCACTATATTAAAAAAAATAAATGGAAGGAAATTATCCTTGAAGTCTAGCATTCTTTCTGCTTTGTTAAATTTACAAAACATATCAAGATTGAAATGCATATTCAAAGCTTTGACAATTAAGCCAGGACTATAAAGTTAGTAGACTTGGGTTCAACAATTCTAATACATTGTTATAGTTATCTTTATAATCCATTTTACTGGGTTAAGAATCACTGTGGGTAGAGGCAGGATTTCTGGAAAGAAAAAAGAAGAAGAGGAGAATCTAAGTGCACAGGAGATACCAGGAGACATGAAGACGAATGAGGAGGTACAAGACGGAAGAGAGATAATGCAATGTGATAGAATGTACATAAATATAAATGGGTTAATTTAAGTTATGAGAGGTAATTAGGAACAATCCTAAGCCACAGGCTCAGCTTTTATCATCATCATAATAATGATGGTAATGATAATAATAATAAAAGAATCAATGTAGAGAAACTAGGTAGATGGCTCAGCTGTTACGAGCACTGGCTGCTCCTCCAGATGACCTGGGTTTGATTCCCAGCACCCACATGGCTATAACTCAGTCCGAGGGGATCAGATACCCTTTCTTACCCCTAACGGCACAAAGCATACATGTGGTACACAGATACACATGCTGTGAAAGCTCCCATACAGACAAAATAAAAAAGAATCACAGTGGAACACTGGATATATACACAAGAGCATTTCTATGACTGTAATAGAAAAAGTGGAAGGCTTGCCCTTAATTTAGGCAGCACTGTTCCATGGTGTGAGGTTTCAAATAGAATAAAAATGATAAAATTACCTTGTAACTGCCATGAATCTCTCTCCTTCCAGAATTTGGATGCAATGTGAACAGGAACATTGTCCTGATTGCCATGCCTTCATCTCCATGATGGATTGTGTCCTCAAACTGAGAGACACACCAAACCCACTTCCCTTCAGTTGCTTCTGTCAAGAATTTTGCAGTAGCAACAAAAAGCAATACATGCCTAGTTTGGGAAAATGGAAATTGATGTTTTATGTACTGTTTTACATATTTGTGATTAATTTAATGATATTTTTATTTGTTCTCTTTCTTTGTTTCTTATAAGGCCACAACTAAACTGTTTTTTTTTTCAGTCTTTCTAAAAATTAACCCCATTTTATTTTGTTGTTGTTGTGTTTAGTTTGAATGATAGGTGTTCACAAACTTTCAGTGTATTTTTATTAGGCACTTCCCTTTATTTTTTTTCATTTTTTTGTTTAATTTAAATTTGAAAGAGGCTTGTTTTACATGTGAATCTCAGTTCCTTCTCCCTCCACTCCTCCCTTGAGCATCCCTCAATCTCTATCCCATTGCCTTTCTGCTCCCCAGGAAGGGTGAGGCCTTCCATGGGGGATCTTCAAAGTCTGTTATATCATTTGGAGCAGGGACTAGGCCTTCCCCCATGTGTCTAGGCTGAGAAAGTATCCATCTATGTGGAATGGACTCTCAAAGTCCATTCCCAATGGGGATAAACACTGATCCATAACCAGAGGCCCCATAGACTGCCCAGTAATCCTAAATAACACCCACATTCAGGGGGTCTAGGTGGGTCCTATGCTGGTTTCCCAGCTATCAGTCTGGAGTCCATGAGCTCCCTCCTGTTCAGGTCAGCTATTTCTGTGGGTTTCTCCAGCATGGTCTTGACCCTTTTGCTCATCACTCCTCCCTCTCTGAAACTAGATTCCAGGAGTTTGGTTCAGTGTTTACCTGAGGCACTTACCTTTTTTTATTTCTATATACACTGTTCAAATTCAGTGCTAATAAAATAAAATTACAAAATAATTGTAGAAAAAAAATATGAAGAAATTCAATTAAGATAATTCTTTTATATTCAAGCCAATATATCTAATTGTGTATTTTCATATAGAATTTGTAGAAAAACAAGTGAGGGAGAAAATTTGATTGATATTTTCATACAGATCAATAGTCATTGCTGTTTTGTTGGGAATTTTATTGTTCTCTCGTTCTGCAGTTGATCTCAAAGCCATTCTAAACTCTCCTAATTAAATTAATATGTACTATTTTTATCAAAGGCTATGGTTTAATTTTAATTCCCATAATAGTCTTCTGTTGTCTCAGGTAGTCATTGCCTTTCCTTTTTATCCTGAGTTAGTTCCATTTTGAGGACAGAAGTAAGCCCAGTTTTATATTAGCTCATATCAAGTGCATGAACATCCTCTCTGTAATCCAGTGTGAACGGTGTGTAAAACAACATGCAGTATCAGTCATACAGCTACAGGTGTTTTTCTCTTAGCAAACACAAAGTATAACGAATTAGATACTTTTTGTAGGACTATTTTCATATGTGTACCTGTGTATGTAGACATGTCTTTATGTATGTTCACAAATGTTAGAAGATGTGTATGGACATGTATGTGCACGTATGGAGGCCAGAGATTGATGTCTAATGTCTTCTTCAATTGCTCTCCTCCTTATTCAATAAGACAGTGTCTTTCAATTGAATTCAGGTATTGGCAATTGGGCCAGTCTTGCTAGCCAGCTTTGCTGTATGGATTTTCTGTCTCTGCCTTCCAAGTGCTTAGATGACATGTGGGTTGCTATACCCCAACAGCATGCATGTGAAGTTTGCCAATCCACACTCAGTTCTGACACTTGTGCAAAAATAATGTATCTATTAAGCCATCTTCGAAACTCAAAATGACAATTTTATGGAAAAACAACAACAACAAACAAATTTACAAATAATAATTGTGCTTTTCAGAGTTACCTGGTAAAACAGGGAAACAAAATACTAAATTTTTAATTTAATTATCTTAATGCTAAAGAATAATCACTGATATCTGTCATATTGTTTTCAGAATAGTCTTACCCAGAGTTATTTTATTACCCAACCAAGGAGATCATGAATCTCAAATTCTCAAAAGGTCTGGATTTCTAGGACCCAATTTTTCTCAGCTACTTTAAGGAAGCAAAATGAAACAGAATTTCATTTAGTGAAAGAAGACACAAGTAGAAAGAAAATGTCCAAAGCTATTTGTTTGAGAGTAGATGTCAAGACTGAGTTCAATGCATACTTAAATAGTAGAATTAGCCATGATTTCTGAGGCACTAGAACCCTGGGTAAGGAATCTTTTATAACTTGTCAGATGTTCCTTCAGGCAGGTAAGCATCTATTACAAATGTTGGCAGAGTTGAGGCATTTTGTGGACTGTAAACCTTTAAATGTCAAGGATGCTATATGCCTGGCTCATCTTCAGAAATAGCTAAAATGTCACTTCTTCTTTGCGGCTACTGTGGCAGATCCCAATACCAGAATCAATTTCTTATTTTCTAGTGTCCATAGCATTTTATGTGTGTCAATAGACTTGGCCCTGATTCTTTATATTGTGGCTAAATATTTGTTTTCTATACCAATAGAATTTCTTAAAGGACAAAATCATCCCATAGTCATATTGTTATTATATGTCCTTGTGTGGTTGGAATTGAATGGGAACTTAATATATGTGTGTTAAAGTACCTTAACCTTCTTGTCACACACAAGTTTGTAGCAAGGTTTAAGTAGACTAGAACAGAAGTAATTGAAAGCACTGAAATATATTTAACTAAAATGAGTATGTGACATTAGATTATGGGTACTAAAAGATGAAAATATTAATAAAGACAACAGAATCTGTTATAGTCAAAGCAGATCAGTTGTGTCTGATGCTGAGAGGTATTTTATGTTGCTGTTGAAGGTTCCCTATTATATCTTGGGAAACAAGCTAATGCAGCAAATACAAATTTTCATTTCCCCACTTAGAGATAATAATTTAACCGTGGGAACACACATACCAAAGCAGAAAGGTGATTTGTATACTAAACAGAAGGTTTTTAAGCAGTCCATATTTATAAAATGAGAGAAAGAAAGAAACTGTTGACTAGGTAAAGGAGGAACCTGAGAAGTGAGAATATAGAATAATGCTGGATTATGAACATGTAGATAAGAGCTGCAAGAAAGTGTAAGATCAAAGTATTCACTACCTGAGGGAGTATGTTTGGATCTCTGATGTTGGCAGGGAACAAAGTGAATTTGCTATGCTCTGTTGAGTGGAGATAAACATGAGCAGAGACATAAAGAAATGACTGAGCTGGGGGATTATTATCTTGAAAAGATATATAAACACCATAAAGAACATGTTGTACAAATACCATCAAGTGAGTTGGCAGCAAAAGCTCACAAAAAGCATTTGCATCATTTGGAGAAAGAGGAGTCTCAGTTAAAGGAAATCATACAGGAAGAGCTGTTTAGAGGTTAGACACAACTGTGTACTCAAGGCAGCACGGAGTAAGGAATTGGTGAATTCCAGGGAACTGAGCTATATGAGCTAATTAATGGGATTTAATTCACTGGGATCGCACTTTGTTCTTATTTTGAACCATTTAAAGAAATAGCAAATTGATTTAGAAGATAACAGTCAATATTTACTGAGAAAATAGTAACAAGAATCACTTAATATAGACAATTTTATTTTACTTTTAACTATTTTAAGAAATAGCTATTATATTATAAAAATGATAAACTTAATTTAAAGTTTGTACCATTAAGTAAAAAGATCAAACACAAATTCAGGCACTCTGACTCCACAAATCTTAATTATGTTTTCTCTAATTTATCCCAGGCTGGCCTGGGACTCGTTATAATAGAGGGTGACTTTGAATTCCTGATACTCCTGCTTTTATTTCTTTTTTGTTTGTTTGTTTAATTTAGACACAATCTAACTTTACATATCAATCCCAGTTCCCTCTCCCTCCCATTTTCCCATGTTCCCCACTAAACCCCACTCCCACCCCTCATCCATTCCCCAGGGTGGGTAAGGACTTCCATAGGAGATCATCAAAATCTGTCACAGCATTTGGGGGGGGGGGCTAGGCCTCCTCCATATATCTGGGCTGAGAGAGTATCTGAGTTTTAAAAAATCATTAGAACACCACTGAAATTATGACCATATAATTATACCCCACTGTCTTAAAATGATATATATTCAATAGTCTTTCCAACAGAGCATAGAGTCTGCATGAATATTGTCTATGCATAAAACATTATTTATTGTGCATCTTTCCTATCAAGTACCCTACAGGACAGGGTCAGAATTCATCTGTTTAACCAAGTGTTTGTCTAGTCACACTAGAAACAGAAAAAGGAAGGGAAACAACTAGTCAGGCTTAGCAAAGTCTACGTAATAGATGTTGAGATATGTTGCCAATATTGTCCCTTCAGAATTAAGAAGCTAGTCTTTCTAGCCATCAGCTACTGTCTTTAGTCACCTGCTTTCCCTTGAAGCCCCATTGGGAAAATATTTTGCAGTCTTCTTAATGAAACTGTCTTGCCACAGCATGTGCCTGCTCCTCAGCATCTGTATCAATGACTGCCTTATAAAGAAGCACAGGTGCTCAGCAATGACTTTTAAAAATGATTTCTACAAGCACAGGCAACAGAAGAAAAAAGAGAAAAGTGGTATTACTTACAGCTGAAAGCCTCAACATAGCAAAGAAAAACGGATAAATATAAAGAAGTCAATTAGCTGATAAATAAGAATATCCTAATATATTTGCAAACCATACATCTAATAAAACTAGTGTCCAAAATACATAAGAATTAAAATAAAAATCTAAATTGTAAATAAATGAATGATTTGATCTAAAATGAACAAAAAACATCTGGCTGAAGATTTCTTAAGAGGTATGTACATGGCACATGACAGATGAAGAAAATTTCCATCACTAATCATGAGGATGGTGTAAATGAAAATCAGAATAAGATACCATTCACCACCATTCACCTCATTAAGAGAAATAACATGAAGTCAGGTGTTGAGGAGTGGGGATGACCTGGGAAGAGTTGGGGGAAGGGAAGGGACGATAAAATATATTACGTGAAAATAATTTAATAAAAAATTAAAAATGAATGAGTATTATCAAAAAGATAGAGGTGAAGTACATGTGAGGATGTGGCATGGAGGGAGTCCCTCTGCTTTGTGGATACATTTTTTTTTCTTGGCTTTTGAGACAGGGTTTCTCGGTGTAACCACCCTGGCTATATTGGAACTCATTCTACCAACCAGGTTGGGCTGAAATTCATAGAGATTTGCCTGCCTCTGCCTCTCAAGTGCTGGGATTAAAGACACATGCCACCAATGCTTGGCATTGGAGCAAACTTTAATTTATTAATCATTACAAAATATAATATGGCACTGCCCCCTGAATTAAAAGTGTAACTATTATATGATGCAGCAATCATAAAAACTATAGAGAATATAATGGTCACTGGTAAAAATTGTGGTTTGTTATGTATGGGGAAGCTGCTGAGATGTTTGTCAAAGACATATAAAATATTATAATCACAAGCAGTCATATCAAGGGATCTATTGCATGCCATGGCAATATTATATTACATATAAATCCCAGTTCCCTTTCTCATCCTCCCACCTTCTCATGGCCCCCACAACTCCCCACCCCATCCCCCTTCTTCTCCCCATGGAGGGTGAGGCCTTCCATGGGTGAATCTTCAAAGTCTATCCCATCATTTGGGGTAGGGCCTAGGCCCTCCTCCATGTGTCTAGGCTGAGAGAGTATACCTTTATGGGGAATGGGTTCCCAAAGTCCATTCATACACTAGAGATAAATAGTATTTCCACTACTAGAGGCCCCATAGACTGTCCAGGCCTCCTAACTGACACCCACATTCAGGGGGCCTGGTTCAGACCTGTGCTGGTTTCCCAGATGTCAGTCTGGGATCTATGAGCTCCCCCTTGTCCAATACAGCTATTTCTGTGGTTTTCCACAGCCTGGTCATCACTCCTCACTCTCTACAACTGGATTCCAGGAGTTCAGCTGTAGAGCATTCTAGTAATTTGTTAACAAAATACATTCCAGGTGTCCTTACCACATAAGAACAGTAATGATGAAAGTCAATGAATATATTACCTTTGACTGGGTGTATGCATAGAAAAATATCATACTGGAGGCTGGGGAAGTGGCTCATCAGGTAAAGAGATTTCTGTGTAAGCATGAGAACTCAAAATGTATCTCAAGCATATAAATGTCAGGTGGGAGTGCCAGCCTTCCTGTAATCCCACCACTCAGGAATGCAGGAAGAAAATCCCTAGAGCAAGTTGATTCATCAGAATTGGGAAATGTCTTGATTGGTGGGTGCATTTCGGGGTCAGGTAGCAACTTGGTGCAAGGAAAACTCCCACAAAGCTGCAAGTATGACCTCAACTAAGAGTCCTAGCAATAGTGAATAGGTAGCCTGAAGTGGCCATCTCCTGTAATCAGATTGGTGAGTATCCCAATTGTCATCAGAGAGCCTTCATCCAGTAACTGATGGAAACAGATGCAAAGACCCACAGTCAAACACGAGGCCAAGCTCAGGGGTGCCTGTTGATGAGAAGAAGGAAGGATTGTCCAAGCCAGAGGAGAGTTAAGATCATCACAAGGGAACCCTCAAAGGCAACTAAATTGGTCTCATAGGTGCTCACATACACTGAACCAGTAGCTAAGGAGCCTGAATGGGGCTGACTTAGGCCCTGCACATACATGAGACAGTTGTATAGCTTGGTCTACTTATGCTACTCCTAGCAGTGGAAATGGTACCTGTCTCTGATGCTTTGGCAACCTTTTAGGAACCTATTTCTCATACTGGCTGCCTTACCAAGACTTAGTACAAGCATAGGAGCTTAGTCTTAGCTCTATTTGATATGACATGACTTGTTGACACCCATGGCAGGCCTCCCTTTTGTAAACAGAAACAGAGGAGGAGTAGATTAGGGGGAGGGGACAGATTGGGGCAGTGGAGTAGAAGGAATGAGAGGGGAAAAGGAAACTGAGGTTGGGATATAAAATAAATTAATACATTTAATTTATGAAAATAAAAACTATGTATTGTAGTGCACATTGAAATCCTGGTGCTAAAAGGGGAGAGACAGGTAAATCCTTAGTGCTTGCTGGTCAACCAGTATGGCATCTTTTTTGAGTTCCAGATCACGTAAAGACTGTCTCAACAATAACAAAAACTGACAACAACAACAAAAAAACAGAAACAAAAAAAAAATGGTGGATGACACCTGAAGAATAACATCAGAGTTTACCTCTGGCCTCCACACACATGTACATATTTGTACCCATGTATAATCATGCAGACAGTGAGTTATGATCCCAATTATCTGTTTGAGATTCCCTTGAAACTGATGAGTCTTTTTTTAGAAGGTTTTAATTATGAGCATTTAGCTACTCATCCAGTAAAGAAACTTGAGGACAAAACTGACACAAAAGCAGCAGATATATACAGCAAGGCTTGGTTTTGCATAGGAGGACCATATAAAATGCAACTTCGTGTCCTAAAAGCCTAATAGCACACATAGAATCTGTAGATGTTCCATAAATGCTTGTCAAAACTGAACTCTTTATTCTAAGGATAACAGTGTAACTAAGAAGTGAGTCATATTAAATATAATGACCTTGCATGCATAAAAATCAGTAGTTAAAAAGTTCCTCACATAAATACTGATCACTTTTTATAACTATGACCACTATTTTAGTGCCCTTATTTATACCAGGAGTCATGTATGCCCTTCACATTGCTTAAAAATTTCTAAGTGTATTTTTCACTAAAATATGACTTTTCAATAAAGCAAAAATATTTTTAATGAATTTATCATTCAATTCATAAAACAGTTTTATTACTTTAAGCTTCAGAGCATTCATAGGGAAAACAAACACCCATTAAAATCACATCTGCAATAAACAAGTAGGTATAATTAAGTCAGCTGATGGACAGATTTGAAGTAGAGGCAAGCCAGTGGAAACCAGTGACTGGTGATCAAAATGGGTTCTTCCTAAAGAACTATGTGGAATGCACATAGATTTTCTGTGATGCCCAATTCTCTCTGATCTCATATTTCTGTATATTATTTACTCCTCATGTCTCCTTTAAATGCCTTCTTTTTAATCCCTTCCTTATACCACAATATCCGTCCAAGTTAGCTTTATGTAAAGAAGAACAAATGTCAATTCTGTTATGACAGTGTGATATGTTTCTCTGCCTTTACTATTCTGAGCAATATGGAATGTAAAAAGTGATATACAAAGAAGACCACTTCATTTTAGGTGAGTTGTGAGATTTCTAGAATATCTCAAATCATGCCTTTTGCTGCCATCAATTCTAGTCTTCTTTCAATTCACTCTTTAGCATAAGTCATGACAGCCTATAAATATAATGCCACCCACCCATTCCTAGGATACCTTCAAGCCTGTGTGTGGTAAATAAGTTTGAAAATGACTGCAACATTGAGACTGATACTTATTGATTCTTAATATATTTAAGGGTATTGGAAGTGCTTTATATGACTTACGTAAATGTAATAAAGTCCCCCAGAGTAGATATATTACTATCTCCATTTCAGGAAAAACTAGGATGTAGAAAAATTAAATCATTTACATAGGAAGGAATTAAATTTAAAAAATAAACTGTAGAGTTTCATCAGATTCTAGGATTTGTAAGACCTCACAAGTAAAATATCATTTCTCATACATTCCAATAACTATTGGAATTATAGGAATGTCTAGAAGTTTTATATTGATAAATTAATATATGTAAGTAAAGCAAGTGTTTTTTTTCTAAAGAAATTGCCAACAACAATACAAAAGTAAATTGGTTAAATGGTACAAAATGAAAATGGTTAGTTTTTCTTATAAGTGCTAATAGCAGACATTTATGGGAGAGTATATTATCTTTCTTACATTGCATCAAGCTACCCAGGCTGAAAGTGTGCGTGCCAAATGATTTTATTCTATCAATTATGTTTCCCCTAATATTTTTACAATAAAATGTGATAGTATCTTTTTTTCTCATATAAGATAAACAAAGCCAGCTGAAAACACTGAGACATGATTACTCTTACCTTGGAGTAATGCATTTCGATTTGCTATGGGCGGGAGGTCTCTTTGTGCTCAGACCTTCTCACACTGAGTTGAAATTATATCCTTTCCCTTTGGAGATTATGAAAAATGAATATCTGATCAAATAAACTGAGATAACCTGTCAGATATAATAGCCTCCTTCTAAAGTAACATGACAACCACCCACACAAAATGCAAGCTAGGGTAACTCACAGCCCAGTCTGAGCTCCTACAAAAGATCACATAACACCCATCTAATAGACTTATTTTTTAAAAGCAGGCAAAAAAAAATCTTGCTAATAACAGTCTGACTCTGACATCCATAAATTTTATCCTACAGTGTTAGTAAAATATCAGTCATCCCATTTATTTCCTGGTTGTTAAAGAGTGACAGACCACAGATTTGAGGTACTGTTTGTATTTTCAGCATCCTTGCCAAATGAAAATAAAAATGAAATGTCACTATATTTGTAAATTATAGCTATTTTTTACTCTTCTGGTGCTGAAGGAGATAGGCAATTGGTATGTAATATCAATTTAAAATATTTAGCACTTATATTTGGGTATTTCCTTTGGCTAGTTTTACAAATTAAAAATATTATTAGGCAGTATACTCTAGTTCTGTAATGATACTAAGAAAGAGATTCAAGCAATGACAGTTGTGCTGGAGAGGATATGGAGAAAGGAGAATGTTCCTCCATTGCTGGTAGGAGTGCAAGAAACACATCAATAGAAGGAACCATTGTAGGTTTAAAGAGAAATTTAGCACTAGGGAAATGTACAGAGATCCACAAGGGTGCCCCAACTAGAAATCTAAGCAATAGCAGAGAGGCTACCTTAAATGCACTGCCCCTACAATGAGAATGATGACTACCTTAAATTTTAGAGCTTTCATCCAGTAGCTGATGGAAGCAGAGGCAGACATCCACAGCTAAACACTGCGCCAAACTGCTGGAATCTTGTTGTAGAGAGGGAAGATTGACAAAGGGGCCAAGATCACGTTGGGAAAACCCACAGAAATAGCTGACCTGAGCAAGCAAGAACTCATGGGCCCCAGTCAGTCTGATAGCTGGGGAATCAAAATCGGACCAAACCAGACCCCAATAACATTGGTGTCAGCAAGGACAACTGGGCAGTCTATGGCGCCTTTTTCAGTGGAACCAGAATGTATGAACAAACTTCGGGAACCCATTACCTATGGATGATACTCTTTTAGCCTAAACTGTGATTTGTTCAATAAATCAATCATTTCTATATAAATGATGCATGATATATACAATATATACATGTATATATTGCAGGCAGCATAATTAATGACAAAAACAGTAATTTTATATAGTGAGAAACCTCTAGGTAGCAGGAAGGTCTCCATCTATCAAGTACAAACATATATGGGTACATGTGATCAGAGGAATATCCTAAGAGGGGGAAGACCAAATGAGACATGTGACACTTAAGTAGTAAGTGGTGCTGGCCTCATAGCATAGTGACAACTGAAATGAGAAGAGTACATTTTAATGAATGGTGTTTGTGTGTGCTTAGTGAGAGCACATACAAGCAGAAGATAGGTGCACATGCAAAGTTGCTCATGTCAGAGTTAACAAGGAACCAGGGTGACAGTAAAGAAATCCAGGAAGGAGAACTTTGAGAAGGATGAAGGAGAAGGGATATGCAGAGTTCTAAGAAGCCAGCCCTCAGTCCTTGCATTGCCCTGTAGCTTCAGAATACATTTCTAGAAAGAAAACTGGAAATGTGCTTATTCATCCTAAGATCAAGGGAAGGAGCACAGACATCTCTAATACAGTCCAATTGTATTTTGATGACAATTTTCTCTGCCGGTATAAGTAATGGGCTGTGGTAGGTACAAGGAGATTCTGGAAAAAAAAATGAACACTTAGAGATACTTGTTTCCATCACCAAAGTACAAGATGAGTCTCTTGAATCAGGGAAGTAGCAGAAGAGATGGGCAGTAGTGAATGGATTGTACTGATTACCAAAACAGGACAAAATGCCAATTGAATAAGGGATGTCAGAAAGAAATGATGGTGGGTTATCTGCATGTTTCTTTGTTTGATTTTCTGATCCAATACCATCCCACTAACAGAGCGAGTAATATATGGGACAGTGAAGAAAACCAGACCAGAGTTTGACTGGAAGCAAAACGTTCGAGATTTTAGTGCATTGAGGAAAAAAAAAAAAAAAAGGTCATTAGGTCATTAGCTATTATGATGATAAGTACATTCGGCAAACCTCTATATACAAATAAGAATTAGAGACAATCTTTTCTTTTTATGTTCTACTGGGAAATCAACAACTTCAGGTTTTGAATAGAAAACTTACAAAGCTAACTAATATTTATAATTTTTGACCTTTTAACTTTAATCTATCTAAAACTCCTACCACTCTTCTACAAATAATTCTAAACTTCTCTAGGTAAAGCCAATCAACATAGGAACTGCTAAGCTTCAGTGGCCCTGATGGCAACATCACAAAGGAAAAAGGAAGTCTAATAAAGGCAAGGGTGGTAATTATGGCCTTGAGTAGAGTCTAACAACTACAAATGGCAAAATCTGTATGCACACAATCTCAGTTCTGACACCAAAATCCAAGCTATAGATTTAGCAAGGCCACATACATGTGTGTGAGAGGGTGGCCTCTGCAGAATGAAGAATCTCTAGGGTAGAGAATGGGGACAGCTCAGGATATGCTTCCAGATTCTGACTAGAAGGAAGTAAGAAGGCAACCATAGCAACTGAGGGATGCTTAAAAGACAAAGTATCTTTGGCTCTTAGCAAACAGTTTATAAACTGAAGTGAGTACATATTCCTTAGCCAGAATATAACAAATTGTTCTCAGAGTGATGAGAAGTATCAAAAAGATAAGAAATATATCTTCTGGTGTTTGTACAAAGACAAATGTAGGAAATCTTGAACATCAGAAGAAATAATTATGTAATGGACTGCCACTCATCTGGCAAAATAAAAATCTGTTGGTGAGAAATATGGAATGAGCAAGCAACTCTTACAAAGGAAAACATTTAATTGAGGCAGCAGCTTATAGTTTCAGAAGTTTAGTTCATTATCATCATGACAGGGTGTACCACGCCTAACCTCGCCAGCAAGGAGGGACACGACTCCGGGAAGATCTTCTTCATGCAGTTTTAATCAGGATCCTTGAAACATGTTTCCTCTGACCCATGGACCGGGGGACCCCTGCACAGGCTTAAATACCCTTGCATTAACCAACCCCAGTGAGCCACGTGGATCCTGCAGATAGGCTACTCTAACGCAGAAGCAGACAGGCTGAACAGACTTAACCAAATGAGGGCTTGTTTACACCAGAGAGTGCTCACCCTTGGGGAGGTGGAAGGCGGAAGCCAGCGCCATCTTTAAGGAGTGGCACTTCGTGGCTCTCTACAGCAGGGAGCATGGCAGATGGGAGGGGAGTGTAGGGGCATGTAAGCAGACATGGTGCTGACAAAGTAGCTAAGAGTCCCACATCTTTCAGGCAACAGGGGATGGTCTTCCTGTTACACTCGGGGAAGCTTAAGCAAAAATGACCTCAAAATCCACCTCCACAGTGATACACTTCCTCCAACAAGGTCACACCTACTTCAACAAGGCCACACCTCCTACTAGTGCCACTTCCTTTGAGGACCATTTTCTTTCAAACCATCATACCTAGATTCTGCTTTGAAATTCTTAGGGAAGAAAAGACTGGAAATTTGACCTTTGTCCATACCTAAGCATAGCATAAACTATTTCAATAGAATACAGAGGGCACATTAGCTATCCAGTATCCCTGAAATACATGTATATTGGACTCAACCTTGACTATAACACAAGACAATTCCCAAATAAAGGTCATACTGCTAAATAACTGATCTAAAATCTTTGAAAGCATTAACACCAAGCAATAGATAAGAACAAATACAGAGAGCCACAGCTGGAAAATGTGCAGAAAGTGAGATCCCTTGAATCACTCAGTCCTAAATGGGATGTCTCCATTGACTCCCTCTCCCCCACCCAAAGCTCAGGATATCCAGCAAAGAGGAGGTGGAAAGAATCTAAGAGTCAGAGTACACAGAAGACACCAAGCAAATAAGGCATTGTTATCACAGCAGGGCCAATGGCCAAATGTATTCAGAGTCTGCATTGGCATTTTTAGGGCCTTCATGGGTCTATGCCCTACTGAATCCTGGAGCTGTGGAGAAACACAAGCTCCCATCTCTAATCCAGGAAACATCTGAAATTGATAATCACACACAAATGAAAAAGTCGTTTTCTCCAGAGGAGTATTACTAAGGATTCAAATCATCTGTAGATGACCAACAAAAATGAACTCAATGGCATTCATGAGATTCTTTGTCTCATAAATTTTTTTTTGTAGGTGCATTTTTTTTTAAAACCTTAGGGAACCCTTTGGTGTATATTATGGCTTTAAATTTTCTTTTCTTTGAATTTCTGTGTACATGTCTATCTTCTGTCTCTAGATGTGTTTCTTGTGGTTTTTCTTTTGCTCTTTTGATGTCTGTCTACCTGTTTTGTCCTACTCTAGTTTGTTTGATTTATTTTATCTTATTTTATCATTGTTCTTTAGACTACAGGTTTACTACGGACAGAAAAGATAAAGATTCAGGGGAAGAAAAACCATAATCAGAACATGTTGAATGAAAACAATCTATTTTCAAGAAAATAAAAGTAGGAAAATTTAATGTACCTTAAAAATATAAAATGTCACATATTGTTCATCCATTTGGAATCAAAATGTTCTCTTGTTTAAACACTGACTATAACCATTTGTGATTTAATATATTAGTTATGGACCCAGTATGTAAATCAAGAATTTATGTGTCTATCCTATTTGGTAGGATAATTGAATGGTCTCAGGAATTGGTTTCTCTGGGGTTAATCCAAGTGTCCTAAACAGTGATTGTTAGTATAGAATGAAATCTGGTTGGGCTTTCTCTATTTTACCTCATGCCACCCAGGACTTCTACATGACACTGAGCTCCCACTTCAGAAATTAGTTTGTCTTTAACATTTGGAGGCAGTTGATTTGTATGAGGATAATATTTTCAGAAAGGTTAATTCATCAGCATGTAAGAATTAATTGAAGTACAAAATATAAAAATATACAAATTAAATGAGGGAGGAAATGCAAAAGATAAATGAAAAGATATAAAGGAAGAATTTAACTCAGAATAAGATTAGGAATGAAAGATGGTTGTTCTTAAAGAAAGGAAAATATTCCAAATTACACTCAAATTTCTAAAGTGTTTGTTTCAAAGGTAGAAGTAATACATGAGTTTTACAAACAATAAAATAATACATATGTACTTTCAGGAAGAGAGAAGGAAAATAAAACAAAGATGGAGAAATCATTCCAGATTGGAAAAGATGAAAGGAGACTGAACAGCAAAATGCATCATATGAATCTGAATATGCTAGGAAGATTATTACTTGTAAAAGCCATAACTGGGCCTGAGTATCAAATATTACAATGTACCAACAGTCTTTTCAGACTTGGTGCTACTGGGCAGAATACTCATCTTAAGATATGTCCTAGCACAGTAGGAATAATAGGGAACTATATCAGCCACTAACTATGGGAAAATAATGTCGCATTTCAAGTGGATGAACTTTTCTCTAAGCTTAACATCATGTTATTTGAAATGCCACACTCCAGGAATTTGTATGAGTTCACTTTTAAAAGGAAAGCTTATACTTATTTTAAATAAGCATAAAAATAATAAAATATTTTCTAAATAACCCAACAACATAGTATGTGCCATGGAAATAATTTTATCATAGAAAATTTGAAATAGGAAGATAACAAAAGGTAAGAGTTACCAAGACACATATAACCTGGGTATTATGAAAAGCAAGCCTCTTGTTACTATCCTTGACTTCTCTAAATAGTTCCTGTCAATGGAATTTCAAATATTGTGCAAATATTGCTCTTAATATTCAAAATCAATATTATAATGTGCAGAACTTTTGTACTGGTATCCTTTCTGTTTGAAAGTGTCAGGGTAGATGGGCCTGAAGAAGGTTGGCCACCTGATACAGAGAACAGATAGTCAGGTCATAATGTGTATGAAGCGCTTAGCAATATGAGATGCTTTCAAGTCAGACTGAACCTTATTGAGTGGGTTATTGGATTTTCATAAGTTCAAAGCCCATGATCATCGATACAATCTCTTAGGAATGTGATGTGCCATTTACTTATTTCTACCTAAGTTTTACTATTGGCTATCTGATTGCCTAAAATGACAGAAGGCAAATAATTTGACATAGCTCTCCCTTTCATCAATATTTATCCCTTGATTCCTATCATTACCCTCAAGTAACCAAGAAATTTATCAGGGTTTGGAACCTGAAGGATAAAGAGAGGGTACGGGTTCTGCTGTAGCTTAATGTACTATCAAAGATGAACTCTGATGCAGGAATGGAGGGATGCCCTGGCTGTCTACCTCAACTTATTACAGTTGAGTTCTTACAGAATAATCTGAAAACTTTATTCTACTTCAGAAAAAGGGTACATTGAAAAGTTAGGTGTAGGAGGAAGGGGTAGTAAAACATTTTAAGAAGTGAATCTAGTGACATAACAAACAGCAAAAATGTAGTAATTGTATAAATGTATGTTATTCTGATTTTATAAGTAAATCTACTTGTGGCATTTTATTTGGTAGATTATGCTAAAATAGTCAGATATATAACCTCTCTTTGAAATTAAGTCATGAATATTGTCAGGCTGGTGAAGAAATGTAAATGGTGTTTTCCCTTCATTTACATTATTGTTATGATAAATAATGGCATCACCAATAGTTAAAAGATTCTATTAGGAACCTCTAAATAATACAAACTGTGGTTTCCTTTTCGTTACTCCACTGTCTCTCAGGTGATTATCCTTGGTGCTCATTTGTTCTCATTAGCTACTTGCTCAGCTTCCCCATGGAAAACCATTTTTAAGTCATTTTCTTGAGAGGTGTTTTACAAGAAAAGATGATAAAAATGCATCATCTCCCTCCAACATTTTTTCAGTAATTTCAATTTTTGATTCCCTCTATATTCAAAGATCCATCAGAATAGTCATTCATATAAACCCTAGAAGTTCAAATATTCTACTAGTTTTAACTTCCATCAGTAATGATACTATAGCCTTATCTGATAGTCACCAAACTCTTTTGTGCTGGTTAATTATGATTATCAGCTTGATTTGTTTAAAAAACACCAGGGATGTTGGAAGGTATGCCTTGGGTACTTCTGTAAAGGCATTTTCAGAAATTAGACCATGGAGGCTTTTACTCATGGAATGAATTGATTACCATGACATTATTTTAAAGTGGTGAAAGGAAAGAGGCATGACCTAATGGAATGAAGTAAGTCACTGAGAACATATCTTTGGAGTTACTGCCCCAACTCTTTCTTAATCCCTTCCCTCTATTACATGGCTGGCTTAATGTAAGATACTTTGTTTTTCCATGCCCACCCTAACATAATACACTGATGCCTCTGAAACCATGAGACAAAATAAACTATTTTTCATTTAGATTGTTTCTAATAAGTATTAAATCACAGTCATGAGAGAAGCAATGTATATGCTCACTAAAACCCACTGATCTGCTAATACAAACTCTGTTGTAGGTGTTGCTAACACCCTTAAGATTAAATACCCATGCTCTTACACAATGTGATTTCCTCAAGAGCTATTGAAGTATCTAAAATGAAACAAAACCAAAAAAAAAAATCTGTGTGATCTTCCTGTTAAGTAACATAATAAATTCCCTCTTTCCCCTTCTCTCACTGTATTCTCTTACTGTAAGAAAATACCTGTAACTTAATTCAAGTATAAGCAAAAAGAACTTGACTAAAATAGCCCTTTCAGGTTGTATTTATTGTTCTACCTCTTCCTGAAACTTATAAATAAGACAACACAGCTTATCTGGAACCCTCTGAGACCCATCATCCAACACCCTATTATCAGGTTTGACTTTCTCTTTTAAGTGATTTTTTCACAAAGAAAGCTGCCTTTGGACAATTAGTATATTTTTCTAGTCAAACTCACACACTGTAATTCTAAATAGGCAAAGATTATTAAAACTAACAACTTCATTTTCACTATACAGAATGCATAGAATATTGTCACTCACTTTCAGTATCTTCAATTTTAAGTATATCATTGTAGGTTAAGGAGAAAGCAGTAAGTCAAGATGACATACAAAATACTTGTAACAAAATCCAGTAAAAGTATGCTAACAAGCTAATCCCTACTGATGAAAATGAATCCTTTCTGAGAACATTTCTATAGTTACTGTAGTGAAATTACTATTACATGCTCTAAAATCTTATATGGATGATTAGTTTTAATGAATACTATAGAAAGCTTTTATTTCTAATCAGGAGAATATATTTACATCTACAGCAAGCTCATTTATTCACCCTCCGATCTATTTAACAACATATGTTGTATGTTCAATATATTCCTGAAAGATGTACACATGAGTAATCACATTACATTAGGATAAGGGAAGATTAGCAGTTTTGACCAGGACCAAAGGGAATAAAAAGGACAGTGTCATCAATTCTGAAAGGCTGATTAAGATAATGCTTAACAGAAAGAATACACATGAGAGTTGATCTTTCTGGATGAACATCTTAGAGTCTACCAAGGGAGCAACAAGGAATAGCATAACAAGCAGAATAAAAGTTTAGTAAAATATGAAATAATAAGACTTGTTCACAGAACTGTAAATACTTCTAAATATTCAGAAAGTCTTCAAAGCCATGGACTTTGGGATCAGAATAGGTGGCTTTAAACTTAGCATTAGAGTCTACTTCCAGTTTAGTTTAGGGAAAATTCAGTTATCCTTCTCACACTTCCATCTTGTTCGATTGGTAGAGGAAGGTAGCAGCAATGGTCACCTCAGCATTTTGGTGAGCAAAAAGTGTTGCCAGCTGTCCTAGTTAGGGTTGCCATTGCTATGATGAAACACCATAACCAATGCAAGTTGGGAAGGAAAAAGTTTATATCTCTCACAGTTCCACATAAGAGTTTATTGTCAAAAGCAGGGAGAGCAAGAACTCACCCAGAACAGTAACCTGAAGCCACGTTGGCTTGATGCAGAAGCCATGGAGGGGTGTCCCTTACTGGATTGTTCCTTATGGCTTGTTCAGTCTGAGTAATCCAGTACCGCTGACCCAAGTTGGCCTCATGCACATGGGTCCCAGTGCTCCCACATCAATCACTAAGAAAATATTTTTCAGGATTTCCTGCAGCCCAGTCTGAAGGAAGCATTTTCTCAGTTAAGTGTCTCCTCTCAGATGACTATAGCTTGTGTTCACTTGATATAAAATTAGCCAGCATGCCTGCTAAACAGTTTTGTACTGCTTGTAGGACATGGAAAGTTCTTTGTAACTATAAGCAATGATGTAGCTAATAGTGTTACAGTCGTTCTTGCTATTGATACAAGAGGAAAAGATGATGAGTTAGTGAAGATTAAGTGGTGTATTGAAGATGGTTGGCTAAAAAGTGCAATGAACACATTTTTGAAACATATCTTCGTTCACAGTATTTTTCAAAACTGAATAAAATCATTGTTTCAAACTTCCCATCTTTCATCTGCACAATTTAATCATTCAATTATATATTTGTGTAAGTCTGATACTGTTATTGATCCCTCCCTTGTCACACAGATTTTTCAATACTCAACTTTCTATTATGTTGAGTATTGAAATTTTATGCCTTTTTTCAAAATGTAAAAACTACTTTTCATGGTATCTTCACTTTTAATCATTTCCACAGGGGACATTAAACCTTTGACTTGATATTTTATCATGAAACCTCCCTACCTACTTTTTTTCTACCTGCACATTTTAAATAAATTCACATATTCAAATTAGAACCACTTATGAAAAGTCAAAATCCCTTTTATCTCCATGTTTTAATGTAACCACAATGCTGACATAATTATATTAAGCACAGATTATAAACAGATCTTTATTCCAAGTCAAAGACTCTTTTCTTACCTGATCTCATATTCTTAAAACACAGGCATGTGTGCTGCAAGTTTCCTAACTTGAAAAACAAAATTGAAGCAATATATGAGAACTGCAAGAAGATATTTATACAGGAAAATGAATTTGGTTCTGAAATCTTTTTCAGGATTTTTGCAGTATTTCAAAATAGTCATTTTCATAACTCCTAACCATGATATATTTGCCTTGCCAAATCCCTCCTACTGAACCAACAAAACTGAAAAATTTATTAGGCATAAAGATGCTTGGAGAAAAATGTACAATCTAAATAGTTAAATTTTGCAAGATATGAGTGGCTACCTTTAAATTTCTTGTAGTAAGTCATATTCTTTCAATAGCATTTTCTTAATATTAAGAGTAAAAATTTGTATGTTAAGCAATTTGTAGTATAGAAACATTATTTTGTGTGTGCTAGAACCCACAAATGATAGTATTTACTCATTCAAGGTGATTAAATAAGCCAGCAGACTTATATTAAAAAAGGTTTTGCAGCCACCAACACAATTCCAGAGTATAATGCTTTTGTCACCCTCTATTTGTCAGATTTCTGTCACTATGACACCTGAATAGCTCAGATATTTTTTGTGATTTTTTTCTTTTGTCAAAATTGAAGGAATTCATTATTAATTTCCACAAATTTCTGAATTCTACAACTTTATTTCATTTATTAACTTAGAATTTCATACCACAGTGGTTAGAGAAGACTTTTGTGATATTAGTGCTTTTTAACTTAATGAATCTTGTTTTATAATTTAATAGAGTTGTCAAAAGCCAGTTGCAAAATCTGATTAATAAAAATAACATTTTGTAAAAACTCACATCACAATTTAAAGCAACATAATGATACTCTGTAATATTATTAAGTATCATTTTTACTTAATTGATAACTTTTAATTCATTAAAGCCTGTATAAAAATTATGAATGAAATACTCAAATATCTATCTTTATTGAATCTTATGTTGCTAAGATTGTCTGTATTTTAAGATATGATGTATCACTAGAAGCAAATCACTAAGCATTAATTTATACATAATTTTTAAAATTACCTCACTCATTTTCTGTATAACATAAGACATTTTGAAAAGCTTTATCTGGAGAAATCATTGTAACTTAGATCTTGAACACCACTCATAGATCCATGTACTGATGGCTTGCTTGGTACTCAGATCATGATGTTATTGTCAGTTGGTAGAGATTTTACCAAGTAGGGCCTTGGTGGAAGATGTCAGATCTGTGGAGATGTGTCACTAAAGGGGACACTGGGAACCACAGGAACACAACCTCTTCCTTTGTTTTTAATAGTTGGCTTTAACAAAGCAATACTGCACTTACGATGCAGGGCCTCTTCATAGAACAAAAAGCAATTGGACCAAATGAACACAGCCTATAACATCCAAATTGTAAGACAAAATAATTCTTTTCTCTAATTAAGTGTTTTACACTAGTGAGATGATGCAATCTCATAGGAAATGGGAGAAGAACCTTGCACATAATATGGTTCACTAGTAAACAGAAAAAAATAATAACAATTCCAGTCATCTTTGCCACTATATTTATATTCTTCTTGATATTATAGGGGGAATTAGAGTCAGAATCAACATTTGTTGGTGGAAGTTATCCTCTGTCTTTTCTGGTCCCACTGGACTAGTTTCTCTCCAACCCTCTAGGTTACCATTGCCATTTATGAAATAATTACTCAGAGGCTAACATTAAAATTGTAATTGTCTCAGGCTTCTTACTAGCTAGCTCTACCTACAAATTCACCCATGTCTGTTACGAGTAGGTATTTCCCTGCCACTGGTCTTGTCCTGCCACCATGTAGCCCCCAATAACACACAGAGACCCTGTATTTGATATAAGGCTGTTGGCCAGATACTAGTTTCTTACCAGCTAGCTCTGTCTTAATGATTAACCCATTTCTACTTATCTAAGTATTTCCACATTGTCATTTTATCAAAGAGCAGCAGGTAGCTTGCTGTTTCTGTCCTGGCTGCATCTTTTGGAAGTTGCCCATCTGCACTTCCTGTCTACCCTAGTATCATTATTCTCTTTCTCGGGTCTTGATGAGGTTGTAGATTAAACTATCATAACTATTATTCTCTCTTCCTAGTTAGATATATTAGGTACTAGACTTAAGCTTTCCAGCTTAGGACAACTCTATTGTAAACTCCCTTATGCCTTTACCCTAGGACTAGATATGTAGGTGGTTTTGTTCTAGATTTTCCTTTACTTAGAGCACATTTGTTATTTACTGTTTTGTATATAGTTTTATATCAAACCTAAATATTTTCTATAGACTAAAAGGGGAATTGTAGTGGGATATTCACTTTGTCTGCTTCTGTGGCATTGATCACACCCATTGGGGGGATGGAGCCAGGGGCAGAAGTGACCTATGGAACTAGGTCTAAGGAGGAGCCAGAATGCTCTCTTGCTGGCTGAACTCCCGAGAGGAGAGCATCCTGTTCAACCTGCTGGTGTTCATCTGTCTATGTTGTGAGTTATTTCTTCCTGAATAAACATCTATTTGGCTGATTTATTTATCCTGATCCTTATTAAACCGCAATACATGTCAAATATTTTATATTTTACCATAAGGCTTACGGCTTGTTACCTCACATCTTGTTTCCCTGGCATCTCCTCGACGACTCCTTCCTTGTCTCCACCTCTTTGAATTTTCCACCTAGCTATATTTTCCTGGCCATTGGCTGAAAGAGCTTCATTCATCAGCCAATAGAAGCAACACATATTCTCAGCATACAAAACGAAATGTAATCAAGTGGAAACACAAGGAATTTTTTTTTTAGATAAAAAGCTGTTTGCCTATTACTAATGTTTTTTATTGGCCAGCCCGGTCTTAAATATTAACCCATTTCTATTCATCTAAGTGTTTCTACATGGTCTTATCTTACCAGAAAGAGAGTCTGGACCTCTTCTCTCAAGACAAGGAATTTTTTTTTTATTACAGCTTAAAAGCTGTAAACTTCAGCTGCTTCTCAGAGGAAGTGAGCAGAGATAGAAGGAGAAAAACTATTCTATTTAAATTAGAGGCCAGACACATGGTGGACAAGCAGCCATGTGATGAGGACGGAGGCTTCAGAGAAAGAATATGGAATCCCAGCTTGGTGCATGCCTTAAATCCCAGCTCTTGAAAGGCAGAGGAAGGTGGATCTTTAAGAGTTTGAAGCCAGCTTGTTCTACAAATGTGAGTTCCAAGAAATCTGATCTTGAAAACCAACAAGAAACAGAATGAGGAAGCCAAAATGTTGGTGGCAAAAGCCCAAACAGTTAAGAAAAGCATGTTTAGAAAATGGATAGAAGAAAGGAAAGGTAAAGGTTTATGCTTTTCTGATTAATTCGAAAAGGAAACACACTCTCAAGTTTAAATGGCTGCAGTGCTTAAGCTACTGCTGTTCTGGAAGCTGGGGTATCTTAATGAAGAAATAGTTACTTCCTGTATCTCTTTAGCACTGCTTAAGGTGAGTCCACTTCATATGTGAGGCCCTTTTCCCATGAAATTGGACCAGCTAAGTTGGAATATAAAGTCTCCATCCAGGTCAGATACTGTATTCCGCTGGGCAGGAGCTTTTTCCATTCTAACATACCTATTGTCATGGAGGACCACCGAGACTTAGCATATAATGATTATCTAATAAGAGAATAAGAAAAATTAGGAGCATGCTGTAAACAACTAGAAAATATCTACAACAGTTCAAGGTTCCTCCAAAAAAAGGGAAGAGAACTCTTCTGGCTGGACATTTCTCTCTAAGATCAGTATAAGAATTTGGTATGAAGCAAACTATATTATAATTCTAAGGTTTTTCTGAAGACAAGAACAAGAAAATTGGAATTATAAGTGGAGTAAGGCAGACAAAAATTCAGTTTAGAAAGAAGCTCCTAAAAACATGAGAGTACCACCTTTAAACTGGAAAAAGTGCATACCACTGCATATCACAAAGTCCACAACCATCCCAAAAGTGATTTATGACAAAGCAATTTCATCTAATGACACAGGCTTCATTTTGGCATATATTAAGTTTTTATTAATAGAATATGTAGTGTCTGTATAGTACTGACAATGGCAGAATGTTTCTTAGATTATATATTTCCAACTTTACCACAGGATTTTAAATGCTTACATAATGTGATTTTAATATAAATCTATTTCATGCTTTCTATTTCTAACCAGCTTTCAAGATTCCATAGCCACCACCACAGTGTCACAAATGAATACACCTTTCAGTTTCACTTGTAAATTTCTCAGTGGTGTCTCTAAATTCTTGCACCTAGCTCAGCAACTTTTATGCCATATTAACTTAAAACATGTTCTGCATAAGCAAATAACAGAAGCACATTAAATTATTTGAGTAAATAAACAATGGGAATTCTGTGTGATATAAATATACACATATAATAGCTTCAAAATGATTAACACACAATAAAATACATATGACTAACATCTATTTCTACAAGTCTAAATCTGACCTAATTTTTATGCACAGTCAGTTATTATTCCTATCTGGAGTCACGATATAAAGCATACATTCTACTACTTCTTTAAAATAAGCACAATAAGGGAAGTTTGTGTTTTTAAGGAAGTGTAAATTACAATTGAAACAATGAACCCAACAGGCTTCAAATTAGAGAAAGGAAATCTTCAGAATAACAATATGGGAAGTCTAAAGTATAATTCAATAATCACAGATAGCTATTTTAAGAAATTATAATCTCAAAAGTAAAACAAAATAAATTTGTGTTATGACTAGTGAAATTCAATATAGAGTTGTAACTTTATACCTGAAGATTTTCCTATAGGGGAGTTTCAGGTTTTCAATAGTTACTAAAAATAAATGTAAAATCTTGACTGCTACTTAGCACAGGCTAGATCTGTTTACGTCTCTAACCCTTCACCAATTTTTTTAAACAATTTTTTAAAGTTCATACATGAAAAGGTAGTGGTCTGAATAAAAATGGCCCTTCATGTCCATATATTGAATGCTTGTTCCATAGCTGATGGAACTGTTTAAGATGGATCAGGAGGTGAGGCCTTGTTGGTGTGCCACAGGAAGTGAAGCTTTGAGGTTTAAAATCCCCAGTTAGTTTCCCACCCCACCTCATAGTTATTTTCTCAATATATAATCTCTCAACTACCGCTCTAGCACCAAGTCCGTCTGCCTGCTGCCAAGTTCACTGTCATGCTAGTCATAGACTAACAGTCTGTGAACTGTAACTAAGCACCAAATAAACTATTGTATAAGTTGTGTTGGCCATCGTGTCTCTTCACAGCAATATAAACATAACTAAGACAAGTACTATATTTTACCTCACTTCCATCTTCCTCTCTTCTCCCAATAACTGCTATCATGTCCCCAATACTCCATGTCTAATCTGTATGTGTTTAGAGTTGACCACTTAGGTATGGTAAATTATCAGATGTTTCATCTCCAGAGATGACTGATTCTCCCTCTCTCCACAGTCATTAACTGACTGTAGCTCTTTGTCTAGGGGTCAATCCTTATAATATTTTCCCTATCAACATTGGCAGGTATACTAGATGCATTATTCTGAAGGTTTTTTTTTTTTTAGGTGACCACATGGATGAGATAACATCATGTGTAACCTCAGTACAGCTTAGAAGACATTATCTTACAGCAGGTAAGGTAACCCGGTCCTCTGGCTCTTACAGTTTTCCCTCCTGTGTTGTTTTGAAAAAGAATGGCCCCAATCAGCTCATATATTTGAATGCTTTAGGAGTGGCAAAATTTGAAAGGGTTAGGAGATTTAAAGAGCCCAAGTCAGGTCCAGAGGATATGTCTCTTCCTGAAGCCTGCTATTCAAGATATAGAACCATGTTACTTCTCCAGCCCTGAATGCCTGCATGTTCCCATGTTCTCCACCATGATGACAGTGGACTAAACCCCTGAAATTGTAAGCAATCCACAATTAAATGCTTTCCTTTATAAGAGTTGTCATGGTCCTGATATCTCTACATACCAAAAGAACAGTGAATAAGACACCCCCCCTCAATTAATTTTCCACACTGTTCCCTGGGCAGTTGTAGGGATTGTATTGTACATTTATCAATCAAGATTGGGCACCCTACAGTCAGTTGCATTGTGCATTTTGACCAGTTGTAGCTTTCTGTAATGGTCTTTTTCTGCTGCGAGAGAGACAGAGGTGGGGGGGGAGAGATAATGAGCTTCTTTGATGAGAAACAAGAGTTACACTTATCTGTGAGTATATGGATAAGTATTTAGAATGTAGTTTTATAACAGCTTAACAGGAGGGTGTACAGTAATGATTCTTCTTCATGGTGGTTAGCGTCACCAGCCATGGGTAGTTGGCTAGATTTACATTATCATGAATGAATTTCCTATTGAAATCTGAATAAAAATCTAGTGGTTAGCCTCAAAATAAAAATAACACTATTTTGCCCTCAGAAATGTCTTGCTGGGCTCATAATGGTTGTGGGTTGTAGGTTTTGCAGCTGGGTAGAACTATTGATTGTTTCTCAGAATTAGTTTAGGGTGGAGGATAACTATGATTAGCCAACAGAACTATTTCCCAACTATATAACTATCACTTAAGGTGGGACTCATCTGAGAATTTAAAGGAAGAATCCCCTGTGGATTCTAATAAAACCAAAGGGAACTCTAGAGATGTAACTAAATTCAGGTGCAAAAATAGAAAATAGACATCTTAGATGTAGAATGTTCTTTGTCTGGGTTTCTATTGTTGTGGAGAGACACCATTACCACAGAATTTTTTAATAAAGGAAAACATTTAATAACATTTAACAGATACATAACCCATTTCTTCTATCTTTAATCTCAAGCCAGAACCATGGGTCCAAGCTGCCAAGTTGTGGTACTTTCCGAAGCTGGAACATGGTCTAAAATTACATCTTCATGAGTTTTCTGTTTTTGATGGATTACTTCACTGCCTTAGCATGACTGTCGTGGAACTTTCTCTGTAGAACAAGGTGGCCTCAAACTCATAGATACATCAGTCTCTGCCTTCCAAGTGCTGAGACTAAATGCATACACCACCACACCTGCCTCTAAGATTTTCTTTAATTCCTTGTACAGGTTGGAAATTTAGCTGGATGGGATGTCACCCTGAGCTCATCACCCCTTTATTCCATTTCATAACTCATTTAACTCCTTGAATACAAGGCTTAGCTCCATTCTACTTCTTAGAGCTCCTTTTCACCGCAAATTTTACATTGTATATTTTTCCTTGCTTAGCTTGCACCTTTTCAGTGTAAATCTTAATTAAAGTTACCACAAATAACATATAACAGAGGCCATACTAGACTCTTTTGATATTTACTCTGTCAATTAAATTAATCCAAAACTCTTCAATTTAGCTTTAGGCGGAGTTTTTTTTAGACAAGAGCAAAAAGCAGCCACATTCTTAGCAAAAATAGCACAAGAATGATTTCTAGGAAGCATAATAAAATTATTCTCTGAAACTTCTTGAGCCAGGCTCCCCCAATTCAAACCACCCTCTTCACCACTGTATTTCATGTTCCTACTAGAATGGATCATTAAACAAAACTTAAAGCATCCCACTGATTTTCTAATCCAAAGTCCAAAAGTATTACACATTTCTCCAAACAAAAGTATGGTCAGGCCTATCACAACAATATCTTACTCCTGGTACTAATAACTGACTTAGGGTTTCTATTGCTATGAACAGACACCATGAACACTGCAATTCTTGTAAAGGAAAACATTTAACTGGGGATTAGTCCATTGTCATGGCAGACATGGTGCTAGAGAAGGAGCTATAAATTCTGCAGCTTGATCTGCAGGCAGCAAAAGCAGTCTGTCCCACTGGGCATGGTTTGAGCATATATGAGACCTCAAATCAGCCTCCATTCTCCAACAAGAGGCTCTTGTTGGAGCCTCCTTTCTCCAACAAGGTCACACCTACTCAAACAGGACCACACAAGTCCTAATAGTGTGACTTTCTATGGGAAAACATTCAAATAAATGAGTATATGGGTGTCATACCTATTCAAACCATAACATCTTTCAAGGGCCCATATATTAAAAGTACAGCTTCATCTTGACATTATTGAAAGAGGTAAGAACACTTACAATGTGAAGCATAAAAGAAACCTTTATTTGTCTGAGAACATGCCTCTAAATAACACAAGATGCCAGTTGCTCTTATATTTCTAATCATGAGGTGAGCAGATTTTGGGTTATGTGCTCTCTGTCTCATTACAAATAGCTTGCTTCCAGAAAATGGGTCCTCCTGACCATGAACTAAAACTTCCAAAACTATGTGAAAGATAGAAAAAGCTCTTTTCTTCAGGAGCTCATTTATCTCAGATGTTTTTAACAGTAATAGAAAACCAATACTAGAAACATACATCCTTGTAAAAGTTCCAAGATACTTGTATTGGAAGTGGCTCAGAGTAGCCATTCCAAGAGAAAGGATGCTGAGATATATCTTAAAAGTGTATTTGTTTCGCAAGTGTACTCTTCCCTTACATCGAATTTGGAGTAGCTGTTAGTGATGAGAGGGGGATTGTGCCCAAACACAGAAGCCATCTCTGAACACCACTGTTGGTAAAAGCATATCGCTTATCTGGGATTTTTCATATTGTCTCTCAAAGGCACTCAGTCCTCCATGACAGCACAATAAGCTGCTTTTAACTATGGTTTAGGGAAAACTGCCTGTGGTTCTCTTCACTGAGGTACTTGGAAAAAGAGAGAACTATGTGAAAAAGCAAGGATAAAAATAGAGGAAAATCATAAGAGGGATAAAAATTTTTTCATGTTCTATAATCTAATAGGAAAACATCAAAAATCACCAAAAATTTTAAGGATGCTGTGTTGTTTTTCCATTAAAAATTAGTACTACTTTACCCCTATGACTGAGCAACCACAAATTCTGTTTTTGCCATTGCAAATCTATATTTTACTGACATGTATACTTCTTCAAGTTCTAAAATGTTCTTAACCATTTTTCAAAACTACTTTAGAACTTCCTGCAATGATATCTACACCCTGACCACAGCTTAATATTAGTAAAAAACATGTGTATTCTT
Source organism: Cricetiscus sungorus (assembly GCA_030556225.1). Lineage (NCBI taxonomy): Eukaryota > Metazoa > Chordata > Mammalia > Rodentia > Cricetidae > Cricetiscus > Cricetiscus sungorus. The sequence continues at coordinate 31,598,212 of JANBXA010000741.1, read as the reverse complement.
TCCCATGAAAAGTTCATGTAGATGGTGATAGGGATCAGATTTCTGCTTTCTCTTATTTTGCAGCTCTGGAATCCCCACCACAGTGGAATATTTAATTCTACTCCCTGGTCTCATAGTCCTATTTAAAGCAACAAAAAAGGCAACCTGTTATCATTTGCTTCTTATAATCAAAGGTTTCAATTTAGGTATTTCTACACTCTAAATTTTCAAAGAGTTTTAACTAGAAAAGACTTCATCAGTATCAAGGGATAAAAACACAACAAGTGTTTGCTGTGGAGCTTTATAGTGAAGAAGCTGGCTCATAACTGTTTTATTACCACTTACTTGTGTTTTCTTCAAATACTGGCTATGATGTCTTTTCTCTGTTATCAAGTTGACTATCTCTAATTAAATTACAAGTAGTTGAATCTTTCGCTGGAGCTTTCTTTGATCAGCAATCACTGCTTTTTATTTCTCTTCCCAAATAGTTGTTCAGATAGAAGGGAAGATTAATGTACTCTTGATCAGTTATCATCACTTAACCTTTATCTGTTTTACTGAATACAACATAATGAAAACACTGACTTGATTGGAATGTTACTAGGAAATCTAAATATCACTAATTATCTTTGCCATGAAAGTAAAAGACAGTCACACTGACTCAAAATACTGGAAAACATGTGGAGGCAGTAAGATAAAAATATTTGACATTTTAAATCTTTGTAGAACACATATATTAAATAAGTTTTTAAGTAACAATATAGGAATCATTAAAAATTAAAGGTAAGAAAATTTAGTGTGACAATTGCTGAATTGGAATAGAAAATAATCCAGAAGTGGGTACACCTGTTTTGTTTTAGAATGCCAGGTGTAATAAACTGATTTCCCAATTAAAAATAAAATGTCCACCTCTCTCTCCTTTCCTCCAAATCCAATCCCCCAGCCTCATCCACAGCACTGTAATACACCATCTGCTGCTGCTTCCCCTACATCTCTGCCCCATATTCAAGATCACACAGGTCTTCCACAGTCTTCTTCATCACCCCATTGCTTTGTCACAGGCATCACTGCCCACAAGAATGTCCTGGGAGTCCATCTGTCACAAAGGCCAGGGAACCAGATAGAATAGGGAAGAAGATAGGCAAACTTCAGGTCTTCACTAGCCTTCTTCTCTTCCAAATCCAACACCTCAGTTTCATCCCCAAACCTACACCAGACTGCCTGATGTGGCCATTCTTACGTCTGTGCCCACATTCCCAGGGGACTAAGCAGATCTTGGTGGCATACCATGCTTTTCTTCTTCCTGTGGACTCTCTCAGCCAAACTCAACCATTCTAGCCCATCACTGATCCTGTGTCAGCTCCAATACTGTGAAACACATTTTATCCAATGTGTTTAGCTATATTTTGAAGAATAACAGAAAAATTCTCTACCAACTAACTTATGGGCACCACTCTCTCCTAATAACCAGAGAAAAAAAACAAAAATCAATGAACAAATTACTCACCCAACAAAGATAAGACTGGATATTAGTGCCTCAAATTAAAATTATCCAAACCCAGATGTCTAATATCAAGCACAATGAGTACCAGCTAAGACAGTATGTCTCCAAAAAGAATGAGCAGCTTTATCACAATGGGCTCTGAGAAATGCAATCTAATGGAAACATAAGACAAAACTTCAAAATAGCCTTTACAAATATGCTTGAGGTCCTTAGAGAAGAAATAAATAAATCCATTAAGAAATTTATATATTAAAAAAAACAAGCAGTATAAAGAAAGATGTTTCAGATTTGTAAGCAGAAAGATAAACAATAAAGAAATTCCAAATTTAGGGAAGTGTAAAATTGAAAAACTTAGGAACTCAAAAGAAAACATAGAGATAAGCCTCACCAACAGAATATAGTAGATGAATTGAGAATTTCAGGCACTGAAGACAAGACAGAAGAAACTCAACCCTTGGTAAAAGAAAATAATAATTTTTTTTTAAATCTTGGCACAAACCATCCAGGAAATATAGGACACTGTAAAGATATTAAATCTATGAATAATTGGAGTAGAGGAAGTAGGGAAAATAAAACAGACAAAGGTACAGAAAATAGTTTCTGCAAAATCATAAAGGAAAATTTCTTTAGCCTAAAGGTTGTACCTATCAAGGTACAAGAAGCTATCAAAATACAAAATACATAGAACCCAAAAAAATTCTCTACAACACATAATAATTATAACATTTACATATATAACTAAGCTGTAAGGAAAAAATGACTAAATAAAATATAAAGGCAGAGCTATCAGAATAACACCTGACTTTCCAATTTAGACTCTGAAAGACAGAAGGACATAGTGAAATATACTCTAAACTTTAAGAGACAACAGATGCCACCTAGACTTCTATACCCAGCAAAACTTTCAATCACAGGATAGAGAAATAAAGATTCCATTATAAAACCAAATTTAAGCAGTATTGATGTACAAACCCAGCCTTTTCAGAGGTGCTGGAATGGAAACATCTGTCTGAAGAGACTAACCACACAAGAACCCTAGGAACAACTAATCTCAGTCCTGAAAATCAAGGGGTGGTGTAGCCACAAGAAACACTGCTCATTGATAACTCTCAAAATCAATGGTCTCAATTCCACAATAAAAAGACACAAACTACCAGGATGAATTAGAAAATTCCACATCAAAGAAACCCAACTTAACATCAAGGATAGGTATCATGAGAGTAAAAGGATGAAAAAAAAAAAGATAGCATGCATGTGTAAGCATTTTGATATCTGATAAAATAGACTTTAGATCAAAACCAATCAGAAGAAATTGGGAAGGACATTAAATACTCATCAAAGAAAAAAAAATTCACTAAGAGGATGATATTACAATTCTTAATATCTATGCACCAAACATATGGGCATACACCACAGCTTAAATTACATACTTTTCCTCATACACTCAATAACCCACTCTCACCAATAGACATAGAATCCAGACAAAACCTAAACAGAGAAATGCTAGAGCTGTTATCATAAAATAAATGGACCTACCAGATATTTATAGAACCTATTCATAACTTAACAGCACTTCTGAAACTCTAGAATGAAAATGAAGATATCAGATCCAAAATGAATAGATTGCAAAAAGTATCCAATAATGCAAATAAACAAATAATAACCAATGAAGCTAAATTTTGGTTATTTGGGGAAAACATGATTGAAAAACCATTACCCATACTAACTAAAATAGGGAGAAGGGGATATCCAAGTTAGTAAAAATTAGAGAAAGACAGGTGACATAATACCAAACACTGATGAAATACAGAGAATCTTAAGGACATACTTTAAAAGCCTACACTCTACCAAATGGAAAATCTAAAAGAAATGGATAATTTTCTCAATATATGTCACCTATCAAAGTTAAATCAATATCAGATAAACAATTTGAACAGAACAGTAACCCCTAGTGAAATGGAAGCAGTAATAAAAGTGTATAACACAGAGAAAAAAAGTCCAGGTCCAAATATTTTTAATGCAGAATTCTATCAGATTTTCAAAGAAGTTAACCCCAATACTCTTAAAAATATTCCACAAAATGGAAAGAGAAGTAGCACTGTCCAGTTCTTTTTACAAGACAATATAATATTTTTAATGCAGAATTCTATCAGATTTTCAAAGAAGTTAACCCCAATACTCTTAAAAATATTCCACAAAATGGAAAGAGAAGTAGCACTGTCCAGTTCTTTTTACAAGACAATATTTATCTTGATACTTAATCCACATAGAAACCCATTTTCTTTATGACCATGGATGCAAAATTTCTTGAGAAAATGCTTATAAACCAAATCCAAGAACATAGCAAAAGGACCATCCAATGTGACCCAGAAGGCTTCATCCCAGAGATGCAGGCATCATGCAACATATATAAATGCAATCCACCATACAAACAAACTGAAAGACAAAAACCACATGATCATCCCATTAGACACAGAAAATGTTATTGAAAAATCCAACACATTTTCATGATAAAAGTCCTAGATATAATAGAGATATATGGAACATGCCTCAACAGAAAAGAACGCAATTTACAGCAACCCCATAGCCAACTTCAACTTAAACTCAAAGCAATTCCACTAAAATCAGAAACAACAAAAGGTTGTCCATTCTCTCCATAGCCTGTAAATATATAATTTTAGGTCTTAGAGAAATAAGACATGGAATGAAGTGTAGGCAAGTAAAAGAATATGGACAGGAACAGCTAAAACAAAGGGCCATTTGAAGGGTTAGATATTGAAACATAATAAAGTAAGAGCTTTCTAAAATGCATACATGTATGAATGCAACCTAAATGAAATCTCCAAATAACATGGAGATAGAACCTCAGCTGGATATCTCTGATCACCAAATGAAGCTTCCAGCAACAGGTATGGGTTAAATCAAATCATGTTTTTAGACAAAGAGGTCCCATGAGACTAGATGCTAAACAAATCAGGCTATTGCCAAGACTGATGGTGTCTCTCCACAAACTGACAGTAAGGTGTTGTCTAATAGCTGAAGACAACACCTACACAATTCATTGAGCACAAAGAAGTCAAGTAGGTGCCTACCTATATCTTTTGCCCTTACAGACTGTTCATGAGACTGGAAGGTTCCCTGCATGCTCACAAAGGGAACAGTAAATACCAACGCACCCACAGACTGTTCAGTGGTGACCTACCTGCTAAATATGTTCCTACAATGGTGACACAAAGCTTGTGGGAGTAGCAAATCAATATCTGAATTGAATTAAAGCCCAATCCATGAGCTGGAACCCACAGCCAATGTATCTTTGGGGGCTTAGAATCTGAAGCTAGATAGATTATGGACTTATGGAGAAGAAAATGCAACATTTTTAGTTTATTTTAGCCTAATAACTTGAATAATGTATACTGAAAACATAATTTATTGTTTTGATTGGTAAGCAAATCTCTTATATAATTGTACAGACAAAAGAGGAAGATAAGGTGTGGAAAAGAATATTTGCTAGATGGAGATGTTCTCACAAGGACCATCTCTCTATGGAAACCTGAACTGTAGACATTTTGGGAGCTAATCCTTGTTTCACTCATTTCATTTGGAGTGCTTGTATATATAACTGCCTACAAAGTACTGTGAACTTCACTCTGATCTAAATGGAATTAGGAAAATAAATACTTAACATCCTTGGGGATAAAACAGAAGTAGAATGTTATCAATGTAACTCCACTCTGCAGCTTAAGTTGAGAAACAGATTATCTTTCAGTAGTGTGCAAACCTTGCTAATTGCCTGCATTATCTTGTTATCCAGGTTTCACAACAGGTAGTGGATAAATTATAATTGGAACATCCTTAAAGACTGCAGATTATGAATAAACACACAAGAAAAACTACAGCTCTGGTGATTATGCTCAAACTCCTTAATAAATGTAGTTAAGAAGTGATTTAAAAACCTTGCATATGACAGTAATGGATCATTTGTCAGAGGCTTTTGTGAGGTGATGATAGAGTTACTGTGCAGCAAAGTTCTTAGCAACCAATGCTGAGTTTTCAGGAGCTATTTATGCCTTGGCAAACGGCAAAGATAAGGACTGGGAACTGCTAGGGCAACAACTCTGGGTGCTTCTGGGAAAGGTGATTTGATTCTGAAATATTTTCTCACTGATCAGCACAAATCCAACCATAAACACTGTCTGCCGACAACTCTGTGACAAAATTCATATCTAAAACTCTGAGACCTGGGAGATTTCCTGCTGGTTTCTTTCTAGGAACCACACAAAGTAAAGCTAGAGAACTTAGCTAACATATTTAATGTTTAGAGCCTTGTTTGTAGTAACCTATTTGTTTTACAAAGAATATTCTATGAAGCATTAAGATCATGAATAATGTTGTTCTAATGATGGTTTCCAGAACTAGTTATTTGATATGTGAGCTCTTACCATTCCTTCCATATACAGTGTATTGCAAAGTAAATGAATATGGGCTCCTTTGTATCATTTCATGTGATGTTTCTTTACTGTAACACATACACACACACACAGATTGAAACTGTAATTTTATTGATTTATTTCATATACCTCACAGTATATCTTATAATCCAGTCTCATTGCTAACAACTTGATTTTGATCTTATTGAAATGTAAACTTGAGAGTTATTTCTTTTTTAAGCATAGATGTGAATATTCTGAGATTTTTAAAAAATATAATTTATTAATTATGTGATAATAAATACAATGATAATTTATAAAATAATGTGTTCCATGTATGCTCATAATCTCACTCACTTGTCCCCCAAACTCCTAAATCCACTCTCATTCATTCACCCCTCACCAAACCTAATACCTTCTCTATTTTATAGTCTACTGAATCCAACTGCTGGTACCCATATCTACATAGGTATGTGACCATCCACTGGAGATGATGCCAAGCAAAACATCCCTAAAGAAAACCAACTTTCCCTCCCCTAGTATTCATAAAATTTAACAGCTCCTCAGCCAGGAGGAATAAAAAGTCATGAGTCATTTCCCCTTGTTTTTGTTTTGGAATTCAAGCATCTCAAAACTTTACATCACAGAGGAAAAAAGAATCAAACATGTAAGGATAATGTGTATGAGTTCATTAGGACCTTGCAATTAAGAAGTCCCAAAACAGACAGGTCACAAGGTTCTGAACCTGTGATCTTAGCTTAGGGAGCCATATTTTAAAGGGGCTTAAGAGAAATATATTTCCAAACTGAACCAACATATATGAGATGAGTCCTCAGAAGAAGCCCAGGTGCTAGGGAAAGGAAAGATACTGCAGTGAATATTCAACATTTACATATTGAAATTCTGAAATTAAAAAAAGATGATAGTAATTACAGTTATTTCTCAAAGTCAGATGATATAATGGAAAAGAATAGAAAAAAGAAGGAAAAAAATATAGGCAAAATGTTAACCCTTTGGTAATTTTCCAAGTCAAGTATTTATATTTTAGTACATAAATAATTCATATTGAGTTTAAGGGAGAAAAGCAAACAATAGGCTGCCTTTGATGTATACTTATTACCCAGAAGCAAAATATCACACACACAAAAAAATGTGATTGCTTAACAATGAAAGAAGGGACACTTTTCAAATCATGTTATAGAGATAAGATAGCTTTGATAATCAAACCACAAATATGCCACAGGCTGAAAATCTATGAAGCAATTTCATTAAAAAATTCAGATACACATAAGTGCCAGATAAAATATCAAGCAAATCAAATCTGGCATTTTAATAAGTAGATAAAATACTAGAACAAAATATCTATTTAAAACAATGCATAGATTCCTAAAATTGGAAAATCAATTTATAAATCATACATTATTAATAGCTCAAAAGATTTTTAAACATATGAGAGGTATCAATAAATGCTATTGAACAAATAAGCTATTGATAATGTCATTGACCCTGGAGGAAAAAATAATGCTATCATTTTTGCAAATTAATATAACATCTAACTGTATTCTAAACACTGACATTTGCACCCACAGAAAAGTCATACTTCTGATTCTTCACCAAAGAATGTGGTTTTTTTGTTTGTTTGTTTGGTTGGTTGGTTTTTTTGTTTTTTTGTTTTTTTTTTTTTTGCACCAGACAAGGGGAATTACAGGGATCCACATCTTGTCAAAATACAGAGAATAAATGACTGTGGACCAAGCCTCAATGGTAGATTAGAGTGCAACCCATACAGCTAAGGCTTAAGGATCATTGCAGAAGGCAGGACATAACTATTATAAGAGCAAGAAGACCAGAATGTTAGCTGTGTGATAGTCTTTTAGAAACAATAGAGCTGCTGCTTCTTTTACATCTCAACAATACAATAAGACTACTGAAATGACCACACCAAGTGACAGGCCAATGTGTATGCTGACGAAGGATTAATCAGTTTTCTCCAGAGACAAGCTCCCTCATAGACAATCAAATTGAAAGTTTTCAATGTAAACACATGCACATATTAGTAACACTAAATGGACTCAATATCATATATGTATACATAGATATAAGCATAGTCATTAATATGCAAGAAATTAGCTGAGGAGGGATGATGGGTCAAGGAAGGAAGAGGAAGAGTAGATGTAACATAAAATATTACCAACATGTTATGTGAAAAAGCAGAAAAATAGGAATATGAAAGGAGAAAAGCCACACATTATTCCTGAGTGAAAGCATAAAATATTTTAACTACTATGTTGCATCAAAACAATGTATAGAGAATTTATGATATATGTCAGTAAAGAAACTTAAGCTACTGATATAGGTAGCTTGGAACAGGAAAAGCCTTTACCAGCAATATGTCTGACAGAACTGTTGTCTATACTAAGAACTCAACAATCTAAACATTTAGCAAGCACACCCAGCTGAAACTTGAGTTATTGTTATGATTTTCTGTAATGTTCTCCAATCCAGAAGTGGGTGAGGACTACATTAATCAGTAGGTATAGCGTATACTTAAGGATTATTCTAGTTTAGTTGTAGGTTTTCCTCTAAAATCCATGACTTTGCTAGTACTGGGTAGTTGATTAGATTTCAAGTATTAAGCATGATTCCCTTCTTGTTGGGTACATCTTAAGTTGATTACCACCAAGGAATGTGTGCCCCTATACTCCAAATGCATATTTATGGCTCCCAATCCCAAGAAGTACCTCTAACATACAACTACCATAACTAAAGAGCAAATATCACTGGAGAAAAGGGGTTGGAAAGAGCCCGAGAACCAGGCAGTATTCTATGAGATTATGTATCATAGGAATGCCAGAAGCTAAGCCCATTAATTCTCACCAACATGACTGTTGGCTTGAATGAGGACAATGACAGGCTAAAGCGCATAGGGTAGGAGACACAAAGGCCTCAACTCTGCTCTGACAGTGGGAGCAATAAGCTTACTCACACAACAGCACACCGATTGTTTACCCACTATAAAACAGTCATCTCTGAAAACTACATACAAGCAACATTAAACAGACTGAGCAGTTTATATTTAGGAGTACATATGTATACAACAACAACTAATGAAAAAAAGAGACATGAATTTTAAAAAAAAGTAATAATGGCATTAAGAAGGTTTGGAGGAAGGAAAGTGGAGAGGGAAATATGTAATTGTATTATAATCTCAAAAGTAAATGAAATCTAAAATCTGAAATGTAGAACTAAACAGAGTTCTCAGAAGAAATGGTACAAATGGCTGAGAAATATTTTTTAATGTGCAATACACTTGGCCATTAGGAAATACAAATTAAAATTACCTTAAATGCTTTTTAAATGTTCTACAACCTTAGAAAACTAAAATTACCTTTGAACTTTTATCTTAACCCAGTCAAAATGACTAAGATGAAACAAGCAAAACACCAAACAAAGCTAGGAGTAAAAGACAATGTACAAACCGTGATGTCGCTTAGGAGTCTAAGAGACACCTGCTCCAATTTTTATAGTATGATGATATGTTTTCATTTCTCAGTTACATGAATGATCAAACTCTGTCAAATTAATATTGAGTGGCAACTTAAATCAGGGAACAAAATACAAAAACACTTTATAATTTTTAGGTGGCAGCTTAGTTGCTGTATCCCTATGCTTTCCAATATCGTTCTTTTTAATATTATTCATTTGTGATGAAAATTAAAAGTACATTATGTTTTCTTTGAGTTCAAAGAATGTTCTGGAGAAATAATTAGTATGTTTTGAGCCTATAATTACTGTGAACAAACCTTGCAATACACTGAAATTATTCAAGACCTCTAAATTACTAACTAAGCTAAAATGTTCCTTACGAAAATCCTGCTGAGTGTTGTGATTTGAGACAGAGGATTCAAAGGCCAAAATTAATTTTGTAAAATTAGAAATGTATATGTCTTTAGGTATATATACATATTTATATGTACCATGAGATATGTACTTTAAGTTACTGAGATTAGCATAAAAGACATAAAACTGCACTATGATCAGATAGATAAGAATTTAACTACTTGACATTAAGTTATGAATTCAACTATTGACTTTTTCGAGATTGGTTGGATAATAAAAATCAAATAGGATAAGGATAGATGAGTTTCAAAACTAAAACATTTATTTCTTGAAATTCAATTAAATATTAGTTCAATTTTAGTCAATCCTCACAGTAAACTTTAATGGAAATAAAATCTGTTTTCTAATCATGTAAATCCCTTTTAGTTTATCTCTTAACAAAATTTAGTACTTTCACAGGTGGCATGTTTCAAAAGTGAAAGGATCTGTGAGGGAACAAAAGATTCACTGAAAGGCAGGCTAAACACTTCTGTTTTGCATTTAAAAAGTAAAAACATGTTAATTAATCATGAACCAAAATTATACCAGTAACAGACAATATATATATATGTTGTAAAGGTAAGAGATGTGGTTTTTATTATGATTTCTTATTATAGTTATGTTTGCAAAGCTGTTGCTAAGTCCTCAAGCAATGTAGAGGAGCAGCAAGAAATTCCTCAACTTTTATATTTGATTTCCCACTCTGTCTTGTGAATCTTTTCAAGCTTCAAAAGCTCTCTTTCTTTGCCTAGGAAGGAGCCTGCTGGCTTGGCTAGTTAGTGGCTAGTTGGTATGTTATTTCATTACTTCCTTCCATGAGGGGGAACACTAACTTCTTTCTGCTGATATTCAGAAATGAATCCTTGCCACACAGCCTTAGATGTTCTAAGGCAAGCTTTGACCTTTCTCTTTTTTTGCCAGCCACTTTATGTAAAATAATAGATTGGGAATTAGGGTTTGTTAAATAACAGATGGGATCTGGGTTAAGGTGGAGCTGACTGGAACTTCTCAGTGTCAGATCCTGTTAATTATAAATTTGGCTGAGTTCAGAGCCTATGCGTTTCAATTCATTTGAGACAGCTTCTGAGAGAGTCTCCTCTACTGTGGGACAGCAATCATTCTCCTCATGACTCAAATCTTTTAATCTTCATCTCAAGCCCCGACAAGAAAATGAATAGTTCTCTTTTTACCACACAAGAGGTCCCTGATAAAATAAGATACCCAAAGCAACAGAAGAAACTCTAGGGTTCTTGGCATGTTAAATATCCATATATTGTTCAGATATTTGAAAAGACCAAACTTTTTTATGTATTGGTAAATTCATAAACTTGTTTTTTTCTTTCATTTTGACTCTTTAACAATGTGTAGAAAAAAATGTTTACATTTCAAATTCTTCTTACTATGAATATTCTCTGTGATCTATAGCTACTTATTTAAATTTATTACTAGCAATGAAATCAATTTTCCTACTTCATCCACAGGAAACAATATTAGTAAAACATCAAAGGGATTTCAGAAATTTATCTTAGCTTCTCTAAGAAAGTAGGATTAATATAGAATAATAATTTCATGACAATCTAAACCTTCAAAATCCTAAAACTCCAAATTCCAGAAACAAATACTATTGTATATTTATCTTTGCCTGAGGACTTCAATTAGAAAACCTACACACCATGCATTTGTTACTGCATCACAAGAGAGCAATGAAAATTGCTATGAATATACTGATCTGCTATGGCGTGAAGGAATGGCATTTGTTTTATCTATGACAGAAACTTGATCTCTGTTTTGTAGAGCTTTATTTAAGAGCGCATGCCTGGTTGTTCTGTGCTGACATTTGTCTTGAGCCTCTCTGCAGTAGTTATTTTGTGACTCTTACTCCCGTTTATAACCTCATGTTTAGGCATTGTGATGACTTCAGTAACAATATGTGGGAGGGTGAACACGTGTATGAATGAGCGTTCATGGCATGAGCATAGCTGTCAACTACCCAATGCCTCAACCCCTGGGAGTAACAAAACTTTCTCTGGGTGAGGTTCAGGGGAATGACAAGTCTTTTCCTTGGTCAAAGTATGAATGCTGACACTGTGTGCAGGAAATCTCAACCTCCTGAATGACTGCGGCCTGACACAGGTCCCCTTCAAAGACCCCTTACGGAGATTAGCTAACTGTTCTAGTTGTGCAGCATATAATCAGAGCAAAGCTCCAAGACTGCTGGGGCTTTTCCATAAGAAGGCAACACCACCTGTTTTCAGACCTTCTGTACGTGCCTGTTGTTTCTTCAATCCTCAATTCCAAAGCCGTGCTTGTTTTATCAACCAGAAAAAGCAAATTGAGTCAATTTCTTGCAGATTCCCATATTATTTAGGTTCAAATAAACACCACAGAAAAGTCATTATTTACAAGTAAACAACAATATCCAATGAACATAACACTTATAAAGCAATTGGACATCTATTTTATACCCTAGGATACTCATATCACTATTGTGCAATTATGATATCTTTTTCTAGGTCAGTAATTGTTGTGATTTATAGGCTTTACAACTAGATAGGAAAACTGAGTACTTTTCTTCTTTGGCAGCTTCCATAGCACTTTCTCATACTGTGAGAGCTATTTCTCAGGGAAGAGGCTTCCAAATCAATACCAGTTTTAGTCCTCCAAGTCCTGTATCCAAAGTGTAAGGTGTCTTCAGCAACAGTACCTGACTTTCAAGTTCTGGCATGGAATCAATGGCAATAGCCTATATTTATTTGAGGGTCTCTTGGACATCCCTGACAACAACTGAAGGGAGGTTTTCTGGCCTGGTATAAACCCACAATAACTGTAGCTCTCACCCCTACTCGGAAAAACATTCTTTTTGTTGTTGATGATGATGGTATTGTTGTTTTTGTTTTTCAGCAAACAGAAGCTACTGTGGAGATTCACACCTGGTAGAAATGCAAAGACTCTGTATCCACCTTCAGCTGCTCTATATCCCCATGATGGTTTGACTAAGAATGCTCATGTATTTGAAAGGTTAGTCACCACACAGTGGCAATACTTAAGAAGGATTGCAAGGTGTGGGCTTGTTAGAGTGGATGTGGCCCTGTTGGAGAAAGTGTGTCACTAGGGGATGGGATTTGTGGTTTCAAAATTCCAAGCCAGGCCAGTGGCTTTCTTTGCCTGCTGTTGAGGATCCAGATATAGGACGTTTAGCTCCTTTTTTAGCATCATGTCTGCCTGTTTGCTGCCATGCTCCCTACAATGAATAACTGACTAAACCTTTGAAGCTATAAGCAAGTTCTAGTTAAACACTCTCTTTCAGAAGAGTTGCCTTGGTCTCATCACAGCAACATAACCGTAACCAAGACAATCTGCCATACAACTGCTATCGCTAAGTCTCATGGAAAATTGTGGAAGAGGAAGTTGAAAGATTCTAAAAGCCAGAGGATCAGGTGTCATACTTCAAGATAGTGTCTTCAAGATACGACATGGGTGCTGTATAAAGTATCAGCAACATGGTTGCCTAACCCAGCCCAGCACAATAGTCACACTGGTTTCCATATCAGTACAGATGGGCAACTTCACAAGGCCTTGTCTGTAGATGAAAAACTGTAGGCAAAGAAGGCTGCAGAAAGAGGGAGATGAAAGAGCTTTCTCCAGGGATGGCCTCCTGATGGGTTATCCAATCCTAACTTGTCAACTCTAAACACATGTACATACCAGCAATACTGATTGCACTTAGTGAGAAAACATGAGTGTGTGTGTGTGTGTGTATGTGTGTGTGTGTATGTGTGTGTATCACATATATGTAACAATGATGACTATAGAAGAGATAATAAATTCAAAAACTGATTACGAGACATAAGAGAGGACTAGGGAGGAGAGAAATGTAGGGGTAGAGATATATAATGCAATGTGTTCATATCGGAAACTCTCAAAGAATTAAGATGAATACAACAACTCAGGAAATTGTTATCCCAATGCTTCCAATAGATGTGTGTATGAATGTGACAGGCAAGTGTGGTGGCACTCAGTTATAGGAATTAGGCAACTGAAGACAAAAATCTGAGGAATCCTCCCAAGGGAGAAGACTGACAAGGATAGTTGGCGAATAGCAGATCTTACAAAGGAGGAACTAACCCAAGCACACGCACCTGTGTAAGAATGGAAACTGGGCTTGGGGAGATGCTCAGTTCGATGCTTGCTAAGGATGCTGGGGTACCTGAGGATGTGTCACCAGCACCCACGTAAAGAGTCACGCTAGCAGGGCCATGAATGTCTGCAATACAGTGGTAATAGAGGCAGGCAGAGCTTGCTGGCCAGTCAGTCTAGCCAGTCATTGAGAGACTGAATCAAAAGATAGATAAAAAGATATCCAGAAGACACCCAGAGTCCACTTGGGATTTTCACATATGCTCATGTATATGCAATTTATACATATATGCTCATTGCACAGGTGTACATACCACAGCAACAGAAAAAAAATATATGCTTTTGAACATGCTGTCAAGCATTACTAATAAATATTTGGCTACAAAAGAAAAGTTATTTAAAATCACAGAAGCTTAAACAAGTAAGAGTTCCTCTTTCAAAATCAAAAGATGGTTGGAACAATCAAAAGATGCTGAAACAATTCTGAACTCTATCATTATGTGTAAGCTCCTTTGCATAGCCTTCATCCAAGGAAGGCAAGACAACTTTGCAACTCCAGATATATTAAAACTCAAAGAGATGTGAGAAGACAAAGTAGTTGTTCCAGATACACAGATTCCTTTGGAATGCAAACACAAGTTCTTCCAATGATACAATGGGTTAAATTGGAATTTATACAGTAGTCTGCAGAAGGGAAAATGAGACTAAGGTTGGGGGAAGCAACCAGTAATTCCAGAAAATACCAGTAGAAATCACTTTGTTTCTTCATGGACAGAATCACACATTCACTGTAGCCATAAGGAGCGCTAAAAAAATAGTGTATTCTTCTTTTTCTGTGCACATTTCTGTATTACAAATTATTTTACATAAACAGGGCAATACAAAAATCAATACAGTTTTTCTTTTCTGATTTTTCTTATTCTGCAGGAAAAGTAAGAACTTTGACAGCAAATAAATGTCCTTTTGGCTGAATATGTGAATTTTATTGACATATTGACATTTCTGAAGCCAACGGAGTTTCTAATTGCTGTGGGCCAGGTGGAAGTCGTTACAGACTACAATTGTCTCTGCATGCATATGCAGATATGCTTACAGGCTATCATGAAATGCATCCAAATGAATTGCACACCATTGCTTTTGTATGCAGAGCATTGCCACTGAAGGCAGAAAAATAGAAAATTCCTCAAAATCAACATGAGAAAATTCAAAATGAGGGGTTTCTATGACTATTCATTCTACTATGTAACATACTTACATAGAAAGCGTAGCAAGGAAAATAAATGACACAGAGACTAATATTTGGGGCCAGGCTTCAAGCTGAATATCAGAAAAGCTAAGCAGATGGCCACTAGCTTCTTACCTCTACCCCAGGCTGAATGGGCTGGTCCTGTCTTCAGGAGTTCTCACCAAGTCTCAGACTGTAAACTCTCCTCAGTGTGGCTAGAGAATGAAAGCTTCTTTGAGACCTTGCTTCTGTCTTATATACTTTTCTAATGTTGGCCTTAAAGGTGTGTGCTATAATTCTCTTTTAGATTGATTCACTCTTGTGTAGATATGGGTGGCCTTGGACTCACAGAGATTCAACTATCTCTTAATCCTGAATCCTAGGATTAAAGGTGTGTACCACCACCTCCTGGTTTCTGGATGCTGGGATTAAAGGTATGTGCCTGGCTTCTAAGGCTTGTGGTTGACTTTGCTTTTCTGAATATTCAGTCTTATTAAATAAATCATCAAAGTCTGTCACATCATTTGGGGTAGGACCTGCTTTTGAGAATAAATTATTTGGTATCTACTGATGCATGATTCCAGAAAACTATAATTCAGTCCCATATAAACACTTGGTACTCTTAGGCAATCTATGGTGATGCACACTTGCAATTTCAGAAATCAGAAGGAATTAGATTTTCAGAATTGTCAAGGCTACACAGGGAGATTCTATCTGAAAACTAACAAAAATTCAGCTTCTAAAGTTGTTAATAATGTGAAAGAACTTCTAATGGGAACCTGCTTTCTCCAGACACTGTTGGGCGACACCCAACCCCCAACTTTTTAATAATAATAAGAGGTGCGAATGTTGGGAACCTGCAGTCTCCTGACTCCACCTGTGATAATGGGCGGGATGCCCATGGCAATGTCATCACTATGTCAGCCTTTATCTGGCTGTTCAAGCCTTTACCTGGCTGCACAGGGGACCCACAACTTCTCTGATGGAAACAGAAGCAGGCACCCACAGCTAAACACTGAGCCAAACTGGAATCCAAATGCAGAGAGGGGGGACAAGACCAGGCTACAGAAACCCACAGAGATAGCTTAACTGAACAAGGAGGAGCTAATAAATCCCCCAGACTAGAAGCTGGGAATCTAGCATTGGACTGACCCAAATCCTCTGAACATGGGTTAGAAGGCCTGGACTGTCTATGGGACCTTTAACAGTGGAACAAGGATGGATCCCTGGTACACAAAAGGACTTTGGAAGCACATTCCCCATGGAGGGATACTCCCTTAACCTAGAGGCAGGAGGGAAGGCCTACTCCCTATTTCAAATGACTTGACAGATTTTGTTGGTCCCTCCTGGAAGGCATCACCCTCCCTATGGAGTGGGGAGGGGGGATGGGAGAATGGTCAGGGGACATGAGTGGTAGGGAAGGAGGGAGAGAGGGAAGGAGGAAGGAAGAGGGAACTGGGATTGATATGTAAAATAAACAAAAGTAAAAAAAAAAAAAGAAGAAGAAGAACGTTTAAAAATGCCTTTATGAAATTCTACAAAACCCCTTGTGGTACAAAAAGAAACATATCTGCCTTTGCTGAGTTGAAAATTGATGTGGAAGAGTTGGTTACAGATAGAAAGAAGTTTTAAGAATACTTAAACAACCCTTTACATATAGAGTGAATTTTAAATAACTTCTGAAAAGACAGAGCCAAAAGAACTCTTTCCATGAGTCAACAACAGAATTCTAAACTTTGAAAGCAAAACATTATGTCCTCACTTCTCTCAATGCCTTCTCATGCTCTTATTAATGAATCAGTAGAAGTCTCATCCTAAAAA
This sequence comes from Cricetiscus sungorus, assembly GCA_030556225.1. Classification (NCBI taxonomy): domain Eukaryota; kingdom Metazoa; phylum Chordata; class Mammalia; order Rodentia; family Cricetidae; genus Cricetiscus; species Cricetiscus sungorus. The sequence goes on along the minus strand of JANBXA010000741.1, from coordinate 31,581,240 downwards.
TCAAGGCATCCTAATGAACATAATGCAATTAACAAGAAAGTAGGTGAGATGAAAATTTCAGATTAGCTACTTGTGTCATTTTTAAAGTTGCAGTGACTAAACACTTGGCAGAAAACAACTTAGGGTGTAGTGGTGGGGAAAGTTGACTCAGAACTCCATCCCAACAGAGAAGGCTGAAAATAGTTCAGTTCATTTCTAGTAGGCCAGGAAGTACAAACAAGCAACAGGGAGAGTTACAATAAGGTATCCCTCCCCAACCCAAAGCACTTCTCCAACTAAGCCCAATCTCCTGTTGTTTCCATGGTCTTCCCAATAGCACCTTTGACTGGAAAGGGAACACTCACACCTGGGAAGAACATTAGTTACTCAGACCATAGCAATGACCTTTGGGAATCAAGGGGTTTGTCTTCATAATTTTAATGTAACTTACAAATGAACACTTTGTGATTTGGTCTTTCTTGGAGTTAAGTTTGATGGGTCCTTGTTCATGCCCATTATGAAAATGGCTGCCCGCTACCACCTGGTGCTCCAACTAATAGTAATTGCTACTTCTGCTCAGGATAAATTTTTATGAAATTCCCTTGTTATTTTTTTTTACAGATTTTTAATATATTGCATGGCAGCCTTTACTTGCTTCAGAAATGCAATTTGTCTATATTTAGATGCCAAGCTACCTTAAAGTTTCTAGTAATTTGTGATTAACTCTGGACTTACTATGTATGTAGTAATTTAATCTGAAATAATGAAGGTTTTGTTTCTCCTATCCCAATTCTCTTTGTTTTTATTTTATATATCAATCCCAATTCCCCCTCCATCTCTCCCTCCTTCCCTCTTTCCCTCTTTCACACCCTCCCCTCCAAGTACTACCCCCATTCCACAGGAATGGTGATGCCTTCCAGGAGGGGTCATCTAAATCTGTCAAGTCCTTTGGAGTAGGGACTAGGATCTCCCTCCTGTCTCTGGGCTAAGGGAGTATCCCTCTATGGGAAATGTGCTCCAAATGTCCTTTTGTGCACCAGGGATACATCCTGGTTCCACTGTCAGAGGTCCCTTAGACTGCCCAAGCCTTCTAACTGAGAACCACATTCAGGGGGTCTGAGTAAGTCTAATGATAGATTCCCAGGTATCAGTCTGGGGGCCCAATAGTTCCTCCTTGTTCAGGTCAGCTGTCTCTGTGGGTTTCTGTAGCCTAGTCTTGTCCTCCTTCTCTGCATCTGGGTACCAGTTTGGCTCAGTGTGTAGCTGTGGGTGTCTGCTTCTGTTTCCATCAGCTACTAGATGAGGGCTCTGTGATGGTTAATAAGTTAGTCATGAATCTCATTATTAGGGAAGGGCATTTATGGTAGCCTTTCTACTGTTGCTCAAATTGTTAGTTGGGGTCAGACTTGTAGGTCTCTGGACATTTCTCTAGAGTCAGGTTTCTCTTCAAACCTATAATGGCTCCCTCTTTTATGGTGTATCTCTCTTTTTCTCTCACTTCTACTCCTACCCTGACTCAATCTTCCTAGTGCCACATTCTTTCCTCTCCTCCCCTTCTCTTTCTCCTGCTCCCTGTCCCCTAACTAACTCTCCCACTCCCAATATACTCAGGAGATCTTGTTCCTTTCCCCTTCTGTGAGAGACCTTATATGAATCTCTTACATTCATCCTTGTATGCTAGTTTCTCTGGTAGTATGAATTATAGGCTGGTGATCCTTTACTCTAGATCTAAAATCCATATATGAGTAAGTACATAACATGTTCCTCTTTTTGTAAATGGGTTACCTCATTCAGGATGATTTCTTCAAATTCCAGCCCTTTGCCTTCGGATTTCAAGACTCCATTATTTTTTGTTGTTGTTTTGTCTTTCCCCCACTGAGTAGTATTCCATTATGTAGATGTGCCACATCTTTTTTATCCATTCTTCAGTTAAGGGGCATCTAGGTTGCTTCCAGGTTCTTGCTATTACAAATAATGGTGCTTCGAATGTAGTTGAACAGATGTCTTTGTTGCATGGATGTGGATCATTTGAGTATATACCTAAGAGTGGGATTGCCAGGTCCTGTGGTAGACTAATTCCCATTTTCCTGAGGAGCAGCCATACTGATCTCTGATCTCCAAAATGGCTGTCCAAGTTTGCACTCCCACCAGCAATAGAAGAGTGTTCCCCTTTCTCCACATCTTCTCCAGCATAAGTTGTCATTGGTGTTTCTAATTTTAGCCATTCTGGCAGGAGTAAGATAGTATCTCAGAGTTGTTTTGATTTGCATTTCCCTGATATCTAAGGATGTTGAGCACTTTCTTAAGCATCTTTTGCCTTTCTGATTTCCTCTATTTATAGTTTTCTCTTAGTTCTGTACCCCATTTTTTAATAGGGTTATTTGGTGTTTTGTTGACTAGTTTCTTGAGTTCCTTGTATAATTTGGAGATCAGCCCTCTATCAGATGTAGTATTGGTGAAGATATTTTCCAAGACTGTGGACTGCCATTTGGTCTTGTTAGCTGTGTCCTTTGCCTTATAGAAACTTCTCAGTTTGAGGAGGTCCCATTTATTAATTGTTGATCTCAGTGTCTGTGCTACTGGAGTTATGTACAGAAAGTAGTCTCCTGTACCAATTTGTTCTCTTTCTCTTCTAAGAGGTTCAGTGTGGCTGGATTTATGTTGAGGTCTTTGATCCATTTGGACTTGAGTTTTGTGCACGTGGATAGACTTGGGTTTATCTGCTGTCTTCTATACACCATCATCTAGTTGTGCCAACACCAGCCTTCTGTAAAATCAACCACACACTAGGCAACATAACAAACCTCAACAGACACAAAAAAGTCCCCCCCCCGTATCTTATCAGACCACCATGCTTTAAAGTTGGAATTCAACAACAACACAAATCGCAGAAACTCTACAAACTCGTGGAACAATGCACAATTGCACCATACCTGGACCAAAGAAGAAATAAAGAAAGAAATTAAAGACTTCCTCAAATTCAACAAGAAGGAGGACACAACATTCTTGAACTTATGGGACACCTTGAAAGCGGTGCTGTGCGGGAAGTTCATTGCACTAAGTGCTCATATGAAGAAAATGGAGGATTATCTTGCATCTTTAACAGTTACAAACACTCTCATATTCTTCCTTACATCTATTACTTTATTTCACCTGAATTTGGAATTTTATGACAAAAAGCTATTTAGAATGCCTCATTATCTGCTTAATGGCCACAATGTCTGCAGTGTTTTCAGTCTTTTCTTTCCCAGTACTACCCATTTTTTTCACCCATTTTCCTCTGTCATTTCTTTAATCATCTCAATGAATACATTTGCCTTAGTTGTCCTTTTTAGTTAAAGATTCCTTTGATTTAACTTAATTATTTCCAACTGGTTTTCATGGATATTTTTTCTGTAAATTCCTTAAATTGGTATAATTTATGTTAGCCTTTATATTTTTTCCCTAATATATGATTGGAAGCATAGTTTTATCAGCATGCTACAAGGTAAACAGGAAACCAATGGTAAGGGTGCTAATCTACACCATTTCAAATTCTGCAGTGACCTCATATTAACAAACCCTTATATTTTCCTGACTACTGCAGTTCTGAAATAGATGGCTGACCCTTCACCCCTCCATACACTTCCTGTAAGACACTGAAACTCTGGTCTCTGCTTATGTCAACATGCAGTCTCTGTCCTTCACTGGGTACTATGTCATCCCTGTTCTAAACTGGGTACTATTTTACCTCTGCCTCCACATGTGACAAATTGTCCACTGTTATTTCCAAAGCTCACTATTTTACTTTTATATTGTTTTGTTTCCAGTGTCTGTGTGCATGTATGTCCCTAATTATAAGGTTATACATAGCACACTCTAATGATTTTGACCAGTTTATCCTGTTCCATACTTTTATTTTATAATCCCATTTTCATAACTTTTTCTAGAGTTTCAGTTCTCACTCCTTGTTTCCAAGATTATTCCTCTTATCTTCCCACTTTCAGTAAATGCAGCCACAATTCTCTATTAATTCAAACTGAAAGTCTAATAAATGTATTTATGTCTTAAAAATACTTGCCTCAGCATAGTTTTACACTATATCTGAAGGGCACATACTAGAATCTCATATATTTACAAAATCAATTCTATTTCGAAGGTGTGTCTAGAACTCAAGCACATACTTTACTTTCCCCCAGCTCAATAGTCCTTGCTGTCATTATCTATTACTTGGAATAGTAAAGGACATCAAACCTGACTTCTGTTACCTTGCTCTGTAAGCCACCCACCAAAAAGAGAGAGGGTGATTTCTAAAATATAGTAATAGCACTAAGATCATTTCATCATTGTGTCTGTAGCCCATCAACAAATTCCAATTGCACCAGAATTAAATACAGAATTATTTATCTCTTTGTTCCCTGCCAATGTTTATGGCTCATGGTGATGCTTGCCTCACCTACCCACCATGTTCCTACGTCTTACTTTTAACACAATCAGACTCTGTTTTAGTGCCTTTATATCTTAAGTATAGAAAATGGCCCATCCTCTTTACACAGCTGGTTCCTTTTCTTGACTTAGACCTTGATTTATGTCACCCATTCAGAGAAGAAATATCACCTGAGCTAGTCATAGAGCCAATGTACTATATTGATCAACTGCAACTGTGCAAAAATAACTCAATAGTTATACTTTTTAAATAGCATTTGTCTTCTTCGATGTAAGCATTAAAAAACACAGATGTTGTGTGTTTGTCCACTTGCTTTGTCATCTATATCTTGATAATAATGCCTTGTCCATAACAATGGTGAGAAAATGAAGAAAATAAATGAATTCCCAACAGAAAACATAAGCTCATCACTAAAACAACAATTTATTATTTTAATGAAAATACTAAAATGATCTGAAGGCTCAGAGGAAGAATCAGAAAATCAAAACTTGGTCTCTGACAAAAATCATCTTGTAGTAACCATCTTTGTGACTGTAGGCAATTTCAGACATTCTGACGTAGGTTCCGTCCTTACCAGAAACATCAAGCTATCCCTCACTCCTTATTCGAATTGTAATAAAGCATAAAAGTAAGGCCATTTAAGCTCTCTTACTGGGACCATTTGAAGATAGCTTAGCTAGGGGACTTTTTTTCTTTTTTTTTATCTTACTCTTTTTTAAAAAAAATCCTTTTGGTTTTGCTCTGATTTGACAGTTTTCTCTCATCCTCTAATAAAACAGTTCTTGTCAGATCTCATTCCCTTGAAAGGTTTCAGTTCCTATGCTCATGGTGAGATGGGGAAATAAGTTGGGGGACAGCCATCAGTTGCACAACAGACAGCAAGGGTAGTTCATGCCACCCTATCTATCTGCTTGCACAGAAGAGCTATAGGGCTTAGAGGAGCCTCTAAGCTGGCTGTGACGTGGAATACCCACAAGGAGTTGACTTCCTAGAGAGCTGGCAGTGAGAGCCCAAAGCCCATAATCTTCAGCAAAGAAGAATCTACTGTTCCTTCTTGAAAGGGAAATCTCTGTATGCTGGAAATGAACAAGAACTGGGAGTCAACTTAAAATTGGTTTGACCAGCTTTCCTCACTACCTTCTAGATCCAATAAAATCCTTTCTACTAAGCTTATGCTTGTCTACTTTACCTGACCCTAAAACCACCCTTGCCAGGTGGTGAAGCAAACGTTTCTTGTTTTATAAAGGCTACTCGCTAATAATTTGCTAAGAAAACATCATGAATTTTTTGTCTGTTTTTTTTTTTAAATTTAGATTTGAAACAAACTTCTTTTATATGTCAATCCCAGTTCCCTCACCCTCCCCTCCTCTCCAGTCCTCCCACCACCCTACATCCCATCCCCTTTATGCTCCCCAGGGAGGGTGAGGCCTTCCATGGAGAGTCCTCAAAGTCTGTCATATCATTTGGAGCAGGGCCTAGGCCGTCCCTCATGTCTCTAGGCTGAGAGAGCATCTCTCTATGTGTGGGATGGACTCCCAAAGTTCATTTGTATACTAGGAATAAATACTGACCCCCTACCAAAGGCCCCATAGGCTGTCCAGAAACCATCGTGAGTGAAGTAACCCAGTCCCAAAAAGACAAACATGATATGTACTCACTCATATGTGGGTTTTAGACATGGAGCAAAGTATAACCAGCCTACAATTCACACTGCAAGAAAGCTAGGAAACAAGAGAGATATATATGGGCCCCCAGAGAATGGGAAAGGGACAAGATCTCCAGAGTAAATTGGGAACATGGGAGGAAGGAAGAGGGAGTTAGGAGAAAGAAAAGCGGAGAAGAGGAGGGGGAGAGTAGGGCAGGACAGAGCAGGAAGATTGAGTCAGGGAAAGAATAGAGGAGAGCAAGAAAAGAGATACCATAATAGAGAAATCCATTATAGGTTCAAAGAGAAATCTGGTACTAGGGAAATGTTAAGAGACCTACAAGGATGACTCTTGCTAAGAATCTAAGCAATAGGGGAGGGGTTGCCTTAAATGCCCTTCCCTGATAATGAGATTGATAACTACCCTATACACTTCATGAATTTTAAAGTGAAGAATTACGGCTATAATGACATTATATTCAAATGATTTTGCTTCTGGAAAATCTTTGAGTAATATTCCTTTTGTAGAAACTTTTCTCTCATCTCTGTGTCCTAGATTCATTGTGATACATAAATCATATATGTATAAATATCATGAAAATGGAAGGGAAAACTAGCCAACAAACTGGACTAATTGGAGTGAAGAACAAGAAAGTGAAGTGGCAATGTGTTGGATATTTTCAAAATCTATTATAGACTGGTGTGAATATGGTCATTGTTAACATTCAGGCATCTGTAATGGGCTGTCCTTGGGGTTCTGACAGGATGCTTCCTCAGCTGCAGTCACTAAGAGCGCCACCTATGCATATTAACTGTGTTCTTTTTTAAAAGTGTCCTGCCCTCTCCCATTCTTCTCTCTGTCTTTCTTTCTCTCCCTCTCTGTCTCTGTCTCTGTCCCTCCCTCCCTCTCCCCCCTCCCTTCCTCCCTCCCTCTCCCCCTCCCTCCCTCTCTCATCCAGAAACCTACAAGACTGACCCAAACTAACATTTTGAGCAACAGTGGAAAGGCTACCATAAATGCCCTTCCCTAATAATGAGATTGATGACTGACTTATCCACCATCATAGAGCCCTCATCTAGTAGCTGATGGAATCAGAAGCAGACACCCACAACTAAACACTGAGCAGAACTGTAATCCAGATGCAGAGAAGGAGGACAAGACTAGGCTAAAGAAACCCACAGAGACCTGAACAAGGAGGAGCTAATAGGTCCCCAGACTGATAGCTGGGAAACCAGCATTGGACGGACTCAGACCCCTTGAACATGGGTCTCAGTTAGAAGGCCCGGGTAGTCTAAGGGACCAAAGACAGTAGAATCAGGATATAACCCTGGTGCACAAAAGGATTTTGGGGGCATGTTCCCCATTGAGAGATACTCCCTTAACCTAGAGGCAGGAGGGAAGGCCTAGTCCCTGCTCCAAACGACTTGACAGATATAGATGACCCCTCCAGGAAGGTCTCACCCTGAATGTGAAGTAGTGGGCAGGTTGGGCTGGGAGGGTGGTGGTGGGGGCATGGGAGGGTGGAAGAGAGTGTGGGGGGGGGGAGAGAACTGGGATAGATATGTAAAATAAGATAAATAAATAAATAAAATTCTCATTTTTATAAAGACTCAGAGTAAGTAAATAATAACAATAATGACAATATTCTACATACTATAGCTTCCTGTAACTGCTTAATTCTCCCTCTGTACATTTTTATTAGGAATATTAAAAACCTAATTATATTAAGCCTGAATGTAGAAATATGGAGGGCTGAGAAGATGGTTTAATTGGTGAAGTGTCTCCAGAGTAAGCATGAGATTTCAAATAAAAATCCCATGTGTGCTGGATAGTTTTACATCAATTTGATACAAGCTAGAGTCTTTTGAGATATGGGAACCACAACTGAGAAAATATTTCTATAATATTGAGCTATAGAATAGGCTGCAGAGCACTTCCTTAGTTATTGATTTCTGTGGGAGAGCCCAGCTCAATATGGATCATACCATCACTGACTGGTATAACCTGTTGTCCTGGGTCTTATAAGAAATCAGGCTTGGAAAGCCATGAAAGCAAGTCAGTTAACAGCAGTCCTCAACAGCCTCTGCAACAGCTCCCACCACGGGTTTCCTATCCAGTATGAGTTCCTGACTTCTCTCAGTAATGAACAGAGACACCATGTAAAATACTGGATGTGGTGACATGCAAATAGTTTTGTGATGATATATGGTTTATTTATATGAATAGAATAGAATAGAATAATACAGAAGATGTTCAGAGACTGATAGAATCTCAGGCTTGACTCCATGTCAGCTGCTCTATTTTGGTAGCCTTCTTTGTTTAATTATTCCCTCTCTCTCTAGGCACATTGGCTTCCTCTGATTCTCAGTTATCCAGGTAGAGAGCTCAATTCCAGATTTAGGCTTTTTTTGTTGTTGTTTTGTTTGTTTGTTTTTTTTTCTCATATCCATCTCAGTTCCCTCTCACTCACTCACTCCCTCCCTCTTTTCCTCTCTCCCTCCCTCTCATGCCCCTCAACCACCCTCCCATCCCACCCACCCCCTCACTCCACAGGGTGGGTGGTGCCTTCCAGGAGGAGTCAACAAAATCTGTCAAGTCATTTGGAGTAGGGACTAGGCCCTCCCTCCTGCCACTAGATTAAGGAAGTATACCTCCATGAGGAATGTGTTCCCAAAGTCATTTTGTGTACCAGAGATACATCCTGGTTACACACTGTCAGAGGTCCCTTCTAACTGAGACCCATGTTCAAGGGGTCTGAGTCCGTCCAATGCTGGCTTCCCAAATATCAGTCTGGGGAGCCATTGGCTCCTCCTTGTTTAGGTCAGCTGTCTCTGTGGGTTTCTATAGCCTGGTCTTGCCCTCCTTTTCTGCATCTGGATTCCAATTCGGCTCAGTGTCTACCTGTGAGTGTCTGCTTCTGTTTCCATCTGCTACTAGATGAGGGCACTATGATGGTGGATAAGTCAGTCATCAATCTCATTATCAGGGAAGGGCATTTATGGTAGCCTTTCCACTGTTGCTCAAAATGTTAGTTTGGGTCAGTCTTGTAGGTCTCTGGATATTTCTCTAAAGTCAGTTTTCTCTTCAAACCTATAATGGCTCCCTCTTTTATGATCTCTCTCTCTCTCTCTCTCTCTCTCTCTCTCTCTCTCTCTCTCTCTCTCTCTCCTCTCATCTATTCCTCTCAGTTTAGGTTTATGTAATATTTTCTGCTGCCATGTCAAAGAATAATATTTCCTGGATTCAATTAAAATTTCCTAAGTAATAAATGTGCTTTGCTCTTTGGTGTGTGGTATAATTCACCAGTTCATCCATCTCTGCCTTACATGTGTATTTCTCTCTCAAATATAGTACAATTCCATTCTGCACACTGGCTGACCTTTCTAAAGCACTCCCCATCTTTGGCAGGATGAGCAAGAAAGACATTCCATTTTGCTTATGCAAATGGTCATCTGTAGACCACTACTACCATCCTCTGAAGGAGGGAAGAGAGCCAATGATTACTGAATGTCTACGGTGTGCTTGATAATTTTAGCAACAGTATCTCTCTTGATTTCCAAACAAACAAAATCTTCTTGTAAGTGAGGAAAATAGACTCATAGGAAACTAGTACAGCATGTCTGCTATCACGGCCAGTATGTGTCATGGCCAAAATTCCATTTGAATTTCCAAAATTCTATAATTTGGAAACACTTCAGTTAACTCATCGTCTAAAAGTCATCTTCCAAAAAATATGGCAACATTCTAAATACTTTAAAATTCAAAAATTCCTATCTTGCTAATTAAAATAGCATATATACACAATCCTAGTGCCCAGGACAGTTGTGAGTTCTAGACATCCTGGACTATACAATGATATTCTGTCTCAAAACCAGACTTGGATTGCCTCAATCTCACAAAGATGTGGATATTAATGTGAATAACTCATATTTTACTATTCAAATCCTGTCACCAGCTCTGATCCTAACTTGTCCTTAAGACTTGGAGGGTGCTTGTGTCAACTCCCATGTAGGTCTTTGATAGTTGTTTACTCCCATCCCATGAGCTAATATCTCTGACCAGAAGAGTCATCTGAGGTGACTCTGGCTCTGGCCAAAACACTGCAGCATATTCTGAGTCCTACAGTGTTTGTATTCCAAATCTGCAAAACCTAGAGGTTGTATAGAAGCTCTACTTCCCTTTTAAGTTCAAAAACAATAAGAACTTGTTGTGGTCTATTTGAAAAGAGATGGAAAACTCTTTCTCACTTTCTCCTGATTTTCAATGTTTACCTGTGCAAAGTATTTTAATTCTGTTTTCATTGAAATTAAACACACTAGTTAAATTTTTGAGAAATAAATAAGTGAAACAGATTCTGATTTTTAAGTGAGGTAAATTCATTGCTGGTTTCTTTTCCTTTTTTTGTTTTTTTTTTTTTTGTTTGTTTGTTTGTTTGTTTGTTTACTTTTAAGCATGCCTTCAAACTTCTATGTAAAACCTAAAGAGCAAAACCAGAAACAGTTCTACTAAGCTTCATCTTCCTGAGGGCTGTCTTGGAAATATGATCCCTAAGGGCAATTAGTTTTTTCAAGTGTGACCCATGGAACATTGTCTGATAAAATGTCTAGCAGATAACAGCTTTGCAACCCACTAAAAGTTGATGTTGTAATAAATATTTGCCACATTCCTGTCTGAAAGCAGTGGTGTACAATTGCTTATGTAGGGCAATTAAATCCCAATTAACGGATTTCTTTCCAAACACATGAAACAGCATAAGTATTTTTTCACTTAATACCATGAGATGAATGACTCAGACAAGAAAATAATCAATTGTCTATAATTTAAACTCTCCATATTGTTATGCCACTGGCTTCATATGCTGCTTGTTTAAATTTTTCAGATGGTAAAATTTGAAAGTAAAGGATATAAAAATAAACTAGTGCATGATTTCCCCACCATTTTCTGCGTCCCAGGGTGTTTTTATGTTTTTCACTTAGTATTAAAGGTTTCTGATTTTGAGTTATGTCAACAAGGTTGATTAAACATGCCCAATGCCATTCCTTTTGTAACAAAGTAGCAAAACAAAGAAAAATTACTTTATTGGCTTAGTGGAGTACAGTAGGGATGTATAGAGATCACACACATACACACGCGCACGTGCGCACGCACACACACACACACACACACACACACACACACACACACGAGAGAGATATAAGCAGTATAAACAGACAGATGATAGATGAATGCAAGATGACTCCACAGAGAAAAGAACTAGGATGAAGCATATACCATTGCATCTCTGAGTATCAAACAGAACTAAGAATGACTTTAATAAAGCAGGGACAGATAAAAGGTCTCAGAAGTTCCTACAGACACCAAAGATACCTGAGGAATCTGCAGTCTTCTTAGGCCCTTGGCCTAGTTAAGACAGCCATATTACAGTTCTTCACTGTTCATAGAAAAGGCTTAAGCTATATATTATGCCTTTATTTGACCTAGACGTTTGCTTAAGGATTCTACCTTGATATTTCAGCCACCAGGAACTGATGGCTCAAACTGTCAAGCCAGCTAGTAGGTTCTGCACAAGCCAGTGGGCATCTGGCCATCTGATCCTCAATACTTTTTGATTCATAAAGACGTTTTAGAAAAATTTAGGCAGACATACACACATTCTTGCTCCCCTGGAAAGCAAGAAGTGAAACAATACCACTAAGTCACCAGTTGTTAATGAACACCAAAGGAAGTTTGCAGATGGCCCAATTCAATTACCCTTAGCCATGGGAGGGATTCTGTCTAGGAAGCCCCACTTTAGTAATTTAAATGCCCATGACTTCAGACTGTAATAACAAACATACTTTGGAGAATGTGCAATGATGAAAATATGGCTCCTCTGGCCAATGAAAAGTGAGTGAGTGGGACCACGCTCACAGAGACAAGGAGAGGTCAGACTTGATCTTAACGTCAGTATCAGGACCAAGCCCAGGGCACATGTATACTATGGGCATGGTATCTATGTCTGAGGTGTTTGAACAGGGACTCATCATATCTGCAAACTTCATGCTAAGCAGGTACTAGTCAAACAATTTCCCTGATATTTAGTTGCTCTGAGCCCCAAGTTGCCAAACAACCTACTGTAAATCATGATGGTCCAAACCTGCTTGCTCATCATTTGGTCACCAAGCTCTACATCTGGCCAAGTCACTGGAAGAAATGACTCTTGTGATAACTGCTGAGTACCTTTTGGTTCCCAAGTATGCAGATTGTCTCTGAATAATCTGGTAGAATTGATTTCTCTGACCACACAAGTTTTTGAGTTCTTTCTTAACTTGCACTGCATAGTCTTAAAAGGGGTCATGGAGATAGCAATGGGGTACCTTGTCCAAAATGACAAGATGAAACTGAATAACCTGCTAGAGACCCAAAAGGAGGCATGATGGGGCATGAGGTTTCTGTGGACATCAACAGTGGCTTCAGTAGTATGGTGTGGCCTTTGCACATTCTGAGGTTCTAGCTGAAGACACAATAATGATGGGCGTACATACTTGACTGGCCTCACTGTGTTACTATCCAGACCCTACTGGATACATCCAAGTTTCTGTGCATTAGGAAATATATTACCTGACCATCTGCAGATTGATATGCTTATGCATATAGGAACTACAATCTATAGGCTATGCATGCCCTGACACAGTATAGCCTGAAGGCAGCCATCATTAGCTTTATGAAAGCTAGCATTTTCTAGGATAAGAAACTCAAAATAAAAAAAAAAAAAGGATGGGCCCCAGATGAGGCCTGTGATGTGTCTTTCCAATCTAAGTTCCTTAGAGCCATGAATAGTCCTGAGGGAGACAATGCTCTTTGTTTGCCCAAGCCATCCTTGTCTTCCCCTTGCCTTACCTCTAAGAACCACATTTTCTTCCCAACACATGATGTGTTTGTACCTTCTCCATAGGAAAACACACTCCACTTTTCTCACTTCTATAACTATGATAATATATTCTTACAAAGGCAGCTTAGGAAACAAAGGACCTATGTTTCTCACAATTCTAGATTATAATTCATCATGGCAGGAAAATTAAGGCACACAGAATTTTAAGCAGATCATCAAATTATATACACACTCAAGAACACAGAGAAATAAATGAGTGCTTGCATGCCTACTATCCAGTTTACTTTCTGTACTCATACAGCCCAGATCCCAAACTCAGGGGATGCCTTCACTCACATTGGTCTGTGACTTGTCACAATAAAATAACTACCCACAGGCATTTCCACAAGTCAACCTGATTTAAAAATATCCTTCTTGAGACTCTTCTCCAAGATTATAATAGATGATGTCAAGTTGACAATTAAAACTAGCATCAAGGCATCTTTGCAGAAACCAACAGTATATTGATGACTTTACACTTAATGAGTAAACATGAGTGGAAATGTTGGTTTCCCAAAAAAATGTCATCTTGGTCAAGCATATGCTTTGAGTTGTGTTAGGGTTCAGTGCTATAGTTTGGGGTTAGGCTAACTTTGGCATGGTAAAAGTAAACTACATATGGAGGGTCTTTGATATTCACCATCCTTTTTTTTGAAATAAATTGTTGCTGCCAGGAGCAGACATGTCTTACTGTCATGAAAAGTCTAAGGTTATTAAAAACAACTTAAATGTCAACTTCTGTAGGTTCCTTAAGTATTTGAAGAAAATCTGTCTATCTAAAATATATCTGTTTGGCCTCGAAAACTGGCCCAACATGGCCATACTTTTAATAGTTAGATAACTAACTACTAACCTATATTTCTTAATTATCCTCAATGGTTTGTACTAATAATTTCAATGACTAGAAATTTACATTATATAGGCTGCATAAGCACAAGAGCTTAAAAAAATAACAAAAATAACCTTAAATTTGCAAGAATATATAAATATATCTTTAAGAAAAGTGGGAATATATAGAGAGTATTTTCTAATAAAAATAACCTTAACTTTTTTTAGTGTACAAAAAATTATACCAATATAAAATATTTAATATTAATATTTTTTAATTTTAATATTTTTTATTTTACATTCCTATCCCAGTTCCCTCTCCTCCCATTCTCCCTTTCCTTCCATGTATCCCCCTATTCCATCCTCCATTTACTCCCCAGGGAGGATTAGGTTCTCCATGAGGGATCATCAAAGTCTGTCAAGTTACTTGGGGTAGGGCCCAGGCCCTCGCTGGTGTCTACAAAGGGAGTACACCCCCATGGGGAGCAGACTCCCTAAGTCTGTTCTTGCACTAGGGATACATCCTGGATCCATTGTCAGAAGTACCATAGACTTCCCAGGCCTCCTAACTGAGCCCACGTTCATGGGGTTATGCTGGTTTATCAGCTATCAGTCTGGGGACCATGAGCTACCCCCTTGATCAGTTCAGCTGTTTCTATGATTTTCTTCAGCCTGTCTTGACCACTTTGCTCGTCACTTCTACCTCTCTGTAACTGTACCCCAGGAGTTTGGCTGGGTATTTAGCTGTGGGTGTCTACTTCTGTTTCCATCAGCTACTGGATGAAGGCTCTAGGATGGCATATAAGGTAGTCATCAATCTCATTGTGGAGAAGGTAGCCTCTCCACTTAGATTGTTAGTTAGATTGTTAGCTTAGATTGTTAGTTGGGATCATCCTTGTAGGTCTCTGGACATTCCCTTAGTGTGAAATTTTTCTTTAAACCTATAATGGCTCCCTTTATTATGATATCTCCTTTCTTGTTCTCCTCCATTCTTTTCCTGTTTCAATCTTCCTGCTCCCAGAAACTGGAAGCAACCAAAGTGCCCCTCAACTGAAGAATGGATAAAGAAAATGTAGTAATTTACACAATGGAGTACTACTCAGCAGAAAAAAAAAATGGAGTCTTGAAATTCACAGGCAAATGGATAGAACTAGAGGAAACCATCCTGAGTGAGGTAATCTAGTTACAAAAATAAGATGTACATGGTATGTATTCACTCATATATGGAATTTAGACATAGAACAAAGAATCAACAGTCTACAATCCATACCACGAGAGAAGATAGGAAACAAGGAGGACTGTTACAAGTAGTTATAGTCTGGTCCCGCCATCATGCTAGCTCCCAATAACATGCAGAGACTCTGTATTTGATACAATCCTGTAGGCCAGTTCCTAATTCCTAATTCCTCGGCTAGCTCTGTCTTAATGATTAATCCATTTCAACTTATCTAAGTATTTCCACGTGGTCATCTTACTCAAGCGTGGCTGGCTGGCGTCTTGTTTTCTCCATGCTCTACATGCTGACTCCTCCTAACTACTTCCCCTTTCCTCCTTGTCTCCAGCCCCGCCTATCTTGCTTTCCTATTGGCCACAGTGCTTTATTTATTAACCAGTATGAGAAACAAATTTACAGAATAACAGAGGGCCCTAAGAAAGACATGCACAGTCATCTCCTCAGCAAATTGGGAGGGGGGGAAGAGAAAGGGTGTTAGGAGAAAGAGAGGAGGAGAAGAGGAGGGGAGAGGAGATTAATATTTGGTTTTTTAGTTGAAATTAGATTCAACAATTTGCCTTGTTACTGTATAATTGCTATATTCCCTGCTTTTCTTTTCAGAAAGAGATCCTTAAATCTAACTACCCTTGTTCAGTTTTCTTCCTTACCATGAATAGTAATAATTTGCAACCAATTCCTCTAAACAATGACAAACATACACAATCAATTAAAAGACCAAAAGCCACTCACCTCATTTCTTGGAAATGTAGGTATCATGTGTTCTTGACTGTTTCCTGTTGTCTGGAGTGACAGCATCTTTAAGGGACCCTGAGAAAATTAAGATAATGGTCAAGTCCTGAGAAAGCTCTAACTGTATTATATTTTGTTTAGTCTCTTTGTGGTAAGAAAACAAAGAGCTTATCTGAAGTCTTGTGGATAGTCTGTGAGTCTGGACCATCCTAGCTAGCAATATTGAAATCATTCTTGATGCAGAATTTTGAGAAAACTGCAACAGAGGCATGCTGAGAGGCTGTATCACCTGAATTGCCTGTCTTTATTGTTATCTGACCATTTTTTCTGAAAACACGCAAATGTTTAATGATAAGTAACATCTATATCTGCATTAATGCAAGTATAGAATTGCAGTGTGCATAAATCAGTTGAAGATGATATTGTTTTATGTTTTATGTTTTATGTTGAGCAGGTAAAAAGCATCTGTTAACTTTATAAGTTTGTTTAGATTATATAACCAAACCTCTATCCATGCCATATGAAATGGTGGCATGTAAAAATAAGTCATGAGGACTCTGTAGCCAACAAGAGCTAACAAGTCTTATTCTCTCTCAGAGTTGTTTCCATAGTAAGAGGGATCAGCATATATGTCACCTCTTCAAAGTCCTTTTTGTTTGTTTCTTTTTTAATGTCTATAGCCAGTGTTTTCAGGGGGTCTCCCCAATCAAATCAATCTTCATTAATTCTGAAAAGAACTATAACTTTTTGTTTTCTGTGGAAAGAAAGGCATGACCCCCTACACAACATATTTTCTGCCTTCCATTTTGAAGTTAAGACATTCTTAAAATACACAAGTTGGCTTAATTTAGAAGTTTCTAGAGACATGAGGGAGGGCCTAGTTCCAACTCCAAATGACAGATTTTGTTGATCCCCCTGGACTGCATCATCCTCCCCTGGAGTGGGGAGAATGGGATATATATATATATATATATATATATATATATATATATATATATATGAAGTTTCCATAATCTAATGTTTCTTAGCAGCTATTGATTTTTGTACATTAGCAATTAAAAATTTCAACCTCTACAAAGTACTATACAGGATTCAGGCACCCTATGTATCTCCCACCTTTACATAGCTTATATTTTTATATACATATTACTTTATTTTCTCCTTATTCAGAGCTTTTCGTAGCTTTCTTGGGCCCTATGTTTAGATATTTAGGCCTCACATTGGGTGTCATGTGTTACTGGATTTTCCTAAGGGCTGCTAGAGACTTATTAATCATGAAAACTTGGCCTTAGCTTAGGCTTAACCACTAGCTATTATCACTTAATTTAACCTCCTTATATTAGTCAATGTTTTACCATGTGGATTTTTACCTTTCTTTCATTTTGTATGCCCCACTCCCTCATCTCCATGGCATCTCTTGTGCACCTTGATTATCTCTACCTACTCCTCTCTCTTCCCGAATATCCCACCAAACCTCCTGCCTAGCTCTTGACTATTCAGCTCTGTATTAAACCAACCATAACAACATATTGCTACACAGTGTAAAATAATTCACAACAGATATGGGCATAAAATTCTACAACCAGGTATGGAAGTATTGGCACATGATAACATCTAGGAGATAACGAGTAAGTTTTATTTAAGAGTGCAGCTCCTGGTGTGGTGACAGTGCTTTAGTGGAAGGTCAAAAGTCAGAGTGTATTTGATGGATTAACAGGGGAAAAAAGCCACAAAGTTGGGTGATCAAGAAAGAGGGTAGCTTTGGAAAGAGTTGAGATTTGGATGAATATGATCAAAATGCAAAAGAGTAGAACATTGGAAGTATGGAAAATCTCAGGAAATTTATTTCTTCATATATAAAATCAACTTAAACTATATCAACAATAAATAAAGATGCAGGAAAATACAAAGCTTTTAAAAGAGAGATTAAGAAAAATTATTCAGAACATTGGTTTAGGCAAGGATATTCTTTGCACAATATGATAAATAAGATTGCAACAAACTGAAAGGCTTCTTAAAGCAAAGGAAACATTTCACAGTGACCAAACAAAGCAGATAAACATTTGCAAAATATTTGATGACAGTTTCCAGAATACATAAGGCCTCACACTCAGGGAAAGAATAACAAATCTAAGTAAGAATTTTATTTTAATGGAGACTTCTGAAAAGAGAATGTACAAGTGACTAGTAACAAGGGAAATGCAGCTCACAAACACCATAACATATGATCTTATTCAGGATAGAGTAGTGACAAAAAAAAAGACAAAACATAATCCAAACTCTAAGAAGAAAACACAGAAGGCAGAATTATCATTAACTGTTGATATGACTATAGACTAGTAAAGCCACTGTGGAACATGATATGGAGTATTGGAGTATTACTTAAAGATCTCTCCAAAAAGAAAAATTCCACAGGCTCCAATAATCCGACCACTAGTTATAGATTCAAAGAAATTAAAATTAATTAGTCAGTGAGACAACTGTACTATATTATGACAGTGTTCAGATCTTCTGAGACATAAATTCAACCCTTGTATTTATTGATAACTGAATGAATAACAACATATTTTATATATGTTCAGGAGAATGTTTTCAGCAATAAAATGGAATGAAACTTGGTTATTAGCAACATGGATGAAAATGGAAGACATTATATTAAAAGAATTCAGGCATAGAAAACAAAGGTATCTTCTCATTTATATGGAAACTAATAGTTTGTCTCAATGAAGTAAGTAGCAGAGAGTCTAGGAAGAGTGTAGAGAAGTAAATACTTAAAATAGACACTAGTGTTAGGGGTAAAGCTCGGTGGTATAATGGGCTTCTAATATTTTGTAGAACAGTGAGATAATTTTAGAAGTCCTTTATCCTATTCAACCCTCTAGGTCATATAAAATAACCACTAAGTTGAACTGATTACTCTAAAGCAATAGCCTTTAAATGGAGTGCATTCATCATAGAGATTATCAAAATGATGGACTGAGATATAGAGATAAATCTCACTCTTGAAGAAAAAATTCCCAATTCTCTCTTTCCTTATTAACATTTCTTTTCCTTGTGTTTTGTAATGTGCATAACCAGGGTAATTTTAACAAGTTCATTTTCTTCAGACTGAAGAATACTCCTTTAATTGCATCTACAAGCTTAATGATAAAGAACTGGAAATTGGACTAACATCTGGACTGTCCCAAAACACCATGAATAAGGTTCAAGTTCTAAAACTGAAATACCACCAGTTAATTTCAAAGCAGACATTCTATGGAACACTGACCACTAGCTATATTATGGATTATTATGTAGTATGCCCAGTGTTCCAAATATCATTAGAAACTTGGTTTCACAGTTTTTCAATCTGTTAGTGATCTTCAGTTTCACATCCCTGAACAAGAGATGGTTACTTCTATTAACTACAAATTGTGTGTTCTTCCTCTGTCATTAAGTACAGGACAGGATTCCCCCCCCCCCCCAAAAAAAAAACACCTTCAAAGAAGAGCTCCTATTGATAAAGGGCTATAATTGTCTGTGAAAAGAAAAATATTAAAAACAATACTACTATTAATTAATCCCTCCATGAATTGTCCACAGATAAATTATTGAGTTCAGCATTAAAATAATACATTTTGAGTATGGAAAATTAATTTTATTATTAGTTTTGAGCAGGAAAATATTCATTTTTCAAATAGACTTGTACCAGTTTTATCAAATAGTATGTTATAGAAAAGCTAAAAGTGTTCTATGAAGGCTCATATATTTCAGTACTTGTTTCCCATCTGGTAGCACTGCTTGGAGAGATTGTTGAATCTCTCTGGGACATGGGGAATATTTCAAGGACATGAGTAGCTATAGGGCAGACTTTGCAATTATAGCGCAACCCTAGTTCCTGTCTTATCTCTGCTTCTTGGCCCACTGGGAACATGACCATACAGTTCATAGGCTTGTGGAGCTGGTTTTTTGTAGGAATGCAGAAAAATCTGTAACTATGAATAAGAGAAGTTCTAAAACATAATATACAGGATTAAATGGGTCATTATCATGGTCATTCTGAAGAACAGAAAGCTGATGGAAAGTTGAACAGGGTAGATCAGGCCCAGAGGTTACAAAAGTAAAAGTGACTCCATAGGAACTAGGAAGAAACCATTTGTACTATATTCTGAGAAGAAATTTGGCATCTTATACCATGTCATGAAAATTTTAATGAGGCTGAACTCAAAAGTTATGAGCTAAGTTATTAGGCAGAGGGAATTTCAAGGCAGCATAACACCCAAGCTGTGGCATAAGTAGTCATCACTGCTATTAGTTTTATAGTGAGAAAAATCTAGAAATGTGAAAAAAAATGTATAGTATGTTGAAGAAAGTCTGAATGAGTTTAAAACTATGGACAAAGTACCTATAATTTTGAGATTAGCATGCTTAAGGAGAAACTTGGAGTTTTGCACTGAAACAGTAGTAAAAGTATTGTAAGTGTTTTGGACGATTGTATAAAGGTTGTAGAAAGTAGGTAAGTCAGTAAATGTACATGTTCATATCTCCTCTGTGGACTTCTTGGGCTGTGGAGGTCAACTCTAATCAGCAATGGAGACCTGAATTCTGGATATGCGAAACACATGGGGTATTCCCAGAAGGAAAGCCGAAGGTACCAAAAATTGTGCATGCACGCGCGCACGCACACGCGCGCACACACACACACACACACACACACACAAACTCTCACATGAGCTCCAAGCTTGTAGCACCCATGATACGATCTGTTCCACTAATTGTGCAAAGGCCTAGAGATTTAAATAAAAGACAAGACAGGTCTTTTTAAGACAAGAATGCCAAATGCCTAAAGCTAAATGCCGTTTATTGAGGGGAAAGTGTGGGCTTATATACTGACTGGAAGCACAATAGAAAACAATCAGTAATCAAGCATGCAAGTTCTCAAGCTTAGTTCCTCCCCAGCAGATGTGTGTTAGTAAATCAAGAAGAGTACCAATAACTACTCTGGTGCAAGATGTTCCAGCTAAAACTGCAGAATGTTCCAGCTAACAGCTCAGGCTTGCTCATGGTGCCTTGAGGGTCCATGCAGGGCCTTACACAAGCTAGAGGAGAGGAGCTCTTCAAGCTGATTCAAAGAAGATCACTCAATCAGAAGTGATTGATGCCAAACACGGCATTCCAGGGTTTGGTGGCATACATGTCTGAGATTTGGTTTTGATTTGGTCTTTGATTTCCCTGATGTGCCATGGAATAGTAGGGAAATGGAAACATTTACTCTAGACAATTGGACACTACAGTATATAGTATACTTTTTGGTTTTATAGCTAAGAATTTTTCTTGAGTCTCCAGAAGATAGTACACTTTTGGACCACACTAAAGCTCTTTAAAAATAAGGGGAACTTTGACATCTAAATATATTTTGCATTATGAAATTACTCAGACCCTCTGAACATGGTCTCAGTTAGAAGACCTGTACAGTCTAAGGCACCTCTGACAGTGGAACCAGGATGTATCCTTGGTGCACAAAAGGACTTTGGGAGCACATTCCCCATGGAGGGATACTCCCTTAACCTAGAGACAGGAGAGAGGGCCTGAGTGACAGATTTTGTTGACCCCCTCCTGGAAGGCATCACCATCCCTGTGGAGTGGTGGGGTGAATGGCATGGTAGGGTGGTCGGGGGACATGGGAGGCAAGGAGGGAGAAAGGGCGGGAGGGAGAGAAGAAGGGGGAGGGAGGGAGGGAGGAAGGGAGGAAGGGAGGGAGGGAGAACTGGGATAAGAGCAAAAAAAAAAAGTTATAATAAAAAAAAAAGATTTGCCCTCAAAAGAAAGAAAGAAAGAAAGAAAGAAAGAGAGAAAGGAAGGAAGAAGAGAAGGAAAGAAAGAAATGGCCATTAGTCTATGAAGGCTAGGAGTAGAATTCCATGATTAATTGTAAAATACCTTCCAAAAATCATGTGATTGAGTACTTGGCCCCCAGCTGGTAGCACCTTCTGGAGAGATTGTAACTTTTAGGATGTTAAGTACGTCTAAAAGAAATCAGTTGCTCAATGGATAGAACTAGGGGTTTAGAGCCTGGTTCAGCTATGCTTCCTCATTTGTCTGCTTCCTGATCTACTGTGAGTAATCAGCGGCAGCATATCCCTGTGTAAACAGCCACAGCCATGTATTTTTTGCCATGATAGGCTGTAATCTGGAACCAAAAGCTTGAATAAACCCTTCTCTCTTAAATTGCTTCTTGTCTGGTAGTCTAATAGTCAATGATAGTAATGAGAACAGGAGGGCTGGGAAGATGTCTCATAAGTTAAGATCACTTAATGCTCTTGCATAAAACCAGGCTGGTTCCCAACACCCAAATGGTAACTTACAACAAACTATAACTCCAATTCCAGGGATCTGGTATTCTCTTCTGGCACCAGACATTCATATGATGTAATACACACACACACACACACACACACACACACACACACGAATATAAAATTTGCACACTTGAAGCAAAAGTAAATAATGTTTACAAAAAGAGAAGTTACTGTCACAGTTTAAGAAGAAAGACTATGTATGTAGTCACAGTTATTGTTGCCAGACTTTAAAACAAAATTAGAAACAAAGGTAATTTGTCTCTATAGTTTTCCCAATACAAAGAAATGGGTGACTTGTTGCAAATATGGGGTTGATGTAGAACTATTGCATCTGCAAAGCATTCAGTTTCTGTGCACGAGAGTGTGCTGGTTTATTTTTCTCCTTTTGTTACTGGACCATCCTGCATGTGAAATGTGTTTGTGAACCCACCTGAAACATCACTAGTACGTCAGCAAATATGAAGAAAAAAAATTAAATCTAGTAAAAATATAACCCCTAAAATGGAATTTGTCTTGCCTCTTGAATATATACTACCTTGAGAGGGGTCAATAAATACAAAATCAAGTCCTACAATTCAAGGCCTTTTAAATCATAAGGAAAAGTTAATTTCAAAATCCTATACTATCTACAAAGGACCCCCTGTTCCCAGACTCCAAATTCCAATTTTAAGGCCCCTACCAGGCACCCTTTAACAGATAATGCACACAGTAGCCTGCATAGGGAGAGATGTTATCTGTGAATCAAAGAAGGTTTGAACCTTATTGAATGAAATGAATGAAACTCCTATATTGCACCTACAATCTAATAATGAAAGCAGACTGAAAACCACAGGAACAAAGTGATTCTTCATATCAACAGTTGAGTAATTTCTTTTCCTGTTTGATGGCAAAAATACATCGAAACTTATCAAACTCAAGGCAAGTTTCAATTATTTCATAAATAGGGGATTATGTAGAATAGTATTTTAGAAGCAAAACTACAAAAGCTCAAGTTATTTCATAACTTTCTGGACCTTCTCCTACAAAATTAAATTTTATTTAATAAACTTAAAATTTTTATTATGGATACATGAGTATACTAAATATATCCTACACACCTTAGAGTTGTTTCTATGTCTCATAAACATGTTAGAAAAATTCTGGTTCTTATTAAAGATCTAGTACATAGCAGTTTAAAGATAGAAGTCAAAATCTTATCCCACTCACGTAGTAGCCATGTGCTTCATGCATGACCTTTAATCTCTCATTCTGTTTCTGGATTTCAGCATTCTACCATACACACCAGGAATCCTATGTTCCCAGGTTCCCGTACACAAAGAGTACTGTCAGGGACTGTGTCAACAGGCTCCTCTGAAGATTAAAAAGAATATGCATAGGATGTAATATTTATGGGCTTTATGTTGAATAAATTTAAAAGCGGCCCAAATAATTTTTCAAATGGAGTAGAAACTAGTCCTCAAAGCTTTTAGCTGCCCTGTTTGCTGGCTGCCAATTGTCTAAATGTAAGCAATCCTCACGGAGAGCAGAACTTCTCGCCAATCCCCATTAGTGAATGGAAAAGTTTAGAGAAGCTGACAGGGCATTAGGTGTATAAGGAAATGTAATTCAAGGTTCCCTAAAAAAAAAAAAAAACACACACACACACACCTTACCCAGATTCTAACTGTAACAAAGACTTTTGAAAAATGAGCCAGTTTGAAAGTCCCTGTAAACAAGCCAGGATACTCAGAGCATGCATTAATCCCACTGACATTTTAGCTTTTTAGAATTGTTCAAGGACTTACTGAAATTTTGCTTCTCCTAACTACTTCTCCATATCAAAGGTATGGTATTTTGCTACTAAAAATAATGTTACGTTACCATGCCTTCTTTACATTTGCACATCTGTCTTGCTGTTTATTCCTCTTATTATTGTCATCATAATGACATGAGAAATGCAAAATTAAATGCCAGGGATTTAGAAGTAAAAGATGCATGACTTTCTTCTCTGTGTACCCCCCTTCCTTTCTGAGAAGTGTCTTTCAGGTGTGTCTTTTTCATGGTGAACTACACTATCACTGGAAGACTAGCTGAAACACACTCCTGTACTTGACGTCTCTGTCAGATCATCCATAGTGTCATTCTAGTGCCAAGTTCATGGTCAAGTCCAAAGTTAATGAAGCCATGGCAGACCTTTCACATTACCTTAGAGAAAAACAGGTCAACAGAATAAGAGGAGTTAAAATTTGAGAACCATTATACAATACAATATTTTGTACACTGCAGGGCAAGTTCTAGCTTGCTGAATATGTGTTGTGCATTTATAAACTGAATGATTAGCATATATTTTCTCAAGAAATTAATTCATAGTTAATAGAAATCTGAAGTGACCCCATTCAGCAGACACACAACAGATACCTCCAGGATTAATTTCTTGAATGAAGAGTCCAGTACATTCTTATAGGGAACACTTAATGCTCATCAGGCATCTGAGTGGGGCATCACTACAAAGTGCTCAATAAAGGCAAAACAGATTAGAACTGAGAATTTAATCAATAGCACTTCAATCACCAAGCTGTGATTCCAAGAACCAGGTAAGGCTTGGGGCCACTGAATAGAGGATTCACTCTACCTTGGTAGTCTTGGACAAATGCATGGGAAGTTAGTCATTTCTAACTACAATAGGCTTACTACAATAGGCTCAGCAATTCTATCAAGGAGAGAGAAAGACATGTATTTCCTTTTCCTTCCCAGAGATGAGGCTTAGAAATCAGCCAGAGATTCCTTGCACTGGGGCACTCTTCTTTGCCAGCCTTGTTTTTATTTTATAGTTTCCTTTAGGCTCTAAGGTATATAGCATCTGAAAACTTAAACGTGTTTGGTGAGTAGAAAAGGACTTGTTGAGTCTTAATTTGCTGATTATATCCAAAGGAAAAGATGCTTTACTGACTCTTTCTGACTGCTTGTATGAATCACTCTGGGGCTATGTCAACATAGTGGAAAACTTATTTCTTTGTTCCTTGTCTATAATGACACTGAAGTTTCAGCTACAAAAAATGCCTCAAGGCCCAGTGATTATTTAATTATCTCCTGGAAAATAATTTCCACATGTGACAAGGGCATCAACAATTTCTTCCTGCCTGTTAAATTTTACTTCTTCCTTCACATTATCTCCTCTGTCTTCTCAAATCACTTGCCCTGCAGGGAAACATCCAGGTTTGGTGGAGTCTAAGCTTTTTATAAGTAGGAAGTTGTCTCTTTAAAGAAACAACTTTGAAATTATAAATATAGTATTAGGCTGTTTCTAAAGCCTGACCACGAAAACTTCATCTTCATTAGCTTCAGGATTTTCCTCTAATGTCCAATAATAATTCATATGTTTATAAAATTTTAAATATATTTATGCTAAAATAATTTCATATATGTTAGAAATTTGCCTAGGTACATTATTTTTTATTTATTTAGTAAATCTGGTAAAATAAAACCACCAATTCCCAGACAGGTAACCTCATGCCTTCTCTAAATTTCCAAGATAATTAGGCACAAGATCCTTACATTAATATTTAAATTTTTATTGTTATTCATCTTTGGGTAAACATAAGAGAATATAATCCAATCCTTTGACATAACAGTTCCATATGGAAAGAATGTGACATGAATGAATATGCTTTATTCAGATGTAACATCACGAATAAAGAGGCTGTGATGATTTGAAATAAATGACAACTGATTGTCATATTAAGGTAATTTGTTCGCAATCAGATTCCATCAGTAGTATAGTCTAGCCTCTCAGAGCCTTTGCAGACTCTGCATTATGTGTAACACTATCCTTCCTGTTAGAGTTGAATCCCTTTGTTCTAGACCTAATTGAATAAGAAAATACCACTCATTAACACACGACTTCATAGATCATGCATGCTAACCCTGCTCAGACTTCCTTCTGGAAGTAGAGTTAGCATGGTTTCCCCAGTGTTTGTTTCAGAGCGCACACACACACACACACACACACACACACACACACACCACAATACACACACCACACATACACACTAACACTCACTCTTCTTTCTTCTCTTCCTCCCTCCCTCTCTTTTTTCTCTCTCCCTCCCTCCCTCCCTTTCCCCTCTCCCCCCCCCCCCATGACCTAATATACAACTCCTTGCTGACATCTCAACAATCTTAGTGCTGAGCTCTGATCTGGGATAGAAGAGCAGGCTAATGAATTTGAAAACCAATATTGAATACAAATAATGAATAGTTTTATAAATCCTATTTATGGTGCTACTTTTAAGGATGTTTTGGAAAACTGTTGTTATAGATGTTTTTAATTTTGTGCTTAGACTGCCCAGGAAATGGAAACCTTTGTCAGATAAAGGAAGTAGGAAGTGTGAAGTGTTGGTCTGTGAACTACAGAGAAGTTCAGTGAAATTCCCCACATGGGAATCTCATGCCTAAATTTTATTTTGAAAGTTTGAAAATATGTAAGATATATAGCAAGAATATTTAACTATGGAAAAAATTAATGTAGTTTCCAAAAAATAGGACTGAAAATATTATGTACATATGTATTCTAAATTCTGAAATAATTAATGGATATACAAATAAGTTTGAAAGAGAGATAGTGTTTATTTAGGTTTCTTTTGTTTATAAAACAAAGCAATAGGGGCTAGGGGTGTGGCTCAGTAGGAAGAATCCTTGTCGAAGGTGTACACACAACCCTGTACTGGATCCCTAGCACTGAATAAACTGGGAGTGATGTCTGTCTCATGCTTGAAATGCAAGAATTCTGACAGCGAGCTACAGAAGCACCAGAAGGTCAAGTTAATTATTAGCCACAGAGTAAGTGCAGTGCCATCCTGAGCCATGTGAGACCCTCAAAATAAAATGAGACTTGTACCTTTTTATTGAAGCTTCATATTTAAGTGTAAAACATAAAAATATTTTCAATCACATGAAATGACAGTACATAGAGAGCATAGCACAATCACTATGCATTTAATAATGTTTCCTACCATTATTATTACTCATTTGGAAAGTTACTAAATACCATACAATCACTTTTTTGTCTTTTTTCTTTCTTATGCTTCTATTTCAATGTTTTATGCTTAGTTTTTTAATAGATGTTGGTATGAGTGTAGATTCTTTAAAATGAGAAAAACAGTAGTGTGTCAATTTTTTATATCTAATAAATTTGTATGATGAACCTGCAATATTCATGTCAGTGCTAGCAATTAAGGTGACTTAAAAACACTTGGTGCTGACTATGATATCATATAAAATACTGACCTTTAATTGAGGAGAAATCTATGCTTCCATAATTTTTATGCTCTACTATTAGTTTCAACCCCTGGCGATGCATTCTGCTGCTATGCTTCCATAGTAAAATCCAAAATGATCAACCTCCTGGCAGCACCCTGACAAGTATCTGAAAATGCTGTTTTTACGCACTACCCATACCATCATTTTTTTTTAACTTAGTTTAACTTAGTTGAGGATTAAGAATCTGTAATGTACTAAGTTATTTTGCATAGTCAAAGCAAAAACGAAAAGGAAAATCTCTGAGTACAAGAAGATACAACTGAAAGGTTTTAAAAAGGCTGAGCAATAGGAAACAAAATAGAACTGAGTTGGTAAAAACCTTAGACATGAAGGACACAGAATATCCTGTTCATTCATTCCTGTTATTGTTCTCAAGCCTTCACCTTCCTTCAGTATCCTTCCTTCCTTCCTTTAGCACAGTGGTTCTCTATCAGGAATAATGCTGTCTTCCTGAGAATATTTGCCATCGTCTGGAGGCAATTTCATTTTCTTCTTCTGGGTCAGGAGGTGAAAATTCTGTTGAGATCTAGTAGTTTGATGCCAGAGATGATGCTGACCACACACTAACACGCAGAATACCCCCACAAAACAAAACAGTTTATGATCCAAATGAAATGACTCCAAAAAGCATGTTAACTATCTTCATAAAATGTATAAGACAAAAATAAGTAACATTTCAGGTGTCGCCTGACTCTTTTAAGTGCACAATAACTTTTGTGTTCCTTTATAAAGACCACCTCAGAATTAGCCTATTATATAATAGACATTTCCATCACTTTTTGTAGTATTGCCACATAACAAAATGAATTTTAACTACCAAATTTTCTTATATACTTTAATTTTAGCTAGCCTACTGAGAATTTTGAATGTAAACTCAGCTTCTTTCTTTCCTGTGAGCCAATACTAGTTATTACTACATAATGTATAGAAGCATAACTAATCTCTATGTATAAATATGTATCATATATATATATATATATATGTATATATATATTATCTTCCTTTCTGCTTCTGACACTTGCATAATGTTGGAGAGGACAACTAGTGATGATATAGTTGGCCTGTAGCAAGCTGCTCACTGTTGAATATCTATCTTTAAGAATGTTGTTTAATTGGCCAATTTCTAACACTCTAAGTACTTTTATATTTTTTGGCAGTATTTGGAGAAAGATATAGAGTATAGACATATCAAGAATAGCTGTGAGCAGAACAGTTTTAAACCATTACAAATGATTCTAAATACTATGACTATCTTTCCACACTACAGTTAAAATGAATGACAATCAGATTCTGTTACAGTATAACACATTTAGCCACAGTGTTAGTCCTCACAATTCTGCAATGCAGTCATTGTTCCACACTGATATTAAAGATAGGAAACATTTGACATTTAAGAAAATTGAAGCTGAGTCATAGACATGTTACTACTGAAAGTCATACCTTGAATTTTTGCATTGTTTATATGCCTCTAATGACACTGCAGTATATGCCACAAGAAGAAATCAAGTCTCTCCAGAGCCAGATTTCACTTCCTTTTTCTGCACAGAGATGACCTACAGTACCTTTGCCAAATGATTCCCGAAAACAGAAGCTATTTTATTCCTATATCAAGGCATCATTACCAAAGTTACTTATAAAAGAAAGCATTCATTCATGATTCCATAGGGTCGGAGTCAATGGCATCAGGCACTCAGGGGTGACTTGCTGGAGCAGTAATTTAGAACTCACATCTTGATCCACAAAAACAAAGGCAAAGAGAGAGATACCTCAAAACCCAAGCACCAGTGGCACACCTCCTCCAAAGCCACCCTTTCTAATCCTTCCCAAACAGTTCCACCAGCTGAGGGCCAGATATTCAAACATGTCAGCCCATAGTGG
Organism: Cricetiscus sungorus; assembly: GCA_030556225.1. Lineage (NCBI taxonomy): Eukaryota > Metazoa > Chordata > Mammalia > Rodentia > Cricetidae > Cricetiscus > Cricetiscus sungorus. Next base: position 31,551,974 of record JANBXA010000741.1, on the reverse strand, counting down.
CCATTCCCTTCCAAAACACCACAGAAGGATCTGCTCTTTGGAGCCCTGATAAAATTAACCCATTTGGGAAAAATATAAATCTATAGGCCAATGATCATGAAGGGCATCCAGAAAACAAAACGCATAGAACCAGGCTTAGCAATTTCTTTATAGTGCTCAAATTATAGAAATATTTTTCTCTTTCTAGAAAAGAGATACATTTTCTGCCTCTAAATGTTCTACTATAGTACTGGATTCAGAAAAAGTAGATTTCCTTCTGTCTAATTTAAATAATATATGATCACAATAATCAAGATAAGTTTAATAATATACTTCAAAAAGTATAAATGGTAAACACTATACAATATTAATTTAATATAAGTTTTAAAGATGTGTGTTTTTATACTTAGTATATTTGAATTTTTCTTCTTATAGAAAGGAAAATAAAATGTGAAATCCAGGATTAGATAATATGTTTTCCCTATATAGAATGTAATTTTATTTCAAAATTTTTACATTCATTAATGTAATTCTATATAATTTTTCCAAAATCTCTCTCTAATATAAAGATTGGATATCAATCTTTAGAGATAAACAAAATCCCAACCCCTCACCACTGTCAAAAACATATGCTCTGTCATTTTTACTTTTATGCCTTCCTTACTGATATGCTGCCTCTGAATTAAGGACTAAATTCACATTTGATTTATTATCAAAAGTAGCGTGCTTCAATTTCATTTTAGATCTTTCACATTTAAACATTTAACACAGCTGAAAGCTGATGCCAGGGTTGACAAGAGTTGGCGTAACACGTAGAGGAGACAAATACCATTTTAACTGGTAAGAATTATTTGACAGTATTATGAGTCAGTCTTACCCTGAAATGATAGTTAATTATTAAGTTCACTATGAGTAAAGTGAGTGATACCTGCTGTGAGTTTAAAGGTTTTTTAAAATGAGCTATTTTTAGTCTTTCTTGAACCCTCCCAAATCTTGCAATACTTTTTAAGAGGAAACACTGCCAAAAATATTGAATGAACCTTCATAAGTATTTCATCAAGATAGGCTTAACCAGATGGCTGCAAGGTGTCTACTGCTGATTCTCTTGTATGTGAGGTAGAGAACAAATTTTCACAGAGCCTTGAAATAGGCTGTAGCAGAGAAATCACTGTCATGCTATCAAGAACTACATGAATTCAGATGTTTCCCAAAACTAAATAGCAAATCAACTCTATCTTCCAAGAGTGCCCAACTCTCAATGCCATGTCAGCATTATGATGCTATTCTTTCTTCATACTGAAGAAGCATTTTGAAAGATACTTCCTGAAAACCATCACTATCATGTTTTTATTTTGTTGTTGTTGTTTGGTTTTTGTTTGTTTGGTTTTTGTTTGTTTGTTTGTTTGTTTTGAGACAGTGTCTTTCTGCATAGCGCTGGCTGTCCTGGAACTCACTATGTATACCAGACTGGCCTTGAACTCACAGAGATCTGCCTGCTTCAGCCACACAAGTGCTGGTATCAAAGGCATGTGGCTACATGCCATGCTATTACCATTCCTATAAAATGGTAATTCTTTTGGTTCTATGCAAGTTCTTTAACAGATAGATGAGGCTAACATTTAAGAGAGAGATCAAACTGATTTTTGCAGTCTATCCACTAGAATACTAATGTCACCCTTAAATTCTCACAAAAATATTGTTTTAACCATGTATCAGAGTACTCGATGGCAGTGAAGTAAAATGCCTGTGGTCATATTTGCTGGCTTTCTCTTATTTTTTGCTTTCATTCAACCACGTCTAGCCAGTGGAATATGGTTGATCTTCCCTCGATTAATCCTCTGAGGACACTCCCACACCAAGAGGTTTGTTTTAAATTCATAGTCACTTCTCAGTCATTAATCTAACAATAAGAATTAACCGTCACAGATTCCACAGAGTAACAGAGAATTCCTCTTCTTTCTTTATTTTTTTTCTTATTTTACATATCATCCCAGTTCCCTTTTCGTCCCTCCCATGCCCCTTGACCATCCTCCCATTCCACCCACCCCCACTCCACAGGGAGGGTGATGACTTCTAGGAGGTATCAACAATATCTGTCAAGTCATTTGGAGTAGGGACTAGGCCCTCCCTCCTGCCTCTGGGTTAAGGGAGTATCCCTCCATGGTGAATGTAATTTGCTTCCAAAGTCCTTTCATGCACCAAGGATACATCCTGGTTCCACTGTCAGAGGTCCCTTAGACTGCCCAGGCCTTCTAAATGAGACCCATATTCAGGGGGTCTGAGTGGGTCCAATGTTGGTTTCCCAGCTATCAGACTGGGGGTCCATGAGCTCCCCCTCGTTCAGGTCAGCTGTACTGTTTTGTCTTGTTGAGCGTGTCTTTTGCCTTACAGAAGCTTCTCAGTTTCAAGAGGTCCCATTTATTAATTGGAGGGAGCATGGGAGGGAGGGAGAGAGAAAGGGTGAAAGAGAGGGAGGGAGGGAGGGAGAGGGAACTGGGATCAATAGGTAAAATAAGAAAATAAACAAATAATAATTAAAAATATGCAGGAGATCATATTTTCATGGCAAGTACTTTATTGGCAGAGGCATCTCCTCATCCCCAGTAGTCAACCTTAAGATACAACATGCTTGACCTCAGTATGTTGTTGAGAAAATTGGAGAACATGCATTCATTTTTTATTTCCCTTTTGCAAAATTTCAAGTTTCTCAAGGAATATTTTTTTGTTTTATTCACTGAAGGTTTTTTAAATGTATGTGATTGGATGTCACATAGTTGGAATCAAGTCTGTCAAATGAATGGATAGATTCAAGTGGAAGAGGACAGAGAAAAGGTTGCAAATTTGGTTTGGTTTGCTTCTGAAAATTTGAGATTTTTTTAAGAGAAGGTAACCTGTAAAATAATAGTATCTTATTTTGGGGTTCCTCTTTTTCTGGTTGTTTGGAGTTTTGTTGTTGTTTATTTTTATCAGCTTGACACAAGGTAGGGAAGAAGAACATCAATTAAGGAACACTTCTAATTAGATTGCTAGTAGATATGTCTGTGGGACATTTTCTTCATTAACAATTCATCTTGCAAGTCCATCATTCCATCTGGTAGATTTGTCTTGGATACCAACTGCATTATTCTTTCGCAATTGGTAGCTCTGAAGCAGATTTCAGCTTTCTTTCAGAAATTAACAGCTCTAAAGTGGATCTCAAGCAAGTTAGCATGATTTTGCAATTCTGTTTATATTACTTAGGTTTCTGTTGCTGCACAAAAGATCATGACCCAGCCATCTAAAGAGGATACCCTAATTGTTTAAGAAAGTAGCTTGAGAAGCCACAGGGAGCAAGTCAATAAATAGTGTTTCTACATGACTTCTGTTTCAATTCCTCCTTTCAACCTCTTTCCTTGCTTGAGTTTATTCCCTGACTTTAGTGATGGACAGTTACCTGGAAGTGTGAGATAAAATAAACCCTTTCCTCCCCTAGTTATTTTTGGCCATGACCTTTATCACAGCAATAGAATCTAGAAATAGTTTTTGCAAAAACACTTTACTAGTTTGCTTGAGCTCCACTTTGGAACTATTAATTTCTAAAAGATGATGCAATCAGCATCTAGCAAAATCCCAACAGATGCAAAGATGGAGTTGCAACATGAATTTAATTAGGAGAAACACATAGTCCTTTCCTTCATTCCAAGTGACAACTAAACTAATATGAATGTCAGGAGCTTTGCCTAGAAAGAGCATAAATAAAAATGTCCCAAAGGATTCATTGACCATTGACAGGGAGCTTGATATAAATCAGTACTTAACTGTTACTGCAAAAAAAAAAAAATAGAAAAGAAAAGAAAAAAAAAAGAAAGAAAGGAAGAAGAAAGAAAGAAAGAAATCTAACGTAATTCTTGGCTTCATTAATAGAATATTTTGTCCATGTCAAGGAAAAAATAACAATTACATTCTAGGATTCTCCTGTATCAAACCATATCTAAGCCATACACTTCAAGAATAAAGTAAACTGGAGCTCTTTCAAAGGAGAATTAGGAAGAACATGAAGAGGACTAAAACCATGTTATACGGAGATTAGTTTGGGAAGAAGGAGTAGATGTTTGGTAAAAGCCTCTACAAAGTTTTTGAAGCTGGTGAGGCTGTAATGACTAAATGGCAATTAATATTTTCCAATTGATTGCAGAAGATGAGCTTGTGTCTGGTGAGTGAAAACATTGTGTAGTACCTTGGTTTTCTAAAAGTGAGACAGACAACATAATTTACAGTTTAATCACTGGGATTACTCAAAAACTAATAAAGCCTTCAGTAATCTTTAGTTTGGAATTAAGCTTCTAATCTATGTTGGGGCAGAAGACTCTTCATTTTCTTTGAGTTATAAACATCCTGGGGATCACAGAAATATAAAAGATAAAGAAAAAGATATTCAAGATTATGTCATCAAGCTGAAATATATGACATACTTACTGGTGTCAGTATACCTATTTTACATTGGTTTATTAAATCATCCTGAGATCAGCTATTATTTTCATTTCAGGAAGTATAAGTAGATAAACTCATTTATAGTCACACATTCCAGAATGTAGACTCCTGTTATTCTACGATTCTGTGCTCCAAAAGGAAAAAGTGTCTGATTGCCAAGTCTTTTCAGCTTTGTCTATCAAATAATTAGAAATTGGTCCTAAAGGGAACTGTCTGAGCCAATTCTGTGCAACCACAAGGAAAAAAAATGTTTCATGCTGAAATTGTAATGTTCACCTACTTCAGACCCATAACTAGCATTGCACCACTTAGCAGCCTCTGTATTTTAATTCTCACCATGCTTATTAAAAAATCAAAGCAATCATACAAGCATGTCTTGTAGAGAAGTCTTTCATTCTCTATTGCATTGAAGTACTGAATGAAATTTTTATGTAATCAGTTTTAGACAGTAATGCCAAGACAACTTTATAATAAACTTCAATAAACATCACTTCAAGGAATGCCAAAGAACCAGCATATTAACGTAAACATTCCTCTCATTAATATCCTTTATAATTTGGTCAATATGCAACAACGTTTATACCTTTTAAGTTCTTATTTCAAATTTATTCATCATTTCAAATTCTTTTATGCCCTCCAACTCTTGTTTGAAGTAGAAAAAGAAAATATTATTGAAATGTCTTCCACAGTCCTACACTAGGTCTCTTATTACCTTGTTCATCAACTTGGTCTGTTCTCACCCTTCTCACTGAGCTCCAACCTCAATGGCCTTAAGAATTTTTTTTTTAAACAACTGTTTTATCATACTCTCTCATGCTGCTTATGTTGTCTCCTAGAAAGCTGCATTATACTTTTCCTATAAAATAAATTACCAAAATTCACAGTGTATGTATTTTTATTTTGTTTTTGGTTTTCTATTCAGGGATTAAAAATGAATGAATGAAAATTGGCTTATAGGGTGCAATAACAGTGTTCTTAAATGCTAAGCCACCTCCCCAATACCTGAGAGAGATCTATGAAATAAAAATAATATAGAAACTTCCACAGGTTTACATTTCTCCATATAAAATTCTCACCTAACATGAAGACTCCCCTAAAAATATTCATATTCTGTTGTGATAATTTCTCTAAATTTTAAAAGAAATTATGTATTTTAGAACTTTGCTACAGAAATTGCAACTGTTTTGGTTTTCTTTCTCTTACAAACACTTCCAAGAGAGTATTGGAGTAGGTCATACATATCTTAGCCCTAGGAGTAGAGTCTTTTCACAGAGTATGTAGGCAAAACAGTCATCTCAGTTGCCAGTTTCTTTTCAAAATGTGTCTTCAGAAATATTTCTACCAACACAATTAATTGCATTTCAAAATTCCCCGTAAGTAAGCAAGTGAACCCCAAAGTCCTATCCAGGAAGGGCTTCTGATTAGAACAAGAGAAAAAACTATAAAGATTGTCATAGATGCCACCACCTATTGCAGTTTAATAAGGGTCAGGATAGACAAATAGACCAAATAGATGTTTATTAAGGGAGAAACAACTCACAACACAGACAGATGAACACAGCAGTTAAAACTGGATGCTCCTCTCAAGGGAAGCTTTCTCTGCCCCACAGCTCACTTCCTCCCCTGGCTCCACCCCTCAATGGGTGTGGTCAGTGCTACAGAAGCAGACACAGTGAATATCCCACTACAACCACTCCATGGAATCAGCAGGAATGCTGGCAGTGTTCTTAGAAGTGGATGGTATATAAAAGGATCTAAAAGGTTTTAGTTGAAAAAAAAAAATCTCGTGAATAATTAATGGATTAGGATCGGATAAAACTCATTTATAACAGATTGTGAACTATTTCCTCTAATACCCTGAAAACCAACAAAATTATCAAAACAGTGTGTCACAACCTGCAAGTGTCTTAAGCCTTATTGTGACCTGGAAGGCAGCAACTGTGAACCTTTAAATGTGCTAAATTTTTGAGTGCTATAGGTTGACACTGATTTACATCTGAGTACCCTTTGATTCTTTTCTTTCCCAGTGACTGCAAAACTCCAAATGGTTTTTATTGGTGTCACTGCTATAATACTGTTTGATGCTGCAAAGTTCGAAAAGTTATATTGTGTATGATTTTTGATTCCTAATTTTAAATTTCTCTTTTATTGACATGTTTAGATTTAAATCTAAAGCCCTCACTATCTTCAGCTATTTTCCTAGCCAATTAAGTTGGAGAAATAAATGCTAAAAGAACTTGTAAACAACATCAAGGTAGATATACTACTATTAAGTTGCATATGTTTCCACAAGAAAATACCAGAAAAGCAATTTAAAATCAACACCAACTTTTGGTTATAAATTTTGTGAATTGTTTCTAGAATTTGAAATCATGCCAACAGGTTGACGTTATTTTGGGCTCTTTCTAAAAACAACAATAGTCTGAGGAAAACAAAAGCAGGGTTATTTTATTTACTGCTTCATGCTTTGGGATGAGCTAGCCAACCACAGTCTTAAAATTTTAGAAAACACAACTAAAGCTGCGAAGAAATGAAAGTCAATTGCTGCTGCTAAACAGTAACCTCCAGAGAGTGTCATGCTGCCAACACAGACCCTGTATTAATACACCTTCCCTGTATTAATGACAGTTGCAGAGATGAATGCTACATGAGCTGCACAGGCAATAGATGCTGCATTTTGATAAGGATTTAATGGACATGGACATCATAACAAAGTTATAATGGGAGGTAGCTTAAATTCAGTGTCTGGGAAAACCTTTAATTAAGATTTATAAGGCCAGCTACCCAGAGCAAATATAAAATGATGGGTAGACATCGTTTAAAAAAAAAAAAAAGGAAGATGACTGACGGTCCCTGTGGTTTAGAAGTAACCCTCATTCAGACGTGGATGATTTAATGAATTTACTGAACTAGAGAATTTTGTAGCTGTCTTACTTGAGATAAAAACCAACAAGGCAGAGGTTCAGGCTGGACCTAGTGTGTTAACAAGGAACATGTCCTTGGAAGGAATTATGGATTATCAAATATTTCAGTAGACCTGATGTTAATTTCTAGCCTCCACAGGTACACGAGCACATACACATATGAACATGAACATATATATGAAAATGTACAAATGTGCACATACCAAAGAAAAAGTAAAAAGAAAAGCACTATAAACAAAAAATTAGAGTATGTTACTTGAGGCAACATTTATAATTCTGAAGATTGATATACAGTTATTCAGTTTAATCTCATATGTAAAATAAATATAATAGGATATATTTATTAAAATAAACTATATTGAAGTTCAAAGTTCAAATAGTTAGCAAATACTGTTAGTCACTTTTTATTTAAACAACCCAAGTTCAAAATATTTCCTACTGTGCTTGTTGCATAAGTATTTTCTCATAACAAAGCAATTTCTTAAATGCATTTATTTATAGACTACCTTCTCAAGTAATCCACCATCTTATAAAAGAACAGGTCACCTTCTAACTATTTTCATAATCCAGTCCTTAAATAGAACCTATAAGTACTCAACAAAAACTGAACAAATGCCTTTTAGATTTAAAAAAAAAAGGGGGGGGTGGATAAATTAAGGAGTATCTGATTGCAGAGAACAGAGCTAATTTGCTTTTAACCATAGTAATAGAATGAGTTTGTTCCTTAAAATTAGTCCACAGGTTAGATAAAGGGATGCAAATGTAACATGAAAATTATAATTTATATTGTAAAAGATATATTTTAGTAGAAATACAAAATATATGAGCAAAAAAATAATCAAATAGATCCTGGAATGCTTTTATGCATATATAAATATACATATGTACATATATGTATATACATATTTGGAAACATTCAGTACAGACACACACACACACACACACACACACCCACACACAGCAGGTATAAATAGATTCAGGTATTTTTCAAGATGCTATAAGTTCCATGCAATATGAGAAATACTTCTGTGCTTGTAGAAAAGGCTCTCTTCCTGTCTCTCTCTCTCTCTCTCTCTCTCTCTCTCTCTCTCTCTCTCTCTCTCACACACACACACACACACACACACACACACAATCTATAACTAGAGGCTGTAGTAAGGCATGAGATATTTAACAGAGATATCAAGGACAAGGCCTACACAAAGCTGTTGTGTACCACATTCTAAACTTGGCAAGACTCTTGAGACATTAATTTTCACTCAATACTTAAGCCAAACGTTTCAATTGCCATTAGCAGGAGCAAAAATATTTGACCTATATTTTCTACATCTTACAACTAAATTTATCTGAATTCTAAACTCTTAAATTCCTCAGCTGTATTTGCAAAACTGTAGAAACGTAGAAATACTTTGTTTGTCTTGTTGAGGTGTCTCTTTCTAATGAACTGACTTAAAGTTGAGCAAGCATGGTGCTTTAGTTGCTACCCCAGCAGAGGTGGAGTAGAAACCATAGAGACAAAGAAGAGGGTGCTAATTCCAGCACTTAGGAAGCAGAGGCAGGAGGATCTCTGTGAGTTCGAGATCAGGCTAGTATTCAAGAGCTAGTTCAGGACAGTCTCCAAAGGTACACAGAGAAACCAAAAATAAATAAATTTTATTTATTTATTGAGAAACCAAAACTAAATAAATATGAAAAAAAATTAAATTTGAAACAGAATTCTGTAAGCTTTGTCTATTTCTTTTCCTTAAATAATAATGTTTTATGAGTTAATTATTCATTTGAGAAAAAAATCTATGTCAAGATTTTTTATCATTTGTCTTTGTTAATTTTCCATAAGATACTTCAAGATCAATAAACTTATCTAACTCAGAAAGCTTGATTCACAATCACAGATGCCAATCATTGAAATGATAAAAGTCTCTCCTCTCCATCATTCTACACACACACACACACACACACACACACACACACACACACACACACACACAGAGAGACGGGGGGGGGGGAGAGAGGGAGGAAGAGAAAGAGAGACTCTAACTGTAAAATACCAAGCACAGAATGAAGTCTATATTACCATTTTTGTTGAAAGTAACTATTTTAGTCAGTAAGAGTGGGTTTGGAAGATGACTCACTAGTACAGAACACTAGCTGCTCTTCCAGAGGTCAGGGTGCTTGGTTCCCAGAACCCACACTGCAACTCAAAACTTTCTTTAGCTAGTTACAGGGGATCTATTGCTTTCTTCTTGACTGCATAAGCACCTGGTATGCATGTAGCACACAGACATACATACAAGCAAACATCAATACATACTAAAAAAATCTTTAAAAAGTTAAATTAAATATTTAAGTTTTAAAAAAACTCATTTAGAATATATCATTATTACAAATAGGCTGCAAGGAATTTAAAATTTGTTGTCTCCAAGATGAAATTCCCATCGTGAAATTAGCTAAATTTCAACCACCAGGACCTGGTATATTTGCGCTGCCAACTAACTTGAATTGCCTTTTTATTTGCAGTGCTTCGTTTCGCTCAAATTAAAACCTTCTTTGCTTTACAAACTCATTGTTTGCCCATTTTATCGAAGTATATACTTTTCTATGTCCATTCAGTGAGGCTTTAGGTTCCACTCAGTTTTTGCTGGTTATTACTTACTCTTCATTTTCAAGAAAAACTTGGTATGAAAGTTAAAAATAACGGCAAATTCACAAACCATGAAATTGCAGCATTGAAACAAATTGCACTAATTTAGTTTAAGAGCTGAATACTGTGGAATGAATCCTCTTAAAAAACAAATTGTAAGGTAATAAAGAGCCCTCATTTTTAACACGGCTAAACACATAGGGCTTCAATCTTTGAAAATAAAGTGACACGATAAAAGATAACATAAATTGCACATGGAGAAGAAAGACTTGTTATTTGGAGAAACCTGTAAGAGAGCAATTACTTTCTAGAGCAGCTCGGAAGATTCCAGTTTATGATCACAGAGGCCAATGACCCCTGGGGGCGATTTGCCTATAAATCCTGTGCAGATACTACCATCACTCTCCCTAAAAGACAGGGAGGCATTTCATGTTGCTTTCTGCTTACTTTCCTGGAATAAGTGTTGAGTTCAACTGTCACCAATCTAAAATGTTTTCTGTCTGATTCAGATCTGTGTGAAGGACATTAATGAAGCCTTGGGGGAGGTCTGACCTGAGGTTACCAGACATGTATCTGTCCCATAGATAAGTAACTAATTTCATCTCTAAGGGAATAACAGGCACTGCTTCTCTGGAATATGTGACATTATTGCAAGAAGTAGTTCGGCATTTTGAGAAGAGAAGAAAAACGTCTCATGAAGACACAGAACACCTTTTCTCTTTAAAAACATAAAATGTGAGGCTGAAGCCATCTGATTCCACTCCCTTTACTGACTTTAAATCATCTCTGGACCATTCAATCTCCTCGGATGTTCAATTACCAGCCATTGCTCCATTTCTCTGTCCTTAAAGCTCGGGTCATATAACTGATTCTCCTTTCAAGCCTGAATTGATATTTAAACTAATGCAGGGGTACAGGGAATAGATATTCCCTTTATAAAAAATGAAACAGTGTGACTTTACTAGTGGAATAGTTCGAGATTGAGGTCTGGTTCAAGAGATGCCAACTAACCTTCCAGAGTGTCCTCCATAGCAGGACAGGGAAAAAGATGCTGGAACCACTCATTTCTGATTAAGAGATGGTACCCACTTTGCAATGCAATCTCTTCCCAAATACAAGTGTTTCCTACTTGCTTGGAATAAAATGTTGGCTTTTTGGTCTTACTGGTTAAGAAGTTCCATGATTGTTTACTTTAAAAGAAAGCCCATGATATTCCCACCATCATTTACGTAGCAAGACACTCAAATTTCTGTGAATTAATGGGAGATGACTCTTACCAGTCTGCAGGAAGTACCCATCTAATGGAAAATATGATAAAAATATCTTTGAACTTAAATATAAAACTTAGAGAAGATAAAAGTCATTCTTCAGTTGGGGCATTACTTTAGTTTTTGTTGTCTGTAATACTGGAGTGTTACTCAGCTGTTAAAAAATGACATGAAGATTTGAGACAAATGAGTGCAACTAGAAAAAAAAATCATCTCCAGGAGGACTAAAGTGGCCAGTGTGGAACTAGAACAGAAGGGATCAGGTGGGAAAGAGAATGAATCAAGAGAGTGTGAGGAGAGACAGCTGAAAATGGGGGACATTTGGATGGTGGTGTGGAAACCTACCTAGTACAGTGGAAATTTCATGGATATGGAGGATACAGAGTCTGAACTGGTCATCTTTTGTAAGCAGGCAAGGCTTCTAGTAGTAGGACTGGGTTTCATTCAGTTGGGTTGTTGGCTGAGGGAGTCTCATGGAGAGGCCTAAACTCCCAAACCTTTTGTGCACCAGGGATCCATCCTAGTTCCACTGTCAGAGGTCCCGTAGACTGCCAGGCCTTCGAACATGCACGAAACTCAAGTCCAAATGGATCAAAGACCTCAACATAAATCCAGCCACACTGAGCCTCTTAAAAGAGAAAGTGGGAAGTACCCTTGAACAAAGAGGAACAGGAGACCACATCCTGAACATAACTCCAGTAGCATAGGCACTAAGATTGACAGTTAATCAATAGAAATTTTTATTTTAAACTAATTAAAACATAAAAATAAAAAGACAGGAAAAGTAAAAATGTTAATAGTTATCCCGAGTAAATAAATAAGTAGGATTTGATAGTGCATATAATGATCTTGAATATAAAAAGTAAATGTTTACACAGTCTCACGAAAAAAAACTAAAGGGAGACAAATGGATTTTTCATATTAATAAATCTACTTAATGACAAGGTATATAATTAGAAGTCAAGTCAACTTGATAAACTGAATGAATGTCCACAGTATATTTGTTAAGGCAATAGAAAATGCACTTGTTAAGGTAATAGTACACATGTTAAGGAAACACCTATAGAAACTCTATAAGGGGTTGCCTTTTCTCAATATCAGAGTTCACTGCATATATAATGGCTCTTCAGTCTGAACAGGACAGTGCAACAATTCCACGGGAGCTACTCAAATTAAATGGTGTAGTTTTTGAAAGATGAAAGTGTTGCAAATTGTTCTTCTCATAGTATATTCCTGGGGAAACAATACTGCTCTTAGGGTCCTGTGGATGAACTCAGTGGTGACACTGGACAATGCCTGCTTATTGGGTACATGTCTTAGTTTGCAGGGAGCATGGGGGCACACAGGCAGGCTTGGTATTGGAGAGGTAGCTGAGACTTCTACATCAAGATTAGCAAGCAGCAGGAAGAGAGTGAGACACTGGGCCTCACGTGGTATCTGAAACCTCAAAGGTCACCCCCAATGACACACTTCCTCCAACAAGGCCATACCTCCTAATAGTGACATTCCTTAGATACTGATGGAGGGCCATTTTCATTCAAACCACTGCAAAGAACAGCAATCACTGGTCCCTGCTTTACTTTTGCCTTGTATCTGGTTCCTTCCCACCTCTACTTCATACTACAATCATTTAGCAAAAAGGTATCATGCACATATAGTTAGTGGGAAATATTGCCTTAGCATTGCCATACAGAGGAAAAGGGCTTTGCATGTAATGACTGTACTTCATTCACGACGAGGTAGAATGGTTGAATCAAGCTTCTAAGTTTCCCCTATTTTACAAAGTTAAAATATGCAAATTATGAATATCTATACTTTAAGCAGGAGCAGGCCATCATAAATAACAAGATAGTGACAATAACATTAACATTATAAAGAGCATGCCTGATAATTTTGCTATTAGAATCGAGGACAAGTATATACTAACAGGTGTGCTGCAGATGTTCTTAATATTTGAACACGTACTTGGTGACTTTAGTAATGACACATAATAATGAGGTAAGCTGTTCTAAAATAAGCAAGTGACTTTCTCTTGTAATCTTCTAATAGCACGGTATGCTGAACTGAAACCCCCAAATCATTTTTGTAATCTTTACATCTATTGAAACCTTACACTTCAAAGGAAGATGATCCTGGTTTTAATAAAAACATCACATTATCTCAAACATTTTATGAATTCATTTTCATATAAATACTTTTACTTGCCTACTTAGACTCTTCCTAATCATCATAATCTGATTGCTGATAAAGTATGATATTTTAGCTTTGACATGTCAATTTCTGCATGATCACATATAAAAGCATTTAGGACAGAATTAATATGTGTTGTGTAACATTAAACCTAAAATAAAAGTTCATGTCATTTCTACTAATATCTGATACTTCTGCCAATCCTAAAAGATCCTGTATTTCCTTTTGGTGTCTTTATACTCAACCACAGAAGTGTGGATTCTAAAATCAAGGGTAAAATCGTGAAAAATTGTGTTCAATAGGTACCAAGATGGTGTGTGATTTGAATTTAGAACAATCACTTGCAATTGTTGGCACAATGTCATGCACAAAGGACATTCCTACTATAGACTTGTTAAATAATTGCACAGATTTTCTGGCAAATTTCTACAAACAATTTCTGGATGAGATTTTTCCCCCAGGTTGCAAAATGGATGATAGCATTCAAAGACGAAAATTTTGGCTCACACAGCATTGAGCCGTGTTCTGTTAATCTCCAGAGCCCTTGCTCTTCGTGCCTGATCACTTTTGCTTGAGACTTCTCTATGAATCTAAGATATAATGCGGAAATTGTTATTCTTCCTTGGACACTTCTGTACTTATTGTGATAATGCCCTCTGTGGTGTGATATTCTGTTAGCAATCAGACTGAGTGTAGTATAAAACTGTGTAATATTCAACTGTGTCCTTGAATAAGCTATTTTACCTGTCTGAGTGCAGTTTTGTTCCTTCATTTGTTATCTGGAAACTGTGATGCTAGAAGCAAATAACCTAGTTTTAAAAGTCTATAAATTGACTAAGCAGATAACTTACTAATAAAACATGGTTAAAAATCATTTCCATGCTTGAGAACTGACCATTTGGGATTAGATAATCAATCGGTGTGCTCTTCCCTGTGGAAGACTATTCATTCCACCCTTAGAAACCCTTAGCAGCATTTAGTTCTTTGTGTATGTTTGAGGCCTTGTGGAAGTAACATTATAAAGACTGAGTAGGTTACTATTACATATTTATCTATGTATGTGTACATACATAAATACAATATATTTATCTACATATATAAATAAACAATGAAAACAGAATGCCATACATTTAAAGAAGAACAAGGGGAGGGTTAGAAAGAGGAAAGAGGGGAACGATGTAATTCTACTCTAAAAAATAAAAAAATTAAAAATCATTTCTATCATAAGCATGCAAATAAAACAATCCTAGAAATTTAGTCATATTTCTTGTCACAGTTGTAGTAACCAAATGGTTCAATTACTGCTACTCTCTGCTGTACCAAATGATTTATTCCTCTAGTTATCAACAGGAAGTAATCACTTTCTAACACTAGGCTTATAATACTGCATAATATATGACTTGTTCACATATATAGAATAATTCATAGGAAGATACACATACTAGTATAAAAAACAAAAACAAACAAAAAACTAAAGTGGGAGAAAGAACTAGAAAGGCAGATTAACTTGATACAAATACCTGCATAATTCCATTAAATTAACCCCTTTCTGTGAATTTGGATATAACAAATACTACACAATTTTATGTCACTGTTAAAAACCTATAAATTTTACACAATCTCATGTTCACATACTGGTGCCAACTTTGAACAAAGCTGATCCAGATTCATAAGCATTTTGAATTAAGAAACAAAATAGCTGGAATGGATGTATTTTGAGGAATTCCCCCAAAGAGGACAATTTTCTCATCCTAAAATCGCATATTATTGTCCCTGGCTGTTTACCTCAAACTATGTCAACTGGAAGAATATGACCCTTCGAATGATGGCTAAAATGGCAATGTTAGGGACTAGTTTAAAGATGTGTTTGCCTAAATAAAAGAAACATTTGGCATTTTGTTTTTTAATGCTAACTAAAAATGCAATGAAAGATGCACCTTGGTTAGAGTTATACTGACAAATAAAAGCTAATAAGAAGACTGAGATACTGCAACTGGTGAGTCAAAATCTAATATTAACACCATACAGCAAGTCACAATATCTCTAAGAGAAATGATACATAATTAGACTCTTGGTTCAGCAATTTGCTTAATTTTTCAGTGTGTAGCACTTGACAGATATATTATACTGAATGTGCTTCCCTTTATTCTTTTCTCATAGAACTGAGCATATTAAAATGTGCTAAGTTTATGTCCTTGAGACAATCAGCTTATAAATTCTTTTTTTATATCTAGACAACAATGTGCTCACAGGAACATATTTAACATATCTCTTAAATGGTGCATAATAGTTCATCAATTTCCATGTAAAATAATATTTTCAGTCTCAAATAATTAAAAGATTTTCTGAAATCAATTAGATATTTATTGTATTCAAAGTCTTAGTCAATACATTCTTGACATTTTGTTCATAGTTTCACATATATATATGATTTCTTTTCTTGTTGTGTAATTTTAGTTGATGATCCACTGCTCTAAAATAGCTTATTACTTCCTGTTTCCCTTTAAAGACAGTACATGGGAGACACCTCCTCATATGACAAATTACCATTACCAACAAAGCAGATGCAGCCAATGGAAAACATCTGTTGTAAAATCTTATAATTATAATTTTTTCTTTTTATAATTTAAAGAATGTAAATGCAATCTCAAATTTGAAATTGTCTTCCAAATACCACTACTGGACACCACACAGTATTATGCTTCAGTGACTACCCTGTAGGTGAATACTCGCTGGTCCTAACAATACTTCAAAATGTTCTTCTTCCAGTTACAAAGCAAATGTCTAGAATGAGGATACAGAATGTCTTTTTATGTCTGCTATATAAACATGTGGTTTTATCAAAGTTAAATCCCTGAAAGTTGGGGACTTCTTGTACTAGAACTGTATCTTACAGGAAATAGATGAAAATTAATTGGGGAGGGCCTTAGCTTTACTGCTGAAAAACTATAGAACAATTTAGCCTTTAGGACATTCCCAGTCATCTCAGCTATTTATTCATTACAACTTTGTGACTGGGTCCTGAGAGCTCACATACACAAGGTGTGTTTTTTCTGTTCTTGTGGAATTTATCTTCCTAACATTTTCCCAATTCTTCCAACCCTTCATCATTAACCATTTGTGGCAAAGCTATTGCCTGCCACAAAGATTCACCTCTCTCTCTCATTACTCTAGGGGCATCCCACAGGTTCTACACAGGTGTCTCTTTCCATGCCACACATGCCCCTTCTGTTTCTATCTGCCTTTTCACTGGGAGAAATAATCACAAAGAAAAAAGCAGTTAGTGAAGGATCACAAGTGATTTCTAATATTCCAAAAACCTTTTCTGGTTGTTTACAATTTCTACATAACTGTCTTTACAATATAGAATATTATTAATGGAGTTATTCACTAAAAAGGCCTAATTTGGGAAAATGAACAGTATGGGTTCCCTCCTAAATATACAACTCCAGTGTAACAAATTATTATCTGTGTTTTAATATCCATGATAGTAACTCTTAAAGTGTATGTGATTCAGTGAAGCTGGAGTAACTAAGTGTAGATTTCTTTTGTTTTAAAACAGAATAGGATAATAAAATATAAGTGACATATACAAGAGAATAAGAAGCAATAAAGTGGGAAAATATTATAAAAATGGCATACGCTAACAAGTGAGAAGGATAAACATCCCCATCCAGGCTATGTCAGTGAAAAGTGGTTCAACAGTATAAGTTCTCTAATTTTTATTCATATAAGTATTCTTATTTTTCAGGGCTGTCCTCTAACAACACTATCTACTAAATCAGAATTCTGTAAAAAGTAGATCTCAGGATGGTTTTATAATGTCCTAGTAATGTTAGCAAATAAGTGTGTGTCACGTCTAAAATGAAAGTGAATCAATTTAACACTGCTTCTTCCAGTGAATTCAGTCATGGGCATTTTTACATCTAAACATATTCTGGTAAAAAAAAAATGAATATACAAAATGACATTAGTAGATGGATATGCTCAAACAAGAAAGGGTAATATAAAATGCACAGACACACAGTTGTAGAAAGATAAGTTTGAATGAAAATTATTGTAATAAATAGAGAAAATTCACATATGTACATGTTTGACACATTTACATTTCTTCCATTAATCGTGTACATGAAAAATGTCGAGTGATGCTTCTCTTTGCATAAGTAGAAAAGATAAAGTAAGCATGAATAAATCAAAAAGCATTTGAAAGGGTAAGAATTTACCAAGAACTAAAAGACTGCTTAGTTTTGTCAATCATTTAGAACATGTCAGTGAAAAAAATGAGAAAGCAATCCACATAATCAGTCCATGGTCAAGTATAGCTTCATCCATGATCCTGTGCAGTGAAGACAAGGTTGCCAGTCACAAGGATTAAGCCGATTGATTCTGTTTTTAAGATTTGATGAAGTATAAAACATTCTCTAAATGCACATTAAAACATGCATATGATCTGACTATCATCAATAGATCATACTGATGAAGCAAAGGTTAAGCCTCTGTCAATGGGGTGGACTTTAAAAACAAATAAAAGTATCAACAATAACAAGAAGCTCCAGGATCTGATACAATTTTACTGGCTAGTTTTAGGCCAACTTGTCACATGTTAAGGTCATTAGAAAAGAGGGAGTCTTGATTGAAAAGATGCTTCCATTAAGATCAGAGATTTTTTTCTAAACTGGTATCAATGGAAGAGGGCCCAGACCATTGTGGAATGTGCTATTCTTGGGTTTGGGTGTCTTGCGGTCTATAGGAAAGCAGGCTGAGCAGGCCATGAAGAGCAAGCCAATAAGCATCACCCTTCCATGGCCTCTGCATCAGTTCCTAACTCCAGGTCCCTGCCCTGTTTGAGTTTCTGTTCTGACTTCCTTGAATGATAAACAGTGGTATGGAATTATAAGGTCAATAAACCCTTTCCTCCCCAAGGTGTTTTGGTCATGGTGTTTCACCACAGCAATAGAAACTCTAAGACAGAAGTTGTATCCAGGGATAAAGTGCTTGCTGGACAAGTGAGGACCTACCTGAGTTTGGAACCCTGACACCAAATCAACAAAACCAGGCATGGCAGCCTGTAACTGTAGTTTTTCTATAGGGGGTAGAGATAGATTCCCACAGGCTCACACACTCTAGCTAAAACAGTGAGCTCCAAATTTTACATCTAAGTTCTTCTGTTTTGGGGTCTATATGAATCAGAATATGAAATCTTTCTGTCTGATTTCATTCAGCACATTGCCTCCCATTTTATCTATATTGTCACAAAATTTTCTTCTCATTTAAACAAAAATAGTATTTATTTTCTACTATTGTCCATTGTATTTACTTTCCATTATTATTCATGGTATTTAATTTTAGTGAGTTTACTTTGAAGCACTTTGGAAGAAGCAAGACATGTCTACACATAAACAGTAACCCACTGGCTAATAAAGCAGACCTTTCAATATGACTGCTCAAAGGAATCATTTTTTCTTCTAAGTAATGTAAGAGGATAATAACTCTAGAAACATATCAAAGTAATATTACTAAAACCTTGAAAATCTATCAAAAATAACTACTTGTTATACCTGAGTGATAAACAAATAGAGAGGTTATAGAGAATTAACTAAATCCCAGATATGGTTTGAGTGCAAATGAAGTAATTAGTTTTATGATAAACTGTTTCTGTGCCCTTTTGCCTTCTGCTTGAGGCACACAAATCAATCATAATTATAGCTTAAGTTTAATAAAATTAGAAATATGTAATCCACTTTAAAAGCTAAAATGGTTTCAACTGCTTTATTATATTTACATAGTTTGAACACTGAGCTTTAAACAAAGAACAAACATTAATAATTGTATTTGTCCCTGCCCATGTACAAAAGCCACCCAGACATAAAAGAGCTTTTTGACAGGAAATATGGTGCACATTAGCCTTGTCACAATAGCTAGCAAAAATCTAGTGACAAGAAATCGTAGTAGCAAGAGGCCCGTATTTCCAGAAACACTATTCTCAAAAAAGTATTACAAAAAAAAAAAAAAAAAAAAAAAAAAGGAGGTCAGGAGGTCAGAGGAAGAAGTATCCAAACAGGACAGGATTAAGTAGACAAGCGAGCATTAATACTGTTTGGTTTTTCCCAGTGTTTACATAGATAGGTCACGTCTATTATTTCTGATGTATCATTCAACCTAGCTATACTTCACCATCACTTCAGATGGTATCTGGGTAATGTAATTTTTAACAAAGGCTAGAAACTTTGAGTGTTAAAACATCCATTTAACTCATCATTCATTAATAATTTCATGCTCCCAACATCATTATTTAACATACCCAAGCCTCACGTGTTCATCTCTACAGTAAGCATATTTATATTTATTTTGAAACTAAAAAAGGATTAAACATACTTAAGTATTTGCTTTATAATAATTGATCAACAAATCATAGTTATTCCCACTTCATTAAGGCGAGTTAGAAATGCACACAGTTTAATGTTCTCTGGGAAATGGGTTGCTTTCTTTTTCCCCTTCGGAAGTATGGTAGTCATGCCACATTCCAGTGTGCCCTTTTGACCTTCCAGTATGCAGTGTGTAATTGACATGGAAACCTTTTAAAAAATTTCTTTATTTAAAAAAATTTATTTTTTATTTTATATGTCAACTCTAGTTCCCCTTTTTCTCCCTTCACCACCCCCCCTCCAATGCCATCCACTCCTCAGAAGGAGTAAGGCTTCATTGGAGGAAAACTAAATTTTCATTTGCAAGCAACTATCAATTAGAGATAGCTTTGGGGTTGGAGATGGGGCATGTGTTCACTTCTCCTTTCAGCTCCAGAACTCGACGTGGTGAAGCCCGGTGTATGTCCTGTGCATGATGCCTCTGCATGTGTGAATTTATATGTGTGTGATACAGAGCCTTCTTTCCTTGGAGTCTCCATCTTCTCAGGCTCTTGCATTCTTTCTGCCTTTCTGCTGGGTTACCCGAGCCCAGAGGGGAGGGATTTGGTGGAGACATCCTGGTTAGGGCTGAGTGTTTCAAGGATAATGTCCCCGGATAATGTCTGGCTAAGGGTCTCTGTATGTGTTCCCATCCTCTGAGAGGAAGCTTCTCTGATGATGGCTGAGCAAGCACTGATCTGTTTCCCTGCCAAGAGTGCTGGATGAGCTTGTTAAGAAACAAAAATCCTTTGATACAGTTACTGAACTGAACATGTAATTTTACAT
Source organism: Cricetiscus sungorus (assembly GCA_030556225.1). NCBI lineage: Eukaryota > Metazoa > Chordata > Mammalia > Rodentia > Cricetidae > Cricetiscus > Cricetiscus sungorus. The sequence continues at coordinate 31,531,312 of JANBXA010000741.1, read as the reverse complement.
ACCTGAAGACCATGAAATAGCATTGGCATTTAGGAATTACCCAACAACAGGGATTCCGTTCCCAGGTAACTGGGTATTTTTATGGCACTCTCCAAAAATACACTGCCCTAATAGGGGTGTGGCTGTGACTTTGACTTAACTGATATCCAGACACAAATAGATGGTTAATTTTGGCCAAAACTATCTTGAAGAAAAAGATTAAAATTGTGATCTTTACAAAGTCTCATAACTGTCAGCAAATATATTCTGCTTTCGTAGCAGTGTTTCCAGAGTCTCTTTCATCAGAGATGTCACAAAATGAATTTCTAATTACTTCTAAAGGGAAAACAAAAAATGCACGAGCGGACTTAGGGAGCCCGTTTCCCAAGGAGAGATACTCTCTTAGCCTAGAGACACAGAGGGAGGTCCTAGGCCCTACCCCAAATGATTTAATGACTTGACAGATTTTGATGATCCCTCCTCCAAAGCCTCACACTGATTGGGGAGTGGATGGGGGATGGGATGTGGGGATGGGATGGGGGGGTCGGTGGGGGGCATGGGAGGCGGGAGGGAGAGGGAACTGGGATTGATATGTAAAATAAGATTGTTCCTAATTTAAATTAAATTAATTTTTTTTAAAAGAGAAAAAAAAAGTTTCATAAGTAGAAGCCAGTGACTTAAATGAGAAGAAATCATGTGCACATTCTCTCTGGTCATGCATCCATTTATCTGTTCATTCCTCAACTGCTTTCTGAGAATATGTAAACCAAGTCATGTGCCGCTAAAAGACAGCATATAACAAAGCCCAGCTTTTTACATATCTAGAGTTCAGCTAAGGAGCAGACAAGTAACCAAAATGTTCATGTAAAATGGTCACTGAACATTAGAGGTGGATGCTCAACATTACAGTAGGCATAGGTGAAAGCATATTTAACTGTTTCTTTACATGAAGTCAGATAAGTCTTAAATGGAAAAATTAACTCAGTGCTGGGTTTTAAGAGATTTACCAAGTAAGAAATGCATTAAATCTTTTCAAACATTAGCATATCAAAATACATGAAGGAAAACTCAACATGGCATGAAACAGTTCAATGATAAGTTGGACACTGGAAGGAAAAGCTATACATGGAGGTCAGGGAACCAAGATTATCTACACCATGTAAAGCATAGGCATTTATCTGCAGGATAGTGAGAGGACATGGAAAACAAATATTTATTAATGGTATGACACACTTGCAAATATTTTAAATACAAGCTTAAGAAACAATATCTTTCTAGACATAGAATGGGGCGTAGAACATGAGAGTATAAAATTGGAAAAAGGACAAAGCAGTTACTTAATTAAATAGTAAGGTGTGATAAAAGCCTCAACGTAAAGACAGAAAAGAAAGAGAGAGAGGGAGGGAGGAAAGAAGGAAGGAACTGGCAACTGAGAAACTAGGTATCTACAGCATCCAGTGAAACATTCCAGAAAGTTCCAGTAAGGTTTTCCATTCACTCCATCTTAATTTTGCATTGTATTAATATATTCTGCCTTAACATTTTATACGCATATTTGTGAATTAGTATTACTGCAACTTTGCTGGTAAAAATGTCTGCAGCAAAGACCCACTTTCTGACACACTGTAGCTAAATAATGAAAGCAAAGATAGACTCCAGCTTCCAATCCTATTCTCCTCAATGACCCACAGTGCCTTTAGTGGAAAAGCATAATTGACTAAAATACTGACTATTCTGGTGCCTTTTTGTTTGTTTGGTTGATTGGTTGGTTGGCTGGCTGGATGGTTGCTTGCTTAGTTGGTTTTTCAAGACAGAGTTTCTCTGTGTCTTTGGAGCCTGTCCTGGAACTTGCTCTGTAGACCAGGCTGGCCTCAAACTCAAAGATCCCACCTGTCTCTGCCTCCAAAGTACTGGTAATAAAGTCATATGCCACCAGCTAGACTATTGTGGTTTTGAATATACTTGATAATTGACTGGTCAGTTCCGGTCTGGATAAAGTTCAAAATCTATGATTTTCCACATTTGCAGATACATCATAATTCTTCAAGGAGTTAGCATTAATGATTGATATATAGAAAGGACTGAGATATAAATCTAAATATATATATATATATATATATATATATAATGTACATATATTCTTTTATATGCAAGTACCTAGGTTATTAAAAAATGTTTTCTGGTTGCATCTCCAGAATAAGAGTTTCCTTGTGAGTCATACTAAAGTTTCCTATTACTTACTTGAAAGTGCAGCAAAGTATTTTACATCTGTGGCTTTTTTGTGGGTGCAACTTTTGCTTTTTAGTCTTGCTTTAGATATGGACTATACATATTGACACAGTCACAGAATGGGACTATAAATGATAGGTCATAGGATACAGATATAGACACTTACAGTGTATCAGGATTTCACCAAAGAATACAATGCAGCTCTGAGAGATTATTAGTACATATGAAAGCATGAGGACCTGAATCTTTGCCCCAGAACCCAAATATTATTAAAAATAATAATGATAATCATAAACCAGACTGGGTGCTAAATACTTCTATTCTTTGCACTGAAAAGGTAGAGACAGCTGATCTCTTATATTTGGCAGGTAGTGAGCCCCACCACATGGGTCAGTTTGAACACCAATGAAAGACTCCTAGGGGGGAAAAAAAAAGACTACAACTGAAGATCAGATTATGGCTAAGAGACACACATACACACACACAGAGAAAAAAGAGAGAGAGAGAGAGAGAGAGAGAGAGAGAGAGAGAGACAGACAGACAGACAGACAGACAGACAGACAGACAGACAGACAGACAGACAGACAGACAGACAGACAGAGACGGGGGGAACCTAAATATGCCAACACACACAAACACACAAAAATAAGTGAGGCATTGGGATGATTGAGACTTCATTGCTCCTAAAGACAGTTATACAGCAATTCATTAAGGGTGAGGTAACTTTCTCCTTGTTTCTGGGGGTATCTGGGCAAGTGCTGATCTGTGCTCGCAAAACAGGCCAGAACAGAACTATACTTTGAATATTTCCATACTAAGAAGTCTTTTTCTTTTGAGATAGGAACCATAAATATAAATCACTCTTCCTCTCCTCTCTCCCTCTCTTCTCCTCTTTTCTCCCTAACTTCTTCTCTGACCCCCACCAAGGAAGAACAACTAAGAAGAGGAAAGCCAGAATGTTGTCTTCTGGCATGAACTGAAAAAAATTAAGCAATTATCTAGAGATTTCATCAAGATGGACTCTGATCTAACTGGGCCAATGGTTGCTGATAAAGGGTTCCATCACATCCTGATCAACCACTAAGGATGAAGCCCTTTATATATGAACCATACCCAATAAGTTAACAGAAGACACCTCTGAAGATGTGACTTGGGGCTTGGGAAGTAGCATTCAAAAAGATGTGGCCCCCAATGCATCATTATCAGTCACTTGGGCTGAATATGAATTATTCTAAAGGATGTGAGCTGCAGCATATCAACATAAGGCATTTAGTCTGGGTAAAGTACCATGCTAACAAGGTTAGGAAAGCTACCTGGTTGCTGACTTGGAAAAGCCTTGTGTAAATGTGGTCCTCATTGCATCTGTGATCTTGTGCAGTTATCAATCCACACACTTCCAGATACAACTGAGACAGCTTTCCGCAGGCATGAACAGGGCTTCTTGTCAGTGAAATGCATGACCTAAAGTATACACTTCCACACAAGAGTACTGTACAAAGGATGTATATATTTTAAATTTTCATTATCTGGAAAAAAAATTAGGAGTGGGTTTGTGGATTGGTGATAGTATGATCAAGATTCTGGGCTTGATCCCAAGAACCACAAAACAGTAGAAGGGCATTATTTTAAAAAGGCTAATCTTTGTTCTCCTTATAAGCAGTGAATAGTCATTTCTGTTCTCTCATCCACAGATCTATTCTCACAGAGCTTTGAACCTGTCTTTCACAGTGCCATCCCAAGGGCAGAGTTGCTATTTAAGACAGAGTAATCATAGCCATGAAAAGATACAACCAGGGTGGGTGTACTATTCATCTAGAATGCCTATTTATCAAGACAGAACAGATAATGATAAATATTAAAACCAATACATGTATATAGAATACCCATTATATACTATGGTTAGTCTATTAACGTAATATTTTAGTTATTTTCAAAATAATGCAGAAACACTTCCAATTTTCCACATAATTATTGCTTGCCCCTTTTCATGGTTTTCTGTAGACTCACCCAGATAACTGACACTACTTCTCTGCTCACAGATATGCTTTGCTTTTTTATAAATATGCTCTCAGTGTCTCTCTTAGTTTTATGTTTTGTGGAAAATTGTAGTCTGAAAAATGTTTTATACTTTTGAAAAGTAATTTCTATCTTTAGAACTCTAAGTTGACATGTTTTTGTCACAAAGTTTTTCATCTGTACAGTCAAAAACACTTAATCCTGTTCAATAAAACCATTCAATTTATGCTCATCCTGCCCTCAGAAATCATTTTTTTCCTGAACAGTCTTTCTTTTTCTATTGGGTTTCAGCCCAAGTAGATGTACATTTGGTTAAATATTTAATGACAAAACCCTGAAGAATTCTAGATTCTCTGTGCTTCTTTATCTCTGGCATTTTACCCACAGAATTTTAGTCATTTTGTTCTTCTCAAATCTTCTCAACTCCACAAAACTCCCAAACTTATTTATTTATTTTTTTACCTCCATGCCACAGAATGAAATTTGCCTCTGGGAAGAAAAAAACTGTTCAGTTTGGAGTCATTACATCTTTCATATTCCTTCCCTTAGTTCCATGCTGTAATATCAGAAAACAGCTGTTTCTGATTGTAATGAAAGGGAAATCCTAGATGCCTTTACTCCCTCACTGGCTGGAAACAGATGCCAGAGTCCAGCCTCTGCTCAGGCTCAGGTCCTGAGGTGGGGAACAGATGTCAGCACAAGGAAAACTTTCATTCAGCAACTGGATTGCACTCAAGTGGCCCCAAATAGCTTGAACCATCTTTATTTATACTTAAACAGAATTCTTCTTACCAGGGTTATATGAACAGCTCTATTGCTGGCTCCTATTTTTGACTTTTAAAAAATACATCATATTTTAAAAAATGCTTTATAATCATTATGAAAGCCCCCATTGCTCCCCTTTATGCTTTCCCAAATTCACCTTCCCACTCCCTATAAACCTTATTCTAGATATAGAGTTCAGCATTTTTATAGACTTAGCTAAATATTCAGCCAGACACATTGTACTCTTTTAGTACATATGTCAGCTGGAAGCTACTCGTGGTTACAAAGTTAAAAACTAATGGACATGGGCACAATGCCTTAAGGACAACACATTCCAACCCAGACAATTGTTTCATGTCTGCAAGATACGTTTTTATACAGTTCCATTTTCTATAAGTGGGTCCTATGTCTCAATCTCTCTGTAAAATGCAGAGTTTGATGAGACACTCTTCCTATCTTATATTCCTATCTTATAGTTTTTTCACCAATATAACCTCCTTTGTGTGAAGAAAAATGGATCTTTCCATACCAGATTGTACATTGTATTTCCCCCCCACTGGAGCTTTCCACATCCTACATTGATTCTATATGTTTGGTGTCTATGGAACTTACTCTCAACAGTTGGTACTATGTATATTCCTGGGGCTTCTTTCCTACTTATTCTCCTTTCCAAATGGGAGACATGGTTAATGTTACAAGTGTTGTTTTCTGATATCTCTACTGAATCAGAAAAGATTCCCAGAGTTGGGAGTTGTCATTGGTAATTCCAGATAAGAGATTTGAGAAGCATTAGCCCTCTGTTGAATCTTAGGAGAAAGTATTTGAGAAAGAGCAGAGTTTCCAGGGGAAATTATAGCTATTGCATGTGTGACCAACAAGGAAAAAATAAAAACCACCCAATGAATCAACACTATAAAGAGAGACAAGAGGGCCTGCAAGCTGCATGGCTTGCAAATTTTGCAAATTCCTATTGTTCTGTGTACTAGCGTTCCTTGCCAATGAGAGTCCATTTCCACATGTGGCTTACCCAAAGTAAACCTGCTAGACATACAGTCATACGCTGATCTGAAACTAGGATGCATGGTTCCCAACAAACTTCACTCCTGTCTCTCAAGATTCATCCATATTTCTATGTGGATTTTTTTTGAATTGCTAAGGAGTAGTCTCATATTTCAAACTGTACACCAAATTTGTTCATCAACTTTCCAGTTGATAAATGTTGACTACTTGGATTTTACCTGTTAGGCTAAAGATTGTTAAACTATTTTCATAGAAATATTTGTATTCAGGTACATTGCTATTCTCCTTTGTATATAACTCTCAGTGGAATTGCTACATTTAGAAGAATACATGTGTTCATAACCTTTTAAGAAACTACCGAGTGGTTTTCCAATACAGTTATACTATTTAGCATGCCCACCAACGGTGCATGAGTACAGTTTCCTCTAGCTCTTCATCAGCATGTGATATTTTCAGTGTTTTTTCAATTTTAGCCATTCTAGTTCATTTTAAATGGTATTTCGGTGTGATATGTCTCCCTCATTTTCCACATAACTAAGTGGCCATTCAAGGCTATACTTTTTAAAAAGTGTCTATGCATGCCTCTTTAGCTAAATAATATAAGTAAACCAAAACCTGTCTTCCCCTCTCCTCCTCCACCCTCTTCCCTGCCCTCCATACTCCTTATTTACTAGGGAGATTTTATCGTGTTCCCCTTCCTAGACAGATCCATGTATGTCTCTCTTAGGATCCTATTTGTTATCTAGGTTCTGTGGGGCTGTGGTCATTTTCTGATTTTATAATTTTAACTTCTTTGTTAAAAATGAAGTTTTCATAGGTGTGTGGATTGATATCAGAGTCTTTGATTGAATTCCATTGGTCCACGGGTCTGTTTTTTGCCAATACCAAGCTGTTTTCATTACTGTACCTCTATAAAGGTTTGATTTTCAAGGTTTGTTTTGCCACGCATCCCTCTGTCCCCTTCTCCTCTTCTCTAGTCTCTTCTCAATGGCTTCCAGGATATAAGTTCCTTTTCTACCAAAAATCATCACCACCAGGATATTCCACCTTGCTCAAATCTGCCTTCGTAAAACCATGAGACAAAATAATAATTTGTTGCTTTAGTTTTATTGGGTGGTACTTTTCATCCAAAATACCAAGATAAATGTCAAGATAAATAACCCCTAACTTACACATCTATAACCTACACTTTGACCACAAACTTGTAGCATGACTCACATGGGCTTCTGTTGATTCTTTGTGTTCACATTCCTTCTGTCCAGGACCTGCCTTGCAAAAATTATACAATTCAGCAGCCCTAAACTTGAGTATATTCCTCTATGACTCAATAACACCTTTGAAAATAGCTCCATGTAGTATTTTCCACTTATTTTATAGGTCTAGTAAACAGCTGGTTCATATATCCTCTCTAGGCTCATTGTTATTTACAAACAGAAAGGTAAGTCTAATACAAGTTACTGCATTAAAAAAAAAATGGAAGAGTTTACTTACATTTAATCCTAAAAATGTGTCAAAAATGTAGTCTGACTGCTGCCTATCCAATCATATTGCCCTTTTGAAGTTTCCTGTATAGAGAAAGAATTTCTATGTCTTCTCATGGTTTTGAAAGCCTACTAAAAAAGTTGTTTGCTAGAATTTGTCTCCAAAGTTTTAGCTCCAATGTAAAACACCAAGTAAAATTGCAAAGTCTATTAGCTTCATTTTAAAATTATATGCAAACTGTAGTCTTCAGATAATTCATAAAAGCTGTGAATATTAAAACAAGACACAAAACTATGCAATTATTCACAGACTTTAAAAATGCATGAATACAGTGATAAAATGATCTCAAATCAGGTACAAAAATCTTATATGTCAATCAAAAGCAATGTTATATATGGATCTGACAAAAACCAGTGTATTAAAAGACATCTGACAAATGTTTGAGGAACTATAAAAATATTAAAATGCTATTTTTAGCAAAGCCCAATTTAGTTCCTAAAACCATATTGTAGTCCAGAATATAAATATATAATCCTAAAACCAAAGCATAAGTAATACATCCTATTCTAAAGTATTATAGGTAAGAGAAGATGACCATAACATGAAGAATACAAATATTATTTTGAGTATGCTTGTAATGTAGATATATTCTTAAAGTGTATTAAACACACACACACATATATATATATACATATATATATATATACACATATATATGTACATATATATATGTGAAAACTAGAGAATCTAATGGCAAATTTATTAAATCTTGGTTATACATATTATATAATAAATCAATGCATTTGTGTATATTTACCCACCTTTTGTCATAAATTATACTTATATAATATTAAATTGCTTTGCATATTTTGAATTCCTTCTTACAGTCATTGCTTTAGATTTCTTGAAAAATGGAGATCATTGTTTGAAGAGAGATTATTACTATACTATATTTCCTTGATGCTGCATTTGTCTTTAAGCATATGAGAGTCATCTTAGAGACTCTGTGTACATTCTAGGGTGCTAATAAACACAGTTTATATATATTAGAATGAATAAATATATAAGGTTGATTTAAGATTTTCCAGAACCCTTTTTACCCAACTGCATGAAAATAATAATGTTTCAAAAAGAGTCAAGGTCCTGAATATTTCTACAGTAATTATAAATGCCATGTAAATTAGAATCTGAAGCTTCGGGATAACTTGGTTTTGGAAATGATTTTACTTTATGCTTTAAAATTCTCATGCAAGTATATACTATATATTAGCATATTTTCCCCCACATATCTGATTCTCCTTTTTCTCATTCTCCCCACCCATAGAACCTTTGTCCCATTGGCAATTGTACTTTTCTGGTTCTAGCATATATACATATTTTACATATCTATGTGAAATCTAGGAATCACAAATGAAGGAAAATGAGCATTATTTTCCTTCCAACACTGATTTAATTCACCTGATTATCTCTAGTTATATTGCTTTCCTTAAAGAAAAAATTTCCTAAGTGATCTCTCACTTCTATGTCAAATATTCTTTTGTTGTAGGAATACAATTTTGTTTTGCTTTTCCAAATTAATTTTGGTCTATGGAAGCATTCCTGGAAAAAGATGAAAGTTTCCCAAGATGACTTCTGCTCACACTGAAGTATTTATTTGAAGAAGAGCAATTCTGTATGTTATAATATAAGTAGCAGATGTTTTAATTAATATTTTATGCTTTGGGTTTGTAATATATATGAATATTCATATATACATTCACAAATGGGCCAGTAATTTCTTAGAAGTAATTACTTAGTTGTTCTGTGTCCTATTAGGATTCTTCCTTTTATCTTGAATCTATCCCAGTCCTTCTGTCTCTTACCATGCCATCACAAAGAAGTCCCCATTCTATGTTTTCCTTGGGGTTCCTATTAGGTTCTATGATTACCTCATAACCCTGGCCTCTCATATTCATTTTTCTCTTTTGAGTTCTTTCATTTTCTCTGATTCCCAGTGTTGGAAGACATCAAATGTCAGTCTTTGTGTCTCTGTTTTCTTTACTAATATAGCCACTCGCTAAATGTTCACATACAATCTCTTTGTTTCAAATGCCACCAATAAGCTAGACATACTGCAAACCTATGCTTTCCAAATGTCATCTAAGTAACTCCATCTGAATTAGTCTAACAGACATCTCAAAACTAATATATCTTAAATAAGATCTTGGTGCTTCCTCAGAAACTACCTCTCTTTCAATTTCCTCACATTATTTCTAGATCTGTCATTTTCTAGTTGTTTGGAGGGGGAAGTCATGAGAGTGATATTTGTCTTTTTTATTTTTTTCTGCTGTACTTGCTGTGGTCAAGTACAATTGCCTGCTCTTTCAAATTTATCCAGAAGCCCCCTACTTCCCTTCACCTATACTGTTAACAATCTTGCCCAAGCACCTGTCCTCTCTATTATCCTTATTTCTTCCCTTATCACTGCAGATTTTCTCAACAAAGACTCCACAATAACCTTGGTAAAATACAAGGGAGATTATGTCATTACTCTGCTCAAAACTATCTAATAGCTTCCAATTTCTCTTCAAATTAAAGCCAGATTCTTCACAGTGCTTAAACGCTCTCACATGACTCACTCTCCCACCATTTTCAAAATTGTTTCTTATTAGTTTCCCTGATGGATCTGTCTTGTTATTCCTGGGCCATGCAGGCATGCTTCTCCCTGAAGACCAAGAGTTACTAAGGAAGCTTACATACTATGGAAGCTTACAACATTTTTGAATATGTTGCCTCTAGTATCAGAAGATCTGTCCCTTTACCACCATTTACATTTTCAATAATATGTTCTGTGGCCACACTAAAATTTCAGTAGCATCCTCCATTATTGAATTCCTTAGTGCACTTATTACTAAAATTTGTGTAATCAATGACATTTTTGAGCCTGGAGAAATTATCAATAGGACACATTAAGTACTTTCTAAGAGAAAATAATCTGTCTGGACTGATGAAGATTTGAACAACATAAATGAAGGAGGTGAACAGCAGCAGCAACAACAACAAACTCAATTGCAGAACATTCAAAATCATAGCAGGATTAAAAAAGGTGGGGGGGTTACTAGTCTAATAGAGTCATTGGAAAATTGACTTAAAATGTATAAAGTATTAAGAAAGGAAAAAATAGTTTTTCTATTTATTGGAAGTTATGTACAAGAAAATGACAACTATAACTACAGCACTTTGTGTATACATGTGTGCTTACATGCATGCATGTCTGTCTGTCTGTCTGTCTGATACACTGGAGCTGAAATTACAGGACATTGTGAGAGTGCTAAGAATTGAACTGAGGAAGAACAAAACTGTTCTTAAAGGAAGAGTGGTTTCTCCAGCACCTCATGTACTCCTTACTAAGAGTATTACTCCTTATTTGAGTAATTTACTTTACAGAATAGAGATTCCAAATTAGCTTAGTAAAACAAATACCATTAACATAGGGATTTAATATACAGCAACTTAATTACTGGAGTATAATAGCTGTTGTCTTCTTTTTCGGCTAAGGCACATCCAAATAAATACTACTTGATGTGTTAATAATATAGGGATATAAAACTTAAATATTCAATATTTAAATGTGGTGTCATTTGACTTTCTTGGATGTTAATGACTCTGTATCTAATTCTTATCACATCCCCAATACAAGCATTCAGTACACTGGGGCCACTCCCAAATTTTCCAGATAGCTCAGGAATAAATTATTGAAATGGCCTTTGAAATTGTAGACATGTAATAGTACCTACTGCCTTCATCATTTCTCAATTCTGAGATTTCACAGAAGAACCCCTACAAGAACAATATAAAAAAAAAACCTTAAAAATTAGGGAGGGACATAAAGGAAGAATAAGGAAAGAGATATCATGATAGAGGAAGCCATTATGGGATTAGGGAGAAACCTGGTGCTAGGTAAGTTTTCAAAAATCCACAAGGATGATCCCAGCTAAGACTCCAAGCAACATTGGAGAGGGTGCCTGAACTGGACTTGCACTGTAATCAGATTGATGACCACCCTAATTGTCATTGGAGTACCTTCATCCAGTATTGATGGAAGGATATGCAAAGATCCACAGTTAAACTAGGCTGGGCTCCCTAAGTCTAGTCAAAGAAAGGGAGGAGGGATTATGTGAGCAAAAGAGTCAAACTCATGATGGGGAAGCCCACAGAGACAGCTGACATGAGCTAGTAGGAGCTCACTGACTCTGGACTGACAGCTGCAGAACCTGTACAGGACTGAACTAGACCCTTCTGATTGTGGGTGACAGTTATGTGGCTTGGGCAGTTTGTGTGGTCACTGGCAGTCAGACCAAGATCTATCTATGGTGCATGAACTAACATTTTGGAGCCCATTCCCTAAGGAGGGATACCTTGCTCAGCCTACATACAACAAGGAGAGGTTGGTCCTTTCTCAACTTGATATGCCAGACTTTGTAGACTATCATGAGAGGCCTTACCCTTTTAAAGGAGTGAATGAAGCATTGTGTGGGGGAAAGGTGCAGCTAGCGGGGGGGAGGGGGGAGAACTGTGGTTGGTATGTAAAATGAAAACAAAACTTAAATTAAAAATTATGTACATAAATCTAGTATTTCATTGAATGGTCTTACAAGGTTCATTAAAAAAAAAAAAAAAAAAAAAAAAAAAAAAGGAAGAGGCCAGGCAAGTCTTTCACTGCAATAGCACTTTCTATTACCACTCTCTTAGGTAGTGCATGCTCCCAAGTTGTAGCCTAGGCATTACTGAAAATATAGGGCTAGAGATTAGGGCAGTCAGTGAAACGCTTGTTGCAAAACTCATGAGGACCTGAGTTTGATCCCCAGAATGCATGTGAGAAAGCTGGGCATGATGGCCAGACACCTGGCCTCACTGATTAATTCCAGACCAAGGACAGGCCCTGTCTCAAAAACAAAGTCAATCTCACATGAGGAAATACACCTGCAATTGAATCCTAGCCTCCACCCACATATGCGAGCACACACACACACAAACTCTTACACACAGAAAATGAAAAAGTAGAGAAAGAGGAGAAAAGAGAAAAAAATAGGAAATAAAAGCACAGACGGTGCTCCTGAATTAATGTATTGATGTATACATAATATATTGATGTCCTCATGTCAAGCTCTTAGAACTAGACGTTTCTCAGCTCATCTACTCAAGGAATCCAACGCAAAGGAAAAGACTGTAAACAAATAAGTACAAGGCAGCACAAGGATTATGAAGACACTATATATACACATACATAGAAGGGAACCAAACCCACAGTAAAAGACAGAAAGACACATTACCTGAGACCAGAAATCACAAGTGGGACCCAGACAAAGAAGACTGGACAAAACAGCCAGGCAGAGAAGAATGAGAGAAGACACTGATGAAGGGATGAGTATCCATATCTGTTGTTGATATTTTAAGATCACTTAGAAACATCTGTCAGTGTCTACAAAACCTGCTAACACATACTCCGCTATGCATCCCATTTTACTTTATTTGTAAGCACCCTAACTATTCTTCAAGGATTATCATAATTTAAAATTTTTCAAGGCTGACTTTATTTTCCATTCTAAATGTCAGTTCAATTTTCTATCTCAAAACACCTGTAACCTCATTATCCAAATTTTGCTTCTTATTTATTCATTTAAAATATATTTACTAACTGCTCAGAATGCAAAAGGTAGCATCTTAGGTGCTGCTCATTCAAAAGCAAACAAAGTAAAATGGCCACTGCCCTCATGAAGCACTTCTCTCATGCCTAACCCACTGTTAACAGCTTAGTGACTGAACATATTGCCTCATTGCAGTATGTTTCCCTGAAGATATCATCTACATACACTAACTTCATACAAATTATAGATCTCCATGTTTACAAATCATGTCATTTAATTTGTATAATTTCTATATCATCTAGTTCATAGGCAGTACTCATAAAAGACAGGTGAGTTAAAAGGGATAAAAGTGTGCATGAAACTAAATTTAAGATGAAATGACTTTCTCTTTTGTCCCCTGTCTTTATACTTCAAGAAAGATTAACAATATAAAAGGTAGCATTTGATTCTAGAATTCAAAACAGCATTTCTCATAGATCTTTATTTAAACTTAAAAATAAGATGACTTTAAAGGCTAATGCATCCAATGGATGGCTATATCTCACTAGGGAATAGGGTCCTTAAAGGTTGCCCAACCTTTTATAAACAAAGCTGCTTCTGGGAAGTTTCTTCCAATCTTTTGTTTCCCTTTTATTTTCTTTCTATAGTCTCAACAAAACCCTTTCCAATACTTTATCCTTTGCAGTAAAATTATCTTTACAGTAATACAGAACTAATATATATATATATATATATGTGTGTGTGTGTGTGTGTGTGTGTGTGAATTATATATATACATATATATATAATTTATATAATACAGATAACCAAACAAACTTTATCTAAAGAAGATCTTTAAGTAACTATAACTGGAATGTCTATGATGTTACTGTTAAGTAACTTAATAGTGTGAAGAACTCTGATGGTAATTTACATCAAATGGTATATCTACAACTTAGGGGTGTGGGAAAGTGTTCAGTAATCTCAACCAATACTGTGGCTCATCAATCAAATAAAAATCAACTTCAAGTATTGTCCTTGCTTGGACCCTGCATTTTCAAAACAGCATTTCTTCTCCAAACTTTAACTCATTGTTAAAGAATGTTGCTCATGGCCTTGGGCAAACCTTCAAAGTAACATTTGGACCAATATCCTAATATCATGTCATCTGTAGGTGAAAGTCAAGATAGTTAAGGAAGTAATGTAATAAGGACAATGATGCTTTTAGGATGCTGAAACACACACACACACACACACACACACACACACACGAGAGTGAGAGATAGAGAGAGCATCACAAACACACTCCTATATATGTTCTTACTTAACAGAGGGCACAAATCCAAGTGGTCAGTCATAAACACATTTGCATAGGAGCAACACTAAATGGATCCATTAAGTTATTTTTATGTTTGTAGCAATAACTAAAGGAAATGAATTTTCAGACATAGAAGAGACACAGGGGAAGTTAGAGGGGAGCAAGAAATGAAGGAATAGGACAGTGTAAATATAATATTTCTGTGTGAAACTCTCAATAATTAAAATTTAAGGTTAAGATTAAATAAATCTGATCCAAGAATCTTTAGCAAAGGAGGTTATAGGCCATAAGGGAGAACTTACTATCATTACCCTGTTAAAATATACTATCAAACAGACTACTAATGACTTACTGTTGTACCAATAGATTAATGCTTCTCTCAACCCTCATCAGAGAAGCTTCTATTGGCAGTAGAAGGTGATCAAAAAGATCTACAACTGGCAAAGGTCCAGAGAAGAATACAGAATACTTAGACCTAAATGGAATATCTATATAGTACCTGTACATCCCAAGGTTCGGGATCATTGCAGAAGATGCGTTGAAAATACTGCTAGGACAAGAGGCAATGAATAAGGAAACTGCATCCTTGAACACAAGAGCAAAACTGTATATATGATCTGACAGGGGTATGACAGCATGCAGAAACCCCATGCATCTTCAAGGGAGATCAAATCCCAGTCCCAGTGAGGAGAGAGGAAGTGGAGTGAATAGGAAATTCCACACCTAGCCTAAGAGCTATAGGCAACTTATAGCTTCTGGGAGACGTAGAGTCGGATTTTTTGTTTTGTTTTGTTTTTGTAAAGAGTGTTGCCACCAAGCTCCAGTGGAAAGCCTCACATCCATGAATATGTAGGCAGTACACACACAGGTCTTACTGAGTGACTAAAACACAAGAGAGAAACAAGGTTGGATAAGAAAGAAAGTGGTGGATATGGGAGGAGTGTGAGGAATTCACTGTATGAAATTTTCAACAAACCAATAAAAAAATAAAGGAGGAAAAAATATTCAAACCAAGAGAAATAAGATAGTGTTATTCTAGTAATATCACTCTTACATGTGATAACTGGTTCTTCGAATGTGTGCAAGGTTTTTATTTTCTGGGCCACAATAAATTCACAACATAATTATTTTCAAAAAGAGATTCCTTCCTTTACAGTTCACTGTAAAGGAATAGGAAACTCCCTTTACTCTTCTACCTCACTGCAGACCTGCTGCACAGCCTGCCTGTGTCTCTGACATCCCCCACACTCTTCAGAGCCCGATTCCCCAAGTTTTCTTTCTCCTTGTCTTGATGAAGCCCATCTACAAAGCCAGCAGGCATACAAACAAATGATCTCCATCTCCTTATAACCACAGCTCAACAATTTTCCCATAAGCAGCACAATTCTTTTCATATGTGAAACTGTCTTCTTTTTCCATTGCTGTTCATTTTGGTTTCTTAAAGTATTTTCTAAAGCACAGAGTGTACACCATTTTATAAGATGTTTGAATGGAAGAAAGAAAGAGGTGATACTAATCTTAGAGCAGAGAAAATTTTTGAAAGATTGTGCAAGCTATAAATCATAAATTCAATATTATATCTAATATAGAGGTCTTAGCTTTAGTCACACAGTGCGGTGAACTGTTAATTTTTTTAAAACACATGCCCAGATCACAGCAAATAGTAGGCAGACTCATTGCATGATTCAAATGTATACTTGATTGTTACTTCATAAACCCAGCAAGGAGGTAACAATTCTTAAGGAAATACAAGAGCTCAGTCTTAGCTGAAATAAGAGAGGTGCTGAGTGAGAAAAGCAGGGGTAAAATGGCCTTTGCTCACTTTCTAGGAAATGGTTGATGCAGAAGGATTTCAATACCTCTACAGAGTCTGGGGATTAGGCAGTGGAGGCTGAATTTTGTCTCTCCAGAAAGATAGAGTCAAGTTGTAATTTTGAGTACCTCATGACGTGACCTACTTTGAACACAGTGGCTGTAGAAATGACCAAGTTAAAATGAAGTCATGAGGATGGCCCCTAACCCTTTGCAGGTAATACTCTTTTAGAAGGAAGATATTTTAACATAAAGATGGATATACATAAGAAGAAAACAACATGTAACAACACAGAGGGAAGATGGTCATGTAGCAGGATGATGCCCCTACAAGCCAAGCAATGCAAAGTGTAGCCAGCAAGCACAAGAAAATCAAAGAGCACATGGTGTCATCAATACCTTCATTTCAGGCTTCAAGCATCCATACCAATGAGACAGTGAATTTCTGTTGTTTTAGTCATCCCAGAACTTAGTCTTTTGTTAATTAACACTGTGGTAAAATATTATTTTCAGGTGTGTGACTTTTGTTTATGCTGCATTTGTTTAACTCTGTGAAGCTGTGTGACTGTGCTTGTCTAAAACACCTGGTGGTCCTAATAAAGGGCTGAAAGGCCAACAGCGAGGCAGAATCAAGGATAGACAGAGCTGGCAAGCAGAGAGAATAAATAGAAGGAGAAAGAGGAAGAAGAGGAACAGCAACAGAACAAAGGGAGGACAGTATCAGGACTGAGCCAGGTGGCCAGCCAGCCAGCTGCGGAGTAAGAAAGAAAATGAGATATACAGACAATAAAGATAAAAGTACAGAGGGGAAAGGTAGATGTGTTAGTTTGAGCAAAGCTTGCCAGCAACAAGCCAAGCTAAGGCCAGGCATTCATAACTAAGAATAAGCCTCCATGTGTCATTTATTTGGGAGCTGGGTAGCAGGCCCTTCCAAAAGACAAAACAATAGAAGACATTTCACAAAATATAATACAGTTGATGATGTGATGGGATTGCAGAAGTATAGCAGTGAAAAGAAGGCTACAAGATGCTTAAAATAGTGTCCCTTCACAGGGAGGGATCTCCAGGTAGCTGAGATTTCTTTGCCAGTATTTAGTTTTAATCCATTTTTCTTTTCTTCAAAATTAACTGTCTAGATATTACCAATATATAACTGCTGTATAGGGGTTGGTTATGTTTTGTTTGTCAACTTCACAAAAGCTAAAGTTATCTGACAGAAGGGAACCTCAATTAAGAAAATGCCTCCGTCAGATTAAATGTAGAGAGTTCTGTAAGGCATTTTCTTAATTAGTGATCCATGAGGGAGATTTTAGTCCTTTTTGGGTAGTGCTGTCCCCAGGGTGGTGGTCCTGGGTTCTATAAGAAAGCACGTTAATGAGGAGAAAGCCAGTAAGTGGCACTCCTCCCTGGCTTCTGCATTAGCTCCTGTATCCAAGTTCCTGCCCAGTTTGAGTTCCTGTACTGACTTCATTCCACGAGGAACAACAATGTGGAAGATAAATAAGCCCTTTCCTTTCCAAGTTGGTTTTGGTCATGGTGTTTCATTGCAGCAATTGAAACCCTAAGTCAGTAGCATTATACAACAACTTAGCCAGTCATCTTTCTTCTTTAAAAGTTATCTTACACTATTAGACTAGCATGCACTTTCTGTAGGATAGTTCAGAACAACAAAACAATTAGTAGTGATCTGATACCTTACATTGTGTGCACATGCTTTATTAAGCAAACACATTTTAAACATTTTTTTGAATTATGAGAATTTCCATTTATTGCAGATAGAAAATGCTTGCTTTAGAAGCAATAAAAACTTAAAAGAAAATTCAGAGCACCTGAAAATATATATGGAAGTGATAATGCTGAAATATAGCAATGGTATGGTCCTTAATTTGAATATTGTTTTGTCAGTTGTTGTGATATAGATGCATATATATGTTTTTTTCTTTTCAAATTTCAATGTTAAAATTCAATACTTTTAGGGGAAATATGTCATGAGGATGAGTATAAAAACTGGTCAGTACTCTGTTTATATGTGTTATACTAAAACTCTTGTAACAATGGCTGAGTAGCAGGCTCTTTAGTTTCCACTGAGAAATAGACCTCTGTCGAGTTCATCGGCTGTAAAACAGCAGTGAAAAACCAGTGGTAACCTCTGCCCTGTACTTACTGGATTTATAGTTCACACCCAAGATCTAGCACTGCTATTTACTGTACCTGTGTTGTGGCTGTAGAGTTCTTGGATAACAAGAACCTAATAGGCTTGTGTGCTTGAGAGAAGGCCAGCAGTGTGTACTGGGAAAAGGCCTCCATCAGGAACTCTGGGTTG
This sequence comes from Cricetiscus sungorus, assembly GCA_030556225.1. Classification (NCBI taxonomy): domain Eukaryota; kingdom Metazoa; phylum Chordata; class Mammalia; order Rodentia; family Cricetidae; genus Cricetiscus; species Cricetiscus sungorus. Next base: position 31,512,762 of record JANBXA010000741.1, on the reverse strand, counting down.
AAGTTCCAAATCTGTAGTTCCTTGGTTTCAGGTGTATGAAAAGCTCTCTGAGTTTCTGCTGATTATTAAGATAGAATGTATAAGAAATCACTGACAGTAGTATGAGAAAAGTAAAGCAAATCCATCCATTAAAGAGTTGTCATGTACTGTATTTTTCCTCCATTTGTACAAAGCTTTAAGTTTGGGTCACTGGTGTGGCCCTACTCTCTTTTTATCCCTCCTCTTTCTGCAAAATGGCATCAGTTGCCAGTCTCCATCGTCTCTTCTGAACTTTGATACTGAAGTTCATTGGTTAAATGTATCAGTTAATGAAACAGGCTATATTTGCATTTCATACACTGCTCTGGGAAATCACATGTGTATGCCAACTCCACACCTCACTCACTCACTCAATGATCTCGTCAATAGACAAAATAAAGATCATAGAGACATCTTCCCTCCATTCATGCTTCTCTCCTGTACTCTGTCTTTATGTACACCACCCTCTAGAAAATCGGTCTCTCTTTTCTAATTTTATTTAGTTATTTATTTTACATAGTGACCTCAGTTTCTCCTCCTATTCCCTCCCCTACCTTCCTCAGCAACCGCATGCATTCCTCCTCTGTTTCTATTCAGAAATGGTTAGGCCTCTCATGGGTCTCAACAAAGCATTGTATAACAAGTTGCTATAGGACTAAGAACTCTCCTCCTTTGTAGCAATCTGAGAAAGGCAACCTAGTATGAGAAACAGGTTACCAAAAGCCAGCCAAAGCATTAGGGACAGCATCTGCTTAAACTGTTAGGAGTCCCACAGTCATACCAAGCTACACAACTATCACATATATGTAGAGGGCAAGGTTGGTTCCATGTAGGCTCCCTTATGAGTTCAGACTCTGTGATCTCCTATGAGCCCAGGTTAATTGTTTCTATGGGTTTTCTTTTTTCAGAGAAATGAAAATCGAAATGAGATTCCACTTTATATCTGTCAGAATGGCTAAGGCAAAACCCACAAGTGATAGTATGTGTTGACAAGGATGTCGAACAAGGGGAACACTTCTCCATCACTGGTTGGAGTTCAAACTTGTACAGTCACTTTGTAAATCAATATGGCAGTTTCTCAGAAAACTGAGACTCAATCTACCTCAAGACCCAGTTATACAACTTTTAGGCATATACCCAAAGGATACTGAATCATACTACAAGGACCACTTGCTCAACTGTGTTCATAACAACTTTATTTATAATAGCCAGAAACTGGGAACAACCTAGTTGACCCTCAACCAAAGAATGGATAAGTAAAATGTGGTGTATTTACATAATGGAGTACTACTCAGCTGTTAAAATCCATTCATACTGAGTGAGGTAGTACAAACTGAGAAAGACAAACATGACATGTACTTACTTATAAGTGAATATTAGTTGTAAAATAAAGGATATCCATTCTACAGATCCAGAAAGGCTAGGTAACAAGTGGGGCCCATGGAAGGATGCATGGATCTAAGTGGGGCCCATGGAAGGATGCATGGGTCTCCCTGGGAAGGGGAAATATAAGAGATCTTCTGGGTAGACTGGGGAAGAATGGGGATGGGATCATGTGGGATTGGGTTAGGAGTTGGATAGAAGGGCAGAATACTGAAAGAGATGATTAGAAGTGGGGGGGGTTCATTTTGAGTTCATGTAAAAACCTGGTACAAGAAAACCTCCCTGGAATCGACAAGATGACCCCAGATAAAACTCTTGGCAATGGTGCATACACAGCCTGAATTGGCCATCTCCTGTGATCAAGGAAAGATTTCCAGTGGAGAGATTGGGACACCAACTCAGACACACAACCTTTGACCTACAGTCTGTCCTGCCTATGGGATGTGCTGGGGTAATGATAACACAGAGATTGTGAGAGTGACCAACCAATTACTTGTCCAACCTGAGACCCATGCCATGAGAGTGGGGACACCACTGACACCATCAGGAGTGCCAGGACCCAGAGGTTAGATGGCCCAGAGACAATTGGAGAAAAAAATTTAATGTAATGATGCCTAATGATATTCTGTTATACTCATAGATTTGTGAGTGCTCCAATTGTCATCAGTGAGCCTTCGGTTAGTAACTGACAGAAACTGATACAGAGACCCACAGCCAGAGATTAGGCTGAGCTCAGGGAATCATACTGATGAAAGGGAGGAAAGATTGTGTGAACATGAGGATAAAATTAGTCTTGTAATACAGCAGGTGCATAACTGAGCTCTTTCTATGCATCTTTAAGTGAGGATGTGAGGTCTAGTGCAGACATGGCATAAGCTGACACCATAGTGACCATCTACAACCTCAGCAAGGCTACTGCTAATCCTGCCTATATAACAGAAGAGGGCTGTTAGGTGCCAGAGTAACATACATACAAAAATAAAACAGTTTCCTACTGAAATGCTTCTTGGTGTTTGAGTATCATTATCTGCAAAGGGGTAGGAGAGTATTAATGAGCAACTGTTCCTGGACTAATTTGCCCATGCAGTGCTTTTCCATGAAACACCTCATCAAGAAAGTTTTGGTCAGAACATAATTTGATTAGCTGTCATTTAGCAGATCTAGGACATCTGTGACTTTGGACAGAGCTTCAGGGTCTTGCTTTATGCTCACTCTAAGGAGCAATTTAGAATTCCGATGAGAAGCTTGCTTTATATTAAATGTCCTTAACAGTTTGCCAAGCCAATTGAACCCAATTATTTTCATTTTAGTACTATGAAGTTGTTACAAAGAAGCAAATGGCCCAGAGAAGCCAAACATTTGCTCAGGGGAGAACAAATTAACTGACAGAACTAAGGGCTTAAATGATGCCGTGTAGAAATTAGACAACTACTAGAATCCTGTTTTAAAATTCTGGGTTATAGAATTGTTATCTTGAAAGAGAGACATATAAATGAAAGTTCTAGGGAAAGCTCACTCAGTTGTATTGAGTCAAAAGTGGCTTTAAATCCAAGAGGAATCAAAACTAACAGAACTCTTCGAAGAAAGTTCTTTTTCCCTCTGTTTTATGAACATATACAGTAGCACAAGCAAGTAAACTTTTGAAATTATATTTTCATGGTTACCTTAGAATAACTTACAACAAAATACTGACTATTTTATGCAGTGTTCTAAGTTTATAAAGAATAAAGAACTCTTCCCTGAGAATTTTATGTCACTAATTTCAAAGAAAGTTTTGTATCATAAAGTACACACTTCAACCTTGACTGTTTCTGTGCAGTAGCAGTAGTAACAGTGATGATCACTCACTAATATTTTTCTAGGATTTACTACATGCCATGTGCCACAGTGAGAGCTTTACAAGCATGTCTTATTTAAGCCTCACTGCCAACTCCCCAGGTAAGTGGCTATTATTATTCCATGTTACAGAAGAAGACAGTGAGCCTTGAACATGCTGCTCTGTCTTTCCAAGTCACATGAAGAACTGCCTTCAAACCTCTGGCCATTTGGTTTCAGAAACTATTTCCTAACTGTCACACTACAGTGATTTCTGAATAGCAAAGGCATACTAAATTTAAGGAATAGCATTAGTATATTAGGAAGAATACTTGACCTTGTAGCACAATGCATCATGTATATGTACAACCATTCCTGGAAGACTTAATAGAAGAGCTTGACACATTTTATAAGTAGGCTGAACAAATCCTTCCTAAATAAACAAGGCAACGATCACACCATCTGTTTGTTGATATGATCAATGATATTACAGAGCCAACTCACCAGAGAAGACAATATCATATCATAACCTGCTAACTTTCATCCATAATTGGCCTCGAATTTCTTTAATGAACAAAAAGAAAAGCAGGGAGTGTTAAGATGACCCCAAACCTTTGTAGGAAGTAATTATGGAATTGACATGCATATATTAAGCCTGCCTTTTCTGCACTCTTATAACCTATATATTTATTTGACTGTTAAAGTTTCCTTCAAACTCTAGCATCTATGATCCCTCCAGGAAATTAAACTGCCCTGAAGTGTAAGGTTACAATTCTTCTACTGATACCTTAGGGCCCCAGGCTTCCAAATTGCCAATTAGTATACTGCACATGAAACGCAATGTTCTGAATGAGTTAGTGTTCCAAAAAAGGCACCAAGGTGTTTTTTACTCACCTTGAGGGCTGGCTAGTGAAAGCTCCCTGTCTAAGAACCAGTGCAACATTGTGAAATATGTATCCTGAGAGTAAACCTGGGTTCACTCACCTCTGTCTAAATCTGCCACAAACCTACACATGAAAAATGAAATAAACCACAATATATTCATGAGGGAAAGTGACATTATCTGAAAGAAACTAATTGGAAAACTTTTATTTTATCTGAAAATACCCCAAAGATAACATTTATCAAAAGATGTGTGTCCTGAGTGTTTATATATGGCACTCTTCAGTGAGCAGTTAATTCACTACCTTATCTTTCTAAACCCACTAATCTTGTTCCTCATATTTCACTTTCTACAGAGTCATGTAATGAATTATGAGACTGTGAGGTTACATGTACAATGCAGTAGCCAATGCTTCAAAGTGTATTATTGGGACCATGGAGGATCCCACTCAGCTGACATCACCATCACTCCCTGGTATACTGGGACCTTCTTCCTGGCACAATTTCTTGCTCCTACTCCCATAGACTTCAAATCCTTAGATTACATCCCTGTCTCGTGCCTCCTTTCATCACACACATGAATGAAGGTCATATTTACAATGAACTTCAAGGTGAGAGAATTTTAAAGCACAATCAGTTGCTGTTAAGGGATGTGTTTCTTGCCAGACTCTTCAGATTGGTTCCTAACGTTAAGACTCATAATAACTTGTTAAGTTAGAGCAAGGCCACAAATGAAACAAGGGACTTCACCAGTTGCACTTTCTGCTCATTCAGCAGGTAACTATAGGGCATTTCCGTGCAGCATTGGACTTGCATCTCTGGTTGGGGTAAGAGAATAGGCTTCCTCTAATCAAATCTTTTGGATTAAATGAAGATACAGAATAATGAACACAAAATTTCACTATGTCATCTTCATACCTTAGTGACAGAACTGAGAATGCCCCAGGTGACACAAATGAGGATTTACTTTCTCTTTCTTGGGCTTAACTTTTGTTGTTCCTCATGAGTGTTAATTGATTCCAATGGACTGTCGTGTGGGACAAGGATAATCACAGGTTAAGTATATTGTATTCTCATATATATGTATATATATATGTATGTGTATATATATATACACATACATATATATATACATATATATATCATATATATATATATTTAAAACAAGCTTATTTTACATATTACACACAGCTCCTGCACCTCCCCAGTTTCCTCCACCATCCACCACCCCATCCCCTTTATGCTCCCCAGGGATGGTAAAGCATTCCACAGGGCATCTTCAAAGTCTGTCACATCATTTGGAGCAGGGCTTAGGCCCTCCCCCATGTGTCTAGGCTGAGGGAATATCCCTTTATGTGGAATGGGCTTGCAAAGTCCAGTAATATACTAGGGGTAAATACTGATCCACTGCCAGAGGCCCCATAGACTGCCCAGTCCTCTCAACGAATACTACATACAAGGAATCTGAGTGGGTCCTATTCTAGTTTCCCAGCTATCAGACTAGAGTTCATGAGTTCCCTCTTTTTCAGGTTAGCAGTTTCTATCGGGTTCTCTAGCCTGGTATTGACCCCTTTTCTCATCACTCCTCCCTGTCTGCAATTGGATTCCAAGAGTGTTTATCTGTGTTGTCTGCTTCTGCTTCCATCAGCAACTAGATGAAGGTTCTAGGATGGCATATAAGGTAGTCATCAATCTCATTATCAGGGAAGAACATTTAAGGTAGCCTCTCCACTATTGCTTAGATTGTTAGTTAGGGTCATCCTTGTAGATCTCTGAACATTTCCCTAGTGCCAGATTTCTTTTAAAACCTATAATGGCTCCCTATATTGTGGGGGTCTCTTTTTTGCTTTCCTCTATTCTTTCCATGACTTAATCTTCCTGCTTCCTCTTTTCTCCTCCTCTTCTCCCTTTCTCTTTCTCCTAACTCCCTCTCCCCTCCCCCCATGCTCCAAATTTGCTTGGGAGATTTTGTCCCTTTCCCCTTCTCCAGGGGACCATGTATGTCTCTCTTAGGATCCTCCTTGTTTCCTAGCTTTTCTGGGGGTGTGGGTTGTGGGCTGGCAATCATTTGCTCTATGTTTGAAAACCATATATGAGTGAATACATACTATGTTTGTCTTTTTTGTGACTGGGTTACCTCACTCAGGATGGTTTCTTCTAGTTCCATCCATTTTCCTGTGAATATTGTGTTTTTAATGGTTTACTGGCTTATCTGCAGATTTAACATAAAACACCTCTTAAATTCTAACAGCCCAGTGAAACTGATATTAAAATACTACTTGTCTCTTTAATGAATGAGACAGCTGAGGCAAGGAAGCTTACAGTACTTGTCCAAGATCCTACAGTTGTTAAATGGGATAAGTATCGTGGGCACTTCAATTTCAGAGGCCATGAGCTCAACCATTTCATTAACTTGCCCATATTCTCTATCTCTTTATAATTATGATATCCTCAACATACTCTACTCATCTACACATACATCCTTTTGTTTAGCCAACAAATGTACATGTAGAACGTTTTTTTGGAATAAGGGACTGAAACAATGCTAAAATATGAAAATATACAGACAACGCCACTACCAACCAGAAAATATAGAGTCAAGTTTGGGAGGAAGATGACTTGAAATAAAAGTCAATATGGCGGGATGCTAACCTGAAGGCAAAGTCAACTGTTAACAGGAAACTAGATTCAGTGAAGCTCATAAGGAGCAAGGAAGTATGGGTACAAGAAAGAGAAGACACATTGGGGCATTCTCACTTCTTTCTCTCAGATATAATGGCAGTGTATTGAAATTTTGTGTGTATTATTGTATCTTAGATTACACCACAGACAGTACCAACCTATGCACAAATTTGAGGGAAACAAGAACAGTTATTCTCTATTTTCACCCCCCCCATTCCTTACCAGTAACCAGAATTTAGAAAATCAAAAGTCTTTGAGTCAGAATGATGAGCAGAGAGAGCATATAACATGCTCATGAAAAACTCAGGAAAACAGCCCATGATTAGGATATTTTCTCAAAATGATTCAGTGTATTAAATTTAAGTCTAAACTTCAAATCCCTTTCTTCAAGTTTCCCCCTTTGATTTCACAAAATACAAGTACAATATGAAAATGAGGAGAAGAGGGAAAATACTACTTTGAATATGATAAATGGAATGTTAATGTTCTTCTCTAAGAACATTTTTCGTTTTAGAAAGAAAAATTTAAATAAAAAACAAAAAAAATTGCCAAAAGGCAAAACCTAGTAAGTGAACTCAGTTTGATCACTTCACATCGATCTATGTACAATGCAAACATCCAACCTGGCATAGCTTCACTCTCAGACATTCTTTCTGCCCTCAGCTTTAGAACAATACTTCTAAACTTTCTGAACATTTTTGAGACAACACTTGTGCTTTTTATGAATCACAAAAACAAAGTGACTTGAGTTTTAATAAAAATATTAAGATAGAGTATATGTCATTAGAATAATGAAGAATTTAAGCAATTTTGGAACCTTTTCCATGACGTGCCTCACATCCTTCTTAGTCATAGGAGTAGTCACAAGGCTACTCCTTTTCAGTCTGTGCAGTAATAATAGTTACATGGTAATTTGACAATAATATAAGCTTGCTCTTTAAACTTTATATAAGTGAATAGAAATAGATTGTTTGCCATACAGCTCTTTGATATCAAATAATAAGGTTTATATAAAATTTGAAGGCATTGATTAGCAGGTGCCTATTGGAGAAGAAAGTTTATCGAGGGCTTACAGTTTGAGAAGATGAGCATCTATGATCATCATGACAGACAGTATGGTAGAAGGCAGGCATGGTGCTGTAACATTGCTGAGAGCTCACAGTTTGAGACAACCATGAGGTAGAAAGAACACTAACTGGGAACAGCATAGGCTTTTAAAATCTCAAAGTTCACGTCCATGGATAGACCTCCTCCAATAAGGCCACAGTTATTAATCCTTCTCAAACAGCTCCAACAACTCAGGACCAGGAAGCCAAACATTTGAGCTTATGGGGGGGGGCATTCTCATTCAAATGCTCACAAATAATTATTTTTCAAAGCATATGTGCAGCACCACTACTACCTTAGTATTCTCCTTATCCTTAAGGAGAATAGTGACATGTAGAAAGGGGGCAGACGCTGTACCCCCAGAATTCCACCATCAGGGAGCAGTTTGAAAGCATGTTCAGTTACATATATCCACCACTTTTTATGAAAAAAGAAACTGAAGCTAGGCTCATGCAAACAAGAGCGCAGAGAGTACAGCTGAGAGCCACTGAAAGTTTTCAGTCTTTAATGATGAATCAAAGTGACTTGTAGTACTTTGCCTAGCTGCATTTCAGAACTTCAGTGCATCTATTTTGAATTAAAAAGTCTTATAGTAACTATTTTATGAGTGGTCCACTACATGTCAAGGATATGAGTAGAAGATAACTCCTCAGGCTTCTCTCCCATATCTGTAAGAATAGGTAGGTACATTATTTGAGGAGATGACTTAAGGACTTCAGTCTTGGGGCTTCATTTACTCCAGGTTTAGATCAGAAGACCCTAGACTTTAGGGTGAAAATATAATAGGATGAAAAAGCATGTCTGGAGAGGGTTAATACATTTGTACGTGTCCTGGAAGGCAAAGGACATCCAGTGGTAGGCAGCTGCTAAGGTGTCTCTATTGATCCCTGCTATTTGATATTCATACCTTCTTGTGTATGAACTACATTGAGGACTCTCTTATTATTAATATATGTAGACATAATGGATGTTACTGTAGAGACTGGGTTCTAAAACAACAGTGACTTTCTACTTCAGCTTTTTTTTTACCTTCCCACCCTTATCTCTGCCCCTGTGGAAAGACAAATTTTCTGTAGAAAGGACCATGGGTTGGGGACAGCAACTGTGGAAGTAAACTTGAAAACAGATCACTCATAGCCAGTGTAAATAAGATCAAAGCACTTACCACCATCTATCTGAATGTTACCTCATAAAAGAACTCCAGCCATATATATTCAGCTAAAGTTAACCCCACATTTCTGAGCCAAAGATAATATCTGCTAAGTTTTGTTGCTACAATTTGGATTAATTCTGAGGTGGAAAGAAACAATGGATTCAGATTTTATTAAAGGCAACAAAAATTAAAGTATGCTTAGCTATGATCTCTAGACAATGACATATTTACTTACATAGTTTCTCAGTCTGGATGGTTTTTAAGCCAGTAATTATATGAGAATAATTTCAGAGTTTCAGAATAACCAGGACTAAATATCTCCATGCCACAAAAATTTATATCTTCAATGATAAGTGCTTAAAGAAAACAGACTGTAGCAGCAATAATAGAGTGAAAATTGAAGCTTGTGTTTATATAGGTTTTAAAGTTGACAGCAATTTCACATAAATGACATTTTTATTCTGGAAAAGTAACTCTACAAACTTGGATCTTATATAATTTTAGTTTTAAAGATGAGTAACATTTATGGCAGAAAAGGTAAACATAACCACATTTGTCTTTTAAAAATCAGCACAATGGTACTTGAATATTTGTCTTCTGACTCCACCTTAACCATCATTGATGGGTGATGCTATTCTGTAAATATGTTTCTCATACTGGTTAATGAATAAAGCACTGTAGCCAATGGGAAAGCAAGATAGGTGGGGCTAGGAGACAAGGAGGAAAGGGGAAGTAGTTAGGAGGAGTCAACATGGAGAGCCTGGAGAGGTAGCAAGCCAGCACCGCTCAGGCCGGTAAGATGAGCCATGTGTAAATACTTAGAATAGTAGAAATGGGTTAATCATTAAGACAGAGCTATCTGGTAACAAGCTAGTACCTGGCCAACAGCCTTATATCAAATACAGAGTCTCTGCGTGTTATTTGGGTCTGGTGCAACAGCAGGACCAGGCGATCGGTGGGCTGGCAGAAAACATACACATCATTCTTAAGGTTTTCATGTTTTGTACCAGGTTGTGACAGTCTGTGGTTTTAGACCTGGAAAAATGATTTTCAGATGTTATGCATTATGTATTTTCTTACAAATTTAAGACATCTTTGAAATTATACTAGCTTACTGTGGTTAAAAACTGACAGGGACATGGCTCTACTGCATGAAAACAAAATGAACAGATTTTATTAAACAAAATCAGTTTTAGACAAGGATTCACTGGCACTTCACACCAGAGCCATGATGCTTTGCCTCTGATATAAAATTTGAGGGATATCAAGATATGAAGCCTAATCCTGTCAGTCTGTATTTCTTTATTTTGTACTGCTCCTATTTTTCTTTCTAAAATACTCAGGCTCAAATTTGCATCAACTTGCAGAAGGCATTAAAAACAGTTTCCTGTAAAGAAAGGATTTAATGTAAATGATTATCTTCATCACATACACCAACAAAAAGTAACCTCCCATTCACAAGTTAAGATAGGCATCAGAGACTCTGTGATTTGTGAAGGGAGGATGTGACAAAAATCAGAAAGGACAAAAAGGGAAACGAAAGAGGATTTTTAAAAAACAACTTTTAGACTCTGTAGTTTCAGAAGACAGAAAAAAAATCATAATATATGCTTAATTTATGTTTTCTATGCAGTAAAGATCTGCTTTATGCTAATTTCTTAGTAGTGGTTTTGTGAAACTCTAAATGTAGCTGTGATTTTTTTTATGATAAGCCAAAGCAATTTTTATAAACAAAAACTGGCATTTCAAGTCTTATAAGATTTTCTTCACATCTTTAAAGTTAAGGAAGTTTACATTTATGAGACATTAGATGCCCAGTGAAAAATCTAAAATTTCATAGTTAAAAGATTTTGTTTATATTGCAATTTTTAATAGGTAAATTTGTACATTTTTCTTTGAATATTTTTACAAATAGGGATATTTGTATAAAAATATTGTTTGCATTTTGAGAGATCTGTTTCCCATTCTTTTTCCTTTGAAATCATAACATTTTCTTTACAATAACATAATCCTCTCCAGAAGGACAAAATCTAATGTCAGAAATTGCCATTATGCTTTCAAGTGAGCAATTAGCACAGGCAGTGAAAAGCTTCTCATTATAAAACCACTTTGTTTACAAATGGACTTCACAACATTTGACATAATAGTAAACTCTAAACCTGTCTTTTTTCAACAGATGCCCAACATATTTAACACTCCTAAATACCACATGCACTGTCTAATTTAATGGGTAACACCCTTTTAATGTCTTCAAGTAAAAACTTTATTTCTTGATATTCCTCAAAATTGTTCTTCCCTCATGTGGGTAAAGAGGAAATTCTTCAAACATTAAATATGCTTTATAGCACAGGTCTTCAGAAACTTTAAATGATTTTACACTCATTTTATTGTAGTTGTAACCATAGAAATTACATTGTATTTTCTTACACATTATTTTAAAATACACATCAAATCATACCTTTCTTAAAATTACAATGTCCCACTCAAAAGTCTTACTCCTCTATAATATAAATATGGTTTTTTTATGCTTTGGTCCCTTAGCATTTTACACCATTTCTTCTCCATTTCCCTCCTGCTTCTTCTAATCCCTTCCCTGTCTACATACATATAGAGATTTCGACAATGCAAACCTCATCATATGACCAATAGCACCAAAAGCTTTTGTTACTCGATGATTTGCTCTTTGCACAGACATTTGGCAAATATCTTCTAAAACAGAGTGTGAATGTCACCTTTTCCCTTAGGCATTTCTCCATTCTCAGACAGTATACATGAATCTCTTCTGAACTTTCAGAACTGAGCAGAACTTAACTGATTTGTTTCTCTACTCGAATCTCCCTACAAAAAGTAGATTCCACAAAACATATGCATTTAGGATACAGAAAGTGAACAAAGACACTAATATAACAGATGGAGGAAGGCCGTAATCAAAATGGAGTGATTGTATAAGATTGTAATGAAAAACTGTCTAATTATATTTAAGAAGATGTCACACTTATGCAGAAAGCAAGAGGAATAATAACACCTGATTCCCTCCCAATACAGCTATAGCAACCTACCCAGCAGATATATTCACCAGTGGAGCAGAGATGAAACCTCAGGTATTAGTCTGCACACTTATTTTCATCAGAAGAAGCAAGAATGTAAATTGGAAAAAATTCAAATCTCCTCAATCAAAGGATTTAAAGTGAACTAAATATTCATAAAAACTGAGATTTTATAACTCCTTACATGAGCAAGCATATACCAAAAATGTAGAATATGCTTACAAATAAGTCCAAAAACTGCTAGGGAAAACATAAAAGGAATGATTGGGACATTGGTTTGGGTAAAGTGATCTACATGACCAACACAGCACAGGCTACCAAAGAAGTGGCATTGGGGGGGAAGGGGGGGAACATGGAAACCTAGAGCTGTGGGAACTCCCTGCAATATATGAGGGTGTCCCAGTGAAGACTCCTAGTAACGTGGGATATGGAGCCTGACTCTGCTATCTTCTGTAACCAGTGGTGGGAGTGGGACCAACAATTTGTCCTACCTGCAATATGTGCTGGGTAAGAGTGGCTCGGAACTTATGGGAGTGAACAACCGATTACTACTCCAAGTTAAGGTTCATGCCAGGAGAGGGAGCCCATACTAAACACTACCTGGATGCCAGGAATGAGAAACTGGATGGACATGATTAGGGGAAAAGGTCAGTAAAATGATTCCTAGGGGAATCCGTATGTCTCTCTTTGTTACCTAGCTTCTCTGGGGTCATAGACTAGAGGCTGGTTATCCTTTGCTTTACATCAGTTATCCACTTATGAGGGAGTGCATGCTGTGCTTGTTTTTCTGGGTCTGGGTTACTTCACTCAGGATAGTTTTTTCCAGTTCCACCCATTTGCCTGCAAATTTCATAATGTAATTATTTTTTGCCACTTATTAGTACTCTATTGTATAAATGTACATTTTCTTTATCCTTTATTTGACTGAGGGGCATCTAGGTTGTTTCCAGGATTTGGTTATTGTGAATAATTAAAAGCACAGTTCAGCTAATGTCCTTGTGGTATAAGAGTGTGGTATTAGATGTATGCACAAAAGTGGTATTGTGGAGTCTTGAGGTACATTCATTCCCAACTTTCTGAGAAACCCCCATACTGATTTCCACAATGGTTTACAAGTTTGCACTCCTACCCTTATTCAGCATCTTCTCCAGCATAAGCTGTCATTGGTGTTTTTGATTCTGACAGGAGTAAGATGATATCTCAGAGTTGCTTTGATTTGCATTTTCCTGCAAGGATGTTGAGTATTCCTTAAGTGTCTTCTGCTGAGAATTCTCTGTTTAGATAGGTACCACACTTTTTAATTGAATCATTTGGTATTGTGATGTTAGAGTTCTTGAGTTCTTTATTTCTTTTGGCGATCAGTCCTCTGTCAGATATCGAGTTGGTGAAGGGAAATAGACAGGATCTCCTGAGAAAATTGGGAGCATAGTGGGGGGAGGAAAGATAGAAGGAGAGAGGGAGGAGAATATGAGGGAACTGGATGGTGGAGATGGGGGAAGGACAAAGAAGGAGTGCAAGGAAAGTGATATTGTGATTGAGGAGTCATTATGGGGCCAGAGGGAAACGTGGCACTAAGGAAATACCAGGGAATCCAAAAAGATGACTCCAAATAAGACCCCAAGCATTACTGGAGAGGGTATCTGAACTGGCCTTCCCCAATTGATGGAGGCAGATGCAGAGATCCACAACTAAGCCCTAGGCCCAGCTCTCTATAAGTTCAAGGAAAGGGAGGAGCAATATGAGCAAAAGGGTCAAGACCATTTTGGAGATACCCAGAGAAACAGTTGACCTGAGCAAGTGGGAGCTCACTGACTCTAGATAGAAGTGTTTTAACTGGCTTTCTGGAGTCCATTCTCTCTGGAGGGATACCTTGCTCAGTCTAGATACAGAGGGAAGGGCATTGGTCCTGCCTCAAAGAGATGTGCCAGACTTTGTTGACTCCCCATGGGAAGCCTTACCCTAGCTGAGGGGTGGATGGGATGGGACAGAGAAAGGTAGGGAGAGCTGGAGGAGGGGAGGGAGTAGGAACTGAGATTGTATATAAAATGAGAAAAGACTGTTTTAAAATAAAATTATTCACTTCTAAAAAATCAAAATAAATGATTCCTAATGATATTATTTTGTCCAACTCAATTGTTGTCTGGGAGGATTCATCCAGAAACTGAAAGAAACAGATGAAGAGACACACAATTAAACAGAGCTTTGGAGGAAGAGTGTTACAGCATGTTGTTCCCAGCCGGCCTTCCGGTCCTGCCGCCATGGTTCCGCAAACACGTGTGCCCCAAATAACACTCAGAGACTCTGTATTTGATACAATCCTGTTGGCCAGTTACCATTATTGTTTATGGGCTAGCTCTGCCTTAATTATTAACCCATTTCTACTTATCTAAGTATTTCCACGTGGTCGTCTTATCAGGGAGCCGCACGGCAGGCTTCCTGCTTCTTCCCTGGCTACATCTCGACTCCGCCTTCTACTTCCTCTTTCCTCCTCCTAGTCTCCTAGCCCCGCCTATCTAGTTTTCTATTGGCCACAGTGCTTTATTAACCAGTATGAGAAACATATATACAGAATAACATCTCCCATCAGAAGAGGGAAGGACTGTAGTAGCCAGAGGGGTTGAGGTCACAGGAACAAAATCAATTAATCAGGGCTCATGGAGGCTCACAGAGACCTAATGGGCAATAACCAAGCATAAATGGAATTCCATTAGATCCTCTACATATATGTTATGGTTGTGCATCTTGGTGCTCTTGTTGGATCCCTAAAGGTGAGATGAATCTGCGACTCTTTTCCCTGCTCTTAAGACCCTTTTCCTCCTATTCAGTTGCCTTGTCCAGCCTTGATGTGTGGCAAGCCTTATTTTAAATTATCAAGCTAAGTTAGGTTAATGTCTCCAGAAGTTCTGCTCCTTTCTGAGGGAAAAGGAGGAAGAGTGGATCTGAGGGAGACAAGATATGGAGGGGGATCAAAGCAGAAGAAGGAGGGGAAACAGCAGTAGGGATGTAATATATGAGAAAAGAATACATTAAAAAAAAATAATGCTTCCAAAAAACAAAAGAAATTATCAAGAATGAAGATAGTTTCCAGAATGAGACAATATTTGTAAGGGAGTCATCCTATATCAGACTACCTACCAGAACATATAAGTGATTCAAATGACTCAGTACTGAAAAATAATATTTCAGTTAAAATTTGTTTAAATTGAGATTTCTAAAAAAAAATGGATTAACTTGCTCAGCCTAGATATAGCAGGGTCTTGGTCTTGCCTCAAAATGATATGACAGACTTTATTGATTCCCTATGGAAACACTTACCATCTCTGAGGAGTGGATGGAGCATTGGGGAAAAGTGGGCAGAGCAGTTGGAGGGGAGGGAGTGAGAACTAAGGTTGTTATATAAAACGAGGAAAGATTGTTTTAAAATAAAAAAATTAAAAAAGAAATAAAGAAAATAAACAAAAGGCCAAGAATTTTAGGGAAAGGTGTTCAATTTCACTGATCCTCAAGGGGTGCAACTCATAACTGTAATTCAATGTCATAATATCAAAGTTGAATTGCCACTACCAAAACAAACAAACAAAAAAAAACCAAAAAACAAAGTATTCACCAGGATTTAGCAAACTTTTCACACCCATATAGCAAGAATGTAGACTTAATAGAGAGACCTCATTGACGATAGTAGTCTTCAAATATCTAGGAAGTGATCTACTATATGACCCAGCAAACCCACTGCTGAGTAAAGAGCCATTATAGCATTTAATTGCTTATACATTCTCTTGACCATGAAATCAAAGGTATGTTAAAGAGATATTCTTGGGTTTAATGCAACACTACTCACAATAGTCACACTATGGAATTAACTATAGTGCCAACTGGCAAATGAATGGTTAAACAAAGCATGGTTACTATGTGCCATAGAGGGTTACTTGGCCATAGAAAGAATATTATTCTATCATTCTAAGCAATATGGATAGAACTTGAAGGACACATGAAAAGATAAAGAAGTCAGGCACGAAGAGTAAGTTCTGCACACACTCATTTATCTGAAATAGAGAATTGGGTAGTGGTCAGCAGAGCCTGAGAAGTGAGTGGTGGAAAGAGGGATGACTGAAAGCAAGATTAATGACTTTGGGAATGTGACAGTGAGGACAGTAATGTATTCTTCAGCCTGGTAACATAACTATCACTGGTGACAGCTATTTTAATACATCCAAACAACTAGTATGGAAGGTTGAAAATATTTATAATAGAAGGAATCAGTAAATACCCAAGGTGACAAATAAAAGCTAGTTCCTCTGATTTGATAGTTACATGTGGTATGCTTTAAAATGTCACACTGTGCCATAGTTACACTTTCTACTGCTGTGATGAAATGCCATGACCAAAAGCAACTTGAGAGGAAAGGGTTTATTTTGCTGATCCTTTCAGATAATGCTCCATCTCTAAGAAGTGAGGGCAGTAACTCAAGCAGGACAAGAACAAGGAGGCAGGAGCTGAAGCAGAAGCGATGGAGGGGTGCTGCTTATTGGCTTGCTTCCCACAGATTTCTCAGCCTGCTTTCCCATAGAACACAGGCCCACCAGCTCAGGGGTGCACTACCTACAATGGGCTGGACCCAACTGCATAAGCAACTAGTTAAGAAAATGCCTTACACATCATCCTCCCTGTGGAGGTTGGGGAGGATGGGATGGAAGGGTGGTTGGGGGCATGGGAGGGAGGGAAAGTGGGAGGGGGAACTGGGATCAATATGTAAAATAAGAAAAAAATAATAATAAAAAGAAAATACCTTACAGGCTTACTATGGCCTGATCTCAGGAAGGCAATTTCTCAACTGAGGTTCCTTTCTCTCAGATGACTTTAGCTTGCTGCCATACCTCATAAAATTATACACAATTAACATCAATTCAAATGATAAATGATTTTTTAAATGGAAGTTCAACTTGTGATCCTAACTATAATACAAAGGTTAGTAATAAATGATAGTTTATGATTTTTCAGATTTCTTCGTAAAAGGATAAAATGACAGCATATTTCATAAATAAAATAAAATGGTATTTAAATGTCTCAGATAGTCAAAAACATTATCAAAGCTGATATCCAAATAACCCATTAATGTACCAGATAATATCAATATTACTTATTTTAATTGTTAAAGAATTTTTCATTAAGTATATGACCACACATTTTATTTCTTGGGTAATTAAATTAATACTTGGAAGGAGGACCACAGATAGTAATGATAGAACACATGGCAATATCCTAGATTTGTCTGCCTTTCATGGTGCTATAATAGAAATTCCCGTAGGAGTTGGGAAAAAAAGAATATCAACTGTTTTATATATTTTTTAAATGGCTTCATAAACATTACTTTCCAAAAGCAAGAAAACTACATTTTCCAAACATGAAATGTTTAAACAGCAAGTTTGATGAATCAGGAAGACCCATAGGAGATAGCAGGACAGAAACTGTGACCTCACTTGAGTACAGGGTTTATCTACACCAGTATTTCCATGAGAAACATACACATGCTATTCATGGCCAATAATACCATGGGTTTACTTTACTGATGTAGTATTAGAATAATTGTTTAAATTTATACTATAGTATAAATGAAAGTATAGATCATGTATGTATATTTTTTCTTCTAAACACAAACTTCTTGTTTTTTCCCTTTGGCTAACGGAGAACTTTAGGCAGTTTTTAGGTCTCCATGAATCTACTTGGCCGTTGATCATTTCTGAACAGCATTTGATGCATACCATAATTATTTGTACTGTAGTAGAGCCCCTAATCCATAGTTTTCCTTTCTACAAAGACTCATGGTCAAAACCTATACCATAAAGAGTAAATGAAAATTCCTTTTCTTTCTTTCCTTTTTTTTTTCTTTTTTTTCTTTTTTTGGAATAAACACTTTGAAAGATTTGAAGTTCGTGCTATTTTAAATAAGCTTAAAAATATTCCATTATCTTTCCCCCATCTCACCTACAATGGGAATCATCCCTTTGGCCATCCTGTTTAATCTCTGTCACCCATGTATTAGTCACTTGGCAACTATTTGTGTTACTAGAATGATAGTTGCAACACTGAAATGCACATGTTCAAGTAACCTCAATTGTACTGAATGAAAGCCTGAAGTTTGAGAGCAGTGACACTAGCAATTCTGATGCAGGAAAGAGCAGTTTGGCTTTCATTTAATACAAATACAAAAATAAGGAAATAAAAATCTAGTGGCTAGTATCTAACATTATAACAAGTAATCTAATCATTGTATTAAATTGTAAAAATGTAAATTTAAATCTCAGGTAGCTGGTAGTTTAGTTTTTCAAACTGGAAAGGGTAAAATCTAAAAAAAAAAAAAAAAAAAAAAAACCAAACTTGTTATGAGCATCATGTTTTCCCCGCTGCCACCGCCACTGCGGCCAATCGGGTCCTGCCGCCGCCCCGCCCCACTGACCCCCAATAATACACAGAGACTCTGTATTTGATACAACTGTTGGCCAGTTACCATTATTGTTTATGGGCTAGCTCTATCTTAACTAACCCATTTCTACTTATCTAAGTATTTCCACGTGGTCATCTTATCGGAGAGCAGCAGGCCGGCATCTTCTTTCTCCATGCTCTACATGATGACTCCTCCTAACTACTTCCTCTTTCCTCCTTGTCTCCTAGCCCCACCTATCTTGCTTTCTTATTGGCCACAGTGCTTTATTAATTAACCAGTATGAGAAACATATTTACAGAATAACATCTCCCATCACAAACTGCTAAGTGCTTAATAAGATTTTTAAATGCATTAAATCATAGGTGAAAAATATGGGTAGAGCCATATTCAGATAGCAATACATTGTTATGAAAAGCATAAGCCTTTGGGAGGATTAGAGGAAGAAATCCCTTGAAATTAATGATACACACCAATTGCTCCAAATTAAATATGTTTGCACAAATTTTGAAGTAGGTTTGATTTACAAAATAAGCTGTCACAGTGGAGAGGTGGTGCCTATCAATGAAGAATGAAGAATCTGCTACTGCATTTCCATTCCAGTTAGAGCTTATTATATATCATCCAAAGAAACCTTCCAATTACAACAAAAATGGATGTTTTCTGAAAGCAGATACCTAATAAACCCTAGAAAAAGACCTATAACATGCAATATAGAGGATGTGATTAATCCCATGCAGATGCCACGAGGTCATACTATAAATCCAACCTTAAAATACAGTGGAGAGAACCTATTAATAGTAGAGAAGCTACCTAACCTCTTGAGCTGCTCATCTTGCATTTTTACTTCCAAATGCAACCTCATTTGTTTTTCGTTTGATCAAAGGAATACTTGGTATCTCTACCCTACCCCATTCACCCACCATGAACTCTTTATACACCTCTGGCTTCTGTTGTTAGATCAGGTTATATACTAAACTCTAAATATTTAGAACTAGGATCAATAAATAAGAGGAAAACTTTCAGTGTTTCTTTCTGGGTCCAGGTTACCTCACTCAATACATTTTCAAGTTATATCCATTTGACTGGAAAATCCATTTCATTTTTTTATAGCTTTGATTTACTTTGAGTTTTTCTTCACAGTTGACTAGAGTTTCATTGTGTATCTGTACCACCTTTCTTAGTGAAAATGCTCTTTAGTCTTACTGGAGAATAACAGTGATGGTGTTTACCATGGGCATGTACTGACCAAAGGTTAAAATGCACCAGAATCAGGAAACCAGTGATGCCATCTTGCCATCTTGGTACAGGGCCCCTAGAGCCTTGACTGATGTGGTTTCACTGAGGATGGAGAAGGAACACGGTAAACTACTGACTTGTATACAAGGCATTATTTTTTCAGGCTTTCATGTTTCTTATGTAATATGTCAGTGGACATACTGTTCCTACTGCTCTTACATTCCTTCTGTTCTGTCATTTGCAGTGTTCTCCGAGCTTCGGGTGCAGAGGTTGTGTTTTATGTGAATCAGTTGGACATGGGTACCACATTATCTCTTATTCTTTGCAATTTGATTAGGAGAGAGAGAGAGAGAGAGAGAGAGAGAGAGAGAGAGAGAGAGAGTATCCTGTCTTTTGCAGAGAAGTTTCTGCATAAACAATATATGAAAAGGGGAGGGGTTGACACAAATAGACATGCCAACATGGAACATAGAAATATCACTGAGCCTCAATCCTAGACAACCACAGGCAACTAAGAGAGGAAGTAAACTTATAAAGTGAAAGAAAAAAATGAATATTTATCACAAGATTCTGATGGCCTAGGTGTTCAAAGACCATAACACTGGCGATTTTGAGAGTAATATTTGGAGATATTTAGATATTTAGAAAGGGAGTCACTTGTATGCAAAAGGGAGCCTCACTGCATAACAACTGTAGCAACTTACTCTCAAAATCATTATTCCCAGCACAGGAGAACCTGACTTTTCTCTACATAATAGCATTAATACATTTGTGGAGGTGGATTCCTCATGATATAACTGTCTTCCATTTGATCTTACATAATGTTGGGGACCAGGCTTCCACAGTTGAAGTCAATGGTGTTTGATGTTAAATATCTCTAAGAATCACCCAGAATCTTTGTTAAAACACAGTTGATGTATGCTTTGCCTTTGTTCTGAAATAGGTTTGGGGATGAAAAGCAATGCCCATTTTGAGAGGTTCTGGTGTCATGCTAATGCTGTTAATATATTACAGCATCTACTTAGAGAATTGTAGCAGATGATATTTATGATTTTCCTCACATTTATACACTCTGAGCATAATGAGAGGCAAAATATACTCTGTAGTTTCCTTACTGGAAGAATAATTCTACCAAAGCCATTTATCTGCCTAGAGAATATTTTTGTGTAGAAATTTCTGAGTGATGTTTAAGGTTGTCATCTGATGACAGCTATTGTGTCTGTTTATATATGTCAGAGATGCATAAATTTGAATTGAACTTTAGAAGGTTTGACTATGTGCAAGTCATTTAAAAGAAATGTTCATCTGAATGGAAATGCTGTGAAGTAATCCTTGGAATTTAAGATGCTGTTAAAGTAGCAAATATTGTCTTTTTCAAGATAAAATATTACAGTACTCCCCACTTATTTTCAGGAGAAACCCAATGGAAGCCTAAAATCATAAACAATACTATACAATCCCACTATGGATCAGACTTTTTCCTACAAATCTATAGCTATGATTATTCATAAATTAAACCCAGTAAATAATCAACAATAATACTGATAACATGTTGGTATACTCATAACATCCTATAAGAAGTTATATGAATGTGCTCTTTTGTGTGTATGTATGTGCATTATACGTGTGCATGTTTAGAACAAATATAAAACAATAAATCAGGAAATCTGCTATTAAATCATGTCTTCAAGACATTACAATGAAGCTGCATTCATGAAATCTCAACAATATGGTTGCCCAAACAAGACTGTATAATGACAGCACTATTTGGCATGCCAACATGGACATGCCAACAGGGGAATTTCACAGGCCTCCACTCCTAGGTAAAACGTTTCAAGCAATCAATGGCTGCTGAAAAAATGAAGGGTCAATTTTCTCCAGAAACAAGCTCACTGATAGGTTGCTCAATTTCAAGTAGGCATCTGGCATTCCTAAACACACATGTACAAATTACAAAAAGTATTACTGTATTACTAAATGTACTCAGTAGATTTTGGAAATGTGTGTGTGTGTGTGTGTGTGTGTGTGTGTGTGTGTGTGTGTGTGTGTATGTGCATGTGTGTGTGTGTTTTTATGAGTAAATAAGAGGTTATAAATTTGAAAGGGGCTGTGTGAGAAGGAAAGAGGAGTTGGGGAGATGGAAATGACACACAGTACTTAAGTATGAAATTCTCAATAAAACAAATTTAAATAAAGAAGAGTATATACAAGTAGAACAAAATTTTTTAAAATGAGAATAGACACAAAGTTGGATAAGTCTGGAAGGAGAGACAGGTCTGCAAGGAGCAGGAGGTGAGGGTGAATATTATCAAAATACATTGTATAAAATTCCCAAGCAATAATAAAATATTTTTTTAAAAAATCCACAATCCACATAATTTCTTTGATATCATCTGCTATAAACTTATTTAAATAAGTTTAACTTTTCACTAGAATAAATCAGAGAGGTTCTCTCCTACTTAAAAAAAAAGTCCCAAAATTTGGACACTTCTGCTTGCTGTGGTCTCATAAAGAATGAAAGTACAACAGGGTCTTGAAACTGGTCTGTATCTTTGAGTGATCTATATTAAACCTTTACCCTGTTTTAGATCCTAGTTTCAGTATGCTTTCAAACATATTGCTCTCTCTCTCTCTCTCTCTCTCTCTCTCTCTCTCTCTCTCTCTCTCTCTCTCTCTCTCTCTCTCTCTGTGTGTGTGTGTGTGTGTGTGTGTGTGTGTGTGTGTATCTGTCGGTCTGTGTGTCGGTCTGTCTCGGTCTCTCACTCTCTCTCTCAGTACTCCTGTAACCTTAAGCTATTTGTTCTCTTTCCAGAGGCAAGAGGAGGTAAGGCTTCAATATTGAGCATCCCCCATCCCCATACCAAGAGCTTACCCAACACTTAAGGATTCCCCAAGACTTTGTGTCAGTCAGCCTCCTATTGCTATACCAAAAGACACAAGTGGCCTAGAAAGGCTTACAGGATCAAAGATTTCTCTTCATGGTCTCTCAGGCCTGCTGAGGTGAGGCAAAGTCTGATGGTGAGGTGAGGTGAAGTTAAGACTGCTCAGCTGGCTGTGGCTGGGAAAAGCCAACTGATCACTTTTGTAAAAGATGCCTCCCCTTAACCCTGCAATCCAGTCATGAGGTCAGAGCCTTTATGATCCAATTGCTCCTGAAAAGCCCTACCTCTGAACACTGCACTTGGAGACCAAGCCTTCAAAATATACATTTTGGGAAAACATTTAGGGTCCAAGCTGAGGAGCACATTGTCAGTATAAATCTCAAAAAAAAATGGACAATTTGACATACATCATATTTCTTTATCAAAAAATCAAAAGAACACAATTTTTTATTCCTTCAAAGAAGATGTCTTTTCTGCAATTAGAAAGTGTAGTGCAGATCAAATGCCATGCAGCAAGGAGTAAGAAGCCCTTTATCACAGTTCCTCATTCCAAAACTGTCAACTCTTTCACAGATCTTTAAATTCCTGTCTGTAATTATGGCATGTTCATTCTCTCAGGTTATTTTCTACATTGGTTAATCATCTACATTTGAAAGGCACCATCTCTTCTAAAGACCCTCCACACTCCACAAGAGTGGGTGATTGATGTACTAGGAAGACACTGTTTCCTCTGCACTGATCTTCATCATCCAACTTTGCCACCTAGAATATCAATGCATTAACTAAACTATCGTTAAGTCTCCCAAGCCTAATAAACATTTCCTTAGCCACAGGATTTATTTGTTTACAGTATCTTAAAATATTAGAGACCATAAGGATAATGCTTCATCTCTCTTATTGCCATGACCTTTCGAGATGAAAAGAGCTATAAAATTACAAAAAAAAAAGAACAACCTTCTGTCACAGCATTTCAAATCTTTATGACAGCATCTTGAACTCAATTTTCTCAACAGCTTTCTGATTTCTTAATGATCCTTTCTTTGCTTTATTTCTTCATACCCATTTATTCTCAGATTTGCCGGGGCATGTAATCTTTCTGTCTCCCTGGATATATACAACAAACCTTCTACAAACTAAATTAAACAAAATATCACACTGAAAAAATAATATAGGAAAGAGGCTGCCTGTTGCTAGGCAGTCACCCAGCATCACCTGCATCCTTATACAGCTCAGATGGGCATCAAGTGCAGTAGCTGCAGCCTAAACTGATGGTCACTCAGGTATGTTTTCCTGAAGCACAGTAATTTATTACAGGAATAGCAGTCTGTGACTATACTCTACTCCTCTACAGTTTAAGAACTAATAGTGGCAACCTCTGTGATTGTGTTCAGTTTGTTATCCACATAATGTGGCACTAGTAATATCTAATGCATGAAAAGTTGCTAATAAGAGCTGAAGAGATGAGTACGGTCAGTAAAATGACTACCACACAAGCATGAGAATCAGTGTTCAAACCCAACTCCCATATAAAAGCCAAGAACTTTAGCAGCAGGCACCTGTAATGGTGGAGCTGGGGAAACAGAGGCAGAGGGACACCTGGAGCTTCGTGTTAGCCAGTCAACCTGAGTGAGTAAGCACAAGGTTCACTGAGAGATCCTGTCTCTCAGTGACAGGTATAGTTCATACAAAGAAGACAAATGACAAGGAGCTCTGGTCTAAAACACACACACACACACACACACACACACACACACACACACACACACGAATATACAAACCTCCATAGCCACACAAAGTTGCTGGTAATATGGAAAGAAACATCACCAAGCCAAGAGAAATTTAGACTGAAAGTACCAGGTTAGCCTGACAGGCAATATACTACCCTCCTTTAGGGCTCAGGAATTTTGTGGGAAAAAATGAGGCAGAATGATTGAAAAGAACCATTATGGGGAGGAAGGTCCCATGGCAACTGTGCCTTCCAGCCTCATCAGGAATCACATATTAACTCAGAGAGATGGAGACAGCAAGCACAGTGTCTTCACAGGTCCAAGCCAGATGGGACACCAGAAGGGAAAGTTGATATGAGCTCCCATCCCTAACCAAGAAGTTATTTCTAATTGGCAATCCCTAACAAAAAAAATATTTTCTTCCATGATGTCTCACTAAATACAAACCACATTTAAGGGCAGGCCGACTCAAATCAAACTTAATGGTATATTTAGAGGAGGTTCTTGTTTTTGTCTCCATGTTTGTCTGGGCATATTTTTACCTTGCTGTTATTTTGCTTTGTATATTATGGTTTCCAAAAAAAATAAATAAAGAAGGAGAAGAAGAAGAAAAAGAAGGAGAAGAAGGAGGAGGAGGAGGAAGAGGAGGAAGAGAAGAAGAAGAAAAATAATTGAAGATGAATTACATACAGGTTGTATTAAAAAAGAAAGATAAAAAATATAATCCCCTAAAAAGAGAACAATTTGTGTTGTTTGTTGGAATTAATCCATTTTCTGGTAAATACATTTCCTGCTTTCAAGTTCCTAGTTGCTCTCATTTGTGCCAAATGGTTCTGTATGCTCTTCTGTATGCTCCTGCATGAAGAGCAGACACAAAGGTACTTTAGAATGCCTTGTCATTCACAAGCACAATAAATTATTCAGATTCACAAAATGAGGTATTCATTATTCTGGAAACTCACTGTGGATACAGTGATTTTCACTCATTTGTAAATATTTTTCTGGGCATGTACCTTACTATGCAGTGAACCAAACACTTGGGAGGGCAAAGATAAATTAATCACAGCATCCATTCAACAAGCTACATTTTAAAGGAAAAGTCATACTTAACATAATCCCATAATAATTAACTTGAGGTATGGTTTGTTGTCTAGAAATACATATTTTTCCTGAGAAAAATATATTTCAAAAATAGTGGCTATCTCTCATCAGAAATGAATGACCATTCAAAAGTTCTAATTTTTCCAAATAAACCTCAAACTTCAATCATTTGCACTTTCATTAAAAGAATAAATGGCTAGTATATTTTTGTTAAGTCATTATATCTTATTTTTATTGTATTTTTTTAATTCATTTTACATGCCAACCATAGTTTCCTTTCCCTCCCCTCGTCATGCTCCCCCTACCTCCCCACAACCTGTTCTCTCCTCCACTCCTCAGAAAGTGTAAGCTCACCCATGGGAAATAAACAAAGGCTGGCCCATCAAATTAAGGCAGGACCAAGACCCTCCCCTCTGTATCAAGACTGAACAAGGCATCCCACCATAAGGAATAGGCTCCAAAAGCCAGCTCATGCACCAGGGATAGATCCTGGTTGCACTGCCAGGGGGTCCCACAAACAGAACAAGCCACACAACTGTCACCCACATGCAGAGGGCTTAGTTCAGTCCCATGCAGAATCCCCAAATGTTGGTTCAGAGTCTATGAGCTCTCAAAATCCTGTGTCAGCTGTCTCTGTGGGTTTCCCCATCATGATTCCCATTATAATCTCTCCTTCCTCTCTTCAACAGGTCTCCTGGAGCTCAGCCTGGTGCATGGCTATGGATCTTTGCAGCTGACTCCATCAGTTACTGGGTGAAGATTCTATAATGACAATTACAGTAGTCACCATTCTGATTACAGGAGATGGCCAGTTCAGGTACCCTCTCCACTATTGCTAGAAGTCTTAGTTGGGGGTCTTTGAAGATTGCTGGGAATCTGCCTAGCACCAGTTTTCTTCCTAACCCCCATAATGGCTCCCTCTATGAAGATATCTTTTTCATTGCTTTCCTCTCTGTCCCTCTCCCAGTTCACCCATCCTGTTCCCTCATGTTCTCATCCCCCATACCCTCCCCTCTGGCCCCCCATCCCACAATTTACTCAGGAGATCTTATCTATTTCCCCTTCCTAGGGAGATCCTTGTGCTCTCTTAGAGTCCTCATTCATTGTTAGCTAGCTTCTTTCTTTATATATATTTCTTATTTTACATATTGATACCAGTTCTCTTTCCCTCCTTCCTATGCCCCTGACCCCCCTCCCATCCCACCACCACCCCAACTCCACAGGGTCTCAGTTAGAAGGCCTGGGCAGTCTAAGGAACCTCCGACAGTGGAACCAGGATATATCCCTGGTGAACAAAAAGACTTTGTTAGCTAGCTTCTTATCTAGGGCTGTAGATTGTGGTCTGCTTATCCTCTGCTTTACATCTAATATCCACTTAGGAATGAGTACATACTATGTTTGTCCGTCTGTCTTTGAGTTACCTCATTCAGGATAATTTTTTTCTAATTTTCCTGAAGATTTCTTGAGATAATATTTTTTTTACAGCTGAGTAATACCCCATTGTGTAAATGAACCACTTTTTTATCCATTCTTCATTTGAGGGGCATCTAGGTTGTTTCCAGGTTGTGGCTATTACAAACAATGCTGCAATGAACTTAGTTGAGCAACTGTCGCTGTGCTATGACTGAGCATCTTTGGGTATATGCCCAGGAGTGGTATCATTAGGTCTTGAGGTAGATTGATTCCCAATTTTCTGAAAGCAGTCATGGCTAGTATATATTTAAAAGAAGTTTTAAGAAAAACTGTAGTATTCTGCAGGAAAAGTCACGCCTGCTCCCTCCTCATAGACCTTGACCTTCTCTGTCATCCCACTACATCCAAGATCAGGGAGGCATCTCGGGAAACTCCAACCAGACCTGCCTCCCCAGCTCTGGTTCTGTATGGGAGTTTTCATCTTCCCTAAGGCAAGCAAGAGTCCTACAAACAAACTAGCAAGAAGCAGCCTGCTTAGGTTAGAAAACACCATCTGCGCTAATGAGACAATAACTTTTAATGTGCAAATCTGTCACACTCCCAATGAGTTTATTTGGAATTTAAAAAGACAACTTCTTAAGTGAAGGGATTGTTCAGAGTAGGAAACTGAAGCCTTCTGTAATATCTACAAGTGAGATATTTGATGCTGGTGAACAAATTTCCCAGTATTTGAATTTGATACTCTCTCACAGCCCAGAGCTAAATCTCTACCCTTTCCTTTACCCTGTACAATCTTCAAAATGTTTTAAAACCAGAGTACTAAAACTTGCACTCAGGGTTGCTAGAAAGTTACCTATTCAGAAAATATGCCCTGAACCTGTGTGTTAGGCACTGTGATAGGTACTAGAGATGTGGTACAAAGCTGTAAAAGGCAATGGAGATTTTATAGTGTAACTGACCAAAGAAAGCAATGTTTATAAATCATTAGCAAATAAAAATCTACATTTCTATTAGATAATAATTGAATGTTATTTTAAGATCCATGTTAAAATGCAACATAATTAAGTTGCTTTAATATAATTACACTCATAAAATAAAATGCCAAGATGATAGTTGAATGTGCTACCATCACATTTATGTTAAACAGTAGAGAACAAAAATTATACAAATTGCTTAGAGACCTATGTACACCACAGAGCTGTCTATGACAGTAATAGGGTTCCTGTTGATCCAGTTCTTAAATTTAATAATTCTAAAAACAAATGCTGAGAATACGTTTTAACTTGATTCATAAGCATTTATCTTCACACACAAGGAAAATACATGGTCCTGGTGGGTATAGCAGTGCACACCTTTGATCCTAGAACTCCAGAGGCAGAGGTGGGCAGATCTCTGTAAGTCTGAAGTCACCTGGTTTTACATAGGTAGCTCTAGATCATCCAGGTGGACACAGAGAGATCCTGTCTAAGGAAAAAAAAAAACACCTTTCACAGGAGGATAATGAGGATAAGCTTTCAGTATTTTCAGCTCATGCATCCATTTACTTGGTAAGCATTAAAAAACATGTTACAGTACAGGAAACAAAAACAACTAGTTTGTAACACAAAGATTACTGTCTACTTGGCTACATAGAGGGAAATGGTAGATTTCAAGCCTGTTCATTGGCAAATTGGTTCTGCCAGTATAACAAAAATTGACTGTGTACTCCTGGTCATCAAGGACATTACATAAGAGTTAGTTTATGGGTATCCTTAGCCAGATGGGCTAATAAAGGCAGAGAAGAATAAGAAGCCAGGAATGAATGTAACTCAGAGAATGCAAAGAGTAAATCTGGAACTCAAAGTATATGTGATTAAAGTGCCTATAAAAGCACATAATCTCTGTGAGCTAGGCAGGTGGGAGAGTATCAGATCAGAAAGGCCCATAACTGTGCTCTGAAACTAATTTTATAGTCAATAAAATATAATTAACAAACCTGGCTCTAATATTATTAAGTTGTTATGCTCTTCTTCCGAAAAGCCATCTCAAATGATAAGAACAGAGGAAAAGACTACTACTCAGATGCAGTAAACTTTCTAATTGGACATTTTTGACCACCAGCCCACAATTATTGACAAGGAGACTTATTATTAATTAGGAAAGTTTGGCCTCAGCTAGGTTTTCCCCCTAATTACCTCAAAACTCAAATTAACCTATTTCCATTAATCTATGCTCCACCACATGTATCAGTCATCTCCCCTCTGTATAGTATGTCTGACTTGACACATACCTCACTGGTGTTTTCTTTCTTCTTCCCAGAGTTCTTTCTCTCACTGCCTGGAAGTATCACCACTGATACTACTCCACCTAGCTATTAGCAATTTGACTCTTTATTAAGCCAATCAGAAGCTTCCTTAGGTAGAGACACATCTCATCTTTTTTTTTTTTTTTTTTTTTTTTTTTGGTATACACAAATATTCTGCAAAATTCGATCTTTAATTATATTAAAAAGATTTGTGGTTCCTAACTATAGAATATAGACTGAACTCATGTAGGAATTCTGAATAAAATTGTAGAATAGAAGAGGGTAAAATATGTCAGCAGGTGTGGCTATTGACAAGAAGAAGATGGTCACTTTGGAACCCCAGAGATATAAAAAGGAATAGAGAAAACCAGGCTCTTCAGGCAGCAGGAGAAAAGGTTCAGAATTGGACACAGTTGGCTAAAGTATACATTCAAATAAGTAATGAACTTCCAAATTTCTAGGAGGTTGGATATGAAGTGTTATACGAACAGGCTTGTATCTTGGTCCCTAGCCAAATTTCCAGGAGGTTGGATATGAAGTGATACACCAAAGGGCTTGTATCTTGATCCCAGTCAACATAGCAATCCAGAGGTGACTGAATCAAGAGTGCCTTAATTGTATCAATTGATTAATCTATGAATGAGTTCATAAACAACTGGACTCTTGGGAGTTGGATGTCTAGTGAGGGAAGTCAAAGGGTACTAGCTAATATATAGCAACTTCCTCCAAAGTGAAACATTCCCACCGGTAGGGATTGGAGGGCTCATGAGATGTAGGAGATGAACCAACTTCAAACTTCTGAGAAAGCTAAAACTTGTAAGAGTCACCAGGCACCACTCCAAAATTAAAGCAGCAGTAAACAACGGCTGGGGGATGTGACCATTTGAACTATTGAGAGAAATCTCTGACCTGAGAAACTTCCTGAAATTCCTTCAGTGAGGGAAAACAGGGATGAAGCATTTCTGAGTCATCACACATACCGGTGTTGGCTTGTCATTGGTGCTGTTCCTTTATAGTCATCCCTGCTCCTAAAAGTATATTCTCACCCATGCTACTGCTAGTTGTACGCACCTACCCTGACCAGCAAGGAAGACACGACTCTGGGAAGACCTTCTTCATGCAGTTTTAATCAAGATCCTTGAAACATGTTTCCTCTGACCTGCAGGGGCCCAGGGGACCCCTGCACAGGCTTAAATACCCTTGCACTAACCAACCACAGTGAGCTACGTGGACCCTGCAGATAGTCTACTCTAACGCGGAAGTAGACAGGCTGAACAGACTTAACCAAATAAGGGCTTTTTACGCCGGGGAGCCCTCACCAATGGGAAGGTGTAAGGCAGAAGACAGTGCCACTTTAAGGCGTGGCACTTCTTGACTCTCTACATTTCCCCCTTTTTGTTTTAATAACACATCAGGCAAGGGTAGTGGTCTGGTCTCCAGTAAAGCAGTGGACATCGTAATGACCCTGAATCCTGGTAGTCAGCCAAGTCAGTGCCACACACATCTGGTATCTTTTTCCTGGAGGTGGGGGCCTTGGACACCAACCCACATGCAACCAGACTTGCCCTTCTCGAAGTTGCTCACTTCCAGAGCTAACTCGGAGTGCAGTGCTAAGCCATACAACCTGAGTGTGAAGGATCAATACTTGTTCATGACTGTGAGCCATGCTTGGGGAGACTGAACTCGGAGTGCAGTGCTAAGCCATACAACCTGAGTGTGAAGGATCAATACTTGTTCATGACTGTGAGCCATGCTTGGGGAGACTGAACTCGGAGTGCAGTGCTAAGCCATACAACCTGAGTGTGAAGGATCAATACTTGTTCATGACTGTGAGCCATGCTTGGGGAGACTATCCTGCCTCAATGGCTGTAAATGCCTGGAAAACCATAGCTGCATACTGCTTCTGAGCAAACCTCATCTTGCAAAGGCACCACAGGCCCACGAAGGAGATAAGTAACAAGAGGACAGCCATGGCTCCCATTCCCGCCCACTCTTTCAGATGATCCATGGCAATGGGAACCATGATGACAATTCGGCAGCCAATCCTGCATCCACACATGTTGAATTTACTGCAATGATGGCTACTCGCAGCTGTGCCATCAGGTCATCAAAGTCAGCAGACCAATTTTCTAAAAGATAGCTAGACAACTGTTGTGACAAATTAGTAGCATGTGGAAAGTTCTCATACTGAATGCTGGTAACACACAAGCCTGGATATTTCATTTCACATCCCAATTGGGCCAGATGCTACAAGGTATCTATTTGCTCCTGCTCCAGATCAATTCTTTGGTTTATAATCATTAAACTTCCTTTTAGTTGAGCACCAATTGTGGATTGAGCATCCAAGACGGTAGCCACATTCTTGAACAACTCATTTAGCTTAGAGACTATCTGCACCGATGTGCTCAAAGCCATGGCAGCCGTGACTGAATCCACAACTGCAAAAGAGATAGCTGCAACTATGGCTGCTGTAATGCCAAAATCTCTCCCTGCAGCCTCTACCAAACAGGCCATAAAATCTGAAAATGGTTTTATGGGGCCTTGTAGTATTTTAGTGAGGTTACCATTCACCTCTCCCTTATTGGGAAATGACTTCCATGCTTTTATGGCAATCTGATTTACTTGTTCAAGACTTAAGTCATTTTGTATGGCTTTCCAGACCTCAGGGCAAAAGGAATGCCCTATACCTCTTCCCCACCCTTCCTCACTCTGATCAGGAGAAGGCTCCGAAGGCATTGTTCCAGGAGGGTCCCTCCCCTCCCCACATCGCCATTTCTCCTCTCCCTTCCCCCTCTGCCCCTTAGGGGATTGAACTCCTTTTATGAGGACTTGTAATTTTTCCTCAGCTCAGCACACTACCTTGATGTCTCCAGAAACTGCGAACGAAGGTGCAATGGCATCGCATTCCCTCAGGAATCTTTCTAGTGTGCTTTTCTTTATTTTAAGTTTCTTTGAAAAAGTAGCTCCTGAAGAGCCAGAAAAATTGGATGAGACTGAGAAGTCCCCATCTTAAAATTTTTACTTTCAGTTTGTTACAACTGTTCGCTCAATTGCCGCTTTTTTCCCTGCGGTCTTTAATTTGGTCCCAACTTACCTGGAATTTCATTGCTCCTTACTGGAGACCTTATCGCCTCTTTACTGAGGGCCTTAATTTTGGTCCCAACTTACCTTGGGAACTTGCCAGCGCTGCCCTGACTGTAAGAAGTTCTGATCTGAAAAACCCTGTACGGGCCACCATTTGTGCCACGCCTGACCCTCACCAGCAAGGAAGACACGACTCTGGGAAGACCTTCTTCATGCAGTTTTAATAAGGATCCTTGAAACATATTCTTCTGACCCGCGAGAGCCCGGGGGACCCCTGCACAGGCTTAAATACCCTTGATTCCAACAACCAACAACTAACCAACAACTCTAATTCTTCTGACTTGCAGGCTTCTTACCCACTAGACCATTCCTTCTGTAGCTCAGTAGAGCATCCCCACCCCATCTGCCCGCAATACCCTGTAATCTCTGTTCTCACTGATATTGTTTGGGTTCTATATTTTCCTTATTCCCCTCCAAGTCTAGCTAGATTGCAAAGTTAAGTTTATGATTATGAATAAAACTTAAGTAAGAACTGTAAAAAAAAAGAAAGAAAGAAATCAAAGAAACATCACTTTTTATAATAGCCACAAACAATATAAAATATCCTGGGGTAATCCTAACCAAACAAGAGAAAGATCTATAAGATCTTTTAGTCTTTAAAGAAAGAAATTAGATACCATATTCTTGGATAGGTAGGATCAACATAGTAAAAATGGCAGTATTGACAAGAGCAATCAACAGCTTCAATGCAATCCCTATCAAAATCTCAACACAATGCTTCACAGACATGGAAAGATGAATAATCAACTTTATATGGAAAATATATGGAAAATCAAAAGACCCAGAATAGCCAAAACGACCCTGTACATTAAAGGACCTTCCAGATACATCACCATCCTGACTTCAAGATCTATTGTAGAGATAGAGCTGAAAACAGCTTGGTTTTGGCAAAAAAAAAAAAAAAAAAAAAAGACAGGAAGACCAATGGAATCAAATTGAAAACCATGATATTAACCCACACACCTATGAACACCTGATTTTTGACAAAGAAAAAATAAACCTAAATTTACACAATGAAAAAAAAGAAAGCATCTTCAACAAACGGTGTTGTCATAACTGGATTCTGGCTTGTAGAAGACTGCAGATAGATCCATACCTATCACCATGCACAAAAACATCCAAATAGATCAAAGACCTCAAAATAAATCCAGCTACACTGAACTTCTTAGAAGAGAAAGTAGGAGGTACCATTGAATAAATTGATACATGAGACGGCTTCCTGAACAAAACACCAGTAGCACAGACACTGAGATCAACAATTAATAAATGGGACCTCCTGAAAACTGAGAAGCTTCTGTAAGGCAAAGGACACAGTCAACCATAGAATGAGAAAATATCTTTACCATTCCTTTTTCCAGTAGCTAATGGAAGCAGAAGCAGATACCCACAGCTAAACACTGAGCCAAACTCTTGGAATCCAGTTGTAGAGGGGGAGGACTGATGAACAAAGGGGTCAAAACCAAGCTGACATGAACAAGGGGACGCTCATGGACCCCAGTCTGACATCTGGAAAACCCAACCAGGTCCCCTGAATGTGAGTTTTAGTTAGGAAGACTGGGCAATCTATGGGGCCTCTGGTAGTGGATCAGTATTTATTCCTAGTGTAAGAATGGACTTTGGGAGCCCATTCCACATAGAGGGATACTCTCTCAGCCCAGACAAATAGGGAGGACCTATGCCCTGCTCCAAATGATATGATAGACTTTGCAGATCCCCATGGAAGGCCTCACTCTCTCTGGGGAGCACACAGGGGATGGGATGGGTGTTGGGACAACAGGGGAGGAAGTGAGGGTAAGGGAACTGGGATTAACATGCAAAACAAGCTTGTTGCAAATATAAATTAAAAAATATCAAAAAAGAAAACATCAAATATATCATCCATCATGATCAAAAAGGCTTGATCTCAGTGATTCAGGAAAATTTAACATACATAATTCAATAAATGTAATCTACCATATAAGCAGACTGAAATCAGTGAGGCAGTGATGGCTCACTCCTTTAATACCAGCACTCGGGAGGCAGAGGTACTAAGATCTCTTAGTTTGAAGCCAGTCTGGTTAACAGAGACAGTTCCATGACACCAGGGCAACACAGAGAAATT
Source organism: Cricetiscus sungorus (assembly GCA_030556225.1). Lineage (NCBI taxonomy): Eukaryota > Metazoa > Chordata > Mammalia > Rodentia > Cricetidae > Cricetiscus > Cricetiscus sungorus. The sequence continues at coordinate 31,478,345 of JANBXA010000741.1, read as the reverse complement.
CTGTCTTGAAAAACAAAAACAAGCAAAATTAAAAAAAAAAAAAGTTTATAAAATCAACCTAAAAGACAAAACCACATGATCACATCATTAGATGCAGAAAATGTCTTGGGCAATTACAAAAAAAAGGGGGGATGGAGAGTCTAGGGATACAAAAGATGTACCTCAACATAATAAAGGCAAGTTTGCAGCAAAAGAATGACCACCATAATCTTCAATGGAAAGAAAATCAAATCAATTCCAATAAAATTTGGGAACAAGACAGTGTTGTCCACCCTCTTGATAACTGCTAAGTATAGTGCTTCAAGTCTTAGCTAGAAAAGTAAGACAATTCAAAGAGATCAGAAATTGTGTGGTTATAAATATGAAGGGATGAAGTCAAAATATCTCTATTTGCAGTTGACATGACTGTATAAAAAAATAAGTAAACCTAAAAAAAATTCCATCAGGAAACTCCTACAGCTAAGAAATACTTTTAGCACAGTAGTTGAATTTAAAACTAACTCACAAAATCAGTAGCTCTCCTATACGCAAATGACAAATGGACTGAGAAATGACTCAGAAAAACAACCACCCTCCAAATAAAAATATCTTGGGGTAACTAACCCCAAGTGAAAGACTTTTAGGGTTAAGAAAAAACTTTGTTATTGAAGATGATATCAGAAGATGATGAGCTCTATCAGGCTCATGGATCCATAAGATTAACACAGTAAAAATAGCCATCCTACCAAAAGCCACCTACAGTTTCAATGCAATGACTCTCAAAATTTCAACACAGCACTTTCTTTATTATAAAGAAGGCAGAAATAGACACTGGATAAAAAACAGAATTTTCAACAAATGGTGCTGCTCCAAGTGCTGCAGGTAGAAGAATGCAAGTAGATCCATTCTTATCACCCCATATACAGCTGAACTCCAAATGGATTGTGAAAACATAAATGTCTAGACACTTAAAGAAATGCTCAATATATTTAGTCATCAAGGAACTTTACATCAAAACTACTTTGAGATTTCATCTTACTCCAGTAAGAATGGCCAACATCAATAAAACAAATAACAACTCAGGCTAGTAAGGATATGGAGTAAGAGGAACATTCATACATTGCTGTTGGGACTACAAACTTTTATAGCCACCATGGAAATCAGTGTGGTAGTTCCTGGGGATGCAGGGAATAGATCTACGTCAACATACAGGTATAATACTTTTGGGTATATCCAACTACTAACCACAATTGTTCAACCATGTTTATTGCTGCTCTATTCATATTAGCCAGAAAATGGAAACAACCTAGACACCCTACAACAGAAGAAGAGATAAAAATTACGTGGTACATTTAAACAATGGAGATTTATTCATCTGTTAAAAATACAAAATCATGACATTCGCATAAATAGAACAAAGACAAATCATCCTGAGGTAACACAGACTCCAAAATACACACACAAATATGGTGTGTATTCAGTCATATTAGCTATTAAGTTTTCAATATACAGTCTATAATTCACATAACCACAGACATTAGGTATAGAGTAAGAGACTATGGGTGGGGGTAAACAGATCTCCCTAGAAAGGTATAATATAATAGTTATGAATGGATAGGACTGGGAAGACTAGAATAAGGGGATCAAACATGGAGAAGAAAGGTAGAGGTTGGTAATGGAGGGAATACAGGAAGGGAAAGCTAAAAATAATCTAAGGTCAATTTGAGGTTTTGTATTAAAACATAATGTAGTAGAAGCTTTTTAAAATTTTATACACATATGAAAAAAATCTAATACTGGGGGAGAGAAAAACCCAACTAGACATTTCTCATCACTAAATGAAGTCTCCAGTACCGGAAATGGGTTACATTTAGTAGAATTGTTGGCAAACATGGTCCCATGGGAATCCCAAAACAAACCAGACTATTGTCAAGATTATTGGTTGCTCACCCAAATTAACTGTCAGGCCCAGTTATTTAAGACAACACCTACACAACTTACTGAACACCCAAAATTACAGATCTATAGGAAGTCCTTTAAAGGAGGATAGTAGGGAATATATATTTACAAGATTTCTTTGCCTTTCATAAATAATCCATGTCATTTATCTTTATTTTCAAGTATGTACTTATTTATGCTCTGAACCTTCATTGTTTCTCCCTCTCTTGATCTTAAGCTCCATGTAAGAAAGACTATGTATAGGTATATAATACATATGTTATATTATATATAATTATAAATAATATGATATAAATGGATGATGATAGATAATCGATTGATAGACAGACAGATAGATGTCTCTATCTCGATTTTCCCTCCTACCTTTTTGACCTAGTAACTATCCCTCATTTTTCAAAACATGGAGTAAGAAATGTGCTAAAAGAAGGAGTAAAAGCATGAGGTTAAGTACAAAGACATAGAATTACCAGAAAGGCGATCAATATAGGTTGATATCAAGAGAAAATTAGGTTATCTGTTTACCCTTCACACACAGAAGAATGCCAAGCTGCGCCAATTTGAATATGATAAATTGTGGGTAATATTCTGTCATGGATAGCATTTTTATTCTAGGTAAGGTTTGCTTTCTCCCCTGTTTAGAAGCAACCATAATAGTGTATCTTATAGCTGTAGATATCTGATTATAACTTCTAAAAACTTCAGTCTAGGTTCACATTACATGTTTTAAAATGCTGAGGGATCAGAGTATTGCATGGACGAACGGTTTAGCTCAACATTTCTCACAGTTGCAACAGACAACTTTAAACATGTTTGTTCCTTTAAAAATAACAATAATATCATATGAAACATAGTGAGTTCATATTTTTAAAAAACTAAAAATGCAAAATAAAACAGAAAGTTAATGAGAACTATGGCATGGTATAAATAAGGTACTTTGGTTTTTTGTTTGTTTTTTTTAATGTAGAAACAATCATCTTACATATCAATCATCCATTCCCTCTTCCTCTCATCCTCCCATGCTTCCTACCAACCCTCTAACCTACCCTCCCCCACTCCCAAGGATATTGAGGCCTTCCATGGGGGATCATCAAAGTCTGTTCTATTGTTTGGCCCTCCTCCAAGTATCTGGGCTGAAATAGTATCCCTTCATAGGGTGTAAGATTTTTGAAATGTCTTTAATATCTGGCTTGATATAGAAGAACAAGACACTTGATAATCTGCACTTGTTTTATTTCAGCATCATATATGATATAGCCTCTGGTGTAAGACCTTGTACCATTATGAAAGAAGAACAGGGACAAATAATATTTTAGCATCCTGTAAAAACTTTGACTTTATGAATTCTCTGAAAGGATCTCAGATATTGTCTGATCAGTAAGTGAATCTGTTCAGAAATCATTTCCTCAAGTCAGTAGCATCTTCAATGTCATTCAGCTATATTGTAGTGTCTAAATAGTATACGAAAACAAATTAAACTGATAGGATCTCTGAGAAACAAACCAAATTCCACTCTGAAAATTCTGTTAATAAGTTCATTACTTGTCCAAACAAAACTGGACTTTGTTAATGGACTGCAACACAGATGTCTTTCTATTCTTTGTGCAGATGTATGTATAACTCGATGGTCATATTTCCTCCCTTCAACTCTTCTAATAACTCAAAAATTTTCAGCAAGCAGCTTTCTTCACTTTAGATACAACAATTCATTGTCAACTATAAAATAATCAAAATATCTTGAGTTCTCTAGTAAGAATCCATTATCAAATTACTTTTATTGAATCCTAAAAAAAAATCTCTGATGTATTCTTCTCATTGTTTTATAGATAAGAAGACAGAAATCAAGATGGATAAAGTAATATACTCAAGGTCATATTGAGTATATATGGTTTAACTATCATTTATTCACTTATTTATGAGTCTGATAATAGTCATGTTTTCTACATTTTTTTTCCTCTTAAATACAGCCTTTGATTATAGTCTCAAATGTCTTCTGAAGTCTTGTCTGAGAAAGTGACCTTGTATTCTAAATTTTGCCAGTGAAAAATGTTTGTAAAATGGAAACAAACATTTAGACCATTGATGGCCCTACTTTGCCCTGCTTTTTTCAAATGCTTCTAGATCATGTTTAAGGCACACCACCTCCAATTCTGTCTGTCATTTCTTTGGTGATTCATGTCTCTTCTGTTAGAATTGTTCAACATCATTGAAGACGGATTGAAAAGCAGCCTAGCAGTAAAGGAGAAGTCTCTTGGAAGTTAGATTGCAGGCATCATCAAAGATTGGGGGCAATCCTGAAGCATGTATTATACTCATCTTTTCAGGAATCCTGTCAGTGACATCTTTCTGTTGACTCCTGTGACTTAAAAAAAATATACATTTTATAAACTGTAGAAATGAATAACAGATGTGTACCAGCAGCTCTGGAAGATTCAGAAGTGTCAGTTTAATATCTTAGGTGTTGCTGCCTGAACCTGAAAAGTCAATTCAGGTTATAAAATTTTCAGTAGATGGCCACAAATCTCTGAGTGTTCTCTTCGGTGCAAGTAGAGCAAAGGTAATGGACCACAGGAGAAATCTATCAGGAAAATAAGAGATCCTCGTCTCACTAATTGAGAGATGGTTCTCAAACTAGATAATGACACTGGAGACTTTTTCCTTCAATGCCCCTAATTTGGGACAGCAAAATATACATAAGCAATTACACACTTCACAGTCTTCATGGCTGGACTAGACTGGAATTATAGAGATATTATTTTCTTATTCAATACTCTTTTTCTTTCTCCTTTTCTTTCTTTCTGTTTTTAAGCAGATAAAGCATTCAGTCTTGAGTTTGGGGGTGTAGCTCAGCTGATACAGAGCTTGCACTCAGTCTGATCACCAGTACCATGGACAACTGCATGAGATGGCACATACCTGTAACCCAGCACTTTAGAGGAAAAGGCAGGAAAATCAGATGTTCAAGGTCATCCTCTGCTACATAGCCAGTTCAAGGCCAGCCCGTAAAACCATGCCTCAACACACACACACACACACACACACACACACACACACACACACACACACCGGTTCCATGGGAGGGAGATCTTTACTTCTTGGGGCATAACTCTGTGCTTAAACATTTGCATTAAATTTAATAAATTAACTGCTTTGCTAAAATCTAAAGGAAATCAATACCCCAAGTATTCCTCATTTCAGCCAAGTGTGAATCTCTGAATGTCATAGCACTAAAATGCTATTCATAGTTTTTTCAGCGTAATGCTGTATTTCTTCTGATAACTATGATGAGTATCTCAAATTCATTTCTCAACTTACTACACAGTCATTTAACAAGCAGCAACACCCTAGTACTCAGTGTAATACTTGCTGAGGCTATGATGATTGGGCTTTATCCTTTATCACTGAGTTTCAGTCATCTTTTAGGTCTAGATGTGAAGAAATTAAAAGCAGTACTGAGTGACACATTTTATACTAAAATGTCTCCATCATATAGGGCTATAGAAAAATAAAATTTATAGTTTGATATGACCATAAACGCCTATAATCCTAGCACTCAGAAAGTAGAAAGAAGCAGATTTAGAACTCAAATCAAGTTCATAAGTTCATTTAGTCACTTGTGGGTTTTTTTTTAGTTACAAAGCAAAGTTCCAGTTACTTATAATCAATTAATTGCTTTCCATAAATAGAAATTAGCAATGAGAACAACTTTCTGACTTGAAATATATGTACTCATATTATTGTTGTTATTACTGCTTTTAAAGTAAGCAAGCTGCTGAGTGACAGACACTCATATGCTAAACGCATTCTTCAGAAACCCTGTGGAGTCAGGTTTATCCATATTTTACACATAGCCAAAATGTAATCAAATAAGACATAAATAAGTAATCACCAAAGATAAGCTGATTGGTCGTTGCTGTCTCTGAGAAGAAAACTGAATCCTAAATCTAAGATTCCCTTGTTCTGTTGAACATCCCACATAGCTAATTGTCTAGCAAAGCCTTCAGAACTATGCCAATACACATTCTCCCACACACATCTATGAGATTTGACTAAAAGCAGATTTGAAATGTGTGAGCATTAGAAAGATAATCTTCTCTTTGTGGTAAGACTGTTAACATAAAGCCTCTGAGAGCCAGTTACACAGAAATTATGTGTATTTCATGAGAAGCCTTACAAAATATAATTGAAAATTTCTTCCTTCCATGTATGTCTCTGCCATATTTATTCTATGTACACTCCATGCACTCTGGGATGCTTTCTCCTGGCAGGAAAAAAATTTAACAGTGTTGCAAAAAAAATTATTGACTATTAAGTTACCTAGTACAATAATAGTAATAAAAAAATAATGCAAACTTTGGAGTAGTTTATGTCCAGAGAAGCAGTAATCAAAATTTTAGAATTTATAAACAGATTCTCCACGTTCAAACCTGATCTCTATTAGATGATTACTCTGTAGTGTGGTCAACCTTAACTTTTGTGTATTTTAATTTTATCATTTATAAAAGAAGTAAAATAATAATAGAATCTACCTGGAAGGGTTATTGTGTGAATACAATGAGTCAATATTTATTAAGACTAAAATCAGTTCTTGGCCCAAAGTAGTATTCCATAAACATGTGCTTTTATGCCAAACACGGGTACATTTTTATTACTGCAATGCTATTACATAAGCTAGTGCTGTTTCAAAATGAATATGCAATGTAAATGTATCCCTTGCAGTAGTTATGCACACTTTGAATTCATTTTCATTGAAGCATTGCCAATTTTATCTGACATTCTATTTAAAGAGAACAAGGGACCTATTTTTGTCAGGGTGGTCCTCACAGACAGCAGCCATGATACAAAGTAACAAATACCCACATGCTATCCATATCAACCTAAAAAGATTAAGTAGCACTTCACTTTGAGTATGATACAATAATTCAATGGATCCCATTACTTCAAAGTTCAGAATGAACATTGAAAATATGAAGTATGTTTGATCTCTGCCCAGTTAAGAATTCTCCTTATTAGGACAGGCATAGTAAAAATGTACCTTTATGCAATACTCAGGGAGACTCCCAATACTCAGGGAGAAGAGGCAAGTGGATCTCCGTGAAATCAAGGCCAGCCTGGTCTATACAGAAAGTTCCAAGACAGTTACATATATTAAGATCCTGTCTTTAAAAAAACCTCTACTAATTCTGAACCAGAGGAAAATGTGTACAGAGCCATGTTATATTAGCTTTTATTTCTTCCCCAATTCGAGTAAAGAGCAGGGTTTCCAAGGCCATCTGCTTCTCTTTTCTAGTCAGTGTCATTCCTGTCAGTGTCCTCAGTGTGGCAATTAACCTTGTACGGAGAAGCAATTTTCTCCCAAGAGTGTGCTTTAGTAGCCCTCTTAAAGCCATTATAACCTGGAGAGGGATCATGTCCACCTCCAGGTTCCCCTCAATGCCTGGCAAGGCTTTGCAGATATGACGAGGAAATAACTTCTCATTAGCATTTCCTTTGGCTTTATGATGCTAAGCTTAATCTTTCTGTGATGCCCATGCATAAAATCAAGATATCACTTGCCAGGTCTAAAGTTGCCCATGGTAGTAACTGCTGTATTTCTTCAGACAACTGCATTTGATGTGTTTAGTCCCATGACTGTGAAAAATGAAGACACCCAGAGCAAGGTGAATCCCTAGGATATTGTCTGATGCCAATGTCATGAACCATTTCACAGTCAAATTATGAGAATATCAGGTAATTATCATGAAAATGTGCCATATAGAAACTTGACCAAATTTGACTTCTTGTTTTTCTGGCCATTTCTATCAGCTGCTTTAATTGTCTAATAATGTGTAAGTCACTGAGTCCTTAACGTTTGCATTCTTTTGATCTTTTGGTTTTGCAATTCAGATTATTTTTAATAAGAACCCTTCATTTTCAGTCTTTGGGGGAATAAGACAAAAATGGAATATTAAAAAAGTAAGTGCAGACTTCAGTTTTGTGTCAACTAGTTATGACTTGTTCATTTTTAGAAAACTTATTCAACTTTTCTGAACTTCTGGTTTCTCATTTGTAAAATTTGAATAATAGTATCTATCTCCAAAGATAGTCGTGGAAACATAAGTAATAATGTCTATAGAAAAATTATTCATAAATGTTAAAGACCTTCTGATGAAAGAGAAGAGTGCTAGCATTGTCCTGACCTTTCTGTGGGAACATTTTAACAGACATGAGTGATGAGACAAGCACTAGTACCTAACACCCTAGATCTGGGCTCCTCTGATTCAGCTTCAGTGCTACAGAAGTGAAAACAAAATGCAGCTGCAATTCTCACACTCTATCCAACTAAGGGGAAAAAATGGCCATCTTCACAAATTCAGACAAGCAACATCCAAAACAATGCTGAAGAAAAATATGAAATGTCACATAATTGTATTCTTGAATTAGCAATGTTTTCCTATGTATCTGTCATTTTACAGATGTCATATAGAATCTCCTGTCTCTAATCTTCCTTCTTTCACTAACACCAAAACAGTAGTGCTCTACTTGATCATGGACTTACTCTTTCATGTCAATTTTCATTTTGTTTCTATTACCACAGCAAATACAGCTCCACTTGATTTCAACACCAGCATCACTTTGTGTCTTATGATGGGGATCTACTACTTTACAAGCATGTTTTACTGAAATGTACATGGACTAAAAGGTAAATTAATAGTAAGTTATAACAAAGAGTTACATATTGATATTTCAATGAGGAATAAAATTCTAAGCATACACTGTGTTGTGAACTCAGAGATGCTGGAGCTCCTATTTTCTCCCTAGCAGTGCATAAACCCACTATCCTTCAAGAAGAACTGATTTACACACAGGAAACATGTGGAGCTTTTCCCAGTCTCTCAGAAAGATCTCATTTCATTAGAAAATCCTCATACTCCTTTTTATTAATTAATTTTTGTTCCAAACCCTATAGTAGTTTCCCTACCCTCCTCTCCTTCCTGTCCCTTTCTCCAGTCTCTTTTCTCTTCCCCACTATCTTCTCATCCTTATTCTTCAGCAAAGTGCCACCCTCCTTGTATATCAGCCAGCCACAGTGTATCTTCTATTAATATTAAAGGTAACCCAGCAGGTAACTAAGTCAGAGACAGCCCCTGCTTCCTTTGCTAAGAGTCCCATGAGAAGAACAAGCTACATACCTGTAACATATATGGAGGGCCTAAGTCAGTCCTATGCACATTCTCTTGTTGGCAGTTCAGTCTCGGTGAGCCCCTATGAGCTCAGGGGTTTTTATTTTGTTTTGTTTTGCTTTTTTGTGGTGACCTTGGCCCCTCTTGTTTCCATAATACCCCCTCTTCCACAGGATTTCTAGAGGTCTGCCTAAAGTTTGGCTGTGAGTCTGCATCTGTTTCCATTAGTTGCTGGATGAAGTCTCTGTGATGACAATTGGGCTAGACACCAATCTATAAGTATAACAGAATAGCATTAGGAATCATTTCAATGACCTCTCCCACCATCCAATGGATGTCAACATGTAGTCTATCACCCTACAAAACTCAAGTCCAAATGATCAAAGACATCCACCTAAAACAAAATACACTACACTTGACAGAGGAGAAAGTGGGGAATAGCCTTGAGGACATTGGCACAGGAGACAAGTTCCTGAACAGAACACCAATTGTGCAGTTACCAAGATCAACAATTAATAAATGAGACTTCGTGAAACTGAAAATCTTTTATAATACAAAGGACACCATCAAAAGGACAAAATGCAAAATTTCAGCCTACAGAATGGGAAAAGATTTTCACCAACCCACATGTAACAAAGGGCTGAAAATATATATATATGTATGTATGTATGTATGTATGTATGTATGTATGTATGTATGTATGAAACTAGACATAAACAAACCAAATAATTCAATGAAATCCTCATATTCTATTATTAATATCAGGTTTCTTCACTTAGAATGAAGATCTCAGTATCTATAAGATTACCTCAGGTCTTTATTATCCTCAGAAAAAAGTATTAAGGTTTAATTTAGTAGTACTCAATCTGGTTCTGGCCCCAAAATATATATAAACTTAAAATGATACAAATAATTACAGATAAGAAGAGTCAAATTCATTCCTTGCACCTCCATAGCATCTTTATTTTAGTCTCTTATAATGCTTCTTAAATAGATAGAGAAATGACTCAGGAGTTAAGAATACTTGCTACTCCTGTGGAGGACTAGATTTGGGTTTCTGGCAATCAAAGGCAATGCACTACCACTTGTAAAATTTCTAGGCAATCGAATGCCCTCTTCTGTGCACAAGAGATCTACTTAAGGATGTGGTGGACTTACATATATGCAGAAAAACACTTTAATACACAAAAGAAACATAGATATACCATTTTTAAATGACCTTTAAAAGGCCTCATTTTAATATAATGCATTTGTTTCTGCTTTCTGTGTGGAGGAAAACACTTTTTCTTAATATGGATGCCCTCTTTACCTCACTAAAGCCAATTCAGGTTCCTCTTTTCAAATCTTTGAAAATCCAGGTTTTAAAATCTGCCCTAAGTAAAATCAAGGATACAACTCAATTTATGGAGCTATATGCTTCTAAGTCTCACAACACTGTTGCTATAAATTATGCAGTATTTCACTAACTAAATTTAAAGGATTCAGAATCCCAATGAAGTTGGAAAATTTCCAAGAGTCAAAGACTTAAAAGAAGAATGGCTATGACTTAGACCTAGTTTTGCTAGATAAGACTTTGCCAGAGATCGGGGGCGGGCGGGGGGGGTCACAAAATGTTCTTAGCATTGGCACATGCTGTCTTTTAATGTAAATGTGAATGGATTTTGAGTAATTGTATCTTGCATGAGGTTTCCACAGTAGTATCCTTATAGCTTTGGTTGTGAGCCTAGCCTTTAACATGTCATAAAGACAAGGTGAACTGCAAGGACAGACGGACGCAGCTGGCAGAGTTCTACATTACATATTTAAGGTATTGTTAAGACAACAATCTGTTCCTCCTAACAATCTCTACATCTGATTGACTTAGCTTAAATTGTACTGAAGTAACAAATAATTGGGACAGCTCTGTGGTTTTGAGAATTTTGTTTCTTTGCTTGGTAGGATGATGTGTAACTGTAATGCCAGCACTTGAGCAGCTGAGGCAGGGAAGTCAAGTTCCTTACTCACCTAGACTGCATGCAACTCAAGACCCTAAACACACTGGAAAGGAAAAAGGAAAGTAAGAAAGGAGAGATGGAGGGAGGGAGAGAGGGAGGAACAAAAGGAAAAAGAAGAATGGAAAGGGGAAAGCTTTTTTTTTCCCATTGTCATTACTTATTTATTTTGATATATACTATTGTTAAGAATGTAGTTTAATAATACAAAAAACTGAGGCACCACCAGCTTCTCAGTAAACCCATTCTTGTCACACCTCACACAGCTGGGTCACCCAGGGTTATGAAGGAAAAAAGAAGGGAAGCTGAGGTCACTGTGACCAGTGCATGGATTTGGGTGCTACCTCTTAGTTACTGCCAGCTGTGGACAGATAGCATACATTGGCCAACCTTACATGCCTCCTGCCAAGATGAGATGATTGTCTACAGAGCACAATATAAACTCAAAAGAAACTGATGTCTCTTCCTGGCTACTCTCCATTGGCCACACTCAGAAACCCTGATAATGACCTCTCCTCATTAGCAGAGACATCTGATGGTCCCCATTTTCGGAGAAATATAACAAGTAGCTATGCTACTAAGAAACCCACACAATAGCCATATGAAGAAACCAGACAGCAACAAATCACCTTCTGTGCTTTTCAAAATGATTTGGAGGCTATGCTTGCTTAATCCACAAGGTCATGTGGCCATTCAACTCAATTCAAATAAAAGCCCATCTCATAACAAGGGTGCAATACTCAAACACAAGATTCAAGAGCAGACTCAACCAAGCAGAAGAGTCAGTGATCTGGAAGACAAAACACTTAAAATTATCTAGTCACTGTGACAAAAAAAAGAAAAGCAAAAGAATGAAATAATGAAAAAAGAAGCCTATGGGAATTATGAGAGAATCGCAAGAGGTAATATTTTCAAATAACAAAAACTATTGAAGTAGAAGGAAAGAGAAAAATAGGAAAGTACATTTAAATAAATAATGGCTGAAAAAAAAATCTTCATCTGGAGATATGAACCAACATCTAGGTAAAGGAGGCACAGAAATGTCCTGTCAAAATCAACCCAAGAAATTCATCAAGACACACAGTTATAAAAAGCAAAAATCATAATCTGAAAGCAGAAAGACATAAGAAATGCATTAAGTATAGCGTATTGCCAATAAGTATCCCAGTGGATTTCTTTGCAGTAGATTTACAAGTCCAAAGAAAATAGAAAGAACTCAAAGTAAAAAAGAAAAAAATGCCAACCAAAGAATATTACTCAGCAAAGTTATATTTTAGAAATGAGGGAGAGTTAAGAAAAACAAATTTAAGTCACAGCATTCCCAATACACCTGCTTCATAGGTAGTGCTAATTGGAAGTCTTAAAACACTGGTAGTTTATACATTTCTCGATATATGGTCCCATGCCTATTTGCACAAGATCACTATTAACTGGACTCGGGGAGCTATTAATAATAATAAAAATAAGGACATGAGGCTGGGAGGAAAATGCATTCCTAAATTAGGTCACAATACACTATATATATATATATATATATATGTATATATATATACATATATATATATATACATATGTGTGTGTGTGTGTTCAAAGAATTGATAAAAAGTATTTTAAAGAGATATAGTGTACTACTAAGGACAAACCTACTGAAAATAAAGTGATAGCAAAAACATTCCATAAAAATTTAGAAAACAACAGCACAGAAGAACAGATATGGCTGCTCATTCCAGACAAAATAGACTTTTGCATCAAGAGCAGTTTTACTATCCTTTCTCTCATGTTCTCCTCCTTCCTCACTCCCCCCCTTGAAGGGGATACGTTGCTCAGCCTAGATACAGTGGGGAGGCCCTTGGTCCTGCCTCCAGGAGAGTGACAGGCTTCTTTATTGACTCCCCATGGGAGGGCTCACCCTCTTAGTAGATGGGAGTTGGTGTGGGGAGCATAGAAGGGAGAAGCAAGAGGAGAGGAGGGAAAGAGAACTGGGAAAGATATGTAAAATGAAAATTTGTGTTAACAATAAATAAATAAAATATATCTTTTACAAATACGTTTAAAAAACAGTTTTAAAATGGAAAACAAGGCCAAAGATTAAGCAATATTAACAAATGAGTTGATTATTCAAGAAATACAACTATTAAAATATACATGTGCCGTAAATCAGGCTACCTACACACTAAAGGCGCATGTTAAAGAATTAGAAGAAATTGATTCTAATGTAAATTATAAGCAGGAATACATAAAGGAAAAAATAGACATCAAAAGATAAGAGGAACTTAGGACTCCAAATACACATGAACAGAAAAGAACCTCTCCTTGACATACCATAGTCAGGCCATGAAAGATTTGGAGCAAACAATACTAGACATTGTAAGGGAAGAAGCACCAACCCATACACAAAGGAAAAAAAAAATCAGAAAATCAGATATTTACCAATCTATCAATGAATGATCAATCTCTTTAAGAACCATGACAGTAAATAAGATTACCATACCCAGCAAAATTATCTCTTAAATTTGATGGAGAAAACAAGAACCATTCAAGAAACACACAAATTGAGGCACTTCATGACAATGAACCTAGAACTGCAGAAAATGAACACTACACAAAGAGAAAAACACAAGAACATGTGAAGGAATACATTTATGGCAGGAATAGATGAACAAAAGAGAGCCAGGGAAGAATCCACTGTCTCCAACACAGAAATCAAGCAAATCCACAATCATAAAAAAACAGAGAAAAAGCAATATCAGTAATCCAACCAATTGCAATAACCAATAAAACCAAAAGAAATAGCAATTCCTTTCCAAAATGATTTTAAATAATAAATACTAACTTTAAATAACCAGGAAGAAAGAAATTTCAAAAGAAATGCCCTCCACTGACCAACTAAAAAATATAAATTCAGTGAATGGTTAAAGATCTCTTAAGCTAGGGAATTAAGAGAAAGTGAAGGGGAGAGGATGAGAGGAGAGGAGAAAATGAGGAAGCAGGAAGATTAAGTTGGGAGGCAGAGGAGAGCAAGAAAAGAGATACCATAATAGAGGAAGTCATTATAGGTCTAAAGAGAAATCTGGCACTAGAGAAATATCCAGAGACCTACAAGGATGCCCCCAACTAAGAAACTATGCAATAGTGGAGAGGCTACCTTAAATGCCCTTCCCTGATAATGAGATTGATGACTACCTTATATGTTATTTTAGAGCTTCCATCCTGTAACTGATGGAAGCAGAAGCAGACACTCACAGCTAAACTCTGAGCTGAACTCTTGGAATCCTTGCAGAGAGAGAGGAGTGATGAGCAAAGGGGTCAAGACCAGGCTGGAGAAACCCACAGAAACAGCTGACATAAACAAAGGGGAGCTCCTGGATCCCAGACTGATAGCTGGGAAACGAGCATTGGACCCACCCTGACGCCCTGAATGTGGGTGTTAGGAGGACTGGGCAGTCTATTGGGCCTTTGGTAGTGAATCAGTATTTACCCCTAGTGTACAAATAGTGTTTTAGAGCCCATTCCATGTACAGGGATACTCTCTCAACCTAAACACATGGGGGAGGGCCTAGGTCCTGCTCCAAATGATGTGACAGAATTTGAAGATCCCTCATAGAAGGACTCATCCTCCCTGGGGAGCAGGAAGGGGATGAGATAGAGAGTCATGGGGTGAGAGGGCAGGGGAGAAGGGGAAGGAGAGGGAACTGGGTTTGACATGTAAAATAGGATTGTTTGTAATATAAAAAGCAAATATTAAAATAATGTTTGATAAAACAAAACACACACACACACAAAGACTGACCATCTTTTGTCTAAAAAAAAACCATACCTCACTGACAAAAACCTATATAAAATATTAGGGTCAAAGAATAGAAAGCAAGTGGCTAAGGAAATGGAAGCCATACATAACCTTGTGTAGCAATTCTTATATCTGATGCAGTAGATTCAAACCAATGAGAAGAGGGAAAGAGAGTCATTATATACAAATATAATATAGAACACATTAAAAGGAATATAATAAATAAATAAAGGAATATAATAATAATAAAGCAGATATAATCATCATAAGTTCTAATGCATCAAATCTTGGGGACTCTCAACTTCATAAACACTGTAAGGTATGAAAGTCGACAGGTCCCAAAGCTAAAGTAGTGGGAGCCCTACCCCCACATCAGCAAAGAGACTTCAGAGCTAAATTACATCATGTATCAACAGTATTTAGCACATATCCACAGAATATTACACACAGCAGGCAGAGAAAATAGATTCTTCTGAGATACTTATAGAAACTTCTCCAAAATATATCACAGTATAGGCCAAAGGTAAATATAACAAATACAAAAGTATTGAAACGATTCTTTGTACCTTACCAGACCATAGTAAAATAAGTAAATACAGTAAATACAATAAAAACACAGACATCAATAGGGAGAGAAACCACAGAAACAATGCAAGTACTTAAAGACTGAACAACATTCTATTCAACAAGAGTGGGACCCTGAAAAAAATCAGGAAAGAAATTTTAACACATCTGAAATCAAACAAAAGTAAATGCTGGATAATGAGAACTTCTGGGATACAATTGGGTCACAGCTGCAAGCGTTCACATTCAAAACCAGCTATTTCTCAGATAAATAAACTAAGAACACACCGTTTCTAGAAAATTAAGAAGACACTTGAACTTTCTAGAAAAGTAAGAGGTCAAACTAAATGTGCTAGACAAGTAATATAATTTAGTTCAGAAATCAATGACAAGGACTTAAATAATAATTTACCAAACTAGTCCAAGATATGCTTCTCTAAAATATAAAGAAGATTAATAAGCTTCCAGGCAGCCAAAAAAATACATAAATCAATAACATTAGACATAAAAGGAAATTGTTATAAGACTTTAATAAAATATAGAAGATCATTACAGAATACATTAAATTTTTATCTTCCAGGTGGGAGTGATAGCTGGTTAGCAAACAGTTTGTCTTGCTAGCAGAAGAAACTGAATTCAGTTCCCTAGAAGCCATGTATGAAAAGCTAAGCACGGTGCCACATGCTTATAGTCATTGCTGGTGAGGCAGAAAGAGCGCCCTTGTATTTTCTTACCTGGGACAAAGTTCAGAATACTGAAATATTCAGTCTCCAAAATAAGGTAAATAGTAACTGAGACATTACAGCAGAGATTGTCCTCTAATGTCCACAAGTTCATATGCATGTATGCATCACTACCCCAACACACATATACCTGATATGTACACACACACACACACACACACACACACACACACACACACCACTCACCTTGGATTCCAAGACAGTACAGTGGGGAATCTAGAATTAAAGCATATATTCCTAAACACATGACATCCCAAAATTAAATCAGGAAGATAGAATTAAGTTTAAAAGACACAAAAGCAAGGAGGTTGAGGCAGTAATGAAAACTTTTGTCATAATGGAAAGTCCAGGATAGGACAGATACACTTTTTATTTCCAACAAACTTTTATGGGAGAACTAATAACACTATTTCTTACACTGATACACAAAATATAAAAGGAAGGAACACTACAAAACTCATCCAACAAAACTAATACTAACCTGACACCAAAACTGTGTACGTACAAAACAATAGTAGAAACTACAGGAAAATTCCTCTCATGAACATAGATGAGATGCAAAAAGTCTCGACAAAATACTTAAAACCATAATGTCTTAGTTGTAGTGCCCACACTACAATCTGTTCCACTAATCAGCCAAAGGCCTAGAGATTTAAATAATAGACAAGACAGTGGGTCATTTGTGCAAGAGGAATGCCGAATGCTCACAGCACAGTGGAAAACAATCAAGGGTCAAGCGTGCAAGTTCTCAGGCTTAGTTCCTCCCCAGCAGATGTGTGTTAGCAAATCAAGAAGAGTACCAAGCCAGAAGAGGGCATCAGATTTCATTATAGATGGTTATGAGCCATCATGTGATTGCTGAGAATTGAAATCAGGACCTCCAGAAGAACAGCCAGTGCTCTGAGCCATCTCTCCAGGACCTACAGGAAACCCAAAGAGACAGCTGACCTGAACAAGGAGGAGCTAAGGGGCTCCAAGACTAATAGCTAGGAATCCAGCATTTGTAGCATGTAAGTTTCCGCCAGCCCGCCAGTCTGGGCCCACAGCCACGCCAGCCCCAAATAACACTCAGAGACTCTGTATTTGATACAATCCTGTTGGCCAGTTACCATTATTGTTAATGGGCTAGCTCTGTCTTAATTATTAACCCATTTTTACTTATCTAAGTATTTCCACGTGGTCGTCTTATGGGGAGCCGCGCGGCAGGCTTCCTGCTCCTTCCCCGGGCTACCTCTTGACTCCACCCACTACTTCCTCTTCCTCCTCCTAGTCTCCTAGCCCCACCTATCTAGTTTTCTATTGGCCACAGGGCTTTATTAACAGTATGAAAAACATATATACAGAATCACATCTCCCATCATCTCCTCTTTTCTGTCTAAAAAAAAGGGGTTTAACCTTAACATAGCAAAATATACCATACAACAGTTATCAAATAAGAATCACAGTTAACAATATTTAGTCCATTAACATTTTGTAAGACTTAAAGAAAATATCATCTATCCTATCTTTGTCAGTCTAAAGACCTATGTGTAATTTATTTTTAATCCTAACTAAGAAAAACTATAATCATAACTATCTGTCTTCAACTCCTTCAAAGACCACAGAAGGATAATATATAAACTCTAGAAATGACAGAGACAACTCATCGCCTGGTCAGTCACCCGAAGTTCTTCTGTAATGTTCCATCTTCAGCCCATAGGCCATAGTGTGTGTCCAGACTCCTCAACAAGGCAGGAAACTTTTCTCTGTTTCCTGTAGACTGTCTGGCTGTCTGGCAGCCTCTTCCATTAAGCAGGAACCCTGTAGCAATGTCCATCTTGCATCAGCAGTCACCTTTTGTGGGTCCTGCATGTCCAGTTTCTACAACATAAAGTCAAACAGTTCAGAAGAGCAGTACCTTGCCCAAATGGCTAGTCTTGCCATATTAGAAGCAAACTCCATAATGTTTTTCTTCGATGTCCATCTTCCTTTCTGATGCAGGTGGTGTTACCAGGCACAGTTGTGCCTCATTGTCAAGAAAAACCCTAAACCATTTTAAATGCCATATTCTGTAGGTCTTTGAAAGGTTTGAAGAATGCCTATTTATCTCAAATATATCTCTGCATATCTAGAAATCCTAATTAACTTAACTCTAAAGTTTTCATTATCATAGGCTACTCTCAATTATACATTACATTTTCCAATGAGCTATATAAACACAATACCTAAACAAGAGGAGAAATATACATATCACAAAAATTGACCTTAAATTGTATCAATAAAAGAAAATCCATTTCAAAGCAAAGTATTCATATCTATACCATAATTCCCTTTTTACCTTTAAAAAGATTGCTTGTGGTTATAGCCATTTATAACCAAGTCCATTTAAATGAAAACAAACATTTATAAACAATATTTGGGGATATGGGCGTCGTTCTTTCCAAACTACTTCCTGCTGGTAGAGGGCGCTGTCATGGGGGTCCAAAGAAGACGCAGAAATCTTGGCTGTAGTCTGCAAGGCTTTGTCTCAACTGCTTTGAATGTTGGATCACCTGGGGAGTTGTTTCAGGGGGTCTGGCTTGATCAAACCACATAAGTCTGGAAAGAATCCATAGCTTTTCATTTTCTGTGGAAATAAAAATAGAATTCCTTTTCCCCAGTAACTTGTCCTTAGGCTTGAATTTTTGAGTCAAAGCATTTTTAAAATATATAAATTGAATTAATCTAGCAGCATTTCTTTTATTAGTAGTTGTTTTCTCAGCAATCAAATAATTTAAAGACAACAGAAGCACGTATAGTATCCAAAATTTCTCTGTGTTTTCCATCTTTACGTGGCTTTTTTATTATTCTATTTCTTCTACTTCTATTTTTACATATTTTGAGACAGGGTTTCTCTGTGTAACTTTTATCTGTCCTAGAATTCACTGCATAACAGGTTTACTTTGAAATCACAGAGATCTGCTTGCCTCTGTCTGCCGAGTGCTGGGATTAATGGCGTGTGCCATTACATCCATCCATTTAATTCCTTTTTTCTTTTTAAACCATTGTATCCCGTTTCTTTTTCTCTCCCAAGCCAGCGTATTTTTTAAAACACAGTGTAAACCTTCATTGCAGCTCTTGTACACACCAATGAATTGTTAGCAGAGCTCTTTAAGAGCAAGGCGGTTTTGCCGCTTATGCTAATTTTGGAAACCTCTCTTAAAGGAGCTGTGCAAATCTCTGTCTACAGCAAAACAAATCCAATCAAGAAAATGCTGCTACCAAGAAGTCTCTGTTCCCTTGTTTCTAAAAACTATTTTTTAAGCTTTTGTTAAGTTTTAAGCGAAAGTTCTCAATCCCGCTTCTGACACCATTATGTTGCGGTAGGTTCCTCCCGCCAGCCTCCCGGTCCTGCCGCCATTGTCCCGAGGCCCACAGCTGCACCAGAGCGTGTTGTTTTCCGGCCAGCCTGCCTGCCGCTGGTCTGGTGTTGCCGGCCCCCAAATAACACTCAGAGACTCTGTATTTGATACAATCCTGTTGGCCAATTACCATTATTGTTTATGGGCTAGCTCTGCCTTAATTATTAACCCATTTCTACTTATCTAAGTGTTTCCACGTGGTCGTCTTATCGGGGAGCCGCGCGGCAGGCTTCCTGCTTCTCCCGGGCTACATCTCGACCTCCTACTACTTCCTCTTTCCTCCTTCTAGTCTCCTAGCCCCACCTATCTTGCTATCTCATTGGCCACAGTGCTTTATTAACCAGTATAAGAAACATATATACAGAATCACATCTCCCATCAAGCATTGGACAAACTCAGACCCCCATGAACATGGATCTCAGTTAGAAGGTCTGGGCAGTCTAAGGGACCTCTGACAGTGGAACCAGGATGTATCCCTGGTGCACAAAACAACTTTGGGATCACATTCCCCATGGAGCAATACTCCCTTAACGTAGAGACAGGAGAGAAGGCCTAGTCCCTACTCCAAATGACTTGACAGATTTAGATGACCGCTCCTGTAAGGCATCGCCCTACATGTGGAGGGGTGGAGGAATGGGATGGGAGGGTGATGGGGGAGGGCATGAAAGGGTGGGAGAAAGGAAGGGAGGGAAAGGGAACTGGGATCAATATGTAAAATAAGAATAATTAGTTAATTAATTAATTAAAAAAAGAAGAGTACCAAGAAGTACTCCAGTACAAGATGTTCCAGCTAAAACTGCAGAAAGTTCCAGCGAACAGCTCAAGGTGCTCAAGGTGCCTTGGGGGTCTCTGCAAGGCCCTACACTTGGTAAGGGTTATTGCTGGCATGATAAAACACCACGACCAAAAACAACTTGGAAAAATAAGAGTTTACTTCACTCACAGTTCCATATCAAAACCAGTGACGGCAGGAACACAAGCTGGGCAGGAACCTGGAGACAGGAGCTGATGGGGAGGCTGAAGAAAAGCTGCTTACTGTTTGTTTCCCATGGCTTGCTCAACTTGATTTCTTGTGTAAAACTGACAGAAATCTAGCCAGCACACTTACTCAAGAACACATTAAGATCACATTTACAATTAAGTTTCTTAATAGGGATTAAAGGATAGTTTAAAATATGCAAATGAGTAAAAGAAAATGTCATATACACTTAAAGACATAAATGACATGACTATATTAATAAATGCAGCAAAGTATTTTGATGAAATTCAACATGATTTCATAATAAAAGTCTTGATGAAGGTAGAAACAGAAGAAACCTATCTCAACAAAAGAAAGGCTATGTAGGGCCAGGAGATAGGTCATTGCTTTAAAACATTCCTGCATAAACCTGATGAACTATGCTCTAGACCCAGAATCCACATACACTGCTAAAAGAACAAAAAATGGATATAGTGGCAAAAATTTGGAATCCCAACCACCACACACACACACACACACACACACACACCACAAATAAATGTAATAAATTGGGCAAAGTTTAATTAAAGGCCATATAAGGCAAACATATAGCTTATAATTTGTTAAATGAGGAAATAATAAAACATTTCCTCTACATCTTGAAGGAGACAATGGTGCCAATTCACTCCACTCTTGTATTACATACATAGTGCTTCAAATCTTAGCTTAATTAAAAAAAAAGACATGAGCTGTAAATATAAGAGATATATAGGAAAGGGATTAGTTAAATTATACATATATTCAGGGGGCATGATTCTATATTTCAAGAGCCTACTGAATCCAGAAAATTCTTAGACCTGATAAACATTTCCATCAATGTAGCAGGATACAAAATCAACAAAAAAAATCAGTAATATATATACACATAGATATATTTCAATAGTGAGTAAATTTGCCATGGAAGAAATCAAAGACTATAATGTATTCACAATATTCACAATAGCTTCAAATTTTTAAACAAAATTCCTAGGAATAAATATAACCAAGAAAATGAAGGGCCCCTAGCACATAAACTTTAAGATGCTAAAAAATTAAAATAAAAAAAACAGATACTAGAAAAAAATCAACGGAATTGGTATTGTAAAAATGAGTACATTATCACAAGTAATCTACAGATTCAACACAATTATCACCATAACTCCATTTCATTCTTCACAGAACTGAGTAGGTTCCTAAATTTCTTACAGAATACAAAAGTCTCCAAATAGCCAATGCAAACATAATTACTTCTGGTAATGTCACAGTATCTGGCTTCCCATTATACCATAGAACTAGAGTAAGAAAGACAGCATAGAACCTAAACAAAATTAGATATTTAAACCAATGGAACAGAATAGAAGATCCAGAAATAAATCACATGGCTACAGTCAGCTAATTTTATTTCACATTTGTTACAAAATCATACACTGGGGAAAAAAGACAGCCCTCATATCTCTGCATCGCTCACCCTCCACAAACATCTATTCAAAGTGGAACAAAGAACTTAATCTAAAGCAAAAGCATTCTGAAAAGGATTCCATTGGCACAGAAAGTAAACCCAAGAACTGACAAACAGAACTATCTGGAATGAGAGAGGCTTCTGCAGGGCAAAGGAAATAATCAGCAGAGTGAAAAGGCATCCCACACAAAGGGAGAAAGTTATTGCCAGCTATGATTCAGACATGAAGTTAATATCTGGAATGTACACAGAACTATAAGATAAAACATCCAAAAATATTTCAGTCAATAAAAGGGCTAATGAACTAAAGAGACAGTTCTCAAAAGAAGAAGCAGAAATGGCCAATAAATATCTTTTTAAGTACTCTGTGTTCTCAGCTGTCAGGTAAATGCAAATTAAAAGTACTTTGAAATTCCAGCTCACCCCCATCAGAATGTTGATCATCAAAAAAAGAAATGACAATAAATACTGAGGCAGATGTGGGGAATGAAGTTTTATTTGTGGCTGGAAGGAACATAAACTAGTGCCAGCACGATGGAAATTAGTGCAGATATCCTAAAAAGGCTAATGAGAGGTCTGCGATGGGATTCAACAACACCATGCTTGTTCATATGCCCCAAACACTCTATAACCTACCTCAGAGATAACCACTGTGCTGAATATTCATCATACCCAGGAAACTGAATCAGCCCAGATGTCGACCAACAGCTAGAGTTAGAAAATGTGGTACATACATATGACATTTTGTCCAATGATAAAGACAAATGAAATCACAATGTTTACAGACAAATTAATAGAACTTGAATTATTAAGTATAGCACAGAGATAAATGCTGCACGTTTTCTCTCTTATGTAGATGCCAAACATTTTAACTTTAATTTTAATATCTGTGTGCTCTGGTACTGACACTTGAAAGGGAACTGTGAAAGGGCAGAAGTAGTCTTAAAAAAGAGAAGACAGAGGTAAAAAGTGAACAATTGAGTATGTGTGACTGTTACAAGCGAGGACATTGGGAAGGAAGCAGCGATGGGTGAAGAGATAATAGGGAAGAGAATCAACACAGACCATTTCTTTACATGTAATGATGAAAGTCATCAATTTGTATGCTAATTACAAAAATAACTTGAGGAGACTCAAAGTGTGGTTAAGAGAAAGAAATAAATTCAAGGGCTCTTACTTAGACCTAATATACAATATGATGAATATAGTTAGTTTGTACCTCATGTGGGGAAAGGGGAACTCTTGAACATTTTTTGGTTTAACACAAAACTTGACGTAGCCATTGTGGAAAATAAGCATGTACAATATATAGAGTTTTGGGTTCTTAGCCAGAGTACATCCTCCAATTTCTTCTTTAGATGTGGCAAAAGATGATGAAAGCAGAAGAAGCTCCCAGAGAGTGAAGTCCAAAGTCTCGGGAGTCACAGAGGGCACAAGGGGGAGAGCTACTGGGACAAGCACCTCAGCTTCTTGTCAGAAGTCCTCACAGGCATAACCTGTGGAAGCACAGATCTGCTAATATCAGTTCCTCTACAGCCTCCTGTCCCCTCTTCCCAAGAATCGTAGAGTGGAATCACTATTCAAATACTATTATGTAGAGGAATATGAGGAAACAAGAGTGGTTTGGCAACTTTTAGCTCAAGAGGAATCAGGCAGATACTTGCATGTTCTGTCATACAGTCATGGCCTTTAAGCCTGACTGGATGATGCTGTTGGATGTTTCTTTTGGAAATCAGAAGGTATATTGGGGATGCAGAAAGCAAGTGAATTTTTGTGTTCAAGCAAGGTATTGATGTTGAATTTATCGTTATACCAAACAAATAGGATTCCTTTTGGCATAATTACTATAGTATTTGCCATTCTAGAATCACTCTTAGTCATGTGGTCTGATTTAAAAACAAAATGTAAATTAAAAAACACATGTAACACCTGAGAAGCATTAAGGGGCACTGAACATATAGCACATCTTTTGTTACCCCTTGACTTAAGCCCCTCAAATAGGAGCTCCATATCAGGTTAGTAACCCTCATGAAAGCATCATGGAGGTGAGCCATAAGCATGGCCTATGGTTGGCATATAATGTGAACGAGCAATAGAGCCTTGATGTTTCAGAAAACACTATGACTGTGTCCATGAGGTTGAAGATGGCTATGTATAGTACATATAGTACAACCAACATCTTCTAATGCAGGTGTAATCAGGAATAACAAGTACCTCCTCCTACTGATGATATGACCCCAGAGACAGATCCAGTAGACATATTTTGATTGATTTACTTCAATAAAAAGCCTGAATCATAGAGTAATGCAAAAATTATTCTGTGTTTGGTTGTAGTTTAAGATATATGTGATGAATGCTGAATTTTATACTTGGGAACAGCTGCAAGAAAAGGAATTCCACATGGTACTAGATGAGCCCAGAAAGAGGGCAATTATTCACTTGAAATGAATTAAAATCACTTCATAACAAAAGTGTGAAAGATAATCTGTGCTCCAATCTGGTGAAATCTTAGAGTTCGTTCATCATAAAGTGTAAAGCTTCAATGTGACAAGAGAAACAAAATGAGCTTTTGACAACATGGTAATGCATTTAATGAACATATTGTGTAAAGAACTTGTATCTATGACCTGACATGACTTACCTACAACACCTGTCTTACAAAATTAATGGTTCACACACAAATCCATTATGTGTGTATCACCACATATTCCTAAAGCACAACCAAAAACTCAATCCTCATAACTCATTCCAGTGCAGAAGTTTGAAGTTATAATAAACAAGATCCATACATATGTAAGTCAAAAATTAAAAACCTGTAATGAATATCTGTCACAGAGAAGTTAACTACTATGGGTAAAAATATCAGAACATATGATGACAAAATAATTACGTAAGTGTCGTTCCTACTGAAGAGAAAATGCATATTACTGAAGTTTCTGTATACTGTTATGGAGTTCAATCAAACATCCCTTCATCCCTGTTAGTTTTGAAGGGAAAGGGGCCAATATGAGTCAGAGGCTGAGTTATGTTGTTGCAGGCAGAATATGGCTGAAGCTGTTGCTATGGATCAAATCCTTTTGTTCCAGTCACTGTGCTGTTGCAACCAGAAAAAGTTTGCAATGATTGGATGATGAGTATGCATGGAAGACAGTAAATAAGAATCCACAACTAACCTAAGTACTATGCCTTGAGAGCTGCTCTTGGTGGCTAGAAGACATGCCTTTGAATATGCAAATTAACTGGAGTATTGCTCATGTAACACACCCGAAGAGCACGTAGGTGTTGTAGCTTGTCTTCTGATCCAAATGCTTACCTACAGGGAAGAAACAGACAATAAAGAACACAGATGCTGCCAAGAAGGCAAAACACAAGAGGACAGCTTTGTATAAATGATGAATAAATTTAATTACAGTTTTCCTTACTAAGAACACTAAGCTCAACCTATAATATGCCAGGAGGTTCCCAAATACCATACCCAATTATACATTTTCAGTATTTTGTGTAGACAGAAAATGAGTTTAAACAGTTATGATGTGAAATAAATGTCATTGTATTTTTTAAAGCAGGAGTTAGAAGCAAATATAACTCTATAAATAAGTTAGAGAGAATCACAGAATTGAGGAAGCAAAACAAATGGTAAAGACCATCAAGAATAACCAAAAGTGTGCATTGCATTTACAAGGCTTTTCCATATTTGCTCAATTGTGGCTGCTTGACAATTTGTTGCATAATGGCCAGAGCATGGGATGGAGGGCAAAGAGTGGATGCAGATCCATCAGTGTCTCATCAATCCCTCAGGAAATCACAACACTTCCTGTGCTTAAGATACGGATGAGAGAGTGGTAAAAACACCTTGGGAACAGGATTCAACGGTGCTCTGAAAATACTTGAAAACATAGGAAAGTTAAATTTCAAATCTTCTCATCTAGTCCCTAGAAACATAGACACTAAGAACAGCTTCACAAAAAGGCGGGTGTGTGTTTTCTGCCATTCATACTAGAGTTGTTTCCCCATGTTGTGAGGCTTTCTATTTGTAAATGACCTCCTTGGTAATATTTTTTATATGCTGTGCAGATCAATACACTGAATATTTTCATGCTGCCTCTGTGTCATCTGTGAGCACAGGACAGATATTAGGCTGAAAACACATGAGGCTTGTGCTCTGCACATTTCCAGCTGAGGCTAAACAAAGTGATGTGCTGACTGGGTATTCCATCTCCCATGCTGTACGCATGTATCTTATTCCCACTTTAAGCTCCCTGTGCTGTGCTGGTTTCTTTCTTCTTCTTCTTCTTCTTCTTCTTCTTCTTCTTCTTCTTCTTCTTCTTCTTCTTCTTCTTCTTCTTTTTTAATCTTTGTGCCTTTTTGTTGGTGACTTTATAAACCACAGTATTCAAATGCTGCTTATTTCTTCTAAGTGTAAGACTATCTCATACTGTACAATGGAAAACAAGATCATGTCATTGAAGCAAGATTACAGGACTCTTGTAGAAATAAAACAATAAAATGCTATAAATAAAATACCTTTAAACATAAACAAATAACACAATGTCTCCATTGGCTGATGAAAGCACATCCAGAGTTTGGAGGTTTCGAACCATGTTTTACTCCTAGGTGTAATGATACAGTGTTCACCAGTTCAGTCTCATGTGTTACTTTGTAGGCCATAGCCACCAAAAATAAAGAGGAATGTCTGTGTTTAGAGATTTGATAACCTCTGAACCACTAAACTGAAGAAGTCATATGATGGGAGATGTTATTCTGTATATATGTTTCTCATACTGGTTAATAAAGCTCTGTGGCCAACAAGATAGCAAGATAGGCGGGGCTAGGAGACAAGGAGGAAAGAGGAAGTGGGAAGGAGGAGTCGACATGTAGCCCAGGGAGGAAGGAGGACGCCATGTTGGTTTACACAATGTGCCATGCGCCTGCTGTCTTCAACATAATAGGTAAAGTTTATTAAAAAAAAAAAAAAAAAAAAAAAAAAAACTCCAGCGTTTCTCCATTGACATTTCTGTAATCTTGTTTTTGAAACTTGTTAGATTCTTTAATGATTTCTCAAACACTCAAAGTCAAAGCCATGTTAAGCCACTTCTTAGTCGATTCATGGCTGTGTTGGGGAAGCAGTGAACTATGAATGAGCCTGAACCGAGTAAACACGCAGTCCATCAAGTGACAGAGCTGGACAGGGACCACTCCCATGAATGGATGATGAAAAGAGGAAAGGACGGGAGAGGAAGGGAAATGGCCAGGAGGGCATGGGATAGGGATGAGAGGGACAGAAAAAGATAATTTTCAGATCAATATCACATTATCTCATACAAAAAAATAAATATGGGGCTGTAAGTATAGAGGATTCTAAAAACAAAGCAATAGACAGAACAGTGCAGAAACCAAGTCAGAATTTTAAGAAAACAGAAATCTCCTCTATTTCCCCTTCCCAGAGAGATCTAGGACTCCTCCATAAACTTTCCTTGTTACCTAGTTTCTTTGAGTCAATAGATTGTAGCATAGTTACCCTTTATTTTACAGCTAATATCCACTGATGAGTAAGTCCATACCATGCTTGTCTTTCTGGGTCTGGGTTACCTCACTTAGGAAGACTTTTTCTATTATTTCTAGTTCTATCATTTGTCTGATGGAGGGGGAAAATGTCAATTTAATGATGCCTAACAATATTCTGCTATATTCATAGATGGGGACCTAGCCCAATTGTCATCAGAAAGGCTCCACCTAGCAATGGAACAGACACAGACCCACAGAAGAGGAAGAGAATTATAGGAGCTAGAAGTGTCAAGAACATCACAAGAAAACTCACAGACTCAACTACCCTGGGCTAATAGGGTTTCTCTGAGACTGAACCAAAAATAACTATGGAGCCGACCTAGGCACTCTATGTATGCATTACAGTTTTGTAGCTTGGTCCTCTTGTGGGACTCCTAGCAGTGGAAGCAATGACTATCTCTGCCTCTTTTTGACTGCC
Organism: Cricetiscus sungorus; assembly: GCA_030556225.1. Taxonomy (NCBI): domain Eukaryota; kingdom Metazoa; phylum Chordata; class Mammalia; order Rodentia; family Cricetidae; genus Cricetiscus; species Cricetiscus sungorus. Next base: position 31,450,343 of record JANBXA010000741.1, on the reverse strand, counting down.
TTTTGGAATCCTGCCCCTCTGATTGAGTCACCTTGCCCAGCCTTAAAACATGGGGAGGTACTTAGTCTTAGGATAACTTGATATACCATGTTTTGTTGCTATCCATGGGAGACCTGCCCTTTCCTGAGCGGAAATATAGGACGAGTGGATTGTGGAGGGGAGGGGGAAAGAGATGGGTGAGGGTGGAAGGAAAGGACAGGGGGTGGAGAGGAGGAAAGGTAAACTTCTGGTGGGAAATTAAATAAATAAAAAAGAATACAAACAAAGCTATAATTTAAGGAAATTGAAAGGACATCTAACAAAACAAAATAAGGAGGGGGCAAAATAGAATAGAAAAGAAAATAGTAAATAACAACCAGAGAAATAACATCATACGAGGAGTAAACCAAGAGGAAAGAATAAATAGAATAATTCAAATAAAGCAAGTCAAATCATTGCTTCTGTGTTTTTCTACTCCATTAAGATCTGAGTACCTAGAGAGTAAGTAACATGATTTGATCATCTGAGTTCATACTGTCTACAATGCAGGTGCCCCGTTGAGATTAATTGAATTGAAGCAAGTTATTAAGTTACACATGTCACTATTTCTCTTAAAAAGTGACACTGTCAAGGGAAGCTGCAGGACAGATGTAATTAGAGCATTGCCTGGCCTATCTTCCACGTACAGTGTCTTGCCAGCCTATTAAAGAAGCATGAAAATAAAAGCACATACTTTAATGAAAATGAAAATATAAATGCCTCACTCTTTTTTCCCTAAAAAGAATGCTTGCCAATCTATCTTTAAATGAGAAAACATGTATCTCCTGTCAGTTTAAAATTACAGTAATGGTAAAAAAAATATTGATAAGCTTAATGTTACACTAGCTAAAACCAATGCTTTGCAAACATAATCATTTGATTTTACAGTGAAGCTATGAGTGGTCAGAAATGTCCATGCTATTCTAGTGACTATCAGTAAAGTCCAAAAGCATTTGCCTATCATTTCCTTTACTCCACCTAAACTTAGATTGTTGTTAACAAATTATAATGCTATCACTTAAATAAATTAATCTTATAAGCAATATTGAGACAGCAATTAATATTGTTGCCTCTCAATATATAAGGTAATGCAATCGAGGATTCCCTGCAGATAGCAACACCCAAGGAATACTTTAATTTCAATTTCTTTTGGATGTAAATGTTATATAAGTCTTTGTTAAATTTTCTTAGCAATAATGGCAAGAAGGTCTTACATAATTAGTATAAAATAACCTAGAGGCAGGAGGAAGGGCCTAGTCCCTACTCCAAATAACTTGACAGATTTTGTTGACCCCTCCTGGAAGGCATCACCCTCCCTGTGGAGTGAGGGGGTAAGATGGGAGGGGGATCAGGGGGCATGGGAGGGAGAGAAAACTGAGATCAATATGTAAAATAAGAATATATATATATATATATACATATATATATTTCCTATATACCAAGTAAGAGAATAGAAAATTCTATAAACCACAATTACTAGCCTAAAAGATTATAATTCTCTGAGAAAAAGAAACAGTTAAATATAATGGCACAATATGATCTCCTCCGCCTTAAGTCAGAAGCCAGCAAAACCTGAGATAATGGAGAGGGATGGACAAGGCCCCTCTTGTAAGTTTCCCCCTCCATTCATAATTGGCAAGGATGTTATCTAAGGAGTATTTGGGCAACTATGCACTGCTCATACTTATGTTGACAACACTGTTGATGCTACCTGAGGCTATTGCAACTGTTTAGCACTATCAATTTCCAAAAGTAGGTCTACTAGAAACTCTACAGTGTTTATAACTCTGACAAAAGATAAGGGCACACCTTAGGCACAGTCTCTATTAATTATGTGGGCCTAAATCAATGCTTCTCAGGTTCGGGTGTGAATTGGAAATACCTGGGTGCTAACCAGAACACAAATTGCTGGGCTCCACATCTCCAGACTTTCTGATTGAGTGGATTCAGAGTGAAGCCTGTGGATTTGCATTTCTACTGTGTTCCCGCTGAGGCTAATGCTTCTTGCAGGCAAACCACACATTGAGATCAGATGCACCCAAGCAACCCAATTATAGGACACTGTTAACAAATTTACCAATAGAGTCTCCAGAGCTTGTAACTGGCCAAACAGGGAGCTTTTAATTAACAGCATTGGTAAGTTAATATGAAATTAATGAATAAATGTTTAAAAGTAAGAAAATGTTGTAATTAAGGTATAGCCAAGGTTCCCCCAAAAGACATAAAAAAAAATGGTCAAATCAGAGTGGGAAAGGATACCATAAAGCATTGTTAATGGAAGGAAATTCCTGGTTCTAACTTCAATGAAAGATTTATTATACAGGAGACAAGAAAGCATTGTATGAATGAATGGGAAGCAGTATGTGCAATGAGCTAAGAGGAACCTGGACTCACTGTTTTGTTTGTTTATTCTATTAATAGCTACATCCTTTGTTGAGCCTCTTAGCTCTCAGTAAATTGAGTCTAGTAATAGCACCTTTACCAAACCAACCTGCAGTTAAATTATTTCAGATAGCACATACTAATGTGCAGAGCACAGTGCCAGGTTCAGGTGGGTAATTAACATACATTGACAAATATGACTGATGATTGTTGGCATTATTGTCTTCATAAAATCATCTCATAGGTGACCCACACCAACTGCTTCATGAAAAGCCTATAAGTAAAGGGAAGAGGAGGTTTAAAGAAGTGAAAGGGAAATACAGAGAGGAGAGAGAGAGAGAGAGAGAGAGAGAGAGAGAGAGAGAGAGGTCTCCCATCATGTATATGGAGATAAATGGCTTCCAAACTATCCAAGAACTGTGAAATTCTGTTTAAGGATTAAAAGTGGGAATGCTACAAGAACAGATGTGTATTTTCAAAGAATTATTTCAATACGTGATAGATGGATCCCTGGGAGCTAGAGCAGAAATAAGAAAATCAATTAGATAGCCACTGAATAAATCAAGCCTAAAGCACAATAATGACAAACCTGGAAAATGAACAGTGGCCTCGAGGGACACTTACATGCATGGCCTAAAGATGCAGTAGTATGAAGCAATTTGGAAGTGTCCCTTTGGTCTGAAGAGGAGAAAGGCTTTTCAGATATTTTTATTTACATTTTTTTTTCATTTTACATACCAACCACAATTCTCCCTCCCTCTCCTTCTCCCAGCCCCCACCTGCTCCCCATCCCACCCCCCACTCCACTCCTCAGAGGAGGTAAGGCCTCCCGTGGGGAAGCAACAAAGTCTGGCATACCAAAAAACCCCACCTCCCTGCATCAAGACTGAGCAAGGTTTCACAACCTAGGGAAAGGGCTCAAAATCCCAATTCACTCACCCAGGATAATCCTGGCCCCACTGCCAGGGGCCCCACAAACAGAATGTGGGTGACAGGTGTGTGGCTTTCAGAATGTTTTATCAAATGTATCCTTAGCTTTATTTGTTCAGACTTAGTAGCTTATATAGATTATACAAAGCAACACCTAAAAAGATAAAGGTTAAAAAAAAAATGAATCAAACGAATGTTATTATGAGTTCATGAACTACATGAAAAATATAATTGTCTTAGAAATACATCTTTGACATAAAACATCTCAAGTCAAGCAAAAATAATTTCATGAATCAAGAATTATCATTAATAAAAGCTAAGAAAATACACTTTAAATTAAAAAAAAAAGCACAGGGAAAAAACCAATGTCAGTGTGAACTTGCTTGCCCACCTCTTCAAGCCTTAGCCTCTAATTAGTCCCTAGGCACACCATGTCAGCAGAGGTCTTTGGCTTATGAATTTTTGTATTTAATCAGCCTAGCTATTGCTGCCCTCATGTACAGATAAACACTCCTTAAAGTCCACAAAACATGCTAGTAGAAAGCATCTTAGTCATTTTTGAGAACCTGAGTGGTTCTGTTGATCTGATAAAAAGTTAAGAAAGATTCTTTCTTCAGAGGACTAAAATACAAAATTTACACTAAGATGCAACATTTCTGAGGATCCATAGTCCTTAAGACAAATGCCCAAGTTTGGGATTACTGCTCAAGAAATAAGAGTATGTGCTCATTATAGGATACACATATGGCCACAAGGTAAAAGAGTATATAAAAAAGAAAGGAAAGGGAAGGAGAAAGGAAAGGGGAGGAGTAGGGAAAGAGCAAAAGGGGAAACCTAAAGGAGGAAAGAATAGAAGGAGTAGAAAAGAAAAGAAAATCATTTATTAAATAGATAACCTGAAACCCTGTAGAGCAAAGTTATGTGAAATCCTAAGTGTAAGGAAATGACTTAAAAAATAAACTTTTCAAATGCATTTTCATAATCCCAAAATTGATTATAGACCTCTCAATCAAGATACCATAGAAATATTCAGTAATAATACCAAAGGCAAAGATAAATAACGTGAACTGTAAATAATAGAATTAACCCATGAATGTTTAATTCTACAATTTTCACAAGTGACACTACAAATAAGAAGTCTATAATCGCAACCTTCCATACAGGTTAAATTATAAAGCTTTTCAACAATTAAGGGCTCATTTCATGTTTTATCCAGTGTAGGATGAGAATTAGAAAAAAAGTAAAGTTACCATCAGAGCTACCTCCTTAGCTCTGATAAAATCACATTGTCTTAATACAACTAGGATCATTTCTAGCCAAAAAACCATGTAGTTTTTCTGGGAAGAAACAAACAATGTTCTTCAGATACGTAATTGGTTCTTAATTGGTTTGTGGTCTTCATCCATCTATTCCCATGTTCCCAGACAATTTGTGATGTCCCAGAAGTGACGCCTCCAAAATACACATGTCCCTCTCAATTTTTCCCAACACTGCCTCCACGTAATGTTTCCTAGGCTCCCACACTTTCTTCTCATTAATCACAACTCTTTTTTAATGGTTTCTTGTGTTGGGGAACGAGTAGACAGCATGTGAAGGCGCAGATCCTGTTTCCTCCTAATGTATCACCTCTAGAACATACAAGTGTGTAAATGTCTATCAGATCCTACAGAATGCTTAGGAATAAGCTAAAGAATACTTGAGGAGAAAAGTATTACGTTCTCCAATAAATATCATGGTTGTAGTCTAAAAGGCAAGCATTTACATATGACTAGAGAAAATTTACAGCAAAGATTCATCCAACCAAAATTCCACTTACACTATGCCTTTCCAAACACATACACCAAACTAGACTAGGACAGAAAAATACACTTATCAAAGAAATGAAGTCTAGTAGAAGGATTCTCAGTATTTTCATCATATTCCTGGAGCCTTTATTGCCTAAGGAAATTACATTGAGTCATGGCCAAATTGTCAAAGAAAACTTTTTTAACATCAATTTTAAATTAAAAGAAAATGTAATTGGGGCTAATAGATTATTTATTTGCATGAATAAATAGAGTACTCAATAAATGGACATAAATTGCCTAATACTTAGTAGAGAAGAATATTGTAACATAAATGAAAATGAAGAAAAATGATTCAAAATATGGGGATATTCCCAAGCAACAAATAGCTAATAAGTAAACACACCACATACACACACACACACACACACACACCCACACCATGTAACTATAAAAGGCTTTAGTAAATAAGCATAACTTATATTAAGTATTACAAAATTTACCATATATTTTATACACCTGGATCCTCTTTCAAACATGAAAATAGCAAATTCCAGCTGTTGTCTTTAATTTCATAATACTATAAAATTTATAATTCTCATAATTTATTAAAGGGACTTTAATACAGACTTGAAGATTTAATCAACTTCAAGTAAAATCTGTTTTGGCTCAGTTCTTGAAATACAATATAAGGTATTCATGAAATGAACAGAGTAACAATATAACTTTTAATGTACCTTAATTGACTAATTTCCAATAAATCATTGAAAGTATTCCATTAATTTAGGTTTTATATACTGATGACTTAACACTAACTCATTCCACATTAGCACAGTTACACATCCCTATGTTAAAAACTTAATAGCATGACTCTCTGAATACTTTCATTTTAAAATTACAGTGATTGCAAAGCATACATTAGCATACATCTCTGATTCAGCATTTGTGTCCAGAAATGCTCACCAAAAGGAGGTGGGCTGAATTTCAGCATTTCACATAAAAGCCAAGTTCAACTCCAGTCCTTTATAAAACATGTAAGTGAAACAGACATGCAGTCTCTGGTGTAGTTAGATTCTCATTTGTAGTTAGTTATACCTTTGAACCCAATATTGCCAGAGTAGTTAAAGAGAAAAATGCTGAATGGCTTGCGAAGTGAATAACCAGAAAAATGTTAAAGGAGTCAAAGGCGAATTGAATGCTAAGGCAAAATGAGAAGTTGAAAAGGATCTGTCAGTTTCTTCACAGAAATATCTAACTTAAAAGGAAGTTGTTGATTAGGAGGAGTAGTTTAGAAGATAAAAGTAGCTTAAATTATTTCTGAGCAAGAAATTCTACAATGGTAGTATGCTAATGAAAATCAATAAACCCAAATCACCAGACTCACACTGCCTTAAAGTACTAGACAACATTCTAAAGGGATGGGAAAGACCAGTCCTAGAAGGGTGCACTTAGCATTAATGTCATGAGAGAAATTGTTCTGTATACCAATCCCCATTTGTCCAGGTGCAAGAATACTGTAGTATTGGGATCTCTAAGTTTGATTTATGGTATCAGCTGTGAAAAAGAGTCCTAGCTTATTGCCACTAAAGTTTCAAAGATTTCTTTTTATATAAGTCATTGAAACTTTTATAAAAGTTTTATAAAACTTTTGGATTCCACTGTACAACCATGTGAACTATCTTTTCTGAGACCTGTCCGACATATTGGACTCCCTAAAAATATTTAACTACTGTTTGTTAAAAGAAATTTGAAGGTAATAAGATACCATGAACAACTACATACAACCTACTATGTCAAATGAAATGAATCAATTCCTTAATATAAACTACAACTCACACTATTTGAAGCAGATAATTTGTATAGCTAGTAACAATTAAATTGAACATATAATTAAATTTCCTCTTGAGAGTCTCTTTGGTCAGATGATTCCACTAAAGAATATAAATTAACATTTAATGAAGACTCAATGCCAAATTTAAACAATCTCCTTTACAGAATAAAAGAAGAACATTTGCTCATTCGTTGCCTGAAACAAATATTAGGCTAATAGGAAAATCAGAAGAATACTGTACAATTAAGAAAACCATACAGTATCAGTACTCTTTAACATAAACAGTAAGATCTTATCAAGTTAGCAAATAGAATCTAGAAATATGTAAAAAGAAAATCATAAGTCCCTCTGATCAAGAATGAAACCACCTACATCAAGAGACTGAAGAAAACGTCATGATTGTATCAATTTTTGTATTAAAAGCACAAAAAAATTAAAATAGCCTTCATCACAAAAGATAAGAGAGGAGTAACAATAGGGCTCTGGGTTTGATCATGAGTATCTATAGTGATCCTACAGAAATTTCTTCCTCGATCAAGACTCAAATATTTTTCATAAAAGTTTTAAATTTTAAATTAAGTTTTAGGATTGTACATTTTCAGATAATGTTTTGCAGCAGGGGTGGGAATTGGGTCAGAACTCTTCTCCGTCCCTTTTGGATGTCTAATTTCTTTCAGCACATTTGTTGGGAAAGCTGCATTTTCTCTGTTGGATTGTTTTTGTATCTTTGTAGAAAGATCATTGAGAGTATTAATATGCAGTTTGTTTATGATTTCTCTATCATTTATTATTGAATCAGAATATATACAGTTACAAGATATATGACTCTCTCGCTCTGTGTGTGTGTGTGTGTGTGTGTGTGTGCCCATGTGTGTTTATAAAACTACTGTAATTCTTTAGGCAAGGCTGAGGTCTTCTGAGCTTTCCCCCATCCAGGTTACCATGTCTATTGATATTGTACTTGGTGTGCATCAGCTCTGTATCCAAAGAGCTACAAGCAACTAATGAATGTTGAATATGGAAGAAACAAACTTCCCCCAAAGAAAAGCAAACCAATTAGTTATCCAATATCAAATGCTCAGCCCTGAAAACATACATACAAGCAATAATATACAAACAGAGGACTTCAATTATATATTTAGATACACACATGTGTATATGTAACAACAACAATAGAAGAGGACATCAACTTGAACAACAGCAATGAGGGGTAAATAGAAGGGGTTGGGAGGAGGAACGGAAGGGAACAATGGTGAAATAGTCTTACAATATCAAAAAATCAAAAGAAAGAAAAAAATACTACTCAGCAATATAAAGGTATAATGTTTATTAGTACAGCTCAGATGGATCTTAGGGGCAATGTGTGGTAATAAAGAGCTAGCACCTAAAGTTTATGTATTGCATGATTCTATTTATTTTCAATTCACAAATAATGACATTATGGAAATGAAGGCATACTGCTTGTCATAGGAAGAAGGAACTATACAAATAAAATGTGAAAGATCCTCAAGTTGACCAAAATGTTCTCTATTTTGCCTAGATCAACAACAGCATTCTGCCTTGGATGTTCTACCATGGTTTTACTACTTGTTGCCACTGAAAGAAACTGATTGAGGAATGCACAGCATCTCTTGACATTATTTATCTTACAATTTCATGTGACACTACTATCATTTCAAAAGTAAAAGTACAAGTAAAATACTCATTGAAGAAGTCCAAGATTATTCAATAGTGTGTACCATTTGATTAAATAATTTAGATAATAGCATTCTCCTTATACCTGGAATGAAACTGGGTTAAATCTTCACCAAACTTCTTAGTGGAGAGGTATTATAAGGTGTTATAAAAAAGAGAAGAAATGTTTTAAGTGTCAAATTATGTTGCATAGAATGTTAGCAATTGCTTCAGCAAAACTCAATTTAAAAAACTCAAACACATTCAGCATATATTGTAGATTTAATATCAATATAATAAAATGCTTTGTGAAAATTGGAAAGGGAAATAGGAAAGACCCACAGTAAAGCAAAATAATAAAATGGGGAAGGAGTCAGAAAATAAGAAATGAAGTTAGTAAACAAACATGGAAAAATCAAAATAATACAAAAAAAGATTTTAAATCTCTCAAGATTATAATTTTTATTGAAAACAGATATTTTAGGTCACATAATATATCGTGATTACAATTTCCCATCCCTCTATATCTCAAGATTTCTCCACACCTCCCATCCCTTTTTATTTCTCTGTAGAAAACAATCTTCTAAGGGTTAATAATAAAATGTAGTAAAATAAAACAAAAAAAACACCTCATTATAAGACAAACAGAAAAAAAGAATTGAAAAGAAAAAGCACAAGAAATAAATATAGATGCAGGGACTGACTCGGGAATCCTATAAAAATGCTAAACTGGAAGCCCTAATATATATGCAAAGGACCTATAGGGTAAAGGAGGGGATACATGATAGATAAATAGATAGATAGATAGATAGATAGATAGATAGATAGATAGACAGATAGATAGATAGATGATAGATAGATAGTAGATAGTAGATAGATAGCATATATAAATCAACATAATAAAATATTTTTTTTTAATCTTTGACAAGACATTCTGAGAAAAGGAATATCTAAATATGCCATTGAGTTTGTGTTCATGTTGGTTATCTATTACTGGGTATGCAGTCTACCCTTAAGAGCAGTATGCTTTCCCTGTGAGACTCCCTTGGGAAACATAAGTTTTCTCTGTTAGTAGTTATCAAATAAAGATAGTTTCTAGATTAGGGATGGGGGCATGTGTCTGCTTCTCCTTTCAGCTCTGGGACAAAATGTGGTACAGACCCATGCAGGCTCTGTGAATGGTGGCTCAGTTCATACATGTTGGGTTCCTATGGAATGCCTGTGAGAGTTCAGGGCTGGGATAACAGGATGAGTGTGGAAGAAGGTTGGAGGAGAAGATCTGTTTGAACTGCTGGAACTGAAGCCAAAGAGAAGCTGGGGAGCTGCAGTAGGTGGTCTGCTGCGGAGTTGGGGGATGAGACTGGGTAATTGAATAGAGGGGAGAAAGAAATGAAGACCCAAAGTTAGGCTCCTTTCTTCCCTGGCTGGAGGGGACTGTTTTCTTAGTCACTGTTATATTTTTGTGAAGACACACACACATATAAGGTTACTCTTATAAAGGAAAGCAATTAATTTGTGAATTGCTTAAAATTTCAGAGGCTTTAGTCCGTTATCATCATGGCAGGGAGCATGGCACTGGAACAGTAGCTAAGAACTACATCCTGATCCTCAGACAAAGAGATTTTGGGCTTTATGCAGGCTTTTGAAACCCCAAATCCCACTCCTAGTTGCATACTTCCTCCAGGAAAGCCACACTCTTAATCCTGTAATCCTTTCTCTGCTGACTAAGCATTCAAATATATGAGCCTATGGGGTTTATTCTTATTCAAACCACCACATCTGTGGTTTTCTAGGGATTGCCTGGTGGAGTTAGGACCTGGCTAAAGGAGCAGCAGGGTGAACTAAGGTTGGAGGAAAAGAGTCATGTAATCTGTTGGAGATGGGGGAAAGGGGAGGGAAGATAGGCTGCAGCTGATGATATGCTACAGAGCTGGAAAGAAGACTAGAGAATTGAATTTGGAGAAGCAGTGGGAGAGGTAAAGAGCTGTTCTTAGCTGCCTGCTTTGCTGCTCTGAGTGGTTGGGGATTCCCAAGGAATACTTACTCTTATTGAGAGCTCAGATAATCAGAGGAGTCAGGGGAAGGAAGACTGGAGGAGAAGGTCTTATAGATCCCTTGGAGATGGGGGTAAAGATGAAGGGGAGGCCACAGAAAGTGGTCTACTACTAAGATAGGGGAGGGAAATTTGAATTTGGGGAAAGGAGTGACAGGTGAAGATCTGCAGTTAGCCTAAGTGCTTCCCTGCTCAGATTGGCCTGCAAGCTCCCAGGCAGTATCTGCTGGAGTTGGGAGCCTGGATAAAGTGATGTGGGTGGCGGTTGGAGGAGAAGGTGTGCCTGACCCCTTGGAGGTGAGAGCAGAGTGGAAAAAGGAGGCAGTGGCAGCAGCTACTGAGTTGGGGGTGAGATTAGGGGATTGGATAGAGAGAAGAAGAGCTTAAGTTGGTCTGCCTGCTTCCCTAAAGATTTTAATTTTCACCTGACAAATCAGCTTTGTGTTGCTGCTATCTATGAGGAAAGTAACAACACAAATATGTCTTAAATAAAATAAACAGCTATGGAGAGCTTAGTTGAGAGTAAATTTACAATAACTATCAAGAAATTTTAAAACATTCATATGGTATTAAGGAGTAATTTCTAGTAGCAATTACATAAATAACTTTAAATATGCAATTTTATTTTGTCTGCATAAAGTTCTGTTATATAGACAGAGCCTTTCCTGGCCCTTCTAAAAAAATGTCTTCTATTATGTATACCAAAACCAGTACTTTAAATGTGTAAAAATCAACTGAAGAGATGAAAAAGCAGATCCTGTCCTAAAGAAGGACAGAGTAAGAGGTGGCAGGAACCACACAAATCCATGATGTCACAGTTCTTGGAATAGGTTAGATTCACAGTTAGATGTGCCAAATACAGAGAAAACTAAACAAGACAGAGCAGTCAACTCAGTGTGATGGCTGCACAGAGCAGCCAGAATCCAGAGTATCAACAGCATAGACTGAAATAGAAAGAAGGCAGATCAAGCTCAATCCACATAGATTTAGCAAACTATTTCCTAGTAGCATAGTCAAAGCATCTGGAAGTATATGAGGAGGATAAAAGAGCTGGATGTACAGAAAATGTGTGCATACATCCCAGGCTGAAACTGCTTCCCCAAAATGGACTATCTCTTTGTAGATAATGTCTGCTATTTATATCCCATCTATTGCCCACCATTCAACTCCAGCAAAACACAAGTTCAGAAGTGACAAGGCATGGTTCTGACAGCATAGGACTCTTCTTGTGGAGGTGGTATAGTCTCAGTGATGTAGATACCAATAATAAGCAGCATACAGACCTGAGAGCTATTCTTACATATCTGAGGGGCAGTCAACCATCTTATTACAGAGAAGGGCCACAGGTCCAGCTGTGACTGATAAGAAATTGGTGGGAGCATAAAATGACAGACATATTTAAGAAAGGCAGGACTGGCTCTCAGAGACAAGACTGGGGTAGCAGAGATGATGCTCTCTTTATTTGAAATTTTGATAATTTTAATCAGCATATACCTCTGTGTCTAAATTTTTTATTTTTGTTTTAACATACATTATTAACGCTTGTCTCCTTTGAATGCTACGATCATCCTGTTTGCTCCTTAGGTTTGTGCCTTTGAAGAGTGCCCTGCCTCACCTAGCAAATGGGGGTGACAGTTGTCAATATAAAGAAATAAGAAAAGAGGCTGGAGGCTTTTTCTTCTGTTTGGTTTTTCCTATTCCAAACTTTTTGAGTTTTCTTAATCTTATTTTATTATTATCCCTTGGATTCCAGCTTGTGTTCTAAGAGAGACTGGGGATGGATCTGAATGGGAGGGGAGGTGGGAAGGAACTGGGAGGAAAACCATCATCAGGATATATTTTATGAAAAAACATATGCTTTCAATAAAAGAAAAAGGCTAGAGAAATGGCTCAGCAAGTCAAGGGCTTGCCACACAGCCTTGTTCCATCCCCAGCAGCCATGTAAAAGCTGGGTACAGTGGCAAGTGCCTATACTGCAACACTGGAAAGGTTGAGACAGCAAGTCTAGCTGAACCCATGAACTTCTGGTCAAGAGAAGAGCTGTCTCAAAAACCAGTGCAGAAAAGCTATCTAGAAGGACAGCAGATATGAACCTTTGGACTCCACACAAGTGTATATGCTCATGTGTATTTGGGGGGGGGGGCGGCATTGAGAAAAGGAAACCAACGATAAAGGTCTACATGTCTGTGAAGAGAAGATATCAAGAGTACTTCAGCTAGGTGGGATTCCTACACTCAGGGGCAAATTTAGTGGTAAAGATCACCACTAAATGAGTATGGACACAATGTGGGGACTTAGGGTAGGAATTTTACTATAATCACCATTAATAACATTTTTTTTTGCAATTAAACATACTGCTAATCAATAACTCTCAATTGCACACAGGAAAATATTTAAAGTTTCTCAGTTAAGCCCTTTTTCTAGGGCTATGTAATTAGTGGGTGGATGTATTTGGAGCCCATGGCTATCTGAATTCAAAACATGCAGCCTTAATTCTTGCCCCATAAAGCAAACAGATGGTGAGGGACCCCATAACAGAAGTTTCGAAGCATCTAGGCTGAAATGTACTGATTCCATGTTTTCCTCTTTAAAGCATCCTTTCTCCTCCTTTACTGGAGTTCAGTAATTGACAGGTCGTACATGTTCCTACAGCCAGGGGTCAATCCTATTTCAAATCATACAGGGAAACAAACTAAGAACCTGCATAGAACTTAGGACAGTTATAAACACATACCCTTTCCCCATTTCAGTCAGAGACCTAAAGCAATCATCCAGATACAAGGCTTCCCAGGGCGTCAAAGGCCCCTGAGGGTCAGGAGCTCACCACAGCAGACTGGATACTACAAAGTGAGAATAAGTGATGATCACAAGCTTGTTGTTTACCTTCTGTGTATCTCATATGTGTGCAAACACAACAACATTGCTGCTCACTGAAAGCCAAATGAGCTCCCATGAGGCTAGCCAAATGAGGTCAATAACTCACCTCAGTCCCCAGAGACAGTGTTTTTACTCTGCTCTTCAGTCTACAGCCTTAAGGGGGTGCTTCAGAAGTGTGAAAAATTCTGAAGAAAGGTCTTAGAAATCACATCCCTACAGAGACAAAGGGAACTATTCTGAAAGTATTTCTGTCACAAACACTAAGATAACAGTAGCAAGTGGTATCAAACCACTCAGTTTTGTTTTGGAGTTTAACTCATGTCAGGATTTAGGTGAGTTGAAATGTTAATTATTAAAATTAAAAAGAGTCAGATACCCTACAATGGAAAAACTAGAGAATGAGGCCTGAAACTTCTATTTACAAAATAACCCCACTAAGATGTTAACAACACATGATGCTTTGTCTTAGTAATGAATTATAAGAACCTAATCAATGTTCATTGTGATAAAAAAAAATGTATGTATCTTTAAACTTCTAAAGAGCAAACAGGCTTTTTAAATTAAAAGCTGGATGAGGTTCTATATATTTTGCCTAAATCTTACTAAAAGATTATCATCAATGCTGACAGGCCACTTCTCGTTTCAAAGGAAAAGCTTAGACTTGAAGGATTTCCTTCTTGCTCCAGGGGAGAGGAGCTGGGAAAAGATAAGCACAGAATATAAGCCACTATGCACCATGGTGTAGCACTTCGCTCTGCCCTAACTTGCCCCCTCCCCAAAGAAATGCAAAGTAGCAGAGGTGTCAATAAAATTATAAGCAAGTGTGTAATGTGCTAGTCTATAGACAAAATGTAAATTTTGGGTACTATTCATAGCAAGCCCACGTTTCCATATGAAGAACTGGTAAGAATCCTTGCCAAGAAAGGCTGCACAACCAGCAAGGGACCCTATATAAGAAAATCACACCCTAGCAGAAGTATGCTGACCCAAAATGTGGCAGCCCCATTGCCATCACTGAAAATGGCAACACTTGGGTGGACAGCACGCACTCCACTCAGCTGTGTGCTATGACCTTGGGTGCAATGATAGAAAACTAAACTACTCAGGATAAGCAGAGCCTTTCAAAATCAAGGTAGTTCTATTTTAAAAACGTTTGAGCCACATAATCTGAGCCTGGCAGTCAGAACAAAAAGCAAGGTCACTTACATGAAATCAGTGTTGGAACATTCTGCTGCTTTCAGAATTATCAATAATGCTTACCTTAACATTGTACTTTCAGTCAATTTTGTCCAGGATAGCTCCTTCTGGCCTTTCATCTCTGCTTCAAGTGCCCCTTTTGCAGGTCTATTCTATCGTCCGTTATCATGCCCATTCTGATATAGTAGCCTTCTTAGTTTGGTTGAGAACCCAGACTATACCAGACCTTGTTCTGAATAGACTGAGACAGATAAGAAGTAGAGAAGTGGGAAGAGACAAACGAATATGATACACACCAGAGATGATCAAGGTGAAAAAGAAAAATGATATTTTACCTGTTATTCAACATACCACATATTTGTTCTTGTCTTAGCAATATTTGTATTTGACAGGAAATAAGACAGAATTTTCCACCCATCCTTTCATTGAGAGTAAAAGAAGAGCAGGAAAGAACAGAACACAGTAAGGCAGCTTGAAAAGCAAACAACTTTAATGAAACAGCAACAGTTAATGAAAACAGAGGCCATGAATTTGAAAGAGAGCAAGGAGAGGTATACAGAAGGGTTTGGAGGAAGAAAGGGAAAAGATGATGCAATTATCTTATACTCTCAAAAGTAAAGTAAATATGAATGTATTAAAATTAAAGGCAAATCAAATTCTAGAAGAATTCTTATAAGTGGTTCTACCAAGGATATTTTTGAGAGACCACAATAAAAGACATTATAATGAGGATAAATAATACAAAGCCTCCAGAAATTTAGATAGAATTCACCAGAGTTCTTGAGCTGTATTCTACATCTCTCCTTCTCATCACTGAGTATAGGGGGCACAATGTCTTCATGCATACAGATGGCACTAGGGAAACCAGAGCTCTTAAACTCACAGGGTTTTCTCTTCAACAGAAGGGTTTTACACCTGTTTCCACCTGAAGAGATGGGGTTTGATATAGTCAATACCCTGGTGACCTTTGCTATTTATAGAGTCAAGCCTCACCCAACCACACCCCCAAAGACCATTATGCACATAACAGTCTCTTCCCAGATACCTGAGCATTGATTCTCAGTCAAGAGAACCCATTCTTAAGAAAGAAGTCCTATGTACTTTGCAAAAATAATTTACTATTATGCTTATTCCAGACCTTTCTTCCCTAGACCTTTATCCTGCACATTGCTGCCCAGTCAATGGAACCCCTTCTTAAGGAAGAAGTACCAGCTACTATGCAAAAGACATGTACTTTGCAAAGGAGATTCAATGCAGTCATGCATTAAGCTTCATGTGATAACTGTCACAAGGAAACTTTTTTTTCCAAAGTTGTACCAGGCTTACATATGTTGAAGATAAACTATGCAGGGGCAGACTCCAGAAGTTTGAACCAATACCAGCTAAATAAGTTGTATTGAACCAGATTTGCCTCTTGCCTCACATGGGCTATTACCCTGCCTGCTGTGGTGTTTGAAGGAACCCCCACAACTGAGACTTAGTTACCTCAAAACCCAGCATACATGCACGCACGCACGCGCACACACACACACACACACACACACACACACACACACACACACACACATATATATATATATATATATATATATATATATATATATATATAATCAATGAAAACTTCCCAATCAAACTTTAGTCATTGAACTTCATCCTAGAGTTTCCTTCTGAGGCTGCTGGTTTGATCATTCATTGCTATATGCTTTTGATCCCACAGCACAGCCTCTTCTCAGAGTCATTTTATGAGACAGATCCTTGGATTTGGAGGGCTGGCTATTGTCAGCATGTGTTTTTCTTACATCATTGTCAAATAATGACAACAAGCTCCTGGCAGAATCTTTGTCCCCATTGCAAACAAGAGGCTTGTTTCACTCCAAGCTACATCAAAACAAACTTCCCCTTAGCGAAGGCCACAGTGACAGAGATAGAATGGGGAGATAACATTGCTTCCTGAAGCTTCCTGGAAAAGTTTGAGTAGCTGAAATGCTGAGAGGATCTAAAAAGCATTAAAATGTATTTCATTTTTTTCTCAGTTCAAATGGACCGAAGGAAAGGGGACATTTATTTCCATGACTACTTCAGATAAAGCCTCAAATCCTCTGGTTTCTCTCAAGTTTTTGCTTTTGTGGGAGATTTGTACTGTCTTTCATCAATAAACCTGTAAGGGCTTTAGAGCTCTCACTCCTTGTAAGCAATCCCAATTTGATTTAATGTTATTTTCTGGGTTTTGTTCTTCACCTCAACAGCAATTCAGAATGGATTATAATGAATCCATTTTTGTTTCTACAATTCCAATTACCTCACAAAATATGCTTTTGAAAGAAATCAAAAATTATTTCAATACTACAGAATTGTCCTATACTTCCATACAGGTTTGAAAGAAACCTCAAGAGTCCATAACAGGCAATTTCCTGACTACAAACAGAAACCACAATAAAACTATCCCTGGGAAATAATGGTCACACCTGCTTATAAAGATCTACAAAAGTGTGATACCACAATCTCCCTCTGCCACTCCAAATTCTGACAGTATTTACCAATGACAAACAAGTTATCACCATATATTCTCACATTCTAATTAAACCTGATGAACAATGAAAGATAGACTGTGTAGATACTTATTGTAACTTAACTAGGTAATCAATTATTGAATAACTTTTATATTAAAGAGCTGTAACAAGCACCTGTGTGCTTATTAAACTGAAATTTGTAACACCAACTTTGAAAGCATTTGAAATCTAGTGGGTAGAATAGATATGTAGACATTATATAATAACACTGAATAATACTCTCAGTTGGTAAGATGGGAAACAGTCTATAAAAACAGATACTTGAGGTAGAAGCAAAATAGGGATATGCATAACCCTCTATGAGCCTGGCAAAGGTATCATTGTGAGAAAATGCAAGGAGTGTAAACAATGACAATGATGACTTGGAAGCAGAAAGCAGGCCAATGTCATGGTAATTTATCTACTTTCATATTTGATATAAAAAATACTTCATTGTTTTGTGACTAACATGACAATTATGATGCATAAGAAGCAACAGCCTTGAAAAAGACCATTCTTGGAAGGTGATCACTTGGGATAGTTTTTTAACAAAAAGAATTAGTAGCTGTAATGTCTATAAATCATAATAAGGTTCAATAGAGGCACTTATATTTAGTAGGTAACCAGCAGGTACCTAACTGGACTCAAGGGCCATTCAATAGGAGAGAATTGATGCCTTGCTCTGTAAATTAACGCTAAGGGTGAGCCTATTACTACCACATCCCTAAAATAGTACAAATACCAATATTGCATTTTAAATACCTACCTTAGAGCCACAGATAAGCACAGTTCTCACCCTTCATCAAAAGAAACTCCCTTTTACAGAAGGCGGAGAACATCATAGAAATTCAAAACTGATCAAAATGCAGACAGCAAATGACTCTGGAGTTCTCATTCCCAACTGATACATCTACAACATAACTGTTCCACATAAAGTTTAGGAAGCACCATGTAATAGAGACTGTGAAGAGTGTAAGAGGACCAGTATGTCTGCTACAACACAGTAACTTCTATATGATAGTTACACCCATAGTATCTTCACAATATGGTCACTAAGCAAGACCTGCACAATAGCAATACCATTTGACACCTAACATGAATAGGAGAATTCTCTCTCTCTCTCTCTCTCTCTCTCTCTCTCTCTCTCTCTCTCTCTCTCTCTCTCTCTCTCTCACACACACACACACACACACACACA
Source organism: Cricetiscus sungorus (assembly GCA_030556225.1). Classification (NCBI taxonomy): domain Eukaryota; kingdom Metazoa; phylum Chordata; class Mammalia; order Rodentia; family Cricetidae; genus Cricetiscus; species Cricetiscus sungorus. The sequence goes on along the minus strand of JANBXA010000741.1, from coordinate 31,431,850 downwards.
CACACACACACACCCGTGAAGAACTACCAGGCAATTAATGGATGCTAAAAGAAGGAGAATCACTCTTCTCTAGGGACAAGCCCCACCCCCATAGACTTCCAATCCAAATGATCTTTCTTTTTTATTATTTTATTTATTTATTTTATGTGTATGGGTGATTAGTCTGCTTCTATGTCTACACACTGTAAGAATTCACTGGATCCCATGTTGCCATGTAGGTTCTGGGAACTGAACCCAGGACCTCTGAAAGAGCAACCAGTGCATTTAACCTCTGAGCCATCTCTCCAGGTCCCCAAATGATCGTTCTTAAACACATACATGTATGAACAACACTGAATGGACTAAATAGGATATATTTATATATATTTGCATATGTATATACTTAACAAGTGCAATATATATTGTATTTATGTAACAATAATAATTAAATAGAAGAGGTAATAAAGCTGAGACAGGAGAGGAGGAATAGGAAGATTGTAACGGCAAAACTCATGTATGAAATTCTCAAAAAATAATAAATAAAAAACTCTCTTACACAACTGCATAATGAATATTAGTCATTTTATACCTTGAATAATTTCTCATATCCCCTCTACTTTCTACTGTAATCTTTTTTCCATTCTTAAAAAAAAAATCCCTTATCATAGGCTCATGCCTGTGTATGTATGTGTGTATGTCTACTGAATTCAATTATGGTTGCTTGCATGAGCATAGAGGAGAGATTGTATTAAAGCATGGACAACTTATTGGTGGTTACATCGCAGCCAATGTCAATCATCCCTCAGGGATAGACCTCATAAGACCCTCTCTTTTCCATGATGAAATGTTTATGGGCCCAGTTTTGTACAGGTAACCACAACTACAATGAGTTCCAACTTAAAACATTCATGTTTTGGGAGAACTGTTTTGATACCCCCCCACACTATTCTCAAGCTCTTGTATTCTTCCCAAATCCTCTTCCATAATATTTCCAGTACCTTATAGTAAGAGATATAGATCTCTCAACCAGAACCAATCCCTGCACAGTCCCTTATTCTCAGCAGCTTGACAGTTCAAGGTTTTCTGATAGTATTTTATACTGCTTGTTTAATGGCATGGTTATTTGTCTTCCAAGAGCATGATAGGATTGCATATTCTACTTCTTTTGAGGAGAACTTAACTAACTGTAATAACTAATTCTAGCCTGTGAAACACAAGAAGATGAAGTGGTAGAAGCCTGTAAAGACCTAGGATTGACATGGAATGCTGACATATCCCTTCGATCTATATGCAGTCTGGCTGAAAATATATTAATTACTTTTTTGTCACTGTGACAGAATTCCTGACCAAAAAAAAAAAAAACTCTAGGAAAGCAAAGTTAATTTTACCTCTCAATTTGACATCACAGATAGTTGTTGCACAGAGAAAACAAAGCAGGCAGAATGTGGAAGTATCTGGCCACATTGCATCCACAGTCAGGAAGCAGGTAGAGATGTATAGTGGAATTCAGTAAGCTCTCTCCTTTTTATTCAGCCTGGGACTCTAGACCACGAACTGCTGGCATTCATTTAGGATGAGTAGTCCTACTTTGACTAACCCAAATCTGTAAACTACCCCATAAACACTGAGATTTGTCCCCAAAGGATTCTAGATTACAAAACAATGAAAATCAGTTTCAGCAGGAGAGAGTCTGGACTCTTCATTACTATTGCATAACTAATAAATCCTTAAAAATGCAATAATATTTGTAATAACATTTGTTGTTATACAACAAATCTAATTCAGCCAGAAGAAAGGGAGCAAAAATGATTATTCTAGGTAGAAGAAGAACACACAAGCACAGATACAGAAATGAGAATGTTCTGGATTGGTGTGACAGCATGAAGACAAGAGTTGACCCCAAGAAGCAGCAGAAGTCTGTCATAAAGTGACTGTAATGCCAGTGGAACTAATGGGACTTTAACATTCCCTTCACCTTGAATAAATATTAGAGAGCTTTCTCCTTGATTTATTTAGGTCACTGGTTCTCAACCTGCGGCTTGCCACCTTTTGGGGGCTGAATGAGTGGCTCTTTCACAGGGGTCACCTAAGGCCATCAGAAAATTCAGATATTTACATAAAGATTCTTAACAGTAGCAATGAAAATAATTTTGTTTGGGGGTCACCACAACATGCAGAACTGTATTAAAGGCCCATAGCATTCGGAAGATGGAGAACTACTGATTTATATTTCTTCCATTTCTGAAAACACTTTTTTAAAAAGAAAAAGAAAAGTGTAAAATTATTTCCCTACCACTTGACATGATATCATATATGTGTAGAAATGTCTTTCTCAAGGACCTGGGAGTCATTCCACTGAAATACATGAAAACCAAGTAAGACAGTATCTCTGTCCTCACCTTTTGGGAGCATAGGAACCTAACTTCAGTTAGCTCCAATTAGCAGTCACATGGACAGAATTCCACTGAATGCACTCTTCCTGGACTTTTCTCCTGCATAAACTTACAAGCACTAGCAAACTCTTCCACCTTTTGCTTAAAGAACTACATTCAGTCTCTCTTATGGCCATAGCTGTGACTAAAATCTTCCTTGTCACATTATCTTATCTTATCTAGGTTGTTTTTAACAATAATGATATAAATAAGTGCTATATTAATTTCTTGGCTACATTTGATTTTCTTTTTGTACAGTGTATATCTTCATTTGCCTACAAATGGATATACAGCATTTTAAGCACATTTAATTTAAGATGTCTTTTTTCAGCTGTGTGCTTAGATTTTTCATTTGTTTTGTATTTTTTTTTACATTTTTGTTAGAAATTGGGACCCTATAGGAGCTTTAATTTATCTATTGGTGTTTGATTGTATTCCATTGGTCTAAACATATATTTTTTTCTACCAGTACCATATAGTTTTTACTATTATGTCTCCATAGTATGAATTGAAATCTAATACTGATATACTTCTGCATTGATTGTTCTGCTTTGAGTTGCATTTGCTATCTGTGGTCTTATGTGCTTCCACATAAATTTCAAAATTGCTTTTTTTTAGTTATCTGAAGAATTTAAACATTTAATAAGGATTGCATTGAGTATGAGGATTTATTTTCATAACATAGCCATTTTTACAATAGTAATTCTGCCAATCCATGAGTATAAATAACTTTTACATCTTGGTTCCTCTTAAATCTTAAAAACTGCTAAAAGGAAAGAGGCAACACATTTCAAGATAGAGGCATAAGCAAAGATTCTCTGAATAAGACTCTACTAGCATTGGGAACAATCCCAAGAATAAACAAATAGGATTTCACGAAATCAAATAGCTTCTGCACAGCAAAAGAAAAAATCATCAAAATTAAAAGACAGCTAAATAGAAAATTATCTATAAATCAGGCATGGGACTACTATATAGAACATATAAAGAAATTAAAACAAAAAAGAATGGAAGGAAGGAAAGAAAGGAAAAAGAATGAATGAATGAATGAATGAATGAATGAAAGATATAAAGAAAGGAAGGAAGGAAGGAAGGAAGGAAGGAAGGGAGAAAGAAATGAAATGAAAAAATTTGTCACACACACACACACACACACACACACACAAAATCTGTCTTGCTAGGGTTTCTATTGTTATGAAGAGACACCATGACCATGCAAACTCTTTTAAAGGAAAACACTTAATTGGGTGGCTTATAGCTTCAGAGGTATAGTCTGTTATTGTCACAGCAGGAAGCAAGGCAGCATGCAGGTGGATATGGTAATGGAGAAGGATCTGAGAGGTCTCCCATCTTAACTCTCAGACAGCAGGAAGTCATCTGAGACACTGGGTGTGGCTTTAGCATATATGAGACCTCAAAGCCCACCCCTCCAGTGATACACTTCCTCCCAAAACTTCATGCCTATTCCAACAAAGACATACCTCCTAACAATGCCATTCTCTGTGATCTTATGGAGACCAATTACATTCAAACCACCATACCATCCAATAAACTGGCAAATGAACTAATAGCTTTCAGAAGAAATATAAATGAGAAATACATATTTGAAGTGCTCAATATCTATAGCCATTAGAGAAGAGCAAATAAAACTGCTTTTTGAGTCTGTCTTATTGCATTCACTGGCTATCATCAAGGAAATAAGTGACATTGGTCACAAGATCCCTTTTAAATACTTTTAAGTGTTCTTTTTACCTTAGCAGAGAAGAAAAATGTCCTGCACACCTACCTCATACTGATTGCTGTAGGAACTCAAGAGAAAGCACACCTACCTTTACATTTCAGTCAGTGATTAATTTTATTTTGTCCATTTATCATTCATGGTCCAACTGGCATTGATGAAGCATTGCTAATACAGAGAAACTGTGAGGCAACCATTAATATAATTATCATATAATTCTTTGTAAATAAGGCAACAGGAATTTAGTTGAAGATTAAAATAGCCTATAGAGTTTGCCTTTCAAAAAGATCCAACTTTGATAATTCAAAAGGTTCCAAAGTTTATAACAGTATCTACAAAAATATCATATTCTATTCACTTAAATGTGCAAAACATATCAACAGAATTTTTAATACTACTATAGGTTGGCTTAGTTATAATACACTGTCCAGTCCATTAAATGAATGATGAATAATAATAGAAGGAATGGTTATATGTTTTCAGTATTCATGTGACTAAAAGTAGAGACATCAGAGAACAGTGTAAACTAACTGTAGAAAACTTACAATATTCCAGTGTTCTAATATTCTAATGAGGAAAATCATGCCTGGTACTATAAACTCAGCCAATCACTCTGGGCTAGTGAGGTCTGAATCTTAGGGAAAGATTTACTACTGCAACTTTCCTAAATTAATACAACTTCTAAATACATTCTAAACCTGTAGAAAAGAGTAGCTGTCACCTCCCTTGAGAGAAACTTCGAAACAGACAGAGATCATTACTGAAAGCTACAACTGGCCAAAATGCAGTGGGTAACTACCTGGCCTAAGTTGATATACAGTTCCTGTACACAAAGTTAAAGAAGCATTGGGAAAGAGCAAATGGAAAGATTTAAGATCCAGGGGACCAGGAAGTCTACTACAAGATTGTGCCTTCTAAATATGACAGGAAATTTACACACATGAAATAGCTACACAATGGCTGCCTCAAAAAGACCTGAAGAGTGACAACACCAGTTAATATGCCAACATGGGTAGAAGATACCTCCTAACATGTCAATCCCAGAGGAAGTTAAAAACAATTAATGATTGCTGAGGGGGGTAGAATTAGTATTCCCTGGAGATGAACTCCAAATTGGTTATATACCAAATGGTCAGTCCTGAAATCATGCACATAAAACCAACAACAAAAGTACTCATGGTGGCATTTATGCATTCATTTGCTTATGGTTTAGTTAAGGTGACTAAACATCATGACCACTGAAACTCTTATAAAGAAAACATTTAGTTAGGGGTGGCTAGCTTGCAATTTCAGATATTTGTTCCATTAACATCATGACAGGAAGCATGGTGGCATGCAGGCAGATGTGAGGCTAAAGCTGAGAGAGTTATAACTTGACCAGAAGGCAGCAAAAAGTCTATTGAGACACTGGCAGTATCCTGAGCATAGGAAACCTCAAAGTGACCCCCACTGTGATGCAATTCCTCTAACAAGGCCATACCCACTCCAACAAAGCCATACCTCCTGATAGTGCCACTCCCAGTGAGATTATGGGACAATTATATCAAACTACCACAGCATATATGCATATACAACAATAGTAATTAAAGAACATGAATTTGAGAGGAGTTGGATGGAGGTGGACAAATGATGCAATATTTTAATGGAGATGAAATTAAAAAAATAAGTCAAAACATTTTCTCCTTTCAGATGGTTAAAAAATAAAATCCCAAAATTATAACAATATTCTTAATAAACAATCATAATATAATTATTATAATAATCCTTTAAAATTTTAACTCTGGATGTGCTAGAAATCCTAACAATATTTTTAAAAGTAATTACCAAAGATGGCCAACAAATTAATTTATTCCAAATTTAAATCCTAGGCAGAAATTTCTTTCTTCACAAGACATTATAAAAAATTTCTTCCCAAATTGTCTTCTGGAATTTTTCATTCAGTATTTCTAGACCATGCTTGACTTGAGGAAACTGGAAACATAAAGTCATGAGTAAGGGAAGACAAATGTATATATGTCAATACAAAAATTAACAACATCCCTCAATTTCATGCAGCTTACATATAACATTTCTACTTAACAATTTGTGTCATAGCAAAATGGTGTGGTGGTATTGTCTGATCTCCTTATGTTTCAGTTTTTCTTCTTCTAATATAAACACTGTTTTACCAGACTTCCTCCCAGACAATAAATCTATTAATAATGATAATAATAATAATAATATAATAATCTTTAGTCATACAGTAGTTATTTAGAGAACTTTATGAGAAATAACACAATAGATAAGTATATAAGTAAGCATGTATTCACTAATATAGAATTCTAAAACTTATTAAATATGTTCCCAAAGTTTGTCTAATGATTAATATTTATAAAACTTGAATGTACCCTTAAAGAACAGGTTCATAGGCATGGTATAGATTAAGGTTATCTGAGAAACTGATGGGACCTCATGGTCCTCAGGTATTTGACAAAAAAAAAGTATTTTTAGTATTTCTCTTTTTTTGTATGGAACTGGTAATTATGTCACTAGCCAGATTACATTGACTTTCTAAATATGGCTGCATGCCACCCAATCAACTGATACTTGAACAGAAAAAAATGCTAGCCTCCTTCTTGGTAATACAGAAATCTCTTGCCTCATCACCTGCCAACAGTAAGATCAGCTTTTAACTCTTCTTAACAGCCAATCTTGGGTTATAAAACAGAAAGAACTAGTCATCCTCTACACAGATAAATTGTTTCCAATAAATTAGTTAAGTGTGTATAGATCCTTTCTGCTCTTCTGTACAACTCTAATAGAATAGAATGAATGGTTTAAATGTAATTTCAAAATGGTTGAATTTGTGATTCATTTGATATATTTGATTACATTTATTTATTTATTATTGTAGGAAGGATCAAGTCACATAAATGGAAGTCATAGTACAACCAGGGCAGGAGTTCGTTCTGTCCTACCACCATGTGGGTCCCAGAGATCAAAGTCAGATAACCAATCTTAGCAACAAGCACCTTTATCTTCTGAACCATCTTTTTTTTAACCTGTATTTGACCTACTATACAGAATGAAAACATGCATTAGGTTGCCTTAGATTGTGAACTTTATCTTTTCAGGTTAAAATAACAAGCTTCAAAAATAACATTCCCAAAGAACTTTAACTAATAAAGTATTCTTCACCAGTTTCTAAGTATCTTCAGATGGACATAATAGCATAAAGCTATAAAGAGTATTTACCTGGTGTGAGAGCAAGTCAACCCTCCTCAATACTGACAGAAACCATGCCCTTTGCCATAATGCAAATCACAGAAGGAACTCTGCCTATTCACTGCTCTGATTTTAGTGTCTAGAAGAATATTTGGCATATGAGAGACGTTCAATAAATTTTCAGAATAGAATAAATGAATGAATTCATTACAGCAGGCCTGCATAGATACACTCCCACAAACATCCACTTAACTAAATTTTATGTTGCAATGCTAAGCTTCAGAAAGCCCATGTTTAAGACCTACTCTAAATAGTTTCCATGATGATTGCATTCAAGGAAAGTGTAACTTTTGTTCCCAAAATTTTCCATTTATAGCTTTTGACACTAAACTTTATATGAAAGAGATTGAAAAAAAAAAACCCAGAGACTCAGAGATACAAAAGGAAACCAGAGATAGATAACCACCCTGAAGGAAAAGATATTCTAAAGAGCTCCTGTTCTAATCTGCTGAGCCGCCCTAACAGCATCAGAGTGCACACAATATTTTTCCATATATATATAAATTTAAATATATCTTTTTATTTCCCTTTTCCAATAGAGAGTACAATATAATGGATTTGTTTTTCATGAATTGGTTTCTAAATTATTCCATAGAAAACTGAAAGAGGCAAGAGTAAAATAAATGTCAGGCCTTGATGTGTCCATAAAAGTTTTTTAAAGTCCAGCTTATCAGAGGCCATGAATATAATCTTTAACAATGCTGTAAAATACAAGAAAGACCACAGGGTTCAGATTTAGTAAAACTGTGTGATCCTAATCCATTGCTACTTAACCAAAGCTAGGAAAGGAAAAGGTGACTTGACAGTACTGCATTGAATTCAGATAGCAGGGAACTCAGCTCTCAAGAGCAAGTTGAGAAAAACGTCATTCAAGCCCAAAGAAGCATAAGATGGAAATAATGAGAGCTAACTGAAAATCAAGGTCATTCAAGAGCTTTCAAGACAGCCACAGCAACTATTATTTTTCTCACTTAATAGAGAAAAGTCTAATGACATAATTTTAGTTATGTTATTATACTAAGTGACTAAGAACAAACGGCAAGTCCAGCCTTATTCACATATCCTCATTCTATGGTTTTGAAGACTCTACAGCATTCCAGGACTGCAATCATGTGTCTGCAACAAAAGCACCTAGCACGACTCTAGTTCAGTGGCAGGAGGCAGCTCCTTGTGTGGCAAAGTGAGTGTGTGAATCTCAGGTGTCTGGGACCTGAACAAACTACAGGTTGCCCTTTGTACCATTAAGACAATTTGTCCACGTTTGCTTCCCATGCAGAACAGGAGATAAATGTGAGCATGATGAGATAAGGCTGACCCTAACACTCTTGGTCTATTTAATCTGTTCAAGTCCGTTTCCTCCGTGCCAGCAAGTGACACTCAGCTGGAATTCAACAATGCTATGATCTGTCTCACATACATTGGGTACAAGATGTGTAGCAGCACTTTATGCTAGGGAATATGCATTTTTATTTTCCTTTGTCATAGCTAGAAGGAGTGGTTTAGGAAAGCTATACTGTACAGAGTACACAGGATGATCTAAGATTAAGGAGTCATACTTTGCCTGTACAGGGATAGAGATAATAGGCCCACAAGTATTTCAACAGTTACATACGCTTCTATTCACCTCCCAAGTATTTATTAGGAAATGAAACACAGTCTTACTTGGATACCTCTACTAGTTGCTTCAGGCTTCTAAAAAGTGAGTTTGAATAGAGCCGTTTCTTCTGGTTTCTTCAGAAAACTTCTGCATTTCTTCAGACACAAACTAGCATTCTTGACTCTGCCTGGTGACAAACCATCACTTCAAGTTTTATTTCATACTATATGAAACAGAGTATTGGCTAGGTAACTGTAAATCTTATAATCCATATTCCAATTTCCACATTTTATACCTAGAAGTCCATAAGGGCTCTACTTCTGCATTGTCAAGTTTTCTATTTACATCTGCCCACCACTAGATGTTCTAATTTGACATAACATTGTACATCATTGCCACGTAGGTGGCATAAAGATTTATGCCCTAGTCATGAAGAGTTGACAAGTTCTATTTTGACAATGGATGAATGCAAATCACTTGGCCTTAATGCTTCCAAAACAAAGTTATTACTGTTTGACACATTTTTTGGGATAAAAAAATACTTGGCCTTTTACACACAAGTTATATGCGTGTAAATATGCACACATAAATATAATTTTCTTTTAGGTAGACTGTGTGTTCTGAAGGCTGAGTATCTTTCTATAACCTTGGACTTCAATTTTCTTGTCTTTAGATCAGCACATTAGGTAAACTTTATTTTTCATTCAAATTGCTTATCTCCAGTGTGTGGGGTTTTTTCCTGGAGCACTAAGTTTTGAAGATTTCTGATGGATGCACTTACTGTTTTGCATATTGATTTGTAACTGGTTTTCTCATTTGTTTTCACAATTCCATCTTTCATGAACAGCAGTCATTTCCAAACCCATCAGATTATATGATTACAGAGATCAGATGTTTTGTTCATTTTAGCCTCAGGCCTCCCTGTATATGAAATATTGTTTCATTAAAGTCTACTTTTATTCTAAAATGCATAATAGTTCCACTTTAAATATTGCACAGATTTGGCAGTATACTCAGACATCACTGTGTTTGTTCATTTTTCTCTTCTCTATAATAAAATACCTGAAAGAAGTAACAGGACAGGGGTCATATACTGATTACTTACCCATTTCATTAATCATTTACTTATCTATTCTGGTACTGAAGGTTGAATCCAGGAACTCCTCCACACTAGGCAAGCACTATTCTACTGAGTTATATCTCTAGCCTTTTTCTTCTCTTTTTGAGACAGGATCTCACTTCATTGTTCATAGTGACCATAAACAAACTGTTTCTCACGTTGCTCCTTGTAAGAAGTTTATTTTGGATTGTAGTTTAAAGGATAGAGCCTATTGTGGTATTGATACCAACATAGAATTCAAGGTGGTGAAAGCATGTGGCCAGGGTTCTTCACCTCCTTTAAGACCACAAAGCAGAGAACAGAAGAGAGGCATACAACACCCTGTCCCCCCACAATGCATCCCCCCCAAAAAACTCTAGTGGCCCACTACTGCTGGCCAGGGTCCACATCATAAGTTCTACCACCTTCTAAATCAGCACCAACAGACTATAAACAGGTGTTAAAGCACATGTTTCTGAACAGCTCATTTCAGACACAAACCATAGTGATTACAGTTGGTTTTATAACACTGGAATAGTTCTGACATATAAAAAGTATCCATATTGCATGCTCAAAAATGCTTTTTGACTGACATAACTAGGTTAACAATATGGAAAACAATTGAACTGGATACTAAGATTGAGTTTGAAATCACAGGTTGTAACATAGTTCAGGGTTCAGAAATCCATCAGCTTACTCTTCAATCCTGATTTCCAATGATAAAGGTAATAAATAAAAAGTCTACTTTATCCTACATAAGTACAGGGACTCAATCTTAGTCTGCAGGATATCATCATCTCAGTTTGAATTTCAAAATTCCCAATGACAATGCTAAGCAAAAGTATTAAGGTCAACTTATCATTGGGTCAGATAAGTTCTCATGAACGACTTCTCTCATGATCCCATTCAATAGAAGAGGAAGAGACATTAGAAAGAAGGGGAGTTAACTTGAGAGATACAAAGGCCAATAAATTTACAGTCTTCAATAAAGTCACTCATGAGGGGAAGCAATTGAGGTTTTCCTAATGTTGTCTGGAAGCCAGATGAACTTGTGCTGTGCTTCCTAAATCAATCTCAGAGAGGCTCCACATTCCCTCTGGGAGCTACCCTCAGAGAAGGTAGAAGTAGACCCAAGAGTCTGATCTATTATCAGAGGCCCCATAGACTGCCTAGTCTTCCTAACTAACACCCACATTCAGGGAGTCTATGTCAGTCCTTTGCTGGTTTCCCAGCTGTCAGACTAGAGTCCATGAGCTCCCCCTTGTTCAGGTCAGCTGTTTCTGTGAGTTTTTCCAGCCTGGTTTTTACCCCTTTGCTCATCACTCCTCCTTCTCTGCAACTGGATTCCAGAAGTTAGGCTCAGTGTTTAGCTATGAGTGTCTGCTTCTGCTTCCATCAGTTACTAGATGAAGGCTTGTGTTTGTCCTTTTTGTGACTGGGTTACCTCACTCCGGATGGATCAGTATTTATCTCTAGTATACGAATAGACTTTGGGAGCCCATCCCACATAGAGGGATATTCCCTCAGCCTAGAAATATGGGGAAGGGCCTTAGCCTTGCTCCAAAAGATATGACAGACTGTGAAGACTTCCCATGGAAGTCTGCTCCCTGGGGAACAGAAAGGGGACAGGATGAGAGTTGGTTGGGGGAACAGGGGAGGACAAGAAGGTAGAGAACTGGGATTGATGATGGGAGATGCTATTCTGTAAATATGTTTCTCATACTGGTTAATTAATAAAGCCCTGTTGGCCAATAGGAAACTAGATAGGTGAGGCTACGAGACTAAGAGGAGGAAAGAGGAAGTAGTTAGGAGGAGTCAGCATGTAGAGCTAGAGGAAGCAAGATGCCGGGCCCGCCACTCCCTGATAAGATGACCACATGAAAATACTTAGATAAGTAGAAATGGGTTAATAATTAAGACAGAGATAGCCCATAAACAATAATGGTAACTGGCCAACAGGATTGTATCAAATACAGAGTCTCAGTGTGTTATTTGGGGCTGGCAAGGCTGTGGGCCTAGACCGGTGGAGGGCAGGCAGACGGAAAACATACATGCTACAGATTGACATGTAAAACAAGCTTGCTTCAAATTTAAATTAAAAAAAAATTATAAAAAAATTCCAGGCTAAAATCCATCATCATAGAGAAGTCAAAGTAACTGGGATTTAAGACAACTTGTCACACCACATCTGCTGTCAAGAGAAGAGAGAACTGAATGCATGCATGCTTACTTCTGCTCACTACTTTCTCTATACTTAGACAGATTAGGGCCCCCACCCACAATGGACTGGCCTTCCCACAGAAATCAATATAACCAAGGCAGCCTTTAGTCAATTTGATCTAGACAGTTCCTCATTTAAACTCTTGTCCTAAGTGATCCCAGATTGCATGTGGTATCCAAGAAATGTGTCTACACACATTTGACCTGCCAATCAGAGCCTTCCCCTTCACTCTTTTGTAGAATCCTTCTAAAGTGAAGACAGAAATATAGCAGGTGTTAGAGAGTAAGGATTCGAGCTCCAGGAGACTCTTTTTAGAGAAGCAAGAAATGAGAAAATATTTTAGATATGTCTCTCATAAATTTTGTAGCCCCCCCCCCAATCCTGTCAAGGAAATCTCAGTAAAAATTGGCTTAAGATTCATACTCAGTGAACAATGTCATTTGGATCAATGGAAATAGTCTCATGATAGCCAATGCTCTAAATAATTTGATTGCTGGGCTGCCCTAATCGTAAGAAAAAAACTTATATTTGGCTGAAATATCTGTCTACAATTTCTGAAGTTTATTTCCAAGATGCCTCACATGTATCTTGTGAAGAAATCTTCCATCTGAAACTTCAGGAAACACTTGGCTCTCTTCCCAGTAAATAAAAAGGACTCGGGCAAGGCATGAGGGTGAAGGTATTTAAGTCCAGCACTTGGGAAAATGAGACAAGCCCAAGGCCAATCAGTGATACACTGTAACATTGTGACACACTGTCTCAAATGAAAAACAAACAAAAATAAATAAAGAGTTTAAGTGTGGGTTGGCAAATGAACTCAACTAATTCATAATCACTTTAGAAGCATATCTGGGATTGAAATTAGCCAGTTCTCTAATATTGCCTACAGATAAAAGTCAAAAGGTTAGTAAATGCCCCAAACTCAAGAGAACAGACAAGGAACCAGTGGTAACCCCTGCCTCATTGTAGCCTCTAAGGTCTTTCTAAAATGGACACAACTTCTAACAGAGAGTGTTTGGAGAGCAGTTGTCCTGAGAATAGTGTGGGCATGCTGAAAATGGTACTATAAACAAAGCCAGTAAAATCAAGGGCTACACAGTACTTAAAGCACACAATTTATAAACACACACCTCTTTCACTCAAATCCCAGCTCCTCTCCAGCCTCTTGTTGAGCACTACAGCTGCAAAGGCTGCCTTAGGCCTGGATCACAAAGGAGTTGATGCAAATCTAAGGGTTTTATCTTCTTCCTCTTCTGTAGCCCATGCCATTTGAGTTTCCTCTTAAGGGGATAGCAGAATCTAACATAAACCCAACACCTGTCATATAAGCAAGAAGAGATTTATTATCTTTATCTAAAGGCCTATTTATTATAGAGGAATACTAAGTACATTATAAACAGTGAGCCCTGACTTCTGCTGGCTTTAGACTTGAAATAGTGATACAAGGTTTTAAAGGGGAACAAAACCTTTTGTTCACAGTCATTACTGGATTCAGCATTCAGTCCTAAGAGATTCTCCTGACTGGCTACCCCATGTCTGCAGACTTCCCCACCAATAAAGAAAAATATTTCAGAAATCGGTGCTGTAACAGTGATATAATAAAGGCATCTATGAAACCAGAGCTCACCAACTCCAAAAGTTCCTTTGCCCAACTATATAGTTTTCAGAGAAATGAAATGAAGGCACTCAAGATGACTTCAAGCTATTTACTTTTGATTGTTCTACAGGTGACACAATTACTACTATGGCTAAACATGCAGTAGCTGTCAGATAGTTACCAAGTTAGCTACAAGCTAAGATTCACTTTGGGGCAGGCTGTTACTAGTTGCAATATTATACATAATCACAATGAGGAAGGAATGGGAAATTAAAGTAACCCAGAAGATAGCCTGAAAGCAAAAGAATTTTGGAAAACAGGGTATCTTTTTCTTTGTATTCTTCTGAGGTATTTTCTAGTTAAGTCACTTCACTTGGAATCAGATCTGTGTGTGTATATATCAGAGTATAAGTGTTGTAATGAGTGTGTCTCATCTATGCACACTAGCTTTAGAAACAGGACTTTTGGATAACTGCAAATGGTTTCTCATTTCTTTCTAAGTTCAACCCAGGCAACTTTCAGTTCAGTCCAATTCTGTGAAAACCCTATTATTATGTTTAATAGACAGCTCTTGGGGAGTAACTACATCCCTTGTCTTCCCTATCCAAACAGTGGGAGAGGAAATTTGGTTCTAAATCTCTCCTTTCGGCTAGAGAATAACACTTAGCCTTCCCTTTGCCATGTGATTCTGCTGAATCTTTAATTCAAATAAACCAACATGGCTTGACTCTGCTGTTGGCTTCCACCAGAGAAATATTACTGGGTGAAATATAAGCATGTGCTTTTAAACACGCTTATATAACTCCAGTTGGCTCCTATTGTGGCTGCCATCATAATGAGAAAACCATGCCCTTAGTACTCAGTGATTCCAAGAGACACATGTAGAGTAAAATGGAACCAAACCCATAATTTAGAAGCAAGCCCAGTAGGGAACTCAGCAGCCCACAGGCTCATGTGCCATACAAGTAGATGTCTATTGCTGTGAACTGGCTACAGTTTACAAGTTATCTTAAAGTTATTTGCTTTCCTACCCTGCTCTTGCAATAGATGACTAATGTACAAAATGTTTCAGAGTTTAAATTGACAACACTGATAAAGCACATTTGAAATAACAACTCAAAATATTTAATTTCCACACAACTAATTAGAACACATAGCAACGATTCTCAAATTTGTCTAGCTTGTCTACCTAAGAGTGAAAATAATCCAGTAAATTTACTCTTCTTATATATATTAACTTTAATAGAAAAGGCTGGAAATGTGTCTAGGTCCTACAATCGAGCTACAAGTAAATGTTAGCTGAAAACATTAGATTAGATTCTAATTTGTCCTTACATTTCTTATTAAAAATGAAGCTACTTTACCAAAACTAGTTGGTTAAAATGTGACAGCTTAATTAGAATATGTATTTTAAATGTTTCTGTAGTTCTGTAGTTGATTTTACTATATTTGCTTTAATAGAATAATAAAGACAAAAGATAGTCTTTATTTCTAATTGCTTATCAAACCATTTTTAATCTCAAGAAAATCCAATAAATTATGGAGTCGACACATCTGAAATAACCACTTTAGTCATTTTAGACAATTAAGTAATCAATGAGGTAGGTATTTGCCAAGATAAATGCAGTTGTAAAAAAAATATTAAATATTAAGCAATAGGAATGTCCAGATAATAGATTGATTTCAAATTCTTAAAACCAGAAAGAAAATTAAGTAGCAGAACTCTTTGGTCTGTAAGTCTTCAGACTTTTTTGAAGGATCTGGGCCCCTTTGGTAGGAGGCTGCATGTGAAGTCTCTTGTATTTAAATAAACAAGATCAAAATCCATGTTAGACTAATAAACTCCTCCCAGATCATGATACACTAGTTATTCAGACCACTTTTCTAGAACTAGCTTTCTGGCTCTTAGAGTCTAGTCTAATGACTACAATAATCTAAAAATATTTGGTAGTGAATCAGTATTTATCCTTAGTATATGAAGGGACTTTGGGAGCCCATTCCACATAGAAGGATACTCTCTTAGCCTAGACACATGGAGGAGGGCCTAGGCCCTGCCCCAAATAATATGACAGACTTTGAAGATTCACCATGGAAGGCCTCACCCTCCCTGGGGAGCAGAAAGGGGGTGGGGATTGGGAGGGGGACAGGGAAGGGTGAGGGAACTGGCATTGACATGTAAAACAATCTTCTTGAAAATTTAAATACAAAATATTATTTTTAAAAATATTGTTTCTCACCCTTTTCTTACTCTGGTACTTTATAATCCTAAGAATATCTTCATAGTCCCCAGAGACACTTTAGCTTATCTTAAAATCTATTTTTCTTCTAACATTTCACAATTGTCTTTAATGGTCTATCAGATCAAGTATCAAACTGCATCCAAGAATAACTCTGCCAGTGTGACAAAGGGGCAAAGTATTTAAATTTTTAAATGAAGGCAGTCTGACTCCCCATATCCTACTTAAGGTGTTTTAGGACACTTGGATCACATAACAAATATAAGAGGTAGAAAACTTCATGTATGTTCTTCCGTTTAAAAGAAGGGGAGATATTCAGAAGAAATAATAACTTGCTGAAATTTATACAATTAGTAAAATTTTGATGGTGAAACTTGAGACAACCATTTATTTTTATAAAAGTCCATGTTACACAATGCTGTGTGTAGTGAAAATGAGGCTGAGCTATGCTCTTTTTATTTGTCCCCAGAACATATAAAAATTTCCTCTTTATTGTCTCTTGTTAAAAGACAGGTGGTTTCTCAGAAAATTGGGAATCAATCTTTTAATACCCAGCAGTATCACTCTTGGGCATAAACCCAAATGATGTGCACTCATACCCCCAAGGACTTTTGTTCAACTATGTTCATTGCAGCATTATTTGTAATAACCAGAACCTGGAAGCAACCTAAATACCCCTCAACTGAAGAATGGATAAATGGTGCATTTATACAATGGAGTACTACTCAGCAGAAAAAAAGACACCTTGAAATTTACAGGCAAATGGATGGAACTAGAAGAAACCATCCTGAGTGACATAACCCAAACACAGAAAGATAAATATGGTATGTACTTACACACAAGTGGATATTAGACATAAAGAAAAAGATAACTAGCCTGAAGTCAACAACTCTAGAGCATCCATGAAACAAGGAGGACCCAAGAGAGACTTACATGGAGTGCCTCTCTCCTGGGAAGAGGAAATAGACAAGATATCCTGAGAAAGTTGGGAGTGTGGAGGGAGGGTGGTAGGAGAGTAAGGAAGGGAGAAGGGAATGGAGAGGGGAACATGATGAGTTATCTCTCAGAAGGTCTGGTTGGGGAATGAACAGAGAGGTAGAACAAGAAAAGAAATATGACAGAGGGAGTCATTAAATCTAGTACTAAGAAAATTCCAAGAATCAACGAAGATGACCCCAGCTAAGAGTATAAGCAATAGTGGAGAGGGTACCCTGATAACCCTTCCCCTATAATAAGATTGATGGCTACCTTAAATGTCATCATAGAGCCTGTACATGCCTATCCATGCCAGCAAGGAAGACACTACTCCGGGAAGATCTTCTTCATGCAGTTTTAATCAGGATCCTTGAAACATGTTCTTCTGACCCTCGAGAGCCCAGGGGACCCCTGCACAGGCTTAAATACCCTTGCGCTAACCAACCCCAGTGAGCTACTTAAACCCTGCAGATAGGCTACTCTAACGCGGAAGCAGACAGGCTGAACAGACTTAACCAAATAAGGGCTTGTTTACACCAGAGAGCGCTCATCCTTGGGGAGGTGGAAGGCGGAAGCCAGCGCGGCACTTCGCAGCTCTCAGCAAGAGACTTTATCCAATAACTGATGGGAGCAGATGCAGAGATCCACACTAAGCACTGGGCCAAACTCCTGAAGGCCAGTTGTAGAGAGAGAAGAGCAGTAATATGAACAAGGTGGTCAAGACCATGATGGAGAAACCCACAGAAACAGTTGACCCAAGAAAGTGGGAGCTCACTGACTCTGGATTGACACCTAGGGAACCTGAATATGATTGAACTAGGTCCTCTGAGTGTGGGTGACAGTTGGGGACCTTGGGTAGTTTATGGGGCCAATAGCAGTGGAACCAGTATTTATCCCTAGTGCATGACCTGGCTTTTTGGAGCCCATCACCTATGGAGGGATACATTGCTCAGCCTAGATACAGGCGGGAGGGCCTTGGTCTTGCCCCAAATGTGTGGCAGACTTTGAGAATCCCCCATGGATGCCTCACCCTCTCTGAGGAGTGGATGGGGGCAGGAGAAGGTAGTGTGAATGGGAGAGGGAATGGGGATTAATATGTAAAATAAGATTTTTAAAAAAAATTTTTTAAAGACAGGAATTCTTTGAACTAAGGTAGTCTGAGCTCACCCAGAAATATCTTTTGGTGTTTGTTTGTTTTTTTGTTTTTTGTTTTTTTGTTTTGTGTTTTGTAATCATGTGCACCAGGACTCCAAACAGGAATAATCTTGGGGCATTTACAAGGTGCATTTTGAAGATAAAAATCCTCTACTGTGCAAATGCCATACATGCCATGTTTGCTAAGCTACATCTACATGTAAAGCTGAGCAAGAAGGGTAGCTGGTAAATGGAGTGTTCTGTGAATTTTGCTACCAATCTAAAGAAACACCATGTGGCTTCTTCAGTGCAGTGGATTTTACAGAAGCAGAAGGCCTATTTTTTTTTCATGCAGTTAGCTATGTTTGATAAAAGTGAAGGTTCATGCCTTCCAATTCTATGTATTCATCACTACACTGATATTATACTGGTTATTAACCTCAGATGACTCAAATGTTCCAAAAATAATACTTTTTGCAGACTAAGGTTATGTATATATACACATTATAGTCAACCTTCAAGACCTGTGTCAAGTTATGTGCTTTTCCGTGCAATATTTCACAAGCTATGCTGCAATGTATATGCTAATCTCTTCTTCCCAGCGTTCCACATGCCAAGTCTTCTTTAAGAGACAATGGTCACTAATCGTTTTCTGCCTTAAGTTTTTCTGTACTTGTTCCAGCTGTTGTTCTGCTTCCCTACACGAACCAGAGAGTGAAGTCTTTAAGGAAAAAAAATTATACTTTTATCACTTTGAAAAGCATTCAGCCCAGTGCTTGGCATTCAGTAAAGACTCAATAAAGAATTCTTAAGCAAAGCAATCCCATTCAAAACTTTTAAACTAGTAGTGAAGTATGTTCAAGTACAGTTTTTTAAACTTTTAAGTGGCAGTAGTAGATTTTCTCCTAAGTTCTACAACCTCTCTAGCAGCAGGAAGTTAGCTAGGTTTTGCTGATTAGCTTCCTGTTGAGTGGACCTTAAATCCAATTACACAGCTGTTGGTTGCCACCAACATGTGTATATCACTGGTTAAACCTTTATGGGTATTACCATGCTGCTCATTGCTGAAATTCATAGGTATCACTGGTTCGTAGGACTGTACTTGCTTCCCTTCCTTGGCAACTTGCATATTGTTTTCTGTTACCATGGAAGCTAAACCTCAGGAGGGAGGCTTTCAGGTTGCCTCCATACTGCATCACCAGAGTCTTGTGTCTTAAGTGTGTGGTGTTTTCAGCAACAGGAGCTTAACTTCACTCACTGAGAGGCAATTAAGGCAACAGCCATAGTCTACATTTCTCTGGAGTCACTTAGACTCCCTTGACCAAGCAATCAAAAGAAGATTAGTTGTGCTTGGTATCAGAATTATGCTAGTCTGTCATTCCTATAGGAAACATCGTCTTCCCTGTGAGATAACTGACTTTAAGGTGTGTGTGTGTGTGTGTGTGTGTGTGTGTGTGTGTGTGTGTGTGGCACATAAACTTATATACATTGTATATAATCTTAGTTAAAGGTAAATAATAGGATTTCTTGAGGCTTTATCACATAAGTTTGGTAGCTTGTGTCCTGTGTTAAACTCCCTCTCTCTTCAGTTTGATCTCCCTCTCCTTTTATCTATTTACTAATTGATATCACCTATATCCTGCTACCTATTCTCAAGACCTACTATGTGGTCCCTTTATAATTTCTCAGTTTTTTGCTTTTACTTCATGCTGTACATTGACTTGTAATGATCTAAAGACTAGGAACTGTAGATATTTGAGAAAATAAAGCAATTATATTTCTGACTCAAAATAATCTTTTCTAGGATTATCCACTTACCTGAAAATTTCATAATTTCACTATTCTTTGTAGATGAATAGTTTTCCATAATGTATATGTAATATGCCAAATTTCTATTATCCATTTACTGTTGAAGAACATTTAAGTTGTTTCCATATCAAGGATATTGTGAATAGGGAATCTATGAACATCAGTGAGCACTTTTCTGAGGAACAGAATGCCACATCCTATGGGCATATGCCACGAAGTAGTATAGAAGTGTCAAATGGTAAATTTATTTCTAGGTTTTTGAGGATACTCTATACTGATTTCAGGAGTGGCTGCACCATTTTGCATCTTCACCAATTATGAACAAGGGCTCCCCTCCCCCATTTTCTCTCCAGAACTTACTGTCAGTTTTGAAGATCATATAATCTCCAACTTTAGAAAATTTGCATTTCCCTAACTGGTAAGAACAATGAACACTATTTGAGGTATTTCTTGCCTGTTTTATTTCTTCTCTTGCGAAGTCTCTGTTTATTTCCCTAAGACATTTTTTAAACAGGTCCTTTGTTTCCCTGACAATACTTTATTTCAGTTCTTTGCATATTCTGAATAGCAGTTCTTTATCAGATGTGTAGCTAGAAAATAGTCTTTCAATTCTGTGGGTTTCTTCTTCACTCAATTGTTTCCTTACTGTACAAAGCCTTTTAGCTTTATGCAGTTCCAGTTGTTGATTATTGTCCTTAATTTCAGGGTAGATGAAACCCTTTTTAGAGAATCTTTTCCTATACCCAATATCTTATAGGGTATAAGTCGTGTTTGCACCTAACAGTTTTAGCATTTAATTTAGCATTTCATGAACTTGAACTAACTTTTATGAGGGTGACAGATACCCTTCTAGTTTCATTCTTCTGCATGAGGGCATCCAGTTTTTGTAGCACCATTTTTTGGAAATGTTCTTTTCTCCAGTATATGTTTTTGCCCTCTTTCTCAAATAGCAGATGATTGTACACTCGGTTACCATTTTTTACTCAATTACTCAAGTTTGGGTCTTCCATTTTATTTCATTGTTCTACATGTCAGTTTTGTGCCAGCGCTATACTGTTTTTAGTACAACAGCTCTGTATTGTATCTGGAATAGCAACCCCTTTGATATTATTATTGTTATTTTTGTTCAATTTCTCTGATTGTTTGTGGTCTATTCTGTTTCCATGAGAATTTTAGCATTTTTGTTTGTTTGTTTGTTTTTTTTTCTATTTCTGTGAAGAATGTTGTGGTTATTTTGAGTGTGGTTGCTTTAAATCAATATATTTCTTTTGGCAGGATGGTCATTAAACTAAATCTTATCATTACACCAACAGATAAGTGTAGGTACTACTCCTCATCAAAGAAACTTCTACTCACAGAGAAGGGAAGCCTTTACAGAAAAATCACAGCTATACACAATTCAGAAAATAGCAGATTGTGGGCGCCTAACTTCAATTTGAACATTTTTTACCATAGCTCCTACATCATTAGCTTAGGAAACTTCATGGATGTTAGCCTGGAAGCTGGATGTTAGCATGAGCCCCTAATTGGCTAATCAATACCAAAGTCTCAGTCCTAAAACCATTATACACATATCAAAAGTAGAATCACCAGACTGTATTTATACATTTATTCAGACATATACATATATGTAACTAATAATAAATGAAAAAGAGATTATCAGTGTGGCAGTGGGGTTGACATCATGGAAGCAGTTGAAGGGAGGGAAATTTGGAGAAACTGAAGGGAAAAAAGATTAGGGAAAATTCTATAATAAATTTTAATTAGAAGTATGTCTTACAACTATAAAACAACAAACTTTTAAGTTAAAATCTAATAACGTAAGTCTACATAAATTAAATCCTTGTTAGAAATATTTGAAGAAGAAACAGCTTAAGAGGAAAGATTCTAGGCTGAAGAGACAGCTCAGCAGTCAACAGTGCTTAAAGCTCTTTCAAAAGATGCAAACTCGGTTCCCATTACCAGCATGGCAGCTAACAATCACCTGTACTTCCAGTTCCAGGAGATCCAATGCACTCTCTGACTTCTTCGGGTACCAGGCACAAACAGTGTGCACATTCATGCAGTCAGATACTCACGCATACCGTACACAAATAAATAAATATCTTTAGTTTTGTATTTACTGAGCATATGACAATCAAAATCAAATACAGAATGAGTCCAAGGTGTTGGAGGCATTCCCTTTGCTGGATCATGCAGCTATACAAAAGGCTTGATTCTGAACTGGATGCTGACAAAGACAAAACGCTTTGGCTCAGACCAAAGCTATGACAGATTATAAATTGCAGTGCTTTTACTGTACATACAATAATGTCTGCTCCTATAAAACAGTGGCTTAATTATAACCAAGAAAGCTTCTAAATATTTTTATGATAGCAAACAAAAATTTTTAATATTTTCCCACCACTATTCCTTCTGAATTAGTATACATTTGAATGTTTGATTTTTAAAATTGCAATTTGAATAATTGCCTCGAACCTCTTTTTAAACCATTTTGGCTTGGTAAATTTTGGCTTGGGGTTGAGATACAATTTCCAATAATTTTTGAAATGGACCCTAAGTGTACTTCTCCTACTTTGCACTGTGTATTCAGACTAACCAACATTCTTCTTACTAGTAACAACTGCATGAACAAAATATGGACCAACTCTCACAAATGTGGAAGATGCTCACAGTACCAAACGAGGAGACAACGTTTAAGCCTTCGTGCAAACATAAACATTCACCTCATTGGTCTTCAACATTACTTATTTCCCTCCATTTCTTTCATTTTTTTTGGTTTGTTTTCGCCTCTATTTCTTCCATTTTTTGAAAATGTGTAGCCCAGCCTGGCCTCAAACTCATCATCCTCCTGTCTCAGCCTCCTTCAGCAAATCTTACCAGTTTTTTTTTAATAAATTGTAAAATTACATGGATGCCAAAGAACTGTTTAAAGAGAAATTTCTTTATGATTTATTTCCAGTAAGCATTTGCATGTCTTTTGTATATAGCTATATGGCCAGGTACTGTGTAAACCTCACAGGCAAGATGGACTACTACAAATGACTGCTCTGCCTGCTCTCAGCATGCATTTCAACATTCATTGTTTCTGAACTTGGAACTTTAGTATTTCTCCCTCCATTGCTTCTCTCCCTGTCCACGAATGTGCTCCATCTCCCCCTTGAATTCCAAAGCTA
This sequence comes from Cricetiscus sungorus, assembly GCA_030556225.1. Lineage (NCBI taxonomy): Eukaryota > Metazoa > Chordata > Mammalia > Rodentia > Cricetidae > Cricetiscus > Cricetiscus sungorus. The sequence goes on along the minus strand of JANBXA010000741.1, from coordinate 31,408,592 downwards.
GAGTCATGCAGCTTTTTTCCTTCAGTGCCAAATGTCTGAACAACAGACTCTCTCTCTCAAGAAATACCATCTCTCAAATCTTCACTCTGAGACTATGATTGCCAACTATTGATAAAAGGATTCTGACACTTCTACCAGCAAGAGTGCAGATAAATAGCTGTGGAAGTAGGGAAACAGCAAGAATGTTTTGATTGGAATTGTGATGCAGTTTTTATACTTCAAATTATAAGAAAACCGTATACGGAAGTGCAATTAAGCATTTCTTTATGCAGTCAATATTAGAGTGTAAAGAATCAAGGAAGTTAGTAAGTGAAGGCTCTGCCTTTATCTTATGGATTCTGCTAGTGTGTACAAGTGTGTTCTTTTCTGTATCTTCAAGTGTTCCCAAATGGATTGACTGTCCCAGTCAAGGGGGCTATTTGGAAGCAAATTGTCATAACAAATGCCCCCAATGAATCTGTAGATAGGAATTTGCAGTTTGAGCTTAAGAATGCAAAAAGTTACTTTTTCCATACCTTTCAGGTGCAAATTAGAAGTCCTTTCAATTATAAATTTAGGCAATAAATGACAGAACTGTTACTCATTATGTGGGAGTTTGGCTAGGAGAAATCACTTATTTTAAGTACTAATATTCATGCAGACCTCAAAGTGTTATTTCACACTCACCAGTGCCCAATTATTCAATGAATACTTAGATTTACTTAGTATAAATTTATTTTATGCATATTATAATTGTATTTCAAAATGGTGGTTTCCCTATACACTTGTATGTTCTATTTGCATGCATTTGAAACATGCTGAGAAAGCATCCACAGCTCCAACTGCCTACAGACAGCAGAAGGTTAAGATTCCCTGCTTTAAATGTGCGTGTGAAACCAGCTTAGGCCCCCGGTTCTCCAGCTAAATTACAGCCCTTTCTTGGTTCTGGTAGATGCTGATTAAGAGGAAAGGCACAACAGTAGCGGTTTCCTATCAGACAAATTCAGCACTTGTCATTTCCAAGGATACAGCTTCTTTATTCTCCGTAAAATAAAATCACATTCCACAGATGCCAGATCCCCCTATCACTGCCTTACAGATGGGTTTCCTGCCAGACAACAAATGTGACTGCCAGGACTCCTGCTCTGACACTCTGATAAGGTTGGAGGCATGTCTTAGAAGGAACAACATTCTCAAGGCAAATGATTGTTCCATGAGAGCCTCCTGACACTGTCCATATGCAATGAAGAAGTTAAGTCAATAAAATCTGAAGCACAGGGTCACTCTGCTTTCCTTCAGTCAATAATAAGAGCACTTATCTCCGGCTGCTTTTTATACATTATGACGACAGTGGTGCTGCTGTGTAGTGCTACTACTCCCTGGCTCTCTGTCATCATAAAGAGGAAGTATAAGTGACATAAGTAATATGTATGAGATATTTAAAAATGTGGGACTCTAATTTAATGTATAGTGCATGTATACTGTTTATTTATATTGTGTACAATCTTTAGAACTTGTATAGTTATAAATACCCACATATTTTCCTATGTGGTACACATATTTTGTATCTGTATATATTATGGAGCTATGTATTTAGAATTAACATTATTCAGTTTGAAGACCTGGGCAGTCTAAGGGATCTCTGACAGTGAAACCAGAATGTATCCCTGGTGCACAAAAGGACTTTGGGAGCACATTTCTCATGGAGGAATACTCCCTTAACCTAGAGGCAGGAGGGAGGACCTAGTCCCACTCCAAATGACTTGACAGATTTTGATGATCCCTCCTGGAAGGCATCACCCTCCCTGTGGAGTGGAGGGGAAGGATTGTAGGGACCTTGCACCTTGAGCAAGCCTGAAGCTGTTGGCTGGAACATTTTACACCAGGCTAGTTCTTGGTACTCTTCTTGATTTACTAACACACATCTGCTGGGGAGGAACTAAACCCAAGAACTTGCATGATGACCCATGATTGTTTTTCACTGTGCTGTGAGTCAGTATATAAGCCCACTCCATCTCCTCAATAAATGTTTGACATGATCAATATGTAAAATAAGAAAAAAATAAATATATATAAAAAAGGAAAGAAATCATAAAATAAAAAGGAATTTGCATTATTCTAAGTATACATACACTTTTTTGTGACAGATGGAAATATCAGAATTGATAGTTCACTCACAGGTAAAATATCCATGTTTCTATTCCTTAGTTGCTTTCAAATGTAAATCACAGCATGCTTTCCTATGTAATGCTGCAACAGTACCATCTTAAATAGCAAAATCAATACCTATCTTTATTATACTGAGAAAATGTGAAAAGTAGAAAGGTTTGCTTTGTGCTGGGAAGAGGGAGGTAACTTGGGATCAAGGAGTTAGCAGGTTACTTAACAAATTTTATAGGCACAAAGGTGTCCTTGAAATCAGTGGGGTTTTTTTTTTCAAGGAAACGAAGAAAGGCACATAGCCATGTACCCTAGTTTCAAAACAAATTTTTGTTGACTTCATCGATAGTATTGATTGCTCAATTCCTTTGAGCAAGTTCAGGCATGATAGTGCCTTGAGTTCTTATAAAATTTGGGGGACAAAGTCTGAATATTCAACAGCAGGACATAAAGCATGAGAAGTCAGTATTCATTGTGCTTAAGTGTACAACTGTTAAGTATCACTTAAGGGTACTCTGGTACTCTGTGTCTTAGCTAGAAAGGCCTCCTCATTGATACAGAAGACTCCTAAAGGTTGTGAGGTAATCTTGTCACCTAAGGCTACTCTTCTGGCATCATTGCTACTTTTAGCATTTTGCATGTTTACATAGTACTGAATCAACTCAGATCCAGACGTCAAAGAATTTACCCAGGGCCCACAGTGGTGCATAGTGTATTAAAGCCTACAGCAAAGTCTTGCTTCCTAGTAAGTAACCACTTTCTTCTATAATACTGTTTTTCATGAGAAAAACGAAAACAAAACAGAGCCCCTAGGCAAAGGGTGAATGGCTCTCAGGTAGTGTGCTTGTTGTAATTTCTAAAAGCAGCACTCATGAGAAAGACACCATGTGACAGAGTTTAGAGAAGGGTTTTTTTTTTTCCCTGTGGGAAAGTTAATGGGAAAGGGGGGAGGGGAGAAGGAAGACCAGAGTCTGGGGACAGGAGCACCAGAGAAGAGAGAGGCAGAGAGGGAAAGAGGGGGGAGAGGGAGAGAGAAGGAGAGACAGAGAGATGGGCAGAGAGAGAGAGAGAGAGAGAGAGAGAGAGAGAGAGAGAGAGAGAGAGAGAGGGAGGGAGGGAGGGAGGGAGGGAGGGAGGGAGGGAGTTAGGAGGTGGGCAGGGCCCTTTTAAAAGGGAACATAGTCAATGGGCACAGGTAGTGAGTGCTCAGTGCTGCTGAGGACTATCCGGTCAGAACCCCAAGGACAGGCCAGAACCGAAGCCTGAATACTAATAGTCCTTCCTGGCTGCATAGCCATCAAAAGAAGAAATACTCTTTAATTTGCTTATACCTTTATCAGAGCTTCTGATTTCTGTTTCTTTACAAATTAACTGCCTAATAGCAATGTGACTGTGATAATTTATATTGTTTCATTCATTTTTGCCTTCTTTTTCACAAGATTAGAGAAATATAAATTATTCATCCAGCCACTTACACTTGTTAATGCCACCTAACTTGGGAGTTCAGGTATGTGAAAAGGTTAAGTGAACTTGATTCATCTACGTTCTATGATCATCACAGTGGGAATACCAAGAAGTGAGTTCCTATGACATGCTACATTTCTCAGATAAGCCTGGGCCACTTTCTCCATGCTGAGTAATATGACTTAAGAAGTGTGTCTCTAGGCTATCACTGTAAGGATCTGTCTGGACTTCTGAAAGATAGGAACCAAAAGTCGGTGAACATAAATGCTTGCAAGGTACCATTGAGCTCTGGAATCAGTAGGACTGTGGGTTTATGGTCAGCTATGGGTATGGAGAATTGGTGACAAAGAACTGGGAAAGCATTAATAATAAAGAAAGGAGGGACATAAATGGGAAGTGACCAAGTCAGTTTCACATGCAATTTCTAGGATTATACACTTAATGAGGTTGATGCTAGTTTAGAGCAGTCCGAAAAGAGAAAAAAGAGAATCTACAAAATGAAGCTCTATCTCAGTGGTGACCATTTGACACATGTGATGCAGGCAGCAGTCTGGTAACTGGTTGGAGATAAGAAGCAGATTGTTCTCACCATGAATGAGAGCCATCCAGTAAATACATCAGCTAGGTGTGACAGCACATAAGAGCTCACAGAAAATGCAGGAGTATTAAAAGCATTCTTGTATCAGAAATCAATAGAGATTCCTGGCATCAAGTCTCAAGGAACTGGCTGTATTCATGATTCCTCTCAGTGTTGTGGTTCCAGGGGCTCTACCAACTTTGGAGAAGATCCCAGCCAGCGCATATAAAGTCTACTCTGTAATCTGGCACTCCAGCTACAAGGTATCAAATGACAAGCAGGTTTTTTTTTTTGGCAGGGCCACACATGGAAGGTTAAACTTAATATCAAATCAAGCCCAGTCATATAAACTGCCCAAATGCATCTGAAACTTGGGTTCAATGGACACAAAGCTTTCCAGAACTCAGGTTCATATGCTGTTTCCAAGTTTGCAGCTGTGAAACTATTTCTGGACCCTTTGCCATGTATTATACCATACATACACCTCTACATGCCACTTAACATGCCAGGGAAGGCTGACTGTCCACTGAAGATCCTGGCTCCATTTACATTCCAAGAAGCAGATGCCAAGCCAACTTGTCTTAGTTGTCTTGACTTATAAAATAAGTGATGTGTACACAATACTTGCCAAGAAGAATGATGGGATCGTTTCCTTTTGGGCAACTTAGTTAAAAATCAAGTATCTTTCTCTGTCTTCTGCCCTATCTGCTTGTTGATGTATGAAAGGACTAAAAAATGAAATGAGGTGATTCTCCCATAAAATGTATTAAAAATGAGTCCTATGTGGCACTAAATCAGAGTGCTAAGAGTTCCGAATCATCATTAATACTAATTTGCTTGTTCTTTGAGAATTTCTTACATGTTTAAAATGTATTCCGATTACCATCCCCCACACATCATCATCTCACATCTCCCTCCAATCTCTTGTCAACTTCCTCCCTAAAATTCTCTTTCCCACATCCATTCTTATGTTTTTGTTACCTCTGAGTGTAAACAGGACTGTTTGCATGACAGTGGGTTTGGGGCTATCGACTAGAAGCTTGTGAGTGCACCTGTGTGTACACAACTAAAGCTCATGACTCTCCCTCTCCTGTAATCTGTTCTTAGCCAAGAGTTTAGCAGGGGCAATTCCATTGGCTCTCCCCCACCCATGGCTGACTGTCTTATGCAGGCCCAAGGATAGCAACTGTGGCTTCTTTGAGATCATTATGTGTGGTATCCAAAAGATGGCATTTCACAGTCACTGTCCCCTATTTTTAGAAAACTAGGCACCTGAGTTTGGTTATCAGAAATGATAATGAGTTCTGATTCATAGCTTGCCTCTGGAGTATGAAAATAAATAAAGCTAGAGCTTAACTGGCACTGCCTGACACCTGGGAGAGATTAGGACAGAGGGTGCCAATCAGATGTCATAGCTTGAAGCTGTTTCTGTGGCATGTCAGAAGTTGAGTCTAATTTTCACTCCATTTGTTTGTGTGGCAGGGTCGCAAACTCCACCTGCTGGTACAGATAAGAATGGCTACTGACACTCTGTTCCTGTCTTCCATAACATGAACCTGGAGCACAGACAGAACTGAACCTTATGCATAGTTATTACTGCCTGACAATGCAAGGAACCAGGGAGCACAATGCCTACTATCAATGGCCATTCAAGGCTAAGCCTTTGAAGTCCTTTAACAATACAGTTGATCCAACCATCAAATTGCCAAATTATGTCAAATTATGTTATTTCCTAATCTTTTCATCAGTGTGATAAGTTTGAATTGTGCTTCTTTTAAAAATGTGATGTCATATCCTGGTGACCTCAGAGAAAGCCGAGTCATACATCACAGGTAGAGGGTGCACGGTTTCTTACCACAGACACATCCCTTGCAAGAACCTTCTCACCTCAGCTCTGAAGAATTAGACATTGAGAAACATAAATGACAGGAGCTGGGGGTGGGTGGGAGAGGGAAAGAATCCAAGGCATAATTCCCTTGTCATCCCTCAGAATGCAATTTTGTTCAGCATTTAACTGTCTTCCCTTGAACAAATTATGCTCTCCTGAAATAAACGCCAGTCTCTTAGCCCACAGAGAAAAGGAAACAAACAGCCAAATATCCCTTCATCACAATGAGCTTAAATGAAGCATGGATTTAAGCTGCTCTTATGTGTATAACCCATGATCTTTATTAGAGTTTACTTTGCATAATTACCTCAGGGAACTCTTGAGAAGCCCAGAGCTGTTGCCGAGTCTTGATTCGTTATGTGCTGCTGTTTCCAAGCAAGTAAATGCAAACCAGAGGGGTTTGCCAAGCTCCCTGTATCCAGGAATTATCCCCCACAAAGTGAGACTTGGAGCATCCTGGAGTCATTTGGGTATCTGGCAATACACTCTGTGCCACAGGAAATATCAACAGACAATTTCTCTGCCTTGGAGAAAAACAGAAAGTTGCTGAGAAGGCAGTTAGGATTATGATGGTGGGTGGGTACTAATACAGATTGGGTTTCCCAGAACTAATCCTGAGGACTTGCCAGTGTCCTTACAAGAGCTATTGTTTCGAAGAAGTACAGGCTGTGAATGCTGTGGGAGGAAAATCAGGTTGTCTTAGAGTCTTAGAGAGACTCTGCTGCAAAGCATCCTCTGGGCTCATCACAGAATGAAAGATGGCTTTAAGGGCTAAGAGATTCACTGGAAGTATAGGAAATAACTGGAAAAAAAAAGAAGTAGACTTTAAGACAAATCCAAGCCATCAGAAACCACCAACACCCCCACCTAGTATTAAAGAAACTTCAAGAGGATGAGTGCTCAGCCCCACCAACACTTAGGAAAACATGAGGCAAACTTTCTGCCAAACAAACCCCCAAGCTCCTAAAACCAGGATTCACATTCATTCACATTCTACTGTGTAAGGATCTCTCTTCAGGAACGTCCTCTTCTTACAAGGTGTTTTGTCCCTCAAAAATACAAAATATCTATTAAATAGCTTGGAGAATCTTAAATTCTAGAGATTCTGGCACAAATTCAAGCCATGGAATTGAAACCCAGGTTTAAACTAAGAAAAAAAATACACACACGCACACGCGCGTACACACACACACACACACACACACACACACACACACACACACACACATACATATATATATATATATTCCCGGGTTTATTTCTAATGTGGTAGCACAGCAAAAACCAACAACCAACACTTGGGAAATAGCTTATCTGGCAAAGTTCTTGTCCCCCAAGTATGAAGTCCTGAGTTTAAGGCTCAGAATCCACACAATAATCTGGAAGGGGGGGTGGAGGTAGCATGCACTTGTAATTCCAGAGTTGAGGACTGAGACAGGTGAGTGAGTTCCTAAACCCTGCTGGTCAGCATCCTAGCCTACTTGTTGAACCCCAGGCAAGCAAGAGACCCTACCTCAAAAGCAAGGAAAACAAATCTTGAGTATGGCACCCAGGATGTCCTCCACACCCAGACACACATGCTGATACACAAACCCAATAAATGGATTTGGATAAGCTAGGAAAACATTAGAGGTCATCGAAGTCAGTGATCTTAAAACTAACCATTCTGCCTTATTCCTAATAACCTATATGACTATAGTTTCTATATGTTTTTTTTCTTCTAGTTCTCTAATCAGGTCCTCTTGAGTTCTCAACCTAATAAACATGATCAAACTACCTACACAGCTTAAAGTTATCAGGCCTCAGAATCAGGAATTCCACACTAATACCAAAGAACATTTGATAATTGCTGACTACACCAAGTGTGGGAAAAGTCAAAGCACAAGATTTGTATTCCAATAGGTATACTCACTGGTCTAATCCTACGGACAAGATTGACTACTGTGTGACTGGCAGTTATGTGTGCATCTTTTTATGCTCAAAACCATCTACTTTACTGAATCAAGAATTGACAATTTATTATAATTAGAGAATAAGGCAATCTTCTGGAATTCCTTAGAAAAAATGAATACCATTAATATGCAAAAATATCATTACTGGATTAATATATCAAAGCATCCAGTTTAACAATTGCATAGAATTTGTAAAATAAAAGAGATGAGGGAGGACATATGAGCTGGTGCATGTGAGCATAAAGGAAAACGGGAAGGATGTATAGAAGTATTTTTCTTTTCACATGTGAAAGAATAGAGTGAGTGAATGAACCAGACAGACACAAACAAAAGGAGGGCAGGAAGGCAAGCCCTACAACTGTTAACCAGGGAAGACCTGGACACATGTGGACACTGGACACTTGAAAACAACATCCACACAGTCAGTATGTAATCAGAATAAGGACACAAGAAAGCAAAGGTCTCTGTCAATTTCATTATCACCTGGGCCAGGCTAGCCTAATTCTATTTCTAAAGCTTCTATCAATATAGTGACTATTAGTACTGAAACCATTGTGAATTATTAAAGGAAATAAGCACATATATATGTAAATATATACATACACACAAATTTTGATTTGCTAGGCAGCATTTCTTTGCTGCTGTCTATTTTGTTTGCATATGTGACATTGTGAATGACATTGAAAATAATCTTCACTTCTATCTATTCAACTATATTCATTTCCTCAGTGCAGGCTCTGAAATCCTTGCATAACAGTCAGATTGAGTTTTAGCTGCACTTATAAAACCTGCTAAGAGTTCCTTGATGAGGACTGAGTCAGGGTGGTGTGATTAACTCTGCCATCATGCCCCTCTAGGTGACTTTATATTTGTTAGCCTGTGGGCTTCAACCTTAAAAGCGGCTCCATGCCCTGAGTAAGGACTCAGCTCAGGGCTGTGCTGTGAATAATATGTTCTTCTTGCCAGCTTTCACAATTTCTAAATCTCACTTTAAAATTTTTCAGCCCACATCTCATTTTCCTTTCCCTTTATAATCTCCCTTCCCTTTTTCATGGACACATGTAAATTGTCTTAAGGTGTTGTTTTGTGTGTAAGCAGCACAAAGCAAGGTTGAATTATGTGCCATTGTTAATGTCATTTTGAAGGTTAATAGCTCTTGTTGAGTTTCTTTATGACTCTGTGAACGTTCCTCAAAGAAAGCTCCCAGTGCCCCACCCCCACATCACTGTGGTGGCACACATTTGAGGCAGTGCCCAAAGTCAGATGCTGTACTTTCCTATTGAGAGCCAGTGCTGGAGACTCTGCAGTTGTCTGGTTGGATTGACCACTATAATTAGCACATACTATGCGGCATGCTCCCTTTCACGCCTCCCTCCCGAAATAAGCCTCTGCATTATTTTACTTTTCTATGATATCAACATTTATTAACACATTGTCAGTGAATCACTGACAGTTTAAATTTAAATGCCTTTCCACAATTAATAACTTGGTGATAAAAGGCACTGTTCAAAATTTTAGAGACATCATGAAAATGGACATTAATGGATGCTTTAAGCCTGCTAGTCAACTGAAGAAAAACCTTTCCTTGAAGAAGAAAAAATAAATAATGATACAATTTTCATAAGAACAGTGTTATGCTGCAATTTGTTATTGTGAGAATGTCTAAATGCCTGCCTCATAGAATTTAAAATACGAAATCTCAACTAACCTAACAGTCTCACAGTCCCACAGAGATGTAATTACATTTTCTCTCCTTCAATTTGTAATTTCTTCAGACTCCCAGGTTGCTAAAGCAGAGCTACAAAGACCTGGGAAATTCAAAACTCTTCTTTGGTGGCCTCCCATTTGTTTCTCTTTTCCAACAACTAAAGCCTGATGCAAGCCAAGAAAGATGGTTCTTGGAGTCCTGATTGGCTAAAACCCAGGAATACCCTCTATCTTATTACAGCTCTCACCTGATGAGACGTTTAACAGCCTTTGTACCCATTCAAAAGCAAACTGATTACGACTTCTGCAGTAGACATGCTATATCTTGATTAAAATCCTTGAAAAAAAAAACCCCTAGGTTAACAACCAACACATTTGTTTTTTTAGGATCGGGTAAAAAAAATTGTTACAGTGTGTTCCTCTGGTCATCAAGTGATGCTTTCTAGAAACAAAACAACTTGTTCATTAACCTTATTACCCATCCAAGGATAAAACTTGATTTCAGTGGTTTCTTTCATTCTCTCTCTCTCTCTCTCTCTCTCTCTCTCTCTCTCTCTCTCTCTCTCTCTCTCTTTCTCTTCAGCTGGATGATGGGATTCAGCTGCCTTTGTGTTGGCAGAAATCAACAGAGTTGATGAAATTCCATTTTTTATAAGAGGGTTCTATGAACCATTTACTTTTTTATCTACAAAAGTTTGTTGAGTTCCAGAAGCTTCAGTGTCTTCAAATAGAAAATGAAATTGTCCCAGTAAGGACTTGACAACCGTGTCTCTTAAAAATATGATGGAAGAGACACATTCCACATATTCAAAGAGATCAAGTACACAGGAATGAATAAAATGGATCAAAAAGGACATTCTCCTTTGTGTCTTGGGGCAAACCATTGTCCATTGCAAGGATCAAAATTTATCAAGTTACGGCAACAGGTGGGCAGGAGGAATATCTATAATTTGGTTTAGTTGGATATACTTAGTGCCAGACTGCTGCATTTAAAAAACAAGGCAAGAATGTAAGTTACAGCTAATGAATTACCTGTTATTAAGACCACTCTATAAGAGCAAGTAAAAAGATCTTTGGAAGCACATTCTCCATAAAGGGATACTCCCTTAACCTAGAGGCAGGAGGGAGGGCCTGCTCCCTACTCCAAATGACTTGACAGATTTTATTGATCCTTCCTGGAAGGCATCACCCTCCCTGTGGCGTGGCGGGGGGGGGGTGTGGGGGGGGGGGGGAGGGAGGTTGAATAGGATAGGAGGTTGGTCAGAAGGCATAGGAGGGAGAGAGGGAGGAAGGAAAAGGGAACTGGGATTGATATGTAAAATAAATCATAAATAAAATTGGGGAAAAAAGATCTTTAGTTTTGATTAATTGATGGACTCTTTTAAATTTGCAAAGGAACCCAAGCTCAGCTTTAAAGCATCAGCACTAGATTGTTTTTACACTCTCATCCCAAGCCTAAGATGGCACACTCATTTAGCTTGTGCTTTTATCACGTAAAACTAAAATTTATGAAAAGTTCAAATTTTTCACTTGCTCTGGAAGGACTCTTGATGAAGATTCATTTATGACTGATTGACACTAAGCCATTGTAAAGAAAAAAGAGAATATCATACTGAAATTACATAGCCCTGAAGGAAATTATAATACTAGATCTAGCACAGAGTCCATTTTCATGATTGATTATAATACAAAGGAAATGAATATTAATTTCAGTAATTACGTTAAAAAAGTAACAATGTAATTGCCTTACACTGAAGCAATATTAAAAATCATGTATCATTTCATAAAAATAATGAAAAGGGCATGAATATATTCTTAAATCACTGACTAGGCAATTAATAAATATAACAAGATGATGTTGCCTCCTAGAAATGTATGGGAATAACCAGCAACCTAAGAGAAATTGAAAGACATATCCAAGTGTCTCTGTAGCTCATTGTGGGAGGAACTGTCTGAGTGCCACACTCAGCTACACCTGTGCACACAGATGGTAAATTGCCACCTGAGGCTTGGCTTGGAAAGGAATCAGGAGAATGGAAAGCATCTTTTTGTAGTGTGTGTTCAAGTATTTTTAAATGGAGCATATCTCCTATCCAGAAAACAACCAAACAAACAAAAAAAAAAAAAAGAGTTTCCTTTTGTAAGTCAGTCTTCTTTCAATGAAGTAATCCTACACACAGCAGAAATTTTAAAATAGTAAATGTGCTTTGCTTCACAAACCCACCAATGAACTAAGACATCAGCATATTTCCTTGCTCTTTTTTTTTTTCTTACTTTCTTTTTTGAGGGGAGGGAGTGAGGGCAGCATATAGTTTCATGGCCTGGTTTGCTTTCATCATTATGATCAGAGGGAAATCCATCCGAATTAAGTTTAAAAAAATGACTGGTAGTTATCAACGTTTGCTAAAGGTGAGTGACAAAGGCAATTTTCTAATACTTTGGAGAACATCTAGCTTACACAAACACTAACAAAACACCCATGAATGATGAAGTATGAGGCTTTGCTGATACTAAGAAACTTAGCCCTACTATATTTTTATAAGGGTGCCATCATATTGTTACGGGAGGTTCCCCCCCCCCCTGCCGGCTGCCGCCAGTCCTGCTGCCATGGTCCCATGCTGCCACGTGAGGCCCAAATAACACTCAGAGACTCTGTATTTGATATAATCCTGTTGGCCAGTTACCATTATTGTTTATGGGCTAGCTCTGTCTTAATTATTAACCCATTTCTACTTATCTAAGTATTTCCACGTGGCTCGTCTTATCCGGGAGCCGCGGCGGGCGCCTTCCTTCTCCCAGGTCTCCATCTTGACTCCTCCTTCCCACTTCCTCTTTCCTCCTTGTCTCCTAGCCCTGCCTATCTAGTTTTCTATTGGCCAACAGGACTTTATTAATTAGTATGAGAAACATATATACAGAATAACATCTCCCATCATCATAGTAGCTCATCATTGACCAAAATGTTGCTATATCCATGATTGTGTACTAGGGATGCAAACACACCTCTCCTGCCTACAAAGGATTTGCCATTCCTAGCAACATGGACTTAGGAAATCCTTTATGTCCTTTGTGTTACCACAGTTGCTTTAGACATGGGGACATTCATTCATTCATAAGAAGAAAGACCACATCTACTGAATTCCTCAGAGTTACTCTGTCAACCAAAAAGCTCATCTGATGGAAGAAAAGATTGAGTGATTGAGGACTGTGTTCTGTGGCCAACTGGGTTATTTTACAGAATAGAAGCTTTCAGAAAACTTATGATGAGATTAGCATGTAGGATGTCTGTCACTCAAGTTCTGCAAAAGAGGCAGAAGGAAGTAGGACAGAACAAACACAGAAGTACAGCTACCATGCAAGTCCAAGGCAGCCTCAGCTAACTTGGCAAGAGAAGAGGAAGAGGAGGGGGACCAAAGGAAGGAAGGAAGGAAAGAAGGAAGAAGGAAGGAAGGAAGAAGGAAGGAAGGAAGGAAGGAAGGAAGGAAGGAAGGAAGGAAGGAAGAAATGAAGGTTGGCCGGCCTGGGGATAAGTCGATGATGTGATGATGTCTGGGGCTTTGTAATCTAACTTTATCCAGTAACTGAACACAGTAGTACCTGAAGCAAGGTTGGCACTGCAGGAAAGGAAGTGTCATAGAGCTAAAGTAAACCTAGAAATGGGCTGAAAGCTAAAGGTTCTTTGCTAATAGCTCTTCCAGCAGCCCCAAATGTGAATATATTTTTCTGTGATGACTTAGGAAATATAACATCATATCACAGTGATGTACAATTTTCAGTAGGGGATTTAAACCAATAAACAATACATAGTTTCTGTAAATTAGATGCTGAAAATGGAAATTACCCACTTTACTATTATCTATAATAATAAAAATAATGACTTTCCATGTCCAACATCTCCACAGCCTAATACTTTAGTTACCTTATTTCATAAGAATACTTCCTCCAGAAAATAATGAAAGACCCATGTTAGCAATAGCTAGGGGCTAAAGTCACTTCCTGGCCAGTTTGATTCTTTATGCATGAGTTAACAAAGAAAAGAATAGAATGTAAACTAGGATATTACCCTATTTCTGAGATAGTTGATCTTTATAATCAAAGGAAAATTGTGCTATTATTATATAGGGGAGAGAGTCAGGGATATATGTAGACTCTTCTGAGTTAAAAATCACTCCAATAAACTTGTTACTAATGTTATTCTTTGACCCAGCAAAGGATTCCTTCAGAAATGAAGACTAATGCTCCAACAAAAATTCCAAGCAGTTGAGACACTGACATAGGGAGAGAAACATGTAGGGACCCTGGGAGAAGGAAGCTATAAATATGCAGTATCCCATATGATCAGTTCAACACGCAAAGACAGGAGTTATATGTATTTTCTTATGTGTTTCAGGATATATCTATGTAAATTATTTCCTGCTTCTATAATATTCAGTATGTTAATAGTAACAAAGCTTGCAATTGATCATTGAAATTATAAAATATATCCAAGTGGATAATAAATGACCTGAGAAAATAAGCATTGTCTAAAGTGGCAGATAGCCTTGTTTTATCTAAAACTCATGAAAGAGAAATCCTATTTAATAGAAGGCAGCCTCCTGAGCACAATTCTTACAGATTCACTAAGGTAGAAAATGCTTACATGTGTCAGAATTAATGGCAAATGATCTATACGGCCAATATTGTGTTTATAGGGCAGTAAAAATACCACTTTCTCACATGTTCATGATGCGCCTCTACTTGAATCACTTGAATCTACTTGAAAGCTTCCATGTTGAAGATGCTCTAATTTTACGAAAGAGATGGAAAATTTCAAATACAGTGCATCATATCATATACTTCTCCAACTTCTTTCTCTCCACTGGCTCACTGACCTTCTTATACTGAATTCTTAGAAGTTCCTTGAAGGCCAACTGCAAGTCAATATTATTTTTTCCATTTCTGTGTGTTCTTTCTATTAGCATACTTATCCCTATATAGGGCTCAATGAGCACATTTGGGTTTCATAAATGCATACCTCCAAAGCAGCCCAAGTGCCGAGCCATGTATTCAACTTGCTACTCATTGTCTTCACCTGGGAATCAGATACACATCTAAGATCAAACTCACTCTTTCACCAAAATGTACCAATCAACCCCATGAGTAGCACTAGTACCAGTCTCTTTCTTAAGGAAGAAGCTATGTGATCTTATTGGCTTCCATTCAACCTTTATATTCAAGATAGCTTGTCTATTTTATTCGAGTCTTACATTCCTGTATCTGTATGTTTTCAGTGCCACAGTCCTTTTCCAGATGATGGGAATAATGTGGTCCTCTGAGAGACAACCACCATGCCTCCTGACTGGACTGCAATGTCTCTTCCCTCTATATAATATGCTCTTCTGCCAACAAATGACTTTTCAAGTTGCAAATGTATTAATGTCACTTAAAATTGTTTAGTGAGTTTCATTGTTCTTATGTTTAAACACAACAGAATTACCATGAATCATGTAAATTTCTTTTCAGAGACTGGTGATGTTGTTGGCTGTATAAACTAACTCAATAACTCAATATCAAGCATAGTAACTAGTATTTGTTATTGGTTTCTAACACATGAAATCACTCTCTTTTATTTAAGATTGCTCTATAGGATAGCCCTGCCTGACATTCTCTTCCTGTGCTGGGATCTAAAACATGTTGACCTTTGAAATCTTCAATTATGTGTCCTCTTATATGCTGTAGTATTTCAGTACATATTCTCTCCCTGTATGGCATGATTCTTTCTTTCTTTCTCTCTCTCTCTCTCTCTCTCTCTCTCTCTCTCTCTCTCTCTCTCTCTCTCTCTCCACTCACACACACACACACACACACACACACACACGCATGCACGCATGCACACTCTCACACAAATTAATGCTTTTGCTTGCTTTAGCTGTTTATTTCCTTCATGGATTTTAGACAACCCTTATTGTGATTTTCTTACTTCCACTTCCATCACAGGGCTGTGAGCCCCCCAAGGGCAGGGTCATGATGCTATCTGTAGTAGTTTGAATGACAATGGCTACCAGGGGCACATATATTTAAATGCTTGGTCACCAGTTGGCAGAACTGTTTGGGAAGGATTAGGAGATATGGCCTTGTTGGAGGAGGTGTGTCACTGGGAGTTGGACTTGAGGTTTCAAAAGTTCATACCACAAGCACAGAATCCTAAGTATTGACAAAAACAGCCCTAAAAAGTGAACAAAAAGGTGGGATTGTAAAGAAGGTTGCTCTTGTAGTTTAATAAGAAAATAAAATTATTTGAACTTTATAAGGTGTTTTCACATACATAATCACATTATTTCTACACAATAATCTGTAAGATAAGCCTTATCAATATCAAAGTATCTTTACTGTAAATCTCTACAAATTTGTCTCCATGTTACAAATCTCATATATATATATATATATGCATATATATGCATATACATACATATGTATATACGTGCATGTGTGTGTGTGTGTGTCTGTGTGTATGTGTGTGTGTGTGTGTGTGTGTGTGTGTGTGTGTGTGTGTGTGTGTAGTCTCATGTTATTAAAAAGACTGGAAAGTTCTATCACATGCAATTTTTGGAAATTTAGACCCAGTCTAAATGACTGATAAGTGGTAGTGCTAATATCTCATGAGAAGACACAGAAAATTGATGTCTCTTCCAGAACAGAAAGAAACTTTTCCTCATCCTCAGCCTTTTTGTTCTATATGTGTCCTCAATCCAACAGATGCTCAACTTCTAGGAAGAATCATGTTTTACTCATTTTACCACTTCAGACACGCATCCCTAAAGGCCAGTAAAAACACCGGCCTTTAGGGATGTGTGTCTGGTTACATACGCATTCCTTAGAGTGATGAACTTGAAACATAAAGTTAGCCATTGCATACATCTTCCTGAAATACTTCATAAGCTGCATTTGGAAGTTTTTCTCAATCTCACCCAGTTCCACTGAAGCAGTTTCTCTCCTGCTGCCCGGTTCCCCACAACCACTTATGAAATAACACTCAAAGGCTAACATTAAATCTAATTGTTTGGCAATGGCTCAGACTTATTACTTGATAGCTCCCTCTTGTAAATTAACTCATTTTTATTAATGTATGTATTGCCACCAGGCTGTGGCTTACTGGTGATGCTCTGACCTGTTACTCCCTTTATGGTTGCATGGTGTCTCCCTGAATCCACCTTCCTTCTTTCTGCATCTTTGTTTGTATTTCCTGCCTAACTATATTTTTCCTGACCATTGGCTGAAACAGCTTTTTCACCAAACAATAAAAGCAAGGCATATTCACAGCATAGAGAAGGGCATTCCACATCAACAAGCTTTAGAGGTCAACAGGATAATTACATACCAACCAAAGCCTAGAGAACTCTATAAAAAGAAGACAAAACCATCCAACCACAGTCCTAATAAGTCAACTAGCAAAAAAACCTCCAGTGGCTTTGAAAACCATCTTCAGTATTTCCTTTGCAATAATATGTCTTTTAATTTGAGTAGGTCTATTTGGGGATGCAGATTACTGGATTCAGTTCTAAGCGAGGCCAATCGTAAGAAACTTTAAAAAGTCAACCTTTAGAAATTTTCTATTGCTGTTTTGCTGTGTAAGAATAATACTCCGGATGCTGCTTCTATGGTTTCAGCTCCCAAATATCCATATACAGATCAAACATACTGTGGAAAGCATCACATTTCTCAGAGCTACTGTGCAAAAAGTATTTTCTGGCAAGAGAAAGAATATTTAGCTATATCATTAAGTTCTCTCTAATCTCTGAGGTTTTCTTCTTGGTTATGAAGTTTGATGCATAATATAACTTGTACAGACATAACATCTCCCATATTTTGGTGACCTCTCCTTCCCTCTATTTACAAATTGCTTATGAACTAATCTGCATTTAAGAGACATATATTCATTACAGAAGAACAAATCGTATGCTGGTTATCTCATTTTCTACAGATCTGAGTTGAATAAAAATTGCCAAGCTGGTCTCATTAGTGTAATTTTATTTTATTTTTGATACATTTTTGAAAATGTATCTTTTGATCCCACTATTTGTAAAATTAAAGAAATTCATACTCTAACAACAATGATCCCACCCAACTTATCATGATGTTTAAAAAAATGTAATTATATAAAGAGACTGTATTTTCAGTGGTAGCCCTTCTCTCTATAAGTTCACTGGTAGTCTCAAACAGCTACATAACTCGATAAACAGAAAACAGACACCACTAGGATAAGATGATGTAGATCAGATTAAAAGTCTCCTTTTTTATTTTGCTGGAATTCATATTTGAGTTGATGAGGCAATGCCTTCAAACTAATTCCATTTTTTTAGACTACAAGTCTAACTGGAAAGTTTTACACTTGGGAATTGTCATGTTCTTAGGAAATAAAAAAATCTCATACCAAGTAGAACATTTCCCCATAACTACAGCACAATACATACTGCAGGTTAAAATTTCTCTGCAAGATGTTGTCATATGTTCAGACGTTCAACTTGACATATGGCATATCCTTGAAGAAAATGGAAGGCATTTTGTGGGGCTTATTCTGCCAAAGTTTTCCAAGATATGCTAAAGTTGAATTCAATTTTGTAAAATGTCCAAAACAAAAGTCAGTTTTCTCAAATTCTTTTTAAAATAAGGCAGGGTTCAACGGATTTTTAAGTCAAGTAAATCCATTTTATTATTTTAAAATATATAATCTATTCCTTGAAAAATTGTACATATATGTACTGTATTAGACCATTCAAGTCCCACTCCTTCAGCTTCAGTTTTCCCCAGAACCTCAACACATCTTGCAACTTCACATTGTTTTAATTTTTTATAAAAAGCTTTTTCATACAAAATAATTTGATTGTGTTTTCCCTTCCCCCAACTCCTCTCAGATCCTACCCACTTCCTACCCATCCAACTTCTTCATATGCTCTCTCTCACTTGCATGAACTTTATCACTCTTTCTTCAAAAAAAACAAAACAAGCAAAAAATTATAAAAAGGAAACAAGCAGACAAAAATACCGAAAGAAAACAAAAAGCTTAACCCTACAAACACAGACACACATCATGAAGTCTGTTTTGTGTTGGTCAATTACTCCAGAGATGGAGGGTTTCCCATGGAATGTGGTTGATATATTCCCAGACCATTAGAGTCATCCATCACCTCTGGCTCTTACAATCTACCACTTCTTCTTCATCCTATATACCTCCCCTTTTGAGGGGAGGGCTTTAGTGCATTACTTACTCCAAGAAAAAAAAGTTTCTTTTTATAATAGATAGGGATTAATACAAACAGCCACAACTGGACAATTTGCAGAGAGTGAGAGACTTTTGAGCACTCAGTCACAAATGAGGTTTATTTTATATTCTATTTATTTATTTGTTTATTTATTTACCTCACTGAGATCAATTACTGCTGTCCACAAGCACATGTGTATGTGGTCATCCACCACAGCATGGACAATCATGGAGTGGTTACCTTTCAAAGAAACATACTCAACTTTCCATTTGCTTGATAGTCTACTGAGATACCCTACAGGTGCCAGCCTCTTTCTCTGATACTTCAGTAGTGAATCAGGGGAGCATATTTGAGTGACCATAAGTGTTGTGAGGAAAATCAATGAATGGGATTAACCAAAGTAGTTTTCTAGTCATCACTGTCACCATAACTGTTGAGTGTCTTGTCCAGCAACCATAAGAAACAATAATATTTGTACAACTCCTCAGCTGACTGATTGCAGGTGATTATATTAAATACCTTTCATAAGGAAGAGCACTTTGTGTTACTGTACCTACTCTGTCAACCCCACCATGAGCATGCTGACTAAATGCCTTTATTGCTTTGCTATTATTCTTACTCTATGCTGTTATAACCAGCTTTGCTTCTAATGAAGAACTACATTTTAGTCTAAACCTAAAGAAGTAAAGATTCAGATTCCAATATTCCCTATTATGTTCATGTATCATCATAGAAAATGGATGATATCACAGAACATCATGTCTACTAACTTCTAGAAGATTCAGTTATAGCATCAGGTTTTAAGGGACAATTTTTAAAGTCAGGATAGTCTCCTCCTAGTAGAGATCAGCTTGTGGTTACATGTTCTGAAGCAGAAATCACCATATGGTGTAGATTGCTTTAGAAATTATCTGTCTGTAGAAAGCAACATTTATTATTACAATTAAAATACATATATCTTTCAACAGGCAAAACTTTGAACTGGTTTTGCTGTCTTACTACCAAATGAAGTCTCTTCTCTCTCTCTTAGAGACCAAACTATTAATATACAGTACTTGAAACTAAGACAATCACATGAAAAATTATAGAATTTGAATTCATAAACTATTTTGGGAAAGAGTATGGGTTGTGGGGCCATATACACCAATTACTCAATTACAAAGGAGAAAACCTTACCTCTCTCTCTCTCTCTCTCTCTCTCTCTCTCTCTCTCTCTCTCTCTCTCTCTCTCACACACACACACACACACACACACACACACACACACTCACACACACACAATGGGAAGTGCCACTTTCTGATATTGCCACGGCCACTGACAAAGAATTGCTCATAACCCAGTACAAGCAGGATTACATCCATCCTCATGATGGAAAGCAGGCCTCATTCAGCTAAGCCAGTTAAAACAAAACAAAGTAAGCAACCTAGGTGCTGACTTTGAAGAAAGCAATCAAGACATGTCACAGATAATATACAGACTCATTTATATATTTATGACCAGTTCCCCCAAAGTGACTGTAAAACATGCATTTCCCTTTCTTCTTAATAGATTAAAATAATTGCATTTATATAAATTAGAATTTTCTGAATTCCTTTCTTTCTAACATTTTGTACAAACATTAGGAAGAGGAGTTGCACATGCATCTATTATGCAAGTTTATTATTTTCACCCAAATGTTGTATATATCAAAATAGGACTGGGACCAAAGTCAGAGAATGAACAGACATCACTATGAGAAAGCACAATAACTTATAGTATTTTACTATTTTCTTTTGCAGAAATATTTTCACACATGTGACAAACAGTTTTATTGTAAGAGGCAGGATCATGCTCTTGTTTCTTTTTGGAAAGTTTTATGTTTCTAAGTTTATATTAGAGAACAGGAACCATATTTTACCATGATATCCACAATGTGCCTAGTCTCAGGCCTGGTTCATATAAAAAACTCAATAAATATCGAAGCAACAACAATAATAAACCTAGATCAGTGTTTGAAGCAAAGATAACTTTGATGAAATAAAAAAAGAGAATGTCATTATAAGGAAGAACAGTAATTACTAGTTCCTTCCACAAAACCTGAAGCCTTGTGAACACAATTTTTGATCATTGATTCCAAAAATCCTTATGTTAATAATTATTGAACCATAGGGCTTTGTTTAAGCAATGCATTTTCTGTCTAATTGATTGACTGTGACAATATTATAGAAAGCCATACATTATTTCACTTGATTGGAAGAGTTACATAAATTCAAATTTCAATTATTCCTTGGATATCATTATTATTTTATTCCTCTTAGTTCTAACATTCACAATACCCTCATTTGAGCTTACATATTCATATGACCTGGTAATGTTTATATAACAATGCTCATTGATATACACATGTATATCACAAAAGAAAAATTCTATCACTTGACAGCTAACAGGTATGTTATCTATATTCTCAATAACTTCAGAATTATGCCTTTTATTTATCTCAACATCATTATTCTAGGCTTGTGAGCAAATACCTGATATGTCAGTATGAGCAGATATGGTGCAAAAACAGTAAACTTCAAGATCATTAAAAAAAAGGGGGAGGTAAGCCAGTTTTAAAAGTTAACATAAATACACAGAGGAAAAGTTATGCAAATCTTATATAACTTAACAAAAGTTGGATAATATAAGAGAAAACTAATACTACTTATGAGTTGAACTGCCAGATTATATGATCCTTTGAAATGAAGAAAGGAGTATAGTGATATATTGTTTATCATTTATTAAAGCTTGACTGAGGATTCAGAAAAGCAAAGTCATCCTCAAGATACAAAGATCAGGCAGTAGTGAAACATATCTTTGATCCCAGCAGTCAGAAGTTAGGAGGTGGTGGTACACAACTTTATTCCTAGGACTCAGAATTCAGAGATAGACAGATCTCTGTGAGTCTAAGACCACCCAGATCTACACAAGAGTAAATCAGTCTAAAAGAGAATCATAGCTCGTACCTTTAACCCCAATATTACGGAAGTATATAAAACAGAAGTAAGGTCTCAGAGAGGCATTTGGTCTCCAGCCACACTGAGGAGAGGCAACAGTTTGGGACTTGGTGAAGAGCTTGAAGAGCTTGTGCATGTATCAACCCTTTCAGCCTAAACTAGAGGTAAGAGCTAGTGGACAGCTGCTTTAATTTCTGATATTCAGCTTGAAGTATGAACCCTAATATCAATCTCTGGGTCTTTTAGTGTGTGTGTGTGTGTGTGTGTGTGTGTGTGTGTGTGTGTGTGTGTTACAAAAGACTCTGGGATGATCCCTTCCTTTCTGTGGTTTGAATCTTTATGGACTATGGTGCTACTCAATAACTTTAAAATGTGAAGGAGGTCAGTTATTGCATATTAAAATGTAGGTGCCAAAACATTCATAAAACAGTAGGGCTCTTTGGGATGGGAGTCATTTGAAAGTTACCAATGTCTGAAAATCAATAACAGTGCCCATTTTGTAGCAATTTTTCCTAGAAAAAAAGTTAGTAGTCTACACTTGTGTTTCCCTTCCTCAATCTCTTTTCTAAGTGGACAGGTAACCTGCACCCAAAGTCACTGAGAGGGAGGCAGGGTAGCAGAGCTAGGGTGCCTCCTGAATCCTGTGTTTAGCCCTTAATCTAGGGCTTGAAGATGAACAGGTGAGTTGCTGCCACAACTGTAGGTTGATAAACAGCCTCCAGAGATAGCCATGAAGGAAGAGTGAGTGTAAGCCTAGCATCTTATTTCTCCACTGCTGAGTGTTCCACCCACCCCTGTCCTTTCCCCTTTCCTCATAATCCTGCCAAGAGAGTCCAGCTCTAGCCTAGGAGTCTATTCACATTTCTCTTCCTCCCTCATCATTTTAGTCTTTGAACAATCCACCATCTCCCAAACTCACAGCTTGTTCCATTCTATGAGTCCTTGTAGTCATTCCTGCCCTCAGTATTAGACCCAGAGATCCTTGAGCATGATCTATTTCTTGCCAGGCAGTATTTCTTTCTTGGATGCCCCTTGGCCTCACCAGGACATTTCAAAATAATGACTGAGAATAAATCTGTGCATACATGATCACCCAATGAGCAAATGAGATTCTATTCAACACAGCACTCTCAAAGACCAAACCATCACTGAATAATTTTGAGATGGTTTATTTCAATATCTTCTGTTTGTTATTTTACTCATGGCTAAATATTCAGCTAAATCTTTCCTCCACATAATATCTTTATTCTCCAGATGACTTCTACTTTTAATTGCTATTAAGAAAACTGTATCTATATGGAATTTTTAGAACATAGTTCCAGGGGTTTGCCTTTATTTCTTTTGTTTGCTTTTTAAATATTTATTTATTTAATTTACATCCTGACAGCAGTTTCTCCTCTGTCCTTCCAATCCCTCCCTACCACCTCCCCTTTTTACCTCTCTCCTCCCCCTGAATTCATTCCTCTTCCATTTCTATTCAGAAAAGAGTATGCACACATGGGTATCAACAAACCATTTGCTTGTATTTCTTTAAAGTACTAGCACTCGGTGTACAAATGAGTTCATAAATATTTATGGACATGAAGCACTCCAGATCTAGAGAGTACTGACCTGCTGCTCTGAAATTTCTCCATCAGTACATGGCCAGTGCTGCAGCCTTCACAACCTACCCAGGACACTCAAGGACCTGGCCCCTGGCTCATCATTAACAACTACAAACAGTCCACTTCAAGGACTCTTAGTTAGAAAATTGGAAATAGGGGGAAATGGTGGTGTTTTTAAAGTGCATTGAAAGCCCCCTTTTAACTACATCTTCAGCAGACAATTTGTGTCTAGAATAAAGAAAAGATCTTTTAATGAAAACTTCTGGCTTACTTGCACTTACTTGTGTAGCACAGGTAAAAGCAACCTGATTACTGATTTCTAATGTCTGTTCTCTACAGGAAAAATTCATATTTAAAGTGTATCTGAACAGAAGGGGTGTGGGAATTACTGTGACACTCACTTAGCATGACCATACTTTCTTCCTAACTGAAGACATGAGAATGTGGTATCTAAGGGTTTTGATTCTGTGTGAATGAACTGGGCATTCTAATAACTCTCTTTAAATATATTAAGTCTCTCACTCCAAGCTAGCTGGGAACTGAAATGAGTCTACTGGGTTCTAAATGCAGCTAGAGAGTTACGCTACGCATGCTAGGCACCTGTGGGGGAGGGAGGAAAATGTTGGGGGGAGAAGAAAAGAGAGGGGGAAAAAGGAAGAGCGGCTGGGAAGAAGGGCATGGCAGTGATAGGACAAATTAAGGGACAGCATTAGAGAAATGTGCAGTTTCACTGCACAGCCATAAGCACTTCCATTAATATTTTGACTAACCAAATAGGAGGTCTAGCAACTCTGGGCATTTCAACTTCATCTCTGTCTTCCCAAGAATTCACTTGCTTTGATGCCTACATAAAGCTGTCCAATAAAACAAAAAGTATTACTGTTAACTTTTCTTTAACATATTGTCTTTTTCAAGGTTGCCCGGCTATAGTTATGTTCTCTCATTGCTACTTCTCAAGTAAAAGAGTGTCTTGGTGTCTCTTTCCCTCCCTCAGCTTCTGCTTATAGTCTCAATATTTCCTGGATAACAATAGTGCCCTCCATTAGGCACACAGCAATGCAGAACTATTATCAGATACAGCCCAGTGTGCTATTACATGATCATGAATAAACAGAACTAAGGGGTTTTAATACTGATTAGTCAACTTGCAAAGGCAACTATACTCACATCCATCATGCTGGGCAACATTATAGGTAAAGAAAAAGAAGATTGGTAGGGCATCTTTTTAAATTTGGAAGTTGTAGGGGTGAAGAAAGGCAGCCAAAGAGAGGAATCTTATTCCTTATTAAAATTTTAAAATATATTTCCGAGCTGGATGCTGGCTTGATGTCTCTGGTTGCTGTTCAGTATTATTTTGTTTATTCTGTCATGCTTGTCTACCCTATCATTCATGCCCTGTCTGCCCCTTTTGATCTCTGCCTAACATCGTAGCTATAATCTCTTATACATTATGCCTAAATTTCTCTGACAATATTCTTTTTATTCCTAAGGTAATAAGATATAATATTTTGAATTATTTTAATAAAAAATGTAAGATTCACCAGTACTTTCAGCATAGAAATTGGTGTTCTGACCTACTTTCTTGTATTCTGTTACTTTCTCCAGGTGAAAACTGCAATAAATAAGAAATATGTAAAAAAAAATATTTTCTAAAAAATAAATATCAAAAACAAGACTACATTCTTATTTCAGCATAAAAATAAAACTAAAATATTCATTAACTGCCATTTCAATACCAATCTCAATCCCAGTTTCTGGAATGGGATGGGTATGACATATACTTTTTTAGTCTGCTTTTATGCTTTTACAGAAATGTATTGAAATGAAATTGTATGCTTTTGCAGGTGATTCTGAATGTAAATGTATTGTATGAGTACATTAATTTACAGCCTGCTTTGTATTTGAACAATTCTCCTTCAAGCATGTGCACCGCTTGTGAAGAACATTACTAGGCATAGATTTTGTTGCAATTTGAAGTGGAATTCTTTTTCTATTTCATTTTATATTTGGGTTATTGTCAGTGCATAAGAAAGTGGTTGACTTTGCTATACTGATCTGCTCTAAAACTCTTGCTGTACATTTTCATTACTTCTAAGAAAGCAGGTCTTTTCTACTTTCTTATGCCCTCCAGAAGAACCAGATGCCATGTGTCATCTGTATCCCTGAAGACTAGATCATTTTAACAGGGTTCTGAAAATAACAAAATTCCAGTACAATGAAACTGTGATGCCCCATGAGGTTCTTGGTAATGGGAATTGGCCTGTCATGCTCTGCTGATTTATAGCTCAGTCAGACATTACACTCACTTGGTGGCTGCCTCTCTTCTTATATGCCTACATGATAATTGCACTGGCCTTCTTTCTGTGGTTTTTTTTTAATGTCACAGCACTAAGTTATAGGTACAATCACTTTTCTAACTCTAAAGTCATGTTTAACTCTCTTAGAACAGACCCAAAAAAAGGGAATAACAAAGGCAAGCCTTGTAGAATGAACCTGCACTAGATTTTGGGGGAGAGAAGCATTGCAATGAGAAATAAATAAATAAAATTAAGTTCACAAGTCTGTCATATCATTTTTTCTCATTATCTGGGGCTACCTTTTTTGTTTTGTTTTGTTTTGTTTTGTTTGTTTGTTTTTTAAATGTGTCCTTACAGAGCTTCTCAGTTTCAGGAGATACCATTTATTAATTGTCAATCTCAGTGTCTGTGCTATTGGTGTTATGTTCAGGAAGTGGTCTCCTGTACCAATTTGTTCAAGGGTACCTCCCACATTCTCTTCTAAGAGATTCAGTGTGGCTAGATTTATGTTGAGGTCTTTAATCCATTTGGACTTAAGTTTTGTTCAAGGCTATAGATATGGATCTATCTGCAATCTTCTACATATCAGCATCCTGTTATGCCAGCACAGTTTGTTGAAGATGCTTTCTTTTTCCATTATGTAAGTTTAGCTTCTTTGTCAAAAATCTGGTGTTCATAGGTTTGCGGGATAATATCAGGGTTTTCAATTCAGTTCCATTGGTCTACCTGTCTGTTTTTTTGCCAATACAAATCTGTTTTCATTACTCTTGCTTGAAGTCAGGGATGGTGATGTTTCCAGATGTTCCTTTATTGTACATGATCCCCCATGGAAAGCCTCATGCTCCCTGGGGAGTGGATGGGGTATGTGATGGAGGTGTCAGTGGTGAGCATGGGAGGATGGGAGGGACAGGGAACTGGGATTGATATATAAAACAAGATTGTTTCTAATTAAAAAGAATAATAATAATAAAAATTAAGTAAAATATATATATATATAAATAATTAAAGTAAATCCAAAATGAAATAGTTCCTCCTGAGG
This sequence comes from Cricetiscus sungorus, assembly GCA_030556225.1. Classification (NCBI taxonomy): domain Eukaryota; kingdom Metazoa; phylum Chordata; class Mammalia; order Rodentia; family Cricetidae; genus Cricetiscus; species Cricetiscus sungorus. Next base: position 31,381,710 of record JANBXA010000741.1, on the reverse strand, counting down.
ATAAATAATATTCTATATTCCAGAACTGTTTTCTAAAGCTTTAAGTGAAAACTGTCTTGATTTGAAGATTTTTGAGTAGGTCCTAATCATCATTCACATTGTAGTAATAATGGCAGCGAACTTTTATTGTATGTGCCTATGCAAGGTTAGATCACAGTATAATCTTTCTTCCAATTACCATTTAATTGATACGACTGCCCTGTGCTATGAAGTGGACAAATCAGTGACAGTCATTCAAGACAGCACAATGCCTAAAATCAGTCAACTAGCTCTTCCTTTATCCCATCTTCAGCTTCTATGTGAACAAAACCTCTCACAGAAAACGTGTCCGCTTTTTCCTTTTTCTCTGTCTTCTCTCTTCTTCTTATCCAATCCTGATCCCTTCAGTGTAGTTCATGCAAACAAAAAGAATAGTAACAGAAACATTGCTTTCCACACTAAGATCATCTTGAAGATTATTCAAATGGTCACCATGTACCCACCACCAGCCTTCACCTCCCAGCTAGGTTTAGTGTTTGCTAAAGCTCTATTGAATAGAGTGAATAGAGAACCACCTGCCACAATGCCTTAAATAAAAATCAAGGCACAGTGGGTCTTGGCTGCTCTAAACTCTCAAAGGCTCCACTATCCCTCATATTTATGATACATTGTCTATTTTATCTATTACTGTGCAAACAAATACACAGTAAGCTGAAATTTTACATTCTCAAAACTACATGACAATCATCATAAGAAATCATCATTTTTCTATGACATAAAATATCACCATAAAACACATAAAGAAAAAAATGCATGCTATATACAGACCATTAGCCCAGAAACAGGTGCTTTTATTTTTCCTACCTGATTTGGAAGTGTCAATTTAGCTAAGACTAAACTGGACCTCTCACTCTTGCTGACTGAAATAGAGGAAATACATAAAGTCTCTAAGACTAGTGATATAACAGTCTGAATACATTTTAGTGTAAGATTAAATATTCAGGCCTGTAGCTACCACTTTTGGTTTTATTCTCACACACAAAAAAAGGAGGGCATGTTGGAGATTTAGCTCCAACTGTTGGAACATTGCCTATGAATGTGCACAAATCCCAAAAGTTAATAAACAGATGAAGACAGAAACCATGGAAAAATGCCTTTGTGTGATACTGTGCTCTGATAAACACACACACACACACACACACACACACACACACACACACACACACACACGCACGCACACACACAGTGGTGGCACATGACTAATTCCCAGCACTTGGGAGGGAGAGTCAGGCAGATCTATGTGAATTCAAGGCCAGCCTGGTCTACATACTGAGTGCCAGGATAGGCTCCAAAGCTATACAGACAAACTCTGTCTCAAAAACAAAACAAGAAAGGAAGAAAGGAAGGAAGGAAGGAAGGGAAGAAGGAAGGAAGGAAGGAAGGAAGGAAGGAAGGAAGGAAGGAAGGAAGGAAAAGAAAGACAAAGAAGCCATAATTCATTCTAGACTATGCAGCACAGATCCTTCCACCCTTCCACTTTCAGAGTCAAGAACAAATGTCGTTTGCTCAGATCTTGGTCAGAGTATATTATGGTTTCCAATCGATAAAATTTAGTACTCACAAAGGAAATAATTTCCAGGAACCATGGGAGACAGAGAGTAAATAAAGTTCCAGAAGGGTTTTGTTTGAGAAAAACTGGGTATCCTTTTGAGAAAGCCAAATAAATAGTATCTAGTAATATTGTTATCTGAGAAAGTTTGGGATTTCCAGCAATTGAGACTAGCCTAACTGGTGAATAAAACAAAGTAGAACTCTTCAAGAATGATACCCAGGCAGGGTACTGGAGGAATATGATTTTAGTCACAGCATTTGGGAAGCAAAGGCAGGCAGATCTCTGACTTTGAGGCAAGCTTCTGCTACAGAGTTCCAGAACAGCCAGGGCTATACACAGAAATCCTGTCTTGATATCCCAGGCTGACCTCTAACCTCCACAGAGACACAAAAGCAACCTTACTCCCGCAAACTTAGTCTCCAAACAAAATATTCTCCCATTATCTTTTGCACAATTGTTAGGAATCAAACTTATCTACTTTGCCATTCGTAGATCCTTAAAAAAAACTTTTCACTACACAAAAATGCAATTAATTTAGTTTCAAGAATGATGTTTAAATATATCATGAATAGAAGAATAAATCATGTCCCTTTATGGGAAACCTTGGTATAATGCAATAGGTTTAATTGTAAAGTGTACTTAAGAATGAAAAGTGGGAATAATTCTTATGAGTACATTATTACAATTATTCAAATAAAAAGATTTAATCATAGGACTAAAAGACAGATCAAGCATGCAATTTCCTTCTTTCCAGGAGTGGAGGTTTAAAGTGTTTTAATCATTAGCCTTAGATTTCTATATATTTTTTCATATTCAGCCTATTACCAAATGTAATAATGAGAGAAAAAAATATGAACATGAATTGAGTGTCCTGCTTCTTCAAGAGGGAGTGCTACTGTCAGATCCATTCTGTCAAGTGTCAAAGAAAAGAGTTGGAAGGTACTTAGAGTGTTCTGTCATGATTGGGGGTGGTAAGCAACATGGGGGAAAATGTGACAGTTCACTGCAAAGGGAACACATTGCAGTGACAGGTTGTCATGACACAAAACTCAGTAGCTAAAAGATGGCAGAGAAGTCACCCAACACTTCCATGTAAACATCTTCATGTCAATGGCAATCAGCTGCTTATTGCCTAGGCAGGATCAGGAGAGCATGCAGTTGCAACCCAGGATATTAGTAACCTATACAATGGGCAGTTTTCACAGAGTAAACACATCACCCGTTAATTTAATCTTTAACTTTCTTCTGAGAAACTACTCCTTGGTAGTTCAAATCAGAAACAAACAATATCACAGAGTAGAGTGTAGAGAGAGCTAGTAGCTTGAATACCTATGTTCTCTGGAGCTTCTCAAGCAGATAATATTTGGAAGCGACAGAAAGGGGCTTCTTAGGAATAGAGCAATTTCTTATTGTGAGGCACCAAAGAGAGCTAAAATGCTGCAGAACCTGGCTTGGTCATTTTCCTGTACAGAATAGAAATAAATTTAATGATAAAGGAGTTCATATCACCAAAGTAAACTGATCTGAGATAGATTTGGGGATTTCTAAGATTTTTCAAATAAGTGTTCTTACTTGAAATAATAATTGCCTACCTCTGTGCCAGTTGGCAGAAATGCACTATATTTAGGATAGCACATAGATATCCAATAAATCTTCACAAAAAGAAACCCAGCTCCAGAGCCAAGCATTTGTCAAGGTGTGCCAATTGTCTCTGATCACTTCTCTGTTAACATTCTACCAAAAATTTGTTTTCTTTTACGAGCTTCAGCCTGTTGCCCACAAAAGCAAAATCCTTGTACTAATGAATATAGTACAGAATTTTTTTAAGGATGTTTTGACAAGCCCATACAATGCAGAATTTTGGACACTGAGTGAACAGTCTTCTTTTTAGTCCTTGAAAATTGTTTTCTTTGTTTTGTCTTAATTAGTTTTAAAATAAAAGAGAATACAAGCACTTTAGGAATAGGAGAAAGAGAAATATGTCATCATTATGCCAATATTATCTATCTGAAAAGAGATTCATTACTTTTAATGTGTACTCTTCACACATTCTATGATAGCTTAAATGCCATGGCAAGAGAATGCAAACTATTGTTAATATGCATTTGAGCTCCATCATACCAATTGCATTAACTGTAATCAACTCACAGACTGACAACTGCATATTGATAGTGTGGTGAAGGTTCCTTTGCTGTTACTATGTATAGTGTAGATGCATATTCACAGAGTAAATAATCAGCATATTTCAGACCTATCATACTTAGTCTTATTTTTCTTATATCCATAAATACAGCCAAGGTAGTAAAAACTGTTTTAAATCACTCAGAATAACTACATGAGAAACAACCATTTGCCTCACCATTTAAATCCTTTGTTACTTTTAAAATAAGTAAAGCATCTATTGAAAAAAAAAACAAACTAATGATACATCACATTGAATTTTAAATAGGGAAGTATTTTTGTCATTCACAAAAATGTCATATATATGCACCAAGATGGACTCATATTGTACACACCTACAAATTTCACTGATTCCTGAGCCTCTAAGCACTGACTGTAGAATGAGGTAGGGAAGGGACAAAAATTCCCCATTACCTATTAGTAGTGACACTGTTCACTCAACCACTCCTTTTTCTCCTTATTAAAATGAGTAGCACAATGTATATGTAGATTTTTAGATTTCCAGATGGTAGAATAATTTTATGAAGCACTTACATCTTGTTTGACACAGAGTCAACACTACAGAAAGCACTGTTACTGTTGCCATCGAAACAAAACAAATAGAAATGAGTTGTTCTCTGACAATAAAGAATTTAAGGATAGCTGCTATCAGCCTTCACTTTGATGAAGACATTGTTTCAATGAACAAGCAATTCAAAATATAACTCTAAGATATTTCTTTCTTTTTACAGCTGTTCTTCAGTCATGTCTAGCTTTAGCCCCATTTTGCTGATTTCAAAGCTTTGTGATTAAAACAAAGGATGAAGATAAACTCCCCACCATGATTAATATACCCAATTCTCCTATTAAATAGAATTTAACAACTAACTTTTGATCTCACTCTTTGGTGGTTAATATTGCTAAGCTGACAGAATCTATAATCACCTAAGTCAACAAGCACTATGGTGTATCTTCAAAGAATTACCTAGATTAGGTCAGCCTCTGCACATGGCTGTGAGGAATTTTCTGATTAGATTAACCTCTTGGTGTGCCAGTGAAAGATTATCTATTTTAGGTGGAGGTGCCACTTCCACAATGGGCAGCACTGCTCTGTGGGTTACCACGTATTATTCTCCTGAACGTATGTTCAAGATGACAAGCTGCCTTGAGAATCTCCCGATATGACTTTCCTGCCAGGAGGGACTATACCCTCATAGGTAACTGAAAATGGTCTCTTCCTTAAATTGCTTTTGTCAAGGCTTTTATCATAATAAAGGTACTTATGACACATCCTTTCCTCAAATAAGATATATGGATTTATTTTTTTTCACATACCTAACTGTAACATGGGATTTTTAAATTACTAGGACATGAATAGTTAGAATCACAGATAAAGAACAGGTAGAATCAGTGCTAATGAATAATCATCCAATACATCAAAGCATATTACAAATTTTATTAACAAGGTCCTTAAGCATATCAAGGTGTGTTATATATTCCTTGATACTTTTAATTAGAAAACATTTAAAATTCCATTGCTTACTAAATCTACTACCTTCCTGGGGTTGTTTGTTTCAAACAACATCATGCCTGGGAGTTGGAACATTAACAGTTTGTGCTAACGAACTGTGAGATTCAGTGTTTCAGGCTAGCACTCAGGCAATCACACATGTCATTTGGTTAATTGTACAGATCACAGGAAGTTGTGAAGAAGCAGTTTTCAGTAGTCCTGCCAAGTTCTGCTGCACACTCTATAGAATATCGATGCTATGATCTCCTGAGGGTAGCACTGATACAAAAGTAATCAGTGTTCATTGATAGACTGCAAACTTTTGTGTGTTTTTACATGGATTGATTTGTTTTATTTTTCCACAGCTCTGGAATTAGCTTCATGCAACCTAGATTTGTATAATCCCATAACTTGCCATGGATTTGGAATTAAATTTTTACTTTGAAGATAAATCCTAATTCTGAAATTCAGGACTGTCAAAATTCCTATAAGAAGTTATACAGAAGACTTGGATGCTACTCGATAGATAGTTTAATACATGGGCACTCCCCTACTACCCCCCTGCATCTTACATTTTTGAGCTCTCAAATCCTGACAACACTAGAAAGAAACGGCTTTGTTCATTTCAAAGCGCAAGGAAGAAAAACAAATCAAGAAAAAAATTCAGCTCTTCTGAATTCCAGCAAACAGAATTGCACATCATCTCAGACAAGCTTGACAAACTAATCAGAAGGTCATGCAGTACACTCTCCACAGCTTTTAAACAACATTATCAGTCATGATCATGTTAAAATGGTGGCTGGCCATTTTGAAAGTTAAACAACACATGCTAGAGACCTACCAAGGTCCTTGTGCAGGTTCTACGATTTCAAATGTGGAAGAATTCAAAGAGATGTTTTGGAGCAGGTGAGATTAATTGATCATAAAACTTGTGTTGTGCATTTCACCTTTTGTAGCAGCATGTCCAAGGGATGAAATCATGACCACTGTTGCATACGAAATCCCCAGACAAGCACATTAATCTCACTTCACAAATGAAGACATTCTGTAGTATCCTGGAAATCCTGTGAGTACTTGTTGGGTACTTTTTCATGTGTGTGAAAATATTTTTTTTTAATTTGAAACAAACTTGCTTTACATGTCAACCCCAGGTCCCTCACCCACCCCTCCTAAACAACCCCCACCCCACAACCTCCATCCCATCCTTTTCTGTTCCCCAGGAAGTGTGAGGCCTTCAATGAGGAGTCTTCAAAGTCTTTCATATCATTTGGAACAGACCCAAGGCCCTCCCCATGTTTCTAGGCTAACATAGTATCCCACTATGAGGAATGGACTCCCAAAGTCCATTTGTATACTAAGGATAAATACTGATCCACTAGCAGAGATCCTATAGACTGCCCAATCCTCCTAACTAACACCCACATTCAGGGGGTCTGGGTTGGGCTTATGCTGGTTTTGCAGCTATCAAACTGGGATCCATGAGCTCCCCCTTGTTCAGGTCAGCTGTCTCTGTGGGTTTCTGTGGCCTTGTCTTGACCCCTATGCTCACCACTCCTCCCTGTCTGACTGTATTTCAAGAGTTTGACTCAGTGTTGAGCTGTGAGTTTCTGCTTCTCCTTCCATTAGTTACTGGATGAAGGCTCTAAGATGGCATATAAGATAGTCATCAATCTCATAATCATGGAAGAACATTTAAGGTAGCCTCTCCACTATTACTTAGTTTGTTAGTTGGGGTAATCCTTGTAGATCTATGGACATTTCCCTAGTTCCAGATTTCCCTTAAAATCTATAATGGCGCCCTCTATTATGGAATCTCTTTTCTTGCTCTCCTCTCTTCTGCTAACTCAATCTTCCTGCTCCCTCATGTACTCCTCTCCCCTTCTCTTTCTCATAACTCCATCTCCCCTCCCCCCATGTTGCCAATTCACTCCAGAGATCTTTCCCCTTCTCATGGGGACCATGTATGTCTCTCTTAGGGTCCTCCTTGTTTCCTAGCTTTTCTGGTGGTGTGGATTGTAGGTTGGTAATACTTTGCTCGATGTCTAAAATCCATATATGAGTGAGTATATACCATGTTTGTCTTTTTGTGGCTGGGTTACCTCACTCAGGATGGTTTCGTCTAATTCAATGCATTTGCCTGCAAATTTCAAGATTCTGCTGTTTTCCCTGCTGATTTTCCCTGCTGTTTTCCCTGTTTTCCCTCCATTGTGTACATGCCACATTTTTTCCATCCATTTTTCAGTTGAGGGGCAATTAGGTTGCTTCCAGGTTCTGGCTATTACAAATAATGCTGCTATGAGCGTAGTTGAACAGATGTCCTTATATGAATGTGCATCTTTTGAGTATATGCCTAAGAGTGGAATTGCTGGATCTTGTGGTAGACTAATTCCCATTTTTCTGAGGAACCACCATACTGATTTCCAAAGTGGCTATATGAGTTTGCACTCCCACCAACAGGGGAGGAGTGTTCCCCTTTCTCTACATCCTCTCCAGCATAAACTGTCTTTGATGTTTTTGATTTTAGTCATTCTGACAGGAGTAAGATGGTATCTCAGAGTTGTTTTGATTTACAATTCCCTGGTGGCTAAGGATGTTGAGTACTTTCTTAAGTGTCTTACAGCCATTTTAGTTTACTCTATTAAGAATTCTCTATTTGGTTCTATACCCCACTTTTTAATTGGATTATTTAATTCTTTAATTGGTAACTAGCTTCTTGAGTTTTTTGTATATTTTGGAAATAAGCCCTCTGTCAGATGTGGGGTTGGTGAATATTTTTCCCCCTTCTGTGGGCTGCCATTTTATCTTGTATACTGTATCATTTGCATACAGAAGCTTCTCAGTTTCAGGAAGTCCCATTTATTAACTGCCAATCTCAGTATCTATGCTACTAGTTTTATGTTTAAGAAGTGGTCTCCTGTACCAATTTGTTCAAGGGTACCTCCCACTTTCTCTTCTAAGAGGTTCAGTGTGGCTGGATTTATGTTGAGGTTTTTGATCCATTTGGATTTAAGATATGTGCATAGCAATAGACATCAATCTATCTGCAGTCTTCTACAAGTCAGAATCTAGTTATGCCAGCACCATTTGTTGAAGATGCTTTCTTTTCTCCATTGTATAATTCTACCTTCTTTGTCAAAAGTCAGGCATTTGTAGGTGTGTGGTTTAATAACAAAATTTTCAATTCAATTCCATTGTCTATTTTTGCACCTATAACAAGCTGTTTTTAGTACTATATCTCTATAGTTAAGCTTAAAGTTGGGGATGGTGATGTCTCTGGAAATCCCTTTGTTGTACAGGATTGTTTTGGCTCTCCTGGGTCTTTTGTTTTTCTGTATAAAGTTGAGTATTGGTTTTTCAAGGCCTGTAAAGAATTGTGCTGGGATTTTGATGGGTATTGCATGGAATCTATAGATTGCTCTTTTTCAAGACTGGAATTTTTACTATGTTGATCTTACCTATCTAAGAGCATGGGAGATCTTTGCATTTTCTGGTATCGTCTTTAATTTCTTTCTTGAAAGGGTCAAAGTTTTTATAATATAGGTCTTTTACTTGTTTGGTTCATGTTACCCTAAGATGTTTTATATTGTTTGTGGCTATTTTAAAGTGCGATGTTTATTGTGGATAAATAAGGATTGGTGAAAACAGATAGGCTGATGGATGTCTATTTAGGGAAAAATCACTTACAGCAGAGGCAGATGACTGCCAGCAGGTTCCCATCCCAAGGATGCCTCGGGATGCTATCTGTCTCCAACCAGGAAGCAAGAGAGAGTCTCTCGGGTCCCTGACCCCAGACATAGTTCTCCCAGGCCATGTCCACACCTCTCCCCACCCCTAGTGGGCATAGTCAGTGTAACAGATTCAGCCAGCCAGGTGACTATCTCACTACAATCCCCCTTTTTGTCTAAAGAAAAGATTTAGGCTTGATACAAAACTATATGAAAGGACAGTAAATATCAAGTGTGCTCTAAGAAAAGGAAAATCAAAAACATACAAACTTAAGACCTACAGATGTTTCTGTTTTTCTCTGATTTTCTTTTGCCTGTTGGTAAATTGGGATTATCTATTGCCTTTGTTTTTCTGGATGAGGTTAACCTCCTTGGGTTGAAGTTTTCCTTCCATAAGTTTCTTTAGGGCTGGATTAGTGGATAAGCATTGTTTAAGTCTGGTTTTGGCATGGAATCTCTTGATTTCTCCATCTATAGTGATTGAAAACTTTGCTGGGTCTAGTAGTCTGTGCTGGCTTCTGTGGTCTTTTAGTGTTGTTAGAACATCTATCCAGGACCTTTTGGCCTTCAGGGTTTCCATGAAGAAGTCAGGTATAATTCTGATAAGTTTGCCTTTATATGTTTCTTGGCTTTTTTTCTTTGCTGCTCTTAATATTCTTTCTTTACTTTGTACATTTCGTGTTTTGAATATTATGTGGCAATAGGACTCTTTTTGAGGCCCACTCTATTCTTCTACTTTCATTGGCATGTCTTTCTTTAGATTGGCCAAGTTTTCTTCTATGATTTTGTTGAATATGTTTTCTGTATCTTTGAGTTGGGTTTCCTCACCTTCTTCTATACCTGTTATTCTTAGTTTGGTCTTTTCACGGTGTCCCATATTTTCTGAATATTTTGTTAGGTATTTGTTGGACTTAAGATTTTCTTTGGTTTATTAAACTATTTCTCCTAGTGTATCTTCAGTGCCTGGGAGTCTCTCTTCCACTTCTTGTTTTCTGTTGGTTATGCTTGCATCTGTAGTTCCTGATCATTTACCCAGCTTTCCTATTTCCAGCATCCCCACAGACTGTGTTTTCTTTTATTGTCTCTATTTCAGCTTTAAAACCTTGCATAGTTTGAATTGTTTCTTACATTTCTTACATTGTTTCTTACATGTTTCCTCCATTTCTTGATTTTTTTGGTTTTTTTTTTTCTTCCCTTTCTTTAGGGGATTTTCTTACTATCTCTTTGAGGGTCTCTATCATTGTCATAAAGTTGTTTTAGGGTCATTCTCTTCTGCTTCATTTATGTTGGAATGTTCATATCTTGCTGGTGTGGAGTCCCTAGATTCTGGTGGCACCATATTGATATTTTTGTTGTTGACTGTGTTCTTATACTGTTTTATACCCATCTCTTCTTCCAGTGCATACCAGTGGGGTCTCTCCCTCTTCGGGTGGGTACAGGACCAAGGTTCTCTTCTGGTAGATACAAGCAGGCCCAGTACTCCAATGGCTCTCCTCTTCCAGTGGGTGGAGGCAGGATTAGGACACTGGCATACTCTGGATGGGCTTGTTCACAGAGATGAGTTACCCTGTGCTCAGTCCCTAGTCCCCAGGAGGCTCCCACCAGGGCACCAAAAGGTGGGCTCCTTCCTTTTGTTTCTTGGCCTTTTTTCTTTGCTGCTCTTAATATTCTTTCTTTACTTTGTACATTTCGTGTTTTGAATATTATGTGGCAATAGGACTTTTTTTGAGGCCCACTCTATTCTTCTACTTTCATTGGCATGTCTTTCTTTAGATTGGCCAAGTTTTCTTCTATGATTTTGTTGAATATGTTTTCTGTATCTTTGAGTTGGGTTTCCTCACCTTCTTCTATGCCTGTTATTCTTAGTTTGGTGGGTGGAGATGGGATCAGGACTCTGTAAGACTCTGGAGAAGCTGGTCCACAGGGACAGGCTCCCCCATGCATGGGCAGTCCCCAGGCCTCAGGAGGCTTTGAGCAGGGCACCAAAAGGCAAGATCCTTTCTGTGTACTTTTCTCAGTGAAGTTTAAAATGAAGACATCAGGGACCATCTGTAGTTGACAAGGATGAAACCATCCAAGAGCTCAGTTTCAACACCCTGAACATCCTACCCACTGAAAGCAAGCATTTTGTGTAGAAGACAGAGTTCACAGAAGAAATGTTCTATCTTTTTTAGCTTTCCCTCCTGGAATCAACATGTAAGTCAGCAGAGTAGTTGTTCATCAAAATGAGTGTAAATCAAAAAGTAAAAGAGCCTTGTGTTTTATAACATATAACCCAGGAAAAAATCCAAGATCTCTACTACTGCATCTCTTCTTACTAAAGGATGATATAAATAACCTCACCAACAGAAGTTCTAGCTTTGCTACCAGAAAAAAACATGAACTAAAAAAACCTTGGTGTGTTGCGTGTATGTTTTCTGCCAGCCTGCCTGGTCTGGTCCCGCCACGGCACAAGTCCCAAATAACAATACACAGAGATGCTGTATTTGATATAATTCTGTTTGGCCAGTTACTATTATTGTTTATTGGCTAGTTCTGTCTTAATAATTAACCCATTTCTACTAATCTAAGTATTTCCACGTGGCTCATCTTACCAGAGAGCAACAGGCCTGCATCTTGCTTTCTCCACGCTCTACATGCTGACTCCTCCTTACTACTTCCTCTTTCCTCCTTGTCTCCTAGCCCAGCCTATCTTGCTTTCCCATTGGCCACAGTGCTTTATTCATTAACCAGCATGAGAAATATATTTACAGAATAACATCTCCTATCATTGGTTAGGAACCAGTTTTTTGTTTGTTTGTTTGTTTGTTTTGTTTTGTTTTTGTTGTTGTTGTTGTTTTGCCATGGAATAGTGATGAATATCCTGTTATCCTGATATCATGAGTTAGATACCTAGATACCATCCTGTGTTATATAACAAAAAAAAGAAAGGAAGAAAGAAAGAAAGAGGAGGAGGAGGAGGAGATTAATTAAAAGTGTCAATACCACCCTTCCTCAATGGACCTCCACAGAAAAGTACAACAGTACACAATGCAGAAATCAACATAAAATGAGATTCCTGGCCCCAACAGATTCATCTACATCAAAACTGTACCCACAACTCATGGTACATCTTACAAGAGGAGGCAGAAAGATTGTAAAAGCCAGAAAACTAGGAACTCCTCCATTAAACAGTCTTTCCTCAGAATATCTGCATAAATAACATAAGTACACTGGCAATATCAAGTGGACATGTTAACATAATGGAGTGGGTTCACAGAATCCAAGAACTAGACAAAGAATTGTGGAAAACTAATAACTACTGGAATAGAGAAAATTAGCCTCTTCCAGGGATGTCCACACACAAGCAACAAAATTGGTGCATACACATTCATATATATTATGTAACAATAATAATCAAAGAAAAAGAAGATATCTACTTGACAGTAGTGCAGATTATAGGAGTTTGAGGGAGGATAACTTGGAGAAACTAGGGGAAGAAAGAGATGGAGTGAAATGCTGTAATTCTATTTCAATTTTTAAAGGTGAAAATTCAAAAATAATGTATTTTTCCTTGGAGAAATAAACTCCCTTCAGTCCATCCTTGCATAAGGTTAAAAATATAAGTAAACATCATTTTAAAAGAATTTAAGAAAACACTAATATGCTAATAAGAATTAAAATGTGGGGTGGATTTGCTATCCCTCTGATTATTTTTAAGGGCAGAGACACATATTTTTGATCAGGCCAACATTTTTTACCTCATCAACTCTTACTGCTCATTAAAAATTGATAAAGTCTTTGTTAGCGCTTCATTACTTTTCATTATTTTGTCCCTCTTTGTTCAATATTTCTCTGCATTACAGCATCATCTCGAACTTATAGCTACCATAAACTATCAGCAGTGGTTAATGCTGTGGTCTGCTTCTCACCCACTCCATTCCTACTTAATTTTAACCTAATACTCAACCTCCATTAAAGTAGAAAAGAAATAACTACTAGTGGGATTACAGCAAGCTTTCAGATCCTCATTCTGACCTATAGGTAGAGTATACACACATATATATACTCCAAGACACAAATACATATATGTGTCTTCCAGTCCCAGGCAGCCACTCTCCAAGACTAATTTCATTCTTAACAGTTTACTAGCATGAAAAATTTCCATGAGAAGAAGATATGGGACTTTTAAGTAGATTATTTCTCAACAACTGTGAAAACAGAAATAAATAAATCACTCATAAGTGGATATTAGATGTAAAGCAAAGGATAACTAGCATATAGTCCATGGCCCCAGAGAAGCTAGGAGAGCCCTAAAAGATCCCCCTGGGAAAGGGACATAGACAAGAAATCCTGAGTAAATTGGGGGCAAGGGGGAGATGGAAGGGAAGAAGAGGAGAGAAGGGGAGGGGGAGGAGAGCATGAGGGAATAGGATGGTCCAGATGGGGGACAGACAAAAAGGGAGAGCAAAGAGATACCTTGATTGAGGAGTCATTATGGGGCTAGTGAGAAACCTGGCACTAAGAAAATTCCCAGACTGTAAGCATTTGCTTATAGTCCTTAATTCACATGTTTGCATAACAATCTTAGAGGCATTTCTTCATTTGGTCTTATACCAAAAAGCTAAAAAAACCACTTCTTTTTGTAATTATCACTTTTGGTTTTCTTTTTGAGATATGACCTCATATAGCCCAGTCCAAGCTCAAATTCACTATGCAGTCGCCCTGGAGTTTCTGATCCTCCTACCTCTATATAGTAGGTACTAGAACTACAGCCTTCTACAGCCTTGCAACATAGCGTCAGGTTAGCTGAGCCATACTGAGGTAGAAGAGTATCCAGAAAGGCTTTGTGAATGCTAGGTAAGCACTGTACCATCTGAGCTCCATCCCTAGCTCTTGATAAGAATATTTCTTAAAGCTGTATTTGTTACTATCTGAATTTGCTCTTGGGATGGGAAATATAAAACTAATAATGGGAATTTTCTTTAACAAGTTTATTTTGTTCCTTTGAGATGGATGAAAGTATAGTTGGGTTCATTTTGAGTCAAAATATGCCATAAATCAAAAATAATATTTTTTGGCTGTGAATGAGACCACCCCAGCCAGATATGGGCCCAAATATATTAGCATGGATTAAGGTTACTTCTCTATATAAGATGAAATTGATCCTACTTCTACCACCAGAGTTTTCAGACTGAATAAACTCCCTGAGGTCTGACAGACTAGCATCATGGAAAAAAAGATATAAGAAGCTGTTCTAATTTGATGAAATGAAGTAGACATATTTTATATTCTATCTCTCTATACATAGATGATAGATGGACAGATGGTATAAATACACAGTCTCCACAAGTTCATTGCTAAGGAAAAAAAAGGCAGCCAAGCTGTACTTTAGTAGGTTTAATCAAAACCACATGGCCTATATTATTACATTTTCAGCACTGTGACCAAAATACCTGAGATAACTAGCTTATGGTGAGAAATTATTTCTTCTCACTGATTCTGAGATTTCATCCCATGGTTGCTAGGCCTGTTTAATAGGGAATGTGGAGTAATTTCTTTACCCTTCACTTCATGGTGGTCAGGAGGCTCAAAACACACCAGAAAAACAGCAGAGATAATACTCCACCAGGACCTATTACTTCAGCTAGGCAGCCTCTCCTAAGGTTTCCAGAAACTCACAAAATAATATTAATTAGTTAGGGGCCTAGATTTGTTTACTGGGGACTTTGAAACCATAATAATTTCTGTAAGTTTCATCTGTACTCAAGAAAAATATGTCTGTGGTCATAAGAATATCCTACCTTAATAAACTGGTAGCAGAATTGAAGATGACAATATAAGTAGTCTGTTACATTTCCCCTCTTTTATACACTCATCATATGAGTATAATTTTTTACTTGATTAACACTGGGCGATATAGTCCAGCCATGAGGTGAGATACAGAGGGTCGTCATTCCGATATTTCCTTTCTCACACAGTTTATTCTTAGGTGGTGTTTCTTTTTAAAAAATATATGTTTATTTATTTTTTACATCAATAAGGTTTTTTTTCTCATCTATTCATGTGCAAATGTGCATGTCTGGTACCCAAAGAAATCAGAAGAGGGTGTTGGATGCTCTGAAACTGGAGTAACAGATAGTCATGCACCATCATGTGGCTACCAGGAACCAAACCAAGGTTTTCTGCAAGAACATCAAGTACTGTTAAGCACTGAGAAATCTCTCAGCCCCTAGCATGGTGTTTTCTGAGGTTCTCACTCAATTCCCTGGTTTAGCAACTGCTCTAATTGCTTCAACAAGCCATCACCAAAACTGACTCTCCATTTCCAAATAGGGCTTCAGTCTGTCACCTGTCCTGAGAGTCTAGCTCATCTCTGGTTTTTCTGGAATTTCAGGTGTACCCCTAGGCAATATCAACAGTAGATCCAGTCAACACACCAAGTGAAATCTGAGCAATAACATGAGGACTTTATAATTTGGAAAAAAACATAATAAAAATGAGAATTACTGAGTAATCTAATCTTCAACTCTATCAAAGACATGAGAAGGATTTATTACCTGATTAAACAGGAAGTATAGAGCATGCAACTTTCAAAACTATAGAAAAGACAGAGAAAGCTGGCTGCCTGAACAGTCATCCAAGATTTCTCCACGCCATTGGGACATCCATCTTTGACCTACAGACCATGAATATATGAAAGAATTTTCTGTGCAGCAAGAATTTTGAAGGACTGTTCAGCAGTCACTTTCTTTTGTGTCCTGTTTGTATCCAGCATACTGTCAACAGTCGAGGCAAGGGCAGTTTCTGTGCCCAGCAGCTAACATTGCCACAACTAAAGCAAACTCCATATAGAGGTTACTTAATGCCCATCATCTTTTTTTTTTTTTTTAAGTAGATTGGTGTTATCAGAAGGAGACATGTCTCACTATCATGAAAAGCTTTATGCTATTAAAATTTTTAAATGACATACTCTGTAGGTATTTTAAGTATCTGTAGATCATCTATTTAAAATATACCTTAGTTTGACTGTAAAAACATACCTAACATGACTATAAGTTTGATTCCTACAGATGTCTATTAATCTTTCTTTATTAACCATAGCTTTCAAGGACTAGAACTATACATTACACTGCTAAATGAGCTGCATAGGAACAATGCATTAAAAGGGGAGAAACATGAACATATGTATATATGTATGTATGTATGTATGTATGTATGTGTGTGTGTACACATATAAAAATGAAAATAACCTTCATTTGTGTCACTATACAAAAACCAAAACCAATGTAAAATATTTGAGACTAGTGGGAGTTCAAAAGTAGACTCAACAATTACTCTTTTATCCCATCATTTCTATACTATCTCTCCCCCCACCTTTTTTTAAGATATAAATCTATTGGCCAGGTACTAGTTTCTTACCAACTAGCTCTGTCTTAATGATTAACCCATTTCTACTTATCTAAGTTTTTCCACGTGGCCATCTTATCGGAGAGCAGTGGGTCAGCATGCTGCTCTCTTTCGGCTCTCCATGCTGAGCCCTCCTTACTACTTCCTCTTTCCTCCTAGTCTCCTCCTGGTTATCTTGCCTTCCTATTGGCCAACGGTGCTTTATTCATTAACCAGTATGAGAAACATATTTACAGAATAACATCTCCCATCATCTCCTCTTTTCTGTCTAAAATAAAAAGAAGGGTTTTAACCTTAAGATAGCAAAATATGTCACACAACAGTTATCAAATAAGAATCACAGTTAACAATATTTAGCAAGATTTAAAGAAAATATTTCATTATCTATCCTACCTTTGTGAGTCTAAAATCCTATATGTAACTTATCTTTAATCCAAACTAAGGAAAACTATAGCCAAAACTATCTGTCTTCAACTCCTTCCCTTTTTCTTCAGTTGATTCTAAGCTTTTCCCAGCTTTTTTCTTGACAGTGACCAATAACAACTTGTAACCAACTCCCCTAAATGATGACCAAAATGCATACTCCATTGCATGATCAAAAACATCTATCCCACCTCTTGGAAATGTGGAAGCCACATTCTCTAGACTGCTTCTTGTTCCTGGGGGTGACAGAATCTTTAGGGGACCCTGAGAAAATTGAGGCAATGGTCAAATCCTGGGAAAACTAGCAGTATTTTTGTTGTTATTGTTGTTTAGTCTCTGTGGGATAGAAAAGTGTAAAGCTTATCTGAAGTCTTGGCTGGATAATCTGTGAGGTTGGATCATATCAGCTTTGAAGCTGTTAAGGATGCAGAATTTTTAAGAAAATGGCAAAAGAGGCATTCTGCATGGCTGGATCGCCTGGACTACTTGTCTTCTTTGGAAGGTGGTTCTTTTTTTCTGAAAACACAAACTTTTAAAGGTAACATATGTATCGGTATTAACACAAGTATGGAATGTGCAGTGTGCACAAATCAGCTAAAGATGATTTTTTGTTCTATGATTGAACAGGTACAGGCCATCTGTCAACTTTATAAGTTTGTTTGGACTGCATAACGAAACTACAAAAAAGTCTCTATCCATGTGCCATATGAAAATATGGCATGTAATATTAAGTCATGAGGACTCTATAGCCAAAAATATTTAACATGTTTTAATGTTTTATCTAGTCTCAAAGCAGTTTACATGTAGAGGGATCAGCATATATGTCATCTGCCTTGTCGTCTTTCTTGGTTTCTTTTATATGACAGTAGACAAAAATTTCAGGATTCCTCATTCAAAACTTCAAAACTTATCTTCATTAATTTTCAAGAGAACCATAACTTTTTGTTTCCTGTGGAAAGAAAGGCATAACTTCTTCACCAAAGCAACATATTTTTGACTTCCATTCTGAAGTGAAGACATTCTTAAAATATATAGGTTGATTTAACTTAGTAGTTTTCATAATACAATGTCTCTCAGCAGCTATTATTTTTTCAGACATTAGCTTTTAAAAAAATTCAAAGTCAGCAAAGCACTATACAGGATCCAAACACCCTGTGTATTTATGTATTTCCTATCTTTACATGGCTTTTTTGTTGTTGTTTATATTACTTTACTTTTTCTTTAAACGCTTCATTACTTTTTAAATATTTATTTTTCTGTGACTGTCCATACCCATTTCTTTGTCTTTATTTGGTACCTAACTACATTTTAAAACACACTGTTACCTGCACAGAGGTTTTGTCAGCCTAGACATGGCTTTTGTTTGGAAATGGTTTAGTTTAGTTTTTGAGGGTCTACAGCCTCACCTGATCACATAAACCACATCTTAAATTGCTAGGCTACTGCTGCACAGCTGTGCCTAGCATATCCATGTTGGCATCTATGGCTCTGCCCCCCTCCACCCTGTTTGGTTTTGTGAGAGCCTAGTCTTGTTTCAGGCATTACAGGCCCTGGAACTGCATTTACCCTCTCTAGCTCTGGGAATTTTTTCTGTCTGCACGAAGCAGGAGTTTGTGCCCAGGGCTAGCTGTGCAAGTGCTCTGCTGTACAGAAGGGCCTCTTTAAAAAGCTGCAGCTCTATATATTGAGCCTACCCAAGAGATTGCTTTCCCAAGCCTTCTGTGGATATTCAAGACTCCACATTGGACAGTGTTGTGGAATATTATTTTAAGGTGTGTTATATTTGTTTATGCTATGGAACATTTGTTTTAATGACACAAAAATGTGTTGTATTTGTTTATGCTATGTTGCATTTGTTTAACTCTGGGAAGTTGTGATGCTTTGCCTCCCTAAAGAGCTGAATAGCCAATAGCA
This sequence comes from Cricetiscus sungorus, assembly GCA_030556225.1. NCBI lineage: Eukaryota > Metazoa > Chordata > Mammalia > Rodentia > Cricetidae > Cricetiscus > Cricetiscus sungorus. Next base: position 31,362,998 of record JANBXA010000741.1, on the reverse strand, counting down.
AGGAAGGATAATGGATAGGTGAGGGTGGCAGACAGAGAGGATAAATAAAAGGAGAAATCTAGGAAAGGAAGAAGGAACAAGATAGAACAAAGAGAGGAGGACATCAGGGGCCAGATACCCAGTCACACACAGAGTAAGAGTGAAAGGAAGATATACAGAAGTAAGAAAAAGCCCAGAAGCAAAAGGCAGATGGGACAATTTAAGCTAAGAAAAGCCAGCAAGAAACAAGCCAAGATAAGGTCTAGCATTTGCAAGTAATAATAAGACTCTGTATGTGATTTACTTGGGAGCTGGGTGACAGGCCTCCCAAATGATAAGGAGCAAAAGAGTAAGTAAAAACCAATAACAACAGGACACACACCATATGTAACAAGTCTCTTTCTGTCCTGCTAGCCATCTTCCAAATAATGACATGGAGACTTATTAATTATGAAAGCTTGGCCTATAGCTTAGGCTTGTTCCTAACTTAAATTTACCCATTTATACTGATTTGCTTTCTATAACATGGCACTACCTCTGTTCCATCTTGTAGCTGATGGGAGATGTCATTCTGTAAATATGTTTCTCATATCGGTTAATAAATAAAGCACTGCTGGCCAATAAAAAAGCAAGATAGGTGGGACTAGGAGACAAGGAGGATCCGGGGAGATGTAGGAGGAAATTCACCATGTAGAGACTTGAGGGAGAACAACTCTGGAGGCTTTCTCTGGTAAGATAAGACCACATGGAAATACTATAGAAATGGGTTAATATTTAAGACCGAGCTAGCCAATAAGAAATGCTAGTAGCAGGCCAACAGCTCATATCTAATACAGCATCTCTGTGTGTTATTTGGAGCTGGTGAGGCAGTGGAACCAGACTGGTGGGAAAACCTACTCATAACATGTACCTCCTGTTTCTCCTCTGTATCTCTAGATGTCTCCCTTGAATATTCTCTTCCTTTCTTAACCTATAAGTCCTACCTATCCCTCCTGCCTAGCTATTGGCCAGTGAAACTTTTAGTATGCTAATCACAGCAGTACCTCTTCACAGTGTACAAATATCCCACAGCATGTTTGTGTGTATGTATACTCATGTGCTTCTTTGTGCTGTGTGCGTGAGATCAGCATGCCTGTGACAGGTCATTAACTCTAGTGGGATTGGCTCCACAGAACAAGAAATCCTGGCACCATACACAAGATAATATGGTCACAAAATTAATGTCTCTCTTTATTTTCCTCTGACAATGTTAGATATATCATGTTGAATATAAGTAAATTTGAAACAAACAAATAGTAAAATAGTAAAGCATCTGCACGATAAATTGATATATTACCTCTAGTTTCAAAATTAAGATACAGTAGTCCCCATTTATACTTTAAATCAATACAATTATCCATTTTTAGAATATAAATTTTCCAGATACTTGAGACTGTATAACATTTATGAGGTTAAGAATCAGACAGAAGGATCAGAAATTAGTTTTATTATTTAGTAATTTGTGAGCTGAAACAAGCTATTTAACTTTGTTAGGCCCAATTTTTCTCCTTTTCAAAAATTTAAGAACAGTATCTACTTCATAGGTAATGTGAGTACTGAGAAAGAGAATGTATATAACCTAGCTAGCATACTGTCTAGCTCATATTCCATCCTCAGCAATGAAATAAAATTTACAAAGTTCACTACTTATTTAGAATTACATAGTAAGATTCCAAATATGTAGCTGACATCAAAAAATCATTCTGGTGACATTTATGAACATTATTGAGCATCTACTCTGTTTTAAGCACTATCTAATTTTGTGAGCTATAAATAATAATGCCCACAGCTTCCTCCCAATAAGCTCACATATCTATATAAAGATCTTAGATTGAATTTAATATACTCCTACCTAATAAAGAAAATGACAAACATGTATGCCTGGGGGTTTTCTCCTCTCAAAAATTTATACTAAAATATGCATGGATAGTTTATCTCAAGGTGCTTGTAAGATCTTGGGTGAGAAGCTGCCTCTGTGTAAGCAGTGGAGGATCATCAGGCTGGATGAATAAAAGAATAAATTCCCTGTTCAGGTCTTTTATAGGCATCCATGTTGGTGAGACTTCATGTGTGTAGCTTCTCTGACATTTCCAAAAGACACAGTCTCACAGCAAAACTTCTTATTCTTCTGTCTCTTAGACTACCCCTCACCTTTCTTCTGCAATTATCCCAGAGGTTTAAGACTAGTAATTGTGTAATAGATATCAGTTGGGTCTGGGATCCACAACACTGCATTTTGATTAGTTATAATTTTTCTGTAATGTTCTCTCCCTGCTGCGAAGAGAAGTTTCTTCTATTGGGAGTGAAGTGCATTTATCTGTGGTCAACAAAATCTAATTGTCAATAATAGGCATGCTAACCTAAAATGGGGAAAGCTCATGAGGTTTAAATCCTACACACACACACACACACACACACACACACACACACACACACACACAAGAAAAAAATCAGTAAAAAAAATTCTTTCAGTGTGTGTGAGAGAGAACAATTAAAGAAAATGATACCATGAACTTGAATGAAAGCAAGGAAGAATACATGAGAGGTATTGAAAGAAAGAAAAGAAAGGGGAAGAGTAATGGAATTTTAATCTCAAATTAAAAATAAAATACTAGACTGAGCCTAAGAAATATAGTAAGAACATCAGAAATCTGAAAGAAAAAAAAAAGAGCATCAGAACATCAGAACAATTGAAAAGTAGAGGGAGGATTTTTGGGCACAGATACCTAGGAATAGTAAGCTAGAGAAATAATGAATGAACTGCAGAGAGACGTACAAAGGCTGGGTCCACTTTCAGATACAGAGAAGGTTGAAGCAGAAATATTTGTGGACTAACATGGAAGTACAGCACAAAATAACTGAAGCTGTGATACTTGCCAGCACTTAAGACTGACTTGCCCAACAATATACAGAAGGTAATACCCCAACACTGTCTAGTTAAGCAAAAACATGTGAACATAGAAAGAGGGCTAAACCCAGTACAATCTCATCAATTAATAGACAGATCCTCAGGTAAGAACTACAGCAAGCCCCCCTCCAAAAAAATCAGTTGGTAACTGGGTCTCAAGGAAGCTATCTGTGCCCTCTTTTCTCACTTCTAGTCTCTCAACTACTGTTAGACAAGCCTCTGCCTACCAAACTGAGATGCTCCTTCTAACTTCTAATGCTCCTCCATTCCCTTCATCTAGACTCAGAGTTGCTCTTGTTCCTCCCTAACAACCTGTCCAGCCATTTCTCCTAGCCCATCCCCATTACTCTATGGTCCTCCACTGACTCACACAACTGCTCTCAACAAAAGACCTTTTAGCCTCTACAGTTAGCTATCTTTCAGGGACCCCACAGCTGCTACACCATTCTAGTACTCACGGTGGGCAAAAGTAAGCAAACAGATGGAACATCCACCTAATAAAGTAAAGGACATATACCTACACCAAGATGCACCTCAAATATCATAATTGCAAATGCCTAGAATCCAGCCTAAAAACACAAACAAGAAAGCCAACAACCCTATTGACACTGAAAAGGGCAATGTAGCTGAAACACAGACAAGAACTTCAAACTATCAATTGTGAAAACACTTAAGTACTTTAAATAAGAACAGATGCCTTACTGAAGGTTTGTGAAAACACAAACAATTGAATGAAATAATATAAGTAACTCAAGACAAGAAATTATAATTTAAGAAATAGAATCATTAAAGAAAACCCAAACAGAATCAAACTAGAAATGAAAAACAGTCGATCAAAAACCTCAGAGGTAAACTTCTATCATCAACAGACTAAAAGATGGAAGAAAGAATTTCAGGTCTTGAAGACAAGGTAGAAATAAATAATTCAATCAATGAAAAAATTAAACACACACACTATACACACACACACACACACACACACACACACACACACACACACACACAATCATCCAAAAACAAAAAATCTGGGACACTATGAAAAGTCCAAACCTCTGAATAGTAGGTATAGAGGAAGGAGAAAGAAACCAGATCAAAGACACAAATATATTTTTATCGAAATAATAGAAGAAAATTTCCCCAATCTAAAGAAAGATGTTCTATGAAGGTATAAGAAGCATACCAAACACCAAATAAACAGGACTAGAAAAGTAACTCCCCAGGACTCATAATAATCTAAATATACAAACAAAGAAAGGACATTGAAAACGGCAAAGAAAAAAATACCGAGTCACATATAAAGTAAGGCCTTGTACAGGAACACCTGACTTTTCAATGGAGACTCTGAAATCTAGAAAGGCCTGGACAGATAAGAGCTGAAAGATCACACATGCTATCAAGACTACGATACCTAGCAAAACTATTGGTCACAGTGATAGAGGAAAGAAAACCACTTCACGCAAAAGACAAACTTAAGTAATTTGATAGACATAAATCTATGGAAGGCAGTAGAAGGAAAACTTCAAGCTGAAGAGAAGGTTAACTACACCCAAGAGCACAGAATGAATAAATAATCCCAGAAAAGTTAATAAAGAGAAGGGAAAACATACCACTACAGCAAATAATAAAAAATTAATAGACACTGCTCAATAATAGCTCTAAATATTAATGATCTCAACTCCCCAATAAAAAGACACAGTCTAAAAGATTGGAATAGAAAACAGACCCATCTTTCTGCTGCATCCAAGGATGACACAAGGCTCTATCAAGAATGCCCAGACAGGTACAAAAAAAAAAAAGAAGAAGCAACTGGAACTTACCAAAATAAAAAGCAACTGCTAAAATCAAATATTCAGACCAAATAAAAATATCAGAACAGAAAGAACTGATAACAAATTCATGAAACAGAGATATGGGTGATGAAATAGTTATAGACAGATCCTTCTCTAGAAGCTAACTAAATAAGTGTAGTTCTCACCCCTCACCAGGGAAACTTCTCTTTGCAACAGATGAACACCATTATGGAAAAACCACAGTTGATCAAAATGCGGGATTGAGGAGGTCCATCCAAATTTATTCATCTACAAAACAACCCCTTCTCCTAAGGCTCAGTAAACGATACAGAGGAGGGGACCAAGAGATTGTAAGAGCAGAAGGGACAGGAAGCATGCTGTGAAATTATGTCTCCTAAAAATGTCAGAGAAGCTACATCCAAGAAGTCGCACCAGCATGGCTGCCTAGACAAGACCTGAACAAGGACAGTATCGATAGACATGTTGACGCAGAAGGAAAAAGCTCAGGAAGACTCAGTCCTGAACAAAGAACTCCAGGTAACTAAGGAATGCTGAGAGCAGGAGAATAATCTTCCCCAGGCAAGCAGACTGAGAAAGTCACAACAACACAAGACAAGTTGGTATCAGCATAGTGGGGTATTGCTGTGACAAACCTGATCATTTAATGGGGAGGACTGGAAAGGCATTTTGGAACTTTGAGCTAGAAATGCCATTGAGTATGGATATCGAAGTGGGATGTTCTATGGGAGCTTGGAAGGTAAGAATGCTGAGAGCTATGAAGAGGATGGAGGCCTGGCTTTTGAAGTTTCAAAGGGAAGTTCAAAGACTATCAGTGTCATTTGCTTTATTGAATTAAGATTCTGTCATTCTGGTCAGCTGGAGCTAAAGAGTCAGCCAAAATTAACAAGAGACAAGCACTTATGAAGTAAAACCTTTATGTCACTGGGGCAATTTATGCAGGTTAGCTGAAGCTAAGAAGTTAGCAATGATTAAGGAGAGACGAGCATCACTAAGGGGAAATCATGTGGAAAGTATTTCCTCAGAGTCAGCACACTGAATCTGTGTTCCAGAACTGGCTGAGGTTTTATCTCCTGCTGGCAGCCAAGCTTGGTGGTGTAAGTCATGCATGTGGTATTGGTTTTGATGGCATGAAAAGATCATGGAGAACAGCTATGAGATGCCAAAAGGGGCCATCAGTGAAGGCGCAGTCTTAGTGGCAGTTGAAGGCCCAGGACTGAAGGGGCCATTCAGAGAAGTAGAGGCTTGGCACCATGAAGACAGTCTATGACAGGCTATTGGTGAAACTGCAGCACAGTTGCTACAGAAGACTAAAGCATTGTGTAGATGCTATTACCATGGGATCACCACCACATACAGCAGTGGAATGGAGTAGTCAGCCAGGGCCTACATGACAATTTGTATGTGCTGCAGATATCAGGACCAGAAAAGGGACTCAGGCTCCCTGTAGAAGCCCAGAAGATGGTGAGTGAATCCCAGACAACTGGACATTGAACTATTCATACAGTTGGAGTTTTGCTTTTCTTGGTTCAGACTATAACTGCCCCCCTGGTTCCTTCCTCTTGAAGAAGGTGTTTAATTTAATTTTGATTTTTATAAGAGCCCACAGCTGAAAGACTTTAAAACTTGAAAAAAAATTTGGATTTTTAAAAAGATTGGATATTTTAGAGTGACTAAAAATTTAATGTGTTTAATTTATAAAGACTGTGGGATGCTTTTCAGTTACCTATATTTTAATGTGCGATCTTGGAATGAATAAGAAAGAACAGGTAGGCGTGGCTCCATAGCGGTGTGCTTGTGTGTCAAGTTGACAAGGAGTCAGTTGTGCTAGTCTTATTGTAGTTTGACACGTAAATTAGCGTTATTTAAATGGGCAGAACCTTAATTGAGAAAATGCCTCCGTAAGATCCACCTATAAGCCATTTTCTTAATTAGTTATTGAATGGGATGGTCCCAGCCCATTGTGGGTGATGCCATACCTGGGACGATGGTCCTGTTTTCTATAAGAGACGATTCAGAAAGCCATGAGAAATAAGCCAGGAAGCAGCACCCCACCACAGTCATAGTGTTTTGCCACAGCAATAGACACCTTAACTAAGACACTATCATTTCCCATTTCCAGTGGATCTCACAATACTTTATCACACGCCCCAAGCCAAGCATGCATTCCCTGGGAACCAACAGGTTACTTTGGCCAGAGAAACTGTCTCCAAATATAGCACGCACTCCCTGGAAAATGAAGGTCACTCCAGCAAAGGAAGCAGCCCCTAGTCTAACAAGTATTACCTGAGAACCCACAGGCCATTCCCACAAAGCAGGTAAGCTAACTGCAGACTTTCACTTCTCCCTACATTCCTCCAAGGCCAACTTTCCAGTCTCATCCCCATATTTATAGCAGACCACCAGCTGCAGACTCTCCTCACTTTCTACCCCCATTTCCAGGAGACTAAGTAGATTCGGGTAGAATACCCTGCTTGCCTACCTCCTGTGGATGCCCTCAATGCCCCCCCATCCCAATTCCTAAGTATCAGCTCCCAATACCAAAAGACACATTTTACCTGGAGCCCCCAGTGAATATACCTAGCGGGATCCCAGAAAAAAATTCCCCATCATGCAACACAGTCAATATAATCTGGGAATCACAACATAGCTAAAGAAGAAGAAAAAGAATTTAACATAACCTTTATGAATATGATAGAGGTCCTTAAAGAATCAATGAATATATTCCTGAAAGAAATCTATGATACCACAAACAGCAGAAGAAAACAAATAAAACAATTCAAGAACTGGGTATGAAAATAAAATCATTAAAAAAAATACCTTAGGGAAATCTGAAAATGAAAAATTTAGGAACTTGAAAGAGAACACTCAGAGGCAAGCCTCACCAACAGAATATAAGAGATGGAAGAAAGAATGTGAGGTATTGAAGATATGATAGAAGAAATGAATACCCTCTGTCAAAGAAAATGTTAAATCTAAAAACACCATGCACAAAACATCTAGAAAACCTGATATAGTATGAAAAAACCAAACCTAAGAATAATAGGAATAGACAAGAGGAGAAACACAGGTCAAAGGCACAGGAAATATTTTCAACAAAATCATAGAAGAAAATTTTCCTAGCCTAAAAACGGGCTTGCCTATCAAGGTATAAGAAGCATACAGAAAACCATTTGAGTTTACTGATTACATTCCCTAGCTGTGCGTGATACCTGTTTCCCACTGTCAGGTCTGTTTCCCCTCATCTGCCTATGTAATTATAGAGATCTGCTTTCTGCGACTATCCTTATTGGCAGGCATTTGGCCAGTGTTTGGGGCACAGGCAAAAGCATTCCATCTAAGACATTCCCAGATATCCAAGGGCATAGAATCATTTCATGTCCAAAGCTGTTGGTTCATAGCTGCCCAGATGGGTAGAGTAAAGTAAAATAATAAGCATGCCCTAGCTTTACCTCACTGGCAAACAGAGAAGAATAACCTAAATTAACCCTGCACTAAAAGATTCTCAAATTTCGTTCATTTACCTTCATCCCAATTTACTAACCCAAGATCTTAGCTCAGAAATACACTGCTTGTGTTTCCCCTGAGAAGATGATGACAAAGGTAACCAGCCCATTTGCTCATCCTCTGGAAAAAGTAATCTTTCCTGAAGGCCTGTGCCACCACTGAGACCAGAGCACTAGAAGGCTCCCGGCCCCATTTCTTAGATCCTTTCTTTGACTTACAGCCCTAAGCAATGGATATTAAAAGCTTCTTTTAGCAGGAAACCATAGTGAAAGTGCAAATGGCAGGCCAAAGGCTGCTTGCCTGCTTTTCTCTGTTGTTTACTAGGTTGCCTGGATACCGCATACTCCATGTGCATGCTGGGAGAAAAGCAGCCACTGAGTAATAAGACAACCTTTGCCTTACTCTTTTTACTGAATACAAACTTTTAGCTTTTTGTCTAACCACTTAAAAATGTAGAGTAGCACACTAGTCTCCCTTTCTTGAATTCCCTGATGATTTAATCTCTTAACTGCTTTTCTCCCTGAAGGAGTTCAAAGGATATTCACTAGCCACTCTCACCTTTAAACTGACAACCAGGACTCCCCCTACGTGAAGATTCTTACCTGTCTTTTATGATGCAAAAGAATTCCAGCTCTGGAACCCCACTAGGGCTTGAAAATTGCTAGATTGTAGTGATATATAAAACTGGAAACATTTTGTTGAAATATAAAGAATAATAAAGAGACATGGATAGAAAGATCGTGTTGTAAGTAGATTCTTCTTTGATATCAAGCGTTAGATGGCAAATAGAAAATAAACTCAGCATCGTTTGCACATCCTTGTGCTATAATATTTTATCAGGGTTTTTATATATACAGTTTCCTTTAATTTGTTTAGTTTTTACACTACAGGCCCATTGCTTATAAATGATAGCTTCCAGTTTTGGAAGGGGATTCCTGAGTGTGCGAATAAGTGTACACTCTGCATTTATATGTGTTCCGTCTGCCTTTTCTTGAGCTCTTTTCCTTCTAGTTCATTGTTTCATCCTATTCTGATTTGTTTGCTTTAGTTTTCTCTCATTTATTTTATTGTATCATTATCCCTCAGATGTTTGTTTTCTAATGAGAGACAGGGGTAGATTGGATGGGACTGTAGGTAGGGTGGATCTGGGAGGAATAGAGAGAGGGAAACCATATATCTATTTTCAACGAAAGTAATAAAAACCAATCAATCTCCGCATTGGGAGGAAGGCAACAACTAACAACTTGAGATTTACATGCTTTCTACTTTCAACCTAGCACACCAACAATTTCCATTTTTAGATATCTACCCAGCAATACAACAAATTGCTGTAGTTGACCTCTGTGGCACCTCTGCAGCATTTAACTTTGGCCAGTGGGGTGTACTTATTTGTTACTATTTCTTCTTTGCTGGTGTTTCTGACATTTATATAATAAATATGCATCATTGTAATTTTTTAAGTGGCAACTACATTTCTACTTAAAATGAAATGTGCACTCATTGTAAAAGTTTATTATCGATGCTTTAAATTTATCTCCTAGTTTAGGGAGATTTATAAGCTGTTTGATAATATCTGAGAAAGTGACTCTACCACGAGTCCTTTGCTCTGTGACCTTCTACTCCCAGAAATGACTTCTGTGCCCCCCACTAACCAAACCGTGAGAGTGGATAGTATCAAGCCTTCTTATTTTTTGTACTCTGTGTGTGTGTGGGGGGGGGGGGTTCCACAGTCCATATGTGCAGGTCATATGACAATCTCAAGTGCCAGTCCTCACTTTCCATATCATCTGAGGAAAGGGCTCTTCTAGTTTGACACTGCCTGTATGTCAGAGTATGCAACCTTGCATGGATTCTCCTGTCTGTTTTCTCTCTCACATAGGAGCATTGATTAGACATGTATGACTGAACCTGGCCTTTATGTGGGTTCTTCAAATCTGAATTCAGGTCCTCATACCTGTAAAATAATCATTTCACCCACTCACACATCTCACCAACCCTAAAGTCATCACTTCTACTACGGCTCAGCTGAAGACCTAAGTTTCCTCATTTTGTCTACCTGTATGGCTCGATCTCTGAGGCTCCATTCCAGTGTGCCTTATATTCAATAGAAGCATATGACAGACAACACTCTTTTTAATAGAGTTTTACCAACCAGAAAAACTAATGAGATTGCAAAGAAGTTCAAACACCTAGAAGGAAACATAGGTCAGTCATGAGCCTTCTTGAAACTGCTTTATTTCTGAGAGTGTCAGTTAGGTGGAAAATCCTTTAGAAATCTGAAATAAAATTTGATTTGAAAGAATACCACTTGAAAGATACTGAGACACTGTACTTTAAGAATAATTCTTATTATAATTCACTAGAAATTCTCCCAGTAAACATTCTGACAGATTTTTAACATCAAGAAAGATAAGAAGCCATTAAGGGATGTTATTAGCAAGCACTACCAAGACACAGGGAAGACTATCCATTTGCCTACATATCCAATGGCTCTTATTAAATCAAGACCATAGTGGTAAAAAGTGCCAGACCTAGATGTTTCAGTTTAAATTATATCTCCAAGTAAAAACTTGCTAGATCTTTCCTAAAGTCAGCCAGAATCCCTAAAGCATCTGGCAAATATGAATAATGCATGGACAAAAAAAAAGAATGATTTAGCCCTTGAAAACATAAACAACATTGCCTGTTAGACCTTTAATCTTCATTTGCTTCCCCCAAAGTAATCCTACATTAAAATAAATCAAATTTAATATACTCTCATACACTGTACTTTGGGGGAAGACACAGTATACTCTGTGCTGTCATTCATACATACACAAATATTTATATCCATCATTCATTTATTCATTGTTAGTATTAGCTTTGGACAATCAAAGTTATACTCTAGGTTTTGTGTCATATTGTCTCTTATTCACGCAAAAAGAGGTATAATGGGATCTAAGAAAACTAGTATACTTGATCTACAGAGGCCAAACATGTCCGCATTGTGGTTCATTCAAATTCCCATGGCTAATTCCATAATTACTTTAATTAACATAATTAACTATTACTTAAAATAACTTTAATTAAGCTGCCATACTTAGCTAAAGGGCATGGTGGTTTTAAAGAGTTCATAGCATATCTTTTGTTCCTGCATCTATCTCCTTAGATGGAGAAGATGCACGTTTTTTTTCTAGCTAAGCTCTTCTCTTTGGGGAGACAAATGGGACTGAGTTGCTCACCTTCATAAACCAGCATTGAATTAACTTCAGTCTGTTAGCCTAATTATCTAGATGTTAAATTGCAAAGGATTTCTAGAATATTATTGAGTTTATTGACATTTATGAACTAACATAAAATTCACATAATAAATAAAACAACTTCAGAAAACACACAAAATGCAAAACTGTTTTATTACCTACACATTTACTGAAAGAGATTCTGAGGTTTTTCTTTGTTGAGTTTGTTAGATGGGAAAGGAAGGTAATGAGTGGGAGTTGTCCTAGAAACCAGCATTTTCTTGTTCCAGAGATGTTGAGTAGTGTTGCATACATAACATGGGCTTAAGACAAAAGAATTCTGGGTTCGTATCTGGGTCTTCCTTACCTGAGTGAAGATGAATGAAGTTTTGTTTTTGTTTTGTTTTGTTTTGTTTGTTTGTTTATTTTGAAGTGTGTTTCCACTCTCTTTTCCTTAACATAAGAATGAATTTGGAAGATGCCTTGTGAAAACTTACTGAGATGAAGTATGTCAAGCACCTGGGACTCAGTAGACACCCAAGAAGTGGTGGTGTGTTTCCATCTGCCTAATTCTTTCTTCTCTCTCATGTCATATGTGACTTAAGTTTTTCATAACAACTTTTAAAATATGTGGAGGAAAATCAGAAATGGGCAAAGGACCTCAAACAAAAGGAACAACTTTTTACTCAGGAAAAAAGTTAACCATCAAGTATTGAAACTTCCTCCATTTCTAAGTACATTGTGCTTTAGCATTCTCTAAATCAGAAAGACTCCCTAGTCTATGTCCTGTGGACTCAGGAGAGCCATATGAGTTATATATGAAAGTATATAAGTGCATGTGGAGGGTTGCCTTGAACACAGCTCTAGTACACATTTCTGTATAAAAAAAAAGAAAAAGAAAAAAAAAGAAAGAAAAAAAAATAGTTTATATATGTCTTCCAGTTCTCATAGGCCCATAACCATTGATCAAGACATCAACATTTTCACTTTTAAAAAAGAAAAAGAACCCTCTCCAATAAAATCGTCTATATGCCTTTCCTTACTCTCAGATCCCAGCATCACTAAATTTCTATGGTCTTTTTTCCTCCTCGTGACACCTTTGTGTCTCCTCTGTGTGTCTAAACACACACACACTTCCCTTTCTGTGCTGTATCCTCTCCCTTTCAGCTATGTCCACCTAGTAGGCTTTTCCTCACTAATTAATATTCCTGTGAACATTATCCTCTTTATCCCAAAGCATCCTTTCCTAACACAATCCTCAATAATCACAAACCCTGTGATGGGAGAAAAGTAGGAGTCTTTCCACTGAAGCACTGTGATGGGGATGTTAACAGGGCTTAAACTTGCTGCTTGTGGTGGCGCCCTGCATTAATATACCTGCCTGCTCTGTGTGTTGAGTTCCAGCATCTGGAACTCCCTTATGTAGAAGACATATAAATTTTATTGCCATTATTATCATAGATGTTACAAATTATAGTGCAGATATAGAAAACCCTATCATAATTATTTGCTTCATGTATGGTGCTATAGCACTGATGACTAACAACACAGCTTTGACTGTACAAGTGCATAGCTTCCCCTCTAAACTGTATTACTTAATATATGTCTTAAGGAAAATATTTATCTGTCTTAAGGAAAATATTTATTTGTCTAAGTCTCAGTATCTTTCTCAGTGGTGCAAATTACATTCCCTAGGCTTCAGAACTATAGGTAACAATGTATACTATAGGTACTATAGGTAACAATGTATACAACATATATATGTACACATACAGGTCACAGGTGCATGTAATTGTGGCTACGCATGCACGTAGGTATAATTTCAGATTCAATCAATAGATCAAGGGATAAAGATGCTATTTTGAGAACTGACACTCTTGCCATATTGCAGAACTTATTGTCATTTAATATGAGATATTTACTTGCACTCAGGGAAGGAAACAGTAGAGAAGAGCAACAAATATTTGGGATTGAATAGCTTTCAATCCCAAATTCATTCATTCTAGTTGATAATCTAGACAAATCACTAAACTTTTTAAACTTTTTTTTGAACTTTAGTTTCCTCAATACACACACACACACACACACACACACACACACACACACACACAAGTGAGAAAGAGGGGGCAGAGAGACAGAGACAGAAAGGGAGACAGACAGACAGTCACTTGAATTCTTTTCTTTTTCCTGGATAAATCTACATTCCTCTGATTTACAATAATAAAAGTAAAAACAAAATAGTGCATCACTTTATATCCATTGATCAAGTGAGGGGTGGCACAAAGAGCACCCACTGTGATGTTTCCACCTGACCTGCAATGAGAAGATTTGCTCTTTTCACCTCTCCTCCATCTTTGAACTCAACTATCAACTTCATAGTAGCCACGTCATGGTCTAGTCACACAGAGCTCATTCTCCATGAACACAACCCCGTATTGAAGAGTAGCCTAGAGTTAAGTCCAAAGCCCTAAGAAAATGAACTGCCAAAAACAACCTACCATCTTTTCAGTGACTTTCCCCCCATTCCAAGCATTGAATATCCTAATTGAGTGATTAAAGAAAGAAAAAAAATGGGTGGAAACTCCAAATTTTTGTAAGGATACACAGGGCCAGAAAAGCTTGTCATTTCTTTCCCAGAATTCCATGGTCACAATACAGAAGACAGAACAGCCCTCAGGTCCTCCCATCAACCCCTTTGGCCTTGAATACAATGCTTTCTCCATTTCCAGCGTCCTTGGTTTCCCAATTCCAAAGCAGCTTGGTTTCAAATTCCCTTTGAAACAGTTCTGCACTTCAGTTTAACACATGAATTTTAATCCTCAGCTTGTCAAAATATCAAGACACAGTCCCTTGTTTGTTCAACATCATTTCTCCCTGCTGCTTTTTTCATACAGTGATAATGCAACAAAATAAGATACCCTAGAATGGATGCTTGTTGATGACCTTTCCTGTCACACTGATCATCACCCCATCTTACTTCAGCCACCTTGCCTGGTTTTGAGAGTGAAAATAGGCATTCTTGTCATACACCTATTGATTGTTTCTTTCTAGTCTCTGTCCCTAAGCCTTTTTTTCCTAGCCTGACTAAATGTGTGGGGCGACTGCAACCATTCCCTCAGCTGTCATTCCAAAATTATAGTTGTTATCAATGGGCAGCCAATAGCAAGAAAGGCGGATATTGAGACCTGCCTTCAGTGGCTCACACTTTAGTCACGAAGACAGATGCTAACCTGGGCACTACATGACCAATGATGTCACTTTGTCCATAAACAATAGGAAGTGAATGATTGAGATGATAGAACAGGCCTTGACCTTTTATATTGTGAAAAAATAAATTAAGGATAAATGGAAGTCCACAGTTCTACCTAGCTGTGGATGTTACACCTGTCATTCCAGCTATGAAGGTATTTTTAAGAGTGACGAGCGTTTACAGTCAATAAAGTTAAGTAAATCATTCATGATAGGGATAAGTCTCAGCCTATTAATTGAAGGACTTATGAGAAAAATACGAGTTTTGCAAAAGGAAGGTTGTCTAACACTCTGCATTATAGAAGCCATATCTGACTTTACAGTTGTCTGACTCAGCTTGTGAATGCTAGGAGTCAAGACCACTCATCAACTCTACGCTGACTTTGCAGCTTTCTTTGAATATTTTGAAGTTTCCACAATTACATGAACCAATTACTGAATAGATTTCCTTTTCTCTAGATAACCCTTAATATTCGTCTGTTTTCCCAAGTGCTCATGTGTGTAGCTCCACACACAGTGGGGGAAGAAGGGAGGAGAAGAGACAGAGGGGAGCATCATTGTCAAAAACTAAAGACAGCTGAAATTTGAAAATGCAGCATATGCTGTGGTGACTCTACCATGGATCAAGAATGAATTCTGCTTCTTTCAGCTCTGGAACTGAGCAACCCCAGAAAGAAGAGTATTGCTAGGTACAAAATTTCCTGTTGTCGCGCAGATTTAGCTGAAGCCCTAAACCTGAGGAGAAAGGTTGTAAAGTATACCAAGGAGATATGCTAAAGCACCTTTGTGTGATTTGTGAGAGTTGATCCACAGTTAGTTATGCAAATACATCCTCACCACTCATCCCCTACACCTCCATCAGAAGATGGATGTGCTAAGCCTGCTGGGTTGAGAATACTTTATAGAAAGTCATAGAGGTGATGCAGCTGCATACTTTCTCTCATTTACATTGTACCTCAAGCCAAATGAAAAGGGCCTCCAGGGGGACCCACCAGAAGGCTTCACATATAATCCTTGTTGAAAGATACAGAGCCCAGTGCATGATAAGCCCAAAGATGAGAGAAGTAACCAGAGTAAACTGAAGATAGGAGATGTTGTAGAGAGTGCCTATACTTCCAGAATATTACAAGCCAGGGAGACCAAATTTACCACATAAGTTGAATTCAGGCTGTAGAAAAGGATCAGGTTTGGATTACATGATTTCAACAAACTCTAACTGCTATGGTACAGGGCTTACATCAGGAAGTAGGTAGTAAAGACATGTAACGTACCATTACAGTTCCTCCAAAATATCAACCTAAGAGTGGCATAGAATATAAAGAACAAGCTTTGGGATATCTTCTCGAAGAGAGTGCTGTGAGGGTTATTCTTTATTGGAAACTTAACAGCATGCAAACTTACTTTAGATAAACAACTAAGGATGTATCTACAAAGGAAAACCCTCATTCTCTGCCAGTGGCAATGCAAACTGGTACAGCCACTCTGGAAATAAGTGTGGAGTATTATCAAACAGCTAAAAATAACTAATTCTACAATATGGCCCAGCTACATCACTCCCTGCCATATGACAAAGAAGTCCACATTGTATTCACAGATACTTGCTCACCCATGTTTACTGCCTCTTAATTCACAATAGCTAGAAGTGGAAACAAACTAAATGCCCTTCAACTATGAATGGACAATGAAAATGTGGTACATATATACCATGAAATACTATTCAGCAATAAAGAAAAAAGTGAAATCAATAAATTTGCAAGTAAATTGGTGGAACTAGAAAATATTATACCAAGTGAGGTGACCCAGACCCAGAGGCAATTGTATGTTCTCTCTCATCTGCGGTTTCCAGTGCCTAATATTAAAATGAGGATACATAACCTAGAATAACCACAGAAACCAGGAAAATAAAACGGGACAATGGAGAAGGGCATTACATTGGGTAAAAGCAGGATGGAGGTGATATAAGGTGGGTAAATTGAAAAAAATAGGAAGGTAGCACTAATTGGAGAGAAGAGAACATAGTAAACACAGGAGTAGACAGAGGGAGGGAAGAGCAACAAACAACTCTACAGATGCTTGATAAATCCTAAAGAAATAATATTATTTTTATTTGACTAAAGTATAAACAATTTTATGTATATATACATATATCCAAACATATATATTAACTTAAACTATACCACTTGAGCTGACAACGCTTCCTACATGAGCCAGAGACTATTCAAAAAATCAAACATACGAGGCCTAAGAAACTTCCATTAGAATCTTACAAAAACAAGTCATGAATATGAATGTGGAAGGGGAACTACTAGAGAGTAGGGAAAGAACCACAGTTGTGAGGTGAAGTGTGTTATGAGCACGTTTTTCCCTGCAGGTCGGTTCCCGTCACCACACTGTCCCCCAATAACACATTGAGACTCTGTATTTGATACAATACTGTTGGCCAGTTACCATTATTGTTTATGGGCTAGCTTTGTCTTAATGATTAACCCATTTCTACTTATCTAAGTATTTCCACGTGGTCATCTTATCAGAGAGCGGTGGGCCGGCATCTTGCTTCCTCCACACTCTACATGCTGACTCCTCCTTCCTACTTCCTCTTTCCTCCTCCTTGTGTCCTAGCCCCACCTATCTTGCTTTCCTATTGGCCACAGTGCTTTATTCATTAACCAGTATGAGAAACATATTTACAGAATAACATCTCCCATCAGAAGTGCAGGTAATAGATGAGATGAAAGCAATTAGAGTACATAAATGTAAGAAAATGGTATAATGAAACTCTTTGTATTAATATACTCTGGATAAGAGGAATATCTTCCTGTGTTATTTTTTTCTATTTAGCATGTCCCTAAAATTACTTTTTTAACTTTTATAGATGAAATTATTTCGTTATAATTTTGTCAACCATTAATATAAAATGATTTTAATTCACAGTTAAGTAAAATATAACACTACTTTGAAACACAAATATAAAATGACTTTTCAATGTACTATTTACTATTAATTATATGTGAATGACAAACTTGGCACTGAAAAGTATTTTCCCATTTTTAAGTGAAAAAAGAAGTGTCAAAATTTCTACTAAAATACTTGTAAATACATTATATATTATATTAAATAAAAGTATTATGAACTCTTTCAACAAATTCAAACTCACAACAAGCAATGTTACTATATTTCTACATAAATCAGTAAGTACTAACTACTCTGAAATTATTATACAACATCAGAATAAAGTCTAGAAGTAACAATGGGTGTCTATTAGATGTTTTGTAGATGAGAGAGAATTATTGTGGCACCTTTTCATGCTGTGACAAGTTCAAATTTTGAAATGAAGACATTTGAAATAATGATAAAAGTGGAAGTGGTGAAATTTGGAAAGATCAAGTTACAGTGAAAATATAAATATTATTTTTTGTTCTTTGGGTATTTTTATTTGTACACTATTGAATAATGATCCAGGCAATCTAATAACCTTGCCTCTATCATTGCAAATTAAAATACCTTGGACAAGCTTCTTTATCTGAGTAATCATTTTACCCATTGATTAAATAGGTAGATTAGATAATCTTTAAACTTATATCTGAATATAATGTACTATGTGTGGATTTTATGCATTTTTCTTACCCTCTTACCACCTTAAAGTTATTTACCATTTCTTTTAACACTCCCTTACTAGAGTAAGAAAGGTAATAGACTTGGAGAATATGTAAGTGGAATTTCAATATCATCTCACTCCTAATGATACTTACTTATGATGACTTTTTTTTTCTTTTCCCAAGTTTTAATTTGCACATCCTATGAGCTGTTACAGTTTGAATATGAAATGTCTGAATCAGATACAAATGTTTAAGGTCCAGATCTTGGCTGGTAAATTCAGTCACCGAGGGCTTTGCTCTGGTAAGTGGGTTAATCTAGTGCTGGATTCTTATTTGATACCAATACCAGAAGTTGATGGAACTGTTCTTAGATGAGGTCTAGTTGCAGGAAGTCAACCATTTGTCCATGACCTCCTCTCCCTGCTTTGCTCCATCTCTACCTCTCCTCCTGTCCTGTGTCCCTTCTTTCCCATCTCACTCCCTTTCCTCTCCCCTCCCTTTCTCTGTCCTCTGTGGCCACAATCCTCCCCCTTTCACAATGATCTGCCTCAACTCAAGTTCAAAACAATAGATCCAGGTGACTCTACATTATAATCTCTGAATTGGGAGCCAATTCCCTCCTTCATATTGCTTTCTGGGGTATTTTTTCAAAGTAACAAGAAACTGACTACCACAGAGGCTTCTCCAGGAAGATAAACTTTCTTTATTTTTCATCTTTGAGTTAAAGAAGAGGTATGAAGTCTCCAGCAGTATTATTTTTCTTTTTTTCCTTTTATTGAAAATAGATTCTTCCTATATCTAGTAACTGATGGAAGAAGATGTAGTGTTATAGAGCTAAGCACTATAACAAGGTCCCAGAGTCCAGTTGAAGAGAGGAAGAAGCAATAATATGAGCAAATGGGTCAAGACCATGATGGGGAAATCCACAAAAATAGCTGCCCTGAGCGAGTGGGGGCTCACTGACTCTGAACTAACAGCTGTGGAATCTGCATGGGACTGAACTAGGACCTCTGAATGTGGATGACAGTTATGTAGCTCAATCTACTGTGGGAGGTCAAGAAAGGGGCTGGCAGTGGAACAAGGACTTAACCCTGGTACACAAACTGGCTTTTTTGGAGCCCTTTCCCTATGGTGTACCTTGATAAAGGGGAACCGGCTTTGTCCTGCCTCAACTTGGTACACCAGACTTTGTTGACTCCCCAAAGGAGGTCATTTACTTCCCCACATTCCCTCTGGATCCACTCTCTTTTTGTATCTCATTAGAAAATAAAAAGCTTCCAAGACCAAACAACCAAGCACAACAAAACAAAATAAAAGATGGAGCAAAACTATCATATCAAATTTGGACATGTCAACTCAACAGGAGGAAAAGAGTCTCGGGAGTAGGCATAAGAGTCAGAGACCCACTTGTTCTCATAGTGAAAAATCCTATAAAAATGCTAAGCTAATAACTGTAATAAATAAGCAGAGGACCTGATGCAGGTCCATGTAGGCCCTGTGCTTACTACTTCAGTCCCTGTGACCTCATTTGTGCCCTGTTTAGTTGATTCAGAGAGCCTTGTTCTTCTAGTGTCCTCCATCCCCTCTGGCTCTTTCTTGCTCCTCTTCCATGGGATTCTGTCAGCTCTGGGGATAAAATTTGATGGAGCCCTCCCATTTAGACAGTAAGTCTCTCTTCTCTCTCTCTCTCTCTCTCTCTCTCTCTCTCTCTCTCTCTCTCTCTCTCCTCTCTCTCTCATCTATTCCCTCCCTTCCTCTCTCCAAAAGTATTCTTAAAGAAGATAAAATTTCATGTGTTTGTTCAAGCATTTAAAATAAACTTCTGTTAAAATATCTGAAAAAAAAAGAATAGTTCCTCATAATTCTCCAGAGGCAGCTGTCTTCAGGAGACCAATGTATAGCTCTTAGAATACATGGTGCAAAATTTTATTCATATGGTGCATAGAAAATGAAATAAAATCAGACTTAATATTTTTCGACACTTGAAAAGAAAAATGTAACTCAATGCAATTTCAAATGCAACCCCAATCAGCTTGTCTTATTTGGAATCTTGGCAAGCTTTTATTAGAAAGCAAAGGGGAACCTGCCTTCAAAACATCAAGTTTTATTTTCAACTATATTACTGAAGACATTAAAATAGTATTACAGAGAGTAAGAACTCAGAAATCATCCTGTGTGTATTGGTTATCTTGATGTTTAAGGGGAGTGTGCATCAGCCAAGAAAATATGAACGTTTCAACAAGTAGGCACAGAAAATTGACTAGACACATGGAGGAAAATATCAGATTCCCTGCCTCATCCTATGAACTGATAGAAATCCCAGATAGCTTCAAGATCTAACTTGAAAGTATTACAACAGTTACAGGGAAAAAAATAAAAGCATGCTATTTCTTAAAAGACCAAAAACAAAACAAAAAGAATAAGATTAATAATCTAGACATAATAAAGTTAGAAAACTCTAGCTATTGAGTGACAATAGTAAAACAAAAATCCTTTCTTAGCCTAAAACCACTTAGCCCATAAGAATTCAAACAGAGCCTGTGGAAGAGAAAGCTCAATCATCAATAAACATAAGGAAAGATATTCAAGATCTCTAGAAATACAAGTTTTTTGTTTTTATTTTTGTATTTCCCATGAATATTTTCCCTAAATGTGTCTCTATGGAGGACTGGTATCTGCAAAGGGCAGAAGAGCACTTTGGATTTCTTGGAACTGGAGTTGCAGACCATCATGTGGATTCTCGAAGAGCCATATCCCAAGTAGCTAGTGCTGCTACACATTGACCCATCTCCCCAGCCCCAGGAAATTTGTTTTTGATAGTAAAACCAGTCCATCCATCTGGTTTTGTCAATGTTGAGAAGTAAACAAAGTAATATAAACTCATTCTGTTACTGGAATTGAAACTGATAGAATCACTCCACAAGCAACCTAGCAAATCTAATGGATTTAAATATGTACAGATTGGCTTCATTCAAGTGATCCAAAGAGACAAACTACCAGTGACAAAATTACAAAAGCAGACAAGATCTGAAATATGAGGGGGGAATCACTCTTGGAAATACCATAGAGACATGGAGTGAAATAAAAATTTTGGTACCCTTTATACCTGGCCACAGACTGCAGATCTTTTTGGAATGCTGCCCAACAGGCAATAAGGACCGCACCACTGATGTCTGATAACAAGGACCTGCAGAAGATGGTATCATAGCTTACATAAGCGACCCAAAAAACTCTACCAGGGAGCTCCTACAGCTGATAAACACCTTCAGCAAACTAGCAAGGATACAAGATAAACTCCAAAAAAAAAAAAAATCAGTAGCCCTACTATATACAGATGACAAAGGGGCTGAGAAAGAAATCAGAGTAACATCACCCTTTACAATAGCCACAAACAACATAAAGTATCTTGGGGTAATACTTACCAAACAAGTGAAAGACCTAAATAGCAAGGACTTTGTGTCTTTAAAGAAAGAAATTAAAGAAGATACCAGAAAATGGAAAGATCTTCCATGCTCCTGGATAGGTAGAATAAACATAGTAAAAATGGCAGTCTTGCCAAAAGCAATCTACATATTTAATGTAATGCCCATTAAAATCCCAACACAATTGTTCACTGACCTTGAAAGGATAATAGTCAACTTTATATGAAAAAACAAAAGACCCAGGATAGCCAAAACAACCCTGTACAATAAAAGAACTTCAGGAGACATCAGCATCCTTGACTTTAAGCTCTACTACAGAGCTATAGTCCTGAAAACTGCCTGGTATTGGCACAAAAATAGACAAGTAGAACAATGGAATCAAATCGAAAATCCTGACATTAATCCACACACCTACGAACACCTGATTTTTGACAAAACAGCTAAAAGTATAGAATGGGAAGAGGAACGCATCTTCAACAAATTGTGCTGGCACAACTGGATGACGGTGTGTAGAAGACTGCAGATAGACCCATGTCTATCACCATGCACAAAACTCAAGTCCAAATGGATCAAAGACCTCAACATAAATCCAGCCACACTGAACCTCTTAGAAGAGAAAGTAGGAGGTACCCTTGAAAAATTGGTGCAGGAGACCTTTTCTGAAACTAAGTCCAGTAGCACAGACACTGAGATCGACAATTAATAAATGGCAACTCCTCAAACTTAGGAGCTTCTGTAAGGCAAAGGACACAGTTAACAAGCAGCCCACAGACTGGGAAAAGATCTTCACCAATCCTACATCTGACAGAGGGCTAATCTCCAAAATATACAAAGAAATCAAGAAACTTGACAACAAAACACCAAATAACCCTATTAAATTTTGACACCCATGGCTCTGCAGGTCTGTCTCTCTCTCTCTCTCTCTCTCTCTCTCTCTCTCTCTCTCTCTCTCTCTCTCTCTCTCTCTCTCTCTCTCTCTCTCTCTCTCTCTCTCTCCTCTCTAGTCTATTTCTCTCCTGACTCAATTTTTCTAGTCCCACGTGCTGTCCTCTCCTCCCCTTCTCTTTCTCCTAGCTCCCTCTCCACCACTGCCTCCCCCAACTCTCAAAATGCTCAGGAGATCTAGTCCCTTTCTTCTTCTGTGAGGGACCTTGTATGAATCTCTTAGAATCCTCCTTGTATCCTAGCTTCTCTGGCAGTGTGAATTATAGACTGGTGATCCTTTACTCTATGTCTAAAATCCATATATGAGTGAGTACCTACCATGTTCCTATTTTTGTGACTGGGTTACCTCAATCAGGATGGTTTCTTCAAGTTCCATCTGTTTGCCTGTGAATTCCAAGAATCCATTGTTTTATTTTTTGTTTTTTTTTTTTTTTGTTTCATTTTGTTGTTTTGTTTTTCCACCTAGTAGTATTCCATTGTGTAACTGTGCCACATCGTCTTTATCCATTCTTCAGTTGAGGGGCATCTAGGTTGCTTCCAGGTTCTTGCTATTACAACGCTAATATAACAGGATCTGATTTGAATTTGGAAAGATTACCCAAACAGAAAATGATTATTCTTTTTCTGTTTCTTTTCTGCCATGGTACTGATACTCAATAGCAAGTTGAGGGAGAGCAAAAGGGACAAAGGACCAGAAGAGACATATAGACCTTACTCAAAGGCAAATGATAAGATTATTATTTGCCTAACACAGATTATATCACAGGAGATATTCATTGTTAAGTATTAAGAAAAGCTATTGAAATTTAAGATTCTACCATAATGTGCCTATTATTGGTTTTTACTTCATTTTAACAAAGAATTATTCTTATAATAAACTGCCTTGCTTGCTTATTAGAAGGAACTTTTGTTCTTATTTTCAAAATGTTGACTTATGAACAACAAAATAAGTTGCATAATTTAATGTTAAATATTACTAACAAATAATCGATAATAAGCAATCATTCGTTATTTTTCAGGTAAAATTATAACAGATTTTTATTGCAGACCTCCAGATATCAAATATTATAGCAAATGGCTTGAATGATCTGATAAATGTGATTAGGAGTGGAGCACCGTCTGACTTTGGTTTCATTCATCCTCCTCTAGTATGGACACACATGTTTCTACGCACTATTAGATCCGTGTGGACATCTAGACAGTCAAACACACATAAGTAAAACCAGGGCAAGCACTTCTACGTCCAAACTCTTGAATAAACCTAAGACGGGAAAAAAATGCCTCTGAGTAAAATCTCCAAGGCCCTGAAGAGGAAAAATATCAAGGAAAATGTTAAAAAATGGAAAGAGCTTTCAGTTGCGGGGTCAGAAGAACTATTCTTGTGAAAAACGGCCATCCTACCAAAAGTAATCTACAGATGCAATGCAATCCCCATCAAAATCCCAGGGTGATTCTTCCCAGACACACACACACACACAAAAAAAAAACCTAACCCTAGGTTTAAGTGTTTAATACCACGTTGTTTAGCAATGGTTTTGTTTTGCTTTTTCCTTACAGTAAGCACTTTTGAACTTGGAAAATATCCATCAGTTGGTGCATTTTCAACAGCCAACACCTATCAAAACCAGCCAGGTCTGCACTGGTGTGCACTTGTAACCCAAGCACTGAAGAGGCAGTGGCATGTGGATCGCTGGGACTCACTGGGCAGCTAGACTGAACTACTCAGTGATCCCCCTAGACCCCGTAAGAAACTATCTCAAAATATAAGACAGACATCTCCAACCACACATAAAACCCTAGAACCAATATCAAACCACTTTCTCTAAAGATAGAAGGGGCTAGGTTTCGATACTATCCATATTTTCTCCAGACCCAACTCACAAACGGAATAGACAAATGAAGCATAAATGGGTAATCTTGGTTTGGTTCCTTATTAAGTTGTTGCTATTGTGACTGTAGCTATCCTAACCTGCTCAGAATGCTAGTGACACTGAGGAACTCAAAGTTAGGGCCTTACTTGTGTTTCAGTTTGTAACATTTTCCGATTATTCTTGACCCATCATGTGTGTTTCTTCTGTGATTACAACAGGAAAAAAACACTTACAGGCCAGGAGAATATAATAGCATTCTTTTGCTTCCTAAGAGGCTCCTAAATGCCCACTTTAGAAAGACCACAGAATGGCTTGTTCATACAGGTGTTTTCTTGCAAAAAAAAAAAAAAAAAAAAAAGCCTCTACTGAAACTCATAGTAAGTAACAGCATCAGTATCTTAATCACTTTTAAATATATCATAAGAATTAGTGAAAAACTGAATTAGCAAGATCACAGTTAACTTTCAAAAAGTCTGTTACAATTTTTTTATACAAGAATGGGACTTTGTTTAGGTCAATTCAGTTGCTGAACACAAAATCTGACACATCTATTTCATTTTTATTGGAAATTATTATTATGAGATAAAAGATTACATTTCTTGTGTAAATAGATTTTCACTATCCTTTTCTCAAGGACAATGTACTCTCATGAATCCCTAAAGGATATTAGTTTAGCATTCTGATATACTCACTTTCTTTCCACATTTTAAAAAACTGAAATTTTAGCATTAAATAGAGAACATTGCCATTTAGCATTCTGTTTTGCAAATGTTGGATGAATATAATATATAAATATGATCTTAAGAGATCTTACCAACTTATAGAACCTTTTGGATCAATTCATTCTACACCATTTGTTTTTCCACCAAGAATGATCCATCTTTGTCCATCTTCCACTATTGATAACACAACGCCACATTCTTCATGAATTACAAAAACACTTATTCTTGGCTCACAGTCCTGTCCAAGAAATCAGTTGCACCTGGAAGTGGCCTTCTTGGTAGCCAAACTCGAGGCTTCAGGCAGCCCAGGACAAAGCACTAGAGAGACCCAGTAAACTTGTGTTTGTAGCAGACTTACTCTCAAAATAATCATTTACTATTAATCCTTTGATCACATGGGTGTATTAGTCACTTGAATGGATTAATCTGCTCCTGAAAGCAAACACATAATCACCTATTAATGGTCTCCCTAGGCACCACATCACTTTTCTATTTCTTCCTTCAAAAAAGAAGAAAGAACATGCTATATTGTCAAACTCTTCATTCAAACACTCCAGACTCAGCACAAAGAAACTGGATACAGTGTCATAAGCTGCCTGCCATTCCTCCTTCTTACACTTTCTAATGAGAACTATATTCCAACATGAGTTTGGGGTAAGCCAAATCAGAGTTATGCTGTAGCAGGAACTTTGGCCAGAATTTGGCTTTGTGTGACTGCTGGTGAGGGAGAGTGTGCCTTGACTTGTGCAGTGTGGTCTTTGGGAGCCAAGTCTCTATAAGCACAGCACACACAGGATTCTGACAGCAAGCTCCACTTCACTCAGTTGTGTTTAGCCCCTTCAGCTTGCATCCCTGATACATCCTTTAGGATAGAAAAGCTATAATTTCTCTCTTTATAGAAGTCATTCATGACCCTGATTTAGTATCTTTGAAGTGAGGTCAAAGCATTCTGATAGTGTATCAGTACATGGGAGCCAATCTGTGCTCTCCAAAAGATATTAAAAGCAGCTCCATAAAGCTATGAATTAATTCTAGCACATTGTCACAAAGAAACAAATAATTAAGTGCTCACTGAAGCAAAACAAATACTCCAATTTCAATACAGCACCTAAAATATCACAAACTTGTCAGGTAATTTACCATGTAGGGATTCTTTCACTGTAACTGAAAGTAACTGCCCCAATTCTCAAGATAATTTGGAAATTTTATCATGTATTGAAATGGAATTTCTTTTAACTGTTGCATCCTGCACATTTTTACTGAAGTTATTTCACAGGCTCATGCATATTTTCATTTATTCTGTTGTCAGAAGCAAGCTTGAGGTAGGAAAATGGACCCAAAAAATTCTAGCAGTCTGAATGCATCCTATCTAAAACCTCTTAGTGTTCACAGAGACCTAAAATTAGAAGAGCAAAGTGTAATGGGATCTTAATGACTCATCTGAATATTGAAGCCAAAGCTGTGATCATGATTTCTCTCATTAACAAAAAGTAATTAGTAGGAAGAGTAAGGACTAGTGATAGTGTTACTGGTAGTCTCTATCTAGACTGGGTTTCCCAGTGCTTGGTATCTTGTTCGAAAACTTGAAGAAGCACATACAAATAGCAAAGTACCAAGGGATTTGATTTCTAAACAAAGAGAAAGTTCTTGTTAGGTATACGGAGAAAGAGTAGCCTGATGTGAGCATATACTTGGATCAAGAAGCCTGTGTTACTGTGAGGTTTCTGTAACGAGTCCAAGAAGAGGAAGAGTTCGTTGCTAAGAGGTGAGACATGGGTAGTTTCTTATTTTGATTGACATGAATGATACATATAAAATAATAAATAGAAGATTTCTCCTAAATATCCCTTCAGTGGACACAGTTTGCCTTACTGTGTATGTAGCTAAAACTAGCAGACTGAATCAGTGTGCTATCCCTAAGATCAGGGTATTCTTAGGAATGTGCTTGTTCACAGAAGAGGAATTACTAAGGGTTGCCAGATAGTTCTAAGTCAGAGTGACTCGATGACTTTGTAGAGAAGCAAACTCGTAGCTCAAACCAGTAGAGTCTTGAGTTGCTAAGTGAGCATTCCTGCCTCAATCACCTAAAATCTGTGGGTGTTTGGTTTTGTTTGTTTGTTTTGTTTTGTTTTTCTTACAGTGTTCACACAAAGTAGGAATTTTTTAAATTTAAGAACAAGTTAGTGAATGAATAAGCACACTTGAATCCTACTGATCTCAATTTTACTTGAAAGAAATGAATCAATGCCCTTCTCTTCCCATACCACATGTGAGCAATATAGCACTTATAATAGTCTTTGCCAACCTTCTCTATTCCTTTAATTCAATTTTTAAGTTTAACCAATATATACTTATATCCCTTATGAATAAGAGGAGTTCTCTTCATTGTAATTAATAAAATCAAAGACTTCTGAGACTCAAAATAGTTCATTTCTTTCTTGCTTGGTAACAATCCTGAACAGGAATGGCATATTTCTTCAATGGAGACACAAAAAGCCAGGTTTCAAAAGTTCTATTATCTTCATCACAAGGTTATCTCCAGACCATCTAGCCAGAGAGAAAGAGACTGGGGATGAGCATGATAATTTCAGTTTTGTTTATGAGATAGCATATCATGACAAGAGCAATTTACAGAGTTTATTAAGTGTACAATTCTGTTACTGCAGGGAAATCTAGACGGGAACTTAACCTGCCTAGTCACAGCACAATCCATAGTCAAGAGCAAACAGAGGGTAACTGCATGGATGCTCACATGTGCTCAGGAAATAATCCCAGTGAATGGTACTTCCCACAATGGGCAGATCTTCTTAGCCCATATTATTAAGATCATTCTTCACAAACACATCTATAAGCAAACTGGACCTAGACAATCCTCATCGAAACTCTCTTCCCAATAATTTTACACTGTGTTGAGTTGAAAGTAACCACCATAGTGAGAAAAGGCTTTTGTGATTATGACTGAGAACAGGGCACAATAAAAAGCAAAAAGATTGGAGAGGTGGGAGAAGAGCATATTAACAGAGATAGCAATGTCTTGACCAGAGAATCTTGATCCAATTTGACTAATGATTAATAACAGTGTTTGGGAGATTAACTAAATCCATCTAAAATAACAAGAGCAACTGTAGATGAACCTTAACTCCATTGAAAAATTTGACTCCCTACAAAACCCAATAACTTCTGAGTACCATGAGTAATCCCTACTCTTGTGTGAAAGAAGATTGAAGATTCAGTGCCGACCTGAATTACATGTGGTATTTTGTAATGTTAGAGAACAATATGATATATCACCATTCAGATGAACTATGTAGTAAATGTCAAGTGTTTCCAGACAGGCAAGCACATGCTGTGGATTTATTTTCACTTGTGAGGCAGCATCTACTGCCACTAGATTTCCTGGGTACACTCTTGGGACTCTGCGCCAGCCCCTCAATAATGCCACCTGTCTGTCCCCTTTGGCACAACACATTATGGTGACAAGAAAAGCTAATCCCCATAAGATGAGCAGCACTATAAAACTGGGGACCTGTTTCTCCTCTCCATATTTACAGTTTTGTTTCCTGGGAAAGCATGGCATGACACTCATTCTAGTTAGCCTCTTGGGGAAATAAACCATCATCCCTCAACCCTGTCCTTCTCTGCTTTTCATTTCCTATACAAGCATTATGCCCAGTGAGCCCTGAGCAGTACGAGGAATACAAGCAAGAGAATATTCTTTCTCTAAATCTCAGAGTTATTTTAATTAGAGGGGCTTTAATTTTGCAGTGAGACATTATTGAATGTACTTTATGAACTAATTATTGAAATCAACAAAATTAGGTAATTCAGTATGCTTGTTACTTTGAAAAACTTGTACACCATAGATATATGATACTTCACACATAAACTCTAATTACAGTAATTATAATACTGAGTGAAAACAAGATTTGTTTTATAAATGTCTAATAAAAGTGAACATCAAAGCACTCCAAATAAACACACTGGGCACTGGGGGAGCAACAAGTCTCTTTGTCAGGTTATTTACTGGAGCCAAAAAAAACCAACCTTTCTCAAGTATTTGTTTTGACCTTAATGATCCTACCCAGATGCAAATGTTTAAACTAAACTTTCATTTTAAACTGGAGGCGGGGGGGGGGGCAAACAGAATAAACTGATGTCTGTGTTTACAGACCAAGCTAATTTTGTTTAATTATCTTCCACAAGGTAATCAAATACAGTCACTGTTTTATGTCATGAGACATCTTTTCCATCTGTATAAAAACAGGCTTGGGTTAAGTGGGAGAAGAGCAGAAGAAATAGAGTGGTGGCTTTTTATAAGCTCACTTTGAGGACACTACAAGGTATTGGAAGTCATATAACACTTTGTGTAAGGAGGGTGCTATCTAGAAAAGAGAGGCTATAAAATAAATACAGGAAAATAAAGGATAGCATACAATAACCATATGACTGATGGTGGTTCTGTGATTTAAAAAAAAAAACTTCTGTTTAAATGACAGTATCATCACTTGTAATGACAGTATCATCACTTGTGTTATGATTGCATGTCAATGATATCAGTGGTGGCAGAACAAGGCTTAGAGATATAGCTCCAAGATACAACTGGCAGCAGCTTGAGTATTTTTTGTCACAGAGATCTCTACTCAAATGAAGCCAGTGTTCTTGAGTCATGCTTATACCTCTTAGCAATAGGCATTTATACTAGCTCTCAAATTACATCTCAAAGTGTTGTTATGAGACTATTTTTCTTTACCTCCCATTTTCGTACATCAGATTATAGAGTATCTTCAGAGATGCCTTAGTTAGGCTGCCTGAAGTATCAGAAAGCAAAGCCAGCCACACCACTTAGCTGTAGAAGCCAGGCAGTGTGGTCACTCACTTTTTTAACCCCAGGACTCAGGAGACAGGCAAATGAATCTCTCTGAGTTCAAGGCCAACCTGTACTACACAAGAGAGAAGAGTAACAGAGCCCATGCCTTTGATCCCAACACTTGGGAATCACATGTCCTTAATCCCAGCACTAGGGAGGTAGAAACAAAAGGATATGGCTGAGTGGAGAAAGGAATATAAGGGAATATAAGGAAGACGAGACAGGAATTCAGAACTTTTTTTTTTGCCTCTGGGGATTCATGGAGATAGGACTGCCATTTCAGCTTGGTAGAGATAAGATCTACTGACTTGGATGCTTGTATCTCTGATCATCATCTTGAAACTTGAAACCCAATATCTGGGTCTCTTATTTTTCATGTTACAATGACCCATGGTCTACAGTGGTTATAGAAAAGGATTAAGGCATGCCTTTTTTTTTTTTTTTACCACAAATGGGTTTTCTTATGTGATTGCTAGCATGCTTAAAGTTGGGAAAGAAGGAAGGCCGGCCATATTGCTTATGTCTCAGGCATGGTTTATTGCTATTTTAACATTCTTATTTGAAATATCCCTATATGAAATGAATTCATCTATATGTAGCATCACAGCTTATATTAATTGTGCTTAAATTCATAATTGTCAGCTTGCAGAAGACAGAATTTGAGGTGAAGTGCTCTTTTACCTTCCTGTGTCCCTTTAATTTTAATTATAATTTTAATTAATGCCTGTCTATTCTGCCTCAAACAATGCATGAATTATATTAGTCATAGAATAACTGAGATAAGAAAATCTTATAAACTATCATACATAAAGAAACAAGACCTGGACAGCCTAAGGGACCTCGGACAGTAGAACCAGGATGTATCCCTGGTGCACAAAAGGACTTTGGTAACACATTCCCCATGGAGGGATACTCCCTTAACCTAGAGGCAGGATAGAAGGCCTAGTCCCTACTCCAAATGACTTGAAAGATTTAGATGACCTCTCCTGGAAGGCATCACCCTACATGTGGAGTGGGGGGAGGGGTGGGAGGGGAGGGTGGTTGAGGGGTATGTGAGGGAGGGTGGGACAGAAGGAGGAAGGGAGGGAGGAAGAGAAGGAGAGGATCCTGGGATGGATATGTAAAATAAAAATTAAAAAAATTAAAATTAAAAGAAAGAAACAAATTCAATAGAGTGATTTATGCTCCTACTCTTACTCTATGTAGAGTGGAGGGAATTCTGGGAAGATGGTAACCACATGGCTTCATAGTTGACATCATTAATTAAAATACAATTGCATCGCCTTCTCCTTCTCTTGTCTCTCTCTGGCCCCTTTGAAATCTACTTGTTTTATTCCTTTCATGCCTCTCCTTTCATACTTATAGTCGCTTTTTCTTGACTATTATTGTCTCACACACACACACACACACACACACACACACACACACACACACCCTCCAAATTCCATTTTGAGTGTATGTATACATGGTTTTAAGGCTGACTGTTTTGTATGTGACAATCAGCTATGGAGTGGATTCCTCCCTGGAAAATCTAACTCTCCCTCTCAGCAGTCATTCCTTGACTGTTTTCTTTATGCAGCAGTGGGACCAATGTGATGACTGCTCTCCTTCTGTGTCAACAAATCTACTAATATTGCTGTTATTCAGGACTTGTTTATGCAGCCATTTTCATAAAAGGTGGTCTCACAGAAAGCATTCTGGTGTTGTGGATCTCACAATCTTTCCACCTGTGTTTCTGAGATGTTCTCTGAGCCATAGAGGCAGGAGCTGTGATATAAATGTACAGGTTGAGGGTGGACCCCTATTATCCATTGGTCTCTGAATTATGTCTAGTTGTGGTTTTCTGTAATGGCCTCCATATGCTGTAAAGAAGATTTCTTTGGTGGCAGATACATTAGCCTGTCAGTACAAAGATAGACTTAGAATGTAGATAGGAATTATGCTGACCTAGCAAAGTAATAGTAGTAGGTTCTCTTCTAAGTTCCATAACTATGCCATCCCTGGGAATTTGAGCTAGCCTTCTCATGCAGACCATTATTTCCCTCCTGCTGAGGTGGCCTTAAATCCAACTAGACAGTTGGTTACTACCAATATGTGAGTGCTATTGAGGGACACCTTTGGGGATTTCTTGCCTTGCTGGTTATTGCTGTGTTTCACAGGTTTTACTGCTGGGTAGGACTACTATTTTGCTTCCTTCTCTTGTCTGCTTGCATAGTACTTTCTGGTACCATGGAAGGCAGACCACAGGAAGGGGGTTTTCAGGTTAGATCCAACTCAAATTATAGATCTCCCAAGGAAGGGGAAATAGAATACAGTGTTATTAAGAGGTTAACAGAGAAACTAAAATAGGAGTATTAAATGTGCTGGTGTACGGGAAGGCAGGGTAAAAGAGAGAATGCGGAGAGGACCAACTAATGATGGGGCATGCCCTTCTGTATATGTGTTTCTTTTATTGGCTGATGAATAAAACACTGGTTAGTAGCCAGGCAGAAAGTATAGGAGAGGCTACCAGACAAGGAGAATTCTAGGGAGAGCATGCATAAATGCCATAGGAATTACCACCTTCTTTCTGATTAGACTTCAGGCCCTACTCCACAAGAGGAAATACGTGCTTTATACAATAAATGTGGCCAACAACTCATGGTTAGGATGCTCACAGGTCCCAAGAATGTGTCTAAATACTAGTCACTATTCTGTTAAATGGACATAGCAACAAACTACCCTCCAAATTCAGACCTCAGTACCTATGGATTGATACAGCTTGACAAACCTCATCAGAGAAGTTTATCTTTGTAGTAGTGTTATCACAGAAACTTACAACTTACTATTATTCAGAAAACAAGTGCCACTGGAATCCTCTGACACCAATGAGACTTCTCAATCATCTATTACCTAAAAGACTCATGAACCATCGCAGAAGAGGGAGAAGAAAGGTTGTAAAAGCCAGAGGCTGAGAAGGACCAGGGCAAGAGTTTGACTTCTAAACAAGGCAGAATCCCTACACACAGGACTCCCAGCAGCTGTTGCTGCCTGCACAAGCTTAAGCTTGTCAACATTCCAGCATGGAGTGGGTAGGGCCTCATAAGTTGGACTACTAAGGAGCTCTTGACAGTTGATGGCTTCTTGGAAAAGGGAAGTCAGTTTTTTTAAGGGTGTGGCCCCTGGCAGATTGACGACATCTCAGTGGATTATCTCACCCTTGTGAGTATATGGACAGCACATATTGGCCCACAAACATTATTTTTAAATCTTTAAAAGAGTACATGAAGGTAAAGGAGAAGTGGTCTGGAGGTGGATGTGGTAGGAGTTGGGTGAGAAGTGAATATGGTCAAAATACATCACATGAAATTCTCAAAGAATTAGCAGATGAACACTGTATTAAAAATCACAGAGAGTGATTCTTTTAATTACTTTCTATTTGCCACTGCTTCCTCTCCAACAAATTAGCAGATCTGTATTTTGAGAGATAATATCTGGTAACAAAAGCAGAGATAATCAGACATTCTGTGTTTCCTATACTCTTGTCAAAACATCAGTTCTCTAGATTCAGCTGCTGTTTTTCAGGAAACAGAAAACAAAGAACATGAGAAGAACTTAGACAAGAGAACACAGTTTAAAAAAATCCAGACAATAAGAAACCGAAGCTTAGATTTCCTGAGCTCTCGATTGAGAAAACTATAAGGAAAAGGATGAGATATCACATGTAACTGGGAATCTAAACGCATCAGTATTCTTACAGAAAAAGCTAAGGCATAATGCACAAGGACAAATCGTTAGGCAGCAAATTTATAAAATAAAATGCAAGGGTGTTATTTGTATAAAATTCAGAGGACTGTCTACTTCGATAGATATGTTTGCAACCCTGAGGTATTTCAGAGGTGACTGGCAAATCACTGTCCCTTGTCCTAGGTGACAATTATAAAAGTACTCTATTTTAAAAAACACTCTTAGCTCTAGTTTCAGAAGACTGTAACTGGAAGTATATAAAAGTAGCAGTAGACCCTCAGCTGTCAGAAGACATTAGGAGCTGTGTGTAGATTCTGACACCGGAAGGGATGCAACTGAGGCTCAAAGCTCACCTTCCACCTCCAGTGAAGCCCTAATTAATACTGAGGTGCAGCCCAGCAGCCGGCCTCAAGCAGAGACTGACCTCTCTGCCCGATCTCTGTTG
This sequence comes from Cricetiscus sungorus, assembly GCA_030556225.1. NCBI lineage: Eukaryota > Metazoa > Chordata > Mammalia > Rodentia > Cricetidae > Cricetiscus > Cricetiscus sungorus. The sequence goes on along the minus strand of JANBXA010000741.1, from coordinate 31,328,696 downwards.
GTTTCAATTTTTTGTCACAGCACATTTTGAAGGATTGGGTTGCTGTAGTTGCCAGTATCAAGGAAACGAAAATTTGTCCTAAGGAAATTATACCTTAAATTGACATGAAGAAAAATATTAGCCTCGATGCTCCATCATGTCCTGAAAAAGAAAAACAAAAACAAAAACAAGAAGCTGGAACTGAAATGTTTCAACGCACTTTGTTCTTTCTATTGGGCTCTTTTCTTTATGCATTCCTAACTTATACAACAATAACAGACTTTGCATTATAGCATATTGTTATGTATTCTATTACAAAATATGAAAATATGGTTTGATGAAATGACTATTTCAAAGCCTGAAGCAAATACAAATGCAAATGCTTAACTCAGATGAAAGGGGAGGAGACTAAATTATTTGAGTGGAATATATATATATATATATATACATAGAGAGAGAGAGAGAGAGAGAGAGAGAAGGAGAGAGAGAGAGAGACAGACAGAGACAGAGAGACAGAGAGAGAGACAGAGAGCGAGAGCTGTTTCCTTTTTGCTGTTTTTCCTGAATACTAAATCTCCTATCTCCTATTACAGTTCTATGGCATCATGGCATCCTACAAGGTCTTTTCATCATCCTGCCTTTCAAACTCTAGATGGAGAAGAGGAAGGAAAGAGGATCTGCCACTTATCTAGGTCATAAAGAAGATACACAAACTTTAGTAAGTGTGGGTGTTCATTTACTCTGGGCAGAAGTGAGAGAAGATCTGGTAATCTAATAGCTTTGCCACAAAGAAGCTCAGCTTTTACTTAGGTTGTGAGGCCTGGATCCTGGCTCACAGAGGATAGACAGCTCACAGGTCTGCCTTGGTGTGAGAGGCCTTTCTTTAGAGACCTCTGTGCCCTTTCCCCTGCCTCTTGCTCTCCCCCATTCACTCCACCTGTTGTTCCCCTATGAGCTGTCCTGTAGAGGTTTTCAACCATTCATTTCCTTCCATGGTGCTTTGGGTAATAGACAGAAAATAAACTTTGATTTTTCCCCATGGTGATCCAGCCTTTATGGGAAATATCCAGAAAACAACCAAGTAATCTTGTAATGAAAAAGAAAACCCCACCTGGACACCATGTCAATATTACTTTGTTAAAAGATGGCTCATTCATCTCCAACTTGGAGTTACAGTAAATCAGAACTTAGTGATTTAGCCCTGAGATGTAGAAAGAGATGTGCAGTATCCACATACTAATGCCTAAAGCCCTTTGTGTATATGACATGCACACTGTGGCATATGTATTTTTAAAATACATTACCATACCTTAAGAAATCCCTGAGGAAAACAGCATTAAAAAGAAGGCCACTAACTACACAGGGGGAAGAGGGGTCTACTCTGAGATATAGCAAGGCTGACTTTAACAAGCATAGTTTTACTCAAATTCTTAGCTGATGTAGACTCTCCACAGAGAATCATGTGCCCACACACCTGCACAGACAGTCTTATAATCCACAGAGAATGAAGACACAACCAGGATTAAACCCAATCTTTCTGAAGCTCCATTTAATCTTCCTGAAATTCTTCTAAGACAAATATTTTCCTAAAGTATTTGTTGGAAGAAGGGTTTCTTTACATTGTCACAGGACTGGTGTGTTTGAAGTATACTATTTCCTAGGAGGCATACTGATAGGCACTGGGGTATTCTAGTTTGCTTTCCCCTTGCTATAACAGACATCAAAACAAAATGGGAAGAAAACAATTTATTTCATGTTACAGGTCAGAGTCCATCATCAAAGGAAGCTAAGGCAGGACTTCGAGGTAGAAACCAAAAAGAAACTCTGATCATTGACCTAATCCCAGGCTTACACTCACCTATCTCACATAGTCCAGGCCAACATGCCTGGGAGTAGTATAGTACTACCCAAGATGGACCGAGCCTTACTACAGCAATTAGCAATCAATAAGATGCCCCCAAAGATATACTAGACATACCCATAGGCTAATCTGGTGGAGGGGGTCCTTTAGTTGAGGGTCTTTCTTCTCAGGTGTGTCAAGTTAACACCAAGATTAGCCATTGTATAGGAACATAAGTAAGGTGTGGGTATAGTCTTCAATGTATCCAAAGCCCCAAGACAAGACTTCTAAGTACCATAAGACAGGCTTTAGTGGGAGTACACAAGAAAGGATTTGAGCAGTTAGGTTCCGAGAAAAAGACAGGTAGCTTGTTAAAGGAAAGGAATTGTGACCCAGGTACAAACACGAGTGTTTGGTAGTAAAGGGCAGACTATAGAAGGACAGAATGGTATTTTGTGTACTTAGAAAAGCTTTGAGCATTGGCATTTGAGTACTCACGCAATATTTCAAGCTGGGGGATGCAGAGACTTCATCAAGTAGAGCCCTGAGAAGCCCCCTTGCATGCTCATTTCTGAAGAAAGGAAGAGATAGTCATATTTGTAGTGTATTGTTCTGGTGGTAGCATAAAGGATGGTTAAGAAGAGAAAGGCTAGGTTCCCAAGACCATTTTCCAGGATGCCAGAGTGCCCATGTTGGTTATTCTAGAGATAAAAAGATAAAAGCAGTAACATGGATGTGCCAGAGAAATGAAAGGAAAAGAACATACGAAAGAAAGGGAGTTAAAGTCAGCTAGCACAATTTTGTCCCACTTTTTTGTTGTTGTTGAAACTATAGTTAAGATGTTCTCATAATCTGAAAAGTAAATAACAAATCTCACATTGAAGTGTATTGCACATAAACTTTTGGTTTATCAGTTAATGTCAAAGACTAAAAAGTAAGTTGAAGTTAAAAGGGCATATTTATTTTTTGTTGTTGAAGTGTGTGTGTTTGAGGGTTTCCCTGTGTAGCTTTGGAGCCTGTCCTGGAGCTAGAGTTGGACACCAGGCTGGCCTCAAACTCACAGAGTTGCCTGCCTCTGCCTCCAAAGTATAGGGATTAAGGGCTTTTGCCACCACCACCTTGTAATAGCATGTATTTTTAAAAGAGTTTGCAAAGCTTTTCCACACAAATGCATCTATATTTTGCTGCCCGCTATAGAGTAGGAGAGCCTTGGTTTAAAGGTTGATTTAGACATTTTTTAAACATCTACTAGTAATAGATTCTGCATTTGTGAAATTGTACTAATTATTCTTCTGTCAAAAGGGATTTGGAGGATCAAATGAGTTGTTTCATAAGAAATGTGTCCCTCCCTCCATGAAACAAAATGCCATCTGTTCATCTATTATGATTTTGTTTTTAATTAACATGTAATTGTGTGTATTTACAGAGTGTCCTGTGACATTTAGATCCATGTACATACAGCCTCTTGATCAGATCATAGAACATAGCATGCCCATCCCTCTGTGTGTTTGTCATTTCTTTGTGGAGTAAACATTCAGAGGTATTTCTCCCACTAAGGTTAAAACATGTAATCCAATTGTATGGACTTTAGTCTGCTTCCTGTGCTACAAAGTATCACAATGAAACCCTTAAATCCAGCTGTAACTTTGTACCAACTGACTAACCTCTAACCAACATCCCCAGGCCCTGCCCAACCTCTTATAGTCACATGTGAGATCTTACAACATCTACCAGATTTATGGCACTTATATTCATCTTTCTAATAACAAAAAAGAAAACCCCATTTTTCCTTTTCCAAAGATAGAAAAAAAGCACCAAAATTCTTTTTCTGAAATGAAACATCTTTGTTAACTAGTTTTATGTCAGCTTGACACACTCTAGAGTCATTTGGGAAAAGAATATCAATTGAGAAAAAATGACAGGCCTGAAGATAAGCCTGTGGTACATATCTTTTGAATAAGAATTTGTATAAAATGACCCAGCTCTCTGTGACTGGGCTAGTTGTCCTGAATACTATAAGAAAGTAGAGTGAGCCCAGGTGGTGGTGGTGTACACCTTTAATCCCAGCACTTGGCAGGCAGAGGCAGGTGGATATCAGTGAATTTGAGGCCAGCAAGTTTAAGAAAAACCATGACTGTTTCACAGAGAAACCTTATCACAGAGAGACAGACAGACAGACACAGACAGAGAGAAAGAGAGAGACAGACAGACAGACAGACAGACACAGAGAGAGAGAGAGAGAGAGAGAGAGAGAGAGAGAGAGAGAGAGAGAGAGAGAGAGAGGAGGGAGGGAGGGAGGGAGGGAGGAAGGAAGGCAGGGAGGGAGGGAGGCAGGGAGGGAGGGGGAGGGAGAGAGAGAGAGAGAGAGAGAGAGAGAGAGAGAGAGAGAGAGAGAGAGAGAGAGAGAGAGAGAGAGAGAGAGAGGAAAATAGAATGAACAAACCATGACAGGGAAGTCTGGAAAGCAACATCCCTCCATGGTCTGTGCATCAGCTCCTGCCTCCAGGTCTGTGCTGTGAGTTCCTGTTCCGGCTTTGCCTGATGATTGGCTGAGAAACTTTAAGGTGAGATAACTGCCTTCCTCCCAAGTTGCTTTGGAGCACAGTGTTTCATTGTAGCAACAGAAACCCTAACCAAAACAAGCCTTTTCCATTCCACCTTACTTTGGGTCATGGTGTTTAATCATAGCAGCATAAACCCTAACTAAGACAATTTCTTCTACACAACCATATGGTTAAGAGTCATTGTTACCTTGATAGAGTCTGATTTTAAGCATCTCTCGTGGGTTATCTTTAATCTTCACAATAGTAGCTATTTATGCAGCATGCCTGGGACTTCAAGCCAGCTTGTCTAGTGTGCCAGTCTGTCAGATTTGAATCATGCTACTTACAGACTCTTATTAATAATCATTATGATGTTATTTGGGCAAATGTCTATACAGATAAGTAATCTTTTATTTACTAACAGTAAGTAGTGGGGGTCATAAAGAGACTAAGAAGAAAAAAAAGAAAGGAAATTTAAAAAACTCACAAAACTTAAACAATTTTAATGCAACTGTTTCAGTTAGGGTTTTTATTACTATGAAGAGAAACCATGACCATGGCAACTTTTATAAATGAAAATGTTTAATTGGAGATGGCTCCCTTATAGTTTCAGAGGTTCAGTGCATTATCAACATGGCAGGGAATATGGAGGTGTACAGGCAGACATGGTGCTGGGGAAGTAACTCAGAGTCCTACACAACAGGAAGTTGATGGAGACACTGGTCAGTATCCTGAGCTTAGGAAACCGCAAAGCCAAATGCAACAGTGGCATACTTCCTCTAACAAAGCCATCCCCACTCCAGCAAAGCCACACCTCCTAATAGTGCCACTCCCTATGAGATTGGGGGGGGGTGAGGCAATTACATTCAAACTACCAGAGCAACAAAACATGAAAACAGATTAAATTAGAAGAAGCAATCTATTTGGGACAAAAAGAAATCAATTTTCACTACTAATTTGTCAATTCATAAAGAACTCATGAAAAAAATTTTGAAAGTTCAGAATAGAGGAACATTCTAGGTAAGTGAAGTATATAATGACTTACTGAAACATTTTTAAAGGTGTAACAAATGAAAATGTATAATAGTACAATGCAAACAGATCCATGACCTACCAAATTTACATGGAATTTAGTACATAAGAAAAATGGCATTTATAGGACAGAGAAATAAATTAGTCACAATTTGTCTGAGAATTTAAGTACCAGTAAGGAAAATTGCAAATGAATTGTCCTATCCTTTACAGCATAACAAATCCAAGATAACACAAGGATTTAGCTGTAAAAAAAAAAAATACAAATCAAAAAGAAACATAGAGGCAATTTTTCATAATCTCACAGTGGAAAAATAACTTCTTCTAAATCTGACCCAGGCAAGAAAATAAAACCAGTGACAGTTCAGAAAGAAGGTAGATTAAGCTATGTTTTAAATTTAATACATAGAAACATTTACCATAATTTATAGCAAAACACAAATAAAAAGTTGGCCAAGAATGTAACAAATAAGTAAGCAATTCTTTAGCATATAAAGATCTTTTCTAAATCAGAAAGAAATAGACCTACTAAGTCAACAAACACATGAAACATCAAAAGAGACTAAAATAGAATTTATATGATTAAATCTATGCAGAGATATTAACATTGCTAACTGAGCAGCCATGTGGCAGAATAAGCATTAAAACAATCCAAAATGAAAGTACAAACAATGCTTTTAGTTGCTTAATACAATTGTAGAATCAGGAGTCTAAGCAAGCTCCAGCCACTTATAACAGTTGTCCCCCATAGAACAGTTTCAGTAAGGACAATGGATCTGCACAGTGGACCCAAGCCAAAGGTCTTACAAATCCAGGATTGTACAGGACAAGTTAGGAGGTACTATGCTGTGGTCAACAAACCCTGCAGCAGCAATGCCTTAACACAAGGGGTTTCTCATTGACATAAGTGTCTAGCAATGAGACAGTTGTTCCTCCATGGTACCCAAAGGTTCTGTGAATGTCTTTATTTGCCACTACCCATACTACATAGGTAGCAAAACAGCATCCTCTCTTATCAGCCGTCACTGGTAATTTCAGTGATGTGAGTCCCCTGAGATACTGAGACCTCTAAAATGTAGCTTAGCCATGTGTGTTTATATTACTTTAGGAGAGCAAATGGCTGGAAGACTGAGGACCTCTGCTTCTCCAATACAGTTCTGAGGAGCAGGCTAAAGAACCCAGGCTGTCCTCTAGCAGGGAACACTGCTGCCATTGTCAGCAAAGATGCAGAGGTGAAATCTGACTCGAGAATGGCTTGGGCCATTCCAGAAACATCATACGTGATGCAAAAAAAAAAAAAAAAAAAAACTAATGAAGAGAAACAACTTTAGGCAGCCTTTATGCTTGACCAGAAGGGTTTTATGTACTTTTAGTTTTAATTTTTAATTGTTTCTATCCATTTATTAATTTGGACCCTTTCTTAGGGGATAAAAAACATTTTTTGATCTTTAGGTGAAAAAAATCTTTATATTCACTTTTCCCCCATTATTAAGTGGCAAATGATAACTCGGTGATGGAGTACTTGCTTACCTGGATACATGAAGTTGGGCAAAATCCTCAGTACTGAAAAAGCAATATCAAATTAATTAAAAACTGCTTATTTTAAAACTAGACATACGAGATTGAAACTAAACACAAATATCAGCCATTGGATCCTTTTGTGCTCGATCTGCCTACATGGCTGAGGCATCAGCTCTTATCCTCTGTGTTTCCCTTGAACTTGGCAGAGCTGTCCTTGCCAAGGGGCTATGAGCTGAAGTGTATCGCATCAAGACTAAAGCAATTAGAAAGCACTGTGCAACATCTCATTCATGCAATGGAAGCTGGGAAGCCTACTGTTTGACATAGCAGAGTTATAAGCTGCTAGAAGCTGGAGGGTCTGAATCAGAATTTGCAGGAAAGTGGCTGTGGAGATTGAACAGATGCACCCCGCACTTGACATAAGTCAGAAAAGTCATCCTGTGTTGGCCAAGACACTATCCCCGGTCTGTCTGTCACCACAGCACGACTCACCTCCACTGAAAACTGCAACCAGCTTCAGAATGAGTCTAAAAGGTGGCACTAGGGAAATTCACAGGAATCCACAAGAATGACCCCAGCTAAGACCCTAAGCATCAGTGGAGAGGGTGTCTGAACTGTCCTTTCCCCTCTAAACAGATTGATAACCACCTTAATTATCAGCATAGAACCTTCATCTAGCAACTGATGGAAGTAGGTGCAGCAATCCACAGCTATGCACTGAGCTGAGCTAGCAGAGTCCAGTTAAAGAGAGGGAAGAATGATAATATGAGCAAAGGGGGCAAGACAATTTGGGGGATACCCACAGGAACAGCTGACCTGACCTAGTGGGAGCTCACTGACTCCAGACTGACAGCTGGAGAACTTGCATAAGACCAAACTAAGCCCTCTGAATGTAGGTAACAGTTGTGTGGCTTGGGCAGTCTATGTAGGTGACAGTTGTGTGGCTCTGGCAGTGGAACCAGGATTTAGCCCTAGTGCTTGAACAGGTTTTTTGAGGCCCATTCTCCTTTGGGGGGATACCTTGCTCAGCCTTGATGTAGAGGGGAGGGCTTTGGTCCTGCCTCAAAGTGATATGACAGACATGGCTGACTTCCCTTAGGAAGCCTTACCTTCTTTGAGGAGGGGATGAGGGTAGGGTAGAGAGAAGTTGGAGAGAGCAGAAGGAGGGGAGGAGTGGGAACTGGGATTGGTATGTGAAATGAGAAAAGATTGTTTTAAAATAAAAAATGATTAAAAGTATTCATTTATTTAAAATATCTAAAAAGTTAGTTTTAGTATAATTCAGTTATCTACTTGTGTTAATATCTGTTCTATATAATAGCAGTGTATACTGAACATAATGGTTATGAAAATAGAAGTATTAAAGTCAGACATAGATGAAGTAAGGGAATAAAGCATTATCTTCTTAAATATTTCCAAACTGGTTTGGAAATTATTTTCCTTTCTTCACTTTCACTGTAGATTAGACTAGGGGGTGGGGGAGGGGTCTTGTTCACATTAGGCAAGTTCTCTAAGACTGTGCTATATCCACAGTCCTCTTTTTTTCTTTGTGGGAAAGTTTCACAAATTTTCCCAAGCAGGCCTTGAATTCCTTAACCCTCTGCTTCTATCTCCAAGTGTATCTGGATTAAAGCCCTGCACTTCAATGCCCAGTGCCATCACCCTACTCTGATAAGCACCCGACAGGTACCTATTATGTACAAAGTATCTGCTAGATAGAAAGTTACAGACAAATAAGACAAAGCCCAGGCCCTTGGATGCGTGTCAGGGCTGTGAAGACAGACGTGCTCACAGGCAATTACAAAATGTGTGGGTGGCTGGACAGAATTATGTCTGAGTTGCTGTGGGAACACAGAGAGAGCTCTCTCTGGTGAGCGCTCATGGAAAGCACCTCAGGGGGACGTGATGTCTATAGAACAAGAGTAAGGCCGGGGCCAGGTCTTTGCTGCATAGAGAGAAGGGTGGTCTTCAAATATTCACTTTGCTCTTTCTTACTCACCTAAAATTGTCCATTTGTTAAGGGGTTGGCTCTTGATGAAAAAGGGCACAAAATGCAGGCTTTGTGCATCTCATAATTTCTCACTTTGCTTTAGGTGAGAAAGGAAAGATTAAAAGCTTATCAACTCCTACTCCAATATCCTGAATTTATATTCATTTCTATGTTATATAACATGCCCATGTCCAAGAATGTCAGTAGTGGTTTTTCTTTATTTTGAATTTTTTTCATACAATGCATTTTGATCATATTCTTTCTTCTCCCCCAACTCTTCTCAGATCCTCCCCACATCCCTTCCCAGCCAGCTTCAGGGCTCTCTCTCTTTCTCAAAAAGAGGGGGAGGGGGAGAGGAACAAAAGAAGGAAGGGAGAGAAAGAGGGAGGGAAAAGAAATTCAAAACAAATGAACAAAAAAAAAAAAACATTTACTGTTCCTGTGCCTCTTTTATTAAAAAAAAAAAAAAAAAAATTCTTCTTTCGTGTTTAAAATGCCTGTGATGGATACAAATATCAACAGCCTATCAAATGTGTGTCTCTGAGAGGTTCTGTCTTAGTTAGGGTTTCTACTGCTGGGATGAAACACCACAACGAGAGCAGCTAGGAAGAGAAGAGGTTATTTGGCTTGCACTTCCACATCATAGTCCATCGCTGAAGGAAGTCAAGGCAGGAACTCAAACAGGGCAGGAACCTGGAGGCAAGAGCTGATGCAGGGGCCAGGGAGGATTGATATGTTCTGCCTGCTCAGCCTGCTTTCTTATAGAACACTGGAACAGCAGCCCAGGGTGGCACCACCCACAATGGGCTTTAAAGGCCCTCCACATCTACCACACATTAAGAAAATGCCCTACAGGTTTGCCTGCAGCTTGATCTTATGGAGACATTTTCTTAATTGAGGTACCCTACTTTCAGATGATTTTAGCTAGAGTCACGTTGACATAAAACTATCCAGCACAGGTACCTTTTCTGAAACAAATTCTTTTTACCTAAATAGGAAACACTGAATCTAAAACCCATGGTCAGGAAGTCAACTGAGACTGCCTACTAACTTTCACGTAATTAATTTTAATAGTTTGATTTTAGAAGTGAATTAACTGAATCCCCAAAATGTTAACATTAACCAACTTTAAGACTAGTAACGAGAGTTGGGGAGATGGCTGGATCAGGGAAGTGTTTGATGCAGAAGCACAAAGATCTGAGTTCAGATCCCCAGGTTCAGAGAGAGAACCTGTTTCAAAAAGTAGAATATAGAGCAACTAATTAAGTCACCTAGCACCTCTGGTTTTCACATACATGAACAAATACATGCATAAATCGTTAGATAAACATGCACATAAACAGAAATTAGAACTCAAAATTCCCAATTCTTGGAGCTGGTAAAGTTGCATAGTGGTTAAATCACTGGGCCCACAAACATGAGGACCACAGTTCAGATACCCAGAACCCATAAAAACCCAGGTGGGTGTGGCATCCTATTGTAATTGCTGCCACAGGAAGTAGATGCAGGGAATCCCAGAGCAAGCTGCCTAGTGAAATTAGCCATATTGGCAAGCTCTAAGTTTGACTGACATTCTAAAATAAAAAAGATAACTAAGCCAGGCATTGGTGGCATACACCTTTAGTTCCATCACTCGGGAGGCAGAGACAGATGGGTCTTTGTGAATTAGAGGCCAGCCTGGTCTACAGATAGAGTTCCAGGACAGGCTCCAATGCAATACAGAGAAGCCCAGTCTTGAAAAACCAAAAGGAGAAAAAAGAAAAAGCAATAGAGTATGATTTTGCACATCAGCCTCAATCCTTAATTTGCATATGCACACATAGGCATACACATCTTCACAGATTCAAACATGCACTCGAACACACCTACACAACACACACACACACACACACACACACACACACACACACAAATAAAGGGAAAACAAAGATATATGATAGATAGTAGATAGATAGATAGATAGATAGATAGATAGATAGATAGATAGATAGATAGACACATCCTAACTGGGCTTTACCTTTAACTATATGACAAATATTATTACAAAATGTAGTACACTGAAAAACTGAAGGATAAAATAAACTTGTGAGTGATTATAATCCTGGAAATTAGTATATCAAAATTTTAAGCATGATTTTAGCTCTGATTTTCCCAATGTTAGCCATCAAGTCACATACCATTTTGGGATTCTTCATATTCTAAAAAAGAAAATCAAAGCAGTTTGTAAGGATATTGATCCTACATGCTTCTTGCAGATGCAATACTATAAAATTCTCTTGTATGTCAAAAGACAGATTTTAAAAAAATAAAAAGTATGATACAATGGTATATTTGTATCTCATATCCCGGTGCTGCTATGAGCTAAGGAAAGAATAAAATCACTTGAAATGGAACAGCTGATGAAGTTTCCCAAGCTCAGCAGTATCTCGTTACACCAAATCCTTTAGCTCCTAGGGTATGCAACCATGAGAAAAGATTACTCTATCTGTTAGAAAGTATGCTGTATTATCTCACACACTTGGTTCCCTAACATCACAAGCCTTCTAAGGTTAAATAGTGTGTGGGGGGGGGAGAGCATTCACATGTACAATGTTCAAAGGGAGATGGAAGTTCACAGAATGTGAAAAGCCATTTTCATAGCTGTTGGTTTCTATTCCATTGGTCCTTTTTCAAGACATTTTTCAAACAACTTTTGCTTTATTTAAACAAAACTAAAGTGTGATGGCAGAGTAGTGGGTATTACAGGGAACCATGAAATATTATTGCATTTTAAAGTAGACTCCTTCACTTGAAGTGATGATCAAGCCAATTTGGGGTGTTTTTGCTTTCTACAGCAGAATCTAGAAGCCCTATATAGTGCTTTTGTATGTAAGAACCACATCTCTTCTGAGAGTCTGCAAGAATTTTACCTTCTAGTTTGTGAGCCAATAAAACAGCACCCAACTACTAGCTGAAAAATAAATGAAGAAGGCAACACCAACAGCCACAGGTGCCAGCTCTGTATTTTTCTCTGTAATTCATGTCAAATTCATCACCTAAATATAGAACTGATAATAAAATTAATACATTATTTCAAACATACCAGAATACAGTAGGGGGAAGCTGACAAGAGAATGAAGAACAATTTGAGATCCACATAAATATGCTTGATTTGACAAGCAGCCACACCTCAACTTGGTTTCCCTAAATAATTCAAATTATTAAAGCAAACAGAGTAGGAGGTAGAAGTTTGTACAAAGAAAGGCTGAACAGAAAGCCGTGCACCTTGTAAGAGTCAAGTCTTTAAAAATTGCAAACACATGCAAATGAGTTTAAACTTTAGTCGGCTGAATATTTCAAGCCAGAGTTCAACATAATAAGGTATGTGTTTTAGGAAATGATATTATGCCTGACAGTCAGAAATATGAATCAAAATGCTAATATTTAACCTGGAAGATGTTAATGGAGCTAAGACAGACCAAAGACAATGATGATGGGGAAAAAGAGGATACATTCAACAGTCAGGAGCCACCTTTGAGAAGATGAGAGTGAGAAGGCAGATGAGAAATCGCTAACACATGGAATTTCGTTGTGGTTTATCACACTGGATGGTTTACTACAGAGAAATGCTACTCAGATAAGGAGAAGGAATACATCCTGAACATCTACTATGTGTCAAGCAGTGTTTTAGAAGCTAATACAACATTGAATAGAACTGTATCCTCAATAGGTGAATGGCTAAACAAATTGCATTACATCCAGACATAGAACTATAATCAGAGAGGGGGAGAGGGAGGGAGAGAGAGAGGGGGGGAGGGAGGGAGGGAGGGAGAGAGGGGGGAGGGAGGGAGGGAGGGAGAGAGAACAAGTGCTCAAGCCATTAAAAGATAAAAGAGATACAGAGAAACTTGAAATGCATGTATTTTTAAGGGGAAAGATTGTTGTGTAACTATAGTCTATAAATTGAGACATTCCTCCCTAGGAGCAAAAGGAACCTTATGAGACTTAGAAGACAAAACTGACAGGACTCATGAAGCTCCCGAAACCTACGAGGTTTAAAAGAATTCTTTCAGGATTATCTAACCCATAACAACCGCTGGGAAAGAGACCCTCCCATCAACAGAACTGCTTCCAAGCTGTCCAGGCACACCATCTAGGGTTGCAGCTGTCATGGTGGGTTGGGGTGGGGGCACAATGCTTCAGTCAGCTTTTTAGTGATGTAGGTGCTTTTGAGAAACCCAAGTTCCTATAACCTCAATGAATTCACTAAATTACTGAGCTAGTCTTGAGTGGAGTTATATGGCTGATGTGAGTGTCCTGTATTGGAGTGAATAAATATTTCATGTTTCTGTGGGGAACATCACACAACAAAAGCCAATATGACAGGCTACAACATTCTAACTATACTTAATTCTGTGAAAGAGAAACATATGGAGACAATAACTAGATAAGTGGTGGGAAGTATTTGAGAATTCTTTACACCGTTTGCTCAAATTTTGAACCTAAAGCTGTTCTAAGAAGCCAACACTATTTAAAATATAATCCCTACTTTAAAGTTGATTTTAGGTATTGAGACAAATCTTCCATGTTACCATGATGCTGGATATACGTCATTATATACTTGTCTAAAGCCATAGTTAGACAACATGAAGAAGGAACCCTACAAACTGTGGACTTCAGGTGATTATGATGTATGAGCTCATTACTTGTAAATAACTTATCATTCTTATGTTGTTGCCAATAGTTAGGAAGGCAGAGCATGCAGAGAACAGTATCTGCAGAAGAACTCTATGCTTTATGCTTAATTTTGAAAAACCTGACACTTCCATGAACACTGTTTTCTAGGAAAGGAGAAGAACTACATATATCCATGGAAGATAAACTCACATTTTAAAAGAGAAAGACAAACTACACAAAATCAAATCATCTCGTTGACAATGTTCTAGCAAAAGATTAAAGAAGTGGTTACAATATAAAAATATTTGGCCTACCTACTTCAAATGACTTGACAGATTTACATGACCATACCTGGATGGCATAGGACTACATGTAGAATGAGGGTGGGGGATGGGAGGGGAGGATTGTCAGGGTGCATGTGAGGGAGGAAGGAGGATAAGAGGGAGGGAGCTAGGGAGCGAGGGAGGGACGGAGGGAGGGGGAACTGGGATCGACGTGTAAAATTAAAAAAATAATAATAAAATAAATACTCCATTGTGTAAATGTACCACATTTTTTATTCATTGTTTTGTTTAGGGGCATCTACATTGTTTCTAGGTTCTAGCTATTACAAATAAAACTGCTATGAGCATAAAAAAAAAATATTTGGCCTTGACTACTACACAATGTGTGTGTGCTAAAAATCCTAGTTTGACTCACAGTCAGAATCAGCCCTTCTGGTGGTTTGTAGTAACAGCCTGTGACAAAAAAAGAGTAAGACTATTAATTAAATAATAATGATAGAGATAGTGGATATGTCATACATTGGTATAATGTAAAATGGATGTGTGTATTTTTACAGTATATGATAGATTTTAAACATGCTTATGTTACATGTATATATACACAATTCTATGAAAGAAAAAATAGGGAAAGAAGAAAAGGACACGAGAGGCTTCTGTTTGAATTAGATGATCATGGATGGAAAGGCTTACTAATTCAATGATATTTGAGAAACGATCTGAAGGAGGGATGGGGGACAGTGCTGACATCTGGAAAAATGTATTCCAAAAAGGAGTTTGGAATACGTGAAAAGTCATTTTACTGTTAGTTCAATTTTGATGAGGAGTAACTGATACAAGGCCTCTGGAGGAATATCCTGCTTGATGCATTCAAGAAATGGCATGAAAGCTGGTGTTGCCAATCTACAGACCCAGAGAGTTCTGATCAAACAGATAGACACAAGCAGACCACTCTGGTGACTATAGAACTCTACAGTGTTTGAGCTATGATTCTGAGTGAGATAAGGAAGCACAGAAAAATTTAGAGCAGTCAAGTTGCATGATCAAATTTCAATTTTAACAAATTTTTATTTTTCTCTTTGTCTTTTATCTAGAAAAAGGACATCAGTATAGGGCAGGGTATAAAACCAGATAGAAGCAGGAAGAATGATTTCTGGCAAAATTGTACATCAATTTCCTACAAACAGAAACATTCATTCCAGGAAGAAATTCATTAAGACACATGAACTTCTAAAGCAGTAGTTCTCAACTTATGAGTTATGACTCTTTTGGGGTTAAACAATACTGCCACAGGGGTCAGCTGAGACCATCAGAAAACACAGATATTTACATTACAATTCATAAGAGTAGCAAAATTACACTGTAAAGGAACGTTTAAAGTCATATTATGGTTGGAGTCACAACAGCATGAGAAACTGCAGTAAAGGGTTGCAGCATTAGGAATGTTAAGAACCACTCCTCCAGAGGGAAGTTTGTAAAGGTTCAGCATGTAAACAACTCATAAGTTTTATGAAGTCCTGGAATTTACCAGATGCTCAAGGCCCACTTCTCCCCAGTGTTATAATCAGTAAGAACTAACAAGGAGAAGAGACCCTGATACGTCAAAAGGCCTGTAATTGTGCAGAGCTCTAACTTCATGAGTCATGATTCATACTGGGGTGAGCCATTCAGGGTCCTAGAATGTAGTAATTTGAATGAAATTGGTCCCCATAAGCTCATAGGATGTATAGTTTTATTGGAGTAGATATAGCCTTGCTGGAGGAAATGTGTCACTGCAGGGCCTGCTTTAAAGTCACATATTTACTCAAGCCACACCCGATGTCTCAGCCCACTTCCTGTTGCCTGAAGGTCAAAATGTAAGAACCCTCAGCTCCTTCTCCATCACCATGTCTGCCTTGCTCCCACCATGACAATAATGTAAGTGAGCAGTATGAAAGCCACCCCAATTAAATGCTTTACTTTATAAGAGTTGTAGTCATGGTGTCTCTTCTTGGCAATAAACATGCTAATCCTGTAAGAAAAAGTTTTTAAAACTTCCAATAAACTCAGTAAGTTGGCCTTTGATGGAATCTTACTTTGGGTCTGTCATTGGTTCTATATCTGGAATGAATTGAGAAGTATTCACACCTTCCCCAAGAACAGTGTCACATCATAGGCAATTATCCAGGAAAACTATGACAGTAGTTAAAACAATATGTATCAATGGTGAGAAAAATTCAATTATGCATATATTTTGAAAGTGGAGATTACAGAGCATTCTGCTACCTTAGAGATGGGGCATCAAAGAGAGACAGCAAGGACAAATTCAAATTTTTGGTTCACATATCTGGAAGTCTCAAGTAAGCATTCACTAATTAGGAAATGGATTTAGAAGAGGTCTGAGAGTAGGGGGAAGATTACAATTTGGGATTTGGACATATTTATGTTTTTGCTAGACATCCAGATAAAGAGGTCAAGGAGTCTTCAAAAAAAAAAAAAAAAAGATTCTGGAGGTTGGGATTGAGATCCAAGTTCAGTGATTAAAATTGGAAATCATTAACAACACCAAAAATAAATAATGCTATAACAAGATGAGTATACCTTAGAAGGAGAGGTGAAAATAAAATAAGGAAAAACAGGCCTGAAACCCCCTGCCAAGGGCAAATTGGAAAGACAGAGAAGAAGCAATAAGAAATAGACAGAAATATAAAGAGAGAGACTTAATAATTAAATAAAAGGTTGCAAGAAGGAATGACCAACTAATGAGTAGAGTGAAAAGTGGCTAACTAGGCCAGCTGTGGTGGTACATCTCTATAACCCCAGATCTTGGCAAACTAAGGTAGAAAGATGATTTAAGGCCAGCTTAAGCTAATAACAATATTCTGTCTGAGAAGAAAAATTTAAAATATAGAATTAGAGTTTCTTGTTCAAGTTAAGAACAAGTAAGGCATTGGGACGTATGGGGAGAGCCATTGTAGTGAATGGTAACGGGGAGAAAAGATGGAGGGATGAAATCAGACCCCTTAAGAATAATGAGAAATGAGAAGCCTTAAGGAGTTCTACTACAATTGGAAGCACAAATATATAGCTGTAGCTCAAAAGTGATATGGGTCTAAAATGTATGTTTGAATTTAAGAGAATTACACTTTGTTTGCACAGTAGAATTGATATAATAAAAAATGGAATCCACTTCCACATAGAGACATGGCATGTCTCCTCACCTAAGAATTAACCTAGTTAGACAGGTCAGAACTCAGCTAAGGAGATATTCCTAGGGAGGAGGACCCTTCCCTATGAAAGCCCTTTTCATTCCCAGATCTCTCCCCTAGCTCAGTCCTTCTGAACCACCAAGAAGTTCAACTGAACTTCAACTGAAGTTCAACTTGAGCATCCTCAAAACTCTGTAACCTTCCTTTGTATTCTTTTCTATCATTTTCTTTCAGATGCTGGCTAGAGCCTGAGGAGGCTTTTAAACTCCCTGGTACTTTGGGCTTCCATACTCCTCTGAAGATCTCCTTCCATCACATGGCTGCCTACCACAATGTGGCTAGCATCCGTGCCAGCTTGTCTCAAATAGCATGGGTTGGGTTTATGTTTGTTTGGTTGGTGGGTTGGTTGGTTGGTTGATTGGTTGGTTGGTTGGTTGGTTTTATGTGGGTTTTATCTCTCTCTTTTCCTCTCTCCTTCTCTTCTTCTTTGAACAGCTGTGAGACTCGTGAGTTTTTTATTCTCTAATAAGTTACCCCTGATGTTCCATTTTATTCTGTTCTTAAAATCTTAACATTGTATTAAATGACACTAAGAACTCTAAAAGGAGATGCCCATTTCCACAATATCATATTGTTGCTACACTGGAATTCCCCAAGATTTCTGATTATACTTTTTTTGCAAAAGAAAAACAAAACAATTGTAATAACAATGCCTTGGAGTAAGACTACAGTTTGAGATTCTGTCAATGAAGCAGAGACATAATGACTACTATGGAAATATGGAGTTTATTGGAGATATTAGAACTTACCTATGAACCCTGCGGAAGTAGGAGTCATCAAAATGATTTACATGGATATAATAAGAGTGCCACTGGCTTGCCTAGCAGGTCTAGGTGGTTAATTTTCATCTTGCAGAAAAATCAAAAAGCCAAGAATTTCTAGCCAACACAGTTGGACCATAATGAGGAAGCCTTGGCAAGATCTAAATGGTGTTATTGCTGTTATGTTGTTACCACCTGTGTAAGCTTATAGTCAAACATCCTGCCATAGGCCTGGAACCACCATTGCTCATCAAGGCCAGCAGTTTGTAAGGCAAACTAGATGCAGAGTAGGATAAGTGAGACCTGCCAGATACCTCCTTCCAAGAGGAGGTTGGCCACTCAGTCACTCTACTTCCTAAATTTTGTGCAAGTTCTTTTTTCTGTTGTCACCTAACCATACCAGAGGTTACAGAAAATGTAGTTCTTAGTAGACAATAGCACAATCCAAAACTTCCTCTATTTATCATCCACGGGTATCTTTTAACCAACCTTACCTTCAAAATAAAAATATTTGTAAAATTATGCATCTAGCTAATATAATGAAACAATCACACAAACAGAAACCGTTCACTGTCTCCCAAACACACAGAGACACTTAACCCATCTTTGATGATGCTCATTCCTCTTGCACTCAGACATTCTGACTTTGCTATCTTATGACAAACAATAATGAGATAGAAAATTTACCATGGTCCATCTTATATTATCAAATAATGCAAGAAGGAAAATGGAAATTTAAAAAATAGGTGGTGCATACACAAATACACTGACACTAAAGAAAAACAGTACCACTGATTCTACAAGTTACCCACAGTCTGCTATTCAAAACTCCTATCTCCCACTCCATATTTTACACAATTAAAACACTTCAGCTAATCACTGTTCTTTGACTACCAAGGGACAAAAATCTTCCTTTCTAGCAGTCATGATGGCTGATGGTGGTTTTCTATTCCTTTCATCACAAAACATGAACCCCTGCCCCGAGTGGTCTCTGGTTAAATTATGTAACTTTTAATCTCCTGATAAGATTAGTCACTCCATAAAAGGAACCACATTTTTTTTAACATGCAGGTTGACCTGCATGAGAAATGCTAAGTTGCCAGGTGACTGGAAATATAAAGTCAAAAGGTTAATGACAGAAACAGTATTATACACACATCTTCAAAGCAAAGCTAATTCCATCCTAGGAGACACTGCTCCTGCCCCCAAACATTTTGCCACCAAGATGGTATTGTAGTTGCGTCTTAAAAGGCATTTCTTCCAGGCTCCTAGAAGACCACCTACTGTAAGTGAGGAACATGGTAGCAAGATAATGAACATGAGCCCAGTTTTTGTAAAAAAAAAAAAAAAAAAAAAAGTTGCACTGACAAAACCAATGCTATGTGGAAACCGTGCCAGTAAATTTGAATTCTATAAATCATATGGGTGGTGAGTTCTCACAAGAAATGTAAGACAAGTTCACATACAAAGTATCTAATCCAGTAAGAACAAAGATCTACTTCTTCCAAGATAGAGGTGGATACAGTGTTATGCCACCAGGTGACTGATTCCTCTGGAAGTGGTGATACATCAAGAGCTCAGGGACAACCTCTTGTATTGGACTATTTGGTACTTGTAGCAGTGATTAAAGGCAAATCAGCCTAGATGAGTGTAAGTGAAAGTGACTGAATCAATTCATAACTTCTAGTCTTTCTGGCCCTTTCCATGGCCACTTTTTTTAATGGAAAGGGCAAGAGTATCTGGAATAATGATGACTAAAATCTAAAGAGTGAGTTATTTCATTCATCTAGTCATGGAAATGTGTACAGAGATTTTTCCTGGTAAATCACATGGAGCACACATCTTTGAGATTCTGCTCCATTTACCCCTCTCCATATGGATCCATCCACATACCTCTTCCAGGATCTCATAGTTACCAACTTTGTAATCATGCTTCCCTCACACTTTTGTCTACCAAGTAGAACTGTTACCTGTTTATAGTGAATTAATATAAGTATATCTACTTCTGACTACCTCTCCTAAGAAAACTGTAAAAACATAAAAATAACATTAAAAAGTTACATCTGCTGGAGGAATTGTTCTTCACCATTATTCTTTATTAGATTAGGATTCTAATACTATCTGGCTAGTATCAAATTACACCAACATATCATTTAGAAACATCAGTAAAGAAAGCCGATATTTTTATTTCCAATACATTAGAATAATGGGAGAAATTCCCATGAGACCACAAGTTTAGATAAGAAGACAACAGCATAATAAGAGTGCTGACCACAGGCATCCCCACACAATTTATTTGAGACTTCAAGGTCTTCTCAAGCCTGATCTCAGATACATCACCTATACTTGGTATTAGAATGTTGCTAAAACATACCCAATGTTTTCACTAAGTCAGAGAACAAAGAAATCATAATAGTTATCTTGGTGATTCATAATCTAGTACAGAGTTCAATAACACCCAGAAGTTGTTTCTTAAATGGACATTAGTAATCTTCAGAAAGTAGCACCTCTTATTTCAAAATTCTAAATATTAATGGTACAATTCACCCATAGCATCCCCATGGGGATGACTGTACCATCAGTCATCAGCAGATTTGTTAAGTTGAACAGTATGAATCCACCATTATCTTCTGAGTGTCTTTTGTTCTGAGATACTCCAAAACTAATAGCTCTTCAAATGAGTTGACCAATGATCCTGAGTATCATGTCAAAATGAATAATTTACTTCTCAAATTCAATATCACTATTATTGTTGTAGGTAGGCTCACAATTTATCCTTAGTTTGTAAGGAATATAGCATAACAATAGGAGTCTTATGAAAAATATTAGATAATAGAAGTCCTGCACATTTTGGAGAAAGGCTCTTTCCAACCTTCTCTCTTGAACATGTTTTACCAAGTTGCTACACTAGTCAAATTAGTATAATATCATTAATTAGTGGAGCAGCATGGAATCAAGAAGTAATCAAGGCCCCCGTGGACAAGATTATAACAGAGAATTGGAGAGAAATTTTAACTCTGAGAAAGACACTCAAGAGATATGCTAGCTTTTCTCATTGAAAGCAAACTTCCTCTGATGATGTTTATTAACAAGGATAGAAGAAAACTCTTCACATCAATCACTGTGTCCCTTGGGATTTAACTAGGGAAAGAGAGCCAGTGGGAGATACAAATTAAGAAATTGACTTCTAAAATTGTAGGGGCTGTCTAGAGAATTAGAAAATTCATGGGGTAGGCTGCAGGGAAGGGCAGGCTTACATGGCCAAGCATCTATCTGTTCATGCAGTCTCCAAAAAGAACATCTTCTTCACCAGGGAAGCTTTATTTCTACTCTTCAAATATTTCCAGGACTGATTTGGGTATATCCACATTAACTAAAATAATCACCTTTGCTTAAGTTTGAATTGTTTATTTTATGACACAGAAGCTTACTATACTGCCTAATGTGATCTTGAATTTATGCTTGAATTTGTGCCATGGCCTCTCATGTTCCTGCACTTACAAGTGTGTATTGTATTCCCTGTCTCTGGATGTGGATTTTAATACACTCTACAAAAATATCTTCCCAGAAAAACATAGATTTGTGCTTGGGTAAATAACTATAGCCTGTCAAAACTGCATATTGGTAGCCAGCAGCAATTCACTTTCTCTGTATAGGAGCCATACCTGGAGAAGGAGTTGTAACTGGGCTAATTGGAAAACTATAGATCTCCTACAAGGGCTGCACAAGTAAGTAGAACCAGGATATAGTATCAACCATAGCACTCATTCAAATTCCCTGAAACCTCTCTAGGAATCCTGTGTAGATTTTAGACTATGATTTTTTACATGTATAGTCATTCTACTGGCTTCCAGACAGCCTTTCCTGCTATAATAACCCTCTCTCAAAGGGGATGGGAAACAATGTGAGGAATTCTCTATTGCCTAAATATGACTCCAGCAACTATAATTCCAGATGAGGACATAGCCATTAGATGGGCTTGGGCCATTTTGAGATGAACTTGAGACAAGATTCTATTACTCATCTCTTTAACCATGAGATAGTATAATTCACCATTAATTCATGTCTGTTCAGAGCCAAAAAGTTAACTAGCTTGATAGCTTTCCTTCCCCATGGCAGAAACCCATGTGAGTAACTGTTTCATTAAGGAAAGAGTGGTTGGGTAGCAGAAAGAAAGTCAGTCTCCCTTCTGCTTGTGAGGTCTGGTTCAATCTTAATTTCAGCTTCAAATAGGAAGCCAAACAGCTTGAAGAGGAGCAAACTTATGACTTCCAACTTCCCACCTTCCCAATAAGTTTCACCTCTTGAAGTTCCACCACCTCTCAGGATCACCTCACTGTTGACCAGGCTCCCAACACAAACTCTTAAAGGATGAACTCAAAATTGTACCAGACTAAAAAAAAAAAAAAAAAAAAAAAAAACTACCTTTAAAAAAGCACTCTTCTTTCATTCCAATGATGTAGAATTCCAATAGACTTCCCATTTATTTTAATTCTCAAGATGCCATGGCCAATTAGCCAAGACCAAAAATATCAGTTCATTAAACTATTTGGATCACTATTTTATTACTATAGTTTATAATAATCATCATGGCCACTTTGTCCTATCTGTCCACTTGACCACTGTCCTTTATAAACTCCCATTATCTCCATTGAGTTCTGATCAGGGTTCCTGAATTACTAGTTGATTGGGGATGTCCTTCTGTATATATGTTTCTCTTATTAGTTGATGAAAAAATACTGTTTGGCCAACGAGGCAGAAAGATAGGTGGGACTAAGAGACAAGGAGAATTCTGGGGAAAGTAGGCAAAGAGAGCCTGCTAAAGAGAGTCACCATGTAGACCACAAAGAAGTAGCAGGTCTAAACATTCCCCAGTAAGCCAAGACCACATGGAAATACATAGATAAATAGAAATGAGTTAATAATCACAACAGAGCTAGCCAATAAGAAGCCCTAGCCATCAGCTGTTTCATAATTAATATAGTGTCTCTGTGTGCTCATTTTGGGGCTGAGGGAGGCAGGACCTGGCTGGAAAGAACTGCCAGCAACACCTAGTACTTCCCATTGAATTCAGAGAGTTTATTTCTAGCTCAGTGCTTCCTCTTTCTTCCCTGACCTACAGAAAATAATCACCACAGAGTTTTTCAGGGGTGTTTTTAGGTCCTACCTAACACATTCTCAATGTCTTATTTTCTTAGTCAATTCTGTCTAAAAAAAAAAAAAAAAAAAAAAAGAAAAGAAAAGAAGAAAAAAGAAAAAACTACCTAGTCCATGGCAATTTTTTTACATTTATTATTTACTCTGTGTGTGTGTGTGTGTGTGTGTGTGTGTGTGTGTGTGTGTGTGTGTGTGTGTGTGTGTGTGCTTTGTGCCCCAGAACAAGTATGAGAGGCAGAGGACAAGTTGTAGGAATACGTACTTCACTTCTATTTTGTGAGTTCCAGAGACAGATTCAGATCATAGGGCTTTGACTCACAGATGCCTCAAACTGAAAGTTTTATTTCTGCATGTCTCAAGATGAACTTCCTTTTGTGACTTTGTACTTTCCCACTTATTATTCTGTATTCATACATGACTATCACCTTTTTTTCCTAGCTGTGAAGATGCCTACTCATCTTTTGTACCCTAAGTAATACATGTCACTTCTATTATGCCTTACTAGGGTTTTCTAAGTGAAAAACAACCACTACCTCCTTTACACCCTACATGTTCCATTGAAATGATGTCATTCAGGTATTGCTTTGCAGTGCTATACCAGAATACCTGGGATGGGGTACTTACATAAAAATGATATTTCTTTTTTCAGAGTCCAGAAATTGGAGTGTTGAAATGTAGGAGCCTATGACTCCAGCACAAGACAAGGATCCTCTTCCTGGCCCGTAGACAGCTATTTTCTCATTGCATCATCAGTCATTCATACTACCACCTCCAAGGCTTATGGGATATCACAGAAAAGTAGAAAGAAATGTAAGAACTGAAAATTAAGAAGAATGGCTGTGAACTGATGTCTTCTGGACTTGACACAGCCTTGCAATCACGAGTTCACAGCTGCTAAAGTTTTATGGATTAGCTCCAAAAAAAAAAAAAAAACCAGCCCATTAACTACCAATGGTGGACACTACCACTTAATGCTGAACTAACAGAAGCTAAGGGAAGTACAGAGGGTCCACCAAGTCTTATCAGATATTTCTAAACTTGTGGTCACAAAGACACCCCTGATTAAAACCAGTAGGTCACAAACCAAAATGGAAAGACACTGATATAAGAGACTTGTAGAGAAGAGGAGGGGATGACAGGGTTGGGAGAGAGAGAAGAGAGGGTTAAGGAGTGATAAAAATAATAAAAAACAAAAGACACTAAAAACATGCATGAAAATGTCAATGAACAAATTTAACCAGAAAAAATGCAAAGAACTTATCATCTTCATAAGAAACACCCAAATAGACGTGCGCGTGCGCACAAGTGCACACACACACACACACACACACACACACACACACACACACATATATATATATATATATATATATATATATATATATATACCCACATAAAGTAAATAGAAAGTGCTAAATTTCAAAGAAAGAGTGTAATTACAAAAATAGGAGACTAGTCTCCTTCAGGGGGTGGTAATAAAAAAAAAAAAAAGGTCAGAAACACTGCCCCACGCTGACACTGAGTCTGTGCATAAGTAAATTGTGTCCTTTTAATTGTTTGTTCTATTTGTTCACTCTTTTGTCTCTTTTCTTCCATGAAGCCTTATGTCTTACAGATCTAATTGAAGCCTTATTTGTAGCCTGTAGATGTTTAAATTGAAGAAGTCATAGGGATGATGGTTTCCAAACCCAGGATAAGAGTTGTCTGTCTGGAAAGACAGTTCCTGTTCAACATTTATTTCCAATTCAGAGAGTCAGAATTTCTGGGAGTAGGAGTGACACATTATCACCCCCAGCCCCAAACCCTTCTTCTTCCTCCCAGGAAGCTTTGGAAAGAAGAAACTCAGGGAACAGAATGCTCATGAAACTCCTATTCCTGAGTAAATTATGTCTGGGAAGTTCCCAAGAAAAGCAAATGCTCACCTCTCTAACCCTGATAGGTGTTAATTTGGGTCCTTTCAGAATAGGACCACTTATAAACAAATATAGTTATTCAAGTCATCACTGCACTGCAAAAAGCCACAGCCAAAATTAATTTCCAGGTGAGAAATGGCTGAAGTCCAGAGATTGCACTGTCACGGAGAGACTGTGTCCCAGAGAGAAAGGGAGAGACCAGGGAGGAAGGGAGGGAGGGAGGGAGGGAAGGAAGCAGGCAGGCAGACAGAGATGGGGGGAGGAGAGAGAGAGAGAGAGAGAGAGAGAGAGAGAGAGAGAGAGAGAGAGAGAGAGAGAGAGAGAGAGAGAGAGAGACAGAAACATTCTTATCAAATTGGATTTTCTATATCCCAAAGGCACTGTTATTTTTGACAGGGTTCAATACAAAATACTTGCACAAATGAAAACGTCTGATTTCTCGCGGTGCCTCTACCCACAGTCTGTGGTGGGAAAACATCAAAAAGCCACTGGGTGCTCGTTAAAGGCCGCCCTTGAAAATAAGGTACCGCTCTCCACCAGCCCACAGTAAATAGAAAGACTGAGTAGAGTCTTCAAGGGTTTTAGAACCAAACAGTTATCCAGCCAGCCGCTGCTGGCTGCCAACAGCAACCGTCTCTCAAATGGGAATGTGCACTTGGCCTCAAATAAAGAAAGTCTGTGTACCTGATGCAGCAGATGATATTACAGTACAAATCAGCTCCAGTCGAGGCGGCTTGTCTGGCTCAGGAAAGCTGGGTTGGGGATTCATAGGTGGAAAGCAATTAACCTTTTAATACAAACATGGAGAGTGAAGCTAGGAATGACCTAAGGGAGAGGTCATTTGCCTTGTCAAATGAGATACACCACTGAGTCACTGGCATCTCTGTGTACAGGGCATGCCAGGAGTCACTGCATTCCTACACTTTCCTCAGACAAGCTCAGCCTCCGTGCCTGCAACCTGTGATCCACAGCAGCTGGAGACACACAGGCGACATCCGCAGGTTAAGCTGCACTTGGATGAGGAGAGAGCCATGTGTCTTAAGCAGATCTGTAGGTGTAAAAAGGCTACAGCGCTCCAAGAAGCACAGGCCCTCTGGGTTGGAAAACCAAGTTGCTATATTGATGAAGTTACTTAAGAAAGACATAGATAATGAAATACTTGCTCCTTTCTTCAGTCAAACTATGTAGCCATGTCTTAAGAATATAAGTATCAGGGGATTTAAAAACTGATTCTTAGTCTCAAGTCACAGTCTAGAGGGTTGGAGGTGTATAAAAGAAACAAACTTAAAATCAATATTCTTTTGAATCAAAGAGAGAACAATGGAGATGCTAAAATTGAGGATGAAACATTTGTTACTTTCAACATGATTGCCTTCTGTTCTTTTCTGCTACGTTGTTCCACCCTGAATTTCCAGTATTCTGCAGATACTGAACAAAGAGTTCTTGGGCTCAGGGTCTGCTTTCCTTTGAGAAGGGAGAAAGTGAATGTGTGGGAGAGCGAAGCTATCTCTTTCCTATTGAGAGCTCAGAGATTCAACGTTGTACCCCAAGACCTTCAAGGAGGTGACAGGAATGGCTATGAATCCTGAGTGGCACTGCTGGAAAGCCATGTTTCAGGAGGAGGGGGACTTAGAGTGAGAAAACAGCCTCTTTCATGGAGAACAGATGGCTTAGATGCAGTGAATATTCAGATAAACAATGCCAGGAGAACTTATGGAGAATCCTGGGACTCACCCTGTAGTGGTGCCTAGGAAGCAATACCTGGGAGCCACCAAGATCTTCTGGAAGATTCCTCCTATACTCCCTGATATGAACCCAACAGATGTAATTAGTCAGGTAAATGCTTGTGAGACAGCACACAGAAAGGATTCAGATTTAGCACAGTACGACATGTGAGACTTATGTCACACTGTGGTAGACTTCTGCATGTATTTAAACCTTTAAAGCAGTGTACAATTTATTATTGAATAAAGTAACTTGCTTATATGTGTTCTCTTGCACACTTCCTAGTCTCTTCCTTTCCCCACATGCAATAAGAGTCAAAGCCTTGATATTAATTACCTCACATCTCAGGATAGATGGCTATAAAAAACTATTAGATCTGTGGGCATCTCTGGTCTGACATTGTTAAAAGGTAACCTCGGGCCCCAAACCATGTAATGCATCCCACAGAAAACCACGCACTTACTCTCCCTTTCCAAAGGTCTCTACAATAATAGAACATAAATAAAAATTGTTCAATTTTTCTTGTCCCCTCACTCTTTTATGATGTTGTTTTACTGCCTGGCATATTTGCTCAGTACCTTGAGGTCAGTGTCATTGTTATTCTAATATACCTGAGGTCTGAGTTTGAACTTCATGTGCTATTAAGAATGTACTTCTTGCTACAATCATATTTGATATTCTTCTAACAAGTGTGAGGCCTATAATACAGAGGATTATAGACATTTTCAAATTCCTTTGAAGATTGTATTTCTATTATTCACAATGTCTTTTACCAGGAAAGTACCTTGCCTCACAGAGCCCAGAGATTACATAGAGGTGGTTATTACCAAAGGGTTGAACATTGCATAAAGTGAAAATATCAATTTGCAGTTGATTTCCAGCCGTTGTTTCATGTCTCTCTATTTGACGCCTGAAAATAAAATGTATTCCTCTGTACTGTGAATGAGATGTGTGGATGGGATGATGACAAGGGAGGTAAACATCAGATAAGTTGTTACTGAATATCAGAAAGAAGAAAATGATACCTAAGAATGAGAATCAAAGCAAAACCATCTGTCTTCAGAAAACAGTGAGCCTGTACCAGGTCATAATAAGATTATATGACCAATGTCTCATTCTGGAATTAATGTTTGATTCTCTTTTGAAACCTGAAAGTCAATGAAAAGAGTAGGATAGTCCAGTAGCCTTTTACGCATCTGCAAGAAGTTGTTAGACAGAAACAATAATTCAAACAGGAATAGACTCTGGGGAAGAACACAGTCTTTTAAAACTAATCAACTCCAAGCTCTCTGGTTCCTCTGCCAGCAACTACTCCACATGCCTTGGCCCTGGTAGCTTATGTGATGAGAGAAAAGATGGAAATCACTTAAAGGTTTGGTTAGTGAAACAATCAATTCATACAGTAGGCACCAAGGGGCCCCAAGGTTTAGAATCTGACCTGAGCTGGTGGTATTTAGAGCAATCACATAGCTGCTCCCTAGCCATCAACTCTCAGCTTCAGCCCCATGAACCTTAGGCATTCTCAAGTGTCTCAGTTCTTTATTGTTTGCTCTTCTGCCTATCAGTGTAGACTTAAGCACAGTTCACTGCAGTTCATGGAGAGATACACATAATGACATATAATAAACATGTTTCATAAATACAGCTTACTGGTGATATCTATAAATATTTAGATATTTATCTCAAAGGATATTCATGATTATAATAGATGGCTTTAAAAAGCAGCTAATACCAACCATATTCTTTTAGTAATGTTGAGGATTCTGTTGTCTGCTTTTTTGGCTACTCTGACATCTACAACAGGACCTGCAGAAACAAGGGATCAAGAGATACTAATCAAGAGCAAAAGGGCAATTACGTAAAGATACTGGAGTTTCAGTCAAAATACTAAAATTAAAATCATTTCAAATCCTCTTTTCCATAACACTAGGACACTATTCCTTGCTTGGCTCTGCTGTTCTCTTGGAGGTCCTCTTAACAATAATAGTAACTTTCAGTAGCAGTAATGTTAGCAATAAAATTGGCTTTAGTAAAAAGAATGGTGACAATCACATGGGGAAATTACAATTGACTATAAATAGTACAATAGAATTAATTCATCAATTCATTCCATTTTCCTAGTAACCATATAATTGGCTAGACACAAAAAACAGAGTGCAGACTCCTGGGAGCAGGAACTGGGAAATCAGTCAATAGTATAAATGTTTATGCATTAGGTTCACCTCAATGTGTTCTCTTCATTTCTTGTCAGGGTGAAATGATCTGATTCTCAAAGAAGAATAACTCCCACGTGCCCCTTTCTCCTGCCATCTACACTAGAACACATTTCCTTTTCTGGATAACTTTTACTACCTTTCTCTTTAGCTTAGTTTCCTCCCAGTTAACAAAGAACTCATTGATTTTCCTGCTATATACCAAGCACTACATGAAACCTTGCATTTCCTAGATAAAAGAGTCCCTCCTCTCAAAGAATTTTTCCCCTTTCTCTGGGAAAATGATTTTTTAAACTCTCCAAAGGGACCACTTTGAAGATAGCTATGAGCTTACTTTATGACTGAAGTCTCAGTTTGAGGTATAAATTCTCATACCTAAAACTTTCCCTCAGGTATTAGCAAAAGTATGAATGAACACATCAAGAGAACAAGTACATAAGACAAAATGCTTACAACAGCTGAATGCTATCAGTGTATATGTGTTATATTAACACTTCAGCGTTGCTTTATCTCTGGAGTATTTCATTATTAAAGGGAAGGAAAAACAGAACAAAACTTTCAATGGAGTTTGATCACCCTGGCTCCAAAACAGTCTGATAGGAGGAACTGGCAAAGTTACTAAGGCTTTTATATCTCAGTTTTCTAATTTCTAAAGTTAAGATAAGCATTAAACACCCAAAATGGGTTACTATAGTCATTAAGTTAGACATACTAACTTTTTATTTCAAATTTTATTTCAGTTTGTGTTTTCTTCAGAATTTTATCTAATTACAAAATTCTATATTCATATACTAAATTGTTCTCCTTATTTCACTCAACTCTGTGTTTTCTTAGATTCCATTTTGACATTTATTCATATTCTTTTTGAGTTCCTTAAACATGTTAATAAACTTTTCAGTTCCTTGTTGTATTGTTATTTAAGCTGCTTACTGTACTGGATAGTTTTGTGTCAACTTGATACAAGCTAGAGTTATCTGAAAGAGTTATACCTCAATTGAAAAAAATGCCCCCATAAGATCAGGCTATAGGCAAGCATGTATGGCATTTCCTTAACTAGTGATTGAGGAAGACATTGTAGGTAGTGTCATCCCCCAGGTTGGTGGTTCTGGATTCTATACTTTAGCAAAGACTCCTAGTAATAGAGGATATGGAACCTAAACCAGCCAACTTCTATAACCAGACCCACAATCTGTCCCATCCACAAGGTGCTCTGAGGCAATAGTAGCTCAGAACTTGTGGGAGTGGCCATCCAATGACTGCTCTAACTTGAGGCCCATGACACAATAGCGAGCCCATGCCCCACACTGCCAAGATGGACAGGATCTGGAAGCTGAGTGGTTCTGGATGGCTTCTTCTTTGAGTTTGGTTCTAGGGTAGAACCAAATGTGACTGAAACAAGCAAACAAAAAAAGTCAATGAAATGGTTCCTAATGATATTCTGCTATACTCATAGAATTGGTACCTAGCCCAATTGTCATCAGAGAGGCTTCCTCCAGCAGCTGATGGAAACAAATACAGAGACCAACAGCCATACATTAGGTGGAGCTAGTGAAGCCTGAAGAAGAGAGAGGTGGGGAGGATTGTATGATCCAGAAGTGTCAACAACACCAGAAGAACATGGCCACAGAATCAACTAAGTAGGGCTCAAAGGGGGCTCACCAAGACTGAAGCAATAATAGAACCTGCATGGGGCCAATGATGGGGTCCTCTGCACACATGCTGTGGTTCTTTGTTTGTTTGTTGTTTGTTTTTTTCAAGATAGGGTTTCCTTGTGAAACAGTCCTGGCTATCCTGGAACTCTCATTCTATAGACCATGCTGGCCTCGAACTCACAGAGATCCACCTGCCACTGCCTCCCAAATGCTGAGATTAAGTACGTGCACCACTGCTGCCCTGCCACACTGTGGTTCTTTAACTTGGGGTTTTGTTTTTGTTGGACTCCTAATAATGGGAGTAAAGGTGTCTCTGACTCTCTTGCCTGCTGGATTTCCTCACCCAGACTTGATATGAGGGGTTATGCCTAGTCTTATTGCATCTTATTATGCCATGTTCAGTTAATATCACAATGTGGACGTGTAAGCCAAATAAACCCTTTCCTCTGCAAGTTGTTTTTGGTAGTCATGTTCTACCATAGCAATGGTAAACTTAACAAGATACCTTTACCTTTTGTGTTGTTTTTGCAATGGGACGTTGGCATCTGCATTTAGGTTGCTGGTTGTATCTTTTGGTGTGGATATCTGTCCCACGTTTGTTGAATGATCATTTTGATCTGTATGTTGTTACCCAAATTTGGCAGGTTTGGAATGAGCTGTGTGGAACTTGATGTTCAGTCTGGGAGGCACTTGGTGTTTGTGTGGAGTTGGGACACCAGAGGTGTAGCTGCAATGCACAGCTTCTGATCATAGGAACAAACCCTCCTTAAAGTTAGCAGGTTCTTACTGTGAAACACACACAGAGTACAGGTCCTCAGATGGTTATGGCCTGAGGATGTGGGACAGGATGCTAACTGTAGAAACCCAGCATGGCTTAGCATCCCGATTATAGATGGTTACAATTTGTGATTGGAGCAGTGCTATCTGAGGCGAGCCTACGTGGCACACAAAAATCATGTGCCAACATCCTGATACATAAGTATGTATAACACTTTAAGAAGTGTTAGAGTAAAATGAAATTATCTTGTAAATAGACCATTTCCATGAATTTGCCAAACGGGATTTCTACAAAGTTGTTTTAGTACAGACTGTCTACAAATAATCTTTTTTTTTTTTTTTTGACAACTTTACTTCATGGCTAAACTGACTGGCAAACTAAGGGATCTGCATGGGCCAGAAAGGAGAAATAAATGGATGCGTTCAGAAATGTAGGCAAACTCTAAAAGCAAGGGCAATGCTCCGAGGACACATTTCAATATCTGGTGGTTCTGATCATAAGTTTAATAGATTCTGGCATTGTAGAAAATATGAAATAGAGTCTGGGGCTTGCAGAGTTCCATAGGGGAGGTCAAGTACAATGGTGGAATGCTTGCCTGGTTTGCTCCAGAACCTGGGTTAAATCCCTAGTACTGCAGGACTCTAAGATTAGCAACTGAAACAATAGCAAAATTTAGATCAGAGACAACTAAGTTTGGGCTCTCATGGGTAAGTGATCTAAAGCAAAAGGATGCAAGGCAAAGTGAGAGGGAAAGACAATGAACATCTCAGAGAGCTCAAATACCCAGGCATTTCCAATCAGAACTCATACCCAGAATAGCCACCCCGAGATAAAATTGACTGAAGGCTGAACTGCAATTAGGAGTATCTCTAACACATGCCTAAAGACAACATATCCCTCCCTTCATGAAGAAAGCCACCTCACAGACTGAAAAAAAAAAGACAAAAATTTACGGAGAATAGAATTCACTATCAAAATTAGACAAACGAGGTCCAAGAAGACATGAGCAAACGTCAATAGAAACAACAAACTAACAACAACAAAAAACAAACAAACAAACAAAAAAAACAGGCTCACATAGCAGTAAGTTCATTAAATTAATTGTTCTTAAAAAGAATAAAAGACACATTTAAAGTCTGGCAACAGGATAAGACATCGCAGAAATGTTCAGTCTCCTAACATAACACAAACCTTTACTTCTAGAGATGAAATGCTAATAAGATGAAAAATTTAAAGTGCAGGTTAAACAGGAGTATATAAATAATTTGATGAGCTAATACAGTCATTTGAAGAAATTACCTATAATTTATTGCAAATCAAAGGTAGGGATGGCATATTTTCACATGCTAAAAAAATAAAATCAAGGAAATAGAAGCAATATTAAAAGAGAAAATAACTGGCATTTTGTTGCAAGATATTTGATTGCACTATGACACCCTGAGACTGTGTTTTAAAAGTTAACCTTGAATGAGGGGATGGAGCCAGCGACTAGCTGACCAGAATTAACCACAAAGAAGCCAGAAGTAAAGACAGAGAGGACACACAGGAAGGAATAGGGAGGGTCTTCGAGATTTCGAGTCTCTTCAATCTGGGCAATGTAGGGGAAGGTCAACTGGTTGCTCCTCCACTTTGTCTTTTCTCTATCAGGTTTCACACCAATATTTGAGTCCCGAGTCTTGATTGATAATAGACCAACTTAGATAGACACATCGGCATTTTTTCAGAATTGGTAAGGCTAACTTCAGAAAATGATTCAGAAGTGACATATATTAAGCAAAACACTTGGGAAGAAAAAAAATTCACAATATACCAACTGCAAGCTACCACAGAGAGTGGAACTAACTGACACAGAAGAAAAGACAAATTACATAAGAAGAAATCACAAAAAGAATCAAAGACAATTTCAACAGTAATAATGGAAGCTGAAGGAAAATCAAAATCATATTATTTAAATGATAAAAAAGCAAATACAAATGATTGTTAAAATGAGAAAAAACCATTTCAGTGAAATTGAGAGTGCTTGCTGCCAAGAGAAACCATGAAGAAACTTCTGGAAAACGAAAAACTACTAGGAAGAAAAGTTCTCAGAAGTAATGTCTCAGATTAAAAAAATAATGTGCCAAAAAATTATACACACTGAGTAAATGGGAGAAAACGCTAATCAAAGTAATAATTGTTATCTTTTAAAAAATACTAGAAAAACTATAGTGCTTCAGTGATTTCACCTAAGGAAATTATCGACATTAATGTTTTTTCAGACCAAATATATTAACTTCAAACTCTCTGTAAGACATTCACCCAAGTCATCAAGTATGATCATTTTAGCACATTATTAGATATCTTACATTGAATAGCATTTAACGATAGAATAATAGATTTCTCTCATTGCAGTTATGTTCCACAGAGCAGGTAACAGGCAGCTAGCATTCTGAAGTAACGCCGAGAAGTCAGACATAGAAATAACATGGTTCAACTTGTGATTTAAAGAACAAACTGATGACTAGTGCACATAACAAACAGGATACATTTGGTTTCAATCTAAGATTGAAAGAGTTGTTTAAAGTAAAACAAAGATTGTCAAGGTGTTAACAGGAATAAAGTAAACAAATTCAAGGTACACTTTGAAGGTAGAACTGATTTGTTGACAATCAAAATATGGGGAAAAAATCATAGGATAATATGTACAGAAAGCAATACACGATGGCAGGGGTTACTCCAATTATGAAGAATAACCTCCAAACAGAGAGGATGAATGGATTGGGAACAGGATCATTTTATCTTGCCTACACAAGTCTGATTCAATCTCTTGTGACACATAAAAACTAAAACTGAAGGAAAATATAAAGGTGTTCCATGCAAATAGATATTAAAATAGAGCAAGGAAATCTATAGTTAAACCAGAAAAAGAGACTTCAAACTAAACAAGATATCAATAATAAGTGTCTAGATTAAAATGAAAGAAAACATTCCAAATAAATAGCCCAAACTTATGTTTCAATGTGGCTATTTAAAAGGACAGATGAAGTCCATGAGGAAAGAAAAATATAAAAATCAGATTAGAAATAGGGAACAGAAAGAGTAGGAACAAAAAATAAATAAATAAAAAACAAAGTGTTAGCTCTTGAAAAAAACATAAACACAGTCAACAAACCCTCAGACTAAGAAAGTAGAAAGAAGATTCAGACAGACCCATAAATGAAAATGGAGATTATGATTGATGCTTCTGAAATTAAAAATAATTATATGTTGATAAATTGAATTTCTTAAAGGAAATAAATTCCCAGAAAAGAAAAATCTACCACAAGTGAATAAGGAAACAAAATAAAAGATCAAATGCACAAATAAAGAAAGAAGAAATTAACAAGTAATTAAGAAGTTTCCAAACCAGGCAGTGGTGACCCTTGCCATTAGTCCCAGCACCCCAATATCAGAGACAGGTGAATATCCATCTAATCTATAAAGTGAATTCCATAACTCTTGAAAAACCAAAAACCAAAAACAAAATTCCAAGCACAGAAAACTTACTTCATAAATAAGTTCCATCAACAGTCAAAGAAGAATTGCTGACAATGCATATTCAGTTTTCCAAACAGTTAAAGCTAGAGGGACTATCCCAAAGATAGTTTTATGAGACCAACATATCACATATGAAAGTCAGACAAAGACACTGAAAAAAAAGAGCTAGACAAATGTTATTATAAAATCTTCAATAAAATACTAGCAACCCACAGTTCCAGAGAAGCTAGGAAACAAGGAGGACCCTAAGAGAGACATAATGACAAGGGGAAAGTGACAAGAGCTCCTGAGCAAATTGGACGCAAATGGAGAGGGGGTAGTTAGGGGAAAGAGAAGTCAAGAGAAGAGGAAGAAGAAGGAGAACATGAGGGATCAGGAAGACTGAGTTCGGGAAGAATAGAGGAGAGCAAGAAAAGAATTACTTTAATAGAGGGAGCCATCATATGTTTAAAGAGAAATCTGGCACTAAGAAAATGTCCAGAGATTCACAAGGATGACCCCAACTAAGAATCTAAGCAATAGTGAAAAGGCTACCTTAAATGCCCTTCCCCTGTAATGAGATTGATGCCTACCTTAAATACCATCCTAGAGCCTACATCCATTAGCTGATGGAAGCAGAAGCAGACATCCACAGCTAAGCAATGAGCTGAACTCCTGGAATCCAGTTTCAAAGAGAGAGGAGGAACAAGCAAAGGGGTCAAGACCAGGCTGGAGGAACCTACAGAAACAGCTGACCTGAGCAAGTGGAAGCTCACAGACCACAGAAGTAAAACTGAGGAACCAGCATTGGACCCAACCAAGGCTCCTGAATGTGGGTGTCAGTTAGGAGGCCTGGGCAGTCTATGCGACTTCTGACAGTGGAATCAGTATTTATCCCTAGCGCATAAATGGACTTTGGGAGCCCATTCCTCATGGAGGGCTACTCTCTCAGCCTAGATACACAAGGGAAGACCTAGGCCCTCCCCCAAATGATATGACAGACTTAATGGTTCCCCCCATGGAAGGCCTCACCCTCCCTGGGGAGTGGATGGGGGTAGGATGTGGGTGGTCTGTAGGTGGTTTGGGAAGATAGGAGAGAGAGGGTACTTGGATTGATATGTAAAATAAGATTGTTTCTAATTTTAAAAAAAAGCAAAACAATACCAAACAAAAAATAATAGAAAACAATTTGATAACCCTTCCAAAGAGTTAGGCATTATAACTGAGTGAGACTATCCATGATATACAAAACTGGCTTCATATATGCAGCCTAATATTAGAAATGTAGTCAGCATTAGAGCTCATGCTTAGCATGTATGTGTTCCTTGCATTCAATTTCAGTCCTGAATAGAGTGAATTATTTAATAAGATGAAAGATAAAAGCACATGGTCATCTAAATGCAGAAAGCAATTGTCAAAGTTCATCATAGTTTCCTGACAAAATTTTAACAGTCTATGTGTAGTAACGTTATTTAACATATAATTCCACTTATAAAATAAGATCCAACAAACATTTGAGAGGTGAACACAGTGGCTGGAATTTAAGGCTAGCCTGAACTACAAAGCATATTTGAGGCTAACCTGTGCTAAGACCCTGCCTCAATAAGAACAAGACAGTGAGCTGAAGACATGGCTTATGGATTAAGAATACTAACTGCTCTTCTAGAGGATCGGGTGTGATTCTCAAGAACCCACATGGCAGCTTACAACCATCAATAACTCCAGTTCCAGAGAATCCAATATTCTCCTCTTGCCTTGCTCACCAGGCATTCATGTGGTGTTATAGATGGGCATGCAGCCAAAACACCAATACACCTAAAATATGTTTAAAGCAAGAAAGAGAGAGAAAGAAGAGTGGGAAAGGAAGAGGAAAGACAAGGGGAAAGGAAAAAGGGGGGAGGTCGAGGAAGAGGGAAGGGTAGCTAATATAACCCTCATTTCACCCTGGGGAGAAATGAGTCTCATTACCCTCAATTGTTCTTCATGAGTTCAAACGTCTTCATTGCTTCCCTAACTTTTTATTTATTTTCATTTATTTTACACACCAACCACAATTTCCCCTTCCCTTCTCTCCTCCGTTTCCTCCCTGTACCTCCTTTCTACTTCCCCTGCCCCATCCACACCTCAGAAAGGGTAAGGCCTCCCACAGGGAGTCAACAAAGCCTGGCATATCAAGTTGAGTCCAACCAAGCTCCTCTCCCATGCATCAAGGACTCTAGACCAACAGCTAGGGAGCCTGCATGGGACTGACCTCTGCATGTGGTGGACAGTTGGATAGCTTGGTCTGTTTATGTGACCCCTGGCAGTGGGACCAGGATTGGTCCCTGATGCATAAGCAGGCTTTTCAGAACCCATTCCCTATGCTATGATGCCTTGCTTAGCTTCTCAAACTTTTAAGTTTTAGGAGATAGTTATTCCTGGATGATCCAAAGTGTCATCACTGACTGTTCTTATAAAAAGAAAAACCAAAAACAAAACTTTCTAAATCTTGCGAGAAAAAAAAAAAAAAAAAATATATATATATATATATATATATTGAGTAAATTAACCACCCCCCCTCTCTAACAATGGTTGAGGATAAATGATTATTTTATCACAAAAAAAAAAGATAAAGAACTAGGAATGCCAGTAAATTTCTAAGGGAAAACCATTTATGTTACAGTCTTCTGGATGTTCTAGGGTGCACGAAATAAAATCGTTAAGGCCACTGATCTCACAGAATGGTGAGACATTTTTTTTCGATGTGTATTGAAGACCTTAAGACTTAGCGTATATAATTCCCACCTGTCACCTCTCACAAGCCACAAGAACCACATGAATTTGCTTGTGGGGGAGCTATAGCCTCTGGGCTTGCATTTAGTACTAAGTCTGTAATGAATGGTTTAGAACTGCACTAAATCTATAACACCTAGTTTATGGCTGTTCTTAACCTTACTTCTCACCTAAAATCACCTGAGTTGCTTTCTTAAGCACTCTTCTAACCCCAGAGTGTCTTATTTATCTAATCTGGGGTGAATTTTGGGCTCCAGCAGTTCTTTGAAGATCCCCAAGAGACTCCTATACACCCTACACAGGTGCCTGCAAATTCGGCTGACACCTGTGGGTGTCAGGCTGACCATCTTGGGGCTTAAAGCCATCTAGGACATTAAGAAAATCCAGATGCTAAAGCTACCCACTGTAAGTGAGGTAATTAAAAGTCTCCTTCCCTTTCAGGAAACAGTGAGAACTACTTCTAAGCAGTTACTTATCAACGCTGGCAGAGAGGACAACATCCTTCAGACAGAGCTGTTTCTCCATATCCTATGCAATCTTTGAAGTGCAAGGGCGCCTTCTTCACTCTACCTATGAATTAGACATGGGGAAGACAACAAGAGGAAAAACAGATTCCCTGATCTGAATGATGCATGAAACGTATTTTACTTGGAACAACACTATTTTCCTATTCCTCAGAACACTGAGGCTCAGGGGATTATAATTAATTTGTCAAGGTCAAAGGGACACAGAGAAAGGGCACTGGGGAGCTGGTACAAGTTGCTTTGACTATACCACATTGCCCCCTAGGGCTGTAGGAGTTTATGGCAGTTTATAATAGTGAACGAATTTGAAATACCAGAGGGCAACAAGCTAGCCATCTTCCCCAGTAGACCTAATTGGCTATGGTTGCTCCTTCCTCTCCACACCCAGGACGTTTCTGTGGGTACCACTGGCTTGGCACGGAACTCTTTCTGCCTTTTGTTAATTGCTGGTTCATGTGCTTTCAGCTAATTGCCATCACGAGCAAGCTCAGGCAAGGCAAAGGCATTCCCGGATGTATTTTAATCTGCCTCAGCTCCAAGTTACCTTGGAGCAGTACTTCTCAAACTGTGTGGGTGAATCACCCAAGGGCCGTGTGAAAATGCAGATTTTAATTCAGAAGCTCTAGGCAGTCTGTGAGAGCCTTCTGTACTTTCCAACAAACAGCCCGGAGATGCTGAGGCTGCTGGTGAGAGGGTCACACAGGGAGTAGCAAAGAGCTAACTATTCTGAAGAAATGGTTTGTTAAACTGAACCTGAGCATACTTGTGGCTAATAGGTTACGTTCGCCTTATGCTTTATTTCTACTTGGCTTTCAATTCCTCCTTGTTATGAGCAGTCAAGTTAGTAAGACTGTGAAGTCACTCATTGTCCATCCAGTGAGTCTTTGTAAATTGATTAGTTGATAGGTAACTCATTCACGACTGAAAATGAAGCAACCAAAAAGTTCAGGTGGATGTCCTATGAATAATACAAAAGAACATTAACTAGCGAGATAATTTTTGGTATATATGTCTATGCTTGTGCATATGAACACTCCTTGTACTGCTCCCCAAGGGCCCCTACCTTTTCTGTGTGGCAGTATCTCTTACTGACCAGGAGCTTGTCCTGTAGGTGACACTGGCTCTCTACAGAGCCCTGGAACTCCACCTGCCTCTGCCTTCCAAGCACTGGAACTACAAGTGTGAACTAAACGTTTTACATCAGTTCTAAGAATCAAACTCATATCCTCGTGCTTGCACTATTAGTATGTGACCCACTGACCCATCTCCACGACCCCAATTATTATTTTAACTTGGAATAGCAATCTACCCCCTCAAACACATGGATCCCTCCTGTTAGCACCAGGCCCCGTCATGTGTGTCCATGATGTCTTTGGGGTTACCAGTGAGTCTTGGATGCTTCTGGTGAGACACCTTTGATAACCCCTACCTGTATACTCAGAGAAGTCATTAAAGAGCATGGGTCTCAAAGATAACTGCTGTGATGTTGAGACTATGAGGACATCTTCTCAAAGATTCATTTCTTGTCAATAGCTATCTTAAACCAAGACTCGGAGCCTTGAGACAATCGAAAAATAGTCCAAACCCCAATTCACTGACAAGAAATGAAATCACACATACCATAGAAAAGCTTTCCTCATCACAAAGAAATATCATACTATTAATTTTACAGTAAATCCAAAAGATACATATTGTAATAAGCATGATAAAACTCAGTAAATACTCTAAGATGTTGTGCAGTCTGGTGCATTCTTGTCTCTCTGTGTCTGTTCCCTTTCTAGAGAAATCAACTTTTTTTTTCTAATAAAAATCCTTTTTCTTTCAGTGACAATAGAGTTAGAAGTAACAATTCATTTACGTGGTGCTTTTTGTAGATATTTGATATATGAAGATGCAGTCTCCTGTAAGCCAGCCAGGACAAGAAGATATGACATTTGGTTCTTTAGGACAGTCAGATCAAGGTGGGACATGTAGACAAATCCTCCTAATTAAATTGTTCCAACCCACTTTCACAAAGAGAATGACCAAGAGTATTGTTAATATTGTTAATAATATTAATTCTGAGTCAACATGATCTTTGGGTAATACCTCTGCCAGTCTATAAAATCACATAAGAACATGCCATGCCCCATGATGTGTAAGTGATCCATTTGCAACATTGTTTAAGGGCTCATAAGTGAGTGGATACTGCTGTTCCACACAAGAGAGTGTTGTGTAGGGTGAGGCAAACTCAATGTGTATGTCTTTACATATCAGAAGGTGTGCTTAGTAAGTGGCCCATCCAGTTCATCCACACAGCTGTCTCTACTTCAGAGGCAGAAGAAAGAACAATATCAATGACTAGTTGACATTCTCTTTGACTTTATAAACAATACCTCTGACCATACCAGACATTTTATATCTTAGACAATTGTAGCTCTTGAAACCACCCAAAATCTTATAAAGGAAAGTATAAAGTCTTAAAATATACAATTGTCAATGTACTATGAAAGTGCATTCGCTGGCAGAAAACAATGATGGAAAACAAACAATGGTAGAAAGCTCAATTGCCACCCCCCCAGAAAAAAAATTCATAAAAAAGATAAAATCATAACACGAAGAACAGACACTAGTAGACCAGTGAAATTTAAAAAGGCTATAAAAGAAAATTTGGAGTGGGGAAAAAACTTTACCCAAGGAAAAGTGAGAAAATGAAAAGATTAATAACTGAGGAAATATAGTGTCCTGGTTTTCTTTCTGTAGATATGACAAAATACTGACTAAACTGACATGGCGGGGGGGGGTGTTTGGTTGACATTTCAACATCACAGTCCATCCCTGAGAAAAGTCAGGGTAGAAAAATCAAGCAGGAATCTGGGGCAGAAACTGAGGCAGAAACAGAAGACACTGCTCCTGGCTCACTCCTCTGACCTGCTCAGCTACCTGCACTGTACAGCTCTGGACCACCTACCTGTTCAGGGATGGTGATGCTATGAGAAAGAGATGCCCACAGTGCACTGGATCCTCTTACATCATTCAGCCATCAAGAAAAAGCCTTCTTTCCTGGTGTGTGAAGTTAACACCATACATGTCTTAGAGTTTCTATTTCTGTGGAATCACCATGACCACAGCAATTCTTATAAAGGAAAATATTTAATTGGGGGTTCAGAGGTCTAATTCATTATCATCATGGCAGGAAGCAAGGCAGCATTCAGGCAGACATGGTGCTGGAGAGGTAGCTATATACATCTTGTACAGGCATACTATCTCACTGGGCATGGCAAGCTATTTGAGACCTCAAAACCTGCCTCCACAGTGACACACTTCCTTCAAACTATCACAGCAAGTTATGACATATAATCTATAAAATTAAGATAGTCAAAGACATTTGTTGGAAGTAAATATTTCTGTTAAAGTAAAATCCAGCTCTAAAGAGTGAGACTGATTAACATCAAAGCCTATGACAAGATATCATTGCTAAAGGATTCTAATAACAAATGGAAACAGAACAAGAGAAAGTACGCAATGTATTTCATAGCTATCGTATATTCAACCCACAATTGCCTTTAATTAACTAAGTAAATATGCTTGGTATCCTATTAATTGGATTACACACAATAAATTCTAAGGATTACAGTGAACACATTGTGTAAATGAGGCTGCTTACTACAAAACTCTAATTTTGTGTGACTGCACTGTTGAGGCCAGAAGGAAAGCCCATGGGATTCAAGGCAATTTCCACGTTTTACACATGCTCTCGGATGTCACACTTCCTCCTCTACAGGAGATTTCTGAGCAATGTGTTTTATTCCATTTGCAGCCTAGGGCATGTTAGAACTCACCCAATGTTCCCTGCCTATCTTTGCTTGCCCTCTACACCAAGGGTTGTACTATGGGTTCATATAACTGACTATGCTCAGGGGCATCCTATAGTCTTGCTGTGGGCTTTGGGTTTTGTTTTTCCGAAGTCACATGCTTATCTTCCTGTTAATTATCATGCATAGCTGTGACTTGGGTACATGATTGCCCTCTAGACACATCTGAATTTATTAGTAAGCATACTCAGATACTGAATGAGGAAAACACTAGCTGAACAGTGTTTAGAGCTGTTTTTGTCTAGCTTTAAAAAAAAATCAGACATAACTCAGTGTATTCATTTATATTTTCTACTAAAAACCAGAAGCAAATATTATTGCTAGGTGACACAAGCAGCTTTCCATGTATTGAGAGTAAATTTTAGTCTATTTCAAGTCGGGTTTTAAAGAGAAGGTGTCAGTGCCTTTGACTACAGACAATTCTTGAGACTCCCCAGAAGAGTTAGGGTATGTTACAAATTTCAGTAACTCCAAAAAAGCACCCCCACCCCAACCAGAGCACATCCCACATTTACTAACTCCTCTGCCTTTTAGATAACAGACGAAATTCCACCATTAGAACTCCTTCTCTTGGCTTTACGTAGTCCTCCACTAAAACATTGATAGCATTTGTCTTATGATCTAATTGCTTACATATATGTTCTAGATAATCCATCCTCCCCCAAAGAGCTAATTCTGCAAGCGGCAGTTTAGGAACATCAGAGGAGATTCTTAATACTTGTGCCTGAAAGGTAACCTGGAGCAAGAAGGGTGTTACTATGGACCCTGGAATCATAATGACCTCTTCATGACTTTACTTAAAGCTTCAGCAATGCGAGGTTTGTGCAAATGAAATTATAAGTGAAATTAAAATGTCCTAAGTAGACTAGCCCAGCCTAGAGCTGCTGTACTGATGCTGTAGCTGGAGTCAAGACCTTCATCACTGTGGTTATCTTTTCAGCCTCAGAGATGGTTCCGAAGGAAGCTAGGGCTCTAAGAAAGACACTTGGAAAATAATTCATCTACTGAAGACTGTGACAGAGATCTTCTGTAGAAGAACCATTTCCTATTGTGAATGGGCAATAAAGGTTGCCCATTAATTTCCAGGTAAGTGGCAGCAGTACAAACCTAAGAGAGAAGGACAGGGTAGATTGTGTGTATTCAGCCAAATCCTTTATATCATTAAGGTCTTGAATTTCAAACAGCATGAACTTTGCTCAAGCCAAGAGAGTTAGGGAGTCTCACTGCCCTATAGCAGGAACACTGCTTGGCAGCCTAGAGACCTAGCATTCCCTTGTCTGCATATTCCATTTTTATTTTCCTCTTGTTGCAAAAGGGTTCATTCCAAGCTGATAGGAAGATATGGTCACTGTATCTATTCCTGGTTTATACTTCCTCTGTTAACAAAACCATTTGAATAAACCATAATCCAAACTTTATAAGAAACCCATTCCCTCCTTAACCCCCTCATGATAAGCCTCTCCCTATGAGATTATAGGATCCAATTACATTCAAATAACCACATTCTACTTCCTGGCCCCCATAAGCTTATAAGAATATAATAATGCAAAATTCACTTAGTGGTCCAACTTCAAAAGCCCCCATAGTCTTATCACAGTCTCAACAATGTTTTAAAATCCAAAGTTCAAAGTCCCTTCTGACATTCATACAATTTAACCGTAATCACATGTAGAAATCAAAATCAAAAAGCAGATCACACACTTCCAACATATAATGATACCAGATATACATTACCATTTTTAAAAAAAAATAGGGAAGGGACCAAAGCAAGACCAAAAACCGAGTGGGCAGATCCCACACTTTTCATCTCTTTGTCTGATATCAAAACACTCTTCAGATCCCCAGCTTTTTTCAGCTTTGTTGATTGCAACACATCTCTCTTAGGCTGGTTTCATTTCTCTGTTATCAGCTCTCCTCAGCAGGTATCCCACAACTCTGGCTTACCTAACATCTTGGGTTCTCCAAGGCAACTCAGGTTTCTCCATCACTGCTCACTCAATGCCCTGTCTACTAAGTATCCATTAAGGGACACCCCTGACACATGTCTAGCCCCAGCAGCTTCCCTTAATCTTGAGAGCAAATTCCATAACCCCTTTTTTCTATCCTTAACTTAAGCTGCCAA
This sequence comes from Cricetiscus sungorus, assembly GCA_030556225.1. NCBI lineage: Eukaryota > Metazoa > Chordata > Mammalia > Rodentia > Cricetidae > Cricetiscus > Cricetiscus sungorus. The sequence goes on along the minus strand of JANBXA010000741.1, from coordinate 31,284,640 downwards.
GTTCTGCTGTTTATTAAGGCTGGAACATGGCCTCCTCATTCAATTACATCTCCATCAGTTTTTTGTCCTTCATTGCCTAAAACTGGATCTGTAGACCAGACTGGCCTCAAACTCAGAGATCTTCCAGCCTCAGCCTTATGAGTATTTGGATTAAAAGCATTTGCTACCACACCCAGCTCTAAACTTTTCTTTAATTCATTTTTCACAAATTGGAAACTTAGTTACATGGGATCTTGCCCTGAGGACCACTCCATTTACTCTTTCTTTCTTCTTTTCTTTCTTTCTGCCTATCTTTCTTTTCTTTCTTCTTCCTTTCTTCTTTATCTTCCTTCCTTTCCTACTTCCCTTCTTTCTTTTAAGACAGTACATTTTCAATGTTTTCTTTAAAAAATACAAAGGGTATTCAATCTTTAAGCCAATTATATCCTGGAAAGAGGAGAAAGTGGAATGCCAGGGCAGTGGGAAAGTGTAGCCCAGTTTAGGCTATCACATTCCCACAGTTGCTATATCAATAATGCAACAATCCCAGCTTATGACATACAGAAGTCTTGACAGGCCAGCTCATAAATGTTGGCAAAGGTACAGGAACTAACAAAAATATTCAATTTCTTAATTTTTTCTTTTTTTGCTCAGTTTGCTCCTTTTCATTTTATATCTTCATTGGAGGTAACACTGGTAACCACACAATAGAGTCTATACTAGACCGTTTTGAGATTTCCTCTGTCAATGGAGTTAGTCCAAAATTCTTCATTTTAGCCTCAGGCAGACTCTTCAGACAAGGGCAAAAGGCAGCTACTTTCTTCACCAAATATTGCAAGAATGATCTTTAGGCAACATACTAAAAGTCTTCTCTTCTGAAACATCTTGAGTAAGCACCCTACAGTTCATCAAATTACACTCAGTATCACTTTCTCCTACACTCTTACTAGTATAGCCCATTAAGCAGCACTTAAAATGTTTGGCTGCTTTACTAATCCACAGGGCCAAAGTCCATATTACTCCAAGCAATAGCATGCTCAGGCCTATCACAATACCCCACTTCTGGTACCAACTTCTGTCTTAGTTAGGGTTTCTATTGCTATGAAGAGACATAATGGCCCATGGCAACTTTTATAAGGAAAATGTTTAATAGAGGGGACTTGCTTACATTTTCAGAAGTTCAGTCCTTTATCATCATGGCAGGGAGCATGACAGCATGCAGGTAAACATGGCACTAGAAGAGTAGCCAAGAGTCTTATGTCTTGCAGCCATCAGGAAGTCCACTGAGACACTGAGTGGTATCCTAAGAACAGGAATCCTCAAAGGCCACCCACACAGTGACATACTTCCTCCAACAAGGCCATGCCTACTCCAAAAAAGCCACACCTCCTAATAGTACCACTTCCTGTGAGATTATGGGGACCAGTTACATTATAACTACCACAATGTCTGGGTTACAGCCCCAAATATTACAAGATATTAAAAAGAGTAACATATAAATAAAGATCTGAAAATCAAACAAAAATACTGAAGTGTGAAGCCAAATATTCATCATCAGGTTGACTGGAGTTAGACTCTGTGGAAACACATCTCTTCATGATATGTGAAGGTGTTTTCAGAGAGTATTTACCAAGGAAGGAAGAAGCACCCTGAATATGTGTGAATATATCCCATTGCTAAGGTATCAGACCCAATAAAAAGAACAAGTAACCTGTGCCCCAGGATCCAACTGTCTGCTTTCTATGGACACAATGTGACCAGCCTCCTCATTTTCCTTCTGCTCTCTGTTCCCCACCATAACAGACTGTGTTCCCACAGAATGTGAGCCAAAATAAACTATTCCTAACACAAGTTCCTTTTTTTTCAGGTCCTCTGTCACAGTAAATTAACACACACCACACACACACACACACACACACACACACACACACACACACACAGAAGCAAAAGGAGATGGAGAAGGAAATAGTAGAAGTTTTATGTACATGGAGTGCATTGTTTTATGAGCATTAGGAGTGGGGAGTCTTTTTCCTAAGTCTACATTATGAGATGAAGACAAATATTAAGTATTGTATTTTGCTGGGCGTTAGTGGCCCATGCCTTTAGTCCCAACACTCAGGAGGCAGAGACAGGCTTGTGAGTTTAAGGCCAGCCTGATCTCTAGAGTGAATTTCAGGACAAGTTCCAAAGCAAAACAGAGAAACCCTGTCTCAAAACAACAACAATAACAAAAAAGAAAAAAAAAAGAATTGCTTTTCATAGGGACTTTTCTTTCAAGGAAAACTTGCTTTCCTACACACAAAACCCAGTTTTATTACTCTGACAAACAATGATGCTTTGCCTGTGGGTTCGCAAAGCTGTTTCTATATCCTTACCTTAATTAAGTAATCTTGGATTAAAAATGAGTCTCTCACAAGTGTTCTCAACAGATTGCCCTTACAGAATTCCAAGAAATACATCAGTTTTCAGTGTCGTAAAAGGTATGTAAATTGAGATCTAACTCAGAAACTGTTTCCCCTAATCCAATTTCTGTTGCTTTTATTTCTCCATTGCAACATCCATGTCTCCATAACCATCCAGTCTTTCAACCATTAATTTATTCATATAGTTTTAATGCGCATGTTCAGTCTACTAAGAACAGCCCAGGGTATTCTGAATTGATGAAAATTAAAGCCAGAGCTTGAGATTGGAAATAAACTTTTTTTTTCTTGAGAATTTATATAAGAAAAATTTGGTGGGGGTATTTGATAGATATCCATCCTGTTTAGAGGAACAGCACTAAAAAGCATGAAAAATTCAAACAGGAAGAAATAAAACAGCCATCTCCCCAATAAAGAAAAGTCTTAGCTTGAGATTTAGTGACTGGAAACATGCCACTCTGCAGATAGTTTTAATGACAAAGGCTGAATATTTTCAAGATTTGTTCTTCTCCCTAACTCAAGCCTCCAGCTGACCCAAAGCCTGTCCAGCCTCTTCATTCTGCCTGTATTGGTACCATTTGCATAAGTACCTGTCATTATCCTCTACAGAGTGCCTCCTTTCCAACCTTGAACGTTTCTTCTGGATTCATTATAATTAAAGAGCTAATGTAGCCATTCAAGTTCACATTGTCAATGACCATGTAATCATCTTCCCCAGTGGCCAGAATTCCTTTCTCTTTATGAGGTTACAATTAAATTCCTTGCAGCCATAAGGTCAAAAGAACCTGGAACAGTTAGCCTTCCTGGTGACTAATTTCACACCTGCAACTCTGACACATATAAAATAAGACCTTTTAACTGGATGGTGTCAAATTAAGAAATAATATACATTTGACTACACCTCAACTGAAGACAATTAGACATAAAAATTAAAGACTGTAGATTCTTTTCCTGTCGCTGGAAGTGATGCTTGACACTCTAGTTATCAATTTAGGACACATCTGTGTCCCTTAGAAATGTGAAAGTAATTTGTGGGTTAGAAGAGAATTTAAATTGCTCCAAGTCTGGGAAAGTAACTCTTAGTGAGATTAAGATAACTTGCTCATGTCTGTTCCTTGTAATGATGTCTATCACTTTACTTTTTCTCCTTCCCGAGATTTAGACTTGTCTAAAGTGAATTTAGCCATGTTTCTGCATTTTTATATTTTATACGGGAGGCTGGTTATTAGATCACTATGTCTGGCTAACTGCAAAGAGCAGATTTGGCCTCTGCCCCTTAAGATTTATCACTGGCCAGTGAAACCTTTCTCTTTGCTGTCCAGAGAACTGTGGCCCTTCCTCTCCATGGACAGTTTTGAATGGTTTCAGTTTTTCCCCTGTAAACATCATGCACTGCTGCTGATTCTATATGCCTTTGTCCCCCATGACTGGAGTTATTTTCAACAGTGAGGCTATTTGCTAGAAGCTTTGTAAATCTACCTTCCATTCAAGATCACTGTAGTGTTCCTGCCAATGTATCTGCAGAAGACTGCCTTTGAGGGCTTCTGTACCACTGTAGATAGTTGCTATTATTACATGGGACAGACACGAGCAGTTATGTTAATCTTCTTATGTATACCTCCAGACTTTGAGCCATTTAAATTCTCTTCTGGGGATTACTTGATACTTACTATGCAATTTCCCTACATACTACATGCTTTCTTGTCTATTTTCTATTAATCGGTATTCTACTATCTTCTACAATCAGATCAAGTTTTTAGTGTCTATGTATATAGACAGCATGGACAAGATAGAGCTCAATATCATTATGCTTGAAAATCAGCAGACATTTAGGGTAATTCATGTAAAACAAATTTTAAGTACCTAGAATTTGAAGCAGAAAAAAATAAATGAACTGAGAACTGGGCTGAAAGAAGTAGCCCAGTTAGTAGAATGTTTGCCTACCAGACATCATGCCCTGAGGCTGATTTGCATCATGGAGACAAGGATCTCAGGCCTACCCTCCTGAAGGATATATGACTGTAAGGTGCATGACCCTGGTCAGGACATGATCTCAGAACTCCAGGCAAAAACACACAGTTGGGTTCATTTCAGTGGAACTGAAATGAAGAAATGAACTTGTGTGATGGAGACTTTGCTTCTAAGTGAGCAGCCCACAAAGTTCAAGAAAAATCACTTCTTTTCCAAGCATGTTAAGGTACCTGCCCTTTTAAGTTGGGACAGTTGATAGTTGTAACACACATACTAAGTGACAAAACATGACTTTTTAAAATTTGTTTTATTAATTTATTTATTTTACATCCCAACTGCACTTTCCCCTCCCTCCTCTCTTCTCATTTCCTGCTGTAACGAGTATGTTTTCCCCACCACCGGTCTGGTCCCGCCTCCACACCAGCCCCCAAATAACATGCTGAGACTCTGTATTTGATACAATGCTGTTGGCCAGTTACTATCATTGCTTATGGGCTAGATCTGTCTTAATGATTAACCCATTTCTACTTGTCTAAGTATTTCCACGTAGTTTTGTTATCAGAGAGTGGGCCAGTGTGCTGCTCTCTCCAGGCTCTACATGTTGACTCCTCCTAACTACTTCCTCAAATCCTCCTTGTGTCCTAGTCCCACCTATCTTGCTTTCCTGTTGTCCAACAGTGCTTTATTCATTAACCACTATGAGAAACATATTTACAGAATAACATCTCCCATCATCTTCTCTTTTCTGTCTAAAATAAAAAGAAGGGTTCTAACCTTAGCATAGCAAAATATGTCACACAACAGTTATCAAATAAGAATCACAGTTAACAATATTTAGTCCATTACCATTTAGTAAGACTTAAAGAAAATATTCTATCATCTATCCTATCTTTGTGAGTCTAAAGTTCTATATGTAACTTATCTTTAATCCTAACTAAGGAAAACTATAACCATAACTGTCTTCAACTCTATCAAAGACCACAGAAGGATAATATATAAACTCTAGAAATGACAGAGACAACTCACTGCCTGGTCAGTCACCCGAAGTTCTTCTGTAATGTTTCATCTTCAGCCCATAGGCCATAGTGTGTCTGGCAGACTTTTCAGCAAAGCAGGAAACTTTAAACTGTCTTCTTGTATTGGCAATTTGTCAGTCACTTTTCTCTGTGTCCTTCAGACAATCTGGCAGACTCTTCCATGAAGCAGGAATCCTGTAGCAATGGCCATCTTGTTTTAGCTTCACTTTTCCGTGGGTCCTGCACATCCAGTTTATACAGCATGTAGTCAAACAGTCTAGACAAGAGCAATATCTTGTCCAAATGGCTATTCTTGCCATATTAGAAACAAACTCCATAACACATTTCTTTGATGTCCATCTTACTTTCTGACGCAGGTGGTGTTACCAGAAGCAGTTGTGCCTCGCTGTCAAAAAAATCCCTAAACCATTTTAGATGCCATGTTCTATAGGTCTTTGAAAGGTTTGAAGAATGACTATTCATCTCAAATACATCTCTGCATATCTAGAAATCCTAACCAACTTAACTCCAAGTTTTGACTATCATAGGTAACTCTCTATAATCTGTACTAAATTATACATTATACTTTTCAATGAGCTATATAAACACAATACCTAAACAAGAGAAGAAAATATACATATCACAAAATTGACCGTAAATTTCTATCAATAAATGAAAATCCATTCCAAAGCAAAGTATTCATATCTATACCATAATTCCCTTTTTACCTTTAAAAAGATTGCTTGTGGTCATTAACCATTTATAACCAAGCCCATTTAAATGAAAACAAACATTTATAAACAATATTTGGGAATTTGGGTGTTGTTTTTTCCAAACTACTTTCTGCTGGTAGGGGGCGCTGTCATGGGGAATCCTAAGAAGACACAGAAATCCTGGCTGTAGTGGTCTGCACGGCCGCATTATCACATTGATATTGCTTTGGGGGATCTTGCTCGATCAAACCACATTAGTCTGGAAGGAATCCAAAGCTTTACATTTTCTATGGAAACAAAATTAGAAATCCTTTTTTCCAGTAACTTATCCTTGGACTTAAATTTTGGAGTCAAAGCATTTTTAAAATATATAAATTGGATTAATCCAGCAGCATTTTTTTTATCAGTTGTTGTTATTTTCTCAGCAGTCAAACAATTTAAAGATAACAGAACAGCGTACAATATCCAAAGTTTTTCTGTGCTTTTTATTTTTATGTGGCTTTTTTTATTACTCTATTTCTTTTACTTTTATTTTTACATATTTTGAGACAGGGTTTCTCTGTGTAACTTTTATCTGCCTTGGAATTCACTCTGCATACCAAGTTTACTTCGAAATTACAGAGATCTTTTTGTCACTGTCTCTGGAGTACTGGGATTAAAGGTGTGTGCCACCACACCCAGCCCCACTCTGTCTTTTTAAAATCATTTTATTTTTTTCCCCAAGCCTACGTATATTTTAAAACACACTGTAAACCTTCATTGCCAGCTCTTGTACACACCAATGAATTGTTAGCAGAGCTCTTTAAACGCAATGCGGTTTTTTACCGCTTATGGTAATTTTGGAAACCTCCATTAAAGGAGCTGCACAAATCTCTGTCTCAAGCAAAACAAAGTCCAACCGAGAAAAATGCTGCTACCAAGAAGTCTTGCTTGCCTTTGTTTCTTTGTTTTTAAAACATTTCTTAAGCTTTTTCATAGTTTTAAGTGAAAGTTCTTATTAGCCACGTTGGGTGCCAATATGTAACGAGTATATTTTCCCTGCCGCCGGTCTGGTCCCACCTCCACACCAGCCCCCAAATAACATGCTGAGACTCTGTATTTGATACAATGCTGTTAGCCAGGTACTAGTTTCTTACCAAATAGCTCTGTCTTAATGATTAACCCATTTCTACTTGTCTAAGTATTTCCACGTGGTCATCTTATCGGAGAGCGGGCCAGCATGCTGCTCTCTCCAGGCTCTCCATGTTGACTCCTCCTAACTACTTCCTCTTTACTCCTTGTCGCCTAGCCCCGCCTATCTTGCTTTCCTATTGGCCAACAATGCTTTATTCATTAGTCAGTATGAAAAACATATTTACAGAATAACATCTCCCATTATCCTGCCCCAATCCACTCCTCTGTTTTTGTTTAGAAAGTAGCAGGCCTCTCATGGGTATCAACAAAGTGTTGAATACTAAGTTGTGGTAAGAGTAAGCACCTCCTCTTGTATTTAGGGTGGGCAGGGCAACCCAGTATGGGGACTAGGTTCCCAATAGCCAGCCAAAGAGTTAGGGACAGCCCCTGCTCTCATTGTTAGGTGTCCCACAAATAGACCAAGCTACACAACTATTACATATATGTAGAGTGTAGGTCAATCCCATGCAGGCTTCATCATTGTTGGTTCAGACCCTGTGAGTTCCTATGAGCCAGGTTAGTTATTTCTGTGGCTTTTCTTGTAATGTAAAACATGACCATTAAAGATTAGATGTCCTTCCCTTCCTTTGTTTCCTGGCCAACCATGATGTGAGCAAGAAACCACACACTCCTGTTGACATATATCATAGCCACTGTCAGCACCATGAATTCTCTTCCATGATAGAAAATAAATAAGCTCAAACTATGAGACAAAACAACCCCTTCCTCTCTTTAGTTCTTTCTTGCCAAGAATTTAGTCATAAAAACAAGAAGAGCAACTAATACCAGAAAAAGAAATAGGTAGAAAGAGTGGCTGCATTGGTGTGGTTTATGGGTCTTTGTGACTTGCTGGAGTGAGGACTATGGATGAGTTTGGAATTAGGTTAGAGAAACTCTAAAATGCTGTGAGCACAGTTTAATAAGCCAATTCTGGTGGGATTTCGGGAGACTGTACATGTAGACAGTGGATTTTGGGCTCATGATATCTCAAAGGAGAATAGGACAAATAATCACTACCAGTGATTATTCATGTTACATATTGGCATAGAACATCACTACATTCTGTCTGTCTCCTGAAAAGTTGAGACTGACCTTAAAAGTAATGAGCTAGGATGTTTGGCACAGAAAATTTCAAGGCAGTATATTAATCAAAGCATGGTGAATGCTTAGAGCTCTTACCCAGTTTTCCAACAAAAGAAGGCAGCTTGAACCCAGGTAAAATTGCAAATTAGGCTGGTAATGTTAAATGCCTCTAAGCATTAAAAAGACTAGCATTGCTAAAAAGAAACCAGGAACTTTCCACTGGGGCAGTAAGTAAGACTGAGGACAAGACACTGCCCATCAACCACTCCAATTTGTAAAATGTGAACTCATTAGAAAAACTCATTTGAAAAGAGAGCTTCGCGGACAAACTATTGTATTAGATTTACCTGGAGAAGTGTTTTTTTGCAAGTTTAACCCAATGATATCTGTAATCCAAAGAGGCCAGGCTTTATTTGGGAATAGTAGTAAATTTGGGGATCATCCACATGGTACTGAGTTTTTTAAGTGTACAACATAAAATTAAGAATGTGTTAGAGGCTTGCATAAAGGTTTCTAATTACATGAAACCATCCAACATGCAATAACGTCACATTTCCTGCATGCAGTTCCCAAGTAGGCTGTACCTGAGTCTCTGAGAGTTAAGTCTTAAATTGCAGTAGAGATTGTGGGATATTTGAGATGTCAGAAATGTGAGACATCTACTTAGGAAAGTAACAGGCACCAACTGGAGCCAGTCTGAGAGAGATCACAGCTGTCAAAGACAGTGGAGATGGAAAGAAAGGGTTGCCAAACTCAATGGATCTCACTTGATGCTATCATAAACCCTTGACTGACGACATGGAGTGATGTTTGGTGTTGACCTTGCTGAGTTTCAATTTGCTTTGATCTGGTATTTCCCTTCTTCGCAATCATTCTTCCCCTCTGAAAAGGAATGTTTACTCTGTGTCGTTTATTGGAAGCATGTAATTTTGTTTGTTGCTTTATGTGAACACATACTGATGAGTCCCGAGTCTCAGGAAGGGCATCTTAGAGATAGAATAAATGTACTTTTTGTTATGAGATGGACATGTGTCTTCTGGGGAACCAAGGGTAGACTTTTCTTCTATAGAGCAATATATCTGACTTGTGTTGATAAGGAGTGACTTACATTGACTAATTTTATCAACTTGGCTACATTAAGAAACACTTAGGGCATCCATGTGGCAGAATTTTGGATGTCTGTGAAGGCATTTCCAAAAAGTAAAAAGGATAGGCCTAAATGTAGATTCCATTATCGTACGGACTGGGTTCCCAGCCTAAATAAAAAGAGAAAAAAGAAGATATCGGGATACCACTATTACCCTTTTCTCTGCTTCTTGGTCTATCCAGATCTGAGCATGCATCCTCACATTCCACAGCATAAAAAAATGTAAAACATCTTAAAATAATACTCCACAGCAAGTAAAAGATATGACCATTCATGGTTTAGCCAGGATCTACATCAACCAGAGGAAAAAAATGAGTGCGTTATATGGGAAAAAAAGACTCAGACAACAGAAAGAGTAGATAATAGATATTAGCTGATTTGAAAAATTAGCCAGGGCAAAATGAACAGATACGTTTTTGCTCAACTACTTTCCCTTTTTGCTCATACTTCCATTTCAGAAAAACCATTCCTTCCTCACATACCAGAGGTTAGAGTCATGCAAAAGGTCAAAACTAAGCAGGGATAGCACCACCAAACAAGTGGTATCTCAAAGAAATGAGGTTTATGCCAAACCCATGGGAAGTGGAAACAGGTCCTCTGTTAACTATGTGTGTGATCTCAAGAAAATCATTCAACTGTTCACACCAGATTAGAATATGAATTCTAACACCACTGGGTAGTTGTTCATATTATGTGAATTATTTGATGTAGTGCTTGCAATTGATAGGTGTTCAATAAATGTTTGCTTTCACCCTTTAATCTACAAGCAAATAAAATTCAACAAAATAAATTACAACACTACAGGAAGAATCCAGAGTTTAGTTAATGACCTATTAAAATAGTATTCATAATCACCATACTTTGGGATAATAAATAATGAGATTCATGTTCATTACATTTTTGTTGTGCTGATTTGGGGTTATTATAGTAAGTACTGGAGCATTTTAGGCTACTTAAACTGGTCTTGTCTAAAGATTTTTTTAACCCTCTGTCCTCTAAGTAGCAAAGTATTACTTAACAATTAATAATCAGTCACCCACCTCTGAGTGGGTTTTAGAAGAAATAATTTATTGAGAAAGAACCTAGCATTTCAGGAGTGACACCTGCACTGAAGGACCAAAGCAGGCTAAGCCCCAGATAGAAGAAGGTTCTAGATGTATTTGAGGTCTGAATTGGTCAGTATAAATTCCCCTGAACCAAAATAAGCATATAAAAATAACAGGTAGAAAGCCTTTGGTATTCAGTTAGATGACAATAGCAGGGAGCCATGCCCCTGCTGAGTAAGATGCAAATGGATAGAATCTCTGGCCTGGGAACTCTAGGAAGATGCAGTTTGTAAGAAGAAAAAGCTAGCAGAGGTGAGCTTCATATATTTCTTTCCTTCTTTCTTTCTTCCTTTTTCCCTTTCTTTCTATCTTTCTTTCTTCTGTCTCATTAATCCATGTTCTCAAGAGTACTTACATATCTTCAAACATTTTAGTAAGAATTATTCTTGTTTGGGTCAGCTGATTCTGTGGGTTTCTCCAGCTTAGTCTTTGCTCATCACTCCTCCCTCTCTGTAACTGGATTCTAGGAGTTTGACTGAGTGTTTAGCTGTGGGTGTCTGCTTCTGCTTCTATCAGCTCTAGGTGAAGGCTCTAGGATGTAATATAAGGTAGTCATCAATCTCATTATCGTGGAAGGGCATTAAAGGTAGCCTCTCCACTATTGCTTAGATTGTTAGTTGGGTTCATCCTTGTAGATCTCTGGGCATTTCCATAGTGCCAGATTTCTCCTTAAATCTATAATGGATCCCTCTATTATGGTATCTATTTTTTTGTTCTCCTCTATTCTTTCCATGTCTCAATCTTCTGTTCCCTCATGCCCACCTCTCCCCTCCCTTTCTCCCCTTCTCTTTCTCCTAACTCCTTCTTTCCTCCCTCCATGCTCCCAATTTGCTCGGGAGATCTTGTCCCTTTCCCCTTCTCCAGGGGACCATGTATGTCTCTCTTTGGGTCTTCCTCGTTTTCTAATCTGATAGCTGGGAAACCAGCATAGGACTGACACAGACCCCCTGAATGTGGTGTTAGTCAGGAGGACTGGGCAGCCTATGGGGTCTCTAGTAATGGACCAGTATTTACCACTAGTATATGAATGGACTTTGGGAACCCATCCCACATAGAGGGATACTTTCTCAGCCTAGGCCCTCCCACAAATGATGTGACAGACTTTGAAGACTCCCCATGGAAGGCCTCACCCTCCCTGGGGAGCAGAAAGGGGATGGGCTAGGGTTTGGTGGGAGTGATAGGAGAGGATAGGAGGATGAGGAAGCTGGGATTGGCATGTAAAACAACCTTGCTTCAAATTTAAATTTAAAAAGGGAAAAAAGAAAAACAAAGAATTATTATTCTTAATTGTCTATCTAATATCTGCTGTAACTAATGTTGGTACTTTGGCTTTTTTTCTATGAATGATAACCAAAGCCATCTAACATAGCCTGCAAGCCACTAGGGAACTAATTATGAGGAAACAAAATGAGCAAATGCTGTTGGGCTATAGAGTTCTCTCAGCATATGGAAGCGTTGGAGTTAGTCTATAATCCAGGGTTGTCCAGATGCCTAGATCAGCAGAGTATGCCCAGCTTCATATTCAATTTCCTTATTCCAGTCTTTGCAAACGTGACCAAAAATTGGAGAAAGACAAGTCTTAATCATAAGAGATTTCATCTGACCATCAGTCTCATAACAAATGAACTTTTCCTTTTTCATAGAATTTTTCAAGTTTTAGCACAGTGCCAGGCAAAGTAGGCTATATGTTCATACTACACCACACTGTGTGTTCAAGGACCTCTCCTTAAATTCCTCATGAACTATGTGCCTGGGTCCCCATAAATTGAGACATGAGAGCCGATTAGACTCCCTTGGCCACTGGAAAAAAAAAAACATACCATTCTAACGTGGTCTTTTAATTGATGCAGCAAAGCCTCAAATGGGAGATGTCTTTCCTCATAAAAGACTTGTTAAGCTCGTGAGGACATGCTGTGTTTCCCTCTGGGGTCTGCTTTAAATGGGATTATGGAATAAAAGAAGATGAGGAAAGAATTTGTCCAGATACTCACAGCTAATTAGACCACCATACCAACTTAATTTTGCAAGGAAAGGATGTCTTCTGCAGCTGAAAGACAAGTGGTGAGGCAAAGCACCTGCTTAGCAGTAAATGTAACTGTAAGGCTGACTTCACAGATGAAAATGAAAGGCAGCCACCTAGACAGTGAAGAATGCATTAGCATTAAACGAGTCAGATTCCATTACTAAGAACTTCTGCCAGCACAGAGACAAGATGGGTGTTAGCTAACTCTTTTTAATCATCTAAGTAAATGGAGATTTTCAACATGAAAGCATTCATTGCTATAAGATCTGTTGGTCCCAATTACACCAGCCAGGGAAGTGATTCTGGTACACTACTGATTTGTTTCTAAATGCCAAAACATTGATGTCAAGACTGGAGAGTCCTTAACTGATGGGCATGTTTACCTAAGACATTACAATAAAATGAGTAGAGGGACCAGGCAAACCACCCATATGTACTAATAAATACTTCAAGAATTTGAAAGCATCCTGACTCCAATTTGTGCTACTTGATGTTTATCAGATAAAATTCACTCACAACTGAAGCTTAATTTAGACGTGATAAAACTGAGATAATAAGAACCAGATAGCCCTTGTTATCTTGTTTAGGTTTTGTTTTGGTTCTCCTTTTGTTGTTGTTGTTGTTGCTGCTGCCACTGCGGCTGTCATTGCTGCTGTTCTATAGGGATAGCGTGAAAGAAAGTCTCCCTATGCATCCCAGACTAGCTTCAAGTCTACCATTATTCTGCTTTAGCCTTGCAAGTACTGGAGTAACAAATACATGCCACCTTGCCTGGCTTGCATTTTGTTTGCTTTGCTTGATATTATTACAATGAGATTTAAACATAGTGAGCTTGTTTTAGCCAACTCCCTCATGGAAGTTTAATCTCCATTGTCTATGATTCTATTTTTCTGAGGGCTCAGACAACTCTAGTTCAAAAATAGTAAATGGAAGGTTCCAGAAGATAAACTACAACAAAACCCACAGAATTTCAAATGCACACTGTTTTGGGCAACATAATGAAATCTCATGCATGGGTCTGTTCCAATCCCTCCGGTGCACCATCTCTTATCCACACTGACTATTCTACACCCTAGTTCTTTTCCTGGGGAGATACAACACACACATCTACTCATGCCACATAGGGACACCGCATATGAATACCACGAAAGTCCAATTTGGGTGAGCGAGCGACTTTTGTTGAAGTTATTTATGGGAATATAGGCGAGGGGTTACTTACTAAACCTGGAATGACTCAAAGACAGCTGCATCACCATAGTCCACTTCAGCAGGGGTGACCACTCACAAAAGCTACAAACCTGGAGCACTCTGCAAAGCTTGCAGCAGCTCAACAGGTAGGAGAGTCCTTTCCACGTGACTATGTTGGTCTAAAATTCCTCCAATCAGCTCACCTGGTCTCTGCTTCTTCCAAGCAGCTGATGTGAATCTCAGTCTTCATTGCAGCATGGCTTGTTTGAGTCTTTCTGGCAGTTATTGCTTACTCTGGGAATGAGGAGCCTAGTGAATCTGGTTAATTTCAGGGATTTCCTGGAGCTATTTTGAGTTGTCTACCTTCCTGCCTAAGGTGCTTCCCTGGAGGACAGAGTGTTTCAGCAGTTTCAATCTCAGAGGAAACCGTTACACAACAGTCACATAGTAGTCATTTCAGTATTCAAATTGACTACTCCCTATTGGAATACCTATGTCTGAGTAACTCTTGCCTTAGCTAATTATGCTACCACTGTTCAAAAGTGTGATGCATAAGAGGCATCAAGACTTAGGACATGGAGAAACATATTATGTCTGGACCCTGTGGAGAGACAGACACTATATGAAGAGAGAGAGGAGGGGGGGATCCTGTGGATAAGACCTAAGTCTCAATACAAAATATACCTATGCTTCAAATCTATATGCACCTAGCTTAAAGGCAAAATTAAAATTATTTTGGTGTGTCTTCATGTTTATATTGGAAAAATACTGTTATGCAATATGGTCATGCTTTCCCTCCCCCAGCTCCTCCAGAGCCTTACAAACTTTCTACCTACCCAATTCCACTCCTTTTCTGTAGCACAAAAAATAAAAGCCAGAGACAGATATTGGGGTTCAAGATTGAAGCTGAAGATCAGAAAAGCAAAACAGCCAGCCACTATTTTATCTCTATGTCAGCTCAGAACAAAGGGGCCATCCTCAAGCTGCTCCTGACTTCACTCCTCAGATTCACTCAGACTGCTATGCTCTCCTCAACGTGGCTAGAGACTCCTGAGACCAAGACCCTGCTCCCATCTTTTATATCTCTCTAGTGATGGGATTAAAGGAATGAGCTCTTAATCTTTTAGAGTGATTCAATCTTGTGCAGCCTTGAACTCAGAGATGCATCTGTTTCCTGAGTCCTGGGATTAATGGTGTGTACTACACTGCCTGATCTCTATAGCTTGAGGCTGACTTTTCTTTCTGAATCTTCAGGCAAGCATTAATAACTCATAGATAATTTGTCATCATACTTTTCAGTCTCTCTTCAGAAAACATAAAGAAAAAGAGATAACGCATAAAACCACAAAATCAAAAAAATAATATACAAGCAAAAGATTAGTAAACAAACAAAAAAGCTCCATTAGAACAATAAGAGACAAAAGTCTACAAAACTACCATTGAGTTTGCCCTGTATTGTACATTTGTATTTTTACTATACCTGTTTGCTGTCATGTTAGCACTCAAAATTTAGAGATTTTGAAAGCATCACAGAGTACAGAGTTTTCAAATAAGAAATTCTCAAATTGTGCTAGAAATAAAGAAATTTAAAGAGCAAATTCAATGACCTGAACAGAACCCAAACCAACTAAGAAACAAAATTAAGAGATCAGAAGTTTTCGTCCTGAGTGAGGTAACCCAGATGCAGAAAGACAATCATGGTATGTACTCACTCATAAGTGGATATTAGCTGTAAAGGATAGCCATGCTACCCTAGAATGCTTAGGTAACATAGAGGGCCCAAATGGGGGAATGAAAGGATTTCCCTGGGAAGGAAATAGAAGAGATCTTCTGGGTAGATGGGGCAGGTGGGGATGGGAACATTAGAGATCAGGTTAGGGGGTGGATGGAGAGGGAGAGTACTGAAGAGTTGTCTTGACATTGGGGGCATTTTGGTATAAGGTAGAAACCTGGTGAAGGGAGACCTTCCATGAATCTACAAGGATGGCCCCAGCTAAGGCTCCTAGAATTAGTGGATAGGAAGCCTGAACTAGCCATCTCCTGGAATCAGATTGGTGACTACCCCAATTATCATCAGAGAGTCTTCATCCAGTAACTAATGGAAACAAATGCAGAGCTCACAGCCAAGCACTGGGCTGAGCTCAGGGACTCCTGCTGAAGAAAGGGAGGAAGGATTTTATGAGCCAGGGGAATCAAGGTCACCATCACAAGGGAACCCACAGAAACAACCAACCTGGGTTCATACGAGCTTACAGACTCTGGACTGACAACTATGGAGGCTGCATGGGACCAACATAGGCTCTTTACATATATGTGACAGGTGTATAGCTTGCTCTACTTGTGGGACTCCCAGCAGTAGAAGCAGGACCTGTTCCTAATGCTTTTACCGGCTTTTGTGAACCTATTCCTCCTACTGGGTTGCCTTGCTCGGCCTTAATACCAGGGGAAGAGCTTAGTCCTACCTCACCTTGATATACCATGTTTTGTTGATACCCATGAGAGACCTGCCCCTTTCTGAACAGAAATAGAGAAGGAACAGATTGGGGTGGGGGAAGGGCAAGAGGAGAAGAGGGAGGAAAAACTACAGCCAGAATATAAAATAAATTAAAAGTAAGTTTTAAAATAATCAAAGACTTAATTCTGTGAAGTCTGTATCAAATATATAAAAGAAACAGAATATAATGGCAGGAAATGAAGCAAAAATATGGAGATAACCATGAGAAATTCTCAGAAAACCTATCAGAGGATCTAACCTAAAATCTATTCTCATGATCCCAAAAGGAAGGAGAAAGGACACAGAGCTGTGCAGTATTTCCTAAAGCCTCTCATGGTTGTGAAACCCACCTACGGGAGGAAGCATCTACAGGGCCCATGTCTATTTTTAGCAGAACTCTGCAGGAACTGAGTCGCAATTATTCCTTTAAATACATTTGCATGTCTCAACTTGCTAAATTCACTTCACCCTAACATCTCCCAGACACCATGCTAGTTACCATGTACTTTTGCATTTATAACTTTAATATTGCACTGTTTTGTGTTAGCAAAAAAAAAAATCAAATTATTTTTTCTATATCCATGAAATAAAAAGAAAAGAATAAGAGAAGTGACTGCTTCACAAAATTCCATCTAAATCTCTCATCCTCTAGAAATGATGCACACTCCTATATATCCTGTTTAGGTGAAGTCATTTTGGTCCTAATCCTTTAGGGAGTCTCCTTTATCTACCATTAGTTTTGGGGAATCCACTGGTTTTATGTCATCGAAGACACTCTTCTGTCACTAAACCATTAATAAATTGATCCTTTGCAATCCTGTGTGTGTCTCTGTATGATTCTTGCATCTCACAGCACCTCAGGGCCCATTATCATACAAAGGGACCAGGTTGTTCTAGAGTAAACTCCAATCCACAGTCTTCAGAATATGGTCTTAGAGTCTTTGTAGCTGTCAGTTAAGATGAGACCACAAGGAAATGGAGTGAATCCTTAATCCTCTACAAAGAAGGTGAGACAAGAAAGATTTAGGAGATGACTTAGAAGACTAAGTGCTGGCTTTGCAAACACCAATGACCAGAGTGTGGTCCTCAGAATCCATACTTAAAAAACTGGGTATGGCAGCATTTGCTTATAATCTCATGGGAGTGAAGATGGTGATAGGAGGATGCCTGGGTCATATTGCCTTGCCAATGTAGCATAATTTGTGACCTCCATGTTAAAGAGAATTTCTTTCTCAAAGGTGATAGATGGCATTCTGGATGACATCTGAGGTCATTCTCCAGCCTCCACAAATGTGCATACATAGGCACCTGCACAAACATGAACACACACACACACACACACACACACACACACACACACATACCTGCACACAGGCACACAAAACATACAAACCTGCATGCACACATGCACACACACAGGCACACATACACATATACATTTAACATGAGAGACATTGTGCAACGGAAGGGATAAATTTGTCCCCCTAGCAGTCATCCACTGCCTAGGCTATGAAAAGTCTGGCCAACTTTTCAAAAACTTTTCTGAACTTCCAGAGAGTTCAGAAAATCTGTACCTCTCACTTCCAGAACTGTGAAGGCATAAACTGTCTTGTGTTTGAAGACACTTGATTGTGGCACTGTGGGAGCCAGCCCTCGAACACAAATAAAGCCTTCTGGCCCCATGATGGAGTATTTCTCAAATGAAGAGCCAGATGAGGACCACATAATGTTGTTTCCTTGAACTCATTTGTGAAAAAGTCCCTCATCAGGTGTTTAAGGGTCACATAACTAACTACAGAGTTCATTCTGTTCCCAATAATGACATCAGTAAGTCACAAACAATGTATTATCAGCTATGTCACAGGGGACAGGACTACATACTTTCTAGCTGGTCAAATGCTTGAGTAGCCACAACACCATTAGTAAGCTGGGTCTTTGTGGGTGCTGGGGAAGATGGAGTATATGAGCACCAAAATTTCAGAAATTAAAGTTCTGAGCAGCTAAAGGAAAACCAGATCCATGTAATCTAGTAGGGGTTAAAAT
The DNA here is from genome assembly GCA_030556225.1 of Cricetiscus sungorus. NCBI lineage: Eukaryota > Metazoa > Chordata > Mammalia > Rodentia > Cricetidae > Cricetiscus > Cricetiscus sungorus. Next base: position 31,266,284 of record JANBXA010000741.1, on the reverse strand, counting down.
CCAAACATATGGGCAAGAACAAGATCATTCCGGAGAGCAAGGATGAAAATGTGGCCTCGGATGCAAAAACAAAAAGCAAAACAAAACGACAAACATACGCACAATGATGGTGATAATTTAGTATATAATAGACTTCACGCCTCCTCTGCATGGATGGACATGATTGACCTCACCTGAGAGTAAATGACAAGTCCAGGCAGCTTTGCTGAAGGAACTCCAGAGACTACAGTGAGATGTGGTCCTGAAGCACTTAGAATTTTCCCTTGGAATTTGAAAGCTACTTCAGAGAAAGTTCCCACCAACCAAAGTGAGAAGGCAGTTGTGAGTCAAGTACCCAAACTGGGGAGAAGATGTCTTGTCAACAAGAAGAAATCGCCTATTTTGTTCATCAATGCCGTGCTGATTGGGAAGATGCAGCTTTAATTGCCTGTTGTTAGCACAGCCTTGCTTTTTATTTCATAGTTCAAGGCCTCCTGCTTTTTCAAGTGTGTAAAAAACTGCTCTTCCACTTTGCATCTGGCATGTTTTCTTTAGTTTTTCACAGACCACATGCTTCTTCATCATGTAATTACAAGTTGTATATTTATTTTCATTGTGTTAAATCATTTAGAACTATCTTAAATCATTTCTTACTTCAAGGTAACAAAGGCACATCCATATTAAAACACTAATTAATTTGGACTTTCACCCTCTGTTTCTTCTCTATCCTGTTAAGCAGAGTAGTCCAAGTCTAGGTAAGCCCTCTTTTTGTTTTACTTACAGAATATATCTAATCACTTTGCTCTAGTACTTCTACCTTCGAGTCTGGAATTTCACATGCGTTGATGTATTCTTTCAGCTCTCTTCCCTGACTCTATGCCATCCTCAACATGGAAGTCCAAGAGATCCTTAGATGTAATTATATAACTGCCTACTTAAGACCACATATAGCTTCACTTCACTCAGAGTAAAATTGTCACAAATCTTCTAATCAGTGTGGCTTCTTTGAGACTGATAGAATATGTCACCCATATTCCTATCTTATGACCATTACTCAAGCTATTTTCTGACTTAAGTTCTCATGAGTACTTGCTTTTCTAATGCCTTTCTCTCTTTATTTATTGAGATGTCATCATCTTAATAAGTCCTAGTACACCAGATTCCTGCCTCCCCCCTTTGCATTCATAACTTGTTTATTCTGCTCTCCTTTATTTTATAGTTTGTACTACTTCCTACATTAGATAACATGTACACTTTTCTTTAACACTGTCATGCATACACATTGTGTGAGCTCCACAATGAAGGACGGAATCTGCTTTGCTCAATGCTGTATCTAGAGCTCCAAGAGACATGCCTGGCACAGGTTTGCTAATAGCTAAATAAGTTCTATTCCACTGTCCAAAGAGGATCTATGTACCCTTCACAGTCCTATCACTAATGTGGGAGAGTCTCTGAAAGTGTCTTCCATGACTCAACTCAGAATTTTGTCTCAAAGATCCTGGTATCCATGATGACCCCCCAGCCGCAGGCAATGTCTCATGCTGTAGCCCAGGCTACAACTCTCGCCCCAGTTTCTCAAGTTCTGGTGCTACAGGTATACATCAGCATGTATGGAAACTATGTACAGTGCTTCCTAAGGCAACCTCTCCCCTACTTTTACTCCTAGATTTGTGACCACTCTCCCAACCACGCCTGTACCAAGGATGAAGCCCAAAGCTCTAAAGTGGAAAGGCTGCTACATTCTCTGCACCCTTTATTGAACTGGAACATTATGTTCTGGAAGCAGAGGAGAGAGTTCACTTTCTAATCTGTGAATGTCCTTGTCCTAAGTGTGTCCCAGCAGATGTGTAGATAGAAGTCTTTAGACCGCTGGCTTTCATACTCCTCTGAATGCATCCCTTCACCACATGTGACTTAAGGTCAGACAAGTTCATAATTCTTCCTAAGCTGGCAGTGGGCCATCAGTGTAAATTTGATGTTTTCTCATGCTGTATTTCTGGCGTTAGTGTTGTTTTATGGGCTCACATCAGGTACAGAAAATCGAAATGCTAAAGTCAAATGAAAAAGCACGGAGGCAAGAAAGTACAACTATAGCACAATATTTGTAGTTGTTTGAAAGAAAACCACTGAATGAATAAGGAAACCTTCCCCGCTATATATTATTCAAAGGCAATTTACATATCCTTATACATTATTCAAATTTGGCTTTCACTATAACAAATAAATACTCCAAAATGCCCCAGTGCTAAAGGATATATCAATATTGTATGAAATTCATTCACAATCTTTTATTAGGAAAAGAATTTTAAAGCCAGGGTATATTATTTTGGTAAATGTACATTTTGTGACTTTTGTCTTTGTTAAATTACATCTAAATTCTTTTCTCCCGACTACTCTAACTGCAGTATTTCTTCTTTCGTAAGAGGCAATATAAGTGCATCAAAGTGGTTCTGGTAAGAGTGGGCTGTGCAGTGGAGGGCACCATTGCTTCTTTTCAATTTCCTTGTCAATAAAAGAAAGTGGTTGGCAAGGAAATGTTAACTGTGTGATGGATAGGCCAATTACCCTGGTCTGATCATAACACACTGTATGCATTTGCTGAAATAGCACGCTGTACCTTATAGCTATGTACAATGATTGTATCAATTTTAAAAGTTAAAAAAATATATGGAGTTGTAAAACAAAAAGTGTGGTTAGGTCAGATCACCTGTAATAACTTTCCAAGAATATGTCTTCAAATTTTATGTTTTAATGTGAAGCCACACAATTTTAAGGATTGAAAAATGATTCATTCTTAGTATATTGAAACTCAAGATCAAGTGATACATTGCAACTTTGGTTCAGCTTTGAAAATTCAAAAACTATTACTTACATAAATTTAAGATGTTCACAAATACTACCTGACAACAGATTTTAAGGTGTAATATGGGAGCATAATTATTCAGTTTTATATATTCATTCATATGATAGTCAAATGACCATCAATGGTTTTCAGCACTACTATGTATAACATGTTGTGTTAGGCCCCAAGAATATAAAGTTACCTGCATTGTCTACCTTAAAGCATTCAATTAATAGACTACAAAAATAATGGTGATGAAATTGCTTCAAATCTAGAGTAGAGCCCCATGCAGGAGACAGTGAACCCAAGGGAAAGAAGCTAACACTCCTGAAGGAAGGAGCTAAGGAAAAGTTTCCCAAAAGAAATGATGCACTCACCAGACTTCAAAAAGGAAGTGTATGACACACGGGTGGGTGGGATCATAGACTGGGTGCCGCTGTTCTAGGCAAGATAGGAAAACCTCCAAAAACCATAAAATAAGAAAGAAGACACATTGGGGAGTGGAGTGACTCAGAATGGCCATGGCACATCAGTGATGAAGGTGATGAGGGAAGGGTAAAGGGAAACTTCAGCTCTTACCCATCCAGCAGCTTTTAAAGTCACTTGGGGATTTTAGGCAGACATGTAATTTAAATGATGCCCATTTTAAAAAGCTTCCTCTAATGCTGTTTTTAAAAGGTGAATTAGAGGATATAGAAGAAGGAAGATAGATGATGTATTTGTTTACAGCTGCCATAGTAAAGTACCACAAAATGGAGTGGCTCAAACTACTGTTTGTTTGTTTGTTTGTTTGTTTGTTTGTTTACAGTTTTTCAGGCTAGAAGCCTGAGGTTAAAGAGTATTGCTACAGAAACTCTTTCCCCTGGGAAGGTGTAAGCAAAATGCAGTGTAGAATGTGCAATGACAAACGAAAGTATGATTCCACCAAAGTCCAATGTGAGGAACCAATGAGTTTACTGAACTCACAGAGCATGGCGAAGAGGTAAGAGACAGTAGCAAAGGTGACCCCAAAGCAGAAGCTCCACACTGGACGTCTTACTTCAAGCATGGTGATTTTCCCACAGCTGTGTAGACAGCATTCCCCCTTTCTTAGAACCTTCTAAACCCATCTACTCCAGCCTTCCCAAGGCCATATGCCTTTAGGGCAGAATTCCAGTAAGCCTGCCCAAGCCTCCTCCTATAAGGGAACATCAAGAGGCCAGATCTTGAGGGTCTCTAACCATTCATACCACTCTGATGATTATAGCTATTATTCTGGCACTATAGCAAGGCGTAACAAGGAGTGAGAAGGGTGCTTCTGTGGCTTCTGTCTGTGTTTGTGGGTGATTGCCTCCTGCCTTCTCATTATCCTTCCTCCATGTACACGTCTGTCACCTTACATTATCTTTGCTGAAGGACATCATCAATGTTAGAACCACCCATTTGACCTCATTATATGTAACTGCCTCTTTAATACCTTATGTCTCCAAATACTGCAACATTTGGAGTTATGGGAGCTTAAGATCGCCACATAAATTTGGGGTCACAACTCAGCTCATCACAGATAGCTACTGTGCCATCAAGATCTGGCCTCTTGATGTTCTGTCAATGGAGGAGGGTTGGGCAGAGTTATTGAATCAGAACCTGAACTCTTAATCACTTTCTCCTGCCCTCCTAGCCAGCTGAATGGAATTCTGCTCTGAAAGCTTGGGATGTGCTACAGTGGATGGGGCATAGAAGACCACCTGGTATCTTGTGCACCCACTCAGGGGAGAGGTGATGAAGCAGTCCAGGAACATCTTAAAAAGTAACATTCTGCTAAGAGTTTTAAATGAAAGAGAAAATAACTGCCCCTCCCATCCACTCTCTACAGTTCTTCCACTCCCCAGAGCAATCACCCCAATCCGTCAGCTCTTTCATCTTGTAGTTTTCTTTTTATGTCTAAACAAGATTCACACTTGGCCAAAGGAGGAAGGCATCCCTCCTACTTTCAAGTTCATAAAATTGATTTGAGGCTAAAGAACAAAGCATCAACTTGATTACTGGATTCAGTAATAGGCTCCCTCACTCAACCAGTTAGTCACCCATCAAGTCACCATTCAAAGGTATCAGAAATTAAACCTAGTAGGGATGTCGTTAGTGATATTAAGGAACTTTCATTTCTTTTCATGTATTATGGTGCCATAAAAGTTATACATTTTTAATATAGGTTTATTTCCTCTTGGGAACACAAGCTGAAATGCCAATGAGGGAAACAACAGGATGTTCAGGATTTCTTCTAATTCATATGAGCAGGGAATGACTGACAGTCTCCACGAAACAAGAATGGCCAAGAGTTGAAACTAGGTCTTATGAGTCTGATTTTCATTATTATTGTTTTCCTACTTTTATATGCATTTATGATTCTCCATAACAAAAAGTTAAAAGAGAAGAAAAACCAATATTACAAAGACCAAAAGATGAGTGACTTCAAGAAGTAGTGAAGAATGACGAAACCTAAAATAAGAACCCAGAGTCCTTTGAAGATGAAGACATTTATATATTTCTTTAGCAAGTACTAAGTGATGATACTACTGTGACCACTGGGCATATAATGGTGACTAGAAAGAACAAAGTTCACATCCTCATAGAAGCTACCTTCTCGTGATACCATGACCTTTGTCAGATGAGTATGAGGGCAGCAATGAATTATATTCATCCAGCTGCTTATAGTTAATGGACTTAGTGGGATATGAGGTGAATTTTAGAAGACAGAGTAAAATGTGCAGGAAAAAATGCAGCAGATACAGTGCTTTTCTGTAGATATTAACTAAATGTAGCATGCACACAGGCTGTGTGATAGAGGCAGCTGAGATGAAATGATCATAAGACAAAATAACCAGTCCATTTATGGGATAGCTGGAAATGAATTGAATTAAATCATGCTATAGTCATTATACAAACAATAATGAAAATGATAAATACCCTTTCTCCAAAGCAGTGGTTTTCCATCTTCCTAATGCTGTGACCCTTACAGTTCTTCATGTTGTGGTGATTCCCAACCATAAAATTATCTTTGTTGCTACTACATAACTGTAATTTTGCTACTGTTATGAGTCATCATATTTTTTTCCAACAGTGTTAGGCAATGCCGTGAAAGGGTCATTTGACCCCCAAAGGGGTTGCACACACAGGTTGAGAACCACTCTGTACGAAAGGCAGTGAAGGTAAATTCTAGGCTCAGGAAACAAAACAAAACAAGAACCCTTGTCCAGGTCTGATTGCATCGTGTAAAGAATGAGTACAGTTGCTTTGACTCTGAGGCTACCTCAAGTGATTGCTCTTCACTTAATGGGGCGTATTCATATATCATTCACTTCTTTGAGGTAAAATAGCTCCCTGTGTGTCAATTAGAAATAACTTTAATTGTCAGACGCTAAAAACCTCACAAATAACAAGAATGTCCCTTGATGGTGATTTGAATGCCCCAATCTTACTCATTCCTTGTTCACTGCTTTTACTTCTTGTTCATCCTGTTTCAATACCACTGCTGTATCGCCAGGCATCACTTTCTAAGCAAGAAGAAAAGGAGAAAAAATATAGTATCAGAGAAGCCAAAGCATCTCCCAACCCCAAACCCTTTAGCAAAATTCTGCTTGCAAGCTGCTATGGGTTGAATGTGAAATCTCGACTGTCTAAGTGCTTGGTCCCCAGGTAGTTTCTGGCTGTTGCATCTTTCGAAGGTGAAAACTTGCTAGATGGAATGAGTCCCTGGAGGTGAGCATTAGAGTCTGAGGGTTCAGTCCCACTTCCTCTGCGCTCTCTGAATAGCCTGGGAACACTGTAGACCAGCTGTCTCATGTTCCTGCTGCCATCAGTCTACTACCATGATGGGCTGTACCCTCAAGATGTGAGATGCAGTGAGGATGTTCTCCCATAAGTTCTTTATCAGGCTTTGGTCACAGTGACAAGAAAATTAATCCATACATACTGGCCAAAAATATGTAGGTTGGTCATTTCCAGTTACAAGCATTTCCAGTTGCAAGTCTGCAAAAGTGTATCAGTTAACCAGAATGTATAACTAAAGTAGGCAAAGAAAACCCAGATTGAAAAATGAGTGCAACAAAACAATTTGGGGGCACACCCCCCATGGAGGGATACTCTTTTAATCTATAGACAGAAGAGAAGTCCTAGACCCTACTCCAAATGACTTGACAGATTTAGATGACCCTCTCCTGGAGGGCATCACCCTACGTGTGAAGGGAGGGAGGGAGGAGAGGATGGTCGGGGGGCATAAGAGGGTGGGACAGAGGGAGGGAGGAAGGGAGGGAGAAGAAACTGGGATCAATATGTTAAAAATGAAAAATAAATTAATATATATAGAAAAATTAAAAGAATTTAAACTAAAAAAAAGAAAAGTAAGTGCAAGTAGCCAAGTGACAGTATAATAACCATCAGACCAGTATTTATAACCCATGACCTATTATTCTCATTAAAAATGTACAAGTCAGTGATTTGTAATATATTCACAAATTCAGAAAATCCCTCATAGCCATGAACAGTCACCTCTCCTTCCTCTCAGCTTCTAACTCTTATAACGGTACCTGGCTGTACCTTCTCATTGGGCCTTGTGTTTTTGACATCAGAGGCCACACAGACTGTAACACCATCAAGTGTATACTTATGACCATGTTAATCAAGTACATTTAAAGTTTGTCTAGTTTTGCATCTTTTCACATCAGTATTTGTCTGTGGTAATTCTCTCTGTTCCATATTTTATATTACATGGATTTCTTATTTTATATATTCTTCCATTTACAAACATATCTATTGTCTTTATATCCATAATTTGCAATATATGCATACCATCTCTCTGGCACAAAATACGCACAGGAAGCATCTGAAATATTGGATAGCCCAGTACCCATCCCTTGCTTTCTGTTGATAACAGGCCTCTAGTTATCCATTGGAGTGTGCATGCAGTCTTTCCAGGACTATCCTACCATTCCAATCAAGATATGGGAATTGGCTCAAGTCAGTTTGTTACCTTCTTTCCCAGACGGCAAAATTTTCAATGCCAGGTGAAAGGATAAAATGTGTTAGATGTCAGGGGAGCCATCTTCCTGTCACCAAACTCTTGGGGCTTCCATAGCTGCTGTCCTAAGACCCTTCTTAGGCCACTTTTCCTTCTATGCTGTGACTCATACTCTTACCATAAATTCATGTTTATTATTTTGCTCCTTCTTAAATGCATCAAAGAACCCTAATTAACTAGAACAAGCATTTAATGATTATTGTTGGATGACTGTTACTTCAGCAAATGATAGAATACAAATCAGAGGATCTTGAAACCAAAATATGTAAGACTATGGGTAACTTTCCTGAATTCCCTAAGTTTTACTTGTGAGGCAGCACAATGTTCCTCTTTGCCAATCTCTTCATCTTAAATGTCAGCGATTATTCTTTCAGGTCTGATTTAGCTGCTCATGCTGTTCCCATCCTCATTTCTACTCTCTGCTGAGCTGGTGCCCTCTTCGTCCTTTTGCCTGCTTGCCTTGAAAGGCAGCAGTTATCTCTATCAGGCAGCTATCAAAGGAATCCTTTTCACACACATCCTCCCGAGTTGTCAGGATGACAGTCTCTCAGGGCTGCTATATCACCACCTGCAACTCTGGGTGCCACATTTTCTTTTCCTTTTGGTTTGTCTCCTGGATTTACAGTTTGGAGGTCATTTTTTTGAACCCTTCTGTTTATAGCTGAGTTCTCAATAAATGCTCCTAGAAAATCTACTTCAGGCTGAGAGAGGTTTGGCATAGAGAAACTGTGAAGATGTTTGGATCTGCCCCTTTGTGAGACAGAACAAGACAACCAAGTCAGGGGTTGAGGGGCCAAGGTGAACAAACCTCCTAGCATATTCTCTGCTATTATTCATCCCATCAGACTCTGCTTTCTCCTCATTTCTATTTGCTTATTTGCCTGTAGAATTCCATACTATTGGGAACATTAAGACATGTCTACTTAAATTCAGTACCTTTTTGTCTTTATTAGTCTTTAACCTCAACTGAAAGATGGCATAAACAGAGTTTTCTTGCTATAGATTCTGAGCTTGGACTTGATGTACTGAGCATCCTCATTGGTACCTTGAGCTGTGGAGGCAAGGAACAAAAATGGGAATGGGAAGGAGAAACAACACTGAAAGTTTAACTTTGGCCTTCAAACACACACACACACACACACACACACACACACACACACACACACACACACACCGGGGGTTGGCAAATGATAGAAGACAGATAAATAGAATAGATAAACTAAAGTGGGCAAAGACAAAAGTCAACTTGCAAGAACCACCAATAGCATTGCACAGGCCCACCATGACTTTATGAAACTAAAATACTCCCTCAGAGTTGCCCCAGCCAAGTGTAGATGTCAATCCTAGTCGTTGGAAGTGACCAAATTCCAAAAATATTCCTTTGGGACAGAGGAAGCCCTGGCCAGGTTGGACCATCCCTGGGGACAGGCTGAGAGCTAAGGCTGTGAACCGATAGCCTCCAGATTCCAAGTCCTTGCTTGAAGGAACTTATAGGGAAGATCTGTCCATCCCAAGCCTATTATAGATTCTACCTGCCCCTTGGACAACTGCAGTCTCAGACAACTTATTTAACAAGGAAATACTGTCTTAGACATTTCTCCAAATCCCTGACCTTGGGGAGTTGCAAGCCTAGTAGGAGAGACAGCTAATAAATCATGATGATGATGTGAAGAGCAAAAGAGTGCACGAGAAAGCACACAGACACACTGAGTGGGTGTGGTGGCCTGGGGACACTCAGAAGGCCTGGCTGCCTCATCTTAGATAAATCTAGAGGAATCCGCTCCCTTTTTCTCCTATAGTCTTCATTTCCTTCTTTGCTTCAGTCTTTATTCTTGCCAGCATCTTTTGTAGGGACGTAATCCTCTTCATTTTGCTTCTCACTTGTTCAGACACTTTCCTGATTTGCTCTAATGTCTCCAGAGCTATTTCTCTCCATCTAAACAGCTAGTCCCGCAGCCTGCTCGTTGTAAGTTAAGCTTTAAAATCTAATTGTTGTGCGACATTTTTGCACATCAACTGTGATTGCACACCTGGCAAATGGCATTTTCAAGAGATCTGTAGACTTAATGGTTCAGGTTTCAAATATGTACATAATTAAATTTCTGATCTTAATAAAAAGACATTACTGGCTACATGCTAAGTGGAAATGAAATCCTGGGAGGGGAGGGGAGTGGGGACTAGAGTCCGTTAACAACTGTTTCCTCGCAAGATTTCTAACAGGTTTTACCACTAGTCCTCAAAGGTTATGTTGCAAACATTTGCAAAAGGAATATCATCAGAAAATGTGAAATTGGGATGCAAAGTGTTGGGGCCCGAAACTATGCAAAGCAAAGGAAAAACGGTTCATGGCATTCTGACTTCATCACTTGAGGGAAGAAACAGTGCATTGAAAATAATTGGAGGATTGTAAGCCTCCTGCCAGTGCCTGGCTGCCGTCCACTGCCTGAAAACCTCCGACACCGAGCAGGACAAATCAGTGATAAATTGGGCATGCCCAGCCACAACCTCTTTCCCGGGAGCTTCCCACACACGGTGAGAGCGAGTGCGAACAAACCTCACCGCCCCCCCCCCCCAGCACACCACCCAGGAACGCTTTCAAGCCAAGTGCACTGAATGCACACTGGCAGCAGAGCCTTGGCAAGTGACAAATGGAAAGTTCCCGAAGCACTGATTGTCTCTGCCAAGAAAAGCCTGTGAAGTCAGGGGTTATAGGCTTCTGAACCCGTAGGGCTTCACAAGGTGGGTGGGGAGGTTAGCAAGAGCCAATAATTAATACTGCCTCCAATACCTCCTCGACTCTGAATCCCGGCAAGCCCCATCAGTCTTTGATGTCTGTGAGAGGCTGGAAGCCAAGGCATTAACTTTGGGTGCAGAGTGATCTCTGCTGCTCAAACACCTGCAGGGGCTTGGGATCCACCCCAGGGAAAGATTCATCCTGTCAGATGTCAGGGCAGCTTCCGACTGGGTTGACCTTTGGGATGGAATCCCTTGGCTCCAGAGATGAAATGGAGCCTAAATACAGAGCCCAAAGGTGTGGCAGGTTCTGTAAATCCGTGAACTACTCCTGGTAGTGAGAAGAGGAAGCAGACCATTAATCTTCCTGGGTTCTGGCATGGATTCCTGCTCCCTCTTGAGCCGTGACTGCCCCTGTGAAGAGAGCTGTGTGACACCAAAAACCGAAAGCAAATCTCATCGCAGAGCCCCAAGGGCTGTTCTGGGAACAAAGAATAACTGGGTACGTGCCTGGGTTCCTGCTTAGGTCACAGGGAATGAAAGCTTGCCAGCAGCCACCAAAACCTGAGAAGTTCTCATTTTGATACAAATCAAAAAATTATTTTTGTCTTTGAGAAAAAAAAATGAGCTAGTTATTCACTGGTATGGCTTTTGCACGGGTTGAGTTTTGAGCATCTAACATTCAAATCAACCATCAGTTGGGGCCATGCTTTGTGTCACGTGGTAAGAGAGGATAAAAAAGTTATCATATATGAAATTGCCAAAGAATAAATACAAATTTAAAACAAGAATGGTCATGGTCAGACTTTGAGAGGGAACACAAACTTCAGCAAAGAGTCATTTCCACCAGAGTACTAGATCTGCCCCTAGATCTGACCAGGAGCCTCCGCCTGTACCTGGGATGATGACAGTAACACTGGATCCTTTTGCTGCTATAAAGGACACATATTTCAAGCAGTATGTTAGACTACAGAGAGAATTGCTAACTTAAGAAGTTGAAATTACAGGAACAAGTGAATCATTTTGCCATTAAAATGTGTTCTTCTAAAAATGAAAACTATTTTGTTGTTTGCAAGAATTCTTGTAGTAGTAACAATAACAGCCACTATGAATCAAATACTTAATATGTGTAATAAACGTTAAGTGGCTAATATATTTCTCTTTTATGCAATGTGTGCAGTTATCTTCAGATGAGGAACATACAGAGAAGTTGAGTAATCTACTCAAGGGCACAAAATGGAGGATGTCAGGGCCCTGAGACTTGGATTTCCCAGTTCTGACTCCCCCTACAATAAACAATTTGGATGTCCTCACCTCTCCTTGTGGCTGCCTAATGAGACATTTTATTTTTATAATATAATTTAAAAATTTTACATATCAATCCCAGTTTCCTCTTCCTCCCTCCCTTCCTCCTTCCCTCCCTTCCTCCCTTCCTCCCTCCCTCCCCCCTCACATGCACCCTGACCACCCTCCCCTCCCACCCACCCCCCATTCCACATGTAGGGCTATGCTATCTAGATGGGATCATGTGAATCTGTCAAGCCATTTGAAGTAGGGACTAGGACTTCTCTCCTGTCTCTAGGGAGTATCCCTCCATGGGGGATGTGTCCTCAAGGTCCTTTTGTGCACAAGGAATACATCCTGGTTCCACTGTCTGAGGTCCCCCAGACTGCTCAGTCCTTCTAGCTGAGACCCATCCATATTCAGGGGGTCTGAGTCAGTCCCATGCTGGATTCCCAGCTATCAGTCTGGGGGGGCACATTAGCTCCTCCTTGTTCAGGTCAGCTGTCTTTGTGTGTTTCTGCAACCTGATCTTGTCCTCTCTCTCTGCATCTGGATTCTAGTTCGACTCAGTGTTTAGTTATGAGTGTTTGCTTCTGTTTCCAATAGGTATTAAATGAGGGCTCCATGATGGTGGATAATTTAGATGATGATCTCACTATCAGGGAAGGGCATTTATGGTAGCCTTTCCATGGTTGCTCATATTGTTAGTTGGAGTCAGTCTTGTAGGTCTCTAGACCTTTCTTTAGGTTCAGTTTTCTCTTCAAACCAATAATGGCTCCCTCTTTTATGTTATCTCTCTCTCTCTCTCTCTCTCTCTCTCTCTCTCTCTCTCTCTCTCTCTCTCTCTCTCTCTCTCTCTCTCTTCTGTCTTCTATTCCTACCCTGACTCAATCTTCCTAGTCGCACATGCTTTCCTCTCCTCCCCTTCTCCTTTTCCTAGTTCTCTCTCCATTCACTGTGCCCCTCCCCACTTCCCAACACACCAGATCTCATCTAATGAGACGTTTTTATAGAGTGTCTTAGCTACTTGTTGAAAACCTCTCCATAGGACATGTTTATGGATTATCAGTTGCCAAGGCAACCAGAACTCTGTATTCTCAGCTCTGTCTTTCAGGGCAAAGGCACTGTGTTCTTCCCTTCTCTCTGATTATCCCATACTGATTCCTCTTACTGGTCTCTCGCCTCTGTTAAGTGGTTAGACTCTTCAGAGACTTTGAATCTTTGAACCCCTACCACTATTTTATCAGGTATATTATATGTGTTCAGAAAATGTTTAAATGACTGAAAAAAAGAAAAGAAAAGTGAACCAGGGAATTGCATGTACAACAGGAAAAACCAAAGAACTAAAAGGAAGCAAATACAAGGGGTAAGACAGGAATTTACCGAATACTTACAATGTGAAGTATTGTAACTTATTTATTTCATAGCTAATTTACAACGACATACTTACCCTCAGAGCAAACTTGTAAAGTAATGCTGTACCATTTTCCTCTTATTTATAGACAAGGTAATCAAGGTGGGGTGGTTTAAATACACTGCCTTTCGTCACACGGAGAATAAAGAATAGCATGGAATCTAAAGCTAGGTGTTTGACTTCCAAGCCCAGGATTTTTATTATCTGTCCTTTGGACCCCTTTAAATACCATCTGTCTCGTTAAATATTTCTTCTAAGTTCAAAGAAGTTTCCTTCTGAATTGTAGCACATCTTCTCTCTCAAGTTCTACGAGGACAAACTCAAAATTCTAATCCAATATTAGAATCTAGCAAAGCCTTAGAAGTATGTGGTAGCTGTGGCTTCCTTCTAGGGTGTTCCTCAAAGGCTTTGCTGCTAATCTATGGCATTACGAGGAGACAGTGACACTCTGAAGAGGTACAGCCCTGTGAGAGAATGTCTGGTCACAGCAAGTGTTCTCTTGCAGGGGATATGGGAACTGCAGTCCCTTCTCTCTTTCTTCCATCCCAGCTGCCAGGAGCTAAGCAGTTGACTGCCACATGGTCCTACTATGATATCACATATCCCCATAGGCCCAAGAGCAACAGAGAGAATTGAATGTGAAAGAATACCTCTGAAATCGTGAGCCCAAATAAACTTGTTCTCCAGTTAAGTAGGTTAACTCAGTTTTTTGTCATAGTCATGTAAAGTTGACTATAATAGTGATAAAAATACAAATTAGTAGCTGGCATAATGAACACAAAAATGGTTGATGGATGGATAAATTGATGGTTAGGTGGATTTGTTCATACCTAACTTATCTTTGTAAATAATGCAATGATAATGCCAAAACCAGAGGTTAAATAGCTAGTCGTATAGCAAGGAAATGGTCTCTAATTTGCTCAAGTAAAAGATCTTCCTTAGCATTGGTTTTACAGTAAGCACAGAAGTAAATTATATTTTCATCTCCATATACCTTGAAATGCAATTAAATGGTTTTATATTTAAACTGCACTTTAGCCACTTTAAATGAAATTAAAGTTAAATTTAATAATAAAACCAAAATTTTTATGTAGTATATTGTCCAGATACTTTATTGAAAAAAAAGTGAAAATCCATCAGAATTTCCTGTAATGTGCACTTTATATTTGTTCTGACTCTTTTGTTCTTTCTATAATACTTGGATGCAGAAATTATGGAGTAGGAATGATGAGCTTGAAACATTGGCTGGTGAATCTGTGTTTCATAAAACAGGAGAATGTGCAAAAGACATTGTCCCTAATGTTTTGCAAAATGATAGGAGAAACATTTACATTAATTTGTAAATGGGTATATACACAAATGTAATTTGTCTAACAGATGACATGACATCCCTCCACATCGACAAATAACTATAATGTAGGTCTATAGTTCCATTTCTAAAACATTAGAGACTATGTGTGCTTTAAATTCAGAGATAGAAGACATTGCTAATGCACACTATATGTAGCACATGGAGCAACACTCCTATTTAACATGAATGTTCCACTCTTGGAAACAGGAGAATAATCCCACCAAATGGGACAACTAAATTCCAAGCAAAGGGTTTGTTTTGTGTTTGTTTTCTCAGGTGTTGTTTGGCTGCTAAATGAGTTTGCCACAAATTTATCAGCACTTGAATACCCAAACCTCCGGCTTCCAAACTGCAAATGAAGATCTGTGCATGCCTTTTTCTTGATTCTTTTTTGCATGCATCATTAAAATTGGAAAGAGCAGGAAAATGACCACATATGATACCACATATAAGAGCTACTAAATATTCATCCATCCATTTCTTTGCCCTTAATTCAACCAACGGGACAACCTGCAGAAAATAAGCCAGTTAGATTTTGTGATACATTCGTGACATGGGCTGACAAAATTATGAAGGTGAGTCCTGTCCATCTTTCCTCCTTGAGACAGCTCTCTCTGGCTCTCTGGAAGCTGTGCCTTAGCTCTCACAGAGCCCAGGTGTCAGGTGACCACTGAAAAGCAATATCATACGCTCTGGTCTGAATTCTAGTTACCCCAAAAGTGAAATGAGTAACTCTTCTTCATTTAAAAAATAATAATGGGGCATTACAAGTGGGGAAAATGAAGATAGTGGCATGTGACAGCACTTGGAAGGTAGAGAGAGGCAGGAAGATTGGTTCTTAAAGCCAGCCTGGGCTAAATGAGCCCTTGCTACAGTTGATAAATGTGGCCCAGATACAGGTTAGGAAGTTGTTTCTTGTCAATTTCTGTCACCGCTTCTAATTCTCACTCATCATTATGCTAAAAGACTCAATGTGGTATGCTGCGACGAGAGGCTCGATATCCCTCAGATCATTTTTCAGGGATGCTCCCACTCGATAAGCCTCCACACACCATGGTGTTTACCAGAGAAACTTTGATCCCAGGATCCAGGGCGAAGTAGCATCCTTGTGTGATATTGTAGGCAGAGTCAGGGGGCAAGCCTGGAAAGAGAAGTTTAAAACGTGGACAGGCCCTTTCCAGCCTTAATGCCTACCAAGGACAGATTATAAATCGTGTCAGTTGGTAGCAAAAGTCCAAAGAGGAGATAGAAATACAGACAGAAAAAGATCAATCCATCTTGAGGGGTGATGGCCACGGCAGCACTTGGGAGGCCGGTTTTTGCAAGACCACACTACACAGGGCAGGTACTAGTAGACAAGCACACCTCCTAGGATGACGAACTGGCAGGCTGAGGAAAAGAGATCCTCAGAACCTACCCTGGGAGAAGGAAGAGCAATCTGCACATGTCCAGTTCCGGTCACTCATTCCCAAGCTTCTGACACAACACACCCAGGCAGTGTAGCCACTGGGTGCAGATTGAGGGACCCGACCTGCTATGGCAATGCTCTCGAGCTAACTTCTGGTTCTGGTGGCCACAGAATACAGCTTCCACAGAGCTACAGTTTCTGTACTAAAGTTGCTGCTTCTCCCGAGGAACCTGTGATAAAAAAAATATTGCTAGCTGCTAGGACAATCACAAACAATAAAATCTTCCCTTGACCCAGCAAACCTCTCCATAAAGACAGCAGGGACAGAAACGAATCAGTTTAATTACTGAATAAACATGAGGTCAGGATGTGGCACGCATGATATGATAGATAGGTTCGCTAAGAAATGCAGGGCCAATCAAATACAGCCTATGCTACCCATATCTCAGAATTGACCACCTATCCTCAGGTCAGTACTGGGTGACCCCTGGTAACTGTTAGTGTACTAGGTTCAGTAAGAAGAGGAAAGTACGAAGAGGAACAGCTGTGTCTGGCCGGACACAGTTCTACCGTTTGGAGTGGGGCACTTTCCAGGCCTGGCTCCTCCTGCCCCACAGAGCAGGTGGGGGTGAGAAACCTGCTGTCTCCCTTGATGTCTAAGTTTAAAAGAGACAGCCCAAGTCGTTGAGCAAGACATTCCCTAGTCAGCAGACTCACAAAAGACCTACCCAGTTCCAAAAGGATGTTCAGACATTTCAAAGAGAGAGAGAAAAAAATTTTTTAATAATTACATGTTTGTAACATAAATGGTCTAGGGTAAAGGAGGTGAGAAAGTCTCAAAGCTTATTTTTGACAGGGAGCATTTATCCTTTAACAAGTATTTTTATTTTTCCCTTCCACATCGCACTACTAGGTATTCAGACCCTGATCTGCCCCTCATCCCCCCGCCCCCAGGAGATGGTAATGGGCCATTCAGAGCAGTGATTTTTAAACATGGCAGCCAACTGTGAGCTTTGCAACCTCTCCTGGAGATTAATTAAAAATGTGCTCTCAGAATCAGAATCTTCCACAGAGGTGGCAGTGGCATTTACAGGAGCCCCCAGGGGGCCACAGAAGCTGCTTAAGGGCAAGGACTCACTGCCTAAGCTACAATATACATCTCCACAAGAGATGTCTAACCAGCTGAGGGGACAGAACAACCCACAACCCTCCACAAGCCACACGGATATGAATAGTTGAAGGAATTATTTTCTAGATTCTCAACTTTCTTTTTCTTTAAAATATATATATATATATATATATGTGTGTATATATATATATATATACATATATCTTTCTCCTTCTGTATGAAAAGGAGGTCAGAACTCTCAATTTTAAAATTATGCTTTCTTCCCTAGTGGGGTGGTGTAGTGTGTGCAGTGCAAATAATCCAAGAAATACTCATTAAAAGGACAGTCCTGGGGCAGTCAAACAATGAAGCTCAACCAAGGAGTCTAGGTGACATCTCTTTCACCATGACATCAAACACGTTGTCCTGTCTATCTCAGAGTTGGGGAGTGACTGTCCAGCAGAGAGGTTTACCGTGTTTACTTGATTCAGGGAATAAAGAAGTTAGATGTTTCTTGAATCAAATAACATCCTTCTTGTTGGCTGACTGTTGTGACAAAGAAGATTGGCTTTTACTAACTATCTTAGAGTTTCTATTGCTGTGAACAGACACCATGACCACAGTAAGTCTTATAAAAGAAAACATTTAATTGGGGCTGGCTTACAGTTGAGGGATTTAGTCCATTGTCATCATGGCAGGAAGCATGGTGGTAAAGAAGGAGCACAGAGTTCTATATCTGGTTGATAGGCAGCAGGAAGAGAGTGTGACCTTCGGGCCTAGCTTGAGCTTCTAGAACCTCAAAGTCCACCCCTAGTGACACACTTCCTCTAACAAGGCCACATGGTCAATAATGGCATTCCCTATGAGTCTATGGGGGCCATTTTCATTCAAGCCACCACACTAAGCTTTGAAAACTTTTGAACATTTGTACAGAATTTGAATGAGTTAAACCCACCATCCCCAATCTTTGAAGAAAAAAAAATATATGTATATATGCACATTTCTATCAAGGCAGAAATGATTTTCTTTATACCTTATAAACTTACAGTGCATTTGGTGTAATTATTTATCATTATCGCCAGCTTGATTGGGCTTAGAATCACAATGCAAACATCTGTGGAGTATTTACAGAAAGGTGTAATGGAAGAGAGAAGTCCTGCCTTGAATGTGGGCAGAACCATGGCTGGAGCCCAGTACTGAAGAAAAAGGAGAAGGCAGGCTGAGTCTGAGCATCCCACTCTCCCCGCATGTAGCTTTAGATGCTCAACTGTTCCCTAAACTGTGAGCTAGAGTAAATCCTCCTTCTTGTAAGCAGCTTTTCTTCAGTTATTGTTTTCATAGCAACAAGAAAAGTAACGATACACTTGCTCTTTGTCAGTTAAAAGTTGTTTGTTTTGTCAGTAGGCACTTGTGAGAAACCCACAGAATCCTGTCTCTCCCATCCTGGGTAAACATTAGTTTCCCCCCCACCCCCCATGGTCATAGATGGACTTCCTGTTTCCTAAGCCACATGGCAAAAGGCTTCCAGTAACTTCTCAGTCTCGCTTGTTACATTCTATCTCTTTGAAGGGAAACACAGATTAACCCACTAGGTCATTTCCTGAGCCTATGGGCCATGGATAAAGGAGTTAGATGATATTCTATACAGTATCTTTGAGGTTTTCAATGTTTCCAGTCACTGGACTTCACATTCACCATTTCTTATCCATATTGTCATCTACTTAAGACCAAAAGAAACCCACCAGTCCTTGAATAAACTTAGGTTAATAGGCTCATTTCACTGAAAGAGATCACATGACAAGCAAACTATGGAAAATCTTATAGACAGGGAAGGACTTACAAGTGTAATGAAATACATCTGGGATTTGGGGTTAACACATATTTGGTGACTGCACGGATCAGAAGATGATAACTGTTGGAAGCTCCGCCCAGCTTCTCTTCCCATTTTAGACCCCTCCCTGAGAAACCCCACCCACCGTTGATGACTACACCCCTGGAGGACATTTAAAGCTCCTCGTGGTCTCCCTCATGGTTTCTCTTCTTCCCTGGGACCGCCAGGGAATGCTTTGCTCAGATTAAACCTGGATTTATTAATTCAGTCTTATCTGATTTATTACATCAGTGGAGAGATGTAATATTGGGGTACAGAAACCTTTCAATAACTACTCAAGAATATGGCTTATTGCTCATGGTATCTAAGTGGAAGGAATATGGTATGATATATTGTACAGGGTCCATGTAGGAATAACAAGGTTGGCCTCAAGCGTGTGTGGGGGGGTGTGGATGTGTGTGAGAGAGACAGAGACAGAGACAGAGAGAAAGCTAGGGGCCTTGGCTGTGGTTTGTCCAGGGAGGAATGAGCAAGGCAGAGTAAGTAAGCTGACTAGGTTAGGACAGTACAGCCTGTCTCAGTTCATCAGGCTGCTGGATATAGTGGCAAACTTCAGGGTACAGAGGCTGCATATCATTGAGGATGACTGGCTTTGGGACATTCAGGGTAGGGGGTTAGATTTTCCTAAAAGTTAAGTGGTCTTTAGATAGGCCAGATCAAATATGAAAGGCAAATTCAAGATAGTCTGTTATTAACCAAGCAATGAACAGATTTTCCCTGTCAGTAAAGTCTCAGATGTTCAAATATCACATACAGAACATAAGAACATAGTAAACAGAATAGAACCTGACCTTGTATTGTAGATGGCTTAAGAAAAGTGGGATTTGGCCAGTTTAGGAGATTGTGAGGAAGCAGGATCTCTTAAATGGATGTGAAAAAGCCAGACAGAGTACCTTAATAAAGTTAATATAGAAAGAAAGAGAACACATGAAAACGTAGTGGTCTTATTAGCTAGAAAAGAGACTCACTGGAGTGGTTTGAACGAAATTCTTTGGATTTGGGCTATATTGATTGCTTATTAGTGCATAGACATGAATATAAGTTATTTCTTTTTAAATTTAGTTTAATATTTACTTATTGTATAGCCTCATCAGTTATCCCCTCCCTCCTCTCTTCTCATTTCCTCCCTCCTCTCAATCCACTCCTCCTCCGTTTCTGTTCAGATAAGGGCAAGCCTCCCATGGTTATTAATAAAGCATGGTGAAACAAGTTGTCTTAAGACTAAGCACCTTTCCTAGAATTAAGGCTAGGCAAGACAATCTAGTATGCGGAATAGGTTCGCAAGAACCAGTCAACACATTAGGGACAGCCCATGTTCCCATTGTAAGGTGTCCCACAAGCTGTAGACCAAGCCACACAAGTGTCACACATATGTAGAGGGCCTAGATCGGTTCCTTGCAGGATCCCTGGTTGTGCCAGTTTTTATCAGTTACTAGATGAAGGCCCTCTGATGACAATTGGGGTAGTAGCCAATCTGATTACAGGAGACGACCAGTTCAGGCTACCTATCCACAATTGCCAGGAGTCTTACTAGTGGTCATCCTTGTAGATTCATGGGAGTTTCCCTTGCATCAGGTTTCTACCTGACCCCAAAATGCCCCCTGATGGGAGATGTTATTCTGTAAATATGTTTCTCATACTGGTTAATTAATAAAGCCCTGTTGGCCAATAGCAAACTAGATAGGCGGGGCTAGGAGACTAGAAGGAGGAAAGAGGAAGTAGTTAGGAGGAGTCAGGATGTAGAGCATGGAGAAAGAAGATGCCAGCGGCAGCTCCCTGATAAGATGACCACGTGGAAATACTTAGATAAGTAGAAATGGGTTAATAATTAAGACAGAGCTAGCCCATAAACAATAATGGTAATTGGCCAACAAGATTGTATCAAATACAGAGTCTCTGCGTGTTATTTGGGGCCGGGGCACCAGACCGGCGGCGGCGGGCTGGTGGAAAACAGACAAGCTACACAAACCCCTTTTCTAGCTATCTCTTTCAGTATTCTCTCCCTCTATCCACCCTCTAGCCCGAGCCCCCAAGTTCACATCCTCATCTGCCTCCAGTCCATCCAGGATATCTTTTCTATTCCCCCTTTCTAGGGAGATCCATGTGTATCCCTTTGGGCCCTCCTTGTTACCTAGCCTCTCTGGATATGTGGATTGTAGCATGGTTATCCTTTACAGCTAATATCCATTTATGATTGAGTAGGTAACATGTTTGTCTTTCTGGATATGAGTTACTTTACTCAGGATGATTTTTTTATACTTCTATCCACTTGCCTTCAAATTTCCTGATGTCATCATTTTTTAACAGCTGAGCAATAATACTCCATGTGTAAATGTACCATATTTTCTTTATACATTCTTCAATTGAGGGACATCTTGGTTGCTGCTATGAATATAGTTGAACAAGTATCCTTAGGTATAATTGAGGATCCTTTGGGTATATGCCCAAGAGTGGTATAGCAGGATCTTGAGATAGATTGATTCCCAATTTTCTGAAGAAACCGCCATGTTGATTTCCAAAGTGGCTGTACAAGTTTGCACTCCCATCAGCAGTGGAGGAGTATTACCATTACCCTATATCCTCTCCAGCATAGGATGTCACTTGTGAGTTAGTTGTATTGTTTATTAATTCTCTCAATGACAGGTCAGATGATGTCATCTCAGAAATGATTTATGGGCAGTAAGAATTTGGTGTGGGGCAACTTTTGAACACCAGGGGAACAGAGTTTGAAAGAGGGAGCTATCTGACTAAATTCACAAAGGTAAGAAGCAGTAGATCCCACACTCACAGCAAGACTTCCCAGTTGTGAACACCACGCTCTTCTTGGAAACTACATATTTAGAAAGCAGCAAAAGCAATGCTGAGGAAAGGGGCATAGGCAATGTGTGTTATTCAGTTTCCCACCTTGGTGTAAATTTAAAAGAGAAAAGGGTTATTTGGCCTCAAGATTTCAGTCCAAATGTCCTTGAACTCCATCACTATGGGCCTGTGGCAAGGCAGCACACTTCTGCTGGGGGCATGCAGAGAATGAAGCTACTCATTACATGACAGCTGGGAAGTAAACAGAGAAGAATCTGGAGTCAAAGACCCAACATTCTGCCCTTAGGCATGCCTCTATTGACCTGTTTAATTCAACTAGACCCCACTTCCTAATATTTCTACAACCTCTCAATAGCCAAGATTAGTGATGCAAGCATTTATCACATGAGCTGATGGGAGCCATTCTAGATGTAAATCATAACCACATATAAACGGTTGAAATACATCACTATGTGGCAAGCACATTTAAGGGAATCTGTAAGCAATCCCACAGGAACAACACTATAGTGTTGTTCTGGTAATATAGTGTTTTTTATTTGTGTCCTGAGTGTCAGTACAGACTCTGATCCAGAAGTGACACTTGAACGCAGAAAATCCCAACTGAGATAGTGGATATGACTCTGATACCCTAAGAACTATGCCCATGAGGACTCCAAGGACTAAGTCCCAAGAGGTGGTATAAATCGTACTAAAAAGGAACAATTTCTGCTAAAACACCAGCTTCATACAAGCAGCTTATTTGCAACATAAGGCACATTTTTGGTGTATGCTGTATCAATTAAGATAATTCATGGAATAAATCTCTTTAGGAAATTTCTAAGACCTTAATCTAGCCAGCCCAAGATCTATTTCTACTCATGTAACCTCAGATCCCCTGAGCTTGTCAGCAGAAAGACAAAAGACTTTTGCAAAGTTTTTAAGGAATACAAAGATGGTCAGCAGGGACTACTGCATATAGCAGGTATTACTTATGATTCGGTGACATCTGAAAAGCTGGCATGTAGTAACATTAGTCAAGCTCACATAAGAATGGAATATTTCATGCAAAATAGTTAAAAAAATTTCAACCTGTTTTTATCACACTTGTCTTTTGAGTTCATGAGTTCTATTATGTCAGAAGCTGGTGCAACATGTCAAGTTCAAGTAGACATTTACTCTGTGTACTGATGCATCTTGAATAAGAGGTCCTGAAGAATCTGAATGGGATACCAGTGCTTCTATATGAATTTAGTAGTTTATGCTTTGGTAATAGAAAATAGGAGGAAATTACATCATATTTAAAACCATACCATATGAAATTTTGAAGAATTCAGAATAAAGTGAAATACCATGGCTATTGGCACATGAACTATATTTTTCCAAAAATTCTAAAATTTCCATTAGATTCAAACCAATTAACCCAATTGGTAAAAGTTAAATACCAGAATTATGTTTGTCAATATTTGAATCTAAACAATAGAT
Source organism: Cricetiscus sungorus (assembly GCA_030556225.1). Classification (NCBI taxonomy): domain Eukaryota; kingdom Metazoa; phylum Chordata; class Mammalia; order Rodentia; family Cricetidae; genus Cricetiscus; species Cricetiscus sungorus. The sequence goes on along the minus strand of JANBXA010000741.1, from coordinate 31,242,940 downwards.
ACAGAGAAACAAATAGAAAGGGCTGATATAGATGATGGTTTCCAATTAAAAAAAAAAATAAAGCAGGTCTGTTAAAAAAAGTAGTCAGAACTACTGATGAGTTCAACGATGGAAAATTTAGGTAAGTGGACACACACGCACACACATGCAGACACATGCACACACATACACACAGAGGATAGGATCAACTGTTGCAAAAAATCTAAAGAAATCGAACGATGAAAATGACAATGATTATAACAATTTATATATTCTCCCAAATTAAAATTTAAATATAGAAGTAACATTTTAAGATCAGAGAACTGAAAATAAAGGGCTATAAATATTTCTTATATAAAATACTACCTAGAAAACACATATTTTTGTCATTGTATTATCACCATAGCCCACTAATGATAGAAATATTATAACCTAAATTTTCATATGAATGCAATGTTCAATATTATTTTAATATGTTATATAAAGTATAGTAAAACAACCCACATTAGAACCACAATTGCTTTTTTAAAGCAGTTTTATAGAGACTTAATTGACATATAGAAAAAGCACACATTGGAAAATATTTAGAAGATATTATTTGATGATATGGGCATGAATATATATATATGTATATATATATATACACACACACATATATATACAAACATACATACATACATATATATATGTGTGTGTGTATATATATATATGTATATATATATATATATGAAAACAAGGTAGCAAACATGCCCATAGTTCAAAGAGTTTCTTCATGTGCCTTGGTTATTTTACTATTCTCTCCAGCAGCCACTCGTCACTATGGGTTATTTTGCATTTTCTGTAAATGTAATCATATAGTATGCTTCCTGACACCTCTGAGTTCTGATCCCTTTTACTTAGCACAGTTATTTTGAGATTCATCTAAGATAGTATGGGCATCAGTGGTTCACTCATTTTTGGATAACCTCAACTTAAAAATTCTACATGTTAAATGATCATTGGGTTTCTTTTTCATTTGAGATCTATTACAAATTAAAATTTGAGAACACTCATGTGCAAATATAAGTATAAATATGTTTTCATTATCATGGGTAGAGAAGGAGGGGTAGAATGAGCAGTGGCATAGGTTTAACTTTTTGTCTTCAGGTCACACTATGTAGCCCTGGTTATACTAGAACTATGGGAAAATACTGTTTTTACACTCACAGAGTCCCATCTGCCCCTGCTTCTGCCTCCTGAATGCTGGGATCAAAGGTATAGTAATAATTAATATACATATATTTATATTTTATATTGACAATAGAATTCATTTTATTAGTATTTTATTTATTTGGGGGACTATAATATACATTTCTCACTTCCCCTTCTTCCCTCCAAATCTTTCCCCTTGTACCCACAGATAAGTATAGTCTTTACTTCTCAACAAGGAAACTTCTCTTTGAAACAAAGATCACTACAGAAAACCACCAACAAACCAAAATACAGGGTTCTGGGTCCCAGTCCCAATGGATACATCTATAAAAGACTCCCAACACCTAAGACTCAGGGAACATTGTGGAAAAGGGACAGAAAGAGTGTAAGAACCAGAGGATCAGGGACTTTGCTGTGAGCTTGTTTCTGCTAATATCAGAATCTACATCCATAGTTTCATCAACATGACTGCCCAAACGTGAGCCGAACAAAGGTAACACATTTTAAGTCCCATCTTACATCCCCATTAAGTGCATTCAAGGCCAAGTTCCTCTACACACTATCATCATCCCTTGTGAGGACAGACGTTTTCAAACATGACCACATTGAGAGGTATGAAGTAGTTACCACCTTATGGTGCTAATTTGTATTTTCTTAATGACTAATGATAATAATTTTATGTGCTTGTCATTTCTATTGACTTGTCATTTTAATTGGATTGTTTTCATGTACTTTGAGAATTCTTTACATATTCTCCATGTGAGTCCTTTATCCGATATGTATATATTTTTGACACTCCCTCTATGTAAAGACTTTGGGTCTTGAAAATGATCATAGGGCTGTGAATAATTAAATGATCATGGGGCTGTGATTAATTTTTTATGTTAAGTATTACCTGAGAAAGACACTTATTTATCTTTTTACTTCCTTAAAAGTATCTTCTAAGAACAAGTTCTTAATTTGGATTAAGTACAATTGGACTGTTCTTTTATGAATTGTGTTGTTGGTGTTACACCTGAGAGCTCTGTAAACCAACATCACAGAGAAATCCTGTTTCACATATTTTCCAGTATTACCTTTAGGCTGGAGAGCCTTTAATGGCAGCTACCCACAATTCTTCTTAACCTATCTTCCCTAAGCACTTACCTTCACTCTCATGTCAGCAGCAACAATACTCCCTGGGTTCCCTTTTAGTATAGCATTGTCCTTTTCTCCAGGCATCAATCTGGACCAATTTGGGGCTCAGTTAATTCCCAACTTCTAAGAGACTGTAACTCCTTGTCTGGTGACTAATACCTTGAGTGCAACATTTCAGACATTGTAACTTTTCAGGCAAAGAAGTGAGTCCATGCCCCATGGCTCTCTTCTAACTTTAAGCAGGAGTCCTGCAAACTCTCGTCTCCAACAAATTGCCTTTCTTTAGTAGTGAATGAGCCACCTGAAGCTACAATACATCATTCCATTCCCCTAAAATATGTCCTTTGCCTATAAAACCTAAGGCATTTAACAGCACATGATAATAACGGATATTTGTGTACCCTCCAAGCTAACTGACAAAAAAAGTAAGTTACTTAAAAACAATTCTACACAGAACATGTTGCCTATTCTCCAATAGATGGCCCTATACCCACACAAATACTGGCAGAACTAACTGCACTTAGACTTTAAAAAGAAAATTTTTTAATGGCCATGAAATTGGGAGAGACGGTGGGAGGATTTCTGGGACGAGGTAGGAGGTAACACAGTGGTTACGATAAAGAAATTCTCAGAGTAAAAGATTTGTAAAAATGGAGATTCTTTCTATTTTCACAAGGCTATTATTTTTAAAGGCATGTGCATGTATGCATGCTTGTGTGCGTGTGCGTGTGTGTGTGTTATGTGGGTGTATGCCACATGTGCATGTGCCTGGAGAGGCTAGGAGACATCAGGTCCGCCAAAGCTGGAGTTACAGGAGGCTGTGAGCCTTCCCACATGGGTGCTAGGAATTCTCCATAAGAAAGACAAGAACAATCTTTCCAGCCACTCTTGAGGTTATTATTTAAAACTAAAATCCCTAAAGCCTGGCAGTTGGACTCACACACTCTGTTATACACGTCTTAAGGTTGGCCCAATAGTCTCTGAGATGAATCTATGTATTCTCTCAGTCTCTCCCAATGTGAACTAAGAATGATGTCATGGGTTCAGCACTCTTGAGACAATACACAATTCACGCTACAGTGTTGGTCTGTGTTGTGCTGGCTAATCTTGGTTGCCAACTTTGAATGCTTCTGGAATCAACTGAAATCCAAGCTGTGGTGCATTCCTGTGAGGGGTATCCCTAACCAGGCTATTTTAACATCTTCCCTTAAATCTAGACTATACCTTCTAGTGGTTATCCAGATAAGAGGGTAGAGAAAAAGGAAACTTTGCTTTTTGCCTTCTTCTCACTTTCACTGACAGGCTCATTTATCCTGTTGTGACAAAATTTCTTCACTGACATAACAAACAACTTCTTTGAGAGTCCATTGTAGATTACCAACAGCTTCCAGTAACCCTCCAGGCCATCAGGTCCAGATTGGGACTGATAATACATCCATTCCTGTGGACATAACAACTGCTGGATTCTCTGCCTCCCCAGTGTGGGATGCCAATGTTGGACTACCAGGACCACATCCTGTGAGCCAGTCTAGTAAATCTCCTTATCATATATGTTAACTATTTTAATACATTTTATATATATATATGTATATATATATATTCATTCTATCAGTTGTGTTCCATTACACAATTGACTTGTACATTTTAATGAATAAAATAGGCTGTTATTTGAAAAGAGGACAGATATATATCAAGAAAACCAGGAAGGAATCCCATTTTGTGAGGTCAAAAAAATGTCATCCTGTGTCCAGAGATCATCTGCCATAAGGAGTGATGCCTCAACTGCAACACTGAGCCACTGTAGTTTCTACATTGTGGCACTGAGTGCGAGTAGGAGTTCTCCATTGTACAGACACCACCACCACCACTCCTTAGAAAGTAGGCCTAAATGACCCCCGTCTTTGTTCTCAGGCACTTCCTTGAGGTCTCATTCATTCTTTTTTGTTTTGTTTTATATTCTTTAGTTTACTTTTTCCATTTCCCTTTTGAGAACTAAATTCCTGGAACCTAAGTTTCACCCACGTAGGAGCAGGAGCCCTGATATTCACAAGCAATGTCTACTTACACCTGTATTCTCTGATTACAAACTATCAACTAAGGTTTCAGTAGCTCAAGAACTCCCACATCTTCTGTGTTAGGCACTGTACTACTGCTGTGTTCCACTTGAGAGGAAAAAAGTATTTGCCAAATGCATCTCTACCAACCTTGTAATTGTTCAGATTAGGAACACTTACATATAAATTAGTTTGCCTTTAAATAGACAATCCAAGAACCCCCTTTACTAGTAACCTTGGCCAAAGCAACTGGTAGTGACCATTTATAAATTCCAGGTTCTGTCTTCAGACTGGTCAACAAACCAAGCAAAGGATGAGGAAGCAGGACCAATGGCTGTGCACAATTGATGAGGAAGTGCCCTGCATTTCTCATTGTGCTGGACTGTAGGGCTGGGAAGCCTCCTCTTATGCTGTCTCCCAACCCATCTGTCAAATGCTCGCTGGCACAGAGTCCCTAAGCTTTCCCCTGGGATATGGGGAAAGGCCCTGTGAGTTACTACTTCCCTTTGATTTTCACTTTCAAATTGTTGTGTAAACTATGCCACAAAATCCAATGTTTTCCCTGTGTAGTCAACAGCAAAACTGAGTTAGCCCCGTGACTTTCCTGTTTATAGAAGACTATATTTGACAACTTCGACCTTGTCTTTTTCTTTTTACAGACACGGCAATGAACATGTTCATCTTCAGTGTTTTACCTCTAGATCTTACTGGAATGGGAGATTAAAGAATATTCCACATAGTGTTTACTTTGAAAAAGAAAAAAAGAAAAAGAAAAAAAGAAAACCAAAGATATATTTACAGTTGAGGGGCTAGGAGTTAGGCAGATTTCCCTGGTAGACAGATAGGTGCAAGGGCCATGGCTAGGTTAAAAGATGTTGAGCTTTCAAGAGAGCTGGCTTCCTCCTCAGGCTCCTGACCTAAGATGAAAGCCTCAGAGCTTAAAACAAAGGCCACATGGTCTTCTCCTGACAGCAGATCTCCTGTCAATGGACTGACTTAGTAAGTTTTAGACCAGATCAGGGCATGTTTATCCAACAGTTGTGGACCATCCCATCTTTCTGACCAACCCTAAATTTAGAGAGGAAAGCTATTCAGAGACTTAAGATACCCTGCTGTCAAGAAGAGACTGCAATTTTCAGCTTCCCAAGACACTCCCCAGCCTTGTGGTGGTCTTTCTCTGTATCTGCTGTGTTTCCTCACCCCAATGAAAGTCCTTCCTCAACAACTGATTCTGTCTGTTCCTATCTGCTGTATGAGATTTCTCTACTGCTACCTGTTGAGTTCAAGATTTTTCCTTTCTTTTAATTCTTTAACTGGCAAAGATAAAAAAAAAAAAAAAAAAGGTAGAGCAAGACCCCCTACATGGTAACAGTAGTATAAACCCACCCCAGTGGGGATAAATGACAGGATAGAAAGGCCTCCCAAACCATGCACCCAAGCCTTACTTTGCTCACCCAGGATAAGGTCTCATGGTCCAGTGTGTCCAGTCAAAGGCCAGTCCTGGAAAGCTTCTGGCTGCTTGGCTACAACAGCCATGCTTTTCTTTCCTTCCTTTTGTTCTTATTTCGTGCAGTCAGGTAAAAAAGATATAGAACTAGCCATGGTGTGCTGGTTAAGTCATAAGAGAAGTAAACTAAGGAACTCTATAGGAACAGTAGATTCGGTGAACCCTGGGATATTGTCACAATGACCTAAGGCCAGAAGGTCAAGTACACTTAAAATTCCTCCTAAACAGAATGTAACCAGAAGTGAATGTTTTAAGGCAGAGAAGGAGCACAGGGAAAGGCAAGTCAGTACTGTGGTCAAAATAGACATTTTTTACTTTGATTAGCAAGAGAAAAACTTAAGCTTCACTTGGCTCCTATCATCTCTTAATTTTTCTTATTAGCTCCTGTTGTTTCCCCACAGTTCTAAGCATCCTTTAGGTTAGGTTCTGTTTAGGCAAATAACAACAGTTTGGAGACTCTACCTAACTGCTTCCTCATACTTTGAGCATTTTCTTCAGGAAATAGTAGTACTCGTGCCTGTAGGTGAAAAAAACATCCTAAGAGTGAAAGCATTGCTTTACAAAAAAAAAAGTAAAGAATATAAAATAATAAACTAATCCTTCAAATTAAACAGTTTAGAAAATCTGGAGATCAATAAAAAATATACTAAAAAAAAAAGATTTCTAATAAAGTGAACTTGAAAAGGATAGTATACGAACTCTCTGAAATTAGGAATGAGGTTGATCCTGCTATAGCAAAAAGCCTAGAATGCATACTTAATACATACTTACTGAATACATTTATATAAAAGTTTTGGCTATAATAAAATACTTTGTCCTGGTAAGGAAAAAAAGAAAACAGCTTGAGCTAAGAATACAAATGTGGAAAGTCATGGGGAAAGCAGAGGTTTAAAACAAGAAGAAATGAAAGAAAGCAGATGACAGAGGCCATAAGGAGAAAACAACATTTGTCATGATCCCACCAGGAGGAAAACACAGCGAAGTGTCATCTGTGTACACAAGGCAGACCGAAAATAAATCTATAGTGCTATTGCATTGGTCAGAATTCTCTAGAGTAGCAGAATGTATACAATGGCCCTTTCCCTGCCTCTCTTTGATTTGTTAGAATGACTTACAGGCTGTGGTTCAACTAATTCAAAAATGGCTGGCCATGAACAGAAAGGTCAAGAAAACAGAAGTTTCTCAGTCCACAAAGCTGGATATCTCAGCTGGTCTCCAATATGTGCTAGAATCCTGAAGAAGCAGGCCAGTGTCTTCTTAAGATCTGGATCTTCTTATCTCAAAGTTTAGCAAAAGAATCCCTCCCTGGAGTGCCCTCGACTTTGAATTTTACTTTAAGCCCAGATGTAGTGAAGGTGACAACCAAGAATAGTTATCACAGCTGTCAACACGCTAGAATAAATAGATCATAACCAAGCAAACTTTAAAAAACAAAACAAAAAACCTTAGGGGAGAGAGAGGGGCACACAAAAGCTTCTAGACAGGTCATGACAGAGAAAGAGGTGGCTTCCTGTGGCTTATCTGCTTTGGAACCCTGCTCTAACACTTCTGTGAGCTTTGGTAAGGTAACTTAACCTTTCTGGAAGCCATCTCCTACTTTACTGTGGGATGCAAATAATAATCCATGCCTCCCAGAGCTGTGTAAGGATTAGAAGAAATTTTGAAAGAACAATCCTCCACATAGTTCTGGAGTTACTGATTTATTATTATAGTTCTTATTTAGTTCTCAAATTCTTTGAAACTACTACAGGCAACCTGTGACACACATTAGAGTCATTTGGAGGTCAAGAAAGAAAGAAAGAAAGAAAGAAAGAAAGAAAGAAAGAAAGAAAGGAAGGAAGGAAGGAAGGAAGGAAGGAAGGAAGGAAGGAAGGAAGGAAGGAAGGAAGGAAGGAAGGAAGAGAGAGAGAGAGAGAGAAACAGAACTCAGATCTACCTCACCATGAGAGAAAGAGAGAGAGAAACAGAACTCGGATCTACCTCACCATGACAGCCAGCAATAAAAGCCATAAAGTACTGCCAGTCACATCTGCTACCAACTGTAGGTTGAAAGAAAGAAAACGTAAGAGTTGGTAGGCTGTGAGAGAACTGGAAGGCCTTCATTCCCCTTTCCTCTCTCCATCCTTGCCATCCCTGCTTCCTTCACTCTGGTCAACTGACTGATCACTTCTGGCTTCCCGCTGATATGCTAAGAACACTGTTCATAGCTCAGGTGGCTGGTCTTTCTTAGCTGTGTTTTGAACGCCCCTCCTCCCCACTAAGGGATCTGGCTTTCAGGTGCCTATGTCCTGCCTCTAATCTAGCCTGTTGACTCCTCCTTTTCAGACTAAGGTGCTCAGACCAGGACCAGGCTAGAAATAATCTAGAGCCCTGGTGGAAATTTTTGATTACAGGAAAACACACTGCCCAATACAGGTAAATGTGGCCTAATCTTCATTTCTGAACATATTTCTAGAAGAAGCCTTCACTTATTCCTAGGTTAAATGGCTCAGGAAGTTGCAAGACACCATCTACAGTCACATGGGGCAAGTCAGTCCTAGAATGTAGCTAATCCTGGGGAATTCAGAAATGAGAAATACAAAAATCAGATTTTCACATCTTCAAAAGACAAATTACTAAATTAGGCCAATCCTGAAAAAGTATGCTTACAGCCATGGAGTGAGTCAGTCAATTCCTTCTGGGGCTTTGAGATGCCTTTTCTATTACTTGCAACCAAATGCACCCAAGGAATACAATTCACATTTAAAAGTTATGCATTATATTTGTAAAAACTGTGAGGGTGCTATAAATTACACATTAATTTTTTAAATTCTATTATATTTGATAGCTGTTACAATACTAATAAATGATATTTGGCTTCAGGTTGTTTTAATATGAAATATAGTAAGCTCACAATCAGTATATTATGTAATTATGGGGAAAGGCTTCCATAAGATATTCCATAGAAGGCAATTAGTAATGCCAGATCACCAAAAAAAAAAAAAAACCAAAACAAACAAACAAACAAAAAAAACCAGTGAAATAAAACAGTACAACGTATATAATAACACAATGGTTTTATTGATGGCAGAAGAAAGATTCTTCCTCCCACTTGTAAAGATATTTGTTCTACTAAACTTAGTATTTTCCCCCTTGCTCTGTGTAGGTTGAATCTTTTCCCCTAAAAACTGCTGGGGTTTTTTTTGTTCGTTTTTCTTCCAAATATCATAGCCAGCATGATGATTCTCATTGTGAAGAAATGGAAAAAATCTATGAATGGTCTTCCAGGATGTTTCAGTCAGCAGCTTCTTCCTTCACAAAGAATCTGTTTCAAAAACAAGGAAGAAAATAAAGGACCTCAAACTACTTTTCTATACTTCATTAAGGTATAACTCTGCTGAAAAATTTTTGAAAAGTAAAATGTTCATATAATTATCAGTAATCTCAAATAGAATAAATTAGGCAAAACTACCCAGTTCATAAACTTAAGTTTCTATAGAAAGCAACATTAAAACTCCAAAATTGGGGCAGGTCAGTGGTGGTGGTTGTAGTGGTGGTGCGCACTTTTAGTCCCAGAACTTGGAAAGCAGAGGCAGGTGGATCACTGAGTTCAAGGCCAGTCAGGTCTACACAGTGAATTCCAGGACAGCCAGAGCTACAAAGAGAAGCCCTATCTCAAAAAACCAAAACCAACCAACCAAACAAACAAATGAATGAACAAAAAAAGACATCAAAATTTTAAAAAGTGCATAGAATTTTTCCTTTGGAAGTACATGTCTGATGCTGCTAAATCCTTTCTTACAAGGTACTGGTTGCAGAAGCCTGGGAAAGCTCCTTCACAAACGAAGACCTAAATGAGAGGCAGACAACCAAATGGGCTTTGCACCTACCCAATTCAACATTTTCTTAGTAGATCTCTGAAATGGGTTAGTCCACCCAGGACATTTATCATTTACTTTGGACTGTCATCTGCCCCTTCCCTCTACCTGTTCCCCACCTTGTTCAGTACCTGTATTTTTTTTTTTTTAAGATTTCTTGCTATTTATCTGCATGCACATGTGTGTTCAAGAGTGCTCGAACATGTGTATATATACATGTGTGTGTGCAGTTGTCCTAGAGGATACAATACGGTGTTAGATCTTGGCAGCTGGAGTTACAGGTGCTGTGAGCCTCCCAGTATTGGTGTGGGAACTGAACTCAATTCTCTGTAAGAGCAAGTGCTCTTAACTACGGAGCATCTCTCCGGCACCAGGTACCACACAGTACGGAAACCACAAAAGTCAGTGGTGACAAGAGCTGAGATAAATAGTAAGACATGTTGGGTTAGCTTTATGATGAAAAAGTGCTTGGGCAAAAATAAGTAATCGACCACTGCAAACAGTTCCCAAATCTTCCACAGCAAGCAGACTACTAACTAGAAAACAGAGCTCCCAGACACTGTTTTTATTTAATAATTATGTATGTTCATGATGGGGGACATCATGTGTACTGTGTCATACATGTGGATGACAGGAGACAACTTTATGGAATTTATTCTTTCCTTCCTTTATGTGGGTCCCAGAAACAGACTCAAGTGGTCAGATTTGTGTGGCAAGCACTTTACCCACTGACCCATCTTGCCAGCTCGAGCTTTGGATACTGATATTCTTGTATAATGGCAGTCAAGTTGGCATCACAGGATGATAGTTATGTCCATAAAGATTAATCATTTCTTTTAACTATGATATAAAAAAATTTTACAGAAATAATGCTGCACAAGCTTGTCCAAAATAGCCTACATTTAAAAACAGCTTTTAGAGAACACACTCAGTCACAGTTTTTTCATATCTACAGGTAGCTATTCATTTCAAAGCTTCTAGTTAATAAGCTCTGAAGATCATTCTTCCATTAAATAAAAAACAAGGACCAAAGTTCAGAATGGGTTCACAGTACACACTGCTGACCTCAGAACACTAGGGATTTCCAGCTAATCTATCTTACAATTTCTCTCTCTCCAGAGCCAAACATGCAATTTGAAGTACTCAAGCAGTGGACAGACAAGGTCCTCTAATCCTACCTACAGCCAACAGCAGAATTTCTAAGTTTAGATGGGATCTTCGTGTTCTTACAAGTTCACAACTGGATCAAGCACATCACATTAGAACTCCAATTTGTAACAAAAGCATCAGTAAGCATCCATAACACCCACTTCAGGTTCATGGTCTTCAGTAGCCACCAGGAGCCACATGCAGGCCTACTGCGTGCATGGCTCCACCTTTCCTCCTTTACAGCAGTCTCAGACTCCACCCACAATGAATTCACTGGCTGATCCTGTGAATGTATGTCGTCCCTAGGACTAGGGCCACATTATAAACTCCTCCTACTGTCCAAAGTTTAGGCAGCTTTGCTGTCTAAAGACTGTGCCATTTCCAAAGTGCACAGAATAATTAGACAGTGTCCAGGAACTAGACCTTTGGAATATCTCCCCTCAAATAAGAGGTTTGATTTATCACTACTTTTTCTCACACTTCCCTATCGCCCCCTTCTGTCCCTTGGCCCTGCCTCTGTCTTCCTTTGTTGGTCTGCAGTGCTGGTCTTAGTGATAGACACAAGAGAACCAGGCATGTCTCCACACTGGAGAAGCAGGGAAACAGGGCTCTGTATAGAGTCTAAAAAATGTTCTTGGAAAGTAGCATGCAATTTTATAACTAAAATTCTATGGCATCTATGCCCCAGGAACATTCCCAAAATATAAATGAATGAATTTTAAAATTATATTTTTTAGAAGTGATAACAGAAATGCCTAAAGTATTTCTCACTACCCTGTGATTTTTGAGAAAAAAAAATACTTTAGCATATGTAACTTAATATTTATATTTGCAGGAAGTCAAATGGCTGACTACCAATGTGTATCTTCTTATTGGATGCTGGTAAATAGAAATGTAAAGAAAATGAGAAAAAAAATAAATCTTCAATTTTGTAAACAGGAAATCATATTTATCTCATTGCTGAATATCCTGAATATCCCATTCAAGACAATTTCTCAGAGATATTTTCTTCTACTTCACAGGCTTTAATAATATACTTTTTAATTACAGTGCAAAACTAATTTTCCCCAGTCAACACTGCAAGTCTTGCTCACTTTATTTTTGAGTAAACTTTATGGTATAAAGTAGTTTTTTGAAATGATACACAATAAGATTACCATCCAAAATCTTTTTTTTTTTTTTTTTTTTTTTGATACTAGGAATCTAAAATTTTAGTGTCACCTTTTTTCCCTGAAATAATACAACTCAAACAAGTATCTGGACCATGTGAAAGACTGACTTATTAATTTTATTTTGTTGACTGTCATACGCTAGGCATGCATGGCCTCTCTAAGAGCTACATACCAGCATCCAAGATGAAAGTTTTTGTTGTGGGGTATAAGTAAGATTATGGCACCTACATTGATTAGGAAATGTTTGCATTGTACTATTTGATATGGTTAAGCTACAGTTACCTCAGGGTCATGGTGTACAATGTATTCTTAAGCAGTGTACTACTCTTCTCCAAACAAAAATTTTCATGAACCTAAGCATATAACATTCATGAAAGAAACTACTGGAAGTCTGAGAGAACTCAGCTCCTCCCTATTTGGGTACACTTTAACTTTCCCTGGTGTCTCTACTTTTAGCCTGTTGGATCCTATCCTTTCCATCAACCCAAAGGCAGCTCTGAGAAACCTGATACCCTGCTGAAAACCTTTAGCTTCATTACATACTGTTTTAAAGGATTTAAAAATCTCCAGGAACTGGAAAGAAGATATCTAGTTTCATTCACTTTAAAGTGACACTTAATTGCAAGCACAAGGAACTCATTTTAAGAGTATTCACTCAATCTTCTACAGTGTGAAGTTCCTTAAAATCTTGTATATACTTTGATTCTGCTTAAGAAAAAAAAAAAAAAAAATCATAAGAACTGGTGCTTGTATGATACAGAAAAATGCCCAGAGTCAAAAAGCAACTCCTCTTTGATCTGCATATGAGTGAAGACTGTTTGTTTGATGGCCTTGTATTGAGTGCAAAGAAAAGGCCATGATAAAAGGAAAAAGGGCTACTCTAGCTTGCTCTGAGAATTCAGAAGTCAATTAGCATTAGGTTTTCCTTCAGGCAGACTACCAGATATGAAGTTAAACGTTAGAAAAGGAAAAATTCTGTATTTATACTAGAACACTGGAAGTAGCGTCAAACATGACTAAGCTTTGGGAACTGAAAGAGACAGCACAGGAACTGTTTTCAGATGAAATATTAGGAGGGACAAATATTGGATATGTTGAATGACATTTTACTCAATATATTTAAAGTGCTATTTCAACTTACATCAATATAAAATTATTGAGATAATTTACTCCCTCTCTTTGAAATTCTGAAATTCGTCCCACCCCACCTATATCACATCTCAACTCACACCACCTGCACCTCAGGAATTCACACCACCTATACCTCAGGAACTCACACCACCTGTACCTCAGGAATTCACACCACCTGAAACTCAGGAATTCACACCACCTGCACCTCAGGAATTCACACCACCTGCACCTCAGGAATTCACACCACCTGAAACTCAGGAATTCACACCACCTGCATCTCAGGAATTCACACCACTTGAAACTCAAGGACCCAACAGCTACGGTCTCTTATCAGGAGGAAAATACAACCTGACTAAAAAACCTTAGTAGAACTAATAGCAAAAAGGAGAAATTGAGAAGAATTTCTGGAAAATTCTTGGAAGACATTGGAAGAAATTATACTTAAGGCCAAAATAGTCTGTGGGATGATAAATACCCAATGGGAAATTTATTTTAAACTGTCCAAAAGTACTAGCATGACAGGACAAAAACAAGATAGGTTTGTTACCAAAGATGGTGAAGTGTTTCCTTCCAAAAGCGAACTAAGAAACAAGGTCTTTGTCAAGTGTGAGATGCCTGAGACTCGTTTCCTCACCTCCTGACATTGGGCGCTCTCTCTCTCTCTCTCTCTCTCTCTCTCTCTCTCTCTCTCTCTCTCTCTCTCTCTCTCTCTTCTGTGATGATTTTCAGACAGCTGTTCTTTCTGAACACTTCTAGACAAATGACAAACAGCCTTCAAGTCACATTTCAGCAAGCAGTCATGCTTTTGTTCTGATGCTTGGTGGTACACTGTAAGACATCCCCTCTTTTTAAATAAACTAAACTGTATTAAGCAATACAAAATCACTCAGCAATGAGGCTTCTTCTCTCATAATTGTGGACCCTAGTGCTACATCTTCAGATGTGAGTACACAATTGGATTAACTGCAGAACAAAGAAAAAGGGATGGGGCAGATTTAGATAGAGAATGTGGGAAGTACAAATGAGGAGTTAAAGTTGGGAAAAAAATAGGTGAACTATTATAAATACAGTACTCATTTATATTTGAATTGGGCCCCAGTTAGTGGGACTTTTTGGGAAGGATTAGGAGGTGTGGCCTTGTTGGAGGGGTGTGTCACTGGAAGTGGATTTTGAGGTTTCCAAAGCCTATACCAGGCCTGGTCTTCCTCTCTCTGCCTGTAATTTGTGGATCCGATGTGATCTCTTAGCATCACTGTGCTTGCCTGCTGCCATGTCTCCTGCCATGATCACAGACTAAGCCTCTATGGCGGAAAGGCTGGTGAAAAAGTGGTGAATCCTACTCAACTGAAAGTGCATCACATGAAGCACCAATAGCTGAACTTTTTTTGGACACTAAGTACACCATCCTTTTTATGAAAACTACCTCACCCATGTCAATTTTACCTTTTACATTAGTTCCGAGCCCGAGGAGGTTGGTAAAACTGCTGTGTTGGCCGAGTGGATCTCCGTGGCTGGCCATCACCTCCTCTACGGAACTCAATGGTGTGGTCATAGGTGCCTTCTTCTTCCTATTTGCAAAGAATAAAGACTTAATGTGTTTAAAGTAGTTCCAACTTTCCTAAGTTAAATATGGTCTATATTCTCCATGTTAATATACCTCCTTAAGCTGTCAACAGAGAGAGGCAAGGGTAAAGGGGTAAAGGCAGAAATATTAAAGGAAACAATGTCCAAACAATAGCATGATATCACATCAATGATGAAATGTAAGGAACACACAGAATATCAAATATAATTTTCTTGAGTATTTGGGCTTCTGAATATATTTTGGGTGTTTATTGCAGAAGGACTCTTGGTAAGATACCAAAAAGGGGTTGAAGAGGCAGAGAACATTCACCAACTATCTACCTTCATTCAGTGAAATCTTCAACATTAAGAATCTTACATCTACAGAGAGAAAAAAATAAATTGGAATGGAGGTGGGGTTATGCAGTTTAAATATTCAAAAAGCTTCATGCAAGAGAGAGCATAGGAAAACATTTATTCCCTTCTCCTTACTGTGAGGGTGGATCTACCAACTGAAGGACGAGCACAAGGCAATTAGGAGACTGATTAAAGAGTGAGCAGGGAAAGTATAGTTAATCATAACACCTGAAAAGGACCTAGAGGCAACAAAATAGAGTCAAAAACACACGGTTTCTTACTGAGTGCTGCCACCCTAGAGTTGTTTGGCTTCTTTTTTTTCTTTTTGTTGTTGTTTTTTGGTTGTTTTTTTGTACTTTTTAAAAATTAATTCAGTTATGAATTAGGTATCCCATAAAAATGGGGAAAAATCTCTGGCTCTCAGTTTTATTTATGCAGGAAACAGCATCTATTTTTACTGAGTAGAGTTTAAATTACAACTAAATTATCAGAGTACAATAATTTGCATGATTTTGGAAATTTATTCTTTTTCCCTCCTCCTAATGTTAAGAAGTCTTTTTTTTTTTTCTCAAACTTTCTTTTGACTCTAATAATAACATAGGGAATTATAAGAAAGCCTGAGTTTCACTTCTTGAATTTTTACATAGCCAACTACTGCACTGTTACCTGATAGAGAGATGCTAAGATGTTCTGACAAAGAAATCCTATTATTTAACAGTGATAGCTAGTATTAGTCATGAACATTCTTCTCATTATTAGACATCCTTCACATTATTCAAGAGAACGCACCATATTGTTCACTTTTCTGGGAATCAATAGATCTAAGACATGTAAGACAGATTTAGTTTGAATTCAAATACTGCAGTTTAAATCTCAGTCTCCATCTGCATGTAAGCCAAAACTTAATGATCATTTTAGGGAGAAATCTAACAATTAATGTGATGTAATTCAGTAGCCACTTCTTAGGGAAAAAATGTCTGATAAGCTCGCCTTTTCCCAAACCCTTTTCAAAGGTCAATCTCAAACTGTTTTAGGGGCCTCAGATCTGGAACTCTCTGCACAGCAATTAAAATGCAGAAAGAGAAGTTAAAAAGTTCTTGGGAAAGGAGAGAGCTATCATTTTATTATTCTGGGCACTGTTCTGAATGATGATTATCAAATATTACTGCAAATTTGAAAAGGAGATATACTTAATTTTATGACAAATGACAACACTTAAGGCTTTGCATATTAACTGAAAAGGATGAAAATATATCTGGTACTTTGGGAGAGGAAGTAATTATTGCAGGAATGGGAACAGAATGTTAATGTTCTCTACACCCAGCTGCATAACTGGCTGAAGAACATCTGAAAGGTCCTTGCTTTACAATGAAACACTCCGTCAGAAGTTGGACACCACATGTGCTGAGCAACTGCCTAATAAAAATGATATTGCTATTGAAAAAGCTGTCTCTTTTGGACTTAAAAGATTCAGACTTTACTCACTAGAGCCAATTAGTGTTATAGAGATGACCAACCATGAAATTTCTTTTACATAATTTGATGTCTTCACAATTTTTTATATAAAGTAGCAGTCAAAAACTGAGATTCTGATAGCTTACTTTTATTTTTTTTCCTTTTTTATTTAAATTTGAAACAAGGTTGTTTCACATGTCAATCCCAGTTCCCTCACCCTCCCATCTTCCCTTATCACCCCAACCAAACCCCCACCCATCCCCTTTCTGCTCCCCAGGGAGGGTGAGGCCTTTCATGGGGAGTCTTCAAAATCTGTCATATCATTTGGGGGCAGGGTCTTCTTTTCAATTACTGTCAAAAACACAATCTTTGCTTTCATTAACTTCTGAATTCCTCCTGCAGTGCAGCTGAGGCCAACACTGCTTACATGCAATACCCACTATGGTCTGCACGAGGACAGTTGCATCCCCATCCACTTTATACAGCACACAGTTCAGCTGAACAGATGAGGAGTCTGACCTGTCTTTAATGAAATCTACATGTTGTCTTAGCCTCCCTTCTTGCTTTAGGTTTCAAAACTCTAGTACAGACTGAAAACTCAAAAAATTAATTTCATAGTTAATGAGCAACTAAATCAACAAGAACAACTAACTGACAATGCATTACAGCCAGCAGCATCCTAGGAGGCCATCTAGTCTATCACTCAGGATTTGATAGACATATCTGTCAACCTAGAGAGATAAAATCCTTTTTCAAAGCCACAGAGCTCAATATAAGAAGTTCTGGTGGGAACTATTTTGTTTTGGGCTCTCAGGAGTTCTTTAAAAGGCTTGGAATAACTTCTATGTGATAGAAACACCCAAATGTGATCTTCATCCAAGGTTTTGAGGCATCCTACAACTTCATTAGTTATTAGGACTCTAACTTTTGCTCACTTCAGCAATGTTATCAAATAAAGTCTGGTTTCAAAGAGTATATTCACAGAGTCCCCTTTTCCTGCTAAGCCCAGTGAAACTTGCCATGAGCAGGCACACACCAACATAGCCACCCCCTAACACACACACACACTTACATATGTGTGATGTTTAAGTGAACTGCTCTATGAAAGTTTGTTAGTAGGGGTCATTTGACACCCACAAGTAACAGTCTGAAACATGCTTACATCATATAATCTCTGTCCCAGGAACACTGGGTAAAATAAGGTTAATCATGAGATCAGGCATGTAAGGGAGGAACTGAGGAGCATGGAGTCGCTAGGAGCTGTGTTGTCTTTGTGTACAGCAAAGAACAATGTCACTTGAGTGAACAGCCAGCCTACAATATGGGCAAAGTTTTTACTAGGTATAAATCAGGCAGTTAGTAGCTAGAATATAAAACAATTTAAAAATTAAATGCTCAACATCCCCAACCATCAGGGACATGCATATTAAAATTATTTTTATCTTACCCTGGTCAGAATAGCTAAGACTCAAAGAAACAAATAATGACAAGTGCTGATATGGATGTAGGAAAGAATACTCATTCACAGCTGATAGAAATATAAACTGGTACATATACTATGGAAGTCAGTATGGACTTTCTTAAAAAAAAAAAAAAGCTGAAAATATATTTACCACATGATCTAGCAGTACACCAAAAGGACTCAATTATACCCTATCATAGAGATACATGCTCAGCCACGTTCCTTTGCTGCTCTGTTCATAACACCTTAGAAACTATTACATCCACCAACTGACAAATGGATAATGATTATGCTACATATTTACATGGTGTAATATTACTTAGGTATTAAGAAAAATGAAATATGAAATCTATAAGTAAATGGATGGAGCTTGAAACAAATCACCCTGAGTGAGAGGAGATACCCCATACCCAAAAAGATCAATGGTTCATGTTTTCTCTCATTTATGGATGCTAGCTTTGAATTTTCAGATCTCTGATGTGTTAAAAATACCTATAGAAGTCAGGAAATAAATAAGGGCCCATGGGCAAGGCAGAAAGAATACACCAGTGTAAAAGGTTAAAAGGAACTTATGGAACAGAAAGGGGTAAATTGTGGTGAAGGAGGAAGACAGAAGAGAGAAACAGGGAGGGATAAGAAATATTTAACTCTTCTAAAAATGTCATAATATGGAAACCTACTACTACAGATACAAAAAATTGAAATAGAGTTGTGATATAATAGGGGAATAATGGCCCTACAAGACCACCAGAGCTAACAAATAAAAGCCCAGTATCAGAAATGAGTTACTTCTTTTGTTGTTCTTGGGCACTGAGGTCCCAAAGACTACCAGACATTGTAGGCTACTGCCAGTGTCCTTGGTTATCCTCCAGAACTTTGTAAGATTCTACTGCTAAAGACACTGCACATTTGAATCACGGGTCATGGAAAAATCATGCTGATAGTTATTGGAAGCATTTTTAATGGATTTAACAAATTCCATATGAAGTTCAACATACTTACCCATCTTTGAAATGTATGCTATTTTAAATAATGTTAACAAGTACACATCTCTAGTAGTAATTCATACACAAAAACCTACTTTATAAATCACTAGGCTATACTTTTTTATGCCTGTCTGATCAGATTATATTCATAGAAATACAACCAAATAAAGTTGTATATGAAGCTTTAACAATCATAAAGACAAATATGCTTTTACAAAACATTATATAACATATTGCAGTTAGAACTTAAAGTATTGTAAATGACCTGTTAATAAATTAATTACACTAATATTCTACTGTATCAGAACAGCCAAAAATTGAAACCAAAAATGGCTCAGCTTTTATTTCCTTGAGGACTGTGGGTAGTCTTTGTGCCGTGACAGTTACATGCCATGGATGCTAACCTTTTGTTTACCAATTGCCTTTTTTTTTTTTTTTTTTTTTGAGCCATATGTTCTATAATAAAACAGGGAGGCCCATGATAGCCAGGACCATAAGTTATAGGACAAAGCTGTTGTAAAGTATGCTTACTATGATGTTTTATTAATATTTTTTGCTTTGGATAGTTTTCCTTTAATTTTTCTAGGGCCACTTTTTAACTTCAGTTTTTCAGTTCCACTAAGGTATACTTGAGAAACAAGTTACACATATTTAAAAATCTACATTGAAGTAAAAAATACATATGTATACATTGTAAAAAAGACCATGCACCAATGACCACTTCCATCACCTCACATAGTTACCATACTCTGACTGACTTTGTCCCTATTTTTTTCTTGGGAGAACACTGAGAAGCACTAGTACATAATACAAGTGTCAACTGTCATTGCCAAGCTATAGAGTGCCAGGAATCTTTCATCCTGCACAACTGAAACTTTGTTCCCTTTGAATATCTCCTCATCTAACCTAGCCCTTGTTCCTAGCAACCACCATACTACTCATGGCTATTTTAAATTTAGTTGTATCTGGTCCTCTACATTATTGAAAACATACAGTACCACTTCACATAGCATATTCAATGTTTGTAGTTGTATCTGCCTGTATGTAGATATATGAACATGTGAGTGCAGATTCCAACAGAGTCCAGAAAAGGGTATTGGATCTTGTGGAGTTGGAGATACAGGGGGCTGTGATGTAGCTACCTGATGTGAGTGATGGGAAGAGCATTCAGTACATCTTAACTGCTGAGGCTACCATCAACTCTTGTTTGTTTGTAGAGCAAGAGCAGTAGGAGCCCGTACTCTGCAAGCATTTCTCTAGCCTTGAGCATATCTTACATTCCCATGTTGCCTGATTGTACAGATGGATTAAGCACAATCATCAATTAATGGTCATCATCTTTGTTAAAGAATTATCACTTGCAAAAACAGAAAGCATTTCTCTAAAATCAACTGTCCTAACACATTATAGACTTTGCAGGAGTCCAAACAAAAAGTGCGTACCTACTCTAATGACATCAGCCAGCTGAAAGCTTTCTATTAGAGGTTCTGCATTACAGCAGAACACTCAAGAGCTCCATATCTTTAACCAGGTCTGAATCTTGGTATAGAGTCCTTCGTGCCCCAGACAGACTTCTCCAATTCTCCTATCCTGTTTCACGTAGGAATAGTAATAGCAATTATGAGAAAAGAAAGATTTCAACAAATAGGTAATCCATTTGACATAAATCTAAATTGAATAGCTAAATAAAATTACACACTTCCTTCAACTAAACTATTTAGACTCAGGCATTTTACTGAAAAGTGAGAACTTAGCTCTTTAATATTCTAACTGGAACATGTAGATAAAGGATAAAATCTGAAGAAAATGTGAGCCAATGTGATGAAAAACAAACAAACAAACCAAAAAAAAAAACAAAGTCAAAACTGTCACCAAACTATCTGAGAGGTTCAAAAGCTACAAACAAACAAAAATAAATGAGTAATTTTATTTGTATACTTAAGTGCTAATAAACTTAAAATTGCATGAAAACCTAAAAATCTATCATTATAACTCATTCTATTATTTTCTTTCTTTTGAGGAAGGACAGTCATTCTAATGTATAGAGAAAAAAGGGGGAGAAAATTAGCAAAAGGGCATGGTTGAAAATGATCACCAAAAGTTACTGACAGTATCTTATAAAGTCTCAGTATTTTTAGATGAAATTAAAAAGTGACATGACTAACCTCTTTGAACATCTTGTCTTTAACCTATACCCGTAAAATTATAACAAATACCATTGAGAAGAAGAAAGAAGAAGAAGAAGAAGAAGGAGAAGGAGAAGGAGGAGAAGGAGAAGGAGAAGGAGAAGGAGAAGGAGAAGAAGAAGAAGAAGAAGAAGAAGAAGAAGAAGAAGAAGAAGAAGAAGAAGAAGAAGAAGGAGAAGAAGAAGAAGAAGAAGAAAGGAATTAAAAACAAAATTTAGAAGTATAAGAACAGTAGTAATGGTTAACGAGAAGAAAATATGCCTACCTATGTCAATAGATAAGTATTAAGGTAAATGTTTATAGTTTGTAAGAACAATGCATTCCTAAATATGCTAGCTGAACATATATCCTGGAATATTTTATAATTATGTATAATATAATAAAGTATACATAATATTCTATATAGATACACTAAACATAATTTATATACTTTATAATACTCAATACAAGTGACAAAATCCTATTTCACTCCCATGATTTATATTACTTTTACAATTTACAATAGTAGGCTAATATAACAGAACTGAAGATACTAAAACTAATTCTTTGTCTGAAAGCAGTAATTACCAGATCATAACACCAAAATGGCTTTTACCGTAGAACAGTTAGCTCAATGCAATTTCTTTAAGAGACCAACTAAAGCAGATATATATGGTATACTGCAGGTACTTTAACACAGATTTTAAAAGCTGAATTAGAAAACCAACACTTTATGTCCAGTTGATAGGTCACATTTCTGCTTTTGAAACATACTGAAAATTGAGGTGGCAAAGAAAATTTGATGGGAAATGCTTCACATAATTTTCAATATCATATGATAGAGAAATGAAATAATTTCCTGATGTTTTCACTTCTTAATAAGAATTAAGGATGTTAACAGACAGATAAAATAAAAAATGTGAACCTTAAAGCAAGTACAACCTCAAGTATCAAGTCAAATTAATGTCCAATTATACACAACCACGTGTGCATGACAAACCATAACCATTTCTCCTGAGTGAAGCAAATAGAAACCCTGTTTAACAGCACCCATCAAACTCATTCACATTACTAAGGCTGCGATCTGGGGGTGAAGAGTGTTCAGAAGCACAGCTCAGCGATGCAGCCCAGCCTTTCCCCACACCACAAGCCATTGCCACAGGAGTGTGGGTGATGCCTCTTTCCGGTCACATCAGTGGGCGTCACAGCAATGCTGCTGCTTCTATTACAAAGGAAGGCTGCACTTTTACAGGCTGACTGAGTTTTCTAGTTGGATCTGTTTCTTCCTCTGTGTATCAGACTAGACTATATAAGACTAAGGATTTTACCTTTCCTCATTCAGTAAGAGTCACTTGTCAAATGTCATTATTTCTAGAATCTCCACCACTGTGAATATTTTCTTTTACATTTCAGTATGCACTTTCTATATAACCTGCACTTGGAACATTATTACAAGTATGACTTGTCTAAAATATAGTACCATTATATACCTCTCATAAAGAAAGTCCTTTCCTCTCCTTGACAATGTGTGTGTGTATACATACATATATATATATGTACATATATATATATATATATATATATATATATATATATATATATATATATTAGGCAGTTGCATTAAAGCTTTTATCAGTTGTTCAGTTTACTCTACTGAGCTTGGCATTGGGTGAAATCCTTACAACAGACTCCCCAATCTAATTCACTACATATTTGTAGATGATTCTTTTCCAAATGTAAGCACAAAGCTCTACGTTAAACATAGCTGATATCTGTGCAGTAGAAAGACCCATATTTCTCACTGGTGTATTATGATAAATGTGTAACAGCAGACTATATAGCCACTTGGTAATTTGTTAGCTTTCATTTTTGCGGAGTGGGTGGACGTTAGAGGACTGCTATCCTAAAGAGTAACTTCTAGATAGGTACTTATAATACAGCAGAATCTTGATAATAGTTTGCAATGCATCCAGAAACTAATAGGATGTCATAGTATAAGATTAAACTCTTATAGCAAAGGACAGTATGAATAAGAAAAGGTTGGCTGATTTTCTACCCTACATGAAACTCCTGCCTGTCCTTGAGAAACACCAGCTAATACTTCTACCAACACTCATTTTCATTTCTGAACTTCAGTAACACAGAAACATTATCTTAGAGAAATAAGAAAACTCAGTTGACTCTTTATGAAAACTAACAGTGGTTGAAAGACATCTTGTCAGACAAACTTATTTACAAAATAAGATCACACACACACATATTTCATTAAACTCACATACAAGTTCTTTGATGAGTGAGTTAGGTTTTAATCCTCTTCAGTGGTCAACTGCAGGATTGTGGTCTCAAAAAGTGCCAAATCTAAATACCAGTCCTTCAATTTAGTAGTGCAAAGACTTCAGACAAATTAGCTAATGGCTCAGAGTCTATACTTGCAATTTTTCTAGTGTGTCTAGCGGAAATACTAATATTTACTTCATAGGGCTCCCATATCTATTAAACAAATTAATGCATATCAAGAGTAATGCTAGGGGAAGAGGGACCAGAAAGCACTCCAATGGCAACCACTTTAAGCAGAAGAAATTCTTGCCCTCACATTTTAACCACTATGCCACATTTACTTAAAAAGAAAAGAAAATCATTGTTCTATTATTTATATTTTAACTCATTGTGCTTAAGTTTATACATTTTCCCATGTGATTTCAAACTGTTCAATGTTAGTAGTTTTTTAAAATGTCTTTTCTATTATAGGAAATTTTCTTGGTCATTTTTGACAGACCACTGAAGAAAGAGGTATTATAAAGATTTTTTTCAACAGTAAAAGAGAGACTTAAAAGAATGAAAATTAGCATCCACTGTCATTTGACACAACAAGACAAATACATTATGCTACCACTTGCTTCTTAGGTTGACATCCAGAAAGCATGCTTTAACCACCATAACTCCACAGATAAATGTCTGAGATGTTCAACATAAGTTGGGAGATCTTATTATACTCTTTGTTCATCATCTTACACAAAGAATAAAATAAGAATGATTATATGTTATGCTTTGTTGTCATCTAAAAATGAAAATATTTCCCCTTTGTCACCCAGCCATGCCAGGACCAATGGCAGCAAGAAAATGTTAGGAAAGCATTAAGTCTCTGGATTTGCTATTTCACCTAAAAGTAGAAAGATAAACCAATCAACCTTATCTGTGTGGGTATTTTGCATGTAAGTATGAAAATATGCACTATATACATACCACACATGTGCAGTGTCTGTGGAGGCCAGAACATGGCATCAAATCACCTGCAATGAACTTAACGATAGTTGTGAGCCACCAGGGAGTTTTGAGAATGGAACCTGGGTGCTCTGGAAGAGCAGTTAAGAATTATTAACCACCAAGACATCTCTCCACCTGCAACCTATTTTGTTGTTGTTGTTGTTTAGTTTTCACTTCATCTATAAACAAAGGCCTTTTTCCTTTGAGCAATTTAGAACTCCCTTCTAAAGAACATAAGTTGTATGTATTGAAAAGTACAATAAGTGGGCAGATGTGGTAATACATGTTTGCAATGCCAGCGGCTAGGGAGCAGAGGCAGGGGGATCAGGAATTCAAGGCTATCCATAGCTACAGAGCAAGTTTGAGGCCACTCTGGGCTATGTGAGACTGCTCCAAAATAAGTAAGTAGACAAATAAATATAAAAAAGAACTATTAAAAAGCATAGCAAATTAGCCATCTGGGTTAGAGGGAAGGAACAGCCAGCTATTGGTGATGGTGTGTAAATCACAAGGCAACGTTCAAGGAAAAGGAAAACTAGAAGGCTCAATGAGAAATCAGAGACTTAAGAATTCATGGTATTCTAACAGTTCACAAAACCCTTTTCAGAGTATAGAATCCATGGCTCAAATTTCACTTTTCTGAAGAAGTAAACATCTCAGTCTTAAATCTACACTAAAAGAAAAAAAGAAAAAGCTTGTCCATGGTTCAACACTAATTTGTTCAAAAACCCAGGTATGGACAGTGCTCCTGTCAATGTCAAAGGGCAGGTGCATTTACTGAAGGAGTGGCTGAAAGCATCATGCTTGTTGAGCCAAGGCAGCAGCCATCCACTTACAAAAGCTACAAAAATCTGTAGTTTCCAGAGCATATAGGAGAAAAGTTTAAAGAAAAAAGAAAAACTTTATAACTTTGTAGCCAAAGTCATATTAACTCAAAGGAGACACACACAAGAAAAAAAAAAGTAATTTACTTTAAAAGATTAGTGAATTTTAGACCTACATGTTAGGAGTT
This sequence comes from Cricetiscus sungorus, assembly GCA_030556225.1. Classification (NCBI taxonomy): domain Eukaryota; kingdom Metazoa; phylum Chordata; class Mammalia; order Rodentia; family Cricetidae; genus Cricetiscus; species Cricetiscus sungorus. The sequence goes on along the minus strand of JANBXA010000741.1, from coordinate 31,217,499 downwards.
CAAGAAGATCTTTATTTTATTAGTAACATTAGAATAGGAAAAAAAATGTAATAGGACAAAAAAAAAAAAAATGGTGTAAAGTGTTTGGTTTCCTTCCACGAGAAGTAACTTAGGACAGACGCCCTGCTCCTAACTCATTAGTAGCTGCCACTGCAGCTTAGAGCATCTGACCTCCCTCATGCAGGAAGTGAACGTTAGAATGCTGTTTCTTTCCCAGCCTTAAAGGAAAAGAAGAGGAGGAAAGGGCAGTGATCAAGGACCCATAGACTGGGCATTTCAATCTCAAAAGATGCTCAGAGAGCAGTTTCTGTGTTGCTTATGAGTTTTATTATTGCTATTTTTCAGAGGAGAAAATATAACTGAGATTTTAAAGATACATATTTTACCCAGGTTGTGGTAGACTGTCAAGTTCATGTTCTTTTCATCTACAACAGTGGGTGAATAGCTTAGAAGAGATTAGGTCAGTCTTATAAATTTTAGGAAGGTTTATGTAAGTATAAATCTCACATTTTAAAGTAACATACATGTACACTAATAAATTAATAGTACCTGGATACTAAATTTCTTCATACAGAACACAAATAACCCAACGCTATCTATATCGAACACAATCTATTTTCGCTCAACTAAGATACCCTGAATTATCAACTTTATCCATAGCAGCTATGGCATTTACATGAATTAACGTAAGAGCTAATTCCATAAACTGAGGTAGTGTTGTTAGTTCCTAAATGTAAAGTTCTAATCTTTACAATATCAGATACAGCACGATCACTTTTTCACTTACTAGTCTGAGCTGAACTAGTCTACTATTTTATCCTAGTGACTTACAGAGGTGATGAACCTAACACATAATGCCAAACTAACTCTTATTTTGCACTTTCGAACAAAAAAATTACTTTTGTAACCTGCTCACATTAATAACCAACACAGTACCAAAGAGACAGAACTTAATAAGTTTGTTTATGTCCCGATGAAAAAATGCCATCTTTCCACAGAGACAAATCTTACCCACATATCAAATATATTAATCTCACTAAAAAAACATTCTAAGATACAAGTTCTCTCTTCCTTGGTATCTGCTGAGATGGAGCCTAACTCCTTCAAGACCATAACTACTAGGAAGAAAAAAAAAAAAAAAAAATCAAGGCACCAAGTTCACCAAGGAAAGTATCTTCAGACCAAATTCTTGATGTTTACAATTCTAGATTCTAAGATACTTATCTCCAGAAGCTTAGACAAACAAAAATATTTCTCCACTATATAATTAATCAGCAAGTTCCTTAGTTTACTCAAGAATGTGTCACTCTGGTACATGTTAAGTAAGGGGGGGGGTCACATCAACCTTACAATTCAAAAAAATCCCATATTTAGTATTTAAAGAGTGTTAAAACATTCAATACCAAGGTCTTTGAGACAAGCAATTTTTCTAAGTTCTCTGGTCTTAATGTAAGAGTATGTCAGTGGTTCTCAACCTGTGGGTCAAACCTTATGAATCAAACAATCCTTTCATAGGGGTTACATATCATATATCCTATGTATCAGATATTTACATTATGATTCATAACAGTAGCAAAATTAGTTATGAAGTAGCAATGAGGTAATCTTATGGTTGGGAGTCACAACCTGAACTATATTAAAGGGTTTCATCATTAGGAAGTTTGAAAGTCTGCTAACAGTTCTTACTTTGTCTTCATTAAAGAGCCAATAATAAACAGATAAATCAACAGGTTAGGTTACATTTAATGAGACTAAAAGTTTTGTTTTGTCTTAGTTATTTGTTGAGTGCTATTGATTTTGAGGTGGGTTTCATACTCCTAGGCTAATCTCAAACTCTTGAGTTCAAGTCATCCTCCTGTCTCAACTTTCTTAATGAAGGGATATGGCATGTATAACCATACCCAGATGGTTTTTTAAAAGTAATTTCCCATCTTATTTTTTTGCTCCTTTAACTGAAATACCCCCCAAAAGAACAATAAATAAACAACAGAATTTAATTCAGCCCATCCTCCCAAACACACATAAACATCTAACATTTGCTATTGAATGTGTTACTATGTGGCATCAAGATGAGCTCAAAAAGATACTGTATGGGGTTGTAGAGATGGCTCAGAGGGCGGAAGTACTGGCTGCTCTTTCAGAGGCCAGTGGCTTGATTCTTAGCACTCAAATGTTGGCTCACAGCCACCTGGAAGCCCAGTTCTGAGGGATTTCATGCCCTCTTTTGGCTTCCTCAGGCAATTTTCACATGTGACATATATACATGGAGGCAAACTACCCACACACATAAAATAGTATGTTTAAAAGGGGGCCTGAAAGCTGGTAATGTTTTCAGGACTATAATAGTATTACTGGCAAATTCTAAAAATCTATTTCTAGAGGCATTTTCTAAAAACTGAATTTTGCTGATGCCTTTGGGCAACAATATGCTCATTAGGCTAGAGAGACTTAAAAAAAAAAAAAAACAGTTTCCAGTGAGAACCGCCACTGAAAAGTGGATGAGTGGCAGACTAGCTAGCTTGAGCTTAATAGACACAGAAAGGTTGTCTTATTTGTGTATCAACTGTTCTTCAGGCAGGTATGAAAAGACCAGAAACTGAGGGATAAACTGTCATAGAACAAGAATTGTTCAGTTTATTTGCCTTTGACTTTACCAATTGGAAACATAATGGAAAATTGTGTGTGTGTGTACACATCAGCTATGTATAACTTTATTACTTTAAAACAAGTATGTTGATATATTTTCATTCAGGCTTTTAAGTTGTTAACATATATCACAAATTTCATTGTGATGTTTTTGGCAGAGAAATCTCAACATTTTTATGGTCAGACACTTATGTAGCTTTCAGTTGCTTGCTGTAAGGACTGTGCTGCGATCCCATTAGGAAACATTAACAATGACAGAATGACTGGCTTCAAATTTGAGTACTCTGATATCTTGGGGGGGGGGCGGATGGAAAAGATCTTGTCAACTCCAACTGCCTTTAGCACTGTATCAGGGTCCCTATTTCCCTGCACCCTTAAAAGCATGAGTATTAATTATTAAAATTTTTCCATTGATTGATAAATCTAAAACTGCTGTTTATTGCTTCAGCCTGCATTTATAACTAAGTTTTTGTTATAAGAGATGGCACTGCTACTTCAGGAAGAAACCATATGAAGTGTAAGTCAATGGTTTAAAAAAAGCAAAACTTTTAATAAAATTAACTCAATAATGGTATGAGTAATTACTGTGCTACATGGCAATCAGGCATTAATGGCAAGCAGTCCATGATAAATGGCTACTGTTATTTATAGTGCCAGATTAAGCATTCTTAGATTGTGGGGAAAGATGACCCAAACAGAGCATCACACTTTCCCTAAGTCCTATAAGGATCATTTGGTCTGAAGCCAGGCGTGTAATCAGGAAAGCATATCATATTCCTCAGTTCCATGCACCCTTCATAGCTGAACACCCAAAAAGGCAAGCACAGTCAATTAAATTGGGTAAGGGTAAGCCAGCACTTTCCTGACAGAGGAAGCTGTACCATGTAGTCCTCAAAGAGCTTACTAAAGACAGGCATCAAACCTCTTATCTCTCCTCTACAGATCTCAGGTTAAAGATCTAGGTTTCCAATGTGACTGCCGAGGGACTTATTTCCACACAGGAACTAAAAGGGAGGAATTTCCCTTCGGTGTTCTCGGTCAATCTGCCTAGCAACGGAGGAGGTGGGAACAGAACTGAAAGACCTTCCCGCTACTTAAATCCTTCTCTTCAACAGTCTGAATCTTCATGCATTAGATTTATTCTTTGAAGTTCTGAAGCATGCAATTCTGAGATGATTAAAGGGAGGTGAGAGTAGGGTGTGAAGGTTTAACAGTATCCCCCAGTCCATCGTGAAGATTAGTCCACTTAGTTTTCCACACTGAGAAGCATGCAGAAGGCAGGAACAATGGTTCCGATACAGAAAGGACAGGGGAAAAAGCAAAAGTAGTAAAGTCATCTGGACTGCTTCAAGAAGGCACAAGTCAGAACACAAGACTTCAGAGAAATAGAAAGGAGGCCAAGCCCACACTAAAAAACATGGTCTCTATAGATGTTGGGAGGCTAGAAATCACATTTATATAGATCATATTTAATCCTCACAACATCCTGTAGTGAAATTGAGACTCGGAGATGTCAGATAACTTACCCAAAGTCACATAGGTAGTAAGTGCCAGAGCCGGGACTGGAACCCAGGTCTTCTGATTCCTCCTGTGCATTCCCAGCTCCCCTGCAGCTGAAGCAGGGGCAAAAAGGGAGGTGGAAGTAATTTGCCCATGACCAGCCCTGCCCTTTCCCTTCTTTCAAAAGGCTGAGCAGAGCAGACATTTTACTCTTTCTATGACCCTTTCCACCAAATCCCTTCAGGACAGAGCATCGAGAATCTAAACGTTTACTAACCTTGAGCTCAAGAGTGGCAATAAATGGCAACGTCCAAAGTTACATCTGGCTAGACTTTGCGTTTAGGTAAAATTCACTGAAATCTCAAAGCATAATAATTGTCACTTTAGAAAACAAAACTTTATTTTTTACAGTTAAACTATAAAGCTGATTGCACAATGCTTTTGTTTAACAGGTTAAGTTATACTTTTTAAATTACATAGTAAGGATAATTCTGAAAACTGCTGATGAATGAGCCAAGACACCAACCTACCGAAGGTATTCCATGCTGAGAGACCACTCTTCACCCATTTAATCATCTTCACTCAGTGGTTATGCCCTATTTAAAAATTATTGTCATGCATTCAGTTTCTTTCACAGCCCACATTAAGTATTTTAGACAGAGATGTGTATGCATAATAAATACTTGAATGTCACCTATATTCTTTTCTAAATTATGTCTAAAATATTTTTAGTGTTGACTTTTAAAACCAAATTTCTAAAACAAAATTTAGATTTTCCATGATCTAGCGTGGTGAATACATAACTTTTCTTAAGGGGCATTTTAATTTATTTGCATTTCTAAGAAAATATGAGCAAATTCAATAAGAAATTTTATTTCCTTTTCTAATGTCCTAAGAATATAAAGAGACAATTCACATTGCCTGTGCCTGTAGCTACCTTTTCAACATTTCTGGACCTTTTTGCAATGTGTCTGCACACATTTCAGACCATGGCAGTCTCCCTGAGAACACACAGGGTCCAGGGCAAAGCAAGCATTTACACACATGAGCGCTGGGGGTACCAAGGTGTTCATTTGTGCCCACAGCATTTGGCCATTTTCAGAGTCTTAAACCATTATTTCTTGTCACCAGATAGCAGCTGGAGTACAGTACTGTCTCAGTTAGATGGCATCCACCCTAATAGTCAACCACTCGACATCTTCAAAGTGAGAAGTATAACAAGGACAAAGTAAAAAAAAGGGGGGAGGCTTGGAAAAGTAGGAAGAAGAGGCAGAGAAGGGACACATAAGTGAAGGGGAACTGCCTAAGAGATACAACAAATATAATATACTAATACCCTTGAGCTTTTGATAGGTTTAAGGCTTGTTTCATATCTTAAAATTTTGAAGTCTAATATTCTTTTGGTCGTGTTATCAGAAAAGTACGTCTCTGCAGTTTTTTTTTGTATCACCGCAAACTTTATTTAAGATATAAGTATCTATTACGTTGTCCTAAGCCATTCACTCGGTGGTACCAGAAAGAATTATCAATACTTCAAAAGATTATATGATAGTCATTTTTAAAGTTTGAAGCATACAGAGTTAAACTAACTTCTGATGCCATGCTTTGTATAATTAGTTCTCTGTAATGAGAACTCAAAGGATTGCCTCTAATTACACATCTGAGAAATGATATTTATGCATAATGTTTAACATACCAGGAAATAATTATTGAAGAAAATCAGAGTTTTAGACAATCAATGTTGAGCTTCCAAGGCTACTTTCCCCAAACTATCCCATTGCTATGGCATGCATAGCAAAACTATAAGCTGGAACCACACTAGCAATGTTGCCAGGCTGCTCAGTTTCAGCCTCATGGTGATCTTACCAGTATTTACCAGGTACTAGAGAGGAAAATATATTTCTCACTTCACATACAAAAGCAATCTATTTTTCAAAGATGTATTTACACAAAAAAAAAAACCAGAGTCCTTGGTAAGACCTACCATATGAACCTGTGATGTTTATTAGGTTTGGTATCTATGAAGGAGGCTTTGCTATCATAATTACATCAATTATTCAATAATTATTGACCACCTTTTACTGTTTGAGTACCAACTCCAATTTTTATGGACCTAAAACTCTGACACCATCAACCTTAGAAGAGGTTGTATACCTATGCACGGTATACAATCACTGATTATTTACACAACTACTTTTATTTCTACCAGCTGCATCCAACAGTAAATTCTGACCACCTTTCTACGTATGTGAAAAGTGGGTACTTTTTAAAATAAGAATAACCTTCCACCTTCAAAAGATCTTATGTAAATGTTAAAATTAGACTCTAGACTATTCCTTCATCTGATATAAGAAATGATAGCGGGAGGGGGCAGAGAACCTGAGAAGCAAAGGGAAGGACACAAGTTCCTTTCCTAGGGGCCCTAAACTAGCAACTTCTAATAAATCAAAACCATAGTATGTGAAGACGTGGGAGAAACCACACCAGCCTACATAAAAGGAACCATGTAAATGTTGATACACGAGGTCTGATCTCCTGGAGTCCTGCCCTCCACTAAGAAGTGCCCACGTGAACTAACTGCTGTGGGCACTTTTTTATTTAATAACCAATGCCAGCTTATCAAAAGAATAGCTTACGATCTTATCATAAGCTAGATTATTGGAGAAAACCAAGTATGAAAATACCTTATTGCTGGAATATATAAATATTGTGGACTTCTTCTAGGTCAAGCTTTCAGAAAAAGCCTCATTAGGAATGCTATGATGAAAATCTTGCCAAGGGGTAATTTCTTAAAGTTAATATATAAAAACTTAGAGAATTAGATAAAATCAAATTTAAAGATCAATAAGTTCTGAATATATGTAAAATAAAATCTTCCATCTTTATGAAATAAAATCCAATTACTAAAGACAGGACATAAAAAGGGTCATGAAGTTTTAGAAATATATTTTGACCTTTATTTGCAGAAGGTAACAATCTTGGGATGTTGGAGGAAACTTGTTTTTATATATTTAAACATATGAAAAATCACCTTATACTTTGAAGATGAATTGTACCATCTTATAGAAGGGAAATTTGAAAGTAAGCTATGGAAACAGTTACAGCATTTACCAAGCATCTCCTTTAGGCTTTCTTTCTGCACAGGGAACCAACAAAGAGGAATTAAAGAATTCCAAGAGCAGGCGAGTCTGAACCTCTGTATGTTTAGGTAGACCTAAAGTGCTTATTAATTTGGTATCAAATCAAGGAAGCTCTGTAATCAAAAAATATACTTAATTGTATTACCCACATTTTCCAAATGTAAGTACTCATGTTCCGAGAATACAGCCAAGAAAACTAGATTGGTCAGGCATGAGGAAACATGAAACAATGACTTTTGCTTTCTTACACTGCTCTAAGAAGCCTAACTTGAACCTTTCCCTTGTATTTATCCTCAAGATCATATGAGGCTGAAGGCAATTAAATGTTACTCACTATGCAGCATTTCCTTTCCCTTCTGACTGGAGCTTTCAGCCACTAAGGGGGTTACTTCAGACCAAAGTATAAGTAAACTCTTGCCTGTAGTTTCCAAGTTTAATTGAACTGAAAACTTTGCAGCACCAAAATGCTTACCACAAGAAAATAGAACACTTCCCCCACCCCAGAGATATGATAAAACCTCCTGCATATGATTCTATAATAAGTAGCACTGGTCCAGTAAAGTATGGGAAATTAAGGCAAAAGGGATCTCCCAACTAAAGGATTAAAAAAAAAAAAAACTAAAATAAAAATCAAAGATGTAATCTTTAGGAAACAGAATGAAAACAAAGACCGCTAAATGTATATACAATGTTAAGGAAGAAAGCACAAATGATTACGTGAGATTTAAAAGAAATGGACTGCTGATAATTCACTGCACTATAGTCAAATGTGTGCCACATGTCCACTGTTCAGTATTGTGAGGGCCATCAACATCACTAAGAGCTAAAACTGCACTGAGGAAATTCTTACCAAAAAGAACGTGAGCTTACAGCACAATGAGCAACAATATAGTTTGCTATTACAGATGGGGGTGAAATGACCCCAAAATTCACTAGAAGCAAAAGCAGAATTATATTTCTCTAATTCAAGAAAATCACCTCTTCCAATTTAACAGACTCTTTAAAATGAATTGTCATTTAATATTGTTAAAGCACATTTCCCATATAAAGTTGAAATCTTCAGGAACACAGAAGCACAGAAATAAACATAATAAGAATATCATTCAGATTCATTTGTTTACTACTATATTTCCTAGGCAATGAGCATATCAGCAAATACACGCTCCATATATTTGCAAAAGAATGCTAGAACTCAGAAAACTCATGGCTTCAAAACAAACAGAAAGACACTATTTACACACAAACAGACTCTTCAGCTGTCCATCAGGCGTCAAAGGGGGAGGTAAGTGCACCTGACAATTCCCAGTCCTTCAGCTGTGGCCTTCACTCAATGTATGCCATAAAAACTGCCTTGAAGGAAAATGTTAAAAATTATTTCCAGTAAACAATAAAGTATCATAAATTAACTCCTTAATTAGCCAACATAATATATTCATAAGCCTATTCTTTAGTTTGGTAAAGGAGAGACTTAAGTGATAATAGATTAATGTAACGTCTCCTTGTAGAATTATTGGGATATGCAAAAAAGACAATTTTATGCTTACCTCATGCATGATATTAGTGCTTAGTTTCAGGCACAAATTGCTTTATAAACTCTAATTAAAGTTAGCAACAAATCTGTGTAGTATCATTAAAATAACTTTGAAAGAAAAATATCATGGCCCCTCCATGTTACTTTACTTTGGGAGGTATCTCATCATCAGAAAAAAAGAAGCAAAGTAATAATACAATTTATACTTATAAAGATTAATCTGAAATTCTCTGAAAAGGTCTTTAAATGTGGCTTAAAGATATCTCAACATATTACATCAAAATGTTGAAATAACTTTGTTATAGGTCTTGAAAATAGCATAATTTCCAATGATGGAATAAAATACCTCTTTAGAATATTATACCTGGGTCAAAGCTAAATTTCAAAGTTTTCATAATAGTCTATTTAGTTATCTGTGACAGCTGAATCTGAGTTTCAAGGGCTATGAACATTTTTAGGGTCTGGAGTATACCTATGAGTGAAACACAACCTTCCCTCATGTCAGCAGCTCCAGGAAAGGGCTCAAGTACAGCCCACAGCCTCCTGTAGGAATCATAAGATGTTGAGTAATAGCCAAAGAAGAAATAAATAAGTCACATCAAATATAGTAAATGTATTGAAAATAAGTTTAAAGATGGTATATAATTCACCTGTGGAATAATGTACATACACCATGCATGGATAAGGATTCAATCACAGCATCATAAAAATTAATTTAAAAAACATAAAAAGAAACAACATAGATGAAGTGCAGGATCCAAAATTTAAAAGGATGTTTTACATTAAAACTAGACATACATTTTGCTTCTGACTTTACACCACAAAAGAAAATGAACACATGGTAAATTTTGAATCTTTCTCAAAATATAGTGGGGGGAAAAGAGAAAAGAAAGACATACTTTTGTGAGTGACCAAAACAAATTATGTTGTTAGCAGCAATATAGACACTAAGTTATTTAAGAGTTTATCAGCAAGAATGGCAAGTCTATGATCAAACAGACATTTGAACTAAATACTAACTGGCAAATCCTACCTGTTACTAGTTCCAATCTCCAAGATAATTTCTATAACAATTGTCCTCATTTTAGTGTCTACTACAACCTTTGATACCCTGTACAAACTACATATAGCCTAATTAAATTACCGACGTGATCTTGTTCTTATACATTTCAGGATTCCTTTTCAATTCATTGTTCTATTGATACAAACTCAATTCTCTCCATTCTCAATAAGTAAAGTAGGGTTTTCATTGTTCTTCAGTACTTTTAGTGAAATAATACTGAAATAATACTTTATGTTATTTGAAATTGAAAGGGTAACTTTTACATGTGCTTTCCAGGATGCTATCATTAAAAAAAAAAAAAAAAAGGAAAACAAACAAACAAAAACAAACTTGTGTAAAGTTATTTCAAAACTAAAACTTCAGATAGGGTCTGATTATGTAACTAAGGTAATAGCACAGCAGTACACAGTCCATGGTGATCTTGAATTTGTGAACTTCTTCTCTCAGCCTCCTGAGCACTGTGGTTTCTGCATATGCCACTAGGCCAAGCTAAAGTTTATTGTTTCAAAAGGAAAAAAAAAAAATATTCACAGTACAAGCCTACACTTGTACCTACGGAAGATTGGGTAAGGCCAGGAGTTCAAGGCCAGACTGGGCAGCATAGCAATACCTTACATTAAAGAGGGGGGAAAACAAACAAACAAAAGATACTATAATGAGATAAATAGAAAAATGTATTTTTTATCTTCCATTAATATTGTGTGTGTGTGTGTGTGTGTGTGTGTGTGTGTGTGTGTGTGCACGCGCACACACACAAGTGCGCATATCTGTGCATATATACAGAAAGGCTGAAGGTAAATGCTCTTGTCTTCTATCATTTTACACTTCAGTTTTTGGGATGATCTCACTGAACTTCACTAGCTATAGTAACTATTCAGTGAGCCCAGTATTCTCCAACCTTTAATTATCAGCCCTAGGATTATGGATGTGAAACTCTATCCTGGCTTTTTACATGAGTGTTGGGGAGCTAAATTCAGGTCCTCATGCCTACATAACTAACACTTTACCCACAGACTCATCCTCTCAGAAAAAAACATAGTTTTTAATACATAAGTTCACTGGTAAGTTTTCTTCATCAACAATCTTGTCTTCAAACTAAAGTGGAATAAAGAGTCATCTCTACTGGTATTTGGCTTTGAGGGTTCAAGAAGTAAGAACAAGATTTACACTGAAGATACTTTCATATAACAGAGACATGTTACTTCTGTGTACGGAGTGGAGATTTTTGTGGGCTTATATATACTATTCATGGAAATACTGCCTGAAATCTGGGAGATATACAGGGAATATATGCTGAGTAATAAATGACCCCACAAAAAACACTTAAGATAGGATGATTACTTTAAAAATCCTAACAATCTGTCTGTCACTTTGCATGCTAAGGTTGTAGAACTAGACAATGCAATTCTCTGGTTGGAGTAAAAGCTGAATAGCAATCACTTTCTGATGGAAGTAGCACAGGCCCTGAACACTTTTAAGAGAAAACTTAGATACCAGCATGCTCCAAAACATCTCTTGGGACATAAAAGTCTCACAGGATCTAAGTCTTGAAGGCATTTGAAAACCCAAGTGTAAAGGAGCTTTTCAGAAACAACTCCGGAAAAACAAAAGGTGAATCTGTGCATCACAGCCAAATATTTCACAGGGTTTCCAAAATGCCTGTAGCATCTTTAAACTGGTACCCTCATGTTAGTTTTGGAGTTCAAAGGAACCAATTAGGAAGGGCCTGCAGGGTGCACCATTAACAGACTTCCTTGCTAATGTTTTCTTATATAGTAAAAAGGATTAAAAAATATTATGGTTTTTTTCCATGTATATTTCTATAAAGCCTCAACTATTTTGCTAAAACAAGGACAGCTCTATAACATTTCAATAATACACAAATGAGCACACCGGCATACAACATACAAACGCAAAATAAAGAAGTATTTTCTATTTATTTTAGAGTGTTTTTGTTTTGTTTAAGGAGCATTATAGTCTCAAGAAGAGTATCAGAGGGAAAAATTAGAGCGTTTATGTAGTTCAAAACAAACTGTGTCACGTTATACACAATAATTAGAAAGTCCATTACATGTTAGACATTAAAATAAGACTTATTTTTATCTTAATTTATGTTATTTTATCATTGATTCTAGATGTCTGAGTTTCTAATGAGAGAGAGAAAGAAGGGGCATAGATTTGGGTGGAAAGAGAAGTAGGGAAAACCTGAAAGGAAATGGGAATGGAAAACAGCAATCAGAAGATAACTGTATGAAAAAGATCTATTTTTAATTTAAAAAAAATTAAAGAAAAAAACAAAACACCACCACCAACAAAAAATAATACAACTTCCTACAGTGGTAAAAGGAGCCAGGTGAAATCTAGTTGTAATAAAAAAGAAGTTCAAGTTTAACATAACAGGATGTTTAATAAATCATTTTCAAAGACTAATGTATTCAGTTAAAATCAGAACATATATTTTGAGTAAATAAAATATTAGCCCTGTATATGTCCTAGAAATAAAAAGGTGACACATCCAGAAAAATGAATATTCATCCTCCCAACATATGTAAAATAAATAACCCATAACCTCATGAGAAAAACATTAACACTTAGATTTAAAGCATTAACTTTTATTTTAATTTTCCATACAACCAACTATTAACTTAGTCTTTATGTCTCTTAATATTTCATGTTTCCTACTTGATGATTTATCCTTACATCTTTGAAAAGCAGTACAAGCAATTGTTTTTTTTTATAAAGGCTTTTGGTTTATATGCAAGCTGTTTTTGGTTGTTCTGTACTTTATTGAAAACATCTTCACTAAATGATCATTGGTATTTTTGGAAAACTTAAGAGGAGATTTTCCAACATTTTTTTGCCAATAATAAGCATAGACAACAATCAAATCAACATACTATTTCACATAAAAATCCATACATATATGTAGTGCCATAATTTAAAACCTGAAAGTTCAAAAATCCACAGTGTAAATGGGTAATCGTGCTAAGGACCCTTAACAGATTCTCTGCACCTTCACAGCCCTTTAATTCTGTAGAGTGAGTCAGTCAACTAGGGTTGCCTTCCTATTGGTAGAGTAGATGTTTTGCTTATAATTTTGTAGAACTTTGATTAACTTAACCTTGATACAGTTCCAGCATACAGAAATGCTCATAGACTGCAACACAAATATTCTCAGATGGTAAGAGAATTCTACCTTGACTCTATGTCACATGTGCTGACATCTGCATAGATTGTATTGTTGCAGTGACTTTTTATGTATGTATCTATGAACACATATTGTTTAAATGGAGATAGAGAAAGAATTGTTAAGTTGATGACATCTACACTTGAAGGAGTTATTTCTCTCATGTAACTACTCTTGCAGACAAGAATGGCTGATCTTTCCCCCAGCAATGATGTCCACGATCCAGTTATATTAATTTATGCAAAAAAAAATCTTCAGTTAGGAGGAAAGAATGACAAAATCTCCAGAAGATGCAGTGATTCTATTCTCTGTTTTGCAAAAATAGTTTAGGCATCTTTTTCATACAGTGAAAATAAATCATGAGTGTTAAACAGAGTTTACTGAGGCACAGAATATAACCACTGAACCAGCTAGGACATGTGATAAAAACCATCATCCAGCTATGCTCACACAAATAAAAATCAAGGTAAGGGACATGAGGACTATTGAGGCAGAAAAGTAAAAGTACTGCCTGCAGCACTTGAGAACAAAGACCTCTAAAAGGGGTTGTTTCAGTGAGGAAAATGCTATCAGGAATGACTACCTAGAAGAGCAGAAAGACTGAAAGAAAACTAAATACTTCTTTCAGAATAAAAGAGTAAACTCAATCCTTAAGATTTCTAAAAGTATAAAAACTAAATTAGATAAAGATTCTACTCTGAGGGTATTATAGGAGTGCACACCTAAAACCCCAGCTCTTCAAAGGTGCAGGCAGAAGGATCGGTTTAAGCTCATTCCCGGCCACATGACTGGTACTGCCTGTTGTGAGACCCTAGCCTTTATCATGTAAGCCTCTAGATAAAGTAAGCACAATATGCACAAACACGACTTTACTTTGACACTGAATGCTGTGACTAAAAACAATGGGGAGCATTAAAATTGCAAGCCATAATTCAAGTTCTAGAACAACAGATTCAGTAAATAATCACTTTTATCATTAAAACTAGATTAGAAAGTGTTAACAAAAAAGGGGAATTAAAATAGCCATCAAGAAGAGTAACAGTATGTGAAGTCAAGTTTTACCAAGAAAGGAAAAATATAAATCAGAAAATGATGGTATCTCAGTCTTTTAGAGAAAAACTGGGAAACTTTAGAAAGTAAGGCTGAAGGAAGTGTCCTCTTCAGTAAACCTATGAGCCAACAGTAACATCATACTGTAAGCACAGCGATAAAATTACCTTAGAAAATAATAGCCTTTCTTGAATAAGAAAGGCAACAAATACCCATGGCCCCTGAATCTGAAGACTGAACTTGAGTTTTGTGCTCTTGTTGTATTTATGCTGGAGGATGGGGACACTAATAAAGATGTGACAGAAAAACTTGAAAACACCAAATCTAAAAACAGCTCATGAAAAGACAGTGCAGGGCTCCAGAGAAGAGGCCTCATGGCAGGGTGATATGATTTTGTGCTATATTTTGACATTTTAGGGAAATCACAACAAGTTAATAAAAATAGAAAGTGTAGGACACCGTTCTCTATGGCTCTTTGTACTTAAGATGTGGATGATAATCAGCCTGTATAAAGTCAAGGAAGTCCTATAAAACATGGGCTCTATGAGGGCGAAGAAACGCTAACTTACATGATCAAATTTGGTATACAGCTTTGACAAACAGCTGGCAATAAGATTCATCAAGTAGTTACTAGTCTGAAATATTTAGTTACTCTGCACGTATACATGGGTAAGGATATGCATGGGGTAAACAATGTGCAGAACCATATAGAAAGTGCTTTTCCTAACTGTATAGGTACCTAACATAATAAACAAGATCATGTATCCCATAGAGATAGAAATTTGACAAATTTGGGGCATAATTTAGCTGAATTTAAAGTAACAATTTGAAAAAGAAAATATGCATAAAACCCAATTTTACACATACAAATACTTGGCAAACAAAAACAAAGTTATCTATTTCCAAAGCATGATAGAACAACACATTACACACTGGAGTAATTGTAATGCATTTATTTTTAGCTCAGATAAAGTTGAAATCTTTAGTTGGAATAGCCACTTTCAAACAAACTCACTATTTTTCACTTGAAAATTTTGTATGACTATGCCTAATCCTTTAGAGCTAGTTATTTTCTTCAAAGTAGCCTTTGTACAGAATTTGGATCACGTACCCATGCCTCTGTTTGAATGGGCTTGATATTGCTTAATAGCACCTCTTCATAGTTTCCGTAGTCAGTGAATTTAACAACCGCTGTCATACCCGAAGAATGGAGGGCTTCAACTTCAGCTCGGTAAAACTGAGGAGGCAAAAAGAAGTTTGAAATAGGACATCAGTGTTGTCTACAGAGGCAATGCCTTCTCTGCCAGGATATCTTAATATGTTGATAAAATGAGAAAAGATAACAAAACACATATTCTCCACATCCTTCTAAAAGTTAGGTAACTCCAAGTATGTACCAGGAACAAGTTGGTTCTTCATTAATATATTTGGTAATAACTAGTACCTCTCATATAAGTACTAAGTTAATGTCTGATGTTTACTATTCGTGTCTGAGAATGCTACTTAGTTTAGAGCAACATGCTGGGATGTCCTTATCCTAGGGCTTTGGCATACATTCTTCTCTCCCTTCCTCTATTATTTTTAGACTCACTATTCTGTTCTCAGTTGTTCTGAGTATATGTTTTAATTTTAAATTTCTCAAATTATGTCAGTTCACAATGTTCAACAGTCATACTGTAGCCTAGGAAAACAAATAAGCCAATGCCTTTTTTGGAACTTAAAATTTAATCTCTGTCTCTTGTGATTCTGTACAGTAACTGAAAGAGTGTAGTATATTCCATTTATCTGTGTTTTAGATTCAACTTCCCAAAATACAGTCTTGACACAGAGGTGAGTTTTTAAGAAATCCAGCACCACCAGGCATTGGTGGCGCATATCTTTAATCCCAGCACTTGAGAAGTTTGAGGCCAGCTTGGTCTATACATCTAGTGCCAGGACAGGTTCCAAAGCAATACAGAGAAACCCTGTCTTGAAAAAAAAACAAACAAAAGAAATCCAGCACCAAATAAAGTCATGTATTTCTTAATAATAAAAAAGTACCTGACAACTTAATAAAGGTTACCCATGTAAAAAACAAAACCTTAATCTATAATGTGAAAAGTAGTGGAATATGGTTGTAATGATGTACCATTTAAAAAAGCTGTGAACTTAACAAAGAGCTTCTTGTAAGGGTAGAATTCATTAAAGATAAAGAATGTTTAGCCAGGAAAAGGATATTCCAGGGAAAATTATGGGGCAGAGATGAATATAGGGAACTAATGCAAGATTTAAACTGATTATGATATGATGTGAGTGCTCAACAACAAATTAGGATTAGTAAGAACTAAAGGTTAATGAAGGGTCTACAAACAGTTTGTATTTCATATATAGGTAAGAGATTTTAAGTAGAATGATCATGTGGTCTAAGACCAACATCATAGTGATGACAATATCATCAGCAAAGTTGGGAGATCTAAAATTACAGGCAAGGGAAACAATTTGGAGGTTACTGTTATAAGATTCAAGTCCAGAGGGAAAAATAATTCAGCTAGTTTAATAGTATAAAGAGAGTGGAAAACTGCCTCAAATTCTTAGTTCTTCTATGGAAATAAAACAAGGAATTATGTGGAACTGTGTAAACATTACAATATGCTAGGTGGTGATCATCTCCTAAACATAATTTTAATAAAATTAGGGCATGGTTTCCTAATGGTAGTTATAAACCATTTTTTTTTAAGTTTTTTTTTAAGTTTTTTAAGTTTCTTTGTTTCTCTTTAAAAAATCTAGAAGTTGTCTATTCTTGACAAAATATTTAAAATGTCCCTCTTCAATCTAAGGGACTCTGACAGTGGAACCAGGATGTATCCCTGGTGCACGAAAGGACTTTGGGAGCACATTCCCCGTGGAGGGATACTCCCTTAACCTAGAGGCAGGAGGGAGGGCCTAGTCCCTACTCCAAATGACTTGACAGATTTAGATGACTCCTCCTGGAAGGCATCACCCTCTCTGTGGAGTGGGGGGGAGGGGTGAGATGACAGGGTGGTTGGGGGGCATGGGAGGGAGGGGGAACTGGGATCAATATGAAAATAAGAAAAAAATATATATATATATATATATATATATATGAAAAAAAAACTGGTAGGAAATAAGTAGGTTCAAAGAACCTGAAGAACAGAGTTTGTGTTTTTGCCGTATCACTCCCAAAGGTGTCTCACCACAGCGAGGAAGGCTGCATCTGAGAGTAAAGTGTGCAGCTGTCGGGTCATGCTGTCATGGTGACACCTCCAGTATTGCATGTTTTGTGTTTCAATAAACCCTTTCAAGGTTGAAAAAAAAAAGGGCCTCTTATTAAGCAGGGTGGCTTTAAGAGGTAACTGATTCTATCCCTTCACAGGGCGAATAGTGTTGATTTCTATTACTTAAAAGTATAACCTAGAATCTAAAGTATACTTTCCTAACTGAAAGTATAAAAGCCAATGTAAATCAAAGTGGTCACCTTAAAAGACCCTCTAGTTGTTCTAACAATACTGTAATAACTTAAAATATTTTGAATATCAACATAATTTGAACTATTATTATAAACATATTCAATAAGGCAACAAATGAATTCAGCACATTGGGTTTCTTCTATGTTCTTAATACAGTCTTTATTTTGATAAAGTGCCTATTAACTATAGGCTATCACCAGTTATGACAAATAACTAGACTGTTTCATGGAAAAGAAATGTTGTATTTGATCCTATCAGCATACTGATTTCATAGACAATTAAAATTAAATTTTCTTAAAAATTGTTTATGGGAGGCATTTGGATATCAGTACACATAGCTAGTGTTGGAGACCATCACCATCCTCACTACCTCACACTTCTCAGATGGAAAATTACTAAGAAATAAGCAGAATGTTCAGCAGAGCAATTCTAGATACAAGCTTGTGGCTTTACAACCAGTTAAAGAATAGCTCAGGATATTCCTCCTGTTAGCTTTACAGTCAGTTAAAGAATAGCTCAGGATATTCCTCCTGCTACAGTTTTACAGCCAGTTAAAGATTAGTTTAGGGCATTCCTTCTATTGGCCCTTTCATCCTGCCCACTTGCAAACCCCCCGCTCACATCCTGCCTATGGTCCTATAAAAGCGTCCCCCTGAGAAAATAAAATTTAGCAGCTTGACCAGAATATGGACTTGCTGTTGTTCTTCTTATCCCTTGTCCTTTGATTCCCCCTAGGTGTTTCCCAGTTTGTTATTGACTGCCCCACGGGTCGGGGCAGAATTAGTGCCCAATGTCGGAAGGCGGAGGACATCTAGGGGAATACTCCATGTCCCCCAGGCCTCAAATTCTTTTAGGTGACCCACTGACAAAGAAAGATTAACCAACCGTGGTGGTGAGCAAGGCGCAGATCTTATGGGTAAGTGATGGGACTAGCAATTTCTCAGAAATGTTTCTCTCCGGGCTTAAGGAAGATAAAGGACCTTACTAGTGCCTCCAGTTAGTGGAACCTGATTCACATTGTTTTTAAGACAACCTCCCAACGGCCAGACCTCTAGAAATTGGTCTGTGAGGTAGAACGAGCCCTTAAGGATTCCACCTCCAGTCCCCTTCAGTGGCTGAAACAAAGCCTTCCCTCAAAAAGGGGGTCTCTTCAGCCCAACCTTGGGCTGAAAAAAAAAAAAAAAGGTGACACAGATGAATTTATTATTGGAATTCAAGGGTTATCTATAGCAGCTACATTAAAAAGAGATTTCAATTAAGGGTGCTTTATTTCAACAAACTAATCTTGGCCTAGAAAAAGGGAGGGCTAAAAGATGTATGTTATGTATGTATGATCTGTATGTATGGTTTAGCCACACACATGTGTGTATGAAGTATGATTATGAATGTGTGACTCCTAACAAAAGGTACTATTTGAACTGCTGGGGATAAGGTAAAAAGAGGCATGAGGTCAGTGTCTTGATTGAAAGGGTTGGTGATCTGTGCCTCCCAGGGCTGGCCCCCCAGAACGAGTCTGCAGGAAATGGCCAATGTCAACATGGCCTGAGAGCCACAGGAGTTTCTATGGATGGTTCAATAGAGTTTAAAAGAGAAAAGAATACAAAAAATCTTACTTTTGTGGTTAAAAAAGAAATTGAGATAATAGAGGTTAATATAAGATTTGAGAAAAGCTATTGAGAAAACGCCTCATGGAACTGCAGCCCTGTTTGAGCCCGCCTAAAAAGGTGTCAGTGAAAATGCAAATGAGACCATGTCAGGTAAGGAAGGCTTTACAGGTCAAATTAGAAAAAGAATTTTCAAAAGTACGTATGTTACATCCTAAAGAAATTAGGCCTCAAAAGTTAAAAATTAAGAAAGATAGCTTGCGATCATTAAATCATTAAATGATTTTCAGACATTATTGGGAAATATTCAATGGTGGCGTCCTATTTAAAAAGCATCTACTGGCAATTTAAAACCTTTAAGGGATATCCTTAAAGGAGACAGTGATCCCAATTCACCCAGACAGCTAACTAAAAACGGTAGACAAGTTCTTCTACAATTAGAGAATGCAATTCAGCATCAACAGATATGCCTTGAGTATGCAAAACCATGAGAGGCTTATGTGCTTTCCACACAACATAGTCCAACTTCTGTCTTATGGCAAGGTGACCATTGTTTTGAGCAACCTGTGGCAGACAGATTTTGGCATGATGGAACTCAAAGAGACTGTTACTCAAAAGTCAAATGGAAAGATTCATGCACAAAACTATGAAAAGGGCCCGACCCTGTCCTGATATGGGGTTGAGGGCATGTTTGTGCTTTCTTGCAGGAAGAAAATGAGGCCCAGTGGTGCCAGACCATTAGGTGAGATGCGTGGAAGAGAAAGAAACCAGACCTGAGACCACAAGAGCATGATTACCTCCTCTCCCTCCCTTCCTCACCTCCCGCTCTGTCTCTCTCAGAGATCATTCTCTAGACAGGCAAGGCTTATTGTTTTTACAACAAGAAGGAATTTGTGTAGCACTCAAGGAGGAATGTTGCATCTATACAGATCACAGGAGTGACAAAAGACAGTATGGCCCAGGTCAGAGAAGGGCTGCAAAAAAGGAAACAGTGAGAATAGGAACCAGGCTGGTTCCAAAATTGGCTCTCAGCCTCACCATGGTTTACCACCCTACTCCCATCCATTTTAGGATCCATTTTAGGACCCCTTGCTGGCTTCTTAATTCTGCTTGCCTTAGGCCCTTGGGCCATTAAGAGGTTAACTGGCTTTATCTGCCAACAGACTCCCTGATGACAAAGCCTATCCAAGTACACTAACACAGGCTTGACCTCAAGGACTGCAGTTATGGTGAGCCTTTAGAAGATGATAACCCACGACCAAGGGGGCCACTTTCCAGGGAAGCCTCCTTCTGCTATTGACAAAACTAAAGCATCTCCCACTGAGGTGCACCTTGTGGGAGTGCAATGAAGAGGCCACCAAAGGAGCCTACCCTGGGCTTCATGGGAGTATACCTAGTTGCATAAAGGTTGATGTCAGAAAAACCCTTCCCTCCTCAAAGAGGCATCACAGCAGGTCTGAACAATCTTGCCAGTGAAGACTGGGTTAGCTTGCTTCAAGATATATGTCGCATAACTATCTAGGAGGACCAAAGCAAAGACCCCTGCTCCCACTTGTGGTGAGATAGTGTCAATAGCCCACCTTTTTACTTAGAAAAAAAGGAGGAATTGCCAGGAGCGATCGTGGCACAAGCCTTAGAGATTGCCAGCTTTTTCTTAGAATAGCCCATCGAGTTAAAAGATAGTTACTTTCAGTCCCGATCTACCTTCTTCCCCTCCCCCAACTTCCTGAGAAGCAGAATTTAGGGCTTACAGGATTGCAGTTAGGTTACTTAGTAACCCCTCCTTATACAGTTATTTAGCAAGTCCTGAGACCTCTTCCACTGCTAACAACCTGCTTATCTCTACCTACATTTCCCCTTAGCAGATATCCAGCTCACTTTCAGTAACCTGTAATGAAGAACACCAAATATGAAATAAAATATCTTGAGCCTGGAAGATGGCTCTGGGGCTAAGAGTACTTGTTGCTTTTGATGAAGACTTGGGCTTGGTTTTCAGCACCCATAAAAGCAGCTCATAATCATCTGTAACTACAACTTAGGGGACCTGAGGCCTTCTTCTGACCTCCGTGGGCACAACCATCTGCAACTCCAGTTCCAAGGTAATACAAGCTGTCTCTTCTGACTTTCATGGGCACCAGGCACATGCATGGTCCACATATACATACGAAGGTAAAACACTCATACACATAAAATTTTCTCAAATAAAATATCTTGCAATAAACGTAACCAACAAAATCAAAGATACAGTGAAAACCTAACATACTGAAAATACAAATTAAAGAAATGATGGAAAGGACACCCATGCTCATGGATTGGTAGAATTGCTACTATGAAAATGGCCATACCTCACCCTCCCTGTGAAGTGTGTGGGGAATGGGATGGGGGGGGGGCATGGGAAGATGGGAAGGAGAGGGACCTGAGATTGATGTGTAAAATAAAAAAAAAAAAAGGGAAAAAGAAAGAAAATAGCCATCCTACCAAAAGCAATACAGTGCTACTAAATGGACACAGTATTAAAACAATTTCTAAGCTGTTATACTCATAGATCAATCTGAAAAGCTTCTATTTATAGTAACTGGTGTAGTTGATGGTGACAACTAGCTATGGTTCAGAGACTAAGAGATTGCAGAATGCTTAGCCCTACAGGGAACTCAATACTAAACTGGCTTCACAAGCAGCAGGGAGTAGAAAAGGCCTAAGTCAGTGGATAACTACAGGAAAGCACTATCTTCTAGACACAGCAGGCAGTGTATGAACTCGTAGTTGTGATAGCTTTTATAAATCCTGTGCAAGCTCTGACCACACCAAATCCCAGTAAGGAAAAAATAAGTTGGGCACACAATCCCACAACAGGCCTTGGAGTTATTGGCACAGTCTTTTAAAGATTAAAATTAAATTTTAAAATGGGGCATGGAACTAAAAAGAGTTCTCAAAAGATGAAAAAAAAAAATGGCCAAGACAAAACAAAACAAAACGAAAAAAGCAAGAAAAAATGGTACAGTCACTATGTCACTATGGAAATCAGTAGCTGGTCCTAGAAAGAAAGAAAGAAAGAAAGAAAGAAAGAAAGAAAGAAAGAAAGAGAGAGAGAGAGAGAGAGAGAGAGAGAGAGAGAGAGAGAGAGAGAGAGGGAGGAAGGGAGGGAGGGAGGGAGGGAGGAAGGAAGGAAGGAAGGGAGGAAGGGAGGAAGGAAGAAAAGAATGAAAATAGATCTTCAGCATGATCCAGATCCAGCTATATCACTTTTGGGGAATATACCAAAAAGACTTTATACCCTACTATAATGATACCTGCTCATCCATCTTCATTGATGCTCTATTCACAATAACTAATGGATAATGAACATGTCCTATATTTACACAATGAAATATTATTCAGCTGTTCAGAAAAACAAATTATAAAGTTCACAGGTAAATAGAGGTAACCCAGACTGAGAAAGACAACTGTCATGTGTTCTCTCATTTGTGAATATTAGCTTTAAATCATCAGGTATGCATACTTCACTTGGAAAGCCCAAAGAGGTCAGGAAATGAGTAACAGTACATAGTTGTAGCCATGTGTTTCGAACATTCATACCTTGTTGTCTTCCCAATAAAGTGCAAAACATTCATCTCCCGGTTTCCACATTTTTGCATACTCCAGGGGAATAGATGATTCTATCACCTTTTCAGGCTTAATTGGCCCAGATCTTCTTTTGGGCCCACTATTATAAAATATTTTATCATCATAGGGTACAGCTGCGACAGGTCCTGCTGGCTTCATTGGTCCTACACGTCTTCCTCTCAGTGGTATTTCCGTCTCTCCATTTGGAACACCAACAAAACTATTACTTCGGACAGGATTCTGGTAATCAGTATTTACACTAAAATGTTTTTCAATTTTGAGACCACTAAAAGCTTCATTATTCATTGTCCGTGATTTCCTGTCATAAAAGTGATCAGGATTACCTGTTTGGTTTTCTCTTTTCCCACGCTTTTGATTATTGTAATCTATGAATTCTTGAGGAAGTGGGTTTTCTTTTGGCTCTGCGTACACTGGACCTCTTCCCGATCTGTTTTGTGCAGAGTTATCTCTTTTTTTAAAAGCGCCATCATTGTGCTGAGAACTTAATGAATAGGAAGTGTCTTTAGTTCTGTCATATCTAGAATATGGCCTGTCACACTTGATCCTCTCTTCTGCCCACACTTCCGAACCAGAAGAACCACCGGGTCTTTCAGAGCCCCTATTTCTAGATAATGCGCTGCTTTCTAAGGCTGACTTTGAATTGGGGGTGTCTCTTTGAAAACGAGGAGGTTTCTCATTTCTTGGCTGCCTGGTGTCATTTCGAGGAAGATGTCTTGATTGATTGCTATTATCTTTTATCCCATTCTGTTCAGTATTCAATACTCTGTGCTGTCCTTGGTGAAGGTGCTGAGGCTGAGACTTTGGTTCTAAAAGGCAAAAGTACATCATGCACATTAGGATGAGGACAGCACTGACAGTTCCTTATTTGAAAATTCCTAAACTATACTGGTGGAAGGTTACTATTTTAACAACTCCTATCTTCAACTCTTGTTACCTTGATTCTTGGCTTCTTCTGAGTTCTATTTACCTATCATGAAGTCTTCCTGGTTACCACATTAAAAAGCTAAAGTGATGATGTGGATCAAGACAAAAGCATTTTAGCAGTTGCACATTTATTCTGTTAAGTGAGGGTCTATATACTTCTGTTGTTTCACAAAAATGACCACAGTTTTACCAAATATAGTGATTTACCATTGGTGAACATATTTTTTTTTTCTGTTTGTTTTGACATAGATCACTGTCAAGATTCAGAACTTTGTAATTTCCTAGGGTCATCACATTCCCAAAGATGGACACTAATGACATTTGCTTAACCTATTTCTAGCACTGCAAGAAAACTACCCTCATTGTTCTCCAGATAGTAAACACCAATTTAATGTCCTCTATATGTTTCTAACACTCACTGGAAGCAAATGAATTGTCAGATAAACAACTTAGGTCAACAAGAATAAAGGAGATGTTTAAAAACGCTAAGTAACAGACTACAGACCAAGATTCAAAATGGTTAAGACCAAAAAGAAGCTAACAAAAGAAAACTCATCAAAGTCATCAAAGCAGGTCCACTGGACTTGTCACGTAAAGTATAGCAAATTATTTTCTAGGTAACTTTCTACATGCAGGCCAACCATCTATTAATTACTACAAAAAGAAATAACTAAAGCTACTTCAAATGCTTACCAACTATAATTAAAGAAACTTTCCCCAAGAATACCTGATAAACATATTCCAATGTTTTATTTTAATAATAATACTCAATTTAAACAATGTCTTCTTAAAGTTTTCATTTATGTGGATGTAAATATATTGCGTATGTCATATGTATGTGTGGGGTCTTATCTTAAAATCAGTAAATATACAACAAAAATGTATGTACTTCAAAACTTAACATATGTAAAATACTAAAATAGTTTGTCTTTAGTAAGCTCTCAGTAAATATTAGCCATCATTATGACGACATTATAAATATTATAATTATGTAAATAAGGTTACACAAGGACATCCAGGAAACACCTGTAACTGGGATGAGAATCTTGTGTTTATTTATACCTTCTCACCGCTACAAATGCTCACCATTATCTAGAATATTAACTTTAGTTTTCTGTTTGTTTGTTATTGTAAGTAGGGTAGGAAGAATACTTCATTAAAATCTTGACTGCAATGTTATGAGAAAATTCAGATACATTTGAAAATAAGTCATACTCTAATGCTGCTTTGCACTTAAAATATAAACATTCTTTATATAAAAATCCATATATTCTTGTTAGAAAATGAAAACCTTTAGCAATCCTGTCACTCACAGCCACTGTTAAAGTGTCAATGTTACTTTTTAATATGATTCATAGAAATCTCTGTGTACATTTCTATTTCCATAACAACAACAAATGCTTCTTCCTTTCTTCACTCAGGGCTGCCCTCTACTTGGGATTAGCAGTATTTTATGGCATCTTTCCAAGTCAGTGAGCATAGCTGCCTCATTCTGCATCATTCAGCTCAGGGCTGCAGAGTTTATCCCTTTACTCTGAAATATTTTTTTTTTTACTATAAAAGCTTTGACTAGCCCTCATTTTCAGAATATAATTTACTCTTTATTTTTTAATTAAAACATAATTACACAAATTTCCCTTCTCTCCAACCACTCCTGTATACCCCCACCCTACCATTCAAAACATACATACATATGGACTGAGCAGATTTTTAAGATAGAAATGTGTGTGTGTGTGTGTGTGTGTATGGTGTTTTTATTTAATGATCTATTTATGGATATGGGAATAGACAGTATATATAATATATATTATATGTATATCTGTATATATACGTATGTGTGTTGTGTATATATACATATATGTGTGTGTGTGTATATATACATACTCAGACACATATATACATTAAAAGAAAAGGAGATTATAGGAAATACTTTTACACCTTAACCAAGCTGAAGGTGGAGTGAGTCTGGGTCTTACTCAGAACTGTTTTCTCCACTGTTTCACAACCATAACCTGGAGACACTCAGTAGATATCTGCCCAAAGAATTACTGAAAACACTGGAAAAGAAACAAAGTCCCAAGTTTAACTTACTTGTTTACTGCTTTTACCTCTGCTAAGCTAAGGGAAAAGGGAAAATTCCATCCTCTTTTCTGCCCTCTGAAGGCAAGGAGAACATTAGAGAACACTACAGAAGATTTAGACTAAACAACAGCAAATGATAAACCAAATTGTTGAGATTGAAAGCAAAAACATGACACTGAAATACAAAACTATCTTATGAACAAAAACATCAAAGCAGATTGACAAAATGAAATTCAAAAAGAAGTCCACATATGTACATAACAATCCAGGACCAGCTCAGCAGGTTACTAATGTGTAGTTGAACTAAGCAGAATAGCTTCAACAATTTTTGTATAGCAAATACAAACCATTAAAGATACTTATTACAGAAGATGGAGTTAGCTGAGTCTATGTAAGTACACACAACAGCAGAAACACAATATTCTGTAACAGGCATATATACAATACACAACACGCACACATGCAGATACAGAGACAAAGAGTCTACACATCTTTTACACCTTAACAATCACAACTAGCTTTTTTTTCAGTTGTTCAAATTGTGGTATTTTGCATAAATCTTTATGAAGATCTTAAGATCCTACTCTAAAAATATACCAGTTTAAACTTTATATATTTTGTTTTCTCTATAAAAAGTGTTTCTTCTAAAAATGTATTTTCTATGATTCTGACTTAGACTGTAAAGCATGAAGGTCTGAACCTATCAGTCCTACCAAAGATGCAAATACAACTATTAAGTCTTCATGTATATTTTACACATAAAACAATAAAATCTTTTTAAAATACTTTATGGGGGAAATGAGAGAAAGGTCAGCAGTGTCTGGTGCTCTTCCAAGAAGACTCAGACCACAACCCCCTGTAACTACCTTTCTACAGGATCCCATGCCCTTCTCTGGTCTTTGCAGGCACGCACACACGCACACACCATCTTGCAAACACATATGCATACACATAATAAAGGTAACAAAGTAAATCATAACAATGTTTCAGACTCCACTGGAAGAAACAATCCACCAACCTAAACCCATAAGTGATGGCTGATTTAGGTTGTCAAATTGTTGGATTAAGAAAAACATAGAGGATTAGAGGTTTGCCTTTAGATGAACCTGTGAGGGGATCTCTAGAGGGTTAACTGAGGGGGGAGAGCCGCCACACTCATGGGCAGCTCCATCTTAAGGCTGTGGTCTGCATTGCATGGAAAGGAAAAAGGAAAAGGTTAGTGGGACAACAGCATCCCCTAGGCTCTCCCCATTCTGAGCAGTCCAGATATGAGCAAACTGCCTAACATTGCTTCTCTTGCTGCCATGCCTTCCTTCCCTGTTACAATGACCACTTATACACTGTGAGACAAAATGATCCTTCCTCCCATGATCGGCTTCTTGTCAGGCACTGTCACAGAAAGGAGAAAACTAACATCACATACTATAAAATGTCCATGCTAGATTGAATACACTGTTCTGGACAACTCTCTTCAAATATTCATTCCATTGTCCATATAGCATTTATCTATGGTACTCCCTAGCTTGTTTTCTAAACCCACTACTTCATCACTCTTGTGAGAATGCAATCAGTACGCAGGACTCAGCTTGAACATCTTACAGAAGCTGGTCATTAAATTTTCACAGAAATCCACGAGCTAGTTTTTAAATTACTGATAGTCTGAAATCAGGCATTGTGGGAGTACTTACACCACATTGTCAGCAAAATAAAACAGCCAGGCCTCCCTGGCTGCTCCAGGATGTCTCTGAGAGCTGGTTGTGAACCATCTCTCAGCACTCTCTTCACCGGGCTCCCACTCCCGGGAGCTGCTCAATGTCCTTTACTGGCTTTCCCACCTAGACTTGATCTCTAAATTTAACTGCTTGCATGACCTCATGCTTTGATCTTATGAACTTATTATGTGTTAAAGTTAAAATAGATTGCTCTTTCCTCCCAAAATAAACAGCTGCTCAGAAATGCCAAGTCAGAGAAAATTATACATTAGGAAAAAGAAAATATCTGAAACCCCAGTTTTCAGAGTCTTTGCTTATAAGTCAGACATTTTCTTTCTTCAAGCATGTTTCTATGTCATGGGAATCATAACATCACTTAGTGATGGCAAGCCTTTAGCACGGTTCCAAGAACACAGCAGTTCTCAATAAATACCATTCATCAATTTTTTATACAGAAGAAAATCTTGGGAGAGTAAACTAAATGTAAAAGAAAAGCCTGTATTATTTGCATTCTGAGAAAACAAATGCATATTTAATAAAATATCAAAGAAAATTAATTATATATAACCACAAAATAAAATGATGTGCATTTAGTGAGCTATTTTATTGATTAATGATTGCTGTGGGAGGGCCCAGCTGACTGTGGGTGGTGCCACCCCTGTGCAAGTCTTCAACAGGGGTAATCTTCCTCAAGTAACTAATACTCAATTATTTGATATGTAGCATCCATACAGAAAATTTCAAAACTTCAGAATGTATATCTGGATCATTTTGAATTAAAAGCACAACTAATAGCATGCTAATGAAGCCATAGTCTGGAAGAAACTCCAAACCTCTACAATCCCTTTTCAGTGTTTTATAGACTCTTAACATCCCCATCCTTTCAGCGCTTGGCTGCTAGTAAATTCTGGATATGTGTGGAGCTTACTGCTAGCTAAATTACTAGTTTAGGAAAATAACCACATAGATCATGCATTTAAAATAATTAAGATTTCTAACATATGCAGGCTAGAAACCCTTGTCGTTTCTTGTGAACTACACTTTCTACTGTGTGATAAACCCTGCGAAACAAGCTATGGAGGGAAGCATTTATGTGGCTGACTCTTGCAGGTCACAGTCCATCACTGACTGCAAGCACTCGCCAAGTATGGATAAAGCCCTAGGTTCAGCTGCCTGTTCTGAAAAAAAAAAAAAAAAAAAAAAATGTTTCTAAAGCTGATGCTACAAGACATTCTCTAAGAAATCATCAGTTACTTCTGATAGAATATTTAAGCATAAAATTGAAAAAATGATAGCACATTTGACTCTTCTAAAGGAATTACATATGATTTGGAAGTAAATGTATTACAAACCTGCATTATATTTAACACCCCCCCACACACACACACCGTATACTTAAAGGAGGATGCTTTCTCAGTAAGTTTAAAACACTATACAGAATCTGACACATGATCAATATTCCTCAAACAAAATACTTGGGAATACTTGTATTCCATATTTTAGCACAATTATGACCTGGGGATGGGCTGTATATATAAATAAATATTCCAGTGATTTTAGCATGCCTACATTTTGACTATTGTCTGCCATATAAGGTCAGACATGAAATCTTCAACATCAAGGCACAATGTCGTAACTCAAAAAAGATGCATATTTTGTAGTGTTTGGGGTTTCAAAATTTTTGTTTAGAATACCATAACCAATATGACACAAGAAGACCATCCAGAACCAACGCAAGTCTATGAGTCATTTTCTTGATTAATGATTGCAATAGGATAGGAGGGCCTGGCTCACTGTGGGTGGTGCCATTAAAAAGACAGCATGGTGAGTGAGCATGCCAGGACACAACATTCCTTTATACCTTTGCGTCGGCTCCCGCCGCCAGGTTCCTACACTGAGTTCCTGCCCTGATTTCCCTTTATAATGGATGGTAAACTCTAAGATTAAATAAACCCTTTCCCTCCAAGTTGCTTGTAGTCATGGTGTTTATTACATCACCAGAAATCATATGAGGACACTTGCTAAACTAAATATCGACTTTGAGGAATCCTGAAACTAAACAAATTCCTGAGACAGCTTGAAGCGAGGTGAACTGAAACAAAACACAGATACTAAGAAAAGCTCCATTATTCAATGTGTATTAGAATTATGCATGTGAATGTTTTTGTGTGTGGGGGGGATGTGTGTGTGTGTTATATATGTGTGTTACTGGAAACTGAACTCAGGCCCTCATGCATACCAGGTAAATGGTAACTACCAAGCTTAACTTCACACTGTATACTAGTGAATTATGACTACTCTTTACATATCAGCTTCTATAAAGACCCAAATATCGATGCTGATATGAACTGAACCCAAATCATGGAATCATAACACTCTTCAGAAGATCTTCATCTATTAAATGTTATGAAGACTATTCTGAAAAGCTTTCTAGATGCTTCTTAGGAAAATGGTCAACATTTCCTGCCATCTGTGAAGATCTAATTTTAAAATATAAGACATCTGAAAAGATTCTGAGTAATATGTTCCAGGCTTTAACTGCAATTAAAAGGAAATAATGAAATTGTACAAATTATCTGAAAACCAGTTCAGTCACTGTCTCCATTGTTCTTTCCTATAATCCCCAACTGACTTAAGAATATTGTCAGTTAGTGGAAGTAAATTAACAAGAGAAAGAATAACAGAACAGTATGTTAAAAAATAATACACTTGAAAGCAACCACAAATCAGGCTATCCCATCAATCTTGCCGTCTTCACTGTATACATGAACATAGGACCAAAAGAACAGAGAAAACTTGCGTAAGCATAATGACTTCTGTCTACAAATGTATTCATTTATTGTCCATCTGTTTACACCTATGTATGGAATCATGGATCTCTTCTTCATGGTGTCAACATCATTGGAGTCTGGGAGAGAAAGCTGCAGCTGATGGACTCAGTGTCTACTCAGCCAATATTAACAACAACGAGAGTAAATCAATAATGTTTTCACATCAGCCTGATTAAGCACTGCCTAACCCATTCAAAACAACTAGTTGGCTTTATTTTAGTAATAAAGTTTTCAGATAAAGGACTAAACACTTTTACAGACTACAAATATGCCTGAAAACATACTGTCATTTATGAGACAAAGCAAAGAAACTAAGGCTCTTAGAAGTACTTATTAAAGAGGATTTAATTATTTACTTAGTGAATGTTATCATTTATTTAATATAAACTTTAAAAGAACAAAAATAAGGGGACTTAGCAGAAGATATACTACTGTGGTAATCACATATGATCTGGCACACTTTATACTACAATAATATTTCATTTCCATATGCCAAATCACAGATGAGTTACATATTCAATTCAACTAAAAAGAAATAGAAAACCAAATTCATGATTTAGGGGACACCTAAATTTTGTGATGTGAATAAGGGAGTCAGGGATAAAGGGCATCGAGCAGTCTGAATGGGCACTGTGAAGGACGACTCTAGCTTAAGAACACTAAGAAGTCAGTCAGAACAGATGTGAAGACACAGCAGAGGTTTCCCCTGCTGACCACACAGAGCTAAAACCATGCTGCCTAAGTTCTGTCCTCACACAACCAGCAGCCTGCTTGTACAAGTTGACAGCAGCCCTGGGAATAAGAACCAAGAAAAAAGCACATTAGTCCTGCACCTGCAAAGAACAATTTCACAGCTCACAGCAAGTGAGCCTGTAAGAGGAATGTGGCATGGGGTTAGCTCACCACCCCACCCCCAAACCTGAGCTACCTACAGAGTGTGTAGTCATTTGTCACACAGCAGTGGAAAACTAAGGTATCACTCTGCTATTGACAAACACTGCTCTCTTCTCTCCTGTGTGACCCTTACAAACGGTCTATGTCAAACATGGATTTTTCAAACAGTACAATGTGTTTTCTATAAATATAAAATACAGCAATAAACCCTGGTTTTTATGAAATATAGACATTCATATTTATATTGTTTTTTGTGAAAAACAGCAACAAAAAAGAACATTTTGCTTCCAAGTTTATTTGGTTGAATTTAAAAATAAATCTGAAAGAAAAACCAATTTTAATCTTTTTAAAATAACATTTGAAAATATTTACCATATTCTACATATGTATTGTAGTGATACATATCTAACATGCTCATTTCTCCTTCCAGTATTTATGTTAATCACTACAATGTATCATGTGAAGAAATATTTCATTGTGAAAGCATACTCACTCAGTAACATTTTACCGCAATATGTACACATGGAGAAAAAAAAAGAACCAATTTCGCAAATGATGTACATGATATAAGTTATTCTGCATCAAGTTTTCCAACACCACCATCTGTTTACACATCTAACTCTGCTGTCTATTAGAGTTGTGGGTGGAGTAGTTTTGTAGTATTATTCGACACGCAATTAGGGGAAAAGTAAACCGGTGTTTGTTTTCAGAATAGAACAATTAAAATTTTTCCTGTGTTTCTTTCAAACAAAATTGACTATAAAATTCTAAACAACCATTCTTAATAGAGATCATTTTATACAACTCCAAATGAGGTTACACCTCCAAAACACAAACTGATACATTTTAAATTTGTTTTAAGTTAACCTACCTTCCACATTCAAAGTTCCCATTTTAGATTCCAAGAAATCAAATAATGTGCTTGGTGCTGATGGCCTTGCATTTCCTAGGTCCTCTTCATCTTCAGACCGTGTACGGCCCCTGCCTTTCCCTCTACCTTAGTTTTAAAACACATACATACATATATAATGTATGAAAAGCAAAAGGAGAAACCACAATACAATCAGCAATCTCCTAAATAAGACTGTACATACTGTCTTATATTCAAGAAATAGTGATTTCTATTTCTTGTCCAATAAAAATGCTTTAAATAAAGCTACTAAGAAGCATCTCTATTCATCAACATGATCTTTTCAAGATTTGTCAAATCAACATGGGTCTTGGACTTGAATTACTGCTTTTTTAATTTAAAAATATTTTAACTTAAATGTATTTTCTTTCTACAAAGAAATAATATTGAGTTACTCAAGCTTAGTGTAACTGTAGCTTTGCCTACACTTTGTAAACACTGCTATAACTTAGTTATCTCACACATTCACATAACATTTAGAATAGCACTCTATATACTTAAATACACATGTATGATTAATCATATACACAGGGCTATTTCTGAATCTTTTTCTCAAATGATACCACTTTTAACCATGTGATGATTAAAGAGTAAAACCAAGTGAAAGGTACAATTTGGTTAATTTTGGTAAGCTTTTTTTATAAAAATAGCGCAGGTCTAGAAATTAACTACTAGAAGAGGTTAGTGTACATCACAGTCTCTCTTACTTGAAACAACTCTTCTAAAAAGGCACTATTAGATACAGTTTATATAGAGCGAAGAGACACTCACAGGAAGCTGCCTGCAACTACCTTGGTGGCTCCCAGCTTCACGCTCCTAAAAACCACTTATTACCTGACGTTACAGCCCTCATAGCATAAAGCTTAGCCTTGGCACATCATTTATCGTGCTGGCACATGAAATACATACCTCTAGGAGGTGGACCCACGACAGGCTTCTGTTTATTGCTGTTTAGAAGTACGTTCAATGCTGCTTCTAAGTTGTTGGCATTATCCATAAGCGCTTGTCTCGAGGCTTCCTTACTGAAGCCCATTTCTGTTATGTGCTTCAGTGCTTTCTCATCAACCTGAAAGGAACACAGAAAGAAAGGGCTACAGGAAGGACTGTGCATAGAGTCAGATGTCCAGTATAACTACTGACAGTCTTTTAACTCCAATTCCATCCATAGCTGTCGGAACGTGGTCAAAGGAATGACACACGATGAACAATGCCTTGGGACCCTGTGAGGGAGGCTCCTTTTACCTCAGGTGCATTTTGTGATTTCATGCTCCTGTGTTAAACATCTGCCTTCAATTCATAAGGCTTGGTTACTCTTGTTGGATGTCAGCACATAGCTATAGATCTGGTGCAAGGTTATGCTGTTTGCTGCCCTCAGTGTACCCCAAATCTGGACATGACCTTCTGCCTTGTTTTTGTGCTTTCCCAGAAAAGCAGGAGTACACGAGAGCCTGGTAAACTGGTCTGATTATGATTTTCTGGATTCAAGCAACGTTCCTGGGATCATTGCATTCTTTGTTACAGTCATGTACACTGGAACTGAAGGAAAGTTGTCTACAGCATTAGACTTTAGTCCACCCTATTCTTTCAGGTCCTTAGATCCCAGGCCCAGCAGATAAGATCTACACTGGTCAACAAAAGTCAATTAGCAGCTATGGAAAAACTGTCACAGTGACACAACATTCCAACTTACTATTTCCATACTAACAGTCAAGGAAGAATTGGTACTATAGCAAAGTGCCACTGAAAATTCAAAGCAAACATTTAAAAATAAAAAGGAAAGCTTAGCATATTTGTCCTGTGAATGACTGTCATGCTTACCAGTTCTCTATAGACTCCTTCATGTTTACTCTCTGATTTGGAAGCCTTTTCTTTCTGTAAAACCTCCCTATTTCGGTGACTGACAGAGCCCATATTGAGATTACTTCTGGCGCCACCTCCACCTCCTCCAAATGTCTTGGTCTTCAGATAAGAGAAAAATAAACAGACACAAGTAAATAGTATTTTTAAATAGTCATACAAACCAAGAAAAATTACTGAAAAATCTGGAAAAATGAATGGATTTAAAAGCTTAATTATTTTTCACAGGTAAAAACAAAATAACAAATACTCATAAGTAGCATAAAGCATAAATATCTATAAGTCATAATATTTTCTTTCTACAAGTTCAGGTGGGACAATAAATAAAATACAAGATTTTAGTTAAGTCATCAAATCAAACCTTTATGTTCATCAATATAGACTGAAATAAGATGATATAAACATAGGATGAGTTGTCCAAATTACTCTAGTAAAATATTTGAAAATGTCTTGGATCAAAGCCCTAGAACCATCTACAAGTCAAAGTTACTCTGATTTTACCAATATGTCACAGTCTTATCATTATATAAACTGAGAAAGTAAATATAACATGAACATAAGAGTAGCATGTTTAATTCATTATTTATATTCATCATATATCATTCCTTAAACACTACATGTAAAAGCCTAAGTCTATATATTACATTCTCCGAATGAAGAAAGCACACTAAAGAATGCCAACATTAGTGATTATTGGCACAAAGGAGTATAATAATTTGTGCAGTATGTAGGGGAAATTGTAGATGGTTTAAAGATGACAATTTACTATTGCTCCTAAATTTCACAGAGAAACAAACCGGACACAAAAGGTTCATAACTCACTTCAGCACTGGGCTGAATTGTGAAGTTAATGCTCTGGGCTACACGGTTCTAGAGGCTTTGTGTTCAGCCCTGCTCTAATTGCTTATAGAAAGAGGAAGGACAACAGAGCATTCATAAGCTCTAGGCTTTGAAATTAAATAGAAGAGTGATCATTCACAAATCGTCATTGTGTTCTGAATGTACAATATTTCAATATTGGTGAATAAAAACATTTAACCAACAAACACAGAAGTTCATATCAAAATCTGAAAAATCAATCAACAGAGAAAAAACCCCAGTCCAAGTAAGCAAGAAATTCAAAACAAACTATTTAGCTAACTACAGTATAAGATAGAGGCTGTGTGTAATCGTGTATATAAGTACATTACAAAAACAGTTCTAAGATTAACATTTCCTAAGAGTGAACTAACAAGACATATTTTGATAATTAATCCTGGTTCACGATTCATTCCTCAGAAGGTTTACTTTTCATAAGCAAGTATTATAGAGGGAGAAACTAGCTCAACTAAAAACAAGAAACCCTCTGCTATAATGTAAAAGAAAAATGTGTTTGGTTATTTCATTAATAAAGAAAAGGGGGCACAGGGATGATGGCTTGTTAACAGAAACATTTACTAGAATTGCCAAGATGAATTAAAAGAAGAACATAGGAATCCAACAGGCAGGCTTAAATCCCTAGAGGACAGCATTCTTCTACTTCTACAATATGTAACGAGGACAAAGTGACATTTGGGAATTAGTTACGTGAAATGAATAATGACCATGAATAATTACAGAGAATGCAACGGAAGAAACTT
Organism: Cricetiscus sungorus; assembly: GCA_030556225.1. Lineage (NCBI taxonomy): Eukaryota > Metazoa > Chordata > Mammalia > Rodentia > Cricetidae > Cricetiscus > Cricetiscus sungorus. Next base: position 31,181,858 of record JANBXA010000741.1, on the reverse strand, counting down.
GTGAAAACTATCTTACTTCTTTGCTCTTTGCAACCTCTGCGATTGCAGCAGTCCTTTGCTTCTCAAACTCATCATTATCATTTGCAGGTTTGACAGGCATTGAAACCTGTAATGTCTTCCGCCGATCAAGTTCTCTGCTATCCACTTGGACATTAGAAGCACATTTCTGGGAAGATAAATTCATATCATTCAGACATTCCAAAAGAAATAAAGAAATTATAGTTCTTTATAGAAAGAAGTAGTTCTTCAAAAGAAATGTTTATGGTTCTCATCATTGGTAAGAACAAAAATAACATTTCATTCAACCGATTTTAAAAAAGTAGTAAGCTTATTACCACATAACTTTTAAATACATATAAATTAAAGGGTTTGTGGTGCGTGCGTGCGTGCGTGCGTGCGTGTGTGTGTGTGTGTGTGTGTGTGTACATAAAACATACTGTGATGAAAGAGCCAAGTTACATTTTAAGGTAATTACTTTAAAATAGCTGTACATTTCAAGCTGTCTACATGAGCTAAAACCACATTAAATTTGATTTTGTAACTAAGAGTTCAATTTCCACATTACACAATAGCCATAAGTGAGACTGTACATGTTAACATGTAACAAAGCATGTCTGAACTTGTAAGTCAAAGACTAAAAACATGCTCTTTGTACCAATTAAGATACAAAGTTTTATGTGTGCAGTTTTGTAAGTTCCCATTTTTAATCTCATAATGTAATACTGGTGCCTCTGTCTGAAAACAATCCCTAAATTCTCATCTCAACACAGTACAGGTCCTCTAGTGTGACTGCTTGTTTTGTTTGTATATTTTGTTTTGGTTTTCTTTTTTTCCCCAGCTCATTAATTAGAAGAAAGGGGAGAAGAGGAAATTTTCTCAGATGTGTCACACAAATACAGCATGCTTCCTCTGATAAACATGCTATTTATAGCAACACAGAGCTAGCGTTATAGTTTTAACCCATATTAAACCCATTGTAGTATATTACAATGCTGTAATATACTACACAACACTGTTCAGCATGAGTAGAAAATAAATACAATCATTGAAACTAAACCTTTGTTATACTTCCTAGCCCTATAAAACTATAATACAGATTTCAAATTCTGGACAATAATTAAGTCAGTAAGCATCTCTATGGAAAAAGTCATTTTTAATATCTTAAGTAATTTAAGAAAGAAATTTTACAAATGTTTCAGAAAAAAGTAAAATTTTACAGATATATCAATTATTATTTTTAAGTATAAATTACAATAATATTATCATTCTTGTCTTTTTTTAATCACAGACAGAATGTCACTAACATAGGCCCCACATTGGACTTCCTATCTCCTATTTTCTTTCAAAAGGGAGAGGGAATTATATTTTTTACATACTTAAAAAATTCATATGATGCGGAAATGACTCTAATTCTGAGTCCAGCTCATAAAAATTATTTGAAGATGCCAATCAACTGATCCTATCCCATATCTTCATATCATCTAGATACCTATTTAATACCAAAATTTCAAACAAGGTCCAAATAAAACAAAAAAATAAATAAAATGTTGGTTTCAACTTCCTACTTTAGTGCCCCCAATTCACCTTCACTTTAGATAACATTCTCTAAGTAAAGTACAGAATAAATACAGTTAAAATACAGTTTGGTGGTAGGAAAAAAAAAAAAGGCAAAACCAAAAGAAATAGGGAATAAGCAAGAGAAGGTGGGAGAGACTGCTGGGGACACAACTCCAGGTTGCAGAGAAAGGAAGACCCAGACAGAGGTCAACTCAAGACCTTCCTCAAAGTGCCTTTGCACTAGGAACGGTGTGGTGATTTGAGAAGAATGGCTCCCAAGGGCTCATGTGCCTGAATGCTCAGTCCCCAACTGGTGGACCTGTTTGGGAAGGATTGGGTGGTGTGACCTTATTGGAGGAAGTATGTCACACTGGGATGGGCTCTGAGGTTTCTAAAGTCCACACCATTCCCGTCAGTTATCTCTGCCTCATGCTAGTGGCTCAAAATGAAAGCTGTCAGCTACTGACCCAGCACCATGCTAGTCCACCTGCTACCATGCTTCCTGCCATGACAGTCATAGATTCACCCTCTGAAACTATAAGCTCCAATTAAATTCTTTCTTCTAAAAGCTGCCTTGGTCACAGTGTTTCTGTTACAGCAATAGAAAACTGAAAATGGGTTAAAAATTACAGACTGGAGATTTAGTTTCTAAAGAAGAAGAATCCAGCTACTATAGTTGAAAACACCAGCTAGAAATAAAATTATGTTTCTGACTGAGATGAGGAATTGGCTGGAGGCTAAATAAAAGAATATTAAGGAAAATTTTGGCATAAGTTTTTATCTCCTTACTTTAAAAATTCTTTGTTTTTAATTAACCTTTTTTAGTTAGCTGTAATTTGTTCTTCATACATAACTCTTAGTTGCTTCAATCTTTGGAGTAGCAGCAAAATTATTAAATTCCTTGTCCTTCATCTTTCCATGTATCTCCACAGCATCTGAGTAAATAGTTCAGCAGAGAACTACATGCAGCTTGAGCACAATGGAGAACTTTCTTTCCTGACTGAGTCCACCTAAAAGAAGAAAGTCCTTACCTGTCCAAAGGGCAAAAAAGGAGGTGGGCCACCTTCAGTTCCAATGTTGCTTCTACTATGTTTTGATAAGCTCTGTTTAAAAACATAATCAGTCATAAAGTGTAAATCACACACAAACACACTAGCCATATGCAAATGCACCAGAGACGCACTGCCTAGCGTTGAGTCTTAAGACACAACAGCCTTCTTTAAAGTAGTTCAAACTACAACAGAAAATTCTGTATTCTTTCTTTCAGTAACCTGGCAAGGTTTGTTCATCACCTCTCCTGACCAAAATGCATTCAAGTTTAATTTTTAGAAATATTTTTCAAGCTGTTGTCCTTTGGAGAAAACAGCCCCCCACCCCCAAATATAGTCAATTGATAGAAAATAAACTCTGGCAAGAACAGTTTTACAATAGGGCAATAATGCCTTTAACTTTTCTGCAAAAATAAAATTTTTAGAGATAATACTTGCTAAATAAAAAATCATTACTATAGTTCATAACATAGAAAGTCACTTACTAACATTTTGTCAAATTATCTTACATCAATTTGTTCTTTGAAGAAATATTCAACTAATTGGGTTCTTTAAAAGTTTTGTTATGCTTTGTGTGTATGTGCAGGCACACACAAGCACAAGCATATTGAGGTCAGAGGACAACCTGCATGAGTCAATCCCCCTTCTTCCCATGTAGATCCCAGGAATCAAACTCAAGACATGAGGCTTGAAGGCAAAAACCTGCCCCTGCTGAGCCACAGCATAGCCTCTGATTATTATTTAATAGACACAAGCTTCCAAATTCTTATCAGTTTCAGGTTTATTTTCAAGCTTGCTTACTTAGAATTGGAAAAAACAACAATGTATTGTGAAAATGGGCAGAAAACTATCTCCTTCCAAAAGCACTTTCTCATACTGTGACGTCCTCCATAGGGCCAAAGGAAACTAGGATTCCTTCCAGCTATCCTTCCCACTGAAGGTATTAACATGCATGCGTTAAGCACTCATTCGTAAATATACCCTGTAAACTTTAATCTTGTTCTGCATTTTTAGAAATTACCATTACAGGTGCTGTGATGAAAATACAATGTAAAAGAGTCACAAACTATTTTTAAAACTAGAAGAGGTCCCATTGCACACACACAGGATAGCTACCATGAGAAAATAACCAGTGCAGCAGTCAGAGCTTCATTAAAATAATACAAACAAAAATACATTTTTAACATATTCCAAAGTTCCTGAATTATGTAAACACTCATACAGTTCATGTGTATTACAGATTGAGTAATGAGGCTAATGGAAACCATAACATCAACTTAATGAGCAAAAGAAAATAAAAATGGTATAGAGATGCCATATTTCTTCACAATCTACATGTAAGTTAACAATCTCTTCGATTTAAAAAGAAAATAAGCATGGCACATATATATGATTATCTAGGGGCCCCTTTCTCAGTTTCCATTTAGTTAGAAGGAAAGAATTATGTAAACAGTGATAAATCAATCCAATTTATACTAAAACTTCCTTTATAATTTAACATCAATTAACAGCTCTTGTTAACATGAGAAATTAAAAACAACTTAAAAGACTTGTATTTCTTGTACTGATGAAGGTACAAAGAGCCAGACCTAATCTCCCTTTACACACAATGAACGACCTGGCCAATGTATAAACACAACTATACCCAACACAACATGTAACATAACACAACATGTAGCTATTCCTAAGCAAAGAAGTAAGCTGTGGCTTCTGCTTGATGCAGAAAGCACAGCACGGAGAGTTCAGCAGAGAAGAGCAATCGCATGAGAAGAGACTGAGCATCACTAAGCGCTAGAGAAATGCAAATGGAAACCAGAAGAGGTTCCATTGCACACACATGGGATAGCTATATATCCCATAAGAAAAAATCCAGTGTAAAGTCACAGACTTATTAAAGAATAAAAACAAAATCCCCATGTAATCTAGCAATCTGACAAGTGTGCATACAAAAGAACTTGGAGGAGCTACTATCTGTGTGCCTATATTCAGCGCACTATTATTTGCAGTGAGCCAAAGATAGAAACATCATTAATGCCCACTGACAGATGAATAAATAAAATGTAGTATAAACAATGGAATACTACTAAACCTATAAAAGGAGAGAGATTCTGACACATGCTTCTTATCCTATATAGACAGAATAATATGCCAGACACAAAAGAACAATACTATAATACTACATGTCAAAGAGATATTAAAATAGTCAAGTTCATAGAGACAAAAGGTAGAACAGTGTTTGACATGGGGAGGGGTGCAAGAGTGCAAGTCTGTGTGTCTGTGTTGGAAATGAATAAGTTCCTACCTCATTTAATGGTTTTAAGTGAAATGATTCCAGCTGGGATGTTGAAAAATTATATAAGCATTGATCTGACTTTAAATATCCTTCTCTTAACTGACAAGTTTCAAACCTGCCAAGATACTGTAATAAGAACATTTAAAGCATGAAAAAAAAATGTAACAGGTACTGAAATGTTTCACCTGCTTTTGAGGAAGACTGTGGTTAAATCATAGCAGATAGTTTCTCTGAGATCATCATGTCCTATCTTCATAGCTCTGACACAAAAGTTTAATGCCACCACTCATTATGGGACAAGCTGCTCACAAGAACAGTCAACAGTCAGAAAGCCTGGCATTGCAGCAGTCTAAGGCATTATTATGGCATACTTACTCTCTGTAACTCCCATTTGTCAATCAGATGCTCTACTTCACCACCAAGAACTGTGGTGTTGGAGTCACTCAAGAGCAGGAATCCATTCTTTACATCCACGACGCCTGAGAGCCTCACTTTTGTGCCAGGTGGTGTGTTCAGACTGATGCAAAGAAAACCAAGAGTGAGGAGTTAAAGCTGCATTGAAGCTCCTCCACAAACGTGAAGGTGAGTCTTAGGACTTAATCAAAATGCTGCCGCCTAAACTAGTTTTCAGGACTGGCTATAAAGTGTAAATGGATCGTGATGAATGAAGATCAAGTACAAAACAAAAGGAACCTCAGTTTCCACAAGTTAAAACAAAGGTGACAAGAACAATCACACCTCACAAAGCTGTGGAAAATAAAACAAAAGTACTTTCTTTCTTTTAAGGTTTTACTTTTCTTTTATGAGTGTGGTGTCTGTGGGTATTTTGCCTGAATATATGGAGTTAGCTCCCCTGGAACTGGAGTTGCAGATGCTGTGTGCCACGGCTGGAGTGCAGGGAACTGACCTGAAACTGAACCATAGGGCCTTCTCTCCAACCAAGGAGGCACTTCTCAGCTCTACCACATACGAACATAGTATCTCTCCTTCTTTTTGCAACTTTTGCTACAGGGCATATATATATATACATTATTAAATTAAATTTTAACATAGAAAAAACATATCTAGTGATAAACACAGAAATTTAATACCTACATGAGCTATAGTACTCTACTAAAAACCCTTTTTGGTTAGTCATCTCGTTAAAGATAAAACACAAGAATTATTTATGCAATAACTTTAAATAGAATTTCACAAACCAAATTGAAAGTATATAAACAATAACTATAACAAGACTTTTCTACAGAAGGCCAGTGTTAATCATAGTTGGATAAACACTGCAACACAAATTCTTGCACAAAAAATAGAGACAAGATGTTTATCTTCCCACCACCTTTGTTAAAGGAGACACAGGATGGAATCCACATCATCACACTGGCTTGTTCTACAGTAAAAGCATAGATATTAATCACATTCCATCTCCTCCTACATCCAACAAGGGGGAAAGCCCTCCATATAGAACTCCTAAAATAGTCTACCATGAAACACTTGGGATGAATTAGAAAATTATTCTGCAATGACATCATTATTCATATTTTAAAGGCTTGTGAGATTTATCACATGCTGATATATGCAAAATCAAATCAGTGAGCATTAATATCACAGCCAAGGACAGCTAATAAAAATCATTAGTGAAAAGAAGTAAGAATATGCCTACTTCTCAAGCTTCGAAGAACCCAAACAGAGTAAGAGGGATTACATACTGTTCGGTGTATCAGATACGTGTATCATTGTTTATTGTAAATTCTATCTCAATAAAGTCACTAAAATTGTTCTGAGGCTCACAAGTTTAACATTCCTAGTCATAATTCAAACAGACAGAACAACTACTCACAAACAGCTTTGCCTAACCTCAACCTTACTCAGAAGTGTAGTCACTGAGAACAGTGTCCCATCTTCAAGATCAGCAGTTGCTATAATCAACACAATTATACCATTAAGTTTTTACCAATTCCAAGTAATCAGCAAAGCCAAATTCAATAATTCTGCAAATCATCATTTCTTCACTTCTAAATGGATCAAAGAGAGAGCCACATAGACATAGATTGATGCCCTTTTATGCCCAAAGAAAGCATTAATTATACTACTGATCTATGTGTTTTCTTGAAAAGAATGTTTAGCCAAGAATTTCTTACAAATTAATAAAACCAGAAATGAGTAAGAGTATACCAGCACATAAAATGATGAGTACAGGGAACAGCAAAAACAAAACAACAAAAAGATAAATATCAAATATCAAAGATAACAGAAAATATAGAAGCAGATAATTTTGTGTTACATGGCCAACACCCTTCCCAAACTTTCCTTAATTGTCAAATAATTTGAGAATGCACTTAAAATTTCACTAAAATAACTAGTGGAATCCCACTAGATTAAATTGTAATTTTACTGCCTCAAAATTACAATTAGAACTAAAATTACATTATACTTTTTACTTTGTTGACTTCAGTATCATAATTAATTCTGATAATTTTGAGCACATTTTGGTTTAATGACTAGCTCTTTGGTACCCCAACACATCTTTCTTCACTGTAATTACAAACAAAATCCGAGAGCATGAAGGACGCCACAGGAGGTGGAAGATTGGAGAAATACACAGCCCACTAAGGCAGTCCAGCCCAGCCCTGAATCTGCTTTATGCTGTCAAGAAAATTATTTCACCTCCCTTCTATGCCGGCCACTAGCCAAACATCCAAACTCTTCTGTATTATCCCACGAGAGAACAGGTTTACATGTTGTCATTTTTGTGGTAGCAAAGCAACACTGGCTGCTTCAATAATGAGAGAATAAGCATATAAAAATCTTTAGTTGTTAAACCATAATAAATTCAATAGAAAGGGATAGCGGATGGCATTGGGCAGAGAAATGTTACAGTAGCAAAAGCAGGAAATGTGCATTCCATCGAAGTCAGCCTTCCACGGCACCCTTGAGCCCTTGGAAGGGCCTGAACTGAATTTGTCACAGAAGAAAAAAGACTGTTGATCCACAGAAACCAGAATCCTTCTCCTCTTCAAAAAAAGACAATGCAATTACAAGGTAGCTAAGCTACCCTCCCCCCGCACCTTGTATATAAGAAATCAACACTTCTGATAAACATTTATCCTTTTATTATCATGGGGGGTGGGAGACACGCTCCTTTACCAAAGGCAGAAACAGACTGAGGGAAAACAGTATCATTGAAAACTACATGTAGCACCTCAACCTATTCCAAATCACCTAAGCTCTGCCAAGTAAAACTGCTCTCTTCCCTTCGGCCAACTCATGGATTCACTGTTGGGGCACATGAAGCTGTGTAAGGAGATCACTGAGCATCTGTGAGAAAACTCCAAGTAAACAAGGCGGGGTGCCTTGGAGTGTGCCTTCCTGCACCCCCTGGTGTGGCACTCGGGAGTGGGTTTACTTCAGATTACCCTCATCTTACCTTTGTTATCCAAAAATGTTCCCAAGAATCAGTTGTCCTTGTGACTGTTTACAGACTACACTCATACAACCTTGTCTAACCCTCAGAACACCCTCAGAATATCAACCATCTGATGCTCTGAATACAGTCAGCATGAGACCAACTAGAGTGGAAACAGTTCCCTTCTCTCAAAACCATTCATATTTCAAATCAAACCCATCTCCCCTAAGTTTCAGTAATTCTCTGGGCTCCAGGGAAATAATTGCAAGTCTATCTGCCTATATTTTTATCATATCAGCTACTAGGAAGTAAAATTTAACTTTATCTCTGGTCTCCCCAGGAAAAGGAACTGGAATACAGTGTATGGTGAGGACTATACACTTGCTTAGGGAAAAGAGCACCCCTTAGAGATTCACATGAAATAAAAAAGCTCAGAGGACCCAAAGCAGCAAACATGACCGTAAGCAATGACTCAAGAAACACACGAAACCTTGCAAAGGTCCAAGAAAAAAGGTTCTTCCTCCTTCATAGAAACCCTTCTCATCCTTCCACCTAATAGCTCTATCTCTAAATGCCTGCAACTCCCGCTGGCCAGCTTTCATCGTGCTGCAATGTGCTATGCACAGCACCAGAGGGAAAAAGATAACCATTAGTCTTGCCCTGACGTGCAGCCACTTTCTAGAATAATAACCTGCAATAATGACCAACCAAGCAAAATATGCCCACTGCCCAACAGTCGCATCAATGCCATGGGAGTAACTAACCACTTTATAAGTAGATTTAAAGCCTACACCACAGGATGGAACCCAACCTGACCCTATAATCAGGACCAAAAACCTGTGGCTAGACAGCTCATAGACCCTATGGCAAAACCCACTACTATCTCATAAAATGACATAGTGTTAAATACTTGTGATGACTTATCATAGATAAGTGCACCTCTCAACCCTCACTGGGGAAGCTGCTTCTTGCAGTAGATGGCAATGAACAGAGACTCCTAACTGGACACATCCCTACATGTGACACTGATCTCACACCTCCTCCTCCCAAGCCTCAGGAATCATGGAAAAAAGGGAGGGGGGAAAGTTCTAAGGGCCATGGATAGTGGATGACTACAACAAAACAGTGTTTTCAAAACATCATATGTGTCACAGTGGGGCAGTGACACATATGATGTCACAGAGGTTGGTTGCCCAAAACTCACAGCAACTCAAGAAATAGATAGTTTCTTTAAGTCTGTGACCCCTGCTAGGTCAACCAAGCTGGAGCGGATGGTCCCAAACCCACCGTATATGGGCCCATGAGTGTAAAAAAAAAAAGAAGCTGGGTGGGTAGTGAGTGGTGGTAGATTTGTGAGGAGTTGAGGGAGGGATGAAAAAGATTAAAATACATTGTATTAAATGCTCAAAGATTTAATAAAAGCATTTTTAAACAAAACAAAACTTTGGAAGATTGTCCCAAAAAGAATTCTCTTTTAGGCAGTAGGGAGCAACAAGCAGGAAAATTTCTGCACCACAATAAGCTCTCCACTGACACAGCCATTAAATCAGACCCAATCAAACCGAATCAGAAAAAGCCCATGTTTAATAGATACAAGGCTCCCGGATGATTTTCCAGACCCCCAGAGAGGAGACGATCGGAAAGAGAGACCAAAAAAATCCATGAGTCTGTTTTCTGGGGGGGGCAGTTATATACCCTATGGTAGTGGTTCTGAGCATCTCTGGGGGAGGGTTCATCATTTCACAGGCTTTCTGAGGAGGCAGGGTCTTGGGGAGAGGGAGAGACGTGTGGCTTCCACACAACCTCCTTAGCTTTAATTATATCCTTAAAAAGTATATTAGCCTACAAACTTGGCTAGAATCTTAAATTGTATAAAAAATACACTAATAAGTACAAGTCAGCTGCTAACCTAACGGGGGAAAATTATTTCAAAGAAATTGTATTCTGTTCTAAACAATGAATGACCTAAAATTTTCTAGGGAAAAAAAAGCATACATATATCATATATATTTTAAGTTTGTTTCATAGTTAACACAGAAAAGAGTGACTAACTTTATTCCTGTCTTCTAGAGAAAAAAAAACAAGACATGGAAATCCCAGTAATTTCTTGTGAAGAAGTACAGCATTCACTTAAAATTCCATTCCTCGTTATTCATGTTCTTATGACGAAATGAGATTTGAACAGCAGCTTCAAATTCTGTTTAACAAGTTATATGAATCACCTTATTTTTGAAATATAACTGAACTCGACTGCTGTACAGCTTGTATGCCCATCAGTCATCTGCAAACGAAGCATCCTTGGTGCAGCCTGCGATTCCTCGTTATCCTTTGGTGCAGCAACATTGCGGACTTTCTGAATTTGTAAGACACACGGACCTTCAAGCTGTCAACACAAGGGAACAAAGGTCACCTCTTAGTCATTGCGATAATTTCAATTACACTATTTTTCTCTTCTTTAATGGTGATTTATCATGACTTCAATTAAAGTCAAAACTGGAATTATTTTCTTCACTCAGATGCCTGCAGAACAAATTTTTAAATCCACTTTCAGACAGTTCCCAGGCATGAAAGCACTAAGCGAGGAGGTCTGTTTTTTAATAAGAGGTGTATTACATCAAGCTTTTAGTCTGATGTGCTCCAAATAGTTGCTTCCTGCCCTCTCATATGAACAGGAACTCAGCAGACAAACAACTTGACGTTACTTTAAGGAACTCAAAGGAATGCTTCCCATCCAAACACACCGGCTTTAAGAGCCCCTCCTCTAGTGTAAATTATACAATGCTCCAAAGTGTAAGATACATAAAGTTAAAAGAATGTGCTTATTTCTACACTTCCCTTTTAAAATGTATTAAACCTGATGTTATACGATGTGTTGACAGAAAGAAGACATGTTCTCCCTTGCCAACTTTTAATCAAAGTAAAAAATAAGTCAATGAACTAACTAGCTACAATGCTAAAGTGTATATAATAAAATGCCAGTAGCAAAACTGGAGAAAAACCATTAAATATGCTTACATGTAGGAAAGATAAATTTAAGAGCAGTGATAATTTCTACATAGCAAAATAGATCATTAAGTTAGCATCATAGTTTAGGAAGAAAGGTTATTTTAAAATTAAAGTTTTTCAAATATATATATTTCAAATATATATATATACATATATATATTCACAAAAAATGAATTTTTTCAGAAAGAATGAAAAATTTGGCAAATATCTAGACTTTATTTCCCAAGCAAGCAAGTCTCCCAACAGAAAATCTACTATTCAACACTGACTAGAAACAATAATGTTATCTAGTCTAAGCTTTCATCTAAGTTTCAGCTATAAAAGGCTATACAGTATCTGGGTAAGATGGTGGACTACAGGGGCCTTCTAAGAGAGGCAGTAAAAGAAAGAGTTAAAAATAGAAGAAAATACAACTAGAAATCTTTATGTTGAGCAAAGCAAACCAGACTCAGAAAGAAACATACATTTTTTTCTCTCAGATATAGAACCTTTTTATTTTTTTTTTTTTAATTTTACATACAAATCCCAGTTCCTTCTCCTTCCCATCCTCCCATACCCCACAACCCCCCTCATCCCATCCCTCATCCACTCTCCAGGGAGGGTAAGGCCTTCCATGAGAGATCATCAAAGTCTGTCAAGTCTTTTGGTACAGGGCCTAGACCCTCCCCTATGTCTCTAGCTAAGGGAGTATCCCTACAGGGGAATGGGCTCCCAAAGTACATTCGTGCACTAGTGATACAACCTGGTTCCACTGTCAGAGGCCCCATAGACTGCCCAGTTCTCCTAGCTGACACCCACATTCAGGGGGTCTTGTTTGGTCCTATGATGGTTTCCCAGCTGTCAGTCTGGGGTGCATGAGTTCCCCCTTGTTCAGGTCAGCAGTTTCTGTGGGTTTCTTCAGCCTGGTTTTGACCCCTTTGCTCATCACTCCCCACTCTCTGCAACTGGATTTCAGGAGTTTGGCTCAGTGTTTAGCTGTGGGTGTCTGCTTCTGTTTCCTACCTTCCTCCCTCCTCCCCCCAAGCTCCCAATTTGTTCAGGGGCTCTTGTCCCTTTTCCCTTCACCAGGGGACCGTCTCTCTTAAGGTCCTCCTTGTTTCCTAGCTAGAACCTAAATTTAAAATTACATTATGTGTGCGAGAGAATGTGTATGTGTTTGCGTGTGTGCCTGTAAGGTCATGAAACTAGCCATCTCAGGATAATCCACAGAAATTTATTCTATGTATTTTTTCCTCATTCCAGGTTCAAGGCATTCCGTGGTTTCACGGAGTAGTTTAACAGGCCTTATTAAACTACAGAGAGTGGTGACTGCTGCCCACTAAGGCTCTTCATTCTCTTTAGACGGGCAGTTCACCAGCATTTTATGAGTAGCATCACATCATAGCCTATAAAGATGTCATCTGTCTTTGAGCTGATCTGCAGCTTCAGTAAAAATTCTAGCACACTTTAAGAGATTTAATAATTTGATTCTATAATTTACTGGAAGAAAAATAATAACCTAAGGAAAAATATTGTACTTTACAACCACAAGTTAAGAAAAAATGGTAATTTCAAGTGCCATAAAGGTAATTTCAAATAGACTTTGTACACTCTAGTGAAAGCAATATAAATGATGCAAGTCTTTGTAAAATAACTCAGCATCATCTTATAAACATGAACACTGGCTTAACTCTATCATACACTAATTCAGTTCCCGAGTTCACGTCTTGTATGCTTGCTCTTAGAAGTAGTATCCATTTTCAAAACTGATAAAAAAAATAATAAACTAAACAGCTATCAAAGGAATTGATTCATATTTATTGTAATTGTGTATGTAATCAAAATGTACTTAAAATCAATGGACAAACTAAAGATTTAGAGAAATTGTTTCTAGTGTAGAAAGAGGTGAGGACCTGAACATCTGACATCTGAGCAGAATCATTCCAATATGCTTCTGTTTTCGTCAGAAGAGGTTCCAAGGCATCAACATTAATATTAAAGTTTAATATAATATTTAATATCAAAGCATACCTGTATGTACATACATCATACATACATATACATACATACATTGATATTTTAAATCATTTATGTTTTAAAATTAATATATTGGTTTGGTCAATGAAATTTCAGAATTGAAAGGCTAGATCTACAGCCTACATGGCAAGAATACACCCAATGCCGGAAGTGTTAGTAAAGTCACTTCTAAGAGGGAGATTAATGGAAAAGCAACAGTTTACACCATTTGACAATTCTCCTTGCCAATATCAACAACCAACTGAATATTACTACACTCTGTGCCAAGAAGAGATGCCATCGGCTGGTATCCATGAGCTGAAACACACTGGTCCCAGCACACAGCAAGCACCTGGTTCTGTGCTTTGTACAAATGACCTCACTCGCTCTGAACACAGCCTAGCAAGGCTGCAGCTGCCACCTCAGAAACTCAGCCTTCTTGCTGTTCTGTCATTTCATGATTCTTCTACACTAAACAAACCTGAGACAAGTGGCATGATGTGGATGTACACCAAGGAAAAGATACGCCAATTACTTACTTCCTTCTCTAACCAAGTATCTTGATAAAAAATTCTCTGAACTCAGTGAATTTAGATTCTAGTAATCACAAATACTATATATATATATATACATATATATGTGTATATATATACACACACACATACATATATATATATATTTGAAGAATAAAATAAAACAAAAATTGACTTTTCCAGTGATATATATATATATATATATAAAATCTATCTTCCATGTATAATTACCAGTCAAAAAGTTTGATCAGGCCCTATTTCCTATAATTCATACAGCATATTGTTTTCAAATAGAAATAATATTAAATATGTGTTGTTAACTACTAAATGTATATACATATATTATATATACATATACAATATACATATATATTTAAAAATCTCACAGCAGGAAGATGTGTGTACAGAGTATGTATAGTCTAAGGGCTTTGTGCAAAGATTTACTTTTATTTACATGTACGCATGTCTGTGTAATACATATGCAGGTGCTCAGCTCTGGAGAGCTGCAGTTAAAGATGGCTGTGCATCACCTGACCTGGACACTGGGAACCACACAGAGTACTCTGCAAAAGCATCCTAAGTGTTAATTCTAAGCAACACTCGGCACATACACAATGTAGTCTAAGGCTTCCAGAAGCCTCCACTATGGAGACGGCTCACGATTCCCTAATTAAAAATCCTCTCTCTAAAGCTAACAGTCTAGAGATGAAAGCAAGTCCCCTGCGCCTGAGTATGAATGGCTCTCCCTCTTGTACGTACTTCCAACATACACCTGTTTTATGGAGTTCTTAGTCTCTTGCACTTAGCACAAATGTATACTCAAAACTGCTATAGGGTCAATGAGATAGTGTGGTGAGAAAAGGTGCTCGCCACCAAGCATGGTGACCTGAGTTCAAGTCCCAGGGCCCACATGGTGGAAGGAGAGACCCATCTCCCAAAAGGTGTCCTCTGACGGCCATACACTCACCAAGGGGAACATATTCTCTCTCTCAGTAAATGAATAAATTTAATAATGTTTTACCTATCTGAATAAAACACAATATTTCTGGGGCTCCACAGCTATGAGCACTGAATGCTCTTTCAGACAACCTGGATTTTATTCTCAGCACCCACAAAGTAAGTGGCTAACAACCAACAACCATCCATACCTTCCATTCCAAAAGATCTACTGCCCTTTTCTGACCTCTATAAGCACCAGGCATGAGTGTGGTGCACAGGCATACTCACAGGTAAAACATCCCACACATAAAATAAAGACTAAGACGGATACTCCTGAAGGGAAAGCAGTAGAACACACCGATGATCCTGGCACCTACAGCCTAAGGCCCAGAGGATCACAAATTATGGTGTACCCTGAGCTACATAGCAAGTTCCAAACTATTCTGGTTTGCTTGGCAAACCTATCTCAAACAACAAAAAGAATAAAATAAAACAAAAATTGATTTTTCCAGTGCTATGCTGTAAGTTATTTAACATGCAACTAATGTGCCAGGTGACAAGGCTGGAGCTTTATAGGCATTGCTGAATTCACCTGTGGATTACACGGTGCATGAGGATCATTAGCATACCCTCATGTAAGTAACCCTACAGCACAGGTTAAGAAACACTTTGCCAGAGGTGGTCAGTGACCATGATGCAGAAACAGAATGCAAGCATGAAGCTGTCTCACCCAAGCACGTTTGTTTTCTACAGTGCTTTCCACAGCTAACATAAAACGCACATGTGGGTATGCAGAGCAATGAGAATGTTATTCTTTTAAAAAGGAGCTGCACACGTGAGTTAGAAACTACAGACTAAACAGTGTTCGCCTACAGCAGAAACAAACCCTGAACTCGGGTGGTAACGCCTGCTTAGTGTTTTTCCAAAGACTGTAGCAGATAATAAAGACCAACCATTTAACGTTAGTTCCAGGGGATTCTCAAATAAACCACCAAAAGGAGAGCAAAAGGTTTTCCTAAAAACAAGCTCTAAACAAGGCAATGTCCAAAGACGGAGGAGATAAAACCAAAAGCATCGGGGCTGAAAGAGACAACAGCGGCGGGTGAGGCTGTCTGGGATCTGGACCCTTCACGTTTTCAACTGCTATGCACAAACAACACGACCATAAGCGACGAGCATAGTGGTGGCAACGATAACAAGCAAGGCGGGTGACAGATTACAAGTGTGGCTCCCACCCTTCAGGAATTTTAGAGCCCTTAAAAAATGCCTTCAATAGTTCCCCAAACTTGAGATTCCTGAACAACAAAAAGCAACAGCTATAAATAAAAATAACAGCACAGCAAACAAACTGCCCCTAACTGCTCTGAGTAGTTAGGGAAACTGCACAGGAGAGGAGCGCTTCTCCCAGGGGACAAGCACAGCCTCCCCCTCCCTCTCCGCCTTTCACTGCCTCGTGTGTGCTCCTGACAGAAAATACTTCTCAAAGATTTGTTGTTGTTGTTGTTGTTGAGTTCTCAAAATGTATCTGTTTAACACACACTTAGAAGGACAGAGATCTAAATAGTAAGAAATTTTATTATTAAAGCCTAGTAAATGAAATACAAATTCCTAATTCTGTTCATTTTTCTGAAAAATACAAGTGCATGGTTAATCTTAATAACTCATTCACTAAATGGGACACTAATAAAGTGTCATCTACTGCAGAATAAATTAACAAGGTAGATAGAAAACAACTTTAGATTAAAACTTGAACCTTTTCCCAGTTTTTCTTCTTAAAATTCATTCACCCTCTAAGCTGTATTTTAAGGCAAGGCTGCCATCTTGTGGCTCAGATTGGTATTGCAGAGGCTCTGAGCCAGTAGCTTCAGGTTGCAAAATTGAAGCCTTAAATCAGTTTAGCATTTTAGAAAGTCATATGCAACTGTCAGTAGGAGGACTTACAATTTAAAAAGAAATAACTCCAGAACCTAACTGCTATGTACCAATTTCCTCCACGTTGAAACACTCCATCCTGGAGGAAGACTCAAGAGACTCAAGCACTTCAGGGCTGAAACTTAAGACTGATGAGACCCCTTCCCAAGGTTATTGAGGCAATAAACTCTGCTGGAGATGGGGGCTGTGCGCAAGGGCACACGCAAGCACACACAGACACACACACACACACACACACACACACACACACACACAATATTCCTGGATAAGATTCTCCAACCTGCTGAGCCACACATAGCATCCATCCTTGCCTCTGCTGGGGTGGAAATTTCTGCTTTGAGTCAACACCAGCTCCTGCAGAGGTACACCCTTTCTGACACCTCTGTAAGCAACTCTGATAAACTCCATGGTTCACCAAATGAATATTTGGTATAATCATTGCTTCGGCTGCTTTTTGTTCCCTGTCTGTAGTGCCCCCCATCCCACCCCTCCGGTCCCAAGAGAGTTTCACCTAACACCTAACACATTTCCTGTTAGGTTTCTTCAGCAAAAGTCCTCAAGTAACTGGAAAGTAACTGGACTAGACACAAAGCTCGGAAACTGAGCTGTCCTTTTTTTTTTTATTATTTATTTAAATTAGAAACAAGTTTTTTTTTTTTTTTTTTTACATGTCAATCTTAGTTCCCTCTCTCTCCCCTCCTCCCATGTCCCCCTATCCCATTAGGATCTTCAATATCTGTCATATCATTTAGAGCAGGGCCCAGGCCCTCCCCCATGTGTCTAGGCTGAGGGAGTATCCTCTATGAGGAATGGGCTCTCAAAGTTCATTCATATACTAGGAATAAATACAGATCCACTACCAGAGGCCCCATAGACTGCCCAGTCCTCCCAACTAACACCACATTCAGGAAATCTGGGTCAGTCCTATGTTGGTTTCCCAGCTATCAGGTCAGCTGTCTCTGTGGGTTTCTCCAGCCTGGTTTTGACCCCTTTGCTCATCTCTCCTCCCTCTCACAACTAGATTCCAGGAGTTCAGTTAGCTGTGTGCCTGCTTCTGCCTCCATCAGCTACAAGATGAAGGCTCTAGAATGGCATATAAAGTAGTCAGCAATCTCATTATTGGGGAAGGGCATTTAAGATAGCCTTTCCACTATTGCTTATTGTTAGTTAGGGTCATCCCTGTAGGTCTCTGGACATTTCCATAGCGCCAGATTTCTCTTTATGCCTGTAACAGCTCCCTCTATTATGGTATCTCTTTTCTTGCTCTCCTGTATTCTTCCCCAGACTCAATCTTCCTCCTCCCTCATGTCCTCCTCCTTTTCTACCCTTCTCTTTCTCCTGACTCCCTCTCCCCTCCCCTGAAACTGGGCTGTCTTTTTTTTTTTTTTTAATTTTCTTATTTTATATATCTATCCCAGTTCCCTCTCTCTTCTTCCCTCCCTCCCTCCCTTGCTCCCCAACCCCCCTTCCATCTCATCCCCCCCCCTCACTCCACAGGGAGGGTGATGCCTTCCAGGAGGGATCATCAAAATGTGTCAAGTCCTTTGGAGTAAGGACTAGGCCCTCCATCCTGTCTCTAGGTTAGGGGAGTATTCCTCCATGGGGAATGTGCTCCCACAGTTCTTTTGTGCACCAGGGATACATCCTGGTTCCACTGTCAGAGGTCCCTTAGACTGCCCAGGCCTTCTAACTGAGACCTGTGTTCAGGGGGTCGGAGTTGGTATAATGCTGGTTTCCCAGCTATCAGTCTGGGGGTCCATTAGCTCCCCCTTGTTCAGGTCAGCTGTCTCTGTGGGTTTCTGTAGCCTGAGCTTGCCCCCATTTTCTTATCACCCTCCCTCTCTGTAACTGGATTCCAGGAGTTTGGCTTCAGTTTTAGCTGTGGGTGTCTGCTTCTATTTCCATCAGCTACTAGATGAGGGCTCTATGATGGCAGATAAGGTAGTCAGTTGCAAAATCCAGATGACAATGTCTTTATGAAGGTCCAAGACATATTGGAATGAGACTATATGTTCTGAGTAGTCAGGTTAAGCATCATCTAACTACAGACCTACCACCATCCATCGCAAATCTACTAGCTCTCCATTCTCTTTCTAATCTGAAATTACAAAATCTGGAAAATGGTGTTATCTTAGTCTCGATAATCATAACAGCAATGGCACAGACTTGGGCCTTCCGGGAGATGAAACTTAGATTCCTCTCATCTACCTCCCAAGGGAATGAATGACTGGTGTGCCTGAAGAGCTCCAGAATACTGTGATGAGCATCTGCCTAGTGAATAACTTCCAAAGGGGCCGGGCACCAAGGGAGGCTTTTAAAAGACCACACAAGGCAAACGGAGGCTGTTCCTACAAAGATAACGGTTAGCACTCTTTCCTTGCTTCTAAACACCTGGGAAATGTTCTCTAGTCTTCAAATGGCTTTCTCCTTTTGAAATGGGAGTATCACAGACAGGCTTGAAATTCAGTAGACTCAGTCACAGCAGCTTCAGGCCATCTTTGATCCTATCACAAACATTAGTCTGGATCAAGGAGGTTCAGACATGAATCCAGACAACAAAACTGAGTCCATTTGCTTACTTCTTTCACTGAATTCTCTTGGAGCTCTCAGTAACCATGCAGAGGTAATTAGCATTTGCACACTTTTAGGTTTCTGAGACAAACACATCACCCTGAATGGCTCAGAATCTGTCAGCATCACCATGTGCACTGCACTACACTGAACAATTAACTCATGTGCAAGATTTTAATGATAGGAATATTAACCTCTAGAAAGATTAAATAACTTGCCAAAAAAATCACAAAATGTAATAATCTAAAGAAATGGAGGTTGAATAAGGCCAATAGCTGTGGTGTATATTCCTAATCTGTTACTGTTCCCTGTTTCATCATTCCCCTCCATACCTAATATAAACCATGGCTCCCAGCCTCTGTTTTGTTTTGTTTTTGTTTTTTCAAGACAGGGTTCCTCTGTGGTTTTGGAGTCTGTCCTGGAACTAGCTCTTGTAGACCAGGCTAGTCTTGAACTCACAGAGATTCGCCTGCCTCTGCCTCTGCCTCCTGAGTGCTGGGATTAAAGGCATGTGCCACCACTGTCCAGTTCCCCTGCCTCTTAAGACATATACTATACCCTTAATTTTTAACATTGGCCACAAAGTTGCTTTCCAGTCTGCTGTGTTTGGGAGCTAACTAGGAAATCTAGGTCACTCTCTGCTTCCGCATTCTCCTTTCTTCTACTCATCTCCCTTACCAAACTTTCTTCCTTTCTTAATATAAAAGGAAAACTAGAGATTATTTTATACAAAAATACATCAATTACATTTCCTAGTGAAAGAAAATATATAAACAATAAAAATGACAGAAAAATAATTATCTAGCTACTCTGCTGTACTTGTAGACCAGAGCCTAGCATCATCATCATTAAAGAGGTTCTATCCAGCAACTGATGGAAAGAGATGCAGACCCAAGGCCAAACATTAGGCAGAGCTTCAGGAATCCTGCTAAAGAGGGGAAAAAAGGATTGTAGGAGCCAATGGAGTGAAGAACACCACAAGAAACCCCACAGTCAACTAATCAGGGTCCAAAGGGCTCACAGAGACTGAATTAAGACTCAGGGATTCTGCATGGGACTGACCTAGGCACTCAGACGTATATATTATGGCTGAGTAGCTTGGTATCTTGTGGGATTCATATGAGTGGGTGTGGTGGGTATCTCTGACTCTTTTGCTTACTTTTGGGATAATTTTCCTCCTACTGTGCTGTCTCATCCAGCCTTAATATGAGGGGATGTGCCTAGTCTAATTACAATTTTATATGCTTTATTCGGTACAGCTGGGAAGCCTGCCCTTTTCTGAAAGGAAACAGGAGGGGGAGAGGGGATGTATATGGGAGGATTGTGAGGAGAGGAGGGAGGGAAAACTAAGGTTCAGATGTAAAATATGAGAGAAATTTAAAAAGGATCTAGCAATTTCTTTTTCATTTGAAAGGGATTATTTCCATCTATTCATTCTATATACAAATTAGCATGATATTTAAGTATAATTTACATGATAATTGGCACAGCAAAGTAAGAGATAGGCAGATTAATAATTCAAACAGCAGACTTACTAATATTGCCCTATAGCATAGTTACAGACTAAAATAAAGCTTATTTTAAACTAAAACTGTAACATACACAAACTAATAGCAAATGATTCTAGAGCCATGTCCTCATAACAATGAAACTATTAACAGGATGAAATGCTAGGTAGTAAATCTTTCTAATAAAAGCACAAATGAGGTATAAAGGTTGCATTAATCTTTACCAAATAAATAATCCTTAAATATTTACCCTAATTATAGTTGTATTCAAATATAGTGTGTGGAGCTCTAGCTAGTGGCCACCAAAATGAGTACAATCTGTGTATCAACTTTTGAAATTTCTATTCAAATCACTTCAAAAACATTTTCATTCCTGCTGTGAAAGGAACTATATCTGGTCAGCAGCAGCTAGTAAAGGGGGAAATATAATCAGTGAGAAAGAACAGATAAGGAATGATCTAGCAATTTCTATTTCCTATAAAAAGGGAACCTTTTTTTCCTATTCATTCTCTGTATAAATTGAAATCACATTTAAGCGTATTTTAAGTGATAATATGTATCACAGAAAATTCCAGGTTACAGAGTTTTGTTAAGTGTCATCAACGGCCTCAAAGGAAACTTTTAAAAGTCCTGCACACAGTTTTAGAAGCAAAACTGTGCTGAGAAAGAGGCCATGACAAAGAATGCCTCCATCTAATGGTGAGCTCGAGGCAGTGCAGGCTCTGAGTCTCAAGGGCAACAAGGGAAAGGCAGTATAAACTCTGCCTCCCAATCTGCAGTTACAGTTTGGGGTTTTTCTAGAGATGTTTCTCGGACAGCATGGCCAACATCCCCTTAAAAGAGCTAAAATACAAATTACCAGGTTGCATCTTCATGGAAACTCAGGGGCAAGGATAATTTGAGGACCAAGGAACACAGTAGGAAACTACATCTGAGAACAACTATTTTTGTAACCAAAAGTGACATGTAAAGGAATTGGAGAGGACTCTGGAAAACATATCAGAAAGCAGAAAACAACTATTGAAACTAACAAGAAGCAAAAGTTCCCAGATACACTGAAGAAAAAGGTGTGACAAAGACAGTTCTACAGAGAACTATCCAGAGGGAAGTAGCGACACCCTTTCCACTCCCTCTGAAGGCATATCAAGATAATATTATGGACTGTAACAGCTAAGAAATTAGACTAATCAAGAAATTACCAATAGCAATTTTAAATTCTGTACTAAGACAATATACATTTATTTTCAAATTCAAAAAACAACTCAGACAGAAATGTGCAGGAACTATCATCCATGCCTGATTATCTTTAAAGGGTATCCTATTTAAAAAATGAGACCACTGAGTAAATCCATAATATGAACGTCTCTATGTGAAACTTAAAGTAACAATAGCAACCAAACATGTATCTTTGCCAAACTGCAAATAGCCTCATAATCTTATATTTTTATATTCATAAACCTACTGAGTAACTTAGTAACGGTTTACAAAGAAAACTAAAACATAAACATAGAGAAGGGGGCTTGTCCTGCTCTCTAACAATGTGATGAGTGTCATATGCTGAGTTATTACACCATATTTATAATTTTGAATGAAGTTTTTAACATTTAAAATTCACCAGAAATTTACATTTAATAATATTCTACATGTGAAGTGAAACAGCATCCTAATTCTCTGAGCTTCCAGCCTCTGTTTGGTAACAGTGCACATTCCAACTGTTTATGGCAGTGGAGAAAGCTTGAGAATCACCCTTCTTTACCTTTTCTACCTTTCCACCGTTGATGTCACTGGGAAGGAACTTCTTGCCAATCGTTCTCAAATCTGTCTAAAATAAATATTTTATTATTAAAATAGAATTATAGAAAAAGTATCTCTAAATTCAGTCTTTTGAACAAATATTAAGTAAACACCTTTAATTATAAAATGTGTGGGGATAGTCACAATTTTCAAATCATTTAGCCAATCTTTGTATTGTTTCAAGTGTCCACTAAAGCCAATAGTAAGAGATAGACATGGATATTGTATATTCTTCGGCACTCTTTTATCTTAGTCACTCTTCCCTATTAAAATCTCCAACAAATTACACCTACTATGAGCTTACTGAAAATTAATGCCATAATCCAAAAATCAAATGACAGCTTTGAACTAAAGTAAACTCAGTACATGTGTTAACAACTAAATCCCGTATAATCTCAATATCCAAAGACATGAGAACCAATTACTCCCCCAGCTCTGGCATTCACTTTACAGCAAAGCAGAAAAAAAACAGGGACTGGTGTCACAGGGATGGCAAAGCAGCAGCACTTTTGCAGAAGGGATATTTTCCCTGCTTGTATGACTCACAGAGAGAGAAAATGGTGAATTAGCAGCTAACTATGAAAATGCAGAAATACATGTAACTCAGCAAACTGCTGCACACAAAACTCAAACAGATTGGTTACTGAGGTTACAGCACCTCAGCTAAAGGGAAGACTACACACTCCATATAAAAAGTAGGGCTTTTAAGAACTGTATCCTCTTCAAGATGTAAAAACCTAAGATAATTTGGAAGGTCTTTCTATGGAGTATAGATTTCAAGAGAAATAATATACTGTTTTTAAACTTACTAAACACAAATAGTGCTCAATAAATTAAGACTGCACTTAATTTTTTTCTGAATAATTTAAGTATGTGAACCTTAAACTACATGTAGGATTTTAATGCCATTCCTTAATATTCCTACTTCCCTACTTTTTGTCTTTTTCAAAACAAAACCTGGAGCACAAAAGAAACATCTAAAAAGGAGAAATAATAGGTGGAGCAACGGCTCTGTGGTTAAGATCACTGCTTGCTCTTGCAAAGGGTCTGGGTTCAGTTACCAGCACCCATATGGCAGCTAACAACTGTCTAAGATCTGGCAACTTCATCTGATTCCCCAGAGCACCAGGCACAGACACGGTGTACATTTATACAGGAGGTCAAAACACATGAGATAAAATAAATAAACCATAAAGTAAGTAAGACTACAGCTGAAGGTTCAATACAAATTAAATGGAAAACTGTTAAAGAATTCTCAGTTCTCACTATTACAAAACTGATAAAAAATATGGATTCTATAACTAATGAACTTTTCCCCTTCTCACTGTACTTGTAATATTTATAACTAGCTAATATTAGGTCATTGTAAAGTATCTCTATAACTTAAAAAGGTAAAAACTTAAAGATTTCCTCTATTTTATTTCTCATAAAATAGTTTATGATGTATTTTTCATTGGAATCGCTTTAAACTTTAAAAGGGGTCTAATAAAAGTTAATAAACTTAACCTACATTGAGAGCAATCAGGATGATGTCATTTATATTGACTTTGCCAGGAGAGCTTGTACAAGCTTCAATGCCTTCATCTGAAAGATACCTGTTGAAATAAAATAAACAACTTAATATTATCTAAACCCAACATTAAACAAAACTTTACAATATACAGTTTTCTTTTCCATTAAATAGTAGGAAAGACTGAGCATTCCAGTCTGTATACTGTCCTGATAAGATATATATGCGTGTGTGTGTATGTGTGTGTACACCTTTTTCTATACCCTTAATGAGATATTATATGAATAAAATTATTCATATGCTTTCTGAGAAAAGCTATTTACATATCAGCCTATCTATGAGCTACTCTTTGCAATGATATAAACATAAATTCTGATCTAGTATCTGTCAGTGCGGTAAGCTTGTAAAAGAGGTTGAGCTACACCGTAAAATTAAGACTAAAATAAACACACTTTTAAACTTAGTTGAACAAACTAACAAGAAGAAAAGCAGCTCCTGGATATTTGTTCACATTATTGCCACTGTGGTTTTCTTGCAGTCCGGTTTCATAGCCAATTTGGCCCCAAATAAATACACGAAGACTTATATTAATTATTAAACTGTTGGCTGATAGCTAGGGCTTCTTATTGGCTAGCTCTGTCTTAATTATTAACACATAGCTACTAACCCATGTATTCCTACATGGCCTTATCTTACTAGAGAATGCCTGGCACGTCCTATCCTCCTGGTCTCTATGTGGCGTCTCTTCGAGGCCTCTCTCTGCCTACCTTTCCCAAAATTCTCCTCGTCTCCTAGTCCCACCTATCTCCCTGCTCTATTGGCAGTGGTTATCCATCAACCAATAATAGAAACATATGCACAGAAGGACATCCCCCATCACATTATATTTTCATATCCCTTCTTTAATATCATGTTCTCAAGAATCCTTCAGTAAGCACTACTGACTCAAATGGATATAGGGAAAGGTAACCTTTATAGTACAGCTTTTGCCTTTTGTCTTTTTTTTTAATCATTATCTTATTATCTTAATGTTCATTACCTCAGTCCAACCCCATCTTGCATCTGAACAAAACAATAATTAATTCAATAGTGAAGGAACTTTGTTTCCAAAGGAGGAAAAACTATCTCTGCCTATTCAATAAGCACATATGCAGTACAGCTTTTTTTTAATGTTTTTTAATAAATTCTATGATTCAAGTATAAACCAGCTAATAAAATGTCCACAAGCATCTCAAATGTTTTATGACCAACATCAATTTGTTTAACCAATGGGCTAAAGCCACCATCCATCACTACTGTCCACATTCTCCTAACACTAAGAGAACTAGTCTCACAGCTAATCCAACAGTTATCTTAAGCCCATTCTTGATGAGTCAACAACTCCACCATTAATCTCCATTACTGCACTGATTTTAAGACACTTACTAATGTAATTTTTCCATTATGTATATTTATTTGAGGTTTGTACACATGTACTACAGTATAAATGTGGAAGCCCAAAGATCGTCCAGTTATTTCTCCCCTTTCCCTTTTATATACACTCCAAGGACCAAACTTAAATCCCTCACAGTGCCTTTACCTACTAAGCCATCTTGCAGTTGAGATATGAATCTTATCTGGCCACAGAAAAGAAACAGAGTGAACAAACCTGGCACTATGGCACATGCTCATAATCTCAACACTTAGAGGCAGAGGAAGGGTTTACTTGGGTGTCCAGCTGTAGTAGGGATGCAGGCTACTGTGGCAGGGAAGCCATAAGGAGGCAAGAGCCTGAGGTAGATGTCACACTGTATCCACACTCAGGAAGCACAGTCAGGCCAGGCTATGAAATCTGGAGGCCCATCCCTATTGACTCATTTCCTCCATCAAGGACCCAGAGGATTTACAGCTTCCCAACAGCTCCACCAGCTGGGGCTCAGGTATTCATACACAATAGGAGATATTTCACACTCAAACTACAACACCATCACTCATGAAAAGACAGGGGTTACCTCCACATGCATATGAGTGGGGATATCATGTAGTACCTTTCCAACACAGCCTGGCAATAGTTTCTGTGTATAGAAAATTGCAAAGTGTGTCTGAGTCTCGGTTTCTGAGCTTAACAGATCTCCCTAATCCCTTTCTCAAGCTTATTCCTGCTTTACTCCAAAACTATCAATCAACAGAGCATCCACTCACAGCTCCAGCACATTAGGAACCTTCTATAAATACCTGGCTGGTTCACAAGGACTGACCTAACTTAATCACCATGTCATGTTTATACTTTACTCTCCTTTGTGAATACAGAAAATGTCACCATGGCAATGATAAAAAGCATGTGATAAAAGTAAAGAGTGACGAAATTGACTGTAAGATACTGAAGAACTCGGTAACCAGGAACAAGAGTATCCACCAGCCAGACGGCCACCAGGAAAAGGGACTGAAAACTGGAGCGGGTACACTGCACACACCTGCTCGTGGGCCACAGCACAGCGAGAGGAATTACAGCCACTTCCTGTACCCCAGAGAGCTGCTGTGACTGCAACAGCCAACAACGCACTCCTCTGTGCCTTCTCCTTCAGAGACTTCTGAAACTGTAATACTGCAAACCTCTCACCACTAAACTACAAAAATACATCTGAGTACACTTTGCTTACAGGCAAGGCACTGCAGGGCTACATTTCTGCATCAAAACTGATTAATAATTATTTCCTTTCTTGTTTTATCTTCAAATAATGCAACTTTAAAACACAAACTTAATCAGCTCACAAAACTTTCAAGAAGGTAATTAAAAGCAGAAAGAGACAGATGGAAAGAAAAGAGATCTTTTTCCTTGGAATTGTTTTCCCCACGGAAAAGCACACCAGTTATCCGATACCAAATGGTCAGTCCTGAAAACATATGTACAAGTAACTTTATATAGACTAAGCAGTTTGTATTTATGTATTTAGGAATACATATGCATATACATAAATGTATATAACAATTAATGAAAATAAAGGCCATTAATTTGCAAGAGAGCAAGGAATGGTATGTGGGTGTGTTTAGAGCAGTAGTTCTCAAACTACAGCTCATTCGATCCCCAAAGGGGTCACATATCAGATATCCTATATATGATATTTAAATTACAGTAACAGTATCATTCCTAACAGCCACAAAATTAGTTACAAAGTAGTAACAAAAATAAGGAACTCTATTAAAGGGTCCCAGCATTGGGAAGGTTGAAAGCACTGCTCTAGAAGAAGGAAAGTGAAGGGGAACTGATAGAATTATATTTTAATGGCAAAAAAATGAAAGAAATGCTTCCCAGAGTCAGCAAAAAAGACTCAGTAAGAAAACACACTTGCTGCCAGGCCTGTGGACTCTAGTTTAATCCCTGAAACCCATATGGTAGGAGAGAACCAACTCCCAGAAGTTATGCTCTGACCTCCATGCCGCACATGGTACATGAGTGCCCACACAAATACGGATGGACGGACGGACGGACGGACGGATGATGGGTGGATGATGGGTGGATAGATGGAAAGAATGTAGGTACAGGTGATATGTAAATGACAGCTTATAAAATTTCCTTTTTCACATAAAAAAGGATGATAAAATTCTTAGTGTTACTTAACTGGCCATCCCAACCAAATTAAACTTCAAAAATAAGCATTTAAAATTGGGTGGAGAATTATACAGTCACAAACCTAAGGCCCACTACCACAAGAGCCTTCACCTCACGTTCAGAAATAGACACATCCAAATGAGTTCAAAACTTCCAAAACTCTGGATAGGCAGAAAACTGGGATAAAAGACAGGCTATTACCTCAACCTCATTTGTTAGATCCAGATAGCAGGTCTCCATTAATACCCTTCATCACCAGTATGATAAACTGGCCCTCATCTAGGCTCTGAAAGCTGAGAAAATCCATGTCTACTGGCTGGCAGACATGCATGAAAAGGCCAAGGCACACTGTGGAAGGCTGACCTGCTACAAAAGGCAGCCATAAGTCAGCTTCGGCTGACTGTTTGCATGAGCACAGGGGAAGCAGCTATTGTCTCTTTGTAAAGCAATATACAAGCCAAACAAACCAGACTTCAGCTGACATGAGGACAATCCACTCTGAGCTTGTTTAAGTTAGCAACATATCCATCCGCTCCTGCTCACCTCCAAGCTGTTTGAGGATGCAGTGTGACACCGTGACACATTCAAACATTTAATTTAACAGTCACAGCTCGCCTTTTCAGGGAAGGGTAAAATAAGGTATCTTCATGCCACAATTACACCTGCAACTAACACTCCTGCCAGAGAGGCTGTCAGGCTGAAGGTGTCAGATCATTTATGCTCATGTTTGGTCAAAACAGTTCACAAATTCAACAAACAGGCATATAGATGGAGAGACTTCAGACAGCCAGGCTACCTTTAATGGTCCAGAAACTGAACCTAAGAAGAAAAACTAGTTTTCCCTCCCCTCCAGTCACCTCCGCTCATTGAGATAATGGATGCCTACTTAGGTGGAAACCAAGACTTGCACTTGTGAAATAGCAGGCCAGCCTAGTATTACACACTGACAGCAAGTAGGCTGTGGCATATGGAAACTAAAGTGTCAATGAGAAGAGTGAAACAATCCTACAAATAACAGGCTCTATCAAGCAAGACACAGGAGCTACATGCGCAATGAGATGACAGCCTTGTCTCTGAGTTAAAGGCGTCATGTGGTTTTTGGTGTTGTTATTTTGTTGTTGTGTGTGCGTGTGTGTGTGTGTGTGTGTGTGTGTGTGTGTGTGTTGGGGAGGGAGGGATCTCTGACCTCTATTATCTGCTGCCACACTGAGTTACTAGTTTTAATATATAAATTCTTGCTGGAACACAAAGAAGTAACTAGATTCCAATTATCCAAGCTACTGTTGGTACAGGAGAGATATAAAAGGTAAAGTCATTTATGCTCACATAAACAGTGAGGCTGTAGAAAGCGGAGGGTCCTACTTGCCTTTCCCAGACACAGTACCAAGTAGGAGAAGCCTGTGAGAGCCAGAGGGATCTGAAAACATGATTCACTCAGAAACCTTTGTATTTCTAATTGGTCTGCTTTTGTTGAATGTTGCCATTAGGTCTTGGGATGCTGCACATACTTCTTCACCCAGTCTACTGCAAGGCATTCATTATTGTCTTTCACCCACATCGCTCCTATTTCCCTTTGTAGTCCTCAATCTATCTTTCCTGCCTCCTGCTTTTTTGTTGTTGTTGTTGTTACTTCTTAGCTAATCTTCCACAGCTTTAACAATCTCTATAAGTAGTGAGCCTGAACAGTATCTCAACCTTCCCCTCCCAAACTTTACCAGTCTCAGTGATTTTTTTTCTTTCCAAAGAAGATCTAATAATACTCATCCCTAAACTCACCTTCCCTGCCAATCCTAACCTAACTATACTCCATACTATCCTTGGTTATTAAAGTTATATATCCAACAGTTATTAAAATCAAGTGGCCACTGTTGTTAACTAGTGAGTTAACTAGTTAACACTTGCATAGTGGTAATATCCCGGATTAACATCATGAGGTTCATATCACATAGCCTTAGTGCCTAGATTGAGAAACTATTTTCTGAACCATGCGCATCAAGTACAACTGAGTCCCACTAGAACACTACAAACACTTAAACTGAAGGAACGAAGGTGATTATTTTAAATCAAATTTATCATTCAGACTCATAAATCTCAACACAAAAACTTAAGAAAACCAAGGCACCATAACCCCCCCCAGAACTTACCAATCCTATAATCAATAATGGCATCTAATGACAGTGTGTTAGATAGTCCCAAGCAGAGAATTCAAAAGTGATTATAAATATGTTCAAATACATCAAAGAAGAAAATAAGCTCCTGACTGAGAACAAAACCAATACTGGGATAAACTGAGGAAGATGACATGGAATACAAAAGAATCCAAGAAAGAGGAAGAAATATTGAAGAAGAACCAGTAGGAAAAGCTGGGAATGAAAGCACAGTAAATAAAATGAAAACCCTGTGGAAAGGTGCAGAATATTATTTTAAGGCATGTCATGCTTGTTTATGCTCTCAAACATTTGTTTAGTGATGCAAAGTTGTGTATGATTAAATAAAATTCACCTGCAGTCCAGAGGCTGGGTCAGCCAGCAACTAGCTGACAGGAGTTGTAGGGAGGAGCCAGGTGGAGAAGGTTTATAAGGAGGGGTGAGAACAAACACAAGGACTTCTTAGGAGACTTGAGCTGCTTGCTCTTCAGCCTCTCTGGGAAGCGGGATTCTACCTCAACGTTTGAATCTTGAGTTCTTTAGCAAGACAGATATTTAAATAAGTTTCCTTAGTAGCTTTGAAAGAGCTGGTGCCTGAGGGAACCGAATCCCCTCTTTCAGCCTAGCTACTGCTGGTAGTGGCATACTGGCAATTGTAGCAGTAGCTTAAAAGGCAGAAACAAGTGAAAAAGAAAAACAAGAGAAAATCTCACCAACAGAACAGAACAAGGTCAGACAGAACTTCTCAAATTGACAAGAAGGGAGCGATGAAGGAAGGACAAAGGTGAATCAGTGAGAAGATACAGGGGACTTCCCAGGCATCCCTGACACTCTGAAAACAGACAAATCCATAGCTATGTGAGCATCATATGTGAGCTATGAGGGAAAAACTCATCCCAATGGCACAGAAAACATTTTCTAAAGAATCTTAAGAGAAAATTTCCTAGAGTTAGGGAAAGAAGTGCTGATCCAGTTAGAGAGATTTAGGGCACCAAACAGAAAGGGGTCAGAAGAGAACCTCCCATTGTCTTGCTAGGTCCCCCAGAGTGGCAGTGCAGGAGACTGTCCCAAGCAGGACTTTGGCAAGGGTGGATCTGTTTACCTGAGAAGCAGATGGCCTGCGGTGGTTTGTTTCTCTCCACTGGAAGCAGTCTTACCCTCCCCCTCCCAGTCAATCCTGACAGCCCCTATTTGTTGTCATTTAAAATCTGCTCCCTCGCTTGCTTCCATCGTTATGTTCTCTCTGCCACCCCTCCACTCCAAAGACAGCCTTGGCAGCTTCATCTCCAATAGACCTTTCTTCCTAGCCATGAAGCAGTCTAGATGCAAGTTTCACTGTGCCCTTGCTTAAAAACATATTAAAAATTAAAACAATACACAGAATAAAAACAAAACAAATTAACACAGCAAGAAAAACACTAAGTCACATATACAGGCAAGCCCATAATAGCAGATTATCCAACTGAAACGTTCAAAGCCACAAGGGCTTGAAATAGTGTATACTGCCAAACCATAGTACTGTGCCCAACAAAATTACCATTATCATAAATGATGTGAAAATACTTTCCATGATTGAAAAATAAAGGCATTCATGACCACTTAGAGAGCTCTACAGAAGGCAGTTCGTGGTAATTTGAATAAGAACTGCCCGATGGGCATATCTGAACGCTTAATCTCCAGGGAGTGACAAGGATTAGGAGGGATGGACTGGCTGCAGTGGTTGTGGCCTTACTGGAGGACGGGTGTTACTGGCTTAGGCTTTGAGGTTTCAAAAGTCCAAACCTGGCCCACACCACCCAGGGTCATCCTTTCTTCCTGCTGAATGCTGATCCAGATGTAGAACTCTGTGCTACTGATCCAGATGCAGAACTCTGAGCTCCTTCTCAAGCACCATGTCTCAAGCACCTGAGCACTGCCATGCTCCCTGCCAGGATGATAACAGACTAAACCTCTGAAAGTGTCAGCAAGCCCCAGTTAAATGCTTTCTCTTACAAGAGTTGCCATAGTCATGGTGTCTCTTCATAGCAATAGAGCAGTGACCAAGACACCGTTGAAGGAATTTAAGACAAATCTATCCATAAGGCCACAGGAAAGAACAAACCACGAATGTCCAGCAACTGAGAGTGTCACCTGTACACTATGGAATTTCATTTATCTGTAAAGAAAAATGAAATTTATAGGAAATCGGATGGAAGTGGAAATTATTATACTAAATGGATAACCCAGGTCCAGAAAAACACTTGCTCTGTCTTATACAAGGGTCCTAGCATCAAGTTTTTGGATTTGTGTGTTTAATTTGGAGTGTCTGAAGAGACCAGAAAACTAGGAAAGTCCATGAAAGAGAAAAGGGTACAAGGACTTAAGGTGGCCGGGAAACGCAGAACACATGGCATACACCAGAGGGGGAAACAATTCTGTGGGCCAAAGATTTAAGTACAGATGGGGAGATGAAAGAAAGGCAGGATAGTGGACAGGACAGACCAAAACTAAGTCTCTGTGAAAACGCTCTACCGAAACCCACTGTTTTGTAAGCTAGTAAAAATGTTTCAATTTAATAAAGGGAAGAGCTATTGACAGTTAGATGGCTCAGTGGGTACAGCTATTTCCCAC
This sequence comes from Cricetiscus sungorus, assembly GCA_030556225.1. Taxonomy (NCBI): domain Eukaryota; kingdom Metazoa; phylum Chordata; class Mammalia; order Rodentia; family Cricetidae; genus Cricetiscus; species Cricetiscus sungorus. Next base: position 31,149,425 of record JANBXA010000741.1, on the reverse strand, counting down.
CAAGCCTGGTGACCTGAGCTCCATTCTCACAACCACATTAAAGGCAGGAGAAAACCACAAAGTTACCCTCTGACCCTCACGCGCACACACACACACACATACCAGTTAACCACAACAAAAGGAGTTTGAACAGAGGAAACCTGCATGGATGAGCAATGGTTTGCACAGAAGCCACTGGTTATAAAATGAAAGCACCAGATCCAGGGAGATCCCGAAACCTCCACTACAGCACAGTTGCTGCTTTTAGTTGCCTATCACAGCTCTATTGCTGAAAACAGGATAAACTTTGGTTGCAGGGCTCAAAGTCATATTTTTATTTAAATTTGAAACAAGGGTGTTTTACAAAAGTCATATATTTTTTAAAGTCCCTAAGTGTAAGCCCTTGGTGTTGATCTTAATATAGTAAACTTGACTCAATACAAGATTTGATTCAATAATAAACTATTCTTAGAATTATTTTCTCAGTGTTTACTTTTAGGATTTATGTACAAATAGAAGCTATTTTCACTTTTATTAATCTGTGATAGTTTTTCATGCATATCCATTCATACACAATACATTAAACATTAATTTCTTTCATGCCAACTTTTCAGTTTGCTTAAAAAAAAAAGACACCCTAAACCAAAGGAATGTCAAAGAAATAATTATGAAAGCCACAGCACACAAAAGGCAGTGTTTCACAAAATTAACCTGTACAGAAATAAAAGGGTAAATGTGCAAAAACTTATTTAGAATCAAGTTAATACTACAAAGTACCTATTATCCTGAAACACAATTTCAGGAAATGCAAAACAACATGTATTGCATTGTTTCACTTAATAATTAACACCCTGCTGGCCAACTTTAAGTATTTCAGTGACCAGAGTAAAAGGCAATTTAAAAGTTCTAGGTGAAATATTTTATAAAGATGTATTTAATTCAACATTTAAAAGTGTTTAAAATTTGGAAACTAAAAATCAAAAATTGCTTTTGTTGAGGACTGTCTTTGAAATGCAATGTTAATAAGGACAAATTCTGAACCCTATACTACCTGAAAACACCACTAGATGGCAACCTTGTATCACAAGTAAAATACTGCATTGCTGTTGGAAACCAAGGCCTCAAACCTCAAACTTACTGAAGAGGCTTATGACATCTCATTGTTGTTGTCACTGTTGTTGCTGATAGCAAAGTAGAGAAAATAAAACAGACTACTAGATTTTTTTTGTGGTTTTTGTTATACAAATCATTCAACTTTAAAAGAAATTCATTTAGCGTATATTCAAAGATATATTTGACATAACAAAAACTAGTATATCAAAAGATATATCTACTTTGTTTTTACAGTTATCCTTTAGAAATACAGAAATTTATAAGAGTGTGTGTGTGTGTATGTATGTGTGTGTGTGTGTGTGTGTGTGTGTGTGTGTTTGTGTGTGTGTGTGCGCGCGCGCGCACGTGCGCTGCATGTGTGGAAATGCATGTGGAGCTCCAAGGTTGACAAGGGTGTCCTCCCCGTCACTCCCCCACTTTTTATATAGTATTTCACCGTCCCTGGAGCCCACCCTAGCTGGCCTGGCTAGTCCTATGGTGCTAGCCTGTCTGCCTACTGAATGCCACAGGCATTTAAATTACAGGCAGAGTCACACACACCTGCACTACTGTCCTATGTGTCTAGGGACCCCGTCTGGTCCTCTCTTGCACAGTGAGTGCTTTACTGGTGGGGACCCCTCCTGAGTCTAATTGCTCTTGGAATAATAACAGTTACAAAGAATGCTTTCAATGTTGTTTTAGTAACTGCTCCTCTCTCATACCAAACCAAAAAGGACAATTTGAAGACAGTAACTACACAAAGGTAACAATATACCATAAAATTGTTTTCTTACTCAAAATATCAAAATACTTTCCAAACCTAAATAGATCCATGAAGAGACTAACCCTGAAATACAGTTGATCAGATAATTTGAAAATACTTCCTTTAATATTTCATAGTTGATATATTCCAAAAATCACAGTAGCCAAAGTAACCTAACAATGTTCTTCATTTAGTAAATGTTCATAAAATTCAAGGTGTAAAATGAAGGCCTGGATATTTCTCTTTCATTGGGGTTATAATGTATGACCTCATTCAATATTTTCATACTTTTAGAAGCAGAGTATAGTTATGTCTTAAGTCATGTTTTAACATATGAAGTGACTGGACATTGCTATCCTCCTTTCTTGACACAAGTGTGGGACAGCTAAAAAGCCGCAGGTCAAGTCAAAGGCTCAGCTGCAGTTACCCTGCACTGTGCAGTGACCTCCTCTTACAGTGTCTCTGATGGCAGTCCCTGCCACAGGCTTATGGAAAGCAAGACTTCTAGCACGAGTACATCACACCCAGTTCAGTTTACACAGAATCGAGGCTTATAGTACAACACAAATTGCAGGGTGTCTTTATAGGTGGTGACTCATCTTTCCGTCAAACAACTAGATGCACCCCACCCCAACAGAAGCAGGTTCTCAGTCTCTTTCATCTCTTCATGCCTTGCTTCCTCTCTGACGGAAAGCTGGAACAGTGCTAGAATGCTGCTCTAGTCTCTGGGACATGTGGATATTAATTTACTTGAAAACAAACAGGCTCCACTGGTGGTAGCATGAATCATGAAATAGCAGGGCATGGTGGCACACACCTTTAATCACCGTTCCAGAAGCAGGTGGACGACCTCTGTGCACTGAAGGCTATCCTGACTCACACAATGAAACCCTACCTCAAAAAGACACAAGAAGGAGGGAGAGGAGGGCCCTGCCCACCTCCCAGATCTCCCCCCTCCCCCCTCCCCCTTCCCTGTGTGTTCCCTCTCTCTCTTTCTCCCTCTTTCCTCTCTCCTCTCCTGATGTTCCTGTCTCCAGAGGACGGTCTCTCCTTCCAGTTCCCCTTTTGTATGATCCTTTTCCCTAACTTAAAAAAAAAATCCTCTGCTTGAACCCTGCTTGTCACATGATGTCCTTCTCTCATGAATGCTGTTTTTCTTAAATTACAACAGAGGGTTTAAGACAGAGGAAAGAGACACAGTGACCAAGAAAAAAGCCAAACACAAACACAGCAATGACAGACAGCAGCACCCAGAGCTGGGGGGGGGGGGGGGGTTCCACTCGCTCTCCCCTGGCATCTCTGACAGCTGCACAGTTCTGAAGACCCTTCATTTCAGACATCCAGCCCCAGAACTGTTAAGAAACTGCTGCTGCAATACACGATCACTCACCGGATTTAATATGTCCATTATAAATTTAATTGTAGCAGAAGTACTGATTCAATTAAATTTTAAGAATCGAGGTCAACCCTTAAGTTCTACTAGGTCTATTTTCTATTCAGTGCAAAATGCCTTGTTGCTTTAAGTGTTCAATGAACTTGACTGATTGCTATAAGCCTATAAATAAGACACACAATATACTGGAGTACAGTAAAAGTCACAGTGCCCCTTTTAAAATGCAGAAATCGAAGTTCATAAACCAGTAAGTAACACCACAGAATCTGGAGGAATCTCACATAAGATAGATCTAGAAAGGATAGCCTCATGTTATCCACTCATACTTCTAACATAAAAGTGCAAAACAGACTTAACAACTCAGCTATGCATGTGCATGCATGCACTTTCTCTCTCTCTCTCTTCTTTCTCTCTCTCTCTCTCTCTCTCTCTCTCTCTCTCTCTCTCTCTCACACACACACACACACACACACACACACAAACTGAAGCAACTGCACACACAAGATGACTTTTCAAGTCATACTCAACCAAAGTCAAAAGAAGGTACCTTTATAACAGAAACTAATAATTGGCACTACAATAAAACGCTGTTAATTCCTGAAAAGCATGGGCTACAAAACAGCAGCACTATGTGAGGGGTGCTTCGATGTGAACTGTTGGTCAGAGAGACCCTCAAGGCCCCCTAAGCTGTGCCTTCTAGGTGCCCATGAGGACTAGATGATAAGATCCTACTGCTGAAGACACCACACAACCAAGATGAAAATGAGCAGAAAATGTCCTCCTTGCTGGCTAACTTTCAGTGCCTGAAGGCACTATGCAAGACACTGGGGAAGAAAATGCACAGTCTTACTCACCAATAAACTCTAAAAACAAGGGCAACCTTCTATGCAATGTGCAACAGTCACACTTGACTTGGGGGTAACTAAAAGCTAGATTAGAGGCTAGCTCCACAGGAAGGAATCCATGCCTGGCATTCTAAACCCAGGTAAGAACACTTAGCTGCTGAAGTCATAGGCCCTTCAGGAGACTTGCTGCTTAGTTGTTAGCTAAGTTAACATGGTATCTATGGTGGTTTGAAAAAGGATGGCCCCCACAGACTCATACATTGAATGCTTAGTCACCAGGGAGAAGGATGAGGAGGTGTGGCACCGTTAGAGGAAGCATGTCACTGGGGGGAGGGGGCTTTGAGGTTTTAAAAGCCCATGTCAGGGCTAGTTCCCTCTGAGCTACTTCTCCAGCACCATGCCTACCTGTGTACTGTCATGTTCCCTGCCATGATGATAATGGATCAAGCTTCTGAAATTATAAACAAGCCCAATCAAATGCTTTCCTTTATAAAGAGTTGCCTTGGTTATGGGGTCTCTTCATAGCACTATAACAGTAACTAAGACAGTATCCAATAAATATGTATGTTTAGACCCAGACACAAATGCTTCTTTAAGCCTTAATCAGAAAATCCTTTTTTTGAAGAGTAGGGTAATGAATGCAGAGACTCGAAGCTGCTAAAAGTGCTAGGAATAAGTAAAAGTTGACTATTCAGCCCTTAGTAAGACATTTGCACCTTACAGAGTGAGGCTCAAGGGACCATCACAGAAGAGGGGTTCTAAAGAATGTAAACGCCAGAAGAGAGGGAAGAGATGCAAAATACCATTATCTGGGCTATGCAATCATAAACTCACAGCAACTGTAATTATCTGCACTGGGCCTGCACAAAATTATCAATAGTCACTCTTGAATGGGGGAGGAGGTCATGGGGCCCTATCACTCCCTCTTGTGGCTACTGACATATTTGGGGAAATGAGAGCCAGTGTCTTTACCTGCATGACCACTAGGCTCCAATAAATACTTCCCAAACATGCGGTCACACAGAAGACTCTAGCTAAACAAGGTGTGTCACAAAAAACACAAATATGATAACAGGAATTGTAAAGAATAATGGGGCTTGACAGGATAATAAGAAAGGGGGTGAATAATCAGGGTATATTATATACATCATAAAATTATTAATGGACAAATTGAATTAATAAAAATTCAATGAGGAATAAAGTAAACAGATCTCATTAGGAAAGGATATTGAATAGACAGTTACGGAAGGAGGCGGGCTGGAATGGGAAGATCAAGATGGGGGGGGACAAGACAGGAAGTAGGATGAGACAGCTAAAATTAATGGACATTTGAGGGTAACATGGAAATCTAACACAATAGAAGTATCCTAAAATATCTATTTTTATGAAGGCAATTTAAATGAAATCAAATAATAAGGGGGACAGAGTCCCAACTGGTTATCTTTTGTCATCAAAGGAAGCTTCCAATCCCAGACTGGGTTTTATCAAATTGAGTTGCTGGCCAAAGGAGCCCCATAGGAATCCCAAACAACCCAGACTGCTGCCAAGACTGTAAGTTTCTCTCCACAAACTGACTGCCCCATTGCTGAAGATAATGCCTACACAACTCACTGAACATGAAAATGTCAAGCTGGACCTACACAGAGCCTTCAGCCCTGTGTTCTAGGATCTTTGGTACAGGGAAGTACTCTCCATACTATCAAAAGAGAAATATAAAACACCAAGCCAGCCACAAACCTTATCTATGATGGTATACTGAAATATATATTGTTGCAAGTGTGGCACAAAGTTTGTGGAAGTGACCAACCAATATCTGATTGTACTGAAGTCCAACTACACAAGATGGAACTCATTCCCAGCACTGCTTGGGTGAGCAGGAACCTGAGACTAGATAGCCCAGGGGCTTGGACTAAAATACTACTCGTCTAAAAACTAAAAAGAAAAAAGGGGTAATGATAAAATTACTCTTAATGATATTCTACTATATTCATAGATAAGTCCCTTATTCAACTATCATCAGAAAAGATTCCTCCTGCAACAGATGGGAACAGAGACTCAAAGCCAGATATTACACAGAGTGAGACACCTTGGAACACTAAGCACTGAATGGGATGTCTCCATCAAATCCTCTCCCTGGAAGGTCAGGGGGAAAAGTTTAAGAGGCAGAGAAAATGAAAGATACCAAGAAAACAAACATGAGCAAAGTTCCTATGAACTCATGAAGACTGAAGCAGAATGCACAGGGTCTGAACAGGTATGAACCAGAGCCTCTGATTACACATTATAGCTTCCAGTTTAGGGTTTTATGGGATTCCGGAGTGAATTCTCTGATTTTTGTGCTTTCTCTTGGGCTCTTTTCCCTCTGTTCATTTGTCTTGTCCAACTTCAATGTAATAGGGTTTTTTTCCTTACTTTTTTTTGAATGAATGAATGAATGAATGAATGAATGAAAACCTAGCCAGTAGAATACAGGTTAACAACTGACCTGTCACTTATACCTGCTATAAGAGGAAAAAGAATTTTTCCACCGGAATGACACTGGGTATATCAACCACTTCAGGGTAGAACTCATTTTCAGGAGTAGCTTACCAACACATAATGGGTTCACTTTGTGTGTGTGCTTTTATTTGGTTCTAGTTTGATTGGTCTTTGTCTTTGTGTTTTCTTCTTTTTTGTTTTTTATTTTTCTTTTTGGATAATGTTTTATTCTGGTTTCTTGGTTTGAGGGTTTTGTTGTTGTATTGGGTTTTTGTTTGACTTTTTGAAAAAAAAACACTTAAAGTTGGGTAGGTGGGGAGGGGGGAAGGATGAGGAGGACTTGGGTAAGAATAGGATCAAAATTTATTTAAAGTTGAAAGTTGTTTTAAATAATAAAAAAATTACATCAAAATTTTTAAAAATTCACTTTCATATTTCACATGTAGAAGTACATTATTGACAATAAATAGGAAATATATGAAGGGGAGCAAGAAAGTGCCGCAGGTAAAACTGCTTATATCTAAGTTCAACCACTAGGACTCACAAAAGGAGAGAACTTGGTGATCTGGCCACACCCCCCCACTCTCTCTCTCTCTCTCTCTCTCTCTCTCTCTCTCTCTCTCTCTCTCTCTCTCCTCCCTCCCTCCCTCCTTCCCTCCCTCCCTCTCTCAAATAAATAAAATATAACTTAAAATTGGATCCAGATACCACTCAAAAACCAGGTGTGACAGCTCATGTCTATAACCCACATACTGGAGAAGATGGGAGAAGAGAAATGCTGGAAGTCCTAGTCCCTGGCAACAAAGTAAAACTGAAATGTAACTCAAAAGTATCCTCTGTTAAGAATAATATCCAGAATACATAAATGACCCACTGGGCAATGGTGGTGCATACCTTTGATCCCAGCACTTGGGAGGCCACAACTGGAGGCAAATCTGAGTTCAAGGCCAACCAGACCATCCAGTTCCAGGATGGCTATAGAGAAACCTTATCTTGAAACTAAACAAAAACAACCATTGTTTTTAACTAAGCTGTTCTCTTTACCAATAAAGATGCAGGAGTTGGGTGTTGGGGTGAAAACCTGCTAGATAAGAGAAGCCAAGAAGAAACCAGCTGACCTTCCTTTTTGGCCAGAGACACAGCAAGGAATTATCTCTCCAAATTTCCCAAACAAAGTAGACTGAAAATCTCTAAGTCCCTCCCTACTATTTCCTGTGTGTCTTTTCTATCCATATTCCTGGTTCCTCCATCCATACTATGGCTAATTCCTGTCACTGGCTCAACTCCATGATCCAAAGTAAATTGTAATTAACAGTCTCAAAGTTTCACAGTGCAATCAAATATCCTACAACAAACTACAACAACCAAAAAACCCATTCAAAAACTGGGACACCTGAACAGAGTTCTCAAAAGAAGGAGGGGTAAAGAAACTTAGAAATATCTCAAAAGTGTTCAGCATCCCTAGCAATTAGGTTAACATAAACCAAAACAACTTTGAAATTTCATCTTACCATAACCAGAATGGCAAAAAACAACAAAACAACTGACAAAAATGCTACAAGAGATACAGGGGCAGAGAACCCTCCTTCACCAGATTGTAAACTGATGCAGCTACCATGAAACCAGTGTGGAGAATTCTCAGATGGGTAAAAATAAAATCTACCATATGATCCAGCTATACCACTCCTTGGCATATGCCCAAAAGACTCAACATTGTACTCCAGATATTCTCCCAACCATGTTCATTACCTCTATTCATAACAGACAGGAAATAGAAACAACCTAAACATTATACACCATGGCATAATGTTCAGCTGAAAAGAAAAGTGAAATCAAGAAACATGCAAATAAATGAATAAAACTAAAAAGATCATATTGAATGAGGTAACCCAGGCCCAGGAAGATAAACATCAAATGTTCTCTCTCTCATCGGAGGCTCCTAGGTCCAAATCTTCAGATGTAGCACATATCCTAGAGTAACTGCAGGAATCAGGAAGTAAAAAGTGGCCACTGCCCAGATGGGAAATGGGGGCAAATAAGACAGGAAGAGCAGAGTGCAAGTGATCTGACTGGGAAAATGGGAAAAGGGGGTGAACTCTTACTGGGGAGGGTAATAAATACAGAAGGAAGGAGAGGGTAAAATAACAGTAAGGACACCTGAAAACGTCATTAAGAACACCATATCTACAATAATAGTAGTAGTAGTAGTAGTAGTAATAATGCACATAAGTCTATAAAAATACATAGTTTAAACAAAACTTTCTCATTCTGAAAATGCTACTTCCAAGAGCCAAAAAGGCCAACTTAACAAACTACTGAATAATCAATCAGGCATGAGAAGCCCTTCCTCTTTTTTTTCCCCTCCCTCTTTTGAGTTGTTGGTCAAAGCTGTCCAAGAAACTACAAAACAATTACAGACTATTACTATTGCCCTCAGTTGCCACCCAAAGTTGGAAGGTTAACTCCATACTGCTAAAGACACCATGCACTTGAGAAACAGGGCCGAGAGCCCCTGAGCTGGAACTGACCTGAATGCTCCCTCCTCAAGGATAGCTTTCATGATACCAGAAGGTGCCGTGCAAGACTCCAAAGGAGGGAGTCAACCAACAGTCCCACCCAGTCATCTCATCTCTGAACCAAAAATATGACCAGTATGTCATGAAAACCCTAAGTGGGTAGTAGTGGAACCCACACACTGGCAGTAACAGGCGCTCTATAATTGGACTTAAGACCATCTCACTAAGAGAGAAATCATGTCTGGTACTGGAAATTAAGACAGTTTCCCAGGGCTAGGGAAAGCATGGATCCTGGGGAGAAACCTACAACCACCACTTAATTAAACCAACATAACTCCTAACTACATTCTAAATATGTGTCCTTATTCCCCAGATAAGTGTAGTCTGCACCCCTCATCAAGGAGACTTCTCTTTAAAACAGAGACCATTACGGAAAACTAAAATCAACCAAAATGCAGTTATGGAGTTGAGTCCCAATGGATCCATCTACAAAACAACTCCAGTACCTAAAGATCAAGGAACACTGCAGAAGAGGGACAAAGACTTTAGAACCAGAGCGCCCTTGAGTTTGCTGTGAGACTATGTCTCCTAATAATGTCAGAAGCCACCTGGTTAAAGCTTTGCCAACATGATTGCCTAAACCTAAGCAGAACAAGGACATCATCAACAGACATGCCAAAACAGACAGGGAAAGCCCATGAGGCCTCAACCCTACACAAAGAACTACAGGCAACTAAAGAATGCTGAGAGTGGGAGAAATAAGTCTTCCCCAGAGAACACGCCAATTGCTTACTGAATGCCAAATGGTCAGCCCTGAAAACATCCATACAGGTAACACTATAAAGAAGATTGTACAGGTTATATTTAGGAATATATATGAATATACACATGCATGTGTGTATGTAATAACGAAAAAAGGAGAGGCATAGGAGAGGGTTTGGAGGGAAGAAAGAGAGGAGAAAAATGACATAATTGTATTATAATCTCAAAAATAAAAAGGGCGTGGGGAATGGTGGCAAACTTCCTTAATCACAGCACTTGGGAGGGACAGGCAAACAGATCTCTGGTCTACAGAGCCTGGTCTACAGAGCAGGTTCAAGAACAGCAGGGCTTGCCTCAAAAGTAAATAAACAAACTCCTCTGTTGTTTTTTAACCTCAGTCAAGACCAGCTTTCAACACAGTTCTGCCCCATGGATGCTTTCCCACAGCACACAAGGCCATGTGGTTAAGACTACTCTTTTCATCAAATGTCCTCAAAGAAATGCAACCTGAGCATCTTCACTGCTTCCCTGAGGTTATCAATAAATACTTGATGAGATGAACATATTCTTATAAAATATAAAATATTTTCAATAAAATCATAAATCATGAACTAGTTAGTTTCTTTGAGTCTGCAGTTTTTATCTCAAAATGAGAATAAACTTAACCTACTTCGGTGGACTACAGCTGAACTAATCTAAAATATGGAAAGTGTTTATTCCATTCTTTCAAATGTGAATGAGTAAAACTAAACCACAAAAAAAGAAACAAAGTATAAATGACTTAATTTTATTCATTTTGTCTCTTTTCCCAGTTAAATTCCAAAACATTGAGGTCTACCTTAGTACACCCTTGTGGAACAACCCAATATTAAATGTTTGTAATGTTATTTCATACCCTTATCAACTACTTGTCTTAGGATATTTCAGTTCAGGAGTTCAGCAATCACTGTAACAAAATTTTATCAAAGTTGTTCATTCCTATTTTCAGTGAGGTAGAGGATAGAGGGTGGAAATACATCTGAAGGAAGAAGAAAAAAAGGAAGAAGACAAAAATAAAAGGCAAGAAGATGGCAAAAAAAAAAAAAAAAAAAAAAAAGGTCAATAGTGGGTTATCTCCCACTGCTCAATGGTACACACTGACATTGAAAAATGAGGGAAGGGAAAGGAGGGGAATGAAAAAAAGGGGGGGGAAATACATACATACATTTTTTTTTTTAAAAGAAACTGAATAATCTTTCCAGGAAAAGTCAAAATAGCAAGCATAAATGATGCCAAAATTAATAAACCCACATCATTCTGCCATTTTCTGGTCAAACTGAGTTATTTAGCAGCCCATTTACTCTCAGCAGAATTACCCTCCAAATCTAAAAGCCCCTCCCAAAAACTCCTCATTCTGAAGTGTTTTTAGATCTGAAGGATAAGTCTGCTCTGGAATCAAACAGGCTGTGGCAGAGGCTTCTCTGTAAGTTCGAGGCCAGCCTGGACTACAGAGTGAATTCCAGGATGGGCTCCAAAGCTCCACAGAAAAACTATGTCTAGAAAAACCAAAAGGACTCATTGCACACCTCCAACAGTCAAAACTGAGATCTACTAATCAAATGCTTTCGTAACCAAGCAAAGCCTGTGAGGTGGGACAGAGATGAAGGACAGGAACACATCATCAGCAAACACTGAAAAACAAAACCCCTGACAACTTGTCTCAGACACTCAAGTAGATGAAAAGCAAAAGTGAATCAAAAACATTCTTTAAAAGAAAACAATGAGAACTAGAAGTAATCAGGTTCTAGACCACCTGACCAACAGAGGCAGTGCAATCTGCTGAGGAATAGGCAGGCGGAAGTAGTCCAGGTACCATGGGTATGAAAACAAATCTGCCGTGTGGGGACGTGTCCAACGACTGTAAGTCAACACATCAGAGACATTTGCACATCAGTGTTTATTACAGCCCTGTTCATGATAACTAAATGACAGAACCAAACTGGGCCTCCAATAACAGGAGCAAATAACAAAAAGAGAATAAAGTTATGTCACTTCCAAGGAAACAGATGCAACTGGAGATAATAGTATTAAGTTTAGCCAGTCTCAGAAAGACAAATATCATACTTTTTTCACATCTGTGGTTACTAAATTTCCTTTAGACACATAAAATCATAAATGTGTCTATAAAATTACATTAGAAGTGAATAAAGGGGAATAAAGGAGACAAATAGAGAAGAGAGAAAACATGGGAGGGAGGAACGTGGGGAAGGGTGGATATGTTTACCATACAAGGTATAACTGCAGAAAATTAAAAAGAATAAATAAAATTGAAAAACTTTTAAAGAAAATGAGTAGTTAGGAATGTCTTTAAAGGGGGTGCAAAAAAGATACAGTTTGGAAATTTAAATGGAGGGAAGGGAAATACAGAGTCATTAGAATCTTCATTTTATAATGCTTCATTTTATTAGTAAATTTTACCTCAATAAATTACATTTTAAGTGGGAAGAGTGAGCTAACATAACTTCAAAATTAAAGAATAACTCCTTCAGAGTTAATAATAAAGAGTTCTTGGGGCTACAGTCTACTAGGACAAAAACATGTCCTATGAAAACACATTGTTAGACAATGTCGTAACTGTACAAACACTATTAAAGGCACTTGAGGAGGCCTGGGTGGTATACCTGACTACACAACTGGACTATATGGTATGTAGCTATGTGTATGTATGTGCTTGTAATGTATATATACAATCACACCAGAGATAGAGAACAAGGTAGAGGGGCAGAGAGAACCCTATTGCTATAGGCTGAATTTCAAAATGTTAAGTTCTGTTCTAGTACACTCCATGTGACATAGCTCAATATTAAAAGTCCTAGGGCACTTTAGAAACAAAACAAAACATTAAATTAAGCACATGAAAAACTAGTGCAACTGATAGGCATGATAAATATGAGGTATAGGAGGATGCAGCCTCTTTAGAAAAATACACTGTTTTACAATAAGCAGGATACCATAAAATAAGAAATAGTAAATACATAAACTAACAACATAACTACTCATCATTATCAACTATTTATGCACTACATATGATTATATGTACCACCCTATTGTAACCTAGAAACACAGACAGTTTGATGATGACAGACACATGTAATACAATGCACCATGACATTTACAACGGTCATATCATAAAACAAGAATTTTTCAGCTGTAAAATGTTCACGAGATCACCATCATTTATACAATATGTCATTGACCAACTGTGACTTGGAATATGACTCATTAAAAGTACATAAGAGAATCGAAGAAATAATCCAGAGAGTTCTACAGTCACATAGCAGTTCCAAGAAGGGAAAAGAGCCACAGACAGGAAACAGTAAAGGAAAGAATAGCAGTATCTCCCAAGGCTTTAAAGGAATTATTATAGGTATTTCAAGAACAGAGAGAAAGGCAAGTTCCCAGTACTAAAGAAGGGAAAGAGAGATGGGATATTAGGCTCCTATCTGGATTCTCAGAATACCAATGACACACAAAAAATTCTACAAGCAGCAAAAATACTAAATAGAAGAAAAGGCTGAGGCTGGCATCTGACTATTATGAAAGAAAAGGGTTTTCTCTTACAATTCTACAGCTATCTAAAATAGCACAAAGAAGCGAGAACAAAGTAACCATAGTTTCATGTGGAGTGGCTACACTTACATTTTTATACACTCATCCATAGGAAATTAAATTGTATGAGGATATGCTAACAAGGAAATGAAATAAACTAAGAGAACCAGGCAGAGGATTGAATCCTGAAAGCTAATCAGCTTTTATTCCAAGATATGCACAGCAGAGCTGCATCTCCAAAGGGAGCATCCAGAAGTTAGGAACAAAATCATGGAGTTCTCAACACACCAGAAAGCTAAGACAACAGGGAAGTTAAGTATGAACTAAACTCTGAAAGATGCTGGGTCTTTTAAAGGAGAGAAGACACTCCTATCTCTTCTATTCTTGTCAAAGGAAGAGGTGTCCACCACAATGTAAGGAAATTGTAGACACATTTAAGACCTTTTATAGGCATGTGTAGTTTAACAGTTCACAATCCCAAGACTATCTATCAGTAATCAAATTAGCAACTGCCTGCCAACGCTCTGGGTGATGTATACCAAAAGCGGGTATCATACAGGGAGACAGAGATACCTGCTTAACCAAAAGCCTAGAATTTGGCTGCAAACTTGTCTTTCTCTAGTCTTCATACCACTGCATTTCTAGATACCCCAAACTTTCAAATACTTAAAACAAAGTTAAGAGAACTAAGAGAAATTCATCTAGATAATTGAGAACTGTAGCAATCAACAGCAGAATGGCTCTCAGGAGACAGAGAACAAACAACACCTAGATACTCCAAACTTTATCTAAGAAACAGACAATGAGTAGAAAGAGATATCCAGGCACAAAAAGGCATAACTCTAGAGCAGCTAGATGAGGAAGCTCAGAGATATATATAGTACCCATATTTTCAAAGCTGGCACATGAGCTGTCAAGGAAATGTCAATCTCTCTGCAATCTACCCAAGCTTAATCCCAGGCCCTATTGATAGGGAAGTTGAGGCTTTGCTCAAAGCACCTGAAACCAGTAGGAATTTGACTCTAACACCAAAAGAAACTCATGATGATTTGACTCTAGCTGAGATCAAAAAAGCTCAGCAACAGAAATAAATACAAAGAACCTAAGACAATGGCAGAAGAGGAAGGTCAGCTGATTGCTTTCTCCAACTCTCTAAACTGGCAGGTTTTCACCCCAGCATCTGGCTCCAGACTCTCTATTGGTAAAATAAAAGATAGAGACTTAGTTCAAAACAACATTTGCCTGCTGGGATGGCTGTGGAGACACAGTCAGTAGCAGAGACAGCAATAGGATCAGGTGCAGCAGCTCTGCCTCAGATATAAAACAACAACGGGGGGGGGGGGACAACCAATTCCTAACTTCCGATTAGAAAAAATTCATTCCAGAAAAAAGTAAAATCCCATCAACAAAATACTAAGATGAGTCATCCTATAGTCCTTAACTAGAGAACACATTCTTCAGTATGAAAATGAAGCTGATGAGAGATCCATATGTAAAAGCATTTATTATTAGCAGACTCCGGAAAAATCCTGAAAGAAATTATTCAGTCTGTAAACAATACATGATAAAGCCAGACACAAAAGAAAGAATTAAAAGTATTTAAGAGAAAAAATACAGAGAGAGAAAACTTCTCACTTGGAAATACACAGGGGAAAAAATTTAAACTACAATTACATAATGCACAAATTAAAGACTTCAGAATATTTAAAGCAAAATAAAAATACTGTAAAGAACTTATATATATATATACTAGATATGAGAAATACTTTTAAACAATAGCAGGACAATGGACAGACATAGGCAATACTATACTGCAAAGTCCCTACATTGTCATAAAGTGTCATTACTTCAAACAGACTGTGACAGCTTAAAGACATGGTGCAATAGCTACAGAAGCAACCACTTAAAAAGACAGCCCAGACAGGACAGGCAAAAGCAAAGCAGAAACATGGACACCAAAGAGAACACACTTTACCACAAATATAACAAACGAGGTGTACAGAATAACCCCTACCCCCAAAAAAGTAAGAGATTAAAGCTAACTAAATTGGTAATTACATTAAATGAGATTTTAAAAAAATCAGCTACATAATTATTTTAAATAATGAATTAAACATTCTAGATTTTCAATGACTAAACACAGGAAGTAGGGTAAAAGAATTCCTGGTACTCAGTTGTTCAGCTACCAAAGCCTTAAGGTTCTGATCTGACTGAGAGAAAAGCATTGGAGAGATTCCAGGCTTTGAAGCTGGCCAGGGAAAGCAGCTGGTCCAAGTCCTCCTCTGCAGTGATACTATGAAATGGACACTGTATCTACCCCAAATTCCTGTGTTGAAACTCTACTCCCCAATGTGTTGGGATTTGTAAACAGCGCTTCTGGAAGGTACTTAGCTCATGAGGGTGGAGACCTCCTGATGGGACTGACTCCATTAGACACTGGGCTTTTTCTAGTCTCCCTGCCCTCTGACATGTAAGGACACATTGGCAACTTAGGAAGCCAGTCCTCACAGGTACTAACTTTGCCACACAGTTATGTATATCCCAGCCACTAGAAATTTGAGAAATAAATTTCTATTGCTCAAGTACCAATTCCATGGAATTTCCTCTGAACATCAGCAACATATGATTAATCACAATCCTTTGCCGTGTCTGTGAGAAGGGAAATCTGTCATATAAAACCTTTAACTTTTTAGCCTAGAATTCAAGGTGCCGGGTATCATAACAGCACCCTCAATTACTGTACCTTGTTCTCCTTTCCTCACCCCACTCCTAGCTGATTCCCCCTCCTCACCCAGTTAGTCAGTCCCCTATGCTGATTTCTTATTACATGTGTTCCAACTCCCTTGGTTTCCTACTTCTCATTTTAAATTGTTTACAACCATTTTTATTTCTTTGTGTGTGAATTTTCCTTACACATTTTTCTGATTTCTTGTTCAAGCTTTTGTTAATTGGTCCCTTCATTTTGAAAGATTCTTTATATATTAGAAATAAGAGAAAAAAAACAAACTAAAAACAAAATCAAAGTATATGTACCTGTTAAGACTCACATAACAGAATCATTTGCTAGTTGTGCTCTAACTTTAGTGATGTTTCCAAAGTAGTATGTGAAGGAAGCTGTAATTAAAACATGCTTTAATAATAATTTATTACATTTTTTTTTCTCCAAAGAACAAGTTTTCCTTTTTAGAAGATATTTTTTTGGTGCTTTTTCTGGTGTTTGTTTGGTGTGAAAGATGCTGTTCTGAAGCAGAACAACTACACCATTAAGTTCATGCACACCCTTGCTGGCCATCCCTCCTCACCTCACATTTGCCATTGCTTTCCCTCACTAGCCTATGCCATGGCTTACACTTCTTCAATGCTACTGGAAAAACTTCTGCTGAAGACATACTTCCTAGGTGAAGCATGATGTCCAGGCCCTTTCCTCTTCATCTCTTTGCTGTGCTCCAATACAGTATTTTCATCCTTAAAACACTGTCCTGAAATTCCCCCATTACTTCCTTGAAACACTGTATACATTTATTATCAGCATTATTTATTATGTATATATGTGGGAGAAGGTATCTGCATGACAGTACAGGCGCCTGCTGAGACAAAAAGAGGGTGTTGGGTCCCCAGGAGCTGCATGCAGTTTTTTTGTTTGTTTTATATTTTCCTGGTTTTTGTTTCTTAGGTTTTACCAATCATAAGCCAACAGTTGTGAATTATGAACAAAAATCAAATATTTAGGAAACTAATATCATAGAACACTTGCAATAACTTTTTCTTTTTATTTATGCTCTAAAATTATTTTATAAAAGTCTCCTAGAGACAGATATGTGGATTTTGTCATAAAGACCTTAGACAATAGCAATTATAGTTAATAATTCAAATACATATGTGTGTATAATACATAAATACAGAACCACTAAGGGGTACATCTCAAATGGACTTTCTAATCAGTAAGTACTTATCAAACATTCAATAATCTATGAAGTATGAGTTATGTTTCAGTGCAGTTTGAGTTGCTCAAGATAGGTGATGGGAACCAAACTCCCACCCTCTACAAGAGTAACTTGTGCTCTTAACAGCTGGGCGCTCTCCATGCATACTGTGAAGGCTTGCTCTCTGCATCTTTTCCTGATTGTTCATTTATTGTCATTTTACATCACTCTTCTCCTATCTTTCCCTGTATTTTATTATCTTCCACATTAGTACTAAAAATACTAAAAACATTCTATTATCTTAGCTCTACCTTTTCATTATTCACTGACTGATTCGATTGCTTTTCTTATTCTAATCTCTGTATGGTGATGGCTCTTAAATCTACCTTAGTCTGTGCAGTTGTCTCTCAGTGTACATGGGGGATTAGGTGAAGTACTCTCCTCATAGCCAAATCTGATCATGCGCTCCTCTCTTATCTAACATGGTACAGTATTTGCATATAACTTGCGCACATTCTCCTGCCATGTGATACCTCTAATACTTAATACAGCCTAAGTACCACAGAGTTACTTTACTATATCCTTAGCAAATGGAAAGAAAATTTAAAAACCCACTTAGCAGCATTCAAGGACCAAGGACAGCAAACACATTACTCTGGAGGAACAACATATGAAATCCTGAAATGCAATTTCAACCTGGAAACCACTGAATAACTCAAACTCTTGGGAAATTTAAAAAAAAAAAAATTCAATAACTTAAACTAGAACTGAGTGCATTAAGCACCTAAGAGCTATTTGTGTTAATAGATGACAAGCATGAACCAGTAGCTGAAATGGAAAAAATATTCTATGTTAGAAAAAGAGTCTAGACTGGGAAAGAAAGGGAAGAACAATTACACTCATAGGCCAGTAACAGCCTTTTAGGCAAATATGTTCTTGAAATTTCCTTAGTTAAAAAAAAAAAAAACAAAAAAACAAAAAAACAAACAAAACCCCAGAGAAGGGGAAAAAGACAAGATCGCCTGAGCAAACTGGGAGCATGGGGAGAGGAGAGGGGGAATTAAAAGGAAGAAGGAGAGAAGAGGAGGGGAGAGGAGGGAGCAGGAAGAATAAGTCATGGGGAAAAATACAGGCGAGCGAGAAAAGAGATACCATAACAGAGGGAGCCATTATAGGTTTAAAGAGAAATATGGCACTAGGGAAATGTCCAGAGATCTACAAGGATGACCTCAACTAACAATCTAAGCAATAGTGAAGAGGCTAACTTAAATGCCCTTCTCTGATAATGAGATTGATGATTACCTCATATGCAACCCTACAGCCTTCATCTAGTAGCTGATGGAAGCAGAAGCAGCATCCACAGCTAAACACTGAGCCGAACTCCTGGAATCCAGTTGCAGACAGTGAGGAGTGATGAGCAAAGGTGTTAAGACCAGGCTGGAGAAACCCACAGAATCAGCTGACCTGAACAAGGGGCAGTTCCTGGACCCCAGACTGATAGCTGGGAAACCAGCATAAGACCAACCCAGACCCCCTGAACATAGGTGTCAGTTAGGGGGACTGGGCAGTCTATGGGACCTCTGGTAGAGGATCAGTATTTATCTCTAGCATACAAATGAACTTTGGGAGCCCATTACACATACAGGGATACTCTCTCAGACTAGACACATGGGGGAGGGCCTAGGCCCTGCTCCAAATGATGTGGCAGACTTTCAAGATGCCTCATGGAAGGCCTCACCCTCCCTGGGGAGCAGAAAGGGGATGAGATAGGGGGTTAGTGGGGAGCAGGGGAGGAAGGGAGGAGAGGGAACTGGGATTGACATGTAAAACAAGACTTTGTAATATAAATTTAAAAAAAAAAAACTACTTAAAAAAAAAAACCCACTGCTACTTTATAAAAATCATGGCTTAAGAACTTTATTAGAAACATAGTCCTCATTTTCATTTTATTTTTATTTTGTGTATGTGTGTGGTGTATTCACATGTATGTCATACATGTGCACACATAAAGGTTCTTGTGAACATACGTATTTACGGAGGCCAAAGTCAGAAGTCAAACATTGAAGTAGATTATTTCTCTGCCTTATTTTGTGAGATGGGTCCCTCACTGAACTTAGAATTCACTGATTTGGCTGGAGCCCCAGGATTCCTCTTGCTTCTATCTCCCCAGTGCAGGTATGACAAGAGTTCACTACCACAGCTGGACTTTTTTATATGGGTGACAGGAATCTCAATTCAATTGCTCATGCCTAAGCAGAAAGCAAGCACTTTGCTAATGGGGCCATCTCTCCATCCCTCATCTTATTTAAACTTTACAGTGTCTATTATAGAGACTTGGTGAAATCCTACAATGGGTTGATTTTTTTTTAGTGACTTAAAATGAAGCCACACTAAATCTTAATGTGACGTTTTTGAAGTGCCCAATAAAGTTACTTTAAGCAAAGAAAAGGAAAAAGAAAAAGTGGCACTAATACTAAAAGAATAAGCAGTATCCATTCATTTTATTTTTTAAATATGGTTTATAGGAGCCAAAAACCATGGGAAATCTGACAAAATTCATTTCCCTTAAGAAAACTTCATTATATTTATCTCATACATTAAAGGTTCTCTTTAAATTATCCTTAACTGAGACTGTATCTAATCAAATCATGAAGCAAAGCCAGACAAATATTTATAAACATAACAAAAATGACCTTTTTCATGGAAATGATTTAACACTTGCAGAGGATCACTAAACCGCAATGTTGCTACTAAATCCATCAAGTATTCAAAGTTTGGCCATTTGAGAAAAGAAAATAATTTTAATTTCTTATATCTCACAATTTTATATGTAAAGCTAATTATAATTTGTATAGAATAAATTCTACAAATTTCTCATATTCATTGTATTGGTCTGTGTCTTAGTCACTCTTCTATTGCTATTAAGAGACACCATGACCATGCCAACTCTTTAAAAGGAAAACATTTAATTTGGGCTGGCTTAGTGTTTCAGAGGTTTGACCCATTACAGTCATGGCAGGAAGCATGGTGGCATGCAGTCAAACAGTGCTGGAGAGATAGCTGACATATCAACATCCAGATTGAAGGCAACAGGCAAACCCTGGGCCTGGCTTGAGCATTTGAAACCCCAAAGCCCACCCCCCAGTGCCTCCCTTCCTCCAACTAGGCTACACCTCCTAATCCCTGTTAAGTAGTACCACTCCCTAGGGCCAAGCATTCCAATGTATGAACCTATGGGGGCCATTCCTATTCCAACCACATTCCCCTCCCTGACCACCATAGGCTTGTAGCCATACCATAATGTAGAAATGCATTCAATCCAATTTCAAAAGTTTCCACAGTCTATCATGATCCTAACAATGTTTAAAAGTCCAAAGTTCTAAGTCTCTTCTGATATTCATGCAATCTCTTAACTCTAACCCCTATAAAATCAAAATTTAAAAAGCAGGTCACATACTTCTAACATACAATGACACAGAAGACATTACCATTCCAAAAGGGAGGAAAGAAAGCAATGAAGAAATACTGGACCAAAGCAAAACCAAAATCCAGCAGAGCAAACTCTCCATCTCCAAGTCTGATGTCCAAGTGCTTTTCAGATTTCCGTATATATACGTACATAGTTATATTGCTTAGGTATTTGTCCCTGCTTTACTCAGGGAAGTTTCAATCAGTATTATAGCTAGGTTCCTGAGTATTACAGCTTATCTTCACCCATGTTTCCTATACCTATGAGGTTAGTCAGAAATAGATGCTTAATCTTCAAAGACTTCATAGACCTGCAGAACATGGCATTTAAATGTTTAATATTAGTACTCCGTTGACATGAGACACTATTGCACCTCCCTGGCAAATGTTGGACACTGTTGTCGCGCCTTCTGGAGTCCATCCTTGCTTCAGCAAAGAACTGCCCCCATCTCGACCACTGATCTGGACGTGCAGTCCTATGTGCTTGCAGGAGACAAACACAGAAGACTGCTGAACCCTGCCAAGTCAGGGTAAGACAGCTTTTGTTGCGGTCTGTCAGATACTCTAGGCCTTAGCCAAAACTAGCTGTACCAACGCTGCTGTGAGACCTTGGGTGACTGTCCTTGCCACACCTTTTGGAAGTTGCCCATCAGCACTTCCTGCCTACCCTAATATTATTTTTCGTTCTCAGGTCTTTGGTGAGGTTGAAGATTAAATTATCACAACTATTATTCTCTCTTCCTAGTTAGATATATTAGGTACTAGACTTAAGCTTTCCAGCTTAGGACAACTCTATTGTAAACTCCTTTATGCCTTCACCCTAGGACTAGATAGTTAGGTCTTAAGTTTGTATGTTCTCGATTTTCCTCTTCTTAAAGCACACTTGTTATTCACTGTTTTGTATATAGTTTTTGTATCTAGCCCAAATCTTTTCTTTAGACTAAAAGGGGAATTGTAGTGAGATATTCACTTTGTCCATACCTGTGGCATAGACCACGCCCATTGGGGGTGGAGACAGGGCAGGACTTGACCTGGGGGAACTAAGGCTGAGGGGGGCTCGGAGAGCTCTCTTGCAGGAACCTGCTGGTGTTCATCTGTCTATGTTGTGAGTTATTTCTCCCTGAATAAACATCTATTTGGCCTATTTGTTTTTCCTGATCCTTATTAAACATCAATAGACATATCTTCAAAAAGAAAAAGATGTGACAAGAAAGCCAGACCATAAGCCCTATTACAAAACTTCATAAACCTTTGTCAAATCAAAAACATTAATTTTCCTTAGAGTTAATCTCTAATAAGCATTCTGATGATGCCAAATAAGGTAAATTTAAATATGATAGACTACCAAATATGTTTCACTATTTAAAGCAAAACACCTATATTTTACACAGCACTGATGGTGGGAGTTCTCTTTGGTGTTGTTTTTGTTTGTTGTTTTGTTTTGTTTGTTCCTGGCTGACCTGGAATTTGCTGGTTTAGAACTGGTAGTTATCTGCTTATGTCCTGCAGGCTAGTATTTAAGTATGGGCTACCGTGTCTGGCTAGGACTGGTATGTTTTAAATCTTTTTCCAAGCTCAACACACACACATTTTCTTGTATTTAAAAGTTCTACATCAGTGGTTACACAGATGGTCCTACTTAAACAATAAACGCAAAACAACCCAAAAGTCATCAGTTTAGAAAAGGAATGGGTAGGGAAGGGAGGGCATTGGAAGAAATAGAGATATGTGGGAAAAGAATAATCAAAATGCATTATATACATGTATGAAATTGTCAAAAAACAAATTTAATTTTAAATTGTTCCTTTAAAAAAGAAGCATTTGTTTCAGCAAAACAAAATTACCTGTTTTAGACTTTCTAAAGCATCTGAAATTGTCCCTTTGGTAGAAGTCTAAAGTAAAGGCAATGCAAAATGTATACCTGCTCCAGGGCATAATGGGAAAGTTCTATTAAAATCAGTATACCATGTCAAAAGCCACTGACAAATCTGCATCTGACAAAATTCCCTCTGCAAGTACTGCGCTTTCCAATCAAATAGCTGGGGTTTACCAATCTGTAATGCACCTCATCTGACCAGTCACTGTGAGGAGGGAGAAGAACAATGGCCATGATTATTTCTGCCATACTATTTTAACAATACTGGAATAAGGGGCACGAACAACTTGTTCCAACCTCTTTATTTTTCTGACAATAGAGTAATGCATCTATGTCACTAATTACTTAAAAATTACTCACAGAAGAGATCAGCACAAACTTTTTCTGTAAAGGACCACAATGTACAAACTACAGACTTTATAAGCCATCTGATTTCTGTCACAACTACTTAACTCTTCCTCTGTAGCATAAAATGAGACACAGACCATGGGTTCATTATTAATACTTAGGGATGTGTCTAAATAAACCACAATTGACAAAAGTAGGTAGCAAGCCAGATTTTGTCTAATGAGCTGCGTTGTCCAGTTCCTCATTTCCAGGTAAAATAATATAATCATCTTTTCCTCAAAAAATAGTCTTTCTCATTGAAAACATTGGATTTTCTTTTCTTTTCTTTTTTAATTTAACATTGTTCCATAAACATTCATGCTACATAAATGGTTCTACAGACTGAGGACAAAATCCCATTATTCAGGGGAAACCCATGTTTACAAAAAATTTTAATGATATACTTAATAATGCAACATTTCAAAGAGATGAGATTACCTTGCTTTTACTTCTAAGGTGCAAACTTTACACAGTAAAGGACTAGATAGTCACAGATTCCTATTGAACTTCTATTTGCAATGCGCAAGTAAAATAATGTATCAAATATTCCATCTTCCTGGGCCATTTCATCTTTGAGAAATTACCAAACACTACTGTAAGCTAGAATATTCAAATCCCTAAAATAATCCCCTCAACAGAGAATATTCCAAAGCAAAGGATATCAGCTTTTCAAAAAATAATACATGCATAGAAATCCATTTATGTGCAAGTCATCTGAAATTACTTAACTGGAGTCAAGCTTGATACAGAGAAAATTAAATATCTACTGCATGCTCAGCAAATGCCAAGCTATGTTCTAAGCAAGGTCTGGATTAACTCCTAGTCTTCCTAATTACACCATGTAAGGGTTACCACTGTTGATACCATTGTGTGGGCTGTAAACAGGGAACATGGGCAGTAAGGAAACACGTCCAAAGTTATAGCTAATTACAAGTAGACCCAGGATTTATCCCAGCTCAGGAGAAACTGTGCTGGAGAGTTCTTAGCCACAACCACACGGCTGAAGAAGTAGATGTAGCTTGCAGGGGAGGGGAGGGGAGGGGACGACACCTATAGGAAACCCATGCAGTGCAGACCCAGGTAGGCTACTTATACCCCACCCCTACGTTCAGCTTGTCCAAGTCCCAATACTGCTCGCCAGGGACAGCCCCCTCCTCTTAGTCCATCTCCTGCCCTTTCGGACTCACAGGATCCCTGCCCCACTAGATACCTGGAACCTTATAGCCAACACACATGGTTTTCAAGGGTGAAGAAATAGAATGTAGTGGTACAAGGGGTTAAAGTGATACAGGAAAGGTTTAATGGGGAGAGGACAGAAGGGCAGACTACATGAGTGATTATGAAGAGCGATAACACTAAAGACATTTTTAAAAAGTCTTAAAGAATTTTTCTACTGTACAAACTTCCTAAAATATGTACATACACTTCTATAAACAGTTACTTTATAATAAGGCAACAATGCCCCTACTAGATACCACAGAATAACAAATAAAAAGTCCAGTGTCAGTAATGGCTTACCTTCTTTGGAGTTGTTGGCAAATCAAGTCCCATATACCTCTAAACATTACAGGCTATTGCCAATGTTCTTGGTTACCCTCCAGAACATGACAGTAAGACCCTATTGCTACAGGTACTTGAGTCACAGAACATGGAGAATTCAAACTGGTACTGACCTCCAAACTACATCCCTCCTAGCTATCTTCTGTAATGCTGGAAGGTATCGTACATGCTACCAGACGAGAAAAAGAATCACCAATTGTGGTAGTCTGAATGTAACAGACCCCCCATAACCTTATAGGAAATGCCACTATTTGGAAGTTATGGCTTTGTTGGAATAGGTATGGCCTTGTTGGAGGAAGTATGTCACTCTGGGGGTGGGCTCTGAGGTCTCACATATGCCCACGCCATGCCCAGTACCACAGTCCACACCCTGTTGCCTGCAAGATGTAGGACACTCAGCTACTTCTCCAGCATCATGTCTGCCTACATGCCACCATGTCTCATTATGATAATGGACTGAACCTTTGGACTATAAGCAACCCACCCAAATTAAATGTTTTCCTTTATAAGAATGGCCATGGTCTTGGTGTCTCTTCCCAGCAGTAGAAACTCGAAGACACCAATCTTACCCAACTGTTTACTTTGCCAGCTACAATGAGGCACCTAGGAAGATGTGTCCACTGATGCAATAGTAGCGCAAATGTCACAGTAGTAACCAAACACTTTCTCCTTGGGGCTAAGGCCCAACCCAAAAGTGAAAACCCAGGCCTGGCATTGTTATCAGGGCCAACAACCTGTGATTAGACAGGACAGAGGTTCTAAGGTGGAACCCAGTACTATTACTCTGCTAAATATAGTATTACACCAATTCTTAATGACTTATCATCATGCACTAGATTCATACACTTCTTCTCAACTGCCATCAGAGAAGCTTTTATTTCTAGTAGATTGCAATCAGCAAAGAGATCTACAGCAGGTACAGAGAATACGAGACTATTGAGACCTAAACAAGACATCTACATCACATCTCCTCCTCCCAAGGCTCAAGGACTGTGATGGTAAAGAGGACAGAAAGACTATGAAAGTCATAGGTGGTGAAAACTACAAGGAAATAGTATTGCCTGGATAAAGCTGGGGCAGTTGCACATATGAATTTAAAGAAGTTAAGAAAGTATGCATCAGACCTGTGCAGAATCAGACCAGATAAAATTCCAGCATGGAGAGGGGAAGTAGACATGAAGTCCCACCCTTATTAAAGAAGCTATTGGCAGTTGATTCCAATTAGGAAAAAGAGAATCAATTTTCTTTAAAGACACAGGATCTGGTGTGAAGATCACACAACCAAGAACATATGGACAGCATAAACTGTACTTTGTGTGTTTAAATAAAAAGTAAAAATAAATTGTACGAAGTTGCGTGGGTAGGGAAGAGGGGATGAATGCAGGAGGAGTAAGGGTTGGAGTAAATATGATCAGAATGCCAAAGAACTAATATAATGGGAGGAAATAAGTAGATGAAATCTAACTGAAGAACACCACTACTTAGTGGCATTCTTATGACTAGTTTCTTTTTCTCAAAACTCTTTCATGATAACCTAGTTTTGTTATAAACCTCTAACTATTACAATCAATTGATTCTAATATAAACATTTATTCAAAGTAATTTAATTACTAATATGTTCCAAACAAAAATTGATTGAATCTCCCGAGGACATTTCTAGGCAGCACTTTTAGAATAGTGATATCTTGTTGACCTGTTTATTTGTATTGGGAATTTGGGCATCATCATCATCATAGTAGTAACAGTAACAACATAGGAGTGGATTAAAGAAGGGTCTCCAGAGACAGTACAAGGCATACTGTCATACAACAAGCAAGGTGAATACAGCAAAGGTATTCTGCCAAACATTAGCCTATCTTGCACTTTGAAAGCATGTCTTAGGGAAGGTGTTCTGCACACTGTATTCTGCCCACTACCAGAAGAGAAACATGAACAACAAGTCACCCACAAATCCTTTATCTACAACGGTATCTTGCCTGCAAGATATGCTAGTACAATGGTGGTGCAGCTGTGGAAGTAACCAAACAATATCTGATTTAACAGAAGACAACTCCACAAGACAAAACCCATTCCCAACATTGCTTAAGTGATCAAGAATCTGAGACAAGATAGAAAGCCCAGGGACCTGGGTAAAACCAAACAAAATTGCTGGAAAAAAAAAAAAGTAGTGATAAAATTATTTCTAATGATATTAGGAACGGTGCCTTGTTCAGCCATCATCAAAGAAGTTTTCTCCTGCAGTAGATGGGAGGGAACAAATACAGAAAACCAAAGTCAGGCATACAAAGGATGACAAACCTTAGAACACTCAGCCCTAAATGGGATTTCTCCATCATCAAATCCTTCCCCTCAGAGCTCAATGGAAGAGGAGGAGGGAAGAATGTAAGAGCCAGAGGATATCAAGAAAACAAGGCCCTCTAAATCAACATGAGCAAAGCTCATACGAACTCGCAGAAAGAAAGAGAAGCAGCTTGCACTGGGCCTGTATCAGTCTGACCAAGTCCTCTTCATCTGTATTATGGCTTCCAGTTTAGTGTTTTCTTGGGATTCCTGAGTGTGCAATGAAATGAGTCTTGTGCCTTCTCTTGGGCTTTTTTCCTTCTTTTGGACTGTCCTGTCCAACTGTCATAGTTTTTGTTTTATCTTACTTTGTTATATTTTAATATTATCTTTTAGAAGCCTGCTCTTTTCTCATGAGAGACAGAAAGGGAGTCGAACCGGATGGGGGATCCGATGGGAGGGGAGGTAGGAAGAACTGGGAGGAATAAAGAGAAACCATCATCCACGTATATTATGTAAGAAAAGAAGCTAGCCTTCACTCCTAATCCTCCTGCCTCCTCCTCCCAAGTGCTGAGATTACATTCATGCCCACCACTAACATTCATAATCCCCTTTCATAAGCAAATACACTACCTCCTATTTATTACTGTGAAATATGATATGAAGTTGGAAGGCTTTGTAAGCTATCGAGCCATTTATAAGCATAAAATTAACACTTCAATTTTTATAACAGCAAATAAATTAAAAAGTATAAAAGCCTCCCAAAAATACAGCTTTGACTATTCCTGGCAATTTATTCAAATTTACCATGATTCAAAGAGTATCCCTGATTGAAAATTTCAGTTTTTCCAGGTGGAACACAACTGATTCAAGTGTGACCCACAGATCAGACTGGTGCTAACCCACAACTCTTACTGCTGGGTGGTGGAACAGGTACAGAATGGGTGAGCACAGACTCTTAGGAAAACCTGACACTGACACACTGAGACTATTTTGACAGGTAACATGAGAATCACTGGGTCAGGCCACAATTTTCACAATGTCTTTCAGGTGGACATGAAATTAACATTCCTAGAACAAAGGATGTGGCACACCGTCTTCTCCATCAAAGAGAAGACTCTGTGGCTCGCACCTGTCCCTCCCTTTCCTGAGAATAATTCCCTAGAAACTAATGGGTATTGCAATATTCTACAATGGTATATCTTGACTTTAATATGCCAAAGAGTCATAAGGGAACCCTTTAACTTCAAAAGGCACCTGAGCAGGTCTCTGGAAACAGTCTACAGCACTGACAGGCTTCCACATGATACCAGATGCTACTGTAGTCTGGCTCACATGTGGAACCAACAAGATGACCAAAACGCAAAGCAGAACTGTCCCGGAACACTGGACTGTTTAAATACAGAGAGGAAAACGGCTGGAATTCAGACCTCTATACTAGGGGCCTCTACTGAACCCTAACCCTAATCCTAACTAAAATAGGCCATGTTTTTAACTATTAGAAGTATATGATTCAGTTCTGCATATTCACTAATATCAATGTATGTATTTACTCACAGATTTATTCATGTCAGCATAAATTTATTCATGTAAGGACAAACAAAACTCAAAGCTCTACTGACCTTTTAAGACAGCCAGACTTTAGTGTGTGTTCTGTGTTGTGATCATTTACATATTAAGTATATCTCATTATCCCATACTTGTTAACATATATTTGACACTGTACTTTCCTCCATGATGGCAAATAAATCCCAACTTAACTCTCAACTTCTTAGGAAGATACATGTAATTACATAAAGATGCCTTTCTTTAAGTCATTTCTGCAAAAAATCTTCACAACCACTAGAAAATTTAGCAAGTATATTTTGCTATTGGGGCAGCAAAAAAACAAATGAAAATATATTTTTAAACATAGTCAAAAGTTAGCTAGGCAGTGGTGGTCCATGCCTTTAATCCCAGCATTTGGGAGGAGACAGACTAAATTTCTGAATTTAGGAATAGCCTAGTCTACAGAGTGAATTCCAAAACAGCCAAAACTACACAGAGAAACCCTGCCTTGGGGAAGAAAAAAGAAATCAAATGTTGGCTACTTTGTACCAACAAATATGTAGGTATGGACAGAATAGTGAGTATTAAACTTTTACTGTGTCCATATGGCAATTATTTGTATTTGAAAACCTTTAATATGAATCAATTTTTAATACTGAAGAAACAATATATACTTCTAAAGACTTCTGATTAATTTATAATTAAATGAACAAAGATAAAAATGGTTTTCTTAAAAAAAAAAAATGTAACCAGAAAGGTCAACAGAAAAATTACCAACAGCAACCAAAACAAGGGAAAAACTGTATCCTCATTATGTTCAACTTCAAAATGTTGCAACTAAAGATGATTCAGACACCCTGCATACTGTCTGCCTGCCCCCTTCGCATCCCAAGTAAAACTCAGAAAAAGCCAAATCAACACAATCCTGAAGAAATATCATTTACTAGGCTTTGAATATACTTTTCCCCTTCATTCAATGGTATCAGAGGGTGGAAACTCGTGTGGTATTTAGGAAAAGGGCCTATGGAAAGAGACTAGAGTCAATAAGTCTACCAGAGCAGTAATACCAGTAGCTTTCTAAGAGAAAGAAAGTGATGGGGACACACATACATAATACATAATACAAGTGCTGCCTGCTGTTGCCATGTGAGCCTACACCACCTCAGACTGCCATCAGCAAGAAGGCCATCATCTGAGGAAGTCACTATCCTACTTATGAGTCTTGGGAACTAAGCAGACACTTCGTGTTCTAGCCAGCAACAAATAAAGGGTGTTTTCCAATGTTCGTGACTGCAAGTTAATTAAAGAAAAACCTATAGTTGATGCTCTCTTTTCAGAAGTTTATAAAATTATAAGCCATTAAATTTGACCTTATTTAGAAAATCTCTCCACTGATATTCAATATCTAATGTTTCATATTAAATATGTCACAAAATTCACCTTAATTTCCAAGTTCTACAAAGCCCTAAAAATTTAATGAAATTACAAATGCTTCTTATTTATTTTCATTCTATTTACTTATGGATGTAGGGCACATAGGTCAGAGAGCACTTTTGGAGGTCAAAGGGCAACTTGCAGGAGTCAGCTCCCTCCTTCCATCATGTGGGTCCCAGGGCTGGAACTCAGGTCATCAGACTTGGCTGCAAATGCCTTAACCTGCTAACTTATCCCCTAGCCGGTTTTCTTAGCATCTCCAATTAGAATAGTCTTCATGGCAGTTTTCTGAAAATCTACAGCTGAAATATTTTAATTTGAATTTTATATCTAAATCATATGTGAGGAGTTGGAGTAAATTTTTAAAGAACCTTTAAGCATCTACTTATGTCTCAAAATTACTGTCTCTAATGTTAGTAAGTCAATAAAATAATACTGGCCTAATCACATGATGAGAAACCTCTGAAAAGAAATGTTCATTTTCTGTTAGAAAAATGAATGCCTTTCTAAATGCCCTCTAGAACTGTTCTCCCTACCTGCCAGTCTCTGAAGGCTAAATCTCATCTAAGAGTGCAGAGATTTCTCAGTACTTGAGTGTAGCTTCTCACTCAGAGGTCAGTCCTCAGTCAGTGTTGTCCAACAGAGACACAGTATCAGCCATACACATGACCTTAAACACTCCAGTAGTCACAGTAATTATATATATCCATTTAAAGATGTGTATGCACCTGTGTCTATATATGCACATGAAAGCAGGTGCTCCCAAGGACAGTCATCGCATCCTCTGGAGCTAGCTAAGACAGCATGCAAACAGTTGTATATCTGATGAAAGTACTAGGAACTGAACTCAGGTCCTCTGCAAGAACAGTACTTGTTCTTAACCACTGAGAAACCCAGCCAGCCCTTCTAACGGTCACATTTTAAAGTAAATAGAAATAGGAAAAAACATATTGATATATTTAGTACAATGTTTTGAAAATATTATTTTGATATATAAATAAAATATTGCAAATTTTACACTTTTATCCAACCTTTTCTAAACTAGGTACAGTACATCTGAACTTGGTCTAGACATACTGTAAATGTTCAGTAGCTACATGTGGTCATTACAGTACACTAAAATGTCCCCAAAGGCTTTTATATTGAAGGCTTAGAACCCAATGCAGCCATGTTTAAGATGAGATCTTTGAAGAAGCAAATGGACGATGAGGGCTCTGATCTCATCGGTACACTTATCCATTGATGAGCTCATAATCAACTGTGTACTGATAGATTATTTATGATTTATTAAAGCTTGACTGAAGAGTCAGAAAAGGAAAGTCAGGCCTCAAACTACAGAGATCAGGCAGTGGTGGCACACACCTTTAATCCCAGCAGCCAGAAGCTAGGAGGTAGTGGTACACACCTTTAATTCTAGGGCTCAGGACTAGGACACAGATGGATCTCTGTGAGTTCAAGGCCACCAGATCTACACAAGAGTGAATCAATCTAAAAGAAAACTATAGCTCTTTACCCCCAACATTAGGGAAGTATATACATCAGAAGCTAAGCCTCAAGGAGGCATTCATTCTCCAGCCACTGAGGACAAGTTACAGTCTGAGGCTTGGTGAGAGATCGAGGAGATAGATCAGCCATTCAGCCTCAAGTGGCGGTAAGAAACCAGTGGCCAGCTGCTTTGCTTTTCTGATATTCAGCCTGAAGCTTGAACCCCAATATCAGTCTCTGGGTCTTTTAATTTTTCATGTTACATAAACACACTATTAGAAGGTGAAAGTGGCAGAAATTATAGTTGGTAGGGTGAAGGGGAAGTAGATTATAAAAATTCATCTTAGAAAGATAACTTGTTTCTCTCTCCTCCTCCCTCCCCACTGTCAAAGTATAGTCAAATAGCCATGGTTGAAAGCATAAGCTAAAATAAGTCTTTCTTCCTTTAAATTATTTTTCTTAAGTACTTTGTCTATTTAAAGGAAAGGTGATTAAACCCAATGGCTAATACCTACTTCACTGATCAGGAATGGCTAAAACCACCAGCTATACTCACACATCTCCAAATTTTTTATCTCTAGTCTGGTCTTCACTCCTGAGAACAAGGTTAGTACTTCCTAATACCTAGCTAACATCTTATTTAAGATGACTCAAAGATATCTCATTGTTCAAATAATATTTTATTTTAGTCTGTGACCCAACCACCTGCAAAATATGGCAATCACCCAATAAACTAAATTATAATTCATTCATGTATGTAAACCTGAAAAAAACTAGAATCAATTCCTTACAATTTCCCTTATCATGCTTTGTAACATTGGTCAGAAATATCTCTGATGCCAATCTATTGTACTTTTTGTCAACCTCACCATCTACTCCTGCCCAGCTCCAACTACCATAGTGCAAGGATATCTCAAACTGCGATGTCACACCTACCATAACACCCATCCCCTGATTAAAACTCTTCAACTTCTCTCTATTACTATGACATAAAAGTAAAATATGCTGATTTGAGAAAATGTCAGCCACAACACAATGTCCAATAATTATTTGTTGAGTAGGCAAACTGATGGATATGTCTGCTTTTTTCCTAGACAAAAATCAGAAACACTGTTAAGACAGGATGTACAAGCCATACTTATATATTATTACATTGGAAACATTTCCAGGCTACCAAATCTGGGTTAATTGCTTTCAGATGTGCTTCAACACTATTCTACAAATAAAATAATGCAGAACGTGTTTAAATACTGCCTGTCATACATCACTATACTCCAGAACAAACACAGTAACATGCACACAGGAAGCATAAATATTTACTAAGAGTACTTCAGTAATACATTATTGTTAGGACTACTTTTCTCTATAGTGACTTATTAATGTAAAGATTGCATGTATCCAATACCACTACTAAGTGGACCTATTTCTCTTTGTTAAGAGTAGGTTTTTCCTGACAGTCTGGTTCCAGCTCCTCGCCAGCCCCAAATAACACACAGAGATACTATATTAGATATAAAGCTGTTGGTCAGTTACTAGTTTCTTATCGGCTAGCTCTGTCTTAAATATTAACCCATTTCTATTAATCTAAGTATTTCCACGTGGTCTCATCTTACCAGAGAGAAGGCCTGAACCTCTGTTCTCTCAAGTCTCTACATCTTGGCTCTCCCTACTACTTCCTCCAATCCTCCTTGTCTCCTAGTCCCGTCTATCTTGCTTTCCTATTAGCCAACCGTGCTTTATTCATTAACCAATAAGAGAAGCACATTTACAGAATGACATGTAATTAATACATGTAAAAAGGCCCTATACATGCAAGCATGAATACACACACACATACACACACACACACACACACACACAAGTACACAGGTGCCCTTCTGTGGTTACAGTACATACTAAGCTGCCAGTCTTTCCCTTTCCATCATGACTTTCTTTTCAACTATCTGCATCTTTGACTTGACGACTAACACATCACACACTACTGTCACTTATTTCTTTTCTTCTGTCTGCTTTTCTTCATTGTGCTACAGCTCCACAAGCATTTCTCAGATTTTTACATCAAAAATTTTCTGTTGTTTTTAACATGGTCTACTTATTGTATAAATCACCTAGAAGTGTTCACCTGCCTACACCCTGTGGACCATAAGAATTTTCGACTGACAGTACTTAAATCATCAAAATGCCAATATTCTTCTCTTGTCAGAATGAGAAAACATAAGCTAGAGCAAGCTGATGTGCTGTTTTCATGGTTCTTGAGCTGCTGCTACGCAGTTTTTAGTTGATTTAGCAAATGCTGCTGTGAAAAAGAAGAAACTGCTGAGGCAGCAGATTTCTTTATAGACCTCCTTCATGCTTGAGGCAGCCAAGCCTCCAGGCAGCTGAAGCTAGATTTATAGGTTAGTCACCAAGAAAGGGCTGAAAACAGCACCTTAAAACTGGAACAATCTAACAAAACACCCAGGTTACACTACCAGTAAAGGCAGCAGGAGAAAATGTAATATATTTTAGACAGAGTTAACAAAAGCATGCTAACTTTCAACATTTTAACTTTGCAAATAATATAAACTAGAAAGAAAGTTTATCAAAGTTCACTAAGTGTAATGGCACATGCCTTTAATCCAAGTATCTGGGTGATGAAGCCAGAGGCAGGCAGATGTCTATGAGTTCAAAGCCAGCCTGATCTACATAGCAAGTGCTAGGCCAGAAGCCAGAGCTACACAGCCAGACCCTGCCTAAAAACAGAAATGGTGATAAAGAAGGGAGTTTCCAATAAGCCTCCCATAAAACCAAATAAACATGACCAGTTTCTTCTGGTATTATTCACATCTAAAAGATGTGATTCTGATCCCTCCCAAAAGAGTACAATAGAAATATTTTTATCAGGGCTGGAGAGATGAGCACTGACTGCTCATCCAGAGGTCCTGAGTTCAATTCCCAGCAACCACATGGAGGCTCACAACCATCTATAATGGAATATGATGCCCTCTTCTGTCATGTAGGCATCCATGCAAATACAGCACTCATATACATAAAATACATAAGTAAACAGATCTTTTAAAAAAAAGAGTATTTTTATCAAGTGAAAATGAAAATGCATTTTATAAGCCAAGTGTGGTGGCACACCATTAATCCCAGTACTCAGAGGGCTGAGGCAGGTGAATTTCTGGAAATTCAAGGCCAGCCTGCTGGTCTACACAGCGAGTTCCAGAAGAGCCATAACTACATTTTTGAGACTGTCTCAAAAAAGAAAAGAGAAAAGGAAAGAAAATGCATTTCACAATTTCAGGGGAAAATTCACTTAATATAGAACCTCATAAATAACTGTAATAAGCTTTATATAGTGATGTACATCTGTGACTGGCTGTAATACCAGCACAACAAAGGCTCAAGCAAAATTTCCAGTTCAAGGTCAGTTAGGAATACACAGTGAGAGACCATGTGTCAAAGAAAACAAAGAAAGCAGAGGGAAGGAGGAGGAACAATACTGTATACACAGGTCTACCTACCTGAAACAGTTGTTGTGGAACAACATGGATGAGTAAAAATCCCTAACATCCTTTTTACAACTTCTTACACAACGACTTGCAGGAACGTAAATTTATATCGATGGTACAGCCAAAGGTTCTACCTGTGCTGTTAAGAACATGTTTTTCATTGCAGATTGAGAGCATTCATTCACCAGCAGTCTCCTGGGGAAGAGTGTGCCCCTGAGAAAACTACAGCCAACCAAACAAGAAAGGCTTAGAGGGCAGGCTGAAGAACCGCAATCACACATGGTCTACTGTGGAAATTATTAAGAAGCTTCTGTGTGGGGGACAGAAAAGGGAGAGTGAGGAAGTTTAAATCCCACAAATCGGTCTCAAAGTTGCTCCACTCCTTTGCCTCAAGGCGAGATATACAGGAAGAGCAAGACCCCCTTTGTGAGCCACACTGCCCTGCCTCCACTTCACCACAGCCGCTGCAGCTTCTTAGTTGTTGGAAGATGACACAGATGGAGTTATGAATGGACTCAGGACAGAAGGTGGTGGCAGTACCCAAACTGAGCTAACCCAAAGGAAAGGTGAGACTCAAGGGCGTAAGGAAAGGAGGTCTTTACGTCATACTCTAGATCCCTCACTCTATCAAAGACAAAAACAAATGACGCTAAATAAGTGAACAAATAAACAGACACCTGGAGTACACTGATTAAACCATCAATGCTCTGGGATTCCAAAATATATTTTTTTAAAAAAATGAGAACATAATTTGTTCTCTCCCTTTGTTTTGTTTCAAAAGTGTCTGTCTCCCTATTGCCCAGGCTGGCCTGAAATTTATAGCAATCCTCCAGCTTCATCCAGGGACTACAGCTGCAAGTCACCAGGCCCAGCCCGAAACTGTCATTCCTAATAGTACTTTATAGTAGTATAGTATAGTAGTATCTTCTACTCTAAACTGCTGAAGAAAAAACACAAAATATAGTGCTTTTTTTTTTCAGAAATTCTTAAGGCTTATAGGTGATCCAATAAAAATGATTTATTTGATTATGACATAACCACCCTGAGACTAAGCTTCCTTCCCAAACACAAAACAGCAAACCTTTCCATTTTTAAATGTAGGGGTTAGTTTGGTTTTGTTTGTTGGCTTGGGTTTCTTGATATGCTCTCTTGAAGCCCAGGCTAGGATTACAAGCACACAGCACCAAGGCTAGCTTCCAATATGTTATTTTTAGTCACTCAAATGAGATGTGATCACCACAACTCACTGAAAATAAATTTTTATTCTGATTATCTGAGCTCTATTCTTGGTTCTGCTGCTTAGAAATGAGCAAACTATTACTCTCTATCACTTGGTTTTTCCTCACCCTTACACTGGAGATAAATTGTACAACATTAATGCTATAGACAATATGGTCTCACAAATATAAATTCAATTATTACATTCTCCTGACAAAGGAGGAAGAAAAGGGAGGGTGGGGGAGGGAGGAACAAAATGGCTCATATAAGAGGTCTGAATTTGGATCCCTAGCACCCACATAAAAAGCTAGGTGTGGCCACAGAAGTCTGTTAACCCCCAGTCAAACACAGTGACCACAGGAGCTTGCTGGGTGGCAGTCTATCTAAAATCAAGGAGCAAGCTCCAGATTCTGTGGAAAACTCCCTCTCAAAGGAATTCAGAAGAATTCTAGCTTCAAAATGTGCACCTACATATACACATGTACTAATATACCACAAGCACATTCACCTCACAGGGGGAAAAAAAACTGAAAAAATAAAAAAGATTCAAAAACATACTGAGGAAGAGTACTTAATGTGTGAGCAGAATAAAACAAGACACAATGAAATTATTCCCTATACAGATATAAAGTCAAATGCCTTCTATGGTGTTATCTTATGTGTAGAAATAAGCATTCCAAAAGACCAAGGTGCCATGTAAGCTATTTAAGCAGAGCAGAAATACCTACAACATTTAAACTGAAGTCCATGAAACCTAATCTGTACTGCAAGGTGGAGGTGTGGGGTGGGTGGGGTATAACACTGCTTACTTTACATTTTAAAGCCCAGAGTTCGACTGAGAGAACACCCAGCATCTGAGACATAAAAGATAATACTCTAAAGCCACACTATAAATTTCAGTAATAACTCAGTCTTCTGATCTTCCTAGAGATCACATTATCAGTGTAAGTCACTAACTACTTCCCTAACCTGCTACTTTACATACAGCTGACAGAACAGATTAACAACAGTGTGAATGTTTTGGCATTTCATTTTAGGACCCACAACTACTGAAGGACTGAGTCAAAAAATGCTTTGTGGCTGTCAACAACTCCAGAGCTAGGGGAAATCTGGGTGTCAGAATCTAAGGAATTGTTCAAAGCTCTGTCTAAACTTTTCCTCTCAACACTCTTGTCCCATCAAACCTTTGAGATTCTGATGGAAACACTGTAAGTCTCTAATCAAAGGCCTAGTTCAAGCTACTTCACTGAGCACCCAAACCTTCGTTGACACCAGCTTTGACTGGTGAATGTGAGTCAGGAACTCCAGCAAACTCCTATTGCCTTAGACATGGAAGTTGGGTAGTCACTGTCTTTATCTACCTGGGCTCTTTAGGAGACACTGTCTTACAGAAGCACAACAGCCTGACAAATCAAACTCAAGGTAACCTGCAGTGCAATGTGGCAATGCTAAAATATAACACTGCTGGAGATTTGTAACAAATAAAGCCAGAAAGGGCTCTGACTGAGCAATTCAAGTTGACAGGACCATTCCAAGGTCAACTCTTCCACTAAGAAGACCCTACAACTGATTATGTCTCAGTATTTTTAGATACTACAGAAAAGTAAGATATAGTCTCTGCCCTTAAGGAGCTTTTAAGAGTCCAAAGGCAGCAACTTTTTAATTATCTGGACTTCCAATAGAATGTTTAAGAAACCTTCTCAGATGTATGTTATGTTATAATGAATTTAAAAGGCCAAATTTGTAAATAAAGGGGTAAAACTAATTTTTAAGAGTAGGGCTCAGTGTCATGGTGTAAATTCAAATAGATGTGATCCAAACCTGTAACTCCACCTTGAGTTCAAGGCCAGCCTGGGCTCCATAAACTAAAATGAAGACAGGCCAAAGATTAATCTGGATAGCCTTATAAACATCAAGAAAATGAAAGGAGTATTCTGGTAAAATAGAGTAAGGTGAAATTTTTAAATTATAATTTGTTGTACCAGTCATGGAGAGATGGGTGATGAAGGTGTGTGTTTTATTACATAAATAAATAATAAATACACAGGACCGAACCAGACTCCTTAACTCAACACTTATTTCAACCACGTTCTAGCCATGTCATGGAAGAAAGCTACTTAACCACTTTGCCTTCCTCTTTGCGCCTGTGAAACCGTAGAAAAAAGTAACAAACTGCTACTGATTCGACAGGAGCAAAATCATCTCAGCACAGGTGTGACTGCATCGCCCAGCTGATCAAAACTTTAAGATCAGAGTCAAATTCCCTTCTTTTAGGCACCGGTGCCCTCCTTCTTCGTTTTGATCCTCAAACGCCTTCCTTCTTCCAGGAACCAATGGGATCTAGCGTCCTTTCTCCAAAACAATAATCACTTCCCTAACTGCACCTACAAAGCCTTTCTTTGCCATCTGTCAAAACCCACTTCTCTAGGAGATGAACCCTCCCTTCAATCCTAAAGTGCTCTGCCCGCTCTTTACAGTTTACCAACGCAGCAATAGTTTTCTTAATGCCCCTTTCTCACTAAAGTGTAGTTTCAGAGGGCTGGGACAAAATAACTATGTCTCCTCCTCACTCCCAGGAGGTGCCAGGCTGGGAAAGGCGACGCAGAATTAAACTGCATGTTTACAACCGGGATTCCAAAAACTGCTCAATTTCTAATCATTCTTAACTGCTTTCAGATCCCCACAATTGACAACACGAAAAGGCCTTCAAAAAAAAAAAAAAACAGACCAACGCCATCCCTTCGAGAAAAGTTCCACGGGGCAGCCCCGCGCAGGTATCGGGGCAGTCAGTCACCCTCTGCTAGGCAAGCGGAGCGTGCAGCCCGGGCTGGGGCGCTGCGGCCGGCGCGGTAGTTTGAAATGAGGGCAGCGGGCCGGCTCGGGCCGCCGCGCGGGGCTGGGCTCCGTGCTCCCGCCAACTTCCCGCAGGCCGCCGCCTCCCGCGTCCGCCCGCCGCAGCGACACCCTTCCCGGGGCGGCGGCGCGCCGTGCTCGGCCCCGCGGGCCTGGCCGCCGCCCGCCCCCCGGCCCCGAGGCCTCGCTCGCTCGCTCCCCGCGGGCCGCCCCGCTCGGCCCCGCTCGGCCCCGCTCGGCCCGCTGGGCCGCCGCCCCGAGGGGAGCGGGGGGACCCGCCGAGCTCCGCGTGGCGCCGGGGGCGGAGCCGGCCCCGAGGGCCCCGAGAGGACGGGGGCGGGCGGCGGCGGCCGCCTTCCCCGCCGCGCCCCGGCGCCCCACTCCCGACCCCAGCCCGCGGCCGAGCGGCCGGCGCGACCCGGCACTTACCAGCCCGCCTGGGACAACGCGGTGCCGGGCACCTCGGCCATGGTTAGTGAGCTCAGCTGCTCAGGCCCGGGGATGACGGGGGTCTGAACTGAGGGTGGGGGGCGGGACGGGCCTCCTAGTGGAGAGCCGGGGGAAGAGAGGAGAAGAAGAGAGGAAAAAGAAGAAAGAAAAGAAAAAGAAAAAGAGGGAGGAAAAAAAAAAAACTCCTCTGTTCGACTGCGCTACTGGGCATGCTCAGTGCGCCGGGCGCTTCCGCGTGCCGGTTCCGCTCGCCGCGTTTTGTGAGCGGCCGCAGGGGCCGGGCCGGGCTTGGGAGCGAGCGGCGAGCGGCCAAACGCGGCCCGGGCCCGGGGGATCGGACGCGGGCTCAGCGCCGAGCCGAGCCGAGCCGAGCCGAGCCGTGCGCCCCTCCTGCCTGCCACGCTGCCGGGGCACTTTGTGAGCTGCACGCTTGGGAGCCGCGCTTGCCGGGGCCGCCTTCACGGGGCGGGACACGGAGCCCGCGGCCC
This sequence comes from Cricetiscus sungorus, assembly GCA_030556225.1. Taxonomy (NCBI): domain Eukaryota; kingdom Metazoa; phylum Chordata; class Mammalia; order Rodentia; family Cricetidae; genus Cricetiscus; species Cricetiscus sungorus. Next base: position 31,109,545 of record JANBXA010000741.1, on the reverse strand, counting down.
GGGCGGCGCTTCGGGGATGATGCTAACACGGCCGCGTTCGGGGCGGTGCAGCCCAGCCCATTCTGCACCACAGCTGGCGGCTCTGGCCCGGGCCGGCTCCATCCACCCGGCTTTGCGGTCCGCCGAGACTCGGCTGAGTGCGGGTCCCGGCCGGCCGGCGGATGGGTGAGCGAGCAGGGCACCCTGACCCCGCTAACTTAGGGGAGCTAGTTCAGGAGCCGGGGCGGTGGTGACAGCACTGCCGGTCTTGTCACCCTCCTGCTGGGCGTGGCCCTAGCCCCAGGGCGGCCCAGGCACCAGCGCCGAGCCAGGCTGGGACCGCCCTGCCCCGTTGCCCTTTACGGCGCTCGGCAGGGACCGCGGAGTACGTCGGCTCCCGGACTGGGCATGCGCGGTGACGCGGCCGAGCTGCGCCGAGACACTGCAGACCTGATTGGGCGGTCGGGAGTGACGCGGGCCAATCAGAGGGGAGGAGTCGGGACGCTGCGCGGGCTTGAAGGGAGTCGGAAAAGTTTACTCCAAGCTGCGGCTCCTGCGGTTCCGCAGCCGTGGTGCAGAACGGGAAATCTATCTTTTTAAAAAGAGGCGCTTCCCAGTGGTTCCGAGGGCTTGAGGACGGTTTGAGAACTCAAACTCCGTCCACAGCCCGTTGCGGCGGTTGCTTCGGCACCGCGCAGCCAGACTTGGGGCTGCAGAATTGGCAGCCGCTCCCGAGGCCTGGGGAAGCAACTTGATAGTTGCAGAAAGGGGGGTGCGAAGTACCCAGAGGAAGGAGAGCTAAAATCTCCCAAAACGACGTTGTCCCAATTTAGCTGGACCTACCGTTCTAAGGTCACTATGCCTTCCTTCTTTAGGGAAAGTGCTGTGGCGTGTGTTTCTAAAAACGCATTGCTCTTAGGTAGGTTTTACCATGTGTGCAAGCATCTTCAGAATCAGGAGTAACTTTCTCTTATTCCCCAGTACTTACATTGGTATAAAATGTCTTGAGTTATGCACGAGTAGTGTGTTTTATATTGCACCAACTGAACTGTGCATTTCAGAAAAAATAAAGATAAATAGATGACTCTAATTGCCAATTTTATTAGTGCCAAACATTTTTTTTTTTTTTAGTGTAAGTTAACTGTGGAAATTATAGTGTCCCAGTCACCAGACTCATTGAGTAAATAAACCTTTACACTTGTTCTCACATTCAGGGTAATACAGTAAGAATTCACCATTGCAGGTGCTTATGAATTGTTAAATTATTCAACAAAATACTAAATCCACCACAAGAATGTGATTCCTACTGCAGAAATTTGCTACAATAAATACATCAAAAAAAATAAAATGATGACATTAACTAAATTAAATCAATTAATTGACAATGAATTTTTGAGAATGCATGAATTTTGAGTATCACTAAAAATAAAAAAAAAACCTGATATGATCGCTCAGTGTTGTTTTAACTTTAGCACAATGGCTGTGCCTTAGTCTACTATCTCTGCTATCAACTGCAACTCTGCAGTTACAGTCCCACTCAGACCACAGCCTGGTGAGAATTCTGTCCCCCCAGGGTAACAGTTGTAATTATGAATAAGAATCAAGATTCAAAGGCTAGAGTGGAAACCAACCTACAAGCTCTGAGAAGCAACTGGCTAACCCTCTCTCCTTGCTGGCATCCAGAAAAGACCCATGTTTCCCTTTGCCAAACCACAAAAAGCTGTGCCACTCCAAACGCTACCCTACTGCTTCCTGTGTCTCTATCTCTCCCCTACTACTTCCTGTGTCTCTCTATCTCTCCTGTTTGCCCTCTGGTCTCTGTCAACTAGCTGCTAACACAGCCTTCTGACCCAAGGTTGATTTTATTTAATTAATGCAAATGCAAACTGGGGCTTCACAGTGTGATCAAGTATCACCCAATAACCCAGCGAGTGCTCTAGAAATAGAGGCGGGAGATGGATGGTTCAAGGTCTTTCTTGTCTACATACTGAGCTTGAAAGACCAAAAGTAAAGTTAAGGAAACCCCCCACTTAAAATAAAGGACAGTCCAACCTGGAAAGCTAACCCAGACCACTATCAGATACCTGGAATTTGCTAACCACCGGCAACTTCCCTCACAAGGCCCTAGGATAGCAGGATACCAAGAATTTACACTGCTCCTCCTGTCAGTGATAGCTGCAACTCTGGTTTGCCTAGAAAAGATTAATTAGCACACCTCGAGGCCCTAAGGTCCTGCTGATTGAAACAGTGAGACCATCCGGCTAGACAGGGAGTCACAGCCCCACCATAAGCTTGTGGTTTTTTCCTTTAAAAGTACCCGCTCCCAGAAAATGTTGCTTCTCTAGCCTGCATGCTGAGGAAGCCCATTTGCGCAAACGTATCCCGTTCATTAAAACCTCTTGCGTGTTGCATCAACTGGACTGGACATTGAATTCTTAGGGGTACCGACCGAAACGGGGAGATTCCTCATTCTGAGAGTCTTACAAGTTTAAGGTGGCCTGAACTACAAGAAACCCTGTCTCAAAAAGTAAGACAGGTGAAGGGTTATTGAAGAGACAAGCCAGATTATAAACACAGAACAGAGGATAGAAACATCCGTTTTCTTAGCCACGCAGTAGTGGTGCATGCCTTTATTCCCAGCACTAGAGAGGCAGAGTCTGGCAGATCTCTGATTTTTGAGGCCAGCCTGGTCTACAAAGCAAGTTATAGGACAGCCAGAGCTGTTACAAAGACAAACCCCTGTCTTAAAAAACAGAAAACTATGAAACTCTGTTTCCTTAACCACAATTGGTTAATGCAAAATTCATCAAGTGATATGAAAAGCCACTGCACAAAAGTTTGTAGGAATACAAAACCTCACATGGTCTCAAACTATAACAGAAGGGGTAATGTGTGCCTTTGTCTTTACCAAAATTAAATGAATAAATAGAAATAAAAGAGTTCTTGAAGAAGTGCTGGTATCAAAGTGGCTCGGTCTGATGTGGTCTCACTTCATCTAGACATAAACCATAAACGTCATTTAGGAAATATCCTTGCCAATGTTGTTTTAACGTTAATTTAATTAAGCTTCTGGGCTATGGGCCTCACTCATGTGCTGCCTGGGTCAGCGGCCCCTGAACACAGTTAGCAATGTAGGGGACACTTTGGGATACTATAGCCTGGGAAAGTGAATATAGGATTAATTGGACCTGATGGTAGGGGCCAGGGATGCAGTCAAAAAACCTGAAATGCACAGGACACTTGTGGAAACCCACAAAAATTTGCTGGTGTAAAATATCAATAATGCAATGGGTAAAATCCAAGTCTAGATTAAAGCTCACATTAAAATACATCTGAAATAATGGAACAAGTTAGAAATGAAGACACACATGGGTCGAGAACTTGTCATGTCACAAGAAAATAGAAACTGGATTCTTTAATTATAAAAGAGAAGTCTTCTAGATTAAAAATATGCAAGAGATGCTGGGCATGTTGGCACATGCCTTTAATCCCAACACTTGGAAGGCAGAAGCAAGATGATCTCTGTGAATTCCAGGCCAATCTGCTCTATAGTTTCAGGCCAGCTAGAGCTACATAGTCAGACCCTGTTTTAAAAAACACCAATATGTTTGGGCATTGGTGGCACACTCCTTTTATCCCAGCACTCATGAGGCAGAGGCTGGCAGATCTCTGTGAGTTCAAGGCCAGCCTGGTCTACACAGCTAGTTCCCAAACCCTTTCTCAAAAAACAAACAAACAAAAAATACCAATATGAATATATATACACATATATTCATAGCAATTACAGAAATTAGATTATAAGCCAGATATTGAATACCTAATAACAGTGTGTTAGTGGAGCTATCATTAGATATGATAAAGGTATCTTGGGAATCCTATGCTACTGTACTTATCTATGAAGAGTACTGTAATGTATTTGTGTATTTGCACATACTTATATGTACAATATATACTGACATGCATATGTGTATATATATATGTATGCATGTGATAGAGGAGAAACATGGCAAGATATTAAAAATGGATCCATTAATTAGAGGATCATGGTGTTTATTTCTTAAAACTTTTCCCTAGATTTTAAATATTTCCAAATTAGAAAAAGGCAAAATGGATTATACTAACATCAAAAATGTCACTGAAATATTAATCTTTAATATAATTTCATGTCATGAAAAATGGTAACAGCTGACTAGGTGTTACCTAGTTAAATTTTATCTTAAATTAGACAAGAATTATTGATTCATAGCAAATACAAAGTCTTAAATGAGCTGAATTTTTTTTAAAAATCCTAAGAATAGCAAAAAAATTTGTAGATTAAAAAAAGTCTATTAAGTCTATTTAGTATCAAAGATATAAATGAATACTCAAAAAAATGGACAGAATTGGTTGGATTCCCCCATCATTTCAGTGAAGGATAAAGTTCTCAGACCGAAGAGGATAGAAGGATATATCTGAGCAGGAATAAAAGCAATAGTTAAAACATGAAATTATAAGAGTACACAGTCATCTAGAAAAGTCGCTCCTTGCAGAGGAGAGGTGTCAGGCTCTCTGTCACACTTTGAATCTCAGGTCTCCAACACGCTCTTGTTTTCAATGCCTTGTTGGAGTTCCATGCCACTGGTACAATTTGGGGAGATTATGGAAAATTTGGTGAGTATGGCCTAGCTAGCTAATGTAGGCCCCTGAAGGCCAGTCCTTGGATGTTATGTTATTCCTGGCCCTGTGTACAGTCTCGTGCTCCATGCTCTGAGCTGCTTCACCATGACCTTCCATTATGATAAACTGAAACCCTCCAAAACTGTGAGCTAAAACAACTCTCCCTCCCTTAAGTTGTTTCAGTCAAGTGCTTTGCTTACAGGGATGAGAATTGACTGATAGAATCTCCCTCTGTAGCCCAACCTGGCATCCAGGGCACTCATGTGCCTTTTGCATCAACCTCCTGAGTACTGGAATTAGAGCATTAACCTCTACACGCAGCTAATGAAGAGCACATATACACACATTCCAGCATAACTCTGATGAGGGAACTGTTCTGTTTGCATTAATAGAGTCACTAGCCATAATGTACTGGCTGGTCCCTCCCTACATGCTAGACATAAACCACAAATATGGCTGGGCATACATGCACATATTTGTGTCTACATTATGTGTGTGTGTGAGAGAGAGAGAGATGGGAGGAATGCATAGGACAGAATATTGGCTGATTCTGTAAGAGTAGAAACTGAAACAAATATGAGGGTGACTGCCAAAGGCAGTTTGGGCTTTATCCTTAAATTTTATTTCTTTAAGCAAAAAGGCTGAACTATTATGATAATACATTAAGTTACTATTTCTGGAATAGTACAAATAACAGATGTTTCATGTTGTTATTTCCTGTTATATTTTATATATCTCAAAAACAATGTCTGATGGTCTTGTATTTCACTATGTTTTATAATAATACTGTGCTTTTTTCCATCGTATAATCCGTCAGATCTGTCAGATTGGTGACACAATCAGTATAGAAACAAGGAAGTACGAAGCTTAGATAGAAGAGAATAAAAATACCACAGTAGCAATCTTCAGAAATGTGAGAACCTCACACATAAGACATGTACATTTGTGTTCATCAGTCCTGGAGTGTGGTACTGGGAAAAAGTGAAGATGATTTCAGCTTAACATATGAATGACATACTGTCAGCACTTGGAAGGCAGAGGTAGGCCGATCTCTGTGAGTTCAAGGCCAACCTGGTCTACAGAGTGAGTTCCAGGACAGGCTCCAAAGCAATACATCGAAACCATCTTGAAAAAAAAATTAAAAATACGATAAAGTGAAAATTGCTTGGATTCTTTTGTGTCTTATAGTACCTAACTTAATTTTAAAAATGTGTAAGAAAGGAGGTGGTTCCACAAAACCCCAAAACAGAAAGGGGGTTGACATTTAAGAAGGACTGGAACTGGCCAGCTGTGGTGGCACACACCTGTAACATCAGCACTGGGGACAGAGTAAGAGGATTGTGAGTTTGAGACCAGTTTCAGCCGTGCAATGAGACCAAGTTAAAATAAATACTAATACAGGCTATATTTTAAAGGGGACAAAGGAGGATTAGAACGAACAGCTGAAAGTCATCAGACAGCTATCAAGGCAAAAAGTGGAGATGTCTTTACTTCTCTATTGCTCCCTCAGATATCATCTCTTCTTTTTCCTTATTTGCAGGGAAATAAATATGATTGGTTCCTGGGTTTATATGCTTCATATCTGACTTCCAAAGTGACTAACTCTTGATTCCAAACATAAATTCCAGGGTAGGTATTCTGTGATATGCATGCTGTGATGTAGATAAAGATCCCACTGCATGTTCAATCAGCATGTATACAAACATGCCAAAGGCCCACCCAGTGAGATAGAGAAAGAATGACAAAGGGAGTCATTTACCTAAGCAGAGACCCTAAAAGATACACACAATAGATGGATTCCTTGTAGAAGTATGTAAGTCAAAACATTATTATTTTATATATAGGATCTGGTTGTACTCATTTATAAAATGAATCACCTCAATTCATTGTATCTTTTGGATGCATTTCAATTTATCCATTGTCACTTTTCCTTAAATACAAAAGAGCCATTCCTCACCAACATTACAACATACCTTTTCAAAAATGTGTAAAAGCACTCAAGATCATTTGCTTCAGCCTCTCCTCACACTCTGGTCCAATTCCCAGGAGATTAAGCAGATCATGGTGAATCACCCTGCTTTCCTCCCTCCTGTGGACTTTCTCATCCCCCATCCTAGGCCATCCCCATTCTTAAGTATCAGCTCCCAATACCTACAAACACATTTTACCTGGGAACCCAAGTGGCCCAACCATATGGACTCCACCCTAACCTAAGAACCACACATCGAAATAGAAACAAAAAAAAAACAAAGACAAGACCAGATATCGGCACTAGAAATGTGATCGTCCCAAACCCAAATATGTAGACTCCAGCATAAAAACATTACCAATAACATCTAAGACAATATGGAGAGCACAGCAACCCTACAACAGAAGGTCCTGGGAATTTTCATGTAACTGAAGCACTGGACAAAGACATTAAAGGGGCCTTTATGAAGACAATAGAGGGTCTTAAAGCAGAAATGAATAAATCCCTAATGAAATCTATGATGTTATAAACACTGGAAAGAAACCACTAAGACATTTCAAGACCTGCAAGTGGGAATAGAATCAATAAACAAACAAACAAAAAATCAAACAAAACAGTGGATGGCATTAGTGGTGGTGCTGCCTGCCTGCAGGTCTCTTACGTGCTGGCCAGCTGCTGAGGACCACACCAGGGCAGTGGAGTTTCATCAGAGTTGGGGCCTGGCCCAGCTGTGTTGCTGGAGCTGAGATGGGAGGGAAAGGGGCACAGGAAATGCTCTGGTGCTTAGGGTCTAGAGATTGGGGCGGTTTACCTGGTGTTGTTCTTTTGCTATAATGCTGTTCTTTTGATACAACTATTGCCTAAGAAACACAAACATGATACTCGGTGCCTATGTAGAGTTTATTGATAGAGGAGGAGAAAGAGGGGGTAGCTGGTGGCCAACCGAAAGCGGGGAGAGAGAGAAAAAGAGCAGGGGAGAGAGAGAAAGAGCAAGAGAGAGAGAGAAGGAGCAAGAGAGAGGTGTGCTTGGTGTGCTTGCTTTTAAAAGGAAACTTGTGCATGTGTAACTGAGTCCCCTGGCAGCCAGGTAAGTCATTACTTAGAGAAGACATGGCCATGAGCATCCCGCCTATCATCAGGGGGCGGGGTCAGCAAACTGCTGATTCCCAACACCTGGGACACCAGTCACTCACCTGTTCTTCCAACTGGTATAGATGGTGCTTGTGCCTATAAGGGCTGCTGATGTTGAAGTGGATGGTTGGTCAAGGGGAAGGTGAGTGATAAGTGGGTTTGGAAGATGGAGTTGGTCTTGGAGGTTACAGAGTCCAGTGAGTGGTGGGGGTGGTGCTGCAGCCTGTCTTCAGGTCTCTCACCTTCTGGCCAGCTGCTAGGGAATCAATGGTGTTTCTCAACATCTGTAGGCTTAGCTCTTCAATTAAAAGACATATACTAACAGAATGGATGTGTAAAAGAGATCCATCCTTCTGCGGCATCCAAGAAACATGCCTTAATATAAAAGATCGACATTACCTAAGCTTTAAGAACTCAAAGAAGATAATCTAAGCAAATGAACCTAAGAAGTTAGCTTAATAGATCTGAAACCAAAACTAATCAGAAGAGATAGAAAAGGTCACTACATATTCATCAAATGTCAAATCTACCAGTAGGACAAGCAATTCTTAATATTTATGTACCAAACACAAGGCCACCCAAGTTCATATGAGAAACATTCTACAACTTAAATCACATCTTGATTCTCACTCAGTAAGAGGGGGTTAATTAATTACCTAACTATTGTTAATAGATAGGTCATCCAGACAAAACTAAGCAGAAATTCTGGAGCTAACAGACATAAAACAAATGACCTAACATATTTACAGAATATATCACCATACACTAAAGAATATACCTTCTTCTCAGCTCTTCTTATAACCTTCTCCCAAATTAAACACATTGTCTGACACAAAGCAAGTTTCAATAAATACAAGAAAATTAAAATACCCCCTACATCTTAGCAGACCTCCATGAATTAAAACTGGATGTCAATAACAACAGAAACAATAGAAAGTTTACAAACTTATGGAAACTGAATAACTCTCTGCCTTAGAAAGACTTTTAAATGAAAATAAGAAAAATACTCAGGCAAGGACAGAAGAATTTAGGCAAGAACCTACCATGCCACTGCATGATGGAAGTGAAGATGGGCAGCTCAAAGTTGTTAGAAAACAAACTTTAGTTTATCCAATTACTATACAAGAACTACCAGCATACAATAGGCATTCCCAAGGTTAGGAAGAAGCCAAGTGGAATTCTATGGAAATATTATATTTGAGGAGATTTAAGGAAGCCGTCATTTCATATGATAGCATCCACTTCACCCTATGTGAAGCAGATATTAAATCCACGAGCATCTCAGAACAGAATCATCCCCAAAGATGAGGGGAATTTAGCAACAGCAATATTGGAAGGCTGGTCTTGAGTTACAAAGGTGAATATTGTGGGGGAAAAAAAGCTAGGGCCATAGACCAATGGAATAGGGCTAGAGGTGTTAATATTTCTCAAGATCAATTTCTAGGTGAAGGTCCATGTGCTGAGTTACAGGGGCAGCTTGAGTTTGATGGTCACACCTTGACACTGTCATTTAGCAGTGTTAAAGTCTTCAAAGAAGGATGAAGAATCAGGAAAGAGTTCTGAGTCATTTACTAAAATCATACAAGGCCCAAAAGAAGCCATCACGGATTTTTTTTGCAAAGATTAACTTCTCTGTTCTGCCCAGTCCTGAAACCACTTCTAAATAATCACTCAGAGGCTTAATATTAATTACAAACTCTTTGACCTATTGGTCAAGCTTATTGCTAACTAGCTTTTAAATATACTAGATATACCAAACATACTAAGGTATATCTAGTTTCAAAATTTCAAAAGAAATTTGCAAAACTGAAAGATAATCCCTTTTCCATTGTCAAAACCCATTTTTCCCTGGGAAAGATATAACCTGCCATAAAAAGGAACCAACCCCACCACCACCACAGTTAAGGTTGGGGCAGGGATTTTGCTTTTAACTTTCGAACAGAATAAAAGCACCTAATCAAGGAATCCGGAGGCTACTGGACAAGGGAGACATCTGAAGAAAAAGGATGGAACATCAAGAGAAAATGTCCCAAAATAAAAGAGTAAACTGGTCAAGTTGTAAAGTCCCCCTCCAGCTGACTGGCCTGAAATACCAGCTCTGAGAACCAGACTAGCGCCGGCCACCATCTTGCCTTTAGCATCTCCCTGGTGCTGCAGACAACCACCTGATGTGGGCCCAGGGTGGGACAGCCCAGGCGGGTGCTTTCTTCTTTCTTCCCACCTTGGGGCTAGCGAGCCCATGGTGGATTCCCAAATGCTTGTCTCTGCTGCCCTCTACAGACACAAAGTGGCAAATGGTCTTCATGTGATCCCAATTTAACTAAAAATTAAAGCTGGCTTTGGGGCTGGAGCGTGGCTGCCTCCTCTAAATCCACACATGCTTGTTAAAGAAAACCTCAAAATCTGTGTCTCATATCAGAAGATACACTTTTTATGAGACAAAGAAAAACAAAAAAATAAGAGACTATTCGACTACTCTATTGCCACTAATCTCACAATCTTTCGGTTTTCATTTGACTCTCTAAAACCTTTCCTTTTTATTTAGACAAAATGTGGGAAATGTAGCAGGATATTTGATCACACTGTGAACCCCAAAATCGGGTTATTTAATGAAAGAAATATTTCTAGTTGTCTTGGGTCACAGCACACACCTTTAATCCAAGAGCTCTCTTTTTTATGGTAAACAGCATTAAATAAAGTCAACCATAGGTCAAGACGTGAAGCAAGCAACCAGTTGGCAGGAAATAAATTTAGGATTATTAAGAAAAAAGCAGTGTACGGGGGAGTAATGATGATGAAGAGATGACACACAGGAAGTAGGGAGGGATGCTGATTTGGAGGAGTCTTCTTTGAGATGGCATAGGAGAAAGGTCTTTCTGGGATGTTGGTGGAGGAGGAAGGTCAGCTGGGTGCTTTCTCTGCATTTCTGAGCTAGCATTCTTTGACCCCAATATCTGGCTCCTGAGTCCCTAATTGGTAATTTATTATAATAGGGACTTAGTTAAAAAAAAATTAGATGCCCTTCAACAAAAGAATGTATAAATAAAATGTGGTATGTTTACACAATGGAGTATAACTCAGCAGTTTAAAAGAAAGAAAGAAATCTTGAATTCACAGATAAATGAATGGAATGAGAGAAAAAAAATCATGCTGAGTGAGGTGTCCCAAACCCAGAAAGACAAATAAAGCATGTATTTGTTTATACTTGGATATTTGCTGTTAAATCGATGATAACCAAGCTATAACCCCTGGAACCACAGAGGCTAGATATAAACTATGGGACTACGGGAGACAGACAGAACCCCCTAAGAAGGGAAATATAATACTTCTGGATAGTGCATGATGCTGAATGTGAGGATCAAGTGGGGAGAAGGAGGGAAGATGGGAAAATGCAGGAAAGATGGGAGAAACAGCTAAAATTAAGGGCTGTGTAGGAGACCGTATGGAAACCTAATACAGTAAAAGCGTCCTAAAATCTATACATGTATTAAGGTGATCCAAATGAAATCACTACATAATAAGGAGACAGAGTCACAACTGGCCATCTATTGTCACCAAATGAAGTTTCCAGTACCAGTATTGTGTTACATTTAATTGAGTTGTTGGCCAAAGAGGTCCCATGAGAATCCCCAGATAACAACCCAGGCTGCTGTCAAGACTATTGGTTGCTCTTCACAAACTGACAGCAAGACTCCATTGCTGAAGATAACACCTACATGATTTACCACAAGGCGAAATATGCCACATAGCCTTCACTCTTATGTTCCAGAGTCTTTGGTACTGGAAGGTATGTAAACAACAGGCTGCACATAAACAACAAATAGCCACTAACCCTCTGTGACAATGGTATCCTGCCTGCAAAATATGCCAGTGCAATTGTGGAGCTAATCATCGGAGTAACAAACCAATATCTGATTTGACTTAAGGCCCACGCTACAAAATAGAACCCGTACCCAACACTGCTTGGGTGGCCAAGAGCCTGAGACTAGACCTAAGGTAAAAACAAATACTATTTGGGGATCAGTATAGCCGTTCCTCAGGAAAATGAGAATCAGTCTACAAAAACAATGGAATCTTGAAATTCACAGGCAAAAAGATGGAACTAGAAGAAACCATCCTGAGTGAGGTAACCCAGTCACAAAAAGACAAACACCATATGTATTCACTCATATATGGATTTTAGACATAAAGGATTACCAGCCTACAATCCACACTGCAAGAAAAGCTAGAAAGCAAGTAGGGCCCTAAGAGAGACACACATGATCACCTGGAGAAGGAGAAAGGGACACGATCTCCCAAGCAAATTGGGAGGATGGGGGGGGGAGAGAAGGAGTTGGCAGGAAGAGGAGGGGAGCCATAGGCATGAGGGAGCAGAAAGATTGAGTCATGGAAAGAATAGAGGAGAGCAAGAAAAGAGATACCATAATAAGAAGCCATTATAGGTTTTAAGAGAAATCTGGCACTAGGGAAACGTCCAGAGATCTACAAGGATGACTCCAACTAACAATCTAAGCACTAGTGGAGAGGCTACCTTAGATTCCCTTCCCCGATAATGAGATTGATGACTGCCTTATATGCCATCCTAGAGCCTTCATCTAGTAGCTGATGGAAGCAGAAGCAGACACCCACACTGAGCCGAACTCTTGGAATCCAGTTGCAGACAAGGAGTGATGAACAAAGGGGTCAAGACCAGGCTGGAGAAACCTATAGAGACAGCTGACTTGAATAAGGGGGAGCTTATGGACTCCAGTCTAATAGCTGGGAAACCAGCATAGGGATGACCCAGATTCCCTCAATGTGTTGTTAGCTGGGAGGACTGGGCAGTCTATCTGGCCTCTGGTAGTGGATCATTATTTATCCCTAGGATACAAATGGTCTTTGGGAGCCCATTCCACATAGAGGGATATTCCCTCAGTTTAGACACATGGAGGACAGCCTGGGCCCTGCTCCAAATCATATGACAGACTTTGAAGACCCTGGAGAGCAGAAAGGGGATGGGATGAGGGCTGGTGGGGGGAACAGGGGAGGACAGGAGGGTGGAGAAACTGGGATTGATATGTAAAACAAGCTTGTTTCAAATTTAAATTAAAAAATTATATATAAAAAAGAGAGTTGTTGATTTCTTGCAATTTTTTTGTTTGTTTGTTTGTTTGTTTTGTTTTGTTTCCATTTCTTTAAAGCATTTTTTCATTTCCTCTTTTAGGGTGTCTATCAGCTTCATGAAGTTGTTTTTAGGGTCGTTCTCTTCTGCTTCATCTGTGTTAGGATGTTCAAATCTTGCTGATGTGGAGTCCCTAGATTCTGGGGGGGTGCCGTTGATGTTTCTGTTGTTGATTGTGTTCTTATATTGTCGTCTACCCATCCCTTCTTTCAGTGCGTACGGGTGGGTACTTTCCCTCTCTTGGTGGCTACTGGACCAAGGTTCTTTTCCTGTAAGTGTGGGCAGGTTTCGGTTCTCCGATGGCTCTCCTCTTCCAGTGGGTGGAGGTGGAACTAGGGCGCTGGCAGACTCCAAATGGGCTGATTCACTGGGACGTGTTATCCTGTGCACTGTGCCCAGTCCTCAGGAGGCTCCAAGCAGAACACTAGAAGGCGGGCTCCTCCCGTGAGTGGAGGCAAGATCAGGACGCTGGCGGACCCTAGCGTCTGCCTGGATGGGCTCAACCTTGGATTTTGCAATTGTTTCCTTGTGCACAAGGCCTTCCTGGAATCCATAGCAGATCGGGAGTAACTTCCAGTTCCTCTAACCAGGACAGGACTGCGCTCCAATGGGCTCCCCCTTCATGGGCTTTTAACCCTTAACATTATTCCTTTTTGATGCATCAGTGACAGTGGCATCACTGCCAACCTTTTGGCTGCAGCTTTCTTCTCCTTTGTGCCAGGCTTCTTGGATTCTTTCACCTGCCATCTTGCAAGGTGGGAAAGAGAACTAAGCTCCCAGCTTCTGGTCTATGATCTAAGAAATCTGTTCTCAATTAATGTAGTGCAAATTCTAATTAGTCTAAATAATAAAAATCCAGAGTCAGATATTGGGGTAAATGCTGAAAGATCAGAGAAGTAAAGGAACCAGCCACTAGAGAGACTTCTTACCTCTACCCAATCCTCAGACCAAAGGGGCTGAGCTCCCGTCTCTGGGAATCCTTAGACTGAACGGGTAAGAGATCCTGTCTTCACCTTATATGTAGCTGAACAGGGAAGTTGGGTTATCACATACAGGGGAACAGAAGCTAGGTTTACGGCATACAGCTGAACAAGGGAACAGGTTTAACTCATTTTGGTAGGATCAGCTTCTATAGCGGAGCAATCTTCACACTATAAAAATGGAGGTAAAGAGAAAGCTATGGTGAAAATTTTTTGCACACATTATCAAACTCCATACAAAGAGCTGTGCCATTTTCCCTGGGTCAGAGGCTTTGGTCTTTGACATGGCTTTTGCCCATGTTAACAACACATATTCACTCAGGACTTCACTGGATCTCCACATTACACCCATGAAATCACAGCATGGTGCCTAAAGCAGATCTGAACAGTTCCAACAATAGTTGACATGCCATGAAGATGGGGAAAATGTCACTGAGCCCCCACCACCACTAGATGAAGATCTACATGCAATTAAAAACTGCTGAGAGAGGGAGAATTAATCCTCCCTAGTCACGACACCCCTCGTTGGTTGTCTACTACTTAATGGTCAGCCCTAGAAATATGTGTGTGGCGGCACCCTGCATGGACTAAGCAGCTCACATTTATATGTTGATTTGTTCTACTGTAGATGTAACAACAATGGCTAAAGAAGAGGAGGCTGCTCCTGGAATCCATTTGCAGAGAGTGAGGAATGATAAGAAAAGGGGTCAAGACCAGGCTACAGAAACCTACAAAAACAGCTGACCTGAATAAGGGGGAGTTAATGGACCCCAGACTGATAGCTGGGAAACCAGCATTGGACTGTCTCAGACTCCCTGAACATGGGTCTTACTCAGTCAGAAGGCCTGGGCAGTCCAAGGAACTTCTGACAGTGGAACCAGGATGTATCCCTGGTGCACAAATGACTTTAGAAGCACATTCCCTATGGAAGAATACTCCCTTAGCCTAGAGGCAGGAGGGAGGGCCTAGACCCTACTCCAAATGACTTGACAGATTTTGATGATCCCTCCTGGAAGGCATCACCCTCCCTGTGGAGTGGGGAGATGGGATGGAGGGAGGGAGAGGGAATGGGGATCTATATGTAAAATATGAATATATATATATATATATATATATATATATATATATATATATATATATATATATATGAAGAGAAGGCTTTGAAGTTTGGAGAGGCCAGACGTGGAAGGTGTAGAAGAGAGGAGAGGAAAGGACCAAATCAAGTAATTATATTTTAATTAAAATTAAGTTCTCCAGACTCTCCTACTTTCTATAATTTATTGTGTAAATTCATTACTTCAGGCTAATGATAGGTTGGAAAATTTCATTTGCCCAAGACAGCAGGATGAACATATAGCTCAGTCATGCTCCATAGAATGCTGCATGTGACACACATGCCTCCCATTGCCTTAACCTCACAGCTTTAGACTTGACCTGAGTAGGATGCTGAGGGAATGAAGACATATATGAGATACATGGACACACACACATACAAAAGGTGGGATCAGTGAGGGATGGAAACAAACCAACAGCCAGGAAACTCATGTTTATTATATACTTACTTGTGAGAAATGAGGTGTGTTTACTGTGTACAGCTTTCTGCAGAGGGGTGTTAGCTAATCTTGATGTAAGTTAATCTTGGTATAATGGTTAATAGTTTCTTCATACACTGATTTCAGCATTGTTCATAAACAATGCTCCTTTGACTTGGACTAGAAAAAGGCTTTACTATTCCTCTGAACCTGACCTTGGGAAGACTTTGCCATTCACATGGATCTGAGGCAATAGGGTTCTTGACATGGCCACAGCCATGTCAATAGGATTCATTCACTCATGAAACATTAAGTTCATATTTTCCTCTTTTGAGCCTATAGTTTTACTTTTGAACAATACAATGTGATTGAATTGTTGCTCAATTTCTGAGGCTAGATCATGGAAAACAAAACACCACCTCTCCCCCTCCCCTCTCTATATATATCACCTACCTAGCTTTCTACTACTTGCCTTTATGGCTCAACTACTATGTACTATAGATACTTGGCCAACCTAGAGAGACCAGATGGAGATGTTATAAGCAACAAACCTATGCCATAGTTCCCAATGGATGTTAAACATATACTGCAAGAGGTGTGATTGTATGAGCACTCACAAGATTCCACTTTTGGTCACTTAATCTTCCTGCTGAGAATTCTTATGTTTATGGAGCAGAGAAAAGTGGGGCTGCCTGTGTCCTGTTGATTTCCTAACCCATAAGAAACATAGACAGAATAAGTGACCTCTATTGCTTTAAGTTAAATTTGGGGGCAATTGGCTATTCACAACCTAAATAAACTAAAATTCACATGTATCCTTTGCCTTCTCTTTACCAGACACTATTATTCAGCCTTATGGTGTCATTTCCTTTAGTCTGCACATTAAACTTCAACCTTTTATGCTGTAGTTATATATATATCAGGGGCTAGAAATATGACTCAGAGCTTAAGAGCACTAGCTGCTTTCCCAGAGGTCCTAAGTTCAATTTCCAGCAACCACATGGTGGCTCACAACTATCTATATCTATAATAGAATATGATGCTCTCTCTGGCATCTCTAGCATACACACATATATACAGAGCACTCATACAAAATATATAAGTAATTAAAATTTTAAAACATATGCCAGGTTTTCGGTCAGCAATTCAGCTTGTGTGTGTGTGTGTGTGTGTGTGTGTGTTGTGTGTGTGTCTGTGTGTAAGTATATACATACATACATACATATATTTGTCGCTTGTGAAAAGTAATTATTTCTCTAATGCATTCTGCTTCCTAGTGCTGTTCCCAGAAATGCCTTGTACCATCTGATCAATACAAAGGGAATCCTACAAAGAAGCAATAAACAGCCATTTCCAGGCCAGTGCTTAGAGAAAAATGTATTGATAACATTTTTATGTCTTTTAAAAATTGTTATGTATTATTATTGTCTGTGTTTATGTGTATGGTATATATAGATATGCATATGACACAGAATGTGTGTGGAGGTTAAAGGGCAAATTTGTAAAAGTCACTTTTCTCTTGGCACCTTTCTGAGCGTTGTGGTGACAGTCAAGCAGTTAGGCTTGGGAGCCAAGTACTTTACCCATGAGCTACTCTGCAAGCCTTGAAATAGTTTTACTATCATTACAGTTAAACTCTAAACTTAAAATAAGACTATTTGAAGAGCCTAATTCTATAACATTTAACATTCAAGTTCTTTGTCAGGATTCTTTTAATAATAAAACTTTGGGCATAGTCTAAAATATTACTTTCTGTCATCACTACTCTTGTTTTTCTTATACATCAGTGAAGGTAACAAGGAACTTACCAATTGAGATACAAGTAGTAGCTCTTTTAAGTTATTTACTTATTTATTAAGTTATGCCAGACTCTGGTGTGTTACATAAATGCAGCCAGATCTTGTAGCTAACATTTGAGTAAGTCATTTGCCCACCTAATCAAACTCTTTTATGCAAAGGCAAAATAGCAAATACATACAACAAAACTACATATGTACATACAGGCTGATCAAAATGTTTATGCATTATGATTCATACAAATTAATCATAAACATCAAAACTTAACATAAGTATTATAAGTTGGCACTACAACTACTTTCATTATTATTGAAACACAGGGTGAAAATTCAACCCATGCTGAGTTCAAGACAGCAATTCAAGCTGCTTTGTTTTATTGGTTACCAACAAATGCAGTATTTTGTTGACAGATAATATTCAGGGGTACATTGGATGTTGAGCTAGAAACACTGGTGAATATTAAAGTCATAAATAATTCAATCCTTTGTTGCATCAGTGTATGACCTCAAAATCACCCTGTTCAATCTGAAGGCGCCTTAATGGCCCAAAGTTCAGCAAGGCCAAATCATACTCTGCCATATATAGTAACAGACTATAATACAGAGTTTCAACAAAGAAAATACAGTTAGCATAATAATGAGGCATTAGCTGAAATGCACACAGAATTGTTGACCTGAAACAAAAAAATCCACAGAAAGGACATGTTCTGAAGGATGCTGACAAAGTAATTAAAATATCTAGAGAAATAGACCTCACTTAAAACTGAGCAAGTCTTAAGTCCTGTCCTAGTCACTTAACCCCTAACTTACACTCCCTGACCCTTACACACTATTTTAATATTCAGTTATTCAGTAGAGTGAATCCAGAGGCTTGCCAAATTAAATTCCCCTGCTCCTGCTGCAAGCACCTCTGTCCTAGTACCAAACAGCATGATTTCCATAATGTGCAAACATCTTCCAGAGTTCCACGGCTCTTTACTTACTATGCCCTTAGATGTGCATGTTACTCATTTCCTTTCTGTCTCAGATACCATTTCTGTGAACCTGCACCTGGTTTGCTCGAAAGTATCTACTTCTTCCTGCCTCTCCATTCATGGACCATTTTATATGACTTTATTTTTTTAATAGCTCTCACAAAACCACACTGATATCATTTGTTTCTGGGGTGTCAAAGTGTGAATTTCAGAGACCCATTATTCCATTCTTTAACTACACAATTGGTGTGGCCTGGGAACACTGGCTCCACCATTCCTTGGTGTGAAGAACTACTTCTTTTACTCGTTCATTGCTGTTTGTTTGTTGCATGTGTGCGTGCGTGCGTGCGTGCACGCGCATGTGTGAGTGTGTGTGTGCGCGTGTGTGAGTGTGTGTGTGTCTGTGTGTGTGCATGCACATGCACACTGGAAGTCAGAAGACAACTTCTGGGAGCCCTTTTGTTCCGTCTACCATGTGATATCTAACAGTCATCAGGCTTGGCAAATAATGCCTTTACCCACTATGTGACATTATTCTTGAGACGAAATGAACTCTGGATAGAGAACTGATGACAAACCAAAGTAAAAATATTACCAATGTCCAACATGGTGAACCACTGAGTTTGTTAGGGTTATTTACAGGAGTATGTGTGGGGAGTTATTACAGGAGCAGAAATCACTCAAAGGTAGCTGCATTACGGAAAACCCACCCCATCACAGATGACAGGTCATAAAACCTGGAAACACGGAGTTCATTGCACAACTTTCAAGTAACTTGACAGGTTGGTGAGGAAGCCTAATTGATATGGGCTTCTCTGAGGTGGCTCAGTTAGTCTCCACTTCTTTCTGGAATTTGGTTGGTCCGAGAATGTCTCCCAGCAATCCTTACTGCTTATATAACCTTGGAGAGAGATGGGTCTAGCGCATCTGGTCAGTTTCAGGGACTTCTTGAGACTTCTGAGTTGTTTACTTTCTGAGTTTTAAGGAGCTTTCCTGAAGGAAGGAATGTTTAACTTGTCTCTAAACATCCTGAATCTTAAGGAGCTTCCATCTAACATAGAATATTTTGTCTCAGAAGAAATGCTATGCAACACCTCTGGGCTGTCTTTCCCACGTACTCTTGAGACAGGATTTTGCTATGTAGCTCAGGCTAACCTCAATTCACTGTACTCCTACCTCAGTCTCCAGAGTGATGGGGTTACAAGCATCCATTGTCATATGAAGAATACCCTTGTTTTCTAATGGATCCCCTCAAAGGGATTCCTTTGAAGATCAAATGAAGCTATATGTACATTGCCTGGTATATAGCAATAAACTCAAACTCAGCTTAATTCCTGATGAAAAGAACTTGGTATATGCTATCCAACACACCTCTAATGCATCACAGAAAACAAAGCATCCATAAAAGCATTATGTCTGGGCTTGAATCTATGCTAGGATCATATGATAATGATAAAATGATGATTGTCATAATAGTTATTAATGATACCAAATTCATTCCTTCATAATCTTTCTATGTTAATATGAAAATACATTTAATTGGATGCATTTAAATTATTAAATTTTAAATATGAGAATTAATATATTATTACCACTACAGAAATATTACTATATATAAAAGGTTCAAGATATATTAATTTTAAATATTAGAGATGTCAAATTAATGATAAAGAAATAGGAGCTATGGTAAAGTAAAAGTTTGTTTTGGGGGGAGGCAGTTGCATTTTCTTAAAATTTAGCATTAAATGAGCCCCTAACTGAAAGTCAGCATTCCAAAATGTGCATGTTCGTGCTCACATGACAAATAAAAAAACATATCTAGATTGTGAATTATGCTGCTGGAACAGGTAAGTAGCATGAACTTCTAGTGGGCTCTTGCTACATAGATCTAGAAGCTTGAAATATTTTGCATTTTTCGGTGCAACTCGTACTGAGGAAGGATTTAGTCTGGATAATTGACTAATAACAAGTTAACCTCATCCATTGCCCTGGACAATAATACTAATGAGCTGCCAACTGCCTGAGGCCATCATCCTAAATACAGCAGTGGATGAATGAAGGCGAAATGAAGCAGATGTCCTTCTTGGGGGAAACACAGACCATTTCAGAAAAGATGAGAAAATGAACCTTGTCTTTTTCATCCAAACCACGCTCTTTGTCTTATAAGAAGGCTACTGGAGGTGTAACCTTCCCCATGTGAAAAGAGAGAGAAACCTAAGAACACCTCCTACCACCACCATGGGAGGCAGGGCCTGAGATGGTAATAATCCTCCAGGAGCATTGCTCTTCATTCGTTCTTGTACTTAAGCTTTGGGCAGAAATGTCAAGCAAATAGCCAATATGGTATTACCTTATAATGCACATTTTATCCACAATCAATGAAGGGGTTTTGATCCTCCTGCATATAAACTTTAAGAATTTTAAAATTCAAAGTTCTTAGTAAAGACTAAATAAATTCATTCATTCAAAAAGTTAGATCTTCCAGCAGAAGATAGCTTAAACATGATTATTCCACTTTTAAGAAGGCAAAACGAGATTTCCCCAAATTATTAACAAGTGAAATAAAATGGATAAAAACGTAAATAAATTTGATTTGATTTGATACCATTTTTTGTTCATCAGATCTTAAATTACTTAGTATCTTTCTGGTTTTTTTTTGTTTGATTGGGAACAGCCCCCAGAGGTTTATATATTTGGATACTTGGTCCCTAGTTGGTGGAACTATTTGGGAAGGATTATGAGGTGTGACTTTGTTAGGGGAGGCATGTCACTGGGACAAAGGCTTTGAGGTTTCAAAAGCCAAAGCCATTCCCACCATTCCCAATTGGCTCCCTCTGCCTCATGTTTGTGAATCTAGATGTAAGTTCTCAGCTATCGCTTCAGGATCATGCCTACCTGCTCTGCTATGATGGTCATGGACTCTAACCCTCTAAAACTGTAAGCCTCAAATAAACTTTTCTGCAAGTTGACTTGGTCATGGTATCTTATCATAGCAATAGAAATGTAACTAAGACATTGTTACAACATATATATATATTGTATGTATATATATATATGTTCCTTTAATCTTAATCTTATTAAAAATCTATATGAAAAATCTATATGAGGGGTTAAGATACTGTCTCTTGATAAGTTGTTGTTGTTGTTGTTTTGAGGCAGACTCTTCTTAAGGGCCTTTGTTTGGCCTCTCACAGGATATCTCTTCCTCAGTCTCCTGAGTGCTGGATTATAGGCATGTGCCCACTTTTCTTAGGATGAGCTAAAAAGAGAACTCTGAGATCCTGAGAAATTCACATGACTTAATAGTATATTGGCCACTGTAAGTTATCAATCAGATGCCCTTAGCTATGTCACTTGCTCTGCTACCAACTACAAAAAGTAAATGTTTTAACTCATCCCTGTAATATCTACAGATGCCTTATTAGGTTAGAGCTCACTTTCAGTAGTGGTAGAAGCATAACAGATATGGGAGAGAAATAATTTCCTCACTGAAGGAAGAATATTCAGGGGCATGAAGTCCAGTGATGATCAGAGGTAGAAATACTACTATAAGCTCTTCGTTCTACAGCAAGTCCATCAGACACATCCTGCAGTTGCTCTCCAGCTATCACTGCAAGCCCACGCCATTCCAACTCTATTACTTTACTGGAACTGTCCTTCCATCCTCACCATAGACTACACATTGCAAATCTAGTGCTCACCTCTTAGCATTTGCACACGTCAGCCTGAACACTGAGCACAGATGTGCCTTTTTCCTCTATGACACTCGTTGGCCCAGAGGACACCATAACCCTGTGGTTTCTGTCCTAGAAGAAAGGAAAAACTTCATAGGGACTGACCTATCAGAAAAACTTAAATATTTGTCTATGTTGTCACAATGTCATTCTTCACTAATATTGTATACTCCAAGACGCCTGTGAGTCAACTGATCTGAGGGTTTGGAACATTATAAAATTGTTGTATCAGAGAAGTAGGAACAAAGCAAGAAGGGAGAGACCCAGTGTAAGGTAGAGTTGACACTTAGGAGAAGTTTGATGGCCATCCCCCATCCCAGCACCTCTTATGAATTCTCCTCTTGCAAAGGGGGCAATCATCTTAATTGCAAATCTTCACTTAGTAAGCAGCAAAGGTGATTATCTATCGCCTCTTCACCTGCAGACCATATGTTCACTGTGCTGCAAGACAAAGGCCAAGAAAAGGGACTGACAAATAACAAAGAAATTGGAGGTAGCTTTGAAAAGGTAGAGACTCTTTGTTGCAATCAAAATACTGTAACTTAATAAGATTAACTGGTTTTGTGACTAACTTATGGACCTACAACCATCGACTTTATGAAGAAAATTACATATGCAAAGAAATCTTGAGCTTTATAAGACAATGTTGCTAATTATTCATTCCTTGTCTTCCTTTCAGTGATGTTCTGGTAAATGGTGAAAGTAGCATACAAAACCCAGGCTTTTTTCAGGCTGAAGTGTGGACCACTGAATATGTTATTATTCCTTCTTCTTCTTCTTCTCTACTTCTCCTTCTTCTTCTCCTTCTCCTTTTTCTTTTCCTCCTCCTCCTCTTCCTCCTTCTTTTTCCTCTTGTTTGTTTGTCTTTTCAAGACAGGGTTTCTTTATGTAGCTTTGGAACCTGTCCTGGAACTAGCTCTTGTAGATCAGGCTAGCCGGTGTCAAACCCACAGAGATCTGCTGCCTCTGCCTCCCAAGTGCTGAAATTAAAGGCGCATACCACCACCACCCAGCCACTGGATGTATTCTTGAGAAGAGATATATACAATTGGCCCTCACACTCCTGTCACTATGCCAATAAGAAGGAAGTCGATAAAGAAGTACATTAATATAGAGCCTTCTTCTGTTGTGCTCACTGTTTTTAGAGATGCCAGAGATGGGAGGTCTTTACACACACAGAGAAGGCTAGAGGTAGCCATACTGGCTGTCCACAATGCTCCTTTACAGGCCAGACAAGAGGTACTTTATTTGCGGTGTATCACATACACTATTGAAACCACTTTGAGCTATTTTTCTTTGTGTGTGTGTGTGTGTGTGTGTGTGTGTGTGTGTGTGTGTGGTGATAACTTTTTAATTTAAATTTGAAACAAACTTGTTTTACATGTCAATTCCAGTTCCTGCACCCTCCCATCCTCCCCTGTTCCCCCCACCAACCCTCATCCCATACTCTTTCTGCTCCCTGGGGAGCAGACTTCCATGGTTTTCCTCTCTTCTTTACAAGTTCTAAATTGATACTAGCCTAATTCAATCCACAGAAAGCAAATAAATCCTTCAAAGTCAACCGTATTTGAAGTCTATTGAAGGGATTAGAGTGATCTACCCATAGATTCTCAATACATGAGCAGTAGATCCACCTGTGTTTGAAACCATGCATAAGCCTTACATGTTTAACTGACAGTTTATAGTAGCAACTGGACCAAGTCCTGAGTTGCCTATTTGAGGGAAGGTAAGGCTACACAGGAAATTGAGTCATTACCCAGATGGACCTTCCTTTGGTCTAGTGAGGATGAAAGTTAGGATGGCTAGAGTGGGAAGAAACATTATCTCTTAAATTCCTAGACACAAATTTCAGAAGATGTGCTCCTGGAGATGCCAGAAGCCACCAAGTATGGACTTAAAATGATGCCTCATAATGGGCAGCATGGATAAAAGAGATAAAATGACTTAGTACCCTACCCCATCATCAAGCCAAACCCGAAGAAGTGAGTTGCATAAGCTGGTAAGTACCTCAGCACAATAGTACTTCTCTTGAGCATATTTCAAACTGAAGAAAAAAGTTCACTAGATTATATGTTTTATTTTCAATATAATATGCATCACTAGACACCCTTAGTCACCGTCTTCTTGAATTACACGGGATATGACCATTTTTCATTAAAAACAAATCATATTTAGGAAAGATTGAACACAGATTACTTTATTTCTATCTGATACCTTTTCAAAAGCTGCAGAGAATTAATCCATGAAGTGAACAGGGCATATTTCATGTTTGCCAAATTAAATTGATAAACTGAGATTTTTGACAGTAGTTGTTTTTTGTGACACTGACTTGGCCCCACCATCTTATGATCAAAATTATACTGAGACTTCAAAGGTTTGTCTCTACTGAGTTCCATTCAGTTCTATTGACCTTCAGACTTGTCAGATTTTTGTCACTACAGAAATCAAGATGACAGACACTTCATATAATTAATTTACATTATTAAATAGGAGAAGGACATGCTGTATTAAAATATCCCTTGTTGCCATGATACAGAAACATTTACTTACTGTGTCCTTCAAATCCAAATTGTACTATAAACTAACATCTTGTCATATTATTCCAACAACATTAATTATGTCTTTTAAAATAAGGTTAAATTTTTATGAAAAAGAATGGGAGTTTAATTATAATAAAGCTTTTTGTTACATTGATTATGGTTAAATATTATTTGATGTAGGTAATTGCACTTCAGAAATTATATTCCTGTTCTTTACATTTAATGACAAATAGCATAAAAATATATTTGCTTTTTCATAAGGCAAAGATGCTACATTTTAGTTTCAATTTTTGCTTTAGCATTCTTATATTTATAAAGAATATTTAAACACATACTGGACCACAGAAATCCAGAAGATATTTGTTCTTAATGTGGTGTGTTCAGCCAGGCCAGGCCAGCACACCTTCAGACAACACACCAAATCAAGAGTAAAAATTCCTTCTCCTTGAAATAAATGTTTGTCCAGTCTGCTTCTTTTGCTGTTATTTATTTATGTATTTATGTATGTATGTATGTATTTATTTATTTATTTATGTTTTTCTTTTTTTTGTTTTTGTTTTTGCTTGTTTTTTTGACACAAGGTTTCTCTGGGGAGCCCTGGCTATTCTGGAACTTGCTTTGTAGACCTAGTTGGTCTCAAACTCAGTGATCTGTCTGCCTCTGCCTCCTTTGTGCTGGGATTAAAGCTGGGGCGCTCCCCTCCCATGCTTCTGTTTGTTTTCATATACAGAAAAAGAAAGTAATTTTGATCACTATCTGTTTAAACTACTATATCTTTCTACTGCCCATTAAAATAGTTGAAGGTATTGGGTCATTTGCCCCAAGGAAACTGCCTTGGGGTAGAGGTACATTTCATTTGAGGTGGGGGTACTTTCCTAGTTACCTGTTACTGCTGTCTGTTCCAATATAGGAGTGGGTCCTGAGAATCTAGCTGTGCTCTGCTGAACAGGTCCACCTATCTTGCTAACACTTAGATACCAAATTTCTTACTGAGTATTATCAGAACCAGAGGTCTTAAAATGCCTCTTTTGGTAGATGACTCCTCCCTTCACAGAGATATTAAAACTGTGCACACTCTTTATCAACACAAAACTGTGAAACTGAAACTTTTCTAAAATTTCAAGAGTAAGTGCAAGAGGGGAAACTAAATTATCTATCTATCCCATGGCTTTTAGAAAATGTATTTGGAAATTGGTGTCATAGGAAGAAATGATCCATGAACATGTGACCAAAAAGTTTAAGGAAAAGGATATACTAGAGATTTATTAGTAAGTTTATAAGTCAAAAGTGTTAACTTTCTAGTTTTTGTGAACTGTGGTGACTTTTGGCTTTTCAGTATTTATAACTAGTTGGATTCCCATTATCCTTATACATAACTAGTAATATAAATAGAACACACTGTTTTCATCTCAAAGGGAATAAGGTTATTAATCCTGAGCCCTGGAACCCTGATTAGTTTGCCTAACACAGTAAGTTCCAATGGACAAACAGTTACAGGTGCTTTGATAGTCATAGAACAAAGGAAACCACGTTGATATGTTTTCTAGATCAGGTAGAACAAAAGAAAACCACACGTTAATGCATATTCTAGATACTGGTGGTGGGAACCTCAGGTAGACAGGTCACAAAAGCAAAGAAATCTCTACTATACATTCTACCTGTTACCTGACGACATTTCTTTTGGGGGTTGGTGGAAACTGATGATCTATATATATTTTGAAGGTTTTAGCTGATAGTTGAAAGGATGTTGGGTCAGACACAGATATAGCCAATGAATGTCTTTTAAAGACACTGAAGATATAACAAGACAATTTGGTTTTAGATCTGTGACATTTCAACTGCACACTCGTAAATTTCTTATTAGTCTATCACCCTTGAAAGATTTTAAACTTAGGGATGGATTTTTTTTTCTTCTGGGAACTTCAGTTCATATTTTCTTACCAAATATTATATTCATAATTTTGTATTCCTATTGAAAATAACACACGCACTGCAATTACTAGCTTGTGCAAACTTCAGTACACAGAAAAACTGGACCTACACATGCTTGGAAATAAGTATCAATGCAATTTTATGTGAATGCAAGGTAAATATATGTGTTGTGATTTGAATATGAAGTGTTCACACACACACACACACACACACACACACACACACACACACACACACACAAGCTCACATGTTTGAACCCTTGGTCCCCAGTTGTTGGTACTTTGGGTAATTACAGAACCTTTAAGAGGTGGAGCCTTGCTGGAAGAAATAGTCATTGGGAACTGGCTTTGAGGTTTTATAGTCCAGCCTCACTTCCTGTTCATTCTTTCCCTCTGGACTGCGGATATAAAGGGACAAGCTGGCCTCAAACTCCTGCAACCGTGCCGTCTCCAACAGACTTCTTTTAAGTCGAACCGAAACAAACCATATCTCCCTTAAGTCGTTTTTGTCAAGGTATACAGCAACAGAAAAATTTGTGTAAAATAATGCAAGAGCTTTTCTCTATAACTAGGTGATTATTGAATTTTTTTTAAAATCTCATCAGAATCTTTCCCATCAGATAGCCACAGTCAGTGGCTGGCATTCTAAGTATAAACACATGAGAATTTGTTTTAAAGTCTCTGCTAGCTCCTCATGTAATGAAATCTCATCTGTTCCACTAAAAATTAAAGAAAGTTCTAAATTACTCTGTTTATCACAGAGAATCATTCCCCGTCTCCTTGCTTCCTTATCATGTGGGTCTTCTCATCTCAACACAGCAAGTTCTTCCTTCAGATTTTTATTCAATATCTTTCAGCTAAGCATAAAACAGTCACTATCAATTTCTCACCAGTTTATGAACATTTCTAAGTTGAAATTATTTTAGAGTAGTTACTCATGGGGCTTGCAAGTTGAAATGGAAAAGCACTGAAAAATCAATTTCATTATAAGCTTTGAAGTAAAGGGATGTTGCTTCAAAAAAAAATATATGATGGGCTGGTAGGTGGTGTTTGCTTATTTTATTCTGGAATGCTCCAGCACAGCAGCTTTTAAACCATTGAAAAACCCAGCTGGTGATTTTCTGAATACATTCCCTGTACATAATCAAGGAAGTCTCAGCTTGACTGGGTGTTTGCACTGAAAAGAATACATCTGTATTATTTCATGGCAGTGACTTCATTTACAACATCATGCACTTCTGGTCTCATAGTGGCTGCTTTAGTTAACGATCCTGTTCCATAGCAGGCTGGGTATTTTCCCCAGTGGGTATCACAGTAGTGAAACTCCAGACGGTTTTCAAAACCCTGAGGACAGTTCAAATCAAAGTTTGCAGTATTTAATGGCCCAAGAGCCTAAGGTTTTAAAGCCATGCATACATAAGCAATGTGATATGGGATAGAAACTGACATCTAGAAATTACAGTGTACAGAAATGCTAGATGCATACTAACATCTAAGGGAAGCCAGATCTCATCCTGCTTTCCAGAACTACTGAAAATGTCAAGGGCAAAATGGAGTCCCAGGTAGACCAAAATTAGTGTTGTTCTTATAGGAGAACAATTTAGAGGAAAGTGCAAAAAATGGAGTTAATAAAATTATTTTTAAAGATGTCTTTACTGTTATATGTATGAGTGTTTTGTCTGCATGTATATTACTGTACCATGTGTGCCTACCTGGTCCCTAAGGAGGCCAGAAGATGCTTCTGGGTCCCTCGGGTCTAGAGTTGCTGTGAGTCACTTTGTGGATACTGAGAACTGAACTCTGGTCCTCTGGAAGAGCAGTCAGTGCTCTTAACTGCTGAGCCATCTCTTCAGCTCCTAGGGTCAATGATATTCTAATACAACAATCAGCCTCCCTTCATGACATACTGAGCTGACTCTTGTCATTACAGCTCCTGTCCCCTCACTGTGACTAGTGTGGTAAGGCAGATGCAGAGCATCGTTGCTATGTGGAACCTGACCTTACTACACTTTAAACAGTGTACACATTCTCAGTGCTGGGACATTCAAGAACAGAGTTGTTAACCAGCAAAATTCTCATTAAGCATGCTTTAGCCAGAAGGTTTAGCATGTGCCTAGGGAAGCAAGGTAAAAAGGCATACAAGTTCCTCTTTCCAGCTAAGCAAAAAATGTCTGCAAACTGGATGTGACTTATGGACCAGCAATTTCTGCTTTTATCATCCTTTCCATCATGTGTGTCCTAGCTTGTGGCTGTAGCAAAAGGCTTTTGAAGTTTCAAGATAATTTTGATTCTACTCCCATATATTAGAGAGTGGAACTAATATGACCTACTTTATAGTGTTTTTACATTTATTATTAGTCAAGATTTATTTTATTTATGTTTCTGTCTAAGTGAGTGTCAGTGCATGCCACGTCTGTGTGAGTATTCTCAGAGCTCCAGGAAACCATGGAGCTGGAGTTATAAGCACTTGTGATCCACAAATGGATGTTCAGAACAGAACTCAGGTCCCCTGGAATGCACAGGAACGCTTGACTACTCACCATCTCTCCAGTCCAACTCCTCACCCAATTCTGAGCCATCTCTCCAGCCCCTACTGATTTATTTGAATGGGGGTTGAGCACAGGGAAGTCAGAGGACACTTTACAGAATTTCTTTCTTTCTTCCCAGCAGGTGGGTTTTAGGAATTGAATTCTGGTAGCTGGGCCTGGTGTTAAGTGAGTGCCTTTACCTGCTAAGCCATTTCACTGGGCCCTATATATAACAGATGCTAAGACCAAAAGGGAAGATTAAAATCCAGAGGAAAAACAACCATTATGTTAAATGGTATTGGAGTTGCTTCCATTTTCATTTTAAAAGCTAGCTAGAAAAAGGAAAGCCAATGGGGAAAAAAGCTGCAAACTACACCACACACATACAGATCAGGCAAGAAGATGGTGCTATGAAAGTCCTACATTGACAACACACAATGTAGCATTCTAAGGCATTACTTGCTTCTCTGATTTTTTCAGAATGGGCTGTTCATGCCTAGAAAGCAAATACATTCGAAAAGGACTATGAGAGTAGGGAGACCTTCCTCTAGAAAGCCTGAAATTTCCTACTAACATATGAACTCGTTACCATATTATTGAATTCAAGGGCTAAAATTACTACATTTACTTCATTTTACAAATGCAAAAACATAAGTTCATTTATTAGAAAACTAATCATGGATTAGTTTAAGGAAACAAGCCACAGGCTCTCCGCACATAATTGCAAAACAACTCACTGAAGCTTTAATAAAATATTGTGGCATGAATGAAAAAGATAAGGTTTCTGGAAGAAAAAAGATCTTCACAGTGAATTGAAATGTTTTAAAAATGTGAAAGCAAGGGCACTCACAAACCATCCCTTTAAAAACATGCAATATGGAGTTCAGTAAATAATTCAGTAGAAAAAAACCTTGCCATTAAATCCTAACCACCTGAGTCCAATTTGTGGAATGTACGTAAAGATTGGACAAGAGAACTAACTCCTCTAAGTTGTCCTCTGACTTCCACAGGCATGCTGTGGTTATGTACACAACAATACAACAATACACACTGTCATAGTCACTATTGCTACCAAGAGAACCTAGGAAAAGGGGAGCTCTATTTTTTTTAAAAAGAGCACTTAATTGGGTGTTTGCTTATGGTTTTAGAGGTTTAGTCCATGGTTACCATGGCAGGAGCACAGTGGCATTTAGGCAGGGACTGTAGCAGTAGCTGAGGGTTCTACATCAATATTTGATCCTTATGTGGGGAGAGAGAGAGAGAGAGGGAGAGAGAGAGACAGAGAGACAGACAGACAGACAGACACACACACACACACACACACACACACACACACACACACACACACACAGAGGTCAGAGGACAACTTGCAGGAGTCTCTGGTATCTTTTCTCTGCTTTCACTGGTGGATTATGGAGACTGAACCTGGGTCATCATGCTTTGTAGCAAGCTTCTTTATCTGCTAAGACATCTGGCCAGCACCAAACCACATTTCATAGAGTATTTAACTTAATTTTTATAATTCTATGAGATAGGTACTCTTATTGTGCTCATTTTATATATAAAGAAAGCTACAAAAAAGTAAACTGACTTCCCAAAGTCAAACAATCCAATTTAGAAAAGTTGGATTCTCAGTTGTGACATTTCCTTGAAGGCCCATGATTTGAGGTTCCCATGACAGTTGCTCTTTTATGCTTTTGATGGATAAATAAAGTTAATGTAGACATGCAAATATAGGTACTTGACCACACTAGACTTATTTGGAACTCTCTATGATGCCCAGGATGTCTTCAGACTTACAGCAAGCTTCCTAGTTCAGCCTCCTCTAAGTATGAATTATAGACACACAATCAACCTGGCCCAGTAGAAATATTTCTTGTGGTTGGCCAACCAGCATAGAGACTGTTTTAAAAGTAGGAATGGAGACAGGTGCTGTGGCACATGCCTTTAATCCCAACACTTGGGAGGCAAAGGCAGGCAGATCTCTGTAAGTTCAAGGACAGCCTGATCTACAGAGCTAGTTCCAGGACAGGTTCCAAAGCAATACAGAGAAACCCTGTCTCAAAAACCAAAAACAAACAAACAAAAAAAACCCCATAAAACACAAAAACAAACAAACAAAGTAGGAATGGATTAACTCTTGCCTGAATGATCCCAGAAGAGAGGCTTCTAAATAATCAAAGTAATTTCAGGAAAAGCAAATGACTCAGGTGGGGATTGGTGTCTTGTTGCCTCTGAAAGGAGCCACTGAGTAGTCAGAAACAAAAGTTAGAGACACACACTCACCACCGTATACCGCTCTGATCATTCTAATCCTCTTCTTTTTAGAGTGTGTATGTGTCTATGAAAAGAAATAATTTAAAGAATTAGAGACTTGAATAGTGTGCATTGGAGTGTCCAGTTTGGGATCACAGGATAAGACTCCAAAAATATACGCTTGGCCAGTTACTGGAATGCATAGACCTTGGCTTCAAACCAAAATGGCAATTTCTAAATTAGGTGGAATTAATTATTAACTCTCTTGCATATGATCTCATTACCAACTGCTTAATAACTTTTCTTTGTGGGCAACCCAGCTCTTGTTGTTAATGTTTAATTAACATTTTAAAAGCTGGCTTCAGACCCACAACTGGCCAATGTGCAGAAGTAAGAGATTAGAGCACACATGGGATGTCTTTGTCAAACATTCCTTTGCTCCCAAGACCCAGAAATCTAAGTGAAAGAGAAGAAAGAAAGATTTTAGAGTCAGAGGTGGTTGATAACTCCAAGGGAACAGTGTCTTCCAGACACAACAGGACAGATGAATCCACAGTGACTGTGGCAATGTACACAAGACATGTGCAGGCTCAAGAAGCCAGATGGGATCCCAGCACTGAGAAAGGAAAGTGGGGTGTGGGTATCACCTCAACCGGGAATACCACCTACACTCTGGGACTGCCCCATGCTCAGGAGTAATTGCCCAACACAAAATGAACTCCATGGTTTTTGTCGTTTGTTTTGTGAGCTTTTGGTATACTTTTGTTTTGTTTTGTCTTGCTTGGTTTGGTTTTCATTGGGGAGGTTGTTTTTGTTTTGCCAGACATAAAGTTGAATGCACACAGAGATGGGGAGAATCTGAGAGGAGTTATAGGGGGAGAAAATGTGATCAAAATATACTGTATAGAAAATATATTAAGAAAAAAGAGAAGAAAAAGCTTGCTTTGACTTCATATTTTGCCTGGATTATCTGATGTAGCAATAGTGAGTGTTGTGGTGGGCTAAATAAGGGGCCTTTCCAAAATGTCCTGTGCTAATCCCCAGAGCCTCTAACTATATCACCTTCCATGGCAGCAAAGAACTTTGTAAATGTGACTAAACCAAGGTTCTTATAAAAGCATGGCAGATACAGAGATTTGTCAGACTGCAGCAGAGTCAAGAGTGACCTTCCCCAAGCCAAGAAACATGAGCAGCCCATGGAAACTAGAACAGTGAGCAAATTCTCCCCCTGGGTCTCCAGTAGGAAGGATCTTCATATCAGCTCAGTGACACTCATTGTGATCTTCAAGCCTAAAAAAATAATGTTGTGTTGTCTTGCACCCCTTACACCTAAGGCTCAAGAAACATTGTAAACAAGGAGATGGAATTTAAAAAAGGAGTCAGGGGACAGAAAGGTTGCAAGAACTACAGAATGTCTCCTGCAAAGTAGTATCTTTTATAAGTGACCATGAAGCTGCTCCCACAAAATCTCAACAATATGGTTGCCTAAACAAGATTTGCATAATGATAATGCCAGTTGACATGACAACATGGATGGGGTAAATTTCACAAGGGTCTATCTATCCTTTACTAAAGAGCAACAGGCACCCAATGGGGAGAGAGGGAGAATTAGTCTTCCCCAAAGACAAGATCCTTCATAGGTTATTCAGTCCAAAGTGGTCAGCCCTAAACACGTGTGCATACAGGCAAGACTGGACTCTGTAGGTATATATACATATATACAATATAAAGGAAAATATATATATATATATACATATATATACACATGTGTTCATGTGTGTAACAATAATTATAGAAAAATCATGAACTTGAGGGGGTTTATAGGAGTTGGAAGGGAGATAAAAGGTAGAAATCTTGTAAATTCAGTACTTGTGTATGAAATTTTCAAATCCCCTCTTAAACTTATGTTATATGAACATGTACATTCAAAGGGAGAACTTTATCTATAAACTATAAGGTTGTTCTGTTAACAAAGTTGGCTTATTATGAGAAAACAGATAAGATTAAGCATTTTTGGAAGTTGGAACTCATTATTAAAATGCAGTGAATTGATTAAACAAGTGTTAATTGATGAAAGTTAAGTGCTATAAATGTGTTAGTCCAGGGATTAATAGAGAGCAAGGGCAGGCAGGGAACAATAGCAAGGTAGAAGTGTATGGGTCTCCCATGAGGTCACGAAGGGTAGGGACTTGTGAAGAGTATGGAGAGTGGTGCTGATGCGATGGCATGTGCAGTGGAGACCTCCTAAGAGGAAGAAGGATGCCCCTGCACCCGTACCTGCATAGATGTACAGTCTCAGCTGCACATCCACCTGTTTACTGACACCTGAATCTACCGCCCCACCTGCATCTCTGCCTGTCCTTACATCTGTGCATACCTCCATCCTCTTTTTACATCATACCTGCCCTTTTACCTGCATGTACACCTACATCTATCAGAAAGGGCAGTTATTGGGGTTTTCTCAAACACTAATAATAGTTGTAGTGATTCACTTGATTATTTCTTCAGCAGCAACTCTCTCAAGACAGATGAACCTTCCCCATTCAGGACCACACTGTGAAAATGATCAATCCCCCACCCCCACTTTACTTCTCTACAGTTTCCATAATTTCAATATGCCCATCAGTACAATATCTATATCAGAGGTCCTTTTCCATCATAAGTTTTCATAAAATAAAGTAATATTGCATATTTACATAACTGCTTATGTCTTTCTTCCTTTCTTTCACTGGCTGTCATTAGGTTACTGGTCCTGATAAAGGAATTATGACACATTTATGAGAGTCTTTTGAACACATCTTAACATTCTTTAGCATGAATTTTGTGAACATGACACAAGTTCAAACTACTTTTCTCAGCTTAGAACAACTTACTAGTAGTTAGTTAAATATATTTTTCCTAGAAACTAAAAATGGAAATGGGGGATGCTGCTCAATAGAATGGCCATTGGTAAAACAGAATTACTATTTTAAGGTAAAATTATAAGTTGTTACACTTCATGAAGACTGACAGAAGCATTTGTTTCACTTTCTTGACTTCTAACACGAATTTACCTAATATCTAGTACAAATTGAAAAAGTTAGTTGTCTTAACTTATCTAAAATATGTTAAAAGTTCTATGACTATATGGGAATCATCTAACTAAATCATCTAACTAAATCTCAGAGTTAATTCAAAGAAATACTAACACAGTACGACACTGTTAAACTTAGCTTGTACTTCGTGTGCTCAAAATAATCACCTCATTATCTCCGATGTACAATTCCCTTTACTCGGTTAAACACAAAGTTTATTATATATTAAAGGATGATACCTGAAAGTAATAATTAAATAAGCACATGATATGATCAGTAAATCAAATTAAGTTGAGTCTAGATAAAAGATAATAGAACAAAAACTATTTTTACAAAGAGAGTGTTAAGAGATCAAGAATGTTAAGATATAATTCGTTCTCTTTTTAGTTTATACTGTCTGTAATTTGAGCAGAGTTAATACTGCACCTTGAACTTCGATCTAGGCACTTACTGCCCTAACTTTTGCCTTTATATGCTGAGTCATGGGCAAAGTGTCCTGGTTTATGCCTCTGCTCTGAGAATTAATTTTCTGGGACATAGTGATGTGATCCAGCAGTTTGTACCCACAATTGTGATTCCAAGAGATGGGCAAGCACTAGAGATGAGCTCCCAGGAACGTTCTCAGGGATAATCTTGCCAAATTCATGAACAAAGTGGCCTTCTGCTCCCTCTATACCCCTTAACCTGCTGCTGTCAGATCTGCAGGAAGTGGAGTTCCTAGTTGCTGAAGTTCCTAGTGAAGTTTCTTCTCTAACTTAGCCCTCAGGAACATCAGTGGACCTGTCTTCCAGTTTACAGCTTAGTCATCTTTAAAATGTTTCTTGTGGCTTTGATGAAACCACAGATTCCTCAGTTTCCCCTATTTTACTGGCTCTGACTTCTTAAAGCTCTTGCTTGACTGCCTTCTCAGCTGTTCTTAATGTTGGAGACCGGTCTTAGTCAATGTTCTATTGCTGTGGAGAGACGCTATGACCATGGCAACTCTTTTTGAGTTTTATTTATTTATTTTTAACTTTCTATTTATACTTTGTCTCTTTCATATCATGCATCTTGATCCCATTCATTTCTCATCCCTTAGTATCTACCCTCTGTCTTTGAAACCTCCTCCCCAAAATAAAATAAAATAAAAATTAAGAGAAAAACAAAAAGGAAAAATCTCATCATGGAAGCTTCAGCATGACACGGTGAGTCATGTAGTAAAGCCTCTTGTCCATATATCTCTATGTGTAAGTGTTCATTGCAGAGTCATTGGTCCAGTTAGAGGCCTCTGGTTTCACTACTGATGTTTGGCCCTCGCTGGAATTCCTCTTTGATATCTTGTTGTTTCCCTGTGTCATGAATATCCTGCAGCTTTGGGTCTTGAAGACCAGCCCCTTCCGGTGCTCCCAGGATGTTGAGGTGGCCAACTCAGGAACCCCATTCTGGGCCTGGGTAGTTGTAGGGTCGGTTATCCCACCAGCTCTCCCTGGTATTCACCACCAGGGTGAGCTCTCCAGAATTTCCCTGGCTACTTTAACTCTGCAGGGAGGAAGGGACAAGGCCAGCCCGGCTTTCACACCCTCAGGGGCAGCTCTCCCAACCAATTCTTCAGGGCCAGCCCTACTGTGTTACCCAGGGGAGGTGCAGGGGCCTCTCTCCCGAGTGCTCCAGCTGGTAAGGATTAAGGACATCTCTCCCTCGCTTACAAGTGCAGCTCTCCCACTTGCACCCGCCACAGGCAGCAAGGGATGAGGGTGAGGAGGGCATCTCTCCCTGCCCACACCACTATATGGCAGATGAGGAGATGGGGCCAGAATCCCATGTTTATGTTCTCCTGTAACTAGTCTTTTTTCTGTCCTACCAGCCAGCTCCTTAATAATGACACCAAGACGTCTTACCAGTAATTAAAGCTCTGCCTACAGCTTAGGCTTGTTCCTAACTGGCTCTTATAACCCAGACTAACCCACGGATCCATGTTCCATCATGTGGCGTCACTTCTCTTCCATCTTGCACTTACAGTTTCCTCTCAGTGACTTCTGGCATCTCCTGCATGTCTCGATCCCCCCTCCCTCCTACTTCCTGTCTCTTTCTGGAAGTCCTGCTTATACCCTCTGCCTAGCTATTAGCTGTTAAGCTCTTTATTAAACCAGTCACAGCAATGTATCTTCACACAGTGTAGAACCATCCCACACCATTCTTGGGACCAGTTCACCCGCATCCCTGTCAACAGGGCCAGCTCTACTGTACTGCCCAAGCCAGGTACAGGGGTTGCTTTCCTGAGTGCTGCAGCTAGTAAGGAGAAGGGTCAGCTCCTCTCCCCCTCACAGGTGGTGAGGGAAGAGAGGTAAGGGAGTCATCCTTCTCACCTTCACCGCTGCATGGCAGACAAGCAGTGGGGACACTTCGCCTATGCTCACTACTTGAGGGTTGGCTCTCACACCTCTGCCAACAGAGTCAGCTCTATTGTGCTGACGGGGTGAGGTGCAGGAGCTTCTCTTCCCAGTGATGCAGCTGGCGAGGGGCAGGGGCAGCTTTCCCACCTGGCTCAGGCATACAGGGGCAGGGGTAGAGGAAGAGTATCCCTCCCCCATACATGCCACCATATGGCAGATATTCCCATGTTCACATTCTCTGAGCGCTCACCTGTGCACTTGTCAACAGGGTCAGATCCACTGTGCTGCCCAGACAAGGTGCAGGGCCTGCTTTCCCGAGTGTTGCAGCTGGGAAAGGGGTCAGCTCCTAGCCAGCTGGAGGTGGTAGGGGTGAGGGGGAGGACATCTTTCCCTCGCTCTCACTACTACACAATTGACAAAGAAGGCAGTACCAGTTATGCTCCTCTCCTGACCTCAGGGCCAGGTCACCCATGCCCCTAGGAACAAGGTCCGCTCTATTGTGCTGACAGGATCCTTTCTCCTGAGTGCTTTAGCCTGTGAGGGGCAGGACCAGCTCTCCCTAGTGTTACAGCCAGAGGGGGATGAGGGTGGTGGTGGGGTTAACTCTCTCTATACAGCTCTATCCTCTTGGCCTTTGGTGGTATCCGGAGCTGTGGACATCAACGCAGACCTTACCTGCATCAGGACCATCAACCCAGACATGGGCCTCAACAACAGTCCAAGCCCAGACATCACCATGGCCCTGGGTGGCCATCAAGCCACCCACCTCAGCTCATTCCTCACCACTTTCGCCTCTTTAGGTGTGCCTCTGTCCACAGGAAATGAACCATTCTGCCTCCACCTCTCCCCCATACCACACCATACATTTGTTCAGCACAATAGTACCCTTCTGCCCAGCACTGCAAGGTGCCCAGTGGGCCTGTATTTCTCCTGCATGTAGGTCTCTTTGTCCCACCCAGTCTATCACTCTGCTCAAACAAGACTATACCTCCTAATCTTTATCAAGTCTCGCCACTCCCTAATGACCAAGCATCCAAATATATGAGCCTATGTAGGCCATTCATATTTACACTTGCACAAGTTTACTGTTATTTTCTTAATATCCATCTCTTTCTAGCTATACTTTGGCCTTATAGGCACCTACCAGATCATAAAATTTAAAAATTATCTATGTGATAGTGATGCCAAAATCTCAGTGTACAAATCTACTCTCTTATATCAAGGATAGATGATATTCCTTCAGGGTAAAGGATCAGAAAAAGGTTTTCCAAGCAAAGGGACCTAAGAAGCAAGGTGTTATAGGCATTTTTATATCTAACAAAATAGTCTTCAAAATTAATCAAAAGAAATGAACAAGGACACTACATATTCATCAAAAAATCCACCAAGATGACATTTCAATTCTTCATATCTATGCCCCAAACACAACAGCACCCAAGTTTGTAAAAGAAACACTACTACAGTTTAAATCGCATATTGTCTATTACATACTGATAGTAGAAGACTTCTTTACTAAATGAAAAATAGGCCAAGACAGAAATAAAGAAAGAAATTAAAGACTTTTTAGAATCCAATGAAAATGAATACACAGTATATCAAAAATTATGAGACACAACAAGGACTATTCTAAGAGGCAAGTTCATGGGTTAATTTAAATATAAGAGTTAGCTAGTAATAAGCCTGAGCTATTGGCAGAGAACTTATAATTAACATTAAGTCTCCATATGGGTTATTTGGGAGCTACTTGTAGGACTAAAACTTCTTTCTATGACAGCTCAAGCTGGACAGGATATAGAACAAGGGGATCACTTCTTACAACTTTCACAGTCACTATGGGAACAAGTAGTCTCAACTGGCTGTCTCTTGTCATCAAGCAAGGCTTCCAGTAGGACTGGGTTACATTCAATTGAGTTGTTGGCCAAGGGAGTCCATGGAAATTTCCAAGTAACCCAGGTTGTTGCTAAGACAAAAGAATGCTCTACACAAACTGACAATGGTGTCCCTTATCAAGGATAGCACCCATTCAACTTATTGAACACGGAGAAGATGAACTTGTGCCTACACGGAGCCTTTTCCATACATACTAGTGCCTTTGGTGAGGGAAGGCACTTTGCAGGCTACCAAAAAGGAAACATAAACATCAACCCAGCTACAAAGCCTTGGACTTACAAT
Source organism: Cricetiscus sungorus (assembly GCA_030556225.1). Classification (NCBI taxonomy): domain Eukaryota; kingdom Metazoa; phylum Chordata; class Mammalia; order Rodentia; family Cricetidae; genus Cricetiscus; species Cricetiscus sungorus. The sequence goes on along the minus strand of JANBXA010000741.1, from coordinate 31,070,760 downwards.
CTGTCCTGCCTGCAAAATATGCTAGGGCCATTGTGGCACAGGACTTGCAGAAGTAGACAACTAATGTCTGATTTACTTTAATTTAATTTCCAAAAGAAGGAACCCATACCCTACACTGCTTGGATAACCAAGACCCAGAGGCTAGATAGCCCAGAGACCTAGAGTAAAACCAAATTATACTGGTTTAAAAAAAAAAAAGAGAGAAGTATTACTAAATTAACTCCTAATGATATTGTCCTATACTCATAGATAAGCACTTTATTCCATCATCATTGGAGAAGCTTCCTACAGTAGTAGATAGGAGCAAGTGCTGAGAGCCACAGCCAGACATTATTCAGAGAAATAGAGTCTAAATGGGAGATCTCCATCAAATCATTCCCTTCAGGGCTCATGGAACTTCTCAGAAGAGGAGGCCTTAAGAGTATGAGAGACATAGGCCAGGAGAACAGGGCCCTCTGAATCAACTAAGCAAGGTTTGTATGAACTCACAGAGACAGAAACAGCAAGCACAGGATTGACATGGGTCTGCCCCATGTCTTTGAGGCTTGTTTTCGCTTGTATCCTCTCTAGAATAATATAAGCAAAATTTACATGAAGACAGATTGATTGCCAATCAGAAGAATAATTTGATTACATTAAAGGTCAATCAAATCTAAAACAAATAAACAAAAGCAAACCAACAAACAAACCCACTCTCTCATATCTGGCTATTTGACATCTCTCAGTAGATGTCTTTGGAATGTCAAACCTATCATGGCATCTTGAATCTTGGGCTCTACTCATTTACCTTCCATCCAAAATTATCTACTTTCCTACCAACTTCTGCCTTCTGGATTAACAGTAACACCATCAACTAGGAGCCTGTTAGCATCATCAAGTATATTAACATTATCACTGATTCTTCTCATCCCACATCATCCAAATTAGCAAATTGTAAACCTGCCTCCAAAATATACAGTCTGCTTACCTTCCTCTTACGTCTACCATTATCAACTTAGTCCACGATTGTCTCTTCACTTTCTTGATTACCACAATTCATTGCCAAGGCATCATCTCCCTTTCAGTCTCTGTACAATTTTCTTCCTGTCACAGCATCAGGCTTCTTATCTCTGAGAATCTTAAAATGCACCTCCCCAAAGGAATCTTTCATGGCTAATTGTTGTGTATTAGTCACCCCGCTCAGATCTGCCTTTTAATTGAGCTTTCCCTTTAGCTGCATTGCCTCATTGTCTCATTCTCCTTCATCCATAGCTTACTACAGCTGAAATGGATGCTCCATTACCGCTGTGCCCCTAGAAACTAGAAAAAGGATTAGACAAACAGTATTGGATGATTATTTGAAAAATAAATCATGTTCCCTGAGGTTTCCCTGAATTACTTTCATAGCCTGTCAATCCACAGATGTCCATGAATTTCACAATAGCTCTTCACGCTATCTTCTGAGAACATTACTATTGACCTTACCGTTATCTCATGGAGCTGGTCTTAAAAAGCACTGAAGTCTACAAAATGCTGGTCTTTTATTTACTTAATTGAATGGATTTATAGTATAAGATATTACCTTTGCCTTTTAAGTTCTTACTTTTTTTTCTTATCTTGTAATTGGTGTTTTAAACTTGGTGAACTTTAGTATGTGCTTACTTGATATTTGTTTGTTTGCTTAATTACTGGATAGAAGTAGACTTAAATATTAATTTTAGCTAACTTATTATAGTATGCTCTTTAATGTTATGCTTAGAATAAATCCCTCTTTTCGTGATTATGTGAATGTTATATGCATTGAATCACTCTGGAACCAGGTTCACTGTGAGATGGGGAATAAGAATCCAGTTATATTCTCCTCCAAATGATACCTTAATCGTCTCCATACCAGTTATCAAGTGCATTACTTGACCAGCTATGTCAACTTGAAGCCGTACGTACGGTAGAAGGCTGGCTCTGAGTTCAGATGTTAAAGCCAGACTGGCTGGCCATCTTATTTACATGTTGTCTAATGCTTCCGAGGCTCAATTTCTTCATCTGTAAAATGTGATGACATTAGCTACCTCTGAGAGCCGAATCAGGGTTAAAAGAAGGTAATTTCTGAAACACACCTGTCATGTGGTGGTCTTTGTAATCTTGTTTAGGGTTATTATGACTCATATTTATTATCTGATAAGGTGAGACTCTCCTTAATCTAAGATTCAAAATCAAACTGATTTTGGTTGGAAGTGTAATGAAGACTTAGATTACAGTATAGCATCAACACACTTAGCTTATGGTACTTTTCCATTTAGGACCATAACTTCTCTTTCAATTTTCAACTCTTTCTGAAAAGGCCCCATTAAACATCTTGGCTTTTTATTTTCTACTCTTAGTAAGCAAAATGCTTTTTACTGACTGAGCCACATTCCCAGCCTCCATTACAATGGGGCCTTTCTTCCAAACACTTAATTTAATTATTTAGGTTTTTGCTGTTATTGATGTTTACACTTTTCTATATGAAATATAGGGACAAGTTTTGTAGATGCACAATCACATTAAATTAAGAAATTAGAGTACAAAAAGACTACCTTAAATACTTGTCTTAGTTACAGATGCTATTGCTGTGAAGAGACATCATGACCACAGCAACTCTTATAAAGGAAAACATTTAATTGGGGTGGCTCTTTTACAATTCAAATGTTCAGTCCATTATAAAATCATGGTGAAACATGGTGGCATGTAGGCAGACATGACACTGGAGAAGTAGCTGAGAGTCCTACATCTTTCAGGTAACAGGAAGTGGATTGAGACACTGGGCAGTATCTTGAGCATATGAGACCCCAAAGCCTACCTCTACAATAATACACTTCCTCCAACTATATCACACCTACTCCACAAGGCCACAACTCCTTTAATAGTGCCACTCACTTTGGGGGTTATTTTCTTTCAAACCACCACAATACTAATCACCACAAATGTCTTTCCCTGATGTTAAGTGTTCTATACGAGTTTTTCCTTTGTGTTAATTCTCCGTGTAGACCTTGCCAGTATGAGAAAGACAGGCTTATGACTTAAATTGCTCCTATCTTTGGAACTGTCTTGTGGCACACAAGTCATTTTTTTCTGAAATATTTCACAGAAATTCCTGTAGAGTTGTCTGTGGATGATAAATTTTTTGAGAAGATCACTGACAATTGTTAGTGCTTAGAAATTGGTACATTTTCACTGCCTATCTTTCTATGGTAATTTATTCATTTTATCCAGATTTTTCCATATTTTTGCATAGAATTGAGTACTTTTAGAAATCTTTGAATGACTTCCTTCTGGGGTTACTCTCACATTGTCATTTACTAATTTATAATTTATATAATTATATCCCCCTTGTTTTTCCCAGCTACTGTTTTTCTGCCAAAATTCAAGTTTCAAATTTATCCTTTCTGTTTTTCTGTTCTTTAATCCTGCTTTTATTAACTGACACAGACTTCTGTCTTTTTCCTTCACTTTATTTATTTATTTATTTATAAATTGTATGATATTTATTACAGCCCTTTTGGGGGAAACATGTCTGAAGTTAAGAACCCTATAAAATATTTCTTATATACATGCATTAATTATACATAACAAAAATTTTTATATTACCAGATGAAGTGACTTTTGGCTTTCTGGTTTATTTCTGATTTTTTTCTTGATTGTGATCATACAGTCCTTTGTGATAAGATCCATCCATTGAGGATTATTCTGTAACCTAAAATATATGAACTTTCATGTGTCCTTCCATAGATATTTGAAAACAATGTATTTTGATTATTGATGATCAATGTTCAACATCCATAAGATTTTATTTCTCTCTGTGTATATGTATGTACATTTGCATATGTATGATCATTTATATGAGGAGTGCACATAAATGTCTGAGCTTTTACAGCATGTTCTGAGCTAGCTCCAAACCCCAAATTCAATGGTAGATACCAAAGACCGCATTTAGTGGTAGAAGGAAGTGCTGGTTAAATGATATCTAGTTACAACATGTAGAGGAAATTAGTTTCAAGAGCCCTGTTGTGCTGCAAGATAGCTAAAGTTTTTAATATTGTGCTAGTTTTGCTTTTGTTGTTGTTTCATTTGCCACAACAAGAGTCACCTGGGAAGAGGGAATCCCAGCTGAACATGATATTGACTGAAGGCAAGTCTATTGAGCATTTTCTTGATTAATGATTTGTACGGGAGGGTCCAGCCCACTGTGAGCAGTGCTTCTCCTGGGTACTCAGTCCCAGGAGGTATAAGACAAATAGCTGGACATGAGCGGGATGTGCAAGCCATTAATGGCTTTCCTTTGTAGTCTCAGCTTCAGTTCTCACCCTCCAGCTTCTTGCCGTGAACTCCTGCCCCGACTTTCCTTCATGAGGGACTGTGGTCTGTAAGCCAAGTAAGCCCTTGCTCCCCAAGTCGGCTTTGGTCAGTGTTTTATCGTGAGAAAGCAAATTAAGACAGGTATTATATTCCTGAAATATGTAAATGGTGGTGATTATATGTTTTCATTTCAAAAGTGCTAATTGAAGAAATGCATTTGTTATCTAGCTAAACTTAGCCAATCCTTCAAAGCATGATGTTGCACACAATAAAAAAAATAAAATAATAGGTGTCAGTTTTTAAAATTACAATGAAGTTTTCCAGGTTTATTTAAGACCTTAATCTCTTATACTCATGTGTTTCTGTTCATTTCTCCTTGTAATTTCTATCCTTTCAGTTTCATGAGTGTTACTGCTTTTGATTGGAGCATAGATTTTCATGACTTTTATATCTTTACCATCAATTGTCCCCTTTGGCATTATAAAAGACCTTTATTGTAAAGCGCTTTTCATCCTGAATTCCACTGTATCTGATATTGACATCTCAAGAACTACTTTAATTTTAACTCTTCTGAAAGTTTTAGATGTGTCTCCTGAATGCAGAACAAAGTTGGAAGTTTCCTTTGGTCTCCAATGTGAAAAGTTTTTCTTTATATTAGGTGGGTAAAATTCATTTACATTTATTGACATGAAAGATGTGTCTGGCCTTTGGTCTATTGTATTGTTCTATCTGAGGACAGGTTTTTTTTTTTCAAGTCTTTCCACAGTAATTTGCTTCATGCATGCATGGTATTTTTATATTTAAGAAAGTCTATATTTTTATTTTCCTATTTTCATTTTTTTTCTTTTGATATCATTAGTTCTATATAAAACCAGTGATAATAATAGCATATTTTCTCTGATTTTTGACAACTCTTTGCCTGCACTATGAATCAATAAAATTGTATTTCTTAGTGTTGTTTAAATTTTCTTTTACTCCTATTATTTGTCTATCAACCTGAAACAATGACTTGTGAAATTATATTTCTGATACTACAGATGAAACAATCACCATTTCTTTCCCATATTCTTCTAATTTATTAGACAATTAATTCCTAAATTGTGAGAATATGGAAAGTTGCTTTCTGCCATGCTGATCTATTTGTTTGTTGTAGTCTTTGTTCTTTCTGTTTCTTAAAAGTATTTATCTCTTATTGCACGTTCTTTGTTATTGTTTCCTTGGGTGTTGGTTAGCGAAGATAATTCTTGAGTGATTTCTTCAATAGAGGACTGGGTATAGCCTATTTCTTGTTTTCTTATGACATGAAATGTTTTCAAAATGTTCTATAAGGCTTTTCCCCCTCATGTCATTTTAAATAGCTTTTATCATTTGAGATTTTCATACATGCATGTTCTGGTTAGTGTTTCTGTCAAGTTGACAACAGCTAGAGTAGTTTGAGAAGAAAACCTCAACGAGACGATGCCTCCATCAGATTACCAGTAGGCGAGTCTGTAGAGCATTTTTTTTTTTTTTGATTGATGACTGACATGAGAGAGCCCTGTCCTCTGGACACAGTGTCACCATTGGGCAGGTATTCCTGAATGCTATATGAAAACATATGAACAAGCCACGGGGAACAAGCCAATAATCAGTTTTCTTTCAAGGCTTCTGCTTTACTTCCTGCCTCCAGGTTCTTGCCTTGAGTTCCTGCCTTGGCTTTCCTCAGACTGTGGTTCAGCATATGTAAGCCAAATAGACTCTTTCCTCCACAAGCTACTTTGGTCACAGTGCCTTTATCCCAGCAACAGAAAGCAAATTAAGACAATGCATATAAAACATTGATCAAATTCACCACACACATCCCTGCATTCCTCTCTAATTTCTCCTTCCCAACTTCATGCACTCTTTTTAAAGGCCACTGAGTCATTTGGTGCCACCTGTGCATGCATGGTTATAGAACAACCTACTGGAGCATGGACAACCTCCCAACAGCTGTCTCCCTGAAGAAAGCTGATCATTCCTCCCATAGCAGTCATCAAATGCCAATAGTTCTTTAGATAGGGGTTTGATCTTGCATAGGCTTTTCTGATTTGTTTTTTCTATCCCTTACTGGCCCCATGTGTTTCTACAACATCTGTTTTCACTTGTGCACCGATTTCCACCCCTGACATGTTGGCAATTGAACCCAGGGCCTTGCATCGATAGCTCTCTTCTGTTTAAATCAAGTTCTTCCATCTCACATGTTTATTTTCCCCATTACCTTGACATACCATTATATAGTACTACTCTGTGGTCTCTTTTTACACAAATAATTGTTTTAAGTTCCATCTTAAATACAGTTTCTGTAGACTGGAGATGGTGTCCCACACCTTTAATCCCAGCACTAGGGAGGCAGAGGCAGATAAGTCCAGGATCATCCTGCTCGACCGAGAGAGTTCTGGGACAGAAAGGGCTACACAGAGAAATCCTGTCTCAAAAATAAAGAAATGGACGAATGAAGAATGAATAAATAAGTTTATGTAATAGGCTGAATGTTTGTCCTTCCCTCCCACCAAATCCCAAGAGGAAGGTATTGAAGGTAGGGACTTACTGTATTATATCATGATGATGATGATGAATGTTTCATGAATGAAACTGGTATCACTGATAATAAGAGAATGAGCTAGCTATTTTTTTTTTTTTTTTGCCAAAAGAGGACATGGAAAGATGAGGATCTGGAAATTGGTAAAAGGAGAAAGCCCTCCCCAAAAAATTATGCTACTGCCACTCTGATCTGGCACTTCCAGCTTCCAAATATGCAAGGATATCTGCTCACTGTTCGTGCCATGGGGTGAATAGAATTGTTTTTCTATGGCAGCCCTGGATGACTATGCTATTCTTTATGAAGTGCTCACTACAAATATTAACTATTTCATAGCACTGTTTCCTTTCTCCTTCCTTCCTTTCTTTTCTTTCTTGCTGTTCTTTTTCTCTTCCTCATTGCTCCATCCTCCTTCTCTTCCCTTTTTCTTTTTCTTCTTTTTGTTTTTCTTGATACAGAGTGTCATTTAACCAGTCTGGCCACAAACTTGCTATGTAGCTAAGGGCAACTTTGAACTCCTGATCCTCCTGCCTCCACCTCCCAAGTGCTAGGATTTGCAACTGTGATTACCACATCTAGTTGAATGTTTAACTCTTGAGTGTGTGTGTGTGTGTGTGTGTGTGTGTGTGTGTGTGTGTGTGTGTACATGTTCGCAATTTCTTTTCTTAGAAATGACCTTTAGTGAGTAAGATTTTCCTGTGATAACTATTTGCACTTGTTTTCTCTGTAGAAAGGTTCAGAGCACTGCTAATCAAACAACCATGCCTACAGTGCCAAGGACATTCTAGTTTTAACATTCTGCATTTAAGAAAGCACTCTAGGCACAATGCTTATGTTGTGTAATATTCTGATTGTGTTCTGACAAACAAAGCTTGCTTGGAGTCAGAGGGTGGAGTTGACCAAAATTAACCATAGATATTTAGAGGACTGTAGACTGATAAGAAAGAAGTAGTAAGGCAGAAAGAGAGATCTTGGAGGAAGGAAAGGGTTAGAAAGTCACTGGTGCCTGCTTCTCTGCTTCTCTGATCTTACTTCAGTATTTCATTCCCAATTTTTTATTGAAAAAAATAATTAGTTAAGGCTTTTATATTTTAATTTTTATTGTGTCAATAACCTGCGAGTTTTATTATACCCATTTTCAATCATGGAGATATAAAATTAAGCAGATTTCAAAACTATTCCATTAGTCCATGATTAGGACCTGGTCTGCTAGTCTACACTTTCCTAAAAGTGTGTGGGCTATTCTAGGTCATGTTGTTCTGTTTTTGGATACTTTGGCCCCATCTCAAAATAATCAATGGATACAAATGCCATTGTAAAATTACTAGGTTAAAAACAAAATAATTTATTTTTTTAAAATTGTCCTTCTTATAATGCTTAAATGAGTTAGAATTTGGAGTGATTATAAAAAAAATATTGTCCTTTCTTTTGTTGTTGTTCTATGGGTAGGCAGCTGACTAGCTAGCTAATCATTGAACTTGTATCTATTGTTTGTTCCATGGATGGGCAGCTCTAGTCACTGAATGTGTTGAGCATCACTTTCTTTACCTTTAAATGGTTTAGCCTTAAACTCAAGCATTTAAAACATTCAGAGACTAATTCTCTGGACCTATTGAGCAATGCCGTGACATCCTGCATCAAATGTAATAATATTCAGTCACAAAAGTGGGCTCCTGTTGTCGAGGAAGGGAAGTACAGTCTCCTGGAAAACATGCAAAAGACCAGCACCTTCTACAGACCCTCTAATGCTGTGTTTCTCATCCTTCCTAATGCTGTGACCCTTTAATACAGTTCCTAGTGCTGTGCTTAGCCCCAACCTTAAAATTATTTCACAGTTACTTCATAACTGTAATTTTGCTAGTTATGAACTGCAACATAAATATCTCATATGCAACATCTGTAAAGGGTCATTGGACCCATAGGTTGAGAACCACTGCTCAAATGAGTCACCCTCAGCCTTTGCTCTTCCCCAGTGAAGTTCTACAAGAGCCCCTAGGCAAGGCAGGCTGCAGCTGATGTCTGACATGATTCTACTGGATGGAAAACTCCATTTCTTCTTCTCTGCAAAGCCCAGGCAGGCCTTGAACTCACCATCCCTCTGCCTCAGGTTCCCAAATTCTGGAATTACACATGAGCCACCTTTCTTTGGTAAATATACATTCTGTCCCCATGCCTTTCTTCTCATAGTCGCTGATGCAGCGCTGACTACAATTGTATTTCTCTGAATCAACAGACACATAAACTGTACCTACTATGTGCCGACATGACACTAAATACTTAAGTTAGTGCTTGAGAAAGGGTTACTGAAAGTTATAAAAATCTTGATCTATTCTGAGAGGCAAAAATACTCTGTAGAAATGTAGGCACTAACATAGGGAGACTGCTGTACCATAGCTTCCTGTTATCTCCAATCTAGAAGTGTAGCAACAAACATTCTTTGTAACTTGCACAGTTTTTGTTTATTATACATCATTTTCTCCTTCAGCCAGATTTGTGGCTTATAAAAATAACCAAATATTTGCTTACAAATTGTTATAATGAAAATCTGTAGCCTGCTGCAGTGGGATTCATAGTAGCGGTAACTCTGAAGCATTTGTTTGCGTTTGGAGTGTGGGGGAATAATTTAAATTTAAAATTTTTGCATAAATTATTTATATGCTGAGTCCAAGATGCAATACAATTAGTACAACATTTTTTTTTTTTAGAAGCGAGGCAGAAGTTTAAAATTTATAAATACCTCTTTACATTTTGGTGGTGCTGGATATAGTTTTCTAGAAAGCTGTATTTTTTGTTGTTTGAATAGCAGTTAGCTGTTTTCCCCTCTCTAACAGATGGAACCAAAGCATTGTGAGCATTTTTATTAAAACAGCAAATGAGGCTATGAAAGAAGTGTCACATTGCCAAGTATTCATCTTGCAAATTAAATTCTACAACTTAGCAGGTGGCTTAAGTTCTCTTCAGAAATTTAAAATCAGCTTCTTTCATTTCTCTGTGGTTTAACAGAGACACAGGTTCACCACCACACTCACTCACACAGAGTCTGCTTGCGTGTTTCCCAGAACTGACAGTTGGGAAAATATTTGCTAACTCTCACTCAAAACGGCTCCTGATTGCCACATTCAGATGGTTGAGTCTTCAATTTCCTACGCTGCTAATTTCTACCATTTGCCTTTGGAATCTGTAAAGCTCCATTGGATCCAAAAGCTAAATCCCACGTTCAGTATGCTTTTTTGGCCATTTTGATAAACTACATCCTTGAGTGTGTAGGCACTATGCTACCAGATATAGAAAAGATTCAGGCAGTTAGTTTCTAGGTGAGGGAACGGTGATGAAGTATGGTCTACCTTTGGTATCTAGAGATGGAGATTGATTCTATGTCACTCTAAGAGGGAAAAAAAATCACTTAATCTAGGAGTGACAAAATCCTTTCTATAGAGGGATGCTGTGTTTACACAGAGACGAGTCACATTTTTCCATGTACTTTATCATTTTTACATTACTTATAGTACCTTAGACAATGAACATGTGATATAGGGTTGCAACATTGCAATGCTGGATTGTTTAGGGAGTAATGGCAAGATTAAAAGGTCTGTGGCTGGAGGATTGCTGTAATGTTTGCTGCCCAAACATTATGCTGCCCATGAGGGTCTTACTTCATATCCCCATCACCTATGTAAAATGCCAAGGGTAGAGGCCCAGGCCTGTAATCCACCTATGGAGAAGCAGAAACAGGATATTCCCTGGAACTCACTGGCCGGCCAGCCTCATTAACTGGCACGTTCTTAAAAAGAAAGACAGAGAAATAATTTAGGAAGATACTGACCTGGCACTCACATACACATACCCACAAACACCCACAGTACACATACACACAAACACATACATACATACATATATACAAATAAAAAACATCAGCATGGAAATGTGAACAGGGAGATAGGCAAACAAATACTAATGTGCTTGAGAGATAATGAATAGAGCAATTTGCCTGGAGGGAAGTAGTCCTGCTGAAGAGGAAGCTTGGATCATCTTTTTTATTTTCTTATTTTCAAATATTTCTGATCTGGGGGTAGCTAAATGCACAGATACAGGAACTGCATACACAGGGATAACTGTCAATGGTGCCTCTCTCCAGTATCTATGGGCTGTGTTGGCCAGCCAGCTAAAGCAGATAAAATACATTAGCCTTAGTAGTCGTTTTGGGAGTAAGAAAGTAGAATGAATTACCTTTGCTGCTTTGAATGCCTACACTGATATCTGATTACTTTCACAAAGGCAACAGTTCTCAATATTTCTCCACTGCCTATAGAAAATAGAATGGGCTGATCATTTACAAACTGCCTTTATCCAGCCCACAAACTCTTGAGATTATTCCTTAGCAGGTCTTCTTATATGCTGGTCTGCCTACTCATTGTCTCCCAAACACAATTGGACTCCTTTGCCTACCCATCTATTCACATTTCCCAATACCTGCTTTCTTCTTTGATTATTTAAATCCTTATTTTTCCATGAGACATAATTAAATGTCCTAATTTGTGTCCACTGCATCCCCCTCTAAATCTACCTAGCACTAGTTACGACATCATAGCCTATACATTGCGCTTTGTTTTTCTTGTATACTTTCTACTTCCTTAATTGAGATGTAGGATTCCTAAGGTACAGACACCACACATCCAACGAATCACTAATACCTCACTATCCAGGATGCAGTAGTCAGTCATATTGATTGACACTGTTGGGTAATGGAAAGTTTCTCAGGCTGCCTCAGGAAATATGAAACAGGATAGAAGCCTGCTTGAAGCCCTAAGGGCTCAAAATTATAATGATAGCTTTGCTTGTCCAGCATGCTTCTCATTTCCCTTCTTCCAGCTTTTTTGTGGATTTCTTCTCTCCCCTCTGCAAATCTGTCAGTTTCAATGCTGTATTTGACAGGCCAGGCCAATACACCAAAAAATAAAATGTTCAGGCAATAAAAGTTCAAATAAGAGTTTGATCCTCACTTACACTGCACACCTTACATGCTTTGACTAAGAGCTATGCTCCAAGTTACTCTCTGTCTTGCTTGAGCCCACTCTGGCTCCAGCCAATGAAAAATCGGGAGAATGCAGTACTGCAAATCCTTCAGTGACCCCAGAGACGGTCTCCCAGGAGGTCACACAGTACTGGCAGAATGCTAGTTGTATGGAGGGAAGAAAGAGCACTAAGAGCCCAGAAGGAAACCTTTGCATCCATGTTAAGTTGGACTTCAGAAAGGAGAGCGAGACAGTTGATGAAGAAAGGGGCCTTTCCAACGCTGGACAATTAGAGCTTCACGTGGCAAGTGCTGAAACGGGACCACTGTTTCACTTTATAAAAAATTAACTAAAGTGGATCCTAGACCCTAGTAGAAAAGCCAACTATGAAATACAAATACAAAGTTAGGTGTAAATCCAAGGCTGTGAAATTCCTTTGTTGTTGTTGTTGTTGTTTTGTTTTGTTGGTTTGTTTTCAAGACAGGTCTCACTATATAGCTCGGGCTGTCCTGTAACTCACTAAGTAGACCAGCCTAGCCTCGATCTCCCAAAGATCTGCCTATCTCTGCCTCCTAAGTGCTGGGATTAAAGCCATGCACCACTATGCCTAGCAGTGCTGAAATTCTTATCGTAGGAATAAATCTCATGCCGTCTTATATAGCATATAAACAAGTGATTTATCTTTCCCAAGATTATTTTTAATAATTAAAAATAGAAAAATGCATTTGTTTTTCAACAAGTGATTTTTTTATACATGATACAAGCAATAGAAAAGATAAATAAATTATACTTCATCAAAAGTAAAAATACATGAACATCAGATGATCCAAACAATAACAGCAAATGTTTTTAAAAACTTGATTCCTGAATATCTGAAATCTCTGACAATGTAGCGAGTTGACAATTAAATTCAACCCAACTGAAAAAGAAAATGTGCAAAGAATTTCCCCAAAGATAAAAGGTCAATAAGGAAATGAAAAAAAAAATGCTTATCATGTTTAGTCGCTGGAAAATATAAACAGAAATCACAATGAGATACAACAAAAGATAAATAAACTAAAGGACGGGATAAGCAGTGTTAGTGGGGAGGTTAGAGCCCTTATGTGTTGCTTATGGGACAGTAAGTGATATAAGTACTTCAGGGAGAACAGTGTGGCAATTCTCCCCCAAAGGGTGTAGAATTGTAGTCAGCAGTTTCCTGGGGAAAACAGCTCTTACATGTCCCAGCAGCCACCCTCCTATGAGTATAAACAAGTACATTGAAAACATATGTCCACACAAAATCCCTTAGCCCCAAGATCAGAAACAACCCAAGCATCCACAAATTGATGAATAAACACAGGGTTATGAATCCATATAGTGGGGCAGGTTTCATCACAGAAAGGCATGAGGTAGCTGAGCACATGGCTGTAATCCCGGCCTTCTGCAGACTCAGGTAAAATGATTGAGGGTTCCAGGCCAGCCTGTGCTACATAGTACATTCAAGTCAGCTTGCCACGTGAAGTGAGAGCTTGATTTTAACAAATCATTTTAAAATGTGCACACGCCTTGGAACATTACATGAAGGAAGCAGCCAAATGTCAGTAACAAAAGGCCACCTATCACAAATTGTCCAGAATGTGTAAGTTCATAGAAACAGAAAATCCTTCAGGAATAGGCAGGAAGAGAGGCATGAAAAGCACACCCTCGCATGCATGGTGTTTCTTTCAGGGCTGATAAAAATGCTCAGGAATTAATATTAGCTTCAGTGTACAAAAAAACTATTGAATCATACGATTTGCAAGGGTTCATTTTATGTTACATGAATTGTAGAGTCCTAGGGATTAAGTCCAGGGATTCAGACGTATGAATTAAGTGCTCGACCACTGATTTACATTCCATTTCAAGCTATTTTAAAATTTGTTTTTATTTTATGCATATGGGTGTTTTTTTCCTGCACGTATGCCGGTGCACCATGCGCATGCCCGGTGCCCACGAAGGCTAAAATCAGATCTCCTGAGACTGGCATTTCAGACAGTTATGAGTTGCTACATGCGTTCTGAGAGTGAAACCCAGGCCCTCTGGAAGAGCAGCCAGTGACCTTAACCACTAAGACATTTCTCTAACTCCTGTTTTCTTTCTAGTGACACCCTTTATTTGTGCTCATTTTACTTGAAATTCCCACTATCCTAAGTTACTCTGACAAAACTGGGAGATACAGTCACTGCAGGTGTCTGGAAGGAGGGTGGAAATATTTGATGAATGGTACTAATTACCACAACCTCCCAGTCTTAGCCATAGAGCATGCGTATAGCTAATTGCTACACTGCATCCTCCTGGATATATTGTGGGCTCAATAGTGAGCATGTGACATAAACAAATCAATCAGCCCCTTTGGTGGTTAATGTATGCGGCAAGCAGAAAGATGTGGTGATGACTAAACAGGAAGGTAGGGGGTTGGAACTATCAGAAACCACAATTTTGGCTTTGTGGCAGGCACCTACAGTCCAGCTGTGACCACTCTATCCAGAGACTTTCAAGAGTTCTGGTTAATAAGTAATTAACAACAAAATGGATTTCAGACCTTTTAATTCTTTACTCAGCAGATGTGTCCCATGTTTCTGGAGGAATCCTAACAGGGTTTCTTTGTTGTCTGAGTCTGACTTCTTTCCCCTATATTTCCCAGTGCCTAAATGGAAAGGATTGCCTTCCCAACCTTTAACGTCTCCCATTTTCTATAACCTTGCCTCTGCCTATTGCCCCCCCGAGTTAGAGCTCTGTAATAGGCCTCTTCATTATGTTTGCTGGGTTTTTTGGAGGATGGGGGCATTCAGTTTACACTTCCACATTGCTGTTCCTCACTACGGAAGTCAGGACGGGAACACAAACAGGAGCTGATGCAGAGCTGGAGGCAAGAACTGATGCAGAGGCCGTGGAGGGATGCTCCTTACTGGCTTGCTTTCCCTGGCTTGCTCAGCCTGCTTTCTTTTTTTCTGATTTATTTTTTAATTCATTTGTTGTGAGTTTTACACCATGAATCTCTATGCCACTCATCTCCCAATCCCTTCATATATGACCTCTGCCCTTGCAATCACACCCCCTCCCCAAGATAAAATTAAATTTAAAAGAAAACCCTCATCGTGGAAGCTGTAATGTAACATAGTATACCCTCTAGTCGGTCACCTTCACTTGCAAGTGTTCATTACAATGAATCATTGATCTGATTTGAGGCCTCTGGTTTCTGCTACACTGTCAGATGCTGGGCCCTCACTGGGACTCCTCTTGGATATCCTGTTGTTGTCCCATGTCATGGAGATCCTGCAGCTTTAGGTCTGTAGGGCTGGACCTTCACATGCCATGGTAGATCATACAGGAGGTGGATGCTGGAGTGAACCAATACACAGCCCTGACTTGGGGTCTGGGTCTGGGTGGTTGCTGGTTGGTCAGCTCTCCCTCACCCTCATCACCCGCGGGAGCTCTCCAGCATTGCCCTGGCTAGCTCACCCTGAGGAGTAAGCAGCAAGGGACAGGGGCAGTTCTCCTGCTTTCACACCCTACCTACACATCCACACCTACAGCTCACGTTAGGGAACAGAGCTCACTAGATGATCCTGGAGACTGCTTGCTGTCCAGCTGTCACCGTGTTTGCATCTGGGAAATGGCCTGAAGCAGAAGACCCAATCAAGCTATTCTTAGATTCCTAACACAACACAAACAGGTATATATTGTTGTTCCAGCTTCCTAAATGCTGGGTAATTTGTTATGGAGCAATTGATAACCAGTGCAGCATCCTTCCTTCAAAATCCTGGCACAATGCCTTATTTAGTCTGGGTAGGGAATCATTATGTGTTATTGTGGACTTATGCAAATTGCTTATAAAAAATAATCCACCCGTTCTTCTTCCTGGCTCTGAACAAAGCATATTTATTTCTGGGCTCTACCTTTAGGTGTGTGATTTCCCTATCCTTAATCCTAGAGTTTCACCCTGAAAGGGCCTCAAATTTTCCTCTCCTGACTATAGGGCAGCTTTCATAATTCCTTCCTCCTAGTCACTCCAGTATATGTCAATTTGGAGTGTGCATGCCATTAGTCACTCATTACCATGCTATCATTATTAATTTCTGGTTCGGGATAAGAATCAGGAGAGTGGCATTCTACTTGCAAGGGGGGTGTACATGGTCATGGGGAGGTGATGGCATCACGATAAGCCTGAGATCATAACTGCTAATTTCATATACAACATAATCCATCTATCTCCAGAGAGTGATGCTTAGGTGCTTAGCACATCTCTCATCATTCTGTCCCCCACATGGCTCTGCATACTCTGGGGGCCAGGAAAGCCACAGTCCCTCCACTTGCTGGGATTGCCAATGACTGGTACCTTAGGCATAGCGGTTTCTCTAGAAAAACTTCTATTTTCTTTCTTCTATTAAAATTTTGCTCAGAATTTCTGAAGTCAAGGTTCCTCTTTACCCCATTCTTCCTCTCCAAACTCAACCCCAAAATACAGAAATATCTTTATATTTGTTGACTTTTAAAACTTGTTGTTAATCACTATGAAACAGGAGTTCCTATAGTTGAAACAGGAGTTCCACATTGAGTCCACTTGCAGCACTATCCCACCCCTTACTCCCCGTGATTCCTCATCTCAGGGACTTCCACTGAAGCCCCAATCCACTGGGGCTCCAGGTCAGTGGTCTATTTAGGAGTGGAATTCAGGAGAAGGTCAGGGCAGAAGGAGCAGAAAAGAACCTTGGAGGCACATTTGCTCCAGGCAGTCTGACTTACATATTCCCCAAGGTCTAGCCTCTTCCATTCATTTCAACAACTTTAGGATCTCTGTATACAGTTCTCTGAAGTTATCTGAAAAGAAACACAAGAATCTTGGTTTTAAATGGATTTGCTGGTCCAGGACTCCTTGACCCTAATGTCTGCTCTGCTCTATACTACTGTCATTCCGTTGGCATGCCTTCCTTCCTCTGGGAAGCTGTGCTTGTCTCCCAAGTCTAAACAGGTGCCCTTCTTTGGACTGACTCACAGAAGTTTATATTTGTATCTGATGGTGCACATTAAGTGAGTTTTCTTTTTCTTAACACATGTCTTTCTCTAGCATCCGGGGAACTTCTTGAAGCTCATCTCTGACTCAGCACCTGTAATAGTTCTTTATTTAAAGCACTTTGTCAATATTTGTCAGTTTCTTTGCTTTGTTTGCTATGTATCCTAGGCTAGCATGGAACTTTCTGTGTAGTCCATGTTTCACCTTCCTACTTCTAGAATTATAGACATGCACCACCAAGCACGGTTTGACATATATTCCTATATGAATAACTATTCTACAAATATCTCCTCTTTATCTACTTACTGTCAGGAGATGGTCATGGTCATATGCTGTCTTGATTTGTTCTGTAATGTTATTGTTCATTCATCCATTCATTCATTCTTCTTACTTTAAGAATCAAACTCTGTCCATATTGATATCAATTCCTTTTCCATCTTAACCCTCTTTCCAATGGCCTCAGTGGTTCCTTCATCTGCAGGTTACTCTGTTCCATTTCAAAATTTAATGAGAAGATAATGAATCAACATACTAACAGTATTATGCTAGACAGTTCAATTGTCACCTTGACACAACTTAAGTGTCATTTTGGAGGAAGGAACCTTACTTGAAGAATTGCCTCAATCAGATTTTGGTCATGTCTATGAGAGTTTGTCTTGACTGATGATTGACACTAGAGGGCACTACTGGATCTGAGCAGCAGCATCTCTGGGTAGATTGGCCTGGGCTATACAAGAAAGCTAACTGAACATAAGTCTTTAAGATTGAGCCAGAGTATAAGACAGTAAGCAGTGTTCCTCTATGGATTCTGCCTCAGAATCTATTTGAGTTTCTGCCCCAACTACCCTCAATATAGGCCTGCAACCTATAAGCCCTTTACTCCCCAGTGGATGGTTATCACAATAGCAACAGAAAACAAATGAAAACAAGTGTGAGATATTCAAACTTGAGATGGCATTTCTAAGGGAGTCTGTTGAGAAGAAAACCACAAATACCCTTACCAGGAGCTATGCTAGCTGGGGCTTCAGGATTTTTCTCATGAAAAAAACCTTCCCACTCAGAGACTAAATATTCCCAGTGTCTCATTATACACAATGCCCAGGATCTTAGTTCCCTGTGGGACCTCAGCCAACTGTGTTTCTCCTATCATCTTTTCCCCACCAGCCTTACTCTCAGGAGATGGGTCTCAGCTGCTGCCTTTTCTTAATCTGGTAACACTAGCAATGTGTAAGACTACCCAGTGCTCCAAATATATCAAAAAGGTTTCAGTTTGTTTTTCTAGTACAGTCTATTTATTTCCTGGAACTTCACATCCTCTTCCAACCCCAGATCTAATAGATATTCCCACCTCACCCTGAGCCTACCTGAAACTCTCCCTGTGGTTTCCCATAACAATCTGGTATAAATGGAGTATAGGTGTCTGGTGACCTAGAACGGCAGCCACACCCCTTTGGGAAGCGGAAAGAGAGAGAGGCGCTTGAGGCATGGCTTTCCTTTGTACGCTCTTTCTGTTGGGTCAGTGGATCCAGTAGGAATATCGGGGAAATGCTTCAGCTGTTCTTTGCATTTTTCTGTGTAATTGTCCCCAATAAACACCTATTTATCATTTATCTTGGGTGTAGTGATATAATTACATCCCTGCCTTCAATGAAGTTCTTAGTTGGTCTAAGTCATAAAAATGCAGAGTCAGATACAGAGGAAAATGCTGAGAGATCAGAGAGAAGGATCAAGTCACGGCACACCTTACCTCCTTAGGGTCTCAGTAGACAAGTGTGCGAGTTCCTGTTTCTCCCTGATTATATCCTGTTTCTGCCCAGCTACTTCCTGTCTGCCTGTACAGACCTCCAGACCTCTATGGTTAGCTAATGGCAAGCTCCATTCTCTGACCTTCAGACAGGCTTTATTTGTACAGGCAAGATATTACCACAACCTGGGAAAGCGTTCTGTTTTTTTTCTTAGTTCCCTCTCCCTCTCAGCCTCCCATGCTCCCCAACCCCTCTCCCATCCTGTTCTCCACGCACTCCTCTGTGTTCATCTTTATATCATGTCCCGAATGTCCAATCCCATCCCTGTGCTACCTTCAATAAAAAATCCAAGAAATGTTCACATCTTGAGACTTTTCTATAAATCCTTATTTCAAGTAAATGTGTCTTTTAAAGATTTATTTATTATGTATAAAACATTCTTCCTGCAAGAGGGCACTAGATCTCATTATAGATGTCTGTGAGTCACCATGTGATTGCTGGGAATTGAACTCAGGAACTTTAGAAGAGCAATCAGTGCTCTTAACCTGTGAGCCATCTCTCAAGTGAATATGTTTATAGAACAAGATAAGGAAGAGAGGGTGTTTAAACAACCTTCTATCTGGATGCATCTGCCTCTCCTATGACTTAAAGACTCCTTAAAGAGCACAGTTCCAGATAAATATGACTAATTTTCAACTAGTGGTGGTTAAAAACATTTTCCTCTTGATACTCTGTTTCAGATGTAATTTCTAGTATGATCTGGTATCTGTTTCCTTCCCTGTAAATTCCTCTCCACCTACCTGTCAGCCACTGTCCCCAGCAATAAAGCACCCCCTTTGTTTCCAATGTTTGTTGATCAGGGCTGTATATGCCAAACCTTCAATGAGTGGGCCTGGGCCTCAAGCTTGATTCCCTCTTCCCTCCAGCTGACCCTGCCTTATTTACCTCTGGAGCTCTTCTTGGGGGAAAGGCCTGTGAGCAGCCTAGAACAGCAATCCCTTTTATTTCGTGGATGTGTGTGCTGAGCCTGAGGCATTATTTTCTCATCAATGTGCACACAGGGAAGCAGATTAATCAAAAAGATCTTAAGCAGGCACTGTTTGTTTTGCATGAACAAACAGCAATTGCTCTTTGTTTAAATTTAATAGTTAAAAATGAACAGTTCTGGTGATAATTACCACATATTTATATTGGCATTTTGCTTTTTAAGTTCTAGAAGAACAGTGTGTAACTCAATTGAATCATATTTATCAAGTCAAAGGTTAAGTACTGCTGCCTTTTATAATTAGAGAAGTCTGTAGATGTCCTGTGTGGTTTGAGTGAGGAAGGCCCCCCATAGGCTTGTGTATTTGAACACCAGGTCCCCAGCTGGCAGCTCTGTTTGGGGGAAGTTATAAAACCTTTGGGAACTACAGCTTTGCTTAAGGAAGCACCTCACCAGAGTCGGGGATGGGGGTGGGGGCTTGTGCGTACAGAGCTCTGTTGTGTCTCTCTGCTTCTTATATGGGAATGAAAACTTGATCAGTCAGCTTCCTGGTCCCACTGTTATGTCATCTCTGCCATAATGGACTCTGTCCCTAAGGACCCTTAAGCCAAAATTAATCTTTTCTTCTTTAAGTTGCCTTGGTTAAGGCCTTTTAACACAGAACCAGGGAAGTAACTAGAACACATACTAAGAAGATACCCTGAAATGGTAGTCATGCAGGCATATATGTTATATAACTTTTGCTGGGCGAGGCAAGGGTGGTAAAGGAATAAGTGAAAGGAATAGTTCAAAGGAAATATGTGTCTATTGAGGGAGCAACATAGAAAACCCCTATTCATTATCCTCTGTGTGTGTGTATGTGTAGATATGTATGTTGTACGTGTGTGTACTCATGTTATATGTACATGCTTGTACATATGTGTGCACATATACGTGGAGGCCAGAGGTTGACATTAGGAGGTGTCTTTCTCGTTTATTCCACAATTCAGCTAGGCTTGCTAGCCAGAGAGTTCCAGGGATCTGCCTGTCTTTACCACTCCAGTGCTGAGTTCACAAACACACACCCCTGCACTTGCTTTTGGTTTTGCATGGTTTGCCTGGCATTTGAATTGAAGTCGACATGTGTGCATGGCAAGTACTTTATCAACAGGGCCATCTCATCAACGTTCATCGTTCACTGCTGCTCTCCTGTTTGCACATGCTGGTGTTGGTCACTGAATCAACAAGGCATGCTGCCATAGAGGGAGGGCCGTGACTGCAGCACAAACCAAATTCCACCAGCTTTAGACTTGAGCATCAATCCCATTGCAGCACAAACTATACAGTGCAAGGGGAAAATGTCACCAGCAGCATTCTGATAAAAATAACACTAATCTCGTGGTTTATTAAATGAATGTGTTGCTGATTTAGGAATCCTGCTTAATTGTAATCCCATTTCTGACGACCACACAAACAAGTGTTACCTTCTTCATTGTGACAATCTATTTTCACCTCTCTTTAAATGTGCCTGCAAGTGCATGGCATGCAGGTATTTTAATTAAAAACTCATCTCTGTGGAAGCTTCCAACCTGCTTCCAGTAAATAATTCCAAATAGAAATGTTTGAAAAGAGACCAAGTAAAGAATTAGAAGCAATTATCCATTTGGAGTTCGAAATTGAGTTAAATGCAGCATGTTTATAAAAAATGTGTCCACAGTTATTTTTAACTAAGAAATTTAAGATAATTCAAATTAAAGAATTGGGAGACTTTTATAGGTTACCAATTTTTCTCCATTGTGCTAAGGAAGTTGGAGATTAGGTATCTGTAACTACAAAATGGATGCCAGGGATGGAGCTAACACACAGGGTCCTGGTTTTTAAATTAACGTTATTTCTTTAACCCCAGTGTTCCAGTGGCAAATAACATCGTTCCAAGTACTAGGCTTTGTTGTATTTTAATAATGAAAATTTCTAAATGAAATTTAGAGACCAATATTTCAACCAGTCAAATCATTGACTTTGTATACGAATGTTTTTGTGTTTAGAATATTTTCATGTTTAATATTCAAGATTTTCTTTCCAAAGATCTAACTTCAATTCCTACAATGACTCAAGGTTGAGGGAAGGATGACATGTAAACTTTCAATATTTGCATATTTATGATAAATGAGAATTCAAAAAATGAGTGCAGTGTGCTTTTAATATTAAAATATGGCTTGAGTTGTTGAGATATACACTAATTGGAATATATATTTGCTTTTAAAAAAGCAAATTGCTTAATCTATTATTCCTAAAATCATTTTTGTTGTGTTGTCTTAGAAGATTATATTGCTAATTCCATTTTATTAGAAAAGTGCTTTTCAACACTTGCTGAACAATACTTCTATCTTTTTTGAAAATTTGGACTAAATCAGTGACTCTCACAATTAAAAATAGAAGCAGCCTCCATATACCACTGTATCACATAAGCTGTTTCCAGTTCTAAGCAACAGAAATCCTAAATTTATCTGATTAAACAAATAAATCTATTAATTTACACAACAGAAAGTGTCATTTCATAGATTTGGTGTCTCATCCAGATCCTGAAGGAGTTCACCATGCTATCAAGAAGTTTGCTTACAGTAATTTCCCCACTTTGGGGTCCCAAGTTGTGGTTTGTCCCTCCTGAAATAATACTAAAACTGCCCTGGTTTAACAATGACAATGTCATCAAGGACACTTCATGGTCACAACACAGCTTCCAGGAATACAATTGTCCTCAGTTATCACAGTCAACAGCAATTCAAAACTAGTGCATGAAAATTTCCATGAATAATTTAAAGTGTTCTCCATTTTCAGTAGCATGTTCCATTTGGGACCAGAATTACCCCTTTATCCCATATCTATGTGTGTAAGTATATTATCCAACCCATTACCGTAAATATTATGGTTATCAGTCCTATAGACAGGCTACCAATTTTGACTCATAAAATTCTCTTCCTTCTCCACAGCCTTCCCCTCCTTTCTTTTAAACCAAAGGTTCTCAACCTGTGTATCTCCACCCCTTTGGGGGGGTCACATATCAGATATTCTGCATATCAGATGTTTGTGTTACAATTCACAACAGTAGCAAAATTACAGTTATGGATTAACAATGAGATAATTTTACAGTTGGGGGTCACTACAACATGAGCAGCTATATTAGGAAGGTTGAACACCACCGAGAAGTGAGTTCAGTCCCTCTTCTTAGCTTACTTTTCCCATTGCCATGGCTATTGCTTTAATAAATAAAGCATCCATACCTCAGGTAAAATCAAGTTTAATCGATATAGCCTTTCTTTTAAAACTCCACATCCATAGATCCAATTTTGTTCCCCATAAACATTCAAGTACTCTGTTTCTTTCATGTTCTCTCCTCTGCTCGGATGGTCCTTCCTCTTCCACATGCGTCAGAATCACTCACTTGCCAAGACACCGCAGCGCCCTCAGAGTCTCTGGTACTGGAGGTGTGAATGAGGGCTCCTGGCTCTACATTTCCAACATGTTTCTGTGTGATGCTCACTGCTGCTGACCTGTAGCGAACAAATACGCTACAGTGCTTTTCTCAAGGGAGTGACCAAAGTTGAGTCTCTGCCACAAAGAAAATACAGCCAGTGGGAAATGGGACGAAAGGGGAAAAGAAAAGGAAGGCGCATAGGGATGGCCCAGCCACCTCTGGGACACTGGTCTGAAAGTTTGAGGTAGTTAGTTGGGAGTTACTTGATTGCATTCTAGAGTGTAAAAAAAAAAGAGGAGAACTGGTCTCTGCGGACGGCAGAAAGGCTCCGCCCGTCTCCAACTTTATTCTGCCAATTACTCAAAAGCTATATTTTCTGTCTGAGGTTTCTTCAGTAATTACCGCGGTCTTTACTCTTGCCTTTGCTCAGTTCATAGCTGATTCATTTTCATTCTTTGGTGTCAGCTTCAATGGCACCTCCACAGAGAAGTCATTACAGGAACTCTTTGCCTTAAGCACACACCAGTCTGCTTCGCAGCTCCTCGTTTATTTCCTGGCTCGTCACTCATCACAATGAATACACTTTTGAAATTTGATAGCTGTCTCCTTCGCTATGAGCCAGCAGCATCGGGGCAGGAACCACACGCCCTTTTCAAGTGTGCTGTACTCATCTGGGAGGCAATTTCCGCTGGTAACTGGAAGCTCACTTCCCTTCCTTTGCTTATTACTAGAGAAATCCCAGTTTCACTGGGTGTTGAGAGATTGTCCGAGGGATGATGGGACTATGTTCTAGAGACAAGCATATAACCAGAAATCTGGAGAAATCTGAGGGTGTTCCTTCACTAATAATCAACAGAAGGTGAAAAGAAACTCTTGGCCAGTATTCTCCATGATATGTGTGTCTTTGGTGTTGTCTGGAGTTGCCACTGCATGTCACTACCATGCAGAAACAGTCAGGAGATGTACAGGGAACACCCTTGATGAGAATTGAAGTAATGAAAATAATAATCAAAATAATAATCTCACTTGGCAGTGGTCTACCTACCGACTGTTAAAGAGATTACAGAACACTCTGTACAGTTATAAGGAAGACTAGTATAGGGGACAGTTTAGTACCCTGAGACTTATTTGGTCTTAGAGTGTGCAAACTCCACATATTGTATCCATGTAGTTAGCAGCCAAGTTCCTTCAGTTGCACATACTATGTACACATACCCCTTCCAAACAATGCACCTAGCAACCTCTAAACCTCTCATCCCCCATGGCATCAGGGGTCAATGGTTTGAATTTTCCAGTCCCTGCTAACAATCAAATTAGATGGTTTCTTTTAAAATATATTCTCAGTATATCTGAGTAGGAAGGGCTATTTATCTATGCATAATTGGGTGTGCACATAATTAAAATCAGATGCTTTATGGGAAGAGGCATGCACAGTTGTTAAATGATTATATAATGTAATAGAGAACCGCCCAAACTGCATCCCTTAGTAACCAGCCCTTCCCTTATTTAGACTCCGTAAAAAGACACCCTAAATTGTAGCTTGGAACCCATGAGTATCTTCACTAATGTGTCCTGCTGCCAATCATGACAGTGCGAACCTTTTTACTCTAATCTGTATCATTGCTTTACTTCGAACCACATAATCACACTTCTGTTGCAAATCTAGGTGAGTCCAGGTAATGTAATCAACAACAAAACCCCCACAATTTTGTTCCTGAAAGTTAACTTTGGGAGATGGGATGAAGAGAAGTAGGTGGAGGAAGAAGAAGCAAGACACATTGCAGAGACTATCTTTATTAGCAATATTGCACAAACAAAAATCTTTCATTCATTTAATTAAAAATATGATGAGGATAGCACATTACAGAGTATTTCCTGAAAGCCATAATAATGTTTGAAGTACAAGAGTTGAATTTCAGTTTAAGGCAAGTCACTAAGCCTGCCTTGACTTAAGGTTGGTCATCTTTAAAATAAGAAACCTTCACAGCTTTTGGGTTAGTGTGATGAAGGAGATAACACCTGGAAAATGGCCAGTGCAAACATGCCCAGCACTCAGTAAATAGACTTGTAATTGTTGTAAGGGAGAAATAGATGATAAAGACATAGACATATGCAGGTATCTCTATAAATAAAATACATAAAATACCCAAGCACACTTGAATACTAAAAACAGCATTTGAAACATGAAGGATTGAGTGGTATTTCTTCTATGAAGGACCAGTGTTTCTGGAGCAGAGGCTGCATCTGAGTTATGAAGGGAAGTTGGGGTTCAACGTGTTGAAAAGCAGCACAGAGAAGGGTATGGGAAGGGTGTCTGGGGGAGGAAGAAAAGAGAATTGAATTATTAGCAATAAACCAAGGGTAAGAGTGATGACTCCAGCTGCTACAACACTGTACCAATGTGTAGGCAATTTATGAACGAGAGAAGTTTATTTCTCTTGGCTCTGGAGGCTGGGAAGTCCAGTGCTTGGAGACTCTGACCTCTGTCTCCAAGAAGGGACCTTGAACACTGTGGGTCAGTTGGGTCTTCTTGTGGGGCACAAGAGGAAAACTAACACAGGTGCTCCCTCCTCCTTGTTTTCTAAATCCTCTAGTACCCCTTACTTAAGGACCTCATAATTTAATCCACTCTAAAGGCCTCATCCCTCAGTAAGATCACATGGAAAATTCAATTTCAATCTATGAATTTGATATAAGGGCAGGTAGACAATTCTGATCATAGCAACAGGAAAGCACATAGTATGTTGAGGTAACGTCTAACAGAAGAATCTAGAAGTATAGATTTACACAGTGGGGTTTTGGAGACAGGATTAGGAAAGAGCGACGGTCCATTCCATGGAGAAGGTGAGCAGTTTACACAGGAAGTTAGAACACTGATAGAAGGAAGAAGAGTCAATGAAAGGGTTCATTGTGTAGCAGAGCAGGACAGGGACAGGATGAAAGCATAGTGGGCACCGATTACTGTCTCTTCAAGAGCTGCTGCTTTTTTTTTTCTGTTGGTCTAACATGATGAGCACTAGCTCTGTCACTGTAAGCACATTGTAGCAAAAATCTGTAAAAGAAGCCTGCCATGGGCTTCTGGATGAGGGGGATGTTTTCTTCTTGAGAGAAAGCTATAGAAGGAGAAAATTCCTTTTCCTACTTCCTTCTTCATGTCTCTCCCCTTAGTGAACACACTCTGTGAGTCCCATTGTGTAAAGATATGGCACTTAAGAGCTCCAGCAGCCATCTTAGCTTTCTGAGGAGAAAGCTCTCCTGAACACACTGAGAATGGCCAAGCAGAAAGCTAAAAAAAAAAAAAAAATGTAGGCTGTTTGATGGTGTTATTGAATTGTTCAATCAATTTTGGGTCTTCTTACTCCAAGTTAGCTAATTAAATAAATAGAAAATATATTACAGTTTGAGCTACTGGTCACTTTTCCTGTTACTTGTCGCCACAACATTCTAACTGGTTCTGGCATAGTGGTTTAGGGATCAATGGCAATGGATTGATGAAACTAAAGGCAGGTGATAAACAGCTACTGAGCTGCTATTGTGCACTTGTTAATGCCCTCTCTGCAAGGAAGTCGACTACTTAGTGCTCACAAAATTCCGAGGAGCATCATTATCCTCCTTTGTCCAAAAAGAGAACTGAATCAGAGGTAACAAAACTTTCCTGAGGACATGGGGACTAGTAGGTAGCAAAATGCTTAACTACATAGTCTGGTTCTTCTCTATATGTTTCTAGCCATTAATATACATTTGATTTATACACAAGAACTATATTATTTCGGTGTAGCCACCCTATAAAGACGATCCCATAGTAAGGGTCACATTACAGATAAGCAAACTGAAGAGGAGAGGCCATGAGAATATGAAAGGATGAGTCAAGAGGTCAAGGCCAGTTCCATCTGATCCCAAAGTTCAACAGTGATGTCAAGTTCTCAATGAAAAGGTTGTTTCTCACACAAGGGCCTCTCACAAATATGGAGGGAAGGTTATGTGAGGTAGATTGTGAAGGATTGTTTAAGAATTCTAGCTAGTTTTTATGTAAGGATAAAGGGTGAAAGATAATTTTATCATTTTAAAAATAAGTTAAAACACACACTTATTATTACAAAGAAGAAAGGGAAGTGGTTGGATTATGGTGGGACACACGGAGGTTCTAGCGCTCCGAAGACTGAGCTAAAGGATCATGATCCGGAGGCCACATAAGAAGACCTTGACTCATATAAATAAAGATAATAAAAAGTGTGTATTTTAAACATCTTTGAAACACTTCAAAGTCATTGTCAGCCTATCTGATGAGTTAGCATTGACACCCCTCTTCCCAGAGAAGATATTACAATGACTTCTTACTAAAGCCAAGTTTCTTTGTGGATATGAAAACATGGTCTGAAAAAAAATTTTTTTAAATGGAAAGAAGTTACTTCTACTTAATCCTTTTGCAATTTGAGGCCTTTGAGATTATTATCTAAGTAATATCGCATGATAACCCACCATGCTCCAGATTAGGATAAGAATTGCCTGCCCATCTCTCTGGGTCTCACCGGTTCTCTCTCGCGTACAATATTCCCCAGTATAGGATATGAAGAACTATTTGTTTAAGAACTTGACACACTGAACAGCTTTAGGGTCAGTCCTATGATGTATATGCCAAGTGTAGATGGCTGGTTCTTAGTTTCCCTACATGGCCCTCAGCTCAAGTCCTCAATCACGTTGTTCTTTCCTCTTCCAGCATGCAGTCTGAGGCAGAAGATTTTTCTTTGTTTCTGTTCTCAGTGTGTATGTTGAACTTTGGTTCAAACCCTTGGTTTGGGGTTGGTAGTCCCTTTCCCATTTCCATCTAGTATTCCATCTGCAGTCTCCAGGAACTCAACTTAATTGAGTCTATAAATTTCCGTTAAGAATGACTAGGTGCCCGGTTGAAAGCTTCAGTTCTATGAGAAGAGTCACTGTGGCAACTGTAAGATGCACAGACAACCCATGAGTACCTTATTTAAGGGTGTCGGTGTGCATGCAGGACCATGATGAACTTGAGAGTCTGCACAGCTCCAGGGTGAGGTTCATGCTGCCAGTCCTGGGAGGCCATTTGGAGCAGGAATGAAGATGGGAATATAAACAATTAGGATAACATGTGGTGACAGGGTTAGGATAAAATATGGCCCAAAACATATAACACAAGCACTCAGGGAAATGAAAGCAGGAAGATAAAGAGTTGAAAGCCACACTAGATTATATAATATACTTTATTTTAACAACACAAAAGGATGAAGAAGTAGATGGAAGAGAGGAGTGTCTCACAAATCTCTGTTACATGCCAGTTCCCAGACACATCCCCCAGGTTTCTCTTGACTCATTTCAGAATTCTGGTCTTGTCTGAAACTTCCATCAACTCGTGCTTTAAAAACTTACTAGGCGTCTGCAGTAGCTAATGTTGACAAACCATCTGTCTGCTTTACTATTTCCCTCCTTTGGCTCCTGCTGCCTTTGTTTCACTTTAACCCTTTACAGAATTTCTCTTTTAAGCTTCTAGTAATTCATTCTTGCTCTTTAGCTGCCTCTCAGAAAGTTCAAGGTTGCAGACAGGTAATGCCGAATCATATTCTCTCACCATTATGAACACTGGATGCATATAAACCTTTACATGCAAACACATATGGGTATTTGATAATTCTTTGTATATGCTAGTCACAGTTAACATTATTGGAAAACTAATAGATGCCAAGCACTTCACTCTCATGAAAGCCCATGATACAGACATGGCCATCTTCATCTCTGTAGATTATGAGGCTGAACCAGGAGTCTGACTGTCATGCTATGCTATAGCCAGGATTTTAGTGCAGACTTAGGTCTTCCAAAAACTCTACCTATTGAGACAAATGTGGTGAGGTCAATGCGTGTGTGGTAGTAACTCCTCCCATGTGGAAAACCTCCTTAGAATGTGAAAAGAGTCAGGCATTTTCTCTGCTACCAGGTGGGGGATCTTGGGGGGGGGGACTAACAATCAGGCTTTCAAACCTTCTTACCAGGCTGCGCCTGCGCCTGCAACTTATTTCCCCAAAAGGGTCTGTTAAGCTCTTCATTTCAGTTCAGCCTTATTTTGATGAGAAAGTCTTGTCTATTTGATGCCTTCAATTCTGATCAAGTCTCTCAGTCAAGTGTCGCAAAATGCAAATACAAATTTTGGTTTTATAAAATCATCTGGGTTTAGCAGTAAATCTGATCTCAGTGGAGAATTGTATCATATCTGGTTCCTTTTATGCTGTCACTATAATTGAATTGCCTTTTCACCAAAAGGATTATTTTGAAGTCATAAAAAAAACTTCTTAAAAAAATAAATGACAATGAAAGCCCAAAGGACATTCAATATGAAACCAAATTATTATGGCATTAAAGGATCTAAGTTAAATCCATGAAGGCAAGAAAATTCAAAGCGAGGTTTTAGGAGCAAAATTCCTCCAGTTGCATGTCTCACTGTGTGAGCAGGACACCTCCTTAAGCACACAGGGAGTGGAGGCAATTAAATTATTTAGCCGAGAACAACTCCCATGGGCCCTGAGATCAGCAAGGTAACTCAAACTATATTGTTAATAAGAGCAAGGTCATGAGGGAGTGATTGATGCCTTTCATCATTCTTGCTCTCCAATTTTTCTTTGTGCTTGGCATTTTCTTCAGCGTAGTTCCTGGGAGCTGTCTTTGGCCCATCAAAATAATACCACAGAAAATGGGAGTTCATTTCAAGTGCTGTAACCATCACTTCATGTCACCTGTCTACCTCCTCACCACCATGTCACTGCTTCCCAGACCCCACCCCCTCATCCTCACTTCCCATTAACCCATTCTAACAGTCTTTCTTCGTGCTTTCCAGTTGGCCCTATGAAGCCTTAAACGTGTTTCTTACATACATGGCTTCATGTCGTTTGATGATGATGGATAGTTGCTTTCAGCACACGTGTACAGCAAGTAGTGAGGGACAGTTGTCAAGTGGTATCTGTTTCCTATCTCATCACCTAATTACATAGGTCTTGGATTCATGCACAGTTACTCCTTTATCCCCTCCAGATTCTCTATGGCAACTGGAGGGTATCCCTGCCTCATGTAGCTCTGATGAGTTGATACAGATATTTACCCAGGCTTGGGAACAACAGTCTCTTTTCACTATTGGGCTCAGCAACATTTTTGGTTCAGTCATGAATGCAGCCTCGTGATTCAGAGCATCAGGCCTCTTTTCCCCTCTCTCTTTCCTGTAGAATTAAAATGTTCTGATGTTTGATGATGTCGCTTGTATAGTTTCAATTCAACATATTAACCTGTCCTGTCTAGCTATTATCTGTACTGCAGAAATATCTTGGAGGGTAGTAAGCTCATTAGATTCTGTCTTTTAATATTAAGTCTATCTACATTAGCAGAAATGTGCTGATCAATCTTTGTTATGCACAGCCCTTAGCTCTACACCCTTTCCTCCCTGTATTTTAGCTTGTTCAAAGGAGGCAACATGCTGCAGTTTGGCTTTTGACCACAAGATGGCACTAGAAGTTTCCATATTTAATAACAAGCTGGGAAATCCAATAGCATTCTTAAATTTATAGTTTAAATTACATAAATTGTAGTTGAATATTAAAGGGAATATAATAGCACAGAACTATACGATGATCTAATTTTCTTTAAGACATTTTAACTCCCCTTTAAAAAGTAATAAGTGAAAATCAGAATGAACTTGGGAAATGGTGTTTTTATTATTTCTCCTTTGTTTTTTAATATGTATTAAATCAAGAAAACCCTTTCTC
Source organism: Cricetiscus sungorus (assembly GCA_030556225.1). Taxonomy (NCBI): domain Eukaryota; kingdom Metazoa; phylum Chordata; class Mammalia; order Rodentia; family Cricetidae; genus Cricetiscus; species Cricetiscus sungorus. The sequence continues at coordinate 31,039,889 of JANBXA010000741.1, read as the reverse complement.
CTCTAGAATAACATGACATGGTATTTCTGCCTGTGCAGACATGCCAGGCTTCTGTTTGGCTTCAACTTTCTTGATTTAGCTTTCTGAATAATTAATAATTAGTGATAATAATGATATGCCTGGAGAACAAACAGTTCTTTGTTACTAATATAGCATGAGTCAGAATTTTGGGACTTGGAAAAGAAATCATAGCACTGAGCTCAAGCTCAAGAACATGATTTTATAAAGAGCAGACATTTTTCAAAAGAAGATATGAATGGCAGAAATGATAAAGATAAGAAGAGGAAAAGCAAAGAGAATACATAATTACTAAAATTCTTCTATGTCCAGACATTGAGATGTGCATTTCAAGTAGCTTTATGGAATGAAAACAGTAATCATTAATTCTCAGTCTCTGTCTGTATTAGACATGATGAGAGCATACCATACCCAGTTGTCACAGCAAGCACTGTGAGGCAACTGTTGTAATCACCTACAAGCTCCAGGGAAGAAAGGGACACTAGACAATGTCATTCATCCATTCGTTCATTCCTTCAAAAAGCGATTGTGGTATGCCTACTACTTGATGTGAACATTTAAGTGTGGGGATCTGGCCCCAGAATTTGCTAAGACCAAAGCCCAAGACTCCTTTACATAATTATAGAACTGGAAAGAATCAATTTTTCAGATAAGCCTCACAGGCAATTACATGGTGAAAACGGGGGGAAAAATGTCACTATAAAATGAGTAAGCAAATTAACATGCCACCAAAAATAGCATCAGTCCTTTGCTCTTTGTGTTTTTCATAAGGTTTATTTAAAGCTTTTTTTTTTTAAATTTAAGATTCAATTCAGCCAAGATATGATGTATGCTTTAATTATACAGCAGTTCAGCAGTCATTTCTTGAACACCTCGTCTGAACTAGAGTAAAAAATGCTTTTGAAAATGAAGACAGGGAAGGTCTGGAGTGACTTCCAGTTAGGATGACGACAAGCAGAGCACACGAGCAAGCTCCACGCACCCCTCCATCAAGGATGATCCAACCCTCGCCAGAGCGTTTTAAATCATGTTGATGGTGTGTAGCCAAATTCAACCTTAGACAACTCTCCAGGTTATGCAGATAAGGAAGTCTCGGAGCAGAAAGGGATTAAAGCAGCAGTGCTCAGGAGGACCATGCCATAATCAGGTCTTTAACAGCGGCAGAGATAAGACTCAAGGTACAGACTCTGCCCAGCGAGGGCTTGATTTGTTGCCTCTAGTGAGAATTCGGGGTGAGAATTGGGGGTTTCCCTGCCAGGAGGCCAGTGAATCTAAACAGACCAGAGATGAGCCTCTGCCTGGGGGTGTGGTGGGAGGAGTCTGCATAAAGAGATCAAATATGTGCCCAGGTGAAAAGCCTGAGTTGCCACTCCCCCCAGTGACACAGGCCTTAAATAGGCCTATGGATCAGCTTCTGCTGTGCAAGTTAGAGGGCTGGAGCTCAGAACCACCTCCAATTCAAGTACTGTAAGGCAGAGGGAGGGGCAGAGAGCGCTAGCGCTGGCTAGGATACTGATGAACTCATATTCCTCATTGTGTGCTAAGACAGCCAACCAAGGAAACAAATAAAAAAGAAAACATGAGAGTTGTTTTAGAAGCCTCTAAAAGGATTTTAAAAACACCCTTAGGGGAGGGCAATTTAGTGTCAATTTAGAGCAGAGAAAAGGGAGACCTTGCTGTTGTAATTTAAGAAAAGCAGCAGGCAAGAGAAAGACGCCATGCAACAGGGTTCAAGTAGAGGGTTTTTCCCCCCATTAGGGGGAAGGAATCATAAGAAGGGGAAAGGAGAGGGGGGAGACCAGTCTCTGGGACAGGAGCAGCAGGAGAGAGGAAGGGGGGCTGGAGAGAGGAACAGACAGAGAGGGAGAGAAAGAAAGAGGGAGAGGAGGATGGGAAGTGGAAGGGCCCTTTTATTTTATTTTATTTTATTTGGTTTTTAGAGACAGGATTTCTTTGTATTGCTGTGGAGCCTGCCCTGAAACTAGCTCTGTCGGCTGCCTAGGGGGTGCTGAGATTAAAATGCTTGGCTAATGGAAGGGCCCTTTTGAAGGGAAACATACTGAATATGCACAGGTGGTGCTCTTAGCGGCTGCAGCTGAGGGTGTATCCTGTCAGAACCCCCAAGGACAGGCCAGTACAGATGCCTGAATACTAACAAAACTACAGTAATGGAGTCAGCTGTAGAGACTTGGATATCAGCGTATTTAAGATGTCCAAGGAGCTGGGATGTCTTCTAAACTAGTAGAAGCTGAAGGAAATGGAAACATTTGCAAAGAAAAGAAGCAACAGGTCACTAGGAAAATAAAAGTCTAAATAGATTTGCCAAATAATGGTTTCAGCACAGAAGAATTGGAATGTTAACCCTTGGAAATAACTCAGGGCACAACACGGAGAAATAGGAAAATGTGGAAGAGGGTTAGAAGAGGAAGTGAACAGGCTTGGATGTGTCTTCAAATCTTAGATTAGTCTTCAAAATGGTCTAGAACTTTCACAAAATGCATAAAGACAACAGACCTCCAGGTAAAGAAGCACATTGTTACTGAGCAGGGTCTAAAAATAAAGCTTTCCTTAGACACCTTGTGACATGTCTGGGTAATGTAATCATACTTAAGAAGCATGAGGAGATCTTGCAAACGCCAAAGAAAAGACAGAGTAATTTCCAACGTGGGTGAACAGCTGGAGCAAGCAGTCATCATTACCAAAGAGATGTGTTTTTTTAAATCTCAAACATGTGGAGAGGCACTGTGTATTCTAAGTTTCTTGTACAGTGATCTAGATATGTTCATATTTGCTTATAACAGCTTAAAAAGCAACATTAGTTGGACAGTGTTTCCCCTTGGTTAAACGTGCTTTTCTTTTGTATTGAGAAGTCCACTGACAGGCACAGTAAAGGCCACTTTTGTTTAGCAGTGTAGATGACAGACCAGGCAGTGGGATGTATTTCTCACTTAAGAAAAGAAACAGTAACCTGTGGTTCCGGGAGGGGTCAGCTGGTGTGATGGTGCAGCCCCGCTAATCTAGCATTCAAGAGTGAAGACGGAAGGATCAGAAACTCAAGGACAGCCTGGCTACACAGCAAATTAGGGCTAGCCTGGACTACATGAGCCCCAGTCTCCAAACAAAAACAACAGAAAGAAGCAGGGTGAGAGAGGGAGGAATTTCAGGCAACCTTCCTCAACATTTTATGTCAGCTCTAAACCCAGAACATTGATTTTTTTTCTCCAGCTCCTCGCCTGTTCTTTGGGGAGGAACAGATTGGAGAAGTGAAACTTTTGTGTTTTAACTGTAGGAGAGCCTTGAGTAAGTCTGCCAGGAGCTGAGCGCCTCTGGTCTCCAGCAAATCTACCCATACTCATCACTTCGACAAACAAAACTGCCCCACATATTTGGAGGAGTGTTTCTACTTTACTGCCGTGCTAATTGCTTTTCTTTTCCAGCCCCACCGAAACCGTTACCCGCATAGTGCTTTTCTGAGGGCAGTTCACCTCATGCCCCTCACCCACCCTGTCACCTAGACTCTTAAACAGCCACAACCGTAGTAGTTTCGTTCTGACTGATGCTCATTTCCACTCCCTATTCAATTAGAAGCAACGAGAGCTACAGGATATAAACAACACTCCGTGATCAATCAGACACATTAAAATCAGTTCCAGTTATGAAAACTCACGCTGTGCTGGGCAGCCTGCGCTCCCGAGTCCTGCACACGCTTCTCAGTTGTGAGCCCTGATCAAGCGATGGGCAAAAATACGGGAACTTAGATGAAAACAGGACCTTTTTTTTTTGTGTGGGGGTCACAGAAGCTGCTGGAGATCAAAGACCATCTTTAAAGATGGAATTGAGTGGCTGAAGAGATCATTTCAGTGGTTAAGTGAGAGCACTTGCTGCTTCCTCAGAGGACCAGGGTTGTTTCTAATACCTATGTTGGGCAGCTCACCACTACCTGTTGGTTCAGATCCAAGAGATCCGATGCCTTCTTTTGGCCTTCATGTGCAACTACATAAGCGTATACATACACACATGTACAGCTACAACCTCACACCCCCATAGTAAAGTACATCTTAAAGACTTAATTGAAAAGCTAAGATAGAGGGATATAGGGCAAGATACTGAGGTGTAGGAATGAATTGCAAGGCAAAGTTAATTTATGAATGATCTATGCAGGTGTGCTTTGAAAATGCCCTACAGCCAGATCTTATGGAGGTATTTTCTCAACTGAAATTCCTTCCTTTCAGATGACTCTAGCCTGTGTTAAGCGGACACAAAACTAGCCTGCATACCCACTGTCTACCAGTAAATTGATGGTGTCTTTCTGAGGCCACTATGTATTTTCATCTCTCCGTCGCATAAGCACATGCAAATTTCTCTACCAGAGCCCAAGCAGGGTAAAGGAGAAATTCCTAGCTAGCAAAATCATTATGTTACCATTGAAAGGGAAGGGCAGAGACTTCTATTTTCGCACGTTCTTTGGTTCTTTCTCACCTCCCATGAATACTCCACAAAGAGACCCAATTTCCTGGTTCTTTTCCTCTTCCCAGCACACAATACCTCAAATACAAATTGCTATCAAGTGATTTGGGTTAGGTTCTATTTCCGAGTATATAGACTGTATATAAGCTTTCTATTCTGAACTCTTGTTCTATTTTTCAGTCGTTTCTTCACCTGTAACAAGCAGATGATAATAGCAGACTTGAAGAGAGGCTGGAAAAATTATGTATATGTTTGTGGCTTATAATAGTGACAGACACCCAGAAATTGCTACAGAGGAGTTTGGGGTCTCATTATTTTTGTATTTAAATAAGATAAATATACCTTTTAATGACAAGTACTAATTTTTAATATAGCCTGGTCAAATCCTGCACCAGGCTGTTAGTGTGTTTAAACAAATGCAGCAATATTAATTGGTTCAAATAGCATTATTCCAAGGAAAAATAAAATCATAGGTGGAGAATCTTAGACTAGAAAAGAACATTAGGTTATTATCTAAAGTAACAAGAAAATAAAATCATGAAATAAGAGAACAGGAAATGAGAGAAAGGAAGGAAGGAATACAGAAAGGAAGGAAGGAAGAAAGAAAGAAAAAACTGGAAGAACAAAGCAGGAAAAGAAGCAAATCAAGCTATCTGTGCCATTACCCGAGCCTCAGAGTTAATGAATTTAGTGTCCTGTGGATTGTGGCCAGAAGAAAATGAACATTTTAGGTAACAGCCAGTCCTTGCTGGCTACAGCAGTCCAGGCAATTGCCAAGGCAATCACAGCTATTTGTGACATTCAGAGAGGGGTATTGGGAATTGCTTTTTATTAAGCAGCTGAGACAATAGCAGAATGCCATCAAATGGCAGAGGTGAGGGGCAGAGCACGTCCAAACCCCAGCAGAAACAGTGGCAATACAAATAGGGGACACAGAGTTTGCTTAAGTCCATGTAGTGATGATGAACGAGGTCTAAGAAGTGGGGCACCGTGGAAGCTTCGGAGGCAAAGCAGCCCCGGGCTTTACAGACTGTAGTGGTGGCACGTCGCATTTGGTGGCAAAAGAAAACCCAGCTTTGAGTCTTGACCATATGTCACTGGTCATGTTGGCCTACTCAGAGCGACAGCTTTGTCACCTGCAGAAAAGTGGCAATCTTGCAGGATTGTACTAATTCCGGTGGCAGGATACATTGGCCTTGCCTGTCTCATAGTTAGAGGCGCCATTAATTTTAGACCTCTCCCCCAAACTTCTTAGTGAAGCGTTAGAATTTTTAAAATGTGGAAAGTGTGAAACTGGAGGGGCGATTTAAATGATGCCCACTGTGTTTGGGCTTCTTAAATACACAAAAGTGAAAAATACCTGAAAATCTCCTGAAGTCCATCTTGGCTCTCTGTGCAGAGATAGTGGTTGTTTGATGAGGGGGAGGCGTGCCTTTGGGGTGTGGAAATGGAAGGGTGAGCTCATGCAAGCACCCTAGTGAACCACACCGGTTCATGAGAAGAACGTAATTCTTGTAGTGTACTTACTAGTACACTGATCGTAAGTGGAGACTATAGCAGTCTAGTTTGAACTGGGATTTCCTAGTCTACTTCTTTACTTGACACCAGACTTTTGCAGAGCATCACACTCACAGCCCAAACACAAGACACAAAGTTCCCTTGATTCATTGTCAGGCCATATCCAACTCAAGTGTTTTTTTTTATTTTACTTCCAGACGCCTTCCCGTTATTTCACATTTTTATACTGCTCTGTTCCCAGCCACCCTCATCTCTGGCATGAAGCTATGCAACCACCTTCTACTCTGAGGTCCATTCCTTGTTCATCACCACCCAGCTGCGGGAGTCATGTTTTGGGAACAAATTAGTGTATGACACTGAACCAAAAACCACCATGAACTAAAAATAAAATCTCAAGTCTTTTGGTTTACAAATCCATTGATGATCTGGCTCCCTCAACTCGTAACCCTTTCAACCAAGCCCACCAAACTTAGACTGTTCTAGAACATTCCATGCTTCTTCACATTCTTGTTCTCGCTATTCTACTTATCTGGAAAGATCTCTGCAAGATTCTGACACAAATGAACTACTCTTTCTATAGGACTCCAGCAAGCGTTTTCTGAACCTCCATTATAAGCAAACCTGGTTCTTATTTTCAATCCCTAACACAACCTGTAATTATTTATTGATTTATTACTTTTGCTTTTACTTATCTATCTCTCCCATTAAAACGTAGGCTGTTTCACAGAAGCAATTTGGTTTGTCTTATCCTATAGTATACCCTTTACATTCAAGTCTTGCCTGACACACAGATACTCAGTAACTATATATACAACCTTATAAATAGGTTTTACTTTATGGCCTGTGTTCTCTTCCTGTTAATTCATGTGGAGGTATACATGTTTATGCATACATTCTGTGGTTATTTTTCTTTGTAGAGTATGCCTTTCAGAGGGTGTTATCACAAGTTTTTCTTCCTTTAATTTTCTCCATCACATTTTAAATATTTGCATTTTTGTTGTTTCTGTAGTTATTCAAGCCAAACGTGAAAATTACTCTCCCCCACAGTAATTAGCTCCTTCTGGGAAAACTTCTGAGAAATGTTCTTTGTGGTCCTGCCCAATCTGAGCTCTGGTCTTATGTTAATTTTCAAAAATCTGTATCCCTTACATACATCTCAAACTGGCAAAAATACTGATTGACAGCCTAAAACCCATGTCCCTCTCTTGGAGTGGGAATGGTTCCAGGGATTAGGAAACCCCAGCACAGGCTAAGGAATCCAACTGGCTCCTCTGGAGTTGAAGGCCTAGAGAACAGCAGGCCAGATGGCTTAAACATGCTTCTATACCAACAGCTTAGCACGAAGGAGAACCGAACTCCCTTGCTAGAAACCCTGCTGCAAATGGTCTGAGAAGCGGGAATTAAGATAATGAAAACCAGGTGAATACATACCAGTTTTTCTTGTTAAAAATGCAGATGGTACTGGCACGTGCAGCTGTTATGTTTTGGATACAAACTGAAAATACAGTTTTTGAATTTTCCTATTCTGATTTTGGATTTTTTTTTCCCACTGGAAAAAAATTAAGTGGTTGAACAGATGCAAGGGTATGATAATGATTATCATTAAAATTTATATTTTCGTTTGTATTAGTTACCTCCTACTGTATATTAAATTGCTCCCAAAATGTGGTATCTTCAAACAACAGAATCTGGGCGACACTTCTGCTCACAGTCTCACAAGTTAACTGAAAGTGTCAGCTCATCTGCAGAGATCCCAAGATTCAGGCTGGGGAAGGTCCCGTGTGTGCTCACTCATGTGCTTGCTGGCTGCATTCTGGTCCATGTGGACTGCTGGCCTCTGTTCCTGGCACAGTAGCCTCCACACAGGGCAATCCTAACATGGCAGCTTGCTTCACTAGAGCAAGCGAAGAAGAGGGCAAATGGAATGCCAGCTAGAGAACGTGATGGTAACACTGAAGTTTCTGTTTTATAATCTAGTGGCAAACCGTTAACCTTTGCTGGGTTCATTTGTTAGAACTGTGGCTAGAAAATGGGTAGGTCCACCTTACACATATGGGATGTGACTCCATATGTGGATGGATTCTAAGAGTCATTGTGAGACACCTTAGAAGCCATCTAATGTAATATTATTGCTTCAGGTATGTCATGATGTACTTCAGATGACATGAAAACAGTGTCATGAAAACAGATGACACTGATCATCGATTCATTAGCCACATATGATGGTTAACCATGGGTGTCAACCCAAGAGACATGCCTATTGGAGTGTCTATGAGAGTATTTCATAGAAAGATTAACTAAGGGGGAAGACACCCTCCCCCAAGTGAGCCATACCTTCCAATAGTAGCTGAGATATAAAGATATCTAAGGGAACTCTCGCTTTTTACCTGCCCACATTTGCTTCTTGTTGGTAAGTGCATCTACTTAGTCGCTACCTTGCTACCTCTATTGTTGACACAGGAGCCCACTTCTTCCTTCTAACTTATACTGAAGGCTAGCAACAATCCAGGAGTTGTCCAGATCTTCAGTGGCACACATCCAGCCTCATGGATTGAGCAAGTTGTGGGATCCCAACTCCTCCGGTGTGTGCAGACAGCCATTGTTGAGCTACCCATTCTGCATTATGCAACTAATCTAATAAATCCCCTTTATAATGTATTTTCATTCTGTTGATTCTGTTTCCCTAGAGATCCCTAATTCACCATGTATTTGGGCCAGTCCCTTAACCTCTGCAAGTCTGAAATGTGTGCCTATAGAGTTAGAGGAGAATTAAATGGGACATCAACCTCAAAACTTAGACTGAAACATAGATCCTAGTAGTAAATTTCTGTCCTTACTTGTAGCATCTTGATCCTTCTGACTTTTAAGAAGGGATACCTACATCTTTTAGAAAACAACTTTCTATTTTACTCTACCCTACCAGGTAGTTCTTGAAGTTTTAAAGTTGGCTTTTAAGAACTAAGAATGCTTTTATTTTTAAAATATTTTCTATTTTATTGTTTTAGCTGAAATGGTAATACTGAAATTTATATGAATCCAGGGTCTTTTAGAGATGGTGGTGGGTAAGATAATCTAGGCATTACTGTAAATTATTAGGGGCATGAGGAGGGCTATTAGTTTAGTTTGAATGAAGGAAGGTTTGAACCTACATAATAATTCTAGGTAGGATGCTGTTTTCTATTTAAGTCAGAATTCTTAATGACAAAACTATAAGAGCACCACAGTATTTAAAAATTTTTTATTAGTGTTTATTCTTTGTGCAAAGTGACAGGTTTCATGGTGACCTTTCATTCAAGCGTGTCATGTACCTAGACTACATCATCTCATGCCTCTTAATGTCCCTCTTCTTTATTCCAAGTACCAAGTTATGGAATCAGCCTCAGTGCCCAAAACGATGAATGAATGGAGACGCTGTAATTTACATGTACAATGAAGTTTTGGTTAGACATAAAAATGAATAAAAATCATGCCTTTGAAGAAAAAATCAATGACATTGAAAATCATGAGGTGAAATAAGCCACAGTCAGAAAAATATCACATTTTCTCTCAAATACAGTACACAGAGCAATTTAAAATATTTATAAATATTTATTTTTAGCCAAACAGTGGTGATGCATGCCTTTAATCCCAGCACTCGGGAGGCAGAGGCAGGTGGATCTCTGTGAGTTCAAGGCCAGCGTGGTCTACAGAGGGAGTTCCAGTACAGGCTCCAAATCTACAGAGAAACCCTGTCTTAAAAAACCATATATACTTTGTGTGTGTGTGTGTGTGTGTGTGTGTGTGTGTGTGTGTGTGTGTGTGTATATACATACATACATATATACTCTTTTTATTTTTTTTGAGATCATAACAAAATTATATCATTTGCCTCCTTTTCTTGCCTTCTCCTAGCCCCTCCTATGTAACTCTCCTTGCACACATTAAAATTCGTGGCCCACTTTTCTTTCATTGTTGATACCTATATGTGTGAGAGAGAGTGGTGTGTGTGTCTGTGTATTTCTACACACATAAATACAACCCTCTCAGTCTCTCGTAGTATGTGATTTTTAGTTCTAACCATTTGGTGTTGGATATCAATTGTTGTGCTCTCCCCTAGAGAAGAAGATTTCTCCCACTCTCAACATTCTTTAGTTGCGTGTAGTTCTTTGTCTAGGGTTGAAGTCTCCTGAGCATCCCTCCTATTTGCATCATTATCGGTCTCCTCCTGGTTCAGGTCATGTTTAGGCACCATGTTGGAGAGACATCATTGGTGTAGCTTCTCTAACATTTGTAGGAGACACCATCCTATAAAAAAACTTCTGGTTTCGCTGGCTCTTATAACCACTGCCCCACACCCCCTTTGGCAATGATCGCCAGCCTTGGGTCAGAAGTTGTGTTATTTTGGTCAGTTATGAATGTCTATAATGGTCTCCATTTGTTGTAAAGAGGAGTTTCCTTAATGAGCGGTGAAGAACACAGTTTTCTGTGGGTATAAGGATAAATATTTGGGATGAAGTTAGGATTATGAAGTTGGGATTATGCTACATAGCATATTGCTAATGCCTCATAGATTTTGTATGTTTGCTTTCCTTCTCCCATCTTGCCTTAGTTTATGAGTCCTACCATGCTGGCCTTAGAACCCCAGTAACTGAGCGTTGCTCTCACCTAGACACCCCAGCTTCAGATCACAACTCCACACTCATTAGCAGGCATGCTTGGTGCATTTGGGAGGCAATCTTATCTTCTCTGTGACTCGGTTTCCTCTTCTGAAAAACAGAGCTAAAAACCCACGTTCAAACTACCTCAAATATGCAATGGAATGACAAATGACAAAAGTGCTAGTGTGGTGTGTAGTAAGTGCCTATTCATGCTAATAAGGTTAATCATTTATAAATGAATTCAGCAAATATTGAGAGTCACCTCTCCACGGGAAAGCATTCTAAAGACACTGTCTGTGATTGCTCGCAGATTTTTGGCTATCAGGTATAAATGCAAATACTGAATTTGAATGTTTATAGGGAGATGGAGGCAACTAGAGGTCACTGGTAATCAATGTAAGTCAGACTCAGAACAATAAATAAATGCTGCATGTTTTATCTCCTGTGTACATAATACCTTTGTCTGTCTGTCTGTCTGTCTGTCTGTCTGTCTGTCTCTCTGTTTGCCTGTCTGTCTCTCTGTGTGTGAGTGTGTGTGTGTGAGATGAAGACAGGAATGGAAACCCCAGCAGAGGAAGAGGAGCTCTTACCACAAGGGAGGGAAAACAACGGGGCACAGAATAAATGTGGTTCGACCATTCATGTATCCTGGGAGGATCTGGGGAAGGGAAGGAGAATCAGCAAGAGGCAGGAGGGGGCAAAGCGCTGCAAGGGGGGTGAGTGTGAACAGAGGACATACGAAACAGCCATAATGAAGTCCAATGGATCTGGCATGCTAACTTTAAAAAAGAAAGAAGTTGTTTTTTTAAGGCGGGGGAGCAGAGGTGGGTTTTCTGAAACTGAAGCATTGGAGCTAAAGAGAAAGGACATTGAATCAGAGTGATGAGGCAGCAAATGGCCATGGGTGCTGGTTTGTACGTCCCCACCCCCTTTGACTCTCTTCTCTTTGGTAAAAAGAGAGCGATAAGAGGATGCCTTTGGATGCTGAAGGACGTAAGACCCTGTGGGCAGAAGATGTACTTTGATGGTCCTCCTTATAATGCATGAGAACATAATTGCCCGGTTAATTAAAATACATTATGTGTACTGGGAACACTTGCCGGTCCCGTGAGGCAAAACCCGGGGGAATTTTTATCTTAAATTCAAAACTTCAGGGGAAAAGATTCAGGAGGATTTCATAGGAATTTCTCTTTGAGACTGCATCTAGAGGTGAAAGCCCCTCTCACCTCACTAATGAGTCTTCTGCTCCTTTTCGGTCTGCAGTCCCCATGGGCTTAGAAATAAATTCCTTCAGTGTGGGAGCAGGAAGGGTCAAAGCCTTGCTAAAGATAAAGCTTCACTGGCATCATATTCTCTCTGGCAGTTGCTGCCAGGTCCTGCCTGTGCTTCGGATACTCCCCCCAGCCCCTCTCTCTGTTCCCTCAGATACAGGGATGCCTGAGTTGTATCATCCTCTGCTCCTGTCTGTCTGCTGGCTCTCATGAGCTCAGGTCATGCCACCCTCCTAGCCAGGCGCTGTCCACCTCTGTGCCCTGGGTCAGCAACTTTAGGGACCTGCTGCCACCTTGTGCCTTGGTACTGTCAAGAGAAAGAAAAAGCAAGAAGCATGACCTTGGTGCTTATGACTCTTAACAGCAGCAAAATATACTCCAGACAAGAAGTAAAACAACAGGAAAAGTCTTTTATATCTCCCTTCCCCCCTACTTCTTACCTTCCTTCCTTCCTTCCTTCCTTCCTTCCTTCCTTTCTTCCTTCCTTCCTTCCTTCCTCCTTCTTCCTTCCTTCCTTCCTTCTTTCCATTTTCCTCCCTTCCTCCCTTCCTCCCCTCCTTTCCTCTTTCTTTCTTTCTTTCTTTCTTTCTTTCTTTCTTTCCATATATCTTTCCTAAAATGAGTTACTTAGGACTTAGAATTTACTTAGAATTATTTTATGAACTATCTGAGAAACTTAGAAACATACATCTGTAATCTAGGTCTCAATGGGAAGGTTATCTCAGGGTGAATGAGGTGACTGTGTATCTTGGGGATCTAGGCTTCTGCTTCCCTAACCATGTGCTGACTAAGTGGACCACAGAACCCTTTTAAAACCATCTCCTTGAACTTTTGATGTTTTTAAGCTATGCATGGAAGGCTGTTTTCCTTTCTTTTCTTAAATCATCAGCAAGGGAGAGAAAGAAATTCCTTATTGGGTCTACCAAGGATAATTATAGAAATTACAGATAACTAGACACTGAATTTGTTTGATGTGGCCTGTAAAAAAAATGCTATTGAGTCTATAGAATAAACGACATTTTTTTTCTATTTTAATGTTGGTATTAGGGTGGCTTTGGAGTTGGTGCAATGTATACTTTGACCATACCCAGCAGACACTAAGAGAACTCCATCAAAGCCCTTGTTGCTTTTCTATTACTGTCACCAAGGCACACACAGAGACATCCCCTACCCTCCTTGTGTGTGTGTGTTCTCCTTGTCCCATTCATTTCAATCTAAGAAAGCTCATCCTCTCTTAGGGATGAAAGCAAATCACAGAGGGCTCATTTTCACGCCCATCATATTCTTTCACAGTTCCAGATCTGCTGCATCTCCTGTTTTATTTGGCATAGTTTTGTCCTTGTTTGACTCATTTTGCCTAGAGTCATGTCTTTGAAGATTTGCCTCACCACCTTCCTTTTTGTCCCAACAGCAGTCGGAATTGCTATACCACAAGAACAACATACCCCGACCTCTGGAACTTTGTCTCCCACGACTCCTGTCATCTTTGCTGCATCCCATATTAGCCACTTCACTGTGGGCGTGGCCCAGTTCTTGCCATGGCAGGGAAGACCAGCTGTCTGAGATTGCACTTTCAACATGTTTCCTTTGCAGTACCACCGCCCGGCTCCCCGGTTGACTTCTATTACACAAACCAATGACTCTTTCCTCCCTTGACACATGCAAGCCACCACATCCTCCTATTCATCATTCCCTCTCTGCCTTCATGTGCCTGCTTCCTTACTTAGATTTCATGGCCCATCACTCCCACGACCACTCACAAAAAAATTTCTTCTCTTCTTACGCCGTATTCAGCTGTCAAAACTACAGCTTGTTCGAACACATAACTGCATGAAAGATGTTAGCCTTTGCCAGGAAAATGTCACCAAAGATTATAAGGTTGCATTCAAATTACTGGCCATAATCCCCAAATCAGCATCCAACAGTGACCAACGCATTTCCTGGAGTTCACCTTCCCACTACTATTGCGGTTTAATAAAGGTCAGGATAAACAAATAGGCCAAATAGATGTTTATTAAGAGAGAAACAACTCACAACACAGACAGATGAACACAGCAGTTGGAATCGGATGCTCCTCTCTCCTCCTATTGCCAGAAAAAGAGCGCTTCCCGGCTCCTCCTCAGACTTAGTTCCATGGGTCACTTCCGCCCCTGGCCCTGCCCCCAACGGGTGTGGTCAGTGCCACAAAAGCAGACACAGTGAATATCCCACTACACACTACTTGAGCCATTCTTTCACATCACCCAATGTCCCACATTTCCTTACCACAGACCATTTCCCATAAAGGATCATGGGAAACTGTCTCCTCTTCCTACCTTCAAGCAAAAAAGCCCCACCTACTTCTCAGGTCCCTGCCTCCCTGTGACTCCTCTTCCTCTCAGCATCACATCTTGTCTCCTGTTCCTGCTTCAGCACTTAATTCCTATGATCATTTCCCATCGCTAACATCATCATTTCTTTACACAGTAAACACACTCTTGTGTCCTATTTTGAGTGGCCATTGTCATTTGTCACCCTACATTTCCTTCCTGCTTTCTCCTTTTGCATTGGGTAGCAAAATACCACCAATATCATTCAATCCCTACCACTAACCCTTCTTCACCCCATTCTCTCTTCAAATGGCATCAGTATGCTTTCTGTGCCCACTGTCCTACTGAAATGCTGCCACTTTCTGGGTGCCTAGGGACCTCTAGGCCACTAAATAAATCCAATGCCTTAATGCCTTCATCCCAACCTTTCTGAAGTTTTTGACACAAAGGACAAATTGTTTTCTCTGGACCCTTTAGTACATCCTTAAGCAGCATGCTGAACAACATACAGATGCTCCAAATCTCACATTGGACCTGCCAATCTTCTCTTAACATTCAGCACAAATGGCATACATTCTCTCTCTGGCCTCTCTTTTCATCCCAACCCCAAGACAGAATCAGTTGTCACAGAGGGGTCCACTCTCCCCTTACAACATGTCTCCTCAGAGTCCCAAGTGTCCCTTGTGTTCCTACTTCACTATTGCAAATTAGAACATAACTCTAAGGAGGGAGAGACAGGCCTATTGTGCTTATAGTTATACTCCTGGCCCTTAGCACAGTTTTTTTTTTTGAACCATGATTATACTAGGAACACATGAATGACCTTCCCCTATATATTCATCTTTCCTGGAGCCACTATACTTGGCACTTGGCATGTTCTGTTACAGCCTTCTCCCCATGGATAACTGATAAAGAATTTTGTTACTGATTAAGCAAAAAATTTCATCAATACAGATTTACTGACTTTTTTATGAAAATAGGACAAAGTAGATTAACATGCAATTTTTTTCCAGTTTGTAGAGGGCTCAGAAGCCAAGCCTCTCTCCTGTAAGCATAGTTTCCCCAGTGCTGCCAGCTGCCACCACCACTGCTTGTCCAATGGGATGGATATTTAGGACCTTCAGCTTTCTACTGTTAGTCACACAATTGTATCTCCTGAGGACCTGACTCCAGGGAGAAAAAGATGATAACGGCATGGAGGAGAGAGAAAAAAAAAGCCGTCAGCTACATAGATGTATTCTAAAATCAACCCAAAAGGAAATGAATGATATATCTCTTTAAGTTCTTCTGAACTTTTTACATCACCCATGCAACAAATAGCATAGAATGTAATGTTTGCTGTTTTTGTTCACTCTTGAAATTGGCTACATGTAAGACAGGAGGTCAGGTAACAGAAAAACAGCAGAGCAAAAGACCCAAGGCTGGTTTGTAGGAAGATAGATGCCATACAAGTGTTACAGAATCCTATTTTAGTCAGTATTGTGACAAGTACTACTAATAAAGAGGTGAGAGGACACAGACAACAGTTTCTTACAGCCTCCAGGCAGGCAAGGTGCCTCCCTTGTTACCTGGCACTCTAGGGAGCTCATTTGTCTTCAGGCATTCCTTTGGGTTAAACAGGAAATGGGGGTGGGGGGCTGATGACAGCGGGAGGTCAGGGCAATTACAGTCATCTTAATGAACAATCAGAGGGGGGCTCTACATAGTGCACTTATTTCGTGACAGCAGAATGCTGTGATGGAAAATGCATGCCTACTGAATCACTTGGCATAGTGAGAGAATGAAGGCAAGAGGAATATTTTAAAGACAAAAAATCAGATCGTGCATGTGTGTGTGCTGTACTGTGTTAGGGAACTGAACTAGGGGGTGGCATTGGATGCCTTGCTCTATCCTCTCCACTTTATTGCCATGGCGTCACTGAGCTGGTAGCCTGATGGTTGACTATCCTGGCAGCCAGAAAGTTCTTGGGCTTCCTCTTCACCTGTCTCTACCCACTAATGCTTGGGTTACAGGCACATGCAGCCATGCCTGCCATTTTATGCAGGCGCTAGGGATTTGAACTCAGATACGCATGTTTGTAGAGCAAGTGAGCAAGTGAGCTATCTCCCCAGCCCATACATCAACAATCAAATATTGTTGAAGCAATATTTTTGGGTCACAATGATTAACACTAGAATGTTATCCTTGGGCATAGAAGTTCTCTATGGTGGCCTTTGTGTGAGCTTGATATCCAGCAGTGTCACTTATGACAGTTGCAACCAAGCATTCATTCATGTCTAAGGACCCTTTCTTTTTAACCTCATTTTTAAATTTGCCCTGCACATAAACTCTTTTCATAGAATTGACTAAATACTCCATTTGATTCTAAGAGTTTTCGCTTTGTTTAACATTATTGTGGCTTTCCATGGAGGGCAGGTTGCATTCTTCCTTCAATTTCTAGGACCACTTGCTGCTTTTGTCACTCAGGATGAGGGTGGTCATAGTACAGTACCTCACCACCCTCTCATGCTGAAGTCTACAGTTGTTTTTTGTTTGTGTGTTTGTTTGTTTGTTTGACTCTTTAGGTTCTTTATTCTTTGGGGGAGCCCACTACCCATCTTCCAAAGAAATCACACATAAAGACTTTATTCTTACTTATCAATGTCAACTTTAGCTTGCTTTGTTTGTTTTTGCCAATTTTTCTTAAATTATCTGCCTACACTTTCCCTCTGGGCGTTTGCCTTTTTCTATTTCTGTATCTTTTCCTTCCTTCTTATTCTGTTTCTGGCTGTGAGGTTGGGTGGCTGGCTCCTTCTCTCACACCTAGATTTCTCCTTCTATTTATTCTCTCTGCTTGCTGGTCCCTCCTATCCTTTCTCCTGCCTTGCTATTGGCTGTTCAGCTCTGTTAGATCAAAGAGGTGCTTGAGACAGGCAAAGTAACACAGCACACATCTCAGCATCATTAAACAAATATCCTATAGTATAAACAAGTGTAATAGTCTTCAACAGAAGTCACTGGTTGCCAGTGTTGCCAGTGTGGGTATGTCAACCATTTCCTTCTGGGATCCTACCTCAGGGCAGAGAGCTGGAGAATCCAGCTGAATTGAACAAAGCTTGGATTGAAGAGGTTTAACTGGTTCCCCATTGTCTTCCTGGAACTCTCTGACCCTAGAAACTCTCTGTCAGGAGGGGAGTGGGGCCTTTGGTCTTCTCTTTCTTTTTTGGGGGTTGTGCTGGAACTTGAACTTAGGGATCACATGCACTAGCACTCTACCAGAGCTGCCTTCCCAGAGGCACTGCTGGTTGTCTCAAGAGCCTTCTGCTCAGCCCTAGCACTAAGACGTGTTCTCTTTCTGGTTTATTAAAATGACTTTTCTTCGTACATCTTTAACATCTGAAGCTTTTCCTTCCTCCTTATTCCTCCTTCCTGATGCTTCATATCCTGCCAGTGTTGCTCAGATATGGTGACCTCCCCGATGCTGCCCATGTTGTTACCAGCATGTAATTCAACTCTTCCTGCCCATGTGTTTGCAGCCACCACAGACCACTGATGCCGCCACACCTTTGTTCCCACCCTTCTCTTCTTCAGGATCCTCCTAACCCCACCTGTCCCTTCTGCAAAATCCTATCCAGTTTAAAAGCCACCACTGGAAAGCTTTCCTGAAGGCCCCGCAGGAAGTCCTCGCCTTCCATTATTTTGTTGTTCCCATAAATACTTTTCTTTAACCTTTGCTGCACTTCCTACATGCTTTATAGTTTTGGTATTTGTGAAAATGTCTCCCCCCCCCGCCCTCCTGTGGCTCTCAGCTCTGAAAAGGCAAGGGCCAGTCTGTCTTTGGAACATTTTACAATTTCTCTGAAAATGCCCAGCACACAGTGAGGTTACAGCAGCTTCAGTTATCATATTTGTAAGTAAATATTTTTAGCTCCCATGTTATATAAAATCATCCTAAAGTCACTCTTCTACAGTCAAATCATTGAAAACATCCCTGTGCCATTTCTGCGTGTGTGGTCTTTGGCATGATCACCTCCATGACGTGCTTGTATACCACAGTGTAATTAAACCGCACAATGGCACCAAGAAAAAGAGACCTACGGAACACGTTTAGGCAAATCTCGAGAGGCCTGATGTTATTCCTCCATTTCTAGTCTTTTCACATTTGAGAATAAGTATGCTGACATATTTGTTATCACAGAGAAGAAAATAAAATGAAAACTGTGTAAAAGTCACCAGGTACCACAGAGTGCCCAGAACTCAGGAGACAGAAATAAGACTAGAGAAGTAGAAATGTGTTTCGTGCTCCATGCTCCATTTTGGGTATCCAGTAGACAGTGGACATCCCCGTCCTTTCCTCCCTCCCTCCCTCCCTCCCTCCCTCCCTCCCTCCCTCCCTCCCTCCCTCCCTCCCTCCCTCCCTCCCTTCCTCCCTTCCTCCCTCTCATGCCCCCCATCACCCTCCCATCCCCCCTCACTCTACAGGGAGGGTGTTGCCTTCCAGGAGGGGGAGAGACCCTGTCTTGAAACATAAGAGCGAGAGTGAATAGCGGAAAGCTATGTGACCTCTGGTTTCCATGTGCATACACATATGCATATCCATCCATACACACATGAACCTACACAAATATGTATACATATATCCACTATACACAGAAGAGAAGGAAGGCATGCAGATTCAAGGATCTAATCAACTGCCTTGTTCTAGGGCCCAGCTCTGGGGTGGCTGTTCTTTCTTTTTGTTGCCCTGAAGGTCTTTTTTTGTTCCCATTTGGTGGATCTGGGATACACTTACTCGTGCCACATTGCCAAAGGTGCTTAGATGAGTGTACAGAGATGGTCCATGTTTGCATCTAACACTGCTTGCTTAAGTTTACCTGACAGGATTCATCTTGAGTGACTTAGGGGGCAGTTAATGATGGCTCTGAGCAGGAGCAGGGCTGGAGCCATCTCCCGGGCTTTTTCTTTTATCAGCACTCTTCATTTTATGAAGGAGGGAGGTTGTTAACTGATGGTGGGGTTTAAATGTGTCCACCAGATCCATTTTATTAGGGAAACACTTATGCAGATAAGAGTAAATAACTGCCACGGTCTTCCTGCTCCAGAAGATGTGTAGTCTCTGCCCTTCCCATGCTCTCTGCAACCCAAGAGAACTCAAGCCAGCCCCTCCTCTACCATAAAATGAGTCACATATGCCCAAAGTGTGTGGCCACCACCACAAGTTCACTGACAAAGCAAGATGCCACTACAAATAACCCCTGTTCTACTCAAATTTCCCTGTAAATTTAGGTACAGTAGGATTTCATGGGGACCCAGACATTTTTAGTATGACTTTGAACCATCTCAGTGCTGAGGTTTTCAAGGGCAATGTGGAAACCTCCTCTTTACACCATCACTAGTGGAACTGTCCTTGACTGTGTCCTTGACTATCCTTTGGACACGCTGCCACCTTTGAGAAGCTATACCATCTTAGAATGTGCCTTCCTTTCACAGGACCTAGAAAAAGATTGTCTGGCCAATGACACAGCCAGAAAATGTATAAGACAGGCTTGCTGGGAGTAGCCCAGCCCAATTTAGACCTCACTCTGTCTTTTTCACCAACAACAGCTTCAAAATGAGCCTTTTAATCTGCTGGGAAAATGCTCAGAAGAGCAAAGGAGGAGTTTCCTTCTAATCACAGGAACGAGGGCACACAGCATCTTGTGTTTCCAAACTCACTCCTGTACACGTAGGTTTTGAGTGGTTGAGGGGAGATGTTTTGCATTGCTTCTTATGCATATTTAAACACACTCTTCTCGGTTGTTACATAAACTGTTTAAACATCAAAGGCTTCAAAGACATAGAAACCTGAAAATAAAAAACATTTTGTGTCTAGTTGGAGCTATATTATTTAATGCCAATCGCAGCCATCTAAGCGTTCTTTTCCCTATTTTTGGTCTCACCTACAACAAAACGCTTCAACAGTAACATGAGAGACAGTATTCAGAAAGCAATTCCAAACGCATTTTAAAAGCTGCTTTGGGGAAGAAAAAAATAACAAAACAAAACAAAACAAAAAAAACATAAAATGAATCAAGCCAGCTTTTTCTCCCCCTTCCTTTGTAGGCTACAGAAAAAAAGACCCCTTTTTAGAGGGCAAGAGGTTAAAAAGGGAGGAGAGAGGGAAACGTAGTGAAAGCCCCCCGGAGGGAGACCCTCACTCAAATCTCGGGAATAGCGCGCACCCAGTGAGGCACCGAGACCGGACTTGCTGCAATCACACGAGGAAGTTTATCGAAAACGGAATTGGATGAGATCTCAGGCCAGCATGCTGGGGTCGAGACTCATACACCCACGCGGGAGTAGAGGAGTTCGACCCCGACCCAAACTTGTGACAAGCTTATAAAGGCAAAAACCGCAAAAGAGGGGAAGGAAATAGGGGAAGTCCAAAGTTACACGTTTACTCATCAGCTTACTAGGGAGGAGGTAGGGGAGATCCGGAGTTACACGTTTACTCATCAGCTTACTAGGGAGGAGGTAGGGGAGATCCGGAGTTACATGTTTACTCATCAGTTAAGCTATGTATTGTATTAAACAAGGCATTGGAACATTCCACAGAGGTTGTTGGGACATCCTGGAGTTATCTCAGGAACTATTTTTCTCAAGAGAGTTCCGTGAGCGGCCACCTGCAGGGGACGGAGGCCCTAGGGTGGCGAGTTCATGTCCTTACAGACAGCTAGTAATTTTTTACTTTTCAGTAGCATCTCATCTAAAATCCTGCAAAGAAGCATGACTATTAGTGTGGGCCGCTGGCTTGTGAAACTCTTAGATGAGAGAGATGTGTCTTACTGCTGAATAGAACTAGCCTCCAAAGCTTACACTCCAATGGCATACACCATTGTCAAAGTAATCTAAATGGATGCATTTGTTTTTTAATAAAAGTAAGCACAGCCCAGCGGTGGTGGCACACGCCTTTTACCCCAGTACTTGGGGGCCAGAGGCAAACGGATGAGGCCAGCCTGGTCTACAAGGATATAAAGAGAAACCCTGTCCTGAAACAAACAAACAAAAAAGTAAACACAACCGAATTTGCACATGATAGTATATAATTTCACCCTTGCATTTCAGTCCTCAAGAGTCGTTTAATATTTTTCAAACTATTGGCCCAAACTGCAAGAGGCTGATAAAAATAAACATTCTCATCTTGCAAAGTATGAATTTAATCAACAATTTCCATGTCATAGCGACAATGGGTGTCAATGACCTTGTACTCCTGATCCTGTTTCTTATGCGTGTCAAGGACTGGTACCGCAGGTGTGTGCCACCATACTGGACATTTACCCAAGAGTATTAGGTACACAGGTGGACACAGAAACAACAACAAAAACAGATGGTTCCTTCTCTCCATTAAAATTAGTCTTTTATTTGGATATTTAAATTTACTACAAAAGGAGGTAATTACTACAGGGAAGGCATAAATATTAATTGTGAAAAATCAGGAGACCTGAACATATAGGAAGGTGATATTGACAATGTTCCTCAATGTAAGCAATTGGACTGGAAGTCAGCATTCAAGTGACTGACAAAGCTGACCTTTTAAGAGATGTTTCCTTGATACTGCTTCTTTGAGGACCTTGGGGCTCTCTCTCCATCTCTCTCTCTCCCTCTTCTCTTCTTCCCCCTCTCTCTCTTCTCTCTCTGTCTCTCGATTTTCTTACTACTCTCTGTTTTCTTTCTTGCACTTGGTCTGTGTTATTTTAAAGATGGGATTTAAGGTTAAAAGCAAGAGTACGGGAACAAGGAAGGGAAGTTGCATGAAACTTAAGTCTATTTCTCTGTGGAGCTTCCCTTCCTGGGGTCCCCTGTCCTGATCAGAATGCAGAGTGAGTTTTATAGAGTCAGGGCCAGAGTTATTGCTTTCTCCCCTCTGCCAGTATCTAACTGATTTCCTGGAGCATGCTTTCTTAAAACATTTGAAGTAACAGGCATAATCCATCAAGTTATTAATGATTTCAATTTTTAAACATGACCTCATTCAAGGAATACTGACCGGGAGTATACTATCTAAAACTTTAGTTTTCATGTTCACTAAATCATGAAAAACCTAAAGAGAAAATATCTTGGCAGATCTTTTATAAGAAATCCAATATAGAATTGCCTTATTATACAGCTATTAGACTTCTTTATATATGCCCAAGGGACTTGAAAACAGGTACTTAATACGTACATCTGTAGTAGCACTATCCATAATGGTGGTTACTATTCTGGCATCTGTACTGGCCTGTCATTGGGGTTCTGATAGGATACACTCTCAGCTGCAGCTACTAAGAGCACCACCTGTGCACATTTACTGTGTTCCCCCTTAAAGGGGCCCTGCCCACCTTCTATCCTCTTCTCTCTCTCTCTCTCTCTCTCTCTCTCTCTCTCTCTCTCTCCCTCTTCCTAGCTATCTGTTCCTTTCTCTTCCTTCCTCCTACTCCTGTCCCCAGAGGCCAGTCGCCCCACTGCCTTTCCCATTTTTATAATCCCTTTCCATAATTAAAACAAACAAACAAACAAAACCTTTGCTTAAACCCTGTCACATGGTGTCTTTCTCTGGAGCACTGCTTTTCTTAAATTGCAACAAAAATACCTTGGCAGTTCAATATAGAATTACCTTATTATACAGCCATTACACTCCTTGATATATGCCCAAGAGACTTGAGAACAGGTACTTAATATATGCACGTGTGCATCAGTAGCAGCACTTTTCATAATAGTCAAAGGGCAGGTAGCCCAAATGTCCATCAGTGGATGACAATGGAATATTATTTGGCCATGAGAGGGGGGAAGAAGTACTGATTCTTGTTGCAACAATGGGTGAATCTTGAAAATATTTATGCTAAGTGAAAGACATTAGATCAGTCATGAATTGCATTCTTTTATATGAAATGCTAGAATAAAGAAACCCATGAAGAGAACTGTTAGGAACTCTTAGGAAGAGAAAGTAACTACTGAATGGGTAAATGGCAAGGAAAATGTTCTGGAACTAGATGGAAGTGGTGGCTTATCAACACTGTGAACATACCAGATACCATTCAGTCCTTGTCACTTAAAAACGTATCATGTTTTACAAATTTTACTTTAAAAAAAGAAAATGTTAAATATGAAGACTTAAAATGCAGCTCAGAAAAATGTGATTAGTTCTATATAAATGAGTACACAGTGTAATGGTTAGTTTTAATTATATTCTTGACAAAACCTAGAATCATCTAGGAAGACATCTATATCATATTCCTTCCCTCGAGGCTCAGAAATCATCAAAACAGAGGCAATGAGAAGATTATCTGCTCCAATAGCAATGGGTAATTATAGTGAAACAGTGTTTTCTAGATATAACAGGGCAGTTGCACATCTGAACACACAGTACAGTGACCAGCTGCACAAGAGCTGTACAAAATTAGGTCAGACAAAAATCACAGAATGGGGTGGGAGTTGCGCAAAGTAGCACCCCTAGCTGAGGAGGTATTGGCAATTGATAGCCGCTTGCAAAGGATGAGTAAGTGTTCTTCTGTGATGCGACCCCAAGAGGCTACCATGTTCCAGGAGATGGTTTTACACTCATGACATAATGGCAATCTCAAGTGGATTGAGTGGGTTTAACAAAAGAAAAAGAACACATAAAATTGGAATGCAAATGAATGGGAGTATAATGTAGAAGCTGAAGGGGAGTAAATGGGAGGCTAGCTTGATCAAAACCCATTATTTTGCATGTATGAAATTCTAAAACAATAAAAAAATGAAAGTAGGACCAATAAGACCAACAACAAAAAAAGCAAGCCTCCCAAACAAGTTTAAGAACCCAAGCTTCCACAGAAAGACAGTCCACAAAAATAAAGCCATCCCCAAGGCATTCAGGAAGAATTCTTTTTAAGTGAAAAGGACATGGTAGAAATATTTCATCTTTTATATTGTTGAGACAATTACCTATTAGAGTTCTGGTTTGATTTGTGTTGATAATAGGTAATTCATTTGTAGTTATTTTATAAAATTTTATCATTGTAATATATGGCACAACTCTAGGACTTTCAATACACCCCTGAAGTCTTGTTTACAATAGAATTTTCCTTCATGTGCAGCAACTATAGAAAGTAATACAAAGAAATATTTTGGACTATTTTTGGCCTATTGTCCAAAACAATTTTAAGTTAGGTTTAAATATCCTTAGCATGCAAAGCAAAGCGCTCTACCAGAACAAGAGATGTGAGGCAACTGCCCAGTACAAAAGGAGGGCTACCAAAGTCTACATGTTGGGGCTGAGGTATAGAGATGGACGATTCAGTTATTTCAATTAGTTTTAATGATTGGGGTGAGATAATCTGAAAAAAAGGGAGAAGGCAATTTGCAAAAACTGAAGGAAGCCCACATTGAGTATAATACAGAATGGTAAGAGAGCAAAGAGGAAAGAAAGGAGGAAGTGTTCAGGAGGCAATTACTCGCTCTCCCAAGGCTCTGTGAAAGATCTAGCATGGTGCCCTGCCAGTGGCAAGAGGCCATCTCCATGAATAGGACTGGACAGAAGTAATCCGAGATAAGAATAACCAGAGGCAAAAGATCAGAACAGGGAGAAAGGATGCCAAGGGTTATAGGCTGACTTTCAAAGGCATTACACAATGAGAAAGTAAGCGAAAGCTGAGAATGAAATGAAGGGCCTGCCCCCTAAAATTACAAAATTGTGAGATGATGGAATATAAGCTCACTGAAGGAGGCAGGAAAGGCATGGGTGAGGGCACAGCAAGGGGTACAAAAAGACAGCATCCAAAGGACTTGTGAGCTTCGTGTTCAAACATGTATATGGGAAAGTTGAGCGGGGGCTTCACTGGGGAGGAGGCCAAGACAACTTGTAGAAGCTGATTCTTCCCTTCACAATTTAAGTTCAAACTCAAGGGTTGGTGATACACTGTTACCCGCTGAGCCCTCTCACTGGCGCTGTGTCTCCATTTCATTTTTATTGTTGTCTCATACTGGCCTTAGCCACAGTCCCTCAAGTGCTAGGACTTGAAGCATGTTGGAAGTACTTTTACCACCTCACGTCCCTCTCAACATGTTTGCTTATGTTTGTGACCATGTCTCTGAGCAGAGTGTCCTCTCTGATTGGGGAATTGTTTGCTCCTCTGTGGTAAAGGTGTTTGAATGGAAGGCCTCATGCGTACGTGCTAAGTGAACACGATGCAGTTGACCTACATCTGCTGTCCTCTCCCTCTTTTTATTGTTGAATCAGGAAAGTTCTGAACTCATGATCCCCCTGTCTACGTCTCCCAAGTAGCCAGATGGTAGACTGGGCCACCAGGCTCAGATTGACTAGCATGTCAAATGTTGGGCGACACAGTCCAGTGTTTGCCATTGTCACTTTCATGTCATCTCTTAATATTCATTCCTGCCCTAATTTTCACAACAGTGGCCATGCAGGGCGCCTCTTATTATCTTCGAAGGGATGATGAGACGTTGGTGCTGTGGTGTGCCATGTGACTGTACACATCACGCTGGCATTAATTTTGCTGGCACTAGTGTTTGTACTGTACTGTTTGTATACCTCCTCTGTGAACTAGCATAGCGAGGGAGACGATTTTGGTAAAAATCACTATGAAATATTTTTGCTGTAGAAGTATCATAATGCAAAAGAAAATGATGAGCTTAGTTTTTCTGCAGATTAAAAAAAAATTGAATGTTATATTTTAACAGAAAGAGGAGCTATGAGCATGAAAATGAAATTAGCCCAGTGTGAATTATCAAATTAATTAGTGTGACTTATCAAAATACCAGCAAATAAGAGTATATACGCTCTATTATTTAAAGAAAAAAAAACAGGTGTTTAAATGAGATAAAAGTGCTTTTTGAATTAACAGAGAATATGAGTTGAATTGTACTTCTTAAAAATAGAAAAGATTGGCTCTAATTGCTTTTCCATAGGTACTGGGTTAATATTTTATAAAAAAAAATATATATATTTCAAGAAGAAATAATCAATGTGATGAGCACATTTGTATGCATTTCTATCCTCTCCCAGTGGATCTTTGGCCCTGACGATGAAAGGGAATTTAAATATCAACCTAGTGTAGACTATTAGTGGCAAACACTAACCAAAGTGACAAGAAAGTAGATTCTTTCAGGGTGTTTAGCTGAGCAGAGAAATTTCTGCATAGATTTTGGACCCTTGGGAGGGAACATAAAAGAGGAAACAAGGTTCTGGAAGGTGACTGGCTTGAGGCAGAGGGGGGGGGATTCAGCAGGGGCTAGGGTAGCAGCATACAGACAAGAACAGAACTAGTTCATGGGCAAGAGGTCAGGATTTACAAAGGTCATCAAGTCATCCCCTCCCCCTCCGCCAGTCCCAGTTATTCTCAAATCCCTCCCTTGCCCCCTCTCAAATACAGCCTCTTTTTATTTTCATTATATTTGTTACACACATAGGTGTATGCAAATATATGACACGCTGAGTCTGATTTTGTTCTTTCTGTGTCTATGGGTGGTCCCCAAAGAACCTCCCTCCCATGTTAACATGTCTATGAATATTCCCATTGTTCCGATCTTACGTATGCAGCCATTTCTAGAAATACTTTTTCCACTGCAGATTTTCTGGTAGTCTGGCTTTTACAATCTTTCCATATCCCTTCTGCTGTGCTACCCGAGGATCCATAGAAATGCAGGCACTATGAAGATATATCCATATGCCTGGGCTCTGCATGATCCTTCCATCTCTTACTCAGCAATGTTCACAACTACCCTATCCACAATAGCCAGGAAAAGGAAACAACCCAAATGTCCTTCAATAGATGAATGGAGAATAAAACTTGTAGAGAGCTGCGTAGTGCCACGCCTTAAAGTGGCGCTGGCTTCCGCCTTACACTTTAAGCCTGTGCAGGGGTCCCCCCACCTCTCTCTCTCTCTCTCTCTCTCTCTCTCTCTCTCTCTCTCTCTCTCTCTCTCTCTCTCTCTTGGGCCAGAAGCAACATGTTTAAAGGATCCTGATTAAAACTGCATGAAGAAGATCTACCCCGAGTCGCGTTTTCCTTGCTGGCGAGGGCAGGCGTGTACAAAATCTATGCTGTAAAGAAAAATTAATATATTTAGCTGTAAAGAAAAATTAAATTTCCAAGTAAATTGGTGGACCTAAAAAACATTATATTGAGTAAGATAACCCAGACCCAGGAAGACAAATGACACATGTCTGTCTCATCTGGGGTTACAAGCTCTCAACATTTAGATGTGAGTTTACAACATGGAATACTCATGGAAACTAGGAAAATTCAAAGGGACCATAGGCAATAGAGAGGCTTGGGAGGATAATGGCAGGATACAGGCAATACAAAATGGCAAATGGAATAATGGGTATGCCCCCCCAACTTGGGAGGAAGGAGGGAGGTCAATACAGAAGGAGGGAATACAATATGGAAGGAGGGACAAGTAAGACCAAGGTTATTTGAAAAGGCCTCAAATAATCATATTATTTTATATTTACCA
Organism: Cricetiscus sungorus; assembly: GCA_030556225.1. NCBI lineage: Eukaryota > Metazoa > Chordata > Mammalia > Rodentia > Cricetidae > Cricetiscus > Cricetiscus sungorus. The sequence goes on along the minus strand of JANBXA010000741.1, from coordinate 31,012,214 downwards.
AAATTTATACACAATATGGCTGGACAGGAGTAGCACATGTATTTAATCCCAGCACTCAGGCAGGAGGAGGGGGCAGAGGCAGACAGGTCTCTGAGTTCCAGGTCAGCCTGATCTCCTGAGGGAGTTCCAGGACAGGCAGGACTACACAAAGAAACCCTGTCTCTAATGCCCCCCCCAAATTGTACACAATATGTATAAGTGTATGTACACACACACAAACACACATAGAAGTTAAGCCACTTGGGTTGTCAATGCTCCCCACAATAATCATGAACCAACAAAAACCCAGTACCAGATATGAAAAACTTCTTTATGAAGAGTTGGTCACAGTACTTCAAGTGACTTCCCGAACAATAAAGATTATCACTGGTTGCCTCTCAGGGATTAAGTGTAAGTCCCTATTCCTGTAGACACTGCACAATTAAAACACATAACTCAGATGACTCAAGGCAGATCTGACATAAAAGCCCCTTCCTTGCAGTTTAGTTTCTATGGTTTCAGAAAATTCCATAAAAGCTGCCAAGGGAGGGAAGCAATGGAACAGGTCTATGCTGCTGCAATACCTGTGACAATTGACAAGATATGCATACAGATGTAAGAAGTCACACTCACATGTCAGTGAAAACCAACACTCTCTTACGGGAAAGGATCATGCCTGGGACCAGAAACCCAGCTAACCTCTAGAGAGGGTATAGACCTCAGAGAGAATCTACACCCACCACTTTGCTAGACCATCATAATTCCTGACTACATTATAAACCTTATCCTTACATCTAGGTAAGGGTAGCTACTACCCTTCATCAAAGGAATTTCTCTTTACAGCAAATGGAGTTCATTACAGAAAAGTGTGTGCATGCACACATGTGCTCTCTCTCTCTCTCTCTCTCTCTCTCTCTCTCTCTCTCTCTCTCTCTCTCTCTTGTCTCTCTCTTACACACACACACACACACACACACACACACACACACACACACAAGTGAAACCAAAGGAAGCATTGGTGATTGGCATGGATTCCGGGCTTGGAAATGACCCCAATAAATATTGAGCTTTTTATGTTACATATTTTCCAAAATATAATCTAGAATCCTAATTATTCATATGACCATCAGATTATGCTTTGTTTTCCATGTAGTTTCCATACTTTTTCTTATGAATATCCTTTAGCAAACTGTCACAGACCCACGTATACTTTGCTCTAGCTGAGAAATGAATGCACAAGACCCCAATTCTCCCAGGTTATCCTTGCTAGCAGAAATTGGTTTTCCCGCAACTGATAAGAGAGGTCATTTTCACAGCTCCATAGATGCATGAGGCTGACTCTCAGCAATAACATTTTGAAACTTTGTTCCTCCTAAACATTTTAGTCTCTGAAGATAATATCAGCGGGTGGGGCCTGGGGGTCTACCTGCAACATCTATTCTAAATGCTGCAGTGGTCCATAGGGCCATAGCGGGTCTGTTTGCGAATAAGTCCGTTTACCCTCCTCTGGTTAGCTGGCCAAGAAACATCTTCATAGATTCGTGTCTTCCATTTTCACCAAAACTTAATCAGAGAAAGAAAACCTGTAAGCATCTTTTCAACAAAACTTATCTAAATAGCAATTAGATGGGAACATAGAAGGCCAATTGAAACCTTAGTAAACAGTAACATCAATATGTCAAACTGGAGTGAATGGGGAACTCACCATTGTGGAAGTTTGGAAATGAGTGTCTTACTTTTGGACAAGCCCTTTAGGTATATCCAGGATGATTGTATCAACCTATAGCTACACCCCGGGGTTAACAAGATGTTAGATCTTCCACAAGAGAAGACTCTAGTCACTCTGTTGTCATTGAGGTATCCCTATGCATCTTTAATTAATCTTCACATAGTCCTGAAAGATATTTTCAAGATGATGCAAGGGAGACTTTGAATTCTTGTGGATGAAATTTTAAAACATAGGTAAGGAAGACAGAATAATTTTCTTGCTAGTTCTTGAGCCATGCCAAAAGCACCTTTCATCACCCATCTCCATCTATAGTCAAGTCACATGGAAAATCAATTTTTAGGCTGTGTGGAGTGCAATAATAAAGTCTGAGATGGACGGCAGGAGAGGGGAAATGAAGAAGCTACATGGTGTTCTAGAAATAGCTGGGTCTGATTTAAAGAGATGGAAGTTCATCAGCTAGAACACAGCCCGTCCTCTCACGACAATCTGGAGACAAAAGACTGGTACTGTGGTTGGTCCTACATGTGCCTAAGAACTCGGGATTGGCAGTGGTAATGTGAATTGAACGGAAAATCACATATCTCAGACATCAGCAAAGACCCACGGTCCAAGCAAATGTGAACACCAGAGGAGAGGTAAATTAAAGCTCACTTGTACATTCACTGTCTAACCATTCAGTCCTTAATGATCACAGCTCATCAGTAAGACAGAGGAACGCATAAAAGGGAGGCTGCTGCTCTGAGTGGCTCTGTATTGCCCTAGGCAAAAGCAGAGACAATTGAAGATGGAAGTCCTCCTGAGGTCATTATAAACTAAGGTCCCTCTGTTTGCTAATAGGAGTATAGCACTGTCAGTTTCCAGGTTTTAATAATACATTATGATTATGTAACAGCCTATTACTGGAGAAAGCCGGGGAGAGAGGATACATAGAAACTCTTCTGTGGTTTGTGAGCCTTGCCTAGAAAATTTAAAATGTCAAGCAAAACAAGATATAAAGATTCATCTGCATATGAATTTGTGTCAGCCTGTGTCCAGTGATCCATTAGTCAAGAAATGATGACCTGCATTAGCAGCAGAGGAAACTGTTGCCTTCCCACCTTGTTGTAGTAGATGGTTGCCTTACATGTTGCTTTAAGGCATAGAAAGCACAAAGAGTTTGCCCATGATATGCAAGTACAATATGGGGACAGGCCTCTGTGTCCAAACTTCCTTGTGGGTCTGAGTCCACTTTCTGCTAATGGAAGAAAATGCCAAGACTGCTTATATTTATAAAAGAGTTCATTTTTGCTCATACTTCTGCATTTGACATCTGCATCGGTGAGAGTCTTGTGCTGCTTCAACTCTTGGTAGGACATGACAGAGAAAGAGGAGACATTTGAGAGACAAGATGGGGAGTAGCCTTACTTTTAATAACCCATTCTTACGGTAGTTAATCAAGTCCCGTGACAGGAAGAACTCAAGCAAGAAAAGCACGCACCCATGGGCACGCGCTCTACTTTCATGACCCAAACATCTCCCACTAGGCTCTACTTCCCAATACTACCACATTGAGGAATTTTGTTCAACATGAATTTTTAGGGAGACAATATTTAAGACCCAGAAAATACTGTTTCCAACAGGAAAATAAAGCCCAAGTTTTAGGAGTGTTTGGTGAACATGTCGAGAAGATCCGAGCATACAATCTATATCCTATAACTGAAGTAGCTCCTGGCTGGGCCCAGAAACTGGCATTCCTCTCCAAGGATAGGAAAAGAGGGAGCCTTCTTATGATCCATCTACTTCCTGCCTTTATGTCTCTGCTGCCACCCTTACCAGCTATGAAAAACAAGCCCAGACTTTCTGGATCACCCATCCACCCAGAGACTAAATGTGGCCTTCTCCGGACTGTCTGTGCTCTTGGGTAACTCCCACTGTCTAGTTCTTCAGCCACACACTTACCACATGGCCACGCCCTTCTCCAAAACTCATATTTAAAATTCCCATCAAGCCACACAGAACCCTCTTTTCAGAAAATGCTCAAATGAGCCATTAGTATTGCCGTGTCCCCTTCCTTGCTCGTGATCATTTTGTTTAAAATTGCCCTGCCATATCTGCTGTTGCTCATCACAGACATACACATGGAGTATCAGCATAATTATTTATGGCTGTCAATATACTTTGGCCAGTGTGGACTCAGAAGCATCCAAGGGAGACTAATGAGAAAGGTTAAATACACACATTGCCCCATGTTTTACTGTTTCCACAGTGTTTTTTGCACTTACTGGTCAGGTAGTAGTTGATATGAGGAGAATTTTACTCATATGGCTCTAACTACAGTAGTAGGAGGGATTGAAGCCCCGCACCACTGAAGAAAATGGAAGCTTGTTACTGGCCAGGAGCCAATAGTTGGGTAGCCTTTCCTCCCCAAGATTGAGCCTAAATATTAGTTTGCCAAAAGAACATGGTATCAAACTGTCTTCTAAATTTATGTCTTGAAACCCATAGGTTAGTGCAGCCCTTAGTCCTACCTCATAAGAGAAGTTTCTTTGTGCAGCAGTGAGAAGTTAATACAATCAAAACTGGTCTAAGTAGAGAAAAGAAGCACATGTTCGGTCACAAATGGGACATCTATATCATACCTGCTGCACTCAACGCTCAAGAAACATCTTGGAAGACAGGGTGAAGGACTTAAGAGCCAGAAATCAGAGAAGACCGGAGATAAAGAGTGTCCTCATCACAAGACACAACTGGAACACACAGGAACTCACAGTAGCTGTCATTACCTGCTAAAGATCAAGCCAGTTGACACTCCACCATGGAGGTTGGAAGAGCTACACTCCTAGCTGAGTTGCTATTAATAAATAATGGCTTCTGAGGGAGGGACAGTCAGTTTTCATTAAGGGTGGGTTAACCATGATACAGTGAATAGCTCCACACCCATGCATATATGGGAAGAACAAATTGGAATGAGGTATTACTTTTAAAAGTAGACATGAAGGAACTCCTACAGCTGATAAACACCTTCAGCAAACTAGCAGGATACAAGATAAACTCAAAAATATCAGTAGTCTACTTTATTCAGACGACAAAGAGGCTGAGAAAGAAATCAGAGAAAGATCACCCTTTACAATAGCCACAAGCAACATAAAATATCTCGGGGTAATGCTTACCGAACATGTGAAAGACCTATACAATAAGAACTTTGTGTCTTTAAAGAAAGAAATTAAAGAAGATACCAGAAAATGGAAAGACTTCCCATGCTCTTGGATTGGAAGGATAAATATAGTAAAAATGGCAATCTTGCCAAAAGCAATCTATAGATTCAATGCAATGCCCATTAAAATCCCAGCACAATTCTTCACTGACCTTGAAAGGATAATAGTCAACTTTGTATGGAAAAACAAAAGACCCAGGATAGCTAAAACAACCCTGTACAATAAAAGAACTTCAGGAGGCATCACCATCCCTGACTTTAAGCTCTACTACAGAGCTATAGTCCTGAAAACAGCCTGGTATTGGAATCGAATCAAAAATTCCGATATTAATCCACACACCTATGAACACCTGATTTCGACAAAACAGCTAAAAAAGTACAATGGGGGGAGGAAAGCATATTCAACAAATGGTGCTGGCACAATTGAATGATGGTGTGCAGAAGACTGCAGATAGACCCAAGTCTATCACGACGCACAAAACTCAAGTCCAAATGGATCAAAGACCTCAACATAAATCCAGCCACACTGAACCTCTTAGAAGAGAAAGTAGGAGGTACCCTTGAACAAATTGGTATAGGAGACCACTTCCTAAACATAACTCCAGTAGCACAGGCACTGAGACCAACGATTAATAAATGGGACTTTGTTACGGCAGGTTTTTCCCACTGGCTGCTGCCGGTCCTGGCGCCATGGTCTTGCCGCCACGTGAGCCCCAAATAACATTCAGAGACTCTGTATTTGATACAATCCTGTTGGCCAGTTACCATTATTGTTTATGGGCTAGCTCTGTCTTAATTATTAACCCATTTCTACTTATCTAAGTATTTCCACGTGGCTCATCTTATCTGGGAGCCGCAGCTGGCTTCTTCCTTCCTCCCTGGTCTACATCTTGACTCCTCCCTACTACTTCCTCTTTCCTCCTCCTGGTCTCCTAGACCCGCCTATCTTGTTTGCTATTGGCCACAGAGCTTTATTAACCAGTATGAGAAACATATATACAGAATAACATCTCCCATCAGGACTTCCTCAAACTTAGAAGCTTCTGTAAGGCAAAGGACACAGTTGACAAGACCGATCGACAGCCCACAGACTGGGAAAAAATTTTTACCAATCCTACATCTGACAAAGGGCTGATCTCCAAAATATACAAAGAACTCAAGAAACTAATCAACAGAACACCAGATAGCCCTATTAAAAAATGGGGTACAGAATTGAAAAAAGAATTCTCAATCTTTCTTCAAATTCTGAGAGGAAATCAAAGAGGCTGAAAGACATTTAAGAAAATGTTCAACATCCTTAGTTATCAGGGAAATGCAAATGAAAACAACTTTGAGATACCATCTTACTCCTGCCAGAATGGCTAAAATTAGAAACACCAATGACAACTTATGCTGGAGAGGATGTGGAGAAAGGGGAACATTCCTTCACTGCTGGTGGGAATGTAAACTCGTACAGCCATTTTGGAGATCAGTATGGCGGTTCCTCAGGAAAATGGCTTACCACAGGATCCAGCAATTCCACTCTTAGGAATGACTCACAAATGACTCACATCCATGCAACAAAGACATGTGCTCAACTATGTTCATAGCAGCATTATTTGTAATAGCAAGAACCTGGAAGCAACCTAGATGCCCCTCAACTGAAGAATGGATAAAGAAGGTGTGGCACAGTTACACAATGGAATACTACTCAGTGGAAAAAAATAACGGAACCTTGAAATTTGCAAGTGGATGGAACTGAAGAAACCATCCTGAATGAGGTAACCCAGTCACAAAAAGAGGAACAGGGTATGTACTCGCTTATATATGGATTTTAGACATAGAGCAAAGGATCACCAGTCTATAATACACACCACCAGACGAACTGGGATACAAGGTGTATTCTAAGAGATTCATATATGGTCCCTCACAAAAGGGGGAAGGGACAAGTCCCCCAGAGCAGTGAATGGAGGGCAGTGAATGGAGAGAGAACAAGGAGAAAGAGAAGGGGAGGCGAGCAAAACACGTGTGACTAGATAGGTTGAGTCAGGGTGGGGGGCATAAAAGAGGGAGTCATTACTGATTTAAAGAGAAAACTGAACCTACAGAAAGGTCTAGAGAACTACAAGACTGACTCCAAATAATAATTCGAGCAACCATGAAAAGGCAACCATAAATGCCCTTCCCTGATAGTGAGATCATCAACTAAATTATCCACCATCATGGAGTCCTCATCTAGTACCTGTTGGAAACTAAAGCAAACACCCATAACCAAGCACTGAGTCGAACCAGAATCCAGATGCAGAGAGAGGGGACAAGACCAGGTTGCAGAAACACACAAAGACAGCTGACCTGAAGAAGAAGGAACTTGGGCCTCCCAGACTGATGGCTAGGAACCCAGCAAGGGACTGACTCAGACCCCCTGAATATGGGTCTCAGCTAGAAGGACTGAGCAGTCTGGGGGACCTCAGACAGTAGAAACAGGATCTATCTCTGGTGTACAAAAGGAACTTGTGGACACATCCCCCATGAAGGGATACCCCCTTAACCTAGAGACAGGAGAGAAGTCCTAGTCCCTAGTTCAAATGACTTGACAGACTTACATGACTCAACCTGGATAGCATAGCCCTACAAGTGGAATGGGGGTGGGGGAATGGGAGGGGAAGGTGGCCAAGGTGCATGTCACAGAGGAAATAGGGTAAGAGGGACGGAGGGAAGGAGGGAGGGAGGGAGGGAGGGAGGGAGGGTTGGAGGGAGAAAGGAAGAGGAAACTGGGATCCACATGTAAAATTTTTAAATTATACTATTATTAAAAGAAGAAGGAAAAATGCTGCTGGATTAATTCAATATATACATACATACATACATACATACATACATCATTTAAAATGTTTTGACTTCAAAATTTAAGCCTAAGGACAAGTTACTGGGGAAAAGGATTTCTAATTTTGTTTCCACAGAAAATGAAAAGCTCTGGACCCCTTCCAGAATAATGTGGTTTGATCGAGCAAGACCCCCTGAAGCAACGTCAATGGTATAATGCAGCCTTGCAGACCACTACATCCAGGATTTCTGCATCTTCTTAGGATTCTCCCATGACAGCACCCCCTACCAGCATGAAGCAGCTTGGAAAGAATGACACCCAAATTCCCAAATATTGTTTAAAATGTTTATTTTCATTTTTTAAAAAAAGGCATGTATAATTATGTCCAGCATAAAATAAATAAATGTTAAAAAAAAGTAGACATGAAATTGGGAAGTATTGGTAGTGGATCTAGGAGGATTAGAGGGACAGTGGGATTAAATAGGTATGCTTATGTGAAATTCTTAAAAATTAATTTTAAAATAAAATGAAAATTAAGCTGTGTGTAGTAATTCATGTCTGTAATCTTAACCCTTGGAAAGCTGGGGCAGGAGCATCCCTTGAACTCACTGGCAGCCACTCCAGAAAAATAAGTGAATTCCAAGCCAATGAGGGACCTTTTCTCAATAAACAATGTGGACATTTTCGGGGGAATCAAACTTACTTTTGGGAGACTTCTGTGGCCTGAACTCCCCAAATACCCACCACAGACCAGACCACACCTAAATGGAAGCATTCCTGCTAAATAATTGCCCTTTAGGAAACAGAGAGATTCCCCCAAATGATCTGTTTCTCTAGAAAATAAGACTGCCTTAAATAGTTTGCATACATCTTTCATCAACCGCTTATATTTTTTTCAGTCTTGCTTCTTCCCGATTCCTGTTGTACAAATCCACTGTTCTCCTCTTGCCGGTTGCATGGCTAGTCTGTTTGGTAGAGAGGCCAGGCGGATTCATGAATCCAAATAAAAGCCAGTAAGATCTATAACTAAATATGCTGTGCTTCTGTCATCTGACAGTAGGTCACAGTGATTTTACTATTGTGGCACAGAGAAAAGTGGGTACATGAAGCAGAGACAGCTACGTGCATGCTATTGCATGATTGAACTGACTTAACTCAGTCACTTCAGCATACTAATGTCTCTGCAGTCCTTAAGAAAACTGTAAACGATCTCAGATGCTAATTGGCAAGGGAAACTCTTGGAAGGCAAAACAAACAAACAAAAATAAACAGCAAACATAAACCAGAAATGAGCAAGAGTTTCAGAGTTGAAGATGAAGATATAATACTTCAAGAAAAAAAAAAAAAAGGGATGAAGTGGCCAAGAAGAAAGGTACAAAGGACTGGTAGGCGTTTGCCTAACTTTCGCTCTGTGTTTATTGGTCTATTTCATAGCAACTACTGGGGGAGGGTAGTTTTTAGATTGGAAATAGGCTGACATTACAGTCTCTGTTTGTCCATTCTCCTCCCCGACCCCCCTCTCTCCTCCCACCTTCCTCCCATTACATCACAGACATCTTTGAAATAGGTTGGATGCCTAAACATACATTTTTCTTTTGTCTAACAAAAAATAGAGTAAGTATCTGGTTGTATGAATAATTAAACACTCTGTTTTAACCTCAAAATTACCAGGGCTTCCTTCTCAATGGCCCCGTAGAAAGAAATAAAGTCCTTTCATTTAGTTAGAACTACCAAAAGAAAGGGGAGAGAGAGAGAGAGAGAGAGAGAGAGAGAGAGAGAGAGAGAGAGAGAGAGAGAGAGAGAGAGAGAAAGTAAAAGAAAGTTCACAGTCGCATGAATGACCTGCTATAAGAGAATAAAGTATCTGAAGAGGAAAAGCTTCTGACTGGTATTTTAAAATTAAATTATCCAGATAATTATGCAATTCTTCATTTCATTTCACTGATGTGCACAAACCTAGCTAGAGTCTTGTTTCAATGCTGTCTTTTCACTAAGCTTGAGCACAACCACTGGGCTTCCTCATATTCTTTTTTGGTCCCTAGTTTAAAAAAAAAAAAAAAAAAAGGTAAGCAAGTTTGGGGAAAGCTTGAAAAGAAGGAAGAATGAGTGATTTGATCACCGCAAACCCCAGAGCCCTGTTAAAAAGTATTTGTACTTTAAAAAAAATGTTTTTTGCTGAAAGCTCTTTCAGGAGAAATAAATTATACCGACTGTATATAAATAAAAGCAGAAAGAGCAAAGATGAACATGAACATATATTACCAATGCCATTTATCAAATATAGTTGACACTTCAATCTAATCCGGCAAATGAAAACACAGAAGTTTATAGAGTTATAGGAAGTAGGCAATTTAAACACACCAGGGCACAAGGTCATCTAACAACACAGCTGGAAGATGCCCCCTTTTCTATCCTTTGTCTCTCTCTTTCATCGTTTGGAAACTCGCAAACAGTGACGGATAATCCATCTTTCTCACTGAGTGAGGTGATCTTTAAACAGATAATTAATAGCAGCAGCCCAAATGTTCCTTAACTAGTCCACCTTCCTCTAATGTCATAAAATAAAAGGACACTTCATGCATTTCATGGGATCATTATGGTGCAAGGTTTCTCTTTCCATAATAAAGTAATACATTTCTTAACTAATTAGTTCATCAATTTTAAATGTGGTTTCCCAGTGAAAACTCTTTGAGATAGTTAATCTTTCTTAAAAGAATGTGAGATTGTAAAAGCCAGTTCTTAGAGCACTGTCACTGCCTGTCATTAATGGTCTGAATGGGTGAGGCAACCCAGAACTGTAAAAGCAGATCTCATTTGTTTTGGAAGCAAACTTCCGTGACCGCTTTATAACCAGAAATCATATCCATGTCATCCAGATGCTGTGGGAAACTTTACGGTCCCAATTAGGAATGGACAGTTTGCAATGCATCGCTCAAACACTTTGCTAGTCTATATGTAAATACTTCAGTAAAACCACTGAACGGTGATGGAGTTCAATATTAATCTCGCAAATTAAAGATGACATCTGAAAGCCTACCATCCAGAAGAGTGATCAGAGCTCCTGGCAGGCAATAATCAGAGGCTTAAGCAACTTTCCAACACCATGGGGGAGACAACAAATGTGAGGGGCCTAGAAATAGTGCTGGTGCATGACGAGCACGCCGTATTAAAGAGCACGTGTGGATTGACCTGGCGATAGAGTGGAGAATGTGGCCATATGCTTCCATAAAGGACATTTGGAAACGGCATCGAGATGATTCCCTCAGAGTGCATGATGATCACCTGGGGCATTCCCATCGATTGACAGTGTAAACTTATCTAAAATTAGCTGCCAAACTAACTACCTGTCCTCCTGGGGGGGGGACCTCACCTGAATAATGATCACATCTTGTATATTTTCTAGACATGAATATTAGAGGGTTTCCCTGATTGTACTCGCTGCCCGAGAAACTGGATGTGTTTCAATATCTTTACTCAAATCATATTGAGGAGGAAAACGGATATGTATGTTAAAGTGGTGGGATAACCTAGAAAGAGGAGATGAAAAAGTGAAGGATTTATAACTTCAGCCATATTCTAAACAACTAGTCTGAGCCCGCTTCCTTTATTAAATCATACTTTGACTTACAGAAGTCCTTATAAAGAGCATATCTGAGAAGTACCCCCAAGAGATGACAGCAAAACCGAAGAATCTCATAAAGGAAACTTCTATGTCCATCCCAAGACACCACATCTTCATTTATTCCTCTAATTGGGGAGAATGACAAGATGTGAAGGTCAGTATATATGTCAGTACATGATATTTCCCTGTGACAATTGTCTAGTGGTCACAAGAGCATGCCTGAACCAAACAGTTTAATCACAGCTCTCCCCCTTTGCCAGCTGCGTGCCTGTGCGCTGGTTAACCAGTGTGTCTGCACCATGGTTTTCTTATGTGAAATGTGGCCACCTCCCACGTCAAGGCCTGGTGTGCGCACACTCCTGGCCCTTAGGAGTGCAGCCATTGTTCTTGTCTCCATTAGCAATTCCGAGACCCTCTCATAACTAACTGCTCTTGGTAATGTCTATCCTGGCTCTATGGAATGGTCCATTACCTGAGCTGCTGTGACCCCTAAGCCTGGTCTGGGTAGGACCATTACTCCGCAGGTACCTCCCACAGGGGACGAGACCTGGGCAGCAAGCTGGGATTACAAAACCTCTTGCTGTTTTTTCCTTTCCTTCATACTGTCATTCATAACTTGCTGTGTTTCCAAGCACAGGAAGAGACACTGGGTGCCATTCAGATTGTAGCATCAGTCCCACATCCTACATAGTTATGAAAAGCACTGGAGCTGTGGTACCTAATGCACCATCTTCTGAGACTTCCTGAGATCGATTCCTAAGCACACCTTTTACCCTAGAATCCCTGTTGAGCCTTACCCAAACTAATATACACAGTTCTTGTTGTTTAACGTTTATTATGTTTGTCTTCATTTCTTGAGAGAGTCTCATTTTGCTATGTAGTTTAGGCTGGTTTTGAACACCCTGGTCCTCTTCTCTCACTCTCAGCCTCCCAAGTGTTGGGATTACAGGTGTGAACCAGCACACCTTGGAAGTCACCGATTTTTTTTTTTTTTTTTATGGCAGTGTCAGTAAGAACTGAATAGGGGAGGGAGCTTCAGTGGTTAGAGATATGGTGTCAGTATCTGCCCCAGGCAGACACCTTGCCCAAGCAAGTGATGCTATCAACATTCTCATCATATACTGATCTTCGTTGCTTTTATGTATGCCTTTCCCCAAATATCCTTTTTTTCCGGTCAGCACTAAACAAGAGAAAGGGAACACAAAAGCGCCACTAGAGAGAATGCTGTCCAAAGCTATAATTGCTGTGAAGAGCCGGCGCCACACCAAGGTGAGATCTTCCTCACCAGCACCTTTTACAGGACTCTGACACAGATGGAAGGAAGTGACATGAGAACGATTTCGCCTCAGCCATCATCAACACAGCTACACAATCCATAATAGCTGTAATACAGAAAGCAAACAGCCATCAAGGCACATAGCCTCCCTCGCCTGTGAAAGATCAAACAATGTTTGACTTGATGGAAACTACACTTTAATCTTCTGAAAAGTCCACATTTCTGGGTATCACTGAACCACCAAGTCCTTTCCTAAGATAAGGTTAAAAAATAATTGTGATTTGGGGGTCTCCTTCAAAAGGAGACCTGACTGTTATTTAAGTTCTGTGAGAGAACAACAGAGACACTGAATATAGGCAGTGTCTCTGACCCATTGTATAACAGAAGAAAAATAAAACAGGGCTGTCCATTAATACCCTGGCCTGAATTCAGTTGTTGGAGTGGGTAGGGCAGGCAGGAGGCATTATTATTTTTTAATGGCTCCTTCAGCAGAGATGTCCCTGTTCTCGTTGTTCTTGGGGTAAAAGCATCTATTCTGCGAGACCCTTGTCACACTCCAATTAAAAACAGGACTTATTGTTAGGGGGCACTAGAATATCAGTTTCCTTCCACCTGTATTTTGTTCATTGTTAAAAAAAAAATCTGACATAAAGAGAAAGTTAGAGGCTGAGAAGAGCTTTTGATAAGCCGAGTGGGGACTATTGCCACTTTAAAAAAATATCATTTCTGAAAGAAAGCAGAGGTGTCAGAGACAAAGGGGAAGGGGGGAAATGTGTCAGCCAGTCAATAGCATTTATTGAACACTCACCGTGCGGGGAGAACACACAGGGCACGATACACTGGGCACTTGTTCTCTAGGAGACTGTAAGCTAACGAACCAGCCAGCACGGACACAAGTAAAGTCTTTTAAAGCAGCCACGTAGAAGCAACCTCATGCTAGCTGTAACTTGAAAGAATTGTGTGTTGAGAGCCTATGCCTCTGTGTGTGTGTGTGTGTGTGTGTGTGTGTGTGTGTGTGCCTCTCTGTGTGTGCATGTAACTATACATGTGCATGTATATGTGTGTGTGTGTGTGTGTATATATATATATATATATATACAATATGTATATATATATATATATCTGCACTAGCAAACAGCCATGGTGAAAATATCAGAGAATACACACCACTAAACACAGGAAATGATACAGGAATGCAAATTACCTGCCAGCACTTTTGTCTTTCAGTTGACTCCTCTCTGAGTGTAAATCAGAATTGGAAATACAGCACAGGTACCTTTATTGTCACTAGGACGTGGGGAAACTGGCACCTCACCATGTCTGGAAGCCGACACTTCAAAGATATGCATCACATGTATCACTGTTCCCCCTCATGGAAGTGATTTGACTTGAAAATGCAGTGACAAGGAGCCATATTGGGGAACAGAAATTGTTTACATAATTGCTTGGTCTGTTGGTGAATCAGGGCCTTCATTTAGAATTCATTATTTTATAAACCGCACAAAGGGATTTCCAAGTTGTCAAGCTTGGTTTGTAAAAAATAAAATAAGAAGATATGATAAAATGTCTGGCACAAGCTTTTCTGACTTTAATTTTTTTTCCTCCCTCCTATTCATCTTTCCAGTCATCGCGGGTACTCCATCAGCTATGATAGCTGCTATTTTCTCTGGATTTAGATCAAACAACCTCAGAACATCCATCAGGGCCATTTTTACATCCTTTCTCCTTTGATGCCAAACCCCAAAGATTCCCCACCACGTACAGTCTGCAAGTCGTTGGACTGACAAGTATTAGTAACCTTGGAATGTCACCCAGACACCAGCTTTCATCCTGGAGGAGGCTAATGAATTTTGCTGCAACGGACTTGGTCTTGAAATGATTTTTCTTCAGGTCACCTTTCATAGTTAAAATAGTTTGCTTTCTTGTAGTTTACTTTTTTCTTGAGTGAGGTAAAGTGGCAGAGGGAATGAAGCCCAAGGGCACGAGAGACTCCAGCACAGAATCCTAGTGCCTTTACCACTGGATATTGTTTAATTATTTGGGAAAAACTTCAGTTTCTTGAGTACCTTTGCCTGTTCAGTGAGAGCTTAAAAGCATAATCTTCACTGGTATTTTAAACGTTAAAAAAATATATGCATACATGTATATATATACATATATTTAATAACAACAAATATATATGTGTGCATGCAGAGAGAGTTATGTGGAATTATACATTTACCATACTTTAAAATATATAGGACAAGCAAATAGTTTTAATGAAATTTGTATTTCACTAATCAAAATAGTAACTCTACAGATTCCTCAGTAGGATGACATAAACAGACCAGAGACAGATCAATTGTCTGTGTAATTTTGCTATACATAAAGCTGTGCATACAAACTCAGATTAAAGAACAAGGCTCTGCCTGGGAGCGGAAACTGAACCACTGGTCAAGGGATATGATAACACAATAACATCTAGGTTGATAATACAGCCAGAACCAAGTGTTTAAATCTAGGACTCATGCAGTCAGGAAATTAGTGTTTGTTGAGCCTTAACCCTATGTGTGCTGTTGCTTAAAGTACCGCAAACTGCCAAAATTTCAAATACAAATAAATATCTACAGGCCACCTATGTCTGCCTATCCTGCCACCCATGGCTACCGGTGAGTTTTCTTGATTCATGTGCTCCTCTACTGGCTTGTTTGCCCACCAGCATACTGCGTGCAGGCCTTTGGCCCCATGAAAACCCTGCTCACATTTGTCTTCCCTTGTCTTCAGAATAGGTCTGTGTTTCCCCGCTTCTCAGCCCAGTTGCAGCCCACAGATCCACTTGAGGGCACCAGCATCCTCCAGAAGAAAGCGGTCTCCCAGAGCTTCTTTCCTAAGCAAATGAGTTGTTCCAGAGAATTGCCATGCTCCCTGATGACTTCTCAGTGCTTGTTACAGGATAGGAGGGATACTCCTTCCATGGCTTGGAACCTTGCTTTATCGAGTAGGTATCTGAAGAGCAGATGTCTTGCCTAGTCCCTAAGGAAACAGCACTCTCCACTTTTCCACCAATTACACAGAGCTTATGAGGAAGACTTCAGGAACAGATATCTAAAATGGGCCCCAGCTGTCCCACGGAGCTGTCCTTGCTTCTTTTAACACATATGTGCATTCCCTTCCACAAGCTTCTCCCAATAATACTTCCTGGCCACAGTGTTTCTTCTTGCACTTTGGTCATGTATCTTAATCGTTTAGGGACTGGCTATTATGCAAATTCCAAATTAGTAAAGATGCTATGGGAGCTGAGATTAAGCATTCATCAGGTCAATGCTGGAGACAAAATTTGAAGGGGGTGACAAAAATTTAGTAATTAAGATAAATATAATTCTAATGTAATATTGTAAAATTACATAGCCCAGTTAATGTTGATCATGCTTTTTTTCTAGAAAGAAATTTTCATAATTAAGCATATTGTAATTTACTGCAAGAGATCATGTTCATGTACTCAACTTTATTAGCCATGTGCTAATCTGCTAGCTTGCATTTTTGCTAGAGCATGCGCGCGCACGCACACACACACATACACGCACACACACACGCATGCGTACACACACCTCATCCTTATAACAATTATGTGAAGGACTCTGAATTAATCAATAAAGCATATTCTAGGATAGTGAATCTTTATCATGTGGAGGGGCAATTCTGTGTCCCTGGAGAGATTTACCAATGTGAGGAGATTTATTTGACTGTCACAAAATTTACAGGGTCCATTGACATCTAGTGTATATATGTCAGATTGTATTAATCATCATGCATTGTGCAAGATAGCACCTCACAACAAAGAATTATTTGGCCTACTGTTAAAGTATTGCAAGTGAGAAACCCTAGCACAGGCGTGGTGGTTTAAATGAAAATGGCCCCATAGGCTCATAGAGAGCTGTCTTGTTGGAAGAAGTATGTCAGTGGAAGAGGGAGCTTTCAGGTTTCAGATGCTCAAACCAGGCCTGATGTCACTCTCTTCCTTCTGTCTCCAGATCCAGATATAAAACTCTGAGCTATGTCTCCAGCGCCATGGCTGCCTGCTTGCTACCATGCTTCCCACCATGACGACAATGGACTAAACCTCTAAACTGTAAGCCAGCCCAAACTAAATGTTTTCCTTCATAAGAGTTTCTGTGGTCATGGTGTCTCTTCACAGCAATAGAACCCATAATTAAGACAACAGGTAACAGATGCCTTAAATGAGTTTGAACTTAAGTTTTTATGACTCTAAAATTCTTTTCTACTCTCTAGCTTCCCTCACTAAAAAGAACACCAATTCATCTTCTAACTTTAGGCACTGACTTAAAATGAGTACATAATTACTTTCTATGTATAAAGTTACAATATTGAAAAAAAAAACAATATTCTGTGAGGCTTAATGGGAGGGTCATTGGGTGGCCAACTGAAAAAGTTAGGGAGTGTTACTATAAGTTACTAATTAAGAACCAATTAAGGAGTCAAGCTCACAGTGGCTTTGTAGAAATTTGGGTTGAACAGTGCTCAGTGACCAGAGATCTGTAATCACATTCATTGGTGTGGAATTTAGACACCTAAACCTGAAGTTTTGTAGTTCCTTAGATTTATAGCCAGTAGGAATTCATATTACTTTGCAATTGTTCATGTTTGTTGACCGAGTTCTATTTTTTTTCAAAGTTTGGGACTATCTTTTCAATAAATATGTGAGTATATCAATTCATTTTTAAGACAAAGTGTTGCTACATAGCCAAAGCTAATCTAGAAGTTGTGACGGATTCTCCTATCTCAGCTTCATGTGCACTGGAGCTATAATCAAATGCTACCAACCACACACACACACACACACACACACACACACACACACACACACATTAATGCAACATTAGTATAATATTCTAATTTATAATATAATATTCTAATAATATAATAATTCAAACACCATGAAGCATTAATCTAATTAATCATAATCAACAAAAACCAGGAGCCAGAAATCATGGTAAAACCTGGAAGATCAGCAGAGAACAGGGAACATTCACCAGTTGCTTCCTACCTGTCTCCTTCCTCTATCCACAAAGGCTGAGATCCTGTCTCCACCCCACCTTATCACTTCCTGTCTCCACCTCCTGAGTGCTGGGATTAAAGCGACAAACCTCCCAAGTACTGGGAATGAAGGTGTGAGCGACCACTGCCTGGCCTCTCTGGGTAACTAGTAGCTAACTCCGCCCTCTGATCTCCAGGCAAGCATTATTTGTCAGAACACAAACAAAATATCACACAACATAATATTATAATAACAAAATATTCTAGTTTCATATTTGGGTGTATCATAGACGACAGGATCCAACCTTATGCTCTTATTTATTTATAGTCTTTAAGACTATAAATAAATTTAAGTCTTAAAGAAACAAGCAAAAACTGCCTACTTTGTATAAAAAATATATTAAACAGAAATTGCACTATATTTATTGCAGAACTCTGAACTGCTAATTTCAGTTCTAAAGCCAACATGTGATTCTGGGTCTGAAATTTGCATATTACCTCACCTTTGCAATTTTTGGGGCTCTTTAATGGATGGTACAGACAAGACAGCAGGAAGCAAAAGGAAGAGGGCCAGTTTCTGTAATGTTCTCTAGTTTCCGGAAAGCTACTGTTCCAGGCTCAGAGTCTTTGGGTATGGTCACAGCAGACATGTTCTCCTGCCCAAATGTTCAACACAGTGTGGCTGAGCTTAGATCACTCTTAGCTGTAGGTGTTGATGACTAACCAACATAAGACTATGTCAGCATTGTCTGATTTTTCAGCCTTCAAAGTCCAGTACAAATAATTCCATCTGCTTGGTATGTTTATTCTTGCTTCTATTTTTCTGTCTAGGGCCTGTGATCCTATAACAACTAAACTATTAATACTAGACATAAGGTATTTTAGTTACTTTTCTCCTCTTTGTGACCAAAAACCTACAAGAAGTAACTTAAAGAAGGGAGTGCTTTTTTTTTTTACTAACAGTTTGAAGGTCTTATAGTCCATCATGGCAGGGATAGCATGGTGACAGCTTATGACGACCGGTCACATCACATGAACATGGGACCACTGGCCAAGAACCCCAGAAAGATGGATGCTAGAGTCAGTTACTTCCAGGCTTTTATTCAATCCAATACTCCAGCCATGGAATGGCACCATTTGCAGTTGAGGTAGGTCTTCCCACCGTAATTGACCTGATCTAGTAAATCTCTTGCTGTCATGTTCAAAGCCTTCTCTCCTAGATGAGTCTAGATCCTGTGAAATTGACCATAGTAATCACCACATTACGTCAAACATCATGACACATACCTATATCCTGAGACATTCTAGATCCTGAGACATTGACAAAATTAACCACCACATTAGGCCAGGCATAACACACCTATAGTTCTAACTGTAGAACCTGTGAAATTGATGGTATTAGCAACCACATTAGACCAGACTTGGTGTCATACACCTATAGTTCCAATTCTAGATCCTGTGAACTTGAATATTAACCACCACATTAGGCCAGGCATGGGTGACACACACCTATAGTTCCAATACTTGGAAGGCAGAGACAAGAGGAGTATAAATTGGAAGTCAGCCTGGGCTACATATTTCACTGCAAGCTAGCCTAAGCTATATAGCAAGACCCTGTCTCAAATAATATATCTCCTTTATAGTATACATATGTAAACACACATACACCTGTGCATATAGAGAAAATAAAGCAATACTGTAGTCTTAGTGGTTGCTGTCTATACTTATTAACAAACAACTTATCAGTTGTGTATCTGTACCCCATCTCAGAACAACACATATGAAACTTTATACTGCCTGTCTGTAACAGGAAGGGCATTCATACAGAGGGTGGATGTCTTTGCTGTTCATGTTTTCCTTTCTTCTAAACACCAGGGAAGGCAGATGATGAGGCTTTGAAAAACAGGATTCCAACTGTTTGACCAAAGGAGGCAATGTCTGGAATGTATTTCAATAATGCATCATGCCCAGATGTTAACTAGAGCTTTCTCCTTTTTAAAGACCAATGAAGCCTGTCCAAGAAAAACACTTTAATCATCCCACACTCCCTCTGGGGATATGGAAAATTGCCACTTGCAAATGGTGCTAGTTTAATTGATCATGTATGAAGAAGGCTGTGCAAGTATGTATTACTTCAGACTTGACTAGTCATTTAAACAAACAATTTCATACATATCCTGTATGTTCTTAAGTCTTGGGGAAACAAGGATTTTGGCAGGTTAGCTTTACTATTCTAATTGAATGATGCTGTAATTGTGAATATTTTCTTTAAAACACAGAAATCGTGGGAATAATAAATCCTGAATGTTTGTACAAACATAGAAGTTAATGATTTTTCTCTCAAGATCAAAGACATTTATAAAAGGCAATGTGTTTCTTACCTTCAATTTTACTAAGGGATGCGCACAATAAATATAACCATTTGTAAAGCAGTCACTTTCTGCAGGCCCAGGACCATGGACTTTCTAGTGAGTTTGGAACAATACAATAGATGTTAGTGAGAGCTATTAAAGTATGTGTGGTGCTGACCCTTTTCAGTAATCAATAGTTTCTAACAGAAATCAATAAGAAGTCATAGATATTATTGTATTGGTTTGATGAGCTTAATAAGTTTGTGCACAAAGTCGGGCTCTTTATATTTACTTAAGGATGTTTAGGTGATAGATAATTGATGATGGAGGAGCATGTGGAAATAAAGAAACAATTACAGTGAATCATAATGAGTCTGCTGCCTTCCCCTTGAAAGCCAGGCTTTGATCTGGAAGTTTCTTTTAGAAAGTCATTGCTGTGAACTGGAGTAAATGGTAAGTAAGAAGGAAATTATGAAATGGGAGGAAGAAAATTGTGTAAGTCAGCTACTACTTTGGGCTACTGGAGCATCTTCCTCGATGCTTCCTTAAATAAGTAGAAGAGTTGTCCAGAAGCCCTCAAGGAGAGCTGTTAGCTGTTAACTGCTGATATCTCTTAAGAGGGTTACAGTTGCCCACTGGAAATGAATTCTATCCCACACCTTAGCATCATGTAGCAGGACTACACAGCGGCTTGTGAGAGTAGGACTTTCAGCATCAAATTGTTACAGCTTGTACAAACCCTTTCCCAGTGCCCAAGAGGAATCTCAGGAGCTGGAGCAAAAATTTAAAGGAAGTCTTCCACAGACTATCTGGCTCATTTGACTACAATGATTGCTTTTGTAAGTAAGCACCCATGAACATGCTTTGGTTAATATCACCCTTCTTTCTCTTTCTATTTAATTTCCACACACAGTACACTCATCTATCTATCTATCTATCTATCTATCTATCTATCTATCTATTTATTTATTGCCCTAAAGTAATTAATATGTTTTCAATTTTGCTCAATGGGAATGTGCTTCCTTATCTCACTGTAATTTGTTGTTTACTATAACCATTAGGAACATGCCTGCTTTAAAGGTGTGGAAGGCTCTTTAAAAAGCTCAAGACCACTGATCCGTGTCATAGAATCCAGGGCAAGAGTCACTGAGCTGCAGCACAGAGGACTTGCCCACCCCACTGTCCTCGGGGGACTGAGAACGTATTGAAGGGCTGGCTCTAGGAACAACCCATAGGTAGGAGTCCTGCACTTCCTCAGAGCTCATGGTCAACTTCATGTCTTCAGGGTGGATAGAGGTCTCGAGTCACCTAAACAGTAGCACTGGGCGCAAACAGGTCCCCAGCTGGCCCAGAGACAGATATTGGGGTCCAGGTTGAAGATCAGAAAAGCAAAGCAGCCAGCCAGTAGCTCTTGCCCGTAGTAAGGATGAAATGGAGATCCTGTCTTCCCTGTGACTGGAAACTGAATCTCACATGAGACCCTTTGCTTCTTCCTTACTTACCTCTCTAGTGCTGGGAGTAAAGGTGTGAGCTCTGTTTCTCTTTTAGACTGATTCACTCTCGTGTAGCCCTGGGTGGCTTTGAACTCAGAGATCCATCTACCTCTACCTCCTGAGTCCTGGGATTAAAGGTGCATACCTGTATTGCCTGGAGTCTATGGCTTTGCATTCTGATCTTCAGTGGCTTTATTAGGTCATAAATAATATATCACCACACTAACCAAAAGAGAAGGACTCAGGACAACATCAAGAGTCTACAATACAAAAGCAGGTGTGATTTTCTCCTTACCTCCACTGCCATTCAGAGCCTAGTGAGACTGGCTCTCAAGCAGTACTGTTTCTTCTAATTGCTTTTTCAAAGTGTTATCTTCTACAGGTCAGTCGGTTACTCTGACAGACTTAAGCACTTGGAGGAATTGGGATTTTCCTCTGTGTATTTATATCACCTATATTTTTAATTAACTAATTTGTTTATTTTTACATCATAGACAGTTTTCCTTCCCCTGTCCTTCCAGTACACACACACACACACACACACACACACACACACACACACAACTCACACACACACACACACACACACACACACACACACACACACACACACACACACTGTTGCCACCCCTGATTCATTCCTCCCTCCTCTGTTTCTGTTAAGGAAAGGGAAAGTCTTCTATGAATATCAATAAAACATAGTATATCACATTGCAATAAGACTTAGTACCTCCCCATGTATTAAGGTTGGATAAGGCAACCCAGTATAAGGAGTAGGGTTCCAAAAGCCAGTAACAGAGTCAGAGACAGGCCCTGCTCCCACTGTTAGGTGTTCCAAAAGAGGACCAAGCTATACAACTGTAACATATATGCAAAGTGCCATGCAGTCCCACGCAGGCTTCCTGGTTGTTGGTTCAGTCTCTGTTGATTCTGTGGGTTTTCTTGCAGTGTCCTTAGCCCCTCTGGCTCCTACAACCCTTGCTCCCCCTAATGAGCTCTGCCTAACGTTTGGCTATGGGTCTACATCTGCTTCCATCAGTTACTCAATAAAGCTTTATGTACTGTAGAAATATCTATCCACCCTGCTTTGTGTGTGTGTGTGTGTGTGTGTGTGTGTGTGTGTGTGTATGGATGTGCTTCATGAAGACTATTCTTAACTGCAATACAACCAAGGGGCACCTCATCAGCAGCGCTACAAAACCATTTTTATATTCTGTTACTCTCTGGATACTCATACTATTGAAAACATGCTCATGGGCTGAACAGAATGCAACTTCCTTCATTTTCATTTGATCTGTGATATGATTTATACAAAACAGCTTGTATTTCCTTCACTCTTTAAAGAGGCTTTTTATTATTTTAGCGTTTGGTTAGTATTTCTTACAAACTGTGTTTACATCATAGTCTGTAGAGAAATCCACATTCCCAAGGTCATATAGTGCAGATTGTCACATGAACCCTGTCTGAAGAAGGACACATGAATGCTGCTGTTACTGTTGAGCTATGCCTGTTTCCATGAGGTTAACATATAAAAATGTATTATTCATGATGTAAAATGCATTTCATATATTTTACCAATTGCTGTTATTGTTCTAGAGGGGGAAATAAATGAAGGTGGTGGCAGTTGTAGAAATGCATCCTTATTTGAGACTTAATATACAATACCAATTTAGACTACTTACCTTCTTCAACGTTAAACCTTCCACTAAACTGCAAAGCACGGTGTCAGCTAAACTCTATAAATGTTAATTTAAGGTCAAGGCACTCCTGGGAAGCACTTGAATGCTTAGAGCAGAACCCAAGAAAACTTCTTTCCAAAGATTTATGGGGTGATATGGCTGCTTTCTGAAAAATACTAACTCTATTTCTACTTTTTCCAATCATTTTCTATTTCAAGCTCTAGGACACACTTTCCTTTATGGATATCACTGAGTTATTTAATAGCATTCTGGAAATGTTAAAGTGCAAATTTTTTCCATGTGTGATGTACAGTGTCTCCAATTTAAACTACATCTAGTAATGATGACTGCTTTGTATAGTGAAAAATATGTCCCCTATAGCCTCTGTCCGTAGGGATGGCCAGAACACAGAGATATTGTTTTTCAATATTCAAATTATCATGAAGTGGGTTCCCAGCCAATAATTGCTTTTGTTTTCTTTGTGAAACTAAATCATATGACAAGATGTACTTAATTTTTCATTCAAAAACCCCTTGAGTCCAGTTTTTTGTGCTGCCTAAATGACTGCATGGAATGAAGCTGAATACACAGAGATCTAAAGATTTCTGTGATGTTACTATTTGCCTAGGAGGCAAACGCCTGGGTCTATCTATGATGGGGTTCCTAGAGTGAGGTGGGAAAACCCACCCTCACTGAGGGCAGCACCTCTCCATGGGTTGGGCCCTGGAGTGAAGACACAGGAGGAAGTGAGCTGACCATCAACATTCATCTCTGTGTTTCCTGCCTGAGGCTCAATGTGATCAGCTGCCTCACACCTTTGCTGCCACTTCTTCTAAAATGTGGGCCGTATTCTCCAAACTGAAAGCCAAAATAAGTCCTCCCTCACGGTCATAGCAATGAGAAAAGCTACTGATGATGCTCCCACATAATATTTTTTAGGGATCTGGCACTTCTGTGGGGTGGGATTTAAGAGGAGCATCCCAGTCCATTATTTACCTGGAGGTTCTAAGATCATTTCAAAGTGAGATGCCATGACCAAAATCTCATGGGACTAAGGGTAAGAACAGACATTATCACATACACCCCTTGAGAGATGTATATTCAATCAGCAGAAGTTTGTCAGTCCTCCTAGTTGTGTCAGGAAAGGCAGATCTAGATAGTTCTATAAGTTTTTTAGATAACATTTCATGTGACACACCCTCCCCTAGCACAAGGGAAGGAAAGGTCAGCCTAGCAAGTGGCTGGCTGTCCAGAGAATTATTTAGGTGTTTTGACATAACATCTTTGTCTTTAAAATGATGGTGTTAATTGGTTAGGGCAAGGAGGGTTTTCTGCCAGGAATTTGAAAGTGAAATAAAACCTCAAAGCTGAACAATTAACAGGGGAACAGAAGGTGAAAGTACAAACAAGACAAAGCCATCTGTGGAGGCTGACCATAAGGCAGTAAGGGTGAGAAATGAGCAGACTTTCTAATAAAGTCACCACCATAAAGTAGAAAACGGGAATGCAGAGAGAAATTCCGCAGAAACACCAAGGAAGAGAAGTTACACGGAGTTAATCATCACAAAATGTCAAGGGCCAGGAGGAACATCAGTGATAGCATGCTTGATTGGCATTCAAGGCTCTGGATTTGATGGCCAATCCCACATACATGACAACACGAACTCAGAATAGACTTCTTCCATAAGGCTTCAAGGTAAATGTCTTCATTCTCTGGCATACTTGCTAGGTTGTTCCTGTATGGGTTTTCACAATAAGTACTTGTTGGTTAAAATAACCTGAATCCTTGGGATTGTAGTATCAACAAAAAGTATGGGTATAGAGTAAGAGGCTGCCTAATAAGGCTTTGAAATGACTACTAAAATCTACATTCTTTCTCATGACAAAGCCTCTTCAGATCACATGACTGACACAAATTTGGACTACGTAGATTTAATATTGCATTCTGAGACATAGCCTTTTGGTGGTAGGTTAGTGTAGATGAAGCTTGTGACAGTAGTAACAGAAGAAACCCAAATGTGTTTACAGGCATCTTCCACTGTGACAGCCTAAAACGGGAAAAACTCAACTATAAACAAACTATTAACACTTTATCCTCCTTAATACTGTAAAGCCTCATGCTTGGTACCCAAGCCTAGAAGACTCTTAACTGAATCAGTATATTAGAGGCCTTGGCATATAACAGGTTTGGTAGGACAAGTGTTGGTCTCCTATTAGAAGAATAATCTCTCAGGAGAAATTTAATCTAAAATAATTATAAACCAGAGGGTATTACAAAATCCCAAATACTGGATTAACTCAGCCAACATGGTTGGTGAGGTCATGGGATCTGGTAGAAAGAGCAATGGAGAACAAATCTGTAAGCTTTGAGGCTAATAGCATCTCACTGACCTTCTTTGCACCTCAGTTTCTTTGTGAACAAAACTGGGCAGTGGAATTTAACAAGTGGTAAGATTCCAACCCTAAGTGTGGAGGGTTTTATTTGACTGACGTTTCCATAATTTAGAGCTGGAATGGAGAAGAATATTGTTCAGATTAGAGTTTTGTGATCTACTTCCCACAGGGAATCTCCAAGACTGTGGATAGGGATGATCGCGTCTATTATTGTCTACTCAGTTTTTATCATATAGTGACCTAATCCAGGAACGAGACGCCTAGGTTGAGGAAACCAACAATCTGTGAAACCTCCTGTAAATGTGACCCTCTAAGCTAGCATGCAGTTGCAGTCTCCTGCCTGTCAACTTAAACCTTCCTGAGGAGGATGGCTTCTCATAGCCATTTCCATCTCTTTGAGGCTTCATATAATAAGTTTATGCATGTAAATGAGATGTTGTGGACAAGAAAGAAAAGAGAATCAGTAACTATAGCTCAGAAAAGAAATGGAGAGTATGTGAAAATGGAGGCCTGTGATGTGTGTGTGTGTGTGTGTGTGTGTGTGTGTGTGTGTGTGTGTGTGGTGTACATGCATGTGTGCACACATGTACACATGTTCGTAAGCATACATACATGTCTTTTTGTACACTTGCATGTGTGCATGAGATTTGAAGAAGGACAAGTTGTTTTAGGCAGAGAGTTTTACATATACAAAATCCCAGAGGTTGGAAATAAATGGCAACTTAGAGAAATTCAAGTAAACATCAGGAATAACACGGCAGCTAGATTAAGGGTTTGAACTGTACAGCATAATAGAAAGCTATTGAAGGCGTTTTAGTGGGAAAATAAGTTCCCTTTGAGAACTTTGACTTTGGCTGCAGAAAAGCTGGGGCCAAGGAAGACCAGCCTGAGACACTGGAAATTTTCTAGGAAAGCCACCTGGATTTTAGATGGGATGATGGCAGTGAGAATAGAGGAAAGAGCTATCATTAAAGCTCCCTTGACTCCTGAGGCAGCCGCAGGACACCTCCCCCAATTTTCCTGTTGATTATGATGCACTGGCCTCTGCTGTGTTTATCATGACCTAGATGATGAATGTCAACTTGAAGGCCTATTTTATTACTGGAAAGTAATGTTCTTGAAATGAGAAAGTGGCATTTTCACCTTTTATCTAGTTTGCCAGAGTTCTACCTAATAACTGATAGCTTGCTAGAGGTTTGCTGAAGAAGGATCATACGTCCTTTATACATTTCCCTCTGTGTCTTAGTCCTACTACCTGGCAACTGTAAGAATTCTATTTAAATGATTTTTTTGTTGAAGGTCTCTTCAGAAGTCATTTCTTCCCTTTTAGGCTTGACTAATAAATCCTTATAATAGTGTTCAGTCTGGCTTGGTTTGAAATCATTCTCTGCCTTTGTGAATTCCCAGGACTCTGTATTATGTTTCTGAAACCCTGAATGAAGATATCATGCTTTGTAAGACCCATGAGACTGGGGA
Source organism: Cricetiscus sungorus (assembly GCA_030556225.1). Classification (NCBI taxonomy): domain Eukaryota; kingdom Metazoa; phylum Chordata; class Mammalia; order Rodentia; family Cricetidae; genus Cricetiscus; species Cricetiscus sungorus. The sequence goes on along the minus strand of JANBXA010000741.1, from coordinate 30,985,185 downwards.
GAATCTAGTCAGGACTAACTAGAAGGCTGACCAATACTCGCCTGCAGCATCCTTTTCCAAAATCCAAGCTAGACTTTAAGAAAAAGTCCATCAAACAAGTAAGCTGTTCACCTATAAATTTTCCAATGATACTGAGATAGTTAATTTTACTTATCAACCCGTTAAGCTTAATAAAAATCTAAGAGTTTAGTAAACTGCATTTGAAGGCTCTGAGCTAATGAAGGGCTTGATGCCTTGAAGGATTTGTAATATGTGACATTATTGCAAGGTGATGCATTTGAAAGATATAAGTCATTGAAGGCATGTCTAGGGGGATGTTATCTTTTTCTGATGCCTTCCGACTCCTCTCTGCTCCCTGCCAACTCTGACCTAAACTGCTTCACCCATGGTTTCTCTGCCATGATGCACTGAAACCTTTCAAACTTTGAGCCCAAACAAGTCTTACCCCTTGCGCATGGCTTCTGTCAGTTAGCTGACCATGGTGACAAGAAAGTTAATGACTAAGTGTCCTGCATATAAAGATTAGGGTAAAGGTGGGATACTGAAGGATCTGGGTGAGTGTGGGTGGATCCAGCCCACTAGCAAAACAACAAGACCATGAAAATGCAAGAGGGTCAGCTTTTCAATGTGTCCCGAGATTACCACAAACCAATCTCACTAACAAGTAATTCAGCCATCTCTTCCCCTCAAAAGTAAAATAAGCTCCTATTTGTCCTTACATATACAAGGGGAAGCACAGACTTTCCAGCAGGAGAGAAACAGCACTGTTGAAGAATAAATGTTCCATTGTTCTGTTGCTTCTAAAGCAAATGATGAAAATTATAAGCTAATTTACATATGGAAGATTAGCAGAGTATCCCTTTATTCCTATTAATATATTTTCCCTTCCTAATTATAAAGATTTGAATCTTTTTTAAAACAACTTTATACAAAACATTCCTGTGGATATAAGAACTGCATGTTAAATGCTAATTCTGGATGAGTTATTTGCATAACCTTACAAAAGAGCTAAATTGCTTGTATTTAATAATAAATAGAGAGTTTAAAAAGGATTGCAGATATCTTGAGAGAATGTGAAACAGAGAAAAAAATTTGCTTCTATTTTAAGATATGGAATTTTTTCCACTTTGAATTTAAAACTACTCTCTATGCTCCAGGGAAAACTTGTCCTAACTTTCTGATAAGCTTAATATTCCAAGGCTCTTACAATACTGCAATTCAAATCCATTGAAGGTGAAGAGCTAATATGTTTTAAAATGAGCATGGATAATTTTCAAAAATAATAAACTGCATCTAAAATAGATTCACATTTGAAAAGTGGTGACTTTTGAAGATTTTAGATTCTGCACATGATGGCAAAACAAAATTGTAAAATTGATCCTGAGAATTCAATGATAATGAGAATGCATACAGAAAAAGATGAAGGTACTCTCTTTCAGTGTTCACACCTCACCTAGTCATCATAATTTTTATTTTTTGGTTTTGTTTTTTTGGTTTGTTTTTTTGCAAATGAACAGAAGAAACAAGGGTGAAAACACATGAGACAAATAAGGTGATAATGTATTGAATTTTGATTTGAAACAGAAACCAATCTTCCCCCAGCATCCAAAATAGTAGACTCTTCATTGCTCTCCCTGACCACTCAGCTCAACACTTAATCTCATACCACACTTCTCAGACCTTCTTGGATGCCCTTCTGTTTGCTTGCCACCTGCCCTTCTGAATCTTTTGAGGACCATTCCTTCCTTGTTTTTGGCCTCTAATTTTGCCCTTCTCCAGGAGTCAGTCCTGGGTTTTCTTTTCCCTTTCCTTCTCTTTAGGTGATCTTTTTGTTGCCATCTGTTTTTACACTCCAACTCTGTGCTTCTTGATGTCATCTACACCCCAAGCCTGTCTTCTGAGCTCTGATTTGAAGATCCCAACTAGTCTTTAGCCTGCTCTTTCAAGAAGTCCACTAACATCTCAAGGGCAGAGAGTCAGTCCACAACTGCACAATGTATGAACCTACATCTTCCAATGTATAAACCTGTCTTCCCTGCACTGGGCCCTCCTACTCTCTAAGAATAAACCCAATCTCTTAACAATGGCTGACAAATACAGAGCACGTTGTCACCCTTACCTGTCTGAGAAAATTCAACTGTCAATATTCCATGATCTTTCTAGTCTCAAGGACTCCATAGAAGCTGGGAATAGTCCCCCACCCCACCCCATAACTAGTTTTCCACTTTCTTTTTAAGTGAACTCAGTCAAGTTTTATCTTAGATACAACTTTCTCAAACAAGGTCTTTCTCAACAATGTATCACCCACCATTTGCATTTGGTTGGACTTCTCTTTCTATACTAAATTTGTTACTGACTGCCCCTTCTCTAGACTAATAGCACCTAAGGCCAGGGATTCAGTACATGTTCTGCTCTAAAGTGCCCAGAATCCAGAACAGTCTCTACCATATAATAGGTCTCTAAAAATGTTTTTAGATTAAGTAATGAAAAGAAGATGAGTTGGAATAATTTAGAATGTTCTACAAAGTTCTTAGGGACAGAGCAAAACTATGTAAGTGCCAAGCACATGGCAACACAGTGGTAGGTGGATATAATTTCCTACTTGAGGACTTAATACACTTTAGGAGAGAAATTATGTTCCATGGCAATGTATTTATGCTTTGAGCATATCAAGCATTTGAAAATAAAGCTTTTTAAAAGTCAAGTGTCTATTGTAGTAGAAAGTTTAAAGGTTTTGCATGATTTAAGCTAAATAGCACTCTCATTATTTACTTCCAAAGCTCTTACATGGCCTCAAAGCACAGAGTCAAGCCCTACAAATGAAGACAGGATGTCAGTAAACAGGCTGAAGTGGGCTGTCATTGCAGGTCTCCAATTTTCCTGGTGTGAGATGGAAAACATTATGGCAAGGTGACTGTGGGGTAGAATTACACTCATCAGTGTGGATTGAGAACAAACAACTTTAACTTAGAGAGTATGTGATTCAATGACTCTCAACATATTCATTGAGTTGATGCAGCTCCTTGGACATCTAAGCTGTTTTCACATAATTGAACTTCAAGTACTAAATATTGCTTCTAAGTTATCCAGAACAATTACCAGTACAGGGAAGATGAAAGATGTCAAGAGGAAATCTTTCACAAGTCTGAAAATAGATAGATAGATAGATAGATAGATAGATAGATAGATAGATAGATAGGTACATAACCACAGAAACATGCCACAGAATAACCCCTGCCCCGCTGACTCTTTGACTGACATTTTGAAGCTGATTGCATAGCCTGTTCAGTCAGCCATCCCAAACCCACTACAATCAACATCCATCTTGTGTTAGCCTGATGGGGATTTTGCCTTAATAATAAACATAGAATTGAGTTCTTACTGATAATTATGATAATAATTTTCAAAGGGTAAGTCTTTTCCTTAATAAATAATCCTCCTCCAAGCAAGCATCCTTGAATTTTATCTCTGCTGCTTTACAAATTAACATTTTAAAAAATCAATTTTGATACTTGAGACTCTGCAAGGATAAGTGGAACTCAGAGGTGACAGATTTGGCTTTTATGTAGATGTGGATATGATTTGAGCATCATTGGTAGATGGAAAATAGGCAAATCTACTCATTGGAGTGTTCTTTAGTCTACAGATCCCAAAGATAACCTCCAAGTTAATGTTTAATAAAATATTCCCCATTCTTCCCAAAATAATGAGTTAAAACCAACAGAGATCCCCATGTAAGTATACTGTTGTCAGTGCAGCATAATATAAGGTAAGAGGTACCACTGTACTTCTCATTTGCATTCATTGATAATGACTAATGTAGAACTTTTTCACAAACTTTTTAAATGTTTGTCCTCTGTAGAAAAAAAAATATACTTAAGTGCCTAGTTCACTTTCTAATCCAGTTATCAGTTCTTCTCTAAAATTGTAGGAATTCCACCATGTATTTTAGAGATTAATCACTTACCTGACTCATGGCTTGTCAATGTGCTTCCCTTTCTGTGAAGTTTTTATTATTATTATTATTTATTCACACTGCTAGCTGGGTAGAAGCTTTTGGTTTGAGACAGTTCTACTTGCTGTTTGTATTTTATTGCTCATATTGTGGATAACATATCTATTACCTTAGCCTGTGCCTTATGTTTAGTTTCTATTGCTGTTATAAAACAGACACCATGGCCAAAAGCAACTAGGGGAAAAAAAGGGTACTTCCATGTCTCCATCGTGTTCCACCATTGAAAGAAGTCAGGGCAGGAACTACCTCCAGAAACAAAAGTGGAAGCCATGGGGAAGTGATGCTTACTGGTTTGTTCTCATGGCATGCTCAGCCTGCTTTCCTGTACCACCAAGACCACCTTCTCAAAGGTGGCATCACCCCACCCTGTTGAGCTGGGTCCTCCTGTACCAATCATCAATCAAAAAATAATGCCTGGCAGACTTTCTTACAGTAAATCCACTAGATGCATTTCTCAACTGAGATTACTGTCCCCAGACATGTCTAGATCTGTGTCAAGATGACAAATACCACCCAACACAGTTTTTTGAGGATGCTGTAGCAAAATATTGTAGGCTGGGTAACTTATAGTGACAGAAAGTAACTTCCCACACTTCTGGAGACTAGAAAGACCTATATTGAGGCCCCCATGTTTGCTATTTGGTAAGGCCCTAGTGTATAGATAACCATGTTCTTCTGTAACTATATTCCGTGAAAAACCTCACATAACCTCTAGCACCTACACTACAATCTGTTCCACTAAGCAGGAGAAAGCCTAAAGATTTAAATAAAAGACAAGCCAGTGGGTCATTCATGCAACAGGAATGCTGGAATGCGGAACACCGTTTATTGGGGCTTATATACTGACTCACAGCACAATGGAAATCACAGGTTAAGCGTGCAAATTATTGAGCTTAGTTCCTCCTCCCCAGCAGATGTGTGTTAGCAAATCAAGAAGAGTACCAAGAACTACTCTGGTGCAAGATGTTCCAGCCAACAGCTTCAAGCTTTCACAAGGTACCTCCGGGTTCCATGCAGGGACCTATAATGACCCACAGTGGGGATAGATCTTTTTGTGACTTTCCATTATAAGAATACTAATAGCATAACCTCATGATCTAATCACCTCCAAATACAGAAAAACACAACTTTACACTGTCCTATTGTGTTTCAACATAAAATTTAGGGGATACAACATTCAGTCAAGAGATTAGACTAAATTATGTAAATGTCAAGATTGCGTGTGTGTGTGTGTGTGTGTGTGTGTGTGTGTGTGTGTGTGCGCGCTGCGTGCATGTGTGTGTGTGTTTCTTTTGAACTCCCAAGGTTACATGCCTTGTTTTCATCTTATTAATCTATGTCAAGTTGACTGTTGTACATGATATAAGACAAGCTAATAATCTGTTTGTCCACACAATTTCTGGAAAGAAATTTTTTTCTTGTGTGGCACTTTTGTTAAAAGTCATTTGATCATGTATTTCTAGACCCTTACTTTTGTTACTTTTTATTGTTATAAAAACACCATGACTAAATGTGACTTATAGCATAAAGACTTTATTTATGCTTGCAGTTTCATAGGGATGAGAGCCCATTATGTTGAGCAGGCATGACAGAGGATGGGGAAGCTGAGTGATCACATCTCCAAGTACAAGCATGAAGCAGAGAGTGAACTGGAAGTATGCCTGTATCCTGCTTCCACCAGCAAGCTCACACCCTGTAAATATCCCCAAACAATTCCACCAGGTAGAGACCAAGTGTTCAAATATATGAACCTATGGGGCCCATATCTCATTTGGACCACCAGAGCCTTAAAAATACAAAAATTACTTTGAAATGTATTTGAAATAAAAAAATAAAATGTTCTTTGTAACATATTTTAAATCAGAAAGTGTATAATACCTTCACTTTCCCTCCAGATTGAAGTTCCATAAAAAGTATAGAATTCTGGAAATGTCCTCTGGCTGTTGTCTTCCTCATGGTTTCTGTTGCTGTTCTGAAACACCATGACCAAAACAACTTGGATAGAAAAGGGTATATTTCATCTTACACCTCCAGTTAACAGTCCACCACTCAGCACAGGAACTCAAGCAGGGCGGGGACCTGGAGACAGGAACTAATACAGAGGCCACGGAGGAGGAGCATTGTTTACAGAATTGCTGCCATGGTTTTCTCAGTCTGTTTGTTATTGCATCCAGGAACACCTGCCCAGATGCATCACCCACAATGGGCTGGGCCATTCCAGAACTATCATTAGTTACAATAATGTTTCACAGGCTTTGATACAGACCAATCTTTTTTAAATTATTTTTAAGATTATTTATTATGTATACAGTGTCCTGTCTGCATATACCCCTGAATGACAGAAGAGGGCACATGATCTCATTACAGATGATTGTGAGCCACTATGTGGTTGCTGGGAATTGAACTCAACACCTTTGAAAGAGCAGCCAAGTGCTCTTAACTGCTAAGCCATTTCTCCAGACAGACACAGGCCAATATTAAGACATACTTTCTCAGTTCTTCCCTCTTTCCAAAGGAACTGCTGTATGTCCCACTATTCATGATCTCAAGTTGTATTACAGAGCTAATAGCAATAAAATCAGCATGGAATTGGCATAAAAGCAGACACATTGAACAATGGAATTGAAGACCCAGACATAAATCTGCACATATATGATGGACACATGATTTCTGATAAATACGCCAGAAATACATACTAGAAAAAAGACAGCATCTTCAACAAATGGTGCTGGTCAAGCTGAATGTCCACATGTGAAAGAATACAAATGGATCTGTGTGCATCACCTAGCACAAAACTCAAGTCCGGGTGGATCAAAGACTTCAACATAAAACTAGCCACACTGAACCTCTTAGAACAGGAAGTAGGGAATAGCCTCGAACACACTGTCACAGGAGGCAACTTCCTGAACAGAGCATGAATAGCACAGGCACTAAGATCAACAATTTATAAATGGGACCTCCTGGCACTGAAAATCTCCTGTAAGGCAAAGGATGCTGGCAATAGGACGAAACAGCAGCCTACAGAATGGGAAAAGATTTTTTAGCAACTCCACATTTGATGGAGAACTAATACTCTAAATATATTGAAAACTCAAGAAGCTGGATATCAAATAAACCAAATAATCCAATTAAAAATAGGTAATATCTAAACAGAGAATTCTCTGTAGAGGAATCCCCAATGGCTAAGAAACACTTAAAGAAATGTTTAACATCCTTAGCCATCAGAAAAATGCAAATCAAAACTACTTTGAGAGTACAAATTTTACCTGTCAGAATGGCCAAGATCAATAACACAAGTGACAACTCATGGTGGCCGGGATGTGGAGCAAGGGGAACATTCCTCACTGCTGGTGGGAGCACAAACTGATACAGCAACTATGGAAATCAATATGGTAGTTCCTCAAAAAGTTGGGAATAAATACATCTATACTACCCTTGGACATATAACCAAAGGACACTCCATCTTACCATGAGGACACATGAAGGGGTGGAAATCTACTGCAGTGGAAATTCCCTGGAATCTAGGAAGGTGATCCTAATGAGGAATCTAGTAACAGGATATGGAATTTCAACTGGACATCTCTTGTAGCCAGGTGAGGCTTTGGGTGACAAGACTAGATTGCATTCAATTGAGTTTTTGGCCAAGGGGGTCCCATGACAATCCTCAAACAACTCAGGCTATTGCTAAGGCAAAAGGTTCCTCTCCGCAAACTGGGGGTGAGGCCCCACTGCCAAGGACAGCACCCACAAAACCCATTGAACATAGAGAAGTGGACCAGGTTCCTACATGGAGCCTTTACCCCTATGTTCTAATCTCTTTGTTGCCAGAAGGTACTCTGCAGACTACCAAAAGAGAACATGGACACCAGCCCAGCCACAAAACCTTTGACCTACAATCTGTCTGGCCTGAAAAATATGCTAGGGCAATGATAGAACAGAAGTTGTGGGAGTGGCTAACCAATGTCTGATTTGACATAAGGTTCACTCCATGAGAAGGAAGCCATCTCTGACAATATTTGGGTGACCAAGAACTAAGACTGATAGCTCAGAGACCTAGGGTAAAACCAAATACTACTGATCAAAAATAAATGAAATAAAAGCCTGGTACAAGTACCTGTAATGCAGGAATTAAGGATGTAGAGAAAGACAGATGCCTGGGACTTGGTGACTACAAAATATAGCCCTAATACTGTCTCAAAAAATAAGGTTGCATACTGCAATAATACTTGTACCACTATTGTACCAGTGAGCATTACTTAGCAGAATGCTGCTATAGATCTCAGGGTTCACAGCTGAGTGTGATAGTTGATGAAATATCTCCTCTAACAGTCTGTGTAGCAGCTTCCACGGGAGGAAACTTAGGCCAGCAGAATTAATCTGGCCAAAAACCCATGGCTGAGGTGAACCTAATATTATTATTTTGCTAAATGGATATAGTAGCAAGCTGCCTTCTAACTACATTTCTTTATATCCAAAAATTAGTGCAGTTCTTAGTTCTCCTGACAGAAGTGTGCAATGGGGATTGGTTAATACAAAGACTCAAAAGAGGTCAAAGTGCAAGAACAAGTATCTGTAGTGCATTAAGCCATAAATAGGACAGCTATATTATACTTCCCCCAAAAGCTTAGGGAACAGCTTGGAGAAGAAGGCAAGAAGATATTAGGAGCCAGAGACTGAGGAAGACTGGGGAGGAACTGCATTCTTGACATGACAGGACCGTTGCACAGATGATCTCACAACTCATAGCAACTGTGGTTGTTCATAGAAGATCTGTACAAGAACAACAAAAACCAATAAACATTCCAGCATAGGTCAAGGAGGCACACAAGCTCCCAACTCCAGTCACAACTGATGACTTTCAAAGCAGAAACAGTCACTTCTCTTTACTGGTGTGGTCACTAATAGGTCATGTTCTGGTAGGTGGCCCCACATGGGCAGTATAAATTGGACCTGGTAGTTTACTTAAGCAGAGTTTAAAAAAAAAAAAAAGGCATGAAGTTGAAAGGAAATGTGAAGCAGGAAAAGCTGAAGGAGTGTGAGGTTGAACATGGTCAAATTATGTTGCACATACCTATGAATTCTCTAAGAATAATTTAAAGTACACGCACGCACGCACCGCGCACACACACACACACATGTTAAATGTGCGTGTCAATTGAAGACATCCATTACCAACCTTTGTCCTCCATCCACACTCCCACATAAGGACAGAATATATACACATATGTGCAACACACACACACACATGTTATATGTGTGTGTCAATTGAAGACATCCATTACCAACATTTGTCCTCCATCCACACTCCCACATAAGGACAGAATATATACACATATGTGCAACACACACACACACACACACACACACACACACACACACACACACGAAAAAAGGTGCTGAGAAGTGGGGAAGTGAACTGTTTTGTATTATCATACTTCATAGTTGAATTGGATTCATGTAGATTTTTAAAATTACTTTGAAAAATAATTTGTAGAAATTAATAAAGCACACATAACTGAGTGTCATTTAGAACTGGTGGTCAATGTGTGTATGTTTTCTTTAAGCCACTTTTCTAGATTTTTGCAGGGGCGGGGATAGCAGAAGTATACCAGTACTCAGGCTTATTTACAAGGTATATAAAGAAACAGATGGGAAAATAATGCTCAAAATCTGATAGTATTTTACTGAGAATATTCAGAAACACATTTTGACTAGATGCCTATAAACATAATGAAAACATTAATAGATTCTAGGTTGTCTGATAAAGACAAAGTATTGAAGGAAGTGGCTCTAGATAGGCTCACTATCTTTAAAAATTAGTCTATAACACTACCTAAAACAACCACTTTTGAATACTTCATGGACATCTAATAATATTCTTGAGGATGTATGGAATTAATCTAATTAATTTTGCTAAGCTGACAACAAAAAGCACAGGAAACAACTCAAGAAATGCAGACTGTATCACAAAGGCTCATTCTTATTACCTCCGGAAATAATAATTCCCGGGGAAGATAAAACACTCATCATACTGTTACAAAATGAATGAAAGCTGCAATTTAAAATTCCAAGTCCTGATAGTGTAAGTGTGCAAGAGGGAAACATGAAATTTACAAGGAACAGTTAGAAAAATTACAAATACTTGGGTTTTCTAATATTATTTTATAATGTGTTTGATCACTGAGCTATTAAGATTTTTTTCTCTCATAAAATTACAATAAATCCCAGGCAGTCTGAAAATCCTATCAGTGGGAAGCATGTGTCTTTTCTTTAATGTAGTGTTGCTTTAAAATGAGCCATTCCAAATTATTAACCTTAAAGCCTCTCAACAGACAGAAATAGAGATAAATGCTTTGCTTTACTCAAGCTGCACACTGGGCGATTTCATCATCTCTTCCTTCCATCATAGCAACCAATTAAATATTTGCATATGAGGTTTATAAGTCTTTGAGAATGCAAAATCATTAGAAGAAAACAATGTGGTCACTTGAGGAGAGCAAGGGGCTTGGTAATAAGCAATTGAGCTTTGGGTTATTAAAACAATAAATTTCTTAATCAATTAAGGAACTATGATGAGTATCGGAAATCTTTCCTTGGTTCTAAATGATTTTTCTCTTTTAAGACAAGCATTCTCAGATTGACTTCTTAATATTTTTTCAAAACCTAACTCAATTGTTTTTTCTCAAACTTCCAGAAGAAACAAAATATTTTTAAGTCATTGTGGCATTTTAATGTATCTATTTCTTGAGAGAGTTGGTTGTTACATGAATCTTAGTATGTATGAATACTTTTCTCTTTTTTAAGCTAGTGTGATTTCTGCAGTTTCCAGAAGACATAAAAGCATCATCATTTAGTATTTGTGGAATTGAGGAAAAGTACCTGGAGACGCGGTTTGGTGTGTCATAGTTGGGGACATCATGTTGGGAAACGTTCCATCAGTGGGGGAGTGAAGTCGAGTACCCAAGTTAGAACAGTTTTTAAGTAATCATAACAAGTTGCAAACAGGATGTGAAAAACCAAGATTAGAATTTCTTTCAAGTCTTCTGGGAAACTCTTTTACAAATACCATGGAAAAAAATCTTTCAGTTGTCGAACAACTGAACGCTGATAAATGTGCACCCAAAGTGCTCGCACCAGCAGATCTGCTGGCTACAGCACTGCTCAGGAGTCAGCAAGATGTTGTAAGGTCATGATCTGCCAAAGACCAAGGACAAGCTGGGACCCAGAGATGCACACAGCAAAAGACAGCTACAAAATCATAAAGCAAAGGGACAAAGACCAATCCAAAAAATGTCCACAGAGGAATGGGATTCGTCATTTGGTAGTTACCTTTAAGAAAACAAACAAAAGTCTTCACAACACTCCCTCTCCTTCTGTATGTGAATGATTGATGCAGCTTTCTATTCCCTAAATTTTAGCCTTTTCTAGAACTTCTCAAACAGTTGGAAAACTGACCTTACAGGGTTTTCCTATTTTCTTTTCACGCCCTCTGCAGTCTTATGTGAAAAACAGTACAGCAACAGCACCACCACCCACGTCTGATCACCATCCTTGCATCCATCCCCCTTACATTGTGACTTTGCAGCTCCTTTCAATTATCCACTCTCCCCTTCAATCTTGGCTGTCATTAGATAGTCTTAACAGAATATAGTAAGAAATGGCAATGTGCCATGTTTGAGCCCACATTTCAGGGAATCTTGGAACGCTTATGCTGCTGCTTTACAATCCTTCCTTGTATTAAAATAAATACAGGTTAGCCTATTGAAAGATGACACCCTGTGACAGTGATCCAGGATGCTCCAATAGCCAGTTAACCACCAATAAACCTGATGGGTGAGTCATTTCAGGCCAGCACAGACGATCTCCTGGATAACTGCCCCCTGACTGACAAGAAGTCCAACAACCGGGTCCAGGACACCAGAACCACTTGTCCAGTCTTAGAATGATCGACAGTGGTAGAAAAGGCCTTTGTTTTTAGTGACCAAAAGGTGTTTGTAAGGTACGTAGTCCCTACTCATTTCTTACTTTCTTACTTCACCGCTGTTTAAATTACGGTTCTTGGCAGATTGCTGGAGCTGCGCAACTAGAACGCAGTGATAAAGCCAGGTTTCAGCCCCTGTCGGGGCGGCTTTGATGGCAGAGGAGGCTTTGGTGACAGAGGCAGTAGAGGAGGAGGACAAGAAGGCCGAGGTGGCTTTGGCAGAGGACTGGGAGGCTTTGGTGGAGGTCGAGGTCAAGGTGCAGGAGGGGGTGGAGAGTTCAAGGGAAGAGAAGGTGGACAAGGGGTAGGCTTCCAGTCTGGGGGCGGCCGGGTCGAGGTGGTGGCCAGGGAGGCAAAAGAAGAAACCAGGCAGGGAAGAATGTGATGGTTGAACCACATTGGCATGAAGGTGTCTTTATCTGTGGTGGAAAGGAGGATGCCCTTGCCACAAACAATCTGGTCCCTGGAGAATCTGTGCATGGGGAGAAGAGAGTCTCTATTTCAGAGGGAGATGGCCAAATTGAGTACCGAGCCTGGAACCCCTTCTGTTCCAAGCTGGCAGCAGCAATCCTGGGCGGCATAAACCAGATCCACATCAAGCCAGGGGCCAAGGTGCTCTATCTTGGGGCAGCCTCAGTCATCACATCTCTAATATTGTCAGTTGGGATGGTCCGGTCTATGCAGTTGAGTTCTCCCACCATTCTGGCCGTGACTTCATCAACTTGCCAAGAAGAGGATCAACATTATTTCTGTGATTGAAGATGCTCAGCACCCACACAAATACCGTGTGCTTATCAACCCGGGAGCATCTCAAGGGCAGTGTCTGCCTCATCTCTGTGTTCCCCACGCCCAACCCAGGGCTGGCCACAGACGATGGTGGACGTGATCTTTGCAGACGTGGAACAGCCAGACCAAACCCGGATTGTAGTCCCTACTCATTTCTTACTTTCTTATTTTCACCACTGTTTAAACCATGGTTCTTCCCAATTGTGTCCTTCTTCTGGCCTCCCCAAATCTGTACAAACACATTTAAAATACAACTTATACCCAAGAAATCTGCCCTGATGACTTTATTTCAAAATATGCATTCCCCTTTGGGCTTATTTTTTAAAGTTAACTTTTTTCTCTAACGTTTCATATATTCTTTATTAGATTATACAAGCTTTGAGTTGCTTGAATCCCTTGTACAAAGCTAGTTCATTCTGGATACCTAATAATAACGCCCTGAAAATAAAGCAAATAAAGCCTGAAAATAAACAGGCTTGAAATTCTCCCTACTTGCTCAAACTGTGGCCTGATTCAGGCATCAATAGCAGCTCCCTCAACTTGCTGTGTCTTGGAACTGATTAACAGGTGTAAAATTTTCCCAGTGGAAGATCTTTATAAAGAGAATTGATGACTGTATAAATACAGTTTGCTTAGACCATCAATTTTCTTTAAATAAAAGAACTGTGTTGATAGCTCTCTCTCTCTCTCTCTCTCTCTCTCTCTCTCTCTCTCTCTCTCACACACACACACACACACACACACACACACACACACACACACACAGCTCAAGAGAATTCCTGCTATCAGTTTTTGTTTCTGCTTATTAAAGATGCACTTCATATTCATTTTACTTGACACTACAGGAAATTGTGCATGCCTCAGGCTACATAATTCTGAGCCTATTTCTGTGATGCTTCATCTATAATTTCAAACTGTCACAAGGTCGGTTGCCTCTTATGCATCAGGTAAGATGAGAAATATGTACATACATATTAACTTAAACATTATCATAATAAATTTCCATGTTGAGTAGTATCTATGACCACTTCCTATTCTAACATCACTTTTTTTCCTGATTGTATGATATTTGCAAATAATGGCACAGACACAAACAGCATTGAAAATTTAGTGAAGTAAATAATTATAGAAAAATTATTACTTTGGACCCATTTGTCACCTCAGTGCAACTCTAACAATTACTCTGCAATTCATTGAAAGTGAATGTATTTTAATTATAGTTTTCTTTAGCTGGACTTTTCTAGGAACTCAAGAAATGCATACTCATTACAAAAAAATAGTTGTCTCAGCACAGAATTTTATTCTAAAATTAATGTTAAATAATATTCCTAAACTACACATAAACCACCCAAGAAGCAAATTTAAGCCAATATGAAACTTGGCTCATATTGAGAAAGCTGTTGGAAATCATGTACATCTATTTCTCATGATAATCCTACAAAATAGGTATTAGCATGAGCCTCATTTTTCTGAATAAAACTTTTTCTTATTCAGGTAAATGAAGCCATACCAATTTAGTTTGCTTGTTCTGTGATCATTCAGATAACAAGACACCTGTTTAATAGCTGCCCCAAAGTTCGGCTCTACCATGATGTTCCTCTTTAAATTGTTGTGGTGACAAAGTTTCTTCTAGTTTCTTCTAGATTTAGTCTTCCCTTGCAGGCTCATGTGCTTAAACACTTGTTCCCCATCTGATGGTGCTGTTTAAGGAAGTTGTGTGTTACTGGATTTTCTTTCCCACAGCCACTTCAGCCCCAAATAAACACACGTTCACTATATTAGTTATAAAACTGTTAGTCGATGACTAGGGCTTCTTATTGCTAGCTCTATCTTAATTATTAACCCATTTCATAACATATTAATCTATGTATTTCCACATGGTCTTATCTTACCAGAGAATGCCTGGTGCATCTTCATGGCAACTCTGGGAGGGCTCCCTCTGCCTATTTTCCCAGAATTCTCCTCACCCTAGTCTGTCCTACCTTCCTGCCTCATTGACCAGACAGTTTTTTATTCATCAATCAATATGAGAAACATATATACAAAAGATAACCCCCATCAGTTGTAGAACCTTTGTACATGGGGCCTGGTTACTTGATTTAGGGCTGTAGGAGTGGAACTTGAGGGTATAGGTGAGCCTGCTTCTGGTCTAGCTCTTTGCTTCCTACTTCGTCAAGATGTTAGCAAGCAATCTCACAATTCCATGGTCATAGACAGGAGTAAGCCCCACCCATGTGCCTTCCTGGCTGTATTAGCTACTTTTCTATTGCTGTAATAAAACATCATGATCAAGGCAATTTACAGAAGAAAGAGTTTATCTGGGCTAGTGTTCCAGAGAGATAAGCATTCATGATGGCAGAGCAAGGACATGGTGCCTAGAGCTGGAAGCTGAGAGCATACATCTCAAACCCAAAACAGGAAGAAAAGAGATCCAACTTGCAATAGAAAATCTTAGTAGACTCTCAAAACCCACCTCCATACTTCTTTCAACCAGGCCCACACATCCTAAACATTCAAAACAGAAGAACAGCAACATTAATTAGGGACCAATTAGTCAAATCTCTGAGAGACACCAGGAAACACTTCTCATTGAGACCATCACATCAACATCATGTGTGTTCTCAGTGTGAGCCAAAATAAACTTCTCCTTTCTTAGGTTGCCTCTGCCAGGTAGTCCTGTCACAGTAACATGAAAGTAACAAGGCTGTCACTTTTGTCACGGTAGCTGGTACTTTCTGTAAGCAGTAAGCATGTTGTACGTATCATTCCTACACATTATAATTTTTCTGTTGGTATCTTCACCTAAAGTCTGATGAAATCACTAGTAGGAAATTGTTGGAAACATGGGCAATTGTGTTGGCAGAAGTTTCTGTCCAGCCTGGCTTCACAGATGTTTAGCCCCAAATAAAAACACAGTGACTTATATTATTTATAAACTGTTTGGCCTATGGCTCAGGCATCTTATTGGCTAGCTCTCTCTTAGTTATTAAGCCATATCTATTAATCTGTGTATCTCCACATTGTCTTGGCTTACCAGTGATGCCAGGCCTCTTTCTTCCTTGGCAGCTACATGGCGTGTCTCTGTGGACTCACTCTCTGAGCTTCTCTTCCCAGAATCCTAATAGCCTGGTAGCCCCACCTAGACTTCCTGCCTGGCTACTGGTCAATCAGGTATTTATTCATCAACCAATAAAAGAAACACATATTTACATAGAAGGACATCCTCATCACTATTGAGCCAATAAGATGATTCATAGGGTAAACATTCTTACTACTAAGTCATATTACCTGAGTTAGATCTCTGAGTCCCAAAAACAGAATTGACTTCTATCTATTTCTCTATACATACACCATGACACATGTTCACCCACACATATATGCACATATACACACAATAAACAAATAAGTATTTTTCAAAATGAAGGAACTCAAGGTGTAACATTTTCAAGGAACTGTAAAAAAAATATCATCAAAAAAGAATTTATTTCTTAGGCCAGAAGCTGTTTCCAGTGGTTGAATCATATGCAGCTGTGAGAATATATAACTAGATAAAAGGTTCTCGGCCTTTGCAGTACACCAGCATACCTACAAAGCCTTAAAAAAGATCCTTTCTCTGATCCCAAAAGCTCTGAATCAATTGCTTTCTGTGAATACTGGGTACTAAAGGTTTTCTAAAGTCTCCTAGATAAATACTCAACTAAGGTGGGATAAGGAGGTCTTAGAACTTGCCACAAAATACTTATTATCCAAACAATTGAATCAGTACCTGAGTCTCCTTCAAACAATGTGCCCACCTATGACTCTGAAATTGCTCTCCAAATGACATAAAAACTTCTCACTGACTTGAAGTATATATATTTCAAAATTTTAATGATCTTGTTCTATTAAAAAGAGAAGAAAGTATTGAAAACTATTCTCAACTCTGAAGAGTGAAATGACTATTATAAGTTAATATTAGCTAATATAAGAAGCTAAAATATTGATAAATTGGCTATAACTTGATCAATTATTTTACATAACAAAGATAATCATAAAGAGTCCAAAGAGAATTGTCAAAATAAGTAAAGCTACTTGCTATTGTCATAACTAATAGATACTTTTCTTAAAATATCTTGAAGGTGCTGAGAGGGCCAGGGAGCAGCAATATCCTAGTAAGAATAAGTGTCCCTAATTGCTAAGTCTGGTTTTCACATGCCATTCCTGATTTAAAGAACATGGATCCCTAGAGGAATAGCTGGTTCCAGAGCTGGAAAAGGGATAGACCAAGGTGGTCCTGACACATCCTATCCTAAAGAATTGTTAAAAGAGTTGCATAGATACATCAAAAGACACAGAAACCAGTTTCAAATCTTGCATAATTTGAATATTAAAGTAAATACAGTAGCCTATAACCCATTAAATGAAACAAGGACCCACGGGTGCACATTGATATAAATAAACAAATTGATAGTCATGAGAAGTGGGATGGTTATGGTGCTTAAAATATCACACCTGCAAAATATTTATTAATCAAAAAGAGAATGTAACTACAGAGATGAACAGATGACACTCTAATCAGGTGACCTAATTAATCCTATCAGTTAATCAGACTAATTAAAGTCACATCTTTCATCAGAAAGAATACAATGATATCCCCAAATTTTCTTAATGGAATCCCTGACAAAAATGTACAATATTGATCTAATCATGGAAAAATTATCTTAATATTTAAAAGCACTGAGGTCACAATAGTCAAGGGGAAACTGAGGAAATGTTTTAAACTAGAAGAAACCAAACACATAAGACAACTACACATAACACTTGATTTTTAAACAAGTGGTGTGGAATATTTATTTATACTGTGTGAAGCTGTAATAGTATAATTGGTTTAATAAAAAGCTGAATGGCCAATAGTTATGCAGGAGATCTCTGGGCAGAGAGAGGAATTCAGGGATTAGAATCTGGCATGGTGGGCAGGGGGTTGGGGTGGAGGATGCCAGAGAGACATGGATGGAATTATACATACAGAATGAGAGAGAGGTAAAAAGTCACAAGGCAGAATGCAGATTAATAGAAGCAGCTTAATTTAAGTTGTAAGAGCTAGTTGGGAACAAGCCTAAGCTAAAGGTCAAGTTTTCATAATTAATAATAAGTATCTGTGATATTATTTGGAGGCCAAAGAAAGTCGAGACAAGAAATGCTTGCTACAAACAGGTCTTTATTTTCTTGGATAAGAATAGAGGGCTGAGTTATGGAAGTCCAGTCAAAGAGAGGGAGGAAAGAATGATATGAGCATGTAACGGGTGGTCAAGATCATGACAGGGAAACCCACAGACACAGTTGACCCAAACTTGTAGGAGCTCAGCTTCTAGACCTACAGCTGGGAAGCCTGCATGGGATTGAACCAGGCCTTCTGCATGTAGGTGACAGTTTTGTTGCCTGGTCTGTTTGGGGGACCCTGGCAATGGGACCAGGATCTAACCCTAGTGCATGATCTGGCTTTTTGAAGCCCATTTCATAGGGTGGGATGCCATGCTCAACCTTGATGGTGGGTTGGTCCTGCCTCAACTGAATGTGTTAGGCTTTGTTGACTCCCCATAGGAGGCCTTACCTTTTCTGAGGTAAGATGGGTTGTAGGGGAGGTGGGGGTAGGGGGAGGAAGGGAGGGAGGTGGAAACTATGGTTGGTCTGTAAAATGAATTTATATACATATAGACTAGAGGGAAGTTAAGCTGAGCAGTGGCGTCGTAGGCCTTTAATTTCAGCACTTGGGAGGCAGAGGCAAGCAGATCTCTGTGAGTTCAAGGCCAGCCTGGCAGCCTGGCAGCCTGGTCTACAGAGCAAGTTCTAGCATAGCTAGAGCTTCACAAAGAAACCCTGTCTCAAAAAAAAAAAAAAAAAAAAAAGAGGGAAATTAAAAACACATTTGAGGACCTACTTTTTTTTTTACATTTGTATCATAGAAATGCATCTTCAAACATATGAGATAAGCAAATTGATTTCAAATATTCCACCAAAAGTATCTTTGCCCTATATCTGCAATTTTTCTGTAGGTGAAATTAATTGTTTCAAAGCATTTTGTCACATTGCCATGCATTAGGGGAGTATAGTGAGCTAGAAAGTGAATTTATGTGTATTTCTCCAGAAAGTGAATTTATGTGTATTTCTCCCTAATGAAAGGAAAGTAATAGCATTTCTTTATTACACAGTCAGAAACAATGCAAGACCTTGCTTGGTAAAGGATGCTCGAGGGAACAGAAGGCTCTACAGGCTGGTTTAGGTTTAGATAGCATGCAACAGTTATGTTTACCTGACACGGGCCAAAATGGCTAACCCTGGACATCCCAAGGGCTGTTAAGTCATCACAAATGGCTCTCACTGGATGTCTGGAGAACCTCAAAGTAAGCAGTGATGAAATCTGTTATACAAATATTACTGACAAAATGCCACTTTGTGTGATTTTGTAGAAATATGGATTCTGGGTCAGAGATGAGTGCCCTTGCTTTTACCTTAGACAGTGCCAGCCTGACAGTGTGTCTGTTTGAAGTCTACATGCTCATATCCACTCGGCCTCATGTGTGTCAAGCTGCAGGTGTTCCTGTGTCAGTCTGTGCACACCTATGAGTGACTGCCTGCCACCAGTGTGCAGGTGTGTGCCTACTCTCTGCTACCCATACCAATGAATAGAATACATTCATTCCTACCCATGCTTCCTCGCGGTCCCCTAGTGTCCAGTTATCCTTCCCTTTCCCGACATCAGAGCTTGGACCTCACATGTATGCTTTGTCTATTGCTTGTCTCCATAAGTGCATGCAGAAGTTTAATTCACAAAGTATTACTTCTAAGAATAGCATTGAAAATGTGGGGATTTGTTTTGACTAGGGTGTTAGCATTTAGAGGTAGGACCTTCAGTAAGTGATCGGATTTGATCTTTTGGGTACAGCCCCTGTGACTGAATTCTTGTGGTTCTGTAGAGACATACAGAGAGACTACACACAGACAAAGACACGTATGTGCTGTTACCATGATGTGGCGAAATCAGCAAGGGCCTCATGAAAAGCTGCAGCAGAGTGCTTGGATGCCCAGACTCCAAAATTGTGAGCAAAGTAAGTCCTCTGGGATATTTCATCACAGTCTGACAAAGCTGACTGAGATAGCACCAAAACTCTACTCCACTCAGAGGTTCAAGCTACTGGTTTTAGTCTACCTTCTGACATACTGGATTATTGTTATGAACCACAATACATTATTGAAAGCCGTTGGTTTTCTTTTGGAAAAAGAAATGACTTATATTTTCTTCTCCAATTTTAATTAATGAAGGGAGAAATATGTAAAGGAAAAAATGATGTGAACTTCTTTAGCAGCTCTGAGGTGAATCTAAACATTCAACTGCAGTTGAATTTTGTTTTAGGAAAGCAAAGAAATTTTTGAACGTTCAAGGAATATCTTACAAGTCCAGTTTTTTTCAAAAGTGCACCAAGTTTCTCAGAAGATAAGAAAGATGCCCTGTCCTCTTCTCACAGATAAGAAGGATGAACTGCTCATTGAACAAGAGCTTAAAGAGACTTCTGCAGCTCATCAAACTCAAATACCTCCTGCTGGATTCTGATCCATCCCTTTTGTTCTGGCCTGCTTAGTGTGGAGAACAGATGGAAGTTGTCCTCTGATCCAGATGCGCTCCAGGTTCTGCAGGCGAGAGCCTGCCCCTTGCACAGACTGCAGCCATGCTGGGCCTGCTTCCCCTTATAGCCCCTGCAGTCCAAGTCAATGGTGGTGTTTGTGGTTCACAGGCTCCGTGGGGCAGCAAGCTCTTCAGAACAACAATGCCTACCTCCTGGCTGATGGCTTGCTAATCCTCCTCAACCATGTTGCTTGAGGACCCAGCTAAACTAGAAAGGGTAAAAACTGCCTTTAATTATCCTGTGAGCATATCTGTGGGACACTCCATGGTCAC
Organism: Cricetiscus sungorus; assembly: GCA_030556225.1. Taxonomy (NCBI): domain Eukaryota; kingdom Metazoa; phylum Chordata; class Mammalia; order Rodentia; family Cricetidae; genus Cricetiscus; species Cricetiscus sungorus. Next base: position 30,964,470 of record JANBXA010000741.1, on the reverse strand, counting down.
ATTTCACCCTTCCTGGATTATAATCGTCTTTCAAACAAGATTGCTTCTTAAAAAATCACTCTTCTATCTTCTCTTTCCAGACTTCAATTTACCCTGCAGGGGAAAAAAGAATCACATTCACGTCCATGCTTTTCCTCCTCTTAAACGAACTAGTCCACCATCAAGTGCATTGACTGCATGACCCCTGCCCCTTTCTGCTCTCATCTGATATGCGCTGAGAGGGCCCAAAGTGGAGAGCTCCACGGGAGAGAGAAAGTGAGGAGAGAGATAATGCTAAAAAACAGGGAAATATGCTTCTGAGAAACCTGAATTCCCATGTTTTATACCTGAAATAAACCACGAGAAATCAATGCATCTTCATAAACCCACAGTGCATGAACAGACTTTATAGCCACTTGCTCACCGTGCATATTCTCAGTGGTTCCTGAGCTATAATCCATACTTTTCATGTACAAAACCCTTTCTCTCCTCCCTTGGATTCAAAGGAAGGAAGCAGGTATGTAAACTGTCCTATATCATTATAACCTCCTTACACTCTGTCTGCATGAAGAATATATAGAATTTGTGTTAAGTCTTTCAATTTCTCTATGAACTAGAAGCCCCCTCCCATTTTTCAGACGAAAAAAAATTGCGTTTTTGTTTTTTTTTTTTTTTAGAAGTTCAGTAATTTCTCCAAAGCTACAGAGCCTAGGGGTGGCAGAGTCATAGTTTGAAGGCAGAATTGTCTGGTTGAAATGTATATGCATAACCCATTTTTATAAGAATAACTACAAGATGATTGTAGACATCCAATGTTATGGTTAACAAGCCACCTTCCTTCACTTTGTGGTTTGAAGCAGCAGTAACTATTCTTTCTCAAGGTTCTGAGAGTTTCTCTCAGGGGTCCTCATGAAGTTACAATTAGAGAGCTTTGCTGCAGTCACTTGTACACTAAATAGTGTTGGATACCCATGATGACTGCATTCCACTGCAAGTTACTGGCCAAACATCACTGTATCTCCATGACACTTCTCCAAGTGCCTAACTTGGTCTTATCACAAGGATAAGATACTTGGTCCCAGACATGGCAACTTGCTTCTCCAAAGTATGTGCTTCAGAAGGCCAAGGGCTCTATGTAAGGCAGCTTATGACCTAGGCTTTGATGTCACCGAGTGTCATTTCTATTGCCTCCTCTCAATTATAATATGGGATCTCTAGAAAACATGGTACACTAGGGAGCTATCTTTACAAACCAGTTGCCAGTTGCATATTACAGAGCACAGCTAAAACACAAACCCATCACTATTCAACTAAAATAAGTAAAACGGCCAACTCCAGTAAAATCATCATCTTTCCTCATGGGCTCATCCTCCAGACCTGAGCAGCTAGTTAATGCTATCCTCAACTGTGAATTTTTATTCTTTTGCTTTGTTCAAAACCTAGGTAGATTATAGACTGTTTTTTTTATTCTATTTGTGAGCTGGACATGGTGATGTACACCTTTAATACCAGCACTAGGCACACATAGGGTAGCAGATCTCTATGAATTCAAGGCCAGTCTGGTCTTCATAGTGAGTTACAGACCAGCCAGGGCTACACAATGAGACCCTGTCTCAAATAAAAGGATGCAGAATACTTTCTGGTCCAGTGATTTTCAGCACCGTGCAGTCAGCCTTAATGACTAAACATCACAAGATCACTGTGTTCCTAGTACCTGGGAAGAGAAGAGTGACCTTCATTTTCACTTCTTAGGAAAAAGTACTCTCATTGCTGAAGAATTACACTGAAAAGAATGTAGAAATATATGTAAATCCTCCTACCTCAATTTATTCCTCCAAGGACTAAATTGTAGTTCTACAAAGCATAGAAAATGTTGGTTCTATTCAATTTAGTAAATCTTTTAACTTTGAAAATCTACCATTGTTTTTAAGGTCTGCCATGAAAGTCATAGAGATTTACTTTCAGGCTGGTCATTAAACTTGTTCCTGTATGTCATATGTTTATTGGTTTTCATTAACCTAGGTCTTTACTATATCATGTATAGCCTCTTCCATTATTTTAATAGAGTTATGGAGAATAATGTAATCTGTATAAAACTACCCATATTTAACATGCACATTTGCAGGGGGTGTTTTTTGAAGCTCTCCCATAGAGTAAGCATGAATGGAATTGTTTATGCTGCTGGATTTGGCTGCTAACTTTGGCTTTCTCTCCAAATGCTTCCTCAATCAGCTTCTAGCTTGTATATAATTCAGTGTTTTCATGCATCTGAATTTCTACTCTTTGTAGAAAAACCACGTAGCATGCAACTTCAAAGAACATACACAACAAAAAGGATTTATCTGAAAAATCAATTGAGGTTATTATTGGGTAAATGAGGTTAATTTTGTGTTGAAATAGGCTAAGATATTTCCCTTGGTGGCAGATACTACTTCACTGATATGTATTCTTGTCTTGACAGCAAGCCACAGCAGACCATTTTAGGCAAGAATAATTAATTAAAAGATACATTTCAGGAAGCCAATGACATTGACAGAGTAAGAAATAAGCAAAGCAGAAAGACGAAGCAGAATTCACTAACAGAGAGAGAGGGAGAAAATGCAGTTCTTTCAAGTAGTGTAGGTATTTTCTTTTGACAACAGAAATGCAGAAAGCAATTCAACCCTTTAGAGGTCTGTTTTTCATCAGCTTTGATCTGAAAATTGAGACAAGTGTTTGGAGTACTGTCACTGATAAGCAGGAATTTGAGGGCTGGAAGCACACTTGAGCAGAATGTTCCTCACAGCCCAAGCGATTAAACTCTCACTGCATTGTGGTGTGTGTGTGTGTGTGTGTGTGTGTGTGTGTGTGTGTGTGTGTGAAGGTAAATTCCACAAGTCCCATAGTTTCAGTGACCATTACAGAGAAAAGGACAGCACACACACACACACACACAGGATACCTTCAGACGAGCAAAAGCTGTCATGAGCACAGATTCCTAAAGCACAAGCTGTGTGCATATTCCCAGCTTCATCTTCTGCTTTTCTTATTTGTTTCTAGACACTGTTTTCTCTGCTCCCGACAGTGTTTACAGTCTGTGAATGTCACATAGTGAAACAGAAGCAAAAAGCCTTTGTTGTGGAGTTCGGGCATCAGAAAGGCAGCAGCGGAGCTGGGTGTTGGACTTGTCTTTGTTTTGTTGCAGTTTCATCCTCTCTCCCAAGCAATGCTACTTCACGATGCCAAAGAGCCTAAGAAATGTGTGGCAGGCAGATCAGGGGTAATGGAAAGGTCAGATGAAGGTGGCTGGTGGGTGATACGTGATCCAAAGAGACCTAAATTAAAAAGTCATATTCTGTCATAGTTTTTGTCAAGCTGACAAAATCCTAGGTATACCTGGGAAGAGGGACTCTCAACTGAGGGACTGCTTGCATCAAGTTGGCCTATGGACATGTCTGTGGGGGCATTTAGTGATTAAGGATTGATGTGGGAGAGCCACGCCCACTGCTTTAAGTATCATCCCTGGGCAAGTGGACCTGGGCTGCATATGAAAGGTAGCTGAGCAAGCCAGGTGAAGTTGGGCCAGCCAAGGGATGAAAGCTAGTAATCAGTATTCTTTCCCAGACTCTGTGTTGGTTCTCGCCTCCAGGTTCCAGCCTTGAGCTCTTGCCCTAGCTTCTCTCAAGACAGACTGCAATTTGTAAGCCAAAATTTCCTCCCCAAGTTCCTTTTAATCATTGTCTCATCATAGCAACAAAAGGCAAACTAGGCTATATCCCGCAAGGTAACCCTTGTTTGTAATTCTAAGACGTCTGAGACCAGACTGGACATAGATTGATAAGAGCAAAACTCTGCAGATGGCCTGGGCTGGGTAGTGGGAAACCATCGTGATTAAATGTTCCTCTCGGTTTTAAAGGAGTGAAGACAGAATGGTTATTGGCAAAAACAAAACAAAACAAAAAAACAAACAAAAATTAAAACTTTTCACCCTACCCTGGTGCATTAATTTCTCCCTTTTCATTAGTAGAATGTGGCAATCACTTTGTTCTACCTAGCAATACTTGTACAAAATGATCAGGCAAGTATGGCGTGTATAGTCAGCAAACTCATTTTTACACCTTTATTACCCACAGAGTGGCCGATATAGAAGGCAATGGAGGCGGTGCAAGGAATAAGACATAATTACCCTAGATCTCTAGCAGTCGTGATCTGGCAGGGAGAGACCAATCCACAAACACTAATTACAGTGTAATGACACAATGGAGTAAAAGCTACAATAGAGTGCAGAGGGCACTGTGAGAGCACAGAACAGGGCTGACCTTTCCAGTAAAAGGGCTCCTGGGATCATCCAACAAAGGTAATGATATGTTTATCATCTGACCCTGAGTTCTTCAGGTAAAGAGACAGAGGAATCTATTCCAGGCAGAGGAAACTGCAAAGGCCAAAAGGCTGTTTGAAGTAGTGTACAGGAAGTAACTAGTTGGCATGTAACAGTTATCACCCATCAAGAGAAACTAGGAGCAAAGAAGAATTCCTATGCACAGAAGAAATCAGAACGTTAGCATTGCTTGAAAGGTTATCTATTCCAAGACAGCCAACCAAACTTGGTGAGGAGGGAGGAGAAGAAGCGACAGGAGTGACGGCCCTTGCAAAGCCCTTCTGTTTATCTGCTGTTTCTATGTCCATACCTTTATCTGATGGTTTTGTTTTCATTTTTGCATGTTTCCCCGGGCCATTTGATTTTCCGAAGCAGCAATGAAACAGTGCATGACTGGACTGAGGGATACAGTGGCTTTGCTATGCTCTAGGAATGATGTTGTCTAAATTCCAGGGCAGAGGGAGGCACGGGCCAGAAATCCCATCAGAAGGGTGCAACAAAAGGAAGACAAACACTGCCTCTGTGGAACATGAGACCTTAAGAAGACAATTTCTTCAGAGATTTTAGCCCTGACCAGCAGTAGAACTGAAGACAGAGGGGAGGTTTATTACCTCGGTGACCAAGGACATCCTGTCACTAGGAAGAGGGAATTTTAACCAAGTTGGAATCTCTCAAGGATTCAGGATAAAAAGGAAGAAAGCTTTCTTGGGGAAGCTTCCTCATTCTAGGTCAAGTTTCTTTGTTTCATTCTTCACAAAGATCCCTGCCTGAGCATCCAATGTCATCACACAGCTCGATGGAGATGATGAATTTTTATTTGCAATGACTATTTCCTTTATGTCTGTCTTTCTATTGCTTTTTAGACTGTAAGCCTCATAAGATAAAATGTTCTATGTTTTTTCCTTTTCTTTTCTCAGTAAATATCTGATGGATGAATGAATACAAACTTGTTTCTCATTCGAGCACAGAATTATATTCATAATTGGAAAATAACTTGTAGAGGTTTGAACAATGAGGTATTGGCTCCCAAGTATGTTGTAGAGTGTGTACTCTTAGGAGGCAAAGAGGTGTGAACACAAACTCCAACTGAGTAACTAACCTCCTATGCAAGGCAGGTGATATCACTCAGACTTTTACATCGTCCCTTCACCTCCCATCTCACTGACTTCTCCCTCCTTTTTAATGTGTTCTTTCACATCTCTAGATGTCACAAGGGTCTTTCTTTCTGCCCCAACAAACTGTTTTATAAATGAAGCTTCATTGAGATGGTGTTGTGAATTGAATGTTTGTGTATCCTTTTCCCAAATGGAGGTGTTGAAGACTTAATTCCCCAGTATGACAATACTTTTCCCTCTTTTTTATTTAAATTAGAAACAATCTTGTTTTGCATATCAATCCTGGCTCCCTCTCCCTCCCATCCTCCCATGCCCCTAACCCTCTCTCATTCCTGCTCCCCAGGGAGGGTGAGGTCTTTCATGGGGGAATCAAGTATGACTATATTTAGAATGAAGTCGTTTGCATTAAATGAAGTAATGGTGGGACTCTAGGAAGACCAATGTGCTTCAAGAACATCGGAGAGGACCCTCACTCCCTCCCCCTCATGTGAGGACACAGTTCTGGGCTACAAGCACGGGAGAAAACCTTCCTGAGAAACAGGCTATGCTGGCACCTTGATCATGGGCATTTGACTTCGAAAACTGTGAGGACATAAACTCCTGTAGTTTCAGATCCTAGCCAGTACTGCATTCTAATGATAGAAATAGCAGATGAAGACAAGAGCTGTACCCATTTATTAGTATATTGTTTAGGGTCTCTTTTTCGGTACAGAAACAAAATAAGGAAAGGAGAAAGAGAGCGTATAGACAATAAAGGTTAAAACATCCTCTTGTGCTTCCAGAAAAACAATTGTCAACATCTATTCTGGATCTTTCTTACAGTTCTAGAACATTTCATAGACACGAGATTAAATTTTATGTGGTGACAGTGAGATAGGCGAACTCAGAATGAGGTACACCCCACTTCTGTTTCGTCAATAAATACAGGGCATTACAGAGGGCTTGGTAGACGAGGGAGTGTTATAGTAACCAATAAACTTAACAACACAGATCCTTATACATAACACAAATAAATAAGTAAATGGGTAAAACTTGTCAATTCCAAATAGGATAAAAGTGATAGGACCTAAATAAATTCAAAAGTAGATTTCTTTTACTGTTTGAAGAAAAAAAAAAAAAAGCCAAACCACCTTGACTACATGTACAACCTCTCATAAGGATGGTGAGTGACCTTAACACACTATTTTTATCATTATTCATTTGATTCTCATTTCTGTATGGTAAGTAGGCATCATTCTACTAGGAATTCTACTATTAGCAGTATATCTGTTTGTTATTCCCAATCATACTGGAAGTTTATGCTCTTTGGTCTCCTCATGTTTATAATCCCAGTGTCCTTCACCAGTGAATATTTTCCTAAGATTAATCACATGCTGAGGTGGCCTAGGCACATATTTCTAACCTTGTCAGTTCCATATGTATTGTTTCTATTGTTTGTTATGGTTTTGTGTGTGTGTGTTTGTTTGTTTGTTTTGTTTTTTTTTTCCTTGAAAAAAAAAAATAGCCTTCTTTAGGCTTATGGAAACTCATGAACTCTAGACCAAAACCTGTGGAGACACCAGGGTACCAAACTATGCCCTCTGTATGTGGGAGACAATTGTGAAGTTTATGCTATCTGAGGGGCCCCAGACAGTAGGACCACAATACAAACCTAGTACATGAGCTGGCTTGTTGGAGCCCGTTCTCTACGATGGGATGCCATGCTCAGCCTTAATACATAAGAGAGGGGCTTGGCCCTTCCCCAACCTATTGCACTGGACTTTGTTGACTCCTCATGGGATCCCTTACCCATGAACAGGAGTGGACTGGGATGGACTGGGCGGAGATGGGGGGACAGGAGGAAGGGTGGGAGGGAGAACTGTGGTTGGAATATAAAATGAAATTTAAAAGAATAAATAAGCTACTTTTTTTTAAAAAAAAAAAAAACTTGCTTAATATCATCTGCAAAATTTAAAAAGTATTTGTTACCTCCTAAGCAATAAAGACTTTAAAGGAAACCTAAATTTTAACCAGAAGTCGCACTGCTGAATTTTTTAATTCTTTGATCTTAGAGAAGCTGATTCATTCTCTACTTTTACTTTGTCCACCATTCTACTCTTCCCACCTGTTTTATTTATTACCTTGAATAGAGATTCTTCACTTATGAGTGCCAGAGTTGCAGGTCAAATCATATATTATCTATTCAGGAAGTATTTGTTTGTGACTGTGAAGTGGATTCCTCTTGAAGGAGTCACATTAGTACTTCTGTGAATCTGCCAGAGTCAATGTGGAAGCAGAAGTGGGCTGTGGCTCTGCTGTGTCATTTAGTCACATGACGACTGAACTTCTGTTCATAAGATGCAAAAAGTAGAGCTATAATAAAATACATGGGGTTCTTTGTGACAGCTAGTCTTGGTTGCCAACTTGACACAGCTGAGAAGCAAGAACTTCCATTGAGGAATTACTTCCATTAGACTGGCCTGCAGACATGTCTGCCAGGCATTTTCTTGATTGCACCTTAATGTAGGAGGGCCCGGCCACAACTAAGCAGGTGAGCCTGGGCTATAGAAAAATGTTTTTCAAGCAAGCCAGCAAGCAACATTCGTCTGTGTTTCTGTTTTGAGTGCCTGCCTTGAGTTTCTGCTTTGTCTTCGCTCTCTGAGGGATGATAAACTGTAAGATGAATTCAACATTTCTCTTTCCTAGTTGCAATCAGTGTTTTATCACAGCCACAGAGAAAGTATATACTGTGTGCTCTAAATTCAGTACCTTTAAGCTAAATGAAAATGTTTTTGATGTATCAGGTGGACAGCAGATCAGTGACAGTCTTATTGAAGACTGGGAAACAAAGGACTGAGATCTTAATAGGAAAAAGGGAGAAATGTTACAATAGACAATGCTCCCCCCAAAAAGTGGTCTATAATATTTTTTAAAAAAATCTAAAATTACCGCTAATTAGAATAACAGTAAAATGTATGGTTGGTGATAGTAAAAGATATGACAGCACTTCTGTTGGCCAGGCTGAGGGGAAATAGACACTCTGTGTGTGTGTGTGTGTGTGTGTGTGTGTGTGTGTGTGGCGTGTGTGTGCACCCACACGCGCACATCTGTGGTATATTTATGTGTGTGCGTATCTGTAAAATGTCTATGTGTCTCTATGTGTGTGTATCTGGAGTATGTTCTGTGTATGAGTCTTTGTGTGTAAATCTGTGGATGTGTGTGTGTCTTGTGTCATCAGTCTGTATGTATATATGTATATATATGATGTATCTGTAGATGCAGGTACATGCATGACATAGTGAACATATAAAGGTCAAGGAACACCTTTCATTAAAGGATTGGTCCTCATATTTATACCTTGTTTTTGTAACAGAGTCTATCATGTTAATTTTTCTGGTACATGTACCAGGATAGGTAGATGGCATGCTTCAGGTTAATTCTCTCAAACAGGCTTTTTTTATACATTGCTGATAAAAATGAGAACTAGTACAACCATTTTAGTGGGAGATTTAGCAATATGTAATGTAGCAAGCTTTTTCATTTTCTGACAGCTCACAAATAATGACACAGGAACTTATTATTAATTATGAAAGCTTGACCTTTAGCTTAGGCTTGTCACAACTATTATAACGTAAATTAACCCATTTATATTCATCTACGTTCCGTCATGTAGCATTACCTGTCTTTCATCTTGCACCTCCTATTTCCTCTCTGTGTCTTGCTGGTAACTCTGACTTTCTTTTTCCTTGAGTTGTTTCTCTGCCGGGAAGTCCCTTCCGCCTATACCTCCAGCCTAGTATTGGCCATTCAGCTTGTTATTACACCAATCAAAGCAATGCCTCATCACACTGTGTATAAATAGCTCACAACAATGTAACAAAATCATATGAGTTTACCTCTTGCCATCTAATCCTTCTTCTTACACTTTATACTGATGATCACCTCCAACACCATGGAAACACACACACACACACACACACACACACACACACACACACACACCAGTATTGCTTCGGCATTATCTGTAACTTCAATGTATTTTAAAACCAAGACATTCATGCACTAAAAGGGTAATTGAATAAATTGTGTATTTTCCTAATGCATTGGCATGAAAATGGTCTTCAGCTGCTATTATGTATTAATTCTAGGACGGGGTTTTAAGTGAAAAATAATGAATACAAAAGAGTATTATTAAAAATATACGCATGCATCTTCTCATCTGTGAAAACCGAGAAGGAAGAAACTATAATAAGATTGGCTACCTGAAGTTCCTGAGTAGGGACTGAATGGGTCGAATGGGAGAAAACGCAAAGAGGGAACAGGGGAGAAGCTGAAAGGAGAATGAGACTTCTCTGAGTTACAGCTTTTAAAAAGATGTTGTTAAAAAAAAAATGAGACGACTTCATCAGTAAAGTACTTGCCACGCAAGGATCTATGTGTGATTCCTCACATCTCATGTAATAAGATGCAATGGCATATGCATGTAACCCCAGCACTGCAAAGGCAAAGCAAAAGGAGCCTTTAGGGCTTACTGGCCAGACAGTCCTTTCAAATGAGTGAGCCCCAGATTCAGAAAGAAACTGTGTTGAGAACAACTGGGGAGGCCATCTGAAGTTGACCTCTGACCTCCACATGAACACAAACATGCACAGTATATACAGATAGGCATACATAGAAGAACACATATACACACTAATATGTTACGAACTGTGTCATCGTGAGAATGCTAGTCATACTCAATGAAATAAATAGGTAAGTAGAGAATACGAACATGGATTTTTACATTGTAACAAATATGAAAAGCGGTGTTTTGAATTCATGTTGTATGACGAAAGAAATAAAAACCATCCACGTAAATATTGTTAGGTATTAAATTGGCAGTCATTAAATTGCTACTCACACCCCCAAAAAACTAGGGTGTTAATAGTTTGACTACTTTTTGTGTATTTTAAGATTACTGAAATAAACAAGTATACTGTAGATAATGATGGCATGATTTCTCACTGTTGGAAAAGAGATGGGGTAAGCTAACATGAACCCTATGGTAGTGGTTCAGAATCTGAGCTATCCATTTGAAGTTCATCTGTTTACTATATTAGCAGGTATGTAGAGATAAAGATGTAGGTAATACATATGAAATACATGAATGCACACATATGCATGTACTTCCTATCTGCTTTCTCCGTGAAAGCCTAATCTAGCACCTTGGCAGTGTGCTCATCCATCATTTTAAAAGCCTGATTCAATCATCTATTCCTTTCCTGATTCAAGAGATGGGGCAAAAACATCTCAAGAGGGAGCCTGAAATGCCTTACTGTGCCAAGAAGGAAAGAGATGGTCAAAAAGTGACAGATGTGAGAAAAATGATTGGTCTAACAGCCTCATTCCTGGCACTGGACCAAGCAGAATTAAAATACCCAACCCCATATTTATATCAATAAACATTTAATGTGGCCCTTTCTTTTTCATAATTGCTTCCCCTAATAAAAATGGAATAGTATTATCTGTCTTATAATTCTACAAGAATTAATTGAGGGAAGGAGTTTGAAGGAACCATTCTAAACCCACAGTCTAATCCTGTGACATACAATCTCACTTATAAATATTAATTTATTTCTCTGCTGCATTTTTTTTTTGCACTTAGTCATGACCCAGGATGCCTGACTCCCACAATTTTGAACTTGAATTATTAGTAGACTTCGTTTTGGAGGTATACTGTAAGTTCTATTTAGCAGCCTCCTTCTGAGCGGAGCATTGAGTAAGCAGAGTACTCATGAAGAACTTAGCATCATTTCCTTGTGTTCTGCCTGGCCTTTCCTCTCTCCAGGTACAGTGTGGAAATGAGGATTAGTCCAAACTGGCATAATGCTGTTCTCTGCTGCATGTCCTTAGCATGCCCATGGCCAGTAGGGAGCGCTATGAGCTTGAAAGAAATGATTTGTCTCCCTCTGTGCCCTTTAGATGCAGCTGCAACCAGTCCATAGGGATTTTTAGCCAGCACATCTCCTTTTTATGTTTGAATACCCAAGAGGACTGATTTTAACAGTATTCAAAAGTGTAATGAACTTTTTCTGTCGGTATTCTCTTTTTTCAGTTAGTTTGATCCTTGAAAAAAGACAATGTTACTACTGTTTTAATTTTGATTACCCCTTCAGCATTTGATTTAATAATCTTCACATCAGACTCTATGTTGTCACGCACTTTTGGTTACAAGCTAATTTTGAGAGGAGATATAAATCTTCCCTCTCCTAGAAAGAGGAAGTAATGTTTGTTTTTTTTAACCTGTGATATGAAGATGTACAGTGGATCGCTTTTTTAAAGACAGAAAATTGTGTGATCTGTATGTAAATACATTAAACATAGCATAAGTATTTATAATGAGGCAATACATTATTTTTTCACTAAATATTTATGAAGCATTCACAAATACTCCACTGTGGTAGTTCAAATATGATTAGCCCCCATAAGCTCATAGGGAGTGGCACTAGTAGGAGGTGTAGCCTTTTTGGAGTGGGTATGGCTTGGTTGAGGAAGTGTGTCACTGTGGGGGCTGACTTTGAGGTCTCCTATGCTCCCACTTTCTGTTGCCTGTATATCAATATATAAAACTCTCAGGTCCTTCTCCAACACCGTATCTGCCTGTATATTACCATGTCCCACCATGATGATAATTGACTGAACCTCTGAACTGTAAGAAAGTCTGCCCAATTAAATGTTTTCCTTATAAGAGTTGCTGTGATGATGTCTCTTCAAAGCAATAGAAACCCTAACTAAGACACGCACACTGTGTTGAACAGCAAGGATAAAAGAGAGTTGGGGCAAACAAGAGACATTTGTTATCAGTGCATTAAAGAGCATGCAGACCTGTAATTCCATGTAGTAAAGTGCCACAAGCTGTGTACCATGATAACCATGGTGTGCTGATGCTCAGGGAAGGTATAGTGAGGCACCAAGGTCAAGTGATACTACTAAAATGATTAAGAAAGACTTTACAGAGCTACTCAATTTTGATTAAGCTGGAAATTCAATCAGGCAATAGCATGGAGACAACTTGTAAATGATATCTTGACCATAATAAAGAAGATCAAGTAGTGGAAAGTTGTAAAAGTTTAGGCTGGTGATACGATACTTGAAGCAGTGAGAATGTCAAGCACCCTTCATCAGACTTCATCAGAGGAACTGGGTAAATAAATATTCACTGAATATACAAAAGGAGAAAATAATAGAGATATCAAAAGTAAAGAAACAGACCTGGGTTTGTAAGCCACCAGGCACAGTTTGAAGAAGACCTGAGTATCTAGAACACTGTCTCAAAATATCACCCCAAAAATTAAATAAATATTGTTAGACTAATCGTTCATTTAACAAATTTATATTATACATATACAGTTCTAATTTCCAAGGATCTTGATATCAAAACAGCCTGTGTTCTTAATGAATGTGCATTCTAGAAACTGCAGAGATGGGTCAGTGGGTATGAGCGCTTGCTGCTTCTGTTGAAGACCTGGGTGAAGCTCTCAGCATCCACAAAGATGCTCACAATAGTCTGTAACTCCATTTCCAGGGAATCCAACACCCTCTTTTTGCCTCTTTGGGACTAGGCACACACACACACACACACACAATGAACATACGCACATTCAGAAAAACACTCATACACATAAAATATAAAACTTTGTTTAAAAAGAACTCTCCGTTCAAATAGTATTTTGATTAATCTTCTTTGTCAACTCAGTTGGCTTGATAATCACCTAGAGTAGTGAAGTAAATCTTTGGGTTTGTCTATGAAGGTATTTCCAAGGATGATAACAAAGGCTCTGATCTAAAGAATGATCCCTTGATGGATTCGAAATCTGATGGCATTTGGAGGAGATGACAAAAAGTAAGATTGGGGCTTCATAAGAATAAGTGGGCTACTGTGGGTGTATCTTTCCTGTTTTATCTTCTCCAACCCCCCTCATGTATCCCTCTTCCTCTGCTTCCTGCCCACCATGGTGTCAAATGCCCTGCCCCACCATGACCTCTTAGGCATGATGGAATGAACTTATTTAATCACAAGCTAAAAGAAATCCTTCCCCTTTAAGTCATTTCTGTCATCCATTTTATCACAGAAACAAGGAAAGTTACTGATACAAATGGGGGGATATGGAAAAACATATGTCAGTTGTGTTATAAATGCTAACAAGAGAAAGACAACAAGAGAATCCCAAAATAGGGGTGGAAGGGGACATCTGGTTTAGATGGGACAGTGGCTAGAAAAACTCTCCAAGATAGATAGCCATCAGAATGAAGGGAGCAGACAAAGGTGGGAGAGCGATGTGAATATCTGGAAGAGAAGCTCAGACTACAGTGGAGACACAGGGAAGTCAGAAAAAGGCAGAGGAGGGCAAAAAGGTCAAACGTGATGGGGTGATCTTGGCCAGATTGTGCCAGAATATCTTTACGGATACAGGGGTTGGCTGCACGTCTTGTGGGCCATGATAAATGGCAGCTTCCAAGGAGTGAGAGCCATAGAGAAAAGGGACGACTCAGGAGTGACTCCAAACTTCTTTTGGGGAGTCATAGTGCCCAATAGGCATATAACATAACTAAAAGGGGTTGAGACCGAAGTGAATGATTTCAACTAGCTTATGTTGAGTTTGAAAATGTCAGAAAGTGGCTAAGAGATGATCAGTAGGTCAGATGTGCAGGAATCAGTTTTTCCAGTGAGAATTCAGAGTTAGAAATGGTAACTGCACTTAAGTCATGGGAGGTTATAGGGTTACTAATGGAGGAGTGGAGAAGAGAAGGGGGCTAGCGACTGCTCCTTAAAATTACTGTTTTCAGAAAGGGCAGAAGGGAAGGAGTGCTTGAAGGTACAATAGAAATGGTGGAAATGCAACGTCACAGATGTCAAAGGAGAAGAGATTTCTCAGGAAGACAAAACAAGATTGCTCCACGAGGAAACACCATTTAGACATGAATTTCTTCTTTGAGAAATTTTGGCTCAAAGGGCAGAAATGAAGAAACTGATAACTAGAGAGAAATCAAGGCAGTTGAGAAAAGGCTGTTCTTGCTTTTGCTTTTGTGTTTTGCTGTCAATGCCAGTGAGCATAGCGTAGCTGCAGTTTGCAGAGATGAATGGGAATGCTGGAGAGTGAAATCCTAGGAAACAAATTCACAAGAGACAAAAGAACAAGGGCATTGACTTGGAAGTCTGGCCTATTAATGAGAATACCACTCTTCCTAAAAAATGTGTGCTCCTATCTTATTTCAGATTATGACCTTTTTTAACATAAAGGCTTTCTACATACATTTATTAAATATTAACTGATGGGATTGGCAAGATGTCTCAGTGGGTAAAGGACTTTCTGTGTAAGCAGGAGGATCTAAGCTTCGGTCCCCAGTATCCAAGGCACAACCAGATAGGGTGGTATACATCCAGCGAGGCAGGATAGAGGAGTCCTAGGCACTTGCTGCTCTACGTGGTGAGCTCCAGGTTCAGTGAGAAATCCTGCCTCAGAAAAACAAGGTGATAAAGAAGACATCCAAAGTCATCCTTTAATCTCTATGTAGGCACACAAAGATGAGTGAATCCACACATACGAATATACACCCCCATGTGCACAAATAAAAAATTTGAAGTTAGTATATGTAGCATTCCATCTTCTTTTTAAAATTTGTTTGTTAATTTATTTTTAATTTAATTTTACTTTCCAACTACAGTTCTCACTCCTACCCCTCCGATAATCTCCCTCCCCATTGTTGCCCTCTGAGCCTATCCCCCATCTATGTCTCCCAATGAGTAAGGGGTTCTATGAGTAGTCAATGAAGTCTGGCACATTAAGTTGGTGCAGGATCAAGCCCTTTCCCCCTGTATTAAGGTTGAGCAAGGCATCCCTTCATAGGGAATGGGCTTCAACTGGCTAGTTCATGCACTAGGGATAGATACTGGTCCCCCTAAGATAACCCAAGCTTCCCAACTGTCTCCCACATACAGAGGACCTAGTTGTATCCCATGGAGGTTCCACAGCTGTAAGTCTAGAGTCCATGAGTTTCCATGAGCTTGGTTCATCTGTCTCTGTAGATTTCTCCATCATGATCTTGACCTCCCTTGCTCATATATTCCCTCCTCTCCCTTCTACTGGAATACTGGAGCTCAGCCTGGTGCTTGCTTGGTTTCATTAATTACTGGATGAAGGCTCTATAATGATACTTGGGGTATTAGCCAATCTGATTATAGGGGAAAGCCAGTTTAGGTACCCTCTTCACTATTACTAGAAGTCTGAGCTGGGGTCATCCTTGTGGATTCTTGGGAAATTTCCCTAGCACCTATTTTTCCCTACCCCATACTGACTTTCTTAATCAAGATATTTCTTTCATTGCGCTTAAAATTTTGCTCTATAGCTCTTGCTAACACACACACACACACACACACACACACACACACACACACACACACACCTTCTAATAAATGAAAATGTCATTAAGATTAGCACCAATTACTATTAATGAAAGGCTAACTTTGTGACAAGAGCTAAGAAGTAGGGATCTAAGAAATATGGTAGACGTGAATACTTCGTTGAAGGTTATTATGGACTGAGGAAGAGTAGACATGCTTTATGATTCCCTAGTAAAGAAAATGAAATGGAAAGAGAAGACAGGGGACTTATCCTCCATGGATGGATCTGACTTCCATTAGAAGTGCACTAAATCAATCTCCTACAATAAATCCCTTAAGTTTTGTTAAAGCTTTCTGTCTATTAGAAACAAACAACCACTGCTCAGCAAAAATAGTGATCATATTCTCATCAAATTATGAACCCAGGCAGCAAATTTCCTTACTTTAGTACACTCCTTCCTCATAGCACAATTTATGCCCTTTCCCTTGTGAGAGCTTTTTCTCCATCTCTGATATATTCCTACAATAGATTTATGAGTATCATATCTTTACTACTTTTCTAACAACATAAAGTGCTACCCACATAGTTGATTGACATAGCTTTTATTTCTTGTTGAAACCTAATTTAAATTCTTCATTACTGCTGATTTACAATTTTCAATGGTGATAAGAAGAATGAGGGGGGGTTTACTTCTGAGTATCAAAGCTCACAACATTATAAAAATAGCTAGTTGATGGCAAAATGTCCCACTGGCTGGTCATATAAACATAACTAATTATTTTGTCATGTATTGGCAAAAGAGTTGACATTGACTCATAGTCTCATTTCCAGGGTGTGATAGAAAACATTTAGCACCTATCTCCCCTACCTTCATGTGTTTGCCAATTTCTATGATGTAAATGATCATGGTTGATTTCAAGTTATTGACCTATTATTACTGAATGCTAGGCAGCTCACGAATGTGTGCTATTTCTACTATACAGATAAAATGAATGCAAATAGTGAGGACAAAGAGCTGGGCAGCATATTTAAAATAACTAGCATATAAAAAGCTCTCCATTTTTGTTATCTTAAAAAAAATAGGGTAGGGGTGTAGTTCAGTTGTTATAATAGAAAGCACAATGCCCTGGGACACATCTCCAGTGCTATGTCAATAGCTGCATGCTGGCACATGTCTCCAATCCCAGCTCTTGAGAGGTGAAGACAGAAGGATCTGAAGCTCAAAGTTATCCTTAGCTCCATAGCAAATTTGAGACCAGCCTAGCATGAGATCCTCTGTCAAACCAACAGCATTTTTTGAATTTAATGCTAAATTCTAATTTTATGTACTTTAATTTTAACAATTGATTATAAAACTCCTGAAAACAGAACAACGAACTCTAATCAGCATAAGTGGACTAGTTCAAGCATGTCTCTGTTACTTACTAACCTCAATGGGAGGTGTGTTCCTTATGTGGAGACAAATAAACATGAAATGTCATCCCTAGACACAGCAGCATCTCTGAGGAGTTAGAGGCTGTCCATTAAGAGAAACTAGGAGATTTCTGAACAAGCAGATCTTTTAGTTCAGTGGTACTGATTAAAATAGTCACCATGGTTTTTTTTTTTTTTGAAAAAAAATTGCATTGCTTTCATTATTGTAGATTTGTACTGTGCAAGTGGGGGTCATACTTTGACTCTAACCTACTCTACCATTCTGCTTATAGATTTAAGAAAGTGAAATTTTTCTCTTTGGCAAATGAACGTGTGTCATAAGACACTCAGTATTGGGGCTGGAGAGATGACTCAGTGGTTAAGAGCATTTGCTACTCTTGAAGAGGACCAGAGTTTGGTTTCCAGCGGCTGTGTCGGGCTGCTCATGACTACCTATAAAATAGGGGATCCAATGTTCTCCTTTTACTTATTTTATTTTTTAACTAAAATGTAATTACATAATTTCTTCCCTTCTCTTTCTTCCCCCAACCTGTCCCATGTCCTCACTCACTCTTCAACTCATGGTCTCTTTGTTTGATATTTGGGCCCTCTTGTCTTCAAGGGGACCTGCATGCATGTGCATAAACACACATATTTATATATTCATTTTAAATTTTCATCACTTTAAAAGATGGTTAGGCATTTCAAACACAATAGAGAGAGAATGATTCTTGGTGGAATAATGCCTCTGGAATCGAAACTCCTTTTAGTGAAATAAGACTTAGAATTACTTATGTTAGAAAAATTTCATTTTCTAAAAAAAAAAAAAATCCATTTTCTCCAATCTTATACTGAAGTCATTGCAACATTGTACCATGCCTTTTTATTATCTCCCCTATCAGTTGCTTCCAGATAGGTCACAGTTTGGACTTCCTTTTCAGGGCTAGGATCAGTTACCCTGATTTGAAAGTCCTGAAATTGAGGATACAAATTCTGTTAGAATAGTAACCACTCAGCAGAGCAGCCAATGTTCCAACTGCTAGTGTGCAGCTCATTTCACCTTGAAGAAGATGAGGAACAGACTGGAAAACGCAGTCTCCGACTTTACTCATTTCTATTTCTAGTGAACAACAGAGTCAGATTCCACAATAGAATGTTTCCTCCAATAGAGTAACTAGCTATGCATTGTTGTTATTTTCCATTTATTCATTGCCTGATTTATTCATTCTCAGATTTCCACTCTGAAAAAAATGCATTTTAAAAATATTTCTCTCCATTGGTTATGAAATCTGCCCGTCAAACAAACCATTTTGGTGTAGGGCTTTCCAGTGGTCTTCCTCACAAGAGTTAGTTCCCGAAAATTTCTGCCATGATTTTTAGTCTTAAGACTTTATCAGATACAATCAAGTATGAAAAATACAAGAAGAAAAAAAAAAAAAAAGAAGGAAGGAAGAACATGTGGGACTAGGAAGATTGAATCAGGGGACGCATAATAAAGGGAGCCATTATAGGTTTGAAGAGAAAACTGACTCTAGAGAAATGTCCAGAGACCTACAAGGATGACCCCAACTAACAATCTGAGCAACAGTGGAAAGGCTACCTTAATGCCCTTCCCTGATAATGAGATTGATAACTAACTTATATGCTATCATAGAGCCCTCATCTAGTAGCTGATAGAAGCAGAAGGAGACACCCACAGATAAACACTGAGCCAAAATCCTGACATCCAGTTGCAGAGAGGGAGGAGTGATAAGAAAAGGGGTCAAGACCAGGCTGCAGAAACCCACAGAGACAGCTGACCTGAACAAGGGGGAGCCCAGACTGATAGCTGGGAAACCAGCATTGGACTGACCTAGACCCCCTGAACATGGGTCTCAGTTAGAAGACCTGGGCGGTCTAAGGGACGTCTGACAGTGGAACCAGGATGTATCCCTGGTGCACAAAAGGACTTTGGGAGCACATTTCCTGTGGAAGGATACTCCCTTAGCCTAGAGGCATGAGGCAGGGCCTAGTCCCTACTCCAAATGACTTTGCAGATTTTGATGATTCCTTCTGGAAGGCATCACTCTATTTGTGGAGTAGCGGGGTGGGGGGGGCATGGGAGGGAGGGAGAGGGAACTGGGATTGATACTTAAAATAAGAAAAAATGTTATATATATATGTATATATATATATATATACATACATACATATACACACATATATTGTGGGCAAAAAGGAAGAATGGAAGGAAGGAAAGAAGGAGGGAGAGAGAGAGGGAAGGGAAGGAAGGAAGGACCAACAGAAGGATTGAAAGAAGAAAAGAGGCTATGCCTTTGCTCCGTGACAAAAGCAAGCAAAAATGAGACTTAGAGGACAGTCACTGTGGAATTCACTATGATATGGGCCAATTGGTTTAAAGTAAAAGAGATGGAGGGAACACTTAATATTAAATTGAAGATTATTGTTCTGATACCATTCTTACCCAAGTACTATTGATTTTTTTTTTTCTCTAAATCAAGCTGTTTAAATTGTTGTGCTAAGGATGGAACTGTATTCAATGACAAATGGGCTACATAAACTGTCTTCACAGGCTGCTTATCAAAGCCTTTCACATGGTGCTGGATGGTTTGTTTTGATGGGCAGAATCTGAGTCCTGCACCCTTATCTAGCTTCATTATTATGGATATGAACATGGTTCCCTAGACTCTGGCTAGTTTCACAAAAGGGGATTTTTTTTTTTAATGCAGCTTGATAAATCCTCCATTCAGTGAGAGCTGGGGACTGTTTTATTCAGCTCTATTGTAGCTTAAAGGCATCTGACCTGAGCTTCTGCAGGGAGTTGTCTTTATAGGAAAAAATCTAGGTTACAATCTTCAAATGTGCTCTCATCCCTTCTCTTACCTTGTCCAAACCAGGTCTAAGTGCCTTTACAAAAAAAAAAAATTGTCACACTTGAGGATCCAGAAGGACCCAGAAAAATGGGTACCAGAGAAGAGGAGCTAAGAGCTGTCAAATACCCGGGAAAGCATTTTGGAGGAGCATTGATCTCTCATCACCCCCATATCACTTCAGATCAGGACAGCTCTTAGAGAAAAAGGAGCCTCACAGAGCTGTGTTTTCTGATACAGGTGGTCCTCAGTTTGTGCAATTATTCCTTTTGGGTGTATCATACATGAGAAGTTGAAAAGGCTCTAACAAGCAGGACAGGAGGAGAAAGATATGCCTGCCTGTCATGGTAGTCAGTAACACCAACCCGAATTTAACATGCCAGGGTATTTAATATAGACTGGGTATTATATTAACACTTAAATTATTTATGTCTGACCAAAATGTCATGGAAGGAAACCTTATTATTTCTATTTTATAGTTCAGGAAATGAGACATGGAAGGGCCAGGTTATTGACCCAAGGTCAGAATGGCAGAAAAATAGTATGAACCAAAGCAGCCTGATCCTATGGTTCCTCTTCCTCCCTCCTCCCCACCCAGCCCTCCTTACCCTCACCCTTTCTGCCTCGCTCAGGAGTTTTGTTATTAAGTTCTTTGAGATTATTCTCAGGGTCTGTGGTGGACTTAGGGTATCCCAGCTGAAGGGAGTTATTTGTAAGGAAGCTTTTCAAAGTAAAAAGAGTAAGTAGGGAAAATGTGTAGCAGGTAAACCAAGGCCAAGGATAACCCTGCATTCCCCAGGCAGCCCTCTGCTCAGCTTTCACCTCAGGGACTTCTCACTGCTTACCGGCTTTATCCACAGGCATTTATCATCTCTATTTGTCTTGAGTTTGTTGTCCTTGCCATAACTGGTTCTTCTTTGCTTATTTTTGCTGTACTCCCTGTGCTGGCTATTCTTGGTTGTCAACTCTGCTACATCTTGAATCATACATATGGAGCTGGGCATACATATGGAGGACTATTTGATCATTTAAGACCATTTGAGGTGTGAATATTAACTCTGAATCTGTATTATTTGCCATGGAAAGGCCTACCTTAAATCAGGGACACACCTCCTGGTGGCAGCCTATATAAAAGTAAATGGTAGAAGGAAGTTTTTGCTTTTTGCCTACTTGTCCTCACTCTCACTGGCAAGTTCATCTATCCTGCTGCCAAGGCATGCCCTTGAAAGTATTATAATTGCTTCTTTAGATTTGTAATGTAGACAGGAAACCAGCTGAGACATCCAGCCTTGTGGACTGAACAACTATTAATTCTTGATCTTTCCACTGGGAGATGGCCATTGTTGAACTACTTGGACCACAGCCTATAAGATATTCATATACATTCTCTTGCAAAATATATAAATTCACTCATCAGTTCTGTTCCTCTACAGAACCCTGACTAATACACCCCTTTTATTGCCCTGTGACTTTATCTTCTACACTTAACCACAGCTTTCATGAAACTATGTGAGAGAGTTTAGCTTATGCATTGTCCTGGATTACATGTCTCTCCTATATTCTTTCTTGACACTAATTCTTCCCTACATTTTAATGCCTCTTAGAAGGTTCCACCTGTTCATAAGAAATTCCTTTAATTCACTGCTCCTCAACCAACATGAAAATGAACACAATTTTCCTTTTACCCATGACCTTGCTCTACCACCACATACATCCATTCCACAATCAATCAGCCAATCAGAATTTGTTTCTTGCCAATATGAAATGTTTGTTTTGTTTTACCTTTTTAATCAAAAGATCAATATTTAAAAAACTTAAAAAGAATTCTCTAACACCATCTCATAGAGCAAACTTCTGGAGGGCTGAAATATGAATGTACCATTTAATCCTGTATAATTCCTATCTAATGTTTTATATTGAGTTGTAGTGACATTGACTCTGGTGAGTAGTAAATATCAAGTTACAAAGATGCTAAAGATAGGACAATGTATCCATTATGGTGTGTTGATGAATGAAACTGCACTTCTATCTGGAAGGAGCAGCATAAATTTAGCAAAGGGAATGGGTGAGTTTTTCTAGGAGGCTAAGCTGTAACTTACTAGATATTGCTCTAATCTATTTGTGTGCCATTTTCTTCTGTACCAACCCAGACAGAACTGAGCTTTCTTTAATTTCTATTAAATAATTAGTGATCCCAATTACCTCTCAAGTCTGTGCTATAAATTGAAAGTACCAGAAGAGCTAATTCAATCCCTTTCTTCTGACTCTATTCCTCTTCCAACATGAACATGCCCTTCAGCACTGTAATAATTTCAAAACTCAGTGCTCCTCTCCAAGGAAAAATACACCAGTGCAGTCATCTCTAGTAGATGAGTATGCACTCTGAAACTGTAACTATTTTGACAGCAGCATTCAGACCAGGAAGCAAGTCATGCTTTGGCAAAGCATGAAAAGAAGCAGAGAAGAGAATGAGAACACTTAAATGTTGCCAGGATGGCAATAGCTCTCTAATTCCTGGTCCTCCTCCTTCCTAAAGCCAGGCTGCATTCTTGCTCCTGTGCTCTGTAAAACACCTGATTACCTAATAATATGCTTTTCAACTTGGATTATCTAGCCTATTGCCTTGTCACCCTAAAGCCGTAATTAACATATCTCTTATCAGAAAAGTACTGCTTTCTGTCATTGCTGCCATTATCTTCCCTGTGCTCTCCACTTGACTGAGAGCATCATCTGGAGGCCAAGACTGCATTTGTCTTGTGCTCTATTTTATTCTCAGCACTTAGCATGTTTTCTGAACACTGAATAGGTATATTTTAAAAGACTGTAGGGTTATTGACTGTCAACTATGTTCTAAGAACTATTTCATGCACCATGATTATGAAGATGAAAGCCGTGGTCCTTCATCTTGCATTGCTTAGAGTTTATATTACATCGAAATCAATCTATACTCACTTCTATTTTTTTAATTTTTCATTTTACATACCAACCCCAGTTCCCCCTACCTCCCTTCATCCTGCCCACCTACTTCGCTCCTTCCCATCCCCATCCAGTCCTCAGAGGGGATAAGGCCTTACTTAGGGTGTCAACAAAGTCTGCTATACCAAGTTGAGGTAGGACCAAGCCCCTCCCCCCCATATCAAGGTTGAGCAAGACATCCTACCATAGGGAATGGGCTCCAAAGTACCCCTTCAACAGATCAAGCCACAAAACTCTCACCCACATTCAGAGGGCCTAGTTTGGTCCCATGCAAGATTCCTAGCTTTCTATCAGGTCAACTTTCACTATGGTTTCCTCCATCATGATTTTGACCCTCCTTGTTCATATGATCTCTCCTTCCTTTCTTCAACTGAACTCCAGGAGTTCAGTCCAGTGCTTGGCTGTGGGTCACTGCATCTGCTTATATCAGTTGTTGAGTGTTAGTTCTATGATGATAATTAGGGGAGTCACTAATCTGATTAAAGGGCAAGGCCTGTCCACTATTGATATGAGCCTTAGCTGAAGTCATCCTTGTGGATTCCTGAGAATTTCTCTAGCACCACGTTTCTCCCTAACCCCATAATGACTCCCTCTATCAATGTATTTCTCTCATGGCTTTCCTACTCCATCCTTCTCCTAACTCTTCTTGATCCAAGTTCCCAGTTCCCCCATCACCTCCCTTCTTCCCCAGTTCCCAGTTTACCCAGGAGATTGTAACTATTTTCTTTCTGGGACCCTCCATGTGTGTCCCTTTCAGGGACACCCTTTTTAGCTAAATTCTCTGAGGTCGTGGATTGTAGCCTGGTTATCCTTTGTTTTATGTCTAATATCCACTTAAAAGTGAGTACATACCATGTTTGTCTTTCTGGGTCTGGGTTACCTCACCCATGATAGTTTTTTCTTGTTCCATTAACTTTCCTGCAAATTTCAAGATGTCATTGTTTCTTTACTACTGAGTAGTACTCCATTGTGTAAATATACCACATTTTTTGCCCATTTTTTGGGTGAGGGACATCTACATTGTTTCCAAGTTCTAGTTATTACAAATAATGCTGCTATGAACATTAAACAAATATCTTTGTGGTATGATTGTACACCCTTTGGGTATATGCTCAAAAGTGATATTGCTAGGTAGACTGATTCCCAATTTTCTGAGGAACTGCCATACTGATTTCCAAAGTAGTTGTGTATGTGTGCATTCCCACCAGAAATGGAAAGAGTGCTCCCCTTAGTCCACATCCTCTCCAGCATAAGCTGTCATCAGTGTTTTTATCTTAGCCATTCTGATAGGTGTAAGATGGTATCTCAGAATCATTTTGATCTGCATTTCCCTGATGGCTAGGGATGTTGAGCATCTTTAAATGTCTCTCAGCAGTTTGAGATTCTTCTGTTGAGAATTCTCTATTTATATTTGTACAATACAATATATTGTACATTTTTAAATTGGATTACTTGGTATTTTGGAGTCTTGTTTCTTGATTTTTTTTTTGTATATTATCTAGATCAGCCCTCTGTCAGATGTGGGACTGGTAAAGAATGTTTTCCCATTCTGAAAGTTGCCATTTTGTCTTGTCAACCATGTCCTTTGCCTTGTAGAAGATTTTCAGTTAATAAATGAGGTTTCATTTATTAATTATTGATCTCAGTGTTTATTTAGGAAGTTGTTTCCTGTGTCAAAACATTCAAGGCCACTTCTCACTTTCTTTTCTATTAGATTCAGTGTAACTGGATTTATGTTAACATCTTTGATGCACTTGGACTTGAGTTTTATGCAGAGTAGCAGCATTTGTTGAAGATGCTCTCTTTTTTCCACTGTATAATTTTGGCTTTTTTTTTTAATCATTAATCTACCTTTTAATCTTATCATATCTATATCCTTCCTTTTTTCTTTTCAAAACAAGAACCCTGATCTAATCCTCTTTGTTACGCTTTTTTCCTGACTATTATATATAGCAATTTGTAACCAATTCCCCTAAACAATGACAATTATCCATGACAGACCAAATTACCCAATGACAGACCAAAAACCACCCACCCCACCTCTTGGGAATGTGGGTGTTGTGTTCTTGAATTGACTTCCTGCTGTCTGCGGTGAAATGGCATCTTTAGGGGATCTTGAAAAGAAAAATTTGAGTTAATTGACAGGTTCTGAGTGAGGTAGCTGTATCATTTGTTTTCCAGTCTCTGCACAGTGGGAAAGTGTACAGCTTGTCTCAAGTCCTGGCTAGAGTAGTTTGTGAAGCTGGATCATCTCAGCTAGATATGTCAAAACTGTTCTGAGCATTTTGTGGTGCAAAGCCAATCTTGACATGGTTTTTCAGCTTAGTGGTGTTATCAGAGTCATGGTGGAGTTGTCATTGTGGGGCCCCATCACTCTTTTGGAGATTTTAAAGGTTGCTGTTAGACATGGTCATGGCTCACTGTAGAAAACTTAAACACTTTAAATGTCATATTTAGCAAATCTCACAGAAGTTAAAGGATCAATATTTGTTATGTGCATCCAGAGTACAAAAACTTAATTCCTAGTTACCTGATAAGAGACTTAAACCCAAAATTATGAACAAGAAGCTAGACAAAGCCTTTTCTAGAATTAGTTAGTACTCTATATGACCATTAATATAATTATAAAACTTTAATATATGTATATTAATAATATACTTTTTAGAAAATATTTATACCTCAAGAAAAGCTTCAAACATAAAAAAATAGAACCAAAGGATTATGAGATTAGTGGCAATAAAACAGTAATATAAGTTTTGTTTTTCTTCTGTCCCAAATGAGGTGGCTTTTCTATGATGAGGCAGAGATTTTAGGTTTTACTTTATCAAATATGCCTGGATTTAGAGAAGGTGTTACGAGCACATTTTTCCCTGTCAGTCGGGTCCTGCCGTCATGCCAGCCCCCAATAACATGCAGAGACTCTATATTTGATACAATCCTGTTGGGCAGTTATTATCATTGCTTATGGGCAAGCTCTGTCTTAATGATTAACCCATTTCTACTATTCTAAGTATTTTCACGTGGCTCATCTTACCAGCCAGAGCAGCTGGCTGGCGTTCTATCTCTCTGGGCTCTCCATCTCTTGACTCCTCCTTCCCACTTCCTCCTTTCTCCTTGTCTTGGAGGAGTTAGGGTTAGGGTTAGGGCAGGTAAGATGAGCCACGTGAAAATACTTAGAATAATAAAAATAGGTTAATAATTAAAACAGAGCTAGTCGGTAAGAAATTAGTAACTGGCCAACAAAATTGTATCAAATACAGAGCCTCTGCGTGTTATTTCGGAATGGCGTGATGGTGGGACCAGGTGGGCTGGCGGAAAACATATACACACTACAAGGAGAGAGCCACACTCCACTCCAAAGCCAGTGTTAACTTTTAATTGGACTGGGACTACAAAAAGACCATTTGCATTATATGTCTATAGAGAAAAGCAGAAATAAACATTTTGGGAAATTTGTGAAATATATCAAAGGCTAATTCACATTTTCTTGGGACATTTAATTTCTGGATGACTTGTCCTTTTTCTTCACATGTCTCCTTTTTCCAGTGGTTTTCAGATTCCTTAGCTGGATGCTTTCATCCTCCTTAAAAGGCAAAAACAAAGTCCTTCCCCAGCCCTGATTTTAGCGAGGTTCCCTTCTGGCAAGTTATAACTGATCAGATGATGAACATTTGTTAGATTTAAAGTTAATTTAGATTAAACAGCCATGGTTTTTATGAGCTGTTACCTCTTCTAATCAAGGAGTGTCTCTTTTTCAAATATAATCTTTATCAATTTTGATGGTACCCATAGCTTTTCTTCTCCTGTGGAAACAAAAGCAAAACCCCTTCCCCAACATAATACATACCCTGGTTTCAATTCTAAGATCAGCATATCTTTAAAGTACACAGGCTGAATTAATTCCCTATTTTTTCTATTATCCAATGTAATGTCTGTAGTGGGATATTCACTGTGTCTGCTTCTGTGGCACTGACCACACCCATTGAGGGGTAGAGCCAGGGGCAGAAGTGACCTGTAGAGTTTAGCCTCGGGAGGAGGCGGAGAAAAGCCTTTTCTGGCGGGATATGGAGAGAGGAGCATCCAGTTTTAACTGCTGTGTTCATCTGTCTGTGTTGTGAGTTGTTTCTCCCTTAATAAACATCTATTCGACCTATTTGTTTATCCTGACCCTTATTGAACCGCAATATCTGGTGTCAGAAGTGGGATCAGGATTTTCACCGCACCTGGGTTTTACCCAGGTGCCGCAGCAACCCTTCCCCCACCTTCCTTGAATGGGCAGGATATATTCCGCCCATTCCCTCAGATTGTATTTGCACAGAGCCCTGCGGCATTAGCCCCGCCTATCTTGTTTAGCGGCACTAGGCCTGTACTCGGCCTGCTCTGTTTGTGTGCTTGCAGGCTCCGGCAGCTGCAGCCAGTGGACTGGCGGAAAATAGACACACTGCAGTTGCTTGCGGCTCCTGTTTTCCCTGTGGTCTCAACAACTGTACAAGGCTCGTTTCACTCCTTCGTTTAACAAAATTTTGCTTGCCTTAGTTTGTTAAAAGCTATTCTACAGGGACCGGGATCAGAAGGGTCGTTTCCTGCCAGAGGCTATTTGGCGGACACTCTTTGGTGGTACAATTCCGGATAGAACCGGAATTGGAAGGCTCCTCTGCTGCCGGACGCTTTTTACTGCTACACCTCCGAGTGTAACTACAGCAAGTTGAGATCTACAGCTAAAAGCATCAAAGCTCCAGGACAGCGGAATTACATCTAGGTAATTGTAACATCTTTTGCAACTTAAGCTGATATAATATCTGAGATCAATTGTTCCATAGCTATGGCAGATAATTTTACAATGCAGTACTTTAGGAATTTTTTTACTTCATATATAGAAGGAATCTTAGCAGAAGAAAATTATGACTGGATCAATATATACACCTTTTTCATAATAGTAATGGGTTTTATCATTAATATGATATTCTTAAAGAAATGGTTTGAGATTAGCGCAAACAATAAGGAACTTGTACAAACCATAGGAGACTTGGTAACAAAGATTCAAAACATTGAAAATGACAGAATGCAAAACATGGAATGTTTAGGAAAAAAGTTTCAGGATATTGAAGATGGCAACAGAGAGCTGACAGGTAGAATACAGAACATGGAACATAAAAATGATCAAATAGAAAACAAAATTTGTTCCATGTCTGATGTTGCCTCAACAACCAAAACAGAAACAATGCAGTGCATTAACACGCTAGCAGAAACAGCTCATTCCTGGTTGGATGAAGCTACTAATAAGGTTAAAAAACTGGAATATCAGATGGCAAGAATAGCACATAGAATCTCTTCCATGTCTGAAGATAATGGCAAGCTAGCAGATAGAACATTGTTTTTAGAAGGCAGTTTACATGCCATTCAGATAATATCTAAGGATGAGAATATCAAAAACATGGAATCATTTGTAGTTGGAGAAAGTAAGAAACTGACAGATGCAATGAAGGCTCTAGAAAAGGATATGCTTCAAGAAGTTCAGACACTCAAAGAAGCAATAATTAATAGACTTCAGGCTTTAGAAGACCTTCAATCTGATACATCAGAAGAAGAGCTCCAGGTAATAGGGCATGAAAAAAACTTAAAATTTTGCACACCATTTAGGGTCAGAGGAGCTTTCCCTGTATCTGTTAATGGAAAATCAGCAATGAAAAAACACCCAAAAGGTGTTGTTGCTTATCAATGGGAACCAATATGTATGAAAGATTTAAAAAGTATAAAGCAAGCAGTAGTCTCTTATGGCATGCACTCACCATATGTGAAGCAATTAATAGAATCATGGGCAATGAATAACAAGGTAACCCCTAAGGATTGGGAACAATTAATATCAGCTGTCCTTGAAAACTCCTCTCAATTAGAATGGAGGGCTTTATGGAGAGAAGAAGCAAAGGCTCTTGAACTTCAGGGCTTAAAGAAAGGTTATGAAGCTCCCAAAGATAAAATTCTTGGTGAGGGTATTTATGCTGACCCAGAAACCCAAGCTGCCTATGATGAACATATCTTGTCTCTATGCAGTACGGCAGCTCTGAATGCTTGGGATAAGGTTCATGAACAAGGGGAGAGGATAGAATCTTATACCAAAATAAGGCAAGGACCAAGAGAATGCTTTAGTGTGTTTCTAGAAAGGCTGTCTAGAGCAGTACAATTAGAGGTAGCTGACATAGATTCTAGGCGAATACTCATAGAATCGTTAGCCTATGAGAATGCAAATCCTCAATGCAAACAAGTGCTTTGGCCATTAAAAATTCAATCAGCACCTTTGGATGAATGGGTCTGATATACAGCCAACATTGACTATAATAGCAATAACACTGAAGCATGGGTAGGAGAAGCTATATCTAAAGGTTTGAGCAGTAATCAAGAGAACAGAAGATGTAACTATGGTGACATTAAAGCTTGGATAGGAGAAGCCGTCTCCAAAAGTTTAAAGAGATATCAACATGTCAGATGTTATAACTGTGGTAAGATAGGACATCTAAAAAGAAATTGTAGGCAAAGCATCTCTAGAAATAATACTCCCAAGAATGAATCGAACAGAAGGCCTAAGCCTTCTGGGTTATGTAGAAGGTGTGGCAAAGGCAGACACTGGACAAATGAGTGTAGATCAACTAGAGACAAGCAAGGAAACCCTTTACCACCGGGAAACTCCTTGGGGGGCCTCTCGAAGGCCCCCATGTCAAAGGTGGTCCGAACATTCCCAGTCACAGTGGAGGACAACCTCCCACAGGACAATTAGAAAATCCTTGGCCTATTGTAAAAACTCATACCGCTCTGGCTGACAAACTAATGACAGAAGTTGAATCAGACATGACAGAAGAAAATAAAAAACGTATATTTTGGCAAACCTCTATAAACAATCAAAGGCCTAGATTGATAGTTAAAATGAATAACAGACTGTTTGAAGGCCTCCTGGACACAGGGGCGGACGTAACTATCATAACTAATAAATCCTGGCCTTGAAATTGGCCCCTGAAAGAGGTTAATGTTCAATTCTTAGGGATTGGAACCCTGTCTCAGATAAAACAAAGCATGAGATGGATTGAATGTGTAGGAGCAGAAGGACAGCGAGGAAGGTTAAGACCATATGTGGCTGATGTATTGATAAATTTATGGGTTCGTGATCTATTACAGCAATGGAATACACAGAATAACATTCCTCCAGTATTAGATAGGAACCATAAACGACCTCATGATTGTGGAAAAAATGCTATAAAGTACTATACAAGACAGACACCAAATATCCAGGCTGTACAAAGACAGAATGCAAGTGCTGAACAAACAGATGAACCAAAAGCCTTACCCTTAAAATGGTTAACAGAGGAACCTGTCTGGGTAGGGCAGTGGCCTATGACTTCTGAGAAGTTAGAAGCTTTAGAAAACCTGGTTCAGGAACAGCTAAATGCTGGGCATATCGAGGAATCAACCAGCCCTTGGAATTCTCCTGTATTTGTTATCAAAAAGAAATCTGGTAAATGGAGAATGCTTACAGACCTGAGAGCGATTAATAAAGTTATCCAGCCAATGGGCTCTTTACAGCCTGGAATGCCATTGCCTTCTTTGATACCTAAAGAATGGCCTATTATAGTTATTGATTTAAAGGATTGCTTCTTCACTATACCTTTACAAGAACAAGATAAATAGAAATTTGCCTTCACGGTACCTAATTACAATAATTCTCAACCAGTGAAGAGATATCAATGGAAGGTTTTGCCACAGGGAATGCTAAATAGCCCAACCCTGTGCCAAAATTTTGTACAAAAACCACTGGAAATAATTCGTAAACAGTTTCCACAATCCATAATCTATCATTACATGGATGATATATTGTTAGCTGACTCGAAAGCAGACATATTAGAAAAAATGTTTGAGAAACTGAAGGAAGTTTTACCTCGCTGGGGATTACAAATTGCACCTGAAAAAATACAAAAAGGAGAGTCAATCAACTACTTAGGATATAAAATAGGTCTACAGAAAATTAGACCACAAAAAGTACAGATCAGGAGAGATCGCTACCAGACACTTAATGATCTTCAAAAATTACTAGGAGAGATTTCTCAACTGCAAACTATTATTGGAGTTGAAGGGCATGATTTGAAAAACTTGAAAATGGCCCTAAAAGGGGACAAGGATTTGAATAGTCCCCGAATACTATCATCTGAAGCAGAAAAGGAATTAGAATGGGTAGAAAAGAGGATATTAGAAGCACATGTGGACTCTGTGTATCCAAATCTAGACTGAATTCTGGTTATATTACCATCTAGAGAATATCCTTCAGGGATTTTGATGCAGAGAGAAGACATCATATTAGAATGGATATTCTTACCACATAAACAGAATAAAAAACTAAAAACATATATAGAAAAGATCTCTGACTTGATTTTAAAAGGTAAATTAAGACTTCGTCAATTAACAGGAAGAGATCCAGCAGAAATTATTGTACCTTTAACTAATGAGGAAATTTCTTCCTTATGGAATGATAATGAATATTGGCAGAGAGCATGCAGTAATTTTTTGTGAATAATTAGCAACAATTATCCCAAAACTGAAAGAATCAAATTCATAAAGAAGACGATTTGGATCCTTCCACGCATTGTAAGACAAACACCTATCTCTGGAGTTCCTACATTCTACATTCCTACATTCTGATGCAAACAAATCTGGTAAAGCAGGATATAAATCAGGAGAAATAAGCAAAGTAGTTCAAAGCCCTTACAATTCTGTTCAAAAGGCAGAATTGTATGCCATTCTCATGGTACTTATGGATTTTACAGAACCCCTCAATATAGTTACTGACTCTCAATATGCAGAGAGAGTAGTCTTACACATCGAGACTGCAGAATTTATTCCTGATGATACAGAATTAACTTCATTGTTTATACAGTTACAAGATACTATCAGAAAGAGGATTCATCCTATATATATAACACACATCAGATTCCATACGGGTCTGCCAGGTCCTCTAGCACAAGGCAATGATGAAATTGATCGGTTATTGATAGGAAGTGTGCTAGAAGCCTCAGAGTTTCATAAGAAACACCATGTGAACAGCAAAGGATTGAAAAAGGATTTTTCTATCACTTGGCAACAAGCCAAGGAAATAGTAAGGAAATGTCCTACTTGCTCATTCTATAACCAAACTCCTTTACCACCAGGCAGTAACCCTAAAGGTATAAATAGAAATGAAATATGGCAAATGGATGTGTTTCATTTTGCAGAATTTGGAAAATTAAAATACGTACATCACACTATAGATACATTTTCAGGGTTTCAATGGGCTACTGCTCTGAGCTCTGAAAAGGCTGATTCTGTTATCACATACCTTTTAGAGGTAATGGCCATTATGGGCATACCTGCACAAATAAAAACTGACAACACTCCAGCATATATTTCCAGCAAATTGAAACAGTTTTTTGAGTATTATAACATAAAACACATAACTGGTATACCACACAATCCTACAGGACAAGCAGTAGTTGAGAGATCTAATCGTACTTTAAAGGAAATGCTCCATAAACAGGCAGGAGGAACCAAGACACCCAAACACATTACATAATGCTTTATTAACATTAAACTTTCTTAATGCTGATGAAAAAGGAAAAACAGCTGCAGAAAGACACTGGACAATAGAAAAAACTTCTGAACTACATCAGCCGGTGTACTTCAAGGATGTATTGACCTCAGAATGGAAACCAGGATATGTGTTACGTTGGGGTAGGGGTTTTGCATTTGTATCTACAGGAGAAGAAAAGCTATGGATACCATCTAAGTTAATCAAGATCCGGGTTGAACAAGAGTAACATCTTAATGAAGAGAAATGACAAGTCATCCAATAAAGAAGGTCCCATGAGATGTGTTGAGACTTCTCAAAGGTAGGGGAAGTGTTCTGTTCTTGTCCTTACAGAAAAACAGAGAACATCTATCTTCAAACAACCAAAGGACACTAAACATGTAGGTACCTACAGAAGAGAAGACAGCTCTCCAGAAAGACTCACTTAATGAAGAGGAATCTGATTTATGGTAAAAATATTTAAGTCTAGTAAACTGTTTCTATACTGAAATCTAGTTTTCTTTACTATCTAATATTTCTGTAGTCCCGATTCATGTAAACCAATGCTGGCTTTGGAGTTGGATTTGGCTTTCCTTCTCTAAATTCAAGCATGTTGTTAAGATTAAATTCACAGTTTCTGCCTTATATCAAGAAGCCAATTGGTGTAAGGCAGAAGAAAACAAAATCTAGGACTCATTCACTTATTAGCAATTTTCTGTCTGAAATCCTAATTTTCTCATTTACATTTTAATGCTTACTGTTGCCTTTCCCTAATGCATACCGTAAAATTAAAAATTTTACCTTGATATTGATATTTAAATTTTCCACAAGGACTATAACAGTTCTCAACAGCAATCTTTGAACACTCTGGAAAGGAGATGGGGCCCCAATTGGATATTTCCACTTGACTCAACCTGATGCATCTAGACTACAAACTGCACCCTAAACCGGTTTGAGACTGCTTTTCTCGAGACAACTCATGACTAGCTAGCTGTATTGGTGCACCTTCTTATTACAACCTGGCCAGAGTTTCAAGTAGAATTCCAGTCAAGCATTTTCTGCCACACAATGACTACCTACATATGTTACAGCCAGTTCTGTTTAGAAATTTGGTTGCTAAAAATTTTTTTTCCAACAGGATCCCATGGAGAAATCATCATCCCATTTCAGCAGGAAGTAATCTTAAGATAACAACGCCCCCTTTCCCCACTCTTGGAATTTAGGAATAATATTCATCTTCATAGGGTTGGTTTTAGTTACTTGGGGTTGGGTTTGGAAGGTGATACTTAGACTTGGTTATCTCTTTTAGACAGGAATAGGGTATGGTTGGGAAAGGTATGATTCAGAATGGATATAGGTAGATTAGCCTATTTTCTTGTGAATTATTCAGTAAGAATGAGACATTAGTATTACAGCTTACATTGTTATATATTATTATTTGTGGTAACCTATGTAAAATTAAGTTTATTCCCTTCCTGGAAGAATTGTATCTTATATTTGTTGTATTGTGTGAAATCTTTCCATTTATGATGTTTTATGTACATTATACTTGCCATATTCTATGTATGTATACTATTGCTTGTGTTCTAGACGTTTTGTATTTGTTACAATTTGGGATATTTGTCTTGCTGCCCTTTAGAGCTGTACCTCTTGTTTAGACATTTTTACTCTACCTCTACTTTAGGAATTTACATGTGAGATATGTATATATATATATACATGTACATAGTTATATTGTTTAGGTATTTATCCTTGCTTTACTCAAGGAAGTTTTATTCAGGCTTGTTAGCCAAGTTCCTGAGTATTACAGATTATCCTCACCCATGTTTCCTTTGCCTATGAGATTAGTCAGACATAGATGCTTAATCTTCAATCACTTCATAGACCTGCAGAACATGGCATTTAAATGTTTTATATATTAGTACTCTGTTGACATGAGACACTGTTGCTCCTGACAGCACCGTGCACTTTCCCGAAAGTATGTTGGACACTGTTGTTGCTCCTTCTGGAGTTCATCCTCGCTTCGGCTAATGGCCTCTTGGGCAAGGAACTGCCTCAGCCTTGACCACTGATTTGGACACGCGGTCCTATATGCTTGCAGGAGACAAACTTAGATGACTGCTGAACCTTGCCAAGTCAGGGTAAGACAGCCTTTCTACCTCCCTGCTTTTGTTGTGGTCTGTCAAATACTCCTGGCCTTAGTCATATCTGGCTGTACCAACATTGCTGTGAGACCTTGGGTGACTGTCCAGGTAACTTGCTGTTTCTGTCCTCACTGCACCTTTTGGAAGTTGCCCATCTGCACTTCCCGTCTACCCTAGTATTGTAATTTTCCTTCTCAGGTCTTGGTGAGGTTGTAGATTAAACTATCTTAGTATTATTCTCTCTTCCTAGTTAGATATTAAGTGCTAGACTTAAGCTTTTCAGCTTAGGACAACTCTATTGTAACTCCCTTATGCCTTCACCCTAGGACTAGGTATGTTTGTGGTTTTGGTCTCGATTTTCCTTTTCTTAGAGCACACTTGTTATTCACTGTTTTGTATATAGTTTTGTATCAAGCTTAAATCTTTTCTTTAGACTAAAAGGGGAATTGTAGTGGGATATTCACTGTGTCTGCTTCTGTGGCATTGACCACACCCATTGAGGGGTGGAGCCAGGGGCGGAAGTGACCTGTGGAGTTTAGCCTCGGGAGGAGGCGGAGAAAAGCCTTTTCTGGCGGGACATGGAGAGAGGAGCATCCAGTTTTAACTGCTGTGTTCATCTGTCTGTGTTGTGAGTTGTTTCTCCCTTAATAAACATCTATTCGACCTATTTGTTTATCCTGACCCTTATTGAACCGCAATAAATGTCTCTCCTTTCTCATTAGCATTCAGAAAATAAAAATTTTAATAAAGGACTATATACTCTCCTGGGGGTCTTTTTTTACCCCTTTTTGTTTATTTAGCATATCCTTTAGAGTTTTATTTGGTCTCTCTGTAGGATTGTGTGTCTTGCCCTGTAGGATTGTGTGGTATATCTATAATATGCTTAATGTTACAATAAGCAAAAATCTGTTTCATTTTACTAGAGACATATGCTGGAGTACTGTCAGCAGTCTAAATATATACAGATATTCCCATGAGGGCCATAACTTCTAACAAATGTGATTACAGAATCAACCTTTTCAGAACTCAATGCATTTGTCCATTGAAATTCTGAATGGGTATCAATGGTGTGGTGTGCATATTTTAATTTCCCAAGTTATACAAAATGAAACACAACCACCGGCCAGATTTCATTCTCTTGAGTACCCTTTGGGTTACTTCCTGTTCGTAGTGGTGTTTGATTGTATACAGGACAAGTAGGACATTTCCTTATAATATCCTTGGCTTGTCGCCAAGTGATATCTTTTTTCAAGCCTTTGCTATTGACATGATTTTCATGAAATTCTGAGGCCTCCAGCACACTTTCTATCAATACTTGATCAGTTTCATCATTACCTTGTGCTAGAGTTCCTGGAAGACCCATGGGGGATCAGATGTGTGTTAAATATAATAGGATGATTCCTGTTCTTGGTTATTGTAACTGAATAAATAATTACATCAATTTTGTATCATCTGGTATAAATTTAGTAGTTTCAATTTTCAAAACAACTGCTGCATATTGTAAGTCACTAACTATATTGAGAGGTTCTATAAAATCCACTAATACCATGAGAATAGCATATAATCCTGACTTTTAGACAGAATCATGAGGGCTTTGAGAGATTTTAGTTAAATTTTCTGATTTGTAACTTGCCTTTCCTGATTTATTTGCATCATTATAGAATGTAGGGGCTCCAGATATTGGTGTTTTCTGTACAATGTGAGGAAGGATCCAGTTAGTTCTTATTATAAATCAGATTATTGTGCTTTTGGGATATTTGTTGTTAATCTCTCCCAAAAGATTACTGCAAGCTCTTTACCAAGGTTAACTTCCTGCCCATAATTTGTCAATTACCATTAGTAAAAGGTACTAAATTTCTACAGGGTCTATTCCTGCTCATTGACAAAGTCTCAATTTTCATTTTAGAATCAACTCAGAGATATTTTCCACATAAGTTTTTTACTCTGTTAATATGGTTTAAAAATCCATTCTAAGATAATATCTTTCTTCTGCAATAATATTCCTGTAGGAGGATGCTTAAAGGGTAAAATAACCAAAATGTAATCAATTTTGGATCCAAAATATTCATTTGTGCATCCTGTAATTTCCACCAAAGCTAGTTGTCTCTCAGCTTCAGCTGATAATTCCCTTGGACTATTTAAGTCCTGTTAACCCTCTAAGGTGTTGAACAAATTACTCAGTTCATTTTTTTTTTTTTGCTGCTCCAATAATGGGTCTTAGATAGGAAATGTCTCTTAGTAATCTTTGAAAGTCATTACTAATCAGCAACCTATCTCTCCTAATTTATACCTTTTCAATGTGTAATTTTATGTAGACCTAATTTATATACTAAATAATTAATAGAATCTCCTCTTTGCATTTTTTTCAAGAGTAATTTCTAATCCCCAACAAGGCAAACTTTTCTTTACATTTTAAAGCATTCTTTCTAAATTATCTTCATTTGAGTCAGCAAGTAAAACATCCATATAATTATGTATAATTTCCAATGGCTGATATACAAAATATTGTCACAGGGTGAGGCTATTTAACATTTCCTGTGGGAGAACCTTCCATTGATATCTTTTAACAGGCTGAGAATTATTATAAACAGGCACTCTAAAGGCAAAATTTTCTCTTTCTTTTTCTTGTAAATGTATAGTGAAAAAAATTGTTTTAAAAATCAGTAACTAGAAGAGGCTATCTTTTAGAGGGCAAAGGAATTACAGATTGTAAAAAGCCTATTGGTTGAATCACCGTATTAACAGCTCTTAGATCTGTTACCATTCTCCATTTTCCATATTTCTTTTTTATAACAAATACAGGAGAATGCCAAGGGCTTGTGATTCCTCAATATGCTGAGCATGTAGCTGCTCCTATAACAGTTGCTTTAAAGGTCTGCAATTTCTCTGCTGTTAAAGGCCATTGCTTAATCCATACATGTTTGTATATCAATGATTTTAAAGGTAAGGCTGTTGGTGCCTTTGAAAGATAGGCAGCTGTTGTGCCCTGTTATTGTACAACACGAATGGCCAGTGACTGTTCATTACAGTACCTGCTAATATTTTTCCCATAACCTACATTAATTTGTATTTGTTTCTGAGATTGGAGGAATGTTTTTC
Organism: Cricetiscus sungorus; assembly: GCA_030556225.1. Taxonomy (NCBI): domain Eukaryota; kingdom Metazoa; phylum Chordata; class Mammalia; order Rodentia; family Cricetidae; genus Cricetiscus; species Cricetiscus sungorus. The sequence goes on along the minus strand of JANBXA010000741.1, from coordinate 30,926,573 downwards.
TGTAACATCAATGCTATTAGAGTTCGCATCCCCATAAGTTTATTTCTATCTTAGACACATAGGGTATTAATTTTCCTCTCTGTCCTTCTGGCCCTATACATTTGATCCATCTCACACTCTGTTTTATCTGAGATAAAGGTACAATCCCTAAAAGGGGAACATTTACCTCCTGAAGAGCCCAATTTGGATGCCAAGATTTTGGTGCAATTATTGTGACATATGCACCTGTCTCTACAAGACCTTCAATGATAATGCCATTTATTTATATCTTTAATTTTGGTGTTTGTTTATTCATAGAAGTTTGCCAAAATATTCGCTTTACAGCTTCTCTTAAAATTTTTGTTCTCTCTTCTATAGCTTTTCTATCATCCAGACCAGTGTGATTTCTAATAATAGGCATTAGGTTCTTTACTCTGGGAACGCATTTCTGCCATGGTTACAGGAAAGAACTGACCTGAATTTGGAATGGAACCCGCAAGATGCCCCTCAAGGTGTTTTCTGATGTCAAAGGGTTACCTGTATTGTGCCTTGTTGACCTACATTCTTTTTTCATGCCTGCATTTGCCACATCTGCTTAACCCAGAAGGGAGAGGCATTCTGTTTAAATTATGCTTAGAGAAAACATTGTTTCTAGGAATGTCCTGCATACAATATCTTTTTAAGTGACCTGTTTTGCCACATTTGATATTTTGACTTTTCTTCAAACATCTGTAAATCACCTCTCCTATCCATGCATCATCATGATCATAAGATAAAATATTGATTGTCTCTCTCAGATCCATTCCTCCAAGGGTGATGATCTTGCCTTTAATGGTCTAATTACACTTTTGCTTTGTACGTTAGCATTTTCAAAATCCATAAATTCAATTATTATTTGTCTAGCTTCAGAATCTGGTATCATTCTATTTCCTGCTGATGTCAGTCTTTCCCAGAAATCCATAAAAACTTACTTTGGGCCCTGTATAAATTTAGTAAATGACTCAACTTTCTTCTCTACTTCTCCAAATTCTGTCCCAAGCATGCAGAACTGCTGTGTGAAATAAATCCAGGTCATGGTCATCATGTAGAGATTACCCTTGTACATCAGCATAATTTTGCTCTTGAAGAAGTTGATCTTGGGAGATTTTCATACCTCTAGTCCTACTTGTTTGTTCAATGGCCTTAGCCTCATCTTTCCAAATGGTCCACCACTATAATTGAGGACCAGACTCCAACACCAATGTAAGCAAGCCTATCTAGTCCTTAGGAATAAACCTATTACAAGTTGACCAGAGTTTAACATCTGATTCACAAATGGTGAATGCATGCCATGTGAGAATATCACTTCCTTGAATCTCCTTAAATCTAACATTTCCACAGTATTCCATTTAACTCTTGCAAAGCTGTGAAGATATTTTTCATATGGCAATTACTATAAGTTGACTGGATAAATTAAAGCTGGTTGAAAACCTTAGGCTGTTTCTGTATAACCTAATAATGGAATGCTGAAATTGGTTCCCTGTTAAATTCCTCTACCTGGGTCTGAATATTTCTATAAACTGTTTTAATAAGCTTTTCTAAAGCTTGTATGTTGGCACTCCTGTCAACCAACATTTTCAGAGATAAACCAAGAATTATCAAACCAACAATAAAGATTATCAAAATGATAAATAACAGTATGTCAACCCAAGTTAAATTGATCCTCCCTTCATTTAATTGTTTGAGTTTTACACCAGCCATTGTGTAATTATACAGAGGCCTACTCTCTCCATCATAAATGTTTCCAATTTTTTAATGTGGGGGGGAAAACTCTTTTTTAAAACGAATCCCCTCTTCAAGAATTCCCAGTTGTCTCACCAAATCTGCTAATGGTGGTGCATGAGGCAGCTGCTGCACAGCACACCTGAATGGAGAACACAGGTAGTACAAAGACTGGTAAAAGATAGCTGTAACTACTAGCATGTAGATATGAGCTGAGAGTATGGCAATGGTAACAGCAGGAGAAGCCTCAGCAGGTGTCAAGGCAGCTACCTAGGATGGCAGCAGCTGGAGAAGGGGGATCAGGAAAGCCCACACCCACAGGGGCATGGGAGCCAGCTGTCTGAAAAACAAACTTAGAGTTAGACAGAGCATGTGTGGTGGGAGTTGTCTGAAGCAGTCAGCTGGTCTAAGGTGGGTAGGTACTGTGATGCTTGGAGCCCAGGTGCTTCGGGAGTTTGGGTGCCATCTGGAGACTATTTTAGAGAGGCTACAATAGGAACATCCCAAACTCACTCAGAGGCTTGGAGGAAAAAGAAAAGACAACCTAGTGACTATGAGCCCCCATCTGCAGTTCTGGCACATGCCAGGGGCTGCAAAGACACAGGCAAGCCTTATAGTCTCTCTCTCTCTCTCTCTCTCTCTCTCTCTCTCTCTCTCTCTCTCTCTCTCTCTCTCTCTCTCTCTCTCTGCCCAGCTATATCCCTTCTTGTCTGTCTGTATAGACTTCCAGACCTGTATGGTTAACTGTAGAGAGCTGCAAAGTGCCGCACCTTAAAGATGGTGCTGGCTTCCACCTTCCACCTCCCCAAGGGTGAGTGCTCTCTGGCATAAACAAGCCCTTATTTGGTTAAGTCTGTTCAGCCTGTCTGCTTCCGCATTAGAGTAGCCTATCTGCAGGGTCCACGTAGCTCACTGGGGTTAGTTAGCGCAAGGGTATTTAAGCCTGTGCAAGGGTCCCCCGACTCCCACGGGTCAGAAAAACATGTTTCAAGGATCCTGATTAAAACTGCATGAAGAAGATCTTCCCGCAGTCGTGTCTTCCTTGCTGGCAAGGGTCAGGTGTGGTACAGTTAGCTACTGACTAGTTTTACCCTCTGATCTTTAGGCAACCTTTGTTAAAGTATAAACAAGATAGCACCACATTAATCTATTTGTATTCTTTTACCTGTTGCCATTCGGTTACACCAGCACCATTTGTTGAAGAAGATTTTTTGTTTTCCATTGTACAATTTTAGCTTCCTTGTTAAAAATCAAGTGTTCATAGGTGTGTGGATTAATATCAGGGTCTTCAATTCAATTCCATTGATCTACATGTCTGTTTTTATGCCAATACCAAGTTGGGGTTTTTTGTTTGTTTTGTTTTGTTTTGTTTTGTTTGTTTCTTCAGGACTTTTTGTTTTGTTGAAGTTGTTGTTGTTGTTGTTTACTGTAGCTCTATAGTAGAGCTTCAGGTCAGGGATGGTGACACCTCTGGAAGTTCTTTTATTGTACAGGGTTGTTTTGGCTATCCTGGGTTTGTTTGTTTTTTTTTCCATATAAAGTTGAATATTGTTCTTTCAAGGTCTGTGACAAATTGTGCTGAGATTTTGATAGGAATTGCATTGAATCTATAGATTGCTTTTGGTACGATTGTCATTTTTACTATGTTGATCCTACCTATCCAAAACATAGGTGATCTTTGTATTTTCTGATATCTTCGTCAATTTCTTTTTTAGAGACTTAAAGTTCTTATTATACAGGTCTTTCACTTGTTTGGTTAGCGTCACCTTAAGATATTTTATGTCATTTGTGACTATTGTAAAGGGTGATATTTCTCTGATTTCTTTCTCAGCCCATTTTTCATTTGGATATAGTAGGGTTACTGAGGGTTTTTTTTTTTGCCTTTGTTTTTTTAGTTAATCTTGTACCCTGCTACTTTGCTGAAGGTGTTTATCAGCTGTAGGAGTTCCCTGGTAGAATTTTTTTTTGTCTCTTATGTATACTATCATATAAATTTTGACTTCTTCCCTTCCATTTTTTATTCCCTTGATCTCCTTTTGTTGTCTTATTACTCTAGCTAGAACTTCCAGTATTATATTGACTATATATGGAGAGAACGTTCAGCCTTGTCTTGTTCCTAATTTTAGTGGAATTGCTTTGAGTTCCTCTCCTTCTAATTTAATATTAGCTGTTGGTTTGCTGTATATTGCTTTTATTATGTTTAGGTATGTTCCTTGTATCTCTCCAAATCCTTTATCGTGAAGGGGTGTTGGATTTTGTTGAAGGCTTTTTCAGCATTCTAATGAGATGATCATGTGGGTTTTTTTTTTCTTTTAGTGTGTTTATATGGTGGAATACACATTGTCGGATTTTCATATGTTGACTCATCCTTACATCTCTGGGATAAAGCCTACTTGATCATGTTTGATTATTTTTTTGTGTGTGTTTTTGGATTCAGTTTATTAGTATTTTATTTTATTGAGTATTTTTTGCATCAATGATCAAGAGGGATACTGGTCTGTAACTTTCTTTCTTACTTGTGTCTTTGTGTGGTTTGGGTATCAGGGTAACTGTAGGCTCGTAAAAAGAGTTTGACAATGTGCCCTCTGTTTCTATTGTGTGGAACAACTTGAGAAATGTTGGTATTAGCTTTCTTTGAAATTATGGTAGAATTCTGCACTGGAACCATCTGGTCCTGAGCTTGCTTTTTTTTTTTTTTTTTTTTTTTGTGGGGTGGTTGGGGGACTTTTGATGACTGCTTCTATTTCCTTGGGGGTTATAGTTTCATTTAAATAGTTTATCTGGTCTTGATTTAATTTTGATATGTGGCACCTGTTTAGAAAATTGTCCATTTCTTTTAAATATTCTAATTTTGGATCTACTTCTGTTTCACTTGTTCCTTGCCTTATGTAGGACTCTTCCAAAGGGCCACATTGCCTCAAGTGACAGAAATATTGCAAGGAACAGGGATGAAACTGAGCCATGGGAACCCTCACAAATGTGGTCAGGACTCTCCTCCCTTTGGTTCCTCTCTCTGTAAATCAACTCCACAATGTCAGATTTGCATTCTCTTGAATATGAGCCAGCAGCCCCCAGTAAAATTTGAGCATTCATTGTTATGGTCATATCCAGTGGTAATCTACCACTGCCCACAATGAAATGTGACAACCCCTTGGACAGCCATGAGGTTGGCTCTGCTTGTACTAGCAGTGATTCTCTGGAGGAAAAGTACTGGGATCATTTTAGATTAGACTTCATGCTTATACTAGACAGCACCAGCAGAATATGTGGGAATGGGAGATGGCTAGAGTAGTGCCAGGGTGCTTCTCTGGGCAGATAGAATGTACAAGTTAGTACCCATTCTATGTCTACATCCTCATGAGCACCAATTTCTGACTTCAGTTCATGAGTATCAGCTAAGTGCCCATTTGGTAAATGTTTAGATTTTATCTACAAAATTAATATTATAGGGAAATAAGCATCTTTGTAAAATCCTCATGAAAAATCACCATTTTGTCCTGTGTTTATTTCTCAGACTTAGGACATAGCACAATCTTCAAGCACTGGTTCCTCTGGACCATCTCAGTGCACATGAATCAGGTGATTTTTATCTTTTGTTCTTCTCCTTGCCATCCCTAATCTGTCAGGCAGTCCTGAATCTATACCATCAGCCTTGTTTGTGCTACTTCTCTATCCTTTTATCATGGTTTCATTAACTCACATCTAAGAATGTCAAGAGAATAAATAGCCCAATAAAACAAAAGAATATACTTCAAGATTTAAAAAGAAAGAAACATACAAGAAATACATAAATCATACTGTATGACAATAGCCCAGAAGATTGCATGAGAGGACCTTTGTGCTTTCTATAAAAGAAAAGAAAAATGGAATTTCCATTCCTTTGCATCAGCATTTGACAGAAGGAGTTATTGCATATAGGGCACCAAAAAGGCAGGACAGGGATCAGAAATAATTGTGTACTGCAGTAAGCACATTTCCATGGTGGATGATGGCAGGTTTCTCTCAAAATGTTCTCAGAAACTGGCACAAACAAGACATGGACCTAATCTACATTTTCTTTAAGAAATTCTCAATCATGAATATTTCCACCTAAAACATGGTTCCTTACATGGACTGACACGGTGACTTCCTATCACTTAATTCCTCACTTCTATAATGGAGACCCATGTCTCAAAGAACATTTCACAGATAAACAGAAGACACTTGTCCAAACACCTGACATGTGGGTGTCTAAGAGCTCAAATAAAGATAAATTTGTTAGCCTGGCCCAAAGGTTTTCTGGGTCTCAAATTAATCTGTTATCTGACATTCATCAGTTTCTCTATCTCAGACAAAAAAAAAAAAAAAGAGAGAGAGAGAGAGAGAGAGACCCTGTTTGGTCAGGGGGTTGATTGCTCTTTGTCAAGGAGTTGCAACTTTGTAACTAGGGGCTTACCTGTAGTTTCAGTAGGGTACATGGTGCTCCCTAAATGTAGCACCCCAATGGAGCCAAACATTATTCTCAGTCATTCCTAATCAAATGTTTGATTCCTAGAATTAATGCTAATGTAAATCTAAACCTAACATCAAAGCGGAACTCCTTTTTTTAGGTTCTTTACATGACTTGATTTAGAAATAAATTATATTAGCATTTAAAAAGGCACTTTAGAGATTTCTTAATTTAAGCGCATCATTTTGCAGTTGAGGAAACTTAGACTCCAATAAGTCATTTCCCAAGGTCATATGCAGTACTAGCTTATCTAAGAACACAATTCTGTTTTACCTTAATTATGGAGAAAGCAAAAAACTATCTGTTTAGAATATGTGCTAAGCATTTTGATATGTTTGGTTACAACAAAGAAGTTATTTCTTTTCTGTCAATAGAAAGTTGGATTGGCAAGCAGCTTGTAAGTTTACCCACTGGCTTCTGTAGATTCTAAAAAAGCAATTACTGTCCAGTCTAAGAAGTAAAGACACGGCATTGCAGTGTGTGAGGCAGGAACCCTTTTCCCTGTGTCTGATCAAATTATGCGTATATATGAAGATGTGTATGTAGGGTGTGTGTGGACCTAGAACGAACTTGTCCCAGTCTTCACTCAACCCCTTAGACAAGTGTAGACCTAGACTATCATTTATTTTATTATCCCAATATGACTTACTCTTATTCTAATATGACTATGTCCACTCATTATCTAACCCCACCTTGCCCCACTACCCTCTCAGAGCTCCAGGATGCAGTCATGTAGTTGGCAGCTCTTGGGAATCTGTCCTATCCCTATCAAAGTCTGTGTATTCTTGTGTAGAGACCTGGGGTTTGCAACCAGAAGCTAAAATGGAGATGAAAGTTCTTCCTCATCCCTCCCTTTGGAGCCCAAGCTCATCATCTTCCTGAGACAGTCAAAGTAGTCACACAGCAGAACAGAAGATAACTCTGAAATCTCACCAAATGTCTCTTTTAGCCTGGAGGCCAAAAAGCTCTGTGATCAGGCTGGCTGCCTGCAGGTCTTCCTTCCTAGACTGTCAGCCAACATCCTACATTTACTGCTGTGGTTAGCTGGTCCACCATTTCCTTTCTAGCTCTCCTCAACTCTCCATGGGATTACTGCACAGCACTACCCACCTTCCCCAATTTGTGTGTGTATTTATTCAGAGACGACAGCTGTTTAGCAGACTGCATTGACCTCCTGTTGGAAATAAATGTTCTTAAGGGAATTTCACTTCAAATTTTCTCCTCTTTAAGTAATAATTTCTTTAGTTAATTTAAAGTTTGAATTGAGTGCTGGAGAAATAATATATTGGTTAAGACCAACTGTTTCTCTTGCAGAGGACATGGGTTCAGTTCTCAGGACCTATGTGGTGGCTAACAACATTCTGTAACTCCAGTTCCAGGGGATATGATACCCCTTTCTGACCTCTACTGGTGCTGCAAACGTGAGGCACACAGACATACATGCAGGCAAAAATACCCATATATGTAAAAACAAATAAATATTTGGGCTGGAGAGCTGGTTCATCTGTTCAGATCAAAGACCATTTTCAAGGAATCTGATGCCTTCTTCTGACCTCCATGGTCACCAAGATGGTACAACATATACATACAGGCAAAAAAAGAAATCCATATAGACAAAATAAAAATAACAAATAAATAACATATTTGTTTTACATCCCAACTGCAGTGTTTCCCTTCCTCCTCTCCTCCTCCTGGCTCCCAATCCAATCTTTACCTTTTTTTCCCTCTTTTATTCTCTTTCTTTTTTTTTTCCAGAAAGGGGTAGGCTTCCCATGGGTATCAGCAAAGCATGGCATATCAAGTTACATAAGACTAAGTACCACCTTCCCTTGTATTTAGGCTACACAAGGTAATCTAGTATGAGGAACACTCTCCTACGAGCCATTCAAAGGATTAGGGGCAGCCCTTGTCCCTATTGTTAGGAGTCCCACAAGTAGAAGAAGCTATACAACTGTCGCATGTATATAGAGAGCTTAGGTTGGTCCCATGGAGGCTCTCAGATTTTTGATTCAGACTCTGTGAGTACAAATGATCCACATTAGTTATTTTTGTGGGTTTTCTTGTGGTTTCCTTGATCCCTCTGGCTTCTATAAGCCGTTCTCCTCTCTTTAGCAGGATTCCCTTGTCTAATGCTTGGCTATGGGTTTCTAAATCTGTTTCCACCAGTTACTGGATGGAGGCTCTCTGATAACAAACAGTTGGAGTAGTCACCAATCTGATCACAGGAGATGACAGTTCAGGGTACCTATCCACTATTGTTATATGGGGTCATCCTTGTAGATGCAAGGGCATTTGCCTTGGGCAGGTTTCTACCGGACTCTGAAATCCAACCCCCACAGCTCTCTAGGCATCTCTTTCATTATTCTCCCCCTCCCTCAAGTTCCCATCCCCACCCACCCCCAGCCAACTCAGGAGATCTCTTCTTTTTCCCCTTTTCAGGGAGTTCCTTCCATTCCCTCCCCCCACCATGTGCCCTCCTTGTTACCTAACCTCTCTGGGGCTATAGTGTTGTTATCCTTTACTTTATAACTAATACTCATAAGTGAATACATACCACGATTGTCTTCCTGTGTCTGGGTTACTTCATTCGGGATGATTTTTTTCTAGTTCCATCCATTTGCCTTCAGATTTCCTGGTGTCATTGTTTTTAACAGCTGAGTAATATTCCATTGTGTAAATGTACCACATTTTCTTCATCCATGCATTGGTTGAGGGATATCTAGGTTGTTTCCAGGTTCTGGCTATTACAAATAAAGCATTTATGAACACAATTGAGCAAGTGTCTTTGTGGTATGATTAGGAAAGTATTTTTAAAAACTTAATTGATATGTGAAAACATAAAAACTGTACATATTAGTGGGTAAACATTATTTCATAATCAAGCTAAACATATCTGTTCAAATATTTATTACTTATGTATAGAAAAAAATTTAAGAATATTTTTTTCTAGCTTTTGAAATGAAAAGTATATTATGGTTACCTGTAGTCAACCTATGATTCAATGGCACACCAAAACTTCTTGTCCCTATCTCCATTAAACTTAGTACCTGTGGGTCAACTTTATCCATCTTTCCTTCTCCCTCCCTCCATCCCTTCTTCCCTTCCTCCCTTCCTCTTATCCTTTCTCCCTACTTTTCTCTTCTTCTCCCCTCTTACTGCTCCATTCTTTGGGAAGCACCAGGCTATTTTCAATTTGTATGTTATAAGAGGTAATATGCTTAGTTATGCTTTTATCTTAAATCCATTATGTTTAAGCAAAAGAAAATTCACCTTTTTTTTTATAATCTCCAGGAAGCAGATATAAGTCTGGTGACAATGAACAAGATTCAGTTGTAGCTGAACACACATCATGGATGAACATCCCAGGCTTAATGATAAAAAAGAGAAGACACAAAAGAAGGCACAGTGAATTTTGTACTTTTCAAACGCAAGAAAAACAAACCTAACCTTCAAGGACCCATGCTAGCAACCAGTTACCTTTGGCAAGGTCATCAATTGTTAAGTGTATATGGGGAAACTTTCTGTGACATGACAAAGTTCTATTCTTATCTAAGCAGCAGTAAAATGAATGTATAAGCCCAATTTTAGACTTAAAATTTTGGATTTATGCTGTACATACATGTATATTGAAAGAAGGTTATAATAGACATTTAAGACTGTCTTCTTAAATTTTATAAAGATACCATGATATGCTCTAGTCTCTGGTTCCAAAAAGGAGCATTGCTCAGGGTTAGCATCCTATAATTGCAAATATTTCTTGTCAGGAATGTACAACAAATTCTAACACCTTGTCCTTTGTTGGTGAAGAAGGCTCCCCTTTTCCCACAGAAGCTTGATTTCTTGCCAGGAACTAGTTCTGAGCAGGCTTCTCTACAAAGAAAGTAGGCTTGCTACACTGATGGTTCAACACATGTTATGTCTACACAATAGAATATCATTATATATATGTAATGGAGGACACGAGGAGATGACTAAGTGGGCAAGATATAAGCAACTCTTAGGACCTGGGTACAGATCCACTGTATCCACATAAAAGTGGGGCATTGTGCATGTCAATAACCCTGTCTCTGGAATAGGGACAGAGCTAGGTTGCTCCTTGAAGCTAAGTAACCAATTATCTTTGTCAGGTGTTAAGTTACACTTTCAGTGAGCAAATTTACTGAGACATCTCAAAAAGAAGACAGCAATAGAAGAAAACAGCAGCCCTACACACATGCACTCAAATACACACATGTGCATACATAGACACACGCATCCTAATTCATATGATGGGGTATCATGGTAGTTTAACTAAATTTCCTTAATAATCAATGTCGATGAGCAGCTTGCTGGTTAGGATTTTGTCAGAGTTGCCTGGGAATACAGAAACACAGTTAAAATATTGATTCTACCAGATTGGTCTGTGGGGTATGACTGTGGGGCATTTTCTTTGTTAATGAGTGAGGGAGAAAGGCCTAGTCCACTGTGGATGGTGCTACTTCTAGGTTTTGTATAAGAAAACAAGCCAGTAAGTAGTGTTCCTCTATGGTCTCTGCCTCAGTTCCTTCTTCTAGGTTCCTGTTATGACTTCTCTAAATGATGGGTTGTAACCTGTGAGGCGAAATACTGTGGATAAATAAGAATATGGGAAAACAGATAGGCTGATGGATATTTATTCAGGGAGAAATTACTTACAACAGAAACAGATGACCACTAGCAGGTTCTCATCCCAAGGATGCCTCCAGATACTCTGTCTCCGACCAAGAAGCAACAGAGAGCCTGATGGTGTCTTTGACCCCAGACCTAGTTCCCCCAGGTCACACCTTCACCTTTCCCCACCCCCAATGGGCATGGTCAGTGTAGCAGGTGTGGGCGGGTGGATATCTCACTACAGTGAAACAAGCCTTTTCCTCCCCAAGGTAGTGCATCATAGACAAACTAACATAAACATACTTTCTATATGTTTATCATCTATTTTTTAAAATTGTCCTCGAGAAAAAATGTCTGTTAAAAATTTTGCCCATACTTCAGTCACTTTTTGTCATTATTGTGGTCAGAATAGATCATATATTCTGCAAATTATATGATTTGCGAACATTTCCCACACTTTTAGATGGCCTTTTGACTTACTTGATAATGTCTTTTGAAACACTGCTGTAAGTTCCAGTTGGAGTTCAACATATTTCTTTTCTCTTTCACGTAAGTTTTGATGTCATATATACACTGTTCCTTAATCCAACTTCATAAAAATTGTGTGCCCATATTTTAATCTGTCCTTAAAAAAATAGATTTCTTGGCATTACATTTAAATCTATGAAGAATTTGAGTTTATCTCCATGTAAAAAATCTTAGTTTAATGTGTTACATGTAACTATCAAATATCATTTATTGAAATAACTCTTTTACATACCTCACAACTGAGTTGTTTCACGTGCGGTTGACAATACACCCTAGTGCAATGATTTGTTTCTAGATTTTCAATTGAATCCCTCTGATATGTACATCTACTCTCATGTCTGTACTGCATAGTCCTTGTTTCTTATTACACATTTTCATGGTAAACTCAGAAATCAAGAAGTTCATTTTTTCAGTTCATCACTTTCAACATACTTTCTTGGTTGTTCTGGGCCCCTTGAATTTCCTGTTGATTTGTCAATTTCTCCCCTCCAAAAGAAAACCAGATAAAATTCAGATAGTTTTGTGTTGAGTCTGCAGACTAATTGGAATATTTTGCCATTTTAACAATATTAAGGCTATGCATTCCACTAACATTGGGTACTTTTCAAATTACTTAGGCTTTCTTTAATTTTTTAATGGTGTCTTCTGGTTTTTAGTGTACAAATTTGTATGACTTGTTAAATATATTCCTAAATATTTCATTGCTTTGTACATTATTATTGTTATTGTTCATTATTTTATTGTATTTTCATTGTTCTCTCTCCCTCTCTTTATGTATATATGTGTGTGTGCTTACATATTTTATGCACTTGATTGTGGCACCTGCCAAAACAAATGGTTCTATTTCTTCCTTTCCAATCAAGATAACATTATTTCTATTTTTGAGATTGTAATTAGGTCATTTCTTCCTTTCCTATCATACTTCTAAACCATCCCATATTGTTACAAGCACGTTTTTCCCCCGCCGCTGGTCTGGTCCTGCCACCCTGCTACCACACCAGCCCCCAATAACACTCAGAGACTCTGTATTTGATACAATCCTGTTGGCCAGTTACTATTATTGTTTATGGGCTAGCTCTGTCTTAATTATTAACCTATTTCTACTTATCTAAGTATTTCCACGTGGTCATCTTATCCGAGTGCGGTGGGCCAGCATCTTGCTTTGTCCATGCTCTACATGCTGACTCCTCCTAACTACTTCCTCTTTCCTCCTTCTCTCCTAGCCCCGCCTATGTTGCTTTCCCATTGGCCACAGTGCTTTATTCATTAACCAGTATGAGAAACATATTTACAGAATAACATCTCCCATCACCATATACCTCTCTTGCTCTCTTTTAAATTCATGACCTCTTTTTTAAAATTTTGTTATTCATATTCTGTGTGTGTGTGTGTGTGTGTGTACATATATAGCCCTTCATATAAACTTTTCAGTCTGTATAATGTTATGTATATTATGCTTTTAGGACTGCCTATTTGTTATTTGACAATCAATTGTTGTGCTCCTTTTAGGGGAAGACTGTTTTCCTTACTCCTAGCATCCTTGGTTGTTCATAGGTCTTTGCATAGATGTAGAGGCCTAGTGCTTCCTCTTCCACCCACTTTGGTATGTTTACTATCACTATTATCAGTAGTCTTCTTGCCTACTAATTTTCACTGGTGCTGGTTGTGCAACATCAACTAGACATAGAGAGAGAGCAGACAGGTATTCTTCTCTTGCTTCCATTTTCAGAGGAGAGTTCAAATATTTCCCCATTTCTTTTTTTCATAGGTCACTAGATTTGTTTGCTAGTGTTTTCTTGAGGATTTTTATATCTATATTTCCAAGGTCTTTAGCTTGGTTTTCTTGTGTGTTTTTGGCTGGCTTGGTAGTAGGGTAATCTAGCCTCATAACAGGGGTTGTTAGGTGTTTCCTCCTTTTGTATTTTTTTTCAAGCAGTTTGTGGAGGACCAACTTCAATTATTCTTAAATATTTGGTAAAACCCACTCAAAATAATTTCTCTTGCATGTTTAAATAGTGTATGATATGAACACAATTGTTTCAGCTAATTTTTTTTATATCTAACAAGGTTAAACATTTCCCCATATGTTCTTTGCTAATTATATTCACTCATATGTGCCACTGTTCATGTCCTTTGCTCATTTTCATATTAGGGTCTCAATGTTTTTCTTATCAATTTTAATGAGCTCTTTATAATACTAACCTTCAGACCATTGTATTTTAATCCAGCAATTTTCAATGCTTAGAAATATTCACGTATCTTGGGTACAGAGAGAAAAAGTCAGATTATAAAAACCATTCTGTTTATAATAATTGTCTTTCAACTTTTATTCTGCTGGCATACAAAATTATCTCATGTTTAAGAGAGGAAATAGGAGGTCATAAATCTATTTAGCATAGATTCATGTTTCTTGGTGTTCAGACTAATTTTTGATGATTATTTTCTTTAATATTTGTCTCTACATAGAGCTAGGAATAAATAGATAGATAAGTTGTGTGTGTGTGTGTGTGTGTGTGTGTGTGTGTGTGTGTAGATAGATAGAAATACAAATAGATATAGATACATGGATAGATATAGATAGATAGATAGATAGATAGATAGATAGATAGATAGATGATAGATAAATGCTCACAGTGTTTTTCCCATATTGTTAATACCCCCTATAAATCTAATTGGTGAGTTTTACTTACTGAGTATTTTACACATACACTAAGTTCAACATGTAATTGAACATCATAAAATTTCAGCCTAGCAAGATATAAAAATATGGGTTAAAAACTTCAAATACAAATTTTTCTCACCACATTAACAAACATCCAGTGTTCTAAGGAAACATTTGGTAAGTCCTCCAATCATTCAGCTAAGAAGATGAGTTGTCACACATTCTGATTTGAGATTTTTAACTAGCATATTAATTCCTTGGGCCTATCACAATGTCTGTCATTCCCCCACCCAAACCATTAGAAATGTGTTATGTGTACAAGGACTCCATTTATGTTTGGAGTCTTTTTTGTCCTACCAAACAAGTACAACTTCTTCAAAATCTAAACCTGGAAAAAGAGGGTCATGCTGCCTCTATCCATGGAGGAAAAACGACTGACTGTTTTCACCACTCTTGGATTTCCCCTTCCTCTATTTTATTTCCTTTCTTCTGATCTCAAACTAATTATCATTCTTGTGATTTTACAAAGCATGCCCAAAGAGTGCACACACACACACACCACACACACACACACACACACACACACACACACACACACACACGAAGAGCTTAAGTAGAGCTGTCACTTCGATTTCCTATATATCAAATGGAATTTTCTTGCCCTCCTAAATTATCATTATCCCCTATTTATTGACATTAGGCGTCTTCATTTACATCTACGTGATCCTTGTAGAAGTTACCTCAATGAGTCCCAGTGTTTCCATTCATAGGAAGGGTTTTTGTTTTGTTTATTTTTTTAATGCTTCTTAAGAATGCCTTTGTAACTTCTGATCTCATTAACTTGCACTTGTGACTTCTTCCTCAAGCCTATGAGGCTAGCTGAAAAACTGGGTAATGGGAGGAGTTCAAATCTTCCTGTATTTTTTTTAGTCTCTTTCATGGAAATCTCATTGATGATCATTGATATCAGTATCCATACACTTGATTAATTTTGAAATATAAAGTTTTGAGTTGCAGCCTGAAATCTTTTCTCTAGCATTTCACTATTTGTTTGACCTATTACTGATAGGAAGATTTTACCCAAGGTTCAGAGAAAAAGATGAACCTTTTACTCTCCCTACCCACATAATGATTCAAATTATGAAAGCTACTGTCCTAAGTATGTCAACATTACTATGACTGCAATTAGGTCATTGCATCTTCAGCTGGGTAATGAGCCATTACCATTAACAGGAGTCCAGAGAGCAGAGGTTAAGGGTGAGGTTTTCACATAAGCTAGAGGCATATAAAGTCTTAGCCTAGGAAATTGCTGCCCACTCTTTACAACGAGTAACACAGATGACTGCTAGGAAGTGCACCTTTTTGTCACAAAAGAAGACTTTCCTCTCTATAGACAATTTTCTTATGGTCACTCCTGATGAAGATGCTGATGAGAGTCAATGTTGTTCCTTCTCATTGTCTGCTTGACAGCCTCAGCCCTCCTCGACACTAGCAAAAAAGAAGAGCAAATAGAATACTGGAAAAAGAAGACTAAAGGAAAATCTGCAAAAGCATGGGGAGAAAGGAAGCACCCCTTTTCCTATTATAGAGTTCTCCCTGAGTTTGCTCAAAATTCATTTGCTAGCAGAGCCCACTCTGAGAAAAGGCTCTTTAAAACTTTCTTGTTCCTCCTTAGTATGAATATTCATGCCTTATCCTGCAGAAGTAACAATATGCTTGATTACAGGGCATAGACCTGCTGGTTTCATAATATGGTAGTGCATTACATAAGGTATTGGCATTCAAGCACCTTTCTGTATGCCTTGACAGTTCTTGATATTTACAAATTGATACTGGTTTGTCTACTTGGAGGTATTTTTAAATTGAAAATAGCTTCTTTTTCTTATATAAATATCCCAATTAGGGTTTCCCCTTCTTCCCAGTTCTTCACCATATCCCTCCCATCCAGACCCACCCACTTTCTGTCTCTCATTAGGAAACAAACAGGCTTCTAAGGGATAATAATAAAATAAACAAAAACTAACACATTGAAATAGGAGAAAACAAACAAATAGAAAAAGAGCTCAAGAGAAGGCACAAAAAACCTGAAATAGACACAGAGACCAATTCATTCATTGCCTTAGGAATCCTATAAAATACTAAACTGGAAGCCATTGTGTGTGTGTGTGTGTGTGTGTGTGTGTGTGTGTGTGTGTGTGTGTGTGTGTGTGTATTATATGTGAGTATATATTACATATAACACACACATACACATACATGTATATATGATATACAAAGGATCTGTAGGGTAAATGAAAATATAAGTAAGACTTTAAAAAAGAAAAGCCCTGACACAACATTATGAGACCAGGAACCTCCAATGATGCTGTTGAATTCATGTTCTGTTAACTACCTAGTGCTAGGCAGGTAGCCTACTCTTATGAGTACATTGTTTCCCCAGTGAGGCTTCCTTGGAGTAAACTAAATTTTCATTTTTAAGTGGTTATTCATTGGAGATAGCTTCTGAGTTAGAGATGGGGGCTGTGTTCACTTCTTCCAGCTCTTGGACCCTATCTTGTGTAGACCCATACAGGCCCTGTGCCTACTGCCTCAGTCTCTGTGAGATCATATGTGCATTGATCCTGTTGATTTAAATGGTCTTGTTTTCTTGGTGTTCTTCATTCCCTATGGCTCTTACACTTTTTTTGCTTCCTCTTCGCAGAGCTCCATGACCTCTGAATGGTGGGATTTGATGGAGACCTCCCATTTAGGGTTGAGTGTTCCAAAGTAGAAGTATTCTAGAAGTGGGACATTGCGTAGCATTATAGTTGACCCATCTTCCTGTTCTGAGTTTGTTTATCTGGCTGTTTAACTTGCATTAGTAAGAGTAAGCTTATAAATGTTTGTGTTCAATTCCTTGGTTTTTTGAGACAGGGTTTCTCCATAGCTTTTGGAGCCTGTCCTGGAACTCACTCTATAGACTAGGCTGGCCTCAAACTCAGAGAGGTCCACCTGTCTCTGCCCTCCCCCTCCCAAGTGTTGTGATTAAAGGCCTGTGCCACCACAGCCCGATGAGTGTGCTTAGTTTTACATTTCTCAAACACTGGGTTTAATCAAGAACAATGAATGTTTGGCTGCTCTTAAGAAGATTATACTGAAATATCTGGTTTTAAAGAGGCTATTTTAAGGCAAAGAACACACGGATATCTGTAAGTTGCTGACTCTCAGAGCCTGATGTTTGCATTAAAACTAGTTATCAGTATGTTGTTTTACAAGCTTATGCAGGCATCTGCATCTGTGTTGAGCCCTGCAAGAGATTTCTCTCCATTACATTGCAGGAATTTCTTAGATTTCCATTATGGTATTTTCAAAGAGGTACAATATTCTCTATATTTGCTTTGTATAATGGGATAATAATAGTTACATTGAGAATTGTTGTATTAAATAATACATTGCCTGTCAAACTAAACACATTCCACATGAGAGTAAGTATGTTATTTCCCACAATTTCCAAATGAGTCCCAGCTATTATGGGTAGCTTATTCAAGGATACAAGACTAGTAAACTGGAAAGTGATACATGCTTGTATTGGGGAGGGGGCAACAATTGCTACTCAGTGTTTTGTTTTTCTGTCCTGTCTCACTTTCTCAAGTAAATGATGGTCTCTTTTTAACCAAAGTGGAAATGACTTTGTTTTTACTGATTATTTAAATAATACAGGCTCATTATACACACAGTTTCATAGTTCTAAAATTGGATAGTCATAAAGCGGGAAAGTATTTCCCCAAATCATTCATCATTTAGTCACCCACACAGAGCCATGCGTAAGTAGAATATGAATGCTAAGGCATGTTTCTATACATGAACACAGGTAAACCCATCCAACTAGGATAAGGATAACAGTATATATCATGTTTCTTTCCTTTAGCCATTGACATCTTTGTAGGCAGACTTTTTGTCCTCCTAGTCAGCTCTGTCCTGGCAGCCAATTTACAAATAAACACACAGAGACTTATTATTATTAATTATAAATGCTCTACCAATATCTTAGGCTAGCTAGCTTTTACAGCTTAACCCATATTTCTTATCTACACTCTACCACATGGTGGTACCTTTGTTCATCATCTTCTGTTTCCTCTGTGTCTGCTGGTGACTCCTGTAACTGTGCCTTTCCTCTTCCCACTGCCCACTCAGTTTGACTCTCCTGTCTAAGCTCTTCCTGCCTAGCTATTGGCCAGTCAGTCTTTTACTAAACCAAAGGGAAGGTGCCTTGGCAAAGGCACATCTTCACAGTGTACAAAAAGATTGCTCCATTACACATCTTTCCAAACCAGCTTGCATATGTGTATGTACACATATAATGAATTTCAAAATATTTTTACTGAATCTTAACTTTCTAAAATGACATTTAAGTTACCCCTAAGAACCAAAACTACTAAGAAAAACAATCTGGCTAATTCCTTGGTGTCTCAGTAACTAATGCTTTATTGATTTTTTTATAGTTTCGTCCAATCTTATTACTTCCTGACATTTTCCTTTTTCTTACCCTTACCTGAGATGGTGACAGGGACTAGGAATAGCATGGGTATCAGATGGGTGAGATGATCTGAACCACTCTTTGGTTGATGTCTCTATTCTTGCTACATCTGGGAGAAGGACTGGAATTGTTCCTTGACATCTGACTGTCGGAATCCCACCCCTTATCTTCCTTTCCAAACTCAATGCTCCAAGTCTGCCCCATTCTATCTATACACTCTTGTCTAATTTCTCAGCTCTAACTTTGAGATCACTTGCCTGCACATTAACACTGTCCCTGCTATTCTACTGCCAAGGGGTTCCATGTTGTTATGAATAACATACCACAAAGATGTTTATATTATCATTCTCAGAACCAGTGAATGTTGCCATACTTGTGGCAGAAGAGGTGGCTCAGTGGTTAAGTGTATTGTTTGGGTCCTAGCACCCACAAAGGATAGCCCATAACTACCTGTAACAGCAGCTCCAAAGGATCTGGCTCTGATGTTCTCTTCTGGCTGCTATGAGCTTCTCTTTCTGACTATGTGCTCAGGTTAAGGTCCTGAACTGCACAGATCAGGCTAAGTTACCCTGAAAGAAACCTAATGTATTCAGGGAAGGCTGCGTGGTTCCTGATCTATTTCAAGGGAAGTAAAACACAGGATGCTCAGTTGATGCTTTGTGTCCATTCTCTCTTGAATTGTTATTATCTGCTTCCACCACAACTTTGATGCTTGGCCAGTAGGGAAGCACAGTAATAATCATTTGTTAGAGAAAAACACCAACACACCACTCTATTTCTTTGCTTGGTCTATAAAAAATAAAACACAGACAAGAAAAAACAGAAAACACACAAAAGACCCCACAACTCCCCCGCCAAAAAACTTTGCTGGCATACCATTCTTCCCAGTTACTTTTTCCTTAACATTTCCAACTATTAATAAACAAAGACAAACTTTTTAAAGTGAGTTGATTTTTTTTATCCCTTCGAAAAGAGTCCACTCTTGTAAACTTTTTTTTTTTTTTTAATTAACCATCCATTTTTGCATCCTGGCATTTCGTGATTTATTTGTAAAACAAGTTGTGTTCTTTTTAAAAATGTATTTTTTTATTTAATTTAGAAACAATCTTATTTTACATATCAATTACAGTTCCCTCTTCCTCCCACCCTCTCATACCCCCCCATCCTACTCCCATCCCCAGGGAGGGTGAGGCCTCCCATGAGGGATCATCAAAGTCTGTCACATCATTTGGGGTAGGGTCTAAGCCCTCCCCTGTGTATCTAGGCTGAAAGAGTAGCTCTTTATGGGGAATGGGCTCCCAAAGTCCACTAGTGCACTGGGTAGATACTGGACCCACTATCAGAGGTCCCATAGACTTCTCAGCCTCCTAACTGGCACCACATTCAGGAGGCTTGGTTCAGTCAATTCTGGTTCCCCAGCTTTATGACTGGATCCGTGAGCTCCCACTTGGTCAGGCCAGCTGTTTCTGTGGGTTTCCCCAGAATTGTCTTGACCCCTTTGACCATCACTCTTCCCTTTCTACAACTGGATTCCAGGAGTTTGTCTCAGTGCTTAGCTGTGGATGTCTGTTTCTGCTTCCGATCAGCTACTAGATGAAGGCTCTGTGATGGCATTTAAGGTAGGCATTAATATCATTATTGGGGAAGGGCACTTAAGGTAGCCTCGCCACTATTGCTTAGATTCTTAGTTGGGACATCTTTATGGATCTCTAGACATTTCCCTAGTACTAGATTTCTCTTTAAACCTATAATGGCTCCCTCTATTAAGGTACCTCTTTCCTTGCTCTCCTTTACACTTTCCCCAACTCAATCTTCCTGATCGCTCATGTTCTCCTCCCCATTCCTCTTTTCCCCTTCCTCTTTCTCCTTCCTCTCTCTATCCTCCCTGGTGCTCCCAATTTGCTCAGGAGATCTTTCCTTTCCCCATCTCCAGGGGACTAAGTATGTCTCTCTTAGAGTTCTCCTTGTTTCCTAGCTTCTCTGGAGGTGTGGATTGTAGGCTAGTAAACCTTTGCCTTATATCCATATGTGAGTGAGAATATACCATGTTTTTCTTTGTGTGTCTGGGTTACCTCACTCAGGATTGTTTCTTCTATGTCCATCCATTTGCCTGTGAATTTCAAAATGTTATTGTTTTTTGTCCTCTGGGTAGTACTCCATTGTGGAAATGTACCACATCTTCTTTATCCATTCTTCAATTGGGGGGCATCTAGGTTGCTTCCAGGTTCTGGCTATTACAAATAATGCTGCTATGAACTAAGCTGAACAGATGTCATTGTTGTACAAATGTGCATCGTTTGGTTATATGCCTAAGAATGGAACTGCTGGTTCTCGCGGTAGACTAATGCTCATTTTCCTGAGAAACCACCATACTGATTTCCAAAGTGGCTGTGCAAGTTTGCACTCCCACCAGCAGTGAAGAAGTGTTCCCCTTTCTTTACATCCTTTTCATCATAAACTGTCACTGGTGTCGTTCTGCCAGGAGCAGGATGATATCTCAGAGTTGTTTAGATTTGCATTTCCCCGATAGCTTTCATTTATCAGAAGATCCTGGGCCTTTAAAAGTCATCAAGCATGAGTACATGGAATTCTGCAGCTGTACAATAACTAAGGTTCATGGGCCCATGTGCCCACAAAAGAACAATTGTTTAATGTTTGTGGTTCAAACCAAGAATTACATTTTACATTTGGCATCTTTTTCTTCTACAAACTAATAACCCTCTCAAAGGTCCACTCCTCTGAGACTTCTCTTTTTGCCCTGTCTGTCCTTTGCAGAGTTGTTTGAATTTTCAAGAGAATTCGGAATGGTTAGTCTCCAGACAGTTTCTTTCAATGTAGTCTCTTGCTGTTCAGACATATGACAGGAGTAAAATCTCTGCTCAACACACCAGAATTTCCTTTCTGTCTGTTGAAAGCTAGCATGCCTTGCAAGGTAGGCTCACGGCTTGAGCCTCTGAGGAGAGTCTATCCCCCAAGACAACCAGGGGAGACTGTGGGACAATATTCACACTGAATTATCAGAACAAATATTTTGACTAAAATAAAGAGTCAGTTCTATTAAACTGACTGTAAGTGAAAATCTGTTTGAATGAATTAATTAAGTCAACCAGGAATATTTGTATGTTGCAAATATAAACCATAGTTTGGATATTTTAGTTTTTTATTTGTGTGCATGTGTGTGTGGCTTTTCAAGATGTGCTTTGTGTGCATGTAGTACTTACAGAAAACCAGAAGAGGGTATTGTGTCTTCTAGAGCTGGAGTTACAGGTGGTTGTTAGCTACCTGAGACAGGTGCTAGGAAGTGAACACAGGTCCTCTGCAAGTGTTTTTAACTGCTGATCCAACTCTCCAGTCTCTACTTTGTATTCTTTAAAGATGAAATCATCATCATGTGATGGGAGATGTCATTCTGTAAATATGTTTCTTTTATTGGTTAATGAATAAAGCACTGTTGGCCAATAGGAAAGGAAGATAGGTGGGACTAGGAGACAAGGAGGATTCAGGAAGTAGTATGGGGGAGATCCAAGATGGAAGACAGAGCAGAACGCCAGCCCCTCTCTCCAGTAAGATAAGACCATGTGAAAATACTTAGATTAATAGAAATTGGTTAATAATTAAGAAAGAGCTAGCTAATAAGAAACTAGTAACTGGCCAACAGAATTATATTTAATACAGCATCTTTATGTGTTATTTGGGGCTGGTGTGGCGGTGCTACCTGACCAGGCTGCTGGAAAAACATACTCATAACAAAATGGCAATGAATCTGGACCTAAGAAGTTCCACTTAAAACTTAACAAAAGCTTAAAAATGGGTTTTAGAAACAAAAGAACAGAGACAAGCAAGGCTCCTTGGTAGCAGCATTTTTCTCGGTTGACCTCTGTTTTGCTAGAGACAAGCAGAGGCTTGCGCGGCTCCTTTCTGGGAGATTTCCTGACTCAGCATAAATGGAAAAAAAACAAAGCAAAAACAAACAAACAAAAAAAAAACCACACACACGGAATTTAAAGAGCTCTGCTAATAACTTACTAGTGTGTACGATAGCTGGCAATGGCAGTGACCTCATCTCAAAGCCGGCAGCATGCTGCTGAATGGCAGCATAGACCAAGGCCGTGAGCACAGTTCTCAGTTCTGGTAGTAAAATTACCCACCCCATCTTGGATAAACCGTGACTAACACAGATGTGGCTTCCATTTTAGCAGTGTTGTTTTTTAACCAGATAAAAGACCCATGGCCAGAAAAAGTTAAAGATTTGAAGTAAAGACAGATTCAGATTAAGAAAAACCTCTAAAGGTTTACAGTGTGTTTTAAAATACATGAAGGCTTGGGAGAGAAAGAGAAACAGGATAAAATGGTTTTAAAAGAATAATAAAATGGTTTAGGGTTTTTTTTTTTTTTTAACAGTGAGGCACAATTGCTCCTGGAAACACCACCTGTGTCAGAAAGGAAGAAGGACTTTAAAGAAACACATTATGGAGTTTGCTTTCAATATGGCAAGACTAGCCATTTGAACAAGATACTGCTCTTGCCTGGACTATTTGACTTTATGAGGTATGAACTAGACATTCAGGACCCACAGAAAAGTGACTGCTGATACAAGATAGACATTGATACAGGGTTCCTGCTTCATGGAAGAGTCTACCAGACTGTCTGCAGGACACAGAAAAAAAATGACTGATAAACTGCCAATACAGTTGGACAGTTTAAAGTTTCCTGCTTTGCTGAGGAGTCTGCCAGACACACTATAGCCTATAGGCTGAAGATGGAACATTACAGAAGAACTTCGGGTGCCTGACCAGGTGAATTATCGCTGTTATTCTAGAGTTTATATATTATCCTTCTGTGGTCTTTGATGGAGTTGAAGACAGATATGGTTATAGTTTTCCTTAATTAAGATTAAAGGTAAGTTGCATAAAGGACTTTAGATTTACAAAGATAAGATAGATGATGGAATATTTCTTTAAATCTTGCTAAATGTTAATAACTAAATATTGTTAAGTGTGATTCTTATTTGATAACTTTTGTGTGATATATTTTACTATGTTAAAGTTAAAAACCCTTCTTTTTATTTTAGACAGAAAAGAGGAGATGATGGGAGATATCATTCTGTAAATATGTTTCTCTTATTGGTTAATGAATAAAGCACTGTTGGCCAATAGGAAAGGAAGATAGGCGGGGACTAGGAGACAAGAAGATTCAGGGAGTATTATGTCAGAGATCCAAGATGGAAGATGGAGAGAGCTGAATGCCAGCCCCTCTCTCCGGTAAGATAAGAACATGTGGAAATACTTAGATTCATAGAAGTGGGTAATAATTAAGGCAGTGCTATCCAATACGAAACTAGTAACTGGCCAACAGGATTATATATTAATACAGAATCTCTCTGTGTTATTTGGGGCTGGCGCAGTAATAGGACCTGACTGGCAGGGGGAAAACTACTCATAACAATCATGATCTTAGTAATACATGTTTAAAAATATATGAATGACAAATACTGTATGTACTGAAAGTATACAACATTATGATTTAATGTAATATACATTGTATACAAATTATAAGAATTAGTTTAATATGTTCATCACCACTTTGAATCTATAAGTGTGTATGTATGTGTATAGAATTAAAATGTACTCTCACCAAACTTCAAGAAAACACTACAGTAAATACAGTATTACTAATGTAGTCACCATACCATGTATAATCATTTCCCCAAATTCAGATTTTATTCTAGCATATTATTACCCTTTGGGAGAAGAAAAGGAGAGAGAGAGAGATGGGGAAGAATGAATGTGAACTGGGTAGAGGAATTGGTAAAGAGAGAAATCTATCATGTAATTATTTTAGCATAGTTGCTCACACACCAGTACTTCAGAGAACTTCTTGACGAACTGATTCTGAAAAACAGTTTTCCAAATAAATACTTCTGTAGGTACCCTCCAAGTAACTTAAATGCTAACAAACATGTGTTTACTTAAAGTAAGTAGGTGATTCTGTAGAGTATTACATAACTATTATAAGGAATGCTCATAAGTTTACAAATATTTGTCAATTTTTTCCTCCTAATATATTTTTACCATGTAGAACTTATTTTCTCTGACAGAGACACAAATTTAAGGATTTCTAGCTAGGATTGTAAGCAAAAGTAATGTGTGTACTTTTGCAAAATAACTTTTAGTTCAAAAATGGTGTATTAACAATTTCAAAATGTCAGGTGGCTAGAACACTAAAATCTTTAATTTGTTTCTGCTGGAATATCTTGGTTAGATGTTGAGACAGCAAGTACTATGTGTTCCCCTGATAGAGTCAAGTAGCATGGATAAAAAATATCTGATGCATTTTCATCTTACTATCTTTACTACAGCTACAGACATTCAAAATGCTTTGGTTCGCCTTGACTGCAATCTACCAAAATCAAATTCCCTTTTTTTGTTTGTTTGTTCAACAAAACGTTCAAGAAGCCTGCTCAGAAATGTCATTAATGTTGAAATACCAAACATTTTCTGGATAATTCTGTAAAAAGATAATTCTGAATGTTTTGTTTTTGTTTTGTTTTGTTTTGTTTTTTTAATTGTGATAATGTGTTGTTATTTGTTTTTCTTGGAATATCTTTTTCTTGGTACAGGGGATTTTTTGTGGTGTGGTGGAGAAACCACTATTTTGTTAATAGTTATCAACCCTCCCAAGTGACCATCCTCTCTGCTTTGGTTCCTTGACCTTTTCCTTTAGCTGTGCAAAATTCTTTGCAAGAAATGTTTCTAAAGATACACACTACCTTTTTACCAATCACATGTGCAAAAAAGCCAGTCTGCCCTGAGTAGTTACTCTTAATCTCTTAGTAGCCTTTTGTGGCTAATGTGTCTACAAAAGAGAGGCTCCTTGTCTCACCATTTGCCTCACAGATATTAATTATTTCTAAATTGATCATATCTCCTTTCATTTTTCATGCTATAGAAAGGATTTTTCCCCAAATGAGTTTTATGGCAGAGGCATTTAAGAAACATAATTAATTTTGTGCCTGTCCTCATTTCTTAGCAAATGTATTTCCTTTCTGTGTGCCTCCTTCCCTTGATGTATTTGTTAACACCCTGATGATTAGTGTTAATCCTTTATGTTAGCAGAATATCATGCCTACTTGCAGAGACATACCTTCCAACTGAAGTCATCGCTTCCTGTGTGTTTATCTCACACCCTCATCATGTTCTCACTTCACACAGAGATTTAATTTGTTCAAAAGAAATCCTTCAGTGATATGTACTCAAGCACCACTGTGTAACAAGCCATTCTTAAAGAAGTTAAAAGGCATATTGTACTTTACTGAACATTTCTTAGGACGAATACTTCTGTCCCCTTTGGTTTAATTATTTCTCGGCATTTTGATTATTTGAGAGTGGATTTCCCTCTGTGCATTTATATACAGTCAAACCTTTACTATTATACCACAGTAGATAATTTTCTGTGTCCATATCTTCTTTTATATACATAGCATTCCCAAAGCCATTTGTAATTTTATAGCAAAACTTTTTAAAATTCCTTTTCTAAAAGATACAGACATGGTCATCTATTTGTTTATATCATTAAAAGCTTTTAAAAGTTTTTAAAATTAAAAGCTACCTTTAAAAAAGATTTACTATTTTCATTTTCGTGTCTGGGTGTTTTGCCCGCATGTATACCTGTGCTCACAAGTGTTCAGTGCCCACAGAGGCCAGAAGATGGCATCAGATTCCTGGGAACTGGAGTTACAGATGGTTGTGAGATGCCACATGGGTGTGGCGAATTGAGCCAGGCTTCTGTGGAAGAGTAGCCAATGCTCTTAACTCCTGATCCCTCTTTCCAGCTCCCCACAAACTATCTTAAAAACAATAACTCACTTTCAGGAAAATTTAATTTGAGGGCTTTTTCTCTATGCAATATTGAATATCTTGAGGACATCTTATGTTGGAGAGAATGTGAAGTAAAAGAAACACTTTCCCATTGCTATTTTGGATATCAGTATGGACATTTTTCTGAAAATTGAGATTCAATCTACCACAAGACTCACCCAGCTATACCAAGGTTGGACATATACCCAAGCGATGCTCACATACCACAAGAATACTCACTCAACTATGTTCATAGCAGCTTTATTTGTAATAGCCAGAACTTGGAAACAGCCTAGATGCCCTCAACAAAGGAACAGATCAAGAAAATGTGGTAATTTACATAATGGAGTGTTACTCAGCTCTTAAAACAATAACATTAGAAAATTTGAAGATGGCAAATGGATGGAATTAGGAAATAAAAACAAAAACAAAGAAATATATCCTGTCAAAAATATCCTGTGTGAGCTAACACAGACCCAGAAAGACAAACATGATATGTACTCACTCATAAGTGGATATTAGCTATAAAGGATATCCATGCTATAATCCACAGCCCCAGAGAGGCTAGGTAATCAGTAAGGTCCAAGGGGGAATTCTTGGGACTTCCTGGGAAGGGGAAACGGAAAAGATTGGGGGTGGATGATCAGATAGAGGGGGACAGTGATGAAAGAGATGTTTTGATGAGGGGAGCATATTTTTGGGTCATGTAGAAATCTAGTGCAAGGGAAACTCACACAAATCTAAAAGGATGGCCCCAACCAAGACTCTTAACAAGAGTGTATATGTAGCCTGAACTGGAATAAGATTGGTGAGTACTGTAATTGCCATCAGAGAGCCTTCAGCAGAGATCCACAGCCAAGTACTAGGCTGAACTCTGGGAATCCTAGTGAAGAGAGGGAGGAAGAATCTAAGAGCCAGGGGTGTCAAGGTTATTATAAGAAAACCCACAGAGACAACTAACCTGGACTTCTAGGATCTCACAGACACTGTACAGACACCCAACACACATGGGATCAACCCAGGCATTCTACATGTATGTGACAGTTGCGTAGCTTGGGCTACCTATGGAACTCCTAGGAGCGAGAGCAGGGACTGTTCCTGATGCTTTGCCAGGCTTTTGGAAACCTATTCCCCATAACGGGTTGTCTTACCAAGCCTTAATATGAGGGGAGGAGCTTAGTCCTACCTCAGTTTGATATGGCATGCTTTGTTGACACCTATGGAAGGCCTTGCCCTTTCTGAACAGAAACAGAGGAAAAGTGGATTGGGAGCAATGTGAGAGGAAAGAAAGGGAGGCAAAACTATGGTTGAGATATCAAACAAATGAATAAAATTAGTAAAATATGGAAAAGGACAGTCTTCTTCATTGTTATCTCCTGATAGAGTCCTACAAGAACTCAAAGGTTTTCTCAATTTATCTCACACAGAATGAAACAAATTTTTAAGAGCATATATACTGACTCTGTTCTAAAATAAAACTCTACATTCTTTTTTTAAAAAGGAAGATGCCAGAGTTCAGACAGAAGAATGAGTTCATGTTATTAAGAATTCACAATTAAAATATTAAAATTCTGACATTATAAAAATGTTCATAAGCCCATAGCCATCATTTGGTGTCAAGATAATATTACAGTCATTAAAAATAATATTAACCAGAAATTCCATTCTGAGCAAAGAAATAAAATGAGGAATTTTATTAAATAAAATTAGTATTCCTGAAGGTATTTGAAATCTACATAAAGTAATTTTATACCAGTGAATAGTAAACATAAGCATCAGAAATATTTTATACTGATTAGTTATATTTTATTTATTATTTTGAACTCAATGAGTTTTCCAATCCATAAGACATACTGGCAAATTTATTTTTAGAACACATTTCAATGTTTCTGTCACTTCAACATAGTAAAGGTAAATTTTTTGGCAATATGCTTCCTCAATGAGTACTATATACATTCCCCTAAAACAATGAAAACCAAACAGCAGTTTTTTAAAGATGGAAAGTTATTATTCACTATTGCACAGAATGTATCATTTTCCAGTATCATACTTCAAATGTAGAGTAAGGATTTTTATGAATGGTTTGGTTTTCTGGTTCTAGGGGAATGCTAAATATTGTAAAACTAACTTTTGACTTCTTATACCACAGCAAGTTATTTCATAATCTTGATTGTATGTATAGACAGACCCTCTAAGGAAACATATTGGAATCTCAGAAATAATTATAGTTGTAATGAAAATTTTCTCAACTCATTGAGTCAGTTGCTGTTATTAATCTACTTTGCTTTACAAATAACAATTTTGCTTTAAAAATATTTTATTTACCATAAGAAGATGATCACAGAGTGCTTAGTTACTAACTATTGATTGCACATAAATGACTAAGATGTGTTTCTGGGGATAGGGATGCCACTCAATAGTAGAACACTTGGCTTTCACACTTGAGGCCCTAGTTTTGCAATTCCCAGTACCTCTTCCAAGTCACACAAACGATGAATAGTTCCTTGTTTTTCCTACTGTCACCAACATTCTTAACAGCTTTTTTTTTTAGCTATGTATATTTTCTTCATATCCTTCCTAAAATCCAGTTACTTTTTATATTCTAATTCTAAATAAGCAGATTGTGAGTGGGAATAGACATTGCTGTATGGTTTGGTTTGCAACCCATGTTGAGTTTGATTCTCCTTGTGGGGTACTGAGAGCATTGAAACTTAATTCTCTGTGCATTTCAAAGTAGTGCCTTTGGAAGGTAGTTAAAGCTAAATAAAGTTATTCGGAGTGGAGCTGCCAGGATTGAATGGTGACTTTATAGGGACAATGTGACACTGGTGTTGGCAGGACTCTGTAGCAAGAAGTCCATCAAAAGATTGGGCTTGTTGACTTAGATGTCTAGACATGTGACCCAGAATCAATCTCCTTTCTTTATTACTTACTTAGTTTTAGTATTGTGTTATTAGAAACCCAAAAGTGGACCAAGACAGAAACTTATCATGCTGCTGGCCAGAATAATGGCTTCTGAAAAAATTCTATGTCCTAATTCCCTTAACCTTATAGATGATAGATTGTAGTTACAAACATTGCTGAGTGAGCAGGAGTGAACAAATTTAGAGACCCAAAACAAAACAAAACAAAACAATTTTGCCAAGTCTTGAAAAATGTCAGATTCTCTACTGGCAGGCCTAGAAATAACAGATAAGAAGTGAGTCAGACACAGTGGTTGCAAGAAACATTATCTACACTCAGCTATACGTGTTTTTTCATCTTCATTTTCAGGTTACAGGGCAAATGGAATAATCTACCAGAGCAGGGCTAAGGTTTACCGAGTAGGTCAGTTAATGGAGTAAGCCCTCATCAAGTGTAAAGGTGAGACAGAAGGCTTCTTGCCTATTCCTCTATCTCAGACTTAGCTGAAAGACTTGAAATCATTATATCTATCAAGCGAGGGATATGCTCTTTTACAATATATACATAGCAGTCTAGTTTGCAGAAGTAACAGACGAGAGCTTTGAATACAATAATGAAAAGAAGTGATTTCTCTTTCTTATGGTATTTGAGAGACATCATCCAAACATGTTGAAATAGAAAAGTATGTTAAATTGTGCACATTTCTTTAAAGCTGCGAGATTAGCACCGTGGTCAGTGGCCTCTCGGGTAGTCCCAAAGATCATTGTTTCATGGTGTTTACATCTTTGCAAAATTCTTTCACTTTGAGCCTTTATTGACTAATCAGAAACAGGATACAGAAAAAGTAAGATGTCACTTAAGACCAGCTTATAAAAGACATCCTTGAGAAATTCATCTTGCTTTCTCTTAGGACATTTCACTGCCTTTGTGAGAGTATTATACAGAAAGACCTGCAAGTGGTCCTTCTTGCCCAAGTTCAGCTGCCAGGTGAGAATATCCTTGGGAAGAATGTATTGTAGCTTCATGAAAAGTCTTGAATTAGGGACACATAGCTAAGCCACACTCAGATACCAAACCACAATCAATTGTGAGATAGTCAATTTATCTAGCACTTAATCTTGCTATTCTTTACTTGTTATGAATAATATGTAATTTATTCTGGAGCAATAAATAATTAATAAAAATTTGTTTACATATTTTAAAGCACATGAATATGTAATTTACCTATTGACTTTGCAAATAAACATTGCCATATATGCTTTTTGCTATATTTTAATATTTGTATAATTTTAATATTTTACCAATTAGGTCTAATATTCTCCTTTGGAAGATTTGTTTTTCTTATCCATTTAGTCTACAGTATTCCTGATTCTGAAGTATGAATGTTTTCTATTTTATATTTCTGACTTTAATTTATATGAAATTTACTTTTGTCAAAATAATGAGTATTAATTTCTCACATAATCAGTTTTCTCAGGAAAGATCATGAGGTGGTTTCATTGAAAATGAATCCCAACAGGCCATGATTCAGTGCTTGGTCCCTAGTTAGTGAAAATTTGGGAAGGTTTAGGAGGTGTGGCCTTGTTGGAGGAGGTGTGTCACTGTGGGTGGGTTTGAAGTTTCAAAAGCTCAGATCAGGCCCAGTCTGACTCACATCTTCTGCCTGCAACTTGCAGACCACATATGAGCTCATAGATTCTTCTCCAGCACCATGCCTGTTTTGTCTGCTGCCATGCTCCTGGGCGTGAGGATCATGGACAATTAAATGATTCCTTTATAAGTTGCCTTGGTTGTATTGTCTCTTCACAGTAATAGAACAGTAAGTAAGATAAATATACACTTGGATTTAATTTTAGAGATTATTCTATTCTAAAACTCAATTCAACTATTTCTATAATAATATCTTACTAACATGATGAATACATGCTATGCTACATAGTAAAGCAAGTTCTTCATCCAAATTCCTCTTATAACACCTTTATTAGCTATTCAACATCAAAACAACCTAGACAAAATAAAAGACAAAAAACAAATTTAATAACCAAAAGACTATAGCCAACAATAGCCATTCACATTATCAGTGAAGTACAATATGATTCTATTGGTCCAAAAACAATTTAAGATTCCTAAATCTGTTTCTGGGCTGGATGAACACATTACTGTATTCCCAGTACTAAGTAGGTAGAGAAAGAAAAATAAGAAGTTCAAGGCCATTCTGGACTAAAACAGCAAGTTTGTGGCCAGCCTCAGCTGCTACAGGAGACCCTTCCTTAAAAACACACACACACACACACACACACACACACACACACACACACACACACACACTCATACATCCATTATTGTAAGGAACTCTCATACTTTGCTGTACTTACATCATTACTTACTGACAAGGAAGTAAATAAGTAATGTTCATTGTTACAGCCTTTTGGGAAATATGTATGTGTGTGTGTGTGTGTATGTATGTATGTATGTATGTATGTATGTATGTATATGTATGTATATTCAACCTAGCCATCAAGCTCCTGGAAATATGCTCCGTGTATTTGTTTATTGAAACAATGACATACAAAAGCATTTTAATGCTTGTTAGGAAATTAATGGTTCAGTATGTTTTATTATATATACATACAGTGAAATTTACAAGTATTTAAAGAAAAATTATAGCCAGGCAGTGGTGGCACACACCCTTTATTGCAACACTCAGGAGGCACAGGTAGACAGATCTTTATAAGTTCAAGGCCAGTCTTGTCTACAGAGTAAAATACCAGAACAGCCAGGACAACACAGAGAAAATCTGTCTCAAAAAAATATTTAAAAACCACTCAAAGGCATATAATTTGATTTCCATAAGGAATTCCTGAGTTGGAAAAGCAAATGCAGAAAAAAGCAGGTAATGTGATCTCAAATGTAAAAAGTGATGAATGCAGTCTATCCAGTCATATGTGTGCATGCAGAGTCAGGCCATCACAACGAGCATGCAAGCTGAAACCATGCTGAGTGAACTTAATGATCAGTGGAGAAAGGCTCAGATTGCTCTGAGAACTTGAAGATATTTTATCAGAACTTTGAAATCTGTCTTATAGTTGGTTATTATGTAGATAAATAAAAATTGTAAACCAAATTTTATTTAGTGTGCTTTACATTAAATCAAAGCATTTTAGTATCTTTATAAAAACATTAACGCAAACATACAGCAATGACAACTGTGTTGTCTTCTCATCAGAGAGCATGTAATATACACCTAGTTTTCTATGCCTCAGCAAGCTGTCATACTTCTTCGTAAATCTGGATCAGCTATGACATTTTCAGCCTTTGCACTTTCGGTGGTATGAAGTAGGTTTGGAAATTCCTTTAACATGAAGGTTTGTATTGACCTCACTGCCTCTAGGACATCATTCTTTTTGTCACAATTCATTTCCTCATCTATGTCATCAGGTTTCTCCAGCTGCATAGGTCTCACCTTTTGAATGGTGTCATGTTAGCATGCCCATACTCAGCTACATTCTGTTGATGATTTTTTGGAGTTTCAGTTCCACCATGATCTGTTTTTTATGATTTTATTGCATCTTTCTCGACCATTTCTCTCTCCATTGCTTTTCATTTTTATAAACATCACATAGGTTTATTACTGGGAAACGAAATAGCCTAAGTACTGTGTTTACCCAATTCTGCATACACTGACTAAAAATTGTACAGTGGCCAATCACCAACAGACTTTTGAAAGAAATGACACGATTGGTCACAGATCATATTGTATCTTTGTTATTTGCACAGTGATTTGTGGGCTCACAAGTCGCAGGTTTGCACGTTATGCATTTGTAGTTTATGCTCGCAGCAAGGATGACAACAGAAAGTGATTTATACAGGAACTGTGCAAAGTGAAGTTTTCCTCTGCATGCACTTATGTGCCTGATTATACAATTGTGTGTTGATTTTTTAGTTCTAAAAAATACATAACATAAAATTTATCACCAACCATTCTTGGCATAACAGCTCAGCAGTATCAAGTTTATTTACGTTGGTGTGGAAATATCTCTACAAGTTTTTTTTTTTTTATCTTGGAAAACAAACTCTTTGTTAAAGTATAAGTCTTGTGATACAAAACAATAAAAATGTTGAATGAGCCTTTATATGTTGCAGGCATATAGCATTTGTGTGCATTGGGGAGGGAAGATGGCAAGAATACAAAACAAAAGGGTAAAAGACTGCATTAAGCACACCATATATTGTTTTATCACATTTGTATACTTATGTTCACTGTAAATACATCGATGTGTATACAAGCAAGTAAAAATAAAAGTCGTGGTGTTGTGAAGATGGTCCAGTGAGTTAGAGTGACTCCTGGGCAAGGATGAGGACCTGAAGCTGAATCCCCATCAGCATATATGTTGCTGGAGTTTCTGTCCTGCCAGGTCCTGTCACCCTTCAGACCCAAATAAGCACACAGAGACATGTTAATTACTAAACTGGTGGCTGATGGCTAGGGGTTCTTACTGGCTAGCTCTCGCTTACTCATCCATGTGGTCTTATCTTACTCAAGAAGGGTCTAGATGTGTTACTTTTCCTCAGCTACATGGCATCTCCTAGCACCTCGGCCTCTCTCCTCAGCATTTTCCTCATCTCCTAGCCCCACCTATCTTCCTGCCTCTCCTGGCCAATCAGTGTTTTATTCATCAACCAATTAGAGAAACATATATACAGAGCATCCCCCATCACCTAAAAACTAGGCATGGCCTTGTATGGTTACAACCTCAGAGTTGGGTGGAGACAAGTGGACCATAGAGATTTGCTGGGCAGCCAACCTGATCTAAGTAGTGAGCTTCAGATCCTGTCTCCATGGAATAAGGCAGAAAATAACCGAGGAAAAGTCTGATATCTTTCTCTGGCCTGAGTCACATGCACCAACATTCAAGTCCCTTTCCCCCTGCATCACACACACACACACACACACACACACACACACACACACACACACACAGTGGCAAATTAAATAGGAATAAAAATTAAATGAGCAAAATTTGGGACAAATGGAGATGGCAGAAAAAATATGAATAAGGTCATTTTCACCTCTCATTATAGCACCAATAAATTGAGATACTAGAGTATAGGCATAATGTTCAGTATTATGGGGGTAATGAATAGGAGAACTTGAAATAGAAACACTTAAACATGGTTATTTTGGATGAATAGAGCTAAGAGTAGAGAATGGAGATTTTTACTTGGTACTTTATAATTTTTATATTGTTTGATTTTATTACCACATTTATCTTATTTTCCCAAGTTTTCAAAGTGAACTCAGTACATATTCTCTAGGTGCATATAGTCAAGCTATATATTACATACATAATTAAAATACCACACAGGGCAGTACTGTTCAGCTGTTCAATTATCTGTTTTGAAATCCTTATAAAATACAGTCATTTTTTATTAAGAAGTGAAGTTTAGTAGCTGCATTAATGAAGAATAAGGAGATAGTACATTAAAAAATCCCTGTGCTCATGATGCAGACAGTAATATCTAATACCATAAAATACTAAGATGAAATAAGGTAAGCACCAAGAACATGAACCTAAAATTTGTAACCAATTTGAATAGTCTGCGGTCAGCTATACTTTGTAATAGGATAGCAAGTCAGCTTCCTCCTTAAGTGGATCAAGCCACTTGAGCACTATTGCTACACCACAGACATAATAGAAAAATGGATTCTCATTTCAATAGTTTTCTAGAACATGCTTCACATTGAGTAATTTAAGCAGAAGTCATTCATTCCTTTCAAAACTCGACACATTTAAATCATGGCTCTGCCTTAATTATGTTTTCTATTGCTGTGATAAAACAGCATGACCAAGGTAACTTACAAAAGAAAACATTTAATGTGAGGTTTATATTTTCAGAGGGTTAGAGTCTAGGACGGTGGAGTGGGGGACATGGTGGCAGGAATAGCTGGGAGTTCCCATCTTGGTACACAAAGTAGGAAGCAAAGAGAAACACTGATAATAGCACTGTCGTTTGAAAAAGCCCACCCTCAATGACACACCTCCTTCAACAAGGCCACACCTCTTTATTTTTCCAAACAGTTCCACCAATTGAAAACCAAGTAGTCAATTATAGGAGCCTATGGGGCCTTTCCCATTCAAATCTTCCCAGACTCTGAATATAACAGTGTGCGTATTTCCAGCTCTCTGTGAAGTGTATGAATGTATACAAATATGGGAAAGAGGAGTACTGGATGTGCCAGAATTTGTGAGTAAAGATCAAATAACCTTTTTAAATTGTTTTTTTAAGACCTTAGAGAGCATGATGGTGAGGTAGCAGCTGTGTGTGTTTGTTCACCTGCTGTTCTTTGAAAAATGTGTTTGATATTTTCATGGGTACATGGACTATGGTGGGATTTACATTTGTACATGACATAAAGTTATGATTGGTGATTGGTGTTCTTCAATTTTAATATTGAAAGATGACATACTAATAGGAGATACTAGATTTTTTATGGAGAGGAACAAAGGACTCAATTATATATTTCTCACAGTATCTCATGTAAGTGGAAGAAAAGAATGAAATGAATTAGCAAATTGCATGCAGAAGAACATCTGTTGTCCAATCTTATGCACAGTAATTAAGGCAAATGGGCTGTTTGTTTGGTCCTGGTTGTCAGTGGATGCATGAGGAACTCTATCTTGCTTGCTTTCCAAGGACTATCATAAAGGCTTGGCTGCTAGGAAGGAAGGGAGAGATGGTGGAACAGAGGGAAGGAGGGAGGCCATTTGTTTAACATTTAAGATGCTTTTTATGAAAAAAAATATTTAAAGAGACTACATGAATTTGTATACATAACACTCTTCATAATATTCTTTTACATACTGTTACATTTTACAGACTCCCATACAAGGCTATGAGCCATTTAGTATGGTTTAAAATTTACCCTTCAATATAGTTCTGAAGCTGTATTTCATTCTAACTAAAATCAGGTAGAGAAGAGAATAAAGTAGTTAAATGACATATTTTCAAATCTTAAGCTGTTAAGAAAATCAGCTGTGGATGTTGTGGTTGGTCAATTTCCTATGCTGGTCTGCTTGTCTCTTGAAGGCCAAATGTGGATTCTCCCTTTATCTTCTTACCAGTTCCCTAGTCTATCTCCAATTCCCTTTTCAGCTCTTCCTAGAAATTAAGCTTTTTCCTTTCTCTCTGAGTCTCTTTCACTTCTCCAATAAACTTTCAATAACACATGGGCTAAGGTCTAACCACTGACCCATGTGCAAAGGCTCTAGAACATAGTTCAGAATACCAACTAAGGCAAGAACGGATGGCCTGCTGGGAACTTCCAGAAACAGAATGCCTAAGGAATCCTAAGAAATGTACAGTTAGGAAACTTCTAAAAGTTTCCTTTTGTTGGCTCTGAACCTTCAGAATGGCCTTGGATATCATAGACTGTGTATTGAAGGGATTTAAGAGGCAGATATCCAACAGCGTTCCTGTTTCTACTTGATGAAAACCTGCTATGGGAAACGAATAATAGTCTTTATGTTGTAAATACAAGGCTGCTTGTCATCTCTTCGCCATTTGTCCTTCAGATTCCTCTCAACCATTCTAGATGTGGGTTATTTTTAAAAAGCCACAACAGATGTCATCTTTACATAAACACTGAAAACCCGTACCTCTCCCTAAATGAATGATAACATTCTTTTATACCCCGAGGTCCACGTTAACATTAGAAAATGTCAAAGTAACTGATATTTACTGAGTGGTCATGATGAAGCAGTAACAGTCAGCAACTGTGGGATGGAAAGATTAACAGACTGTAGTGGAATGGCTGATCCAACCCAGTGGGTTTATGTGATTATCTCCATTTTGTCTGTTTGGGGTTCTGTTTGACCTTGTTATTACTTGCAAGTGTATTGTTGTGGCTTGGACATATGGTTGCAGAGTATCTTCCAGGTTTTTGTAGTGAAACTCAATCCTTACTTTGGGGTTTTAAGAGGATAAACTCTGAGTGTGACTATAGCATTTATAGATGGGGCTTGGACGTGGTAACTTGGATAGGATAAAATCTTTCCAGTTGAGTCCTGTGATTGAATCCTAATTGTTTCATAGAAGAAAGATGCAAGAAGAGATAAGACATATGCTCTCTATTTTTCTTGCCATGTGATATCTTGTGACAGCAAGGGTCTGTGACAACAATAACATTATGACTAAATGTGCATTTTGGTTTTGGAACTCTAGAAGCATGACCTAAAATAAACCTCTTTTCTTTAGAACTCAAACACCCTGTGCTATTGTGTTGATGACAACAGAAAACAGATTAATATAACTATCTCAATTTCCTTTGAGAAACCCCTTTCCAACTCCTTGTGTTTTGGGTGTGTGGATTTATCCGATTGTCCTACTAGTATAATTCTACTTATCTTTGGGGGTCCCTCAAAACACCTAGACATTTCCCTAAGGCCTGGCCAACCAGGAACCTCCCTGAATTCAGTCCTGAGGTTGTGGAACTATCAATCCTGATTATCTTTGAAGGATAAATTATTTACTTATGAATGATTTATGACACAGTCTTAAGGCTAAATACTATTTTCCTGCCATCTGCCATGCTTTCTGGTAATTCACATCAACTTGACAGGCTATGCAAAAAAAAAAAAAAAAAAAAACATAATAAAGTTAACATTGTCTTAAAATATATTTTATGTATTTAAGTATGTAATATAAAAATGAGTATTCAAAAGTCTTACATAGTCAAAATGTTATATGCACACATAAATATATAAAACATACCTATGTAACATGAGATAAAACATATAGGAACAAATTATTATTCATACTTTCAGAGCAATTTCTAATTTACAAAATGTTTAACATACAGTATGATATTAAGAGAATGTTTTGAGGGATCAGAAAGAGTCATTGGTAGGTAAACTATTCAGAAATTAGTGCATTTTAACATTTAAGGGAATGTATCTCTTTGTCATATGCAAACATAACTCCTCTATACCTGAAATTCAAGTTGAGGTCCTTATAGTCTTTGTTTGAGAATTAGAGAAAAATCATCTTTGGTCAACTACTAGACAGGACTGTGTACAAAGATTGGAGTGCCCCCAAGTAGAGAGTAAAGATTGGCTGGGAAAATGGCTCAGTGAGTAAAGTGTTTGCTTTGCAAGCATGAAGGCTCAAGTTCAACACCTACC
Source organism: Cricetiscus sungorus (assembly GCA_030556225.1). Classification (NCBI taxonomy): domain Eukaryota; kingdom Metazoa; phylum Chordata; class Mammalia; order Rodentia; family Cricetidae; genus Cricetiscus; species Cricetiscus sungorus. Next base: position 30,888,067 of record JANBXA010000741.1, on the reverse strand, counting down.
ACTACATAAAAAAGTCAAGCAAGTCATCATGAGCCTGTAATTGCTATCCACAATCCCAGTTCTTGAGAAGGTAGAGGAAGGTGGAGATAGGAGGATCTCTGAGGCTTTCTGGCCAGCTAGTCTACAATATCAGTGAGCTTCAAGTTCTGTGAGCGATCCACCCTCAAAAAATAAGGTGGGAAGCAACTGAAGAAAATATTTGTCATCAACCTCTGCCTGTGTATACACAAGGGAAACACACACACACACACACACAGAGAGAGAGAGAGAGAGAGAGAGAGAGAGAGACAGAGGAAGAGAGAGAAAGAGACAGAGACAGAGAGACAGAGAGAGACAGAGAGAAAGTCTAATGGAGGACATGGTCAAGATGCCTGAAATCCAACTGGGCATAGTGGTGCAGACCTTCAATTCCAGCACATAGGAGGCAGAAGCAGTCAGATCTCTGTGAATTTGTGGCAGCTGGGCCTACATAGTGACCACCAGAGCTATGTAGCGATACACTGTCTTGAAAAAACAAAACAAAAGATGCTGGAGATAATGTGTACATTAGATGACAAAGAATATATATGGCCTTCAAATGACTCAATTGAAGGATGAGCTCATATGTTCTGGAACCTCAATTCAGAAAGTTATATTAAACTACAAGTACTGTTTAATTAAACAGCCTATCTGGGTAAATCTATAAAGGTCAGAGGAATGAGCAGTTGCTAAAAAGATATACTGTGGCTGAACGAAAAGTTGAACATAAAATGAGGACTAGCACATGTTTGTATAATTGCATGATTTCATCTGTCAAAAAGAACTTCAGCTACAGTTCTGTCATAGACTGAATTTTTGTGTCTCATCAAAATACATACATTGAAACATGATGTCAAATGTGATAGTGTTTGGGATGGTTCCTTTGGCAGGTGATTGAGACATGAGAACATGACTCATAAATAGCATTGGTGCCCTTATAAGAGACACTTTGGATAAAGTCCCAAGTCCTTTCTAACAGAAGTAGATACTACAGGAAGAACAGTTAACTGAACCTGTTGGTACCTGGATGTTGTAATTCATTGAATTTTTATAACACTGGGTGTATATATGTGGGTGATAATCTATGTGCTTTGTGATATTTTGTTAGAATGGCCCAAAGGACTAAGACAAATTCCCTGTAGTGTCTATTTCCCCGGAGCCCTGTCACAGGAAGATGGTAAGACATAATCATCTTTTAGCAGCCTCTATAGCTCATTCAAGCTTGTTCATTTCTAAATGTACTTGTGAAGTTTGTCCTTACTTATATTAAGGCATTCCTCTTCCTTGTCATTGAGTGAAGAGAGAATGCTGTATTGTATTTACTATAGTTTACTCCCCTGGTAGTAAGAAATGGAAATCAGCCTTAGGGGATCATATTCTGGTGAGAGGGGAGAAATAGAGCTACAGAAGTGGCAAGACCTTCAAACAAATTCAGGATTGAGTCACCATCCGAAGGAGGACAACAGATGGCGGGTTTCAAAGTGTGCAAACATGCTGGGAAGAGGGCACGTGGGTTCTGTGGCAACTGCAGAAGAGCGTGAGAGTTTTAAAGAATAGAGAAGAGAAGAGGGAACATATGGTGAAAGGGTGATTGGGCACAAACATTTGCCTTTAAGAAAAGACAAATCTTGGAAAAGTATTTACCAAGATATAACTAAAGGTAAAGGGAACGGTTTATTAAAAGAGAGAAGAAGAAAGGGAGATGGCAACACAGGTGTAATTGCACAATTTTGGAGCGATTCTACAGCAAAATTAAAACTACGAATAGGAAGAAAGACTCTACAGCAATTTAAACCCTGCAGCACTATGAATCAGATTCCCTAATTACAGGGAGGGTGGAAAAGTAAAGTTCCTAAGAAATTCCGTACAAAGACAAGTCAGAAATGCAGTGGCACTGGAAATAAACCAAATGAATCCCCTTCTTATTAAAATGCAGACCTCTGCATATTTAAGAAGGAATGTTTTCTTAAGGTGTAGAGAAAAGACTCTGCCTAGTGTCTGTGGTTAGGTATTTTAAGAGCTTGGTAAACAAAGAGAGCACTCCGTTCCCTAAGCTAGGCCAAAGTTGGTTTCTTTTCAAGTTAACAGTCTTTCTGTGAGATGAAGCATCAAGTCAAAGGGATTTTCAGATATCTGTGTTCCAGTGGAAGCAACATTGCCTTATGATCTGGGACAGTTTCTTTTTCCTTTCTTTCTTTCTCTTTTTCTTTCTTTCTTTCTTTCTTTCTTTCTTTCTTTCTTCCTTCCTTTCTTTCTTCCTTCCTTCCTTCCTTCCTTCCTTTCTTTCGTTCTTTCTTTTGTGTCACTTTTTTATTTTACATATTGATCCCAGTTCCCTCTCCCTCCCTCCCTCTCTTCCTCCCATGCTCCCTGACCACCCTCCTATCCCCCCCCACACACACACACTCCACAGGGATGCCTTCCAGGAGGCATCAACAAAATATGTCAAGTCTTTTGGAGCAGGGACTAGTCCCTCCCCCCTGCCTCTAGGTGAGGAGAGTATCCCTCAATGGGGACTGTGGCAGTTTCTTATGGAGAACTGTCCTTCCTTTAATGTGTTGGAGTCTGGCAGTGCAGCAGCTGCGTCTTGACCCTGATGTGTCACACATCTGTATTCTCAGCACTCAGGAGATAGAGGCAGAGATACCACAAATTCAATGGCAGCCTGGCCTACACAGTGAGATTTTCTTTCTCTCAAAAAAAAAAAAAAAAAAAATAAAAAATTAACCAACCAACTTAGCAACCTACCAGCAAACCAACCAAGAAAACCTAAGGAGTGACACAGACTATCAGCTCTCATTTTCAGAGTAGTTCTATGGCAAGCATCCTGCAGAGTTTGTTGGAAGTGCATCATGGAAAGTGGTAGAAACTAGCTTGAGGGTGGACAGTAGTGCAGACAGATCTAAGTAGAATTAACTGGCAAGAATTGACAAAGTAGATGTGAAATGGAGAAATTTCTGCTCAGAAAACTCAGAATTCTTACTGCTGTCCAGTGAGGTGGGTTTCTTAGGTATGTAGAGGGATGATGCATGTCTGTACATACATGTGTGCTGGAGAGTAAACACAGGATATGCCAGACAAGTGCTCTACCAGTGTGCAGTATTGCAAGCTACTGAGTTTGTGTGTGTGTGTGTGTGTGTGTGTGTGTGTGTGTGTGTCCTTTGTTTCATGTGTCTGTGGGACAGTCTTATGTTTCTCATTTCCGACTTTAATTTTTAAACTAATGATGAATGTTTTTCCTTACATAGAATTTGTCTATTTTCGAAATAAAAGTCATAAATCATTTTATCCAGAAAAATGAATGAAACCCAATCTTTTTATTAGGTACTAATTTAATTGGTGAGTTATGATTTAAATTTGAAATGTCTCCCCAAAGAGTAAATGTGGAAGAATTACCCCATTGAGAGAACATAGCTGAGAGGTATTTTGCTTGCTTTTGGACGACACCTGTGCTTACTTTGGTTGGTTGGGCTGGAGTGGAGTATGCGTGTTACTGGGGATCAAACACACAGCTTCCTGCATGCTGAAACATACTTGCAGTTCAGTTGATGGGCTGTCAGGAAGTGGGACCAAGTTAAAAGAAGGTGACCTAGGACATGTCTTTTGTGTAGGCTGTCTCTTGTCCCTGGTCACTTCCACACTTTCTCTCCCTGCTTCCTGGCTTCTCTGAGGTGAGCAGTCTGCTTTGCCTCATTCGGCCACCACGCCATGAGATAGTTTGCTTTGTCAGAGACAACTCTTTAAAGTTGTTTTTCTCAACTTTGGGTAACACAGAGAGGCCACCATTTCCATTCCTCCTTTCCAGAATTGGGGTGGTGCTTTTTGTACCCCCTTGATAATAATGTGTCACAGTGGGGGGCAGGGCAAGTCAGAGAGACCTTTCTGGATTTTTGCCTGAGCAGTGAAGAATAGTGCTGATGTGTGCAGGCATTGGTGTTGAGAGAAAAGTGGCACCAGTGTATTTCCAGAGGTTGAGTGCTTTGTTTACATTGACAATATTCAAGAACAGTTATGATTTCACAGGCCGGGAAGGACTTGCAATGTGAAGGTCAATGAATCTCTATTGGGCATATATTATACTAAGCTCTTTAATAAAACCTTTCATACACATTTCCTCAATTACTTGCAACCATATGCTTGTCAATTATTTCCTATTTCTTAAATGTAAAGAAAAATTCCCTGAGAATCAGAAGACAACTGAAAACCACCCAATTATTTAGTGGGTCATAAGCATGGAAGCTGAGACAATAATCCTGCCCAAGGTCATAAAAACCGGTTCTCAGGATGCAGAGAAATTGCCTCTTTATGTGTACAGCATTGATAGGCACACAGTTCATAAACAGTTCTCAGTATGTCTAATGTCTTAAAATGTCATGGATTTTAAGAGGACACTGGGGAAAATACCTATGAAAGACTTTAAAAACATGATAAAAAGGAACATTTGAGAAACCAATTACATTCCATCCTGTTTTGAAGGCTCATTGCGCTGTTTCATGTGATTTCTTATGTAAAATAACAATTGATTTAACAAGTAGATGAATTGTTTTCATGATCACTGGGAAGATGGTCTAGAATCATGTCATGTTTGATGCCCCTTTCTTTGTCTTAAGAGAGCCTTTCAGCTTTGTTTGAGTGGGGAAAAAAAATGTAACCTCCTTATTTTGGAGAAGAGTAAACCAGGACAAGTTTGTATAAAAAAGAATCTCTTCTCTAGTTGTTTTATGCTATCCAGACTACCATGGAGTGGAAACAGATCAGTCTTCCTTCCTTGAGCATCCTGCATAGTAAGATGCACAATGACATGAGAAAGTGAGAACAAAATAGAAAAGGCCCAGCAGAGCTCAAGAAGGGATGGCTTAGAGAGATGAGGAGAGCAGTAAGCAAGCAGAGATTCTCAGGAAGGTTATCACATTGATGCTGGCAAAGAGAGAAAGATTAAGGACTGGCAATGAGGGTTTGATATCATAAAATCAACCAGTGACCTGTATCATGTGTCAGGACAGCATACTGGTCTAGCTTGAATTCACTGGCAATTTTAAGTCAGATGTCTCAGCAGTAAGGCGAGAATGCTAACTGTGCTAACTATTGCTATTAGCTATATATCATTACCATTTAATGATGCAAACACCAAACTGTTCATTGTAGTAGTGAGGGAATGACAATATTAGACTAAGATGGATTCAAGTAGACTAACCACAAAGCAGAGGGTGGACACAGGTGGGTATCTTAAGAAGAGACCTCAATAAAGACAGGCATTATACGTATTTGATCTTACAGAATATTCACAAAAAAGTGATGATGATATCCAGCATAGATTGAGACAAAAAGACAACTTGAAAATATTTCTTGGACACCAAAGAGGTTTTATCGCTTATTCTACATTTATTTTAACTTTTGACTGACAGAGTTACTATTTGCTATTGTCAGACAAATTAGTTCAAGTGACTTAACAAATTATATTTAGGCTTTAGTAATCATGCGTTAATAGGAAGCCATTAAGTGATAATCGTACAACAGTCTTAATAATTACCTAATTCATTTTTTTCTATTTATTTCCAATGTGGGGAGTGTGGTCTGGTAGTGACATCTAACACTTTGAAATGAACCTTAGTTAAGTATCTCACATTAATAGGAATATTTCTGTTCTCTTTTAAATGGCTCTATCATCTACAAACACAGGCAGATTAATTTTCTAATCAGAACACTCTGGGAAACTATTAACCATGACATTAAACTGTGTTATACTAATTACCTTCCCTATGAAGAATTTCTATCTGAACTTACAGCATAAGACCCTGGAGAAAACTTATCGGAGCACAAATTGCTTGACTGTATTTTAAAAGGAATCACATATGAATATAATAATTTTGCTTTCCATGTGTACCTTAAGTCAACTCTATTCTCCACACTGACTGATTACAGTGCCAAGATACTTTTGACCTTGTTAAGCTGAATTTTTGTTTTCTTTAAAAATGATGCTAAGTCCTATGTGGGTATCACAAAAACAGGTACTTGGCTTCACTGTGGAAAATTAATATTTATTTTGTATTCTTCAGATTGAAGAAAAATAACAAACAAAAGAAACTGTCTTATACCAAAAGAAAAAAAAAACATTTCAAAGGGATCAGAGGACATCTGTAAGGTCCACATAACCAGTATATTCGGCTTCACAGGCCTTAAAATCTGTTGTAACTGGTGTCTTGCTCCATAGCAAATCCATGTAGAGAGTACTTAAGAGAATGAGTGGACCTCATTCTATACTATTTTCAAACTATATTCTATATTCAAATATTCTATGTTCAAACTATATTCTAATAATAGTTTCTTTATAAAAATGTGGCAGATCAAAATAACTTCTCATCTGCTAGGAAGGTTAGATTATATTTCATTGATTGATGTTGTTATTTGAAAATTTCATATATTTACAAAATGTATTCTTATTACTTTTCCTACCACAACCCTTTCTTGGTAGCCTTCTGTCCACATTAATCCATCCTGTCCTTACCACTCCCTTTCCCAGACTCATGCCATTTAGTTTAGCTTTGTGACACACTTAGTTTAACCAGGGCCACATGTGTGATGACTGGACTGGAATTACCTGATCTTGATGGGGTCATCACTGGATGTAAGACTCAAGGTGGTGATTTCTCCTCTCCTTGAATCTATTAGTAGAAAATAGTTTAGCAGTGGGAGGTGGGGCCCCAGGGTTCCTTCTCCATTCATTTCTGACTGTTTAGGATGAGTCCATTCAAAAGTCACATCAGAAATTGCTGGTGAGGATATGGCAAGGCTGGAAGCCTCATGTACTACTAGTGAGAATGCAAAATGAAGGCACTTTCTCCAACATAGGGTTGTGGAATTGGCCCAGGAATTCCTTTTATGCATGGACGACAAAGAAAGAATTACAAACCATTTTCTCTTATGAACACGGTAGCAAAAATTCTCAGTGAAATACTTGCTAGCTGAATCCAAGTACATATCAAAATCATCATCCACCATGATCAAGTAGGCTTCCTCCCAGAGACGCAGGGATGGCTCAACATTCAAAAATCAGCCAATGTAATCCATGATATAAACAAACTGAAAGAAAAAGCCACAAGATCAACTTTTTTTCCTTTTTTTTAATTAGTAATATAATTTAAAATTTTTACATGTGGATCCCAGTTTCCCCTCCCCCCTCCCTCCCTCCTTCCCTTTTACCCTCTTTCCCCTGTGACATGCACCCTGGCCACCCTCCCCTCCCATCTCCCCACCCCCATTCCACTTGTAGGGCTATGCTATCCAGGTTGGATGGATGAATAAGGTGCCACTGGTTTGGGAGGAAAGAAGAGCAAATACAGAGAGAGAGAGAGAGAAAGAGAGAGAGAGAGAGAGAGAGAGAGAGAGAGAGAGAGAGAGAGATGGCCCGATGAAGAGCTGTTTGTTGGATAGTATGGAAACCTAATACAGTAGAAGCTTCCTAAAATACATACACATGAAGGTGATCTAAGTGAAATCACCAAATAATGGAGAAGACAGACCTGAACTGGATTTCACTTTTCACCAAATGAAGAATCCTGTGTTTGAAATGAGTTACTTCTAATTGAGTTCTTGGCCAAAGCAACCCATGGGGACCTATAAAAAACTCAGATATTTGCCAAGGCTATAGGTTGCTTTTTACAAACTGATGGCAAGGATGTATTGCTGAAGACATCTACAGAACTCATTAGACATGGAGAAGTTGAGCTTGTGACTTCATGAATGCTTCATCCCTAAGCACAGGAAGGTACTCTGTGTTACAAAAAGAGAAACATAAAAACCACCCGACCACAAGCTTTCAGATCTACAATGTTGTCCTGCCTGCAAATATGCTACTACAATGTTAGCACAAAGTGTACGGAAGTAAAAAACCAGTATGTGATTTGACTGAGGCCCACTCCACAAGGAAGAACTCATATCTTACACTGTTTACATGACCTGAAAACCTGAGACTAGATAGCCCAGGAACTGAGGATAAAACCAAATGGTACTGTGATGGGAGACGTTATTCTGTAAATATGTTTCTCATACTGGTTAATGAATAAAGCCCTGTTGGCCAACAGGAAAGCAAGATAGGCGGGTCTAGGAGACTATGAGGAGGAAAGAGGAAATAGGTAGGAGGAGTCAACATGGAGAGCCAGAAGAGGTAGAACGCCAGCCTATCTGGCCGGTAAGATGAGCCACATGGAAATTCTTAGATTAGTAGAAATGGGTTAATAATTAAGACAGAGCTAGCCAGTAAGAAACTATTAACTGGCCAACAGCCTTATATCAAATACAGAGTCTCAGTGTGTTATTGGGGGCTGGCATGGCAACAGGACCAGGCGGACTGGTGGAAAACATACTAGCTACAGTTCTGTTCTTTAAAAACAACAACATGTAGCAATACAATGGACTCCTAATGATATTCCACCATCCTCACAGACCAGTGCCTTGCTCAGCCATCGTCTGAAGCCTTTCTTCTTGTGGCAGATGGGAACAAATGCAGAAACCCACATCCAGGCAGAGAGTAAAATATCTTAGAACACTCAGCCTTAAATGGAATGTCTCCATCCAATCCTTCTCCTCAGGGCTCAAGGAACCCTGTGCAAGTGGTGGTGGATAGAGTGTAAGAGACATGAGGAATGGAGAAGATCAATTGATGACTACCTTATATGCCATGTTAGAGCCTTCATCCAGTAGCTCATGGAAGCAGAAGCAGACATGCACAGCTAAACACTGAGCCGAACTCCTGGAATCCAGTAGTGACTGGCAAAGGGGTCAAGACCCGGCTGAAGAAACCCACAGAATCAGCTGACCTGAACAAGAAGGCGCTCATGGACCTCAGTCTGATAGCTGGGAAACCAGCATAGGACCCACCCAGACCCCCTGAATGTGGGTGTTAGTTAGGAGGACTGGGCAGTCTATGGGGCCTCTGGTAATGATCAGTTTTTATCCTTAGTATATGAATGGACTTTGGGAGCCCATTCCACATAGAGGGATACTCAGAGGGGAGGGCCTAGGCCCTGCTCCAAATGAAATGACAGACTTTGAAGATCCCCCATGGAAGGCCTCACCCTCCCTGGGGAGCAGATAGGGGATGGGATGGAGGCAGGGGAGGAGGAGAAGGAAAGGGAACTGGGATTGACATGTAAAACAATCTTGTTTCTAATTTAAACTAAAACAAACAAACAAACAAAAAACAAGGCCCCCCCAAATCAATATGATCTATGCAAATATGAACTCACAGAGGCTGAGGCAGCAGGCACAGGGCAGGTGTGCACTGATCTGCACAAGTTCAGGTCCCATCGCTGAAGGGAGAAATGGACACAGCCCCCATCCCTGACTGTGAAGCAATCTCCAACTGATGACCACTTGCAAGTGAAAATTTTGTTTTTTTCCAGGGAAGTCTTACTGAGGAAACAAACTACTCTTAAGGGAGGCAACATGCCTAGCATGAGATGCCAACCAAAAATTAAGTCAAGTCCGTTATTCTTTTCTCATAATGCCCTTTAATGGCTTTTAAATTTTTATTTCAGTTATACATATATACAATCTATAAGTATATATCTTTTTTTTACACTAGGTCCTTCATGTATGTTATTATTATGGCTTTAGTGTTTTTATGTTGACTGAGTGTGTGACAAGGGGGAGGGTCTCTGCATCTATTCCTGTTTCTTGTGCCTTTTCTTGGCATCTTTCACTTTTGTTTGCTTGATTTTCCCTATTCCAATGTGTTAGCTTTTGTTTATTAGATTTTATTCTTATCCCTTAGAAACCAGTTTATTTTCTAACGACAGATAGATGGATCCAGATGGGAGGGGAGGTAAATAGGGGCTTAGAGGAGTACAGGGAGCGGAAAACATAATCAGGATATATCATGTGAGAAAAAAATTTATATTCAATAACAGGAAAAATAAAAGAAACATAAAATGATACATTTTGTTTGAGGCTGGTATGGTGGCATAAGCCTAAAATCCCAGCATTCCTGAAGCTGAGGCAGAAGAATCTTGTTTGGGGCCAGTCTGGATTAAATAGGTCAACATGTTATTTTATTCTTTTGTTTCAATAGCACCATTAGCTGTAACTTTATGCTTCTCCAGTCTACAGAATTCATGTATATTTTGGCATACTCTCTAATTTGGTGAGAGTACAATGGTAGTTTGATCATCAATACTATTGGTTTTAATGAATTCACTTGGTATAGCAATTCCTCATCTCAACTTTCTGCTATAGTCATTCACAGGGACCACTGGAAAAGATGGAAATGGTAACTGGATATTGAGGCCTTTTCGAAATGATAAAATGGTACTTTCAGATCCTGACATTTTCCACGGCTGGCTTTTCTCTCCTTGAACTTTGTTTCATTGTGCACAGTGATACAGCACAAGGCCACTCTTTTCCATCTGCTTCAGAAGAGTGGAAGACCTTTCCCTTGTCTGCTCCGAACGAGGGGTTGGGAATGCTGCTTTCAGTTTTAAATGATGAGTAAAATATACTGCAAATTCCTACAAACATTATTTTCAACAGTGTGTTGCAGTTGCAATAAATTTCTGTGGGAAAATCCAGAGTACTCTTTACAAGTTAGAACCCCAAACTCCTGTTTAGTTGCATTTAGAATCTTTTATGTGCCAAGGGCATTTGAAAGAAAGCAACAGCTCTTGACAGGTTGACACTTGGAAGTAGGTCCAATGCTTTTACGAATGCATCTGCCACTCAAAGCCAGATCATATTGTTGCTATCTTGCTGGACAACACCTTGCAGATACCAGTGCCAGACAAGGGTACTCATTGACCATGATGAAATGAGGCAAACAAAATTATTTAATTTGTCTAAGCACACTTAAAATAAAGGTTAGTGTGTAATATCAAAATTCCCATGTTCAACAAATTCATGAGAAGCTGTTATGGACTATGCTTTATTTTAGGCTCAACTCAGAAAGCAGGCTCCACCACACCATCCCAAACCAGAGTGGGGTCTCTCACTCTTAATTGCTGCATGTTCAGACTAACCTCTGAAGTGGGCTAGTTTCCCCGTGCAGTAGTTCATTTCTTTGTTGAGTGAAATTTGATAAAATCACCTGGGAGATGAAAGGGTTTATTTTGAAGCAGAGCTGGAGTGTATGTTGTGTCAGGGAGACACAGCTGAAGGAACATGGGACGTCTGCTTACAGCGTCAGGGAGCACAGAGATGTGAACACTGGTGCTCAACTTGCTGCCTTCTTTGTTCTCAGTCCAGCATCCAGGCCCATGGAATGGTGCTGCTCCTACATCACTAAGCCCATTCTAGACACTCTCTTGTAGCTGTGATGAAGGTGTGTCTCCTAGGTGGTTCTAGAACCTGTCAAGTTGGCAATCAACATTAACCATCATCCACTCCCTAATGTTGGGCAGTTTGGATCTAGTTTCGCAAAGCTGGCATGCTGAGAAAGTTCTACGTCTTTTCCGTGACTGTGACGTCATCATTGGCCTTTTCACTCTTTGTTTTTCTCTCCTTAGCCCTGTCCTGCTGATGAAGACCCACTCTTTGCTCAGCTCAGTAGACCCGTCATTGTGATTCATAGGATGATGTGTACTTTTCTACAATTGAAAGTAGACTACAATCACTTCTTAAAACTGAATTTGTTTGAATTTTGTCTTTTGACATCACGTACTCCTCACTCTTTGAGTATCTGCTATGTTGTTGGTTATAGCTCCATCATGCCATGCTCCTAGAAAACCTCAAGATGTCCAGTTGGGTGACAGCACCCAACTCAGGCCTGTCTGCCTCATAATGTTCAGTGAAGTTTCCCTACAGCACCCAGGCCAGTCCTAACAGTGTTCTATGAAATTTTTCCCAAAAGACCAAAGTAAAATGCAGATCTTTTGAATACTTTCTAGCACCCCTCTTCCCAGGACCCCCGTGGTTCACTATTGTGCATGTCCTTTTGCTCTGTAATATATCAAAGTTGTCCCAACTACAGCTAAGTTTCATGGTGCTCCTTGGCTTCAGGACACCAATATATAGGACACCCATATGTGCTTTCTGCATGTTGGCTCAATGAACCTGAAGCATTCCTATTTGAAATATTTGCTGATGCAGAAGCAAAGAAAGTTAAACATCATCTCTAGCACCACTCAGCTAATAAATAGCAAGAGTTAAAGCTGCATCTCTGTTGTTCATCTTGTCACCTAGCTAGCCAGTTCTCTTGGATGCTGGCTTAAGTAGTATATGGTCATGCAGGGCAAAATTCCGGTCACGTGATATAATAAAAACTAGCATTAAAACAAGAAAAGCAACAAGCACCAGCTGCAAGCCAAAAACCAAATCTAAATCCAGAAAAGCTGTAGATGAAAACTTTCTCAGACCTTAGGCTCATTTTTTTCTGTACCCCTGTGCTAATCTCTGTGGACTATCTAGAATTGTTTCTTGTACTGAGATCAATACTTCATGTTTACCTGTCTTGGTTCACATCACCTCTGTATGGTCAGATCAATATCTTTAAGGAAATAGTTGGAAGGCAAAGATGACTTTTAAAGGGGAAGAAATAGTGATGTATGAGAAAACTGCATTAGCCTCGAAACTTGACCTTCAGTGTACAAAACAAATTCTTCTACATGGTTTCCTTTCAAGGGCCTTCACTATAGGCCAGATAAATTTTTTTTCAACTTGTATTTTTGACCTCTCTTGGCCTTGCTGCCTGTTCTACCTCTCACATGAATGCCCTGCCAGTCTTCTGCCTGTGAAAGTCCATGTACCCTTTCAATTGTAACCACCCTGCCCCTTGCTATTTAATAATGGAGAAAGGAGAAGGCTGAATCTTGGTACCAGGCAGAGGAGAATCTTGTCTCCTAGAAGAGGTGAGACACAGTTCTAATGGCTTGTGGTATACACGGAGGCATGGCAATGAGGTGCTCCAGAGATGGAGTTGGGGGATCCCTTGTACTTTTTATTTGTTCCTCTTCCCGGTGTGGCTACACTGAATGGATTTCCAGAGTTTTCTTTTCTTTGCGTGTTATATTGGGCTCAGGTGCCTGAGTTTTCCTTGATAAGGCTGCTTAAGCCTAGGTTCTGACACTTGCTTTCCTATACGTTATATTTAGAATTTCCTCCAGTTCTCAAGAACGTGTAGAATGGCTTTTACTTCTACGTTTATTATTCGTGTCAACTTACGTAAACAACACTAAACTATGTTTGGTCTGCGTTCCTTTTAATTTTTGATTGATACTGAGTGAGCACTCAGGCTCCTAGGCATGTTTTAAGTCAACGTGAACCGAATTTCCAGAATAAGCCACACCTGCATTAACAATTCTACAAGGTTGATTGACTGGAGAGTTGGAATGCTGCAAACCCAGCATTCACTTAATTGCCATTTATCACCGTGTTTAATCTAACATTCTTGTGACAATCATGTGACACCCTTTGCTCTTCCTTAAAAGCTTACTAGCTTCCTCCAACCACTAAAACTAAAGGTTTTTTTTTTTTTTTTGTAAACCGTGTTTCTCCTAACGTGTTTTAAAAGTTGTTTGATGACTTTTTTTTTTCTTTTTCCTTGTTTCAATTATCAAAAACTTCATGAAACGGTTACTACATTGAAGTGTGGTATTTGGGGCAACCGGAATTCAAGTTCCCGGGCTATGGCCATTTGGCCATTCATTTTGGATTTCAGCATGGACTCTTGTATTCCCTGAGGTAAAAGCTCTGTTTCTGTTTCTTATGTAAACGGTAATCGAAAGCATGCCTTCTAAGACACAGGGGCTTTTGCAAGCACAGCACAGAAATCCTTGTCCTAGGCACCGAGACCTCCAGAGACCAATCACAGGGCTTACCAGTTGCTGACATACTCAGCGCTGCTCAATTAGTACCTGGACAGTTGCCCTGCGGCTCAGTTTTCCAGAACCTACTCCAAGCCTAGCAAAGCCGTGCGGGTGACTCTCACAGGCTCAACATTCGCTCTAAACCCCTACCTCCTCGTTACGCAGCTTGTTGCTAGCCGCCTGCACAGCCACTGGGCGAGAAGCGCAACGGACAGGCCGAAGGGCCAATCAGGCGTAGGCATCGGCACACCCGGAAGGGGCGGAGCTTCCGTCACCGGCTCCGCGGCGCGGGATTGGCTGAGCCGGCTGCCCGGGGTGGCGGGAGATTTCGGATGCTTTGGCTCATCCAGGCGCAGCGGTTAGTGCGCTGCGCTGCAGGCGTGGGACCCGGAAGGCGAGGGCTGGAGCTCGGCCCCACTGCAGGTCGCGATCGAGACCCAGGACGATGGAGAGGCACCGGGCGCGCGCTCTCGGCCGGGACAGCAAGGCGCCGCGTAGGAAGGGCCTGTCTCCCGCGCCGCCCTCAGGCCCCTACGAGCCCGGGGAGAAGCGCCCCAAGTTGGTAAGTGTGGAGCAGAGCCGCGGGCTGCGGCGATTCCCGGGGCCTTCAGCCCCCACCGCGCCCCAGGCTGACAACCCCGGGAGCGGGGAGCTGGGTTTGTCCCGGGAGAGCCCAGAGCTGCTAGTCTGCCCAGATCCACAGGGGCAGGGCGGGATTCGATTCCCCTCCAGGGCGAACGCCCTGCTGCTCTCTCTGAAGCTTCGCATTTCTTAGGGCCAATCTGAGAAACAGTTCAAATGTCTGTGAAATGACGTCATCTGGGCGGATTCTGCCTTTAAAAAAAAAAGTTGAATTCCACCCCACCCCTTTGGTATAACAAACTGTAAGACAGAAAGTTAACTTCTGGCTTATTGCTCCCCCACCCCGCCCACCCCTATATTTTAATCCAACAACAAGAACTTTTGAAGGTGGATATATTTTTTTTTTTCAAGTTGAGGCAACTCGTTTTCAAACTTGGCGGGGTGTGTAGTCATTGCTAAAGAATGTCTTGTTTAGTTTGGAAGGAGTCTTCAAGTATCCAAAACTCGTTAATCGGGTTGGCCTTGCGCTCTTTTTAAATTTTTTTTTAAATTTAAAAAATACCACCGATGGCATGTATATTTATATGTGGAAATATTTTATTAACATTCAGACTGACAGTAGGTAGGGCTGGCTACTTCTTCTACGGATTTATATATAGCTTATGAAAGTTGCTCTGGCTCTTTGGATGCGAGAAGGCAGATGCTGAAGATCTAAGTAAGCGTCTTTTAAAGCTTGAAATAGTGGGGCAAAGATTAAACTTTATTGTGAAGTCATGACGTTACCTTGCATAGCTTGAGAGCACATTATATCTTCACTATACTTCCAAGGTAGATTATCACGTGTGGTCAGAAAATATAAAGCCTGCCTTACAAAGGTGGATGCAAAGCCTGGCCACTCACCATGAACTTGACCAAAGTCATTGTAGACTTTGGTAAAGGAACTAAGATATTATGACAGTTTTCCATGTTCTGTGTTCAGTTGGTTTCTGAATTCTGATAGGAAAATCATAACTACGTCAGAGTGAATTTTGTGTTCTCAGTGACAAAGGAAGAACTATGGTAAGGTTATGATTTTCATTTGGGTCTGATTGTGTGGGTTGGTAGATTTTGGTGTTAGTCCAAGAGAATTAGAGATTTAGTACTCTTGTACTTAGTATCAACATTTGCCTTTTTTGGATAAATGAAATTTGAAGAATTTAAGCCATGGTTTACAAATTAGGGATAGATTGTGACCCAATTGCTAAGTCTAATATTTACTTGTAATTAAATACAAATGAGAACAGAGATAAGGGGCATCAGGATACTGACAGTGAGCAACAGTGGGATTGACAATACAGAAGTGAGCATCAAAATAAGAGGGATGGAGACATGTTATAAAAAAGGTCAAGTGAGTGCTTCATTACTCTTATCTGCTCAGGATTGAGACTGAATAGGAGAGAGTTAATTTGGTCATAAAAGGAATCCAAGCGGCGATGCCCTATCTTTTTACTCTCTGGATTAATACTCTTAATATATTTTGCCTGGACTCCCATGGTCCAGGATTCAGGATGTGTGATTTTCTGTAGTTTACACCATGGCATTCCTGAATAAATATTTGATTTTACTGAAGGCTGGCGATTGTGGTTTTTATTTCTTAGTTATGTCATATTGTTGGGGAGTATTATTTTAAGGTGTGTGACTTTGTTTATGCTGTATTTGTTTAACTCAGTGAAGCTGTGTTACCGTGCCTGTCTAAAATACCTGATGGTCCTAATAAAGAGCTGAAAGGCCAGTAGGGAGGCAGGAGCAAGGATAGGCGGGGCTGCCAGGCAGAGAGGATAAATAGGAGAAAAGAGGAAGAGGATGAGCAGTAGCAAGAGAACAAGGAGAGGAGGACAGCAGGGGCCAGCCACCCAGTCAGCCGTGGAGTAAGAAGGAAAGAAAGATATACAGAAATGAGAAAGATAAAAGCCCAGAGGGAAAAGGTACATAGAATAAGTTAAGAATGAGACACAGCTTTTCTGTGTAGTCCTGGCTGTCCTGGAACTCACCCTGTAGCTCAGGCTATCCTCAAACTCAGAGATCCACTTGCCTCTGCCTCCCTAGTGCTGGTAATAAAGGCATGTGCCATCACCACCTGGCTTTACATTCTTAAATATTTGAATACAGCCTGCTCATTGTGTCTAATGTTACTTGTATGTTTTCAGGGCTGATCATTTGGTATTGGATAACCAGTTGGTGTTATCAGCATCCCTTAGTTGCCTGGAGTTCTTTGTTCAAGACTGAGTCTTCCTGAGCTATCTCCTTCTGCGTCAGCATGTCTATTGGTGCTGTTCTTGTTCAGGTCTTGTTTAGGAGCTTCTCTGACATTTCTAGGAGGCACAATCTCATAGCACGCTTCCTGTCCCTCCTGCTCTTACAATCTCTTCGTCCCTTTTCTGCAATATTCCCTGAGCCTTAGGTTGTTTTGTAGAAGAATGAACTGTGCCTCTCTGCCCCTGCATTTTGAGCAGGTGTGATTTTCCATAATGGTGTTCATCTGTTGCAAAGAGAAGTTTCCCTGGTGAGGGCTGAGAAGTGCACTTATTTAGACTCTTGAGAAGGATCTGTCCATAACAATTCCATTACTCATATCTTTGTTTTATGAATTTGGCATCAGTTCTTTCTGCTCTGCTATTTTTATTTGTTCTGAATATTTGATTTTAGCAGTTGCTTTTAATTTTGGTAAGTTCTAGTTGCTTCTTTCTACCTGTCTGGGCATTCTTGATAGTTCTTTGTGTCTTGGCTATTCTTTCTAAATAGCTCTAACATGTGCAGCCTTTGGACCTTCTACATTGGCTTGACTGAGGGTGCTTTTTTTTTTTTTTTCCTCAATTTTTATTTACATTAAAAACGATTTTATTTTACACACCAATCCCAGTTCCTTCTCCCTCCCGTCTTCCCATTCTTTCCACCAGCCCCACATCCACTCCTCAGGGAAGGGTGAGGCCTCCTATGGGGGATCATCAAAGTCTGTCACATCATTTGCGGCAGGACCTAGGCCCTCCCCTGTGTATCTAGGCTGAGAGAGTATTCCTTCATAGGGAATGGCCTCCCAAAGCCCATTTGTGCACTAAGGATACATACTGGTTTCACTGACAGAGGTCCCATTAGACTATCCAAGCCCCCCAACTGACACATTCAGGGGTCCAGGTTTATGCTGGCTCCCCAGCTGTCAGTCTGGGGTCCATGAGCTGCCACTTGCTCAGGTCAGCTGTTTCTGTGGGTTTCTCCAGCATTGTCTTGACCCTTTTGTTCATCACTTCTCTCTCTCAACAACTGGATTTCAGGAGTTCGGCCCAGTGCTTAGCTGTGAGACTCTGCTTCTGCTTCCATCAGCTATTGGGTGAAGGCTCTAAGATGGCATTTAAGCTAGTCATCGAACTCATTATCGGGGAAGGGCATTTAAGGTAGCCTCTCCACTATTTCTTAGATTCTTAGTTGGGGTCATCCTTGTGATCCCTGGAGATTTCTCTAGTGATAGATTTCTCTTTAAGCCCATAATGGCCTCCCTCTATTAAGGTATCTCTTTCCTTGCTGTCTCTCTCAGTTCTTCCCCCAACTTGACCTTCCTGATCCCTCATGTTCACCTCCTCCCATTTCCCTTTTCCCCTCCTCTTTCTCCTACTTCCTCGCCCTGTGTTTTTTGACAAAGAAGCTAAAATTATGGAAAAAAGCATCTTCGACAAATGGTGCTGGCATAACTGGATGTGGACATATAGAAGATTGCAGATAGATCCATATCTATCCCCATGCACAAAACTTAAGGCCAAATGGATAAAAGACCTCAATATAAATTCAGCTACATTGAACCTCTTAGAAGAGAAGGTGGGAGGTAACCTTGAACAAATTGGCACAGGAGAATACTTCCTGAACATAACTCCAGTAGCACAGACACTGAGATCGAGAATTAATAAATGGGACCTCCTGAAGCTGAGAAGCTTCTGTAAGGCAAAGGGCACAGTCAACAAGACAAAACGGCAGCCCACAGAATGAGAAAAATATTCATTAACCACATATCTGACAGAGGGTTGATTTCCAGAATACACAAAGAACTCAAGAAGCTATTCAGGAAAACACCAAATAATCTAATTAAAAAGTGGGGTACAGAACTAAATAGTGAATTCTCAGTTGAGGAATCTAAAATGGCTGAAAGACTTCAGGGAAATGCAAATCAAAACAAGTCTGAGATATCATCTTACTCCTGTCAGAGTGGATAAAATCAAAAGCACCAAAGAGAGTTTATGATGGAGAGGATATGAAGAAAGAGGCACACTCCACTACTGCTGGTGGTAGTGCAAACTTGTATAGCCACTTTGCAAGTTTTTATGGCTGTTACTCAGGAAAATGGGAATGAGTCTACTTCAAGATCCAGTAATTCCTCTCTTAGGCATATACCCAAAAGATGCATATTCCTGCAACAAAGACATCTGTTCATAGTAGCATTGTTTTAATAGCTAGAACCTGAAAGCAACCTAGATGCCCCTCAACAGAAGAATGGATAAAGGAAATGTACACTTCCACAATGGAAAAACACAATGGAATCTTGAAATTCACAGGAAAATGGATAGAACTAGAGGAAACCATCCTGAGTGAGGTAACTTAGTCACAAAAAGACGAACATTGTATGTACTCACTCCTATATGGATTTTAGACATAGAGAGCAAAAGATCACCAGCCTACAACCCACAGCCCCAGAGAAGCTAGGAAACAAGGAGGAACCTAAGAGGGACATACATGGTCCCCCAGAGAAGGGGAAAGGGACAAGACCTCCTAAGGGTGCTTTTCTTTGGAGGTGTTTTGCCTTTTCCACCAGTATCCTTTTTATGCAGCTTTCATTTGTTTTCCTGTTGAGCTGTTCCACTTCACCTCTCTGTTTCTGTCAAAGGCCTCCTGCCCAGTCTCCTCTGCCTTCCGAGCAGCTCTTTTAGCCTGCTCTCCTCTTGCTGTCTTGATGTCCCATACTGGCACTCCTGTTTTAGGAGGGAGTGTGGTCTCTGAGACCATCACAGATCCTGAGTGTGCCTCTAGGAGTGATTGGTCTGTAGTTCTGTCAGCTTTATTGCATGATGTCAGACCAATTCTTGGCTTTTCCTTGATTGAGATGAAGCAATATTAGTCTGCCCCCCCCATTTTTGAGTCACAACAAGTAATGTTTCCCATACATCAGGGGTAGGGATGATGTAGTTGTTCATTTCTTTTGTTCATGTCTGTTAATGGACAAGCTGATAGCATGACTCATTGTAAAATGGTCACATGGTTCTTGTCTTAGTTAAGCCCCACCTTTGGTGTCTACTGATCCTGTTTTGATAGAGAAGACAAATGAGTCCTTGATTTCTACTGAATGTAAAACTGTTGGCTTTTGAGTCATTTGCAGATTAAGTAACGACATTTGTAGCTTATTTTCTGTCTTCCTAGATAAGTGTAAATAGTAGAAGCTGGTCTATTAACTGTATAATGTTGGGCTGAATCAGCTGTTGTGTGCTGTTTGTAAACCAGCTTGTCACCTTGGGTTCAATAGAAGATTGAGTTGAAAGGTTTTCCTATTGGTTATGAAAAGCAGTGGCATCTTCCTTCTATTGCTGTTAGCCACACACAGCTCACCTACCAACTATCACCAGGTCTAGACTGACCAGGACATCTTCCTCCCATCACTGTTAACCACACACAGCTCACCCAGTGACTGTCACCAGGTCTAGACTGACCAGGACATCTGTCACTGTTAGCCACACACAGTTCACCTACCAATTGTCACTATGTCTAGACTGACCAAGACATCTTCCTCCCATTGCTGTTAGCCATACACAGCTCACCCACCGACTGTCGCCAGGTTTAGACTGACCAAGACATGTGGCATATGGCTGGCATAAGGCTCCAACTATATGGGTGCCAGTGTCTAACATAAGACCTGTAAATCAGTAATCCAAATTGGTAGAGGAACTCTTTAATTAGGAATATTCTTTAAAAGCTCTCACACCCTTTAGGGTAGATCTTATCTCTAATGGTTTCTACCAAGTAGGTTGCTTTTGTTTGATTAAATCCTTGTAATTCCTTCTGTTTTTGTTGTGAGTTTTTTTTTTTTTTTCTTCTCCCATCCTGTTACCATGACTCTTAATGATATTTCTGCCCCATCTTTTCTGCAGTGATCCCTGAACCATAGGTGCAGGAGTTAGATGTATCGGTTGGGACTGGAGTATATGTAGTGTTTTGGCATTGTTGATGAGGTTGGCTTTGTGAATGAGCAAGCTTTATAAGTATAAATACATGTAATATCTGGTAGGTAGACAATTCCTAGAACCAGACAACTGTGAGAACTCTGAGAAGATTGTTGTCAGCATTTATGAACCAAGAAAGACATCAAGGTAGCTTAATTGACTCTAGTCCAGGGAGTCATTTCTTTGGTTATAACTGAACTATTTACTTGTTTTGAGCCTAATCTGTTAACTGGCATTTGGATCTTCTGTAACCAGCTAGGCTCAGTTACTATGCTAAAACTTCATTGGTTTGGTCTGTTGTGTCCAGAGCAGATGCTCTGGCATCCTACAAAGTCTGGTTAGTGCATTTGAGTACATGTGAGTTATATATAAAGATGCTGACAATCACACAGTTCTGGTCCTTAATTTGTACTCTCTTTTTTTGTGGGTTTTAGGAGTGAGTCTTCTCAGCTTCTTTTCTCATCTAAAAACTATTAACAGTATTAATAATGGCTCTAATAAATGTATAGGCAATGGCATTGCGGTCGTAAGTAGGTTGTGAGGTGGGAAAAGGAAGAAAGTTGAGTGACTTGTGTTTATCATTGATTTAGGAAGAGGTGAAATAGAGTAGGCTCAGTGACATTAGGGCATGTTTGCTTTATTGTCCAGGTGTGTCTGAAAGCAGGTGTAGGAAGATATTCTACTCCTTATTCTGTGGAGCCTTTGGCAAAAAAAAAAAAAAAAAAAAAACAAAAAACAAAAAACAAAAAAAAAAAACAAAAAAACAACTTTTGTTTGCTGACTAAAAATGGTAGCTTATTTCAGGTCATTAGAGTGAGAGGAAAAGTTTTGCCTGCAAAGGAGGAGAAGGTGATGTGGACTGTGGACACAGGTTAGTGATGCAGCCATCAGAAGCTGGTAGTCAGGTACTGTTCTGTAAGAATTCGTGTCCAGCCTGTGGCCAAACACATGTTGCTGCAATGTTAAAAGCAGAGAGTCCCCACCAATACACTGACGGTGGTGCAGAGATACTAATGTCTAACTTCTGTCTTCTGGAACTGCTGGATGAATTTGTATTTTAGCCACCAACTTTGTGGTAATTTTTTTCTGGTCGTTACAGGAAGCCAAGCAGGTATTATAGTTACAAGGGTGATTAAGTTGGAAAGCCTTAGAACCATTTAATCGGTTTAAATTTCTTTTTCTTTTTGAGACAGAGTCTCACCCTGGCTGGCCTAAATGCATAGACCATGCTGACCTGGAACAAATAGATATTAGGTCAAAGTAAATAATTTAGAATCCAGATGTTCTTAGTTGAAAGCTTTGGGTACATTCATGTATATCATGCATAGCAACAGTCTGTGTAATATATGAGTCATAGTAGCCTTCATTTGCCATTAAATCATTTTACTTAGGCGGCTTTTCTAAGAAACAGCCCTAACCTTTCTCAGATTTCCCTTTCTAGTCCTCCTTATGACTAGAACCCACACTTCCAAAAGGAACCTCCCATTCCCATCAAAACCAAAATGGTTTCTTTTTTTCTTTAACTTTAGACATAGAAAAACTGATGGAGGTTCAGAGGTTAATATTTTAGTTGAGGTTATATAGCCGTAAAAAGTTCATGCTTGGTCCTTCTGTCCCCCCCTCCTTATAATGTATGACTTATGAAAAATGTATCAAGTGGGTCTTTAGGGAGTGCAATTAGCCGCTGAGAGTAGAAATATGTAGTGTTTAGTATTTGTAGACTTGGGTGGCTCTTTCTCTTTGAGGGTAAGGATGGGTGGGCATAGGGATGATTGTCTCAGATTTAGAGCAAGGCTTAATTGCTTTTTTCAAAGACTCGTGTCTTTAATTATGAAGCAAGCAAACTGACTTACATTTATTATACTATGAAACCTTGCATCTCATCTAGTCTGTCTTGTAGCAATTGCTTCTGAACAGATGTTACCTGGAACACCTTTATGCAGTTGGTGGAATGCTAAAATTTGTCACACTTTTATTATTGTTGCCTTGGATTAACTCTGCTTTATGGCATAACTTTATTGCTGTGTCCTAGGATCTTTATATATTTATTGCCTTATAAATTGGATTTAAAATTGGCTTTTTATATAGAATGTAAATTAACATGTATATAACTTGTTGATGCTTGCAGAATAATACAAGAAAAAAATTACCCTGCAAGGTATTACACTAATGTAATTGTCTTTGAGTCGGCACATAGTGTCATCTAAACCAGGACTCAGCGAATGCTGAAGATGTGCTTACTTCACGCTCACGCTTGTTTATCCCACAGCCTCATTTGACTTTCAGATCTATAAAATATAGATTAAGCATAACCTTTTACTTCACGGGATATTAAGGATCAAAGTACAGGCTCGTTTTGAACAGCATCCACAAAGGTAATGTCTTCTCAATAGCAGCAGGATAGCATTGAAACACCTTACCATTTGGAGTAATTTTTCTCAAATAGAGAGGCAAGTGTTCATTATTAACTTAGGGGACAATCTGAGAGTTTAAAAACGTTCCGCTTTGTTGCTGAAATGATCAAGTTCCCAGTTACTTGCTGCAGTCTTTCTTGAAGTGCTTGCTACAGACTATATCCTTCATACAGCGCACTGCTCTTCTGATACCTTCTTGTTTTGTTTGGGGAGGCATGGATAACATGAGCAGTACCTTCTCCCATTCTCAGGCCGTGGATCCCAGCTGTGCCACTTGTAAGCTGGACAATGGTGGGCAGTAACTTAACATCTCTAGGTACCTTTCTTTAATCATGTGGGAAGCAGGGAACTTTGGCAGATGAAAAGTTAGTATGTCATAGGCCTAGAAGAGCATCGATTGATTGGCTCACTTACTTCTGAGTTACTTGCTCAGTTACTTCTGAGTGCTTGCTGTTTATAGGGTGCTGCTTTTGCTATGCTTTTTATAGTGGTCGTGCAATTTGTTTGGATTTTAGGCACATGCATTGGATATTTGACTGTCTTTGTCATCCTGGAAAATCTTAGTCAAACCAGGGTTGTTCCTCCTGGTATGTAGAGGCAGAAACATGATTTGGCAGTGCCTAGTGACAGTAGAGGGAGGGCTATGGTCTAATGACTAAGGGTCAGGACAGGTTTCTATAGCTTTCTGAGGCGTGTTTCTCATTTGTAAAATGAGGCTCATGAACCTGTGAAACCTGCATATGAATGAAAGTTACAACAAAGGGAAACCCGCAAGGAGAGCAACTGCTAACTGAGAGAAGAACTCCGGTGATGGTTGGGAGTTGTCATGAATGATAATAAGAATAATGTTACTAATGTATGTGTAGACATAAAGCAGAGTCTAAGTATACTTATGGAGCGTTTGTAGCTTCAAACTAAGCCAGATTAACACAGAAATCCAAAACAAAACTATATAAGCACTAACATGCAAATTATCAACACCATTAGTTTAATGTGATTGATGATTTGTTGCTGAAGCTAAGTCACTATTATTGAATCAAGCAAAGATTTTCTAGCTAAGCTTTTTTGTTTAATGATGAGACAAAAATGGTGTCAGCAGTTACCAGTAGCGACGGTACACATTGTGTCAGAAGTGTCAGAGTGTCAGAAGGTTAGTTCTAATAGGTTTCTTGGGTGAAATAGAGCCCTGCAGCATTAAATATATCTTTATATATTTAGTCATAAAAGAGGAACTCACCAATAGCTTTAAAAAATGAAACTATATAAATCCCATTGTAATGTCCTTTTTCTCTCCGTTTATATCATCTCCCTGTAATTCCCTTATAGGGCTTAAAAAAATTAAACCTTTTTTTTTTTAAATCAGGTTTTTACTTTACTATTTTTCTGTCCTTTTAAAAGTAGATATGTGAATGGAATTATTTTTTCTTTGTTCTCTATCATTGAGTATCATGGTACATGTTATTTTCCAGGAAGGAAGGTGGCTTGTGATTAAATGTATCTAATGAGGGCATTATTCATGACAAGGAATTTGAGCTATGTTTCAGATAGGTGAGTTTCAAGTCATACCTTCTAAGTTAAAGAATAGCTAAGTGACAGTTCAGAGTGCCATTTCCTCTAACGAGTTATGCATTAGGAAATTTTGAAAGACTTAGAGGAATGTTATATTGGTTAATTGTGAAATGCATAATCATGTACATATTTGATTAAATTAATTTTATTTGAGACAATGTCAAATGTAGTTTTAACTGGCTATGAACTGACTATTAAAGCAAAGATTGGCCAGGAATTCCTGATCTTCCTGCCTCAATCTTCCAATTGCTGGCATTACAAGCATGTACTACCACTCCTATCTATGTTTGGATAATTTTATTGTTAACTGTTTCTTTAGAATATGGAGAGTTTTGACTTTTAATTGCTTCATTTTCCCAAAGTAGGCTGTTTACTTGTATCATAAAGTAAAATCTTTTAATGTTTCACTTTTAAATGAAAGGTTTTTACATTGGTGACATTAATTATGGACATTAGAATTAAACTGTTTTTGTTTATTGAAACTTTGGATAGAATTCAATTCATAATGACGATTACAATTCATTTTTAATGAATAATTTGACAGCCTGAGAAATGAACATAAAAAATGGAGTACATATAATCTGCATCCAGAAATCCAATGTGACAGGTTCATTTCTTTATAAAGGGTGAAGGTCTCCAATTAAAATCATGTTCTAACTTCACTCAGTCTCCTGTCAAAGGGTGTTTTGCTCTTATTGATATGTTACTTTTAACAAGTTTTCAGTTTCTTTATGCATATGCTCCTAAGCCTGAGGGTCACTTTTTCTGTGGTGCCTGGTATAGACTTGTACAATCTTGAATGCTTAATTGAGAAGCCAAGTTACTCTTGTAACTTTGTACCACTTGGTTCCTTAATTCATTTATGATTAATTTAAGTTTAAATATGATTTAGATATCCTAAACGCCCTTTTATGAAAAGTTCTGGTGGTGTTAGGCAAAGGCATGTAAAAACCAGATGTTTTCATGACTAGCCAGGTTGATGACTTTAGAGCTCCAGCCCTAACCACTGTGCTAATTTAGGGTTAGGTGGAATTCTTAATCTGTGTCTGAGTTGCGAGTTTCCTATTGGCAAGATGGAGGTGATCAGGATCTGGTTTGTTGTGAAGATTAGTTGGGTTAATGTTTATTATGGCAGGTTAGACATAGTGCTTACCAGTTCATACGTGACACCTTTCCTCTAGTTCTACTCTTTTTAGGACACTTCAGAGTATTGGAGATCTCATCACTATGAATTACAGCATGGCATGCAGGGCTGACCATGTTGAAGGGCATCTGACAGGAGCTCTACTCTTGAACATTTTGACCTTTTTATTTATTTATTTATTTATTTATTTATTTTTTTTATTTATTTATTTATTTTTGCTTACTTTCCTCCTTTCATACTTCTTTCATGTCAGACAATGGGCTTGCTGCGTTCAGGCACTCTACCCTTCATTGGAGTGGGACACACATCTTTAAGTCTGAGCCCTAGACCTCTTCACTTCCTTTCCTCTTAATCTCAACGTCTAGCCCCTGACCTTGCCTCTCTTTTTCTGCCCCCTTCCCTTGTCAATATTTATTTCTTACTAAACCCCCCACTCCAGTAACCCTGGTACTTTCTTTGATCCAGCATGCCTTCAAATTCCTTACTTCCAACTTCACACATCATGACATATAAATAGATAAAATGACCTTTGGACCCCTTGTCTTGCCTCAGATCTCCACACTTGGAAGAACCTAACAGTTACCACAGTGTGAAACCCTGCTGCATCCTGGTGGAAACCTTCCATGCTATTTGACCTCATGCCCCTATTACATGGGTTTGAACACTGTAGGCACATGATTGTCAGTACAGCGGCCACCTTACTCTGACCCTGCCTGACACTATCTTAATCACTGACTCCCCACACACTACTTTGAAGCAGGACTCTCGCTTTGATCTGAAGAGGCTCTGGAAACTTCCTGAGGTGTCTCAGTAGGGAACAAGGCTTGATAGATATGAACATTGATTGCATAATCTAGCCCTCACTTTTAAGTAGCTTTCTAATCACACCTTCCAATTTTTTTGTGATTATGCTAAACATTATTATTGCTTTTTTATTATTTCACCATTGGACCTTATTTCTTGTTGTATAAATAAATTTATTTGGTAAGTCTTTTGCCTGAGGCAGGATCTTATGAGCTCAGGTACTGCACACTGGTCTCAAACTTGCAATGTAGCTGGGCTGTGGGAGTTCTAAACTCCTTCAGGAGAACGTGTTTCATAGGTCTTCATTTTCTGGGCCTGACAAGTGGCTTGGTAGCTTCAGGGCTCTGGATCTATATCCTGCTTGATTAGCAGATCTAAAAAGCACACGAAACACAACCCAGCGTTATAAATACTGGAAGTGGATGGAAGAACTTCCACCGTGCTCTTCCCAGCTTTATTCAGTTATTCACTTTGCAAATGTGCAGTCTCTTTGTTTGGTTTAAGCGATTCAACAATTAAGAGGATAGAAATAAAGTATTAGTCAAATAAGGCAAGGACATTTAGTGATAGTTTAGTAAATTATCAAAATTTTAAAAATTAATTTCCTTTAATTAGTCGTTGACGTGATTTTTAAAGAAATATTATGTTGGAATGTGGTTATTTTGTGGCTCCTGCTTTATGCTGCATCAGAAAGATATACACTTATATGGGGTTTTACTCTGCACTGAAGCTTAACTAACACACAGTGTTGTGTGACATTATTCCTGTGGAGATGTCACCAAACATCTACTGAACCCAGAGAAGGAACCATTGAACCCAAAGGGTCATGATCCACAGCTTGAGAACCACTGCCTTAGAACGTCGTGTTGTTTCACCTCCTTTTAAACACACTTTCTTAATGAGTTCTTTTTCAGCATGGCAAGTTTTGCTCTTAGAAGAAATTGCCACAGAAGACATATGTGCATATATGTGAGAAATAAAGAAACCTCAGATACTCATAGTTTGTTATATACCTCAGAGAGCAACTTCATCAAACAAAGGGAGAGACTCCCTCTCAAGAATGTGTGCTCGTGTCAGTGCCATCAATTTACAGGAATTATACCTTTCCCTGCAGGTCTTATCCTTGGTGCTCAGTGTTGTTACTACTTAATAACCATCCATTTGGCATTGTGCTCATCCTAAGTCATTTGATTTCACTTTTCTTTGCTCTTTAACTCAAATGGTCTCATCTTTACTGTCTGTCAAGGTGTGACTGTGGCGGTTTGTCACAGCTGCGAGGGACAGTGAGAAAGGGCATGGGTGCAGACCTGATTTATAGTTGACCCTGATTCCGTTCTTAGACTGGCCACTTGCCAGCTCTGCCAAGTCACTCTGTGCCACTCAATTTACTGATCTCTGCGATGGGGATAATAAGTGGCTTGCAGTAACTGCAGCAAGTACACAGAGAGCAGTGGCCGTAATGATGAAAACGTAGGCTGTGTCATATGGGAACCTGAGGACCATGTAGCAAGCCTGGCTTCTTGGTCTAGGGCCATTTGGCTTAAAGGAACATGTCACTGTGTGGTGTCTCTTTTAAGCTCAGGAAGGGGAATTGGAAGGTCGCAGTGCATAGCTCCAGGAATCAAACGAAGGACTGCCAGCCCTCATGGTGGATTCTAGCCCAGAACTGAAAGCCAGTACCTTCTCACCTCTCTCCCTCATCAACCATGTAGTCTAACTTTGTTCTTCACCCGGCATATGCTTCACCATTGTTCCCCTGAATAATGTGACTCACTGCTTTTAACTCCCATAGCCAGGGCTGAGGCCTCTCAGTTCCAGGTACGTGTACACACCCACGGTCAGTGAAAGAGGAGACTGATTTCCATGAGAGGTTTCCGGAGGAGAGGGAGTTTGATTGACACTGCTTGGGTTTCTATTCTGTCCTGTGTTTACCTGTGGCCGGTGTGAAGGCTGCTGGGCTCACCTTCGTGACAGGCATTGAAGGGAGGGATGGTATTAAACACCATATGCAGAGGTATATATCCTTAGATTCCTTCATGACCATTTAGGTATTAGAAGACTCAACCTCAAATCGCTTGCCTACCTTGATGATCTCTAACTGTAATTTTGTTACTGTTATGAATTGTAATGTAAATGTATTTTCCAATGGTCTTAGGTGACTCCTGTGATAGGGTCATTTGAGCCCCAAAGGGATCATGACACACACCTTGAGAACTGCTGCCCTAGAGGGCCACAAGCTAGCATGCATTTAGCAGTGAGGACTGAATGAACGCAGATTAGAGGAATGATTCTAGGGCCCCAGATGGGTAAGACAGTGCTAAGAGTTTGCTTTGAGGACATTTGTGAAGTTAGGTGACCTGTGTGAGGATCTTAGGGAAATGGGGGAGAAGAGGGATTGAAGTGCTGCATCCTCTGCGTTGTCCCAGCTAAGTCTTCTGTAAAGCCTGCCGGCCAGTGTCTCCCTAGGTCCAGGTCAGAATGGAGGTTCAGGCAGTTAGGTGCTCACAGTCACAGACCTGGCAGGTATCAGAGCAGGTTGCCAGTACTTCTACTCTGTCACAGTTCATGGAAAGTTGTTATTTGTGTAGGGGCATGGTTCATAAGAGGCAGTCTTCCTGAAGCAGGAGTGAGGGGTGAGTAGGATTGCCTGTAGGGTGACAGAAGCAGCCTGAAGAGAGGGATGGCCCTGGCACTATCGAGTTGTTAGGATTAGAGCCTGTGTTCTGGCAACCCTAATCAGTTAGGTCCTGGTTACTCAACCTCAATAGACCAATTGAAGACACAATTTATACTCCAAGAAGAAAAAAAATTGATTTGATGTGGCTGCATTGGGAAGAAGAGACAAGAGGTTCCATGACTGCCTCTTTCCACTGTTGTGGTCCACATATGAGGCTTAGGTTCAAATTAGGCAGAAGATATGCACACATCAGTTGTCAAAGTGTGATCCTGTTATCATTGCCTTTGTTTCAGTCTCTACAGCATGGTTATCTGATTATCAGAACTGTGTGAAATCTCAGACTTCCCCCCCACCTGGGTCATCAGCATGAGATTCCTGGGGGACTTCCAACTTCCTGGGGTGATCCATTATTTCAATAGTCTGATAGTCAGAAAGAACATAAATGTCTCTCTAGGGTATTTTCCTTTCTTCCAGAAAAGTTACGAGATTATGTATAGAATTATTGAGGAGAGGGTGAACTGTTGATGCTTCAGTAATTTTGGGATTGGTGCAGAAAGAAAGGTGCTTGGCTTGAAGGAGGGAGGGAGGGAAGGACAAGAAGAGGGAGAGGGAGAGGGAGAGGGAGAGGGAGAGGGAGAGGGAGAGGGAGAGGGAGAGGGAGAGGGAGAGGGAGAGGGAGAGGGAGAGGGAGAGGGAGAGGGAGAGGGAGAGGGAGAGGGAGAGGGAGAGGGAGAGGGAGAGAACACTTCTTAGACATATCACTCATGGTCCAAGGGCTCTTAGGAGTTATGTTTAAGTAGCTGTTAAGTGTTTTCCCCTTACTCTCTTTTCTTTAAACAGGCTTGACTGTTCCTTATGCCCTTTGGACTAATCCTACATTTAAAAAAACAGTTTTGTTTACAGAATTAGCTCCGTTTGTCCCAAAATTGCTTTTATTGGCTTTTAGTGTTTGGGGAGTATTTCTAATGTCTTTAGTAAATGACTCTGGAAGCATAACTAAACAAGCAGTAAATGTCTCTGGCCAAACAATCTGCTTCAAAGGCCCCGAAGTAACAGCCTCCCACCATGCACCATGTAACTTATATAATGGACTGATTTTATTTGACTATTATGTATTATTTAAGTTGATTATGTAAGGTTTTTTTTTTTTTTTTTTTTTTTGCACGTGCACAGTATTTGTGACTGGCTAGAAGAATACAAGCTCTCGTCTTTAAGCCGGTCTAGGACTGAGCTTCTGCTGCCTTCACTGTGCGCTTTGGTCTGTACACTGGCTTGCTTGCTACCTGATTCCTGCATATCATACTTTTGGTTATAAGCCTAACCTTTAACAGCAGGGCCATCTCTCTAGCCCTCTCCCTTTATTTCTTTCTTTACTTTTGGATTTTTGAGACAGGGTTTCTTTGTGTTTCCCTGTCTGGAACTCACTCTGTAGACCAGGCTGGTCTGCCTCTGCCTCCTGGAATTAAAGGTTAGAGTTAAAGGCATACACTATTACCACCCAGCCGCCATACCTCCTCCCTCCCTCCTTCCCTTCCTCCCTGTCTTCCTCTCTCTCTCTCTCTCTCTGCACACCAGAAGAGGGCACCAGATCTCTTATATATGGGTGTGAGCCACCATGTGTTTGCTGGGAATTGAACTCTGGACCTCTGGAAGAGCAGCCAGTGCTGTTAACCTTTGAGCCATTGTCCAGCTTGCCATATTTCTTTTTAATGGCTCTGTTCTGTCTATTTCTTCCACCTGAAAAACTTGTTTCCATATGTACATAGCCAGCTTTTTAACCTATGTTTTCCTTATGTGTAATGGCAATACATTTGACTTTAGTCTTACATGATTACTATGATATTTGCATGTTAATTAGCACATATTAAGAGTATACAATTAGCAGGTAGGACCCCCCCTTTTTATCATTGGATACTGATTAGAGGATTTACCCCTAGTTCTACATTTTAATTTTTTATTTGTACCATTTTGGTTATGAGGTGGAGGGAGTAGGCTCTCCTCATATTTAATGTAATGTCATGTACATGTTGGCAGTTTGTACATATTGTACGATAGCAACAGTCGGTATTATGAGACAAAGTCTCCAAGAGTCTCATGTACTTTTTGTATTTTGGAATCATGTTCTCATTTACATAATTGCATTAACGGGTAGAGTGAACATGTTGATGTTTACCTTAACTTCCCAAGATGGCATGATGTCATTTACAATTACAATAAGGAAAAATGATAGATTTCTTATATATACACCATTAATAAGTGTCATAAAATAGAAAAATAAGCTAAGTCAATATATTATTGTTGCCACAGAAATTGAATTTGTGTCAAAAGGATTTGTGCTTGTGATGTAGTGATTCGTATATATTTCTTGGAATTAAGTCTCTAGCAGGTGACAACATCAATAATTCACAGAACCAAGGAGCTTTTGGAGATTGGTTAATTTATATATGTGAATTAAAAAACAAATGAATAATGTGCTTAATATATTCTGACACACTGGAAATATGCATTAAAAACTCAACCTATTAAAAAATATGTGCTTCTATCATTTATTAGACATATTTTAGATCTTCATTTATTCTTTTACTAATGCATATGCATTTTTATTTCAAAAGGAAATACTCTATATTTTTGGTTTAGTGCGAAAAGTATTATCTATAGTAACTTAGAGCTTTTCTTGTTGTAAAAATGTGTATTGCAAGCATCTGGACTAACATGTAAGATTATGAAAGCCATGCTCCAATCCCACATCCTAGATATATAGAATCAGCATCAATAAAGCTGCACATAATTTTAAATGCACCTCCCACCCCCAATGTACCATATTGCAACAATTTGCTGTGTTGTAGCCATACAGAATGCTATGGAAGCAGAACATTAAGATCATATCTAATACCCCACAACTCCTATCTAACCTCATCTGGCCACTGTCTTCTACTTAATTACATGAACTATGCTTGTTACCACAAGTTAGTCCATCAACAAGATTACAGTAGGGCAGCCACTCCCACCCACCTCAGCCTGTCCATCATCTAATGTAACTTAATCGGTGACAAGACTAGGCTGAGGAAAATAATCTTGATTCTTGAGACCTTGTAAATAGGTGGTTAAGATGTGTTTCATTTAACCACAGGTGAGAAGGTGCTCACCCACCTGACATCTTACTTTTTACATAAACTGCCCCTGAATCAGCTTTCCTACAAAATGGTCTCCATAGATGGTAGTCTCAGCCATCTTACAGTTTTAGCTAGTTTATGAAGTTCTTTCCCTTGCTTCTTGACTTGGCTTTTGTACACAGCACTATGATTATTTTTTTTTCTCTTGCTTTGGGAAATATGTGGATTACAATTTTAGGTGTGAAAGTACTGTTGTAGTGATGCATACTTACGTCCAAATCTTTGCTCCCATGTGCTGTTTCTCAGTGTAACTTTCAGAAGAATTCGAAGGCTATAGAGAGTGTGCATGGGGTATGGTTTCCTCAGCTGTTCACTCAGTCAGTCTAATCAGATATTCTTCAGGTGATGCTGGAATGTATGCAAGGTCCATCTCAGGTGCTGTGTTGGCCTTAGGAATATTCACTCTAAATTCCTGATTTGGACCAGAGCCTAGGAGGCTGCAGCATTACTATAGGAACTACAGGTCTGGGATTAGCTTCAAGGTATTTTGGATGCTCTGGAACCAGCTGCTTTTCCTTTAGAGCACAAGCTTTGCTTTTCATCCTTTTCCAGGTCGAAGTGCTCTTGGAATCTCTTAACCTAGAACTGAACCCATTTGAAGAGTGGTCCAGACAACTGACTAGGCTTTGCCTGGATGTACTGTGGAACTGCTTTGGATCTGATAGATTTAAAGAAAACTCTTAAAATAGGTCTTTTACCTTTGTTACTAGAATTAGCTATTGCAATTTTGGTTTAGTTTTACCTGAACTTTAAATGAGTTTTTTGAGGGAAGAAAAATGGAGTTATATTTGAATT
Organism: Cricetiscus sungorus; assembly: GCA_030556225.1. NCBI lineage: Eukaryota > Metazoa > Chordata > Mammalia > Rodentia > Cricetidae > Cricetiscus > Cricetiscus sungorus. The sequence continues at coordinate 30,854,865 of JANBXA010000741.1, read as the reverse complement.
AAAAAACCAGAAAAACAGCTTGTTAGGTGCCCAGACACAGTGATGCATAACATTTGGAACAAAGTCTAAACAAGAGCTGTTCCTTTTGCCTGGTTTTTCTGCAGGCGTGGGCCTTCCTAGCAGGGATGTCACAGCCTTTGCTCATATTTGAAACCTATGCTGCAGCCTCAGAAAAAGGCATCCTTTTTAGCCTCTTCTGGAGCCTCCTGGATGCTGCCTTCTGAAAGCTGATCTTTTCTCTTTCCACAGAATACAGATACGGAAAGAGAGACATTGGTCCTCTCTGGGACAGAAGAGAAGCCTGCTTAGTGGATGGGGTGATTGTCTTTCTGAGCCAGTTAGGATTATAGAGTGAATGAATGATTAAAAGAGACTGCAGAGAAATTCCTAACATCTCCTCTCTGACTTTTGCCATGCAGACTATAAAAACATGCTCTGCAGCCACACAAAGAACTAGTCAACTTGAAAGTTTTTCTTCATGTTATCAAAGAACCGGCCTTACTCTTGTCCTAAGGGGTAGGGAAGCGTCAGTGTTATTTTTGGACCTTTTTGAGATGTTAAATCCAGAAATCTTGCAGAATATTTTCACATCTGTGTTGTGGTTCTGTGATTGCCTAGGAGTTGACCCTATAGGTGTGTTTGATGACATGGTTAGAAGTCATATTTCATTTTTGTACTGTTTATAATTGGTGTTGTCATTAAGATAAACATAGGCATGTGGATTAGAAATGTTACTGGATAAAGTCCATATGCCTGATTTTGGCATAAAGGATTAGTCTGGACTCCAAATCAAATGTGAACAACACTAACATGTCCTCTCTAACCTCAGAGTATGATTAGAAGACTGATACTTAGGGTTCCCCCTTCAGGCAGTAGTAGTTGAAGTAACTAACTTCACTGGGTTAGTACACTACCAGTGTCATATTTTGTGAGTCAAATAGTGTTATGTCTGTTTTCTTTTCACTCTTTAAGCTAGCTGTCTCTGGAAGGCTAGGATTATAGGTACGTGTCTCCACGCCCATCTCATGTCATGATTTGGTGTAATCTTCAATGTTTAGGCATTAAATGTATTCTTATTTTTAAGATTTACTTCCCCTTTTAAATTAGGTGTATAAATGTGTGTGTGGACCCGTGCAACATGTGAGTGCAGGTGCCCACAGAATCCAAAAGAGGGCGTTAGATTCCCTGGACTGGAGTTTAGAGGTGATTGTGAACAGTCTGATTGGATGTGGGAGAGCAGTACACACACTTGCTTAACTGTTGGACCATCTCTCCAACTTTTAGTAAATACATTTTTATGAGATTAAATGTGCCTTAACAATTGGGTAAGCATTCGAAAGAGTGACAGTAGTTCATATTACATGCCAGATGCTGTTGAATTCTCTAGGAGACTGACTGGTACCTGCCCTGTATTGATGTCAGAGCCTGTCCTAACTATTCTGGTCTCTTGTTTCTCACTTCTTTGAAATTCTTTTGTTCTTTCTTTCCATATCTCTCTTGTGACTTTTTGTTTTCCAAGTCTTCTGAAAAATACAAAGAGGCAGGCTCAGGCAACACTAGATGGTCAGTGCTGGAGCAGAATGTCTCTTGTGGGTCTGGGTGAGCTTCCTCATCACCAGAGTACACACTGGGCATATGAGTTCCTAAGTGCTACCTAGACCTACTGACATAGGACATTGGGAGACCGTGGCTGTGTAATTTACTTTCTCAGTAGCATGGTGTGATTCCTGTACCAAGTGATCTGGAAGTCTAGTTGACAAAAAGTATACCTGAGTTCGGCTTCTTAGGAGGCATTCTTATAGCTATGTCCTGAAAGCTATAGGGTTAAATTGTATTTACAAATATTATTATATGTTGTTATAAAAACAGCAAATTGACTTAGTCCTGCTAGTTTCATACTTGGTGACTGTCATATTCTTAATGACTGCAAGGGGCAGATTATTTGTTTTGGTGGCTGTATGTCCTAACAATAAAGACTGCTAAAGTTTGGACTATAGCTTGGAATCTTTTTCCTTTGCACTTGGCTCTGTGGTATGCATGGTGGTGCCGTGTGTGTTACATAACTTATTTTTGTAAATGTTGAGAGGGGAGGAATTGTGTCTTCTATCCTCTTGTTATTCACAACATTTAATGGAATGTTCTAAAAGTTCTAAATCTATCTTTTGACAGCATGCACTATCTTCAATAAAAGTTTTGATGCATTGCTTAAATGGGAGTATAGAGACCTATGTTCTGTGTTTCTACTTTTTTCTCTCTCTCTCTTGGATCCTATGTTCTTTTGAAGAAAATCCTATAAAAGCTCCTTTTTTCTCTTTAATTCCACAGTGACCCTCTTGACCATTTGTCCTGGGAACTGTCATTAGTAGGAAGCATTGTTACCTATCTGTTCGTGGTGCCCCTTACTTTTTAACAAGTTGAACATAGGAGCACAGCAAAAAAAAAAAAAAAAAGGGTGAAGTTTTGGCTTAGGAAGAGTCTTAATGGCCTTTAGCTACTACTTAGCCAATTACCAGTGATTGTATGTACAGAGTTATGTGTATTTTAGTATCAGTAGTGTTATTCTGGTCCACTGCCATAAAGCATTAAGAACACATTAAATCATACATAAAGCATTAAGAACATATCAAGTCATAACATCTGAAAGCCCCAGAAGTCATATAAATTGTCGTGACTGCCTCGACCAGCAAGGAAGACACAACACTTGGACTCTTTTTAAGCAGTTTTAATCAGGAACCTTGAACAATCTTCTGACCCCGGGGAAAGCCAGCCCACAGCTTATAAGGCCTTGGGGTAGCCAACCCCGGCACGCCACGTGGTGAATGCAGATAGGTCCACATATGTGGGAGCAAGCCTAGATCTCAGCCTTAGCCAAATAAGGACTTGTTTACTCCAGAGAGCACTCACCATCTGGAAGGTGGAAGGCGGAAGCCAGCACCATCTTTAAGGCGCAGCACTTCACAGCTCTCTACAATAAATGTCTAAAACAGTTACTCTAAGCTTTTTATTTGCTTTTTTTGGGGTAGGTGGGTGGGTAAATATAACTCTAATAATTACTTTTGGGTTATTAGTTTTTTATTTTTTTAAACAGTGTTCCTAGTTGCTTCCTTTTAATAATCCTTAACTTTTCCCTCATAGAGTGGATCTAGCCAGTTCTTCTCATGATCTGATTGATACATGTGGTTCTTTCTTCCCCCTGGAAGATGTTAAAGGCCACTGCCGGTGCCTAGGAAGTGTGAGTGCTTCATTTAAAGGTGTCTTGGTTAGCCAGCACCCCCAGTGTCTCTTTTAACAATTAAGGACCTTCCCCTTTCATTTTGTGTATACAAAAGTACAGTCAGAACCCCACAGAGTTCTCTGAGGATTCTGTGCTAGTCATTCTCTTTTGCTCTCAGCAATTTCAAGTCAGTAGATAGTCTTCATTTTATAAGTGTAAGTGCCAGATCCACAGGCCTCTAGACAGTGCAAGCTTCATAATGGTAAAAGTTGGATGGAATATTAAATTGAGGACTGGGGAGACATTTCAGCGGTTAAAATGCTGCTTGTGCAAGTTTGAGAGTAGGACTTTGGATCCAGAGAAGACATGTAAGCTAGTTATCTCACCATGAGATACTGTGAGTCTGTAATTCCTAGTGCTCTTACCTTGATGTGTGGCACTGGTGTTGGGGCAGAGACAGGAGATTTTCCTGAAGCTCATGGGTAGGCTGGCTAGCTGTACACAGTGGAGCAAAAGAGACCCTGTCTCAAGTGAGGTGGAAGGGGGGACCCACACCTGAGGCAGTCACACCTGAGGCTGTCCTGTGACCCCCAAATCCCTCTTGTGGCATGCACTGTCCTACGGATACCCCCTCCCCCCCACACACTACAGTCAAGCATCTCACAGAGAGTTGTCACATGTTGCAGCTTTTGTACTTGGTAAGTGGCACTTACATGTTTTTCCTTTAGGTTTTGAACAGATTGTTTTTGGGCACTACAGGTTTTAGGGGAGATGACTTAGATTACTGAGTTTCAATGCTCACAAGTGTGTAGGCAAATAGGCAAATAATTATGTTTGAGAGTCACATTGTCACATTTTGCAATGATGGCTATTTTAAAATTCTTTTTTGCTTTATTATTATTATTATTATTATTATTATTATTATTATTATTATTATTTAAAGACAAGGTTTCTCTGTGTGGCCCTGGCTGTCCTGGAACCTGCTCTGTAGACCAGAGTAGCCTTGAACTCAGAGATCTACCTGCCTCCACCTCCTGATGCTAGAATTAAAGGTGTACGCCACCACCCTCTGGCTGACTTTATTGTTTTGATACAGATGTCTAAGGTCAGTTTTCCTGCTGTCCCCTGGTTCGGCTTGTCATTGCTTCCTGCTTTTGCCATAATTCAGAATCTTCCTGGTAGTCCTGCTCATAGTGACAATCAACAGGGCATCATTTTTCTAAAGAGTAGGAATAATAAACCTGACCGTAGCTGCTTGCTTTCTTTCCTCAGACATTCTCATGAGGTTTCTTTTTCTGTGTTTCTTACCCATTTTTTTTTGATTTTGTTTTGATTTCATCACATTTTCCTGTGTGTAAAATAGTGTATATAAGAATATGCTGTATTTGGGTTTATACATACTTACGTCATCTAGGAAGAAGATCAACTTTTGAACAAGTATTTAAATCATCTAGGAAGAAGATCAGACTTTGAACAAGTATTTAAATCACATCGGAAGGCAGTACAGTGAGGTAGCTTAAGAAAACAAAACAATTCCAGAACTATGAAAAAGATACCCGATTTTTCCATGAGTGGCTGCCCCCTTAAATAAAAGTTGTGAGTACAACTGATTTATTTATTTAGGCTTCTTTTGGCAGTGTAGCCCAGTCTGGCCTTGATCTTATTTATGGTCCTTTGGTCTGTGCTGTGCCAGACTTACTATACTTGTTTGTGTAGCTTTGGAGCCTATCCTGGCTCTCACTCTGTAACCCAGGCTGGCCTCAAATTCACAAAGATCTGCCTGCCTCTGCCTCCCGATGCTGGGATAAATGAGTGCGCCACCACCGCCTTGCTCAACTTATTATACTTGTGCATCAGCACAATCAACATATAATTTTAATTTAAAAGACTGTCCAGTTCTTGGACTTTGAAGACATTTACATGTGTTTTTCTCAGATGTTTGTATCTTCTTGATTTTTATTTTCACATAACCTTCAGTTCTTATTTTATGTCTTTCACTTTGATTTTTTTTTTTTAAATACAAAACCCCAAACTCATGTCTCCTGTAGCCCAGGATTTCCTCACATTTGTTATGTGCCCTAGACTGGCTACGAGCTCCTGGTCTTTTAGCCTCTGTCTGCCAGTGTGGCCCCAACAGTTTGACTGTTGTGGAATATTTGCTTATACTGTAAAGATGTGTATTTGTCTAAGGTTCCTTTTGATTGGTTTAATGAATAACTAAATGGCCAATAGCTAGGCAGGAGAGAATAGGCAGAGATAGAGAAACTGGGAGGAGGAGTCTAGGTTGGGGGATTTCACAGCAAGTCATATGTGCCATACTAAAATAGGGTAACCAAGCTACATGGCAGAATATAGACTAAAAAATATGGGTTAATCAAGTTGTAAGACCCAGTTGGGAAGAAGCCTAAGCCAAACCAAGCTTTCATAATTAAAAATAAGTCTCTGGGTCATTATTTGCAGGGTGGCAGTCCAAAGATAGTACGACAAGAAAGCTTGCTATAATTGACCTGCTACAGGTTTGGGGCCATATTTCACTCAGCATTGTCTGTTTTCATTGTTTGTTTTAAAATAAAATCCATTACTTTTATGGTGTTTTCCTGAAACAACTCCTGTTGTTCTTTGGTAATCTTTCTATTGGATAAAAAGGTGGCATATTATTCCAAATAGGATTTGAGCTTTATTTTTGATTTCCTTGGCTTTGCTTTTTAAGAATGAGACCATATAGTTTGTTTCTTTTAGGACTTGATATGTCCTTGTGTCACAGGTGCTTGAAATGATCCCTTTCAGGAGTCAGATGAGTTGTAGTTGGGGTGATACCCCTCATTGCAGAATAGCAAGTCAAAGTATTTAACCGAAGTCAGTGTGCATAAACCTGCTCTATTGGAAGGTACACATATAGCAAGTAGGGTTTGCACCTACTTTGAAAACTGTTTAGTTTTGGTATTTAATCTTAGTATCCATCTCTTCCATGACACTGGTTGTAAATTTGACAGGCTTAAATCATATTTTATACCCAAGATTGTAAACTGTAGTACATAGTTCATTATTCTTAGGTCAAAGTAGGCAGTTTTAGTTCAGCAGGCATTTGAGTCTGAAACTTAGTGGAGTGTCCCAGTCATCCATCTCTTGGTATGCACAGGTTCTTTCAGTTATATTTTTCAATTCATTAGGGAGGGTCATGATGGTGAAGGCAGAGACTATGGAATACTATTTACACTGAAAAACTTTTTTATTTTTTTATTTTTTTTTTGTGTAGCTTTGGAGTCTGTCCTAGAACTTGATCTGTATACCAGTCTGGCCTTGAACTCACATAGTTCCACCTGCCTCTGCTTCCCAGGTGCTGGGATTAAAGGTGTGTGCCACCACCGCCTGGTTACACTGACAGATTTGTAGTTGAGATCATCATTATGGTAAAGTAATGATCGTGAAGCTGTTTTAGTAGGTCAAAATGAGTGCAAATTTTATTCTGTTCAATAAATGTTGAATTTAAGTATGTACCACGTATGTGTTAGATGACAGTTGTTAGCACATGTTCTCTTATAGCATAAATGAATAGATCTGGTTTCTTGTTTAGAAATGTTTGACCCTTTCTGTCTTTGAAAGCTCAAATGCTCCATTGAATAAGGAAGGAGAATTGGAAATTGAATACAACTACCTGAATACAAATTGCTACCCTGCCCTTGATTACTAATACAGATATTTTTCTTTCTAAATACTTGTTTCTTTTGAACTATGCTTTGTGGGAAACTAATTTATTCATTTTCTAAAGTGGCCTTGTTTGTCTAGTAAGGAAATCAGCAAAGAGGTCTTAAATAAGCTAGCAGTGAAATTGAAAAGTGTCTACCATCACCACTGGTGATAAATCAAAGTGATGTTAAAGATGCAGATAATCATTCCAGTGCATTCTTCAATGTTACTAGAATTATTTAAGTTCATTAAGCCAGCAAAGTGCTTCATTATCTATTATGCTGCATACTAATGGTGAATTTAAAGTTTCAGTGTTTTATAATGCAAAAAATTTTGTAAGAGTTATATTTAAATCTTTGTATCATTATGCTGTATGTCTGGATATTGAATGCTAATAATTATTAATTGGGAGAATATGTTCATTGTATCCCAGTTAGGTTTCTAGAAGGTTTGTGAGGTTCATAAAATGAAGGATTTTTAGTAAATAATTTAAAACTACTGCATACAAGATAATTTTTGTCCATCTTCTTGAGAATTAGAGTAAGACAATATATAATACACTTTTATTGCACCGTCAGTAATTTAATTGCATTCAAGATAGAATTGTAGACTGTACTCATTAACAAAAAAAGCTATTATAAATTACTGATTTTTTTTTCCCCTTCACATTTGCAGCATTTAAATATTAGGACACTGACAGATGATATGGTAAGGCTATCCTCAACTTTTCCTTTGTTCTGTATTTAAACTAACCATGTCCTTGACACGCAGTACTAATAACTTTGAAATTGCAGAAACCAGCAAGTGCTAAAAATGTGTTTATGGTGCTAAAATAAGAACTAGAACTGGAAAAATACATTAAATTGTTGCTTGTATGCTGTGAAAAGGAATAGTCAATATGTTAATACAAAAATTTTGTTTAATTACAAATTGTTAGTCAACTTTGAATCATTCAAATCAGCTCTCATTCTTTGAGGATGAATTGTATACTTCAAAAAGAGATAGAAAAAGCAGCTAAAGACAAGGAGGCTTGTCAGAAAAATGTAGTTGCTGATTAAAGTAAGCCAGGTTGAAATGCCATGCCTGTACTTTAGATATGCTGCTTAAAAATGAGAGCCAGGCATACTTTACATTCATGTCAGTAATAGGGCTTCTTCTTAGTAACTGATGCCTTAGTTGTGTGGTCAAATAGTTGTTGAGAAATACACTTTTGATACACATACACACAAGTTACCTCGTGATTAATGATAAAGAGATGGCAACAGTACCAGCAGCAAATAAAATATCAAGAATCTGTGAGCACATCTGAGAGGAAAAACCTTAATTATGCCGTCGGCCAGGTTTGGTATTCATCATTTCTGATACCAAGCTCACAGCAGAGTGCTTAGGAACAGGAAGCAGCCAAGGTGCTCACCTCAGGTATCCAGACTGCTCACCTTGGCAACTGCATCAGTTACATATGTAAAAATGAAAGAGCTATGGATATTGATATGAATAATTGATATGAATAAAGAGATATTGATATGAATGATTTCGAAAATTGAAGTAGGGTGCTCATATATTTTCCTGAGTAGTATCCAAGGAAAGTATTTTTTATTAAAAAGAAATGTATTTATGTGAATTTTTCTCAGTAACATTGTGCATAGTCATATACCATCAAACACCAGGCGTATATCCCTAAAACCCAGACTAGCCTGGTCTAATTGTGGGCTTCAGGTTTAGTTTCTACTTGAAGTAACATGGGGAACAATGAAATTGTCCTTTGACCTCCACAATGTGTGTGCACATGTACACAGACACAGAGTTAATTTCATCCTCTTGTAAATATGAGAGTGAAGTTAGATAAACTTCCATGGTATGGTCACCTACACGCGTAGGCTGGGCAGTCTATGCCGTACGTATGCATCCCGTCATTGACCGTAGCATCAGATGGAGCATGGTTGGCCTAGTGTTTAGAAATCAAGGGTGATACAGAGCACTGACCTAGATTATACAGTTTCTTCTCTCCCTGCTATGTAGATGTTAGTTTTATTTTACAGTTGAGGACATTGAGACCGAGACAGGCATTTACTCCCTTGTCCAAGGAGAGCTGCTAAGCTATAAGTGTACTTTGGTTTTTGGCACTTTGGGTTTTGCATGCATGTCTTCTTCCTCTCCCCACACCCCTCTTTTTGTTTCGGTGAGAACTGAACCCGGGATCTCATGCTTCCTGGATAGGTAAGCTAACCACTAAGGTAATGAATGGCTTCTTAAAGTCAGTAATAAAACCAATGGTAATTTTTATGTTTATATTCAATTTTATGAGTGTGTATTGTGCTGTGATGGCTTTATTGAGATACAATTTACATAGCATTCATTTCACTCACTAAAAGTTTATAATTAAGTGGTTTTTAGCATATTCGTAAAAATTGCCCATCACTCTAGTCTATTTTAGAACATTTCCAGTATCTTGAAAAGAAAGCTTTGTGCACTCTCTAGTTCGCTTCAGCTTACCCAGCTCACAGTAACCTCCAGTCTACTTTATGATTTTCAATTTCTGATATTTCAAATAATTGGAATAGTCTTTGATAATTTTTAACTAAAAATGAATGACTTTCATTTGGGATATCTTCAAGGTTCATTCATAATGTTTTATGAATCAAACATATTTAAGTTACAAATCATATTAGAACAAAACCTTTATAATGTGGGTTAAAGGGATGGCTCAGCTGTGAATTGCCGGCTGTGTAAACACTAGGATTGAGTTGCATCCCAGCACCTATATAAAAAGCTTTGAGTGGAGCCTCAGCAGAGACAGGCGGATACCCTGAAAACTCATTGGCCAGTCAGCTTGTCCAATTGCTCTGCTCATTTCAGAGATAGACTCTTTCTCAAAAACTCAGGTGCAGAGCATAGAGGCAGACACATGGAGTTGATCCCTGTCTGGCCCTTACCTGTGTGCACTCAGGCACGCACACTCGCAGGTACACACCTGTTCTTGTCCAGACACACATAGAAAGCACATTCTTCACACGGACAAGTACAACACACACACACACACACACACACACACACACACCCTAATGTTTTAAGGAAGTTTATGATTTTGTGTTGGGCTGATTGAGTTTATACTATCTTTAGATGTGGTCAACTGTCGGGTTCAGTTGGACATGACACATCTTTCCTTTCATTTTAACTCATTCTATATACTTTTTAGAGTTATTAATACTTAATACTCAGCGTACTTTTCCTTCAGATTCTGCTCTTGTATTATATGAGCATCCTTGCACACTCCGAAGCCATGGTTTTTACTTCAGTTTTAGAAACAGTCATGAAGTGGCTTTAATAGTCTCTCTAGAAAACATCCTTGGTGTCTGTTATGTAATGTGTGGATTCCTCCCCAGTGAAAACTTTCTTAGTTTTTTCCTTCCTATTCCATTCCCTGCTTTTACTTCTGTCCTTGTGCCTGGCTTTGGCAACATCAAAATATTTGGTAGCTAAGTATATCTTTACCACTCCAATATTTCCTGTTCTTACCAGTTTAAAAATCTTTGAAAAGTAGAGACAGTGAGACAATGTGTGTGTCATACTTTTGTAGCACCTGACGGGTTGTCTTTTACAAAGTAATTGTGTAGCTCCGCAATATAATTGTTCTTTTAGACATGGTAGATAAGGTAGATTAGGCTGTCCTGGAACTTACTGATCCTAAACTGATCATAGCAGTCTACCTGCCTTAACTTCCTGGGTGCCGATAGTATTACAGGCATAAGCTACCATGGCCTAGCTCTGTAGCAAGTGTTCAAATCTGATGCTGAAGACCTGCCTCAGTAGCTCCAACCATCAGCCTGAATGGTCACCGTTGCCTCAATCCTGCTTCTGTCTTGGGTGTGAATGTGGCTGTCTCCTGGCTGTGATCCCGTCACCTGGACGTCTTGAGCGCAGGTTCTCCTCGACATGCTCTTTTTCTTATCTTGTGCTTTATTGTGTTTCCCGAGCAGGCTAGACATTAGTCCAGCGAAGGACCACCTGGTACTCTGATTTGGGCAGCTGGCTCCATTCATTGTCTTTGTGGTGGAGAAGGAGCATGATTGTCTCAAACTGGAGAATAGCTTCTTCGAATTGGTGATGGATAAGTGAAAGAGCAGTGTACTTGGAGTGTTGACAGTAGGCCTTCCCCCCCTGCATTGCTCTGTGGCATCAATAAAGCAAGCATTCGCTTGATCTCATGTTTGTAAAGCAGGGCTTGTTATCTCTTCTCTCCTTCCTCTAGGGTTCTAGTGGGTTCCGTATAGTCTGAAGCGTATTGAAGTGCTGCTCTCCTGTCCTTTGTGTCCCTTTGTGTCTCATTTATAATCGTCTCCTGGTGTGCAGTGTGGCACATTTGCTGCTGGGCTGTACAGGGGACGCGCATCACAGGATGGTTGATCTGTGATGAGGGATTGGGTGCTTGGATATTTTGAGGGCTTTTTAAAGGGAGCCTGGTGTGTTAGAGCCCAGGGAAGCATTGCTGCTGATGCTTTGATACAATGTTGGCAGGATATTTGTAGTTACACTTTGACTTTTCTGAAGTATATATGCTCCATGTGTGCTTTAATGTGAATAGCTGTTTTGGGGCAGAACATGAGAAAAGTCGGTGGAATAACATCTTTCTGTGGTCACACATTTAAACAACAGCATCTTAGCATTGGCACGGAGACAGCATTGATGTTGGAAACCTGTCCCCTTGGCTGGGGAGATGGCTCAGGGCATAAAGTGCTTGCTGTGCAAGTATGAGCATCTTGCTTTAGATCTTCAGCACCCCAAAAGCTGGGTGAGGCAATGCAAGTTTATGTAACCTTAATGCTAGGGCTGCAAAAGCAGGGCAAGTGGGTAGAAATAGGTAAATCCTTGGGTGCTGGCCTCCGTATGCCTCTGCATGGGTAAGTGCACCTGCCTAAGTGTTTATGCTGCTTCCACCTCCTAAACACAAAGAAAATATAAAGAAACACATCCCTTTAGGTTGCTTTGTTAAAGGCTGGCAAGGTTGCTTCTCATTTCAGGGCTATTTTGTGAGTTATCAGAATTGAACTAGGCAGGAAATAGTCTTGTTATAGGAATAAAGCATTATTCCAGTGTTGGTTTCCCCTTCCGGAGACTGTGAGCAGTGCCCTTTGAAAGCAGATCTGAACATTTGCCACACTTAGGAGGGCAGGTCAGGGTGCTAACTTAAGGAAAAGTTCCGCCACTGCTCCTTCTGTAGATCTGGGTTTGTAAGGTTTTCCTCAGAAGGAAGAAGGAAGTGGGGAGGAGAGGAGGCGATGGCTATGTCAGGGTGAGTAAGGAGAACAGGCACGTGCTTCATGCTCATTTATCACTCCAAATGTCCTTTCCACCGAGTACTTTTGGAGTTTAGGAATAATTTTTCACTTGTTTCTCACAGCCATTTTCAGGATTCCTACTGGACCCCATTTTCCTTTATGTCACTGCATAAAGAAATTCATTTAACCATTTTTTTCCATTATCCATTTTTTGGACTGTAGCAATGGTTTTCAAATGTCTATTTGACGAGGACCCATGTTAAGGTCTAACATTTGCTTTTGTGTCTCAGCCCACATAAACTCCCAAGCTAACTCTCTATTGAGACCAGTGTTTATAACCAGTATGTGATGTTTCTAAGCATAATGAACTCTGATCTTTTCCTCTCCATTTCTTCCCACTTTTCTTCACTCTTCTCCATTACTTAAAAAATAGAATGGTGATCTAATTCACTAAGTGGATTTGATGACCCGCAAATAGCAGCTAGAGCTAGAAAACAAACCCTGGCCTGCAGAGACGCCAGAGGAAGTCATGGGGCCTTTCCATTAATGTCTGTTCTTTGTTGCCTAGAGTTTCATGAGGAGAGCCAGGTTAGCACAACAGCTCTGTCACCAGTTAGTGGTGCCAGTTTGTGTAAGCTTTTAAGATTTGATATCTTTGTTTACAGATATTTTTCAAGGAACAACTAAGTATAAGTGCTTGGCAAGCCATGCAATTATAAAATTAGGTATGATAAGGAACTTTCATGTTTCAGCGTGATGTATGACATATACATAATGATATCCTTGTTTTAAGGTTAAAGTCTGAAATTTGGAAGTACATTTAATTATATACTTAGTATAGTCATATTATGAAGCATTTTTGTACCGAAAAGTTTTCCTCTGTGCTTGTTTATGGCCAGCGTTTTCCCTCTTTCATGCGCCTAGACAAACACTAATCAGAGCTCTGAACTACAGTTAGGTTGAGAATTGACATGAATAGAATCTCACAGAATGTCAGACTGTATCTAACTCGTTATTTTGTTAATCATACAGCAGGTTTGGTTCTTTCCAGTTTTGGGTTGTATTGTTGATAAAGTCAGGTTAAGCATTGGCTTATATGGACATACATTTTCACTTTTTTGGAGGTCTAGCTACATTCTAAGTTTATACTTAATCTTAAAGTGACACAATTTCCCCAAATTACTGATGTTGTCTGTCTTTTTGTGTGCTTATTTCTTATTGTTTTTTTGCAGTATCTATTATTAAGTGAAGGACTATTGAAGTAGTCTACTTCCTTAAGTGAGTCCTGGTAGTTTTTCTTTCAAGAAATTTCTTTTTGAAACTTCATTTATGATGTCGAATTTACAGACTTGACGTTGCATATGGTGTCTTCTTACCCTTATCATGTAGGAGGTATTGATACCCTTGTACAGAGGTGATGATGATTTGTATCCTCTGCTTCTTTTCTTGTTTAGTCTGAAGTGTGTTGGAGTTATTGATTATTCAAAGAACCAGTGTTTCTTACCAGTGACTATATTTATTGTTCATTTGTGTGTGTGTGTGTAATATTTTCTGCCTTTTGCTTTACTTATTGTCTTATTTCTTGAAGAAGTTTATGATCTGGTTGCTAGTATAGGAACACTATGCTTTAAGCTTCTGAGGAATGTGTTAGCATCTCTCAGCTGATGGAACATCTTCAGGTGCTGGTTAGTTTTCGTTGGATTGACACATACTAGACACTGGGAAGAAGGAACTGCACTTGAGCAATTTCCTCCAACAGAATGTCCTGCAGGCAAGTCTGTTGGGCCTTTTTCTTGATTAATGATTGATATGGGGAGGACCCTGCTCACATACGTGGTGTTATTCCTGGGCAGGTGTTCCTGAGATGTATAAGAATGCAAACTGAGCAAACCAGTGAGTGGCATTCCTCCATGGCCTCTACTTCTGTCTCTGCCTCTAGGTTCCTGGCTTGACTTCTCTCTGTGCTGGACTGTTCCTTTTTTCTGGATAAACCCTTCTTTTTCCCAAGGTTCTTTGTGTTGGTTTTATTATAGCAACAGAAACGCTAACTAGAATACTTCATTTTCATTTAGTTGGACATATTTTATAGTTTCCAATTCGCAATCGACATTTCCTTTGAGCTATGGGTGTATTTGAAGTTACATATTGCTAAAATCCCAAGTATTCAGAATTTTCCTAACATCTTCATCCAATTTGTAATTTTCTTGGACAGGCTGTAGTGTGTCTGCTGTCTACCCTCAGTGAGTTTTGCTTTATGGCTCACATTGTGTACTATCTTGGTGAATAGTCTGTGCGTAATTTTGTTTCCCCTGCAGAATACACCTAAATACATCTAAATACATGTCGAATGTTGTTCATGTTTTCTTTATCCTTGGTTTTTCTCCTTTCTTTTTCTATCAAATTTGAGTTTTATTTATTCTTTCTTCATTTCTGTCATTTTACTTTAGCTCTGGAACTTCCCTCTTGGCTGTGACCCCTAGCTATTTCCAGTGTAAATTCTTTATATGCAGATATTATACTGCATTGGTTGGAGGACAATGACAAGAACACATCTGTAAATAATCCATGTAGAGACTTTTTCTTCTCTCTCTCTCTCTCTCTCTCTCTCTCTCTCTCTCTCTCTCTCTCTCTCTCTCTCTTTTTTGTCAACATGTTTGAGTAAGCACATGTGTACATGAGTACCGTGGCAGGGTTGTGGAGGTCATAGGATAAACTGTGGGAGTTGATCCCTTCCTCCAAGTGGGTCTCAGGGGTTGAACTCAGGTTGTCAACTTGATGGGGCACACCTTTACCTGCTGAGCCATCTTGCTGGCCTGAGACAACTTTACAGAAACAAAACTTGTATTCTTTTCCGAGTTTTAATGCACAGCCATTTGACTCTAGAGGGCTGACCGTTCAACATTATCATAGTTGTGACTTGGTAAGCATGAAGTGACCTTTTAAAATTCCTAGTGTTAGTCATTAATTTTTATTCCTTACAAATTTACTGGGTTTATCACCCTTACTTGATGTAATTGTTGCTTCCCTTTTTGAAGAACAGAGATTTCTTGTCCTCAGTGAGACCAGATTTGTCAGTTTCATACTTGTGACCTTTCCTTTTTTATTTCCTTTGTGTGTGCGTGTTTTGTCTCCCTGTCTTCAACTATTATTTCTCCAGCTTCTTTCCTGCAACCCCTGCTCTTCTCTATGTGGTGCCTTTCTTGGATGATCACCTCTGAAGATTCCAACTACCATCGATACCTCTGACCTTTCCTTCGGTGGAGACATATTAATGCATTGGCCTACAGCGTACCTTCCTATGGTGTCCCATTTACTCTAGGGACTAATGCCCTCCGCCAAACCCTTCACTTACATCTTATATTTGTTTTTATTCTCACATTCCTTATAAGGGAGCTTTTCCTTTCCACTGTTTCTTTTTGATTATTTCTTGACTCTCTTTGAATCCCTTCTGCTAGTGTCCTCATTTTTATTTGTTTGGAATGTATCCTCTTTCTCCCTAAGAAGCTATGGTCTTGCACAGCAATCAGAGTTATCTATTTATATTGAATTGCTGATGATAGACTCCATTTGAGTTTTCTTATTTGTGACTGTTATCTGTAGATTGTTCCTTAGCTTTTTTATTGAAAATAATTTTTCATATAGCATATTTTAATCACTGTTTCCCCTACGTATCTTCCCTACTTTTTCACCCATTCAACTCCATGCTTTCTCTCTCTTTAGAAAAAAAAAATAGGTTAATATGAAAACAAACCGGAATAAAGCAAAGCAAACAGGTAAAAACAAAACAATGAAAAAGAACAAGAAACACATACCAACCCACACCTACCCACCTACCTACCCATAAAAAACACAAAACCAGAAACCATAATAGCTAAGCAAAAGACAAGTAAGGTTAGAAAAAAAAAAAAAAAAAAGAAGGAAAAAAAATGCCCAAATGAAGTATTATGTGACAAAGAATTTCATGAATACCATTGTGTTGGCCATCTACTGATGTGTATGGGGCCTGTCCTGAAATGTGGTTTGTTTACCCAGTGAGACTCCATTGGAGAGACATAGTTTTTTCTTTTTGAGTGATTGCCAGTTGGAGATAGCTTCAGGGTTAGAAATGAGAACTCAGTCTACTGCCCTTCTTAGCTCTTGGACCACGTCTGGCTTGAACCTGTGCTGGCTGCTTTAGTTTGTGAGTTTGCATGTGTCATGTTGTGTCTTGTAGATGTTTCCTTGGTGTACCACGAAAAATAAAAGACCCACAGACTGAAGTTGTGGTTCAAACTTAAAGCTGAAGATCAGAAAAGCAAAGTATCCAGCCACTAGCTCTTACCTCCACCTCAGCTCAGACCAAAGGGGCAATCTTCAGACTGCTCCTGACTTCACTGCTCCTCAGATTCACTCAAACTGCCATGTTCTCCTCAACGTGGCTAGAGATTACTCTCAGCATTCTGCTTTTCTCTTTATTGTGGCTCAAGAATGAATGCCTCTACCTTTAATACCTCTCAAGTCCTGTGATTTAAAGTTATGAGCTCTGATTCACTCTCCAGCAGCTCAGGGTGGTCTTGGATTCAGAGATCCGTCTGCTTTCTCCTGAGTTCTGGGCTAAAAGGTGTGTGCCACCATCACCTGACCTCTATAGCTTGAGGCTGCTTTTGCTTTCTGAATCATCAGGCAAGCTTTAATAAATCATAAATAATATATCACCACATCTTGCTGTCTTCCATCCTCACTGGCAGTTAGTCTTTCTGCCTCCTCTTTTGCAGCATTCCCAGAGCCTCCAGGGGAAAGGTTTGATGAAGACATTTTAGAATGAGTGTTGCAAAGTCTCTCACTCTCTGTGCATTTTCAGTGTGTGGATTCTGGATCTCCAGGGAATGAGTATAGTGTGTGAGGACAGGCTCCTGCAAGTAGTCTGCTATGTGACTGCAGCAGCTGTAGGAGGGAGAGTGCAGATTCTTATCAGGTTCCCAGTCAGTTACTCCATGGGGTTCTCAGGTAGAGAAGTTGCTTGGTACAGATGGTGGACACAGAGGAAAGCTGGGCCCACAGAAACATTTGGCAGAGCCCCCAGGTGATGGACATAGGGTGGGAGGGCCATCAAGACATCTCTGCTTCAGGGCTGGGGCTTTTAAAAATGTCTTAAGGCTTTTATGGTAGAATCCTTTTTTTTTTTTTTTTTTTTTTTTTTAATTTTATGTTTTTATTTTTAAACTTAGCCACAGCTAGTATGTGGCTCTTCAAGGAATAGAAATATTTCTTAGGGAATATAGTAACTGGCTGTGAGCTTCTGCTAGGGGCTTAGAGCTCTTCAGAGGAATACATGTCACCATCCTGCTGACATGGCAGTCTTGCTTCCTGTGCCCCAAGAACATTTAAGATAAAAGCTTAAGGAACTAAAGAGAATTCATAACTGCAGAATTATGGCTACTGATGGAAAGATACATTTACTACTATGTAATAGCTTGTACTTAAGACCTCAAATACTGGCTATGTAAATGCATTTAATCTTCACTTAAGTGTCTTAGTGTTATTATTAACATTTTAAATGATCGGGACAGGGAGGCAAGGGAGTTCAAGTCACCTGTTCACAATCACAGTGGTAGCCTGGGAAATTATGGCAGGCATGCTCCCTCCAGAGAACATGTTCATGAAGAACATTACACTCCTGCTGGAGTAGTCTTCCTTTCCCAGCCGAGAGTGCTAAGTGGGAACCCCAGAAGTAGATCTCATTATTTTGTCTTTCAAGCTGTCTCTGTATGGGACATTTCAGTTCTAAAATTGTATCACAACCATTAACCTTAATCTGGAGAAAGTTTTTACAATTGTGACTGCCTACCAGATCTAAGAAGCTGTGATGAGAAACCAATTATTTCAAACATGTTAGAGAAAACTGAAAAAAATCTGTATCCCAGAGGACTAATGTTACTTGAAAGATGCTGTCTTTGGGTTTCTATTGCTGCAAAGAGACACCATGACCATGGCAACTCTTATAAAGGAAAACATTTAATTGGTGTGGCTTGCTTACAGTCCATTATCATCATGGTGGGATCCATGGTGGCATGCAGGCAGATATGATGCTGGAGAAATAGCTTAGAGTCTTACTGGGCAACAAGAAGTCAGCTGACACTCTGAGAGGTATCCTTAGCATAGGGAACTTCAAAGGCCACCCACACAGTGACACACTTCCTCCAACAAGTCCATACCCACTCCAACAAAGCCACACCTCCTAGTAGTGCCACTTCCAATGAGATGGGGACCAATGATATTTAAACTACCACAGATGTCAACAGGTAAAGGATGTGCGGTTTGGTTTGGCTGTAAGAAATACAGAAAAACAACTTCAGTAAGGAAGCCTTTTCACAATGTTAGTTTCAGCTGTGGCTTGCTCCCACAGACACCAGTTTCCTGATTCCCTTTACAGCTCCCATGGACACAGGAGTCTTGGAGCCATAATGGGTTTTGCTTGGTTTGGGGTGGGTTCTCAGCAGTTCTTTTAAGAAGCTCATCTCTCTGGATCTCTTGCTCCTGACCATTCTCTGTGGACCGTTTAAGTCATTCAGTGTTGCCAGACTTCTGCACATTCTGAGTATATTCGTGTGATAGGGAGGGCTTGGTCAACCATGAGATATGTTAGTTCTTACAAGATACTGCAGAAGTAGAGATCACATGTGTGATGGAAGGACCCTTGATTCAGTTTATTCAAGTTCGTGCCTAGCTTTTATTAATTTTAAAACATGAGCTCAATTTTAACATTTATTATTTTACTGGCCTACTAGGGTAGACAGTTTTCTGTACTAAAATTTAATTTTACATTTTTACTCACTATGTTTTCCATTGTAAGTTAAGAACAAAGAATAAAATGTGTTTTTTTTTCATATTTATTCTGCTAAGGTATATGTAAAGTATTCTCCTAGGTATAGTAGAAATGCCAGTGTGGGCCAGGGCAGCTCTGTAGTTATAATAGAACATATTGAAACAAGTTCTATAATATTTCAAGTATTTACAAAGTCAGGTGGGTCTTTCTGAGCCCATTAATATGAGTTAATTATGACTTCCTGTACTTAGGTTTTCAGCAGTAGCTTTTAAGTGCTATCTCAGGATTTTTAAATATTTATGGAATAATTTAGAGAGTATCCTCAAATCAGAAGGAATGTGGCAATAAGATCAAGAGCTTTCAGATGTAACAAAGATGTAACCAAGTGTGCGTACTTATTTATTCATTTTTTTGTCTACCTCTTCATTAAGCATTTATTGAGTGTCTAATACTCTTATAGAAATAGAAAGTTTCTAAGACTGTCTTTGGGGATGGTGGGGGAATAGATGGACACTTACAGTATTTGCAGTGTGGTGTGATAGTGGATACTACTGTAGTATAGGATTCAGTGGAAGGAGCAGGGTCACGTTGATCTTGGGATAACTGCATTAAAGACGGCTTTTCAGCTTTGAAGCATAAGTTAGAGTCTTGACTGGCAATTGTGAACTTTTACCGAGTTATATGTTTGTTTATTAGACATGAACAAAATGGATTCCTAGTTGAAATATGTAAATTTGGTAGTTAGGAAGTAATTGTTGACATTAGATGATATTTCTGTATGAGTAATAATGAGTTATGCCACTCTAGTAAAATTCAAAATTTATTTGCAGAGCAAATTTATATTTTATTTCATGTACAATGATATTTGAATTAGAGCTAAATGACTTTTTAGTGTTCTAGTATGTATTTCCTGTGCACATTTTTCTTATTGCTTGTGTTAGTTTTGCGTTACTATACTAAGACACTAGAGATCATCAGCTCCAGAGAGTGTGCATTTCTGTCTTACAGTCTGAGAGGTTTTTCATGATGCCTTGGTCCTATTGCTTTGGCCTATAGCAGCACAATGCCTCTGTCTGGCAGCAGTGTGTGTCAGAGGGTCCATTTTTGCTCCAGGATAGCTAGGAGGCAAAGAGAAAAGAAGGCTTCCTGAGTTCAGATGTACTCACAGTGACCTAACTTCTGCTAGGTCCTGTTTGCTGACATACTTTTTGGTTCGCCATGGGCAAACCTAACCTTAAGACACATGTGTTTGGGGAGACATTAAAAAGACAAACTACAACATGCTTCCTCATACTTTTTTCTTTTTTCTCTTTCTTTTTTTTTTTTTTTTTGTTTTTTTGAGTGTTTTTTTTTTCCTGTAGTAATACTATGCTATGAATAACCAATGTTAGGATTAGTCTGGATTTCTTATTCATTACATAAAATTCATAGTCACCCAACACACTCCCTGTTATGCTGTTATTAAAAATAATACTTTATTAAGGGACGAATTAGTGCTTGTTTCCCATATCTGGGAGATAGGAAAGTAATTACTAGTTTATAAGCATTACTAAAGCATTCATTCTGTTTACAACCATTGTAAGTTCTAAGGGTTGTTTTGTGAATAAAAAAACAATTCCTTTCTCCAGGACTTAATGCCTCTTCCAGTAACTATATGTGCTAATAGACAGGTTCAGAATAAAATAAGTGCCATGAAATTGCAAGCCCTAGATCTGTAGGTATTTCTTTGGAAGACCACCACATGAACTGTCCCACAATTTGAGAGCTGAAGATTGATTTGACATCAGTCAGGGAAAAGAAGAAGTGATAAATTTTAGATACAAGGAAGAGATGACATGAGCATACGTGCTTAGATGACTGGGGTTATTCACTACATCTAGATCACTTGTCACATGTGGAGAATGTTGCAGAGATTATCTGTTAAGGTTGAACGGTGTGGGTCAAACCTGTTACAAGAGCCATGCTAAGATATTTGAACATAGTCTTTGGAGTGATGGGAAACATTGTGAGGGGGGAGGGTTAAGACTTGTTTTGTGTTTAGTAAGATAAAAATCATGGCAGGAAATTGCTTGGAGTGGCAGACATAGAGAGGCAGGGAAGATGTGGGCCCTGCTCAGGAGCTGCGTCAGTGATACAAGAGGCCTGTATTAGGTTGATGGCAGTATGGCTAGAGATACATTAATGAGGTTTAATCCCCATGGGTTGCCTTGGATTCAGTTTTGATTTTTATTAGTTATCACAGTTCAGGGAATACTATTAGTCAAGATAACTTAGAGCTTTCAGCTTACACAAATCAACATCAGACAGAAGTCACAATCAATTTTTATACCCAGTAAGAACCCCTTTGCTCCTGTCTCTCCTCAGGTCTATTTATTCTTCTCAACTCCTCCAGACTTCCCAGACCCTCCTACTTTGCCCTTTGGGACTCAGAAGTTGTCTAATGTTTTCTTTCCTTCTTTCTCTAATTGGAACCTAGATGGTCTTTGATGGCTTTATTTTCCTGGTGGCTTCTTCCTTCAAAAGCTCCCTGTTCTTTTCTAATACAAACCATCAGAGTGTGCAGCCTGTTGCATTCCTCCTTGTTGGTCTCACGTGTAGGTCTTCCATCCTCCTACTGTTTCACCGACAGCCTCATAACTTGAGTTACTTTTTTCTTTTTGACCATCATTTTTGTTAGCATGCTGCATTCACCTACCAGGCAGGGTTCTTAACCTGGGGTCCATGTTTCACCAGGTAATCTGTGGAAGAACTTTTATTTAGAAAGGTTGAATCTTGATTTTTGTTAAACTTTAAGCCAAATTTGGTATTTTTCTTTACTGTGAATATGGGGGAAAAATAACATCTATTAGTGCACCAAACAAACAAACAAACAAACAAAAAAAATTAAAAGAAAACACAATGCCCAGTACAACAGTAGTATCTGTGTACCCATGATCAACAAAAATTAAGATATTTTCAAGTCATCTTATTGTTATTAAAAATATTCCTAAATGTGGCTTATATTCAATGTTTTTTAAATTTTGACTTTCTTCTATCTTTAGTTTAGTAATGAGAATATATTAAAGCTTGTTAAATATTTTGATGGCTCTACTTTACTTCAGCTTTCCATATAATTATATATATATAATTACATAATATATTAGCATAACATATATGACATTTAAAAGTATTTTTGGAAGCACTTCATATTACTAATTTATTTCTCCAAGTGTCATGACATAAAATAAGGTCTTTTGTAGGTTCTTGGATCAGAAAGTAGAGCCAGTGCAGCATAATGGTTCTGCTTCGAGGCCTTTTGAAGTTCTCATTGAGAAGTTGGTTTAGGTTGCTGCTGTCTGAAATCCTACAGTGTGGATATTTCTTCCTATCATGCTCTTCTCTGGACTGGGAAGCTGGTGTTCACTGTTTTTTTAGCTCTTAGTTCATCCCTCTGAAGGGTCTGCACAGACAGTTCCCTGACATAGCTGCTAGCTGTAGAATGCTTGATTACTGAGTCTATTTTCAAGCCATTAAAAATGTTTCATGAACATAATTAAGCATGCTCTTCATTTAGCAAGTTTAAAAAATGTGAAACTTAAATATGAGCAAAATATTTTAAGTTGATTAATTTTTTCAACCCCCGGAGGGGTGGCAGTAAGTTTTCAAAGGAGACTTTGACTAATTATAAAATCCATAAAATGTATATTACTGGCTGGAAAAGCCCTTTTGTGGTTTTGAGGATATTGAAGTTAGCATCTAGTTCGTGTTAAGGTTGTATAGTTAACTTATCACACCTGAAACAATAAATGTGTGTCTTTTCCTTTTAATGTGCTTAATTTTTGTGGGAGTGATGTCTCTAGCATTTAGTAAGGGTGTCTTAGTCAGTGTTGTATTGCTGTGAAGAGACTCTATGACAAGGCAACTCCTTATAAAATAAAATTTAATTAGGGGCCTGCATATAGTTACAGAGGTTTAGTCCATTGTCTTTATGGCGGAGAGCAAGGCATGTAGGCAGACATGGTGCTGGAGAAGTAGCTGAGAGTTACGTTATGATCTGTAGGCAGATAGAAAGAGACTCTGGGCTAGGCATGGGCTTTTTAAAACTCAAAGCCATACCTGGTGACACAGTTCCACCAACAAGGCCACACCCTCTAATCCTCTTAAGCCTTTCAAACATCTGAGCCTGTGGGTGCCATTCTTAATCAAACCATCACAAAGGTCTGTAGTGGGATATTCACTTTGGGCACTGACCACACCCATTAGGGGGTGGAGCCATGGGCAGAAGTGACCTGTGGAACTAGGTCTAAGGAGGATCTGGGAAAACTCTGTTGCTGGCGGGACATGGAGAGGAGAGCATCCAGTGGAACCTGCTGGTGTTCATCTGTCTAGGTTGTAAGTTATTTCTCCCCGAATAAACATCTGTCCGGCCTATCTGTTTATCCTGACCCTTATTAAACCACAAAAAAGGTCCATTGGTCAAGTGAGCATACAGTTTAGCTGTTATCTTATACTTTCATATGGTTCTTGTTTCAGCCTCACATGGTCGGTTATATACCACATTTCTATTGCTTCTTTTGGGCATGGGCAATTTTCTGCTTGAGAAGTCATGATTCAGTTCTCTCTGTTGCTATTTGCTTATATATTTTTTGAACATTTAAAATATTTGTTACCTTTGCCCAAGTGGTGAAACATTGCAGAGATGGTACTATTTTTCAAATGCTTTTTATAATTTAGGAAATTCTCTTTTATAATTTCAATATGTCCACCTGTAGAAATTAACGGACTGCTGTCTATCAGATGCTATTTTGCAGACTGAATATTTACTAGAGACTATAATAGTTGTCTTTTGGTGTGGAACAAATTGTTCCCAAACTTAGTGGCCTGCAGCAGTGTTTTCTTAAGTACTGTCTTTGGACCATGATTTTGGTGGTTGCTTAGCTAGGTGGTTTTGGCTCAGGGTCTCATGAAGCTATAATGCAGAGGTTTGGTGGAGCTATGGTGATATGTAAGTTTGGCAGGTAATTCCAAGATGGTCACTCATGGGCTGGTGTTAATAGACATCTTTATCTGTTGGTAAAGTGTCTTAGCTCTTTGTCCATGGGCCTCTCTGTGTATGTGCATTTTGGGTGTTCTTGTAGCAGGCTTTCCTGGACTGCCAGCCCCCAAATCATGTCGGAGAGACTTATTATTACTTATGAGTTTTTGGCCTTAGTTTAGGTTTCTCCCATTAGCTCTTATAAGTTATTTTAACATGTTTCTCTTCATCTATGTTTGCCTCAGGGCTTTTTACCTTTCATTCTGTATGCCCAACTTTCTTGCTTTCTCCATGTCTGTGTGGTCCCTGATGTGTCCCCCCCCCCCTTTGTTGCCTCCTTCTCTCTTAGGCCTGGATTCTTCCTACTTAATCTCTGTCTGCCAGCCCTATCCCTCTACTGCCTAGCTACTGGCCATTCAGCTTTTTACTAGACCAATCAGTTGTGTTAGCCATGCAAGGTGAAACAAATGTAACACATCTTTATAGTTAAAGTAAATGCAGCATAAACAAATGTAGTGAATCTTTACATAGCCAAAGTAATATTCTGTAACATAAACAAATGTAACACATCTTTATACAGCTAAAGTCATATTCCACAACATGTTCTCATATCTGGCAGCTGGCATATGCTAGAATGAGTGATCCAAGAAAACATAATGTCACTTAGGATCTGGTTCTATAAGGCAGGATGCATACTTTCCACAATTTCCTGTTGGTTACACAATGACTTAGCTGATGATTGATCTAGTAGTGGGAAAGAGGTAGTGTCAGTAGTTACCAAATCTATGAATTGATAACAGCATTTCATCAATAATTTGAGTGAGAACATAATCTGTCTTGAAAGACAACGGGGAGTGCCCATGTCTTACATTGGAGTGCTTAAGAATGGCTTTTCAGGCATCTTCACTTGTGGCTAAAAGGGGCTAGCAGTTTTATTTCATGTTAACACATCGCTGTAACAGGTACTATCACTAGAGTTTAGTAAGTGCTTTGGAATAGCATTACACCAAGCTCTTGGCTGTAGGATTCAGTACCCAGACTCTGGGACTATGGCTTTAAGCAGCAAGTTGTTGAGTTAGTAATAAAGCTGATTAGAAACCCACACTATTTTAGTTGGTCACTTCCCCCCCCGAAATCAAATTTAAAATTGCATGAATATATCTATATCTATATCTATGTATAAAATTTTGAATAATTTATTTTGTATTTCAGGTATATATTTGCATAAAACCGGTTTTATAGTTAGATGAAGCTTCTATTTGCTTATTTTGCCTGGATACCATGAGAACTTTAACCTTCTTCTTGGTTCTAAGGAAATGTGTTTCTAGCCATATATAAACTTTCAAAACTAGTAAAATTGTTAAATACTCGAAAATTAAACTGCCCTTTTAAATTAAAAAAG
The DNA here is from genome assembly GCA_030556225.1 of Cricetiscus sungorus. NCBI lineage: Eukaryota > Metazoa > Chordata > Mammalia > Rodentia > Cricetidae > Cricetiscus > Cricetiscus sungorus. Next base: position 30,829,467 of record JANBXA010000741.1, on the reverse strand, counting down.
CTGTTGACATTTACAAAGCTATAATAATGAAAACTTTAAATAATGAGTTTTCACTATTATCATGTTACAGCTGAAAATCCAGTAGTTTTTTTAGTCTTTTTTTGTTTAATTAATTTATTTAAGCTGTCATTACTGATTATCAGTGTGATTACTCAGCGTGAGATAATACTCAGTAGGGTGCTCATTTAACTTCCCCTGAAGATAAGTGATATTAATTTATAAAACTTAGTACACCCCAGACACAGGCAAAGCCTTGTTAATTAAGTGTGGTGTTCTACCTCTAAATTGCAGTATAAAAGAATTCCCTCAGTTGTGTGTGTTTAATCAATTCTTCAACCAATGTGAATTGCTTGTGTACTTTACCTACCTAAGTTGAGTTTTTACTTTGACTTTACTTTAAGGGGAGATTTGCATATAAATTATATAATTTTTATATAAAGATAAAAATTAAATAAATTGTAGAAGCCAAATTGCAAAATACACAAATAGTCAACTTGCTGTTGGTCTGATGTCAGACTGTTATGTTATGAGCACGTTTTTCCCTGCCGGTGGGGTCCCGGTGCCACTCCAGCCCCCAATAACATGTAGAGACTCTGTATTTGATACAATGCTGTTGGCCAGTTACTATCATTGCTTATGGGCTAGCTCTGTCTTAATGATTAACCCATTTCTACTATTCTAAGTATTTCCATGTGGCTCATCTTACTGGCCAGAGCGGCTGGCGGTGCTACGTCTCCGGGCTCTACATGCTGACCCCTCCTTCTACTTCCTCTTTCCTCCTTGTCTCCTAGCCCCGCCTATCTTGTTTTCCCATTGGCCCAACAGTGCTTTATTCATTAACCAGTATGGGAAACATATTTACAGAATAACATCTCCCATCATCTCCTCTTTCCTGTCTAAAGAGAAGGGCTTTAACCTTAACATAGCAAAATATACCATACAGCAGTTACTAAATAAGAATCACAGTTAACAATATTTAGTGCATTAACATTTTCTAAGACTTAAAGAAAATAGCATCTATTCTATCTGTGTGAGTTTAAAGTCCTATATGTAACTTATCTTTAAATCCTAACTAAGGAAAACTATAACCATAACTATCTGACTTCAATTCTTTCAAAGACCACAGAAGGATAATATATAAATTCTAGAATGACAGAGACAATTTATTGCCTGGTCAGTCACCCGAAGTTCTTCTGTAATGTTCCATTTCATCCCATAGGCCATAGTGTGTCTGGCAGAGTCTTTCATGAAGCAGGAACCCTGTAGCAATGTCCATCTTGTTTTAGCAGTCACTTTTCTGTGGGTCCTGCATGTCCAGTTTCTACAGCATAAAGTCAAACAGTCCAGAAGAGCAGTACTGAGAAAAATGCTGCTACCAAGAAGTCTTGTTTGTCTTTGTTTCTAAAACATTTCTTAAGCTTTTATTAGTTTTAAGTGAAAGTTCTTATAGCCAACTTTAAGAGAAAGTTGGGCGCCAATTGTAGCGTGTATGTTTTCCGCCAGCCACCTGGTCTCATCACCATGCCTGCCCCAAATAACATGTAGAGACTCTGTATTTGATACAAGCTGTTGGCCAGTTATATCATTGTTTTTCGGCTAGCTTTGTCTTAATGATTAACCCATTTCTACTATTCTAAGTATTTCCATGTGGCTCATCTTACCGGCCAGAGTGGCTGGCGATGCTACCTCTCCGGGCTCTACATGCTGACCCCTCCTTCCTACTTCCTCTTTCCTCCTTGTCTCCTAGCCCCGCCTATCTTGCTTTCCCATTGGCCCAACAGTGCTTTATTCATTAACCAGTATGAGAAACATATTTACAGAATAACATCTCCCATCACTGTCAGTTTCTACCATTATTTCCTAGTGCAAAATAATTTTGAAGTTCAACTGTGTGTTACTTTGTGCCTTGTTTCAAAAGCAAATAGTATGTTCAATCCTTTGAAAGATAAGTTAGGAGTGAGTGAAATCACTCTAGCATCATTTAAAAAATGAAACTCCCCAAACACATGTAAATTAATTTGATTGTCACGATCACTTTGATCTGGCTTTGTAATAGTGCTCAGGTTTTTGTGCTAAGAATTTACATGGAACACTTAATAGAGCATTCCCGTGTATGCTTATGAGCTTTTACTTGAATCTTGAGATAGTCAAGCGTCAGTGTACTCTCTCAGTAGAGAAAGAGGAGAGTGTGTTTTAAAAAATATACTTTTTGCTTTATAAAAGTCTGTCTGTTTATCAATCATCTGTCTTAGATAGGGTTTCTATTGCTGTGAGGAGGCAGCATGACTACAGAAAGTCTTGTAAAGGAAAACATTGAATTGGGGCTGGCTTACAATTTCAGTCCATTACAGTCATGGTTGGATATGGTGGTGTGCAGGCAGACATGCTACTGAAAAAGGACCTGAAAGTACTACATCTTGACCTGCAGGCAACAGGAAGTGAACTGTGTTACTAGGAATAGCTTGAACATAGGAGACCTTGGCAGTGATACACTGCCTTCGACAAGGCCATACCTACTCCAACAAACAAACATCTCCTGATAGTGCCACTCCCAGTGGGGACATTTTTCCTCAGATCACCACATTCTGTTTGTATCTGTCTGTCCATCCATCCATCCATCCATCCATCCATCCATCCATCCATCCATTGATCATCTTCCCATGCATCCCTTTCTGTGTGTATTTTATGTATCTCTGTGTGTATGTGTTTGTGTCTTTTAGCATGATCCGTGTGTGTCAGCTCTCTCCTTTCACCGTGTCGGTCCTGGGGAATGAACTGAGTTCTTTAGGGTTAGCAGCCCTTTACCCACTCAGCATTCCATCGGTCCTCCTGGCTCTTCTCATACTTTGTCTTTCATCGTTTTAATTAAATTAAAAGCATAAAATTCTGATAATTTTCTATTTCATATTACTATCTTGACCTTTGTAAATGTCGATATCAGAAGAGGGCTATGCTCATTTCCTCATTTTGCCATTGACTAGTTATAAGAAGGTGAGGTGCAAATTTACTTTTTCACTTGTGTACATTGTACCTTTTCCTAAAGCTTAATTCTAAATATTCATTATTTCTACAAATTTAGGTTTACAGATACAAATGTAGTTTCATTACAGACATTGGGTGGAGTTTTTGTTGTGGATACTGAGGATTGTAACTCAGACCATCTTGCTTGTTCAGCAAGCGCCCCAGCCCCTAGCTTTTTACTTACCCCTGAAGTAGCAAGTTCCAGAATCCTGGGATAGCTTTCTGTTTTAAAATCTGATGCCCATTTTTAGGGTTAATGCTGAGTTGTCCTTTTTTACTAGTTCCAGTTTCTTCAGGAAGCTATGACCTGGTGAGCTGAGCTAGTTTTCAGTTAGCAGCTATCGTGAGCCTTTCGAGGCATGGGTGTGTGAAAGACATTTCACTTAGGTCTTTCCCTAGTCTGTATGTAGAAGGCAGTTTGCAGTTGCGGAAAGCCTTTCGTGCCTCAGGAAAGAAGTCATTTAGCTTCTGCTTTCTCCAACCTTTGGCATGATGCAGATGTGGCTAAAATGGCATTGGGCAGAAATTTGTCCTCTGTGGTCTTCTGAGAGAACATACGGTTTGTAATCACTCAGCTGGCAACCATGCAGCGATCAGTATATCATTGACTACCTGACTGCTGTTTATTTTCCTGTCCTTGACCCATGGTGGAGGACATAAGGATATTTTTATAAATTAAAACTAATGGTCACGAGGAATTTACTTATGCTACCTATTAGCATTACATTTTTTTTTTTTCTGCCCTAACCTGTTTTCATTGAAGGAATATTTTCAAAACCTTATTTCAGTTACTTATTGGTACATTCAGCTTGAATTATATACCTTGATGTAAGCTCAAAAAGAACAAGGCTCATCCCTAGAGATACTTAGAATGTTGAACTCCATTTACAGAAGTGGGGAGACAGACAACAAGTCTTCTGAGTATCCAGGAATATTTTAATTCAATTTTGAAGTACTAGTGAAATGAAACAAACTTAAGAATGCCACTAGAAACTTGCTGAGGTTAGATATATATCCTTTTTGTTACTTATAATCCCATGTATAATGAAAACATTGTTATTGAGTAGTAAGGGCATGCTGACAAGTGAAACCATCTGTACATGTCCACTTCATAGGTTCTCTCCCTACTCCCCCTATTTCCATGCTCCCTTCGCACTTCAAGTACCCCCTTTCCCTTTTCTGTGTATTCAGCTTTCAGATGAATCAAAAACACAGCAACTATTCTGCAGCTTCTGTAGTTTGTTAGGATGAGAGCAATGGTGTGTTGTAACTACTTTTTAAGTTTTTCAGTGGTTTACTTCGTCTTAGAAGTTTAGCTCATATCAAATAGACTGTGTTTAAGTACAGTGCAAATCATTTTTCCCTTGACATTATCTTCATAGACAATTCAGAGGCCTTTTTTGAATATAAACATTATTATTTTTGCATCTAAATTAGTTGACCTATTTCTTCAGTGAATTAAATAGCACCCGAATTGAATTGTATTTTAAAATTAAAGATTTCTACGTGTCAGTTTTCTTTAATAGTTCTACAGCACTTTTAATAGGACATTCTGCAATAACAGAAATACGCTGAATGTGGCTTTACTAGTGTGGCATCCACTAAATACATATGACCCTTGGGCACTTGAAATTTGGCTGTGCGTCTAATGAACTAGCTGTTTAACTCTAACCATATATAGCTTGTTGTACTGTAATGTATACTGAACATCTGTAATCCATGCATTTTAAATCATTTATTTGTGTGTCTAGGTGGAAGAGTCAAGCTCAGATCATCATTGTTGGCCCGTGCCATTACTTAAAGCTGAGCCAATTTTGTTGGTCCCCTATTCATGTTATAGTGAAAACAATAGGCTTATATTAATAGCATTGTTGGAAAGTTAACATAATCAGTGACTATGATTTGAATAACCTTACATTCTTGAAGTCTCCTTTAACAGTTTTCTCCTCTTGATTTTTGAAAGTTTTATGTGTCTTGAAGGTAGTAATCTAGGCACATTGTTTGGATAAACAATTTTGAATGAATGGATAATTTAGCTTTCTAGACTAATACTAATATATTTTTAAATAAGTCAGCTGTTTTATCTTGTTACAGAAGATATTCTGTTACAACAGAAGTCTAGCTGTATATTAAGGCCCTACTCTTTAGCCACCCAAAAAGTTCAAATGTAGGCTGGCATGAGCAAAAGGTGATGTTGCCAGGTGAATATCCTGTGGAGGCATTATAGTCCAAAATTTAAATTCCTAACCCATGTCCTGTTGTGCCCCTTCTTGTCCCCTGCTAGGGGACAGTTTGTATAAGGGCACTGGACAAGGGCAGGGCAAGAAGTAACGGTACCATCACTGCTAACTGACTTGCTTTTTGAAACTGTTCAGTTTGTTTATCTATAAAACACAGGTCATCTGGCATCAGAATCTTTAATGTAAAATTTAGTGACTTCTAAAATTTGAAAGGCCCTTAAAGTTGTATGATTTCCCATCTGCCTTTAAATATGATTCCTGCTGGAACCTTTTTTTTTTTCTTATCACATATTCAATACTGTTAATTTTGAAGCTTCTGATTGTGACTGTCATTTGACAAATCAGTGACAACGTGATTGGCTCTGTGTTCTTTCCTTGTTTTTGGAACTAGAGGACTGTTGATGCATGAGGAGATATGTAGCTAGTTGTTTTCCACCAGCCCGCCTGGTCCCACCACCGCGCCAGCCCCAAATAACACGCTGAGACTCTGTATTTGATATAAGGCTGTTGGCCAGGTCCTAGTTTCTTACTGGCTAGCTCTGTCTTAATGATTAACCCATTTTTATTAATCTAAGTATTTCCACGTGCTCATCTTACTGGCCAGCTGGCCAGCGTGCTGTTCTCTTTCGGCTCTCCATGCTGGCCCCTCCTAACTACTTCCTCTTTCCTCCTTGTCTCCTAGCCCCGCCTATCTTGCCCTCCTATTAGCCAACAGTACTTTATTCATTAACCAGTATGAGAAACATATTTATAGAATAACATCTCCCATCAGAGATATTGATTTGTTTGCTATTTTATCTTTTTTCATAGCTGGACAAATTTGCCAGCATAAGAATTCCAGGGAGCAAGAAAGACCGACCTCCTCTTCCCAATATGAAGACTGCATCTGGAAGCAGTGATCGCTCATCAGCGTCTTCAGAGTCGAGGGAAAACATTCCCAAGCCACTGTCTGAGAATGAAGTCTTAAAACTTTTTGAGAAGATGATGGTAAGAGTTTTGATTTTGTATTTCCATCTTATTCAGAATTTATTAGCTGCGGAAGTATCACAAGTATCCTTTGATCTTGAATAGATCATGTGATCAAGTTTGTTTGCTCTTCCTGTTTGCAGTGTTCTCTTATCATCGAGTGCTCCAGGTTGTTTCTTTGTCCTTGTCCTATTCACAGCTATCAGTGTGTATGTGTTATTTATGGCACTGTCAGTTATGTCAGTAGAACTGAACCTCGTCCCTTTGTGCTATGCCTTTTCTTGTAGAGACACTTGGTGTCCTTTGGTGCCTTCTCCATTTGGTCTTTAACTGTGACTTTCTGATGGCTTCCTCTGGTTTTTAATCTAAATGAGATGATTAGATCAGGAATCCATGTAAGTTAAGTATGTTCAAACCATTTACTACAAAGTGCTTTTTTTGTATTAATAGATTTTTGTTTATGTAGTTGCTACTTTCAAGTTTTATATCTATTATGATTTAAAACAAATATATGAAGTATTACATAAGCAATGCCAGAAGGTAGTGCTTATCTATTCAGTTCTCTATAAATTCAGAGAAGCAAGAACCTACTTGGGTTTTGAGATACCTAATTAGCTTCAGGGAAAATACAGCAGATAGCATGTTACAGTATTTTTGGGAAATTTGCAGAAAAAGTCACCCTGGACCAAATGACAGTTTAGAATTTCAATTGGCAGAAGATGGAGCAGCCTCTTGTTATGGAGGACATAACAGTAAGCCAAATTGTAGAGCAAGGCTCAGAATAACTGTTGGAACCAGTGAGAGGTCAGAAAAGTTAGATGAGAAGATAACAGACTATGAAAGAATTTTCTAAGCCCTTCTGAGGTGTTGTGTATATTTTCAGTCATGATTTATTCTGTATATTCCTGTTCTATTGTCTGTCAGTTTTGGCAGCTTTATCTACTTTCAGGGAAATACTGCATTTGCTCATTAGTTTAGGGTCCAATGTGAATGTGAAATTTAGAGACAATTAATAGCTCTATTATAATTGTTCAGCAGTCGTGTTGTATTTGTATTAAATTGGTTTACTTTTTTTTTTCAACACAAGTACTTGGTCTAGTGTTAAAACCTAGAGCATCAGAAGACCTCAGAAAGATTAAAAGCCCAGTTCATCTTCATAGAATTTTTAATATGTGCCAGTGACTCTGAATATATTTTTAATGTTTATTACTTGATTTGCACAAACTCTAGATTTTGGGAAACTTGTCACTATTATGCCAACTTCTAAGAAAGTGTTAGTTTTGGTTTTTACCTACACATTTGGAATTCCTTCCCTTTTCACATTATGAGCCGCTTTAATCTTGGCCAAGGACGAAGAATCCTCTTTTTGCTGACCTTTGCCACCAGTAATGAGGTTTGTTTGCAGGTAGTCCTCTTCAGCATGACCTTTGCAGGCTTGCAGTGCCAGAGGGCCCTTTCCTTCCGTGCATTGAACATGTTCCTTAATTACCTGTGAAACTTTGGAATGGTACAATTATGGCTCTTCTAACTACATTAAAATTCTCTTTTAAAATTATAATTGTGAGTACCATCTGAGTAAGGAGAGAAAGCAGCCTATTGCTGTTAAACATTACGGAGAACACATTTTATGATCACATGCAGTTAGTTAAAAGGACAACCATCCAAGAATACTGAATATAGTTTTTACTGTTATTTTTGTGACTGCAAGGATCACTTCCAAGTATAGGGAAGTATGTGCAGGTCAGTTGGATCTCGACAATTTGAAGTGGTTCTTGATAGTTGATGAATAACTGAGCCAGATCACTTTGTAAATTTTAGGCACGCCTGCTTGGTAAATAGGTCTTTTCAATCAAATTCTCATTTTATTTAGCAGAAGGGTGGAAGTGTTGCTTCGTTTGGGCTGTTAAATCTGTGAAGGACGAGTCATCCCTGAGCTCTCTAACAATTCTGTCCTTTTCTTTCTGAGTCCTTGATTATATTAGAATATTTTAATGTAAAACCTGCCCTTGATGATGAAGCTGAATGCTGAAGAAACCAAGGAGTGTCTCTTGCCTTCTGTAAATTGTTTGCAAATTTAAAGTTGATCTCTTGACTGGAGAAAGCTAGACTTAACATTGGACTTGATTTATAGTATTTTAAAATGCATATTTGTATATATTCTTTGTGTTTCAAATATGTATACAATGTACCTTGATGATATTCACCCTCAGCCCTACCTATAATTCCTCCCAGATTCACCCCACTGCTGTAACCCTTCCCAAGTTCATGTCGTCATGATCTGTACATCTATACTTATATATACTCACAAAATATTTATATTATATTTAAATACATAATGTATATATTATTCACTGTGTCCAATTTGTATTGCTCATTGACTGGAACGTTGACAATGCTCAGCTTACTAGGATTAATGTTCTTAAAAAAAATATCCTCCTTCTTCCCCTAGCAGCGAGTTATCAGTTGTCAAACGCTCCCACTAAGGGGTCTCAGGAACTTCTCCTCCCTCCTTGCTACAATGGACTAGCTTGATCTTGTGTAGCTCTGGGCAGGCAACTACAACTACTGTGAAGGGAAGAATGCATCAGTCCTTCCATGTTCAGAAGCTACTGTTTTGCCTAGGTCCTCCCAGTCTTCTGACCCTTAGGACCTTTTTGTGTCTTGAGTCTTGAGTGGAAGGAGGTAAAGATGTCTCATTTGTTGCTGAGAATAGCTGTAATAATAAAAATTTTTCTGGCAGGAACATTTAATAATCATCTATGCTAACCTTTTGGCATTTGTGCTTGCAAAGGTTTCATCATATTTAAAATTTATATGTAGAGTCTTTGTGTCACAATGTGCAGTTTGAAAAAACAATTATTTCTATTTACCAATTATGGAAAGTATTTAATTTGTATAAGAAGTGGCAACTTTATTTTGAAGAACACTTGTTTTTCTTCCTCAAGATAGTCCTCTGAAATATGACTGACTTGATTATTTAATGAATGCAAAGTATAGTGTAATACTTCATCATTTTATTTTTGCTTAGAGAATTAATTTTCTTGGTCTCATAATAGCCTGTTTTCTAAAGCAGTGGTGAAGTTTTAGTTTACATTTAAAATTTTTATGTTTCTTTATTTGTATGCATGTATGTGTGTGGATTCCACAGTGCATGTTTAGAGGTCAGAGGACAACTTGCTGATGTCACTTCTGCTTTCTATCATGTGGGTTGAACTCAGGTTGTTAGCCTTGGTTTCAAACGCTCTTATTTGCTAAACCATTTCACTCACCCTACATTTCACTCAGCTACATTTCCTAGGCACTTTCTCCAATCCTTGTTTATATTTTGTTGTATACTGAAAGCCCATCTTGGTTTCCTGTGGATCTTAGATGTGTGAACTTTTTGGACTCACTCAACATTGCATATACATGCAGCCTCGATATCTGAAATCAACTTTAATGAATACTCTTGAACTCTTTGTTGTCTGTGATGAAACTGGCTTTTTGAACACCATGAATTCAGTGTGTACAACTGACAGTGGCTTGCTTATTACAGGAATGGCCTCTTAGAGTTAATCCTGTCAATTTCCCCGCTTGTCTTCAAATAATAAAAATGTCTAGCGCTCTCTCTCTCTCTCTCTCTCTCTCTCTCTCTCTCTCTCTCTCTCTCTCTCTCTCTCTGTGTGTGTGTGTGTGTGTATTTTTATATACACATATATGTGTAAATATATACATATATGTATATTATACACATACATGTATATTATTTATATGTATATATGTGTATATACACATTATTTTATATATATATGTGTATATATATTACATCATGACACGACAGCTTATCTTTCAATCTTTTTAGAGATGCCAGTGGTAGAAGTATAGTTGCCCTCCCTCCCTCCCCCTCTCTAGCTTACTTACCTAGATTGAATCTGTCCTCTTTAGGATTGGCCTGGAGTGGAGGACTTGTTGTCTTTGGTTATTAATAACCTGACATTGAAGTCCTATGGGATTATCTTAGTTTTTGGTATATTGCTGCTATAACAAATCTCTCTGGATTTAAAACAACACGAATGCTATGATTATATAGAATCCAACCTGGTTCTGTAGGCTTCATGAGGTTGTAGCTAGTGTCAGCAGTCGTGTTCACTTACCATTCATTTAGATTGGTGGCAGAATCTTGTTCCTTGCAGTTGTGAAACTGAGGTCCCCTTCCCATGCCTTTGATCACTGTCCTCGTGTGGCTCCCCTCTTTTCCACATTCTGATTCTGTTCTACTGCATTTACAATTTGGATGTAGTAGGTAGATGGTTTAGTTCTGTATGTACCTGGTAGTCATATTCTATTAATTGGAAGCCAATATGTTTTTAATTTTGTTCAAATTAACATACTCTACTTTCTTCAGAGAATAGTTTACTCTGTATGTTTTTTATAATAGTTTATAATCTCACACTTTTTCCTTTTGGTGGTGTACTTTGCTGATGGTAATTGCTTTTTAATAATAAATCCTCTAGAGACTCTGTGACATTGATTTCTGGTTTTACTCTGGCAGAGTGATGCCTCTTTCCTGGTCCTGATTTACATCCTCTGTCTAGTCTTTCTGCATTTTCTCTTCCATCGGTTCATTTCTTTACTTACTGTTGCATCTGTCTCTCCTGTCTTATCTTTGTATCCTTTGCTTTTCTCTACACTCTTTCTGCAGTATCATAGCTGTTCATGTTGTATATTATCTACCATATGCCTCCTACGGAAGAGACGCTAAAATTAGCTATGTAAAAGATGTCAAATCTCAACACATTAGAAATGGAATACTTCATAGTCTATTAAAAAAAAAAGACATCAAGTTTCCATTCCTTCTTATGGAAAGCTCACTGAAACCTGAGTCATCCTTGATCCCATTAGGGCATTGGTCCATATTGGTTGACTTCTCTGGCCTTATTATCTTTGTATTTCCCTTCTATAGTACCTTTTTTGAGGCAATTACAATGACCTATTCCATTTCATCTTGCTTGTATTTGAGAACTCCCTCACATTTCATCTCTCAGTGCAAACATTCTTTAAAGCCTTCCCTACTACTCACCTGCCCTGAACTGTGATACATGAGTGCCTTACAGATTTGTTCTTTATTATTTGGATATCTTATCGCCCTGCTAGATTTATTATCTAGTATCTCAGTTCCATAAAGATGTCATTGAATATATGAAACTTCCCAACTTTTAAGTTTTTGTTTTTGAGACATTGTCTCACCATGTAGTATTTACTGGCCTGGAATTTATATGTTGCAGCTTGGTTTCAAGCCCATTCAGATTCTTCTGCCTCTGTCCCCAGGGTACAATTAAAGGGGAGTATCAAGCCAGGCAACTTCCAATATTTTTAAAGATATTATATGTTTCTCTGCTTTAGTCTGATAGGTTAGAGGGAGCTTAGTTATAATTGCTGTTCTGCCCAGTAATACAGAAATATTAAAAAAAAGTAAAAGATTTTCCATGCATTTATATATTTTTTCAATTTCTCATGTTTACTATTGAGAGGATAAACACTATGTAAAACAGGTCATCTATCAGGATGCCATCATCAACAAAAGTGAGTGCCAGTAATAACAAAATCATCCTTTCAATAATTACATTCTAGAAATCCTCTCTAGAATTGCGTAGAAGAAAACAGTCTAGTAAATCTTCTTGAGAGACTTACATATTAATGGAGATGCTACAATCACTTTCTGGACAGATATTTATCAGGCTTTGTCGTATCATAGAAGAAATAGAAGAAAACACACTTGTAAAATACACCGTCTTCAAAGCTTATACTTGAAGTGTCTCCTGGCAATAGAGCTTAGGTGACCTCTTGTCTATTGGCATCTTACTAAAGGTATTACATTTGTGTTGGAAATAGTGTTCAGTATATAATAGAAATGTAAATCTACTTTTGTAGAGTGGTATTTTTCCATTTACAGAATATTCAAACATAAGAAATAGTATAGATAATAATACAGTAAAAACCACCATAGATAAAATTGAAGTCCTTTTGTGTGCTGCTTCCAAAACTTTCCTTTTTCTGTCTTGAGATGAACAATACTTTTAACTCAGTAGTTTTCATTTTCATTTTTAGTTTGTAATCTTCTGTATACTAAGCATTAATGTATATTACACCTCTTATCTGTGAACTATTTGATAAGTTACTGATTCAATGCCCCATAGTCCTCTAGTACTTTAGTGTATATTTTCTACAAATAAGTACATAGTAGTTGATAGTCATAGTAGTACAACTGTCTAATTCAGAAAGAACACTAAGAAATTTCTGAGTTAATTCATAGACACAATTTTTTTACTGATAGTAATGATAATTTTTGTTATAACAAAATAATTAGTTCTAAATCATGTAAGATATTTAGCTGTCATGTTTACATTTAAAGAGTCCATTCTGGTTTATTTGTGGACTGTCACTCAGTTTGCACTGGTGTTGTAAGACTTGAAGTTTGGTAATTCTCTTAGCTGTTAGCAGAATTCCTCACACTTTACATGATGTCTTTTCCCTGATCAGAAGTTAATTAAATATTTTTCACATGCATTTTTTTTTCTTTTCTTGGTCTGTTCTGTGAATTTCCAACTTATGTGTTTTGGTTCTTTTTTTGTTGGTTTTTTGTTTTCATACTAAATTGTTTCATTTGTCATAACTTATGAGTAGTCTCATGCCCAGTTTACATGAAATGCAGAAATTTTGTCTTAGCCTGAGGCTTGTTATTTCACATTTTTTTGGTGTTTTGAAGTATAGAAATAGATTTCAATGTTGTCATATTTATGTCATGCTTTGTATATACTATTGAAGAAATATTTATTTTGTCATCAACTAAAATACTAGCGGTACATCTGTTTAGCACTGTTTATTGAGTTGTCTATACTTTCTTGCTATCTGTTATCCTCCAGGGTTTTGGATTAGTTATTTAATAGAATGCGGCATGATTTGATTCATTAGTTTGTCTAGCACTACTTCTTTTTTTGTTTTATTTTGTCTTCCTCCCCAACCTCTCTCAAGACAGGATCTCACTATGTAGTTCTGAATTCTCTTGAACTAGCTATGTAGGCCATGCTGACCTCTAAGTCACAGCAGTCCACTTGGCTCTGCCTCCCAAGTACTGGGATAGAGGTGTGCAAACTCAGCAGGGTTATCTGCTGTCTGGGTGACTGTAATGATTAACTATATGTAAGGTGACTCCTTTGCCTTACTCAGCATCACTTTTCTTATTCTTGGCAGTTGCAGCTTTAGTAATAATTTTAAAATCAGTGCAATACTATTTTAAACATTATGGGGTCTTCATTGGAATTATATGACTTTCTTTGCTAATTTAAATGAAATTTCTGAATTTTCCAACATGTAGGCATTACATTTTTTAAGTTTTCTGTTTCTGAGCAGTCAAAACTCACAATGCTTTCCTAAAATGCAAATGCATGTTATTATTCATTCCTAGGCTTACTGGTAATATACATGTACTATATTTAATATAGTAGCAATCATCATTATAAAATAATATAATTTTGTTTATTGACTTTGGTTCTCCGGTAACTTTTCTGAACTTTTATTAGTTTTCATTGTTATAGATTATTTCATATTTTTGTGTGTTCAATTAGAATATCCATGGATTATAATAGTTGTTTTTCTCATTCTTTGCACTGAGAAATTTGTATAATAAAACGTAAATTGTCTTGACTGGTGAGAATGCATTTTTATAGCTAAGACTTTATTCTGAACTTTTAAAATAGCCTGAGGTAGCTAGAAGCTGTTCTTTATTTAAAGTTTCTGTGTACCCAACAACATGTGTCCTGCTGTCTAAAATCTTACTGGTCTTAATGATGAAAATCCTAGGTAATCCAATGAGAACTGTCATTTCACAGCTATTCGTTTAGTCAGCTTTAGCCTGTTTTGGTGGTCATGAGGACTTTAATAAAAAGTACTGGAAAGGAGGAAAGGATCTTTTTTTTACCCAATCTGTATTTAATTGCCATATTTTCCCATCAGCAGTTCTATCAAATATGAGTGTTCTTTACAGAATCATTCTTTTCATATCACAATCATGCTTTATTTCACAACAAAAACTGTATTTATGATTACCAAATAATGTGGCAGTGTTTCTTTGGGAATGCTTTGGCTTTGTCTGATCTGTAAGTTGTCATCCTGTGCCTCTCCATTGGGTGGAAATCAAAAACTTAAGTAATGGTGGTTTAAGGGTAGCTGACATAAAATCTAGAAATGAGGAGGAAGAGGAACAGGAAACAGTAGTGTGTGTGTGTGTGTGTGTGTGTGTGTGTGTGTGTGTGTGTGTGTTAGTATATCAGGTTGATTCTTGATTTGCTTGTGGCAGAATATAATGGCTGTGCTCAGCAGTGAACTTGAGAAAGTGAATAGCTTAGGAAACTTGGTGGCACTTTGTGGCACCAATAAAATGGTCACAGAGAGGCATTTTGAGAGGATAACCACTATGGTAATGTTTAAATATGTGATGTCCACTCTCCACTTAGAAGTTTGCCGGAGAATTCTCTTACATCTACAAAGACCCCCTTCTCTATCTCAGTTTTGTCCTGTGGGAAAGTCAGCCTTGGTGTTAAGTAACTGTATAATGTAATTTATGAGGAAATTTCCAGTTTTTAAGAAAGTTTCAAAGTAAGTGAATGAGTCACTTTTTAATGAATGGCGGTGCTCTCACCCAAATGATTATGTAAAGGGTGTCTGTTGTGGTGGATGACTCTGAATATTCTTGATCGTCTGGCTAGTCATTCTTTTCTAATAAATTACACTTCATAATCACCTTGGATATTCATTAAAATTCTTGTTTGTTCTACTAAAATTAGAGTATATAACATAAAAGTGGTACTTAATTGTTTTTCTTTATTGTTGCTTGATATTGGCATGAAGACTATTTATAATTTAGTTTGAAATTGAGCTAGTTTACAGTGTAAACCATACTGGTTTTAACCTTCCTAATGTTGTTCCCCTTTAATCCAGCTGTGTTAAGGTGATCCTCAATCATAAAATTATTTCATCATGTGGCTAGTGTTATGAATTGGAATGTAAATATCTGATATGTGACCCTGAAGGGGTTACAACATAAAGGTTGAGAACCATTGATTTATACTGTTCACATACATTTAACATCGATAGACAAAAAAAGCTTATTTATAACTTTATGTATTGACAGCTGAGTATAGTAAAGTAGTAATAAAGTTAATTCTAAATTGTAGATTCTTGCTAGCATTTCCATTCTATTTTATTTTATATTCCACTTCAGTGTATGCATATATGAAGGTGTACCTGTGTATGTGTGCCTGGTTGTGTTTATGTGTCATTTTGTAGGAGGCGTCTATCTTATTACTTGATACAGAATCTCCATCTGAGACCTGAAGTGTTACTGTTTTCAGGGCCGCGAGCCTCAGGAATCCTCCAGTCTTGGTCTTTTCAGTGCTATGGTTGCATGCACATGACCCTATGTCTGGCATCTGACATGGGTGCTGGGAATCTATCACAGGTCCTCATGCAGTGTAGCAAGCACTTTATTAACTGAGTCATTTCTGCAGCTCAGATTCTTGCTAATGTTTATCTTTCACTTTTCTATTTATATATAAACCCAAGCTAAACAAACATTACTCTATTGCCAAAGATTCATAGGTTTAGTTAGGATTGGAATAAGACCATGGAATCTTTTTTTATTTTTTTCAGTTTGGCATGAAACCTATTCATGGGAATGAAAATATACCTCAGTGTGGAGGTAAACACTAAAAAGACCATTTGATATTGTATGGTGTGGAGGCGAAATGGAAATGTGCTTACGAATAGAGTCGTACATTTTGAAGGTATTTTGGTAAAATTATGCTTTTAGGATGTTGAGCTTCACAGTTGCAAGGCAGATAATTAGGGTGTCATGAGCACCCCCTCTTAAGATGTTTAGCCAATTTGTGGCAGTAGTGATATAATACTAATAAATAATTTGTAAGAAAGAGTGATTATTTTAGCTTCCATCCCTGAAGCAATACACAAACACTATTGAAATCCAGGGATATGCATTGACTGAAGAATTGGTGTTGGGTTTTGCTGTTGCTGTATTCATTTTTTATCTTCCGTTGTTCTCATTGATTCCTACAAATGTATTGATCAATGATGATAATGTCTTTCCAGTATCCTTTTTTGTGACTGTTGCCATGCTTCTGCCTAGCAAAGTGCTTATTTTGCATTCTGGCAGAAGTCCCTCACACCTGACCATCTTCAACTAGCTTATTGTATGTATTTGCCCAGTTCTTAAATAGTCCATCATTTTAAATTTAATCTGACACTCCATGGTGTTAACTATCCCACTGAACTTGATGTATGTAAATTTAATGAGTATGCTGTCTTGTAAAATCTACATTCATGAATGAAAATATTGAGTCTAACATTTGTAATTCAGTTGAAAAATTGCCCACTCTCTGTTTGCTATTCTCTATTCAATTGCTCTTTACTGTCTAAATATGCTCATATATTAAGTTTACATCTTTTTGTTTCTCAGTTTTGCTGAAGATAGAGTCGAAATATTTACTTTGTGCCAATATTTTACCAGCATGTGATGGAGTTAGTGTGTCTAAAAAACAGCAAAAATGGTGAGGCTTTGGCATATAGGACCCTCTGGCCTTATCCAAGTGATAGAGAAATTCTTTTGGAGTGTCTCAGCTGCTACTGGCTTGATCTGGTTTCCAGACTGGGCCTGCCCCTATCCATTCAGGGCCTTTGTAAAATGTAGAAGGCATAGTTTTGCACCAGGCAAAGCAGAAACTTAGTGACTTTGGGTGGAGTCTCAGCCCCATTCAGCTAGCACAGGCGCTATTGGGCAGTGAGTGCTTAGTCACACACTGACCTTGATCGACTGTCACTGAGGTTCTGCGTGTTTTTACTCTGCTTCTTTGCAGGCATGATGAGTTTCAGCCTGTTGTCTTTATAGCATGACTTGAGCGTACTTTGCTGTTGAAGTTATTTCCCTGTTGTCTAGAGCACTCGAGATCCCTAGGAGTAGCAGTTGCTTAGCTCTCTAGGCTAGGCACGCAAATATATTGGCTCCTGCTCCATGTTATATAATTTACCCTCATCTCATGATTGCTGTAAAGTAGGATTGGCAAATTCTGTATGAGACGTTTTATTTGTGCATTTAAAAAGTGTTCATTGAAGACTATCCATTGTGAAATATGCAGCAAATTGCATTACAAAAGGAAGTCACATAGAGTAAAGCAACAGTGTTAAATACATGGACCTAAGAGACTGTGCAAAGGAGAGACAAGTAGGAATTCATATCCTCTACTGACCCCTGCAACGTATCCCCCACTCCAAAAGAACCCTCCCAAATCAATCAAACACAAAACAAAACATACACAAGAAAACCACCTTGCTCCTCTATCTTTCCAATGCTTCTTGATTCATCCTAATGGCATTGGGTGCTGTGTTGTCTCACACAGTATACCCTTTTGTCCAATCAGCCCCACCCACAAAATGTTTATTACAATGAAACATTGGTTTGATTCAAGTGCTATGGCACACCATCATCACTGGACCCTCACCGAAGCTCCTTTTCAATATCCTGCTGTTGCCCAGAGCCATGGAGATCCTGAGCAACAGTCCTTTCATGAACTCAGGTAGGTCATACATGAGGTAGATGTTAGGGTGGGCCAATTGAAGGCCCAGGATGTAGGTCTGGGCCACTGTAGCCTCTCCCCTCAGACAATGTGTGGAGCCTACTCTCCTAGGCCTGTGTCATAGGGCCTGGCTCTCTCATGCATGTGGTGTGGTGTGATGCCATCAACAAGTGGGAATTCTAATGAACGTAGAGGTAGTTGGTGGGAGAGCTGATCTGAAGACAGAAAGTACTGGAGTGTGGAGATTTCACTGGGATAAATAAAAAGGTTTGCAAGCAAGTACAGTTGGAAGATGGAAGATGGGGGAGTGTGGAGCTGGTATTTAAGTGAGGGCAGTTTTTAGATGGTGAAACGGACCAGCTGTGACCTTGAGGATGAGAGCTGAGGAAAGTGAAGTTTGCTGGTGGCAAGAAAGTCAGTGACATTCAGGACCTTGGTGGGTTATGGCAAGGCATGTGCCATCGGGTGTCAGCTTGAGGTGTTGGTAGCATAAGGGTGGGTCATAGAGTACCGGACCTCAGGTAATAAACTTTATGTTGAGACATACATACACACTACATACATACATACATACATACATACATACATACATGGCAGTCTAGACAGATGAGAGTTCAGGTCCACGTTGCAGGATCACAGTCAACTGGAAGAATTCTCCCTGAACTTTATCAATAGAGGGATTATCTCAAAAAATAAAATGGTGCTTATGAATTCTTAATATGGGGCCTGACTCAGCCATTTCTTTCTTCAGATCAAAGTAGGTTGAGGAGTCTTTTGTGGAAAGGTTGCGTGGAGAAGGGGCCACATACATAGCTCACAGAGCAGGCTGCAAATCAGAAGTAGCAACTGGTCGAAACCTTGGGCTTTATGTTTGGGGAAAGTCTCAAGGGCACCTGGGCCCTGAGTTGTGCGAGGAGTTTGGGTTCCCATGTTTGAAGGTTTCTCAGGAGCCTTCTGTTTGTCTTTGTTTCTTCTTTCTACCCAGCCAGATCATGTACTGATTTGGTAATTATAGAGGATTTCAATGTTCTCTTTTTTCTTTTTAAATGAAGGCTGTTTTACATTATCCCTGTGTTTTTGCCAAATTGTTCATTAAAATCTGTTATTAAAGTACTTTAGTTGTGCCTTTCAAACATCTTTTTATTTTCAACTTAAAACTTAGAGAGGATTTACATAAATAGAGAGTTCTTATATGTCCTTCACTCAGCATTTCCTTGTGTCCATATCTATAATATTTGGGCAGTTATTGAATATCTATAGTTATTGAATATCTATAAAATGAATTCACAGAATTAATGCTGCTAACTATGCTATAGACTATTTCCAGCCACCCCTCTCTTATGTCCAGGATCCAGTCACAGTTTGCATTTTGTCCCCTTGTCTGTTCCATTCAGTGTCAGGTCCTTATCTTTTATGACTGACACTTTTGAAGAATCCTCCTTATTTTCTAAAGTGCTCTCAATTTGAGTTTGTCTGATTTTTCTTTTCCCCCATGTCCTTCCCTGTAATTAGATTGAAAATGCTTTGGGAAGACTATCATAGAGTTGATGTATCCTTCCCAGTATATCATTATCTGGGGGATATGTCACGTTGATGTCTCTGGTGGTATTAGCCTGGGCTGTTTTGGAAGGTGGAGTCTTCAGTGTTTGTCTTTTGTAAAGTTACTATTTTTCCTTTCATTAACAGGAACTTTGCACAGTTATAGCAAATTACTTATCAGCCTTGTAATTATGTCTTCTGTGCAGTTTCTATTCAGTACTTTTAGCTATGATATATATTTGATGAAATAATGCATTGATGTTAGCTGTCATATTGGGGCTGTAAGAGATCTGTAGTTATGCTACCATTTTCTGCCTTTATTTACAGTGCAGGAGGTATCACTTATTAAATTTGGAAGGAAAAATCAGTTAATCCATAATGATTTATATTGCTCATTTAGGCAATCTATATGAGTTCTTTTTAATTTTTAGTTATATTAGAAGCCCCATTTTAATGAAGGAAATTAGTTTTAGATGTCACAGTGGTTCTGGTTGGTGCTCCATCCACTACATCTGTGTTTCTCTAGGGTGGCAAACGTGTCCCTGAGGCGATGAAGATCACCCAGGTGATCTTTTTATTATTCTCTTCAGGTATCACCCCTCTCCCCCCAAGTCCTATCTTCCAGTCCTGGCCAACCTGAGGGTGTTGAGGTTGGCTTCTCCAGGTGGTCCAGACTGCGTTGCAAATTTACATTGGAGTGGTATTGCACTGTCGATATCGTGCTTCCCCTCTTCCCTTAATCCTGAGATTGAATCATCTGGTACATTTGGTCATCTGCTACTCACTCACTGTCTGTATGGAAGCTCAGCTAAGAAGATGGAGACTTGATTATTTTAGGAGAATATGATCTAAGAAATACAAAAGTTGGTATCTTGTTCATTCTATCTTTCCTAATTTTACCTTGCTCAATTTTCTAGATAGTCATCTGAGAGGCCTAATCTCTCTGAAATTTTAACACAAAACATAGATGTGCATTTTCTAGGTCAAAATTTCCTCTGTATTTTTCGGGGACATCATTACTTCTGGGTGCTGGGTCTTGTTGCTTCAGGAGTTTTCCTTGTTAATACTTTTTTCTATGGATGGAAATCTATTTTAAAAATCCTGCATTATGTACTTCCATATGATCATTTTTCTCCATCTCTCCTTGTTTTTCTTTGCAATGCACTTTCCTCCTGAAATGTATAGAGAATAATAACTTGTTTGGTGTAGTAGTCATATGCCTAAGGGTGCTGCATCAGGCTTTGCTGTGTGTTGGCAAGTGAAGTAAGTGCAATTTTCTTCCTCTGTTCCCTTTTCCCTTTAAACAGAACAGGGTATTGGGATTCTGTCATCTCAAATTTCTCAGGAAGATGACTGCCATACTTAAATAAGAGAGTTGGCATAAGCCAGAGGAAAGCAGTGAGACTGCCCAAACACAAGTGTAATTGTGCACAAGGTAAGGGTCTCCAGAGACCACTGAACCAGTAGGGATGCTAATAGCTAGATTGGCAAATGCGAGGGTCATTATTATGGGAATTGTCTCACAGAATCATGGAGCCTCATTCCCAGCACAGGCCTTCTTTAAGTAGAGAATGAGAGAGGCTAGTGGTTCCCAGTGCAAGGCCCAGTACTGAGAACCTGGAGTGTAGAACTAGAGTAGACTTGGACTCAACTTCCAGAGTTACTAGGTTGCAGACCCAAGATCAGGAAAGAAGGGTACTCACTTGATAGAGTATGTTCACCTTTCCTTTGCCTTTTGATGTTCTGGGCTTTCAACTGATTGGGTAGTTCTTGCCTCCAGGTTTGCATAGCAAGCTCTATTACAAACTTAGCTGTCTTTAAAGGGACATCTCTTTACATCAACCTCCTTTTTTTGTTCTATAGGATTAATGAGGAATGTTTCTTATGATTTGTCTTTTTGACTTTTGTTATCATCTTCACTGTCACGGCCACAATCAAGTGTCCCCAGAAATTTCAAAAATTTAAGAATTTTTCAATACATACACATATATATGCATAGAAAGATGCATGTGTGTAAATGAATGCGCGTGCGGAGAGTAGTGGAGAGAGTTAGTTTTCTCCACCATAGCTAGTTACTGAGCTCAGGTTGTCAGGCTTGGCAGTAAGACTCTGAACCATTTTGTTGGCCCCTCAAAATTATAGGTGAGGTTAAAGACTATTGAGAAACACTAGCTTAGAGGGGGTGGGGTGGGGGAATGAAGCAAATAAACTGTTCTATTCCTAGGCTCTTTTAAAATTAGACCAAGAAGGCACGTTACTAATTAACTTCCTTTTGTCAGTCTGTCAAACTGGAAGCTCTAAGTTCTCAAATTTGATCATCTCTCTCCCTTCTTCCCATTTTCCCTTTCTACAGGGTCTGTCTGTATAGTCTAAGCTGACCTTGAACTGATGATCCTCCTGCCTCAACCTCCCTGTTGCTCAGATACCTATCCTGTGTAAATATTTCTATTAAGATGAAATGAAAAAAAATTGTTATAATAAAGCTCTAGGATTATTTGGTATCAAATAAATGAATGATCTTCATTGAAGAATGAATGTATCATTCTTGAGAGGAATTTCACTTGCTGGGTTGCATAGATAATTTGAAGTCCTGATTTTTATGTATTCATTTGTAGTAGATCTAGAATGTTTATACATGCAGCTGTTTTACACATCATCTTATGTGTGGTCCTGAGGAAATTATTGATGCTGTCCTCCATCACCAGTCCTTTTGTCTTTCCTCAGCCTCCCATTGTTTACCACAACAACGTCTTAAGAAATTTATGGAATTCATATGCTTATGTGGTTACTTGGATTAGTAGTCATAATTAAACTTGCCCCAAAATGTAGGATGCTTAGACCCTTTAAGAAATTTTAGACATTTATCTTGTTCCAATTCACAAACTCTTGTATTCATTCAGAAAGTCAACTTTTGTATTATTTAGACCATCTGGTAAATTAACAACTTAATATTTTTGATAGGCATAGACAGCAAGGATGAAAGCCATAGAATGTTATGCCATTTTCTTGTACTAGTATTAGGGATCTGGTGTTATGCATATGCTTGTAGCTATCCTGGAAGGTGGTGGTTTATTTACTTTTTATTTTTATAGTATGCAGATTATCCCTTTAAAACAGTACAAGATCGTTTCAGGTGCAGCTGTTGTAAAATAAATAAATATATTGAAATTTTGAATCCTAATGACCTTATGAAAGGCAGAAATCTGCAACTGTCTAATTATCTATAGTGATGTGAATATAATTTTAATAGCCTGCTGTGAATTTAAAGCTTTTCTGGTAAGTGTTTTACCTGTTAAATGATCTAGAATGCTTTCTGTCTACCCAGCTCTCCTTCCTTCAGGCAGAACCATGTGTAGATCACTGCAAAACAATTAATGCTGCTTTAGTCACAAATTATTGATTTTTCTGTTTCATAGAGTGTATGTCGAACTGCTGCTCTACTTAGATTCTAAAATCAGGCATTTTAATTGTGTTTTCCAGGAAGATATGAATTTAAATGAAGATAAAAAGGCACCATTGCGGGAAAAGGACTTCAGTACCAAAAAAGAAATGGTGATGCAGTACATTAATACTGCTTCTAAGACAGTAAGTAAAGCTGTCAGGTTGAAAAATAATGCTGCAACATGCAGTGTGGAAAACAATGCATTTGTCTAATGAAGTGCTTAGGCTTGTGCAAAACTGCAATCAGAAGGCTTTTGAATGCATAATTAGAAACAAGTATTATAATAAATTAGCTTAAGATAGTTTCCATATTATTCTCTTAACTTTTTTTGGGGGTGGGGTGGGTTTTTGGTTTTGGGCAGCTTCACTGCTAAGAAGCACAGTGATGTGTTCTGAGACCCTGTCTCATTAGTGAATTAAAATGGTCAGTGATTTCCAGTGTCACTTATAAATGAAGATTGTATTTTTTTTTACTAAAGATCTCTTTGAGACAGAGTTTCCTCTACCTATCTAAGTTAGGATTGACAAAAATGCACACTTCCCATAGTGTGCATTTTCGTATCGGTAAGATCATCTTGTAAACACATTACAAATGTCAGCATTGTTAAGAACATTATACCTCCCCATAGTGACTAATTTTTCCAGGGAAAGATGAAATAGAGCAGAAATAATGACCAAGTGTAAGAAACTGATTGGCACACAGAATCTCTTGTATTTACTTCATTGAAAAACAAATGAGCTTGATAGAAGTTGTGAAAAGTGGGGATTGGATGAAAAATATAAAATGGTAGTGCTTTGTTTTAACTGTAATAAAACACTGACAATGACCAGCCAGGGGCAGAAAGGGTTTATGTCAGATTACACGTTCTAAGGCAGGGACCTGGGGTAGGTCCTGAGACAGACCATAGAGGGTGCTGCTTGCTGGCTTGCTCTCCATGGACTGCTCAGCCTGCTTTCCTATTTAGCCCAGGCCCAAGTACCCAAGTATAATATTGCCCATTGTGGACTGGGTTTGCCATCTATTAACAATGAAGAAAATACCGTAAGACAATCATACAGGCCAATCTGATGGAGACACTTCCTCAAGGAAAGGCCACTCTTTTCCAAGTGTTAAGCTGACAGCTGACATTAACTGTGACAGGGGGACAGCAGAGAGTGATTTTTGGATGAATTTGTGATTTGATTACGAAGAAGTTCCTTATCACACTGGTTTTTACTGGATACTTTTAACCTAAGGCCAGACTGTAAGAACATAAGTTATTTAAACCTCATCTCTGTCTATCTGGTAGATATCCTGTAACTCAGCTATTTCTTTTGGAAGAAAGACTGAAGTGATGTTTAATTTTTAAACATATCTTATGTTTTAGCAGCCTCATCCTCAGTTATAGAAATCACAATAGTATGCCTTTTTTAGTCTGGTATAGATAAGGTCTGTATTCAGATGGTGTGATTCTGATATCAGTGGCTTTTGCCCCTTAAAGATACGCAATTGTCATTTAGAGGTGTGTGTGTGTGTGTGTGTGTGTGTGTGTGTGTGTGTGTGTGTGTTTGTCTTTTGGGTGTGGGCATCTTAATTTACTTGCTTGATTTTTCAACTATGTTTTTCTACTTGTAAAATAGCAACTTCTATGTTATACATGCATTCTATCACCGTTCAGTTGTCTGTTCCATTTTTAAAACATTTGCACTGGTGACTAAGTCTGTGTTATTAGCCGTTGTTTAGCTTTCCTTATTTGCTTATTCTTGCAGTTGAAATCATTATAGCACACTATATTATTACATCAAATTTATCATAATATAGAGAAAAGTATCATATAACACATTTGTAAAAAGACATTTCTTTGGTAGTGTCTTTTTTTGTATTTGTTAGCCAAGACTGTAGAAATAGAAATGGCTACGGAAGTAGTTGTCATTGTGTGCTCATGGAACCACTTGCCCACATACAACTTAAATACAACACATAGGTAAAACTTGTGAAATACAATGTACAAAATCCAAAGCAGGGTAGGTGAATTGTGTCATGTGTGGTAGCTAAGGAAGACAGCTGTTAAAAAAATTTAAACATAACAGGCCTTAATTTATTAGATACAATCATATATAGCATAAGTAGTACAAGTTACAATGGGCTTATAAAACCCTGTGTATAAATGCATTTTAATTCTGGAATTGGAGAAAATAAAGACTTACAAGACTTGAACATTGTAAAGGTAAGTCTATTTGAGTTCTTGCATACACTGACTTGTAACTTTAGTCCTCTAATCATTTTGAACTTAGGAGAATTTATGTAAAAGAATGAGGTAATTAAATGATCAGGACTGAAAAAGATTAGTTATCTAGAGTGAGTGAAGCATTGACTCACTTAATTAGTGCATAGAATATTGTGGCTTCTCCTAGGCACATCCTGAATAATTTGACTGGTGATTAACATTATGGAAACTTCAAACTGACCAGCCACTCACTGCTTCTCTGAGAGTAGAAGCACATTTTTTTAGTGTTTGCAATTTTTGTCCTGCATCATATATATATTTGGATTGTGGAAATGTTACTGAAAGGCAGAGACTCCTTTAGGACTCACATTTTATAGGTTGTGAACTATAGCTGTCTGTTTAGCATCACCATAGGTCTCTTTACAGAGACCAAGAAACTTGTTGCAGGCATATGTTTATTAAGATTTTTCTATTATAAATTTGCTTTGCTTTGATTTTTTTTTTTTTTTGTGAGTAAACTTAAGTTTTTTTTGAAACTCACAGTCATCTGCTATTGATTTAAAGATGCTGTGGGAAGTGAGCAAAATGGCTCAGTGGATAAAAATGCATTTGCTGCCAAGCCTGATAACTTGAGTTCCAGTTGTCCTTTGATGCATCTTGTCTGCATCTGTCATACCCTTGGACCCTAACTCACCCCTATCCACACACAAATAAATAAGTATAAAAAAATTTAAAAAAGAAAAATTATGCTTTCAAATAGTAACCCTAGAAGGTCTAACAAAGTTACTTTTTAAAATAGAAGAAAAAATATCATTAAACTTATTAACAACACTTTACAAGTTTGAGTTTAGGTTGCTAAGTAGTTATACTGAATTTTTGCAGTCAAGAATTATTAAAAATTTACTAACCAGGTCATAGGAACCAGATGTAAAGGTCCTAAGTTGGGGATTATCTTTCTGGGAGTGGCCATGGTAACAGGACATTTTAGGATGAATTAAGGATAGCTTTGTGGAGCAATGAGTATGGCCCAGTATAAATGAGTTTATGAAAATATGTACATTCCTAAATAAGGTGCTTTGGGTTTTCTATGCTTCCCTAAATGCCCCGTTGGGCCAGCCACATGCACTGACATAGATTAATTCTGTTCTATTCTTGAAATTACTATTTCCATTCAAAAGAACATGGTAAAACCTCCCTGCCCAGTGTATGATCCCAGACTGTAACTGATACTAGCATTGCAAGGCCCTGTGTGCTGTTGTTGGTACTGTTGTTTTGTATGGTCAATGGGGGAAAGGTGTTTTAGAAAACATAGACATGACTTCTGTTTGGTTACTTTGCTGGAGGCTGACTTTAAAAGTAGATGTGATGAGACAGGCAAATCCCAATAGTGTAATGTCTGAAAACTTGAAAGTCTGGGAGAAAACACAGGAATTTTTCTTTAAGTCTAAGGATTTTCTTCAAGAATATTAGTAACTAAAGCACGTGTCACGTAAATGATAAATGCACAAGTATAGTTCTTCAAGAACTCGTATCTTTCCTGAAAATGTTTGAAGCACATTTCAGACACTGTCAGACAGTGGTTCTGCCATTGAGTTTCCTGGGCCTCAAGTGGATTAATGGAGACATATGCTGAGTCTCTACCTGCACCTGGCCTTTTCTCCTCTTCTCTCTTTGGATTGTGCTTATCACCTTAACTCTGCGTTTCTACTGTTTATGTTAGGGCTTATTCTGTTGTGGATGGTTGAGTTTATAGTCAGGTTACCCTTTCTCTGTGGCTTGATAATAAAAGTCTATGACAGGGGCCATGGAGACAATAGATGAACTTATAAACACTTAAAGAACTTTGGTTTAGAATATGAATTAGACCAATAAGATTCCTCTTCCTCCATAAGAATAGATTATTAAAAAATAAGACATATACTACACCCTTTTAATCTTTCAAGAGAGAAGACTCTTCCTGTGTTGTTCCATTCATAATGTTTGTTGTAGTAATTTGTGGCCATAGAACAGGGAAGCAGTGAATGACCCTTCATACAGTTCCTAATATTTTGGTAACCCCTAGCCATTAAGTTATTTCCTTGCTACTTCATAACTGTAATTTTGCTATTGGTATAAATCGTAATGTAAACATCTCGGTTTTCCCAGGTGATGCTGTAAAAGTGTTGTTTAAGCCCTAAAGGGTTGTGATGCACAGGTTTTGCGAACTGCTGGCTTACAGGCTCGAAGCTATCTAATCTACCCCTGCAGTGGACGCAGACCCATGAGAAGTCTTGAGCTGATTAGCAAGGTTGAGTTCTCAAGCTGGTTCTTTGTGAGGAGGAGTAGGGTGTTTGTGAGTCTCCTGGAAGTTGGCTAGCTCTCTTCGACTTTTGTTTGCCTTTCCTAGCCCGCCTGGTTTCCTTGTGACTATAAGGGTTCTATTATATTTACTAGAAAAAGTTTGGGCAGCTTTACTTTCCTCCTTCGATATTACCGAATTTGTTCCCAGATTCGTGTTCCATTTGGTTATTATAACAGCTATGCAAGCTTATAATTAAAACAGAATAAGCACAAAGGTGCCTGTCAAGACCAAACATATTCCTAGACTCAATCACTTTTATATCTTAGTATATTTTTTCCCACACGTTTTATGTTTTTCTTCTTAAAAATCTTTAAGGTGAGACGAATGGGATAATGATATATTTTTTATTAAAAATAAAATACATTAAGAATCATATGCAGCATTAGGTTTCATTCTGGCCCTTTCAGACAAAATTGATTTTTGTTAATACCCTGTTTCTCTACCATCCCTTGGGCCCAGCCTCCTGTCCACTTTCATTTAATCTCATTCTGATGGAAATGTTTCATTTATTTCAGCTTTGAGTTTCAAGTGACCTGTTTATTCTTACATTCCTTCCACTTTGGCTTTTATTTCTGAACTTGTATTTCTATCTGTTAAACATTTCAAGGTTGGCATCTATACATTTTACATGAACCCAACAGGAAACAATCATTCAGTTTCTTACCTTGAAGTGAATATTTGAATCCTTTGTTTAATTATAATTTTTTTTGCTTAAATCTTTTGCATTTAGATTCTTTTGTTTCATCTCATAGTTCCTCACTCTGTATTAAATATTTGTTTCTTGTCTTTTGTTTTTCCTTAATGTCTGTGGTCACAGTAAAGTTGTTAAAGTATATATTTAAAATTTTATCCATGTAATATATTTTGATCATATTTTTTCCCCTCCATCAACTACTCCTAGATCCTGTCCTACTCCCTGCCCATCCAACTTTATATGCTTTCTGTCTCAAAAAAGGGAGAAAGAAAGGAAGATAGAAAGAAAGTAATAAATTCAAAGAGGACAACCATAAAGATCAAAAATCAGAAATCAAAACAAAGAGCCAACAACAAAAAGAAAATCAATACAAAAAAGAAAACGAAAAGCACTCATGTGCACACATACATAGTGATGCGTTCTTTTTGTAGGGATGTTCTAGTTTTGATTTCATTGACAATATTTTCTGATCCAGATAGAATCACATCCATATGGGGAACCCAGGGAGCTGAGTGTTGGGAGTTCATTGGATGGTGATGTCCAACCTGTTCAGATCTTTCTGGACCTTCTGTTGTCTACTACTACTTTGACCATAGACTAAACCTTGGCCTTTGTCAGTGACCAAAGAACTTAGAGTCTGCTGCTAGCTCTCCTAGCCATTTTTGGGTTTTCCTGTTTGCCATCTATCTATCTATCTATCTATCTATCTATCTATCTATCTATCTGTGAGAACCCATAAAGTTTCCAGAACTACAGTACCTCTGCCATGTACCTAGATTTTCCAGTCCTTTGGAATTTTTTTGTTTCATGTGAAGTTGTAATTTAGGTTAAAACTGGTTCTCAGATCCCCTCTTTCTCTATTTCCTGGGGAGGAGTAATGATTGATTGAGGGAGGCCATTTTCCTTGATAACTTACCTGGTAGCTCTAGTTTGCAGTTTATTGCATCTGTAAACTCTCATCAAACCACCAAATGGTCCATGACTTACAAATAGATTTAGATAAAATGCTAGTTTTAGCTTTGCTTTCTGCTATGCTTGCATGGTACTGTCATCTCATGTATTTCCAGGAAGCTATACAGCATGCGTCATTTGCTGTATCCCGATTAGGTGGAAAATGCAGACTGCCCTTCAGTGTTGTACCTCACCCATGGAAAAACAGGTCTCATCTGCTTGTGTGTGTCTATAAATTAGTGAGTGTGTTAAATCTATCACAGCATGAAATCACTTCAAGCACCGTGAAAGACTATCTTAAAGAATTTAAATTGATTGCAGATGTTAGTGCAATTAAGCAGGCCTGATGAGCTAAGAATCATGGTTCTCAGATTTGAATATGAATGCATTTAAAAAAATTACAGTGATGCACTCCATGTAAATGGGATTCATTGGCATCTGAGAGTTTTTAATCACCTTATGTTTCCAAATGGTTCAGAAACATGAAAAGTAATATGTGACCCCTTATGCAGATACCTGAATCATCTAGAATAAATATGCATTAGTCTGAAGTACGCTATTCTGTGGTGTCCTTTACCAACAAGAATTGATGGTGATTATTCCTTGCATTATTTTATTTTTCTACTACCAGTTGGCTTTATCTATCCTCGGTGTCTGTAATTCAATTAAAGAAAATATTCTACGGGTAGAGGAAGATACGACATTACCCAACTCCAAATTTTCAACTTGAAAAAAAGGTATAAGACTAATAGGCCAAAACAAAGTGTTTAGATTACAGGGGGCTGCAGGTGGATCTCCACTTGCCTAGCTCCTGCTTCCACTACTGAAGCTAAAAAGACAAACATGTACTAGTTTTAAAAAGTGGCATGCTAGGTTGTAAATTAGGCAGCAGTCATTGAAGCAAGACTGTAACAAGATGAAATAGAGGATATGGTGTGCTCATTTTCAATTTGTCTCGAAATTGATCCATGATTTAAGTAATTATGCTCATTAATTTCTGTAACATTGTAAAATATTATGGACATTAGAACTTTCCTATATCCCATAGTAAAGTAAAATACCAAAATGCCAGGGAGCCACTTAAGTGTGTACTTAAGAAACTAAGAGTTACTGAAAAGTTCTGAAGCATAGCATCATTAATGACTGGAAACAAAGAATACTGTTTTTCATAGATGGTTTGAATCAGAGTTTTGTTCTACAATTCTATACAAAAACTTATGGCTTATACTTTGTTTTTCAGAGTATCAAATGCAGCTCAAATTGTGAAATTCAAGGAGTAGCAAAAGTTTTAAAAGTTTACACGTGTGTGTGTGTGTGTGTGTGTGTGTGTGTGTGTGTGTGTGTGCGCGCGCGCGCGGCGCATGTGTGTGCGCAAATGTGGCAGATAGGCGGCATTTAAAAGTCTAATAGTTCATTTTTCTGTTTTATTGAAGTTCAAAGTAAAGCAGAAAATTAGACTGGATGAATAAATGTTATGGTAGAAGCTTTCTGATTCATATCTGTGATATAAAATTGAATATAAAGTTAATAATACTGTGTATCATAAAATACAGATTGCATTTTTAAAAATGCATGTATATATATATAATACATTTATATATACACCTGCTTGTATATATACAAGCCCCTCCCCCTGTGTGTGTGTCGTGGTACATTCATAATGTGCATATGTTAATCCATTGAGCATCTCCTTGTGTATGCACACATGGATGCAAGAAGATGCAAGAGTATTGCTGTCTCCCTTTATTTTTTGATGTCATCTCTCACTGTAGCTGTAGTTCACCATTTTGCCTAGACTAGTAAGTACACCAGCCACAAGATTTGCTTGTCTTCTTAATCCCTTCTCCCAGTTCTGGAGTCACAGATATTTACCACCATGACAAAAATAGCTTGGCTTCATTAAAAGAAAAGAAAAATCAATTCTTGGCATTCCCAGAATTCAGTTCATAGGAACATCTCTATGTAGCTATCACACACATGGGGTATTTCTCAATATGGTAGCTTAGTCTTCCATTTCTTATGCTTAGATGTCTGTCTTCAGAACCATAGAATACTCAATTTCTTCACTTCCCTCTTTTTATTTCCCTAGTAATGCCACAGAAATACATTTTTCTATAATATGCTTATCTCCCACCCATTCTACCCTTATTGCCTTAGGCTTGACTTACTTAGTTTGAAGCGACTCAGAGAAAACAGATCTTACTGGCTGTATATTTGACAAGATGGCTATGTCCAGACAGGTCCAGATGCAATTCTCCTGCAACTACGAATCCATCCTGTACTCTTACTTTCCTCTGAGTTGGTTTATTTGTCCATGCTTTTTACTTAGTCTATTCAGACAGTAACAGAAGCTCCCGGCTTCATTCCTTTATTTTGATTAATAGCTATCAAAAACTTTAGAAAACATGACATACTAGTTTTTTAAAAATAATTTAGCCAGTATGCTTGTAAACACTGACCCCTTATTTTTATATATAAAATTATTAATATTATTTCCAATATGAGAATTGAAAATATAATGTAATTAATATGTTAATGTTTCATTGGCAAACTTGCTTGCTTCTTTACATGTGAAATCATTTTTCATACCGTTATCTTTTTTTTCTATTATATTGGACCCTAGTGGATTTATGGCATACATGGAACATTACTTCTTTCTGCTCTCAAATAGTCATAGGTAGACTACAAATTACCTGATAATTTGTGTATGCTGAGTTAGGAAACTTCCCTTAAAGGAGCCGCAAGTTTCTGTTTGTCTGTAGCCAAACAGAACCCAACTGAAAAAAATGCTTCTACCAAGAAGCCTTGCTTGTCTCTGTTCTTTTGTTTCTAAAACCCTTTTTTTTATACTTTTGTTAAGTTTTAAGTGGAAGTTCTTCTGTCTACGTTGAATGCCAATATATTATGAGTAGGTTTTTCCCTGCTGGCCTGGGCCCACTGCCACACCAGCCGCCAATATTACACAGAGATGCTCTATTTGATATAAAGCTGTTTGCAAGTTACCTGTTTCTTATCGGCTAGCTCTGTCTTAAGTATTAACCTATTTCTATTAATCTAAGTATTTCCACGCGGTTTTATCTTACTGGCGAGAGGGGCTGGCATTCTACCTCTCCGTCCTCCATCCTGGATCTCCTCCCTACTCCTTCCTCTCTCCTCCTTGTCTCCTAGTCCCACCTATCTTTCTTTCCTATTAGCCAACAGTGCTTTACTCATTAACCAATATGAGAAACATATTTACAGAATGACATCTCCCGCAAGTAATTTATTTTTAAAAACTGAAACTGTTTAGTGTCATAGACTTTTACAATCCTTTTTGTACTTTGCCCTTTTTCTACTGAAAATTATACTTTTGCTTCTACTTGTAACTATAAGCTAAAACTCCTTCCATATTTTCTTTTGTAAGTGAACTCAGCATAGTCATTGAGAAATGTTCTAGTATCCTGTAAGACTGTACTGAAATTACTGTATTTTTCCAAATTTGATGTTAAATCTTGATTTTGTAAAGTATCTACCTCCATATTTCTTGATTTTTAAAAATTTTTGTTTATCATTATTATTTGTAGAGTTGCAAAGCTGAGGATTGAACCTCGTGCCATTTATATAACCTTGCCATCCCAAGGATACTCAGCTGTTTTAGCCCTTTCTTACTCTTCTGCATTCTGGTTTCTCATTATAATCACACCGATCAGCTCTTAACCTCCATTTAGCCATATTCCATAAAGATTCAGGTTGAGTTAACTGTTTCATTCCAGTCTTGTCATACTGTCTTTGCCCACTGATGACCAGGGAGTGAAGAGATGCCCTGGTCCTGCCGTTGTATATTATGGTTTGAGGCCAAACACATAAAGACATGAGGCAAGCTTATGCATAGATCATCCATACAAAATAGATCTCTTTAAGAATTGTTCATATGAGATTATTGGAGTCTCACAAACTGGGTTATTTAACATGATAAGAGTATGTATTGTACAATATGTATTTTTCCAGCATTATTTAGTTTATACTTCATGAAAAGAAGTATCATACAAGCTAATACACAGTGATATACAAAAATGAAAGAATTTTAGTCTATGTAGAAGGCATATGAGTTGTTTACTCATTTTGTGGATGATTTATAGAAACACTTGGCCAACTATTTAGACTAAAGTCCTATTACTGGAAATGCCCTTAGCACCATATGATGTCTATCTTGAGTGTCCTGAAACTTCATGTAGCTTTCCATTTACTTGATGTGATAGACAAGACTCTTCATGAATACCTGCTGTGACACATAGTAGCTATATGTGTTTGTTTCTGGTTTTCCCTTTTCCTGAAGAGTCTGAGGGACAGCAGAATGCCACATCTATGAGTTTGTGGCCTATTTGCAGGTACTACTGCAGACAGCCTCCACGTATGACACATAATGTCCTTTAAAATACTTGAAATACATTTGTGTTCCTAGTTGCTTGTAGTAATATTTTGTGTAACCTTAGAGTTGGCAAATTTATCTCCCCTAAATTACACACCCTGTCCAGTTGCCTTTTAGGGAGAATCAGCCATGGACTGTTTTCATATCTCATTTTGTTTTCTTACTACTTAGATTTCATAATTCATGATCTTTGTACATTTCCTTCTATCACTTTTGAAAGATTTCTTAGGACGGAAAGGTTGTTTAAATAATCAAAATAAAATGATTACATATTCTAAGATCAACTTGTTTAGTAATCAAGTGACATCCCAAGTACCATTCATTTATTCAGATGCTCATATTTAAAATTATTAAAATCAAAGATACAACTTAAAAAAGATAAAGTATCATTTATTGAGGCAGTCTTTAATGTAGAATTTTTTTTTTTTTTTTTTAAACTGTCTTATTGCCCTGTCTGGTCTACTTAAAAGAAAAAGGCCTATGATTTAAAAATACTCTTCATATGAACAGTGCTGTGGAATACTTCTCTTGTGTTATATGATCACAAACCAAATTAATGCTCTGTAAGAAATGAATGGATCCAAAGGCTTTAAATAATTGTATGTACATAATTTTTATTTAAGTATAATACAAAATCCAAGGTACGAATATGAATAGAGGGTATGTGATGAAGTTATTGAACGGAACTCCTTTTCATATGAAAGTACATAATTTGAAAGTTAGAAGACAGCATGAAGCCCTAATCAC
This sequence comes from Cricetiscus sungorus, assembly GCA_030556225.1. Taxonomy (NCBI): domain Eukaryota; kingdom Metazoa; phylum Chordata; class Mammalia; order Rodentia; family Cricetidae; genus Cricetiscus; species Cricetiscus sungorus. The sequence goes on along the minus strand of JANBXA010000741.1, from coordinate 30,795,288 downwards.
AGATCAGACACAGCTAAAATATTATGGCTTCTTCTATTCTGAAAAGGTATATAGAAATGATTTGGTAGCAGTAAAAGTAAGGTTAGCAGAAATTGTGCTTTTTTTATTGTCTAAGTTTTCACAGAAGTCTGAAGACTGGATTAAAAAACAGTGAACAATCAAATGCAGCTATATGAGGGACTATGAAATGTGGTGTGTTTTTATTAGGTTGCCATCTGCTTTGAGACTATGTTGATAATTAAAAAAGAGATAATGGACACAGGGGTCTTCTCTGAGGTGTTTCATAGGGGTCTTGTCTGAGATGGTGGTTCATAGGGATGCTGGACACAGGGGTCTTTTCTGAGATGGTGGTTCATAGGGATGATGGGCACAGGTGCCTTCTCTGAGATAGTATTTCATAGGGATGAATGACACAGGGGTCTTCTCTGAGATGGTGGTTCATAGGGATGCTGGACACAGGGGTCTTTTCTGAGATGGTAGTTCATAGGGATGCTGGACACAGGGGTCTTCTCTGAGATGGTGGTTTATAGGGACGATGGACACAGGGGCCTTCTCTGAGATGGTATTGCACTGCATGGCATCATTTCTGACTCCCTGTGAAGGACTTGAACAACCTGGGTGGACATTCCTCTAAACTTCTTAGAGGTGAATGTGTGCCTTTTCTAGTTTGGAGGCATAGATACTGGAAGCGTACTCTTTGCACTTGGTAGGTTTTAAAGATAAGTGGTGCCAATGCTTTAGTGGTAAAGAAGTAAAATGGTAGACTATTATTGAAACTTGATTTGTGCAAAATGTTCATCAGATGTAGGCTCCTCAGGAGTGTCAGAGTTGACTTGCATGGAGAGTTTAAGGGAACCATATATATGCATGTCAATTACTCCAACAGGGAGAGTATATGCACAATACTGACCTTTAAGGAAGGGGAATAAAAGTTTCCTGTGGAAATCATGGATGGTGCTTGGATGTTGCCTCTCCCAGAGGGTGGTGGTAGAAGTGATAGTCACAGTTGAGTATAACTTTTTTCTTTAGCTCCCCCCCATTGTATTCCGTTCTAAAGGTACCCCAAAAGCTGGTAAGCTGGGATGGTGTTGATTGAAGAACAAGTTAGGAAAAAGAGACCATCACAACTCTGTACATCATGCCTGTAACATTCAATAGCCTCAGTGGGCTCTCTACTGACAATCATGAGAAACTTCTAAGTTAATTAATATTGAAGCATTAATATTGGAATTCTCTATTCAGAAAAACTTTTTTCTTACTACCCCAGGTAGTATGCTATTTAGAATAATATTCTGAGGTAATATTGCTAAAAATAATATCAGAATAACAGTTCTTTCATTTAAACTAGAGATTTATTCAAAAGAGGAATTTTTATATACTAATGAAAATTATAGGTTAGTAAAGAGGACTGAATAAATACAGTCTCAAGAAATTAAAAACTCTGAAGAAAATACTGGTTTCATACCAGTGTGGAAAGAACATGAAGAAACCATTAAGAGAAGGATGAAAAACCAATGGGATTACTTTTTGTGAGTAGGCAGCTTACCCATGAATTTCTAAGGCAAACACACCTGAGATGTTCAATCTCTCTATATAAATTAAAACAGATAAGGAGAGTATTTTTAATCTGTCAAAATAGGAAAACCGAAATGATAGTTAGTTGATAGTGCTTGGGAAGGCATAGGAATATCTATCAGCTTGAGTTTTTGGAGTTATCATTTGGCAGGATCTGTCAAAATGAAAACGTGCACATGCATATAACAAGCCCATTTTTCCTAGCGTATCTTAGAATAATAGTTTGAAAACCAAAGATCTATGTATGAGGAGATTACAGCAGGTGTGAAATATCAAGACACTTAGAACAAAGAAAATGTCTGTTTATTGTGAAATTATTAAGCATGGTACATTGACTCGACTGATGAGTTAGGCAAGACTGGGAAGTTTCCAGTATAAGAAGCAACATAAAACCTTAATTATGTATGGTTCCATCAGTTTTTATGTAAAGAAAGTTTGTGTGCTTATGCTCAGATATCTAAATTAGGGAACTAGCATCTTGTGTATATTCTGTTTTTAAGTTTCCAGTCTTAATAGCAAAAAGTGCCCGTTTAAAAAGAAATGTTTTTTAGTAAGAAAAATATCTGATGTTACTCATAACAAAGAACACTGCCTTGGTCTTGTTTACTGAGTTGTTTTGTTATGGTGCAGATGGCCTGATAACATGGACCACATTTCAATTAGGAGAAATAAAAACAAATCAGCAGAGCTAATAGTATGCTGTCTGAAAAGCTTTCAATGCGACTCGGAATAGCTCACAGATTCATTTTATATTCTTGTGGTAAATTGGCACTCATTTAATAATCACTTTTATTTACAGAACTTAGTTTTGGAAACATCTGGATAAATCTATGAATAATTTAAGTGTTCAAATAGTGTTTATTAAGCATTTGCCAATGCATGAGAATGCTGGGTGATGTAAACACCACCAGACTGAGAAGTACAGGAAGTGAGGAGATAGCAGATAGTTCCATCACCATTAAAACTCACAGAGGATGACACTGAGTGCTAGATTTCTCTGCCTTAGAAGGTTCATGTTGGGTAAACAGACTTCCCATCAGAAGATTCAGAGGACCAGTGCTCATGGCATCTAAGTCACTGTCCATTTTGGAAAGTCATTGAGTCCTTGCTGTACTAAGAAATATCACTCAGGGAGAGGGAATTGGGATCGATATGTAAAATAAATAATAATAATAATAATAAAAAAAGAAATACCACTCAATTTCTAGTTGCTAAGCTATTTATCTTAAGACTTGATTTTTAAAAGCTACCATTTGAACATTAATGTATAAAAATTAAACAATATATAGGTTAAAAATTTAAAGTAGTTTATAGTATCTCTGCCAGATGTAACTGGTGTTGACATTTCTTTGTTACTCTTTGACTGTCTTGAAAATAAGGTTGAGTGGTTGAGAATACCACTACAAAGGATGCTTTTGGAAAGTAAAAGAAATACGACTTTGTATGTTGTATCTGTTATGTGTTAGGTTAAAATATCTGTAACACATGGGTTTTATTTCTTATTCTTTTGCTTGATAAAGTATCCTGAGAAAGGAACACAAAAAGAGGAGACAGCTTGCATTAGCTCCCAGTTCTAGGTTCCAGTTCCTCATAGTAGCTGTGGTGGTTTGAATGAGAATGGCTCCCATAGGTGCTTATGCTTGAAAACTTAGTCAGCAGCTTGTAGAACTGTTTGGGAAGGATTAGGTGTTGTGGTTTTGTTAGTGGAGGTGTGTCATTGGTTGTAGCTTTTGAGGTTTCAGAAGGCCAGGCCATTTCTAGTTAGCTGTCTGTCTTACTCGTGGATAAGGGTATAAGCTATTAGCTACTGTTTCAGTTCAGGGCCTTCCTGCTGTTGTGTTCCCTGCCATGACAGCATGGAGCTAATCCTTTGTAAGACTGTGAGCTTCCAAATCAAGAATTGTCTTTTAGAAGTTGCCTTGGCTTGGATGTTTTGTTAAGGAAATAGGAAAAGTAACTGAGACAGTTAGGGAAGTCAGGATGTTAGGGCCAGGAAGCAGCTCATCATATCTACAGTCAGGAGCAGAGAGACAATGACTACTGCATGCTTATGTGCTTAAAAATTACTCTGATCCAAAGCAACTTGGAAAAAGAGACTTTTTATATATATTATATAATATATTATATATATTATTTTTTCTTATTTTACATATCGATCCCAGTTCCCTCTCCCTCCCTCCCATGCCTCCACAGAGAGGGTGATGCCTTCCAGGAGGGATCATCAAAATCTGTCAAGTCATGTGGAGTAGGTACTAGGCTTTTCTCCTGTTTCTAGGTTAATGGGGAATGTGCTCCCAAAGTTCTTTCATGCAACAGGATACATCCTGGTTCCACTGTCAGAGGTCCCTTAGACTGCCCAGGCCTTCTGACTGAGACCCACATTCAGGGGGTCTGAGTAGGTCCAATGCTGGTTTTCCAGCTATCAGTGTGGGGGTTCATGAGCTCCTCCTTGTTCAGGTCAGCTGTCTCTGTAGGTTTCTGTAGTCTGGTCTTGACCCCTGAAAAAGGAATTTATTTCTCTTACCCTTTTAGGTCACAGTTCAATCTTGAGAGAAGTCAAGGTTGAAACTTGAAGCAGGAATCTGGCTCACTCTTTGGCTTGCTTACTCATAGGCTCATTCTTATCTGGTTTGTGTTTAAAGTCCAGGACCACCTGTCATAACCTGTCTAGGTCCATCCCATGAGCTGGGCCCTTATGCATCAATTCATAATCAAAACAATGTTGCCATAGTCATGCCCACAGGCCAGTCTGATCTAGGCGACTTATCAATCAAGGTGTTTCTGTCAGATGGCTTCAGCTTGTGTGAGGTTGATAGTTAAAGCTAACTAGTACACATAACACACACACACACACACACACACACACACACACACACACACACACACAAAGTTTAGTATTGGGTATGTCAGTGTGGTTCATCAGATAAGCCTGATGACTAGAGTTTGATCATGCAACATACATTGTGAAAGGAAGAGATTGATTTGTGCAAAGTGTCCTCCGACATCCACATGTGTGATATGCATCTCTCTCTGAACTGTATTAATGTAGATAAAGCACGCTGAGCAAAAGTATGAATTTGTTTATCCACGTGTTTCCTCTCTTCTCTTTTTAAACATTTAACTCTATTTATACATTTCATCTGTGATTTATATTTACATTATTTCTTCTCTTGTCCTTTCTCCTACCCTTCCAGTGTTCTGCTTCTCTGTTCTCTTTCAAATTAAGTCTCTTTTAATTATTATTGTTATACCCCCCCATGTATAAAACATATATGTAAATACAACCTGCTTTTAAAGTCCCTTATATGTATTTAGGGCTGAATTTTTGGGTCGGATAATTGTCAGGAGACTCGTCCTTCGAGAAGACTGATTTTTTTTTTTTTTTTTTCTCAATAGTTATTGCTTAGCTGTAGGTCTTTTGAGATCTTCTCTCATCCATGTTAGTATGGCAGTTGGTGACCAGAGTGGCAGGATATTCCAAAAGGTTCAGTAGTGAAGAAGTGGCATATATACCCTGGGGTAACCAACTACACTCCTAATTGGACATAAGACTTGCATAATAAGAGAGTTCATGCCTGCTACTTTTAAGTTTATGCAATGTTGTAGCTGGTGAGGCCATGGAATGTAGAAGAGAACCTACTATTGCTGCTTTTTTTCCCCTTTACTATTGATGTTACTAATTGCTTCAAGTTCCTGCACTTTGGTTTACATATACAAATACTAAATAAGTACCTATAAAAACAATGTTAGAATAGTTAAGTCTTATAATGAATACTTAACTTGTAGGGAACAAAAGAATCCTCCCCCGACCCCGAAATTCATGAAGCTTGTTAAAAGCCTGTCAAAGTAAGTTTTCAAACACTAGTTGACACAACTGAATAGAAACAAAAAATTCTGTTCACAAGAAGAGATTAAAAAGTGGAGAGGGAGCAAAAGCTTCTGACAGTTGGGTAAAGAAGCAGACACTCAGTGAAGAACAGTAGCCAGCTGCTTTAGCTGTATCATCACACATAGATACCTAGTAGAGAATGAGCTGTAGTTGAAGAGGAGGAGTTACATGGACACACCAGTCAAGGCTCTCTTAGTTAATCTTAAATTCTTCAGGAATACGTAACTTAACATTTAACTGGTAGTAGTTTGTCCGGTAGAATTACTTAGGGTGGAAATTGGAGGTTAATATTATGGGACTAGAAATATCCTTTGGAAAGAGATAAGCTAGATGTAGTGGTACATTACTGTGATCACAGAACTCATGAGGCTGAGGCTTGTGGATTGTTGAGAGCTTGAGTAAAGCCAAAAATTACACAATATTTGTCTCAAAAAGCAAGAGAAAAAGAAAGAGATAGAAGTGTTGGAGGGCACATAGGATTAGAGCATGTGGAGTGCTTGTGTGATCCTCTCTTATAAAGATGTGCAAACACAGAGAAATCCATGCTTTAGTTTACATGGGTAAGACATTGTATAGAGTGAAGCATCCATTAAACATGAAAGTAGTAGGAAATGAAGTTGGGAAGGAATAATTTTAGAAAAATCTTGAAATTTAAAAATAATCCACAACTAAATAATTTTGAGATTGTTTGCAAGATGCTCTTTTGTGCCTGCCTACCAACAGGAGAGAGAATTCTGCCGCTCTTTGTCGTTTTATGGATTAACAAAGAAATCGAGACAGCAACCTCATGCTTCATTGTAGGTGTGTTGCCTAGGCTAACCCTGAACTCAAAGCACTTGTGCCTCAGCTTCTTGGGTGCTGGTATTGCAGGCATGAGTCATCATATCTGATTTATATTTTATCTTCTAAAGTGCCTTCTAGATAGCATGCTCAGTTTTCCGGAGTGTTGTGAATATACTTTCTGGACAATTCTATTAACATTCTCCCTCTGTGCCATTCTTGATTCTATTTGAGGTTGTAGCAGAATGTGAAAGATGCATTCTTTCATAGAGTCTGTCTGAACTTGGCTTCTTGTTTCTGTAAACTTCTAAGCTTCCTCTAAGGCTTTTGTGTCTTCCTTACAGGTGTTCCACTGTGTTTACTATTTTTTCTTTTTTTAATATCGGTAGTGAATTGCTTTTCCTGTTGTTACTGTGGTATGGAGTTTGAGTGTTCCCCAAATGCACGCGCGCGCGTGTGTGTGTGTGTGTGTGTGTGTGTGTGTGTGTGTGTGTGTGTGTGTGTCTTGGAGCTTAGCTCTCAGCCCATGATGCTATTCTAGTTTTAACACCAATGACAAAGGATGTTATTGTGCCTTGGAGGGAATACTGCTTCTCAGCCTCCCCACTTCCTGTTTTTCACTTCTAGGCCTTGTGAGGTGAGGTGGGCTGTAAACAATCAAGGCCAAGACATTGTAGACAGAAATTTCTGAAACTCAGCAAAAACAAACCTTCCTCTTTTAAAACTGATTTATCTCAGTCATATAGTACACCAACTAGAAAACTCAGTAGCCCAGTTGGTAAAAGTTACTTCCTTAATGTGGGGTATGTGCATTTCACATTGATCTCTATTCATTTCGTGTTTACATTCTTCCCACTCACAGAATTTGTCATGTAGCTTTGTAGGTTTTAGTACAGCAGCTGTTTCAGCTGTCTGTGTCCCATGCTGGTTCTATTCTACTTTTAATCCCCATCTCTGAAGAACTGGTTTTGAGGGTTGGAGATTTAGTTAGTTCATAAAGTGCTTGCCTTGGGTGATAGTTGGAATGAGATGACCCCCCCCATAGTACAAGGTTTTGAACACTTAGTACCCAGTTGGTGGCTGTTCAGGGAGGCTTTTGAGGTATGGCCTTGCTGGAGCTATGCCACTAGAAGCAGGCTTTGAAGTTCCAGAAACTCATATCGTTTTAAGTTTGCTCTTTAAGCTTCATATTTCCTTTCTTCTATAATGTGCCATGGTCTTGGTGTTTTATGCCAGCAGTACAAGCACAAATAACATACTTTGTTTGCTTAGAGATGTATTATTGACCCCAAGAACCCATATTAAAAATACTGGGCATTGTGGCCAACACTTAGAATTCCAGCACATGGGAGGTAGAGACTGATCGATATCTCAGGCCAGGCAGGCTACCCTGTTTCAAGACAATCAAGGGCCTGGATTGCTTAGCAAGAACACTGGTTATTCTTCCAGAGGACAAGACTGTGATAACCAGCATCCACATGGTGGCCTAGCACTCCGTATCTCTAGTACCAGAGGGTATATTTTCTTTTCTTTCCTGGGCAGGGCACACATGGGATATGCAGGCATGCATGCAAGCAAAACACTCATTTATATAAAATAAAAATTAAAAAATTACAACCTAATCTAAACAATCCCAGATAACTGTACCCTCGATTGTCCCCTGTCACATGTGAACATGCATCTGCAGACTCATTTGGAGACACATAGCCTCAAGCATTCACACAAGAAACTTAGTTTTGAACCGGATCTACTAGGAAAGTATTCGCTACCTTCTTTTATTTCTATAGTATTATATAGTCCCATCTGAAGGCCTTTGTAAAATGGTAATAATTTGTGTATTGTCCTTTTTTCCTTGCAGAAGACTAGATTCATCTAGTCATACTTTCCAACCACTGAATGTTCTTTCCCACCCAATGGCATCCAGTGGGCAGACTTTTATTCATTGTGGAATCTAGTGTTCAGTATAATGGTATATGGCATATATAAATATATTTTTGTTGGCTCTTTAGATGGATAATTGGATTTTATAGAGACCTTAGAAATGATCAACTTACAAAGTTGTTAGAAGTCTTATCAATTTCAGTTGTCACTTTTGTTAATGTTCTTAGACAAAGCACAGTAGATGTGTAAAGTTTGGTTCATTAATCTCTTATTTTAAATAACCCTTAAATAGGGTTATTCATATACTGTCTATTTTTTAAAGATTATATAGCATGTATGTATTTATGTATTTATCATCCACCCGCCCACCCACCCATCCATGTATCTATGTCCATCCATCCATCCATCCATCCATCCATCCATCCATCCCTTTCTGTATATTTTACAGGGTTTCTTTGTAGACCAGGCTGGCCTTGAACTCAGAGATCTGCCTGCCTCTGCTGCTCAAGTTCTGGGATTAAAGGTGTGTACTGGCAACTGCCCTAGCCAGTGTCTGATTACAATAGCAGAGATCTGGGGGAAATGTTGCCTATTTCTTCCTTTCATCTGTCACTTTAGTTGTGAGGTGAATATTAAAAGAACACACTGTGCTGGGATGTAGCTGTTTCTGCTTTGGATAATTCAGTATTTCCAGGCTCTTTCTACATTCTGTAGATTGTGGGCCCAGCCTTCCTTCTTGTATTTTGGTTTATAACTGCACTTGTAAAGTGCCCATTGCAAAGAAGACATTCAGTAGAAGTATGTTTCAGATATCTTTCAGCTTTGTAGCTGCCAGGACTTTGTAACCACAAAATAGCATCCTTACCCAGAGAACATCCAAAGATTTCCTTTCTCTCCTTTTTGTATCCTTCATTTAACCATTATTTCTATTACATAGAGTAGTCTAGAGAGTGTGTAAAGTTTTGTACTTGCTTTCCTCCCTCATTTTTTAAAATTTTTTAATGTGTATGTATATGCCTACATACATGTCTGTACCACATACGGATATTATCTCTGGAGGCTAGAGATAGGTGCTGGATCCCTCACACTGGAGTCACAGATGGACGTGAGCTGCTGTATAGTTGCAGGATTTAAACAGGTTTGCTGCAAGCGCAATCCCTGCTCTTAATCACTGAGCCATCACTTCAGCCCTGTGCTTGGCTTTTACGTGCTTACTCATAGGAACAGATTAGATTGCTAGGGTGGTGTGTATGTGCAAGAGACAGGAGATTTCTTCTTAAATCATGAAAAAGAAACGGAGACTTCAACTGTCAGTGGTACCAGTGACATTTGTAACTACAGCTCAGAATCATGGAGGCAAATAATCGCACAATTACCTGGAGGAACTGAAAGCAAATTGCCTAATTTTGAAGACTGGAACATCTGGTGTGTTCTCAGTCCCCACCCCCTTTTAGTAAATGCCCAAAGAAGTTTTATTGTGGTTTTCTTTTTACATAAACATAATCAACATAATAAAGAAGATAATGAAGCAATGACTAAGAGCTTCACAGTGTTATTCTGTCTGCTCAAATGTGCCAAGCAGATCTTTATCCTTCATTGAACCATCAAATAGAGGCTGGCAAATTAGAACATCTATGTTTATTTAGTCAACTCCTCCACCCCCATCTTTGGGCCCTTTGTAAGTCTTTTAATCGCAGTTTGTTGCTCAGCTGAAACTAAATATTTTTCAGTTCTAAGAGTATTCTGAAAGTGGGTGAGTGGAAGCACGTGATGCTATGTAAATTTGCCTTTTATTGTTCAACCAGGAAATACATGAGATTACCTGTTATCTTTTGAAATACTTAACAGAACCAACGTTATATGACTATTTTGATTTGAAAGTACCCATTGTAGAAAAGTTTTTAAACTTTAAAATTTTTTTCAATATCTGGTTTATATTTATGTTGCAAAATCCACAAATAAGCATGCTACTTGATGAGCTGTTGCTGAGTAAACACACCATGCCATCAGTATATCAGGTGGGATCATAGGATAATGACAGAATGTCCCTTTCCTTTCTCCTCCCCCCAGGTAGTTTCTAGCATCCTGGCTCCCAAGATGGCAGATTGGGCTATCATTCTAATTTTTAAATCTTTTAAAATATTTATTTTCCTTTTGTTAAAACTCACACAACACAGTATCCATCACTCTAAAGCACAGCATTCAATGGCATCCACATCTTTGTCATGTTATACTCCTGTCACCCCTGACTAGGTCCAGGACTTTGTTATTTGCCACCGAATTCCTCTTTGGGCCTGCCCCTTTTCTTTCTTACTATCTTTCAGTATCTTATTATTCTGTTGGTAGAGCCATTTGTCCAAGTAGCACAGACTTCTTTTATCAGGGAGTGGCATCGAAACATATTACCTGTGTGCTTGTTCTTTTCATATTATGCCTTTACATGTAGACCTTTTCAAGCTCAGCGTGGAAATATGTGTGTGCACCTTTTAAAATGGTGAGATACACATGCACACACATGAGCAGGCAACTGATGGTATCTGTGCAGGAACCAGGAAGCCTTTGAGTGCCCAAATGTGGGGCTATGTAAGGCAATTATGTAAAATGATGTGTAATGTTTGCAAATGACCTATTTGCATCTACCCATATCCTATAATTTTTAAAATTGATTACTAATCAGTAATATATTGATGAATTTCAGTCACTTGTACATTATATGTATCACAGACTAATGTAATTATTTTTTTACATTTGATTGTGTAAGAAGTAATAAGAAAAAAGACTCTTTATGTACAGTCCAGAGGCAAAGCACTTGATAGGCTGTAGGTAGAATTTACATGTGCGTGGTGAGGATTTGGATTGCTGATTGTATATCTTTATATGGAATATATAATATGTATGTGTGTATACATTCTATGCTTTCATTTTCCTGTCTATATGTGTCTCTAACTCTACTCCCTCCTCTTCTTTCTCTATACAAACACACACACATACACATGTATACATGTGTGTGCCTGCAACCACAGACAGACAGAGAGAACCATAAATTCATACTGGTAATTTTCAATTCATACTGGTAATTACTGTAGAATTCATTGTACTTGTCAGTATGTTATTTCTATCTTTCTAAATTTTTGTTCTTTCTATTGCTTGTTCATTTTTATGCCTATTTTTGCACAAGTGAACAGTACTGTATAATTTTTTTTTAGTTTTCTGCTAACTAGTATACATTCTTTTCTTTACCGACTTAAAAATGTTTTCTCACTAGGTGAGAAATTACTTTTTGGTTTACTTTGAACAATAGTTAAAATAAGTGTAGAGCTTGCAAGATGGCTCAGCAGTTAAGGACACTTGCCCCTTGTGTAATGACTTTATTTTAATACTCCTAATTCCCATGGTGGAAGGAGAGAAGTTACTCCTGCAAGTTTCCCTCTGACCACTCCCCATGTGTATACTCATTTGTGTCCGTGTATATATGTAAAGAAATGGGAGGGGCGGGGGAGGTGGCTCAGCAGGCAGGGCATTTCTTATGCATGTGTAAAGATCAGGAAAAGTGTTTGAACTCCAGTAGCCACATAAAAGCTAGGAGGGCATTGCATCACACCTTAATCCCGTGCTAGTGCACAGGAGACATAAAGCAGGTGTCGCCAGTGTAGACTGTCTAGGATGAATGTTGGAATCGCATTGAACAAGAGGCCCTATCTCAGGTTGAAGGTGGAATGCAATCAAGGAAGATGCTAATAATTGACTTTCACTTTAGCATGCTCATACATGTATGCTTTGTCAGACACGTGAACACCCAAACACATGCACACACATCAAGATGCATTCATTGATAGACAGTAGGTATTGGCCAATAAGTAATGGGAAAGCAAGTATAGGAAAGCAAGTAGAATAGAGGTTACCCTGTAAATACTGACCATATGTAAAGTATGCTGATATTTTAAAATTTATTTCAAATTTATGTATAACTTTCGAAAACTAGTATTGGTTTCTTAGAGTTTAACAGTTTTCTCTGTGTGGTATTTAGAAACAAAAACAAAACAAAACAAAAAATAAAAACTCACCTTTTTTATTACGTATCTTAGTAACTCTTAATTGGAATTCTAAACTTTTACATATGTTATTATTTTTAAAGATGTTTTTAAACCAGCTTTAACCATTTGAAGTGTCAGTACATCAGTGCAGCTGTCTGTCCTGACCACCTTATGTGGGTTCTGGAACTGACCTCAGGTTTTTTTGCAACAGCTCTTAAGTGCTGTATCCCCTCTCCAGCCCTAGCATGTGCTGTTTAGAGCGTACAGGTAAATGTGTTTCCAGAGTTGTAGGCAGGGTTTCTGTATATGATGGGCTCATTAAACGTTTAATTGAAGAAATAGCCCTTTAAGGAGATTCTTGTGAAATGTAGTTTGGGTGACCAGGGAACCTGTCTTTAGTACTTTGCAGCTTTCATGTTTTGAGTCTTTATAAACATCCTCTGAGGTTAACAGGTTTCATTGGTCATACAAATTTGAGTAGTAGATGTTCCAACAATGACAAATTGATGCTGCAGTGATAGCTTAGTGCTTTTGTTGCTCAGTGATATTTGACACTTTTGAAACTATTTAAAAGTTCAAGATAATTGTACTTAATTAGGTTGTAATTTATAAATGGTGCCCTGCCCCGTATTGCTGCTGCTTTTAAATAATCACGTAGAGGCTTAATGGTAATTACAAATTGTTTGGCCTATAGCTCAGGCTTATTACTAACTAGCACTTATAATTTAAATCAACCCGTTTCTATTAATCTACATCTTGCCTTGTGGCTTTACCTGTTTTCTAGCATCTTGCTTCTCTGGCAGCTGGCTCATCTCCCTCACTCCTTTCTTCTTTCTCCCTGTGTTCAGTTTGGTTTTCTAGTGTAGCTATATTCTGCCTTGCTGCCAAAACAGCTTCTTGTTTAAGCAACAAGAGCAACCCATAGTCACAGTGTACGGAAGGGTTATCCCACAGCAGTAATTATCCTCTTGGTAGCAATGTGCTTAGTACCCTTGTTTTGAATTGTGGTGATTCTTTAAAAATTATTCTTGTTTTCAGTTTTTTCCTCTAGCTTTACCTGGATATGTACCAGGAATTAGGAGGATATAAGGCTGAAGGGACAGAGGTAGTTGATAGTTGCAGTCTTAAAAGTCACAGAGTTAGATGCATACACTAATGTAGGACACTGAAGGATTTGACACTACACGTATTTTACTGATGTTGATGGCCATTTTCTGTGTTTTCAATTTTACTGCTTTAAATTACAAGGAAAATTGCAAAGAGAGCTCTATTATAATATCTGACTTGATCTTAGCCTATTTTTACTGGTCACCCAAATTTTGCTTTTGATAATCTCTAGCGGCTATCTATTTTGGATGTTTATATTTTAAAAATTGGCACTCTTTGTAGACTTAAGGACAAGTAAAAGACTTACGTATTAGTTACAATAGAGGATGCTATATGATGGATTTTGGTTATCTTCACTGAGGATTGAAGGATATTTTAGTGAGGCTATGAGTGAGTGGCAATTGTAGAAGTATTTAGGAACATATGATGTCTCAGGTCATTTAGACAGCCATTTTAGAAGCTATCATATTTGACAGTGTTAGGTACACAGGGGTCCGTGATGAGTTCTTGCTGGCATTACCAGGTGACATTTTTTTGCAGTTTGTATATACATAGACCTTGTATTTTTACTTTTATTATTTTTAAAATAAAGCCAAACATTAAATGATAGGTTCTTCAGAGTTGTATAAAAATTAGTCAATTGTTTTCAAAGGTGAGTAGGCCACTTCATCAATATTCCCCACTGGTAACTGTATATGTTTATTTTGTCATGGACATTCTATTTTGACTTTTTATACAAAGAATTCATCTAGGATAGTGAATTTGCCTTATAGCTGAGCTGAGATGAAAGGAGGGATGTCCTCATGCAGGAACAAAAGAAGCTGGTCAAGACAGGTCAAAGGAAATGGCTACTATTACATTTAGTAGTCACTTAGCAAAATAGAGAATGGCACAAGTATGCATAAAGGTATGTGTAACCTTTTATGCCCTTGAATGTACTTAATAAAGAATATGACAGATATAATCTTTGTTCTTTTTCCGATCTGCATTTGGTATTTTAGAATAAATTTTACCCAGGGATTAAAAAAGATTTGCAAATTATGTGGGATAAATATCCTTCTAATTTTTGTGATGTCAGGCAGACACCCTTATCTCACTAATGTGTTTTGATACCACAGGGGATAAAGCTTTCTAAGTATTTTCATCTTCATGGCTAATGGATCTCAAGATATGCAGCAGCAAGCATCCTGCCCATATTCCCTCTACCCTCTCCTTCCTTTGAAGTTAGGCAAAAATGAAAGGATCATAAGACCCGTGCTGAAAAGGAGTGTTTCTCTTTCTTCACATTTTTTTTTTTTCTCCTCTCAAATTTCTTTTATACTTTTGTTTTGGTCAGGAACATTTTCAAAATTATTATCCCAATTAGTTGGCTTATTTCTTGTCCTTAATCTGAAATGTTTCATTCTAAGTAAGCACTTGTTTCAGAATATATTTTATATAATGTGGATATTATTTTTTGATTGTTTTTCCTCTTCGATCTGATCATAATTCTTTTTCTTTTTGTACTTGGATTTTACTGTAACCACATTCCTTCACTGAATGTGGGCATCTTACAAAGGACTTGTGAATTAGTCAAAATGAACTGCTGCCTTAGAGTGTGTCACATAGTATGTTAACATTTACCAATCGTCCTCCGCATTTCTGTAAGATTAGGATACTCAGCTCATTGATTTTCTTTCCGGTAACTACCAGTACCATTGTCTTTAATGACTTCCCCACAGAGATGATCCATCCAACCCTTCACTTTCTTATCTCAGTGATCTTTGGAACTGATGCATAAATAAGAAAACCAGCCTTTTATTCTATTTTGAGAAAAACTCCCTGAGATTTTGGTGGTAATTTTAGTGAATATATTTATTATTCTTGGGAAAGTTTCTTCCTTAGTGGATTTCTTTTGCCTTTTATTTTTTTTTTTATAAACTTTTTGTTCAGTTTTTCACATCATGTATCTATATCCGGTTATGAGCAGTTTTCCCCCCAGCCTGGTTCCACAGCTGTGTCAACCCCAAAGAGCACACATAGATGCTGTATTACATATAAAGCTGTTGGCCAGTTACTAGGGTTTCCTATTAGCTTAAATATTAACCCATTTCTATCAAGCTAAGTATTCACACGTGGTCTTATCTTACCAGAGAGAAGGTCTGGATGTTCTTCTCAAGTCCCTACATCTTGAATCTCCTCTACTATATCTCCCAGAATCCTCTTTGTGTCCTAGTCCTACCTCTTTTGCTTTCCTATTGGCCAACAGGGCTTTATTCATTAACCAATAAGAGAAACATATTTACACAATGACATCTCCCACCAACATTCCATTCATTTCCCATCCATTCTTATCTGCCCTTATAATGCCCCCATTCCCAATAAAATAAAATTTAAGAGAAAAGAAAAAGAAAGAAAAAAGGAAAAAATATTACCAAGGAAGCTGGAGTGTGACACATTGAGTCATGCAGTAAACCCCTTTGCCCGTGTATAGCTTTACTTGCAAGTGTTCATTGCAGACTAATTGGTTTGGTTTTGTGTCAATGGTTCCTGGTTTCTGCTACAGGATGGATGCTGGGCCCTCACTGGGACTCCTATGGGATATCTTGTTGTTTCCCCATGTCCTGGTGATCTTGCAGCTTTCGGATTATGGGACCAGCCATTTCACATGCTCCAGCAGATTTTAGATGGGGTGGATGTTGGGATGGACCAACTCAAAAACCTGGTTCTGGGCCTGGGTAGTTGCAAGGTTGGTCAGTCTATCAGCTCTCCTGTCTTCACCACCAGGGTTAGCTCTCCATCATTGTCCCAGCTAGTTCACCTCCTGCAGCAATGAGTAAGGGGTGGGGCCAGTTCTCCTGCTTTCCAACCTTCAGGATCAGCACTCTCATACCTTGACCTTCAGGGCTAATTCTACTGTGTTGCCCACGTGAGGTGTAGGATTTTCTGAGTGCTTTAGCAGGTGAGGGGCAGAACCAGTTCTTTCTAGTGTTACAACCAGTGAGGCAGGGAACCAACTATGTATGGCCCTATCTTTTCAGCCTTGGCTATATTAGGAGTCAGGGACATCTACAGAGACCATGGCTGCATCAGAGCCATGAATTCAGACATGAGCTGCATCAGCAGTTCAGGCCCAGACATCACCATGGCCTTGGTGGCAATCAAGCCACCTATCTCACTAAATATCCTCATCTTTCACCTCTTCTGAAATGCTTCTGTTCATAGTATATGAACCATTCTTTCTCTCTCTCTCTCTCTCCTATACCACACCATACATTTGCTCACCATAGTGTTGCTCTGCTACCTGGTACTGTGAGGCCCCAGTAGCATAGTGTGGTGTCAGAGATGTTGTTGGGCTTGGACTAGAAACCCAGGGCCGTTATTTCATTGTGTCCCACCTGGTTCAGCCACATCATGTGGTGCAGATGTGATACTCAGTTTATTTTTTAATAAAACTGAATGCAGGTGTTAGGTGTAAAGCACACTCTCTCCCCCTGACAAATGGCAGTGGTGGTGATAACTTCCTAAACATCTAAGCAGAAGGACTTTGGTAAAAAGAGGGATTATTATTGGCTGTTTCTTGGGAGCGTCCCTTGATCTCCTCCAAAGGTTGAGAACTTTGAGCATGGATATCTGGTTTCTGGTCATTTTGCACAGTCTGTAACAGTTCAAAGAACTGCTGCCATAAAATCTTCTTGCTTTTCTTCCATTTTGTTCTTCTCTTTCCAGTCTCCTTTCCCCTCAATAGCCTTGACATTGTGAACTTCTACCCATGGAGTAGTATAGTTTGTTTATTTCACTGTTCTGTTGCTTACACTTGGCATCTGGCAATATACTGTTACATCTGTAGTTAGGTTGCCCCCAATTTCTTGACACTATTCTGTACCTTTTAGGTCCTCTTTCATTTGTTATTTTTATCTTGTTACTTTGCCTTTCATTGCTCATATGTTACAAAAATATTTTAAAATGCCCTCTTTCAATTAATTGTAATGTTTACAAATACTTATTTTAATGTGTTGAGCTTTGATTATGATGCTGATAAGTTTATGTAGGTGATCATGGCATTTGAATACAATTTTACTTCTTTTCCACCTGCCTAGCTATTATTATTCTTGCCCAATTAATTAGCTGGAGCCTCTGTTACCATGATGAGTAGTGAATGGTAAGAGGAGACATGCTCCCTTGTTTTCAGCTTCACACAGGCAGCATCCAGTGTGATTGCCATGGAATGGATGGTACCTAGAACGCTTTATGAATATGGACAAACAAGGTCCATTCAAGGCTATTAAAGTAGACTCACATGTTATCTTTGTCTTTGGACGCCAGATACATACTTCTGGGATTTTTATGAAGAAACTTTGTAGAACATAGGTCCAATTTTTTATTTATCCAGAATGCCATCTGTTGGTTCAGGCTGGTTGACTTATTATTGATTCTGTCAGTCATGATCATTTTACTAATAAAGCTTGAACTCTACCAGTAATTTCTTGATACAGACATTGGCCTGCTAGCATGTATAGCAGGAGAGTTCATGATATCAAGAAGTCATCAGTAGCCTGTAAAGCAAGAGTGACATGTTAGGAAAGAAATGTGTTAGTGGTCTGATGGCCAGAGGAAGCATAGTCTTGGGTCGACTTACTTATATTCAGATGTAACTTGAAAATATTTTCCAGTTCTGAAAGAAACACTTAAAGAATTTTTGTAATTAAACTACATGCTTTGAATAAAAGTATATAAATATTCTGTACTAGTTATATAATCTGATAATAAATGCTTTAGTTAGACAAAACTGATCAATTGGGAGGTATTTTGAGGTACCTTCTTCCCTTTTGCCTTTAAGTTTTCTTAGTTTCCTGTATTAAACAAGACAATATTATGGTTACTTAAAAAAAACAAAACACAAGCATTGCAATAAATGAATTATTTTTAATGATATCAGTGGCTGAAATGAAATTAGGTGCTCATGTTTATTACTATTTTAGCTCCCTTATAAGCTTTATTGTGTCATTTTTAATTCTATCAAGATTTTGAGTGTATGTTTGTCTTTAAATAGCCACTTTGATATCACCATGAGTTAGAAACATTGTTTCCCTAACACTGATTTGTTTTGCATTGCTAGTTCTGTTTTCTTGAATAATGTTTTGGCAATTAATAAATCAAAAGAAATGAACAAAGAAGGACTAGATTTTTTAGTTTGATTTTTGAATGTATTCAACTCCTTTTCTTTGTACATGCAATCTTTTAATAGGTATAAAATAAAAGCTTTCTTTATTGTTACCTTGATATCTTCCTCATTTCCCAATTGGGATACGCGTACCTTCTGAACAGGTCCCTTTGCTTTTGATCTTGGGTTACATGTCCATGCTATTTCCGTGGCCTGTGAAGCTTTCAGCCCCTTCTGTCACTTAAAAAAAATATACCTGCCAGCTTAGCAGTCTTGTTTCCTTAGATATTAATTCAATTAGGCATGGTGAAAGCCTTTGAAAGGAATATCTGTAAGTCTCTGATTGAACCACCTTGTTTAAAATTGTATGTCTCATGTTTATTTCTAAATTTTGTTTATTTTTCTCACGAATATGCTTATTATTTATAGTATACTGTGTGTGTGTGTGTGTGTGTGTGTGTGTGTGTGGTGTATCTGAGGATTTGTTCGTACTGGGGGTTGTACCCAGAGGTGTGTTAAGCTTCTGAAAATTAAATCTGTACTGATGGCATTTAGTATCCATTTGATGTTTTTCAGATAATCAAGGTAATTTTCTTATTCTAGTCCCATAATTTATATATGCTATAATCTTCCACAATTTCCCTTGGAAAATTAAGACCATAACAGGACACTACCAATTTATTTTCATTTATTGTCAGCTGAATGGTTCTTTTTTTTTATTTCCTTGAATAAGCTTGTATTTTGTATTTTTGTCTGAAAGTATCCACATGTAGGTTTTTGTTTGTGCACGTGTACACATATACAATAAAATATAAAATACCTGTAGACCCAGCAAACAAGAAAGGAACCATTGGTGGGGAGGAGGAAGCAAGATCTCAAGGGCAGGGTATACTGTAGCATTAGTGATAAGAATCGGAGAAGGGATTTAATTAGGTAGTAGAGAGTGCGGGAGTGGAGCAGAAAAGGTGGTTGGGGGGAGGGATAACTAAATTTATGGATGTTTGATTAAGCATATTACAATCATGTCTTATAAGATTCATGAAAGTTCATTAGAATGTTCCTGCACTGAGGTTCATACTTACCCTAGAAGCTACAGGTTTGCCAAATTGAAGATCCATTGCCAGGAACCTCCTGTTGATTTGTTGGTCAGAGATGTCCTTAGATCCCAAAAGTAAAGCAGGCTGTTCGCCATTTGGTTGCTCACCAGATCTTGATCACAGATCCTTTCTGGTTTGCTATTTGCTTCCTTTCCACACATTTCTTCTGCTCCTTCCTTGGTTTTCCTTACTCACTAGGTCAGGTTAGGCGTTTGTCTTTTGAGGGCTTGATCCTGGTACAGGAATTAGATTGCAGTGAAGTCTTTTCTTTGGCTTCCATTTCGTGTCAGCTCAAGTTGTAATATCTGTGAGTCTACATTGCCTAGGCTTCCAATAGTAATTGAATGAACAAATGACTAATGGCTCTTTCTGTATTGCACAGAGTGCTTGTTTTATAAAGTTTATCTTTCATTGAGTTTTAATATTTGAATATGCCTAAATACTACTTTATTATGTTTCTAGTTGTATATACTTAATTATTCTCCATGACGTTGCATTTGAAAAAGCAATCATTTTCTTTCTTAAAACATGTAGTGTAATTAATTTTTAATATCATTTGTGAATAAAGTCATTTATGGATTTATAGATTTTTTTAGATATAACATTTTATCTCAAAACAGTAATTTTGTTAGTTATTACTAAGTGTGATGTACTTCATATTTTATGGATGTTTTTCATGGAACATGAGCTAAAGAAAAATTTTTTTTTGATTTGTTTTGCAGGGAAGTCTTAGAAGTAGCCGACAAATCTCACCTCAGGAATTTATCCATGAGCTGAAAATGGGGTTTACTGACGAGAGACTTTGCACATATCTGGAGTCACTTCGAGTGTCACTGACCAGTAACCCTGTGAGGTAATTCATCCCCTGGAGGTCACTGTGGAGTATTACTTAATTAAATGTCTATCACTCATCTTCCATTTTTATTTAGTTCATTTACAAATAGTATACACCACCCGTTTCCCAATACCAAATGATCATTCCTAAAAACATATACATGTAAGTAACATGATACAGACTGACCTGGATGAATTAGATATTTCAGAATACACAGATACTTGCACATACACTCATAGAGGTCATAAATTTGAGAGCAAGGGGTTTGCGCATGGGAGGCCTTGGAGGAATTTAAGGGCAGAAAGAAGTGATGTAATAATATTAGAGTCTCAAAAATAAAAGATTATCTAAAAAATGAATATTAACTATATGGATGAAGAATAGATTTCAGTGGACCTTTTTATTACTAAGTAAAACACATCTCATGAACTTACATATTTTGTGAAAGAACAGTCAAGATTGAAATCTATTAATTTAACATAATTAAGTTTTACTTTCTGTTTTCATATTGTTAAAATGCTTGCTGATTCTTATTTGACACTGCAAGGCTTACCACCTGTTTCTTTTTTCCCCTCTTTTGAAAATGGTGTCTTACGTAGTGCATCATAAATAAATATTGCAATATTTAACAAACAGAAGAACATAGGATGCACAGGAAAATTAAAATTCTAGACTTAATCAACAAAAGCCGAAACAACAAAAACTACCTCAAATCCAAATTTAACTTGCTGTCTTTTATGTGATGTCAATACCATATGATTTTCTATAGACTGCTTTTAAAGGTTGGGCTACATTTGTACACCTTTGAGAAATATTGCATGAAAAATTTCAAAGGCAATGTAATGATGATAAACTGACCTCATTTAAAATTGCTAGATTACTGGAATGTAGGAGGTATTTGTTAAACCACATAACAATAAAAGAGATGTTACCTGGAGTATTAATTTTGATAAAATACAGGAGAGAGTTGAGTTTTCATAGAGGCTTCATGCTAACTCCTAATTAGGTTGATGTCTTCACCAGAGTATTCTTGAATAATTTAAGCAAAAGTTTTCAGTGAATTTTTGTGTAGTCAGAGTCAGAAAATCTGTCTCAGAAAGCCCAGGGTTGACTTTTCATCATCTAAGGAAACAGTTGTTTTTGTATAGAATATATGGATGCATACATATGTCTGTATAAATACTTGAAAAGCTGTGATGGACTAGTGCAGCTGTTGGTACTGGTATGAAAAATAATTCCTGTGTATACTCTTCTGTGATGAGTAACTTTTTGGATATTTTCAAGCTTAGACATAAGGTGAGTGAGAAAGCCTTTGACCATAGAAATATTTAAAAAAAAAAAAAAAAAACACTTAAGTTTTAAGATATGGAATTGAATGAGGATAAACCACCACAATGGAATCTTTGTTGTTTTTTTAATTTTAGGGTTTTTCATGGGTTTTCACTTGCACTGTTTGATAGACCGTGGCTCAGGGTGGATGTGACCTGAAGGCTTTCCCATGCACTGTCTTCACCAGGGCACATTCTGCAACACTTGAGGAATGCAAGTAGTGTTGTTGATGAAAACAAGGACGTTTTGATTTTATTTCCTTTGTCTTACCTTGCCTGTTATTAATAAGAGATTGCACTTAGAGAATTTAATAGATGTATTTAAAAATGGGCAACTTGCATTTCCAGCTGAATTTACCCTTGCAAAATATAGTAACGTAAGAATATTTATTAGGAGCCAGGGGAATTGGCACTGTTGGTAAAATGTTTGGCATTCTAATCTGGGGACTTGAGTTTGGATTCCCAGTGCCCATGTAATAAGTAGGGTGTGGTAGTGCATGGTTGTAATTCTGCCACTGAGGATGCAGAATCAGGAGAAGGATCTGAATGACTTTCTGATCTGAATGAGTTTAGACAGAGTAGCAGGCTTTGCTTCAGTGAGAGCCTGTCTCAGCAAATAGGGTGGCAAGTTAGTGTGTAAGATGCCTGAGATGATCCTGTGGAATCCACATGCATGTTCTCACATACCTATGTAGGTGTATAAACACACACAGGATGGTACTGTATACAAACACATATATAGAAATGTTTATTAAGAGCCTACCATTTTCCCAAGTCACAAACACATGTACAGACATGTTTATTAAGAGCCTAACTGTTCTTGTCACAATAGAGCTTAGAAAGAAAACATTGTTTCTATGGAGTTAATTTGAGCAAAATGGTATTTTGGGGTTAAACTGCATAGACCGCTACATGCATTTCTGCTTGTTGTGGCAGACACAGGGCACTGAAATCTTCATAATTTTTTTCAGTTTTACAAAATATGGGTTAAAACCCCTCATGAGCAAGTCACTGATGATGTGTCAGCTCCTTTTCCAGTGGCATAGTCACACAACAGCTTCTTCCCTCCCCCTTCATATATGATGCGGATAAAAGAGGAGAACAAAGGGAAAGATTTTGTATAAGTCCATGTGTAGTGTGATGGAATGGATAACTTGTGAAATATTACCTCAAAATACTGAGAAATGATGTTCTCTATTATTTAAAAAAATCATTAATATACCACCAAATACTTATAGAACCCCCCCCCCCAGGTACAGATTTTTGTCATGTATTATTGTAATTCATTATGTTTCCAGGAGGTCCTTTTAAGTGACAAGAATAGAAAGTCTTGTCAGAACAATATTTCTGAAGAGAACTTTGTAGAATATTTGTTCTTCCAGTGTTTCACTAGATGAGTGCCTTGTAAAATTAGGCATTGCAGCTATGATGTACTCTTTGGTGTTTCCTCTGTCTATACAGTATGCGAGTCATTGGTCAAGTGTTTCCAATCCTTATTCGATGTATGATATCACTGAATGGATATTCTGTTCCTGTCATGGTGCTGTTTTCTCTTATTTGTTTAGATGGGTTCTAGCTATCTTGCAGCTTGAAATCCTCCTGCTTTACACACCTACATTCTGGGATTAAAAGTGTTTGTCTTTGTACTGCATTTAAAATTCTTGAATGCTGTTGATAAAACCCAGTGAACTGATCAATATTATAGAAGTGATTTTTCTATAATATTTCTTCAGGATCAGAATTTATTTAAATCAAATTTAGAGAAAACTAGCTTTCCCTCCCTCCAAATTATGGTTTTCCTCCACAGCTTCTGGCAATGGGATGTTCTCAGAGCAGTGCATCATGTTTTGAAGTATGAGCCATTTTCACCGAGATAGGTGAAAACTAGCTGTTAAAGACCATCTTCTTTGCCTTGTTTTATGAAGATTTGATGTGAAGCCTGTAAAGTTCTTCTGTTTGAGGAGGTTCATTGATTATTCATTATTCTTTGTGACAGTTTGTAGCTAGTTTTGAACATTGGTGGAAAGATTAACTTTCAAATTACCAAATATAACTTTTAGTGAATTTTGACAAAGCCAATAGTTATGTTTGAGTGATTGAATGCAGTGGGTAAAAGAAGAAACAGGTAGACACTAACATCATTATGATTGATTTCAAGCATTTATAGTTCTTCCCCACTTATGCATATGCCAAATTAGTTACAGAATGTATCTTTTGTTTTCTAAGTTTGATGTACCTGTCAGGGGCAAACTTTCTGTCTCCTGAAATTCAGTGTAATGAATCTTTGTTTTCTGATTTTAGACAGTATTTCTTGTATCATCTACATTTTGCTTTTTCAGTTTCATAGACAAATTCGTAGGCTATTTTGAAGTTGAGTTTCATTGAATTGATAAATAAGCATTGGCAAAATCATTTCAGTGGATTTTTCAGGAAAACATATTTATGCCAAAACGAGTAAAAGTATCTGCATGTCATTATTTAGAGTAGTGAGTGTCATCTCCAGAGTCTACTTTGTCGACATTCTTCCTTGACAACACAAAGCACCTTCCTTTAGTGTTGTGGTGGCAAGCATTAGTTTCAGTGTGCCCACTAGGACCAACATGACTTTTATAAGAAAAGTTTTGGTACCACTAGTACTTTAGACTGTTCTTTTTCTAAATAACATATTAAAAATATTTAAATAAATGATTGTAGTTGCAGTAAAACATCTACCAACAGTGCTGACTTATAGAATATTGCAACCTTAAAATGTTCATATCCCTTGGAAATAAGTCCTATACCCTCTTTCCTGTGGTAAGTTCTGTCCTGACACTGGAATTTGTCCTTCCTTTTCTCCCCAAAGAAATTTCATTTTTCATGTATTCTTGAGAAAGAGAAAACTTAGTTTATCTTATTCATATTTTAAAATTTATTCCCCTCCTTGCTCTTCTCTCTCTGTGTGTCTCTGTATGTGTGTATATGAGCACGTGCACACATGCACGTACACACAGTGGAGGTCAGTCACATCTCTTTGGAGTTGGTTCTTTCTCGCTTCCTTTTGGGGATCAAACTCAGGCTTTCATGCAAAGCTCATCTAATAGTGAAGCCAACCTGATTGGATTTTTTCAAGGCTTATTTATCTCCCACACATCCTTGTGAAGGTTCTGTCTTCTTAGATTTGATCATGTTTATGTGTGTATCTGGTGATGCCCATCACGAATTAACAATATATTTTGTTTATAGTTTGATAACGTTTGATTTCTGCCTGCTAGTTTCATGTTTTGTATTGATTTTTGAAATACTGTGGAATTCCTAGCCTACATTTGCTGTGGAATTTCCATTTTGAGCTTTCTGTTGATCTGCTCTACTCCTGCTCCCCATAGTTATAAATGTTCTTCTGCCTTCCTCTCCTTTATTCTTATTTTGTGTGGGCTTTTGATTTCTCATTTCATTTTTGTTTATTTACTATTTGATTTTCTTCTGATTTTGTAATAGAGCAGAATTCATTTTAACTACATATGCATGTAGTTAAAAAGAGAAAGATATAAGTAGTAATTTTTAGTTTTCTCTTGAGTTAAATGAATACTTGAATATCAATTACTAATTTAGATGCTAATTTGAGTGATATTTTAATTGTATCATTTTCTTTTTTAACAGCTAAGTTAGATATTGCTTCACGTCTTTCCGTGTCTAAATCTTGCCCTAAGATTTATTTGCCTTTGCTTTATAAAAGAGAATAGCGTGATACAAATGATATGTTTCTTAGATACGATTTTTAGCATGGCCATTATATTTTTTCTTCTTTCACCATTTCTGAGAGTTTAACACTTGTCAACAGCACATTCCTTTGCAGGATCTCTTTTCTGTCTCTCTTGGTTGTTTTCTGTGTCTGTGGTATCACATAGTATTTTTCTAATGTGTTTTGATAGAATTTACTTTTTAGGAGACTTGTTTTAAGTGCTTTCAATAATTTGTCTTTGCCATTTTTTTTCCTCCTGTAAATTTCAGCCATTTGCTCTTAAAGTAGTGGTGGCTTATGGCTGTAATCCCAATTACTGGAATATCATGTGAAAAGAAATATCCAAACTAGGTTAAAGAATATTTGACACCACAAATTCTTATGTGATTAAAACTGGAGAATGTAGTAGGACAATATGTAGAACATACTATTCAAGTATAGGCCAAAATTTGTTAATCTACACTAGTGACCACCGTAAACAAGAGGTAACTAAGATATGAGACATAGAAATCATGATGGGGTAGAGTTGATGGGAGTGAACTAGAGAGAATATGAATGTCTATGATCTGGGAAACAATTAATAAATAAACACAGGGTCTTATCAGTTCACCAAAGCAAAATAAAGGGGACTAAGAGTAGAAAATTGAGAGGTGTTTTGATGCAATCTAATCACAAACTATTATTGAAATTTAAGTGACCATACTAAGGAAGTTTTTTGAGGAATATAGGGAGTAATGCTGGACTGGGTAAAATCTTGGTTGGGAGAGTGCCTGAGATAGGGAGGCACTGTGGCAGGAGGGTGGAGAAAGGAAGCTAGAATCTGAGACTTTTAGAGGTGAGCAGTTGCTAGTTCTTGACAAAAAGATTAGACTCTTTTTCCTACAATTGAAATCAGTGAAGAATTTCAAGCAGATGAAATAGTGATATTCAACCTTTTCAAACAACATCTCTTGCAAACTGGAGGGTTGCTCAGCAATAAAGTGTTTACCTAGCATGTGGAACACTCTGGGTTCCTTTATCTGTATCCTGTCACCTCACAAAGAAGTGAGTCGATAGTGAGGATAATGTGGAGGTAGAAATGACAGGACTTACTGGTGAGTTGATAGAGATTATGGGGGAAAAGGAGGGATAAAGATTGTTAGAAAGCATTCTGCCCTCAACAAATGGGTAGACAGTAGTATTGGTAGTTGTGATTGGTAGTTATTAATTAAAACACTCCTTTGATGAATGACAGGTCAGGTGTCATAGAAAAGGGAGAGAGTAAAGATAAATGTTCAAGGATGCCAGCCAGGTTCACGAGGGTCCAGAACGAAACTGTTTAGTATGGGAGGAGGAGCCACACCAGATGAAGTGTAGCAATGATGACTACCCAAATGGCTGATTCTCTGAACCAAAGAAGAGTGTTTCCAAAGAAAATGTCACAGAACACCGGGTGGTGCTGTCACTCAGGGCACAATACTGCTTCTGATAACAGGAGAGTGTTTGACTTTTGAGAAGAGTTTTGGGTAGTCTGGGTGGAAAAACCTAGACCGAATACTGAAGAACATGTAAAAGAGGCTGATGACTTTGGAGTGAAATCGCATAAGGGAAGTGGGCACAGACAGGAGTGGATGCCAGCTTAAATTACTGAGGGTTCAAAGAAGGAAATGGAACAGGTCCTTGGCAGATGGAATGGACTTGTGTTACATATGAGACAGTTCTCTGGACAAGATGGCTTAATGGCTGAAGAAACAAAAGCCATGAATGTGTGGGGTCAAGGGCAGATCATGATTTCATCAGGACTGATGTGACTCATGTTGGGCTATGTTGGATGTAGGACTGCAACAGATGATGGAGATTCTTCCTCACACGATGAAGGTGCCTGATTTAGCCAGTTCTTTCAGCAACTAGAGATGCTCCATTTGATACCCCGAAGGCTGCTTGTTGTGCCTTACTGTCCTGAATAGGGACGTTTGTGTTCCTGGTGTTCCCCTGAGCTGTGGACTGATGGCTTTCAATTGGTGGGTGCAGTGTACTGTGGGCAGCAGCCCGGGCTTTCACTTATAGGTGTAGATCTCCCATGCTGCTTCACCATTGCTTGTTACCTGCCTTCCTTTGTCTGATTTGCAGAACTCCCTAGATATGTCACAGCCTTGGGTCTGTTATAGTTAAAACTGCAAAGAGATCAGACTGCTGTTTGTTACTCTACACTGTTACTTAATGTAGGAATAAGTGGTTATTTGTGAATGTGTAATTTTCCCAGAAAATTTCCCCAGTATTCTTAATTTTCTTTCTGAAATTTGGTGTTTCTTTGTTTTGTTTTGTTTGTTTGCTTTTACCCCCATCATACCATTGTTTAGCTTCTAATTTCTTTTGGGCGTCTCTTCTAATTTAATGTAATTTTTGTGACCTGGTCATTGAATGGGATGTGGGTGTTTGTGTGTTTACCCTACAGAGCTTGCTAATTGCTTTCCATGTCCCCTCAGAGCAGTTCATTTTCAAGTATTTAGTCACCTTGCTCATGTTAGGGGAAAATAAAAGCTTAAAATCAGCTATAATTTTATTCAGCATCAGTGATGTATTACACTGACAGAGGAATGTAAATTGGATTTGGATATTATACAGCATTAAAGCTGACCTTCTAAGTTTAAGGTATGATATTTGTTAGTTTGTCACATGTGTGCAATGAGATCCCATCCCATCCCCCACTGTCTTTAAGTTTCTAGTGACCTTTAGCAAAATATACTTAGTCTCTTTAGATATTCATGTTTTGTTACTCTGTTGGGTTATAAAAATTAGTATTACCTGTGTTGTAACTATTCTTTATAGACTGTAAATATGATCTTATACCAAAGACAATGAAATCGATGTACCTATTTCTGCACAGTGGCTTCCTTTGGACTTGAGAGACTAAGAGTGAAGAGATAAGCAAAAGGAGATAGTTCTACAAGGAAGTCCTGCTGCTTAACATCTTTGCTTAGTGATCTGAAAGTTTCTGAGAGTACGATGTCCTAAAACAAATGCTTCAAATATACTCTAGACATTTTTACAGTTCAAAACATGAACATTCTCCATTAGACCAGTGGCTCCAACCTATGGGTCATGCGCCCTGAGTGTCAAAGTATCCTTTCACAGGGTCACCTATCAGATATCCTGCATATCAGATATTTGCGTTACAATTTATAATAGTACCAAAATTACAGTTATGAATTACTAATGAATTAATTTTATGGTTGGGGTCATCATAAGATAAGGAACTCTATTAAAGGGTTGCTGCATTAAGATGGTTGAGAACCACTGGTCTATATAGATTTTTTTTTATAAATTTATATTTCTATTGTCTTCTATATTCCTTTTACTGAAAACAGATTTTTTTCCCCCCATACAGTATATTCTGAGAACAGTTTCTCCTCTCTCAACTCTTCCCAGGTTCTCTTCAACTCAAATCCACACTCCTTCTTTCTCTCTGTCCTTAGAACACAAACATCAAGAAAATAAAAAAGTAAATTAAGATAAAACAAAAACTACCAAACCAGGCTAGGACAAAACAAACAAGACAAACAGCCAAAGATTAAGCACAAGAGACCCATATAGACTCAGAGACAGAGACTCTAGTGTGTGTGTGCGTGCGTGTGTATAGTAATCCCATAAAAACACAAACTCAGAAACCATAACATACATGCAAAGTCCCTTACAAAGCTTTATATGATCAAGAACTTCCAAAAATGCCATTTGGTTTTCTCTCAACTCCCTGTTCTATCTTCTCTCAGGGTCTTGTTTACCTGAGATGTCTATATATCTGATGTGGGGCCCAGACTGGCTTTGATGTATGTAGTTGAGTGTGCTGATTGTATGAACCACACATATTATATACATATAATCCATTATCTTCCTGATGTTGGTGTTATAACATGGGAGGGGAGGAGAGAGGGGAAACTGTGGCTGGGATGCAAAACTAACAAGAAAGAAGAAAGAAAGAAAGAAAGAAAGAAAGAAAGAAAGAAAGAAAGAGAGAAAGGGAAAGAAATATCAAAATGAAAATAGAAAAAGTAATCATTAACAATAAGCTGGCTATTTGAAATGATTAATTTATAAACCTGGAATAACATGACTTTTTTCTTCTTTAAGTTTCCAGTTACACTGCCATTTTTTTTCCTCAGGAATGTTTCTTGTGCTGTCTGCCAGTGGTTTCCAACAGAAAATGAACACATGAGGCTGTCTAATGTAGGACTGTTTCTTTTTTTTTAATTTTAAAAAAAAATTTTTTTTTTGCCTCCTGTGAACTAATACACTATCTCTTTATGAAGTATCAAGCATTGTCTTAGAGTAAAAAAAAAATAGCTTATTTCAAGTGTAAATAGCTTCAAGTGGAAACAATTCATAATTTTGCTGATCTAAACTGATTGTTTTGAAAAGTATTATCAATTACTATGCAATAGAATGTAAAAAAATAGAACATTTAGATTGTTCTATAGCTACTGAGTCAGTGAATTTCCTAATTAAAATGTTTTCCCAGTGATGTTCAGGTATGGATGATATCTCTCCAGAATTTACCACACATTTAATGAATAATTCATTTCAATTTTTTTAGATCTTTCAAGGAAGTGGACTGATAGGAAACATTTCAGTTTATTTCATTTAGTTATTACCTGATGAAGATCATGATAAAATGAAAATGTGAAGTGGACTGAATAGTTTATAGACCAGTGTCCTTCTCAAGTATGTATACAAAAGCTGTTAGTCAGTGCACTTTATCTCAAGCCAAGGAAGAAAAGTTAGATAATCAAATGGCTTATTCCAGAGTAGCCATTGGCCAAAATCTGACACTTGTTGATTAGAAAAAATAAATTTACATTTTCAGAAAAAGTGGGACAGGGTGTATAATGGTAATATGTGTTTGCATCTTTGCTTCTCACTTATTTAGAATTAACATTTAGTTGAAATTAATGTAGAAGTGTGATGGAGTTTGTCACCTTGACACTAGCTAGAGTCATCTGGGTCTGCACTGTCAGTTGAAGAATTGCCTCCATCAGATTGGCCTGTAGGAAAGCATGTGGAATATTTTCTTGATTAATGTTTGTGGTTGATGTGGGAAGGGCTCAACCTGCTGTGGACAGTGCTTCTTCTGGACTGGTGAACCTGGGTTCTATATAAAGGCAAGCTGGTATGCATGGGAGCTAGTCAGATTGTCACCTTTCTTGATGGTGCCTGCTTCAGTTCCTGCCTCCAGTATTCTGCTTGAGTTCTTGTCCTGGCTTTCAATTAGGATGGATTGTGATCAGGAAGTGTAATCTAAACAAACCCTTTCCTCTCCAAAAAGATGGCAGCCTCTCTGGGAACTGAGAAACCGTCTTCACGAGATGTCTTACTCTTGTACTTGAACTTTTTGGAAATACCTATTTTTTTTTTTTTTTGTAGAGTGTGGTGGGATGATCTATGATAGACATAATTTTCGTTTTGAATGGGTGGGTTTTGAATGACTGTTCAGCAAGCTAACACCATAGAATAAATAGTAACTGAGAGATGACAGACAGCAAAACATTATCATTCAATTGAATGCTCCGAGTATCCAGTAGAATTGATTGAGGAAGTCTCTTTGAGAGAGTCAGCTGGACTTCTTGATAGACAGAGTCCCCTCCAGTGAAGCTTTCAAATCAAAGAACAAGTAACAGCAGGAAGGTAATATCACCAGAGGGGGCTTACAAACACAAGTACAAGCCCCCAGGGAAGCACTGTTATGGTAGCCAGATGGAGTCCTGGGAAGAGCAGAGTGTCCCCTTTGGTGAGGCCTCTCTATAGAATAACAAATTGTAAAACACGGAATAACGTTATCAAACTGGTGATCACAGCAGCCTGTAGAGAGCCACTGGGGTGGTTGAGGCTGTCACTTGGAGTTTTTGGTTGAGTGTTCTCTCCACAGATGAGCTTACCATGACAGAGCCTCTAGCTTCTCTCCTCCACTAGAAACACTGAGAGGTTTACTGAGCTGCAGGTTGAACATATGGTTTCATACACGCTAGGCAAACTCTATCCCTCTTAGCTATATCCTCATCCTTATCCATTTGTTTAAAATGGTTCATTATTCAGTTACTTTTAGAGACATGATGTTTTCACACTGGGTGGGTGGGGGCGAACATAGCCCATACCTAAATAAACAGCTTTATAAAGCCATTAAAGCAAAATACTTAGGTCTAAAGTGAGACATTGATAGCATTGTTTCAAAAGGCATTTTTTTTTTTTTTAAAGTGAGCTTAAACAACAATAGAATATACTTTGCACAAGTGAGTACATATGTTATTTTAAACCATCTACTTTTCCTTGCTTTATTGTTACGGCTCCAGGAAAACACAACATTCAATAACTTTGTGCACATGCTAGTCATGGAAGCCCTGCTGTTAAGGGACTGGAGAGATGGCTCAGTGCTTAAGATCCCTGGCTACTCTAACAGTGGTTCTGGGTTAGGTCCCCAGTACTCACATAGTGGCCAACAACCAGTTGCAATTCCAGTTCCTGGGCATTTGGTGCCCTTTTTTATGCCTCCCTAGGTACCACACACGTGTGTTATGCACAGATGTACGTGTAGGCAACATAACCATGTACATAAAGTAGTGTTAAAGAAATAAAGAAGTCTACCCTACAGATAATGTTATATTTAATGATGAAAGACTAAATACTTGCCCCTAAGATTGAGAATAAGACAAGGAAGGGTCCCTGCTTGCATCATTCATCACCATGCTGTAGGTTATATTCAGAGCACAGAGGCAAGAGTAGAATGTGAAAAGTGTACTGATTACAGATGGAAAACAAACATCTCTGTTTGAAGAAGGCATGATTGTTTAAAAAGAGGACTTCAGAATTACTAAGTGTTCTTAGAATTTATCAGTAATTTCAGCAGGGATGAAGGATTCAAGATGTACATATAAAAACTAGTTTATAGCTACTAACTTGGGAAAAATAAAAGATCACTTATAGTTTCTTAAATATTGTGATTCTAGTGAGCTAAGTTCAGTACTCTTATCTGAAAGCTATGAAACAATGAATGACTTAAAGTAAGATCTGAGTAAATGGAGAGACACCCCACATTTATGAGAAATAAAGGTGGGTTGATTCCTTTTTCTGTTGTCAATCTTTTGCTTCGTTCTTCTAATTCTACTTATAAGTTCTAAGTGTCATTTTATTATGCTGAACCAACTAGGTAATCTTGCGATATTCAAAGATTATCTCGTTGGTAGTCTTAATCTTCTCTTTGCCTGCCTGGTATGATATATTCATAGTTTCTGGTGTTAGGATACGTATCTCTTTCGGTAGATGGGATCACATAGGCAGAATACTAGTGTTCCCTTCTCCTCCACCAGTGTTTGCTTACATACTAACTCAGCCCTTCTTTCTTCCTGGTGCCCCTTGTCCAGTGATGTCTATGGGGCATTTGAAACCTGCCTTAGTTTAGTTAGATGATGCTTGCCAACTTTGGACCCATTTCCTGGTGATACACCCTTCCTTTTTTTTCTCACAGGAACCTTGAACAAGCTTTTCTCTACTCATTGTGCTATGCAGTGCAAATGCTTTTGACTGAAGGATGAGTTTCTGGACCATGCCATATCTTCTAAAAACCTAATAGCTTCCCCATATGCCTAGCTATTTGCTGGCTTCCTATTATCCGTGATGTGGTATATAGAGTTCTTAAGTCAAGGGCTCAGTGTTCATCTGTGTCATTTCTGATAGATCTTGCTACTATGATACTCATCACTGAAACCCCTTTTATGGCTAATGCCTCTGTGCATATTTTCACCTGCATAAAAACCTCCGGATCTGTGACTTAACCTTCAATACTTAGGTCAGATATCAGTTACTGTGACAGCTTTCTGTTCCCGTAGTACCACAGTGATACCACTTACTACATTATGGAAATAACTTTGTTCCAGCATTTGTTACAGCCACTAATCTGTGATCACTTCAAGGGCAGAGAACATATTTTATTCATTTTTGTATTTCTCATACCCAATGCAGATTCATGCACACAGTGAGCCCCTTAAAAAAGCTGGCCGCCTTAGTTAATGAACACTTGAACATAAGCTTAATAGTAAGGAAACATCACTCTTTGAGCAGCAGTCAGGCAAGTCCTAAAATGTGAATCCAGTGACTCCAGATCCATCAGTTTTGGTTCACTGTAGATGCATACTCGATGTGAAAGCTGAATTGATGTTTGGAGCATGAGGGCTGGGACAAGCTCAGCACTGAGCTTGGTAACTCCTTATGCTGTCTTCTCCATATGAAAAGTAAAGGTACAGATCTGGGCACCAGCATGAGCAAGTTCTATATCCAAGTGGCCTTAACTTTTTACTACATAACCCTTCTCATAATTATAGCAACCATATATGGTTCTGTTTTATTTTATAGGTACCCTTTAAAGATTATTTTTTATTTTTAAATTTTTGTTTTTAATTAAGAAAAATTAGAAAATGTATGTTTGTTTGTATGTATATGTGAGTAGAGGTGTCTAGGGAGAGCAGGTACCTTGATTCCTCTGGAACTGTAGTTACAGGTAGTTTTGACCTATTTGCAATGTGAAGTTGGGTATTCTGAAACAGCATCAAAGAAAAGCTCCTCCACTTCATTCTGAATTATTTGTTGCATCTTTTAACTTATCACCGGGTTCAAGCACAAGAGAAGTGTTTCCTAGCCTTAAGAAATTTGCATTGGGGAAGATTACCTTTATGGTCAGGTAGTACTACTCGAGCTCAGATCTTTCATGATACAGTTGGCATTCCTTTCCTAACAGCACACATAGGATGAGAGGCTGTAACTTAGAACATAAGAAGCTGATGGTTTGTGAATTTCTGTGTGACCAGTCTGAGATCTGACTGTTGTCCTTCCTGTCCATTGAAGTGACCAGACATGTTTGCTTTCTAAAACAATGTTTCAGAAGCCACTTTATAATGCTTTTGATTTCATCGTGTGTCCTTGGAAGCAATTGCTGTAACTAAAACTGCCTTCAAACATTTGAGGGCGGTTTGGATTATAATTATGGAGAATTGGCATCCAGTTCCATCTCCTTCTGTGTCTCTTCTAAGGGTTCTTATTTCTTTCTATCATCCCTTCTTGCACACCGAGCCCCTTGCCAGCAAGTTCATCATGGTTTTTCCTAGCTTTCTTTAAGGAACTTGAGACTTTGGTCATCTTCTGTTATTGAATTTTATGAGGCAGATTAAATTAATGTCTACCACATGCATTATTTTCTACTTTGAAGCTTCCTCCACCCCCAGTATGGATGTCCTAATGATTTCCACAGTTTTCATTCATGAAGAAGTGATGTTTACATGTTGCTTATTCATCCTCAACTCAGGTATAGTTAGATGAGGGCTTATGGCACCATGGTGCTAGGCCTGGGCAAGGCTTGTTGCTTGTGTTTACTGAGGATTAACCCTTCCTGGATCAGTTTTTCAACTGATGAGAAACTTTTCTTTTCTTTTTTCTTTTTTTTTTTTTTTTTTTTGGTGTGTGTGTGCGTGTTCCTAAATAATGACTGAGGAAATAATTAGAATTGGAATGTAATGTGGGGTAGAATTCCCTGAGGACAAGTACCTGTTCTAATACTGCATGCAAATGTTACAAAGGGAACTGTGCCTTTTTTTTTTTTTTTTGAGATAAGAGTCTGACTACATATCCCTGGTTTGGCTGGAAATTGCTGCATAGACTGGTGTCTGCCTCCCTAGTGCTGGGAGTGTGTGCCATCACCACACCAGGTTAGACTTTGTGTATATTTTGATTTGCCCTTTGTAATAACACTTTGTTTAGTTTTTATGTTGAAATAGTCTGTTGCTCCTTTATCTGTCACTCGCTGTATCCATCCAATTTTCTTTAATAATAAAAAAAAAACATTTATGTCATAGAAAGTATAGCTTTTTGGATACATCTTTACCACATAACATAATGCTTAGAATAAAACAGAAAACTGAAGAAATTACTTATTGAAAGGCAGCTTGGGTAGAAACATCCCAACTTTCACTGTTCTTGTCCTACTCTGCTCTATTGGATGTCTGTATGGCCATGAATGGATGGGCATTACAACTTGGACTTGGCATTTAAAGGAAAAGGAGGACCCAGAGTTGGGGAGGCAGGGGTGGGTCTGGCAGGAGTTTGCGGAGGGTGCGATAATCAAAATCCACTGTTTGAAATTCTCAACGAATTAGAAAAAAATAACTTTTAAGGGGGTGATAGGAGGAAAGGAAAAGGGAAAAATAACGCACACATGCACACATACATATGACAAAGCAGTTTTTTAGAAATCTGTATGGCTTGCATGTTACTGTATTACATCTTAGAGTTTTCACTTTATATTTTTTTTCCACCTTGATTTTGTTGTTACTGATAAATTAATTCCATGATGAGAAGATTATAGTCTGATTTGAGATTTTCTTATTCTCATGTTGCCTTATGAAGTTTTGTTTGATGGACAGCTAGGTAATATGTGATATACATATCAATATATGTGATGTACATATCACATATATTGAAAAATTTAATGACTTTATAGTCTAGAAAGGATATCTGGCATGTCTAGAGTTGTTGATTTGAGAACTGTGGGTCCAGCTTCTCTAGTTGTAATTGTTATATCAGGGTTGATAAAGTTTATATAGTTATGTTTTTAATTACTCCTATCTGAGAACTTTCTATTTTGCATGGGATTTGTGTGCTCCCTAAATTCTACCATTCATCACAACATGAGCATATTAAGCACTACCATTTTTGTTATAGCAACATAATTTAAAGTTACTCTGCATATTATGGTTAAGGCAATTTAGTGAAATATTAACTTTATTTGGCAGTGATTGGAGGTGAAAATAGTATGATTGATCTTAGATCTTCATATTAGCTTCTGAGTCTCTTTATGGATATACTTTTCAATATAGTGATGGTTGAAAATCCACATTAAATAAAATATTGAAGGCCCAGTGAGAAAGACTAACACCAGAGGTTTCCATGAGCAGGCTGCACGCATCCCAGTGCCGGTCAAGTGAAGCTCACAAATTACTCTTTACATGTTTGATTTCAAGCTTCTGCAGTGCATGTGAAACAAGAATAAATACAGAATAAGATGTAAACAAGGGAACAGCTAAGCAGATGCTATAGGTATTTTTATGAAACATGAAAGCCAGATTTGCAATGCCTGTGGGTAATCTGTCTGTAGCTGATAGGAGAAAGTAAACTCTTTACTTTTGAAGTAGGAGCTTTGTTTGAAAGCAGTGGCATTTATATAGCTGTTTCCCTCATCTCAGCCCTAATAGTGGCCTTCAGTCTTTGATGGGGAGTGCCTTTGCTGTTCCTGCATTGTTGAATTGGGTATTTCATGCCTTTCGGTGGGCAGAGAAGAGATGAGGAAGATAGTCTGACTGGAGACTGCCATTGTAAATGCAAAGAAGTGCAGTGTAGAAATACATTTGCCTTCTTGGCATGTCAGAAATTCTGAAAATTTACAGGTGGTGAGGCTGTGTACACATAGTGTTAAATGCAGAAGCTACATTTTAAACATGATGCATAGCTGAAGCTAAGTTTTAAACAGGGACTTTAAAATTATGCACGTAATGGCTTATATTGTGCACTGTTAATTCCTATCTACACTGTGTGATATTTAGCCTGGTTAGATGTCTGTCCCTCAAACATTAATCTTTTCCTTTGGTTACTAGTATTCATAACTCTTCTAATTTTAGAGATGAATAGCACACAGTTGTCAGCTATCAGCTCTCCAGCAGCTCCTGTTCCTGCCTGCCAGTACCCATTCAGCAAACTGTCCACGCCTTCCCTCTGCTCTGCTCTCATGGCCATCCCTAGTGTCTCAGGTCAAATTTGATAGTATTTCTGGATTCCACTCCGAAGTGAGATGACTCCATGCTTACCATTCTGTGCCTGACCTATTTCACTTAACATTAGAAATTCCTGGTATACCCTTGTTGTTGCAAATACCAAGATTGCACTTTTCATGCCAGACTAATGTTCTGCGGCGTCTGTGCCATGTTTCCTCATCCAGGAATTAGATTCTGGGCACTTACTTGCTCCACCTGGCAGTTGTGAACAATGCTTTAGTAAACACGGGAGTGCAAATGTCTCTAACTGGTTGACTTTATTTCCTTTGGATATGATTCTAATATTGCAATTGACTTTATAATTGATAGTTCACATTGCAGTTTATTAAATGGTGAAGGGGCCTCTTGCTGTTTCCTGTAATGGCTGTACTAATGTGCATTGCTGCCAGCTGTGTGCATGCCTTCCCTTTACCCCCATCCTTGACAGATGTTGTTTGTTTTCTTTTTGTTGGGAGTTGTTCTTACTGGAATGGTGCTGTAGCTAACTTTGGCTTCTATTTGTTCTTTTCCTTACTGTTAGCTGTGTTGAGTATGTTTCATTTACTTGTTGGCTATTTCTTTGTTTCCTTTTTTTCTTTCCTTTGTTTTCTTTTAAGAAGTATCATTTATATTGTTTCTGTACTTGTTAATCAGGTTATTGTTTTTGCCATTGCGTTTTGGGAGCTCATTCTATAATGTGGGCATTGGCCTCTGGTTAGCTCTCTTACTTGCCAGTCCTTTCTTTCAGTGTGTTGAAGGTCTCAGCTCAGCTGCTTGTCTAAGTTACTGTGTTGTTTCTTTTGCTGTGGTACAGAATCTTTTGATGTAATCCAGTTCCGTTACCTTTGCTCTTTGTTTCCTGTATCTTTAGGAACCTGTTGCAAAAAGTTTCTTTCTGTTCCAATGTCCTGAAGTGCTTCTGATTTCTTGTAACCCAGTAACTTATAGCTTCTACATATCAGTCTTCAAATGATTTATAGTCAACTTTTGTAGCTAATTAGAGATAAAGATCTGGCTTCCTTCTGCATATTGATGTCAGGGATCCCAGCAGCATTTATGGTGAAGACCTTTCCCCCCACAGTGCGCTCAAGATCATTGCAGACAGTCTCTTGACTTCTGTCTTAGGGTTTTATTGCTGTGCAGAGACACCATGACCATGACATCTCTTATAAAGAAAATCATTTGATTGGGGTTGGCTTACAGTTTCAGTCAAAAGTTTAGTCCAATATTATCAAGGCGAGAACATGGAAGCATGCAGACAGATATGCTGCCGAAGAAGGAGCTGATAATTCAACATGTTAATCTGCAAACAGCAGGAGACTGCATCCTATAGTGACAACATTCCTCCAAAAAAGATCACAGCTACTCCATGAAGGCCATGCCTCCTAATAGAGCCACTCTCTAAGGGTTAAGCATTGAAACACAGGAGCCAATGGGGCCATTCCTATTCAGTTGTGGAAGTAAAGGGTACCTCTAAGCTTTGTACAAATTTTGCCATAGTTACATTTCTGTTTTTAGGCTAATACTGTCCTAATGTCATTATAGCTTTTGCTTGTTTTTATTGGAGAAGTTAACTTTGTATCCAACTTGAGAAAGTGACAGTATTAATTGGATATGACTTGTTTTATACGTAGTGGTACCTAATTTTGAATAGTTGGTAGCTTCAGCGCTGTGGTGATGTAGTGAGTCACTGTACTGAGTTAAGTGCTGATTCAGAGTTTTCACAAATTTGTAGTGTAAATACTTGTGTTTCCGTGGAAGTCTCCCAGTTAGGAACATACTGAACATGGAGCATGGCAGAG
Organism: Cricetiscus sungorus; assembly: GCA_030556225.1. NCBI lineage: Eukaryota > Metazoa > Chordata > Mammalia > Rodentia > Cricetidae > Cricetiscus > Cricetiscus sungorus. Next base: position 30,756,280 of record JANBXA010000741.1, on the reverse strand, counting down.
ACTCAGTTCTTGGAAGCTGGAGTGAATCATGATAACCTACTGCTATCTGTACCATATTGTTCTGTAACCATTATAGACAAGATATATGAGCCATGGACAGTTTTCTACCTAGCATTATGCTTATATAGCAGTCATAATCATGACTATAGAACTTTAAAAATAGTTACAGGCACAGAGCATATCTTTTTTCACTGTGTTATCAAGTTAACACGCAACTCACCTTTGTTTTGTTTTCCAGTTGGGTGCAAAGCTTTGGACAAGAAGGACTCGGATTATTACTGGACATTTTGGAAAAACTGATTAATGGGCAAATGTAAGTATTGTTAATAATTTTAAATTAAGTTCTGCTAGTATGTCCAGCTGTAATCTAATATTCTCATATTTTATGTTAACACAGCCAAGAAAGAGTGGTAAAGAAGAGTCAGCACAAAGTTATACAGTGTCTGAAAGCCCTGATGAACACACAGGTATGCAGGGAAGTTGCTTTTTTCTCAGCACAGATTCTTACACAAATTGGAGCCTCACCAGCGAGAGTCCTACATGCATGCCATGGCATAGCGATGGGTTTGTTTCCAGTGTTGATGCAGTAGGTGAGCATAGGAGAAGTTGGGAACACACCTATCCCTGACACATGAACCCTGTTTGCAGAGGAACTTTTTCTCCTATTCTTTATTTCCACGTTGATCCTTCTTTTTGCTGCTCTCCCTCTATTGATTTTCAAAAAGTCAGCAGGAACAAGGCTTTAGTGTAGTAGTACGCTGATAAGTATAGTCTGTGGTAATATGTATTAACAGAAATTCAAGTAGTGGATCCTATCCTGAGAATTAAAAACCTATGATAAAAGTAACATGTACAGACATGAGAAGATTCTAGAAATGGAGCAGTGATGCATTATCATTTAGCAAGCATAATATGGTGCATCTGTGTAGTAAAGTTGCATAGTATAAAGCCTCTGTGTAGTAGTAAAGTTGAGTAAAACACAGACTTTAGGCCATCACTACCGAGTCATCTCCCTGGCCGTTGGTGATATTAGCATCATTTCCTACCATTTCTTTCACTCTGACTGTAACCTCATCTACTGAATGATGTAAGATGTAATGGTAGGAACATCAGTTGTTGGACATCAGGGGACCAATGGTTACTTGTGGGTCTTCGATGTGTGAGGACTGTTCTGCAGAGAAGCTGTACATGTTTTGTTAATTTTAATGTAGCATATTTTGCCTTTTTCCAGAGTGTTAAATATATAAATGCTTAAATTATTAGTATTTAATTTTATTATAGCTACTGTTTGTGTGTTCTGATTATTTTGTTTTATGTGAAAGCATTGTGTGGAGTTTTCTGTTTAATTATTTTATACCTGTTCATACTATGTGTATGTCTGTGCGCTATAGCACAGTGTAAGTTTAGGTCAGAAGACAGCCTGCGCAAATTTCCTGTCTTTGACCTTGTGCGTTCTGGGGATTGAAGCTGGACTCTCAGGTTTGGAGACAGGTGTCTCTATATGCTCAGTCATTTTGACTACCTTAGATTTTTAATGCACAGAATGTTGTCTACTCCTGCCTACTCTGGTATTCCCAAGAACACTGCCTGATGAGTAGACCCACAGCTCTTTTTTTTTTTTTATAATTCTGTTTTGCTATGAGAAGTAGGTTATTTGTATGTTCTTCTTTAAGAGTAGACACTGAAAGGACGAGAGACTCCTTGTATGGAGTCCTTCCCTCCATCCAAATTGAGGATGTATTAAGGGGTTTTGCTGACAAGAAGGAAATGCACGTGTGCCTCTTTCAAACCAAATTTAAACTTGAGATGAGTAATGGTTAAAATGAATTATTAGTATTTCAAAAATAACATCCCGAAATTGGCTTTGGTCAGAAGGTAACATATGTTTTTATTATACAACCTGTTATTTTATAATAGATTTTATTTCTTGTAGATTGTTTATATAGTTAAATACTGCCTTTGAATTTGATAGTGCCACTCAGGCTAATAGGCGCACAAAAGTTAGTTGCTAACAGTTGGGATTAATATTTGAATATCTATACTCTGTTATGTAAAATTGTTGGTCAGGTTATCAACCTAAGGTTGTTAGTTGTCTTAAGCTTCATTTAATCAGCTGTACACATTCATACGTTGCCAGTCATTACTGTGAAGCCTTCACTGGATTTCATTGAATGGTGAAAATATAACCTTTAAGTTTATTTGCTACCAGTAGTAAATTATGCCATTAGTAAGAACAACTGTCACATATGAAAATGAATTGCATATGCAGTTAAAAGTATTTCTTAGGGGCCCTAGAGTTGGCTCAGTTGTGAAGAGCATTAGCTACTTTTCCAGAGGACCCAGTTTCAATTCCTAGCACCCATATGATGTCTCACAACCATCTGTAGCTCCAGTTCCAGGGGTCTGGCTCCCTTTCCTGGACTGTGTGCTCAGGCATGGAAGTGGTGCACCCATATATAAGCATACAAAACACATGGAATTAAAAAGTAAGTTTTAAATGGATCTTTTAAAATATGGAGGTAATCAAAGGAGGAGTTTTTTGGTAAGCCCTTTGGGGGTTGAATTGTATGCCTATTGGCAAGGGAGCAACCCTCATCACTCACCTCCTCTCCACTTTTCGCACACACCCACCACTGATCATTGCTTTTTCCCAGTAGTTGTAATAGTATTGATATTGGGTGTCTTCTCAGGGGTGAGAGTATTTGTCTTCCCTTACCTAGCATCTTCAGCAGCCTAGAATTCCGTTAGGTAACAATAGGCCTTCTGTTGTGTACAAATAGAACCCTGCATTGGTCCTGGGTATAGAACAGGCCACTTATTACCCCAAGTGGGTCCTTGACATTCAGGAAAGATAACTGTTTTAGGCCTTCCCACATAGTTGAATGCTCTTTCACATGTGAAAGGCTTCATTAAAAACATTTTGATGCTAGCACTGGTAAGTAACTATTTCTCACAATTAATTTCTTTCTTTTTTTTTTTTTCTGATTAGTAGTAGTTATGGAAAATTGGTACTCTGACCTCATTCTAGTCCCTAGGTGAGCGTGTCAATTTTTTGTCTTTTTTTTTTTTTTTTACATTGTTCACGTCTAGACTTGTACTGTCTTGTGATAGCCACTTGGTTTTTGAACATTTGAAATATGTCTAGTCTGAATTCAAGTTTGTAATTATGAAATGCAACCTAGTTTTCAATCTTCAGGAAAATAAATTGTTCTAATATGTCAGGATAACTATTTAAAATAGTTTCATCTATTCCATGAAAATGACATCTAATTATTTGTGCTTTGGTTTATCTTGCCTTTCCCTTTGTTTAGTGCTGATCTAGGTATTTGCTTATAGCTCTTTAACCAACTTTCTTTCAGCACAGAGATTGTCCTGTTCTCTGTGACTATATTAATATTTGTCTGTTTGTTTTGTACTCTAATGTTGAGACTCCCTCATTTCTCCATGGGTTCTTTGCATTTGGTAGATTCTCATAGCTCTTAACATAATAATGATACTTGGGAAATTTTTGTAGTGTTACATGGTCTTCATAATTTTTCTTAGAAGTAAAAATTTAATTTTTGAAATTCATGCAACATCATTCCAAATATCACTTAACTTATTTTCTAATGTTACAGTATGGCTTAGAAAAAATTATGAGTGAAGAGAGGAGTCTTACCTTGTTGGCGAAAGCCATGGATCCCACGCAGCCCAGCATGATGGCGGATGTGGTGAAGCTTCTTTCTGCAGTGTGCATTGTAGGAGAGGAAAGCATGTAAGTTTCCGCTATGACTCCTGCATCCAGTGATGTACAGAAACTTACTACTTAAATGTTCCTATATGCTTGGATAGTTAGTTCAGTTTCTTATATGCATAATTAAAATATTTTTTCAATAATTTTGATACTAAAATTATTAATTAGGGGCTAAAATAATTCTGTGAACAATTGGTTACTTATCATGTTTATATTAAATTGCTTTCAGCTTAACCCCTACTAAAAATTCAAAGTAGAGGGAGAAAATATACAAATTGGCTATTTTTATCTAATATATATAATGAATTGAAATTGTGAGTCATGCTTGCCTCTTCTAAAACAATTACATTGCTTTTGAAACTTGATATGTAAGACAGATGTGATGAGTGGAATAGGTTATAGTAATATAACACATTAAAATGTCTATGCACTTGGCTGCATTTACTATGTTTGTTCCTAATCAGCTACTCAGCATATATCCTAATGATAAGGAACATATCTCAGCACCTTAAAGAAGATTAGCATTCCAGTTATAAGTAAGCCTTAAAAATGTTTTTAAAAATGGGTAAATTGAATTGCAGAAGAACAAAGACAGTGCTCATAGTTGCCCAGGAATTGAAACATCCTGATTATCTGTTTCAAAGCCAATGCTTGGCCCTGGTCCCAGTAAGCCATTTAAAGATGGTGAAAACCATATGTAGAAGTGTTCATTGAGGTGTGTACTGGCTACAGTGTCCAGTGATTTGTCTCATATATATATCTTTAGGGTACTGGACATTAATTAGCTTTATGCTTAAATAGAGGGAGAACTGGAGTGTTGAGCAAGAAGTGTGTCCAAGCAAAACATGCGAGAATTCTTTTATAGGTCAGAGCTGCCAGAAAGTTCTTCCTAGGAGATGAACTCTGACTCTAGGAGCTATGCAGTTCTCAGCATGCAATCTCCTTAGCCCGAGTCCTTTCTGCACTCACATGCAAGCCAGCCTTGGGGCATTCCTGCTAGAGAAGGTGGCCTTGAGCTGACTCTGGTTGTAGTTGGCCATATACATAGAGTCTGAACTGCTCTATGTATATGTCCTGCATGTCTGTAGAAGTTGTTTGTCTAATCTGACCTGTGTCTCAGACATGGAAAAGGCCTGGCATCCAGTGTCAGTACTTTCTCAAACTAGAAAGATTGTTAAAACTTTTATGAGCCCTAAACGTTGGTGTGTGCCCTGTATGCATGTATATTGATGATGGTTCTGAACTCACCCTCCTGTCTTTCCTTTTACTATTCGTTTTCTATTCCATTCAGTTCCTCCTTCCTCTTCTACCCTCTTCATTCTCTTATTTCTCTCTACTCATTTTTCCTCTTACCTTGTTCTTCTTCCCTTTTCTTTTGTTCTTCCCTTTTCTCTATTTCCCCATTCTTTCTTGTCTTCTTCCCCATTTCTTTTGTGTCTTCATCTTCATTCTCATCTATCCTCCTCCTCCTCCTGTTGCTCCTTCTGCTCTTCCTCCTCCATCATCTTTCAATTGTGGGAATCAGAAGTAGGGCCTCACACATGCTGGGCAAACATTCTAGCACTGAGCTCGATTCTCTGCCCTTCTGTGTTATTTTCATTGTTTCTTGACATTGGAATGAATGTCAGAGTGACTCAAATAATATTTAGGGCTGAATATTTTTATTCACAGAGAATGAATTTACACTTTGTATTTTCACAAGTAATGTATTTTATTTTTAATTATTTACTGTATTTTATTACTTTTTTTTTACTGTCATAGTTTCATTATTTGAGGAACATTATGTGTTTTAGATATTTAGCCTTTGAAGGCTGCCATATTTTAGATATATGGAGAAGTAGTTGTTTGACTGTGAACAACTATTTCAACCCTTTTCTGCCTCATTTCCTATTTATATTGGTTTATAATATACACACTGCATAGAATTATGTACATTAAAATCCATGGTATGTTGATTCTAGTAAATGATAATGTATGTTTTCAAAAGGATAGAAGAATGTGTTTTAAATGCTGTTATCATTGGAGAATGACTTATTTGGGGAGATATATGTGCTTTTCCATTACATAGCATCAGCATGTGTTGAAATTGTCACATCATAGTGCATACTTTTATTTAGCAATATAACAGTAAAACTAAAAAATTCAGTGTGAGCCTATATTGGCAAAAAGAATTCAAATTAGTCCTGACCTGTGCTTTTTTATAGATGCTTGATGAACACTTTCCCAAGGTATCGGCCAGGAATAAATCAGTCAAAATATATACTAGTGCACACAGAGAGACAGATGGTGTACTTTCCTCAAGTGGATACCAGTGGGTGAAGGCGCTAATGTAACAATAGGAGATTGTGAAGTTAGCTAAGGTGTTAAAAACAGGGAGAGGGAGATGTGGGGCAAGGGATGCGTAGGGAAAGTAAATGTGATAAATACATGGTATGTGTGCATGGAAACGTCACAGTGATTTCCACTAATTTGAACAGTTAGTGTGTATTTTAGTAATGGTATGAACCCAGTAAGCTACTTCTAAAAGCCACTGTTGCCTGGGCACTTTTAATTAATTAGCAGGATGAAGTGATTGTATGCCATTTTTTAATTTGATCCTTGCTATTAATTGACGTCATGTTTCCGACAGCCTTGAAGAAGTTTTAGAAGCCTTGACATCAGCTGGAGAAGAAAAAAAAATTGACAGATTTTTTTTCATTGTTGAAGGCCTTCGGCACAATTCAGTGCAACTTCAAGTAGGTTTCAAATTTAAAAAATCTAGTTCTGAGTGATATATCATGTTTATTGTTTGAAACATTTGTGATTGGTTTTTATGTAAACATCATACAACTGTAAATACCCTTTTATTTTTTATATTTAATGCATTTATAGTATTCTAGTTTGTATTCTCATAACATCTTACAGAAGTCTTGGTGAATACTAGTGTCCTTCCTTAGGTTCATTTTCTAACTCTAAACATACAGATTTCTCTACAACCACATTCTATTAGAACTGTGATTATTTAGTAATTAATTCTATCTTAAGGCAAATTTTCAGTTATATGAATTATGACTTATTATTGTAGATCTTATAACTGAAACTTGGAATTTCTGTGAATAATAATGAGAAGGTAATAGACAATTCTTGAAAGTATTTGCTTCCTTATAGTACAGTATTACTTATTTAATTATTGTTCAAAAGAAGTAAGGATGTATGATCAAATTTATATGTAGCCTTGATAGGCCATGAACATGGTGACAATTCCCCTGCCTCCACTTCTGAGTGCTGAGATCATAGCTGTACCACCACACCCATCTTTAACTCTAAAGAAATATTCACATCTAATTCTTCATTCCACACTTAACTTCGAGTAGGCCTGTGAGTTTACTTTTGGGAAATTTAAAAGGATTTTCTTCCGGTTACTAGGGTGCTGAATGAATGACATGATGCAAATGCACCTTGAACAGTATACAACACTTTTTATATGAGAAATATTAAAAAGAGGTCTGTATACAGTATGGTTCTTGTTGATTTGTTTCTAAGTGTGAGAGGAATAGTAAAGTGGAATCTTAAAACTTAAAAGCATGAAGTTAAAGTTAAAATTTATGCAGGTATTTCCAGAAAAACCAGATGATATTTGAACTGTAAAACTAATGAACTTTTTCTATTATTTCACATGTCATGTTATGAGTGGCCCTGTTGGAACCCTGTTGCTGGATTTATTCTTAGCAATAGCAGGATTAAAGATAAGGCTAAAGGGTTCTATTGCTTGGTTCCTGCTGCTAGAACCTCCGCGCTTGTCTTGTCATGTCATGATATATAAAGCTTTCCTGAAGACCAGAAAAGCAAAGCAGCCAACCACTAGAGAGTTCTTACCTCTACCAAGGCAATCCTGTCCACAGTGTGACTGCAGACTGAATATATTGCACCCCTGTCTCCGCCTGCCTATGTTCCTCTCTAATGCTGGGATTAAAGGCATATACCAGCACTGCCCAGCTTTTATGGCTAACTATTGTAGTTTCTGGGATTAAAGGTGTGTGTCACCATGGCTAGCCTCTATGGCTGACTACTGTGGCTAGCTTTTCACTCTGATCTTCAGGCAAACTTTATTTGTTAGGCTATCAGCAAAATATCACCACATTGTCAAGGGTGAGTAGCTGGGCTCACCAGCTTTCTGCAGCAGCAGCAGTATGTCACAGGCCAGGGTTGCTCTGTTTTGTTTTCATTTTTGTCTCCTTTTTATTGGGGGGGCTTTCATCTGACTCTTCTCTTACGCCTCATGTCCTGTCTCTTCCTCTCTCTCCTTTTACCTTCTCTTTTATTCTCTAACTCTTTCGTCTCATTGTACGCTTATCTTCTGGTGCCAATCTAAATGTCTCTTTCATCTGATTCTACATTTTTCTTTAGGTAAAGATTAAGCCTTCAATCCATTTTAAATATTGCATATATTAAAATTTGCATAGTTTTCAGGGAATTTAAAAGTTTTATTTACATGAAGTGTACATATCGTGCAATATACCTATGTAGCTTTTTTTTTTTTTTGGTTGTTGAGGTCTTGTCATTGTTATATTTTGATGTATATCTGTAGCTATATTTATTTTCGATTATTTTCGGTTCCTAAATAAAATCTTCCTTTAACTATAACCCTTTAGCTATTTGGCACTTGCTCTGTCTACACTGATTTGCATGTGCCAAACATTACACATATACCTGACTCTATAGGAGTAGATAGGTGTTTTTTTTTTTTTTTTTTTTTTTTTTTTGGCAGGTGGTTGTTGTTTTCAAGACAAGGTATCTATAGTTCTGTTTCTGGCTACCTTGGGACTCATTATATAGACTAACCTGGCCTCAAACTCACTGATATCTGTCTGCCACTACCTCCCAAATGCCCTCCCAAATTGTGGGATTACAGGTGTATGCAGCTGTGCCTACCACAGGATTGGATTCTTCAATCTGCCAAATAATCAAGATTCTTCCATGTTGGAATATGTATCACTATCTCATTTAAAAATTGTTACTTAGTGTTCCTGTTGCACTACTATGCCACATAATGATACTTCTTGCCTGTTGTTGGTTCCCATGGTTCACAACACATTTGTGGAGGTCGGAGAATATCTTTGGGGGTCAGTTCTGGCTTTTAACCTTGTTTGCCATGGGGTTCTTGTTGTTCATCCCTGCCTTTGACAGTTTATGAGCCTCTAGCAAGTCTTCCTTTTGTACCTTTGAACTTGCTGTAGGAGCACTGGGGCTACAGATATGCCATTGTGTCCATCTGTATGTGCCTTCTGCACATCTGACCCCTGATCTTTATGCTTGTTCAGTAAAGGCTTTACCACTGCCCCATCTACTCATAGCCCAGATTTTACTTCACTTCATCTGTTCCTATATATCTATGTATCTGTCTACATATCCTTCCATCCATCCATCCATCCATCCATCCATCCATCCATCCATCCATCCATCCATCCGATCTTTTATGTAGGCCTGATGTCCTAGAGCTCTTTATGTAGCGGAGGCTGGCTTTGAACTTGAGGAGGTCTGCCTGCTTCTACCTCTGAATGCTAAGATGAAGGTTTAAGGATGTGTGCTGTCATACCTCACAAGGATTTTACTTTTTGATGGAGGCTTCTGGTTATGAGGTATAAAATACCTAACAAATGGCAAGGTTAAGAATAAAAGATATCATTTTCTAGAAACTCAATTTACCACCCCATCCTCAAATAAAAATGGAAAGCACATTTACTTTAGGGGGATATTACTGAGTATATGCTTTCCAGTTCCTTTAAAACTTACCAAGCATATCATGATAATATTAACAAATACTCTGGTCCCTGATGTACTTTTGAATTTTCCACAAATAAGGCATATTTTAGAATGATCTAGCTATGCTTTCCCATAAAGCTGCTGTTATAAATGCCCACTTCATTCTATTAGCTGTGTAATTTGCATTTATTAAAATGTACTAGTGTGGGTGGTATTAGTAAATCACCAAATTAAAAATAATACTTTTTTGTAACTAAATAAAGTAGATACCAATTGTTTTCTTCTAAATTTGGAGTTAATAAAGAATAATGAGGATCTTTTATTGATAAGCATATTTATGATAATGTATGTCTTAAAGGGAAATTGCTAGACATTTATTTGTATTCTGATAATATAATGATAGTTCTCTGCCTGTGATTATGATAGAATGAAACATGTTTTTCTCCTCTTGATATATTCTGGAGAAAAACTTCAAATTGTATGCCTAAGATGATTTAAAGATTATCTTCCACACCTTATTCTTATTGTTAGAAAATAGATTAAAAGTAAAAACATTAGATTTGAAATAAATGTACAATATTTTCTCTTTTCAAATATATTAGGGAGAGATATTCAGCTGCAAACAGCCTAATCCATTTCGAATCATTTATGCAGAAAATGATACTGAGTGCTTTATAGAAATTCTGGAAGGCCTAGGGAGTTTATGTAAGTACTGATGATGTGACAAAGGAGAAAAGCCACATCACAGCCATGCCCCACAGAAAATGCTCTTCAGATGTGGCTCACACTGTATTGAGAATGCTTGGCCAGACAAACCTGTCATAGCTTTCTAGGAAGAGCCAAAGTGCCAGTCACATTATCTCATCCTCCTCTGGGGATTGACCCTTTCTGTTGGCCTTCCCTAGAGGAAGGTTGGAATCCGAGAATTAACCCGTTTCTAATTCATGCCACAGTTTCTCTCTTTCCTCATTCTTTTTTCTTGTACATGGATCTTCCTTATAGCCAAAGCTGTACTCTGCTGAGACATCAGAAGCCTTGCCCCAAGTTGCAAAGTTTGTTGATATTGTTTCGTTAATCAGGGCTGATTGATTTTTAGGATTCATTTTAGGATTCAAAGTGTGACTCTCAGATTTTTTGTTGGAAATGCGACTTTTCTTCTGTGAATTTGTCCTCTAGACTGTGGTGACTGTATAATACAAACCCCATCCAACCAGGGGAGGTGCCCTGATCCCTTCCCTGTAGTGAAAGTTCTAATTCGTTTTAATAATAAAAACCCAGTGTGAGATATAGGAGTAAATTCTAAATGATTAGAGAAGCAAAACAACTGGCCACTAGTTCTTACCTCTTCTGAATCCTCAGACCAAATGGGTGAGCCACTTACTATGAATTCTCAAACCGAATGCCATCTCTATGAAACCTCAGACTGAATGAGATATGAGATCTTGTTACCTTCTTCCTTATATTCCTCTCTCTCGCAGCCATATCCCTTCCTATTTCCACCTCCCTTGTACTGGGATTAAAGGTGTATGACTTCGAAGTACTGCAATTGAAGGTGTGAGCCACCACCTCCTGATTTTCTTTTTTTTTTTTTTTTAGGCTGAATCAATCTTGTATAGCCCAGGTGTCCTTGAACACACAGAGATGCATCTGCCTCTGCCTCCCAAGTGCTAGGATTTAAGGTGTGTGCCATCACTGCCTGGCCTCTGGGGCTAGCTCTGCACCCTGACATTAGGCAAGCTTTATTTGTTAAAGCACAAACAAGGTATCACCACAGTTCACTCTGGCCTTGTGTCTTGTAATTTTAAGAATATAAAGCACATTGGTAGCTTAGCACAGTTTGATGGGTGCTCTTAGCATACAAAATTCTCCTAGTTCAAAATCAGAAGGATTTTCCCCTTTTGTGTGTTTGATATATTTGTGTATGTATATTTGCACTTGCAGGCACAGATGGGTGTATGAGTCCTTGTGTCCATGTGTGCTCAATTGTGGAGTCCCGAAGCTTTGTACAGTATAGTATTTCCTTTTTGCTCCTTGATAGAGTACCTTGGTTTTTAAAACCGTATTCCTATGATTACAGCTGAGCTTGCTCAATCATTGTCTTTAGGCCACAACTTAGTGGGGACTGTTGATTGAGACAACCTCTTTCCCTAGACAGTCTGTCTCCCTTGAGTAAACAATCCCAAGAAGACCTTTACCTAACCCCTACACAGCAGATTGACTTAGCAATTCCCAAGCATCTATATAAGATCCAGATATTCCCATCCCTTCCCACAGACCCTTCCTTTCTAGTTGGAAAGAGCAATGCTCCTCACTGTCTCCAACAGTCTTCATTTGTTGAGATCAGATTCTGTTCTCTTTTGTCCCTTTTGTGTCTGTATTCTGTATCCAGAATCTTAACACACTCCACTTTATTTATCAAGACAGTGGCTCTCACTGAACCTACAGGTTACTAACTTTAGCTATTGTAGCTATCCAGTTCACTAAGGGACTCCTTGACTCCACCTCCATAGAGCCGGTATTGCAGGGTGCTGTCATGCTTGCCTAGGTGTTACTTGGGTGCTGGGCTTCTGACCTCTAATCTTCTTGCCTGTAGGGCAATGACTTTATTCACTGAACTTAGCCCATTAAAGACTTAATAGCAGTAGGCCCACCATGAGCTCTATCAGCCATCCTGTGAAACTCATACTATTATTAGGTATAGGGCTATTTGCACAATGTGTTTGAGGAAACAAGGCTGACTATTTAACAAGTTGTTTTCCGCCAGCCCGCCTGGACCCACAGCTGCACCAGCCAGCCCCAAAATAATACACAGAGACCCTGTATTAGATATAATACACAGAGACCCTGTATTAGATATAATTGCTGTTGGACAGTTACTAGTTTCTTATCAGCTAGTTCTATCTTAATTATTAACCTATTTCTATTAATCTAAGTACTTCCACGTGGTCTTATCTTACTGCAGAGATGCCAGCGTCCAGCTTTCTCTAGCTTCTCCATGTTGACCCTCCTTACTACTTCTGGAATCCTCCTCGTCTCCTAGTCCCACCTATCTTGCTTTCCTATTGGCCAACAGTGCTTTATTCATTAACCAATAAGAGACACATATTTACAGAATGACATCTCCCATCAGCTGACCTTAGGGAGTACAGTCTTAACTACTAACCCTCGCTAGAGAGTTGAAGCTGACCAGAGTGTTGTCCATGGCTGATGTTATATCTTCGGCCACTTCAGCTTAAATGAGGCCAAAGTAATACCAACATGGTTCTTTGTATTCTGTCCCAAGGAAAATGTGAGTCATGAATCACTTTTTCTTCTAGAAAGCTCCCCAGTACAGCTAAGGTAGACAGACTTAACTCCAGAGTTTTCCAAGGACTGCTGGTGTATAGAGTTTCTGTAAATATTTCAACATCTTTCCTGATTACCTATTATGTGCTATCAAGCTAATGGTTGCTTTCCATGTAACATTTAATTGATATTATGTATCTGGTCTCGGAAATTTTCATTCTTTAAGATCTCTCACTTGGGGCCTTAAGCTGAAAGGCTATATGCAGACAACACTGTAATGGCTTTCCAATGCCTGATTCTCTATGTTCTTGGAGCATCTGTGTGGAGACAGCTGAAGCTTCCCTTTTGCCTGTGTGAGTCACCCATCTCACAGATGGTAGACTCTGATAGTTGTGGGAGGTGGTTTATGGTAGACACCCAAAGATGTAGAATGATCTTTTGCAGAAGGCTCGAAGGGGCTGGAGTACCTTTTGCTGTTAAGACAGTTCACTAGCATGTTGTTAGTAGTGATCAAATGGGTAGGGATAATTTTGGTGGTGATGGCAGATTGTGCTATAGGAGAGGGAAAGTGAGACTACAGAACTATAGTCTTCCCAAATGAGCTGTAACTGTCACTAAAGGGGACACTGAATCCGAGGCTTACTTGTCCTTTGACTTGGGAGAAGACACCACTCTTGCTTTCTAAGGTGGTTTCAGATAGAATTTTCTAGAACAAAGTACACTGGTGCCTCTTCTGTGATTCCTGAAGGATTGTGAATGACTCTGGGGAGTTTCCTTGAAACAGAGAACAAAGTACTGACACCACTAGGGCCACTTTCTCTCTTGCTTTGCCTTCAGTTGTGATGTTTTTAGTGTTCTGTAATGTATTCATTGTGTACTGAATTTAGATGGACTGGAGTGAAACTTTCACTAATTTTGGCTCTTGTGGCACACTTGCTCTCCATTAATTACTCAGTAGAAGCAAAGCATGTTGTTTAAAACTTTGAAATGATGGGGGAAAGAAATGTTTGGTTAGTGAACAAGATTGGGACATGAGTTTCTGAGAGGAGCAGAGTTAGTGTTCCTGATGCTTTATTGTGAATTGATAGCTTTAGTTCCTGTGCTTTCTCCCTTAAAACACTTAATATTTAACTACCTCTGTATTTCTAACAATTTGAGGGTACTCAGCCCTAAAACCATCTGGGTGTTTGTCTTCTTCCAAGTGAACACTTAGTAGTTCTTTTCTAAAATACCCAAGATATTACAATTTCATCAGTCTTCTTGAAATACATACTTTTTAAAAGTTTACCTTCATAGGAGTAAAATGTATATAAGATGAAATTTGCCATTTTATACAGTTGTTTAGCATATAGCTCAATGGTATTAAATACATTCATGCTGATAATCAGCCACTGTGCCTCAAGGCTTTTCAGGTTATTCTTACAACACTGATTGAGTTCTGCTTGTGTTGTAGATGGTATTTCTCCAGTCTAGGATAAAAGTACCATAGAAACAGAAGAAGGCAGGAATTCAGCATTTGGTGTCTGGACTGTTTACTACAGGAAAGCTGTTCTGTCAAGACTGATTCAAGTCTATGGGGTACACCTGGTCTAAACACAACAAAAGAATGTAGGACAGTGCAGAGCACATTCTCGCCCAGAGAACCCGAGGGAAAGTGAGACTATTTTATTAGATGCTCATAACAAGGGATCAAATTGTTATAAGGATTAATAATCAGAAATGATCTTCTTGTTGAAACTTGCTTCATCAACCATGATTGTGCTGGTCTGGATCTTTTAGAAGGGAAAGAGGTTAATGTTTAGGAGCTTACAGGAGCTGCCTGGGAAGGCCTCTGGAAAGTGTTGGAGGCAACTCAGAGAGAGCTGTCCATCTTAATGAAGGTCTGCCCAGATTGAGGGAAGGAGTGACAAAGAGCCTGCTGGAAAGTGTTACCAGCTACCTGGAGAGCAAGGAGAGCTGGACAGGGCATTGGGAGTTATTGAGCTGTAGTCCCCAATGTGTATATCCATTTGCCCGGATGTGTTTGTTCAGATGGCCATTCTCTCTGAGCAGACTCTAAAGAGGCCACGGCTTCTGTTCAGAAGCCACCATGGGCTCCAGAGATGGAGGTTGGGAGGATGTTGGCCCGGTTTGTTCCCTGTGGTCAGTCAGAAGCTTGTCTTTTATGGCTCCTATAAATACCACGACATCTATTCTGAACCTGAAAAAAGGAAATCTCTTGTCTGTAGACTTCCTTCAGGTCAGTTATAGAGTAGATATTCTAAAATTAGTTGGTCCTCATTTTTGTGTCTCAGAAAATTAAGGAAAAAAAGAGACAGGCTCATTTTAATTTTAAATATTGAGAAATTTCTTTCCAATGTAAAGGTTTTAGATTCATTAAAATATTGAAAGCAAGTGAAAACTCCATGAGTTGTCATCATTGTTCTTTGAAGCGTGTCACTGGGCAATATTGAAATGTCAGAATTCATGTGTTAGGTTGATTCTGTTTCTTTTGTCCCTTCAGTGTCCACCCCACCGCCAAACCCATTTTATTAAAACTCTTAAGCCAATTTACAGTTTTCTGAAATGATCATATTTTTGGTTTCCCTTTTCTTTTAAAAGTATTTTTTTTTTCAAGTACACCAGTTAGTTAAAGTAGTTTTATTTTCTACCATGGTGTTATGACATCTGTAAAGGACTGTACCATGCTTTTTCTTTTGGGCCACCAATCAGCTCCCAAATTATGACTTAATCGTTTTGAGTGCTTGGCCTAGCTTAGGCATGTTTCTAACTAGCTTTTCTAACTTAAATTTACTTGTTTCTCTTTATATTTTGCCTCCAGGTTTATTTTCTTTCTTCCTTCTATATATCTTACTCTCACAAGTACTTTCTGTGTGGCTGTTAGTCTGTCTGACTTCCTGCCCTGGGTGACACCCTTGTTCTTTCCTTCTTCTCATTTGTCCCCTTTTCTCCTTGAGCCTAGATTTCTCCTCCTATTCATTCTACATGCCAGCCTGCATAGCCCTCTCCCGCCTGACTAGTGGACATTCTGCTTTTATTAGACCTTTGGTAGGCAAGTTGAGACAGACGCAACAAATCTTTATGTAAGGAAACACACATCCTTATATTGTTAAACAAATGCAGCATAAACAAAAGTAACATAACTTTACACAGTAATATTCTGCAGATTAAATATAATACACCTTTGCTTCATTAAAATTATACTCCACAACAAAGGACAAATGATGAATGCCATTGGTGTATTTTGAGACCTGTAGTTGGGGAATCTCAGAAGGATGTACTGAGAAGTTTTTCTAGCTAGTCTCTGTTTTGACTGCTAATTACCTTGGGGTTTGCTTCAGTAATATTAATATATAAGCATGAGCCGAGTAGATTATAAAACATTAGTACCTGCCTTCATAGTAACAGAGTTTAACATTAAAATAGCATTTTGATATGAACTTACATTGATATGTGGAGTATATCTAGAATCAGGTAGTGTTAAAATATCTGAAACTATAGCTAGTGCTTGGTGTATCCATAACACACACCTTTCTGAATGCTATGAAGGAACATAAGACGGGTATTCCCAACCACTGCGTCAAAGGGAATTGCTGCTCTTGATAGAACCAGTTAGCGATGCCTGTTCTTAAACCTGTAGAAGGGAAGCACACATTCTCCTGCCCTTAAGAAGCTTATGCTCCATTATTTACAGCCATCAACCATTTGATATAAAAATTTTATTAGTAGCAGTTTCCAGAGAATGCATTGGGGGACATGGAAGAAATTAATGATGTCTCAAGGGGAGCCTGAATGTCTCTAAAAAAGTTTCTCAAGATGGAAGTTTGTGCTCCATCTTTGTGTTCATGTAAATTCTAGCCCTTGAGTACAACAATTCATTTTTCTGCATCGATGGATACGGCATATGCATTTTTCAAGTTCTGACTTGTTCTCTTACCATATCTATCATTTATTGAGCATTCAGTTGGGAGTACAAATAAGATTATAGAACTTTAATCTGATACACATTACTGTTTCTACGTTTGTACTTTATATGTCTGTTCAGTTTGTTTGAATTAATTCACACATATTATTTAAAATCTTTAAAATCCTTTTTTTAAAAATAAACTTGAGGTAACTATTTCTCTATAAGCATCATTTTCTGATCTTAACTTGACAAATGTGAAATTTGATTGTACACAGAGAGATGGATGGTTTCTGCTCTAGGGTAGGGAAGATGAATAGCATTCGAAACTGTGTCTTCCAGGCCCAGATAGTGAGTATTCACAGATCCTATTGAATTCTATTTTGATTATTTTCCGGTACTTGTTTGCAGTCTGAAGCTCACTTTCTACAGTGTGGTCCAGCACCAGGTTTATTTACCCAAGCATCTATGTATATGTAGAGAGAGAACATGTGGACTGCAAGCTGAGCTTTCTAAAATCAGCTCATGTCAATTCTCCCAGACTAGTTCTCTATGCTCTTGTGGCCCTTGAAAATTCAGACATTCCTTGTGTATAGCTATGTTCATCACACATATTAATGTACCTTGAATTTTGTCCTTAAGCATATTTGTGCACAAAAGGTCAAAAGACAAAGGTTAACATAAATAAGTTGTTCATTTTTCCTCACATTGTGTGCTGAGCAGAATGAGATACAGTGTTGAATTTTGTACCAGAAGGAGATTAGGTGGTATGTATCCGTATTTGAAGAAACTTTCCCTCACATTCTTCTTCACAGTACTTTTTTTATTTTTTATTTTTTTCCTCTTTCAGATGGGGTTTTACCTAGTAGCTTGTAGTTGGTTATTATTTTTCTTTTTGGTTCTTTGGGCTCTTTTGGGGGACCTGCCACCCTGCTCTCAAATAATTATACATGAAGGAGTAATTCTTACTTACAAATACTTGGCTTTAGGTTGGTTTGTTTCTGGCTAGCTTTTCTTAAATTAACCTTTTCTTAATTTAAATTAACTTGTCTTTCACCCCTGGGCTTTTATCTTTCTCTTCTGTAAATCTTTTCACTCTTATTCCATGTGTAGCTGGGTGGTGGGTTCCTGACATCCTCTTCTCTTTGTTCTATCTTGCTCCTTCCTTCTTGCCATATTTCTCCTTTGATTTATACCCTCTGCCTGCCAGCCCTGCCTATTGTTTATCCTTCCTACTATTGGCTGTTCTGGTCTTTATTAGACCATTATGTGTTTTAGACAGGCAAAGAATCACAGTTTCACAGAGTTAAACAAATGCAATATAAAAGAATGCAACACATCTTTACATCTTTAAACAAATGTTCCACACCATAAACAAATGTAATACACCTTACAAAAACTATTCCAAAACAGTAGCTCAGGTTGGCTTCACATTTTGGCTGCAAAGTCATAATTTCTTTAAGCCTCCAGTCCTTCAATCTAAATTAACACCCAGAAAGTGACCGGTACAGAATAGGCACTATTTAGGCTGGAAACATTGAAATGTGTGAACCAATAATAGTGAGACGTGTAGTTTGATTGATATATATATATATATATATATATATATATATATATAGACAGTCCCTTTATTACAACTGGGGTATTTTGTTTTTTTGGCAGAAACTTGTTTTCTCATCTTTCAGGTCTAGTGGAAAGTAGTTTTGTTATGCCATTAAGACAATTTCTGCAGTCAATCAAAGTTAATGGTAATCATACTTTACATTTTTTTGAATACTAGGCAGACATTGCTAGCTACATCATTATGAAGAATGCCTGTCTCTTTTTTGAATGTCTGTTATTATCCCTTGGTAAGCTAAGGCAGTTATTTGATTACTAGTTTTTAATGAATTAATGATTCCTAATGTAGATGCAGGCCATAGAATGTTAAAAGCAGAGTTTATCTTATTATTTGGATAGTGTTGTTCTCTTGGCCTTTTATGTTACTGGTACCATTTCCTGTTGAGCAACAGAGATAGGATGTCACTATTTCATCCTCATGTCCAAGTTCTATCAATTATTTTCTAGAATATTTCAAAAATTTCAACCCTTTCCCCCTTTTTCCCTTTTCCTTTCCTTTCTTCCTTCTCCCCTCTTCCCCCTCTTGGTTTTTCAAATCAGGGTTCTCTGTGTAAAAGCTCTGGCTGTCCTGGAATTCTTGTAGACCAGGCTCACAAATACTTACTTGCTTCTGCCTCCTGAATGCTGGAATTAAAGGCATGCCTCACCCCTGGCAAGCTGCTTCAAACCTTTTCTACATTCCTTACTAATACTTCTGCTTCTGCTTCTGCTCCTCGATAGTTTGCTAAACTGCATCTGTCTTTAGTATTAAACCTCTTATGCATAACATCTTTCGTGATACCCTCTTTTAACTGAATCTCATTTTGTGATGAGCTGGCAAGGACCCCTTCCCTGACCATCTTCCTTGCAGCTTTATCTGCTTGAGTCTTTCACTTTCCCTGTTTACCAATTGTGAATGTGGTTTGAAGCATTTGACATGTAATGAAATGGCACATTTAACAGGATAATTTCTCTTTTCCCCTATTTCTCATTTTAAAGAGAACTTCACTTTGATCATTTTCTTTCTTTCCCAAGTCCTTCCAGATCCTCTCCCACTCGCATCTACCCAAGCATTTCTTTCTTACAAAAACAAAACAAAACAAAACAAACAAAATACCTCAATACAACAACAAAACTCCCTAGAACCAAGAAAATAAAATAAAACAACAGTCTTTCCCAAGTAAAACAACAAAAAAACCTGTTACACTATAATCCCATAAAAGCACACACACAACAATAAACAGTGTAGAGTACATTATGTGCTGGTTTGGTCACCTACTTGTGAATATGAGGCCTGTCTTGGAGTGCTCGATATGCCCGTGGTCTCTTTATTGAAGAAAAATTGCTTTCTTTCTCCCAGATGATATAAATAACAGGTCAGTTACTTTTACCCTAGGTTAGGTTTTCATTCATTTAAAAAAATATAATTATCACATTGTAGTTGTGTAGGTGTTGTCTTTAGAAATTGGACCTTGCTGCCCATTTGTATGGGTAAATTTCTATTCTGATGTCTTCCCCTTAAGCCATGAACTGGTATCTTTGTCAAGTAGACATTGTTCCCACTTAATAATAGATCCCATTCCTACCATATAGTAAACAGTTACCGTACAGCACATAGTGTGGTTTTTGTATCTGTTTATCTGTATTAGGGCCCACACCCTCTGTATGCTTTCGTAGTTCCTGAGACTTTTCCAGTGTTTCTAAGCTTATTAGGTATGGTATGTGTCATACTGATTGGTCTATTGCTGTGAAGATACACCACGACCAAAGCAACATTTTAGAAGAAAGCATTTAATTGGGGGTTTGCTTATAGTGTCAGGAGGTTTGTTTATGACCATCATGTGTGGTACAAGCAGGCAAGGCATTGAAGTTGTACCTGAGAACTTTACATCCTGATCAGCAGGCAGAGAGAGGGAAGGAGACTTGTGAAAAGGTAAAGTCCACACTCAGTGACACATCTCCTCTAACAGTGCCACTTTCTACAAGAACGCCATGCTACGAAATCTTTCCCAAACAGTTCCATCAACTGGGGACCAAACATTGAAGCATATGACCCCATGAAGACCATTCTCTCTCAAACAGATACAGTATAGATTCTGGTCCAGGTACCAGGTAGCCTATTGTAAGATTATGTGGTGCTCCAGTTTTGTGTCTTAGTGTCCTGTAGGAATTCTGTGTCCTGTAGAAACTCTCTGATCTTTTCTTTGGTTATGGAGTTGTTTCTCTATAACATGGATCAATTGTGCAGCTTTATATGTACAGATATGTTATATGATTTAGATTAATTGAAGTATAAATGGAAGCTTTGGTATGTCACATCAGAATTGGGGAAAGATTTTGTAGAGTTAACAGAAAAATGTTCAACTTTTCCTTCTTTGAAAAGCTACTGTTGTGAATACTTTCTGGAAATAATTTGGTTCATTTCTTGCCTTCCTGCTCTTAAATTTCATACCACAGTTGTCTGCTATGTCAGTGTTCTGCTTTGACACTATTTTTAACTAATTTTGTTTACTTTTGCTCTTTCTTGTAATTTTTATTGTTCCAGAACCTTAGTGAACTAAGATTGACTTAGCGTCTCTAAAATTGACAAGTATAGAAAAATCAGTAAAAATCTTTTCTCTAGCATCTTCTTGCCTCTTCCCCCTCTTTTTCAGAGTTTTGAAAATTGCATGGTATTGCTGAAAAGAAAAGTGTTGTGGGTACCAAGTATGGGCTGGCTAGGGAGTGGAAAGAAAAAACCTGACTTTGACAGGAACTGGTTCCAGCTGAGTGAATATGGACTAGAACGGTTGACTGTGTTATGTTTCCTATTTTTTACAAAGTGTTTTCTTTCTTCACTGTTTTCTGCTATTTTTCCCAGCTCTACCTTAAACAGTCTTAAGTTTTGACAGTAGAGGCACACTGGTCAGATTTTAGTGTGTAGATATCAAATATAAGTTACTACTCTGTATTTCAACCAGCAGGAACTGAGACCCCTGTTGGTGTTTTAATCCAAAACCAGCATTTTAAATTCACATAAACCTTGCCTTAAGGGATGGAGAAAAGACAATTTAGGGAACAGCATGAGGTTAAACATATTGATCTGTAGTCCAATAGTCCTTGCTAGGCTCGCGGTAGAATGTAGACATAGAAAAATAACATTACCAACAACAAACTATACTTCTCTAGAGAGAGACTCTTTCTCACCTCTCTCTTTTTATTTTTGAGTTTATAATTAAGACATATCTCCCCTCTCCTTTCAAACCCTCACATGTACCACTTCTGTTCTCTTTTAAATTCATGGCCTATTTTTTTTTTTTTTTTTTTACCCATTGTTAGTACATGCATATGTGTATGTGTTTACACACATCCATGTACATATACATATACATTCACATATGTTCCTATATATATTGTTCATTCTGTAGAATGTTACTTGTATGTATGTTTTCAGGGCTGACCATTTGGTACTGGAGAACCAATTGGTGTGTTGTCCCTGGGGAAGACCACCTCTGTTGCTCTCACCTTGCCTCTGTTGCCTATGGTTCCCCGAATAGGGTTGAACCTTTGTTAGCTTTTCACTCTCCACTTTGGCATGTCCATTAGTACTGAACCCATTTGACTCAATTATCGTACTCATGTTGGTGAGACATTAGCTTCTGACATCACTAAGAGATACAATTCCCGAGCTAACTCAGCTGTTCCTCTTGTTCTGATCCATCATCTCCTCTTCTGCAATATTCCCTGAATCTTAGGAGTGGGAGTGTTTCGTGGATATATCCATTGGTGCTGGCTCTTCATTTAGTTGTGAGAATTCTGCATTCTCATTTAGTTGTGAACTTTTTTTAGTTGTCTTCATCTTTCACAAAGAGAATTTTCCTTGATGTGAGGAGGTTTTTACTTGTCTGTCGGTATAAGGACTAATGTTTAGATTGTTGTTAGAGATTAGTTTGCTTTAGTAAATTAGTAGATCTCCTCTAATAACTGTGACTTAACTAGCACTGAACCCTGGTGCTGGTTTTCAGTACCAGGCATGGTCCCCATCTTGTTGAGCAAGTTCCAATTAGAGAGCTGTTTGTTACCACTGACTTCATCTGTAGGGTCGGGTTGTAGTGCCATGCAGGTCATTCATGTGGTTGATAGTAATCATAGCTGGGTGGGATTGTAGGTTGCCTCCCTCCCTTGGAAGCTTTTATTGGCCTTCTGGTGTGAAAACTGGTCCTCAGGGAGGGACTGTTTAGAGGTCTTTGGGACCTGTTTTCCAACTGCATGGTGTCTTCAGGTCTTCAGTACTCCTGGGAGGTAACCAAGGGCAACGGCAATAAGCTGCATGTTTTAGGAGAACCTTAACAGTACTGGTCAACTTAATGAAGGTCTTCTTATGTCTGCTGTTGTGGTTTTGTTAGGCGGTCTTTGGCTCTTGATGTTGATACAGTCAGTCTATATGAGAAAAAAATCACTAAAAGTATATTTGTATGTTTATACATAGAATGTGTGTATTAAGAGTTTTTGCTTGTTTGTTTTTCTCTTTTTTTTTTCTGGTAAATATTCCAGTAATTCTTGATATATTTTGGGTACCATGTACATGTAGAAGAAAAAGCCTATCATCAACTACCAAAATACATTGCTTCTCTAGAGAGAAAGATGTTTCCTTTTTATAATATGGATTTGTAATGATGGAAAGGTGTCTTTCTTTCATCCAGTTTTAAAAAGTCACGAATATAAATGTTGTAGAATGTTATTTTAACTAGGCAAAGATGTGTTATATTCTTTTTTGCTGAAGAATATAACTTCAGCTGTGTAAAGGGATGTTACATTTGTTTGTGCTGCATTTGTTTAACAATATAATGATGTGTGTTTAATTATGTAAAGATATGTTGCTTCTGTTTCACCTTGCCTAGCCACGTTTGGTCTAATAAAAAGCTCAGAGGCCAGTACTAGACAGGAAGAATGATAGGCAGGGCTAGCAGGCATAGAGAATGAGTAGGACTGAAACAGAAGAGAAAGAAGAAAAGGAGGAGGAGATAAAGAGGAACATGCCTATGGCAAGAAGCCAGGCAGATGCCAGCCACCCATAGAGAAGCAGTGAAAGTAAGCTATACAGAAGAAAAATGATAGGCCCGGAGACAAAAGGTAGATAAAGAGGAACATTCCTAAGGTTGACCTGCCCTGCATTCAAAACAAATAATAAGTCTCTGTCATGATTTGGGAGCTGGTTAGTGGCCTAAAAGAAAAAAGCCTTGTACATATAAATGTAGGGATTCATACCCACTTGAAGTGAAAAAAATTGGTTACCCAACTTCTGTAACATAATAATGGGGCTTGGCGAGCTATATAATTTACTTTTTGTTAGTAAACACAATATATGATAAGTTTGAACTTTTACAGAAGTATAAGAGTTTGCTTGACAAATTTCTTGTTCTTACTTAGGCAATGCCCATTACAAAGCTTTTTGTTTTTGTTTGTTTGTTTTGTTTTTTAATGTCTTCCACCAGCCTTATCAACCATATTTGGGACCTTGTTGAACTTGAGATCTATGGGAATTTGGGTTCTTGTGAGAAATGGAAAATTATTCTACTAATCTAGTTATGTTGTTATTCACATGGTAATAGATGTTTATAGTTTTCATTCTGGGTATTTTCTGTTTGTATAGTATGTTTGTAGAATGATTGCACAACACTTTCAAGTGTGCATGACGTTTTTATGGAGAGATAATTGGTTTTATTAGCATCATTCTCTCAATAAGTGAGAAAGACTTAAGTGATACTACATGTTTAAATATGTGATAATTTACTTACAGATTATCTTACTAGACTTTCCTGTGTGAAAAGATATTTGATAATTCTTGGAATAAAGCTTGCTTTTGTCCTTTCTTGCTTTTTTGTTTTAAATCTGGCAACCGTTCTAAGGCTCTCTGTGTAATCTGTTGTAGGTCGCTTGTATGCAGCTCATAAATGCCCTTGTTACATCTCCTGATGATTTGGACTTCAGGCTTCACATCAGAAATGAATTTATGCGTTGTGGATTGAAAGAGATATTGCCAGTAAGTGCCCTGCAGTCTCCTCATTAATATTTAAATTAGAAGTGTACTTGAGTGGGGGAAATTTAGATAAATTACTCTCAAGAATAATTCATCTGCGGGAAAAGACTTGAGTATAAAAATTTAGTTTTGAAGTATAGATAAGATTTGAGTATTATTTAACACTTTTAAGTGTTTGAATTCTTCAAGTCATGTTTGAATGGTTTATTGTTTATGTTATTGATTAATTTACTCATATTGAAAATCTAATCCTTCATAATTTTTATCTGATATCTATAGAACTTAAAGTGTATTAAGAATGATGTCCTGGATATACAACTTAAAGTCTTTGATGAGCACAAAGAAGAAGATTTAATTGAGCTCTCCCATCGCCTTCAAGATATTAGAGCTGAACTTGAATATCCTTTTGCTCTGAGTCCTAGTTAAAATTACTGTTTGAATCTTTAATAATATACTATATCTCATAAAACATTTAAGTCATTGTATGGAAAATACATGAATCAAACCTATGTATGAAAAAAAATTGTCACCATTTAATTATCTTGTGTTTATGGGTTTGGGTTTTTATTTTTTTATTTTTTTTATTTTTTTTTTTTTTGTTTGGTTATGCCAATTAGCTTAGACCAGATTTTTATATATGTGTACAGTCTTTTTTTTTTTTTTTTTTTTTTGTTTTTTGTTTTAATGGCTGGTATCTTTCTTTGTTCTGTGTGGTATTGGCTTTGAGATAGCCTCAATCTATGAAATGTCCCTTTCCTTACAATGAATGCATTATTTTGGGGGCCTCAGGTAAACTGATCGATCTTCAGTGGTTTAATGTTTCCAAGACCTACTAGAATCCTATTTTGTACTGTGGCTGCTCCTTGATGCATACTATGCCTACACCTGTTTTGTTGTTCAGGACATCCTTAGACCTTAGTGTGTTTTCCCAACCAGCTCTACTCCTGCAGCATTTTTCAATGGTTGACTGAGAAGGTTAAAAAAGTGTCATGTCAAATGGCTATCTCTGGCCTTCTCCATGCTCATTTCCTAGATAGCTCTTTTAAAACAACAATTTTTGGACAGTTGTTTGCATACCAGTCTTCCAAACCCTCATTCAGAAGATACTGTGTTGTATTAGCTGTGTGTTGTAGGGTTTGAATCTATTCATGTGGTTCTTCCTTAATTAGCGCACTGAAGCCTCTGATGTGTATAACATGTTGTGGGACACAGTGAAGCAGACTAGAGCAGAGGGATATTTTGTTTCTATTCTTCAGCACCTTCTGCTCATTCGAAATGACCATTTTATAAGGTAAGGAGAAGCTATATCCTATTGTTTAACCGATAAAAATGTGAAATCCACCTGATAGTTTGCTCAAGTTGTTATTTCTTTCATAATGATCTTCAGATTATATTGTTTCCTTTGGGCCTGTATTTAGGGAGTGTACATATCATGCCATTACTGTTACATTTTCAACTCCAGAATTTTTTTGGTTGTATCCTCTCCTTTGAATGAGAGTTGAAGCCATGTCTGTTATTGCTCTTGTTCTGTGGGTTTAGGCAGTCATGTTGATCAAACTTTATGGGTGTATCTCCTTACTAGGAGACATATCTCACTGCAAAGTCCCGATCTCTGACTCTTACAATTGTCTGCCCTTTCTTGTACAATGATCCTTGAATCTTAGGTAGGGAAGTGTTTTATAATTCCATTGGGGGGGATACATATGGGTAACACTCAGACTGATCTGGTTTTATTTAGAAATGTGTGATATATTTGCACACATGTTTATCTTTATATATTCATGTAAAACAATTAATTTTAAAAAAGGCCGTGTATTTCAAAGAATAAAGAGAGAGTATATTAGATAGAGGGGAATGGAGAAATGATGTAATTATAATCTCAAAAAACCAAAAGAACAACAAACATTGAAAGCTTACTGATTTGTTATATAATGTGTAATATTTTGCGTTTATTTCTTAATCACTGAAGTTGATTATGTCTTGGCTGTCTGAGCTTGACAAATTGTTTTGTCTACCTAACATACACATAATGTAGTTCTAAGTAGACGTGAATAAAGGTCAAAATGGTTATGTGAATGAAATTATGAGTTGAATTACTTATAATGCTGATTTTTTTGTGTTTGTTTTTTTCATCCCGACTGTCCGAAGTTTCTTTCCCTCCTCTCCTCCCAGTCCCGCTCTCCCCCCTCATCCACATCACTATTTCTCTTCAGACAAAGGCATGCCTCCTTTGCTGTGGCTAGTTGTCATCTGTGAGAGTTGAATTCTTGATGCACAGTGAATGACCCTCCTATCACTTTCCACTTTGACTAGTAGTTTATGAGTGGAATCATGATCCTCAAATATAAAATCATTTGTTAACATTTCAACTTTGCATAAGTTTCACTTATAGATGGTTGGGGTAGTTGGTCTTTCTGTGCCTAATTCATAGCAAAGTCTTATTTAAGTAGCATACCCATGGGTAATATCAGAGGTTTTAATGCAGTGTTATCTGCATCAAACATTTGCTGAAATCTAATTCCCGTGAATATTCTAAACTTAGTCAGCAATCAGTTCTGATGTTTAATGTACTTTGTTTTCTGGTACTTTGTTTAAAATACACTAAATATTTAAGCACTGATAAATGCTGCATAAACCTACTGATCGATTACATTAAAAAATATAAGTGCCCTATTAATTAGAGTTGTGTTTCTACTCCAAATATATGTTAAAAGCAAATTGAATTTCTGTATAAAGAATGCCTACCCATTTCTTGGTCATTATGTACTTGATTCTGTCAGTCTCTGGCTGGTAAATGCTGCTTGAGCTCCCATGAATTTAGGGCCCTTGTTAACATTTTTAAATGTTTTCTTCCCTCTTGTTCAGCTGAAGCAGTTTCATTCAGCATTACAAGGGATTTATTAGGCATAAGTTAACTCGTACAAAGATAGTGCTACCCATACATGGTTCATTGAGAGAAAAGCTGAAGTGGCCAGAAAGGCCATCACACTTGAAAAATATGGGTTAGAAAAAAAAAAAATCAAAAACTGTATATAAATCACTGAGAATGGAAATCAATTCACAGGTAATAAGGGATGTAGGGTTCCTCATTATAAACCACCCTACTGCTTGAATTGCCTTTGACTCCATTTTTTTCTTTTCCTTCTGTTTTTTTAACACTGCCTTAAGTTAGGAGATCTTCCTAAGTTGTTAGGAATGTAGACGTATTGTGTTGACAACATATCCCTTTTAGAGCTTTTTGTCAAACTTTGGTTTTGTATATTGATGTTTTATATTAACATTTTTAGTCTTCCTTTGAGTAAGATGATATTAACTTGTTTTCAAAGAATTTAGAGTATCAATTTTGAATTTCATTCTTAGAAAAGATTTTTGTTGGTTTGGTTTGCAATAGTGACCTTCTGGTAGCTTCTTTAGTATCTATGCTCTGAGGATGCCTCTCAGTACCTATCACGTCTTCATATCTTTTTTTTTTTTTTTTTTTAGTGCAAATAATTGAAATGTTTGAGTTATAGTAAAAATCATCCTCAATGCATAGTACATTTTCTGACACATCATTAAAAATACATCATGGCCTCATTAGAGGTGTTTCCCATGTTATGGTACACGGTGTATTGCAATTTTGCTGAGTAAAATTTTAAACTTGAAGTCAGATTTACATCAATATAATTTTGATGTAAAATTGTACTCTTGAATTGAGTGTATATTTGTTCTTTGGTTTTAGACAACAGTACTTCAAACTAATTGATGAGTGTGTGTCACAGATTGTGTTGCATCGAGAAGGAATAGATCCAGACTTCACATACAGAAAAAGACTAGATTTGGACTTGAGTCAATTTGTAGGTGAGTCTTTGTTATTTAGGTAGAAGTGTCTTGAGTTTGGTCGCACGGGTTAGCGCTAAGATATTTTCTTCACTTGGCTTGAGGTCTCCTGAGTACCCGTGATCCCCTTTCATAAAGTCTGGAATGCCAAAGCTGTGATTCATAACAACAGCATACAAACTTTAACTTGACGTATCTATATGTTGGTATCTAGAACAAATGATCCCGTCACTCATTTGTAATACAATTGACCCTGTTCCTACCGTATTGGCACAAAACCCTAACTATAGTCATTGTATTTTCTTTTGGTAGAGCAAACCAAGGAATTTGAGAATTTTTTTAACATCCCAATATTGATTCATAAAACATTCCTATTTATGCCCTTTTGATATTCTGCTGCACAATAAGATATGTGCATTTCCAAGTACATTGAGAAAACTTACATCGTTATTTAAATTATAAGCATAATTGGCTTATAATTACTCTTGGCATTTCTATGTTTATGTAGTGCATGTTTGTGAGTGAGTGTGGTATTTGCAATGGTGTGTATGTCGGTAAATGCATGGAGGACTTACCGGTAGGGTCTCTGCTGAACCTCAAGCTATCATTTTGTAGCTAGGTTGGCAGTCACCAAGCTCCAATAACCCTCTTTGTCTCTCTCCTCTCCTCCATGTTGGGGTTATGGGCATGTATGGGAAGCTTTTGTGTGTTCTGGGATCCACACTTTGGTCGCATGGGTGTACAACAAGTACTCCTAGACACTGTGCCATCTCTCAAGTTCTCTTCCTGACATATAAACCCCTTATTTTAACATAGTATCTAGCCTACATTTTCAGATTTAGTTTTATTTCTTCTGTGTGATTGTTTTGTCCAAATCTATGTTCGTGCCCCTCACACATTCCTGGAGCTTGCAGAGAAAAGAAATGGGCATTGGCTGTCCTAGGACTTGAGTTACAGAAACTGTATGTCCATAGACACTTGTTCATATACCACCCTTCCACCCACCCACGCACTCACCCACTCCCTACTCATTCACTCACCCACCCACTCACCCACCCACTCACCTACTCACTCACTCACCTACTCACTTACCCACCTACTCACTTACCCACCCACTCACCTTCTCATTCACTCACTCACTCACTCACTCACTCACTCACCCACCCACCCACCCACCCACCCACCCACCCACCCACCCACCCACTCACTCACTCACTCACTCACTCACTCACTCACTCCCTGGCTCACTCACTCATCCACACTCACTGGCTCACTCATTCACTCACTCAACCTACTCACTCACTCACTCCCTGGCCACTCACTCACTCACTCACTCCCTGGCTCACTCACTCATCCACACTCACTGGCTCACTCACTGGCTCACTCATTCACTCACTCACCCACCCACCCACCCACCAACTCACCCACTCCTCACCCACACTCGCTCACTCCTCATTCGCTCACCCCTTTCCATCCTTCCCTCACTCTCACTTCTCTCTCTTCCTTCCATCCCTCCTTTCCTTCCCCCCCCATACTGAAAGCTCTGCAGGTGCTTCTGACTCCAGAGTCACCATTTGAGACTCATTACAAGATGAAATGAAATAAAGATACACTTCATTGAAAATGACTGAGAGAAATTGTTTTAAGTACATAAATTTAGAACATTTAAGTGAGAATTTGAATTTGGAATGCTTGAATGTACTACTGTTAGCTTGATAATTTCTGAATACTAATTTTTTTCCCCCTTTTTGCCAAGGTCAAGGGGGATTTTAAACCTCTGTGAT
Organism: Cricetiscus sungorus; assembly: GCA_030556225.1. Lineage (NCBI taxonomy): Eukaryota > Metazoa > Chordata > Mammalia > Rodentia > Cricetidae > Cricetiscus > Cricetiscus sungorus. The sequence continues at coordinate 30,726,395 of JANBXA010000741.1, read as the reverse complement.
TCTTTCAGTATTGTATACAGAGAGATATTCAGTGTTTTTAAGGTGTTCAGGCTCAGCAAACTAAAGTTTTTCTAATGTCAATGCTGGGTGATAGATATTTTGTATAGACAACCAAGATCCACTAACAGTACAACCTCAGAAAATGATCTTAAAGTTAGAAGAATTCTAAAACTTCACTTAATTTTAAGTAGCAGCATTTACTGAATTTTGCTACAACACCAATGAAAACTAATCAGTTATCTGAAAAGGCCATTAAAACACATCAACTCATTGTAACTGGGATCTCTGCAAGGTGGTTGGAATGTGATCTGTAAGTGAGCAACTCAAGACTTCCTAACATTTAGGAACAAAACATTCATTTTCTTTGTAGATTAAAAGTTAAAGTTCCTGAGGTAAAACAGGTTAACTAATCATGTTGGCATTTTATAGTGAGAATAAAAGGATAATTTGTGGGTGTTAGAAACCCAAGAAGTATAGGTAGTCAATTTTGTAACTAAAATGGCCATAAATTAGAACTAGATGGATTGGAATTATTTAATCCTTTATAATAAAAAATTACCTAAAATGCCATAAATTGACAAATCAAGATGTAATATTTAATTTTAAATAAAAATAGCAGAATACTGCAATACAGCAATATTATAAGTTTATAATTTATGAAATGCAACTGATATTTTATTTTTCTATTTATCTTGCTAAATGATTTTTTCTTAAACATGTTTGCATATTGGTTTTATTATAAAACACATAACTCATGTTTTGGTAAATATATTTGAATAATTTATCATACCTACCATCCCAGAAACAAATGTATATAATAATTTAATAGATTATTTTTGGATGGTTTCATTATTTCCACTGGCTATGTACATAGTAACATTTAAGTGAGTAGTCTTTTCTAAGTGAAATTCTAGAGAAAAAGAATTGTTAGATGAAGGGAATCACAAAGTTAAAACTTAAGTATGTATTTGTAGTTAAGCACTCGGCACATATATTAATTATTTTGTAGGATGATTGGTTTGCTCATGCAAACTGAAATGTTCCACAGAAATTTATAACCATTGCTATGATTGTCCATTGAATTTGTTTATGATCACACAAGTAAGGGAAAGAAATATTTAGGAGTTGTTTCTTTTCTCCTAACTTTTATTTCTTGCTCCCACTTATTTTGCTGGTTGGTATTGCGTACCATCTCTTGTTTTTAAATATAGATTTATAATAAAAACCTTTCCATGGTATCTGTTATCATTGAACCATCTCTTCTTCCAAGATGGAAGATTCATTATGAATTATTCTCCATCACTATTTTTGGTATCATGCTTTAATTGTAATACTTTCCTTCATTTCACTGATGTTATTATTAAGCCTCATGTGATTTTTTTTCTTTACAAATATAATCAAAAGTTTGCATAAAACTTCAATTTAATTTTTTGTTACTGTAATTTTAGATGTTTGCATAGATCAGGCTAAACTAGAAGAGTATGAAGAGAAAGCAGCAGAGCATTATAAGAAAGTAAGTATCCAGTTTACTCTGCAGGACTGGGAGCTGCTGCAGGATGGAGCTTCTTCAGAGTGCTGGGCACCCCCTCTGTCCTCATCTTCTTCAGGCCTACGTGACAAGACCTATCCCCATGGATTCCTAGCTAGCCTATTTTGCCATTGGAAATACGTTCCATATCTTTGTCTTCCATTATGTTATAATCATCGATGCCTTATCATCATGTGTTTAAACATGTTATATATTAGCTGCTTTTCTTCCAGGGACTTTTATCTCCTTGATCCACACTCTACATCATGAACAATTTCTTGGCTTTTTGTTTGTAAATCAATCAAATAATACTTCTTGAATGAGTGAATGAAGCTGGAGAAAGGAAAGCGAGGGGGAAAATAATTATATTATAATCTCCAAAAATTACAAATTTTCAGCAGCCGTGTGTTGTGGATCTTACCTTTGATTCTGGCACCTAGGAGTCAGAGGAGGCAGATGTTGGAGTTTGAGGACCGTCTGGTATACATAGTGAGTTCCAGGTCAGCCCGGCTACATAGTCCCAGTCTTAATTTCTTCTTCTTTTAGTAAAAGAAGAAACTGTTGGATATTAGCAGCTTTATTTGTTTCAGCCTAGCAGTTTTTCTGACTTCAGTCATCTTTGTATTTCTTTCATCCAGTGTTTTCACCTCTTCTTGTAGCCAAGGATTTCTGTATTAGGGATTTTCTTGGTTGGATTCTTGACATTTGAAGTTGTCATTTAGAGTTGAATTCTAGGACCTAGCTTTTCATGTGGTGAAGAAATAACTGCAACTATTATCATAAAATGTTCACTTATTGAACCTTTATGCTGGGTGAAACCTCCTGAATTATACACTGTTAATGAAATAGTGTCCCTGAAGAGATTTTTACTTTTCTGTAATCTTGCTCAGATATAAATGGAACTTTCATAGGTTTGAAGAACTTTGGTCAAATTTTATTTCTGTGAAGTTGTTTGATTCTCTAAGGGTTAGAATCTACCAACTTTTCCTGAGAGCTTATATAGCCCAGGCCATTGGCTGTTGATTTCTGCTGCTCTGATAAATACTGACCATAAACAACTTTGTTAATTGAGGGCTCACTTGGTATACATGTTAGAGTTCTTCACAGTGGGAAGTCAGCCACAAGCTCCAGGCAGGAACCTGGAGGAAAGGATTGCAGCAGAGACAGTGGAGGGAGTCCATGGACTGGCCTGCTTACCGGCCTGCTTCCCATTGGCTACTCAGTCTGATTTTTTACAAGATCCACGGTCACCTGCTTAGGAGTGGCATTGCCCATAGTTGGCTGGGACCTCCCACAGGCGCCATTAATCAATGACATGTCCCTCAGAAATGCCTACAGGGCAATTTGATGAATACTATTCTTCAGTTGAGGTTTTCTTTTCCAGGGTGACTCTAATTTGTGTCAAGTTGACAAAAACCAACCATCACACTGGTGTTACAGCTGGGAATATGATGATTGGTACAAGAAAGAAATGGTTAGATTATTTCAACCATCCAAATGCTCATAAAATGGCTACTAACTGCTAGATATAGTGTGATCCTTTTCTCAACCAACTTTGTATTCTAAGCTTAGTTGTCCCTTCACTTTTCATGCATGTAGTACCGTTTTCATATATGAGATAGCAATAGATCAAGAATAGTATTTAGTATTATACTTAGTTTTGTTCATGTGTAGGATATATGAATGAGATTAAATAAAAATACTCAATAGATTTCTTTTAAATAATAAACTTTAAATGTAAATAAAAGACCCTGTTCAAGGTTACACGTACTTTAAAGGCACAAGTTATATACATTCCATGTATTCAGAAAATACGTTTTTCCCATAAAATTTTCTAGTGCCATATTATCTTGTATATATCAGCAGGAACTTTGCTCTGATAGCTTTGTAAGGACACATGTAAATACTTTGCTTTAGGCAGGAAGCTATCATAGATTCTAGGTACATTTTTCACTTAGGTGCATCAGTTTGAAAAATGAAGACCGGAAATGTCAGAGAGTATATAGAGTACATTGAATTATCAACCTTCTTGTACAGAGGCACTAATACATTTACCCTAGGGAATAAAATTATGCAGAAACTCAACATTAACTGTGTTTCTTGACATTTTTGAGTGTAATTTTGTACGTGTAATATTTCTCCAGTAAATATTTTTGGTGGGTGGGAGGAAGAACATAGTCATACCAGTTTTACCTGGGTTTATTTTAATAGACACTGGTTTATTTCCCTGTCTCCTGTGACTTGATTGGAGTGATTACAACAATGCTAAGGCAAGGTATTTCATTCATCTGATCATTTTTTTACTGAGGAAATGGGCATTTGTCTCCTTAGTATGGCTAAGTTAATTGAATAAGTTTTTAAGACCAGTGTACGTCAGTTGGTAATATTATATGGAGTAATTATAGTACATTATATGCATTATGAAAATGTCTCGACGAAACCCATTTTAAATAATTACTATATGCTAAAACCAAACTTAAAGGGAGGTAGGTGAACCTAGAAGCTGAAACATGATTTAGTTTCTCAAGAAGTTACTACATTAAGCTATGCAGATGTGAGGGCATAGGGCTGTGCTTCATTTCTGCTTGTTGCTGGGAACCTAAAGGTGTTTCAGTTTATTAAAAATTGTTAAGCATTCTAAAAGCATTCGTTATAGGAATGTGGTGTGATTTCAACTGAGTAACTCAGCTTGGGGAAACAGGAAATATAAGTTTTAAGAAAAAAAATAAAAAAAACCCTGAAATCTGTCACTTGATTCAGACTTTTAAATGCCTTTGCATGTTATGGAGAAACACACACACACACACACACACACACACACACACACACACACACAAACACACACGAGTGCGGTGTGCTTAGACTGTACTGAGTCTAGAGGCCCAAAGCAGTCTTTTTTGTGATTTTTTTTTTTTTTTATTTTAAACGTGCTGCATGCTTGTTCTTGATTATGAGACAATATTCTATTTAAATTCAGTTCCCTTAGGATAGACTTTGAATCTGGATGATGCCAAACTGAAATTATTTGAATGCAAGGCAGAAACTTGTGATGAGTTGCTATATAAATTAGAAAACTCATTGGAGCACTGGATTTTATTATTTGTCTTCCTCCCAGAAGGTGTTGCACCAGGGACTTTGCAAAACTAATTTATCATTAATCTCTGTAAGATAGTGGGAGATATTGTATAACGAAAGCAAACCAGTTGATGTGTTAACGGAATGCAGTTGTGAACCACCAAAATTGTTAAAAACAGCACTTTGAAATCATATTGATTAACTTCAGTTATGTTACAAGTGTCACGGTCTGCAATTGCAGTGTGGCAGTAAAGGGAATGCACTGCTTTGCTTTCGTTGGTTTATTCAAAATCACTGATATTTAGGGGACTTTTAAGAAAAATGCTAAAGTTGTAGATAACTATGGGCCTGTTTGCTCTTTTGGGAATAGAAGGTCATGGTCTTCCATTTCAGATTTTGTCTCTTCCCTTCTGAATAAATCATTTTGGGCAGACCTGGAGAAAGGCTTGTGGGGTACTTGTCAGGGATCTGCCACTTCTTTTATGAACCCGATTCAGAAGTGTTTTATTGACATATCGTTAGAGCAATATTTTTATGTGAAGAAGTATGCTTTTCATTTTCCTCTCTTTTATTCCTTTTCAGTTTGAAAAAGAATTTACTGACCACCAAGAAACCCAGGCTCACCTGGAGAAAAAAGAGGCAAAGATTAATGAGCTTCAAGCAGAGTTACAAGCTTTCAAATCCCAGGTAAAATACCATCTTGAGTAAGTTTGATTTTGGAATTAGAGTAGGTCATGTTATATCTTCCTAGTCTCAAAGTGTTTAAACTTTATTTTTTTCCTGTATATTTTCTCAGTATTATCCATATGCATCTCTAGGCTGCTGTGCTTATATTTTAAAGATATTCTTTGTCACCTTTTCCCTCCTTGTGTTCCTAGGAATATCCAGGTTTTTTACTAATTAATCGGCTTCCTTATGGTTCATTTGGATTTTGCTTCTAAAGTCACATGTGTCCTATGTAATTAATTGTAAAGGTTGAGAAAGTCTTCTACTCTTAGATTTGTCATTTATCACTGATCTCTATCTTACTACAGGAAATTATTTCTCAAGCTATTTATTTTTTGCAAACCTTCAGCCTATGGGTTGCCTTGCTGTGAAAGATAACCCCTAGCAGAATGAGAACATTTTCTGATAATTTTTCAATTTCCCAAAGTAAACAGATTTAAAACATGACAAAAAAAGAGCAGATCTGGATTATGAGCAGATAGCTCCCATACATGCTCTACACATAAGGCACGAGATAAGAAGTTTCTCATCTGCATGCTTTATATGGATTATAGGAGGTACTTTCACAGGTTAATGTCCTTCTACAGATTTATCTATGTGATGCTGAACAAGAATTGGAGTGTTGCATTTTTCTCTCCTCCTGATTCATGGCTGAAGAAAAATAGGCCCATGTGTATTGTTTCTGATATTACTGTTATCTATTTTTTTTTAAAAATTAAAACCTTTTATAAACAAAAGCATATTAGCCATACGTGGTGCTTTATGCCTTTAACATTAGGTTGTTAGAACACAAGGCAGGAAAATTGTTGAGAATTTATAGCAAGCCTGTGCCACAGAGTGTGCCTGGAAACAATCAAAACAGGATACTATCCTCATTGTTTTTCTCTTTTTTTTCAATAGAGTGTATGAAGCACCAGAAATCAGCAAAATTATTTTAAGTATAAGATGCTTTTATATCACATGAAACAGTTTTCTTGTGTTTTATATGGTTTTTTGTTTTTTGTTTTTTTTTAAAAGGTAATAGCTGAAATGTTTGTGAGTTTTCCTGTCTAAGGCTAATATTTCAGAATTTTCTTTAAAAATTTTCTCATTTGAAGGACTACTTAAAAATTCATCCTTATTAAACTGTATCAATGACCTTTGGATAGGTTGCATTGTGTTTTTGATGTAACATGGGAAAAATTTATACTATAAAACTTTTTTCAATTTTACACAGTGACAATATGTGTTCATGGTTATTGCAGGAGAACCTTGCTTGAGTGACTTAAGATTACGATGCACACTCATTTTGAACAATCTAGAATATTTGTTAATACTTTCTTTCCCAACACTGTAACCTATGTTTAGGTGTATGTATTATGCATACATGTAGATACATTTCTATATATGAGAATATTAATAATTTTAAAATGTTGTCATATTTTAAAAATGAAATTGAAGGTCTTATGTATAGTTACAGACCCATCACTAAACCCCCAGTATACTGAGAGAAGTAACAATCAGACTGAGGAAACAAATACTGTGCATTCTTTTCAAGTCCTGATTTGACTTTGTTTCTGGTGATATTTGACTCTGTAGAGAGCCTCCCCCTGCCCCACCCCTTGTCTTCCCCCAGAAATGTAATACTCGCTTACCTCATGATTATGCCCCTTGCTTGTCTTTTTATCATCGCTTTTATTCTTTAATGCCTGACATTCCTAAAAATACTGTGTGTAACTGGCACAGTCTTTGAATGATAAACAGAACAAAGTTACTTCCCACAAAAAGCTGTATGCTATTAAAGAGGTAATTGTCCATGATCCTTCCCAGAATTAACTTCCCAGCTTTGCTGAGAGTTTCTGAGAAGTGTGCCTCATACTGGGGCATGACTGAGTGGGCAGGACAAGTTGTCTTGAGGCAGGTAGATTGAAAAGGCAAGCAGTGAAGGCTTGGTCAAGGAATGTCTGAATAAGAGGAACAACTTATCTTAGGACCCTAAAATTGGTATTTGGTTGGCACATTCATGGAATTATAATATAATCACTTAAAGCTTTTCAGGAACCAAAGAATGATGTGCCTTGTAGGCCCTAGTAGCAATTTTCAATTTCCTCCCCTCCTCCTGTACTGTGATGCTACTGAGAAGCCTGGAGTAAAGATATAAAGGTAGAGATGACATGCCTAGTTTTTCTTGAATGTTATTGCATGTGAAACACACACACACACACACACACACACACACACACAAAATCCGTACGAAGCACATAAGACCTTCGGTACAGAGGTTTCCCTCTTCCTGGATTCTCTCTATACACCGTGAGTAGACCTAGTTTTTCATAAAGCTTCTAATGCTATGTGGAGACTGCCGACTCTGCAATCTTCCAGCCCCCTTTCTATCGTAACTGCCTCAGAATTGGGAAAGTACATTTTCTTAAGAATGGAAGCTGTTTCCAATATGTTCAGATTGGAAGAAACACTTTTAGAATTTTATAAGTAATTGCTAATTACAGGTATTTTTAATTTGACTTAGTAACTCATTTTTAAATAAAAGTACTTTTGGTGTTTGTGCACACATACTTACTTCTTTTTTTTCTTCTTCACCCCCTCTCTCCCCACCCACCCTCCATTCTCCTCAGTTTGGTGCTTTGCCACCTGGCACAAAAATTTCTTTGCAAAGTTCAGTGGAAGGTGAAACTAGCCCTTCAGCCCCTCCTTCTGCCCCACCAGCACTCTGTGGAGGAGTACTTCCTTCCCCACCTCCTCCCCCACCCCCTCCCCCACCTCCTCCCCTTCCAGGAATGGCAATGGCATTTGGTGGACCTGTGCCACCACCACCTCCCCTGGGATTTCTCAGTGGACAAAGTTGTCCTCCATTAAACCTGCCATTTGGGTTGAAACCAAAGAAAGAGTTTAAGCCTGAAATCAGCATGAGAAGATTGAACTGGTTAAAGGTAAGACCATTAGTGGAAGTGGACATACTTCATCCTAGATTACCATTCGTTTATATTTACTAATGTGCAGTTTCTTGTGGGAAATCTACTTCCGATGACAGTATATCAAATGGCATATATAATATATATCAGTCATTTATTTGCATATATGGATGTATGCATTATTTTTCTTTTTAATTGGAAGTGTTGAAATCAAGCCCTTTGCTATTGTCTAGTAATTTCCATTTTGTGAATTTACTGATATGAAGGGTTTCTCAAAAATGCAAAAAATTTAGTGTTTGTTCACCTTTTCCTGTGTGGAGTCATTAGGGACACTACTTCCTGTTATCTGAAGCTTATGAATAGATGACAGGTAGTCTTAATCCTGCTGCAGGATGGTCTCCCGATCTTGCAAATGTGAGATTCTCTGCGATATCAGCTCCATTCAGGATTCATAGCGCCAACAAACATTAACAATAACTGAGAAACACAGCAGAGAAGAAACAACTCCAGTACATGTAGCTTCAGATGCACAACCATTGGTTCATGAAACTGATTTCTTTTCCTCATAAGACCACGATACTCTGGTGACTATGTCTGTTGCTGAGCTGACTTTGGGAACAGATCTCACAAAGCTGACTTCATGAACATCTGCTGGAGCTTAGGGACACTGACCTGGCAGGGCCAGGTGGGTGAATGCCCAGCTGTTCATGAGTCGCTCTTCTCTGATTGCAGATCGGACCAAATGAAATGTCTGAAAACTGTTTCTGGGTAAAAGTAAATGAAAATAAGTATGAAAATATGGATTTGCTTTGCAAACTCGAGAACACATTTTGTTGCCAACAAAAGGGTAAGTTTCATAGATTTATTATTAAAGTATTTAAAAATTGTTAGCATTAATACCTCCTCTTTACCAACCTGTAAATACACTAAAAATTCTTTATGGGATACATTTTCATTACTAGTCATATATAAATTTTTTTTTCAAAGCATTTTCTCACACAGGTGACCACATTAACAATTTTAAATTGAAAGGCTGAATATGAACTTTGATTCTTAGATTTTTCTATTAAAAAATATTTCAAAAAGCTGTTCCATTGTGTGAATTCAGGCTTTCCTCTCAATGCCTTGAATTTTGAGAGACAATGTTAGGTGAAATCTTAGGCCTTGGTGTATATGTGTGTGGAGACAGAGAGAGAGAGAGAGAGAGAGAGAGAGAGGAGTAAGAAAGGGGGGATTATTAAACACATGCTGTTTACTAAAAACCATGCTAGATATAATTCACATAGAGGATTCATATTGATTCTCGCACCAATTTATAGATATTGGTGATCCTTAAAAATTCATTTGTAGCCATTGAAATGCTTTCTACAATATAATTTGAAATTAAAAACCCTCTCTAAGAAGTAATTTTAAATTATAAACTTTGTCTAACAAGTAATTGTAGAATTACTAGGTATTTCTGAGCAGGATTTGTCTTGAATAAAATATTTAAAATGCTGTATTGTGGTCTTTAAAGACAGCAAGGAATTTTTGACAAGCTCACCCAAGGAAAACTTGTGAAGTAAGCAGGTCTTAATTTCACCTTTTGATTATGGTGAATCAAAATTTCCTTTGAATAAGATTAGTTCAGTCTTCAGGCAATCAAGGGAAATGTGTGTAGTTAAAATATGTATTTACATGTAAAACACTTCAGAATTTCAGATTTCATAATCTGGAATTGATTAGTTTTCCCTTTGCCTTGCTAGTCGGAAGAAATGGTGGTACCTCCAAGCTATTTAAGTGAAGCTGCCACACAGCTTCCCTTCTTTTCCCCCTCCACTCTGATTACCTTCTTAATTAATGAGGCTCAAAAGGGAAACTTGTTAGCATGTCTTTAATTTAGCTGTAGTGTTAGCCCTAAATGAAATAATTGGACCTTTAAAAATTCTTAAGTCATCTAACTTTAGCCTTGTGTTTCAAGGTTGCAAGGGAAAAAAAAATGATATGTTGGTTGGTTCTAATAGTGCTAGAGTAGATTCAGGAGAGAAGTGAGCATATTTGGCTGAGGACTCGTATTCCTTTCTGCCTGTGCCTGAGTAGGCCCTTGACATGCATTCTCCCTCTTGACTAAAGTAAACTGTGTTTCTTCAGCTCATGTGAAACCATATCTTTGTTTGTATATTGGATCTTTTAATTATAAATTATATTTTCCTGGTGAATGGAAATAATTGGAGAGCCTGGGGTTGTGATACCGAGCAATATGAACATTTCATAATTACAAGTAGACCTGATCTGACTCTTGTTTTATCTTGATCTCAGGTAATCAATCCCTGAGATCAGTGCATGAGGAGACATGGGTGTGTTTCTGCCATTTCTAGTACTTAAGTATTTTAATGAAAAAGGGCAGCCATTGTTGCTATTGGAGAGAAACACTGGTTTTTGATAGTCAGGACATTTACTGGGAATGATCCAGTTGAAAAGAAAAAGGATAGCCCGAAACTTATGTGAGAATGAGTTTGTGGTATGGACGCGTTGCTCCATACTGTCTCTGTTTTTGGCCTATCTGCTGAGACATCATGTTTAAATGCTGATATTTGCTTATGTACCATTAGCCAAAAATTTGTTAATTTTATAATTTCTGGATAATTCAGAGTTAAACAGTTTTAAGTCTGGGCGAAAATTCTGTTGCATTTCCTGACACTCATGTTTTGTTGGGGCTGGAAGTTCGGACAGAGGGACCTGCTATGGATCATTTTATCATTAGTTGACATTTTAAGGAGTCAGGGAAAAACAGAATCTTAATTAGTGAAGAATGTAATGAAGTTATAGACAAATGGAGTGTTTTATTGCATTGAATGTATGTAGTACCTACTTTGGATAAGTCTGAGTTTATAAAGATGTATGTTCAGTCCCAAGCATTTAACTGAGGAGATAGTAATCCTGCATGTTTACTAAGCTTAGGAAATTACATAGTAAGAATGAAAGAGGTGAATCCAGTCAAATAGAATCTTGCATTTTTCTTTGTTTTCAGTGGGCGCCAGTATTTATCCTGTCACCTTTATGACAAACATTGGTTTAGGCTTCTGGTCCTTTGTTTTGTTCTTATTGCTTGGATTTGTAGTTCTCACATACCACAATTTGGAGGAGGGATGGGCTATCCCTGTTGGTTTCCTGTGCATCCACTCATGGAGCTGGATTCTTTTCCTTCTCTCCTTCCTTTCCTTCTTTACCCACTCCCTTTCTTTCTATTCACCTACCTTTTCCCTTTCCTATTATTCCCTCCCCTCCCCTCCCCTCCACTCCCCTCCCATCCTCTTGCCTTCCCCTCCCCTCCCTTCACTTCCCTTCCCCATTTGGAAAAATGATCTCTCTGTGTACCCTTGTCTGACTTGAAGGTTATTGTAGTCCAGGCTGTCCTCAAACTCATACAAATTCACCAGCTTCTGGCTCCAGAGTTCTGGCATTAAAGGCAAGCGCAGCCATGCCCAGCTGGGTATTCTTCATGCCATCTTGTTTCATTTTTACTGTGTATCAGCTGTTCTGCTTTTCCTAAAGTAATAGTTACTGTACACACAGCCATCTTTGCTCACCTGGCCATAGTCATAGCAAGGTTATTTTTGTATGAGTATAGGTAATGCACAGTGTTTTCTCTTAACTGTTGCCTTGGTATGCATATCTGTATGAGTAAATGTATGATCTCTGTTTGTATTATCCCTATGAATATTTCAGTTAGGTCTCAATTCGTTGTTAATCTTTTCTTTCCATTTATATCTTTGTCATTTGGAAAACTGAACTGCATGAGGAAGACACATTCCCATTACTCCTGTTGTGTCATAGTCTTAGTAAATCAGTGAACTCAGTCAGGCTCTCAGTTGCATATGAGTGAAAAGCAGAAAAAAAAAAACACACACACACACACACAGTGATTTTGATTTCAGACAAGCTGACTTAGTTTACTATCTTTGGCTTCTGTTAATACATAACAAGGTTATACAAAACATTCTTTATGTCAAGTTTAATCATTATTCATGTTTTGAACATTTGGTATCATCAAAACAGTGCTAATCTCTTTCTTTCGTAAGATTGGAAGCATCTGTTAATTTTTCGCAAACTGTTGGAAAATGGATTAAAGTATTCTAACAGGTTATTGGTGTTGCATTTATCAACTAAAATTAATACTAACTACTTTCATTATTCACACATTGTTAACTTAATAGGGATTAAAGGGCTTTCTGGAAGTATATGAATAGTCTTCTCTTTGAACTGATTTATTATAGAAATCTGGTTTCATATTTGTTAGCCTTTTAAAGTGATCACATAACAGGTGTGTCATATTTTCCAGATATGGCTAATAAACTGGTTTGTAAATAATTTTTCAACTCAATGGTCATAGCATCTGGAAATAGTTCATGTATTTACTTCTTAAGACCAACTCAAGCTTAGCTTTCTGATATCATAGTTCAGTGGACAAAGTGCTGGGTAGCAAGTGATAAGCTGTGGATTATCACAGTGTCTTGGTGGTGTTCAAGGTGTAACTTTGTGTTACAAACATAATTCCTTTTTATACATAAAAGTACACCAAATGTACTAAACTACCAGAAAAGCCCACCTTAAGGTGAATGTCTTACAACTGGAAAATATAACTCTTGGGAATACATGTTAATAAGGAGCTAACTCCCAAGTGGGTTGCAACCTAACTTACACAGAAAATGGTATTTGACAAGTACTAAGTTAGAAAGATTATGGAAAAGCAAACTATGGAGTAAATATTTCTCTAGTGACTCAGTCTCCTAAAATCTGAAACAATTTGGAAATTATGAAATAGGTTCTGAAGGCCTTGTTAGAAAATATCACAATGTTATCATTTACAGAGCATTCTCTGTTGGGTTGCTGAAGTTTTTGAGATTTATTCTCATAATGTTAGAAATAGGGGCAAGTGAGATTACTCAGCCAATATAGTACTTGCTTTGCAAGCCTGATGACCTGTGTATCCAGTAGACAGACAGAACTCCCCAAAGTGGTCCTCCGATGATGTCCATGCCAGTGTTGCATGTGCTTGCCCATAAATCAAAGTCTCTCAGTCTCAGTCTCGGTCTCTCTCTTTGTGTCTCTCTCTCACACAAACTCTCACAGAGGGAGAGAGAATAAAAGTAAATTAATTAAAATAAAAATCTTCATAGAAATAGAATCTCGTTAGAGGTCTGCATAGGCCAGTCTTCATTACTCAGGTCATGGTTAGCAGCTGCTGGTGTGTTATTGAGAAAGGCTAGGCCTTCACTCAGAAGTTAAGTCGGGTTCTAAGGGCTTTATTTAGCATAGACCTTCTTGTGTGCTTTTTGCTTCTGACTTAAAGATCTTTCTAAAGGAAAATCTGAACTGTACATTTCTCTGGCTGCCTTCATGCATATTACCTTTTTATAAGCTGCAGCAAAACACTTAATGTTCTTTCTTTGACACTAAAATATCTATTGAATAATGTATTCCTTCATACAAATATGTAATGGTTATTTGTTGGCCTACCTTGCCAATTCATAATGAACTGTGAACTTTCACAGCGTTGAAATGTATATCCTTTTAACATATCTGAAAAGTCAGCTCTACAGCATCATTTATAGAATCTTAAGACGTGTTCTGTGGTTTTTTTTTTTTTTTTTTTTTTGCTTCGTTTTCAGTGGATGTTTACCAATATTATCAATAGTGAGAATTCGCAGCTGGCTGTGACCCCTCCCCCCCAATGGACTGAGGTTCTGAGTTTCAGTATACAGTACGTTAATACTTTTACTTAATAACAATTAAGTCGAGACTCCTTTACACAACCTCCAAAGCTTAGCTGTACTCAGGTGCAGTTGCTTTCTCTGGAAGTCCTCTGCATTGTCCACATTTTACAGTACTATTCTGGAAAGGGTTCCATGTGCTTTACAGACAACCGAGTCTTTGGCAGGACTGGCTGAGGAATTTTCTTTGGGTCTTCCTGATTGTGTGCTCGTGGAAGAGGTGGATGTTGATTGATAATTGGCTATTGAAATATACATGGATTTGTTGTTTGTCCAGAACACTTCAGGACACCAATTCATTATTTGTCCTGAGATAGTCCATCCACATTTGAATCTTCTAAAAAGACCATTTCTGCACTCCCACCCCTTTTGAGATGGGATCTGGCTTTGGTCTTCCGTTGTTTTTGAACTTAGGGGCTCATGAGATTTTCCTGGTTCAACCTCTTGAGTAGCTGAGCCTACTAGCAAATCCCTTTGCACCAGACTCCCACCTGTCTGTCCTTGAATCTAGTTACTTACTGCATTAATTAGTAAAAGTACATAGAAAATCTGAACAAAACATGAAAGTCCATCGTTAGAAAATTAAAACAGTAATACCGATGTGTTTTTGAAACATTTACATGTTTACTTGTTGACACTGTTTTATTTCTTGTCCGGAACGCCTTTGTGACAGAAACAACTCAAGTGTTATCTACATTTTCTATATAGGCAAAAGTTATGCTTTGAAGACAAGTTGATGTGAAAGAAGCAGGGATGAACGGAATACAGATCTGAGTATGAGGCCACTGCTCTCTGCTCTGCCATGCCGCTTCTCTGATTAAAAGAAATCCTATTATGTTTTATTTAAAGTGCTCTTCTTTGATTTAAAATAATTTTCCTCTCATCTCCTGCCACCTTAGCACTGCCCCCCAGCAGTTCACCCTCATCCTACGCTTTATATTAAAGGCTTTAAAACTTGCCATTTTTTATTAAGACCATCTTTCATCATTTGGCACCTCTATTCACATCTGTAAGTATTTGAGCTGTAAATACCAACTACCATGCTGTGGCGTGGACAGGAGACACGGGGGCTCTGGAGTCGATCCTCCAAGTGCATAACCCTGGCTTTTACAGATACTGTGTTTTCCTCCATCAAATGGGAGACATAATACCTGCCTTATGTGGTTATTGTGAGGACGATAGCATACATATTGTAAAGCATCTTTTGCAGTGCTCAGCTTATTGTGTTGCTCAAAAAATATTAGGATTGACAATGTAGAATTCATTTCCAGTGATAAAGTTATGTTTATCATCTCTGACTTTTCTACAGTGTGACTAACTTTTTGTCATTGAAGTGGTAAAAATACCTTTCCTCTTGAAGATTCAATTTTTTTTTATCAAATTGAATAGAAGTGCCTTTTAAACATTAATACATCAATATTGTGCATGTTTATAGGATATCATATAGTATTTTGATAATCATTTTATTGCATACTTTTAAAATTAGGATAGTCATACTTTTCAAACAGCCCTTCTTCGGAGAAAACATACAAAGTCATTTTAAATTATACAGATATAACTTATTTGTTGTCAACCTAACTATGGCCAGATACCAGGTCTAATGGCTTAATCTGGTACTAGTCCATCAATTCTGCCTGTCTCCAATTCCTTACTCTTTACACGAGGAAGCTCTTTTCTGAGCCTCTACTGTACTCTCCAGTTTGCTACTAAGCGTTTTTGATTCCTTTCATGAGTGGCATCATGTGATACTTCTCTTTCTGTGCTTGAAGTATTTGATTTATCATATGCTTTCTATTTTGTTCACATCATGGCAAATCACGCCATTCTTTCTATAGTTAAATAACCACATATGTATTGTGTGTGTGTGCCACATTTTTATTATCCATTTGTTAGTGTTGTGAAGAGTAGTTTAGCACAGAGGTGTGCACATGCCTCTACATGTGGCTTATGGTTTCTTTCATGTTGGGGGTATGCAGAATTGCCTGTTTCTAAAATGTCTTGAGGACCATCCATAATATTTTTTATAAAGACGTCACACGTCTCTATCCATTTTCCATCTTTTGTCTTTTTCGGTAATGAGTGGACTTCCTAGCACGAATTTGATTTTCATTTCTCTAGTAATGGTATTAAACATTTTCTCTTATACCTATAGAGTGCTTACAGAAATGTCTATTTCAGGAGTATTTGACTCCCACCTTAATTGGGTAATCTGGCTTTATTTTGTATTTGAATTTGGAGTTTTCTTACATATTCTAGGTATTAACTTCTTGTTAGCATTAGTGCTTGCTAGTATTTTCTCCTGTTCGGCTGTTTATTTGGTGATTGTTTCTTATTCTGAGTTAATTGTTTTCTGCTCTGTGCAGAAGTTATTGAGTTTGACGTAATTCCATGAATTTTTTTTTTTTTTTATTTCCTATACTTCAGACTCTTCTGTAAAACAAAACTAAAAAACCATTCCCCTTTCTAGTGTTTGGAAAAGTTTCTCTTTTCTTTGGCCGTTTCATCATTTCTGGTTTTTTCTTTTTTATTCAAGTCTTTAATCTTTTTGGAATTGATTCTCACATAACTGGCATGAGTTGTCCATTCTTCTGCAGATTCTTGGGACGTCAGGTATTTTCAGCATCATTTATAGAAAAGCCCGGACTTTCTCCAACACATTTTATTAGTGTTTGTGTTAGGAACTTGTTGGTTGTTGGCGTGTGGACTTTACTCCTAAGAACTCTAGGTTTAACTTTTATGGCTTGCTGTGACAATATAAGTTATGTTTAATTGAAATCCTTCTAGTGAAGTTTTCTAAGTCACAAAACTACTCTGTGAGCTGACCTGTCTTCATTACCATTTATGGAAATGTCAAACAGATTTACCCTGCCTTATTATGTATGATTGTTCTGTCCTTGTTCCTTTCAGTTTTGTATGTCTTCTCTAATGGTTTGTCACATTTCTTGAGGGAATAATTGTTGAATTAGGACTGAATATAAAGGTACATTTTCTTTCTTTTCTGGATTTGTTTTTTTTTTCCTGGACACACTCTCTCTCTCTCTCTCTCTCTCTCTCTCTCTCTCTCTCTCTCTCTCTCTCTCTCTCTCTCTCTCTCTTCTTCCTATGTATATGTTAGCCATGGATTTAAGGCTTGAGAATTTTTGATGGTGTTATAAGTATAAAACCAAATGTTTCAAATGTTGCTTGTCTTGTTATGGTTTAGTTTAGGATGTTAACATCTTCAAATTATTTTTGAAAAAAAAACCACATTTAATCATTCACAAAACGTTATTGGGTCTTTTAAATAATTATTTGTGACAGCCATTTACAGTTTCACAGATGAGGGATCATGGTATGGATAGCTTAATGTAATTAAGGAGCTAGGATGCATAAAGCTTAGGCAATGCTGGGTTGATAGGCAACTATGTGTGCCAAGTAGAGCTTATAGGCTGAATTTTCCCCAGCATTTGCAGGAAGTGAGATAACTGTTAATTTTCTTAGTTTCTGAGTGTTGGCGGCAGGCTCAGAGAGTGATAATACTTGAGTAGAATACTCCACTGCCCACCGTTTTTGGAGCTGTTGTAGTTTAAGGTAATAGAAATTAGTTGCAAGAGTTTTAACAAGTTGCTGACTTTCTACTGTTCTTGGCATATCCTACAATCCTTCGCTTTACTTGATATTGGCTTCTTAAATTGGTGACAAATGGAGGGAACGGACAAGGAAATGGTTTTGGTTTGTAGCTTAATTTCAGATATATGTCAGTGTTTCTACTTGGTCATGAGCTTGTCTGATCGCTTTAAGGAATTCAAATATCTTCAATTAGAATGTATTTGTCTCAGAAGATGATGTAGTAACCCCTTAACATGGGATTGGAAGGTGGGTGCTGGGGGTATTGCTTGCTGTGGTCATGACTACTAATCTCTTTTGGTAAACTAAAGAGAACTTTGCCAGCAGAGAACAGCTAAAATCAGGATTCTGGCATTTGGTGTTCACATTGTTAATTAATCTCGTATCTTAGTGACTGTCTTTTGTTGGCTTCTTGTCCATTTTCTTTGCATTTTGCATACGTTAGAGTATAGCTAGCTGACTTAGGATGGATAATTATGGTCACAAAGAAGCTTTGTATTTCTTTTCTAATACATTGGTTACTAATTTCCATAGACATAGATACCCAAAAACACACATATTAATCTACTAGTTCTTTCCCCCTGATTTGTTATAATATTCACTCCTTTTAGGAATAGGATATATTTTCAAGAAAGGAGTTTCAAGGTTGGAGAAATATATGCCATAAAATCACAGTATTTGAGGAGGTTCTAGGCTGGGTTAACACTTACATCGTGTTAGTTCATTGTCCCCTTACCTTGGATTCCCATTACAGCAGTGCCATTTGGGGACTGGAGATACTATTAATCAATTCTTTCACCATTTCCCCTCCTCATTGAGCATTTACAGAGATATTATTAGTCGCATTAACCTTTGTTTTTGTTACCACATCTAGGTTCTTTTCTGGAATGTAGGGGAAATTCTGTATTGTGTCAAGTACCAGGAAGGTTTGTTTCTGCCAGTTTTATTCAGTATATGATATTTAATTAATGTTCAGCAGGCATCATATTTGGTATTTTTGTTTGTAATATATGTGACATTTTTGTGAGAGGTATTAAATTATATATATGAATTTTTACTTTTTGTTTTTCATTCTATAGGTGTGCTCTTAAATCTAAACCTACGAATTGTCACATAACGGCTTATTTTCTATGATCGCCTTAACTTACAAATAAAAGGCATGATTTCAATTTAGTAAAGTAAATCTGTTTCATACACTATATTTGGCTGAAAATACACATTTTCTATAAAGTAAATTAAATACCCTTTTATAACTTTAATTAAATTTCACCCTATGTAATATTATGATTGTCCTATGATATATCAGTTTACTTTTATTTGAATTATATGTGTGTTCTGATAGAGTTGCAGAGAAAAGAATGCCTTCATGTAATAAACATTACTCACACTTAACCAGCGTCTACAAGTGGATATGAATATATAATTTAATTACAACCTATTGTGTTATACTTTCATATTTCAATGGATAATTTAAAATACATTTGAAAATTTATTTTAATTGCAAAAAGTCATCATTGAGAGAAAATGCATTTATCAAATTATCTAATGCAACCATATTTCACACAAAATCTGCAATTAATTTTAATTGTTGGCTCTTTGTCATGTACTGGTCCACTCTCCTATCATCAGATTGCCTGAGACTTCTTCCTGAAGCAAAGCTTTCCTTCCTTCTTTAATCTTCTTTTCTTTTTCAATTAGAGAACCAATTATTCTACAGGGTTTCACAGGTCACAGTGGGACAGTTTGGCACTCTGCTCCCAGTGCCTTAGGATTCAACCCAGGAGAGCTGATACAGCCAATGGGATAACTGTTTGCTTTCAGATGAAGCCCATCAGCCTTTGGAGCTTTTATGTTTCTGTATTTTGAAGTTATTTCTGATCTCAATAATAAGTTTTAATTCCTCACATTTTATTTCATTTTGAGTTTTATGCATCTGTATAAAAATAATCATGAGCTTTACAATTCGTCAATTATTTGTATTTGAGTTACATATTTTAGTAGATTTAACAATGTTGCCAGGACCAGTAGAAAACTGAAATTTCTGTCAGTTTAGTATGCTAACAGAGCTTACAGGATTTACAATAGATGCATGCATGTGTTAAAATGGACCTAGAGCGGCAATGAGTACAATGAGGACCTGCTGACCCCAGTTACTTATCTAGTCCTCTAGTCAATAATTTAGGTAAGATGCTTTTAATGTGAAGGAGACAGATTCCTCCAAGCTAAAGCCTTGGTTCTGGTGGTGACATGGTTATTGAGGAGCTTAATGCAGGACTTGACTTCTATTTGAATTGTAGTGTACGTGTGTGTACGTGTGTGTGTGTCGTGTGTGTGTGTGTGTGTGTGTGTACGTGTATGTATGTGATGCTGTATTCTGTTGGACAGGGTGGAGGAGGTGGGCTGGAAGAGGGCATAAGAACACTTGGAAAGGAGAATTCTGACTTCCTGCGGATCCTTGTTGTATAGATCTTATTATGTCTGCCTTATAGGCATATACTTTTGGAAGTTTCTCAAAGCTTTTACAGGGTAGTTTTCAAGTTCTTTATTATGTTCTCTTTTGTAAGTAAACAATTCAAGCTGCACTAGATTTATCATCTCTGAGAGTGTCATATCTATAATGACCCACACATGTATAGGTACTAAAATACAAAGAAAGAAAAAGTCTCCTTATTCTAGCACTCACTACCATCTGCAGTCAGGTCTGATGTGCATTTCTCACTGGGGATTGTAATTTTTTACCGCAGTATCGATCTTCTTTGTCCACATATCTCCTTGTATCTTCCTCATATCACTGTTGTATTTTCATAGTAGGTCCCATTTTGCCCCTGGGGCATTTCCCAGAAACTGTATGACTTCCCTTGGCTGAAGTGTTGGAGCAACTGCTTATGTTCTGGACCTTCCATGTTCATTGTCATTTCTACTTTTACAAGACTGAGTCTTGTCTTTAAGACAGAAAATGCGGGAACCATTTATATATCATTCCTGCTCTTGGACTCTCTGACTACCTCCGTTCTTTCTGCTTAGTTTTCCACACTGGGCTCCCTTCATGACATAGGTTAAGTGCCAAAAATAGTCCTTTTGGGGTTGTGTCATGTGCAAAAAAAAGGACTCACTATTCTAGTAATTCTTAAAGTATTCCTACGCATCCAGTTTCTTCCTGGCATATTTTGCAATGTCTTTCTCCCCATCCTAATTATATTATCTTTGGGCCACTCATCACCTCCTAATATATAGTTCAATTCTTATTTTCTATGTGGGCATTGATCTTTTTCTCTCTTTTTCCCTATTAGAATTTAAACTACTTTAGAAAAAGAATCTTTGTTTCTTTTGCTGTTAGGACTGAAAGTATCAGACCTATAGTGTCACCGAATTAATGTTCATTAAATAAACACATGATTTTTCATTGTTTATAAAACTGAAGTTAATCATTCCAGCTTTAATAAGGAAATTGTCTTCAAATTTACACAAATGGGAATTTTGGAAGGAGACTAGATATTTAAGGAATTTTGATTTTTAGCTAACTCTCTTACTAACTTTCATTTTAGATGAATAACAGAGTCTTTGCTAAATAGGTTGAAGAATTCAGAGGCTATAGCAGGTGACTGGCAGTGGGATAGGTTCAGATCCTGGAGGCAAAAGACTTCACCCCACACCCGCACCCCCCTCCCCCTCCCCCGTTCTCCTTCTCCCCTTACTCTATGAGTTTCTATGTAAGGAAGAGGAGCAGTCTTGAGTAGCACTGTTGTTAAGGGCTTGATGCTCCTGTAAGGAACAGTGTTGACTTTTAGTGATTTTCCCCGGAAGATTGTTCTGTTGTTCTGTGTTTTTCATTATTTTAAAAATTTGTATATTCCTGTATATGTATGTGTATTTTACATAGTTTCAGTGAACATGTGTTAAAGTATAAACCATTCTTTTTATTTTAGGCAGTAAAGAGGATGGGGGATGTCATTCTGTAAATACGTTTTTCATATTGGTTAATGAATAAAGCACTGTTGGCCAATAGGAAAACAAGATAGGTGGGACTAGGAGATTAGGAGGAAAGAGGAAGTAGTAGGGAGGAGTTTCAAGATGGTGGGCTGAGAGAGAAGAATATCAGCCCCTCTCTCCGGTAAGATGAGACCATGTGGAAGTACTTAGATTAAAAGAAATGGGATAATATTTAAGACAGAGCTCGTCGATAAGAAACAAGTAACTGGCCAACAGCATTTATGTCAAATACAGAGTCTCTGTGTGTTATTTAGGGCTGGCATGGCTCTGGGACCTGATTGGCAAGGAAAAATCCTGCTCATAATAAACGTGTGTGTTCACACATGTATACAGTAGCTGAAGATCAGGTGACAACACCCACTGTTCGTTGCTTGTTGCAACACACATATATTATGTGTGTGTGTATGTGTGTATATATATATATATATACATATACATACATACACACATGTACACATATATACATATATATGCATATAGATATACATATGTGTATATGTATATCTATATGCATATATATATATGTATGTATTCTCTCTCTCTCACACATACACACACACACACACACACACACACTCACTCACACTTTTCTAGGGTCTCTTGTTTTCTTGAAACTCACCAAATAAGCTAAACTGGAATCTGCCATCTTCCCAGTGCAGACCATCACAGACAGTTCTTTGTGTAGTTTCTGAGGATTGAACTCAGGTCCTTCTTACCACTTTACTGACTGAGGTATTTCCCAGGCCTAGTATTTTCTGTTTTGTTTTTGTTTTGCTTTGTTCAGTTTTGTTGTATATGATCTAAAATGAGGTAAAACTTATCAAAGAACATTGTTTAAGATGTGAGTAATTTGGTGACATTTAATGTGTTTTCAGTGTTATGTAATCATGACCTCTGTCCAGTTTAAAAACATTTGTTTAATATGTTTAATATGTTTAATAAATTCCTCCATGCTGGCAACTCTTTCTTGGTATTCTCCCTGTGCAGAATGGTTTGGCAAGTACAAATCTGGCTATTTTATCTTTTCTGGATCTTTCTGCTTAATGAACAAACAAAATATGTGAGGCAGTATTGAAAACATTTCCCATTCAATGGCCTAGTACTCCAAAGCTTATGCTTGCTGTGATCTGTTTATTTCTTCATCCATTTGACTATTTTAGTCTTTCCTGCTATTTTAAATGGTACTTCTGTACACTCATGGTGTGAACATGTATGTATTTGAGTGCCCCCCCTTTTTACATGATGATTCTTTTTTTTAACTGTATATATTATTTTTTTATTTTTTATATGTAAATCCCAGTTTCCTCTTCTTCTCATGACCCCTAGTACCCACCCCCAACCCGCAAATGTATCCCAACCCACTCCACAGGAAGGGTGATGCCTTCCAGGAGGGATTGTCAAAATCTCTCAATTCATTTGGAGTAGGGACTAGGCCCTCCTGCCTGTAGTCTAAGGGAATATCTATTCCTCCATGGGGAATATGCTCCCAAAATCCTTTTGTGCACCAAGGATGTACTGTCAGAGTTAAACTGCCCAGGCCTTCTAACTGAGACCCATGTTCAGGGGGTCTGAGTAGGTCCAATGCTGGTTTCCAGCTATCAGTCTGGGGGTCCATGAGCTCCTCCTTGTTCAGGTCATCTGTCTCAGTGGATTTCTGTAGCCTGGGCTTGACCCCTTTTCTTATCACTCCTTCCTCTCTGCAACTGGATTTCAAGAGTTTGGCTCAGTGTTTATCTGTGGGTGTCTGCTTCTGTTTCTATCTGCTCCTAGGTGATGGCTCTATAATGGCATATAAGTTATCAATCTCATTATCATGAAAGGGCATTTGAATTAGCTTTTCAACTGTTGCTCAGATTGTTAGTTGGGGTCATCCTTGTAGATCTCTAGACATTTTTCTAGTGTCAGTTTTCTCTTCTGAGCTATAATGTCTCCCTCTGTTATGGTATGGTATCTTTTTTTTTTTTGCTCTTGTCTCTTTGTTCCTGGAGTCAATCTCCCTGGTCCCACGTGTTCTCCTTTCTTCTCCTTCTCTTTCTCCTAACTCCCTCTTTACTCACTGTTGCCCCTCCCCACTCCACTCTCAATCTGCTCAGGAGATCTTCTTCCTTTCCCTTTGAACTTCTTTTGGGCATCTATTTAGTAGGGAAACTGCTGAATTTGGCAGCTTTGTGTTTGCGGTTTTATTAAATTTGCCAACTGTTTCCTTGGTGAATAAATCGTCTTGCATGCCTATCTAGTACTAATGGCAAATTATTGTAGTTTCATTGTAATAAGACCTATACTTGTTATTGTCCAGTTTTGTATAGATAATCGGTTTTAAATCTTTAGAAAAAAATTTTCCATGAAAAGTATGCTTTTTTTTTTTTGGTAAAGATTTGATAGTATAGAATGAAAATGAATATTAACTGTATTCTTATATATTCTAGTATAGACTTGAATTTAATAGAGCAAACACAGCTTGAGTTTATTTAGTTACAAAAAGTCATAACACATGATAGTGTATAATTAACAATTATGGGGGCAACTTGCTATTTTGCCCAGAAGAGTTGTACATTTTAAGATGATGATTCATTCTCGTGTTAAATGTGTGCTATTAGTGAAATAGATATAAAATATTATTTGGTTAATAAAACTATGTGTAGATAGCTTAGATATATGTGTGATCTTTTGTGGTTTCTTTTACAATAATTGTTACAAAAAGTTTAGAAAATGAACCAAAAATTACTTCCCTAAACTCCTAATTGGTATTTAAATTTATTGTAGATTTTGGATGCATTTGTCTTAATGTCTTCCAAAATTCATATTTTATTAAAATATTAATAATTCACATAGAGACTTACCACTGTGATGTATATTTTTACATTAATTAATGACCATTTGTGAATACTAAAATGGAAAACTTTATTTATTTCTTCTCTTGTAACTTTTAGTCTGGTGTTCAAGTCCTTTGATTTTAGTGTTGATTATTAGAAAAGGCTTGTGAAGGAAATGGGCTTCCATGCATACTGCCATTGTTTGGGGAAATTAACTGATTTCTCATACTTGGATAGATTTCTTCATCATTCCATATCATTGTGCCCATTATTTCTTTCTTGCTTGTTTGTAAACATAACAAAGTTTATATTGAGGTTAATATAATTCCCCATATCAGGACCTACTTTTCCTCTGCCCACCTTATTTCTTTGACTGGAGCATCGTGTGATGTTCACTGATGTGTATTGTAAACATGCTTTTTGTGAGCAAACAAATAAGGTGGAATTGAGTGTATCAGAGCTGCTGTGGAGCTAAGCAATGACAGTTTTGCTTGTCTTGTCATAGAGAGAAAAGTGGAAAGATGTCACTAAAAAATGAACCTTAAAAAATTATGTTCTTATTAAGGACGTGCTTATATGAAATATTTGGGCTCTTAAACTGTTTTCTGTCATTTAATTTAATGTACTTAATATTTTAAATTCTGTCACAAATTTTGTAACATTTTGAGTAGGGACATAAAATATAATAATCTATGTTTTGGCATGGCATCTTCCCATCACAGACCACTCTGTATAGTGGATGAAATACATAGGCTAGAATTACTTAAGCTAAGTCCATGGGCTGAGAGGTCGGTCTTTGTTAAATCTACTCAGTCTTCTTGGCATCTGAAGGCAGCCACAGATTCTAACGAAACCTCTGGCATGATAGATAGCATTACTGAGTCCTTCCTTAAGCTTTTATTAAATCCTGGTAATGTCTACTGTTTGTTAAGTAATCTCCTTCAACAGTTATCACCAAACAAAGTCAGGACTGAAGAATGAACTACTTGTGGACATTTGTGGATACAGGTTGTTAAGTAGAATTTATGAGAGGCTAGTATTTTGGACTGAGCTTTTGTACAAGGACTATCAGATGAGATCAGGATCCATTGACAATTGCTGGGTGCCATGTAATAAAGTTACTTCTCTTCTACAACAACAACGATGTGTTTACCTGAGCTGTCATGGCAAGAAAGCTCTGCTTTAACCCTATAAAAAGAGTAAATGAAAAACAACCACTTACAGTTCTGCTTTATTCATGCTCTTATTTCCAATAAAGCCAGTCCCCTTTGGTTCCTTGGTTGGGAAGAGGAAAAAAAATGTCAGAAAAAGCCATTTTGATTCTTAAATTTGATAAATTCTTGCTGTTTTAGTAAAACTGTCAAGTGAGACAGAGAAATATGAGGAAATCTTTCTTAATTGTTGGGAGTAATAACAGTAATGGGTGTTGGAGTGGAGGCCAGCATGAGGTGCAGAGGCTGTGACTGAATGTTCTGAGTGGTTTCTTTGATATCTCCACACTGGAAGATATGTAGGTGTGTGAGGCACCTATCTCCTGGCAAAGCTACTTAGTAGGAGCTGGTTGAATGCTATAAAATTGAATTTCTTTTAAGAAAACCTTTTGGAATGAAATATTTGAAATTACAACATAGGCTCAAGTAGACATTAATATTGATACTCAGAAGAGAGCTTGAATGTTGTCTGATTGGAATGTTTCTCTCTCTCTCCTTCTCTCTCTCTCTCTCTCTCTCTCTCTCTCTCTCTCTCTCTCTCTCTTTCTCTGTCTTGAGATGGGTTTTCAGTGTTTTGAAGATGAACTTCAATTTTCTCATCAGAGAAAGAGGGTGATGGCTACTCACAGGGTGATTAAGAGACAATGTGTTGAGTACATGACTTCCAGTTCTCACTGCTTCATTAGTGCCGTAAGTTAGCCCATTAGTATTAGATTTCATTTCACTTCATTTATATTGCATTATTTCAAGGAAGTAAAGTAACTGTCATAGATGCTATGAAGGGGACATTGGATTGTATATCGTCTCTATGCTCTTCGTTCCTAGGGTTTCTTTATTAATGTCTTTCTTGATATTCTAGGATATTATTTTTGTATGTTTGTTTTAATGGTCATATTCTACTTAAAAATAGGACAAATATAAATCATTTAGAAATATGTGAAGCTTTTTTTGCTCAGTTATACTTTAATTACATAAGTTTAGGTTGCATCTCACTACACAATATTAAAAATTTTGCTTCTATTCTTGAACTAGAAGGGTAACCATGATCAATACTATGACTGGTTTACTCCCAAACAGGAAAGTGTTAATAGAATCAGGCAACTGGCCAGACGTATCTGAAGTCAGATTGCTATTTGTGCTAATGACATTTCCTCAACTTCTTTTGAAAAGTATTGCACATGAGCCTGAGAGTCTTTTTAGTAATTGTAATGCATTACTGTACCCCATAATCTATGAGAGTGTTCGCCTCTGCCCTCTGCCTGTCCAGCTGTTGTCTTGTACAATTATCAGCAAGTTATTATTCCGGTATGAGCTGTGTCATGCTCGAAAATGGGAGGAAGAAATGTTAATGAGCATGCATGAATGTTGGTTGATGAAGGTTAAGTGGTTGCAGATAAGCTCTCTACATTCTTCCCTGTGAGTCATCAGGCTGAGGCATGGGTTCTGATGAGGGACTACAAACAAGCAGTGCTGATTGACAGTTCTTGATTTGATGTTAAAGTGGTATCTCAAGGCAAATTGTGTGTTTCAGCTGAATAATAGATGCAGTGTTGTTGACCCCAGTACCCAGCACAACAATTCAGCTTTGGTTTTTTCTTTTAATATTTTTTTCCCTCTTGTATGATATTCTCAGAATCTCCAGATTTTGTATCCCATATTGTCAAAGTATGCTGTCAATGTGAAATCACTGAAATTACATAGAGAGAACCCTAACATATTCATTATGTGCTTACATTTTTAAAATAGTAACTTTGAAATGTTCCATGGTTAAATAAAACATTGTACATAATATTTGTATAATCAAATTCTCATGCATCAGTATTTACAGGCAATGAATTTCTTAGTTTATGTTTGCATGTATTTTAAATGATGACCTACATGTTTTTTCTTCATCTATTGTTTAGAGACTAATGGGTACTTGGTATATGTATTATATAGGGGTTTGTATGAATTATAAGAAACACACAGTATTTTGTATGCTAGGAACTTCAAATAAATTTTTGTCCTTTGAAAAACTGACAGTGCAAGGAACAGAATTAAGTAATATTACAAAATCCTTTTTTTTTTTTTTTTTAAATTTCCCTGTCATTGATAATTATGAATCTGGTACACTAAGGGTAATCTTTGATTTATATTGTAAAATTCTGTACAAATATTTGCTGTTAGCTATTTGAGTCATAAGGCCAACAAGAAAGCCCCATAATGCTTTGCATTATTTTAGAGAAGGATAAGTAAGAAGTAGAAAAACTCCTTAAATAATGTCGCGGCTGTACCGTTACTAGGACCTGTTTTTTTTTTTTTTTTTTTTTTCTTTTTCTTTTTTCGGTCAGTTACTAGATGAAAAGTTTGAGAGCTGTGTATGAGATTCAGCATGTCTGGAAGTAGAAATACCATTTAACGTTTGATAATTGGGCTATTTGTGGATGATTGAGAAATATTTTTGTGTGCTCTGTATAGTTTTCTATGACTCATTGACTACTTAATCTGTGAGCTCAAGTGTTATTTTCCAGTTTTTATATCTTTTCTTATGTGGGATCTATGCTTTTAAATTTTAAATTAGATTGTTTGTTAGTATTCATGTTTATAGAAAATAATTAGTTCTCTTTGATTCCTGAGGCAATCAAAGAAGGGATGATTCACACCCATGACTGCATGCCACACACACACACACCTAACCACTAGGCTTCAGTGCCAGTGCTGTGCAATGCTGTCTTGCACCTCTTGACACTAGTTTTCTCATGCACATTCTGCTGTAGCAAAGGTTCTCCGTATCACTTAGTCCAGCAACTGTGTGCTCAGGTATTCCCCCTCTACCACTACCCAAATGCTGTAATCTCTATTGTATTAGTGCTTAAGTCTTCCCTGCTAGTGTGGCTTTTTTCTGTCGCTGAGTGAAATTGGATATACAAATCAGACTCCTTCAAGGCCAGCTGCTTCTAGGTATTATGCCTAGGGTGCAGTTATCTGCCCTCAGCAAGCAGGGCTCTCAAATTGGTTTATGAGCCAATCACGGTGAATCATCTTGCCTTCTGAACAACCAGTTGCCTGGCTAGTCTGCTAGGCTACACAGTATGGGATATTCTCCCTGATGAAAGGGACTGACCTAACTCTCAGGACATAGGACTGGGCCAAGCAGAGGTCTTTCTTTTTTTGTGTGGTATGTAGTCTAATGAAGAGTATAACTAGCTAGGCACCAGAATGTGGAAATTGGTATTTGGTGCTATGCACATCCAGAGTAAGTGATGATGATGGCTTCTACTTCAGAGGAGGTGTCCTGGCATGCTTCTGATGTCACAGAGCTTAAGTGAAAACACAGAGAAGAAATTAGTCAAGGGATTGAGTGACAAGAGATCAGGTGTGGGAAGTGCCATGTACACAAGTCTTCCTACTCAGACATTTAGTACATTGGTATCTCATTTTGTGGAGGGGCAATAAAAGGTGAGACGTGAGAATGCATTTTGAGTGTTAGAAGAATTACTATATCATTTTTGGAAAACGAAGAGAAAGGAGAACGGCAGGCTTGGTTGTGGGGGCCAAAGGGAATAGTCAATATCATACTGAATAGGATATCAGGGAACATACATAATCATGGACTACAGGACAGAGGAAAGAATGAGAGTATGACAGATTTGCCAGGTATGAACAGCTATATGAAGTTACTCATCAGCAACCAAAGTGAAGCCGGTTCTTTCTAAAGGCTTTGTTTCTGTTCTCCTCAAAGGAAGGCCCTATTTTCTCACCCAAATGAGCTTTCTCACAAAAGCTCAATTCAAATAAATTAGTGTTTATTTAACTCAACTATGCATTGATTCATAAATAAACTTAAAGTACCAAAAATTTCACTGCACATAAGGCATGGATGCTGTAAAACTAAACCTGAGTTTTACTTTCTGTATACTGATATTTGTTCCTTAGTTTCCTGTCAGGACTAGGTTGTCTGTGACCTCACAGAAGCACCAGAGTCCAAGTATGTTTATACTTTTGAGACAAATTTTGGTTTTCAATTGCCTTGTACCACATAGAACTAAAAATGTAAATAGCCTTTTGTATTTTTGTAGGTTTTCTTTTCTTTTTTTTTTTTAATTCAATCTTTCTTTTGAATCCTGTGAAAGTTCATTTTCAGAACTGGAGTTTACTTTGTATGTTTATGCATGTATAAAGTATGTGTTTATATTTAGAAAGTGACTTTGCAAAGAGGAGGCAGAAAGAGGTGCCTTCTAAACCTGTCCCCGTTTGTATTTTAAGAACCATGGGTAATGCGACTTACAGCATGATGACTTTTCTGATTCATCTGTGATATGTTATTTTTTGCTTCTTTGATCCTGTCAAGTGCTGCATTGATCTTTTCCCTTGATTGGCCTCAAAGAATGAGGCAAAATAACCTTTTCACAAACCCTTTAAGTGGGCTTCTGATAAGATAAATATCAAAAGATGCCTGGCCTCTACAATACCTCTCCTTTGACATAAGTGGTAGTGTTATTGTATAGTTTTATCTTTTATTGTCCCCATTGTGTCTGAACTTTAAGAATATCTCTAAGCCTTACTTTTCTCTATGCATCTGTAGTAAGCCCTAGTCATTGGCTTGTAATTCTGTGAGTGGATCAATGAGTGAATGAAGAAGTGATGGATCAGCCTAAGTGCTTCTCCTTAGTGACAAGGGAGTCCTGGGAGTATCCCCACATTGAGATCCCTGCTAGTTCTGGTGTCGCTGTAACAATGGTTTCTTGGTGACCTGTGGATAGTGCAGAGTTACACAGTGAGGTAGTCTCAAATAAGGAAGTGGATATTTCATGATTTTTCTGCATAGCAGAGTGGCATTGGAAAGGTCACCCTCCAGTTGTCAGTTGTATCTCTGAGGTTAGCATTTCAAGATTCTGTGAAACAGTTGATATTCTTTAATAAACATGAGTGAAAATTCATTTTATAGGAGAACGCTTCAAATGGAGGCAAGTTGATGACTTTCCTTTACTCATAAGGGGGAAGCGGGCCTAGATGATTCTTTAGAAGAGAGTGCTAACATGCTATTTCATATCCTCTCTCTCTCTCTCTCTCTCTCTCTCTCTCTCTCTCTCTCTCTCTCCTGTGTGTGTGTGTGTGTGTTTGTGTATTTGTGTAACAGGTTATTATTGTGAAAACCAAGCCAACCTCAAACTGTCTTCCTGACTTTACCTTCACTGCTAGGATTATGATTCATACACAAAGTGTGACTGTGCTGTCATAGTAATATTGGTAAACAAATGTTTAGAAACATTGGAAATACTTATCAGTACAGAAAGTAACAAATAACTGCAAATGTATTTATAGATTGCATGCTGCCATTGATAGACTATGAAGATCTTCAGGATTTATTACACTACATAATGAATAAAATAAAATACTACATAATGAATACAATAAAAAGTAGTGTGTATGCTAAAGCTCATTTGATTAAAAGAAAAAAATAAACTGTGTGTGGCATACATCTTTTGGTGTTTATATTTTCTCAGATCCACATATGTATGGATAGACTTATTTCTCTAGAAGTGATGGCATTTGCTCCAAATACCTTTGTCTTGAGTGTGTGGGGGAATTTCTAGTTTTCAAAGATCCTGCTCCATTTGAATTATTTAATGAATTAGGAATTATGTTTTCCCAGGGAACAAGTCCAAAATAATAGACTAATTAGCTAGAATAGCATACTTAATTCTACTTCTTCTCAAATCCCAACTTAATATAGTGTTGCTTAAGTAGAAAGATAAAAGATTAACTTAGTGTAACAATATGACTCATTTATTTTAATTTTACATAATACTATTTAGAAATGACCTTTTCTCTGCAAATTAAAAGGGATTTTATCAGGTATTTTATATAAACAATGTTCCATTCATTCAATAAACTCCAGTCAGAAAGCCGCATATTTAGCAGTAAATTATTTCAAGAGATGCTTGTGATAAACAGGAAACCCCATATAATGAAAGGAATATCTGGAATAGTTATCCTGAAGAATATTTGCTCAATTGTGAGAATGAATGGAAGTAATTGATATAATGAAAACTTCATGTATCCTCCTTAGACTATGAAAGAAGGCATTGCATTCTCCTAGAGCTAGGCAGAGAGTACTAAGTGTGGGAACAGGATTTCCCTTGGTCACTATATAGCTCATTGGGACACCAGTGTCTCATGGGTTGCTTGTTTCGTGAGCATTTGGATGCATTTATTTGTAATTGGTTCTCTCTACTCTATTCCTTTCTACCAATATATGTATTAGTATATATTTGCCATAATATATATTATTGCAAAGTTGCAGGAGGATTTACATACCATGAATTTTTCCGTCTATGTCGATGTAGCCCTTATTCCTGAAAGCGTTTTTACCTAGCCTTCTAGTATGTACACCCTGTGCTTTAGAAATCCTTGTCATGTCCCTTGCTGTCTAAAATCACCATCCTCTATTCTGTTCTTGAATGCTTGTGTGGTGTTTGTATTAAGATAATCTTTCTGTTGAATTAAGGTTGTGAAACTTGACACAAATGCTCTCCTGTAGGTTTTCCAATTTCTCTTTGATATGCTGCCACTCCCCATATACCTTTTCACAGTACCTCCTCCCAGAAATCCCTTGCCCAATGGTTTCTGTCTTTAGAGGAAGACAGCAGCATGTCCTGTAGAATGCATCATCACTCTGCTCCCCTGCAAGGTTACTCTCAGCCATAGAGAGGTCTTCTCTTGCTGGAGCCATGACTGCCTCATGTTCTGTATGCTTCCTTACAGCAAATAGCATGTTGCTATCAGATTTATATGAAAGAAAATTTGATGATTGCAGTAATTGTTTTCTCTCCTTAGTACTTGACTTACAAAATTCAACCACACAGTCTTGAGACTGATCATAGCTATTAAGAAAAATCTGAATTTCTTTTATTGTGGAATACTTTCTAATTCTTTGATGTGTCTCTTCTTCAGGAAATGAATGTCCTTAATTCTGCTGTGGCTATGCTATGGGAAGATTTTTACTAAAGATAAAGATTTTTCTAGTCACTCCCTCCAGTATTTTCTGTCTTTGTTTCCCCTGGGCATGGAAGGGATTGTTCACATTATGTCACAGTTCCATGGGCTCACATTTTTCCAAGAGGCAGGGATGGGGTAGGCAGGGATCCTCCCTGTGCTTTAGAGTTCTTCTCATGCCCCTGTTAGTATTTAACTTGGGTTTGTTTTTTGTTTTTTGTTTTTTTTTCTTGCTTTGCCTTTTTAAGTAGATTATTTTTCTGTTGTTTATTTAGTTTAGGGAAAGGTACTTTAAGTGTCCAAATCAATTATTTATACAAATATATAGATTTGGTATTTTTAGCTTGAAATAAGGATATTACCACGATCCCAAAGGTGTGTTACATTTGTTTATGATGCCTTTGTTATTAATGTAAAGATGTATTACATTTGTTTTTGCTGAATTTGTTTTTTTATGTAAAGGTATGTTTCACTTTTTTTTTTTTTTTTTTTAATTTTTTATTTTTTACTTTGCCTATCTAAGGCACCTGATTGATGTATAAAAGCCAAATGAGCAGTAGAGGGATAGGCGGGCCTGGAAGGCAGATAATGAGGAGGAGCTAAAATCTAGGCAAGAAAGAGGGGGAGAGAGAGGAGAGAGAAAATAGAAAACTGGAGAGAAAAACATGCCTGGGTCCAGACAGCCAGGCATGGAGAAAACAGGAAGGTAGGACATACAGGAAGCCAGGGTTAACCCCCCCCACCCCTAGGCAAAACATAAAGAGAAACAAATTAAAATGAGAGCTAAGGTAAGGCCTACCATTCTTACAAATTTTCAAGTCTCTTTGTCATGATTTGGTAGCTGGCTGGTAGTCCAAAAAACTGCCTGTTAACATACAAATTCAAGGCCAGCCTGGGCAACTCTGCAAGACTATCTCAAAATTAAAAGTCTGAAAATGTCATTTGGAGCAGGGCCTATGCCCTTCCCTTGTGATATGACAGACTTTGAAAACTCCCTGGGGATGGGATGGGGGGCTGGTGGAGGTAACGGGGGAGAATAGGAGAGTGAGGGATTGGCATGTAAAACAAGCTTGTTTCAAATTTCAAAAAATTATCAAAAAATAAAAGTGTGAAAATAGATATGGTGCCAAAACTCAGAGGTAGATTGCTTACCTAGCATTGGCTATTCCTCACATTCTTTTCTAATGTTACAAATGCACACATATAATCATGTCACACACAGAGTATCTTCTATGAGAATATTTTAAAGATAGAAATTTTGACATATTCCTGAGCTTCACAATTGGTAGGAAGGAATTTCTAAACATGTGTATGTTGGTCTGTACGGTGCTTAAATTTCCTCATTTGAACATGAATATTTACTATCTGACAATTTTATGAAGCTTTTAAACTTGAGATAGTTTTTAATTATTAAGGAGGGGATTTGTAGTACTGATTATTTCAGTTGCTGTAAATGTTCTTCTCTGTATAATGCAAATGTTCAAGGGTCAGGAGGCCCAACATAATTGTGAAGCAATTGAGCTTATAGTGAGGTTTTATTTCATTTTTTTCTTCTTATAAGATTTGAGGTGCTGCAATCCCATTAATGATAAGCTTCCTCCATTCATTGAATAATTCCATAGTTCCTGTTTCTTCTTTTTTTCCTTTTGTGTGTGTTGTATATGTTTTTTTGGTATGCCTATATGTATACATATTTGTGTGCTGTGTCTGTGAGTCATATTTATGTATTTGTGAGCACATGTTTTTTGCATATATATGTACATGTGGGTAGTGTTATGTATATATTTGTGTGTATAAATGTGCATGTATATGTTTTTGTGATATATGCATTAGTGCATGTATGTATGTGTGTTCATGTATGTGGAGAATGTGAGCATGCCTACTTTTTATATTAATAGCAGTGTGTGGTCATGGTAAAATAGGATTTGGGGGATGAAAAATGGTCTAAAAGACACTGGGAATTTAGGCTTTTATTAAAGGAAAGTACCATTTTTAGATATGGTCACTAGGAAGGATTAGGAAGTATTCTTGATCCTTAGGAGTCTTTTTTTTTTTTTTTTTTAAGCTCTTAAAATCATGCAGGGATTTCTGATTCCAGTCCTGGCTATCTTTCCTTGTCCCTGGACATTTCTCAGTGAGAGCTACACAAGCAGATCCACAGCAAAAGGGACAGAGCACCCTTAGGTTGTTAAGTTCCCATTGTATGCGCCAAAGGAGCTCTCCTGGCTCTTGGTCCTGGGTGAGGCACTTGAGGCTGAGTGGGGCCCCTGATTCCTTTACAGAATGTGATTCTTCAGTTTCTCCAAGTACCAGTGTGATGTACAGAACTTCAGGAAAAACGCTGCGATTTCCTAACCCCCCTGCTCTTTGGAGGGAAGGATGAAAGGACTTCACTGCTTTGTCTGAAGTAGAGGGGGATACACAGTGTGAAAAGAGAAAATAAAGTCATTCTTTCTTTAAACTAGTTTACACGCCATATGTTTCAGAATGGCTATGAGCTGGGTATTGTAGAAAATGGAGCCAGGATTTAGTTTTTTATTGTGTGACTTGTCAGGCATTCTTCTTATACCTTGGAGGTGAAATTCCTGGGAGGGAGAGCTGTAAGGCCAGGAGAAGAATCATTTTCTTATCTCAGCAAGGTCCTGTAAGGACAGGAAAGGCACTGTGTCCAAATGTTATATAATGTTGCACCCAAGTACTCACTCCCTTGCTCATGTCTGAGCACAACAATGTGCATGCTAAGTGATCTGATTTTCTCTGCTGTGAGGATTTCATGGACACCTAGAATTCTTTCTTCTCTTGAAAGAAAAGCAACAACTGCTCTTACCTTTTCATATCAAGAGACTAAAAAAATCTTTGTTACAATGATTTGTCATGAAGCCCATTCAAGGCAATTTTTCTAATTTTATAATTGTGGTGAAATATAAATAATCAATTTTAGTATCTTGCTCAGTGTTGTATTATTCCCATTGCTATGCAACAATCCCAACTCCATGTGCCTGTATCTAGTAATACTTATAACTAGTTAAATATGCCTCTTTTCCCTCTTTCACCTGAAGGTCATTATTGGAATGCAGTTTTCCCTAATAAAGTATAAGATAAACTCCGCTAGCCCTTCCCATCGCCTCTTCATACTACGTAGGGCTTTTGCTCTACACGAACCAAGCATTTCAAATAGGTAGGCAGGGGGTTGGACAGTATGTGGCATGTCAAGTAGGTAGCACATCAGAAATACATAGTAGAAAAACCCAGGGTTTTGTTTTTGTCGTTTTTCTTGGTGATTGGTGGTGTTTGCTTTTTTGTTTTGTATTGTTTCCAAATGTGGTTGCGATGATAGAAAGCCAAGTATGTGGTTGTAGCAAAGAAATAGGCATATAATGGACCTTTAATTAGCCAGGGCTATTGATAGCCAGGACGATGTGAAATGCTGTCTGGAACCTTTGCAGAGGAAAGAAGAATCTATTACAGTTGTAGCCAAGTGGCTAGAATGCCCATCTAATCTAGGAGAGAGAAGAACACAGAATAAGAGAGAGGGATAGTGACTTAGGAGGCCAAGGAACAGAGTTTGCTAGGACTTGCACATGTTCAGTGTGCCCTTCTTTCCCTCCAGACATGTACCTTCTGGTCAGCACTGATGTTTATGATCCTTCCCAGCACAATGTGGAGCCCATTGGTAAAGTCAAGCCTGTGGTTCCAATGGTAGAGAATGTACTAAAACTTCTTTTTTTCCATGCAAAAACAAATGTTAAAGTGAAATTTGCACTGTCATTGCATACTCTGATCAGCTTCCCACAAATACAGCATCCAGCAGAATGAACCCAGACAAACACAACCACGCATGCTTGCTGTCTTGGATATAAGATAAGCATTATAAGTTTGATCATTTCATGATGAGTAGAGTTTTCATGAGGCCTTGTGTTATGTTTTGCCCACACATTGATACACCGGGGATGATGTGCTCACTACTATGAATGGCATTGCATTTTTGTAGTTTGTTAATAAAATTCATGGCCACCCTTTCTATTCTCAAGTTGCTTAGCACTGTGTACAGATTCTAATAAGTTGGCTTATTATGTCTTTCTGTTGTGCAGCATGCTGCAGATCCTGAATTACCACATCCTCATGTGAACTTAATCCTTCTTTGTAATTAGGAATGAAAGCTGAGTTCTCATTCCTTGTGTAATAGATTCTTTTCTTTAACTGGCACATTCTCTGGTGTGAGCATTAGCATGTCACCTATTAGTGTTCAGAGGCTGCTTTGCTGTTTCTTCTAGCAGATTTATTTGTAGCAAATAGCAGGCATATTTCTACTTCTTGGTATTATCAGAGCATATACATAAGAAGGTTGTGCTGCCAACCATCAGTGAAAAAATTACCTTTTAGGAATTCAGGTAGTATTCCCTGATGAAGAAATACCAGCCGTTCAGGGAATTCAGAAGGAGCAGGTGGTAGAATGGATCTTTAGGGGAGAGAAGTACTAAGGCCCATCGTAAAAGTTACAGCAGTATTGTTCTGAGTTATCAAAGAGAGCCAAGAACTTCCTTTCCCAGTGCAGTTTTTATCTCTAATACCCTTTTCCTTTTTCTCTTGGACTTATATCCATATGATCAAAACTGACCTTTGTGGTAAGAAGGGTAGCCTGTCTCAATCCCACCCCCACACAGAGATGTTAAACTTTCCTGTGATTTTTATCCCACACAGCAGTTTTCAGTTTAAAGTATTTGTTGTGTAAAAATTTGGAATCCATGTCTCCTCCTCTTTTTTGGGGGGGCTATTAAAGACGCTAGTTATAAGAGGCTGTGAATACAAAGAGTTTCTCAGATTGTGGGTTCATTTTAAATTGTGGGTGTAATGATCTTCAAATGAATAAAGCTGTTCATTTCTGTGGTTGAGGTTGACTTTTGAGAAAAGATAAAAATATTTCACTGATGTATTCCTCACAGGGATAAACAAATTGGGAAATAACCCTGTTAGGGCTTTTCATAACTTTAAGCTCTGTAACCTAGATTGTAAGGCTGGGGTTTTAGTAGCCAATAGACTATATAACCATTCCTACATAGTGAGTCCATATTTAACAAACAAATGAAACATTTTAGCCAAAAATCAAGAATGAGGAGGTGGGAGGAGAGTAGAAAGAGAATGAGATATTGGTAACATTGTTTGGTTCAAGAAGTTTCTCCCTGCCTTCATAGGTGGCTGTAGACATGTTCATGGTGATAAAAAAAAAAAAAAAAAAAAAAGCGAAAACAAAAAGCATCTTCAGAGCTTCCTTCAGGAATAAATTTCTCTTTTCCTGTCTTTGCAGGACCTATACTGTAAAGTCCTTCTAGACCATTTGGTTTTTGGCACTCACTACTGAAGCAGAATGTTGTATAATAAAAAATAAGCATTGATTTGTCAACTGTTTTGATGATTGCTATAGATGAAATAATCTTTTGCATAAAATTTCATTTACTGCTTCAACTACTCTTATAAATATTTTATAGGTTATAGTTTTGAATTGTCAAAACCTTTTTTTGCCAGGATATGTTATGGCATCCACACATTAATATTTGAACAGAAATATAGCCTATGTATTTTTCTCTGAATATTTCCTGTGTAGGTAATTACATTTTTTTTCTTTATGTGCCTAAACATATTAAAATTAGGTGTGACAGATTAGGCATACAATTAGGGTTTTTAGGACTAAGGTGTTTATTTTCATATCTTGCCAAGGCTGTATTGTGCAGGGTGTGTGTGTGTGTGTGTGTGTGTGTGTGTGTGTGTGTGTGTGTGCTGTGTGTGTCTGTGTGTGTGCATGCGCGCGCGGGTGTGGTGTGCGCGTGTGTGTGCTCATGTATGTGTGTTTTTTTTCCTCATAATTCTTTTTAACTTCACCTGTGAGTTTTATATTTTATGGCTCTGAGCTGTCTGTATC
The DNA here is from genome assembly GCA_030556225.1 of Cricetiscus sungorus. Classification (NCBI taxonomy): domain Eukaryota; kingdom Metazoa; phylum Chordata; class Mammalia; order Rodentia; family Cricetidae; genus Cricetiscus; species Cricetiscus sungorus. The sequence continues at coordinate 30,687,889 of JANBXA010000741.1, read as the reverse complement.
TTATATAAAAACCATGTTTTTATATTGCGACCACCAATAGCGTGAGACCCGTTTCTTAGCTGTTGTTTGTTTTCATTTTTATTTTTGTTTTCCTGGAATTCTAATCTTTACAATTGACAGTCATTTCATCTGCACCATATAGCAAGGACTGCAACCTAACTAGGTATCTTTCACAGGCGTGACTGTGATTGGTGGTCAGGATGGTGATTCCATCCTGAAATCTAATTTTTTTCGCTTAGCTTTGAGTATACCTAATTATATTCAGAATGTTGTATAATCCTTTTCCCTCTCCAGGCCTGTTCACCTTCCTCAACACTCTGCTTGTGAGCACATGGAGCAAGGGCATAGTGCATCATCGATAAAGATTAGGGATGGAGAATTTGCTTTCTTTCGTGTGCTTGGCTGAAGACCACTTTGCAGTGCAAACATGTATGTCAAGCCTTCTAGGGAGGCAGCTCATGCTCAGATCTGTACACAGCCAAACTCTCTTTGACCACCTGTAAAAATCTCTGCAATCATGTTTCCTCATCTGCAGAATGAACAGATGACATTTGGCCTTCTGTGACTCTTGTGTTTATACAGTTTTTGAAGTTCTTATATTCTTTATTAGCTTCTTAGAATATTTATAATAAGAAAGACAGACGTTAGCAGTTACGCAAGACGTTCATAGGTGCGTACATAGACGTTCATTTTCCTCCTACCTCTTTCTCTACTTTTAACACTGTTAAGACTACTGGCCTCATGTCCTAAATATGTTACTTATCCTTACTTTTTCTGTAAATGAGCTGAATTTACTGCTATTTGAGTATTATAGAGAACGCTTGCTTTTTAAATCAGCTATAGATCTATAATTTCTACAGCTTTGAATTCAGTTCATTCTGTTAGAAGTTACATAATTAAAAATGGCAATTTATTGTTATCAGCATGTAAAAATTTAACATTTTTTGTTAAATGAGCACTAGATACATTTTTTGATGTTTTGTGTTTCAAAACACATTAGCATGATATATTATCTGAATCAATAAATAATATTATAAAATTACAAGTAGCCCAGACTTGTATAGAATATTTCACTGTGAAAAGAAAGAAAATGTACTTTTATGTTCTAACTGCCAATACATTTTGATATGCATATTCTGTTTTTTAATAGTGAAATAATGTATGATAAAATTTATATGGAATTTGTGATAAAATTTATACAGAATGTAATTCTTCAAAGGTCACATTTTAAATCAATCTGATTAGAACATAATGCAAAATGGACTGAAATAAGATGTGTAATCATGTACCATGGAACTATAATTTTTAATGGAAAATTTAGTGTGAAAGAAAAGATTTTGAAAGGAGAATCTTCATATAATTTTGCCGCTATTTTTGAAACTTTGAACATAGGAAAGGGATAAAGTGAAGACATAATTTAAAAAGACTTTTTCAGTTCCTGGCTCTTGGCGATAGATGAAGTTTTGTCATCTTTGACATAAAGCCAAGTCTGTATTAAATGCAGCGTATGCTGTGTTAGCGATGGGGGTACTTGTATTAGTGATTAGGGATGCTTGTTCTGGGCTAGCGATCTGGGACACTTTTGAACAGGACCAGTCTTTTCATGGAGAAGTGGGGTGTTACTTTGCATTGCTAGGAAATAAGATGAAATGTAGACTTCTAATGGCAAAGTAGCTAGCTCACAAGCATAGACAGTTTTAATAATCTGACCCTCTGACTCAGAGTTTTATGTTATTCAGGAAAAATAATTGAGTCTTGAGGCAAAGGTGTTTGCACTGGCTGGAGATGCAGAGCTACACCTATGTGTGTGTGTGGGGGGGAGCGGACAGCATGTGTTTGTTTAACTGGTGGGGACCACGATTGCTTTTTGTCTGTGTCTGATGCCATTCCTTGTGTCTGTGCTGGGAGGCTGAAATGAAAGCAATTATCATTTCATGTCAGTCTCCTGTCTTCTCTCAGAGGCCAAAACCCTTTTAGGTAGGTTAGGGTCAGGGCATAGTGATGCTGAGATGCAGAAGTGTGTGCCAACAGTTCAAGTTCTCTTTTGCTTCCAGGGCGTAGCTTGTTCATGTTTCACAGAGACATTACCAGCATAGAACTGTGAATGGAATTGTGTGTGAAAACTCATTCCCAATAAATGAACACTCTTTTATGTATGTCTTTCTGTAATGAATCAATTTTACTTTTGTGGTGTTAGTATGTTTTTCGTTTCTATAAGAAAATAATGGAAGTTATGTGCTTTACCCAGACAGGAAGCTTATTTACCTTAGGAGAATGTTAGCAGCCTCTGTCAGCCACTTTTAAGGACATGTTGGTTAAAGGGACCAGGGCAGAAGTATGAAAGGGCCCATTAAAAGTGTTCTCTCCCTCTTTCTGACTGCTCTGGGGAATTGAAATAAACTGACTGTTGCTTTATCTATGACAATTAGATAAGTCATTTTTCAGCTTTCCCACTGATTAGAAACAGCCAGCTACCTGGCTGATTTTAAAGAAAAAGAAAAAATTTTCACTTCTAAAGATCCTGGATATTTGGGTTTGATTGTGTTTTTCTGCATCATCTCTTTAACTTAAAAGACTTACTGTATGTAGCATATTATCACGAATAATTCAGCCTTATGGGTTGTGCTTCCATCCTTTTCTGTGGGAAACCAATCCTTCTCTGTCCATCTTCTCATATACTTCCCATTCTTTGTGTAAGAGTAAAGGTGGAGAATTACATTTGTTGCCTTTTTCGTACAGTGATGCCTTAAATTAGGCAAGAGTCTACCATCACTTTCTTGTAAACTAGGGATAACTGGTTCAGTCTCTTAGTGTAAACTGAGGTTGCAAGTTTGGTAGTAAACTTTATTTTTTATTGTGATATTTAGTATACTGGTGGAAAAGCCATCGATGTGTTGCTTAAGATCACTTACCCTACCATCCCTTCCCTCATTGTGGGAGGGTCACTCTTGTGAGATAATAGGAGAAGCTGAATGTTGTTCAGTGCCATTCTGCATAGCATTTTCACTAGAAGTTATTTAAAATTTAGGTTATCTTGTCATTGTTCTTATCCTCAGAACACACTAGGAAGAGAGTTTCAGCATATGAAAATGTACTGGTGAGAACTAAACCTTGAAAATTAGAGCTGGCCCTTTTAGGAATTGTAAAGATAAAATGTAGATTATACTTAAAGGAGATGATAGTTATTTGGTAAATTAGGCTAATGGGGTTAAGCTATTGTTAATAGATTTCTTCTGTCACATTTTAGGCAGTATAAAATGACAAAGGTATTATGTACTGGGCAGGAGTTTTTTGTGGTAATTTAGCATCTAGGAAACATGCAACCTTGGCATGACCGTTGGGGATGATACTGTTGTTTCCATTCTAGATTTCTCTCTTTATGTCCGTATGTCCTGTTGCCTGTCAGATGTCACTGTTTGGAGAATATGTTCAAAGCTGTCCTAGTTCAAACCTATTTTTAATATGCCAGCAAGTAAAGTAGCAGTGCCTATCTTCTCTTCTACTTTGTGAATTCCTCCATTTATGTACAAGAGGTTACCTACAAGAAAGATACTGAGCACATAGTGCTCAGGCTTTGCTCTTGGTACTAACAGTGCAGGGGTGGATGATGGTCCCCTTTATCGTCCTTATACAAAATAAAATGTGTCATTGTGATATGTTCATCAATGTGTAATCTAGACTTTCATAATTTCTATATGATCCATTATCTTTTTTTAAAAAAATCTTCTATTGTTCTCTCTGACCCTGGTTTTGTTCCCTAATAATTGTCTTCCTGGTTTTGCCTCTTTTAAGGCTTCCTTAGATTCCACATATTGTGTTTCACACATACTGTTTACCCCTAGAGTCTGGTTCACTTTATCAAATTCTAGGTACGTGAATTTTCCTGTGAATGCCTGGGTGGTTCTTTGAGCAATCTCACTTTGTTTATGGAATAGGTCTTCTTTATAGATTCAGCCTTTGCGGTACACGTAGGCTGACTCAGCGATGTGTTTATTGTGAACGATTACCAGGTGATCATGGGTATTCATGTGCTCCATGTGCTGAATCTGACTCCTTTGGGAATACAAGCAGTCTTCCTCTCTGGTGGAAAAGATAGAAAAATAATGCTCATGGGGTAAAAAACTAAAAGACAGAGAAGCTGGGTTTAGGGTTTGTATATGTGTAAGTTATCCAAGGGCTTTTTAGGGTGTTTGTCTAGAATTCTTTCTTTGCAGTGTGGCAAACAGGGTGTAGATAATTTGCAGTTAGGCAGCAAGGGGGACTAGTTAGGGAGCAGTTGTGATCAAGGTGGGAAAAGAGGATAGTCCTTAGGAGGAAAGAAGTAGCAGCTAGGGTGGCGTTTTGGAGTGATTACATTAGGTAATTAGGTTCTTGGGAGCTAAGACCCACTAGACTTACTGATGGACTATCTGTGGTTGTGCTAGAAGTGCAAACTGTTCACTTTGAGCCACTGAATTAAGGGTTGATCTTGGAAGAGGGATATAGAGGGAGGTGTACTTCAGGAGTTTAGACATATGGTATGACACTGCTATTAAACATTCTGTTAGATATGTTGAGAGTAAGCAGTTGGATATCCAGTCTGTAAATCAGAAGGAACAATAATTATTTTAGTTCCTACTGTTGATGCAACTCTTGTGCTCACTCATTCTCTCCATGTTTATATTTACCCACTGTGATTATTGCAATTCTCCTTTCTTACTGTTCAGTCACTGAATGTACTATTTTTTTCCCGAATATCTGAGTCCTTCCTAATGTGCTGTTCTCTAAATATATCTACAAGATGCTGAATCTTCAATGACTCCTCAGTACTCCGCCAATAAAATTCAGCCGTGTTAGGCTGGCTTTAAAGACCTTGGATAATTAGGGTCCTGCTTTTATTTTGGTGTCATTAATTTAATTTACTCATATCGTCTCTTCATATTATATTCATGTCTTTGTTGCTTACACTCTTGAATGTGTATCTCTCACACGTGTCCTCCCTCCCTCCCTCCCTCCCTCCCTCCCTCCCTCCCTCCCTGCCTTACTCTTCCCCCCTCCTTCCTTCCTGCTGTACATTCCCACTTGACCTTTCTTTTTCCAGATTTAAAGTAGTTACCCATTATCTCCGGAAGATTATGCTTGACTTGTGTGCCTTAAGGTCTTACTGAAAAATTACCAGTTTTTCAGTACATTTTGGCTCCCATTTATTTTACAGTCCATTGTATTGGACCTTAAATTCTATGATGTTGAGAATTTCTGCTTGGTCTATGCTTGCCTCCTACATGACCTAGTCTAACATTTTTCAGCTGGTGTTTAGTATTCCTTATTGCAATAAAAGAATGAAAATAACTATACAATAAAATCAGCCCTGTGTTTATGCAGTATGTAGGAGTACAATTTGTATTCCCTTAGGGAGAATGAAATTTACAATAAAAACATGTGTTTATGAAGAATACTGAATTAACTGAATAATTACTGAAACAGGTTTGTTCTTTTAAATACATGCTCTATAATACAAAGAAGCTATGTGTTTAGTTTTTTCTGTTTGTTTAGTATTATTGGGATCATTTCTTAACCCTTACTAAATTAAGTTTATCAAGTGCTGTAACTGTGTTCTCATTTAATTTAAATCTTACTATGTATACTTTATCACCTCATGCTGTTGTTATCTACATTATAACTGTTTTACCATCACTTTCCATTTTAGTCTTTAGTCTTAGTAATTTTGAATTCTAAGAACCACCAGTGTCTCTCTAAAGTAGTGTTAAGTCCAGGGTGGTAGAGGATAATATTCTATTTTTATTACTGTGTGATTTACTATACATGTATGTTCACTTTTTTGATGGAGAAAGTTTATTTCCTGCACATTTGCCCTTGGAATTCATACTGATTCTAGCATTAATCTCTCTTTTGTCTTATAGTGAAAATGAATACCAATGATTTTGAAGAGAAGAAAGTTATTAAGAAAAGAATTAAGGAACTTAAATTTCTAGATCCTAAAATTGCTCAGAACCTTTGTAAGTATCACATATAAATATCATTAACATATTGTCTCTCTGTGGATTGTTTCTTGAAATCTGCTCATTTTGTGTCTTGTTTTCCATTATTTTAATTTCTTTGCTTGAATGCTAAATGCAAATATAACTCTCCTTTATGCAAATTATGAGATTAAATTCTTGAAAAGATTAATATGTACTGGAAAATAAGAAAAGAATTTAGGATGAAATTCTGCCTCCCACGAGTGCAAAATGAACAAGTCTTCAAAGTTCTTTGTTCAAGTATTAAAGACCAGGAATTCAGGTAATGACATCACACCTTGATAAAAGAATCAGTCATCTATCTATTCTGAATATCTATTATTTGTGACTCTTGATCATGCAGGACAGCATTTAGAATATTAATGGAAATAAAGATGAGGAATGAAATGAATTCCATTATCCCACCTGAACAGCTCAAAGCCTTTTCCTCAATAGCACTGATGGAAATATTTTAGATTTAATTACTGTTATGGGAGCTAAATATGCAGTGTTCAATTGTCTTCTTGGCTGAATTATTATGAGAGAAGGCAATAATTTTGTTCCTAATTCATTTCTTTCTGCATCTTAAATGCGTCAAAGAGAGTTCTGCTTGGAGCTGAGATGATTTGACCTGTGTTTATTACTTTCTGGTGATACAAGAAGGCTGTGTATGAAGAATCCACAGGGATGAGGAATATTAACATGGCTTTTAGTCTGCTTCTCAATTGTTACATGCATCAAGTGAGCTTTTAGCAAACATTGGAACCAAGTAATTCTTCAGCCAGAGGATAACGGTTTATACCATTGATTAAGGAGTGTTATACTTGAGGATATGTTCAAAAGGTGGACTTTATAGTCTTCCTATGAATGTTTCTTTCCTCACTATGGCAGAGAGTCAGCCTCTCTCCAATATAGGCTGACATTAGATCGTTAGGGGTTGATATGGTGACCTTAATGCTACTGGTCAATACTTAGTCCGCTTTTTCTGAGGATACATTGATTGCATGTCTCTGCCTTTTTTATATTTCTATCACCTTGTAACGTGCTTGAGCCAATGAATAATGTAAGTAGAGATAACTTCTGGTTAGCAGCATTTAATTGTATGTTCTCTTTGAAAGATGTCTATCCTTGTGATAATATGATTAGATTATTAGATTAGATTAGAGAGTACTTCCCAGACATTCTTCTGTGGGATGTGTTATTTTATATTTTCTCCATCAGAAATATTTTTGTCCATATATACTGCATTATTGAGATTTTGGGTCTCAAATTCAATGTGTATGTGAGATTTTTCTCACTGCAGTAACATCGTCTCACACAGAAGGCACTGCATTAGTAATTGGATGTTGTCAAAGTTATACTGCTTAATCTCAGAAAAGTAATCATGTTTTGAAAACCACCCTCATCCTGCATGAAAATTGTTAATCTTGATTTAAAATGACCTTTTCTTTTATGGTTCCAAAGGGAACTTTTTGAATGCAGTACTACCTGAATAGATCAGCTATGATACTTCAGTCTAAGTGTTCTTCTCTAAGTTGGATAGTTGCCCTTCTATATAGGTTCTCCCCCCCAAAAAAAAACTACAGAACATGTACTAAAATGTCATTTATTTAGAGGTAGTAAACCGCCGTAGTAATTGTTATTGTCTTTGGTGCAACCCACCAGATAACTTTCAGCATTGACATTACAAATAGGGAACCTGGTGGACTTTTAGATTAAAAGCAAAACAAAACAAAACTTGAATTTAGTTTATTCTGACAATAGACAATAGGTATATATATTGTGTGTGTGTGTGTGTGTGTGTGTGTGTGTGTGTGTGTATGTGTATGCACGTACACACACAACATGTTTATAGCATGCATAAAGTATATTCCTGTTTACAGTCTACAAAAAAAAAAAAACATTTTACCATAGAGAAGGATCATATACATGTTGGTTGCTCTAGGTGGACAGTATTTATTCCAAGTTATTTAATTGAGAAACATGTTTTAGAAAACAATTTAGTGAAAAGATCCAGAAGCTTGGGTGAAATCCATTATAGGATTATTGTCACCTTTTCACGTTACAGCCACATGTTCTGATTTAAACACTACAGTGCTTTAGCAACTAATTGCCACTAAAAGGATGGTTGGAGGCAGAGTTGTTTTCTCTTTACAAAACAGGGTTTTGAGCTATTAACCCCTTAGCATGAACCAGTAGCAGTGAAACTGGAGTTGATAGGAGAATGCTGAGAGATTTCCTTCTAAGTATTATCAAAGAGAAAAGTGATGTATTTGTCTCATCATTGAAACATGCTGTTTAAAGGTGATTTATTTCCCATGTGTCCTGTTCATGAAGATTTTGACAATCATGTAGGGAGGGCCCAACTAGTTGTGTAGAATTCCAGAATCATGAGAAATCTCAATATTTTTATAAGATTCGTGTCTTTTACCAGATTCTTTAAAAGTAGGGATTAGAGCTTTAAGGGAAAAAGTCCCTGAAATCTACAAATTAATGCAAGGGTTGACATATTTATAAATAAGCCCACTGAACACACTCATAGCTGCTTGCTAAAGCCGAATGCTGCACGTAGCTGAGCCCATGCTGCCATTGTAGTTTGCCCCATCACACTCTGAGAGACAAAGGTGTGCCCAATGTGATGGCACTAATTTTCCAGCACCTCTTGGATCCCTCAATTGAATATTTCTTATGTGACTCTCTGTAACTTTTAATCATTAAAAACCCAAACCTGTATAAAGTCTTCTTTTAAGATTAGATTAGTTATTAGGCTCTTACTTTTCAGTTCTCCTGTATCACTAACTTTGGGGGTCATTACAGCACAGCTATAATGATCCATATGAATCTCTTAAAGGGACTTCTAGAATTCACTGAAGATATTCTAGTTCGGGGTGTACCATATGACAATAAATTGGCAAAAATCAGGCATGGAAAAGGGTGAATGCACCAAACACAGTGTAACCCAGGCTTGAAGCTTCCAGATTCCTTCATAGTTGTCCACACAGTGCTCAGAGTATTGCTAAGAAAGGAAACTCTCAGTATTCTGGGGTTTTCCTGGAACTTTATCATAGTGCATCCTTACATGGCTGTTCTTAGTTTCCACTTCCTTTAGAAATAGAGCTTATTCTATTGCTCCAAACCCACATCATAAATCATATTGTTAACCTAAACACTTTAGTGTGGCCCAATTTCTTCAAGTAACAATACTTCCCTTCAACTAATAAAAGTGGTCCCTGGGTTTAGAGATTGTCTCCCAGCAAGATAGGACAAAGACAAGCCCTCCAAGACCCCCATGAGTAAGGGCACTCCTGTATGTCTTAAAATATCTCACTTGCCCAGTGTTTTCTTTTTATATTTTTCGTTTATGCTTATTTTAGCTACCTTGTTATGGTTATGTATTAATGTACTTAGGAGAGGCTTATAAAATATGAGCTATAATTTAACAATTAACACCCACGGCTAAGGAAAACAATCATTTTCAACTGATTTATAACCATCTACAATTTTGTATCTTCCCATGTAAAGTAACCTCATCCTGAGTTTTTGATGAAGCACTAACTTACTTCCCTTTTTATAGCTACGCCTGTTCTGTTTACCTGCTCTTAAACAGTAAGTATGGTATCAATTAATGCTGAATTTAACATAAATAGAATCAAACCAATTGATGCATACAACTATGACAGTATAGGATTTCATTCTTTGACTACTGTACTGGATTTATACTTTTAGGTATAATAATTCATTGAATGTGGCTCCCAAGAACTTTCATAAAGGAAGTCCTATTGGGCATTTACCAGGGTATTTGCCAACTAGAGTCTGTGTTGCTAACTGTGATAGAAACTGCATAATTGTCTGGTAAACCCTGCATCAAATATTTCATGTTCGGAAATGTCAACTTACTCTTCCCCAATCTTGCTTCAATGTAACTGTCTTAGAACAGTGCCTGGTCTTGGTGATCTGAAAAACTTGCAGCATTTCTTTTTCAGATGCTACTTGTCTTGTGTTTAAAGGTGAAATAAAATTCTGAATACTAACGCACATTTGCATTCCGTGTTCAGTTCCTGGACCCTGTATGCTTTTTCCGTTGTCCATGCCTGTGTCCTCATGAGATGCTCTCCTTCCAGCCATGAGCTTATCTATGGAGCTTGTTTGCTGTTTTGTTTTATTTCTTTGTGTAAATAATACTGAATTTAGTAATTATCTACCCTACAACTAGTTTGGGACATTTTATGGTATTTAGATTTCATTCTCATCCTCTCAGTTGTTTAATTACTAGCTTTTGTGATGTATTGCTTTTTATATGTCTTGCGTGTTAGATAACACTGGTGCAGGTTATCCTCTTAATTCCAGCAATATGTGCACCTTTTGGACCCTTACCAGCATTTGTTCTGCTTTTAGAATATTGGCAATAGGCCTCCATATTTGGGTGAAAAAGAAAACAAAGCAAATTATACTGGTAGTGAGCACACAAAAGAGTTTTGTTAGTCATGGTACTTTTATGTGCAATTGTTTTCAGGCCAAAGGTAAGCCCAGTGAAAAAACCTTAAAAATAACGAGTTATAGTGTGCACAAATCATGGGAGTGTTCAAGAAAACACTGGCTTTTAGATGGGTTTCACTGATTTTCTCAAGCCCCCCTTCGTCTTGCCATCATCCTTTCACTGTCTCTTCAGTGCTAAGGAGAGCAAAGGCACAAACCACCCTGATGTGCTAAGAACAGACATCACTTTCTAGAAAATGTATCAGCATGGCAGTAGGGTAATGGTTGCAAAGCAATGTATCTAAAGCACAGCAAACGATAGCATATTTGTTTACTTCTCTTCCTGAAAAATTATTATACATCAATGTATATATGTTAATAAATATAAAGAAAACCTAAGTAACATTGGGAATTCCCAACAGTATATTACCATCCCTTATCCACTGTAAGACTGTTTTCTAAAATATTCTGGAGTTGATGACTTAGTTAAATGCAAGTCTATTTCCCTAGCATATTTTCTATAGTATTTTGAATTGTACTGTGCTGCTAGTACTTGTAAAGTGGGAATGCATTGCTTGGCTGTTTTCTTAATGGTTTTCTTTGAACTTTTACTGTAGTAGTACTGGAGAAATATTATATAAGGCAATAATGTGTACACAGGCAAATATTAAATGCATATCTGTGATTTTATCATTTTATTACAACATGATGGTTTTTATAGCATATCAAGCTTATTTAAGTTGTTTCAAATTACTTGAAAATTGGCAGTACTCTGATGGTTTGCTGTGATACCATCATAGGAAACCAAGATGGATACTTAGACTCCAGTTCTAAGCTGTACTAATGAACTTTGCTCCACAACAGTCTTATACTCTGATTTCAATGGATAGAACTGCCTCTAGGATCTTTTTGTTATTTTACACATTTATGATCCTGTACTGCTCTTTCTCAGCAATCTTCCTGAGCTCCTTCCGGGTACCTTATGAGGAAATCAAGACAATGATACTGGAAGTGGATGAAACACAGTTGTCAGAGTCTTTGATACAGGTAAACAAAGAGACACAGCTTAAATTCTAGTATTTCATTGCAAGCTTCTCATTAAATAGTAATCTTTAAGTGAAGCAAAAATTCTTAGCACAAAGCATTCAACTGGAAAATCATTGTTGCATAATTAGTTTGAACATAACTTCTGCATTGCCAGGAGATAAAACTCTGCCTCCTCTCTTAACTGCAGCTAAATATAATGCTATCAAAATGATTCCATTTCAATTATTTTAAATGACTCTTTTTGAAGACAGATTGTTGAATTTTACATACATGTTTTTGTTTTTGTAACCGTTAAGACTAGTGGCATGCTCATTTACATTTGTTTTATAGCCTTGTTGAATGTGTTTTCCTTGGGCTTGTGGAGTTGAATCACTGTTTGTAAAAGTGAGTGAAGAAGCCTGGTTTCATGTCTGTAGTAAAATACTTCCTGGCATTGCTGTGCTGCCAGAGTACCTAGGCCTTGCTTCTGAGGCCCTCACATTCATCCAGGACTAAAAGATTCTAAAAGACATGTGTCTTCACCTTAGTGCTTTGTAGTGAGTTGGCAGTGTTGAACCAAAATGGCGAAACTACTCATTATGGGCCTAATATGTGAATCTTAACCGAATGTGAAGTTGGGCAAGCCAAGCCAATTACCATTTTATATTCTAAGAAGAATATACTTGCAAGTTCTAAAATAATACTACTATTACTACTATTACTGCTACAACAAAAAAGAATAATAATTATAAGCATATACATTTAAAAATATAAAATATATAATTATCATTTATCATAACAACAATAATACTAAAGGTAAGGACAGCAACAAGCCACTTAACCCTTGTCTGTGATCTCTGTTCTCTGGAGACAGAGGCAGCAGAATGCAGAGTCTGAGTCTACATAGGAGAATGGGGAGATGAGATGCACCAAGGGTTGTTTATAATTGTGAACAATGGTTAAACTTCATTAGATGCTTTTATCCATTAGTATGATACCTCTAGAAGTTCCAAGTCTTGCCTCTCCTGTCTGTCCTATGGTGGAACGGACTCTTAGTTGAGATTATTTGTGCACTGAATTGCCTGAATTGGCAATTCAACCAATTTTCTTTAATCATTGCTTTTCCCCTGTAGCATTTTTTATAACACGAGATTTTCTTCTTTGTTGTTGACTGTGTATGTGGCTTCTTGCTGAGAGCAGATGCTTAGTTCCTTAAAGAAAATTTTTCTACATAATGCATATTTGTATTTCTTGTAATGAGTTTGTTAAATATTTATTTACAGAGTAGCTTTCAAATTGATTACATGGATTTTTTTGTTATTATGTGCATTATGTGGTCTAGAGAAAGAAAAAAAAGGTCATTTGCATTTTGTAATTAATGTCCATATAGGAACACCTTTATATAATTTCTTAATGTATTAGTTTCCTTTGGTTGTTACACTTAACCCCAATTTCATCAGATTGTTGTAAGAAATTGTCTTGCATTGTTATAAAGTAGAAGGTCCACCATTGTCCTCACTGAGCTGGTCAGGTTTTGGCAGGTCTTGATTCCTTTCTGTCTCCCTCTCTTACTTTGCACCCTCTCTTCATCTTGTAAGCAAGCATCACTATACCCTTCTCTCCTCTTTGGCATCATCCAATCTTCCTGTTACTGTTGTTCTCCCCTCTTGATTATACTGGACATTGAGCTAGTCTAGATTGACCCTAGTTTAAGGCCATCTGACAATAACTGTAATCCCAACTGTAGTTTTGTTTCCTTTTGCCACTTAAACAGGTATTTTCATAGATTTTGGGTAATTAGACAAGTGCATCTTGGATCTAGTTGGTTTTGTACTTTACAATATGCTTAGAAAATGCAAAGCCAGTGCCTGAGTTGATATACCATTATAAAATAGAAATTTTACTTTATTTTAAACTAACATTTAATCTAAAAAATTTCATTCATATTAGCATGAATGTAGAAGCAAGATGTTACGTGGTAATGATCACTATTTTTGTTATCATTGTTCACTGTCATTTCACTTTAACATGCTATTAACATTCAATGTGTCACAAGTCTACTTTTATGCCAGGTTTGCACACCATTCTTCGTGTATTCAAAATAAACACACATTAGCATTGCGAACAGTGTGTTATGTATACTGTACATAAGGCTTTATATGAGCATCTGTCAGAGACTTCACCTTTTTTGGTTTATTTTTTGTCAGTAGTAATGACATTTACTTGTATAATTATAATCCAACATAGATGTAGCTTTGTTGAGATTGATGGGAACTAGAAATTGTATTGGATGAACATAATCTTTTACGTGTTTGAGGTACTTAAATGGAGACTCAATACATGGGCCTAGAGAAGGAGAGGATAATTGAATAAATAGCAGAGTGGTGTTCTATCTAGCAATATACTGTGAATGATGATGATAAACTGCAGTGTGTATGCCATGCTTATAGGGGAGTTAGTAAGGAACTGAAAGGAGAAGGTGGTTGAGTCCTACACTCTTTCAAATCATGAGTTTTTCTCAATGGAACATCCAAATATGAGGTGAAAAGTGTACACTATTCTTGTGAAACAATAACATATATGTAATAACTAAGACATATATTTTAAGATATGGTGACCGTCTTAAAAAATGCTAAAACTCTGAGTAGTCCTATTTAATAAGAAATTTGACAGTGTAGCTGAATACTTTAACAGAATAACAAAGGTAAATGCTTTTTTTCCTCAGACATTTCCAATAAGAGTTCATATTCATGTGGCAAAAAATTATATAATTTTAATGCTTGTAGTCACCTTGCTATGATTAAAACTGACTACCTTGTTCTGAGGGTGTTCTTAAATTGCTTTTTTTTTTTTTTTTTGTTTGTTTGTTTTTAGCCAGTAAAGCAAGGTTTTATCCAGAAATAGTCCTATGTCATGCTCTTTGATGTAACTACTTTTGATGTATGACACCCTCTACTACTATTTTAAACCAATAATACTTTGGGCGAGTGTTCTTTCTGCAAAGAGACATAAATAGCATGCTGTAGAGTCGCTTGTTCTTTTTGATTGAGTCTGCTGACATAATTTGTACCTGTGACCATGTTCTCCTTTCCTCTCCCTTTAATTTTAATGTTGGTATACTGACTTTACCACTGTAATTTTAAACAAAGGCTGTGTGTAAGTTTTCTTCATGGGTTCTGGCGAGGACATTTCTTTCTTTAAATCACATTGTTAAGTGTGTGGGTTGGAAATACTGTACATGGCCAAAAGATCTGATCAGCTAAAGGAACCTGTGGATTCTAGATCTTGGTAGATGAAAGCAGGTACATGGTAGATATATATATGCACATACATTCCATCTGCAAGGTTCCTCATCCTATGTCTCCACCACCTCCAAAAATTTTCTCCCCATCAAAAATCTTATTAAAAGTATCTTTAGTTTTTTATTATTAAAACATGATCCTTGCAAGCATTGCATTAAAATTCCCTTCATTCCTTTCCTATCCTTTCCTTTGCCTTTGGTAGGGACTCATGATTTCTTTGATTCCCCTGAGTAAAGTACTGAAATGTTTGGATTTGCCTGAGATTTCTGACATTCAGTTCCCTAAAGCAGAAATGTAATGGATCATATTTATCCAGGTGAGAAAGCTGTTCCTTTGGTATTGGTTGAGTTCTTCTTTCTAAATTATAAGCTAATCAAATAAATATTCAGGAGTGCTTGATTTGAATATATAATAACTGGGATAGAGGAAAGTAAAATGGACTGTTTCCAAGCTGAGCAGCCTATTGCTTAAGGCTCAGGATAAGAGAGGTTATCTGGGAAAAAAATAAGATTAATTTCTTGACTGGTTTCCATTCCACAGTTTACTGATTAATTTTTTCCCAAACTTGGAGAGCTGCATGTAGTGAAGTTACTTTTCATTGGTTTTAATTTTTAGAACTTACTAAAGCATCTTCCTGATGAAGAACAATTGAATTCATTGTCACAGTTCAAGACTGACTACAACAACTTATGTGAGCCTGAGCAGTTTGCTGTTATGGTGAGTATTTTGTGTCACTGATGCAGTCTCTCAGTGGCAGCTTTCACCGTGCAGAATGAGAGAGAAAATAAAAAGCTTCTGATAACAGGTTGTTCATATGAGCATTTAATGGCCATCTTGATTGTTATTGTTTTTTTAACCTGATGTTATTTGTGATTGCCTTGATTTAAAATAATATATTTAAAATTGGGACTTAGTTGGATTCCTTAGGCCTTTTGAAAAGAATGTAAATTTTCTATTAAGTATGAAAATGTAAAACAAGAAGCACACTCCTGATGAATTTCCGTATATCTGATTTACTCTAAATCTATGAATAGAGTTCTAGCAGCTGCAAGTGTCCATTGCATTTCTCATTTTAATCACTCACTTGAGTTCATCTCATGGTTTTAACTCTGAACTTAGAAATATTGTCTTATTCTTGGCAATGGGAAAGAAAATGAATTCGTTTGGAAAGCAGGCTTCAAGGTATCTTGATGATGATCTTGTTTGCTTTCTCTGGTTTTTGTAAGCGGGGCCTAGAGGTGAAAACACCTGGTGATTTCTACGTAGGCTTCTTTACAACTCAAAGTTAAGAATTGCTTTTAATATCAAACATTCTTTCTCTGTTCCCTTCTCCTAGATTTAAGTGATCCTTTTTGGGTTGGCCGCAGTTGTCATCATAAATGACATCTTTTTCACTGTTACTTAGTGTTTCCTTAAACACTTTTTCTCATGGCCATGCCTTCTTTTACAAAATTCAATGCAAGTTGTGTATTAAATAGCATTACAAGTTTCATCTTTGATGTCTTACTAAGGAGCAATGAACATACAGTTTATCAACTTCATATAAATGATAGTATCATGACATTAGGGGACTGCTGATTTTAATTTTCTTCACAAGATTCCGATAACACTGATGTTAGTTTTAGAGTAATTTTTTTCTTTAATTCTTGACAATATCTAAAGTTGAGATTTCTAACTTTTTATCTTACCTTAGAAACATATTTACCTTTTAACATTGCCTAAAGTGCCTCTTATTTCCTGAGTATACACAATGTCATTGAAGTATATACCCAGTTATCTCTCTCTCTCTCTCTCTCATATGTTTTGTCTGCATATGTAAGTCTGTCAGAGGGTGTTGGGCCCCCTGGACCTGGAGAAATAGACAGTTGTGAGCTGCCATATATGTGCTGTGAATTGGACCCAGGTCATCTTGGGGAACAGTCAGTGCTCTTAATCATTGAGCCATCTCTCCAGCTTCTATTCCCATTCCTTAACTTTCTAAGCATTAGTAATTGTATACATTTGTAAAGTACCATTATACTGATGAATTATGAGCAGTGAGCCTATCTATCACCTGCTCTGCCTATCATTTTTATGTGGAGTTAATATCTGTAACTTGTAGCTATACCTAAAATATCGAGGTATAATCTGTGTTACTCATTATTATTTTCATATCCCAGAAGTTAGTTATTTTTAATATTTTTAATGTTTTCTAGTAGATTTTATTAAGTGAATATTACAGCATTTAATAACCTGAACAAGCTGCATTGGATGCTAAGAAGTAACAGTTATGGCCACTAATATTTCATAAGTCTCTATGATATGGCTCATTTTGTTTGTTTGAGTTGCACTTTAATTAATAAGACCAATTTCCCTGCTGTTTTCAATAGTTCTAGTATAGGAAGATTAATTTAATGAATTTCAAAAGGTCTTTTCTATGAACAGTCTTAAACCTTTCTCATTAAGAAACTAGCTTCTTCTGGGGATGAAGTATCCTTTCTTACTAGCTTCTTTCCTGTTTACAGTTTAAGTAATAAAAATATATTTCCTAGTAACTTTTGCTAATGTGATCAGGTGCCTATTGTTTTAAATTTCTTCCTTCTCCCATCACCCTGAATGACAGCCTGCTACTAAAGGTTGATTTCATGGAGTATAGCCTTACTTACTTGTATGAGTGCATTTCATATATTTGCAGGGTTTCTTTGATCAGTAAGCCACTAGGTAAAATCACAGTGTTCACAGTGGCATGGTTTTAACTGTGTGAAAATGATTTATGTAAATATTCAACAGGATCAGAAGATTAGCTGAAGTTTGGAAAGAGACCTAAAATTTTGCATTTGAAGCTTGGTGTACTAGCCTTCTTTGATTAAAACTCTGGTTTTTGAGTATTTGTCTCCATGTTATTTAATTCTGCTAATCTGCCCACTCTTAAAAGGAATCAAACATTTATAGGAGATTAGATCACACAAATGTCCTATTTGTATATTGTATTTTGATATGCTACCATTTGGTGTCACTGTAGGGCAGGGCTTTTAAACCTTGTGGAGTAGAGGCCTCTTTTTATTATTTTTGCTGTAAAATGTTGCATAAAGTTCATATATCGCTTACTGTATTAAAATGTTATTTTAAAATAAACCATAATATCTTTGTTGTAAAATAAATAATGTAAGAACATTGAAGACTATGTGAATGTGCCTTGAATGCCCCTCCCCCACCTTATTTTACACTAATTGTCATCCTAACAGTTGGGTTCCTATTGCTTTGTATTACTAATGCATGAATGTTCAAGATGAGCATTTAAAAAAGTGCTTTGCTCAGAAATTCTTTTCAGTACATAATGAGGATTATTTTCATGCTACACTGTTTTCAAATTTTTGTTTAGAATTTCATAACCCATATTATGACTTTCTTTTAATCATTTGCTTTGACATCACCTAGTTATTCCACTAATCAGAGGAATACACATCTTTGTGTATTCACTGAAAAACAGTGTATTCCTGTAGCTCTGTGCTCTAGGTAAGTCTTAGATACTTCTCACTAGCTGTTTGGCCTTGAGTGGTTGTTTGTTCATATTCATTTGTTCCTATCTCCTTTTTCATATGAAAAGAGACCCCATTAGCTTCCCATTGTTTTTCTATACCAACTACTAAGTAGCTTCCCAAAGCACATGTTTATTACCTCACAACCTTGGATGGCAGTCAGAAATCCAGAGCCTTCATTCCTGTAGTGAGGTCTAGGGTCTCTTCACTTATAGGAGAAACCTACAGTTCTTGTGCCATCCTTTCCTGGCTGAGAGCTTAACTTTGTTCTCCATGACAGCGTCACCAGTCTGCCACACTCTGAAGGCAACACACCCCTTACTGTTAGTATTCCTTATCTTCCTTCTTTACCTTTTGAGACATTCTCTATGGAAAATGTCTTTCACCATTTCTATTCTTTACTATAAATTTCAGCATCTTTCCTCTCTGTTGCCATAGAATCCAGTGTATATTTCTGAACGTGTTTTCTTATACAGGAATATACATGTTAGTTTACAAGTAAGAGTCTTCATTTATGCTCTGAACACTTTGTTAGACCATTGTGTTGCCATGTTACCAAATTCTTTGGTTCATCTTCTAGCACGTCGTGAACATATTATATTGATTACATGAATCCATGAAGAAAGCAGGGGTGAGCTAAGTAGAAAAGAGGGCAGAAACATAGCATAAACAACAAAATACATAGAACCATTTTTTAAACCTAACTATTCTGAGTGTGTGTGTCGGGGGGGTGTATGAATATACCCCAGCATTCACAGGCCAGAGGACAAATTTTAGAGTTGTCTCCTTCTTTTGTATGAATTCCAAGGATTGAGCTACGGTCACTAGATTTGAGCTACAAAGTCCTTACTTTTTTTGGCATCTTGCTGGCTCCAAATAAGTGTTCTTTACTCTTACTTTTTTTTTTTTAAAAAAAAAGTATTGTTAAAATAATCACTTTCATCTGTTTAAGTCTAAAGCTAGTAGATGATGTTAATTATTCTATTGCTTCCTGTTATCCTGCTGTACTCAAAGGCGTTTTTCTTGACCTTTCTTTAATATAGAAGGCCATGTTGTATAAGTGTGTAAATATGCATGATAGAACATGTCCTGTGGTAGTCAGTGGAATTGATTTCTAAAAGTGTTTGGGAAATTATGAATTGATCCTGATTCATTGAAACAGTTTTAGAGAAGACTCACAGAGAAAAATGGGGCTCCTAAGAAGCTACCTATACAGAAGCACTGATTTCTCAGGCTAAATACCACCAGGCGCTTCTTGTGACCCTTAAATTTTGCATAGGTAAATGGATCAAAAAATGTCCTGTTCCAAATACGGCAAGAGTCACACAGTTAAACTTTAAAACTTAGCAAAAGGCATGAGCATAGTCTTTATCTTTTTATTTTTATGAGTATGCATGTTTTTGCCTGCGTGTGTTTCTGCATATCATGTGCATGCCTGCTGCTCAGGGAAGCCTGAAGACGGTGTCACATTCCCTGAACTGGAGTTACAGACAGTTGTGAGCCATCGTATGAATGCCGGGTACCAAACCTGGATCCTCTTGAAGGGTAGCCAGTGCTCTAAGCTGCTAAAACATCTCTAGCCGCTGAGACGATTTCTTTAAGAACACACTTGACTTTTCATAATCACTGCTTCCTTTTGTCTTCAGTAACTGATGCTGTGTTTTGTGTGTGAAGTGAATAAAATGTGACTGAAGTTGGAGAAGCTGCCATCTTCTGCATCATGCCAGTTCCTTCCACGTACTGCTGCTTATTTACAGCACCTGCCAAAGTTTCAAGCTCACTTACACTGTCAATCTCATCCACAGAGCTTTCACTGTGCATGGCAAATATTATTTGGAATGGTGAGCTATTATTCCCTAACATATTCTTAGTGTTATGCTCCACCTAAGATTGTAAGCATTCGACCATTGTTGTTCACTTCTCTCAGTACTTTAGTCTGTACCCTTCTTGACAAGCTATTCTTAGGATCCAAGACCCTGGAAGCTCAGCAGGGTAGACAGTTTCCTCCTGGTTTAAGGCTTATTAACTTACCTTACTCTGAGTTACTATTGATTTTTCTTTGAACTAAAATCCATCAGCTGTTTAATGATTGTAATTTTTCTTTTGATTTGATTTCTTCCTTCTATCACATTTAACTGCCTAAGCCAAAGCCGTTTACTTTTAATTAAAGTGAAATCCTTTTGGTTTGAGTAGTTAAACTCTGTTGTCAGCTGAAGGATAATTTAAACCCTCCCTCTTTCTGAAGATCCGTATGATTTCTTCTGACTTACATTTCTTAACTATTCTAATGCATGACACTTTGGAGTTCCATGCTGACATAACTCATCAAAAGCCATATATCTTTTCTTTATGTGCTTAATTTGTAGCCTAAAAATAATGCATGATTTTTTGGTTTAAGTAAATCTATGCAGAGAAATGTATAGGTTGTTTTTGTAATTGAGCTTAGTTCTTGACTGATAGACTTGATGTATTTAAGAGTTTACTGATGTAAATTTGAGCTCTCATTAGGTAGCTCTGAAGAAATGGCTCCAGACAGATACTTTTTCTTTAATGTAATTCTCAGCCTCTGTTGTTCAAAGGGCTTTGATTTCATTGCTGGGATTAGGCCTTGAGGTCTTGTTAAAAGCTATATTACTTACTATCAGATATTGTTTATGTGAATACATAGATGTTTATATGAATCCAGCAGTAGTTAATTTCTTGTTCATTATCTGATGGATATAACTCTCATCTTTCTGAAGTTTTTGCACTAAATGCATCTCTTAATTGATATTTTCCTTTAGTTTGAGCCAATAACAAAAATAAAAGTGCAGTGATGTAATATTGCACAGTAATAACATTCTTCACTGGAAGTGGTAGCATGACACTACGTATGTTTTTACTAGAGTGGTATGAGGCTTTGATAAAGGTGTAATGATTGAGCAGAAGCTTGACGTTAGTCACTTGGATGATTTTGAGGAAGCATAGAGACCACCATGAACAGCCATCATTCTTTTTAAGGGATAATAAACACATTTGATGATGTAATAATGTGTTGATGCAAAACAATTCCTGTTCCAAAGAAAGTAATATATTGTATTCCATGTAATATTAGTGATCAGGAATACAAATTATCCTATAGAATATGTTCCTCTTTGTAAGATGTTACAGAAAAAGTGAAAGTCATAAACCAATGTAGTTACGAAATATGGTCGGGACATCATTTTGGAAAAGTATGGGAGATGTATTGTTTCAGATGTTAACAGTATTTGAAGTTTGTAGGAAGCTAATTATTTGCTGAGTTTAACTCTACATTTCAATTGTTACCCAGCAGTTGCAATAATGTTAAGTCGGGTAAAGAGGTTAGTAGTGTGTGGCTGCTTTGGGACCAGAGGTGATAACTTGGCTAGCAAACCTCACTATTCTTGCCACAATCATAAGGTTCTAATAAGTCAGTCTACTGGGTTTGCAAAGAGGGGCTTCAGCAGAGAACTTCAGTTCCCAGAAGCAAGTGGTTGGGAGTGAGGGAGAGTGCTATTAGGTGACAATCCAGAGACTAAAAGGGCCTTTCAGCCTCAGTGTTGGAGAGTTGCAAACAAAGGATTGGAAGATATCTTGTTGCTTTCCTAGTTTCCCTGGCAGCCATGTGGGGAAAAGGATTATGAGTGAGGAGTGAAATTGCAGCCATTGGTAGGTTAATGCAGCAGTTTGAATGTTCATATTGTTAAGGTGTGAATGCTTAGTGAGGAGTCTACCCTTTTTAAAGGCCTCACCACTTTGCAAAGTGGTCAGGTTTTAGACGATTTTGAGAGTAAGGAGGCTAGGATTCCTACTGTTCCAGTTTGGGAAGTAAGAGGCCCAATTCCAGGATAGAAGAGTACACAGTGTAAAGTGAAGGGCATAGATGAAGAGATACCTTGCAAAAAAACATGCTCTTGAAAATATTCTTGAAAATATCTGTTCATTTAGATGTAAAATATGAGGTCAAGACTGGAGGTTCTAAATTTGGTGCTGGCTGTGTACACTTGGCGTTCAGATAGCTTTGGGGCCAGATGAGATCTCCAAGGGAACCAATAGAAATGTAACCAGGCAGTGAAAGGCTAGAGGAAATATGCAAACCTTCCTGTTTTCCCCATCTTTCCCCCAGAGGGCAGCAGCAAAGTTCTGTTTGTGTTTGCCTTTGGTTACCACCTCTCTGAGGAAAATTATGGTCCCTGATTGAGGGAATTGACTTTATAATATGGCACTGTTGCTGTTTGTTTCAAAAACTAAGTAAGAGTTGGGGCAAGAGGGCTGTCTGGCATCAAAAGAAGCATGCAAGTCATTGGTGACAGAAAGAAACTGCTAGTCTTGAGGATATGTGTGTCTGTAGAAATAAATAATACCTGCCCGCAGACCCTGCTCTTGTAAACATAATGTAGTCATTTCTAATTTGTCATCATAGGAAATGTACATTTCTCATGAGCTCAGATATAGTCAAGATGTCAAAATGTGCAGGCATGTTCTTGCTTGACAAATATCATTTAATCAAAGGATTAAATGCATTTAGTTCAAATCTACATCAAAATAATAATATCAAATCTTGCCATTAATCGAAAAATCACTTACATACTGCCAATTGTGTTCTCTGTTGAGTGGGAAGAAAAGTGTCATTGAGCTCTGAATGGAATCTCTTGTGAGCTTTTGTTGCACATGTTCCCTGAAAATTAGCAGAATGTCAGCTGTATTAAATAACTCTGCAATTCTTTAATTTATTAAAACTAATAAAAACACAGCATGACCCAAATAACATGCTATTTTGTTGAGTTGCTAAGCCAATGAGTTTCTCTGAAAGTTTGAAATTTTAAATATGGCTTATTAATCCCCCCTCCACTCTTTTAATGGTAAAAAGTGCAAAATATTGCTTGCATTGGACGATCTTCAATCCTTACAATGATCTGCCGGCAGGCCTGCAGGTAATCTGTCTCCACCTGGGTGTTTCCTGATTCTTCAGCTTCCACTCTTCTTTTCCAACACTACTTTAATCACAGGGTCTCTGTACCCTTTTTCAGACATACTAGTTGCCTTCTTGGGTGTAATTTTCAAAATGTTGCACCCTATTCTTGTACGCCTTCCTTTGGCCTTGTTTTCCCTAGGCTGGCTCTCCATGATCCTTGTTCTCTGTAGCTCCTGAACTTATTTCCTCCCAGCTTCCTTTGCTTCTTCACTGGTCAGCTGTTGAGAGGTGTTACCACAGAACCATCCTTGAGATCGCTTATCCAGCTGCCAGAGCATCTCCCCAGTACCCACTGCGTTCTCATGTGTGTATTCTGCTCCGTTCATCTCTCCATAGTGTTGTCCATGACAATAAGAATCATTGTTTCAAATATCTGTTATTGGATTTCTGTTGTCTTGAACTGTACCTGGTATCTAGTGTCCAATAAATACCTGGTAAATCAATAAAAGAAGTCCCTAGGTACTTCATTGTTTTAACTTTTTTTTTCCCCTTGAATGTTGAAAATTAAAGCCATTGAGTCTTGGCTGACTAAGACTTGATAGGCAAC
Source organism: Cricetiscus sungorus (assembly GCA_030556225.1). Lineage (NCBI taxonomy): Eukaryota > Metazoa > Chordata > Mammalia > Rodentia > Cricetidae > Cricetiscus > Cricetiscus sungorus. Next base: position 30,664,049 of record JANBXA010000741.1, on the reverse strand, counting down.
CTTACATGTTTCTAGCACTGGATCTGGGTTAAATTAGCTTGGTTTGGAATTCTATATCCAATTAATATTCTCTGTATTTGTAAATGGATTGGGTAGACCTAGCTCTGAATTTTGAGTTTGTCATATTTTAACTATAAAAATGTGTGCCTGCCTGCCTCCTTTCCCCTTCTCCCTCCCTCACACTCTCCCTCCATCCCTTCCTCATCCCCCCCCCCTCTCTCCCTCCCTTCCCTCAGGCATCATGGAAACAGCTACTATTCCAGCTGCTGTTTGTATCCTCGCATTTTTATTTTGAATATTTTCTTCTCTAGGTTGGGACTCAGCCTCTTAGACTCACATCTCTAGAAGTTCTCTTACTGTCCTGTGATACTGTAGCATGGAGTATGCACATTTATTTGCTCCCACCACTGTCTTATGTTTCTTCTTTTGTGTTTCAGACATCAGGATCCAGGTCCTACTTACATTCTGCTCTTCTTGACTTGTGTTCAGAGTTTCACTGTATCATTACATTCACTTCCTCGTCTCTCTCTTCTGGCTCCCTTGTGCATCGTGTCTGCCTGCTCCCTGGCTCTTTCTCAGTTCTGAGACTAGGGGCAGATTTTAATACCTTTCTGATATGCCTATTTTGCTACAGTCTTTTTTTTTCCTTTTTTTGTTTTTTTGCCTGCCTGACTGCATACATGTGCAGCATATATGATCCTGCTGCCTAAAGTGACCAGAAGAGAGCGCTCTATCCTCTAGCACTGGCGTTATGGAGGGTTGTAAGCCAGGCATATAGATACAGGTCAATAAAGCTGGGTCCTCCGGAAGAACATCCAGTGCTCTACCATTTGTATGTCTGTTTTTTGTTTTGTCCTTTTAAATATTGTGGTATTCTATGACTTGTGATACCTCTTAGACAAAGATTTGGATAATAGCAGGGAGGAAGGTTAAAAGTAAGCTCACATACTCAGGTTATTTCTACAACCCCTTAAGGTAACAAGAATTGGAAATCTAGGAGGCCCTGGAGATGGCTTAATGGTTAAGAGTGCTTATTGAGCAAGCACAAGGACCTGAGTTCTCATCATCAGCACCCGTATTCTTCTACAGGGCCTGAGAACCAGCTGACCTAGAGTAAGACTCCAGGTCCACTGAGAAGCCCTGTCTTCATGGGACTAAGACAGAAAGTAAGAGAAGCTGATACCCACCTTCTCTGGCCTCCATATACATAAACCCATATAGATGTACCACACACACTGTGTGCTTATATTAGTCAACACAATACATACATAATTCTTACCTAAACCCCTGTACATACAGAGCTGACACATGCATAACCAAGAAACAACCATATTAATGATTTCTGCTTCCCAATTTTAATGTCTCATTGTTTCCACTCTATTGTGTTATTTCTAGGTTAAGGCTTCTTGCTACATTGGAGATTATATATATGGTAAGCGTTTAAGATAGGCTTGCCTTCATAATGTGTTCTTTTGCTCATGATCTGTCCTACTATTGTTTTTCTTTTCAAAAAGCAAAATAGCAGTATGTTTTCCCCCAAGGACTAACGGTGCCATGGGAGTAGACTTCCCTGTTCTTGTTCAAACAGCATAATGCAGAAACTGCCTTCTCTGAGTCCCCACTCTTGTGTTCCTGCTACCTTTTCCTATTTTCTTTCCCTAAGTTAACAAGCAAACAATTCTCTAGGGCTAAACACTTCACCACTTCTCTGGGATACCGTAATAAATTGTGTATTTCTGTTTAATTTACTTCCTGGCTGCTGGAACACAGTTGGTGCTGGTTTGACCCCACATTCATTGGATTAGTTAGGATACTTGTCTGAGATTTTTGCCTCATGTTCTTTGCATTGCTTATATTTTTATTGTGTATTCAGCTGTATGTTTCATTAAATATCCTTATCTCACATAGCAGACTTTGCTCTTTTGAAAGGATGGGTGTGTTTGTTTTCTTTCTTCTAACGTTAGGTCAAGTTTCCTGTCCAGCAGCTTAGCTATGATCCATTATTACTGCTGTTTCCCTTTCTTTTTTAGGGGTTTTGGTTTTATGTTCAAATTCAAATATTATTTTTATTTGGAGGAGAAATAGAGTAGTCAAATTGATTTTTTTCCTCCTTTAGTAAAATGGTATCATAGCTTCTTTAACCACCAGCTTCCCCATTACCACCAAATCATCTTTATCAATATATTTTCCACAATTCTTATAAGAAAAAGAATATCTAAAAATTCCTCCAAATACTGATGTTTACATTATTTTTATGAGATACCATTGTACCTGCATTTTATTTAGATTTATATATTAAGTAATTACAACTTAATATATAAATTTTAATTTCTTGAAAAGCTGCCATACTTACTGGATTTCAATGTAATTGATTGAATGTGGGGTATTTTGGATTTTTTATTGCTCCTTTATGTCACTTTGTTTCTCTTTCTACAGCAAACTACGGCTTTTATGCAATAGGGAAATGTAGTATTTCCGTCCTTTAATCAGAATTCCTTTAGAAATTCTCCCTGTGTATCCTATAGTTGGATTAAAGCATGCAATCTATTAACAGTAGTGTATAGATAGCTGATCTCAGCTTCTGGGAGTGTTTTGTTAGGAGTTTGATTGACACATCATTTATGCTTTCCCTATTTTCTTGCCTTGAATTTTACAGAAAAAAAAATCATTCTACATTTTGAATGCTAATTAAAAGAAAAGTAGTTGAGGTCTGTGTGTGTGTGTGTGTGTGTGTGTGTGTGTGCGCGTGCATGTGTGCATACACATGTTGAATCGTGGGGATGCATGCATGCATTCATGTGGTAGGCAGAAGACAAGTTGTTTTGTTGCTGTGTTATTCTTCAGTGTCTGCCTCCCTTCCCCTCTTTCTCAGTGGGGAGACTGGGCCATTCATTGGCCTAGAATTTGTCTAGTAGGCTGAGCTAGCCAGCTTGACAGCTACAGGGATCCACCTGTCTCCACGCCTAGCAGTTAGATTATAAGTATGTGTCATAACAGCCAGCTTTTTTTATGTGGGATCTGGGATCAAACTGCAATCATTTTGTTTGCAAAACAAACACTTTTACCAGCTAAGCTATTTTTTTCAGCTGTTTGACAATCTTTCACCTTGTTCAGAAACTAAATAGTGCTCTCACACTTTGTATGATTTGGGGGGCCTGCTTTGTTTTTTATCTAAGAGGAACTGTGTTTCAGCAACTGACCTCAGCTTAGTACTTCCTGGATTTCTACTACATCTTGTGGAATGACCCATGGTTTTACTTCTGGTTACTGTAACAGGTGTATATAGGCAAATGCCTTTTGCTTACTCTCTTTCTTCAAATGCAGGTTTCCACGTATGTGTCTGACACCATCATCCATTTTTCCCATTGCCTGATTGCTATGTTTGACCAGTATTTTCATTGTTCTCTCATTCTGTATGCCTTTCAGACTGAGATTTCATCTCTATTATTTTCACAAACTTGGGAATCCTTCCTTACAGAAGGCTAGAGAGTTACTTGATCAAAAGTACCCTGAGGATCTAATTCGGAATCTCCCAAAATGTTTCCACCTATGTCTTGACCTAAAGAGTTAGTAACTTGGACTAAACAATGAGGAGATTTCTGAAAAGTCTTTGATTTCATTGTTGAAGTCTCCGAACGAAATTTTCTTTGTTCTACTGGAGAAGCAGAATGAAAACTGCAAATAATCAAAACTAAGAAACACACAGCAAGGTGTCATTGTTAGGAAGCCTGTGTTTGCAATAAATAACTTGCTCCTTTGTATAGTGGCATCAAAGAAAACAAGGTTGTATAAAATGGCACTCAGAAAAATACCAGGCATGAGTTATGTGTAAGAGTTATTTTGAGTAGTTATCACTTAAAAATATAAGCTAGTTAGCAAACACCATTGGGAAATGCCTCTTATTACTTTTAAATAAGCTATTCTGAAGTCTGGAAGGTTTTCCAATGCTCCTGCTGAAGCCTCCCCCAAAAAGGAGAGGAAAAAAAGAAAAAAACAACCAAAAAGAAAAAAAAAAACCTTGAATATTTCTTAGCTTTTGGACCTAGAGGTCAAAGGGTCACCCATAGTATTCTACCCCATGAGTTGAACTATGAGGTATTGTTTGGATTAGCTTTGGATTATCATAGTTTGCGATTAACTTTTACTTCAGCTGCTGTTCTGTCTTGAATATGTAATTAATTAAATACCTGCAAGTTTACGGGCTTTAGTCAAAGTGACTCTTGAATGGAAGTATGTTCATAGTAGTTTAATGATCTCTAAATCCCTCCAGTTCAGTGAAATTTGCAAAACCATGAAGGGATTGAGTTCTTCTGAGTATTCATTTCATTCATGTCAATGAACAGGTTGAAAGGATTGCGTTCCTCTATGTACTCATTTCATTCATGTCTGTGAATTGGCAGCAGCAAACCACAGTTAAGTAAAATAGGATGCACTTTAATTCATGTGTGTTTTAAGCTATGGACTTAATGTGTTGTCCAGGCTGACCCTGAACTGGTTGTTCCTGCCTAATTCCCCACCCCCCTTTTTAATTGATTAATTTTTTTCCCATTCTAATCTCAGTTCTCCCTCTCTCCCTTCCTCCCACCCCCCTCCACTACCCTCTCCTCCTATAGAAGTCTATTAAGTCTGTTCCATCATCTGGTTGACCTGCTTCATTCATTAGAGTACTGGACAGACAGGATGTTGTAACACCAAGCTAGAATTGGCATTTATTTTTAGGCAATGTTAACAGAAGATCTAGCCTCAATGTGGTGGTTTCAAACATTGTCCTCTATAGACTCATATATTCGTGTGCTTAGTCATAAGGGAGTGTCAGTATTTGAGATGGAATAAGAGTTATAACCTTGTGGAAGTAATTAGGAAGTTGTTGGAGAAAGTGTGTTACTGGCCGTGTGCTTTTAGCTTTCAAAAGCCCATGCTGGCCAAGTTTTGTTCTCCCTTTTGCCCTGTGGATCAAGGTGTAGTTTTTATTTACTGCTCCAGCACCATGCATTTCATCATGCTCTCCACCATGATGATAATGGACTAAACATTTCACATAGTAAGCAAACACCCAATTAAATGCTTTGTTTTTTTTTAAGAGTTACGCTCGTTGTAGTGTCTCTTCACAACATAGAACCATGACTCAGAAAGAAGTGAGTGCCCACAGGTATGGAATATTGTTGTGACACACCCAGACCATGCTGTGCTTTTGGTGTAATAAGGAGTTTTGGTCCTAAGACTAGAAAAGGGGTTGGGTGCTCTATGTGTGACTTAATGGGCCATCTTAGAATAACCATGGAAAACAATGGTGTAGAGGGAGATATGGCATGTAGGAACCCAGATCAAGAAGTTCCAGAGGGAGAGAATATTAACAAGTTTTCTAGAGACTATTCTTGTGATGGTTTCCCAAAGAATATAGCAGGGTTCTGCTCTTGTGCTAAAAAATTTCCTGAGGCTAAATTGGTGAGTATTGGCAGAAATATTTTAATTGGCCTAGTATTTCCTATGTCACAGGATTAATAGTGATCACTTTTGTGCAGATCTATAATGAAAAGTAGCAAATCGGGCATAGAGAAATGAGAAAGGCAATACCAATAAGTGTTTTGCAGGAGTATAGACTTCAAGGAGATAAAAAGTTTAAATTCTAATCCTAAATGGAATAAAGGGTGTGGTGACACCAAGTCAAGACCACACCCAGCTAGGCCTCCAGCTTGTGGGGGGACAAAAAATTATAGAAAAGCTTAAGCAATGAAGGTATCTTTTAATTTTGGAAAGTTGATGAAGATGTAACTAAAGGATGCGGCCCTGTTTCAGCTCCAGGAAGGAGCAGAATTTGTTGGCTTCCACCACTTGGTTATGCCTTTAGAGTCAAGAATACAAGGGAAGTTTTGTGGAAACTCCTTCTGTGGCTAAGGAAAGCCTTTGAGGAGTGGCATGTTTCATGGGTGTCCCTGCATGGAAGCACAACAAAGCCCTACTATGAAGCTGAGAATGTGAAGCTTGGATTATGTTGGAGACCCCAAGATGTTGGAAATGCCAGTGGTGTGGATACTTATACAATAAAAGCTGCATTCTGAGTGTTGGACCAGCCCAAAAGGGGCGCTGCAGTGAACAATGCTGTAAGAGCTGGAAAGCTGAAGAACAGTTGGCATTAGACATGGAGCTGCTAATTTGGATTTTACCCTGTTGATTTTTAGGTTTGTTTGGTTCAACATTTCCTCACTATTTTTTCTTTTCTCCCGTTTGGAGTGTTCCATTTTAGAAGTATTTAGTTAGTATTTTAGAAGTATATAAACTGCTTTAGATTTTTATTTGGATTTCCTTGTGTCTTAGAAGAGACTTTGAATATTGGACAGTGAAACCATGTTGAGAATAGGCAATTTTGAAGTTGGACTGTATGCATTTTTGCATTTTGATATAGTTATCAGACTATGGGGACCATATATGAATGCTTAATGATCAGGGAGTAACACTACTTGAGAAGATGTAGGAATATAGACTTGTTGTATTGGGCCTAGGCCTTGTTGGATGACATGTGTCAGTAGATGGGATTTGAGGTTTCAAAAGTCCATGGTAGGTCCAGTTATCTGTCTCTCTTTTCTCTCGCTCCTTGTGGATCATGATGTAGGTCTCTCAGCTACTATTTGAGCATCACAAATGCTGTCCTGCTTTTGACATGACTATAATAGATTCATCTCTAAACTGTTAGCAAGCCCCCAATTAAATGTGTCCTTTTAGAAGAATTGCCTTGGTCGTGGTGTCTCTTCATTGCAATAGAACGGTGACTAAGACAGGTGGCAATGGTGACTCTATGTCATTCTTCATAACCAAACAGATTACTCATAAACTCAAAAAGCTTCCTATTTTATTACTAACCATAACGACTCTTTTGCTATCCTTTCTCCTTCTTGTAAGCAGAATGCTGGTTGAGCTAGCATGCCCATCTGCTTCTCCTCTTTCTGTGAAGTGGGGTAATATGTTAGGTAGAGGTCCCACTATTGAGCCTACGCTCTCACCTGGGTTCTCTTTTTTACCCAATCTGAGATTTCTGTGCCTCAATTGGACCATTTTGCAATTGGTTATGGCTTGGACATATAGTAGAATATCTCATAAGGAAGGTAGATGATGGAGACTTTTGAAAATGTGGTCATACATTCATTTTAGTTTGAACTTCTCATCTCTAATTCATCTCATTTATTTTGTTGTACTGTTTTTCTACCTTCTTTGCAATTCCTTTTAACAATGTTTTCACTGTTTTTGTTTACTTGTTGGTTTGCTATTTTGCTAATTGCCTTTGGAGTGAATATTTTTAATTTAGTTTACATTTATTTAATTAGCCTGTGAATGCATGACCACATGAGGAAGCATGTGGCATAGTCAAAAGACATTTGTGAGGCTATCTCTGTTTTTTCTACCCTGTGATTCCCAGGGTAGAAGTCAAGCCAGTGGCACCTGTGTTCTTTCCTGGGGATCCATCCCATCAGCCAAAGGGATTATACTTTTAAGGATATTTTAAATCTTGTTGCATAAACTCTCTTGTTTCTGTCCAATTATGATAGTACATGCTTATAATTCTAGTATTTAGGGAGTAACGATAGGGGAATCTAGTATTCAGGGGTAGCGTTGATATGAGCCTGGGCTCCATGACTCTCTGCACACCAACCCCTTTGTATTTTCACTTACATTCCATTGCTGCTAGTCTATTTGCCTTCCTTTTTCTTCTTCCACAAGGATGGCCCTTAGTAGTTATTGTGTCCAGGAATTCTTCCTGTTTTCCCTTTTATTCTTGTGGTTTCTTGCATCAGAATTTTGAAGAGATCTGGTTTCTATTGTTCCCCTCATCTTTTGATACTCACTTCCTTTCCCACTGTTTCATCCATCTCCAGTTTCTTGTCATCAATTCATATTTCTCTTTATTTTCACTGTTTACTGCTTTGGGGCTCAAATGCCAAGTCCTCATGAAAGTATTGATTAAAATGATGCCATCTGCCTTCATTCTTTACTTATATCACCCAATTTTTCATTTATTCATAACACCAAAGGCCATTCTTCTTTTCCAATGGTGCCAATCACTCTTGCAGGTGCCTTTTGAACTCAGTTACTTTATCAGGGACTCATGTATGCTGCTTTCTTATGGAAAATTACTTTTAACCTTTGAAGTTTAACTTTGCTCTTTTTAATTGGTACAAAGTATATCTAAATGGAGATTTGAAATTGTTGCTCATTTTAGATATATTTCTTAAATTTGTGTTTGGAACTTTTAACTTGGAGGTTTAAAATAGTCTATGTAATCAAAATTACAAAGCGACACATTTAAATTTATAATGGAATTCTGAGGTTTTTGTTTGGATGATTTATATATTCTTTTTCTTTTTTTTTTTTTTTTTCTTTTTTTTGTATAGGAGCATGATCCTTTCTAGCTAGGCCATCCATATAGTACTGAAATTTTATTGCATAATTGACTTAATTTGTTTCATTTGGAAAAACAAAACAAAACACCATTACAGTCACATCCTAATTACTAGTCATGCATCATTCATTAGGAATAAAGTCTGTAGTGTTTTTCACATATAAACAAACAGTGTTTTATGATTCAGCATTTTGCAAGCAATGTTTATAGACTGCTTTTTAGGTAAGACTATTGTACATCACCTATGTTGTTTTCTTCTGTAACCCAAAAGTTTGAGTACAGATGTCTCCTGGATTCCTGTAAGACTTTTCAAGGAATATAGTGGGGGAAATGAGGCTATATTTAACTAAATTACTGTAGAATTAGGCAATTTTCTTTTACTTCTAGCTTAATGTATAATTATTGAAGATATATCTTGGCTCATTTGCAGTTTTATTCTATGCTCCTTAAACTACTATTGTGTTAGAAAGTTCCAAGAAGGTCAGTTTCATGAAACTGGGGGAATGCTATAAGGACCTTTTTTTTTTTCTTTTCCCAGTATATGTTCTCATAGGAACTTTTGGTATATATGGGGTATGTAACTTTTGATATCTGTTACATAACATATATGTGAGAATTTTGATATGCTAAATACACAAGTAATTTTTGAGATATGCTATATAAATGTATGTACTTGAAGTATCCCTGTAACCTAAAAGTATTTTCATGAATGATTACTATTGAATGGAAAAGATTAATGGAAAAATCTTTTTGATACCAGTTTATATGATCACAGCATAGAATATGATACAACATATGAGGTAACTAATTGGATAAGTTTCGTGTAGTGGGTTTCTAGATTTTAATACTAGAAACTTTATTATAATAAAATGTTTTTAGAATTCTATTTCTAGTAACACAAAAACTCTTTAAAATAGATAGGAATAAATTTAACAAATTTATGAGAACCATGTAGAATGTAAAGATTAGAGAATGTACACAGATTTACTGCCTGAGATTGGACTGTCTGTAGAGCAAGCTGTGTTCTATTTGAAGAGACATCTAATCCCAGCCCTGAACCTGACCCCTGACCCCTGACTCCTGAACCCTAACCCTAACCCTGAACATATCTCCAGAATTCAGCTCCGTAAGCCTTTGTTCTGTTGAAACATTTCTAGTTACTTTCCAAAGATAAGTGATAGCAGAATATATGCTTAGAGCCATGAGGCAGAAAGCAAGTGTTCCATAAGAAGCATTTGTTGGACTAACGAGGAAGGGGCTTTCTGTATGAGCACTTAAGCACTTCTGTGGGGATCTGCTTTGAGTAGGTCAATGTCTACAAGCTGACACTGAGTGCACTTGGCAGAAAGCAGTTACTGTAGGACTAATATGGAATAAGTATGTAGACATCCAACAGGCCAAGTGTGTAACAAAACATCGAACATCAGCAAGACAGGTGTGGAATAAAATGCTTGGATGTCCAGGAGAATGAATGTAGCATCTGGACATCCAGGAAGACAAGTGTGGAATAGAATCTGGATGTCCAGAAGGGTTGAGTGTGGAATAGCATCCCAAAGTTCAGAATCCCCGGAGGTACTGAACCTCTGGCCCTATCCAATGGTGGGAATACTTTATCAAAATACTTGATACTGACATGAACAATGAGAAAAGAAGAAAAAATACTATTTCAGGCATGAGGGTCACAACCATAGGGAAACTTGGGGATGTCCTTTTCATCACAGAAACTAATGTCTAACTCTCCAGGGAAGATGTAGGAGATTGAGTACTACTTTGAATGCTGGAGAAATACCTTTTCATTTACAGAGCTTCTCAAACACTGAAGGAAGCCAATGCCTCACCAAGGTGATCACTCAGTAGTTAAGTTTCCTGCCAAAGTAACAACATATAATCTCTAAAGGGAACCTGTGGGATTTAGAGGGGGTACAACCTAAGAATATACCACTCAAAAATTAAGGAGTAAGAAAATAAGTTGTTAGGGAAAATGGCAAAATCAGTCTTTTCACAAATGGTTTTGATTGTAGATTTCACTTTTACAAACATAATATGGATATAGTGATGATCTTCAAAGCTCAAAAGCCAAGGAGTTGGGGCCAGAGTAGACAAGGGAAATGAAAATATGCTCTTAATCAAGAAATATTTGCAAGGAAGTGAAAATGACAAAATTTACCATATGGGAATGTTTCAACTGAAAAGTTCAGTAACTAAATTGAAAATTTTAATTCATAGGTTTAATAGTGTATTGGAGCGAGCAGAGGAGTCGGAGAAATTGAAAGCAGATTTATAGAGTATAAATGTACAAGCCTTGGCGTTGCTTTGCATCCATGAAGTATGTAAAACTGTGCCATATGTACTTTGCTGTTGTTTAGTTTTCCTAAATAATTTTAGCATAACAGCTTTAATATCATAAGGCCACATTTATTTTAAAAACATTTTTGATATTCTGAGTACTACCCAGACATAAGGCACATGAATACTTCTTTTTTTCTTTTTTTTTTAAACATCTTTTCTACAAATGAAATTAACTTCCCACCCCCCCAACCCCGAATTTTCTGGAGATCATGAACATATTGGCCTGCTAACAGTGGAAGATAGACATATTTTTTAACATAATTAGAAAGACTGAGTGTAAAACTTTCTTTTAATGTCTTCACTCCTGTTGGATGCCAGTATTTTCTTGAAGTGCTGCCCTTGACTTTCAGGTTTGGACCCCCTCTTTGCTTATCAGCCCTCTCCCTCAGAAAATGGAAGAAGTCACTCTTAGAAGTGTCTAAGCAGAGAATGTACTAGAAAAGTAGATCTGTAGGAGCACTAACATGTCAGCACTGTAGGGAACAGCGCTGTGTATGAAAGAGAATTGAAAGGCATGGAGATGACAGCAGGCCAAAGCTGGGAGGACCGTGCTGCTTGATGTTTTGTGTTCCCTAGAAACTGTGTCCATTGTCATAAGAAAGCATTGCACAGTATACAGCCCGAGGTCCATTCCAAATAGTTTGTAAATTGTGACTGTGAATTTCCATGCTGTGGTCTCCACAGTGCTGCTCATGTCCATCATCCCTCACAGTGAGGTGTCTGCCAAGTATCCATCCGGAGCATTAAGGCAGTGAAGACTGGGCTGGTATCTTTTCACTCAACAAGATAATGTAGTGCTGGAAACTTCAATGGCCAGTTTTATGATTTAAAGGAATATTGACAAAGAGATTGATCACTTAAGTTTGTTTTGAGATAAGACCATATAAACTCTGCCAAGAAGGAGAGGAGAAAAATCCCTAAGTCCATCTCCTAGCTTTAATAAAAGACATTCAAAATGAATTATAGTGAACATTAATATACAGTGTAATGAGATACTCACTTTGTCCACACCTGTGGCACAGACCATGCCCATTGGGGGTGGGGACAGGGGTGGATGTTACCTGGGGGTACTAAGTCTGAGGAACGGGCTCTGGGAGCTTCTCTTGCTTGCAACACAGGGACAGGAGAACATCCAGAGGCACCCTTCGGACCAGGAACCTGATAGGGTTCATCTGTCTATATTGTAAGTTATTTCTCCCTGAATAAACATCTATTCGGTCTATTTCTTTCTCCTGATCCTTAATAAACCACAATGTCTGGTGTCAGAAGTGTGCAGTTGGTATGAAATTTACAAGTTGCTTTGGCTTTCCTTAATAGAGTAATGGATAAAATTTCTCATAATGAAATTATGGGATATTATATCTTCCACTGTTGGAGATAGTACTGAATAAGAAGAGGTGTGCTTCAAAAACAAGTTAGCTCTTCTGTGACCCTCTTAGTGTAGAATGGATACAGTCTGCTCTCATTGCTGTATTGATTTTTTTTTTATTGACTTTGCATTGCAGTATATGCCCAAGAAACAAAAGTTGAAATAAAAGTTCATTTTTTATTTGTTTTTGACCTCACTTCTTATTTGTGCTTCTCTATTTAGCACTTTAATCAGCTGATGTTATGTGTTAATGGTGACATCAATTGTTAATAAGAAAAATAGACTACAGGGAGGGCTCACTGATTTTTTTTTTTTTTTTCTACTCTCCCAAAAAACCTGGGTTTGATTCCCATAGTGCTACATGACCTTCTGTAACTCAAGCTTCCCACGATCATGGTGCACAGATACGGATGCACCCCCCCCACACACACACATACACATACTATTCAATAAATGAATCTTATTTAAATGTTTTTTTAAAATATGACTGAAGTCAAAGACCTTTCATTTATTAGCTTGATCTTCACATTATGAATCAGTATCATAGATTTGGGTATCTTGAGTTTATATTACAAACATAATAATCTTAACTATAAAATTCACTCATAATTTTTTCCTCTCTAACACTGATTATTTAGCTTGTAGTGCAGATTCCTATTCCTCATGACCTCTTGTTCGGTTTCCCTTCAGCTCTCTTCCTCTAAGGACAGAAAGTTAAGTCCTCAGTGTTGATAAAAGACAGGAAATGGTTCTCAAGTTTATAAATATATTTTCCCCACCTTTATCCTTTAAAAAATTTATCCTACCTGAACTTTGATTTCAATCCTGTGCTAAAGAACACTCTTACTCCTTTTGTCCTTGGACTGCTGCTCTGAGGTGGTCCTCATCCTTAAACAAGGAGTACATTGAAAAGGAGGAGCAGAGGGTGACTTCCAAGTGCCGTTCTAGCACTGTGATTGGCTTCTGCCAAGTAATCTAATGTCAGCCCACACTGATTCACCCAAGTTTACAGGAAATGGCCATAGGAACCCAATATCAAGTGAAAACAAAAGTCCTGTTCCCAGCTACGTTTTTAGCTTACTTTTCATGACTTTGCTTTGTCAGGGCTTTCATGAACATGCAGCACTTTGTTCTGCATTACATCATAGACTTTCTGTTTTCAAGGTACCTGTCCTCAGTGCCAGATACACTCATTAGTCATACAAATCTGGGTTATGTTTTTCTAGGAAAATTAATTACTTTGTGTTGGCTGCATACGGCTAGCTTGTCAGAAGAAAGACTTTATCACATATTGGGGTGGTATATATAGGCATTTAAACGGCCATTTTTCTTTCTTCCTCATTGTGCATAACATAGCACATTAATATGTGCTAGAATTAACATATTTTGCAATTCTTTAGCATTGCATGGGGGTGCTAGAGAATTATTTCCAATGTTACCTGCCGAGTCCCTACACCTGATTTCATAATCACAAATGAGGACCAAGGAAAACCAGAGATGTCACGGGTCATCATTCACCTTTTGAATGGCTATGATTATATGTCCTACATTTTAGTGCACTTCTGTGCACTAAATTTAATACAGTAACATCCATAGTGCCAAGTTATGTAGGTATCTGCGCTCAAAGTGTTTAAGGTTGAAAAAATTGTTCAGAGAAGTTAAAATCTGTTTCAGGTTATGAGATGTATTTCAAGCTAAATGAAATGATTTTATGAGCAGTAATCACCATTTATCCCTTCTTTTTGTGTTAGCGATCTAAAAGAATCAATTCATATAACACTGTACCATATGACTTAATTTTCTAACCGAGTGACCTCTTCTCCTTCTATAAGTTTATGTTGCTTAAGCTTTACAGCACATTAATGTGTCTTTGTTGATTCTACTGTCTTTTTACTCTACTGTAAGAGAAAAGATTTTTCTTGTTTTTCGTTTACTTTGTTTTTCCCTAGATGGAAATTGCAGATACTCTTTGAAACTAAGGCAAAGGAAAGCATATATAATACTTATAGAGTGGAATTTTTACTGGTTGTGCTGGTTTGGCTCTTAGAAGCTCTCTTGTTGCACTGCATATATGTCACATGTCACATGGCTACAGATAAATTACTACTTATGGTACTGTTGATGATACATCAAGCTTTGAGAGCATTTTGTTCCTCCTAAGATACTCACTCAATGGTGAGAATCGTTGCTTTATCATTCATTTTTGAAGTTTGGTAGGTTGGTCAAATCTTAAGGCAGTCAGTACTATCTCTTTAAATTGGAGTTATCCCAGGGCCTTATGTATCCTATGCTTGTCATTTTTACCACTAAGTCTTTAGTCACATTTGTTTTAAATAACAATGTAAATGGCATTTTTATGAGCATGTTACATTTTCCTGAATTATCCTGAATTTCATACTTGTCTTCCATACAAGTTTTGTTTAACATCACATTTTACCCTTCCTTTTAGGATGTTGGACATAAGACTTCATCTCTTTCAGTCCCATTATATTGTCACATTGTTATCTGTCTTTGCCTCAAACATCTTTTGATATTTACCAGAACATCCTCAATAGTTTTCTTATTACTGCCCCATCACTGTTACCAAGGCCTCGTGCTGCTAATGTATGGCATTAAGGAGTTCATCTTAACAAAGGGAGGTTTCTAGCCTAGTGTGTAGCTAGAAGAGAGGGTGTTTGTTTAAGGGGAAGAATTGGGTTCTTTGTTCCTGCTCATACCTTTTGCCTTCTGTATTTTCAGCAACAAAACTGAGTCCCCCTCCACCTAAGGTTACCTCGGCATGTGACAGCCCCATGGCTTTGTGCCACTCAGTCTCCTGCTACGGCCATGTTTCCTAACACTGATTCTGCTAATTTAGTATGTGTCAAGAGTCATTCTACTTTCTGTGTTTCTGAAGAAAGTCAATTTAGTACAAATTGGGACCTATTTACTCTCCCTCTATCTAACACATACTGTTAGTCAGCAGGGCTTCTGAGGATGGCAATTGCTATTTGAGGCAAACAAACCCTTTTTTAGACTTTTCTGAATATGTTTTAAACATGACCCAGTGTATTTCTGTATTGAACAAAGATTATTTAGTGTTGATGTGACTGCTTTGTAGTCTGTGTCCTCTGTATCACATTACATTTCTTAAAACTTTGGGGGTCTTTTTAATATTTATTTGATTGCTTAATTAAATTTCACTGTTTCATTAAAGCTTTCTTTTCATTGCACATCTGAATTGTTAATTTTGTTTTTGAAGGATGGCTGGATTCCTTACAGAAACAAGCAGAGTTCTCCTCTTCCTGCCATCAGTTTTCAGGGGACATATTGCTTCTTCCACACTGTCATACCAATAAATCATCCCAGATTACTTGCCGAGGTACTGTACTGAAGTGTAGACCATGCATTTTAAAGGAAATCTGCTATTTTCTTTTCAATCAGATGAGCAATGTGAAGAGACTCCGGCCACGGCTCAGTGCTATTCTCTTTAAGCTTCAATTTGAAGAGCAGGTGAACAACATCAAACCTGACATCATGGCTGTCAGTACTGCCTGCGAGGAGATCAAGAAGAGCAACAGCTTTAGCAAGTTGCTGGAACTTGTGTTGCTAATGGGAAACTACATGAATGCTGGCTCCCGGAATGCTCAAACCTTCGGATTTGACCTTAGCTCTCTCTGTAAAGTGAGTTTGTTTTTTTAACACACATATTTGCCTGAACACTTACTCTTAAATGTCAGCCCTGATTACATTATTTAAATATTTTTATTTTGATGGGCTCATTATCAAGAACTTGAACTGAACCATGAACTCAAACCTAGAGTGAACTGAGCTAATTTACTCAACCTCTGAACTAAATCCAAATATTAATTTTCTCGGATCTGCAAATCCAACTGAAGGATTTTGTTTAATAACTAAATTATATCCTAAACCTATGCTTTCTCAAACCAATGAAATAGAACATCAAAATATCATTTAAGCTTTATATTTATTTAGTTCAGGTAACATCATCTAGTGAAGTGAATTAACTGTTACTCAGGATTGCTGAGTTTTTTGCCTTTAACTATTTAAATATTTTTATACATTATGTTGCATTGCAGACTAAAAGAGAAATAAGATTTCTTTATATATAAAATGCAGTATTAGAATTACACATATTTCAGACCTCACTGATAGGTTGAAAAATATTTCTGTACAACTAGTTTTAGAGGTTATGAAAGCTGAGTGAGTTTACATAGTACTCTGTTGTTTTCTTGTCTTTCTTTAGAGCTTGAATTTTTTTGTAACAAACGAATTCAATGTTTTGTATAAAGGGCCTCTTTCCTGGGGTGTGTGCCATGTTAATAATGCTTTAGTGATTTGTTTGTCATAAATTCTTCTCAGTTATACATCACAAGAAACTGACATCCATTCTCTGATTAAGGAATTTGTCAGTTACTATTGCTAGCTTGGCAGAGAAGAGGCTCTGGTTGAGCTTTGGCTGTTGGTTGGTGAATGGACTTCCCCATGGTAGCTTTACAGTCACCTGGTCACACAGCTGTCCTGAGCCCAGGCTGCCATGGGCATCAGTGTTTCAGGAATTTCTCTCTTCCTTCATTTTCCTTTTTTTTTATTACCACATCTTTCTGTATTTGGTTCAATTCCATGACTTAGATTCTGTAACCATGAACAAAGGCTTTCATCTTTGTTTACTCTGGGTAAAACCCTGTGAGGTGTGCTTTATCATGTCATGTTGCTAAGGTAGGTGATAGATATTTCACCTGGCATATGTGGAACTCATATTTCCTAGCGGTAAACCACAATTGTATTTGTTTGCCTATTTATATTTACTTATTCATATTATGATGATTCAGTGCTGTAATAGAGCTGTTTATAAAAATCATATGTCAGTCAAGTTAGGCCAGATAGGCCACCTTAGCAGGAAGAGAGTGGTGGCTAAGTATTCAGAGGAAAAGAAAAGAACTGAATCTTGAAGATAAGTATATATTTAATATAAGCAATAGAAGGAGGTTGGCATAAAGCTTATTACATTGCATATGTGGGTATATAATGATCCAGTACCTTTGCATTCTTCATGGGATAGGAACCGGGGGGGAACAGGAGTGTAGTACAAAGTCAGCAAATAATCCCAAATGTCATGCCTTGCAGTGGTGGTTTTCTAGACATACATTAGTTTTATTAGCCAGGTAGTGTGTTCAAATATTCAGGAATGTAATAGTAGTAGTAGGAAGAAAGAAGGTTAAGCTGTAGTTGCTTATTAGTATAGTCATTGAAGATCTATTGCTACTTAAATTTGTTAATTCAGGTTTAAATTAAACTACATGATTATTTTTTTTTCCTTAGTTGTATTTACGACATTTGCTTTGCAAATGAATGCATGTTCCTATTAAATATTCAGCCCATTCCCACCACTGCAAGAAGTTTTATTGGGAAGACCTGGTTACATAGGTATAGTGCTAGAAATTTGGGCAGTGATGGAGATGTGTAGTACCTGACCTATGACAGTGGCAAAAGACATCAGAGTAAAAAGAAAGATAGGGAAGATGTGGAAGAAGAAGGGGCAATTCACTATTTGTGCTTCAGCCATCTGGTGGATGGTTTTTCTACTGCATGCTTGTAGTCTTAACTCCAAAAGGAACTATTATTTTCCTCCTTTTGTTTACCTGAGTATCTTAAAGGATAGCCTATTTAAGTTGCTTAATCAGAACACTTAGCAAAAACTCTGGATGACAGAGCTCCAAGCTAAGCTTGACATAGAATTGTAGAATAGATCAAGGGAAGTAAGCAAATTTCAATGTCAATACATTGTTCAGTGATTGTGAGAGGCTGAAGGAGAAGTTGGTAAGCTAGACTATAAAGATAAGGAAGCCAGAGAGGATGAGGGGGGAGACAGTGGATAACTGAGTCTACACTTGAAAAACTACTGGTTTTGTTGATTAGTACAACATCTCAGCAGTAGAGTTAATGTACCAAAAGTTGGCTACCTATTCTCCTTCATCCTTTCTTCTCAAATAGATGTTGACAAGAGACTATATCTGATTAATGACATGAGAGGCTAATTCAGTGTCTTGCACATAGTAAATAGCTATAGAATGAAGGGAAGTTGTTTTATTACAATAGTGTAGTTTGTGGTACTTATTTTGTAGTTGAAAACAGACATTCCCTCCTTGGCTTGCAACTCATTGATGCATAGTAATCTTATACTACAAATACAGTGCAAGCTGTTATTGTTTTACTGCAGTTATTGTGTAAAACAGTTAATCTATCTTCTGATAAAAAGTTGTCTGTGTTCATGTATTGGTACTGGGCTTATTTCAGTCATCATGCTCTAAAGACTTCTGTTGTACAAGAAACAAAATAAATAATACAACTTCCTTTTTATTAGCCTGCATTTCAAGTTGGAAGTGAATATTGAACAAGATAATATCTCATCATACTTGTTATCAGAAGTAACAGCTTGATCTTTGACAATTGTGATTAAATTTTTTACTTCAAATATAAAATATTTGATTTCTTGATAATCCCCCATATATGGAGCTGTTTGTTTATTTGACAGTATAAAACCAAGAAATATTTTAATTTGTTCATACATGCTGAGTAATTATATGGCACTTAACATTCCATATCTCAATTCTTATTTTAAGTTTTTCTTTCAGATAAAGATGAAATATGCAAAATGAATGATTTTTAAAGAATTGGTATTGCTATGTAGGAATTGGTAAACAGATTTTGAATTCTATACTCATAGTTCAATATTAAGATTTTTATTTTTGTATGAATTTGTATTTCAGAGTGGTAACTGATACCTCTGATTTGAAAGAAGCTGTGTGGTGAAATGTCAAATAAGTGCATGAATAAAATTGAGTCATAAGATGAAAATCAACTTGAAATATGTGTGTGCGTGCGTGCGTGCGCGCGCGCACACAAGGGTTTTTCTAATAGAGTATAGAAATATTGAATTAAAAAATTTTGTTTCCAAGAATAACAAGAGAAATTCTAGACCTATTATTTATTGAAGGAAGATGTGTTGAGTTGTGCTATTATCAATGGCACAGCCTGAAACAGCCTCATGTGTATCTTTTCTTAAGGCTCATTCTTTCTCTCCTTTCCTCACTACCACATCTATATTCTGGGCATCCTGCATTGATAGGACACGCTGTAAGAAAGCCTGTCAGAAGTATTTTTCGATGTCAGCAATGTTGTTGTAACTTAGGAAATGTTATAGGCACCTTGCCTCAATTTTTCAAAGGGATAAAATGAAGAATAAATGAAGAACTGTTTGTCATTCATGAGTTCTCTGGAAATACTAATACTTTGCCTTTTCACCAAAAGCTGGTAGTCAGTATATTGTATACTCACATACATATTACACACACACACACACATATACACACACATTCGCGCACGCACGCACATGTCCTGCTCATGATAAAATGTATATCTATTTCCTTAGAAACCCATCATATAGAGTTTAGATGCTAAACTGTTTGTCTTAAAATACTTACCTGTAAAACTTTAATCTGTTTAGTGCTGAGAATGTTTCTTTAAGAGAACTCACTAGCATGGCCAAAATGTTTAATTTCCAACTAAAATTAGCATTCTAACTAATGAGAAGATTGACCTGATTATCAAAGTTCAACATCACTTTAAAATATGAGATAGTTTTGACTTGTAAATTTAAGGAACAGATGGTCCAGTTCTGTACACAGTGGTGCTGCCATGTGTTTAATAATGTTTACTAATATCTAATGAGATGTGATTTCTGAATAACAAATCTTAATCAATATCATTGAATACTGTAGCTTTTTGTCTTAGATTGTTTGACTTCCTATATTGAGGTGGTAGAAGACCATCTTTTTGTGTTGTTATTTGCTTACAAAAGATATACCTATTGACTCCAGTTTAAATTATCCACGTTACCTCATGTAGGAAGTTTTCTATTGTCTATGGCAGAACATTAGAAAGTTCACTGCCATGTTGAAATTCACGAAACATGCATAATAATGTCTTGTAGGCTTGCGAGTAAGAAGAAAGTGGTTGAAGGGCAAGCAAAGCAGATTTATGTCTGAATTTCTTTTCTCCAGAGCAGAATTTTCTACGTGACCTTCTGGATAATTCTTTTCTTAGAGCAAGCTTTCCTAAAGTAAAGTAACTTCACCAAATCTGTGATAGGATTGATTTAAATGGAAAACATCGAATTTCCATTTTCTATAATGTCTATCCTGACTGTAGTGAGTAGACTTTTGAATCTGTGAACATCTACTTGTCATATTTATTGATTTGCAATATGGAGTACTCTTTAAAAACCACTAATGCCTGATCCTCTTCATCAGTTCTCTTAATTCAAAATGCTTTTGTCTGGCACTTTAAAATGAGCTCCAGGTGACTTATAACACTTGGATTAAACTGGGAATCATTCTGCCTCATCTGTGATGCTCATATAGTCCAAAACCGAAAATCCCTGACTGATGGTCTGGAAGTAAATATCCAACAAACAAACATGAGGTAGTGAAAACTAACTAACAGCAAAACAAAAACAAATGAAACAATTTAAGACAAAGTGGTGAAAATATTCCCTGGAACTTCTGCTTTTTATTCATGCCAATCTGAGCACTCTTCCTGAATGACAATGTTGGAAAGAATTGTGAATTCCATGCACTTATTACAACTAAAAGAAATGGAAAGTGCATGTACTTAGTCATTCACAGCCTAGCCCTATGCAGGTAGAATTTCAGTCACCACATGAAGTGTTAGGAGTGTCTTGGCCTATCATAGACAGTTTGTATTTTGCATATCTGCCATAGTTACACTGGCTAGGATTGCAGATTTTCGTGTATGAATTTTGAGTTTCATGTGTCACTTTTTCATTTCCTGTGATGTTATTTTTAAGAACTAGCTATGCCAAACAAACCCATTGTTCCATCTGCATTGAGTGTTTTCAAAAGATTTTTTTATTTTTCATCAAATTGGCAGAATCATACCAGTACATTTTGGCACCCTTTGAAAGTTAAAGTATTTATGGGCCAAAGAGTTGCAAAGAACAAATGCCATTCTTATTTTATATACAGCCAATTAAATCCCAGAAATCTTGACTTATAAGGCAGTGGGAGAGTATTTAGGAGGCAGAATCCCTTTGACTCATTTATTAACACCTTAATCTATGGCATTTCTGCCAAAGACTATTTAATTGAATTTACTATTACCCTTCCTTATCTTGTTTTTTCAATTGATAGAATGTGTTGTAAATTAGGAACAGTCTTCTAATAAAATATGAGTTTGTTTGCTTAGGCACAACCTGGGTGCTGACATCTCTGCTTTCAAATCAAGCTTCTCTCACATATCCATCCCCTTGCATTATCTTCAGAGCCATTACTAAAGACACATAGACAAACATGTGGACATCAAAGCTAGCAACCAAGATTAATTTCTCTTGCTATTTCTGGTTCAATTCATCTTTATATTTTATAAATGAAAACTCAAAAGATTGCTTATTGTTGTAACTCTAAGAAGCTTTTTGCTTACCTATCTTTCATTATACACCAAGGATTCTTTATTGTTCCAGCATCTGGCCGGGTGGTGGCTGTTAAGGGAAAACATTATTATCCACGTGATTAAGGTCTTATCAATTTTTGTTTTTTAGGAACATGAAGAATATGATGATGAAATGAATACATAGATGGCTTAGAATTCTGATATTAACATTGAGAGTTTATAATAAAATTAGTTAAATTGGCCCATTTTCTTACCTGAAATCTAATTTATAAACATTTCCTGAGCACAGTGTAAACATCATTGGAGGGATATTTTCGGCCTTGCATGTGTATAATTGTCAGCATATTATCTTACACTATAGGAACTTAGACAAATCTGCATGAAACAGGAAGTAAACAGAGAAAGGATATAAATTAGTAAGGAAAGTCAACAAAACTAAAAATCTTACACCATAAAAGGAATGTGATAAACTTGCAGCCCTGGAAAGAAAGAAAGAGAGAGAGAGAAAGAAAGAAAGAAAGAAAGAAAGAAAGAAAGAAAGAAAGAAAGAAAAAGAAAGAAAAAGAAAGAAAGAGAGAGAAAGAAAGAAGAAAGAAAGAAAGAGAAAGAAAGAAAGGAAGGAAGGAAGAAAGAAGAAAGAGAGAGAGAGAGAAAGAAAGAAAGAAAGAGAGAAGAAAAAGAAAAATAAAGCAAATGTAGTATATCCTTGTGAGTATAAAAAGAATTGACAATGTTATTCCCATGGCCATTGAAAGGCTAACCATTTATACTGTGGATATAATGTGTAACCTAGATGAAATGGACCCCGTACCTAATGGCAATATAGTTGTGTTACAACATATAAGAGGAAAAATATCCCTAAAGTCCTTTACCAAAGTAATTTAATCACTAGTGATTTACCATGTAAAGGATGACAACCAAAGTCCCTATAGTTTTAGTAGTCAATTGTAGCAAATAATTAAGTAAAATTGAGGCCAGTTGTTTATGCTATTTGAAACAAAATATTGACCGGTTCTATGAGGCTGTCATGGCTCAACATTTGGAAGTAGATGCAAGTCCTTATGTTGACTGGCCCAGGAACAAAACTCACCACAATAGTCTACAAAAGGCATTTGACAAAATCCACTCAGAATAAAAGTTCTAAGGGAACTTAGAAGAGAACTACCCAAGCTGATATCATATATCCCCAGGATCCCTGCACTTAGAATTATATGTAATGAACAGGAACTGGATGTCTTTGAAAAAGTATAAAGTCTGTAGTTTTAATTTGCTACTCTTTTCTAATTTGACCTGTATGTCTGAAATGGTGCCATAGTGAAAGTCTTAGCAAGTGATGGACATTGACAAAATGTTTCTGTAGTTTATGTAAGGAAGGAAAAGTCTTGAATAGCTAACATAGAACCTTCAATTCTTAGTGTAGTGCTGCAATAATCAAAATTATCCAAAAAAGGAAATTGTACATAATAGCCCCGAAACATATACAAATAACAGCTGTTCTATGATAAAATAATATGGAAAATGCTCTCCTAAGGAACTATCTATCCAAACATCTCCATGCTACGGAAAAAAAATAAAGACCTCACTCAGATCTCTTATAAATCAACTCAAAGTTTATAATGTAATGGGAAATGATTCATTACATATAGAATATTATTGACACAAATCCCTGTGACTTTGGGCTTTTCAACATAAAATTAAAAGCATGTTAGTACAGAAAATTATGAAAAAGTAAACTTAATTAAAATTTTGTTATGACTATTTAACAGAATATTTAAAATGTAAACCACAGAATAAAAGGAAATGTTTTGTGACGGTAAAGTTGCACAATTTTAATCCTTTGTGAGAACAACTCAAAATACAACAACAAAAAATATAAATAGTGCATCAGAGAATATATAGAGAGCATATAAATCATAGCAATGGTACTGAAGCTATTAAAATGACCGTCTGATATATTAACATTCTAGTCAATGACATAAGAAAAACAGTTACGTAAGGACAACTTAGACCTTTGTTCTGTTTCTTAAAAATCAGGAGTTTCTCACTTGAACATTGACCTACTGCTCTGTCTAACACATTTGTTGCCTGACATTTCCTATGCAGACGTAAATAAATGCCTATTCTCTTCAAATAGGGCACTAACAACAAACCAAAGAAACACTTATATGCAAGCCTAGCCTGGGGAGTGGTGACTTTATCTGAGTGGATTATTGAGGCAGCTGCATCTCTTAAAATTCACCCAGCACTGCACAGCCAGGGTGAGAGCTACATCCCTGAACTCCCCTCACTCCCATCAGGCAAGAGCTACGTCCCTCGACTCCCCTCTCTCCCATCAGACAATGCTGTAGAAGGGTCCAGGTGGGCCATACCTGCTTCTTCTCTTCTCCCCTCCCTGGCTCTCCTTTCCAACCCCTTCCCCTCCTCATGTCATTCTCTCCTCACCTCTGCCCTTTCTCCCATATTCCTTCCTTTCCCTCTCCTTCCTAAGTCTCATAGATCTTGAGTTTGGTCTTAGGAATTCCCCCCCCCCATCTCTTGGAGAGAATGTTTTCATCCATAGGAAACAATTACGCACAGCGTATAAAGAAAATAATTGACTGTACCTGCTGCTTGCACCTTTTTTTTTTTTTTTAAATGAGGGCTTGTGTCATGTGACATTTATGTATTTTCCAAATACTTTCTTTTATGCTTGTTTAGTTCTCAAAATCACATGGGACCTGAAGAAAATGGAGGTGGAGTTTCTCTGGCACTGTAGTGTACCAGATAATATGTCACTTTGAACTGTCAAATAAGATGCCACTATGTACTTGCTATAAAGGCTAGTAGAAGTGAAAAGTTGTACAACTATTTTGGAAAACCAACCAGTTGAGAGGGCTTTATAATTTAATTTTATATATACTATATGTTATATGTTATTCTCATATAACATATGTGTAGTTTCCTTTCTTTGCTTCTTTGCTCCTTTTCTTCTTTATTTCTTCCATCCATTCTTTTTCTTTCTTTCTTCTAGACAGATTTTCTCTTTGTAGCCCTGGCTATCCTGGAACTCCTTCTATAGACCAGGCCAACCTTGCATTTAGAGGTCAGTCTGCATATGCCTCTGCTCCCAGAACACTGGCATTAAATGTGTATACCATCACTACCCATCCATATATACTGTGTAATATATTGTTACAAATAAGCCAGTAATTACAGTCATAACTATTTACCCAGATAAGTTAAAAGCATGTCTACATCAACGTCTATATACAAATGGCTTGCAGCAGTGTTATATGTAATTCTCTAAACATGACAGGAAGCAAGATGTCCTTGAGTATGTAAGTGGATGGACTAACTGGTATACTTACACTATGGAATGCTGTGCAGTGCTCAATGTAAGTTATTTCTTAAGTGACGATAAGCATTAACACATAAAAGAAATCAGTCTAAGAAGTCTTCATGCTATATGTGCCCATGTGTTGCATTCTGTAAAAGATAAAATCATGGGAAAAGTAGAAAGGTCAGTGGTCTGAGAGTTTCTAAGAAAATAGAAGGAAGTGATAAACAGCTACAACAGATTTTTTATGGAGAAAAAAGCTATTCTTTCTGTAAGATACTGTATTAATTGTTATCAAATATTTTGTTTGTGAAAATGAAATATTAGAGAACTTAAAGGGAACTGTTAACATGACTATTGCATAGTTGGCAAGGGTATGTAAATATGGACAGATCATTTAGAACAGTATGCCATGTTTATGGAAAAAAATTATAGCATCCATGCATGTGGAAACTGTTATTTGCTAATTTATTATTTCAATAGAAAACTTATCTGTTAAATAAAACCTTAAAGCTGACTTTAATTTAAAATTTCTATTACATTTATATCAATGATTTTTAATTACTCCATAAGCATATAATTTAATATTTGCTTTTACAGTTAGTTTGATAGATTGGTACTTCTAAAACAATGCAAGCAGAAGTTTTTTTTGGAGAATATAGAATCCTGCAAGTTTTTTTTAAAATTTCCATTTTAGGAGACTTTCACAATTCATATTGGAGAATACAGATTAAAGAAGAAAACTGCATCAGCACAATCATTTTTATATCTATGTATTCTGTATCAGATAAGAAAATGTCGCTGTTATATACTAATACCTTAGTTTACCACTGCAGTGTTTGAGTCCTGAGAAATATATTGCCTTTGCTCAGTCATCTTCACAGCGTAATTAATTTTTAGTGATACTATTTCATGCATGCACAAAAACTTCTACCAAGGACATGAGATAGAATATGAAATTAAAATAAACTTGGATAAGTCTGCTTAAAGTTTATTGATCTTTTACGCTCCCACATTGTCTCTGGGTTGTATTGGCAAAATATCTATTAGAAATACACAAGCATTAGGCTTTTATTTTTTAATGGTATTTGAGGTGACTTTTTTTTTTTTTTCTTTCCTTTCTTTCTTTTTTTAAGTAGATACAGTAAGTGAAATAGGAGCATGCTCCTGCAGCTAGAAATGACCTAGGGAATGGTGTTTGCTTCTAGAGCTTTGGGAGCTAGAATTGGGTGCTACAATTGGGGGATAAAGGACATTGAAACCTTCAGCTCCATTTAAAGTTCTTGTTTTCATCCACTGCAGTTTTAAGCATTTCTTAGAATCATCATATTTTACAGTGGCTGAGACTGACTTGGGAATATATTCTAGTCATTCTCTCTGGTAGAAAGTATGATTTGCCTAAGGCACTCGGCCTCTCTGAACTTGTGTTTTCTCCATAAATAATGGTTATAATGATGCGTCCTTTCTCAGAGGTTGCTGGGTGCACACTTTACATGACTGATTGTGCTGTATTATTTGCCTTGTTCATCCCTCAGTGTTGTTGCCAACACTAATTCATGCTATGGTACTTAGATTAAATACTTCAGTCTTCTAGATTGTTTGCTCATTGTGTTATTCTAAGGTCTGGACTTGAGTTCTGTTTTCAGGCATTCACCGTGCTCCATAAAGTATGACAGACACACTGCAGTTTTGATACACACTTACATATTAGCAACATTATGACCAGAGAAGTTTTTGTTGTAACATTCTTAATATATAAACTGTATGTAGTGAGTAAGGGGCTATATAGATCTGTGGATTCTAAAGATCTATTTTAAAGTACTTAGTTTTAGTTCTTTTCCTTGTCACTAAAACAATAGAATATTCCTTAAATGTCATCCAAATTTGTGACGAATACCTTTCAAATGTTCCAGAACTTTGCGTTGGCAATGCAAGGGAGTTCTATTGCAGATTGACAAGCAGGCCATGATTTATTACAGGGTCTGTTTTTAACGTTATTTTGTCTGGAATGAACAGAGTGGTTAGAGAAACTCCATCCGTCTTTTTGTTTATTTGACATTTATGCTGTATTAAATGTACATTAAAGAAACAATCCATGAATAAGGAATTCTGTTTAACAATGATGATTACTATCTGTCAGATAAGTCTCTTGACAGTCATATGGAAGGGAATCCTGTCAAGAAACGTCTGTTAAGATTTAAATACACCATTATGAATATGAACAATATCCAGAATAAAATTTCATTTTTGTTCTAAGAACTACCATTACAGTGTGCGCCTAAGTTATTTTTCATTTCAAGAAAATTATCACTGTCTCTCAATTTTGCTTCTAACTCAATCATTGATTAAAAAGTAGTTACTAAAAACAGAATGTACCTTTTGTTGTTAATGTTTGTCAAAAAGTTTAAATTCATCTCTCCCATGCATATAGTTAAGACTTTTCTAAATGTATTTTATTATGCCTTTGTGATTTTTGTTTTAAGGCGTCAGTTTACAATTCAAACATTTATTTGTTTCAGGAGAGAACACAGTCATCTAGGCAGTAATGACACCATGACAGCCATGGATAGTCAACAGAAGCTTCCTAGCTGGGCTTTCATTTACTACTTTGAAGTTTTGAGAAATTGTTTTGTTGTCAGTCTCAAAATTATTAAAACAAGCTTTGCAGAGATAGCCACATGCAACATAAACTATCTTGGGGTAATGCTAACCAAACAAGTGAAACACCTATATAGCAAGAACTTTGTGTATTTAAAGAAAGAAATTAAAGAAGATACCAGAAAATGGAAATATCTCCCATGATCTTGGATAGGTAGGATCAACATAGTAAATAAGGCAATCTTGCCAAAAGCAATCTACAGATTCAATGTAATCCCCATCAAAATCCCAACACAATTCTTCACAGACCTTGAAAGAACAATACTCAACTTTATATGGAAAAACAAAAGTCCTCAGAATAGCCAAAACAACCCTGTACAATAAAGAAACTTCCTGAGACATTGCCATATCTCACTTCAAGCTCTACTATAGAGCTATAGTCCTGAAAACAGCTTGATATTGGCACAAAAATAGACAGGTAGATCAGTGGATTCAAATTGAAATCTATGATATCAACACACACCTATGAACACCTGATTTGCAACAAAGCAGCTATATGTATTTAATGGAAAAAAGAAAGTATCTTCAACAAACGGTGCCGTTATAACTTGATGCTGGTGTGAAGAAGACTGCAGATAGATTCATATATATCACCATTCACAAAACTTATGTCCAAATGGATCAGAGACCTCAACATGAATTCAGCCCCACTGGACCTCTTAGAATTGATCTAGGTACACTTTATATGTTTTAATAAGTGAATTGGAGAGTGAATTAGTGTTTCTGTTTTATATTTGGCTCCATTTTGTAATGTTACCTTGTGTAAACTAAGCTCTAATAACTTGCCCTGGGCACCTTATTTAATAAGGACATGCCTCCCATTAGGAGGTCAGTCATATATGTCAGTAGCAAATGGTATCACAATTGAGCCTTTCCGAAGAACTCTCAAAACACTCTTCCAAATTTTATGAAGTTTCTGTGCATTATCATCAAGGCATTAAATAATGGGCGGGATATCAGATTTGGATGACATATCAGGAACATTCTTGGTTTTGTAGTGATGTGGAGTGTGTGTTGTGTGTGTGTGTGTGTGTGTGTGTGTGTGTGTGTGTGTGTGTGTGTGTGTGTTTAGAGTGCTTAGGATAGACCACAGGGTTCTAAATATAGTTAGCAAGGTTTCTAACAATGAATTACATTCTTAGCGTTGGAGTTGTTTGACCTGTATATTCAATAGGCCATTATAACATTTGAGCCTTTCATATGTGTAGCCATGTGGATGCCAGGCTTTCAGATGACGAACCTAGCTTTTCTAGGTACTACACATTTTCTCTTACCTGTGGTGACCCCGATCCTATATCTTTCTATTGTTTAATAGTGACTGCTACTGGATATTTTGTTGGTTTCTTATTCATTTTAATTGAGAATAATTTTTATGTAATATACTCTGATCATAGTTTCTCTCCCCATAACTCCTGTTACATCCTCTCCATGTCCCTACCCACCCAACTCCTGCCCTTTCTCTTTAGGCAAAGAAATAGGCAAACAAACAAATCAAACAATAGTGTGAAATAGAAAACACAAGAAACACATACACACACACACCCCTCTATCCTAAAGTGGAAAGTTACTAGAAAGGAAGCAGTATTACCCTGCACCTTTAGACTACAGTCTCCAGCCATGTAATTCATTCTAATATGAGAGGAGTGGTTTGTTTGTTAATTGTGCTGTTCACATGTGTTCCCATGTGCTTGAAAGATAGAGTGAGGATAGAGGGAAAAACGAAAAAGACAAGAGAAGAAGATAGAGTCAGGAGGGTACTGCAGGCTCCCCAAGTTTATTACTCATCCCCCTTATACACTGCAAACATAAAGGGGAGGGCATAAGACTTCCTTCCCCTAATTCAAGGAACAAACAAATGTGTTACCTCCCCTATACCCAAAATATCTGTTAAGCACATCTTAAATCAAACATCCTGTAATTTGGTCTTGAGGGTCAGGTTATCCAGTAGCCACACCTTAAGCCAAATATCCAGTAGTTTAACCTTGAGGAGCCAGAATAGATTAGAGCTTTCTGACCTTAAATCAAGAAGGAACAGAGTCAGTAACCATGGGCCCGGCATCTTTACATGTGTATCTATTCTGAATGAGAACTTGGAGGTAGACATTGATGTCAGCTTCTTTTATTCTGTTATTTATACCATTCTCCCTGACAAAAGTTCAGATACCCTGTCACCTTGCTAGCCCCGATCCATCTGTCATGTGTTAGTGTAACCACTTCTAATCCATGATTGCATGCCTTGCTCCCTTTAGGCACCATGATCGCATGCCTTGCTCCCTTCAGGCATGGATTGGTCAAGTCTTCTCAACTCAAGCCTGTGCCTTTATTGTTTTCCACTTTCTCTGTTTTTTCCCTTAGTATATATACCTTGGAATCAAGGAGCTCACAAATTTTTCCAAGACTAGTGTTTTCTTATAAGATCTCATAGCTTTCTCCATAGAGATAGTATCGTCCCTGAAAAATTGAAAGTTAATTTTTAGGGAGTAAAGACTCATTTATTTCGTCCTTTAAGTGTGTGTGTGTGTGTGTGTGTGTGTACACATTATAGACAACATGAAAATACAAATATAAGTACAGTATAACTATTGTTTTAATATTTCCCTAAGTGCAAACAGGAAGAGTCAAAGGTATTCATGAAAAAACCAATAGACTCAGAGGCACTTTTTCTGTAAATGTATACCATTTCAAGATATCGCCATTTGCATATTACTTATATAATCTTTTAGTTCTTTTTACCCAAACTTGAAACAGTTTTCTTCTCTGTCTACATCCGTCCTGTCAGCTCAATTTTCAGACTCACCCAGTCCAGTACCTCCATTCCCAGGATCAAACTCTGTGCAGTTGTCTTATTTCCTGCCTAGATTATTGCCACATCTCTTATAAGTATCCTCCGTGATTCTGTTATTCTCTTCGCTACTCCTTTCTCCCATTTACATGATTGGCAAGGTGTTCAAAGTTTATGTGAGCATCTCTCACCTAGTTTAATAATTTCCATTGCTTAAGGACATGTTATTTCCACTATGCGGCATATTTTTCTTTTAATTTCTGCAATTTTCAGATTTATGTTTTTCTGTTTACCCTTTTTGCAACCCTCAACATATACCCATTTTATTTTGCTCTTACTCAACCTCCTTCAAAATGTTCCTTGTATTTATGAGTTTTGAGTTGCTATCTTACATGATACAACTTTTAAAAAAGTTTTTGTTTCACTATTTGGAGGATCTAGGCCATCTTTCTTCATAATCTCAGTTCTTGAAAATGTTCTATGTGCTAGATTGCATCTAGAACATTTTCTAGACTGCTAGAAAATGTTTTCTGTTTCTGCTAGACAGATAACAACCCTAGGGCATGTGTGGGCACATGGACTCACATTACCTAGAATGTAGGTAATGTGAGTCCATGTGACCACAGAGCCTAGATGAGCTCAGGATTGTCTTCACATCTTATTGTGAGAAGAACCAAGGGGTCACTGAAGAAATCCTGGAGGACTTTTCAGAAGGCCATAATGTGTACTGATTCCACCCCGCACCAGCCATCCCTGGCATCACAACCTAAAGACCAAACTTCTAGCAAACCAACCCTTGGGGGGCTGGTAGCTCATCACTTGAAAGTGCTTCAAAAACCCTATTCAGTCTGCCTACGCTTGGGGATTTTCTCATGCTGCTCCCTCAGCCTATGCAGCTACAATTTTCAGTAGTTCTCTCAGCTGTCAAAGCCTCTATAGATATTCTTTGTGACTGCTTTTACTATACTGCCTGTCACACCAAAGCAAATATGCTGTTGGTCTTTTTCAAACAATAAAACAGTTTCTTGAAAATCTATTTTGTCATTGTATGTACCTTAAACTCCTACAGTGTGTAGTAGTCAGTTTTTGAATACACATCAGATCATGAACATGTGAACCACCCAGGTTGTTTAGGTATATAGTTGTTTCTATTTTTCTAGGCATTTTGTTTTTTCCCCACAGATGATTACATGCTAGATTGCTTTGGAGTTATTTCTCCTTTATTACAAATGTTCATCATTTTAAACCAACATCATGTAAAAGGTACTTTGGAAAGTATTCAAATACATTCAGAACTGAAACAAGTTTGCCAACCCTCTGCTGATCTAGGGTAATGTGTTACATGAATCAATAAATTATTAAAATGCTTTGTGTTTTTCCCCTCCCCTCTCATTCACTTAGCTAAAGGACATAAAATCTGCAGATCAGAAAACAACACTGCTGCATTTCCTGGTGGACGTATGTGAGGAAAAGTACCCGGACATCCTGCACTTTGTCGACGATTTTGCACATTTAGACAAAGCTAGTAGAGGTTTGTGAAGAACTATATATGTCTTTTCTCTGGTCTTTAGTCTGAGACAGAAAATCATGCTTTTTATTTGCCCATATTATCTAGTTTGTTAATGTGTCTTCATATGAAATAATGTGATTTGAAAAGAGGTTCTAGGCTAATTCATGAGTGGTCATGATTGGGAATATGAATTAGTTTGGTTAGACAGAAGATGTCATAAGTGCATTGTGCTGTATTGTAAGCATCATGGGAGGCTGCTAAACCCACCCTCTGCTGCTTAGTCTCCTGCACTTCGCTGTGGCAGTCTTCCACTTGTCAGTTTCAAGGACCCAGTGCACTTCCCAATCACTATTGAGTACCAAAGAGAGTGTCTTCCTTTTGTCCACGTTTCAAAACTGTGTGAAGGTGTTGAGTATTCTTTTTTATATACATTACTAGATTTTAGAACCTGCAGTGGCCTTAAACATAGTTGTCAAGAGTTGCTGACACCATTTAAAATTTAAGTATTTGGCCACCCTAAAAGTAAACTTCTCACTTATATTCATCATGGATGCTTTTCAGTCCAAGAAACTACTTGTGTCTGAATAACCAATTTATAAATGTTTTAGAAGGCAACTAATTCACAACAGTGTGATAGCTGTATTCTTTTTATGTTAATTTGTGTTAACCATTAGTGATAATAATAACGAATCATTTATGTGTATGAGAGAGAGAGAGAGAGGGAGAGAGAGAGGAAGAGAGAGAGAGAGAGAGAGAGAGAGAGAGAGAGAGAGAGAGAGAGAGAGAGAGAGAGAGATCCTTGATTCTTTCTTCATACTGGAATCTATAACCCTGAAGAATGATTATTTATTTGTTTGTTTCATTGTTTATTTGCAGCAGATGGGATATTATTTCTCAAACACTTTTTTTTTCTTTTGCTGTCAAGTAGCAATTTTAGGATTTCATTTGCAAAGAGAAACATGTTAGGATCTTTATAAATTTACCCAGATATATAAGTTTCTTTGAAGTATGTATTTTAAATGGCCTTGTGTGTACAGTCTAGATTTCTGATTGCAACATTAGTTTTTTTACTACTCAGTCGTAATGATAGTAAATTTTTTTATGTTGCCTCTATGCCACTTTAAATGGCCTAGATATAAGAAAATATCCATATAGGTAAGTAGTTAGAGAGACAGAGACAGAAAGAATGATGTACATGTTTATATGTCTAAATATAATTCAAGTGGAACCAAGGGCTCACATTATTTTTTTTTTTTTTTGGACATCGTTATATGAGCCTGAGACACTCTGAAAAGTGTAGTTAAACCATTAAATCAAAGAAAATGACTTTCCTATTGTGGGGTTTTTGAAACTTTCCAATATTTGGGCGAATTTCATGATAGTCAAATGTTAAATTCAGAGTTTGTTGAACATTGAATTTGTAAGTAACATGGTGGTATATAGAAGTGGCACTAAAACCCTTTAAATGCTGATGGGTTCTTTTAGTGTTGCTAAGATGATTGTGTAGACAAGAAGAATCAGTGTTAATACTTTTAGACAGTGGGTTGCAATTTCTTACCAGTCACAAGTCCCTTAAATAGTTGCAGATTTCTTTATTCACTGGTTCTTATACTTAGCATGTCCTCAGCCATTTGATTCCCTTATCTCCGCATCCATAGTTCAGAGCCTGTAAGATTGTATGCACTTCCTCACTTCTTAGAGGAGATGGGGATGTTGAACCAGGCTCTCCCTTCTTAACCTAGACTGTCTTTGCAAGAACTTTGCTTCTCAGTTTGGCCTTGAGCTTGAAGCAGTTTGCTACTTTAGCTTCCTGGATGCTAGGACTACAGATGCCTGATTTTTTTGGTTTTAAAACTTCTTAGCTTTTTTCCACTTGCAGTTTTTTGGGGGAGGTCTGAAATAAGTTTTTGAATATTCACCTATTTTGGCCCATTTAATTATACTTATAATCCTATATAAATATTCTGACATTCTGTTCTTTTTAAAGCTATTTAGTTTGCTTGGGGACTGGCAGAGTTATAAGTTAGTAATTTGCTTCTGTTTGTTTTTCTTCCTGGTGTACCAGGGGGCATTCAGGGGCCTTGGGGCATTTGGTTTCCATCTGTTACAATGAAGGCATGTGTATGCAAGGGTCAGCAGATACTGCTAATATGTTTCTTTGGGAGCAGCAAATTTCGTATTTGGAATAATGGTTTTTAATAGTGTAGATGATTGTTAAGCATAATTTCCTTTTCATTATATGATCCAATTAATGAAGGAAATACTAGAGAAGTAAATGTAATGCTTTAGATGAACCACGTCTGTGTTTGCTTTGGAGAATTGAGTGTTCTCACATTTCATCATTTAAAGTTTCCACTTTTGAAACATCCTCAGTGAGCTATCACATGAATTAAAAAGTACCTTTGTTTTTGAGCCATAACAAATCCTGGTCATTAGGTACTTCTAGATCAGCAGGGGGAACTTTCATTGCAACTAATGAGCTTATCCGACTGACAATTTTCAAAAATCTACTTCATTAGGATGCTTCTTTTCTAAGAAATAATGGCTTATGGCTTTTCTGTTGTGTTTCACTGAAAATATTTTGGTTCATTATTGTATTTTTGTATACCATGGTAATATTTCTTTCTTTTATGGAATTCTAAGGGTTGAATACATTTTTTCCTGTCTGCATAATTAAAATTAATTTAGTCTGTGAAGGTTTTTGTTTACTACCTTCCAGAAATCTGAAAAATTTGAATAATTATTAATGTGCAGAAAGTAACAAAAACTTTTGTTTGTTTTTTGGGAGGACAGGTTAAAATGAAACTAAGGTGAAGCTGGAAAGATGAATTAGTGGTTACATCTTCTTCTAAAGAAGCCTGGTTTGCTTCCCAACACTTGCATTGGCCAGCTGAACCCTCGTAAACCCAACTAAAATGGATCTCATGCTCTTTTCTGGCCTACACAGGAATGTGCCCACACAGTCACACACATATACATGATTAAAACTAATAGGATTTCTTTTAAATCTATGGTTAGTCTATAGTATTCTATTGGTCAGCTTTTTATGAGTGTCATCATAAGTGTCTCATAAATGCTCCATTTCTTCCCTTGTTACCTCTTACTTAGACAAGGGACATGTTGGTTATACATTCATTCACTCATTCAGCAAGGCTCTGCTTAGTGATTCCTGTATCAGAACTTGTGTTATACCATTGGTTCATTGCATACTTTCTCCATCTTCTTGCAGTATAGCCAATTTAACACAGGCTGACATGTATTCCAACAGTCCTCTCCGTCACGTATTAATTACCTTCATTTTTTTCCTTTGTGATCTCTACATGTGTATTGAAGTCTCTTGCTTCTTCCCTCACAGAAACTTCTCCTGATGTTATCTCTGCCATCCCCAACAACATAGAAGCCATAATTTGTAATGACTTCCAAATTTACTTTGCAGAGTCACATATGTGCCTTCCGCAACTTTTGATCTTCTTGTCTAAATCTTACATGGGTGTGAGGTGCATGGTAGGCCACAATACGACACTATGCGTTTAATGTCTCCTCCCAAATTATTTACTTGAGAAAACTTATCCTGATTCACTTTCTTCTGATTTGTTTCCCCTTATTTGTTGTTTTCTTTATGGCCTTTAGCAATTCTGTGCAGACAACCTAGTGAATTCTTCCTATTGTGACCATGAAAGCTACAAGTTGAGGCATGGATTATTTATCTAGATTTCTCTTCTTTAGCCAGTTTGTAGTAAATGGCATGCTCCCTTTGGTGGCTCTTTTTTTGAGCTTATTGGAACCTCAAAGAAGTATGTGAGTATTTGACTTTTCCTCAAGGATAAATTCATAGATGTCCTGGAAATTATTATATCACTGTTTAAAAACTACTGTACTCTAAACTTTGCCTGGGTTTTTGAGAATGGAATTTGCTCCTGGAAGTCTATTCACAGAAGCTGTAGCCTACTATATATTATCAAGTGGGTTCACTGAAGCCACACTTACAATTTTTGCTATGCCTGTAGTCTTACCACTTAAAAGGATTCCTTGATGTGTCATATTTGATTTCTTTTCATCTTATTTAATGTGCTTCTTTCTGCCTCTAAGTGTCTATCTGTGCTTCTAACTAGTAATTCCTCCATATGACCCAAATAGTTGTCTGCTAAATATATCTACTGCTCTCTAGTTCCTCATGCATTTCCAACATTTTATGACAAATACCTTACTAAATACCAAATGTTTATCTTTTATTCACCTACTGTGAGTACTTAGATCACTTAATTTCCAGGTGGCTGCCACCTGGAAACTACACCGTGTCTGAAAATTTCACATTCATCTTCTGTAGCCAGCATACAGGAATGCTAAAGAGTTCCACGAACTTGGATCTGTTGCCTCCCCAAAATAAGAAGTGTTATCAGAAAGGAGTTGCAATTTTATGTTATTTCATATTAATAGTTCAGGTTCACAGTACAGATAACATTGTTCACTGCAAAGAGTTAATTTTGGTTGCTATTTATTGATTGGAACTATATTTTGAGTGAGGCATACAATTCATTGATGTTTCATATTATACAATATTATAATTTGATGACATGCATTTAGTTTATACATTTCTGTCTATGCAAAAATGAATTTATTAATAAAATACTCTGTTAATTTATGGTGTACATATTAAAGAAGAGACAGTGGTTTTATGGCATTGTCAGTGTAGCGAGGAAAACCTACTTCAGCTCCTAGGGCCTGGATCATGTCTTTTATATGCTTACATGTTGACTGTGTCCAGTCTTTCTGAGCTTGACTGTCTTTAGGGATGCAATTTCTCTGATTGTGATGAGAACGTTGTGCTACGCCTTACTGTATCTTAGTGTGCACAACTTTTGTCCCCATGGGAATAGGGAAAATTAGGTTGTTGTTCACCTGGCAGCAATATGTACAGAGGCCAGCCTGGATGATGACATGCTAAGAAAATAGTTCTCTATAGATTGAGGTGAGAAACTTCAGTGAAAGCAAGACTGCAACCACCTGAATGTGCTCTCCAGAATTGTGAGATAAGAATTTAGCTTAAAACAACTGGTATATTGTTATGACAGCTGATTTACCCAATATTGATTATTTTGGGGGAGAATTGGAGATTTTTGCCCATAGAATGGTGTAGTATATTTGATCTTGTCATGTTAGATCTGAAAGTTGTTATAAATGGAATATTCAGTGCTCTCTTAGCAAACAATATAAGATAGTGCAAGGGCCCTCAACGTACTGTCAATAATTATACTAGTGAATAATTACAAATATTCTTTGATATTTCAAAAAATTAGACATGATACTTAAATGAATAAAGACACAAAGAAGTATTAAAAAATCTAAATAAATGTATTCATGAAAACTCATTGTTAATGTTAGGATAAGTATGATTGTCATCTCTTATTTCCTTTTGCATACATTCATTTATGTATGTCAAGTTTACTTCTGTATTCTTCTTTTTACTACCTGCTTTTGGATGTATATTTCCTTTCTATTTGTTCTTGTTTGCTGATTTAGCACTTGTGATTTTAATTAAGGCAAATAATTAATGGAAGTTGGGACCATTCTGAGTTATCTGTTAAAGTAACCACAGGGGAGACAGATCATTTCTGAGATGTTATCTCTGTTTCTACAGATAGATGACGAATAAAAGCTGTGCCTGTAAAGGTAGCCTGGGACTCCTAAGATATGTTGCAATGTTTAATTTGTTTCTATAGATACCCAATGAGTATATTTAAGTATATTAATTAAGCTAGATGCAATAAAGATGAATTTACTTTCAAAGTATAATTTACTTTTAGTGTTGCTTATACTAGCTAAACATGATGATATTAAATTTTACAACAAATGTTTTTAAATACATAAAAATAGCACAATAGTATATTATTTGATGATCATTCCCAAATTAATCGCTGGATTTCTGATCACTATTTGCATTGTTTTAAAAGCACGTTG
This sequence comes from Cricetiscus sungorus, assembly GCA_030556225.1. Taxonomy (NCBI): domain Eukaryota; kingdom Metazoa; phylum Chordata; class Mammalia; order Rodentia; family Cricetidae; genus Cricetiscus; species Cricetiscus sungorus. The sequence continues at coordinate 30,626,244 of JANBXA010000741.1, read as the reverse complement.
TATTGGTTATGGGTCATATGTCTAATCCCTACCAGCTGATTTCAAGGTTAATCTATATAGCTTGTGCTTCAGATGCTTAAACTGGGAACTTGGATATTATGCTGTTAGTATACTCATTTTATAGTACAAAGTTGAACTTCTTGGAAAGCAGCCAGATGGAACACAAGCAGTATGGCCAGGATCATTGTGAGGATTAAAGATGCTCCAGTGTGGCATTGAAGAACACTGGTCATGCAGGAACTACTTAGAGCTTAAGATTGCTTTTTGAGATACAGAGCTAGGAACATTTCCCGTATCCACTGCTGCTTGGGTTGATAGATGATGATGAGGAAGAAAACTACATCATGAAGACCTCTCTATCTTTTTAGAGGTTAAAAGACTGAAAGTGCCATCAATACAACATTAATCTTCCCAAGAAACTAACAGTTTACAGTGTGTGCAGACTTTTGGCCAGCCAGAGATTTGAAGTAGCTTCAAGAGATGTTTTGTCAGTGTCACCTGTGAGCCACAGCTGAGACCAAATATCAGAACAGTGTCTGTAATGGCAGCCAAGGTCTTGGAGCTCTCTTCAAGGTGCTGGCCGTGAGGCACTATTTATTGCTTGTAAGCTTGCAGCATGGGGTAGGAAATTACCAACAAGGAAGATGAAAGATGTCAAAATAGGGTAATCAGAAGAATAGCTTACCATAGTGAATCTGTGTTTTACAACGAAACTCAGCTGTAGATGGAACAACATTTATGGCAGTCTCCTGTGTCTCGTGGGTGATAAAGTAATGTGTAATGTCTAGAGACTGGGTAGAAGACTCCTAGAGTTGCTGCAGGCAAAATTAGTACCTGTTCCTCAGGAGCCTGTCTGTGTTTAGAGAATTTGCAAATCTTGAGTTGATATGTTTATTCATTTCCTTGAGCCATCATAACTGATCACCATAGCTGGGTTCATATAAAATAACAAGTTTATTATCTCCCAAATCCATGAGATATAAATCTCAAGTAAAAGTAGTTGTTACAGTTCATTTTTTTCTGGCAAGGTCTGAGGACGAAACCATTTCATGCCTTTCTCTTGATTTTTTGTGGCTGCCAGCAGTCCTTAGTGAACCTTAGCTTTAGACATTTCACTCTCTGCTCTGCCTTTATCCTTGTTGCTGCCTTCTCTTATATCTGGATAGCTTGGATTCTTTAGTCATTACATAACTAGTTATGGAATTATTTCCTTTTTCCAAAGAGGTCACATCCTGAGATTCTGCGATAATGTATTTCTGTGGATACCATTTGGCCAGCCACAGTTGTCTTTGTCACCACTCTCATAATGTTATGGAGGTATGCCAGCATCTCCAAGTATTATGAAGCAGTTAAGAGAAATCATCCTAGCGGTTATATTTGGAATTCACTTGTCACGAAACTGTGAACTGGTTTTATTTTTAAGGGTCACTGTTGATAAGCTTGTAAAAATTTCTGTTCCTTTGTCATCATATCTCAATATGAAATGAGTTAAAATTCATATATTTCTCAGAATTTAAGGACTTTGTTATTTCCAGGCACAGTAGCTAACAATTTTAGATGGTAACACCAATTAGCTATTAGAGATATTGTAATATGGGAAAAGCTGCTTCTCCATTCATTACCACTGAAGCTAGGTGGTTGGGTTCAAATGCCAGCTTGCTTGAGATGAACTCTTAAGTTAGTTAGCGTTGCTTCTACAAAGTAACCTGAAATATCCATCTGGAAGGGGGGTGATAGTTTTACTTTCACCAACTGTAACTTAGAAGTGGCTAGTTGACTGTTTTCCGTGTTTGTGAAAGTTCAGTCTTAGGTCTGCTGGCTCTTTTCTTTGGGCTGAAGGCAACACAGACTCTCCAATTTGTTGAAGTTTTTTGCTGAGGGAAGTTGATTACTTCATGGCATCCGGGTATCAGGGAAAGAGCAAGAGGCTTGTGACAAGTTGTGCCATTCAAGGATAGGCCACCAGTCATCTGCCTCCTCCAAGTGGGCCCTACTTCTTAATAATCCATTGATCCATGAAGGTTTCATGTCAACAAGATTAGTACTCTCATGATGCAATTGCCTCTCAGTAACACCATCAGCCAGGGTCCAATGGTTCAATGCATTGGTATCATTTTGTTTCCTATTCAAAACTGATCTAATTCAAGTAGCTTCTTGTGTTTGACCCCCTGGATGCTTATTTACCCAACCAAGACAACAGTGTATAACTACTTATAAAACTCGTACAGAACCTAATTAACTATTTAAATGTTCTGTGCTCATCACAGTTGATGCTTTTTTCTTTCAATCAAAATATCTGGTACACCACCTGGCTTTGCACGAATTGTATGCTAGTAAACACAAATAATATAGGGGTTGAATTTGTATGATCACATTTATTTTAAGAAATTTTCACTGGTTTGCCTGAAAATATATAACCAAAGATTTTATAGATGTGTGTGTGTGTGTGTGTGTGTGTGTGTGTGTCTATGTGTGAACTTTTATACAGTTGAAAGCAATCTACATACCGCATTTATGCTAGTCCTAAGTGTACAGCTAAATGAATAAGCAGTTAGCGATCCATTCCTGTATTGAACTTGGAAAGTAGATTCTGAATTTACTCCTGCTTTAACCTGAAAAATATTCAAATTTACATTTTGAGGTTTGACCCCAAATTAGTTTTTCTAAAAGCAGTTATACCACTAAATAACCTTTAAAAAAAAAACAAATGAGCCCCAGCAACTCTTCCCTCATACAGAATTAATTTTTTAAAGTTTTAGTTATGTTTATTAAACTGTTATTATAGGTTATATTCAAAACAAATTTGTCTACCTAGAGTTATTAAAGTGTGCCCTAAAATATGAGTTAATGTAGGGTAACAGCCACATACTATAGAAGCATCAGAAATTATTTTGACTCTCATTCATATGTGAGACTGAAGAATGCATGAATAACCTGACACATGTAGGAAAGTGATATATATATATATGTATATATATATATATATATGTATGTATATATATATAACCTGCCTCTCTCCTCTCAGAAGGGTTCATTCTTATACATTTAAATAGATCAGTCACTAGTGAGACATATTTCTTCTATAAATGTCTACAAATATAAGTGTAATAACAAGTTTTCAGCAAATAGTGTTCACAGTTCTGTACATTTAATGAATAAATGAATTAATGCCTAGCAATTTTTTTTTTTTTTGATGTTTGAGCCTCTAAGGAATGAACTCTCACTTCACAGTAGACACATACATGTACCACACCCTTGTCTTCAGAAGGACAAGGCTTTCTGGTGAGCCTCTGAAAAGGAAAACTAGAATGTGTATACCACCATTTGACAAAAAACTTTTGTCATAGGCCCACATTGGGTCCAGGAGAACTATGAGCACAAAATTCTTTGCTGTATTGAAATTTCTGTTTTAGGTATAAGTGTGGAAGAAAAGTACAGAAAGGAGATGATGTGTGTGCATCACTTGGCTACCTCTCAGAGAACAAGCTCTGATGACTATAGCAGAAAGTCATTTTATTGCTACTTAAACAAAACAGTATTTGGTTTTACCCTGTATCTTTGGGCTGTCTAGTCTCGGGGTTTTGGTTACCAAAGCAGTGTCAGGTTTGATCTCCATGTTGTGGATCTTAAATCACATACTGGTTACTTACTCTTACAAGCTTTGAGCACCCTTTGTACTTTCATCTTGCAAGCAATACACCTTTCTATATCAAATGGTTTGTGGCTGGGTTGGTGCTTTTGTTTCTCTTTTGGTGCAGTGTGCAGAGTACCTTCATGCACCAAAGGCACTCTCCTATAAAGGGGAGAACACTGTAGGCAGCAGCTTGACATGTCCATGTTCCATGAGTTGTGTGGATGTTGTCTTCAGCACTGGGGCATTACTGACCATTTGTGGTAAGCAACCTATAGCCTTGGATTGTGTTGGGGTTCTCATGGGACTCCTTTGGTCAACAATTCAATTAGATAAAATGCAATCCAGGTGCTGGGATATTCATTTGCTTATAGAGAATGGCCACTTAGGACTCTCATCCCTTATGTGAAGATTTCATTTAGATTTCCTTCATTTATGTATATATTTTAGGAAGTTCCTACTGAACTAGGTTTTCATACTACCCTCCAAGTGGTCCTTTATTTTCAATGTGTCTCCCCCTATTCCCTCCTTCATCCTTCTTTTGTCTTCCCCTCTTCTCTCCTTCCCCTTTCCCTCACTCCACTTGATCTTCCCCCTTATAACCCTCCCCTCTATCCCCTTCCCACCCCTCCATAGCTATCTGCTCTATTTTTCTTTCCTAAGGAGATTCTATATGCCCAGTCCCTTACTTTTTAACTAACTGCTGTATTTCTACAGATTGTAGCTTGGTTATCATTGACTTAACAGCTGAAGTCCACATATACAAGAGTACATGCCATATTTGTCTTTCTGGGCCTAAGTTACTATGCCGTGTTGGCTTTTTTCTAGTTCCATCCATTGAGCTACTAATTTTATGTGTTTTTTTGTTTGTTTGTTTGTTTGTTTGTTTGTTTTTTAATACAGCTGAGTAAGATCTCCATTGTGTAAATGTACAGCATTTTCTTTTGGGTTGAGGGACATCTAGGTTGATACCCATTTCTGGCTATTATGAATAGAGCAACAATGAACATGGTTGACGAAGAGTTATTGTTATAGGATAAATCATTCTTTTGTTATATACCCAGGAGAGGTATAGTTGGATCTTGAGGTGGATCTATCTCATCTTTGTGAGGAATTTCCACACCGATTTGTAGCTATACAAATTTGCATTCCCTCTAAAAATGGACCAGTGGGAAGTCAGGTTTGATTAGTAGGTATGTGTGATCCACTTGAGGAGGAGAGGAGGAAGAGGTGAAGATCTGTATTTAGCTTCCCTGCTTTCCTATCTGGGCCATTTTTGATTAATATTTATCCTGTGGCACATTGAAAAGCAGTACCATTACTTCCTGTATGTGTACACAAAACTCTTATTTACCTTGAAACATCGAAATGACTATTGTGATAGAACCATCTGTGTAGTTTTTGAATTTAATTTTTACTTTTTTCGTCAATATCTCTGTTGATATAAAAGATTTCTCAAGTTCTTACATTACACATGATTTCCTCTACGTTCATTTTGTCCAACATTACAGTTCTGAGTCACAAACTCTTTCCTCCCTTTAAGATCCACATCATTTTTGCAGAAAAGCCTGGTTCATTCTCCATGTGCAAGTAAGGAACTGCAACAGAAATAAATGTGTGCTTCCCATTTCCTGATGTGGCTTTTAGAACCACCCCATTTGTTTATCATTGTTCACTTTCCATGACCCTCAACAAATATAGGCCCTTTTCTGGCAACATGATGCAAAACCACTTTTTGTAAGAAGATTAATTTTCTTATGTTATTTTAAGGTGTATAAGAATGATTGGTATTGTAATTGAATTTGCATTTTTCCAGCTATCTCATGATGAGAATCTTTTCATGCTCTCATTAGGCATTTGGCTATTTTCTTGTGCAAAATGTGTACCTGTAAAATTTTTCCACTTAAAAAAAATGTAAGGTGTAAAGCCAATTATTAGTGGAGAAGAATGAATTTTTAATAAGTAGTGCAAGGACAATTGCCGGTCCATATGCAGGAGGACTTTTGATTCATAGTCTAATGCTGGAGATATCAGTGACTCAAAGTGAATCATAGGCCTAAATACAAAACCCCAAACTACACATCTTCTAGGAGGAAGTAGAAGAGAGTGCCCTTGTTACCAAAGGTTAAGCAGGGGCTTTTTAAATATGACAATAAAAGCACATGAATTAAAAAAAAAAAAGAATGAATTGAATGGACATTATTTCATAAAAAATAATAAAGCCAAGGGGTATTCATAATGGATCATTTCCCATTGCAAAGATTACATAAATATATGTAATTTTGATTTTTTTTTCATAATTCCAACTATGGTATTTTAGAAAACTTGCATTCATGATTGTTTAAATTTGAATGTTTATAGTTGTTATTTAAGTATTATTCTAAGTTTCTCCATTACAACTGATTAATATTTCTCATAGTGAAATGCATGTGTGATAGATGTTAATGTCCTAGATTTTAAATTCTTTGTTTTCACATTTTATTTAGAATAACTATAGAAGGAAATGCTGAAGATAAATTAAAAATATACTTCTTAAAAGACATTTGAATACTTGGCAATATTTTATATTACCTAAGATTCAGAAATAAATGGAATATTAAGTCTTCTTTTTGGCTAAAAGAATAAAATGTTACTAAAAATAATAATTAGAGGAACTGTTGACACATTTAGTCACATAAATCAGGCTTACTTGCATTTTGCAATGGCATAGGCCAGACTCAAACACCTGTGAGGTGTCTGAAATGGAATCCTCGTTTACCGATCTCCCAGCCATTCAGGAACAAAGCTACATAAAGCCATAACTGTGCGAGAGCATCGAGTGCAAATTCTGAGATGCTTTATGGTTCTATTGATAGAAAGCACAGCTTCCAGGAGGATTGGTTGGGGACTTGACTCTTGTTATAAGGTCTGAGATAACAGTGATAAAGGAATGGAATGGTCTACTTGTAAATGCATGTCACTGGTAGAATCAGGTGTGTGATAGATGAGGAGGAATCAGAACAATGGGACTATTAGCTGTATATTGTATTTGAGAATACTTTATGAGATATAAACCAAGGCAGGTTATGGGTAGGTCCTAGATTAGTCATTCAAATATTATGTAACCACAGGCATTGGGAATTTTTGTTAGTGTAGAAATCTGTATGCATAGTGTGAATATGTGTTGGAGATAAGTAGTAGGAAGTTAGGGAGGTGGGGGGAGGGATTGTTCTTTAAGATCGGATAGTCATTAAGGAAGTGGCAAGGTGAGTACTCAAGGGATTGTTTACTCTGAACACAGGAGTAGGATGTCTGTGGTATACAGCTGAATATAATAGAGAGGGAACGTTTAACATAAGCAGCTTTGTGTACAGGAAACAATTGGTAGTGGTCCTTTTACCATTCCACTACGGATGAGCTGGTTTAGGGCAGTATGTCTCAGGTAATTGAAAGAAGGCCTATCTCATTGAACCATCACTAAAATAGACAAATCAGAGAGCCTTATAGTATTTTAGCCAACTTTGATAACAGTTCTGTTTTTATTTTGTTTGTTGTAACTAAGTGAGTAATGTTCATTTCCTAGACAGAGGATGTGACATAGTTGAAAGGTAAAGGATAGGGAGGAACTTCTAGGACTTCTTAAATGTATAGCAAATTTAGTATTGATACCTGTCTGGAATTGAAACTGATATTTTTCTCCCAAATTAAACTGATAACCAAACCAGTGCCTTAGGCTTGCTAGCCAAGCTCTCTACTGCTTAGATACGCCCTAAAACTGACATGTAAAATAAGTGTCCTCTTGTGAGATTGAGCCCTTGTCTTGCAGACATTATTCCGTTCCATTCTCTAGGTCACATACAGGTACACTTGTAAATTAAGCTTCTTGAAAGGTACAGTTGAAAACTTCCCCATCTATTCGAAATAACTCAAAAAAACAATCATTGATACTTAAGGGTAAAATTTTGTTTACAGATGAACAAAGAAACTATTTATAGAAATGTAGTAATCGCTATTAAAAGGGAAAAAAAGCATCAGGGGGATTCTTAAATTGCTCTTTTCTGTGACCCATTGGATAGCTCGGACTATTAGATTGTATGTTATTAGCCTGGAATTCACTCCCTCCTTTTTCTCTTCTGAATGTCTTTTGGTCCTTACTTAAAAGCTACCAGTGAGAGGTTGGTCAATTACATTTAAATTCACTCAACCACAATGTACAAGTAATGCAATCAAAGAGTACTAATGAAGCAAAAGACATGGCTTAGTAGGATTCCTGTCTGTAGAGTAGCCACACAAGCATCATTTTAAATGGTAGTTTGCTTCTCTTCCTGTTGGCCTCAAATGTGCCTGCAAGCACATCTAATGTGTGGTTCTGGAACATAGTGGCTTTCATTAGATGGATGCCTCAACATTCTGTTGACCCTCAATGTAGTTGTAGTGGTGACCTCCATGGGCTTTTGTACTGTTTCTTAAATGCTGGCATCACTTATCTCAAACTTTAAGTTTTCTAATTTGTTATTTACTTTTACAAATAAGAAAAACATAATCCAAAGAAGGCATCATCCTATGTTAGAAGATTTGATTGCTTATGAAATGTCAGTGAGGTAACAATTTGAGGTGAGAAATTCTGTTGTCACTGATGTTGAAATAGAGCATAAGAGAAGTCGCCTCACATCACAAGAAAGCAATTCCCAATGTACTGTACTGGTTAGAGAAGCCGTCTATCCACTAGTGACTCGTATTCTGATGTATAAAAAATGTGAGTAAAGAATGAGTACTTTAACATCCCCTTCTAGTCCTCCAGGGAGACCAAGAAGAGGCTGTGGAGGTTGAATTAGTCATCAGTGGCCAGTGGTTTCATTACGATTGCCTTGTAATAACATGCCTATATAGACTGAAGCAAAGAGGCTAAAGGAGCCTCCAGGTATTCCTGGATGTAGGCATATCCAAAGGGCAGGAATGTTTGGCAGTTCTCCTGCCCTCTGTAGTAGGCTTCTCCTCATTCATGCTGTTCCTGTGTTGTGTCAATTTTGACAACACTACCACTATAAGGACTACACTTTCCCAAGTTCATGCACCATCATCATGAACTCTGGAACTTCAGGGAAGGTGCCTAGAAAGATCCTAAAACTTCCAGCCAGTTTAGAAATACAGATGACTGCCTGGACTTGAAATTGGCACCTGAAATGAAGGTTGCCTTGTGGGATTGAATCTGTGTTCTGAGCATGCTACTAACTTTCTGTAGTTAGTGATTGCCTAGCATTGCATTGTGGAAAATTCAGATGTTAAAAAAAGAAGTAGTTGGTGTTGAAAAAGTCATATCTGGTACAAGAAAAAAACAACCTAAGCACTAGTGAGCCCATTACTAAGAACATCAGTTATGTTCTCCTTCAGCATTTTTCTGGTGTGTTTTTGTTTTCCCAGTGTCTTCAGACTCACAGTTGTTGATTTCTGATGTTGGGAACCATTTTCTCTACACCTTCTTTAGAAAATTTATAGGTGGTTAAAAAAATTTTATACTTACTTAAGCTTTGGAAACCCTTATTAAAGTTTCAAAATCACTTAAGCACATTTCATTAAGTAAATATGTGTTTATCAAGCTTCAACTGTGTATGTTTTGAGGTATAGGTTAGGCACATTTCAACATTCCCCTTCTGTCTTTGAATTTATGAGCATCCGCAAACTCACATTTGTTGTTTCCCCAGATTGTCCCTAATACAGTATTTTGAGTATGTTTTTATTCATTGGTAGGATATTACTAAGTGTTCTTTCTTGAGAAATAACATTGGGCTTTGATGGGAGATGTTAATCTGTATATATGTTTCTCATACTGGTTAATTAATGAAGCACTGTGGCTAATAGGAAACAAGATAGGCGGGGCTAGGAGACTAGAAGGAGGAAAGAGGAAGTAGTAAGGAGGAGTCAGGATGTAGAGCATGGAGAAAGAAGATGCCAGCCTGCTGCTCTCTGATAAGATGACCACGTGGAAATACTTAGATAAGTAGAAATGGGTTAATAATTAAGACAGAGCTAGCCCATAAACAATAATGGTAACTGGCCAACAGGATTGTATCAAATACAGAGTCTCTGAGTGTTATTGGGGCCTGGCGTGATAGCGGGGCAGTAGGACCAGACTGGCGATGAAAACATGCACGTAATATAACATAATGCTGTCAGGAGTGGGATACGAGTCTTTTGTGCTTTCATTGAACATTAAGCCTCAGTTTTCTCATTTGGTAAATGGAGAACACTTAATGATACCTAGATGGTGATATTCTTGTGAGTATTAATTGAAAACAGGACACACAGGCATATATCACTACTCAGCAAGAATTACTATTGCCATTTATACTTTTTATATTATAGCTACTACTGCAGTGATTACTACGTCAATGCAGGTAGTACTAGTAAACTTACAAAATGTAATCCATAGCACAAAATTGGTACAGGACTTTAAACATTCCTCACCACTCAATTACTGAAAAATATTTCCTGGTGTGGGTTTTTTTTTTTTTTTGCAATTTTTACATTATAACATTTTCAAAGTATAAAAACTACTCTGAGCCTCTAGTGAGATTTCTTGAGAAATTATAAAGCAGATACTAATGAGACATTAAAAGAGGGATCAAATAGAGTAGAACAAGAAGTATCTTTTCTGTATCTCAGACAAAGAATGTAGGACATAGCAAAATAACCACTGGGAAGTAAGAAAAGTAAATGAAGTATTATAGATCTGATCAAATAAAAGCACTGATTATGGATACATTGATGAGCAGACAAAAGATCATTGTGGCCTGTTTTTATTTTGAACCACCAGATATCAAACAATGTTTTGGAGAAGTCTTTTTATTAAGTATGAAGTCTTGTCCATAGCTTAGAGGTTTTGTTAACTAGCTCTTAAATTTTTAATTAATCTATGTCATGCCATGTAGCTTATTACCTCTCTCCAATACCGTATGCCCTACTTCCTTCTTCCTACTTCTGTCTGCTGAATTGCTAAATCTCAGATTCTTTCCAAGTTCTTTTCTCCACCTGGAAATCCCACCTATCCTCTCCTGCTTTGCTATTGGCCATTCAGATCTTTATTTAACCAATGAGGAGGTACCTTAGGTTGCTGAGGTAAAACAGAGACATCTTCACACACTATGATCAAATATCCTGCATCACTACATTATCATGCTAAGCAGATTTAGAATCATTATTACATTAACTGCCCTTATAGTGGAAGTATCCCATTGTCTGTGTTACTATGTCATTTATTTTTAAATTGGTATGTAAAACTTAAACATACATTCTTTTGTGTTGCTGGGCTGTATTCTTAACCCTGATCCTATTTTTAAAAACCTCCATTGGATATACACCATAAATTTAAAACAGAAAAGAACTCTGTTCATTTAGAAAAATGTATATGAACATAAATTGAGAATGGCTTCACCATGGTGTGAGCCAAAGGTAATGCTATCATCATTCTTCAGATAACTGTTACATGTAACTCAGTTAATTGTTATATCTAACAATTAGGCTGTTAATTGGCATATGTTAAGATTGTTAAAAGTTGTTGATGTGACTAGTATTTCATTTCATATGTAGCTATTTATAAACACAACAAACATTACCTTATGTTCTACTACTTCATTGCTCTGTGTGTGTGCGTGCGTGCGTGCGTGCGTGTGTGTGTAAGGGGTCTTCAAGTCAGGATTTCTCTGGGTAACAGTACTAGTTGTCCTGTGACCTCTGTAGACTAGGAGTGCCATTCTTTTTTTTTCTGTTGCATTTTTGTGTAAATAGGGTAAATTGTAATTGTTGGTTTTGTTGTTGGTGGTGGTGGTTTTCTAGCAGTTTCTTTTGAAACCAGGTCCCTTTTTTCGGGGCCTTTAGGGCCCTCACTGAGCATGTTCACACTCATCGGTAAAGCTTTACTCATTCCTCATAATTAATTTGAAGTTAGAAAAGTGAAAAAAATGCTTAGAATTATTCTATTAGTTGTAAAACATAATTTTATTTAATTCACATTCATTAGAATTTTCTATTAAAACTTATTTAAACCTAAGGCAAATATTCAAAACTTGTTTTAGGCCCCTGTGTTGTCTCCTGTAACTTTTTCCCTTAGTCATGTAAAAGTGGCTGACTCTGCAGAGATTTTAGAATTAATTTTTAATGCTTACTGTTTGCTGCCAGGACAAATCATTCTGCCTATGCCTCAGTGCTCTTGCTTCCTATGGGTTGTTCGTGTTGTTCGTGTGAGAGCAGATTCAATTCAAAGATGGAGGCTGTCAATGACTAAGTAGTCACTGACATTCTAGACACAGGTAGTGCCTACTTCCTAGTAAAGAGTATCTTTGTCATCTTACATATCCTCTTCTACCTTTTCTTTCCTATGAGAGGTTAGTTTGATCAATACAAAAACTTTCCCCACATTCTTCCCAGCTTTCCCCAGTATTTTTGGAAAATGTAACAATGGTATTTGAGTTCAGTTTTTCAAATGATGGACTTCCTTCGCCTTCATCTAACTTTTAAAAAAATTGTTTAAGTGGCATTGGCTTGTTTAGGAACTTGTTTGATTTACTTTATTTCTGGATTTAAAATTCAAAAGGTTAAAAATTAAATTTGATGAAATTGAATGTATTGGAATTAATTTTTTTGCTATGAGGTTTTTTTTCTTAACAAATGTTTTGTTTCTAGATTGTTTTACCTTTTATATATTATAATTTTGTCCTTTCAAGGCATTTAATATGCTCTCTTTTAGTCTCTGTAGAAATGCTGGAAAAGAATTTGAAGCAGATGGGAAGGCAGCTTCAACAGCTTGAGAAGAATTTGGAAACCTTTCCCCCTCCTGAGGACTTACATGACAAGTTTGTGATAAAGATGTCCATATCCTTTTGATATCTAAATAAGCCTGTAGTCAACTGGATTTACTTTTTTTTTTAAATGTTCTAAGTGTGTTTGTATAACTGAAGTATATTACATCGTGCCAAATTATTGACTGTTTGACTTTTGTCTTTCAGGTAAATTAACTAAGGTGTATTTTATCATGAATAATTCACCAAAGATTACTATCTTTTTTCCATCTTTTTGAATAATAGAATGTTGGGTTTGATTTTTTTTTTTCCCATCTTTTTCCTTCTGTTTGACTTATCCCATCTGATAAAGAGTATTAAAACTTATTCTCAAGAAGTTTGAGTCTACTGTCATGAAATGTGATTAGCTACTTTTGAACTATTTCAGGAGTCAGATATAGACTCTATAAAAACCCTGCATGACTAACAAGCTCAAGGGCTGATATGCATTAGACGTTAACTCTGACTCCACAGAATGTAAGGTTTTCTTTAGAAAGACTGCCATTCCAAATACAAAAGCTTGTTACAATTACTGCTTATGTGCACTTTCACCTAACTCAAAATGCAATTGAAAACAATGTATGTAAATTAATAAGTGATGCTTGTGTCTAATTTGATTTATAATTTGCTTTGTATTCACTTATCTTTGTTACCAGTAGCTCTGTAGCTTAGTCTCTAATTAGTAACTGAAGTAATAAACTTCTTTATTTCCCGAAGCTAATGTTGAGTTGCTTTGCAGGCCACGGTATGAAATCTGTAATGGATATCGTTTCCATTGTAATGAAATATTGTGATAATGCATTATTAAAATCCCATATGGATGTCTGAATTCTGTATGAAAGGACAACCCAGTTATAAAATGAGGACTTATAAATAGACTTCCGTAATATTTTAAACTGATATACTTGAAATAAAATGACTTCCTCCTCCTACTTCTCTCTTGAGATTTAGTGAATCAGAAAATTATTATTTGGTTTGTCATAGAATTTATTATACGTGCTTTCAGCTTAATTGTGAATTAGTTCAATTTTATCTTCCTTCTCTATCTCTGTCAGGAAATATAAAGATGCACTCAGTAGCAATCAGTTTAGGATAATGTGTTTTTTCCCCCTCATATCTTATGTCCTATCCAGCTTCTTTTTAAAAATATTGTTTGTATTACTAGGTTTGGGAGGATTTCCTTTTTTTTTTTTTTAGACTAAAAATTAAGTAAATATCCATAGAAAATGTAGATTTGTACCAACCTTTCAACTGACAAATTATATATTTTAAGATAAGTATATTGTAGTTATATCTTTATGATTATTCTTGAATTTGCTTCTCAATCATTTTAACAGGTTAACAAATGCACATATGAAGATTTCTTGTTATCCATAAATATTGTTAACTGAACTTGTTCCGTTTTGTTCTCCATAGATATAAAAGAGTATCTTAGGAAAGATTTTGATCTGATGTACCTTTCGGTCATATACTGTAAGTGACTAATTAAGAAGCTTGGGTTTCTCAACCTAGCATGCATTCCTAAGCAGAGAGTGAAATGATGCTCAGCAGACAGTCTCAGGACATAGCCCTCCCCATATTCACATGACACAAGTCCTGAATGATATCAACTTCCTGAAAGGTGTGGAGTTCATAAAACGCAGCCAGCAGGAAATCAGAAGCAGGAAGGATGAGGCTTTGCTGGAAACAGTTTTTCATTATGAGTAAAATTACACTCTATGGACAGGAGAGCTACTATATCCTGTCGCTAAATATCACAACCTAGAAGCCTCTAATGAACTGATTAGCATTCATGTGTCTCTTGGAACTCAGATATATGAACAGTTGGTGCACTTTGCTATTGACAAAGCTTGTAATCATAAATATTCTTTGCCAAGATTAAACTGCATTCATTTGCTTTTCATCTTAGTTAGACATACTAGTTTTGAAGTAATTAAATTCATTCATTGTAAGACTTTGTTTACTTTAATTAGGACTGACAAGTCAAATTTTGAATATTAAATGCATTTATACAGATCTTATTAAAATGGCAAATTGTGAGCTTCCTGGATCTCAGAAAATAGAAGGGTTTAGAAGCAAAAAAGCACAATGAATAAAAACATACTAACTGCAGTTTGTTATTAATACTTTGTTTATATGTTACTTTTAAAGCATATGAGTTGAAGACCATATCAAGAACTTAGTTCTACAGCCAATTATGGGAACATATTGTGTATCATTTAGTTTGTTAAAAATGCATCTTCACAAGTAAATATTCACTTTAAACATTTATTGTTCAATTAAGTATTAAATAATCTATTAATTGAAGTGTCATAAAGAGACAGACGTTTGTTATATGAGATTTCAATAATGTCATTCATTCAGAAATGTTCTTATTCTTCCAGCACATTTCTTACCTGATGTGTCTGCCTCTTCCCAGAAAAATGTCTAAGGTACATTATATAAATGCATATACAGATATTTCACATGTATCACCCTTCTCATAGTATTATTTTGCAGTTTCTAAGCCTAGCCAGAACCATGATTAATTGAAAAGCTTCACAGTAAACATTTATCTGCAAAATGTAAAACACAGATTTATGGTATGCTCACCAGCTGCTGAATGGATGGTATATGAAGCGTACATTGTTATCACCAAGAATTGTGAGAAAATGCCAGGGTTCATGCCATATTAGGTCTGTTCCTTTCTTTTGGCCTTAAATTCTACAGCCTTTCTTCTTTGCAAAAAATCACAAGTAGACCATAGAGCATGTCATTCCCCTCCCTACTTCCTTTTCCTAGTCTCTTAAGAAAAATTAATTTACTAGACATCTCTATATTTATTTATTTAGCAGAAATTATGAAACAAATTTCTCTATCTTTTTAATGTCACCATCAAAATTCAACTTCATTTTCACTTTACATGGTTCAGTTGTTCTAAAAGATAGCAATGTCCAGGCATTTCTGAAACTACAGAATAGATGCTTAAACGGGACCAGTAAATTCACCAAGTGACTTATGACTAAACATGTTCAACATTGTGAAAAGTATGTTTAGTAGGAAAACTATCTGAAAACCTTTTGGGGGGAGAGGGACTTCATTAAAGAATAAAACTAATATTATCGTGGTGAAAGAACTGCTGTGCAGAGTAGACTTCCTCAAGAAGGGGAATTTGGGTCATTGAGTTTCGCCTGTGGCCACTATCTCTGTGGTATTTCTATTTATTTATTTATTTATTTTTAAATTTTTCATTTATTGTTGCTGTTCTCACTTATTTATAATGACTTTTAGAGACTTGTCCTAAATACTCACTCCGTGGTCTTTTTGAACTCTCCGGTGTACAAGGACATTTCCTCTTACTCCACAGGCCAACAGCTTGGTGCTCTCTGCTCTCACATATAATGCCCAGGTTCTTTCTATCAGTCTCCTGGTAGCCAGTATCTATCAGTCTCCTTGCTTTTCACCTCAGGTAGCCTCCGTCTCACTGTTAACAAAAGAAATCTTCATTTGTTTCATGTTCATTATTATGGGAAGTGTGGTAATATATTACATATGATTTAGTAAAACTTGTCTGAGGATTCAGAAAGCAAAGTCAGCCTCAAGTGATAGAACTCAGTCAGTGGTAATAACACACCCTTAATCCTAGGATGGGGCGTTAAGAGATAGATGGATCTCTGTGAGATCAAGGCCACCCAGATCTACACAAGACTGGTCCTGTCCTAAAGAGAAACAGCTCACACAAAGATGATCTCAGCACCTGGGATCACATGGCTACAGCACTGGAGGGGCATAAAAGGGGTCTTTAGTAGTCAGTACCAGGCATTCATTCTCCAGCCATATCAAGTATAGGAAGACACTGAAGTCTCAGGATTGTGCATCCATGCTGAGGAGAGGCTACAGTCTGAGGTTTGGTGTAGCCAGGAAGACATTTCAGTTTGAGGGTTTCTCAAAGAAACTAGGTATATAGATCTCAGTGAAGCTGATCCTTGAACATTGTGTTAATGGAATGATTATGGTTGGTTCTGTGTGTGTGTGTGTGCATGTGTGCATATGCGTGTGTGTGTGTTTGTGTGTGTGTGCGTGCGTGCATGATACATACACACACTCGCTTTTGCTCACTAGCAGAACTTTGTGCACATGGAAGCTAGAAGTTGATTTCTGGCATCTTCTCACTCAGTCTCTAGCTTATGCTTTTGAGACCGGGTCTTTTGCTAAACTTAGAACTTGCCCAGATGGTTAAGGTTGGTTAGCTAGCCTGTGAGTTACAGGTACATACCTGTTTCCACCTCCCCGTTGTGGGATTAGAGATCTAGGTCCCTGTGCCTGTCTTTTTACATGAATCTGGAGTCCTCATACTTGCACAGCAAGCCCTTTATTCACTTGAGGTATTTCTCCAGTTCTTGGTTTCTAATGATGCCAATATAATAATTGTCTATGAAATAATGTGACTGTATCTATAGAGGAAGTTTGGCAGTCACAGTAGTGGTTGACAATGACTAAATACTGAGTTGTCCTTTAGCTACCTAATACTAATTACTTGTTTTTAGATAATGTAAACAGAGATCTGCATCTCATATAGCTCAATTACAGTGATTCAAGGTGAAACATTTGAGCAGTTCTCCTTAGTTTTCATAAAAACAAGGGGAAAATAGAATTCTATAAACATGAGGTAGATGTAATATGGGAATGTCAGTGATTTTGCATTGATTTTTATCCAGATCTTATGTTATTGCATGTCTCCTATGTTTTTCTGAATCTTTGTAGAACTTGATGCTGGTAAATATGATACAGGGTATCTACTAATAATGGTTTTTTGTTTGTTGTGTTTGTTTGTTTGTTCTTTGAGACAGAAATTCATACTGAAATCCAGGATAGCCTCAAATCCACAGGAGTAATCCTGCCTCGGCCCATCAAGTGCTGAGATTACAGATGGAAGCCAGGACACTAGGCTTTGACATTTTGTCCTAGTTGGGTTTAAGTGTTGGCCCAAGAACATCTAGTTTGGGTTTTTCTTTTAGAAGATGTTAATTGTTCTTTCATTGTCCCTTAAAAGAGGTGACCCGCAACATTAATATAGCATTCTTTATCCATATGATCAGTTGTCCCACTCTGTCACACAGTCTTCCTTTAAAGGGTAAGAGTTGATTTGGCTATTTCCAAAATTGTCTTAGTTTAATCATGTCTGGCTTTCCTGTTATTTTGGGTAATTCCTGTTATTCAAAGCTCCACTTCATTTTGGAGTAAATTATGGTATACATAATAATAAGAAGAAGAAAATTAACCTGAAACCCTCCCTGGCTGTGAGGACAAAACCATGTCACTTCCATACGTCTGTCTTCGTCATCTTTTCCATCCCATCTTTCAAGATAATTGTACTGTTTCTAAGTATATGCTGGTGCACTTTGGATGTTTCCTTACTTAACGTTTCTTATCTCAAAATCTACAAAGTGGCATTGCTTTGTTTTATGCCGTTTAACAAATGAATTCTGGACAATGTGTGTTTTCCCACTTGTTGGGAGAAAATTAGTAATATTTGTGCAGGGCCTTTTGTTAAAACTCAAAACCTTATATGCAGTTATAGGGACCAAAAATGAGAAGTATGGAATCACCAAGAGAGCCTCAGCTAAGCATTTCCTCTTAAATTGCTACATTCCATCTCAATGGTGTGTTGAAGTACATGTACATGTGCCTTTTTGTGTATAGTTTCCCTGACTTTTCACCAGACTCTTTTTGAGGAAGCCTTCCCCACCAACCTTGAAGATAAGCCATTGTTAGAACTGTCTGGGTAGTCTTACTGATGCTCTAAGAGTCTTTCCACCAGACATGGTGTGGGGATTTTAAATCAGCGGTTCCTGTTTTTTGTTGTTTTAGTAATGAAATAAAGGGTAGTCTGTGGTCTGTTTAGGAAGTACATTTTACTTCCAATGACTCACCATCCTCATATTACTATAATGATTTTTAGAATGGTCTGATTTATATTATCAGAAATTAGTGTGAGAAAAATTCCATATTTCTCTATCCACCTTTGCCCAATGTGTTTAATGTGTGCAAAGATACATTTTAATCATGTAATATGCAGAAGAAACTTTATAAATTTTTTTTCAGAAAATAATTTAAAGCATCAATTTGCCTATATAATGAAGTTATTATAAACTTTTAAAAACATCCTGCTTTCAGAATCTTAAGGTTTAAGTTAAGTGGGCAATAACAATACCAAGTGTTTATGTATATTCCCAACTATATGATCAGCTTTCTTGGCAAGCTGATAAAATTGACTCCCTGCTCACAATAATTCTGTGACAGAGATGACATTATACTTCCAGTTTTACAGTTATGACAGTCAAGGCAGAGAGATGAAGGCTTGTCTACAACTCACAGGAACTATGCATTGACCTTAAGTTGTTCAATTCACTTTTCTTGGTGCCCATATCTTTTTTTTTTTTTTTTTTTTTTTCAGTGTATTCTGTTTGTTCAGTCTTAATTGCTGACCTGGAGTCATTTCACAAGCTGTAAGATACAGATTACTGTTATTGCAGACCAGAAAAAAAAATCTTGCACTGAACTATGAAGGACAAATACTCAATTATAAACACTTATTTGGGTACTTGCCAAAGTTATCTTGAAATTCAATTACAGCTTCTTTATTCTATACCATAGAGATTGTGACAGGAATCTCTGACAGCCTTGCTGAGTTTTGGAGATGTGTTTATGGTAACTAAAAAGTAGATTAAGTATGGAGCTGAAAATGTGTTTATTTTATCTTACAGAACATCACTCTGTAACTTTCAAAATTCCTTAACTAAAATATGTACAGCTTTGTTATCAACGCAAAAGAGCAGTATGAAGACCTCTCAGAGCTCCTAGACAACATGACACAATTGTACCACAGTGCAATGGGATACTATGCTGTTGACATAAAGAAGGTCTCTGTGGAAGACTTTTTTAATGACCTGAACAACTTCAGAACTACATTCATGGTATGATAAGTTTTTTTCAGTTGTTTTCTGAAAAGTGTCCTTGATGTACTTTCTTGCCTGTTCTTTCTGTTACTGTGTTATTTAATTCTCTTCTCATTTTTTGCAATAAAAGCTACCTTTTCTGGTGTTTTATGTTAGCTTTAAATTTTTCAAATTTTAGATCTGTTGAAAAATATGTAGCTTGTTCTCTTTGGGGCCTTTTTTAACATGAAACTGTAATCAGAAATTTTGATTGAAAAAGTGACAAATTCTGATGGTTTTCATAAAGGCCCCCTCCTGGCTGATTACAGAGCACGTCTATAATAAGTTTTTGGCTATGAATTTGCTTCTTTATGCTCAAGATCAATTTGTATTTTTGTGGTATAATTTTACCAAATTCCATGCAGCTCCTGGGAAGCTTTTTTCCCTCCTTTTTTAATGCATTGTACAATAAGCTCCCTGCGATTTCCCTTTGAGTAGGTTTTACAT
Organism: Cricetiscus sungorus; assembly: GCA_030556225.1. NCBI lineage: Eukaryota > Metazoa > Chordata > Mammalia > Rodentia > Cricetidae > Cricetiscus > Cricetiscus sungorus. Next base: position 30,606,376 of record JANBXA010000741.1, on the reverse strand, counting down.
TCCTACCGCTTGCTTCAGACACTTTAATAGGGAGGTCAGGTCTTTGAGGTAGAATCCTTTCATTTAGGTATTAAAAAGATCTTTTGAAAAGTATTAGCTGATTAGATGGGGGAAAAAACCGCACGCATATTAAAGTGAGAAGGTATTGTTGCCTCCCTTGGGAGACAAGGATGCCTTGCAGCAAGCAAAAAAATTGTTATTCATAATAAATGGGGAAGTCATTTCTATATTTCACCACATGTTTGTGCGGATTAAAAAGTTTTCAGTGTAAAGAAAGAGACGATTTGGTTTAACGAGCTGCTTTTTAATCTCGGGAAAACTTTACTGCTAACTTTGTTGGCTGGTTAGAATTACTTCCAGATGGCTTGATGAGCTTTTAATGAAACCCCTCCATTTACAAGGAAAACAACACACAACATGCACAGTTACTAACACTTCTTGTTCTGTTGTCTCCAGAAAATTAAGTTACCTTTATTATTGTAAATGTATTTAGTCTGTCTTTGTGTGTGTGTTACCTTCTGTGTAATACATTGTTTAGAATTACCTAATGACTCATGAGGCACCACGCTTAGTGTTTTTTCTTTGAGAAAGGTAGACTTGGATTCCAGAATGATGTCACTATGGCTTTGTTTACTTACATTGATCTATTCTGATTAAGTTTTATTTTGTAAGTACCAGGTCCTTGGTCCAAACCTACTGCTGAGCTAGTGGGTTTCCATGGAGTGCTTTCTTTTCATGCTTAGTGCCTGAAATACTTCTCCCTCTCGTCTTAGTTAGGTGCACCATTGCACTCAACCCCTGCCACTCATGTTTCCCAGGCTTCCCTTCCTCTCCTTAGATTCTGGTCTGCCTCGTTCACCCTTGTTTGTCTAATACATTGCATCATTGAAACCGGTAAATGTTTGGAACCAGGTGATCAGTGGATGCCATGCTTTGACAACTAAAGCATTTGTAGTCAACATTTGCCAAGTTGCATTGTCATTTATTTAAACATTGCCACAACCAAATGTATAAATACTGAAGTGTATTTTAAAGATAAGACTAAGTCATAAAGCAGTCTGACTGAGCCATCATTATATACCTAGCAAGGAGCTAGTGTGCTGCTCTAGGTTGCCTGGCCCCTGATTCTCTACTATATAAACCTCAATTGCATAAACTACTTCTAAATGTGTGGCATCTACTTTCAAGTTGGGAGTAAATTGAAATCTGCTTCTGCTCCCAAAATAAAAATCATGACCAGTTTCACTTATAATAATTTAATTTGTAATCAATTTACCTGAAGTAGTTAAAGTTTAGAAATGTCTTTCCTTTTGAACTGAAGCAATTAAAAGCTATGTAGTCAAATTCCTGCAGTATACCTTTCACCAACTCACATCATTTCTTCTAAGTTATTACTGTAGTTGCAACTGAGTTATCTAGATATTACTCTTTAAGCTTATTTTTCTGTTCCCTAGGAACTTGTTACGCTAGCTAAAGAGGCAACATCTGTTCCAGATGGCAGCCACAAACCTTGTAGACCAAGAGAGGAGAATTTCCAGATCTTGTAGCCTCTGTGAAAAACAGCTGTTCCTTTGATAGTGCTTTAAGTCATCCTGCTTACGTGAGAGCTAAGGTTTTGCTGCTGTCCTTCTCTTCTACAATAAGGTGCTGTGTCGGTCTATTTAGAGCTACTGATCCAGCTCCCCCTGAAACGAGGATTATATTTTAGAAACATCTTAGCTTTTGAACCGAAGCTATGTGGCCAACTTCTTTGTTCATGGAGGGAGCAGTGTAGTCTCGTGAAGCCTTATTTTTGCTAACAGCATCAGCAGATGGAATCCCCAAGCTAACACCAGTGGTTGAGCTGTAGCTTCTCTTTAGACTCTGACTACTACGTCGATACACCAAGTCTCAACTTAGTCTTCACAGAGTTTTGTGAGGTACAGCTTTACAAGAAGAGCAAACTGAGGTGGAGAAGCTCAGGTTTTTCTAAAAGGGATTCAAGGTTCAGAAGGGCGACAATTGAACTGTTGGTTACCTACTTGAAATTCCTGCACTGAGACATTTAATGTCGGGGAGGCACATGCCATGGAACATGTATAGAGGTCAGTGGACACCGTGGGAGTTAGTTCTCTCCTTCCAACATGTGTGTCCTGCTGGAGCCCATTCACTCCCTAAGTCTGAAGCTTTAATGGATTAAAGCGCCCTGCTGTTAAGTTTACAAAAAAGTTGGAGCTAATGACACTTTGGAGGGTTTTGTTTGTTTTTGCTTCCCCCCTCTTTTTTTGACACCTGCTAAGTACCAACACACAGACTACTCCATTTCTCTATACTGAACATTTTACACAGTTAACATGAAGCCTGGCTGGGTTGCTAGGTGGGAGGTGAATCTGTGCCTTCCTCTTGATACCTTTCTGTTTCATGGGGCCATATCAAACATAAAGTTAGGACTGGAGATGTGGAGTGTTTTGTTGACTGCAAACTGTCAGCTCTCTGTTAATTTGTGGTCTGCCGGGCATTAAGCTTCCCCAGAAGCCCATATAACTGTAGTGCTTTATAACTACTCCTCAGTTATAAACAACTTGAGTTGTTTTGGGTTCACTTTTCATGAGCATCTTCCTGTTACTAGTAGAGGTTCTCATGCCTTGAAAAGGGGTCCTTTGCATCCAGCCTATTATTTCTGTTGAGCCTACCGGTGTCCTCATATCTTTCCTTACTGTAGTCAACAACAGGAGCATATTCATGCTAACCTTTGAATTTAAACCTAATTTTCCTTCCTGCCCTTGTGACTGTAGCCTTGAAGTGTATGTAATGTGTGCTGCAGCCCCAGTCTGTGTCCTTCAGCGGTTCGCGCCCCGGTTCCCCTCACCTGGTCGGAATTACAGGGATTCATTTTGAATGTTCCCCTTGCCTTGAAGGTGATACCTTGTCTGCAATCACTCCTTTGCTCTCCGCTCTCTTACCTGAAATTATTGTACATTTCAACTCTTTCTGCAGACTCAGAAGCAGAGTCTTCTAAGGCCTTACTTGTTTTGTTGAATGCCTCACTCAGATTGCTACTGCTTTCTTCTGATCTTCTGTTGTATGTCTCCTTTTAGATAAAACATTTCAACAAAATTATACATGATATCTATATATCTATATATATATATATCTGTTGTTCAGTGTTCCAAACATACTTAAGGACTCAGAATCCTTTGATTCTTAAGTTTCAGGTAATTCATCTGGAATGGTTTTTGATTTGCACATCTTTTGAACACAAGTGATTCCTGAGCATATGAATGCTATTCTCTGAGATGGCACAGCACTGAACAGTCACTAATTATTAGTGTGCAAGACCATGAGCACTGGTATTTGAAATTCCACTTTGGGGTTAGGATTTAGAAGTCATCAAAAAGCAGCCCTTGCCTTGAAGAGCTTATTAGTGAATACCCCTAATTAGAAAAGTGTTTTACCTTGCCTTTTTCTTATTTATGCATTTCTACTGGTGTGCCAGATTTTGTAGTTAGTGTTTATAAATACGTAAAGCTATTCAGGTTTTTTCCTTAGTGGTAAAGTTAGGTATTACCTAACACATTCAATGACCTGTGTTAAATCCACAACATTGGGAAGAAAAGAACAAACAAACAAAAAATTATGTTTCTTCCTAAACTTTATCTCCATATACATACTCTTGTGTGTCCTACGTGAATTACGTGTGGTAGCTATCAAGCAGATGAAATATTTTTTTCATATTGTAAGTGCTAAATGAATTCTTTACCTTATAGACATTATATAGCATGAATTCAAATTGGACTTAATTTAAAAAAAAAACAAAAAAAACAAAAAACAAAAAACTCAAGTTAGATACAGGGGGAAATGCTGAAACATCAGAAAAGCAGAACATTTGTTCTTAACTCTACTGAATCCTCAGCCCAAAGGTTCAATCCTATCCCTATGAATCCTCAGACAGATTGCCCAGACTGACTACCCAAACTGCATTTCTCTTCAGACTACATCTCTCTCCTGCCTCCTCCCACCGTATATTCCTCTTTCTGCTATATCTCTGCTCATATCACTACTTTACCCACCTTCCTATGCTGGGATTAAAGGCATGCTGAGATTAGGTTTGTGTGGCTACCTATGTGCTCTGATTCTCAGGCAAGCTTTCTTAGATTATAAACAAACTATCACCACAACCTTGCCCACTTTTTTTTTCTTCAGCTGTGAAATCTTACTGTTTCACAAACAGAAAGATAGCTGTTGCTTGAGCATCTCAGTACCATGTATTATTGAGTTGCAGACTATTAGTGATAGTAACTTGTAAATTACTTAACCTTACTGAGCACTTATCTGTCAGTAATGAGATGTAGTGGAGTTAATGACCAAATGCACATAAAGCCTTACAAGCTAACTTTGTTCATTTAACAGAGTACAGTAGTCTTGTATTTCTAGCCCCCTTTTTTTGTTTCCATACAGGATACTATGAACAGAATAGACACTCAGCTTATGTTTAGCTATCATTAGGTTATTTCTGTAAGTTATTTCTTCATTTGTTTAAGATTTGACATTCATATTTATTGAAAACATTATCTCAGTTGGGCTTTGGTTTATATAGCTGATACATGTATAATGAATAAATACCAAAGCAAGAATAATGCTTATAATCTTAATGTATCTGTTGGTCAAATGAATTTTGTATTTCTCCTTAATTCTCAGTAAGGGAGTAACTTTTTCCCATCTACTACTCCATCATACAGTAACGAGATTTTACTGAAAATTAAAAAAAAAAAATTACAGCAAGACCACAACCTGTTTTAGCAAATCATTTCAATCACACAAATTTGATGCTTGTCAGCTCTGAATGCTGTTTGTGCTGACTGCTGTGTGAACCAGCTAGTCAATAGCAGGAGGGCAACGCACTTAATGTGTCCTGAATGCCCCTTAAAGCTTGGAGATTGATATGTTTTATGTTGTCAGAGGTAAAAATATCACGTACAAGTCTTATGGTAGGGTGTTGAGCCAGCTTCTGCAATTATAATAGAAAGCATTTTCAAACCATGCATATTTTGGTGGGCTCACAATTTCAACATTGTATTTGGAGGCTTTTCACATAGGGCTTCTGTCTTCATTAGCACCTTTGTTATTCTGAGATCGTACTTGGAGCTCTACAGCTTCCTACATAGAAGAAAATATTCTGTTCCCCCCTTCCCTCCTCATCCTTTGGTGTAAGTTCATTTAAGCAATGTGATTAATTCTAGTTGCTTAGTATTTTGACTTTGCAACTTTGAAAATATTGGAATTTATATCCTAATCATTGCTATGTTAATTTTTTTTCAAAATGGAAACATACCTAATATAATTGACTTGAACTTTCTATTTATTGATAAGATTCACTCTTACTTTGCATTGCTCCGTGGGATAATACGTGTATTTTAAAGACTGGTTCTATATTTTGAAATGACTAGTAATTTGTATTTTCCTTTTTGTTGTGTTGCTCAATGAAATAGAAAAACAAGAATTAATAGCTGGACAATTTTAAATAACAATAACAACAGCATATGTAATATTAGAATATATTAACCCATGTAATTGAAGAAGTTACATTATGAAACAGCAAGGTGCAGACAGAAATGCATAAAATAACATTATATTCATACATCAAATGTAGTCATTTCTTGCCCTTCCTACACATTCTCATACACAGACATACAGAATAGTAGGGGAGTATTGAATGGGGTGATATTCCCAGTGGCTGACTTTGATGTGTTAAACAAGCATATTTCACATGGGACACTGTTACAGCAGGTTTTTCCCGCCGGCCCACCAGCCGGCCAGGCTGCCAGCCCGCCACCAGCCTGCCGCTGATCTGGCCCCACAGCTGCATCAGCCCCAAATAACACTCAGAGACTCTGGATATAATCCTGTTGGCCAATTATCATTATTGTTTATGGGCTAGCTCTGTCTTAATGATTCACCCATTTCTACTTATCTAAGTATTTCCACGTGATCATCTTATCCAGGAGCCGCCACAGGCATCTTCTTTTCTCCCAGGTCTCCATCTTGACCCTCCCAACTACTTCCTCTTTACTCCTCCTAGTCCTAGCCCCGCCTATCTAGTTTTCTATTGGCCACAGTGCTTTATTAACCAGTATGAGAAACATACATACAAAATAACATCTCCCAATCTTTTCTTTAGACTTAAAGGGGAATTGTAGTGGGATATTCACTGTGTCTGCTTCTGTGGCAGTGACCACACCCATTGAGGGGTGGAGCCAGGGGCGGAAGTGACCTGTGGGGCTTGGTCTCAGAAGGAGGTGGAGAAAGCTTTTTCTAGTGGGACAGGGAGAGAGGAGCATCCAGTTTTAACTGCTGTGTTGATCTGTCTGTGTTGTGAGTTGTTTCTCCTTTAATAAACATCTATTCAGCCTATTTGTTTATCCTGACCCTTATTAAACTGCTTTAGGACACTAGGCTCTTTCCCTAAAACAGGGAATTAACTCAGCGAACTGCTACCCTGTCACCTGCCTACTCCAAGAACCGTGTGGGTACCATTCCATCCATTGGTTTGTCAGTGTTTAGCCTTACGATTGAGAAATAAAAAGAACATTGTATCACTTCAAGGAAAGCAAACACAGTGGGGAGACTCAAATTATGTTTGGAAAAGAACTTATGACTATATCCCGCTGTGATAATGACTCACTGTACTATTTGAAGTGTTTATTCACCTAAGAGCTTGCAGACCAAGCAGTCTATAGTAAAGGGCTGAAGGGTGAGTGATGGTACCCATGGGCTAAAGAAGTGCTTTCTGCACCTCTCTAAAGTCTGATGTTCTAGATGAGAGGAACTGGGGAAGGAACTGATTAATCAGCAGCGCCTACATAGCCATTGGGCTACTTTAGATTCCCAGTTAGGGGATATTTGTCCATTATCATATTGCACCAGCAGGTAACAGTTGGTATTCAGCTCAAATGCTGAATTGTTCCTCCACAGCAAAGTGTGTTATACTCACCTGTCCTCATGAGTGGCATTTTAAATGAGAGGTGGTGATGTTAAAATCAAACCAATGTAATTACTTTTACAAATTGGGATGTATGTACTAATTAACTTATTAAGAGTTTTATTTGTTTTTACATTTGTGGAAATTTTCTAGTTATTAAGAAAAATATTTTATGGGAAACTGAGAACTACAAAGTTTTGAATTCCTACAAAATTCTGTGAGAGTGCATTTGAAATATGTCCCTTCTTGTTTCATTATGGGAAAGCACAAGAATGTGTTTTACAGTTTTGTTTGTTTTTCTAAAAAAATTATTTTCTGTTCATTCCTGATGCTATCACGAGTTTCCCAAAAGTGGTGCCATTGCCTCCTTATGAAGGTAAACGCACCTAAGCAAGGTGTGCACAGGCAGTATATTTGAGTTTAATGTATTTGTTTACTTAATGAAAAGTAGCCTGCTTTTGAATATACCCACTCCTAGAAAGCATCAAGAGTTAAATTCCATTTATGCAGTTAGAGACACCAGACATAAAGTGAATAAATTTAGGAAACAAAACTTGAGTTTAGTGAAACTTGTATTACAGAGGTCTATTTCAGACTTAAAAAACTTGAGTATACATGACTGTTGAAAGAAATAAAACTCAAAGAGAAAGGCTTTTAAGCTTTTTTTAAAAATGAGATCTCTGTAGTTCTGAAACAAATATACAACATATTAAAATAGTTTGATAAACATTGAGATGAATATATGAAGCTATTTAGATAATGTGGATAGAGATGAAATAAATTTTTTAAAAGTAGTTATCTATAGCAGCTTACATTTAATTATATGATTTTATGTTTAATTTATTATAATACTGATAAATACGCTAAGTAATATGTTTTTCACTTAAAATTAAGCATTTCTCATATGTAATTTAAAATGTTGCCCAATTAAAAATCATTCTAACATTTACTTTCAAAATTTAAGTTACCGTTTTAGAGCTTTCAAAACCAGCTTAAGCAATACTTTGCAGGAAAATAGAGGAGAAGAAATTAAGTCTCTTTTCCAAAATAAAGTCCCTGAGCACATTAGATTTGGTGATACTAAGACAATATGGATGCATATGTAAATTGAGTCCTTAGAAGAATAATGGCTAGACTTGAGGTTGAGAACTACATCTTGCCTTCCATATTTAATTCATCACCTTCCCTGCCAAGTCATGCAGCCTGCATTGGATGCTTCTACTTCACTCCCATTCAACTTAGTGTAGCATCATATTCCAACCTCTCTGAATAGAAACACTTACATTCTCATAGGAGCTATGAAAATTGGCGTTCCCCTTATGATTGATAGAAGCATGTTATATTGACAGAAGCTAGAACATGGATCTTCATGAGTCATTGCTGAATAAATGTGCTTGAGGCACTTGAATGATTATACTCTCGTGAAAATCCTACTTAAAATTAGTGATATAATAAAACAATATTTGTTAACACTGTATGTGCCTTCCACTTGCAATTTGCTAGGAAAGTGATATAAGGCAGATATATGAATTGATCTTGTTAATTCTTGAAATACCCGCGTATGTTATCCTTTTTACAGAAGCAACCGAGGCAGCATCACACAGCTTTTCCGTGCCAGATAGCCATTTAAATAAGAGTATATATCTTTAGATTTCCATCTCATAAGATTATGCCATCATTCCAGTATGTGACAAAAAACTCAGATCTTTTAAAAAATAATTTTATAAGACTAGTCAAACTTCATATCTGTTTTATTATCAGGCATTTTATGTCATAAACTTTCCATTTAATGTGTGTGAATGCTTTCTTAGAAAGCATGGAAATTTTATATGAGTAGCCAATTACCTTCCTTTAATTTTGGAACCTAAAACGTATGTCTAAGGTACCCAGAATTACATTGGTGTAGATGATCTATAACATCATAAAATAAGATAAGATCTGTTATTCAGCTTCTCAGTGTTAAACACTAAAGACTCCAGAGGATATAAACCACAATAATTCATCCAACTTCTTTAAGGCTCGTATATTCTTTTTTTATATTCTTACCAAGCTTTCTCAGTAATCCAATGAGCCATTTTCAAAAATTAGAAATATCTAAGAACAAAAAGAATTAAAGAGAAAGAGGGAAACAGACTCACCAAGGGCTGTGAATTTGGAGATCAGGGCTTGTACAGAATAAGGACATTACATAAAGCTTTCAAAATAAGCATGGGATGGAGGGAAATTCATCTCATCCATGTTAGAAAAAAACAATCCCAGGTTATATACAGATGATGACACAACTTCCCCAGGACTTAGAAACTTAGGTCAGCAAACTTAGAACAGAATCCTAAGTACTACACAACTTTGGAGTTGGGTAATGATGTAATGAGGAGATTACAAAATAGACAGAGACATCTACGGGACTCCAAATATGAAAGACACACAATGTGTAAGAAAAGAAAATAGATAAAAAAAAAAATATCTAAATAGCCTACTAAAAATGACCCCTTAAGAGGAAAGAGAGTAGTAGAAATAGAAATGTGGTAGTTGAAGTTAAACGCACAGTGGACTAGAGCCACCTGTATTCTACTTGGAAAGAAAAGCATATTCAATGCAGGTATTCAGAGGAAAATCCAGGAACACAGTGTGATTGAGGGAAACAAGGAACAGGGTGAGAAGTATAATAATCATTCAAAGCCATGCTTAAAATGTTTCCAGATCAAAAAAAAAAAAAAAGGCCTATAGCCAGGCTGGAGAGATAGATGGTTAAGTGATTTAAGTGTGCATACTGCTCTTACAGGAGATGTAAATTCCATTCCCATCAACCGATTTGCACACGTGATAGTTACCAGTAACTCCAACTCCAGGGGCACCTGATGCTGTTGGCCTCTGTGGCTCTTGCAGTCAAACACATGTATCCACAAGCACATACAATATTCTGTGAGTGAAACCACAGGATACCAAAAGCTAAGTTCTTAAAAGCAGAGAACAAGTTATCACTTCAGTAGTTTCATAGATAATAGATATGCATTACTTCTAGTCAGCGGAGGAAGCCATTAGTAGAAAGTATAAGATGTTAAAACTTGGCTGTTCTTGTAATGTTATTAGTCTTCTAAAATAATGGCAAAGTTTCATATTTATGAAGAAACAGAAATTAAGAGTACATGTGTGCCCTCTTTTGCACGTGGAGTTTAGAGAACAGCCTTAGGTGTCAGTTTTTGCCTTCTCGCTTGTTTGACACAGGCTCTGTCTTGGTCAGAGTTTGCACACATCAGTCCAGCTCGGCCACAGGATTCAGAAGATTGTTCTGTCTTTACTTCCCAGTTCCCAAGGGAAACACACTGGATTACAGGTGCTTGGACTAACTGTGTCCTACTTTTCTCATGTGATTTCTGGAGATCAGACTCGGGTGGCTGGGCTTACAGGGCAAATGCTTTAGCCACTGAGCCATCTCCCCCAGCCTCAAGAGCCTCTTTTAAAAGGAGCTTTAAAAACAGACCGGCAAGGCTTTCCTTCACAGGCCAGACAGTATTTCTGGTTTCTCAAAGTTGGTGAGTTACACACCTGTACAAAATAGCATAGCTTTATAAGTATAGCTGTTTTTTCCCCATAAAACTGTATTTATAAAACAAGATTAACTCACAGTGTACAATTGTTCTCTATTTTAAAGGATGTATTTACAGAAGTATTTTTTTTTAAAGAAAGGCTCATGAGGCAAAAGGCATAAGAACAAATTTTTTAAGAAATGAAATATACAATAAAAGTTATTTTGTATAAAAAGGGAGACTTACACAACAGTGATCAGTTGAAAGCTGCTGTATAGTTAAAATGGAAGGGAAGTAACAATATGAATTAAATTCAGGACGTGTCTTAGTTAGGTTTCTATTGTTGTGAAAAGACAGAATGATCATGACAACTCTTAGAAAAGAACCATGTAATTGAGGGGGCTCACAGTATCAGAAGAAAAACCATTATCATCATGATGGGGAGCATGGCGCATTCAGACAGATGTAGTGATGGAGCTGAGAGTGTTACATCTTATAGGCAATAAGAAGTCAACTGACAGTCACATGGAGGAAAGCTTGAGCATAAGAGACCTCAAAGCCTGCCCCCATAGTGGCACACTTCCTTCAACAAGGCCATAGCTCCTTATAGTGCCAGTCCATTTGGGGGCCATAGTCTTAAAAACCACCATAGGGCATGTATTCTCTATATTATTAAATCATTAGGAAAACCTAGAGACTAAGTGTGAGATGTAAATTCCAAACTATAATGGAGAATTAGAGCAAGGTATGCGAACAAAGAAAAATATCAGCATAAAATAAACATATAAGAGGAATAATGCAAGGTAGAACTAATAAGATAAAAATCACAAGGATGTTTAGATTAAAAACGAAAACTTTGGTTCTTGAGAATTAAAGACCTAGAGCCGTGGGATACAGAAAAGGGTGAAGTGATGCAACAGTTAATTTAAGGCAAGGAACTACTAGGGAAGAAGAAAGGTCTGTTAATGACAAAGTACACTTAATAGAAAATGCGTTTTCTTCCTGAAGATAAAAAGCATACTTCGCCTGAAGCATACAAATATGACATATGCGTGAGATAGCCCTGATTGGCAAAGTAAATTTTTTGGTGGGGGTGCGTGTTTCGAGACAGGGTTTCATTGTGTAGCCCTGGCTGTCCTGAAACTCGCCCTGTTGATCAGGTTGGCTTGATCCACCAGATCTGGCTTCACCTCTGAGTGCCACAATTGCTGATAAGGTAAATATTGATAAACTATGTGAATAAATCCAATAATTGGCATTATGATGAGAAAGTTTGTCAATGTTCATTTGGCTGTTGTTAAGCCAGAGAGAAAGATGCTAAAGACGTAGAAGCTTCAACTTTTCAGTAAAAGGCTATGTTATTGTACGTGCCTAGTACCCAAACATCTATTAAAGAACATTCAGTTCACTAAAGCAAATTGGAGCTATTATTTAAATAGTTTACCTGACACTGTGAAAGCAAGCTCAATAAATTTCTATCAGTTCTATTTGTTGGTCTCATTAACATGAAATTAGAACTTTAAAAGGAAGGAAATGTTGAGCATGTAGTAATTTTGTAAAAGCATATTAAATGATTCATGTCAAGAGCAAGATCATAGGAAGAAGTTAAAACAACGAGTATGCATCTCCTCAGACCATTCACAAATATTGACTTCAAATAACTAAATACTGAAGTGTCAAAAACAAGTTCAAACCTTATGAAGTACAGAAAACACCTTTGCTGAAGTACAAAGGAAACCTTGAAGACTTAAAAGGGCCAGCATTGAAGGAAAAGAGACTTTGACTATGTCAGTTTTAGAAGTCTTTATGAACAACTGTAAATACTTTTGGGATTATATTTATAAATCTTAAACTGACAAAGGCATGGGGCCCAAAATATCTAGAGAATTAACAAGTTTTTTTTTTTTTTTTTTTAGAGAAAACTCAGTTTCAAAAGGATAAGCAAATAAAATAGGCAGTTCACAGAAGAAGAAATGAATAGAAATGAGGTTACATGAAATGATGCTTGGATGAACAGGTAGCCTGAGGGATATAAGTTAAAGCATGGTGTAAAACCACCTATGCTAGCAGCATTTAGCCTTGTGATGACAATTTCGTTGTTGCATAGGCTGTGGGTATGTAATGGAGGTCAGAGTGTATATTGGCACACCATTTAAAAGCCTTTTAATGTCTTCTAAATAAGTTCAACAACGTTCTAGTCCTTTGATTAATCAGTTCCACCTCTATTGGTGGGGGGTGGCTAGCAGATTTTTGTGGTGATACTTAACATATGAAATAATATTTACAGTGCAATCCAGCACTGTTCCATATATGTATTTTAGAACGGAAATAAAAGTTTTAATGAATATGTTTTCAGTTTGTATTGGCCTCAAGCTTTTCTTTCACTTTATAACTGGCTGTAAGTAATTATGGCCACATATACTATGAGACAATTGCAGATACAGAAATTAACATAAGCTATGCATGGTATTTCCAAAACAAGCATTCCTTGACAATAGTGCTTTTATGTGTACAAATATTCAGGAATAAAACTGTTTTTCTTGCTTGAGGAAAATAAATAGAAAAGACAGTATCTAATAATAATTCACAGCTTATGTAAGAATTGCATTAACTTCTCAAATTATATTGTTCAAATTCCACTTTAATGACTGGATACATTTCAATCGAATATTTACTAGAATTTCTATTACCAGATATAACTGCCACACCCTCTTAGAGGAATTAAAAAAAAAAAACAAAGCTATTTTACAAGTTCTATAAAAATAATGTTTTCCTTTAGAAATACAGTCTGTAGCAGTTCCCAATATTACAAAATGCAATATTGATTTTCACTTAAAAGTTCACCTCTTTTACAACTGATTTTATTCTGATTATTATCTTAGACAAAATGGCTTCTTACATCTGTAAATTCTAAATGCAAAGCTTGTAAGAAAGTTGAACCAGAAATATCAACTGGTTTGCCAGAAATCACTAATTCGGAAAAGTAATCTTATACCTAACCTTATGTAGACAATTAGCAAATTTGTGCTACCATGGACTGCATTCAACTACATAATGCTACAAGACAATAAACATCAGGTGGGTGGGTCACAGTAAACAGGGAAATCTCTCTTCTAGGTCTCATGATGACGTTCTTAGTCTTTTTGGTTAGTGGAAGCTCATGGTCTATTTGTACAATCTAAAGAATTCGTCTAATAATCACAAGGATGTTGGGTCAGAGAGATGGACAAGGAATGGCTGTTAAGTGTGCTAAAAATATCCCGTGATAAATTGTAATTAGGTAGTGGACCTGAAACATTCTCCAAATCAATTGGAATTCTAATGAAACTGATCAGCCTTGTGGAGAAGGTTCCACAAAAGGTAGGATTCTTTGCAAGAACTTGTATCACATACCTTAACTATTTTAACTTTATTACCCCTATCTTTTTCCATCTCTGAAACTCAGCAGCTTGGGAACACTTTGTAATAGATGAGCCTGAAATGTTCTTGCATGGAGTAAAGCATCAATTAGTGTCTTAGTGTTCTGCTGCTGTGAAGAGACTCCACAAAGATGTCAACTCTTATAAAAGGAAGTGTTTAATTTTGGGGCATCCTGATACTTTATAGTATCAGTCCGTTCTTATTATCATGGCAGGGAGCATGACTGCAGCGGTACCTGAAAAGCTAAGTCCTGATTCCCAGGTAGAAAGAGAAGGACTAGGCTTGCAAAGGGCTTTTAAAACCTTAAAGCCCACACCCAGGTACACATTTATTTCCTCCAGCAAGGCCACACCTACTCCAAAGTCACACTCCTTTCTTCTAATCTTTTCAAATAGTGCCACTTCTTGATGACTAAGCATTCAAGTATATTTACCTTTATGGGCCATTGTTATTAGCCAGCTCCTTGATTTTTACACTTCAGCTGTGATCAAACCACAGATAGGCTTTATTTCCTGTAAAATAACTTCATAACTGCTGTGATATTGGGTTTTTGTTTTGTTTTAATGATTTTGACCTGTTTATGATTATTTTATTATTATTATTTCTTGTTGTTATAAGCACATGATATTTACCCCTTATTCCTCTTCCCCCTTAATTCCCCTCCCTCATTGTTCTCTCAAATCCATGGCCTCTTTTATTAATTGTTGTCATATACATATGACCATTTTTCCCCTTTTTTATTTTTAATTTTTTTTTTATACATCAATCCCAGTTCCCTCTACCTCCCATGCCCTTATCCCATCCCCCATCCACTCTACAGGGAGGGTAATGCCTTCACTGAGGGAACATCAAAATCTGTCAAATTTCTCTAGGCTAAGGGAGTCTCCCTGGGAAATGGGCTTCCATAATCCATTCCTGCACTAGGGATACATACTGGTCCCATTGTCAGAGGTACCATAGACTTCCCAGGCCTCCTAACTGTGACCCACATTCAGGGGATCTGGGTCTGTTCTATGTTGATTTCCCAGCTATCAATCTAGGGTGCATGGGCTACCCTTGTTCAGGTCAGCTTTCTCTGTGGGTTTTTCCAGCCTGGTCTTGACCCCTTTACTCATCACTTCTCCCTCTCTGCAACTGGATTCCTGGAGTTTGGCTCAATGTTCAGCTGTGGGTGTTTGCCTGAACAAATTGGGAACAGGCTGGGTTAAGGGGGAGAAAAGAAGTCAGGAGAAAGAGAATGCAAAAAGACGAGTGGAGAGGAGGACATGAGGGAGCAGGAAGATTGAGTCAGAGAAGAACAGAGGAGAACAAGAAAAGAGACACCATAATAGAGGGAGCCATTATAGGTTTTAAGAGAAATCTGGCAGTAGGAAAATGTCCGGAGATCTACATGGATGACCCCAACTAACAATCTAAACAATAGTGGAGAGGCTACCTTAAATGCCCTTTCCTGAAAATAAGATTGATAACTAATTTATATGCCATCCTATAGCCCACATATGGCCTTATTTAAAAGAAAAGGAAGTTCAGTGCTCTTGGTGCACTTGGGTGGTGTGGTGAGAGAGGAAAACGGGGAGAGAAGCAGAAGGTGGAGATATAACAAGCAATGGTTGTTATATCCCTACAATAGCTGTTGGAATGAAGGATGTTTCAAATACTCCTTTTTCTGACTGATAATATCTATATTTCATGTTTCTGTTTTTGTATATGTCTTCTGCCCACTCTATCAGATAGAAACCAACATATTTTCATCCTCTTCCTTCCCCCCCACCCTCTCTTCTTCTATACCCTCCTCCCATTCTCCGTTTAGCATCTCATTCAAGTATATATTGAAATTGATGGGTGAATGGCTTAATATTTTGTGTCTCTTCCTTAAGAGTTTTCCATTCATGATTCTTATCAATAATATTATAATTTACTTTGAAAATTTTTATAAACAACTTATACTATCTCTGGGTCTTAAATAGATGGTCAAATATTAAGAGATAGCTCAATCAGACAAATGTTTGCCTCTCAAGCCTGATACCTGTGCTTCTATCTAAGCAGACATGCAGAAGCTGGGTATGGCACAGGGTCCAGTGCTGTCAATCCTGGTGCTGAGAAGGCAGAGACTGGTAGGTCCCCAGAACTTGCTGCTTTGCCCTGGACCTCATTTGTGGGTCTGACCAGATTGCTAGGCTGACCAGATTGCTAGGCTCCAGTTTCAATGGGAGATCCTGTCTCAAACAGTCAGGGTGAGAGCTATTGAGGAAGGTACCTGTCATTAGAATCTCATCCCCACTTTCTTGGATGTGCTCGTGAATAGAAACATGTACACACAATGCCACACGCACAAGTACAGAAATGAGTGGTTATACTGTTGAGTGCTTGTGTTCGGATCTGTGCACTTAATCCCAAACACTACAGCAAACAATGAGAAGACAAATGGGCTGGGGATGTAGTTATTTGGTAGAACTCTTGCCTGGTGTACAGTAGCTCTGGGTTCAATTTCTGGAACTGCATTTAAAAGAAAAACACTGGACTCCTTGCTTAATAGATTAATTGTATACTTTTAAAATATTGTTGGTAATTAATTTGGAACCTGTGTGTTTTCATTGACACTTAGATAAAACATAGTCTGTTTGTTGTAATATGATGCCATGCTGTTTGTTGGTACTTAGAAAATTCTACCTTTACCTGCTGACTCTCACTAATGCCACATGAGAGGCATTTCTTGATTAGTATAAAACTTAGAAGTAAGAAATTAATTAACTAATCACATATCCATTGAGATCTCTTTTCATTTGCATGTTATTGGTTTTGATCAACAGTCGCAGGATCTGGCTTTGAGACCTTACATATTTATCCATTTATCTTCATGACACTCTTTTCTATGTGGAAATAAGAAGTCTTGGTTTCTAACTATTTGATGAAGATCTCATCCCTCTTCTGTCATTTCTTCAGCTGCTTCCTTTAAAGTTGAAATACTTATAGGAGAGAAAAAAACGGAAGACTCCTAAAGACTTTCTTTATATGTTAGACAGCAGATTTGATTTGTGTATTAAATGTCTACTTATTTTTTAGTTTCTGTCTCTTCCCTTTTAGGTAATTCCATTTACATGCAGGTGCTTTAAACCTAACAGGGAATTTATAGGTACGTACTTAACAAGGGTTTATGAATATGGAGTTTATGACTGCTACTCATTTAAGAACTTACCGCTATCTGAAAAGTAATCATTCATTGTTGTACCTTGTGTATGATTTTAAATTGTTTTCTTGTGGAATCACTGGTTAAAATTAATCATTTCTCAAAATTGTTTTGTATTAGCAAGCGTTAAAGGAAAACATCAGAAAGAGGGAATCGGCAGAAAAGGACAAACGCGCCAGAATAGCTAAAGAGCTAGCAGAGAAACAGCGCCTGGAACGCCAGCTCGAGAAAAAGCGCTTACTCGAAATCAAAACTGGTGAGTCTTGTCCAGGTCCACGCTCATGGCTCATGCTGTGGGCACATAACATCCATGTGGTGCTTCTTTAACATTTCAGTGTATTTGGTGAACGAAGAAATACGACTGCTTGGTTCTTTAACTAGTCACAGAGCAGATCTTCCCTCAAGGGCCTTCCTCCCTTTAGTTTCGCCATGTATTTGTCTTTCTTCTAGTGTCGATCCTCTGGAGGACTTGTAGGTCAAATGCACTCTCTCTCCTTCGCTATTACTTGGGTAACAAGTCTGCAACAGTGCTGGTCTGTTAATACATTTACATCCTGTTCAGTAAGCAACTGAACAGGAAAATTCTACAGAACATGAACTGGTTTCTTCCCCTAAATGAAGCATAGGAGAGAGAAAATGTGACAGAGGATACTGATTAAAATAGACTTAAAGTGGGCTGGGGCTGTCATTCTTGTCTGATGTGCCTGAGCTTGAGGCTGAGTTCAGTCCCTGTAACTGATGAGAGAAGAAAGGAGGGAATAAGTGTGTGTGTGGGGGGGTGATAGAGAGGACAGAAGAGACAGGTAGACTGGAGTGACAGCTACCCATTGTAATCCTTACAAATAACTGTAGCAAAAAGAAACTTTTAGATACTTGATTTCTCCTAGATATGACAGTATTGTTGTCAGCATAGGTTATTATCCTTCAGGGACTTAGGCTGAAACTTCACAGACAAAAAGACACAATGTCTAGGGTTTATGTAAAAATAGCCTGGGGTGACTGAGATGTAGGGGCTCTCTAGATGAAACAGGACAGTGTCTAAAACTTGGGAAAGTACTGGGGGGGCAGGTTTGGGCCAGCTGTGCTGTTTTCTCTACTTACTTTATAGTATGTTTTCTAATTGTAATGGAAACTTTGAATAAACTTGAAATTTGACTATAGCCTTACATAAACATCTATGTATTTTACAAAGTTAGAGGGTAATATTCTGCTCTTTTATTCATCTGACTTTATTATTACTTCTTAGATTTAGTACTACTTAAGTTTTCTAATAAGAGAGACAAAAGATGTGGATCCAGATGGGAGGGTAGTTGGAAGAGGAGTATGGGGGAGGGGAAAACATAATCAGAATATAGTTTTTTAAAAAAAAAATTTTAATTAAAAAAAAAAAAAGATACCAGGGAAGCATCATATTAAGTTGTAATTTCATTATCAGCCTTAACAATTTGGCTTTTTTTTTCTCCCAAACCTCTAAGGATTGAAGTTTTTAATATAAAACCTACCAGCTTTACTGCTAAATCCTGGTAACTCACAATTCAGGACAATACACGTGTTGTGTCTCCCTGCCCCCACCCCCACCCCCACCCCTACTCTGGGGAGCGGGGTGGTGCTGCCCTACTCTCTTTCCTTGCACTTTGATAGGCATACCTTGTTTAGAAGAAAAATGAGTATAGTATTGTACCACATGGGTTTCTTCTAGCAAGGGCAAGTCATCTAAGTCTAATTCCATACTTACGTTAGAAATTCAGAAAATGTTCAAGGAATATCTGAAAAGCGTCACAAAACCTGAGTGCCAGGAAAGTGTTCTATTGACTGTTAAAATGTACTTCTGGAATAATCATAAATTAAAATCTTAGCCTAATTTTTGGTTCATCATTATATTATTTGAACATTTGCTCACCTAGTTAAAAGTCACCTAGCTGATCTTTGATGCCAGATGGGCTATACTGTTGAGGTTTGGCCTGAGAGACTGTAACAAAACCCTCTCACATTTGCTATTGTATCAGTTTGTAATATTGAAATCTGACAGAACATGTTTTAATGCACTTTCCAATAGATTACTAATAATATTCACTCTTTTATTTCTCTGCAATTTAATTCCATTTTGAATGGACAAATTTCTTTTTCCTGCTTCAAAGAATTACTTATGCAATATAAAATCCACCTAAATAAGCATAGATCAGAAGATGACTAGCCATATTTGTCTTCAGGAATCACTGTTAACATTTAGGTACATTGTCCCATCAGTACCTTTGAATACAAACTGGGGCACTAGGGAATATGCTCCTTAATGTCCACATCATCTTACTAAACATTGAGTATTTCATGTTATTCTTAATCTGAAATACCTTCCCATTGGTTACACTGGATATGCCACACCTAATTTGGCTTATATTATTCAGTAAGGAAGTAATAGAATTGTTTTTTCTGACTTTTCAATGTTATCAATATAGTTAACCTCACATATTCAGAAAAGGTTTGAATTTATTAAAGCACATACTAGAAAATGATACATGTTGCCAAATATACTGCCAGAAGTGTTCCAGTTTTCCCCAACTTTCCACATCAAACTATGGTTGTACTTTGGTTGCAGATTCTCATTTTTATGAAATTTTGAGTAGTTGTTTGTTTAAAAGGTTATTTTTAACTTTCATTTGTTTTTCTTCCAATAGTAGTGAAGATCATTTTAAAAGTACTTAGAGTTAATTAATATTTCCAAATTTACAAACTATATTGTGTTAAACTTTTGTATTGGTTTACATATTAGCCAATTGTAAATAACTAAGTTGCTTCTTAAATATCTTAAAATTATTCTCATTTATATGTTTTGGTTATGCTTGCATTTGTATGCATGTGTGCAATGTATGTTCAGTTGTCCTACAATGTTTTGCCTTATTTTCTTTCAATCACATATATATTGATACCCAATCTCAAAAATCAAAAAAACATTGCCTTTGTTTATTATGGGGCCATTATATTTAGGTTATTTTTTCCTTGGTGTTCTTTCCAAGATATAGTATGCAAATAATAACAAATGTGTCTAAATAAGTGAAATATAACGACCCAGTAGGATTTCTTAAACACTTTCAATTTATTAAGGTCATATGCAGCACACATTTTGATATTTTCTAGGGGAGCTCCATGTTCCTGAGCCTGGCCTGGGTAATATCGATTAATAAAAATCTCATTAAACCAGACACAGCTAGTCTCAGAATGTCGAGTCAGGGCTTTTTTCTTTATTGTGTGTGCATAGTCACACACACACACCATTTTTCCCCTTTCTTTTTCCTCTACAGGTTCTATACATATGTATTATGGCTTCTAGCTTAGTGCTTTTATGAGGTTCGTGAGTATGGGAACGAGGAGTTGGTCTCTGTACCTGTCTCTTGTACCTTTTCTTGGGCTCTTTTCCTTCTGTTTGTTCGATTTATACTATTTTGATGTATTAGCATTTTGTTTTTCTCTTGTGTTATAATTTCTCTTGTGTTATATATTATCTCTTAGAAGCCCATTTGTTTTCTAATGTGACACAGAAAGTGGGTGAATCTGGATAGGAACAGAGGTAGGGAGGAACTGGAGAAAATAGAGGGAGGGAAACCGTAATCAGGATATATCATGGTTTAAGTAAATATCCAAATGTGATAATAATTATCAGTAGATGAAGTATACATAAAATCTAAAGCAATGAGAAGCCTACCTTTGTAGTAATTTTATCTTTTGAAGACATTTGGAGATTTGAGAGATAAATGCTCGACGTTTTGGTTTAAAGAATGTACAGACATAACCCAATCTAGTTGGTATTTAAAAAGTTTTCTCACCCACGTCAACAAAGTTCTCTTCTAAAATGATAATAAATAATAGTTATACTGATTATTTTTATTTTTAATATTTTTTTTGTTTTTGTTTTTGTTTGTTTTTTCTTCAAGACCGGGTTTCTCTGTGGCTTTGGAGCCTGTCCTGTGTAAACCAGGTGGCCTCAAACTCATAGAGATCTGCCTACCTCTACCTCCCCAGTGCTGGGATTAAAGGCATGCGCCCCCACTGTCCAGCCATTATTTATGCTTTTAAAGGCAGCACAATTGTTAATTCAAAGTCATCAGCCTTTGAAAATAACCACCAATATGAAATGAATGATATAGCAATAAAAAGTATTTGTTTCTTGTTTGCTGTTCTTTTCTAAATGATTCCAGCACACAGTTCACAGTTACTTTTTCTAATATCTATAGAATAAGATTTTTCTGAAATTATTGTTTTACAGCATTTGAAGGCTTTCTGCAATGGAAATACAAATTACTTAGTTTATCTTCCCAGCATTTGATTTCATTCTTGGAAAAAAAATACATTGGATAATAAGTACTTGTCTTTTATGGTGACAAGTTTGAGCTCCAGCACTGTGTTAACAAAATATGTTGTGCTTTTCTTTTATTGTTCTACTAGTGTAGTTAAGAATTTACCATGTAGTTAATTGTTCACTGATTCATTCATCAATAAGCAGGGTTTTCCCTCTATTGAATATGTAGGTAACTTTTCATTGATTAATTCATCAATGAGCAGGATTTTCCCCACTCTGATAACTGAGGGAGCAATGTCTCTTTTTTAATAGAAATTTAACATTTAACTAAGTAAATCAGACAACCAAGTGCATAAGTTTACATCACAGTTTATGTGAAGTAAAATAGGATGGAATGAGTCTGGCAGGGATCTGATATTAGCAGAATTTGGTTTTCTAATACAAAGAAAGTACTGCCTGTATCTCAAATTTCTAACCCTAAATTTTGGTTAATGAAAATCCCCAGCAATTGACGCTGTTTCTGACTGGTATGTTTGCTTTGGGATTAGCAGGCTTATGTTTCTGTGATTCGCTGTATTGCTTATGTACTTTATACATTTATACATGTTTTTCTGAGGACCAACTCAGAGTTTGTATGAAGTTTTCTTTGCAGGTATTGCTTTGGGTGTAGAATATACTACTTTACAAAGCACTGTAGTCATCCTTAGTCTGGTCGTGCTGGTATAAAAAGAGTAAACGTGTGAATTACTGGGTTTGCTGTAGTATTTGTTACTGCTTTGGACCAGTTACTTTTTATTTATTCTTATTTTTGTGTATAAGACACAACCTCTGGGATGACTGAGCAAAAGAATACTCTGTCAACCCCAGTATAGGGCCTTCTTCCTATAGATTTTCATGGGCTTAGGATATCCACCAGGCCAAAAGAACTGAGTTTTTTCACAGATACACAACTCTCTAGTCACTGAGATGGTGGAGTAATTAAACCCTGTTCTTCCTTACCGACCATACTTGATGACTGCCCTTGGAGGGAGAATGGGCAGCTATGTTCAGATCTACTTGCGCTCATTATCTCTGTCCTTTCAGAACGGGGCTTTGTTAATAGGATGAAAGTAAAACTGTCAGCTAGCTCTCCTCTAAAGGGAAACTGAATGGGAAAAATCCCTTTGAGTAGTAAGTCTGAAAACAAGAGTCTAGACTCTTCCTTTATCATTTCCTCGTGTTAAAAAGTCACATTCTCCTGTTTCTTTCTTAGACTGAGAAGCTGGAGTTTTCAGATCCTCACATAGGAACTTCCAACAGTCTTTATTTAATCCCAAGGTGAATATATTTTAATTTAGAAAGTACTTGAATAAAAAACATCTAGGTAACATGTTGAACATGGATGCCAGTATTGAGTTATTTAAGGTACATTGCCAGTACATGAACTTGTGTCATCATTTTTAGAGAGACATGAATGGGAATAATAGATTTATGTAATTATATACAACTTTTTCCTAACTCCATTTCTATTCTTAATCATAGAAACAAATAGGGCATTTGATAATAGCATTCAAATGTTATGCTTTAAGACTTCCTGAGTGTGGAAGATGATTCACATAATTTTTCAGTAGCACATCAGAATGGCCTTGAAATGGACTCAGTGTTGTATAATTATGTTTTGTGGAGGAAGTAAATAAGAGATTATTTAATGGAGCAATAAAAACTGTACTAGCAACCCCTATATTTTAGTCTTTAGGTTACAATTTGTCTATTATTTATTAGGCTTAAATGTCTCATTTGGTGCAGCTTCAGTCTATTAAATAACGGATAATTAGCTTTTAGGAATCCGTTGTTTACCCACACGGCCAAAACTGCTCCTTTGTTTTCCACTACACAGTTTAGAACAGCTAAACAATTAGGCATCCATTTTAGAGGAAATGCATATTGCATAAACACCACTTAGAAATGTCTCTGCAGCCTCAACAGATATGCAATTTATTTATGTGTTTGCTTTCAGAAAGGCTTTGACAGTTACCCTCTCCTCTATAGATGCCATAAAACTGAGATTATTTTTCCATAATTGTGCAGATTCCAGTTTTTTGTTGTTTTTTTTTTTTTAAAGTAGTGCTTTCAATTTTCTAATGTTATCGGTGAGTGACGCATGTAAATAAGCCAATGGCTATAGTCATTTCCCTGTGTAGGATGGTAGAGCAAATTACATTGGGCTGGCTTGGGTACATTTCTCTTTTCTTCCATCTATCTTTTATAGAACAATAGTAATAACTACTTTTTATTAGCATTCATTGATCATGCTTAATCTTCCAGACTCTCCATATGTTTATTATCATGTGTGATATTTAAAATAAACTTGAGATTTTTATCAAAACACTCAATTCACTTGTACATATTTTTTGCAGGCAGTGAAGTCCAGGCTCACATCATCTTATTATAAAGGTCATCTTTTTATCATCATGTTATTCCTTGACAACTGATGATTTAACCATGACTTGGGGGAGAGAAAAGAACCAAAGTAATACTAGTAATTGGTGATCCTAGACTTTACCTACATTAGAATGCTGCAAATTGTTCTGTGACCCCAGCAGAGAGAGAAAACTTTTTTTCTTGTGCTGTTGTTAGTGGTTTTAAAGCAGGTTATCTCTTCCTTTGTATTAGCAATTGTGAGTATTTATCTTTGGCATGCTTCTCTGTGTTACTAGAAGCTCCATTTTAGTTTTCATGATTGAAGATTTGTCAATATTAAGGATTGAGAGGATCATATCAGCAAAGGCTTACTCACACTCACTTCTTAGAGGACCCTGGCACAGGGTCCAGCAGAGTCCTGTCCTCAGTAATCCTATGGGATATAGATATAGCCCCCATACTTTTGATGTTAATTCCAAAATTGGAGGTACAGAATTTAGAGAGTAGTGAGTTTAAGAAGAGGCACAAATGCAGCAAGCCCTGAAATACCTATTCTACCTCTAGCATTTCAGCCACATGACATTTTTCTTCTGATGTTGTCACCAGAACTCTGCAGTGTGAACCCTTGGGTATTTGTTGGAAATTTCATTTGTGTGCAGGAATTCCTTTTAATCGAATGGTGTAGTTTCAGTTATGGAGGTTCATTAAGAATGCATCTTTTGTACACACGTAAACATGTTGGTTCCATGTAATTGCTTAAGGTTCACATACCTACCATTCTTTGCTCCTTCCAACAAGCTCCAGAAAAACAAAAAAGCCAACATTAGCCATCTTCGAAAGCAATTAGCCATGTTCAGCACAAGATATCCTGAAATTGATTTCTTTCTTCTTCACTCCCCATTCTCATTTCCTTTCTCCCACACCTGCCAGCTGTCTTCTCTCTTCTGGGTCTCCCCAGGCCCCCCTGTTACTCATCTCTGCGAGACTCAGTCATACTAATAGGTTTACCACTCTTCTGTGAAATGAGTAAGATGAATTCACAAAAGAGTGAATCTGAAACCAGGAATGTTTCCACTACCTTTTTCCTGGGATGTGTAAGTGTGTAAAATGTTGGGAAAGGGGAAGCTAATGCTAAGTAATATTAATGTCTAAATTCTTTGGGTGTCAAACCTGAAGTGGGCTGATAGGATGTCCCACAAAATGTGACTATCCATGCTGCTGAGATACATTTGGTTAGAGGAGCGCTGTTCTGGTTACAGTTGGTGTGCTATGTTTTGCAACGTGCCTAGACCTTTCCTCCTTTCCTATATTTCTCTTTGGTCTACAACATCACACAACATAAGATTTTGCTGCAGAGGTATCATATATGATACTCTGGATTTGATTGCAGTTTGTTTCTCTTGAGCTGTTTATATCATCCACTTTACCTTAACTATGAAAATTACCACTTCTGTGTTTATTTCTAGTTTCTTTTTGCCATAATTACCCTTTCCCCATGTAGTGGGACTTAAATTTAGGGCATATTGTGTGCTGGATAAACACTGTTCCTATCTCTGTGTTCTCTTCATCCCTTCCTGCCTCCCTCCCCCCTCGTCCCCTCACTCCCTCTCTCTTTCTGTCTCTCTTTCTTTCTCCCTCTCTCTCTCTCTGTTTTACTTTATGTATATGAGTGTTTTTTCTACATGTATGCAAATGTAATCTTTATATTCCTGATGCCCACAGAGACAGAAGATGCTAGAAAAGGATGCTGGATCCCATAGAACTGGAGTTACAGCCTGTTTTGAACCACTATTTTGAACCTGTGCTCATAACCAAATAACCAAACCCAGGTTGTCTACATGAGAAACAAGTGCTAGCCTTCCCCCTTTTACTGAAAATAGGTTTTTCTCCCACATAATATACCCTGATTGCAGTTCCCTCCCTCCACTCTTCCCATTTCTTCTCCATCCCCACCCCTAGTCCAGATCCAATCCCTTTCTTTAAACAGAATGTTCTATGTGGCACCAGTTCACAAAAAACACAGAGAGACTTCGATTTTTTTTTTTTTTTTTAATGACAGCTTGGCCTTAGTTTAGGCTTGTCCCACCAGGTCTTATAATTTAAAGTAACCCATTTATATTAATCTATGATTTGCCTTGTGGGGTAGCTTTTTAACTCTCTTTGATCATGCACCTCCTGTTTCCTCTCCATATCTTGCGCCTAGATTCATCTCCTCCTCCTCCTCTTTACCGGGAAGTCACATCTAACCTCTTCTTAACTAGCTATTAATCATTCAGCTATTTATTAAACCAATCAGAAGGTGCCTTGGCATAGATACATTTTCACAGTGTACAAAACAATTATTCCACGTATCTTTCTGCCTCACATTAGAAAATAAACAGGCTTCTGATGCATAATAATAAAATGCAGTAAGATAAAACAAAAATAACATATTGGAATCGGACAAGGCAAAGTGCGAGTGCTCAGGGAAAGGCACAAGAATCAGAGACCCACTTGTTCGCACACTCAAGAGTCCCATAAAGACACTGAACTCGAAGTTGTAATTTACTGGTGCAGACCTGTGCAGGCCTGTGCTTTCTCCTTCAGTCTCTGTGAGTGCATATGCGCTTTCATCAGCTTTTCTTTCTTGGTCTCCTCTGTGCCCTTAGGCTCTTACACTCCCTCTGCCTTCTCTTCACAGTTCCCTCAGTGCTGAGGGAAGAGATTTAGTAGATAAATCTGCCTAGTAGATCAGAAGTTTTCTGAGGTCTTTCACTCTCTGCATAATGTCTGGGTGACTGCTGAGCCATCTCCCCAGCACCCCTAACTCTCTCCTCATTTTGTTTTATCTTTTTTTGACATATGGTCTCAATAAGTTGCCTAGGCTGACCCTAAACTTACTCTATAACCCAGGCAATATTTCAATATGAGACCTTTCTGCCTCTTCCTCCCAAGTAGCTGGGATTATATGCATGTATTACGTGATCTCTCCTCTAAGTTTTGACGGACTGGATACTGTGAACTATGATTCACTTCCATTCATTGCCCTGTTGAGTGTATTTTTCTGCACAAAACTTGTATTTTGGTATTAACTTATTTCTTATTAATCATTAAGGTCATGCAATATAACATGTATATTTATTTCGCCTGCTTAAATACACGTTGATCAAGAGCATGGCATTATTCATCTTTTATTTCCTAGGACCTGTCAATCACTTGAATGTGTATGTACCCTACATACCACAGGAGAGTCTTGATAAAAAGTAGTCGAATAATTATAAATACCTACATGATTATGAAGCCTTCTATTTTGTGTTCAGTTTAACACATCATTATTTATATGGAAAGTTAAAATCGACATCAAACTATGAGCCTGGAATCAGACCAATCAGTAACTGTGTTCACAGTTTTGGTGGAAAGTGTTCATGCCGGTTACTTTGCATCTGTATCTACAGCTGTTTCTGTGCTCCATAAAATTAAAATATCTGTTTTCTAACCCTTTAGAAAACACCTACTGAAAAATGAAATAAATCAATAATCTATCCTTTGGGGTTTTTCTGTCTGTTTCTCATTTTAAAAAAAATATTTTTCATTTTACAAACCCATCCCATTTCCCTTTCCTCCCCTTCTCCCACCCTCCTGCCTTCCCGCTTCTCACCCTCATAATGGGTAAGACCTTCTTGGGGAGTCAACAAAGTCTGGGTACCAACTCGAGGTAGGACCAAGCCCCTCCCCCTGTATCAAGGCTGAGGACTCTGTCTCACCATAGGGAATAGGCTCCAAAAAACTAGTTCATGTTTCCTGGGATAGATCCTGGTGCCACTGCCATGACCCCCCACCAACTCGTCAAGTTACATAAGTATCACCCACATTCAGAGGGTCTACTTTTGTCCCATGGAGGTTCCCCAGCTGTCAGTCCATAGTCTATGAGTTCCCACTAGCTCAGTCGCTTTCTCTGTGGTTTTCTCCATCACAGTCTTGACCCTCCTCCCCTCTTGTTCATATAATCCTTCCTTCCTCTCTGCAACTGAACTCCAGGTGCTCAATCCAGTGCTTGGCTGTGCATCAGTGCATCTGCTTCCATCAGTTGCTGCATGTAGGTTCTGTGATGACAAATAGGGATATCACTAATCTGATTATATGGAAAGTGCTCTTCAGACATCCTCTCCACTATTGATAAGTGTCTGAGCTGGGGTCCTCCATGTGGTCCTTGTGGATTCCTGAAATTTTCTCTAGCACCAGGTTTCTCCTTAAGGTTTGAGGGTTTTGTTTTGTTTTTATTTATCTATTTATTTATTTCTATTTTGTTGTTGTTGTATTTTTTGTTTGTTCGTTTTTTTCCCCCAAGAAAGGTTTCTCTGTGTAGCCATGACTGACATGGAACTCAATTTGTATACCAGGCTGACCTTGAACTCACAAGATCCACCTTCTTCTAGATTGCAGAGTATTTTCCTGCCCCGAGTGTGTTGAAAAATGGCTAATTGGTGATTGAGTAAAATTATTTACAAAAATAGTAAGGAAAAAAATCTTCAGCATACTTCTGAGTAAACAAACTAGATCTTCTAGAGTGTATTGGTCTGACAGGATGAACTTTGTGGTTGACCTTCTGAGAGTTTCAGAAGGTACAGGACTGACCTTCATGGTCCTGTGCTAACACTGTGAATCCCAGCTTACCATCAGCATCTCTACTATGGTGCCATTTGTATATCTTCAGAAATGATAAGAGCAGTGTGTCAGAAGGCCAGAGATACAACCAATGCAGCTATTGCAACCAATTAGTTTTCCTAACAGGCCATATCTTCTCTCCCTGTTTTGAGTAATTCTGACATTTGCTCCTTAAAGCTGAAGGACTCCCATTTGTTGGGTTTGGATTTGCCCATGAAAATTTAAAGCTATTATCTCAAGAAGTAAAAAACAACATCAAAAATAAACCAACAAACAAACAAACAAAAATCCTCAATAGTATTTAGCTTTTTGTGCCCAACAAATATACCCCAGGACAAACATGCAAAAATAAGCAGAGAAACTGAATACTTATATGTTACTTGTAATGGTATGAATTGGCATTAGTATTTAGATGAAATTAGACATTATTTTGTAATGGGATTTTAAAATATTGTTTCCTGGATGGCTTCCTTTCTCAGATATCCAACGTTCTTCAAGGAAATGAGAAGCAACATAATACTAATTAGAGTTAATGTTGAGGGCAGCCTTAATACAGGCTAGAATGCCCAAGGCAGGGGGAATATGACAGTAGTGTACTGACAAAATGGATGAGTAAATGCTGCTGGAGGTCATTGCCTAGATGGAGTGAATTGTCACAATACTGCTCCCAATAATAATTATCATTAATGGGTAGACATTGACAGTAAATTTACTCCAATATAGTTCTCTGCGTGTTTATTTTTAAAGTATTAGTGCTATTCAGGAAGGACCTCTTGCAAAGCAGAAGCATTTTGTGAGTTAGTGCTGAATCAGAGCTTCTGTAGCAGCAGTCCAGAACACAATGTGAAGGCTCGCTGCTGTAGGAAGAGGCGTGGATTCCTTCCCTCCACAGTGCTGCCTACTCTTTTCTGACTGGCAATCCGTTTGAAGATGCTAAGTGTGTGACAGTTCCTCCTTCTAACCTACGTGCAAAGTCAGTGCAGGAAGAGTACTTGGTGAACTAAACGATTTAGTTTCATTCACAGGGCAAGCGCTAAGAAAACTACAACTTCCTGCCACATCCCAGCTCTGTCTGAGACGTAGTGATGAGTCGGCTGCTGCTGCTGCTGCGATTCAGTTAGGATCTCTAGCTTCTAGGTGTTAAGTGTGATGTGTTTTCTGCTGGATCCACATCCTTTGCCCTCTATTATTTATTTTCATGTTTGCTCAGGACCGGCACTGTTAATGACAGGGCCTTTTGGTTGTAGTCAGTATTGTTGGGTACATTGGCTATTTTCATTAGATGAGCATTACCTCTTGGATGTGTTACAAAGGCCCCACAGTCTGTCACTTTTTATTGTATTCTTTGTTCATCTTAGGTGGATGAAAATGTTGTTTATAATCATTGGAATTGCCTTTCTCTCATTCTTAAGAGAGTGTCCTGACTTCGCTCTCCTTTCATGAGGAGAAAGATTTTCCAAAGAGTGCTAATGGAGCTTGATTTAAGGAACATGGCGGTTGGCTTTTGCAATCTTGTATAGTACTTCGTTCTAACACACTAAAATGTCCCATGCTGCAACCTGAGAACATTGAACATAGTTTCCGTGTGTTCCGTTGAAGGCACTGTGGGGATTTAGCAACCATGAAGAAGAATCCAAGAGATATCCAGCGTTGTTGAGAATTATTAATTCACTTCGTAGGGGACTATGGCAAGAGACGCTGTTTTTGAATCTTTTCTCTCCTTTATGAGAAAACTTCCTTTTTTCTGTTTAACGTTATCCTCCCCTAAAGCCTGCACTCTGACATGGCAGAAATAGAACACTGGCTCGACTTCAGTTCATCAGCTCCTCAAGGACGAGGTGGGAAGAGAGAGAATGAGATCTATTAGCAGACATAGAGTTTTCCATCTGGATATTACAAGCTCACTAATAGAGTTTCTCTCTCTCTCTCTCTCTCTCTCTCTCTCTCTCTCTCTCTCTCTCTCTCTCTCTCTGTCTGTGTGTGTGTGTAAGAGAGAGACAGACGCGCGCGTGTGAACCTGTATGCTATGATGAGGAATCAATTGATTCTGGAACACAGTAAGTTTTGAGAACTTGTTTTTCTCCTAAAAAGTTACTAGGGCTTTTGTGAAAGTTAAAAAAAAAAAAAAAAAAATGATCTACTTCACTAATTATAGGCATTCCTGTTTAAAATTCAAAGTCCCTTTTTTTATACAGAAAGAGGAAGCATCCCATTGTTTCTCAATAGATCCCATAAAGATAAAGCTTTTATTCAGCATCAGTGTCTCTTAGGAGACCTTTTAATGTCTGCTGATTTTAATGTGGTATATTCCATTGCACGTGTACAGTAAGCATTTCTGAAATATGTAGATAATGCATGTTTAAAGGCAAGAATTCCTTCTTGTTATGTGTCCTATTTATAGCAACCTGCTGAAAAGTAAATTAATCCAGTCATAAGATGAGATGTGACATGTTGTCAAGTTTGTTTTACATGTTTGTATATTTGAACAAATTGAAATTTTATAGTCATGACAGCTATCTCAGGTGTACAAAAATATAACTGTTTATGTAAAATCTAGCTTAACTCCTGAACCACTGAGTACTCCTCATCTCTTTGGGGTGTGTGTGTGTGTGTGTGTGTGTGTGTGTGTGTGTGTGTGTGTGTGGTGCGTGCATGCACATCTGTGTGTTGTACCACTGTGTGTGCGCACGTGCACATCTGTGTGTCTTTGTCTATGTGTGTACCACTGAGTACTCATCATCTTTGATGTGTGTGTGTGTGTGTGTGTGTGTGTGTGTGTGTGTGCGCGCGCGTGCATCTGTGTCTGTGCTGTGTTTTCAGTAATTCCGGCATATAGCTAAGTTATTCCCTCCCTCTCTCTTTTTACCCCCTCACTGTTAGAGAGCTCCCAGGTTTGCAAGCCATCTTGAGTCTTCTTCTTGGTTCTATTCTGTCTAGGTCTGAAACAGCATCCCTTCATTTAGACATACTTTCTCTAATCTGAGTTTGGTAAAGATGATGAAAGTTTTTGCCTTGAATGGCAGCCAAAGAGATCTGCTGGTTTTCTCTTATGTTGTCATGCTGATGTTGATGAACTAGAAGGATGCATTGGTAGAACTATGGGAAAAGATGAGGCATACTGGGTTCAGTGGCAGCAACAGAGGGACATCTTATCCCCTCTTCAGACAGCAAGCCAATCTCATCCTTTCCCATTCAGCTGCAGTTAGCCCAGATACTCAGTTCCAAAGCTGAGGATACCATTGTTGAAGTTTGCCTAATGTTCGGTTCCTGGTATACATGGTAATGTTGTAGTTAGTAATTAGTCACTTCTTGAAGTATTTTTTAAGTACTAATTATACCTTATCTAGCATTCTGAAAGACTTTCCCAAGGCTCCCTTGTGATTTGTTCCTACAATTAACTTTCTGACCTAAAAAATTATAATAATGATCATTACAGAGCATACCTCCTTCTTTAATAGCATTATTATTGTATTGGTAGAAAAAGTACTTCCTATCAAAAACTTTTCTCGAGTAAATGTTTATTCAGTGCATATTATGTCATGCTGGTATCCAGTGCCCTGGGGATATAGCAGGAAACAAAATAAGCACACACCCTGCCTGTGTAGCCTTGGATTCACCCTGGAGACAGACAGCATGTAAGATAATTATATAGTGTTAGAAGTCTACACATTTTAAGTAGAACAAAATTAAGTAGGAATAAAGGAATAGGATGTGTGAAAAGACAAAACAAGTAATTAAGATTGTGTGTGTGTGTGTGTGTGTGTGTGTGTTTGTGTGTGTGTGTGTGTGTGTGTTTATGTTTATTTACCAAGATTCTGAGTACTGTAGACAAGGTTGCTGCTCTCTTTGAATACAAGTGTGATCATGTAATGTTACTTCTTTAGCTTAGAGGTCAGGCAACCATATTTCAGCCCCTTCTCTCCCAGTATCTGAATGACAGATAGCCACTAACCTTCCCAGATCACAGTTTTCATCCACCAAATAAGATTCGTTATGTTCTGAAAAATTTATATCTGTGGTCTGTAAATTCATTTTAAATATAATTCTGCTATGTTTTAACCTAAACAACTAAATTTTGCTTAGCTCCAGACTCTTTCTGTGACCTTCTTTTCCAGCACAATATAAGTTTTATTATCTGTCATTTCATTCGACAGTTAGTATGATTGTTTCTCATAAAGAGTATGTTTTTGTATGCGCCTACCCTGACCAGCAAGGAAGGCGCGACTCCGGGAAGATCTTCTTCATGCAGTTTTAATCAGGATCCTTGAAACATGTTCTTCTGACCCGCGAGAGAGAGCAGGGACCCCTGCACTGGCTTAAATACCCTTGAGCTAACCAACCCTAGTGAGCCACGTGGACCCTGCAGATAGGCTACTTTAATTCGGAAGCAGACAGGCTGAACAGACTTAACCAATTAAGGGCTTGTTTACGCCAGAGAGCCCTCACCAACAGGAATGTGTAAGGCAGAAGCCAGCGCCACTTTAAGGTGTGGCACTTTGCGGCTCTCGACATGTTTTGTTTCCTTTTTGTTTCTATTCCAAATCTGTAGTTAGCTGTGTCCGATGTTTTTCATGCACTATGGTTGTGTGTTGTTGGTGGAGGTAATGGTAGTGTGTGTGTGCATGTATGCAGAGGTCAAAGAACAAGTTGTGCTGTGATCCCCTTAGGCTAGACTGACTAATCAGTGTAACCTGGGCATCCTCATGGCTGCTTCCCCTGCACTGGGATTTCAGACTTACATGTCCACCACACCAGGACGCGCCTGCCCTCGCCAGCAAGGAAGACGAGACTCCGGGTAGATCTTCTTCATGCAATTTTAATCAGGATCTTTTAAACATGTTGCTTCTGGCCCGCAGGGAGAGAGAGAGGGGGACCCCTGCACAGGCTTAAATACCCTTGAACTAACCAACCCCAGTGAGCCACGTGGACCCTGCAGATAGGCTACTCTAATGCAGAAGCAGACAGGCTGAACAGACTTAACCAATTAAGGGCTTGTTTACCCAGAGAGTCTTTACCAGTGGAAAGGTGTAAGGTACAAGCCAGCACCACTTTAAGGCGTGGCACTACATGGCTCTCTACACACACCAACTTAGTTTTACATAGGTTCTGAAGGTCCAATTACTATCCTTGCTCTTTCAATGCAAGCACTTTAACCACTGAGCTATATTTCAAGAGCTTAAAACATACACACAAACACATGCACATACACACACACACACACACACACACACACACACACACACACACAAGACTTTGAACAATTAAAGAAATCTACAAGAGATTCTTAGAAAAAGACACTCATGTGAGGAACCTAGAGAAATAGCTACACATGCCAAAATGTATGTAGAAAAACCTTTTCATTAATGAACATTAATTTAGCAAATTATTCATGTTGGCCATTTGCTAAATCTAAGCTCTTGATTTCTTAATGGAAGGTGCATAGCATGGGTGTAGTCCCAGATGAAAAGGTCATATATTACAGAATTAGTTGACTGTCTACAGAAGGATAACTCCATATTTTCCCTGACAAATACTTAATATACTCTGTAGTCAATATTAAGAACTGAATTCATTAACATGTGTTAACTAGCAGCTTAATATAGTCATAATTCATATTTAATGTGGAACATGTTCAATGTAGTGTAACTACTTAGGTTAGGTTTCTCATAAAAGGTAGAATGGCCTCCTGTGATAAACAAGGTTCTGAGATCAATTTAACCTGGATAAAATCTTTATCTATAACAACTGTCAGTAGAAATGACTAGCATTTCACTAATTAGCTCACCATTTACAACCCATAAGCTTCTCACAGATGGGAAATGTTTATAAACACCTACAGATGTGTGCACAGCCGACTCTCAGTTATCCATAGGAATAGGGGACAGAGATATTTTAGATTCATTTATAATACCTACCCATTTTAGTTAGTCACAATCTCCTTTCTCATTGGACTTTTTTCCACAAGTCAATCTATTTCAACGTATATTATTGGTACACATTTTGTGATTAAAGTACTAATATGAGCAAATTGCTTGTATGAAACATGAAACTAGAATACACAAGATTGAAGCACAGAACATTGTTTTCTTCTATAGGAATGGCTGATAACTCATTTCAGATTGTGAGACCAGAGCAAAACAATTACACTAAGCATCTTTTCCTTCGTGGAAATAAACAGGATATCTTCAACTCAAGAGAAGAGGTTCCTCTGTTAATTAGTTCATTTCTGATAGTTTGGATGTTTGTTATTTTAGGAGTTTTTATGATGCTGAGGACCAAACTACAGCCTCCCACATGCTAAGCAAGTTTTCTACTCCTTGACTCCACCCCAGCCTTGCTTTTTGCAAGACTTTGATCATAATGCCATCCCATCTACTGTCTCGTGCTGCATGAAGATGAGACATGTAATCTCGTAGAACACACAACGTTCTTTCTTTCCCTTGTTTCATTTGGCCATAAGAAAGAGTCCATTTACAGCTTCAGTTTCTTGGCAGTTTTAAAGGCAAGATTTAGTGGCGTCAACAGAGAGCCAGAAACTTTGAAGTAACTGAGCACCAGTCATTTTCAGAGTACACTATCAAGAGTACCATTTTGTTGCCTGATGACAAAATGCATACTTGCTTCCCTACGGAAGCATTCATTAGTGGACTCAAGTTATTTCCCAGAATTTCCTTACTTAGGAAATTTTATTTTTGGCTATTGGTAAATAAAACTTTCCTGTACAGCATTTTACAGATAGTCCACAATATTTAAGAAAAAGCTCCTCAGTAAGTGATCTAAACCAGTGTCAAATCTGATGTGACTGGAGCTATCTGACTTTTTAGAGAAAGAGGCATTTTCAGTTGTTTTTCCTTGGCAGGAATTTGTAATTGCTAACTAACTGTATAGGAACCCTACTGTATATCTTCTCTAATTAGAACAGACTTACAACTCAGTGCTTAGAGGTGCATAGAGCTGTGTCTATATATTCACCTTCAGCTGCTGCTGAAAATCATGAATAGGCTTGTGGCTTAAAAAGATGATGCCTGTCATCACTGAAGTGAGAGAGGTAGTAGCTGAAGGGAACTCATAAACACAGGTTTATACATATTGTTAGGGGCATCTCTAGCACAACATCCACATTGCCTTATCTGATGTGTGTGGTACAGTAGAGGCAAGTACAGCCAACCCATTTAAGTTTGCACAGGATACCTCTGTTTAATCACAGAATATCCTGTGTTCTAGCAAACCTTCTAGTCTGAAAAGTAGAGTGCTCAGGGAGCCGAGTATGAGCTCTGAGCTAGATTTTTGTGATGGTGGTAAGAATATAGAGAACCAAGCAAGTGGATAAATCATTCCAATAGAAGCAAGGGATGATATCAGCACTGGAGCGCACCAAGCAAAACCGGGGCTTGAAAATAGTAGCCATAGAAGTAGTAACAGAACCAAGGGGGTCTTTCCATGCAAAAGGCCATGCCAGTGACAACAAAGCAGTCTGGTGTCAGAACGTCAAGGAGTAAACCATTGCAGGGAGGAAGAACTTATCATTTTCATTGAAAACAAATTCAGGCAGGGTGATGGCTGAATTCTTCTATAAGAAGATTGAATCAAATTCTGTTTTGGATGAGCAGGTGAACAGGTACATAAAGTAACATTGACCCTGAGGGATGGCAGTTGTTCATCCAAATGGCATGTGTTTCAAAGGAGAGTGTTTTTACATAGGGGAAAGCGATATTAATTTGGCATAGTTACAAACATGATCAGAGGGAATACAAGGGTGCCCCTGTGATTCTTGGAACATGAAGTTTGAGAAAATTAGCAATGTTTAGTGGAAGGTGGCAGTAGGGATCATCTGTACATTTCCAGGGAGAGCCCATTTTAAACTGAGATGTAGGAAATAAATGATTGCTGACGAAGTTGTAGTACTTGTGAGGTGCTAATGTTGGAAGGAATAACATTAGGAGCCTTAGCGATTGACTAGTGGATAAAGAATGATAATGATGGGGACTTTACTGGCCTTGGGCCTTTAACCTAACTGTGGAATTTCCCAATAGATGGACCATACAGAAGGCTGTATAAACTGACTACAGAGGATAATCGGTCTAGTTTACAGGCCAGGTGGTAGTAGGGCTACAACTTCATTATGAACTACCCAATCTGAGAATGGCAGCCTCTTACTAATGAGCCATCTTGCCCAGACGGGGGATAGTTTATATGGAAGGGTGACCGCACACTGATAAGTGCCTTCTTACAGCTGTGGATTTATGGCTAAAAACACACGAGTGATCCTAATTACCTCCTCAAAGAGAATCTCAGTTTTCATGTTCAAAGCAATGATCTGGTCAGGCTGTGCTATAAAATCAGCACCTAGTAATAATAAAAGAAAACACACATGGCCTGTAGTTGGACTTTCCTTTGGACCACCAACTCATCAATAACAACACAGACACTTATTATTAATTATGAAAGTGTGGTTTTAGATTAGGCTTTTTTTTGCAACCAGCTCTTACAACTTGACCTGTCTGCCACATGGCTCAGTTACCTCTCCTCTGTACCATATGAATCTGTAGATTCATTCAGATTCATCTCTGCCTGGAAGTCCCACCTGTTATCTCTTGCCAAGCTATTAGCCATTCAGCTCTTTACTAAACCAACCATAGTAACACATCTATACATCTTTACTCAGTATAAACTGATATTCTCTGACAATGGCCCCTGATTGTGAAAGACCAGGGTCTCTTGAGGCTTCTTAGCAATTCAGAGTAGGAAGCCACCACTAGTGACACTGTGTCCACTGTTTCCAAACCCTGCTCCTCGGGAGAAATGTCTCTGTCTTTTCTATGAGGATGGAATCATCTCTGAGCATCTTGCATCTCTTTATGTTGGCAGGTCCTTGCAATAGCAGTAGGAATCTGGCTCCCGGTGAATTTAAGTTGAATTAAGTTATTTGGTTAAGATTCCAATGATGAGAACTACTGTGTTTTTGTGCCTTATGGAATTTCCCCTAGAAGTGTAAATCAGTAAAGCTAAAGATCTGAACACTCATCAGTTATGACTTAACTCCTCTAGACTAAGAAACTAGAGTGGAGGGGATGAGCTCTTGTTATGAGCAGGTTTTTCCCTGCCGGTCTTGTCCCACTGCCAATGCCAGCCCCCAATAACACAGAGAGACTCTGTATTTGATATAATGCTGTTGTCCAGTTACTAATTTCTTATCGACTAGCTCTGTCTTAATGATTAACCCATTTCTATTAATCTAAGTATTTCCGCATGGTCTCATCTTACCAGAGAGAGGGCCAGCGTTCTGCTCTCTACAGTCTCTCCATGTTGACTCCTCCCAACTACTTCCTCTTTCCTCCTAGTCTCCTAGTCCCACCTATCTTGCTTTCCTATTGGCCAACAGTGTTTTATTCATTAACCAAGCTCTAGAATCAGAAAGGCGTTTGCTCACATCCTGGCTGCTGCTTAGCAGCTGTAGGTCTTTGTGCACATCACCTCCTCTTCTCCATCTTCCCAGACTTCCCAGTGCCCATGATGACTTTGCAGAAGGTGGATCGAGGTAAAGCCTCCACACACAACTAGCACTTAGGAAGTTCGATCGAAGTAGTGGTTGCTAGTATACCTAAATTCATATTTAGATTTCAACTTCTTTATTTGAAGTCTTTATTCTTATCTCCTACACAAAGTTGTTCCTTTGGTTACCTAATACCAGCTTTGATTTAGGGTTCTCTGTATTCATTTTGCCAATATTTTGTAGCAGTGGTTGGTATGAGAACTCCTCATTGTTCTCTTAAAAGAATTCAGTACATTTTTGCCTCCAGATTTTTTCTTTCATTTGCAATTGCTAATGAGTTCACTGAAAGTTCATTTGTCTCCCATTTTCATTTTTGTTATTCTGTGGCTGCTGAAGCATGACCGCTCCCCTCCACTACCACATTCTACTCATTCATTTAATATCCTTTCTCCTTTCCTTTCAAAAATATATTTATGTTACTGCAATTAAGACTTTTAAAACTGTCTGTACTTCTTAATACTAATGTGTTTTATTCTGTATGAGACTGTGGAAGGCCTGGAGAAGGAGAGCCATATTTTTGTAGAATAAATCCATATGTCTCCTTAGAAACAACGCAAAAGAGAGTGAGTATTTACAGCACTTTGGTCAAAAAGTTACACTAGAAATAAAGACAAGTATCCATAAATTTCTTTGTTTGGCTAAGGTTGACAATAGCAAAGTACATTAAACCAAGAACATTCTGAAAAATCCAAAATGCCAGTCCACACGTGTCTACTGTTCACTGTGGTATTTATGGGGTTCATTGTTTTAAAGCACAAATAAAACATTTAAATGTAAATGGGGATGTGGCATGATGACCCAGATATCCTCATTTCGCAGTCACAACTGTGATTTGAGTTCCTCTTGCCACTGTACTGCACAGGAGGCTCTCACTCTGCTTCCTTCCTGTACAGGGAGGGACTAATTGTGGATGCAAGTCACACTCAGATGCTAAGTCCCACAGAACCTCATCACAGGGCTGGTTCAGTGCCTACCACTTAGTACTTAGCACTTTCTTTGTAGAATTGACTTAAACTGCAGAGTTCATAGTTTTATATTTCCCACTCCTTCCTGAACAAAAC
This sequence comes from Cricetiscus sungorus, assembly GCA_030556225.1. Lineage (NCBI taxonomy): Eukaryota > Metazoa > Chordata > Mammalia > Rodentia > Cricetidae > Cricetiscus > Cricetiscus sungorus. The sequence continues at coordinate 30,567,335 of JANBXA010000741.1, read as the reverse complement.
AGTATAACTATTCTTCCCCCACCTCAGAATCAAGTCATTTAAAACCTAACTTATCATGTTCCACATAAAACCTGATTTTCATGTTCTCATTTTGGGTTAATGATACCACCATTTTCCCAGTCACCCAGGCTTGACACCTTCACACCATGCCAGCTTTAATCACAGTGAAGTACAGTTTTGATTATTTCACACCTTTCAAAAATATTCCGTGGCACTTCTTCAGCCTTGAATGCAAGCTCCACAGCCCGCCTTCCTGACCTTATTTTCCCCTTCCTCCAGTGCAAGCCATCTGCTGCTGTCAGAGCATGGCTGTCAGGGACCCTCTGGGCCTCAGGCGTATCTCAAGCACCACCCGCTGGCTCCTCAAAGCCTTATGTCCATTTATCTCAGCTTCTCCTGGAAGAAAACTACTCATGTGAAATTACTGATACCATTTCCTAGCTCCTGTCTCCTTTTTATCTTTTTTTATTTTTTTTTTATTTTTTGATGTAAGTCAACATCACCTGAAATCTCTTCGCTCTTTGCCTGAGAACTTTATATGGGAAAAAATACAATGAAATTTTTTTTTCTAATTCTTATCTAATATAAATGATATTAAAACAAATCCAAAACATATCCTAATATACTTTCAAAGGGAAGTAAATGTTTGCCAAGTGCTTCTAGGACTGTGAAGCTCTTGGTGACAAATGATGCTTCTACTGAGATATGGTGGGCACACTGTCTTAAACCGTCTCCTCTCAGGGCTTACTCCATCATTACTGGTGAGCATCTTGAGTATGCACTGTGTCTGAGTCACCTTGTTAAATATCATCATTTTACATGTACATGTATGCTTATGTAGCTAAGCTATTTTGTTCCCTACTGTTCTAAGCTTCAGCAGAAGGCATCTGCCCAGTACTCTAAACCCTACGCACACACATGGCCCGCTCTGGGAACTTACTTTCCAGGGTGTCAATGATGGTTTCTAAGTTTTGCTTCCTTGGCTGATTAGTACCAGAGGTCACAATAAATATGTTCAGCAGATCTGCACACTTAAAACAGAATATTTTAGTAATTTTAAATACCCATAATAATCATCCCTCACTCGAATGTTTAGTGGAACCTGTCTTTTATCACCCTGTGATAATTATCAAGATAGAAATAAAAAATGGCATTTTGTCAAAAGACAAAGCTGTAAATGGTCATGGAAAGACCTGTGTTTAGTGTCTTCAATGATAATATAAAAACAGCCTTCTTTTGTCCTTAGCTGTGCTTTAGCAATGGCCCCACAAACAGGTTAAATATATTTTACTATTCTTTCATATATCCACATATTCCGGAGCATGTGTATCATAGTTTAATATCCTGCATATGAACTTTAGGATTGCTGCTAGCTTCCTACAATTATAAACAAAGTAATATACATTATTTAACATAAACCTTTTTATATGTGTGCATTATATATGTAGGTTAATTTTTTTTTACATAAAACATTTTTCAGATGACACCCAGGTAATGCTTCTGATAATCACTTTTAAATTTGTTTTCAAAGAACTGAAATTTTTTTTAATTGACTAATACCAGAAATAGACAATCACACTTCTCTACCACTTCTTGTTTTCAAAAATAGATTTTTTAAAATCTGTGAGTATGGGTATTTGACTGCATATATGAGTGTATATTGTATGCATGCCTGGTGTTCATGAAGGCCAGAAGAGGCCATTGGTACCCCTGAAACTAGAAATACAGATGTTGTGAGCCACAGTATGAGTCCTGGAAATTGAACCTTGAGACATCTGGAGGAAAACCCAGTGCTCTTAACCACTGAGTCATCTCTACAGCCTCACCTTCTCCCAATAATTTCTAATAATTGATTTTTCCTCTGTCCCTAACACTGTCTAATGTTGACATGTCTTACCTTTTGAGTATTACCTTACAGATAAATGAAAATGATCTTCCACTGACTTATTTTGAATATCTTTAGTTACGTAGAAGGTAGAATGATTCACCTATGTATGGGGCTTTCATCTAGGTTCTGAAAAGGAAGTAATATAGAGTCGGACTTCTGTAAGATCCAGGCTCCAGCAGATTCAGGGCCTGGTTCGCAGTGATGTCCTCTTAACTGTGCTGCCCTCGTGGAAGGCACAAGGATAGCTCTCTTTGGGTATATTTTCTTGAAGCCTTGTTCCCAGGATCAGATCCCTCCTTGAAGCTCTACCACCCTGCCCCATTTCTTTTAGAATTGGGATTTGAACCTGTGAATTCTGAGGTTTTAGAGATAGCTGAATGTAAAGGATGGTTCCTTGAATATACTATCTGCCTGTGTACTGGCCATTTTCTTACTGAGTTACATGTCTTTCATGACACTCAGTCCTCTGGGGTGCCTCTGTTTCAAGTATTTTCCCAGCTTATCAATTATTGTTCATATGCAGACTTATTATTTCTTTCAGATTTTACATATTTATATGACTTTTGAGTTTTAGGCTTTTCTTTGAAGATCTTCACATTCTAGAACTAATGAAAATGCATTTCCCTCTTATCTGCTCTGTTTTTACAAATTCATCTTTTGGAGTTGAAATGTTTAGTCTACTTGAAATTTATTTTGATGTTATTAGCAAGGTGGACAGATTGCTGTCAGTATAGTAGTTACTGGATGTCTTATTATGCCTGTTGATTGAAATTCTGCTTTTAGTTGAATGGACCTTTGTGTACATTGATAGGAGTCCCCTGGACATATGACACATTGCTATCTTAAGTCACTGAATGACAGAACTATCTGCTCTTACCTCCACCCATTTATCCATTTAGACACTCGTCTTTGTGGGACGAGTGTTGTGAAAAAATACCTTGAGAATTCTGTCATACCTAGAGTAGATTTTCTATCTTGTTTTTATTGTGTTTTTGATAGAAGTATATCACCTACCTACTTTCCTTTCCTCCCTCCAGCACTTTCCAGCCACACTCTTTTAAACCCCTCCCATGTCTTCCTCAAATCCTAAGATGATAACTTGCTTTTCTTTCATTATTATTGTTACGTGTGTGTGTGTGTGTGTGTGTGTGTGTGTGTGTGTGTGTGTGTGTGTGTGTGTGTGTGTGTCTGTGTTTGCTTGTATGTAAAACAGTACACAAATGTAACCTACCGAGTATTTTTGTTGGTGGTGTGTATATAGTTTCAATGCTGACTGCTTTGCATTGGAAAACCTATCAGAGGCTCATCCCTGGGAGAGGCTAATTCTCCTCTAGCAGCCATTAGTTGCCTCTAGCGCTATGTCCAAGGCTGGGGCCCCACATAATTTCTACCATCCATGTTAAAATATCCACTGACGTTGCCATTGTTCTAGTCTTGCTTTTTGGGTATTTCTAGGAGAGTCTGTTTCACAGCAGACTTCCTGGTATTCTAGCTCTTACAATCTGTCTGCCCCCTCTTCAGAAATGTTTCTTGAGCCATAGCTGTGGAGCTGTGATGTAGATATATGTACTAGGTCTGGGTTCCTCACAACCTGTTGATGCCTGCATGTGTCTAGTTGTGGTTTTCTGTGATTGTCTCTATTTGTGGTACAGATTTCTTTGATGAGGGATGATTCATGCACCTAAAAGAATTTAGAAATTGAAGTATATCTATTTAATATAGCCAAACTAATTTCTTCAGGTAATATTTTCTAGTTACAAATTTGTACATCAATTGTATGAGTGCTTTTAATTCTTGGGCTATAATATACTTGTAGTTCATGCTTTTATTATTTCAGTGGAGAAATAGCTTTTAAAAGGAATCTTAAAGTATTTTTTTTAAGTTTTGAAAATGAGAAAGTTTTACTTTAAATATTCAGAAGGAATTTTTTTAGATATTTAAGTACAGTAAACAAAAAATTATAGAGTCTAAAGGATCTTAAATTTGGAAATTAAAAGTAACATTACATGACTTGGTTTACTGTTCTCATATCAATGTTTTGCATCAGCCTGTGCATGTTTATACATTTAACAGAGTTCGGTTTCATTTTAGAATTATGTTTATTTTACTTTTAACATTATAATATAATTACAGCACTTCTCCTTCATTCCCTGCATACCCTACCATATTGCCAACCTTGTTCTCTTTCAAACTAATGGCCTTTTTATGAGTAATTCTTCCATTCATTTGTTTGCTTGTTTGTTTGTTTTGTTTTGTTTGTTTTTCGAGACAGGGTTTTTCTGTGTAACAGTCCTCGAACTAACTCTGTAGGCCAGGCTGTCCTCAAACTCACAGACATCCACCTGCCTCTGCCTCCTGAGTGCTAGGATTAAAGGCATGTTCCACCACTTTTCATCTACCTATATGTCTTTAAATATACATTCCTAAAATAAACTTGCTCATGTCTGTAGAATGTTGCTTATGTGTTTGTTTTTAGAGATGACCATTTGCAATTCGATAGTCTATTGGTGTTCTTTTCCCTGGGAAAGACTAGTTCTCCTGCTCTCAACATTGCTTAGTTGCCTGTGGTTCTTTGTATATGATGGAGGCCTTGAAGGCTTTCCCTGAACCACTCTGTCATGTCTGTTTGGTGTCTTTGTTTAGGAAGTCATGTTAATGAGACTTTATGTGTGTAGCCTCTGACATTACTAGGAAACGTAATCTCAAAGTAAACTTTTTGATCCTCTGGCTTTTACATTCTTTCCTTCCCATCTTCCTTCCTTAAGCCCAGAGACCATTTTTGGATTTTTTTTTTCAGGTATTTTTCAGGCTTTTATTATATGTCTTAGGGGTTCTATTGCTTTGAAGAGACATCATGACCATGGCAACTCTTAACAAAAAAAAAAAAAAAAAAAATTTCAATGGGGTTGGCCTACATTTCCAGAGGTTTAAGTCCATTACCATTATGGCAGGAAGCATGACAGTATGCAGGCAGTCATGGTGCTGGAGAAGGAGCTGAGAGTTCTACATCTTGATCCACATGCAGCAGAGGACTGTGCCACACTGGGTGTAGCTTGAGCATAAGAGTCCTAAAGTCTGCCCCCACAATGACACACTTCTTCCGGTGCCACATCTACTTCAACAAGGCCATACCTCCTAATAGTGCCATTCCCTATGGGCCAAGCATTTAAACACATGAGTCTATAGGGGCCATTCCTATTGAAACAACTGCACTGTATAATCCACACTGGTCTCTGATTCCTGATCTTCCTGCCTTAGCTTCCCTAGTGCTGAGATTGTGACCATAACGGGCATAGCAAATGCCCTCTTCCTATCTGCTGATCTACAGTATTATTGCTGCCATGTTTGTATCACTATTTTTTCTGGGTGCCCATATGTATCTGTAACATCCAAGAATGACTTTTTGTTATTGAGACACAAAAGCAGTATGGCTAGGCTAAGGCACTTGACAGTAAGCCAGACAAAATGAGTGTGATCACCATAACCCACACAATAGAAGAGAGAACTGATTCTTGCAAGTTTCCTCTGACCTCTATACCCCTACTGACACCTTCAACAAATAAATACAAAACTTTTTTAAAAGAACAACATAAGTGTAATCTGCAATGTTATTTACTGTTAAGTCATGAAATTTTTAAAATTCGGTTCTAGAAAACCTGTTATCTCTCACATGATGATTTGTACACATGTCATTGTGTTTTTAAAATATTGTATTTGTAAAACATTTTCGCTTAGCTTTGCAAATATTCTTATGTATTATGTGCAGAGCAACTGAAACCACTGCCCTGTCATTGGTGTTCATGGTTTTGACTGACAGAAGGGGGCAGCATTTTACAGATGCAGTTATAGCTGCTGCAATTCCTGTCCATGAGAAGTTATGGATTGTTTATATTTGGAAACCTTGGAGATGTCTTCTATGCCTCATTGCACAGCGGTACATCTATGGCCAATCTACTTTTGCTTCCAAGGAGACTGAGGAAGTTGGGGGGGGGGTTGTTTTTAGCTTTTCCAGTCTTTGTAGCTAAAGTGGACAAGGGATGAGGAAATGGGTGAGAATGGATTTGTTACATGACCCAATTAACTGAACAAGGATAGTCTCAGTGTTAACTATAATAACCGCTAATGTGTATGTGACATTACGACATGGGAGACACTGTCTTCACACTTTATACAGGTTAACTCGATTCTGACAGTAGCTTGCTGAGGAAAATTCTATTATAGAACCCATCTCATACTTGTGAGATGGTGTAGCAAGATGGTCAGAATGGGAACTGAAACTCAATCACAAGAATTGACTCTTTGTAATGGTCCATTCAGGATGGAAGGGACTTTCCTTACAACTAAAAATGCTACAATTTCTACTTCTAATTTACACCCTGTTCAAGTTAGCCAAACAATGAGTACAGGAGAAGAAAAGTGGAAATTTTAAACCATTATAGTTTATTTTCCCCCAAATCCCTTTGCTTGTGGTTGGTGTGGTCATTAACAGTACAATAGAGAGCTGCTGTGATGCTGTCTTTATGGGTAAGTCCCAGTGAAAATTGGTTCTCTACTTCCTGTGACTCAAATTTCCAGCATCACCTCTGTATTAAAACAAGTTCAGAGATATTGTTTGAAGTTACTCCTGCCTTTTTGCTGTCTGATTTAAGTAGTATTTTGTGCTTTCTGTCTAGATCGTTAAGGGCTGAAATACTTACAACGAAAAGCCATATAATCCCCCTGTAACCAACTGCATAGAACAGTAATTCATGTACCCATGTTAGAGTAACAGCAGTGTATTTGTTTCTTCTGGAAGATTGGGTTAAACTTGAGCCTGTGAATTTTGTGTATTAGCAGCACACTTCAAACAATTCTTTAAGGAGACTGGGCTTTCGATCCCTCTATTCCCATGTTAAAATGCCAAGCTTTAATCATTGTATCACTTACTTCTCCTAAAACCAGTCAAATACAGTGAGACTTAAAGAATGTGGGTCATAAAACAATGGAAAGTTTAAAAAAAAAAAAAAACCTTCATTGCAGACACACTGCGAGCAGCAGTAAATGGCCCCAGAGTAACAACCTTCCCTGCTTCCTCTAGCCCTCTTCCTTGGGCTGCTTTTGTGGCTTCCCCTCAGCTCTCTTCTGCATACTCTTTAAACAGGCTCTCACTTTACCGTGATACCAATAACCACTAAAGAAAAATAGCTACTGCAAGGTTCTACCTATGTGCCAGGCATCCTGCAGAGCATTGGGCATTCTTCATCTCCTGTAATGTTTATAGTAACTCCATGAAGTTGATGCCTAGAGTTGGAGGTCAGTGGGAATTCAGAGAGGCTGAAGAAAACGTTCATTGATTTGCAGAGGATCAGTGTTCAAATTAAACACCTAAGTATTGCCACTCCCCTATACCTACTCCTTTCTGTGGTTCCAGTGTAACCTGTGTCTTTGTGTGTTAAATCCATTAGGCAACTTCTGTGCCCTGAGTTTTAGAACCGTTAATACGTTTACCATCAATGCCTCTTTAATCACTTTTTTACTAACAATTATTTCATGGTCTCTCAACCCCTTCCAAAAGTGAGCTCCTATCCAGGCTATGTTTCTTTCATTACCAAAGATGTTGCTGTTTTGGGTGAATGCTATCCATCTCCATTGTGAAGCCCAAGCCAAACACCTGGAAATCAGCCTCGCCTTTGTTTATAAGAGCAGCTTAAATGCATATGAAGAATATTACTCTGTTCTTCATCCTCATTTCCGTGCTTTCATTGTCAGCACCACTGGTTCATTCTAAACATGTCTCTCCTTTTTTGCTTTGCCATGAGACGTCTCGCCCATGGGGCTTTTCCGGGTCAAAATATGACTACATGCTTTTGAGATTAACAGTTCATCACTCACATAAAGACAAGTTCCAGGCTTCTCAGCCTGGCCCTGCCAGCTCTCAGTGAGCTGCCCCTCTGTGGCCTCACCTTCTTCACCCGAGCCCTCTGTCCTGTTCATATCTCAGTTCTCTGGGTGGTTTGTTATCCCCGGAGACCCTGCTAATATGGCTCTAACTGCTAAAAGAAACCTCCCTGTCCCAGCAGCTCTGCTACCCTCCATGCATTCCTTTAAGGTGTCCAGGAGGCCTCTGAGCCACTAGCCATTCACCCCCTGCCACATACTTATTGTCCTTCCTCCAGGATGTGCCTGGGTTCCTGACCCAGCATCCCTAACAGTCTCATACCTTTTGTGACCTGTCTTCCTCCTCCCCACAGATGAGGACTTCAAGCTAAAAAACAGCCTCTTCATCATTTTCTTTCTCTCAGTTTCCCTTTTTGAGTCTTCAGGAATCTAAAAAGTTCCTGGTAAGTGGCTGAAGATTTGGTTCCCTATGTTCTCCCCCCACCAGTGCTTACCTGACATGCTCCAACCCTTTGCCCTGTTAGCTTTGAGTGCAAATACAACAGCACACTTTGTGGTCATCAGAAGAACCAGTGTTTATAAAATTGCCACTCTCTAAATATGCCTTGGTTCCTTAGTACATTGTGCTGGAATTAAAAAAAAAAAAAAAAAAAAAAAAATGCCTTATGGTAATTTGTATTCAAAAGAGATATATAGGTTAGTGATTCTTGAAGATGTCTAAAATTAGAGCTTCAGTGAATTCTGTTTTTGTAAAGGGCTCATTGTCCTCTACGTAACTAATACCTTCTTCATCTGAACCTGTCTAGTGTGGGAGGTGTGACCAGGTCCTCCATGTCTCTTTGTTAAGGGCACTATCCCCATCCATTTGAGCCCTTCCTCGTGATTTAATCACTCCATAACAACTCAGTTGCTGTTTATACATTTGAGTGGTATACCAGCATTCAGACCATAGTGATTCTTATTACACTATTAATTTTTAAGTTAATGCAAACTAAAAAAGAAAACGTATTTAAGATTTGTGTTTATCTGTTGCTGATTTTTTAAACTTCATTTAATAGAACTGTGTGAACATTCACAAATTCACAGTGTGATCTGATATGAGATGTGAAGTCCTGTTTTCTTCACACAGTTTGTTTCTTCCTACAAGCCTGGGCTGCTTTGGGTCTAGATCCTAGGAGTCCTGGGAGTTCTCTTATCATTTGCTGTATGTCTTCTTCCTTCTCCTGGATCTCATGTCCCACTCCTTGCCCATTTTTTGATTCCAGTTTTGTTTTTATTTTCCTTCCTTACTTTGCAAGAGCACAATGTGTTAATCAATCTTCTGTTGCTCTGACAAAGTATCCAAGTTACAGGGGAGACTTTATTTTAGTCCATGATCAACTACCTCCATTGTTTCCAGGCCATGGTAAAACACAACTTTGGGGTTAGGGTGGATCAGCAATGCTCATCTCCAGGTAACCAGAAACCTAGAGAAAAGGTAGTGAGTGATCAAGCAGGTTGTTGACCCCAAGGCAACAAGATCCCACCTACTAGGCATCTAGCACCTCTCAAAAGTGCATTAAGTATCTCATCGGGGATCGATCCATTGGCGAGGGTTAAGCCAGTCACTTGCCCAGAGCCATGCCCGTCAAACCTTTGGTACATGGCTTCTGGGGATACTTCAGATCAGAACCATAACACATTTCCTGTCTCTAAGAAGTCATGGCTAGGTGACTGCCCATCTGAGCATGGCTGTTTTCTCTCCTTCCCTTCCTGGGAACAGAACCACTGCTTCTCTTCAGAAGCTGCAACTTATTACCTCCCACCTTTCAGTGTGCTATTGAGCAGTCTAGCCTCATTCCCACTTGTCTCCTTTGTAAGCTCTTTGGGTTTCTTTGCCTATTTTTAGCCTTCAGCAAAGTTTTAGGATGTGTTCTTCCTAGTTGGGTGAAATCTTAGTGTTCTGTTATGGCTAAAGAAAATGGCTGATGTGCCAAAGCCATGCTTTATGTCAGTGTGTCTCTGCAAGTACTACCTCTCCTGATGGCATCACTCCAGGGTCCCTCCCACAAGTCTTTGGTGGTACTGCCTTACTCTTGTTCTTTTCATGGCCTTTCTTGGGCTGTGGCCCATACTCTCCAAAACTTAAGATCAGAATTTCCAGCTGAACCCCCTGAAATCAGCCAGTGGTCACTGATGACCTCCCCAACAAGAGAGGCCCATTCTCTTCCCTGTCCATTATCACCCATCATACTCAGCATTCTCCCCATAGTTGATCTTCCTCCATCCATGGGCACCAAAGATCTCAGGCATGTCCCTTCTTCCCATCCTCCTCTGATGATTCTACTTTGGAGGATCTTCTCCCAGTCTTGCCTTTCTCCATTTTCCTCAACACAGCAATTTTCAAAATTCCACTTACAAATTATGGGAGGCAATATGTTATTCACTTCTCCTGGAGCACTATTTCAGGGAGTTATTTAAGAGTTTTCAAAGAAGAAAGGAGACTGTGTTTTTAAATATAAATTGGCTTTATTCCTAGGCTTATAATAAAAAGATGTATGTGTAAAGCATTTAAACAGTTTTATACATATTTTGATTTTATACATTTGCCTCTGTATTTGCTATTCCTTCTGGACAGCATCTTCTTCCTTTAATAGTGTCCATCCTTTTCACATTCATCTTGGTCTTGTGCGACTGAGAATTGGAGAGTTATCTTGCTATTCCTTAGAACCTAAGTATTTTAAGTGCAGATTGCCATGTACCAGGTAAACATGTATGGAATAAACACCCTCCTTACATCCTCCCGTCTTCTACATTGACTTTAACAGAAAAAGAGTTGACTTGCACAAGTCTATTTCCACTTCAAATCAGAACTTTTTAGCAAGCATCTGAGATACAATTATGTCCTTAACCAATGCATAAACAAATATAATGCAATTGGAACAGTTGGATTTTGCTACCTATTAAAAAAATAATAATAATCCAGACAATCCTTTAATTCTACCACTAGGGAGGAAGAGGCAGATGTATCTCTGTGAGTTCATGTACAGCCTGGTCTACAGAGTGGGTTCCAGGACAGCCAAGGCTACACACAGCAACCCTATCTCAAAAAAAAACAAAGAATTAAAAAAAAAAAAAATAGGCTATCCCTATCTTCCAAGAGCTTCTTGTTACGTCTAGGAAATAGTGCAACTTTCGAAAGGACATGTTGTGACATGTGTCATATGCACTGCATTAACACACATGGGATAGATAGGATATGGTCTCAAATGATCTGTTTCTGCCTTGAAGAAGTGGTAGGAACTAGCTTGGGAAAGAAAGTGAGAAAGGTACTTTATAGAGAGCTGCATGTTTAACGTCTTGAAACAGGGACTTCAGTGTTGTGTGAGTCACCTCATGAGTCTAAACATGTCAGCATCTGTCTCCAGAGGCCAGCAGGATCAGCCTACCTAGCCACAACGCACTCAACACCCACCATTAACTTAACATTGGCTAATCTAGCACCGAACCATATTCAGTCACTTAACACTATTCACAATCCAGTGAACTATCTCTTCATTATCCCTTCCCCTAAACCAAATCATCTATTTTTCTCTTCCCTGTTCTTTTGCTAGCAAATTTAATACAAAAAAAAATTCTCTTATTTATTTAAATGTTTATTTTTACTACCTTCAGTGTTTAATATTACATGACTTTATGTTTAGGGAAATACCTTTAAATATGAGTGTAAATTTTTAAAGATTAGGTAGTTATTAAATTGTTTGAAATATTTAATGTACTTTAAGGTAAACATTGAAATACTTTAGAATTAAATTTATGTGTAAATTGACAACCTCCAAATACTCTGCTTCTCACCCACCGTTTCTGATAACACCTTCAAGGTTTAGTTCTCTTCTAAAAATGTGCAGTAGAAACAGATGGAAAGGCAGCTGATAACATGTTGCATGGATGTATCTGTTTATACACTGTAAATGAGTGGGTTTTGTACTCCACCTCATTCACGTGTTAACAGTTCTCCATAAGGAGATTGTGCCTCTAAAAGCAGTGGGGGTTGGGGGAGATAGGGAATACACAATGTAAAAAAAGATCTGAGGAAAATAGGTTCCTCTGTTTTCAATATTTTCTTAGCTGGGCAGTGATGGCACGTGCCTTTAATTCCAGCACTCAGGAGGCAGAGGCAGGCAGATCTGTGTGAGTTCAAGACCAGCCTAGTCTACAAGAGCTAGTTCCAGAACAGCCTCCCAAGCCACAGAGAGACCTGTCTTGAAAAATAAACAAACAAACAAATAAATGTGTTCTTACCAAGCATCCAGTTCAATACAGAAAGTTGGCATATACCTCTTTCACAGGGACAAATGAGTCCTTAGTATTCCTTGAAGCAGAGGTAGACAAGTTAGCTTCTTTAAACTTCTCCTTCCTGATTTCAGTAATAGCCAACATTGTTACCTATAAATACCTATGAATATGGTGAGGTAATCTGCCTTTCTAGACAGAATTGGCACTAAATCCAAATTCTTTGTTAATTATATACAGAATATCAACTTTAATAGCATGAGGAACATGGTCCTTTAGATTTGGGAAAGCCTCCCTGGGTTTACCTTCTTAACTGTAAAAGATATCTTTCATAAATACTACAAAATTCTGTAGTGATGATGATATGTCACCTCAAGTCAGAGGGCAGTTGTCCTGATACGCATGCACGCACGCACGCACGCATGCACGCGTGCGCTAGCATGTTTATGGAGGCATGCATGGAAATCTCATTTCCTACAGTACGTTTTGGCAGACACTATTTCTGTGCCACTCTAGAGGCACTGCAACACACCTGGTCACTTTTAGAAACAAGTCTGATACTTAAAAAATAACTCATTTCTACGAGAGGAAATATGATTTATGATAACCCAGGACACCAACCTGACTGGAACCACATTCCATTTAAACTCACCATGCCACTGGTCTATGAAAGCAGTGCTCCACAGGGCATCTGTGAAGCCCTGTGCTCTTTAGTGGACGACAGCACAAGCACTGTGAGATGGGTTTTTATTAAAAGATGGTTGATTTATGATAGACTTGGAGCCTTCCTTATTTCGAAATACTAGGCTTAGTCCTAGTATTCTGTCCTTTTCCTCTCTGTCATTACCGTCAGCAGTTTGCATGTGTGTTTTGACATTGCTTTGGTAACCCTGAGGGCTGATGGAATTCCCTGTATCTCTTTTCACAGAGGGTGATGAGACAGGCGTGATGGATAGTCTGCTGGAGGCCTTGCAGTCAGGGGCTGCCTTCCGAGACAGAAGGAAAAGGACACCGAAGCCCAAAGGTGAATTCTGTTCTTGTTTCTTTCTGGGAGACAGTCATAGGGGAAGCAGTTTCTCCCCCATTTCTCTTAAAGTCACATGTCACCAACACAGTGCTGTGGGCTACAGTTGTCCCTAAGTTTTCTAAGTTTGCTTAATCACTTCCAGAGACAGATGTCACAGAGAGAAGCATTCCAGTTGGCCAGTGTCAGTAACACATTAACAAATCAATGCACTGAGCCTAGGAAATCCTGATTAGTGTGTCAGGGCTCATCTAAAGAGCCATATGTACATTGTCCCAGTAGAGTTTGCTGTAGCACAGTTAATCTGGAAATAAAAGTCATAGCATTGCTGCTCCAAGTATTTCAGGGCACTGAAACATTGCATGGTCTCTAAGAATACCTAAGCTTGGAAAAAAGCATGTAATACTTTTTACTTCTCAATTCAATATTAAATTTCTCTCTTTTTCTCTCTCAGCAGATATTCGGCAGAGTCTCAGTCCAATGTCTCAGAGGCCTGTTCTCAAAGTTTGTAACCATGGTAATAAACTTTATGCATAAATTGCATGTTATTCTTACCTGCTTTTATCCTGTTGGTCTGTGATTTTTACTGTGGCGCTATTGAAGTTCTCAGGTTCCAGTATAAATAAGATGGTAAACATGTGGAGATATGTTGGGGGTTCCGCTTTTCCATATTGCATTATTGCCTTGAGTTGTTTTTTGGGGTTTTTCTAATTAGATTGCAAGTAAGTGTTTCGTTAGCAGTGTTGTTTGAAGTTACGTGTGCACATTTCTGATCGGCGTCATTCCATTCACCATTTCAAAACAGTGTGATTTCATGGCCTTAAGTAGTGGATTCACTGTACATCAAGACACATGGGAAATATTGAAACTTGTTTCCATTTTCCCCTGCCTTATTTGTCATAGCAGTTACAAATTCTTCCACTCTCATTTTAGAGAAACCATAAATACCGATGAGCTGAATATACTGTGCCAGTGGAATGATGCCACAATTGCTAAATTGAAGTGACTTATCTTCATCTTTGATGTTTACCAAAGACTTGAGTCTGTTAAAAGCTCTCATTTAAGTATCATGTACCCACCTGCATTGCCCTCTTCTCCATTCAGGAGTCCGTCACACATGGATTTGCTCTTACTCATTGGCTTTCTTTTCTGTCAAGTTCTCTGTTATTGGATTCTGCTTACCTTCTGTAGTCGAAACAAGCTTCTTCTTTTGGGAGTCCCCTTGGCTCATAGTGAGCTTGTCAGGGTTTGCTGGATTTGACAAAAGACTACCTGACGGATTTTATTTGAAGCTTTTGGGAGTTAGTTTCTGCGAGTATTGAGATGTGACAGAGGAAGTGTGTGCCATGCGTCTAGGTAATCTAAAATAGTAGTGAAGTAAAGAAAGAAAACACAGGAACTCAGTGATCACCCAGTGACCAATGGAGTCATAGTATGTTTGGAAATGCTTAAGAAATGACCAGAAAGATGAACTCTATAACAGTCTTTTGAATAGATCTTTCAACTTTTTAAATGCTTTGGCTTTTAATTTGTCTTTTCCTGTTCTAACAATGACCAAAAAAGAAAAAATGGAGTAGGTGATATTCATTATGGGTATGAAGTAATTCCAATCTTATCTTATGATCTTAGCTTACAGAATTATAGGTAAAAGTCAAGAGAATAGTGATAACCTGAACTTTAGACATGATTTTCTTTAGCAGAGAAGTAAATAGAAATCCATAAAGGCTGACAGCTCTGTGGCCATAGTTAAATTCTCTAATTCCTACCACTCTTCTGTTTTTAATTACATATAAGCACCTTAGCATTTTAACCAAGAAAAGTTTTTTGTTTATGCATATTATTCTCAAACATGTTTGGTCATCTGGATTTATTTCTACTTGGTTAGAAAGGTGAACAGGAAACAGTAAATATCAATATAAAACCAATAGGGACATTTTAACTAATTATATTAGAAAAAAATTATAACATATCTCCTTTGGCTGCTGTGTTACTTTTGTAGTTACTATTCATTCAGCCCCCATTGTAAGTTATAAAAAAGAAAAGAGAAACATCACTAAGCTCAGTGATTATTTTACTATGCTGGTTACTGTGACAGCATCATAAGAATAATTTAAAATAATGTATTTCAGATACTGTGAAGGCAAAAGCTTTATAAGGTAACTTTGTATACCAGCCTTGGGTAACTCAGTCCTGGGACTGTAATGTTAATAAATGTCTGGGGTATAATGGCTTGGCTGTGATTGCTTATAAACTGTGGTATTTCTGTTCATTATAGAAAAGCTGCTGAACATTGCATTCCTACAATGCTAATATGTACTATCTTAATGTTTGGGCTATTGTGATAATTAAGCTAGGAAATTACACAGCAGCCAAAGCAAAAACATAACCATCAAAAATTCCTTTTTCTAATATTAAGGTAATCATTACATTTTCTCTAGCAGTTTTATATTGACATTTATTGTTTTCCCTTCACATCTTTGTCCAAGTAAAGTAAATTTAAATGACCAAACTTATCTTAAGAACAATGTGCATAAGCATAAAACTTTTTAGGCTAGAGTTTGAAAACTCCAAGTATACTTAAGAAAAGTCTCTTCGCTTCTAAAAGATCAGGACAATTTGTAGAATAAGATATTTTAGAGCTAATTGTATTCTTTCCAAAAGGTACTTTGTTTTCATTAAAAATATTAATGCTGCAACTGAACTGTGATCGCAATGCAACATTGAATCTATTTAACTTTTTAATTTGTTTCTGTATGCTTTATACTAATGCCAGCTATTTATATCTTACGCAAGTATATTTGTTAACTTCTTTTTATTTATAAGGCTTTTGTATTTATTTTAAGTTTTGTGGCCTATTCACATTATAATAAATCAGATAGAATAAACATTAACTGAGTTACTTTCCACAGCCAGAATGCTTTCTATGTATTCTGTTTACTTCTCAACATCTTTGTTTCCATGTCATAGTTGAAAGTATCCAAAATTGAAACGTCTAGTAGCCTCCTTACAGACATTCTGACAAAATTTAATCTTTTATTATGACATCAGAGTCCATGTACATAGTGTTTTCCATACCACCTAGGAAAGAACTGTATGATCAGTATTGGATCCTTTCCATGTAGGACCTGCTATCTGTTGTGGCCTTATGTCAGGCTACTTAGATCCAGTGTCTGGGAGGTTCTGCAGCCTCTGGTGTGCTTTGCCTCTTGTTCACAGATGTAACCACTAGATAGCACTGTTTTGTTAATCTTTGGTTTTACAAAAGCATTCTCCAGGAATGATGGCCACTTTTTATTTTTTTTTAATAAAACCACTATGGAAACATCCACATTAGTTTTAACAAACAGATGCTATTTAGAAATGTCATGCAAGATGTGGGTTATATATAAACATTTAAATTATATATAGATATATGCACACATATATATGCATACATATGTATCAAACCATAAGTATATATATATTTATATATGTGTATATATATATACATGTATATATATATATACACATATTACCAAGCCACAAATTTAGTCTTATTAGCTGCTGTTTTAAACTTTTATCTTCATATCTTTTATTGGCCATTTATTGTTAATATCTTTTTAAATCCATAGCTATAGTTCCAAACCTCTTTTATGTATATAAAAGAGCTTTATTAGGATGACTTATAGGCTACAGTTCAGCCAATCCAACAATGGCTGGCTGGGAATAGAAGGTGCAAGGATCTGGTAATTGCTCAGTCCACAAATCTACATGTCTCAGCTGGTTTTCGGTAGATGCTTGAACCCTTGAAGAAGTAGGCTCTAAAGCTAGAGAAGGGATGGACTTGCTGATTCAAAAATTGGTGAGAAAGATATCTGGGAAAGAAGTAGTAGAATAGATTCCTCCAAATTGGCAAAGGATGTGAAGATACTTGTATTCCATATCAGTGCTCATCAAAAGGTGTCCAGCTGGGGAGGAGTTCAGTATTCAAGTAGATAGCATGACCTGGTTGTGAATAGTCAGCTTTTTCCATAACCAATCCTGTCACTCCCCAATGGACCCATGAAAAAAGTGGCCATGGTGGCAGAGATTATGCATGGGCTCAACAACATGGACTTCACTCTCCAAGGCTGAGCCAAGAGGAGAGACCAACACTGAGCTCCACAATAATAATAATAATAATAATAATAATAATATACAGACCCAGAGACAGATATTGGGGGTCAAGCTTCAAGCTGAATATCAGAAAAGTAAAGCAGCTGGCCACTAGCTTCCTTCCTCTCCCTCAGACTGAAAGGGTTGATCCTGTCTTCACGAGCTCTCACCAAACCTCAAACTGTAATCTCAAGTGTGGCTGGAGAATGAATGCCTCGTACTGAATGCTGAAGACCCTGCTTCTGTATTTTATACCCCTCTAGTGCTGGGATTAAAGGCATGTGATCTGTTACTCTTTTAGACTGATTCAATCTTGTGTATCCCTGGATGGCCTTGAGCTCAGAAAGATTGCTCTATTTCTGAGTCCTAAGTTTAAAGGTGTAACCATCACCCCCTTGCTTTTGGCTGCAGGGATTAAAGGCGTGTGCTTGGCTTCTGTGGCTTGTGGCTGACTTTGCTTTCTGAATCCCCAGAAAAACTTTAACAAATCATAAATTATATATCACCACACAGACACGGATGGTACCTTTCCCTGGGTAATCAGCCAGTGACTGTGGCAGGTTGACTACATAGGACCACCTCCTCAGTGGAAATTACACTTTGTCCTCATTAGAGTAGATCCTTATTCTGGTTGCTTTTCCTGCACATAATGCTTCTGCCAAAGCCACTCTCCATGAGCCTACAGAATGCCTTATCTGCAAGCATGGTATTCCACAAAGGATTGACAAGGAAAAGAGTTCATAGCCAGGGAAGTATGACAATGGACCCATAATCATGCAATCCTCAGGTCTTAACCAAGTTCACTACTACCCTGAAGCAGCTGGCCTGATAGAAAGATGGAAAGACCTTTTGAAGACACATTTGCAGCACTAATTCCAAGTAGGAGACTGGAGGGCTGGCAGTGTTCTCCAAAAGGTGGCATGTGCTTTAAATGAAAGTCCTATATAAGGTACAGTTTTCCCCATACCTAGGATCCACATGTCCAGGAATCAAGGGGTGTTAAGAGAGAATAGTCCACTCCTTATAACCCCTAATGACCCATAGGAAAAATTTTACTTCCTATTCCTATGACCTTAAGTTCTGCTGACCTAGAAATTTTGGTTCTAGAGAGGGCAGTGCTTTTGGAAGGAGCCACAACAATCATTCCATTGAAATGGAAAGTCAAACTTTCCCCTGGGTATTATAGGCTTCTAATGCTGATAAACCAACAGGCTAAGAAAGGAATATGTTTGGAGGAGTGATAGATCCACATGACAGGGAAATTAAATTGCTTCTTCACAATGGAGGTACGAGAGATTATATCTGGAGTTCAGGAGACCCTTTGGGCCATCTCTTCATGCTATGATGTCCTGTGAGTAAAGTCAATGGGAAGCAAAGCAGCCTAATCCAGACATAAAGACAAGGGGCATAGACCCAAGAATGAAGGTATGGGCCAACACCTGCTGAGGTGCTTGCCAAAGATGGAGGAAATGCAGGATGGATAGGAGAGGAAGGTCGTTGTAAGTACCAGTTAATACCACAATTTAATTTAAATGTTATTGTCATATTTTGTTTAAAATGGATTTATATAGATACTTGTTGTTTTTCACAATTTTTTAATTATATGATGTAATATCAATTAAGAGAATATCAATGGTTATCATGTTTAAGTTTGAGACACTAAAAGAATACCTCCTGAGCGTTGCTACCTATTCTGAATTTGTAATGTGTTTGCAGTTTCATGAGGGATACTTATGTTAGCCATAATTATGACCTGGTTAAATACATGAGTTTGTGATTGTATGTAGAATAGTATATTCATTCTATTTAGGCATTATTGTAACCTGGTTATTGTTTCCATTTGAAAACTAATCACAACATAAGGGGATATGATTGTGTGTGAGTTCACTGGGGGTTGACTTGTGATAATTGTAAACTTAACTACATCTGTAACTAAAACGCAAAACTCTGGAGTGCACACCTGTGAGAGGTTTTTTTATTATTTATTTATTTATTTATTTTTATCTAGCTTAATTTGAATAAGGATGATCCACTTCTAATCTAGATCTTGAGGGAGGAAAACACACCGTTAGTCCATATGTAATCTAGGCCACACTTTCTCCTGGAAGGCTATATAAGGACATGGAAGAAGGAAGCTTTTGCTCTTTGCCTGCTTACCCTCACCTTGCTAGCAAGGCCATTTCTTTGCTGGCATTAGAGCCTACTTCAGGATTCCAGCATACACTGAAAACCAACTGTGATATCTAGACTTGTGTACTGAGCAACCACTAGATTCTTGAACCTACCATTCACAACCAGCCATTGTTGGATTGCATCCTGTAAGTCATTCTAATAAATCCCTTCTATACTATAGAGAGAGAGATATTCATTCTATAAGTTCTGTTACTCTAGAAAACTCTAATACACACATGTATCAAACCACAAATTTAATGTTAATAACTATTTTAAACTTTTGTCATTCTATATCTTATTGACCATATATTATTAATGTTATTTTAAGACCATGGCTGTAGTTCCAAATCTTGCAGTATATCTTTAAATGCATAGAGAATCTCTTATTTTAAAATTAAAAAGAATAAATTAAATATCCCTTGGACTTTTTGCACTAAAATACCTCAGTATACATTTTAACACCCTGACAAAGTATCCTGTCTCCAGTGGCTATGAGAAGCAGTAAAATCTTACATAAAGCCAGATATCTATCCCTTATCCTATGCAGATCTGTATCAAAAATATTTGCTTGACGTATTTCACTGTTCTTTTCTTTTACTTTGGCTTTGAAATCCTAAGGCAAAATTGAATTATTATTTATTGATAACCCACTCTTTATTCAATAACCTATAATAAGTGTTCCCTGGGCACTTTAAATAGATACACTAGAGCCATGGCTATTGTTCAGACAATGATAGATTGCTTGCTTAGTATTTGCAGGACACTGGTTGTGGGATTGAGGGGGGGGTCTTATTCAACAGATGGCAGATACGTAAATGTTGGCATAGTGGTGTGGGAACACGCCTGTATTTGCAGCACTGTCTTGGATTGCTTTCTATTACTTTAATAAACACCCATGGCCAATAGTAACTTGGGAAGGAAAGGGTTTATTTCTTCTTATGGCTTACAATCCATCACAAAGGGAAGTTGGGACCTGGTAATAAAGGCAAGAACCTGGAGTCAGGGACAGAAGTAGAGACCATGGAGGAAAGCTGATTATTGACTTGCTCACCATAGCTTGCTCAGCTTACTTTCTATATAACTCAGGACCACCTACCCAGCTGTGACTCCACCCACAGAGGGCTGGGCCTCCAACATCAGTACTTCGCAAGGAAATGTCCCTACAAATATGTCCACAGGCCAATCTAATGGAACCATTTCCTCATTTAAGGTTCTCTTTTCCAAGATGACGTAAGCTTATACCAAGTTGACAAAAAGCTAATCAATGCAACTTGTCATCTTGACACTAGCATATATCACTATTAACCCATAACATTGTCTTTCTTTTTTACCTTCAGTGACTTATATCAGTGTTACAGTATAGAAGATTTTACAAGTTGCACAGTCTTTAAAAAAAAAATGTAAACACTTAAAAAATTCATTCAGCACCAACAACCCAACATCAATTTCCACAGTAAAGCAAGTTTCCTCTCAGTGGACTGGTCACTGGTGAACCAAAAACATTTATTCAACCAAAGCTGACCAGAAGTGACAAATTCATAATTTAAAATATCTCATGAATGGCTGCTATAGAGTTTTTAGGAGGCTCTGAAACTTTAAAATCCAGGCCTCCATTTAAGGTCCTATCAGTGTTCTTATCTTCCCAACCCCCACAGAGTAGCCCACTGAGTGTTCAACACTCAACAGCTTTACAGCTCAAAGTTCTGGCTAGGTATAAAATCCTCCCCAAAACAACGCAGTCAAGTTTGTCACAGTAATCGCCTACTCTCTTGTACCAATCTCTAAATTTCCTTTGCTGTTGCTGTGATAAAAACTGTGACCAAAGGCAACTTATGTTTGGGGGAGTTTTTTTTTGTTTTTTTTTCTTTATTAATTACTTTGGTGGGTTTTTTATTTTACATACCAACCCCAGTTCTCCCTCCCATCCCTTCTCACACCCTCATCTCCCCCCTTTCCGATCCCCCATCCACTCCTCAGGGGAGATAAGGCCTTTCTTGGAGAATCAGCACAGTCTGGCATATCAAGTTGGGACAGGACCAAGCCCCTCTTGGAGGGTTTATTCATTTTCCAGTTATAGTCCTTCAGTCCTTCGTGTAAAAATGTAAGGGCAGGAATATAGGGCAGGAACCTGGAGGCAGGCAATGAAGCAGCAGCCTTGAATGAACACTGGTTTGCCTTCCATGGCTTGCACAGGTTGCTTTTTTCTTGTCTTAATTTTTTTAAGGATTATTTGTTTTGCATATAGTGTTCTGTCTACATGTTTACCTGAAATCCAAAAGAGCATGAGGTCTCATTAGAGATGTGTCTGAGTCATTATGTGGGTGCTGGGAATTGAACTTAGGACCTTTGGGAGAGCAGTCAATGCCATCTCTCCAAGCCCTGTACAGGTTGCTTTCACAAAACAAGACCACCTGTTCATGAGTGGTACTTCCCATAATGGTCTTGGCCTTCCACATCCATCACATGAAGAAGCCTCCACAGACTTGTCTACACACCAAATTGATTGATACAGTTTCTGATTTGAGGCTCCCTCTTACCAAATGACTAGCTTGTATGGAGTTGATTATAAAAACTAACCAGCTAGCACACAAGAGGCTAAGGCAATATGCAAGTTCAATGTCAGGGCAGCTTGCTCTATGCCATGAAACCCTATCTTCAAGAAAAAGAAGAAATAAAGAAGGGAGAAAGAAAAACACAGAAACATCTTACCACAGTGTACAATCTAGTTCAGAGGTAGACCAGTGGTAATTTCTATTTATTTACTAAATGCTATGGTACATGTACAGAATTTTGTCAAGATCAGAATATCTAAAAGACAACCAAACTTGGCTTAAGCATCTAAGGTATAGTATCAAAGTGTAAACAGAATTAATGTGCAGAGCCTGAATAGCAGAGATGAACCCTACGAACAACAGTACATGTACCTTCTCAGCAGGGCCTTTCAGAATCCCTTAAGAACCTGAGGATGTATGGTTTCTGCTAACCTCCCACCTTCCTATAGGATGATAACACTGTTCTTACAGCATTCTTTTCAGCATCTCCCATGACTTCCAAGGTGTGGAGACAGGGCCATCAAGCAGGATGCCTGTGTTCTCTGTGATAGCCTAGTACTTAGCTGGATTGATGGTCAGAGCATAGATGTTAAGAAAGAACATGTTGAGTAAAACAGACCTAGTTGTGTTTATGTATGAATGGAACAACTACTACATGCTTAGGAACACAATCAAGTCTCTGAATGGCACCTACATGAGTGGAACTTAATATGCCAAGCGCTGATACTGCACTGCGAGAACACTTAACTTCTTGTGATCTCCTCCCTTAAATGTCCTTTGTCATCAAAAGAAGATATTTGATCACAACTGGTTTATACTTAAAAGGCTGTTGGATCAGATGTGAAAGATAGGATATAGTCTTGATTGAATTTTCCCTGAGAGGCTCAGGGGCCCTTCTAAACCCTTTCTATAACATAGTCATGAATTCATTAAAATGAAGGAAAGAGTATATCTGCTGATAGGGCCAACCCATCAAGTCAAACCTAGAGAAAAATATCAAGTTACTCTTTCAGTTAAACATAATAAAAATGTAAAAGCATTTTTAATGAAAATTTTACAGTCTCAAATACAGGTTGATAAAAGTCAAGGACCACATAGAGATGAATAACACTGAGAATTTGTTGACAGGGCAAGGAATTTAGACTAATTCGACATTTGAATAATAAGCATAGAACTGAAGGGACAAATAAAAGCAGAGGGGAAGCATTCAGAAGTTACTTCCAGTGACCATGTGAACCTCTGTAGGGGATGGGGGAAGTACCACTGGGTACTCTAAGATAGGAAGAAAGAACAGTCTCTGTCAAGAGTCTGTTCCAGAGAAGTGCTAGTCTTATATAAGCAAATGAGTTGTCTAATGATGAATCTTTATAACAAAAGAAGAAACATTTGAGCAATAGACTCACTGAAGGACAAGTAATGGAGAGTGGCAGAAAAAATATATTAGGAAGATGATCTCATAGTAGCTTGAGAACTTGATCACAGATAACATGAAGGTTTAAAGACTTATAAGGGCTTGGTGAACTTTTCTTTTTTTAACCATTAGTTTTCTCTGTAACCTGGGATACATTCCTGGATTGCTAGTGCTTTTCCAAGTGGCACAACTCCGAGTATCCTTGGGTATTTTTCTTCCCATGGGCACAGTCAGCCTTTTGTGGCAGAGGATACAAATATGAATTGTTGAGTCACCCTCTCATAGTGCATCTGCCTGCAGTTTGATTGCATCCTCCTTAGATGCTTTCTCTATTCACTAAGAAGTACAGTAGGATTTTTTTTCCCCAAGTTACATGGCTATAGAGTAATCAGTAAAGATTTTTACAAACTATATGCAATTAAAAACCCTAATGATAAAACTATTTAACTGTGACAAAATAAGATAAAACATAATCAAAATTTTAGGCAAACAAGTATTACACATTTTTAGTGAACATCCATAACCTAAACAAAATTTTGCTATATTATCTTTACAGTAAATCAGTTCTTAATAGCCTTAATTTGGATTTGATTATCTATTTTTACACTCCCACTTATATATGGAGCTTTGAGAGATTTTTATAGAAATAAGATTGTATTGCCTCTAGGCACAGCTGCTCTGCCACTCTTCAAGACTTGAAGTCAGAATTAAATGTGGAACCAGTTAAATATCGTTGAATTAGCATATTGCTCTGCAAAAAAAGCTCGGAGGGAGACATACAAGTCTGGTTTTGTGGTCGTGTTTCAAAAACTTCCATCTACAGCCAACCCTAACTCCAGTCCATATAGTCCTGGGTCCCCTTATTTCTCTACCATTCTTTTCTCTTGACAACAAGTACATGACCTGGGGTAGAATTCAGAAATCAAAAAGGTTTTCAGTGGTGTCTACTGAGTGCTAACTACCTCCTGACTTCTTTAAAAGCAAGGAGCCCAATGGGAAAACAGTCCCTGTCGAGAGAACTTCATCACAGCGGTAAATGTTGACAACATCCATTTCTATTTCTTTTAAATGTATCCTCTTTAATATAGAAAGAACATAAGGAACAGCATAGTGAAATAGTATGATTGCTCTAAGTGTTATTGGCTTATTTGCTTGAGAAGATTTTTTGTTCTCTTGCTGATGAACTTGTATCTGCCTAATAACCTAAGAAAGGGAGCTATTAAAACACTAATTGTTTTTGACACCTTTATGCTTGGGCTTTCAAGCAGAATTAAATGTTACTTGTAACTGTCGAAAAATTAGATAGTTTAAGGTTTTTTTATTTTTTTATTTTTTTAAGGCCAGGAACATAAACCAATTTTGGTGCTTTTCACGTTTTATTCAAATATTGGTCTCTTATATTTACTGTGTAGTCAAGCAAAAGAAGAAGAATCGCCCCAGCAGGATCTTGCTGAAGGAAGGATGCCCTGTGGGGAGACAGCAAAGGCCTTTCTCTTCTAATTTTATAGTCAGGGCAGGACAACCTTTTGTCATAGTCATTATCAGACAGACTCTTAAGCATGAGCAGCCTAGAAAATTCTCAAGTAGTGAAGATTTCAAATTGTTTTCAAAGGCCATTTATTCAGGAAACAGCAAATGTGTCTGGAGTAATGAGCATTCACAAATGTATGCTAAAGCCTGGACTAAATTGAGTGAAAAGAAAATGAGCAACTATTGTATGAGGGAAATAATGTCCTTGACTTCCCTGAAATTGTTGTCATGATTAACATGTCTCTTCTGTTTGTATTCCATAGTGGGCTATGATTATGATAATCTTTTAAAAATTTTTCACCCATTCTTGAATACTCCCTTTTTCCTGTAGTAGAAGTTCAAAATATGACTTATAAGTACTCTATGAATAGATGCTAAAGAAGCTATGAACCCTGATTTCATTTACCTGTTAAATTTGACATTTTTCCCCCTTTTGGGTATCAAATTTCTCATGAAACAATAATTATCGATTTCGTTTAACTAATACTGTATTACTTTTCCTCGGGAGACATGTAGAAATGTCTACCCCTGATAGAATATTTCCATAGACCAAATAAACTTTTCTGTCCATACTCAACTTGGTGAAAAAGTAAGTTTATTGTCATTACTCATGTGAGGTCACTCACGGGTAGCTCCCATCCCACCCTACTCAACTTTCTACCTCCTGTCTTTTCTAACATCCCTCAGGACCATATGCACATGATGGAAAATGATATAAGGCTGAAGGGAGCTCTTAGTGAGGGTCTGAAACCCCCATTTATAAGGGAATATAGGTAGAACCATTTTAGAAGGTTTCCATGGCAATGATTGAAGTTGCTCTGGTTTAAAACATTGGCCTTGTCATGTCTAACCCACAGGAAACACATACACAGCAAATTATGAATGTGATAATTTTGTAAGTAAAACTTACAGAAAGTTGTTTAGTTATACTGATTTGCTATTCAAGAATGAGATTTTCATTGACATAGTAAACTAAAAAATGTGAAGATATGTCAAGTATCTGGCAAATCTACAGTTGCTGTGGCCAATTGCAAAGGATGAGTACTTCTGATCCATTAGAGTAGAGCTGTAGATAGAGCAGGCTGGCTGGATGAGTTTAGAGTTGAGCACTGTGGAATTCATCTTACTTCATCAGACCCCAACCCCAGTGGCAAGAATGTATGCAGACTTCAATGCCACTTAGATGTAAAGGGTAAGAAAAGAAATCAAAGAAGGAGTAGTCTTCCCTGAAGCTACCATTTCTGTCCATAGATAGCCAAGACAAAGACTAGTCAGTCACCAAAGCCAGTAAGGTCAGAGCAGCAAGACTGCGTAACCAGTAGGCACACTGTCTAGGAAAGCACAAAGGTGGAACGATGGAGTAGAAGCAGGCAGCCTGGGTGGTCAGAAGAGGGAGTGCCTATATACTGTTATAGATTTTTAATATGAGTGAAGTGGGGTGGGATAACGATTAATAGTTAGAATTAGAGAGCTATGCATGCCATGAGAGTTGCCAAGTATTGCCTTCATTGTACTGTCTTTGTAGGAAGCAGGGAAGGTGCTGAGAAAGTAAGGGTGAGATTCAGTGTGAGGGTGAACCATGAGGGCTGTAGGACTTGGGCAGTGCAATGGGAGGACGGTGCATTAGGAGTGGAAGTAGCTGTTTATTTAGAGGAGAGTTCAAAGATCTCACATATCATATTGATTTCCTCTGAAAACTAGGATATAAAACCTCTTCCTGGAAGTGTGGGAGGAAAGGGTAGTGAAGGATGATGGGAAACCTCTAGGGAATGTGAAAGAAAATCAATCAAGAAGAAAGAAAATAGTTTTTGCACTGACGTTCCAGTGGGAAAAGAAGATGACTGCTTGTGTAGCAAGAGTTTTGTGTAAAGGCAGAAGGGAAGAAGTGGCCAAGGTGCTTCCCAGACTCTGTAACCAAGGGCAACTTGTCCTCAATGGCCCAAAGGCTCCGACAACAGCACACGTGATACAGAGCTCTGGTGGGCAGTGAGCAGATGGAGAGGGTTTAGCACACCGGCCCAGAGGAGTCATTACAGTTTTAGAGGATATTTTTATTTGAAATTTGTGATCATTTAGGGAAATAATGAAACCTTTTGGAGCATCACACATGAATGTGTGCTTTGGCATTGCCTTGCACTTGTGTCCCGTCTGTGGATGGCATTAGGGCAGGGATCATGGAGGCCTGAATGCTTCTGGATTTCTTCCAGGCATGTGCCAACTACATTATCTGAGCTCTTCAAGAAAATGGCACTTGGGGCTAAAGTCCTTATTTCAGGACCACCTTTAGCTTTCCTTTGATATTTCACTTGTCATATTTTCCCTCATTAAATGTAAGTAGCCAAAGTATGGCAACCAGTTTTGAAGATTGTTGTCAGTATAAAAAAATAAACATTGTCGAATGATGCCCAGTACATGGTAGGTCTTTTAAAAATAGAGGAATGTTTGAAAGTTGGAAGGTCTGGCAGGACAAGCCTGGTCTTGAGGAGTTGCAGGGAATCACTCTTGAGAGTTGGTGTTTTCAAATCTCAACTAGTGCAGTTGATTTGTTTTTAAGTTCCCTTTCTGTTACTTTATAAAAACTTGAAATAATAAGTTTATTTTAAAAAAAAATGTTTATTTTGGCTCTCAGCATGGATTTGTTCAGACATATGTAGGAGTATGTGATGGAGCAAACTGGTCACATTGTCACTAAAACACACAAAAGAGAAAAGACAATGGCCTCACAGTCACCTTTAAAAACATGCCCCTGGTGACTTAAAATATTCCAGTAGTTCTTGCCTGCAGAGATAGCTACCTCTTCCCCTCTTCTAGTGGTACCAGAAGTTGTTTCCATGCTCAGCATGAAGGATATTCCAGATCCAAGGAATGGAATGATCGTAGCATATCATTTAACCTTTACCTTACTTTTTCTTAAGCTCTCTTAAAATTAAAATACACTATGTGCCCCATAAGTTTTCTGGGAAAGGAAAAGTTTGGGCATACAGTGTACACCATGCTAATCTCTCTCATTCTTCACACTACACCTCTCTTCCAACACTTTTATCCCTAGAAGACAATGCTAATTTTTAAACACCTTTGTGTAGTGGTCTGCTGAACAAGTATTCTAATAAGCAAGATTAAAACTGATTCTCTTTACTATAAATATTTTCTGTACCTTGTTTAAATACATGAATCAGTGTGAACTATTTGATAGAAAAATGTATTCCTGAAACTTAAAAGATTATAACATGTAAAGGACTTAGAACAAGCATGAAGACATATTCAAGTCCCCAGTGTCATGTAAAAAGGCTGGGCAGTGGCTTGGCAGTATTAGAATACTGGAGATGAGGGTGAAAGAAGAGTATGAAAACAAATGGATTCGTGTATCTCCTGGCAGAATCACAGCGCTTTGGGTTCAGTGAGAGACCCTGTCTCAAGAAATAAAGATGGAGAGCAATTATAGAAATAGACCTGATAGCAAACTCTGGCTTCCACATGCATGTATACACCACATACCTACAACACACGACTCATGTACACACAAGGCTATAAAACT
Organism: Cricetiscus sungorus; assembly: GCA_030556225.1. Lineage (NCBI taxonomy): Eukaryota > Metazoa > Chordata > Mammalia > Rodentia > Cricetidae > Cricetiscus > Cricetiscus sungorus. Next base: position 30,538,940 of record JANBXA010000741.1, on the reverse strand, counting down.
TTTAAAAATAGAGTAATAAACTCTTTCCCCCTTAGGAATCACAGCAATGACACCTTGAAAAACGGGGGAAAAATAAGTGCGTAAATTTAACTCATGATATTGACTTTAACTTGAAACAATAGTATATAACAATAGGAAGAACAGAAACTATGACACAGCAAGGAATGATCTATGTCACTAACACGATTACAGTGTAGAAGATACTGCTGCTTTCATCTTGGATAATTGGTCTCTGCTTCTCCCTCACTTGTTTGGATAGAGCCATATAGTGTGCATCCTTTCGAAGAGACCCAAGTTGTAAACCATGAGTTTGAAAGATTATCCCTTTTGATGTATAACTCCTTGATGTTCAGAGTACTTAGCAACAGGAAGTTTGTGGATTCTGTCCCTAACATCAAATACGGATGGTGCATGCTTGCAATCCCATCACTCAGGAGCGGAAGGAGGATGAGAAATCTAAGGTCATCTTCAGCTAGATAATGGGTTCAAAGGCCACAGGAGACTGTCTCAAGGGGAATAAGCAGGGATAAAACAGTTGCCCAGAATTTCTTTCATTAGGTATCTACCTCCCTACTTCCTAATTGCCACTATTGTAGTTATCTTTTATTTTTCCCTTGTTTTCTTTTTCCCAGTAATCTATAAAAACCCAAAGAGACCTCCTTTCAGCTCTAACCCTCCGATTACTATTTGTATGTGATCTAAAAGCTAAATTGCTCTTCAAAGTACATTCCTGAGAAGCAATAGGGATTATAAGATTGCAGTAATGGTGGTGTCTCTTGTTCAAAACTCTGTGTGTGTGTGTGTGTGTGTGTGTGTGTGTGTGTGTGTGTGTGTGTGTGCGCGCGTGCGCGTGCTCACACTTGCATATAAAATAGTCTTACCTTTGTATATATTCTGTAGATAACATTGGTCATTGATTTTGCAGCACATTTCTGAATTCCTTTTCTCTTGTCACTCTTAATAGGAGAGAAAATAATGATAGAAACAAGCCTAGGGAAAACTCAAGTACCACTTTACTGGTTCTGCCTTTTACAGCAAAAGTAGCTTTCCACATAAGACTGTGATGGCAATCTCTAGTTACTGAACCTAGTAAGTAAGAGAGTGGACTAGAATTAGCATCTGAAACATGGTGATAGTTATACAATCATTGACTCTTTATTGTAGAGAAAAGTGACTTTTCATATATTACATTGATCTCCTGGAAACCAGGGATATAGCTGGTGTTAGCTGGGACTGTGTTTTGAAGGGGAATGATGGCTTGTTACATACTCTAGATAAGGGGATAAGTACTAAATATTGTCTCCTGTTTAGAAATCTATAAATCGAAGCAAACATCAACATGCATTAAGGAAAGCCACAATGTCTCATGGATTCCCAAATGAATTAGGAATTGCAACTTTTAGCGATGATGCACTTGTGTGAAGTGACAGCATTTGGCTTAAACAGTTTTACCATTTATTAGCAATAATATTAGAATAAATGATAATGATCATTAAGTGCTATGTACATGATCATTTAAGTAATTATGCCTGCAATCTTCTTCTATTAGTCAAACCTCTTTGGGTTAATTAGTCAAAGAAGCTGCCTAATCCCAGTTTCTAGAGGAATAGGAAAATGGAGAAACCCTGAAAATGCTAAAGAAAACAACAGGGCATCTATCACTTGCTCCTCATCTAGTCTGATATAGCAATCGTAAGGTTAAAGGATTCTGCTAACTCTTTATCTTGAAATATGATGATCGGACCTATGAAATTATACATACATACATTTTCCATTAAAGCATTTATGCAGCAGAAAAATACTGTTATGATATGCAAATAAAAGCATAATCCTCGTTTACTACCATAGCCACACTAAAGCAAGAGCTAGTAAATACTGTTTAGAGTTAGTATTGAAAATGTTAATACCATCTTGAGTTTAGTCCCAACAAGCAGTGACTCGGAATCTGTGCAACCTCAAGGATACAAATACAGAAGAAATAACTAAAAAGTGTTCTATTAGTGTCTCCACTCACCACATCACATGAAATCCTCTATGGGCTCTTACATTGGTGTTCTGTAAGCCACGAAGATGGTTTTGTTTAATCCAAAGTTTGTTTATTTAATTCATAGCTTTCAGCTTGGCCCTCCTCAGGTCCTAAAGAACAAGGAGTGATCAAGAAAAATAAAACCTTTAAAATTGACTGTGATTTGGCATTTAAGCAGATGTGGCTGCTTCCGTCTTTTCTTTAAAAATGAGACAACAGAAATAACTGAAGGCCAGCAGCACATTAAGCTAGATCTGATCTAGTTGTACGGCAAGGCAAGCGCTGCCAGACCTGTTGGCACACCGTGACCTTGGGCAGCCATTTCCTCTCTCGTCAGTCTCAAGGCTTCCATCACTTCTTCCGGGAAATGGGACACAGCCTACTACTCTCCATTCTATTAACCTACTTTCTCTTCGCCCACTGATCTCAATTCTCTTCCCTTTGTCTAAATATGAAAGGCAGAGTCTGCTCAGGATGAGTAGTGGGGTGAAGTAATAGAAGTCAGTGAAACTACAGATGACCTTGAAGAAACTTGGACTATGCCCTAGAAATGTGCTCTGTCTTCTATACATCTGTTTGTTTCAATTATCCGAAAGGGCTTTGAGGACAGCTTTTAACCTGGTATATTGTGGTCACTTTCCATAGCCTGCTGGCAGCATGTACCCCGTGGCCGTTCATGCCCCTGAGCCCCTGCTTATCTGATTTAAAAGTTTTATTTGGGCAGACTTGGTGGTGTGTACCTTTAATCTCCACACTCAGACGACAAAAGCAGGGGAGTCACCGTGAACTGAGGGCAGGCCTTCATCAGACCCCAACCCCAGTGGCAAGAATGTATGCAGACTTCAATGCCACTTAGATGTAAAGGGTAAGAAAAGAAATCAAAGAAGGAGTAGTCTTCCCTGAAGCTACCATTTCTGTCCATAGATAGCCAAGACAAAGACTAGTCAGTCACCAAAGCCAGTAAGGTCAGAGCAGCAAGACTGCGTAACCAGTAGGCACACTGTCTAGGAAAGCACAAAGGTGGAACGATGGAGTAGAAGCAGGCAGCCTGGGTGGTCAGAAGAGGGAGTGCCTATATACTGTTATAGATTTTTAATATGAGTGAAGTGGGGTGGGATAACGATTAATAGTTAGAATTAGAGAGCTATGCATGCCATGAGAGTTGCCAAGTATTGCCTTCATTGTACTGGACTACATAGGCCGTTTTAGGCCAGCCACAGCTACATGGTAAGACCTTGTCTCTGAAATAAAACAACAAAACCAGCTTGTTTTTACCTCAGCTGTAGTCCCATATGGTGTAGTGCATGTTCTCTTTTTACCCAGACCTCCAATCCTACCTAAAATCCCATCTAGTTTACATGAAGCTCTACTTAAACTCTGATATCATCATTCAAGAAATGCCAAATCCTATTTCTCAAATGAGTGATTGAAGACAAATCCACAAATTCTTGCATAGTAAAACTCCCTCTGTTTCACTAGCTTGCTTGGCAGTGTGTGTTTGATTGCTTTGCAGATGTTTGGTTTGGTTTAAATTCTCCATATAGTCTCGAGCTTCCTCCCTCATGTTGTGCATATACTTTAAATGAAGAAAACATGCATATGGAAAAGCGCATAATTCCTAAGCATGAGGCATGATTAAGGTTTGCAAAATGGACTTAACCATGGAACCCACGTGCAGATCGAAACTGAAATAGAACTACAGCTCCTCGCAGCCAGGGTTTCACATTCCAAATATACCTGACTGTGCTAGCATAATCTACTTTTAGCCGGTGCTTTTTATAAATAAAACAATATGCTGCATAGTCATGATGTTATATGAAGTTGCAATTCATTCATTCTTTTGTGTGGTATTTTACTGTGCAGAACTATTTATATATTTCTCATATTAGTAGCTGTGTTTCTTGCTTTGGACTAATATAAATGCTGCTACTGAGAACTCTGTTATTGGATATGTCCTTTGGTTCTGTCAGTTATAAACCTAGAAGTGTGATTCCTGCTTCATTGGGTTTGTATATATTGAGCATCTGTTTTCCACAAAGTTGTACCAGTGTATACGTCAACACTCCAGGCAGGATATATCATTGGAATTTTAATCTGCATTTACCTCACAAGTAATTTGAGCATCATTTTATAATTCGACTTGCTTTGCTAGAAACACTGTCCTCCCATTTTTCTGGGAAAGTACTCTGCCACTAAGCAAAACTCCTATTGGAAATTCCATCAAAATACTCTTGCCCAACTTAGTTAAAAGAAAGTATCTGTGTCACTTTATGTTAATATTATACTCCACATAACAATACTTCAGTGAGGGGTTTAAGTATTGTCTGTCTACAGTATTATACATTAAAAAGCAACTATGTTATAAAATCTCCCACCTGCTTATCCTATTCTACTAAAATTATTTTGGTTCACCTGTTTATTATCTTTTCCATCTTTTACTATAATAGCACCCATAAGGTAGCTATCCTCATGTTTCTCTGGCTACACATTGCCTCTCCAAGAATATCCTAGAAATGTTAACTCTGCCATAGTAAGATGTCAGAAAACCATTTGTGTTGTGAATTAATACATGAATGACAATTTGGAAAAAGGAATAAACAAATTACTATATCACTTTGTTTGAAGATTGAGCCTTCTAACTCTAAATCTTTTATACATTCATTACACTGAATAGTTGTTAATCAAGAAAATATTGTTTGAATATGGTACAGTATTCTCTCAGAATCTCATTGTAGCTCATAAACATGAATCAGGTAAACTCTTAAAGTAACTCACTTAAGATATGTGGGTTTAATTTTATGGTAAATTTGAATTACTTTTTCATTAACAAAAACACCCATTATATGCACTAATAATACATGGTTCTTGAGACAGATCCAGAACAGAAAGACATAGCTTCCTCTACATGCACTATTTTTTGTCACACAAAAATTTATATTATCTTCCAGCAACAGTTGTTCACAATTGTACTAATTATGGAATTTTTAAATTAAAAAAAGAATTAATATAAAGTAGAAGCTAAACTTACCTTTAAAATACTGATTTGGTGGAAGGAGAGCCCAGGGGATGGGGCTCACTAAGTACGTTTCCCCAAGTTCCTTGCCTAATGTATTTCTTCCAAAGGATATAGGATAAGACTGTATAAACAGTATTCTTGCACGGTTAGAATTTGTTATACTTTTGTAGACTGGGCATCCATATTTGATTAACATTTATAATCAAGGACATACATACATACATACATACATACATACATACATACATACATATTGAGCATGACCAGTAAAAGTAAAGCATATGTTGAGTTTGTTTAGAAACTACCACTGCAAACCTTGTCATGTTATTATGAAGAATAGACTAGGAACACATCATCCTTGAACAGAGAAAATCTGGAATCTTCACGACTAAAAAAAATAAGTAAATTCATTTTCTTCTTACACATACAGTCATCCTATATCTTGCATTGAAATAAAACTCTATTTGAATACAAAAAAAAAAGAAAAAAGAAAGAAAGAAACCAGTGTATTTGAGTCTCCTCATTGTAGAAGCATCCAGTAAAGGTAAGAGTAGAATATTTTGAAATCATAAAGGAGAAGGTATACTTTACTGTTTCCTCATTTATAAACATAGCTGACATTAAATTCAGATGTGCTATGTATGTTATCTGGGAGCATTTTTCAGGCAACCTAAATCTTTTACAGTGTTTGACTGTGGCACAGTGTATTAGGGTAAGGATGACTAGGTGTTGTTTAGGTAGCTTCCCTAGGACTTGACATGTCCATGCCTCTAAAGTGCTGACCATTGTAAGCTACCATATGGAAGGCATTTTGTTTTCTACATGTTCTTACCCTCTGCACTACATTGTTCTTCAGCCATTAGCCTTAGATAATTTAATATACATGTATGTAGCGTGTATGCTTCCGCCAGCCCGCCAGTCTGGGCCCACAGCCGCGCCAGCCCCAAATAACACTCAGAGACTCTGTATTTGATACAACCCTGTTGGCCAATTACCATTATTGTTTATGGGCTAGCTCTGCCTTAATTATTAACCCATTTCTACTTATCTAAGTATTTCCACGTGGTCGTCTTATCGGGGATCCGCGGCGGGCGTCCTGCTTCTTCCCTGGGCTACATCTCGACTCCTCCCTACTACTTCCTCTTTCCTCCTCCTGGTCTCCTAGCCCCGCCTATCTTGTTTCCTATTGGCCACAGGGCTTTATTAACCAGTATGAGAAACATATATACAGAATAACATCTCCCATCACATGTACATAAATTCCCCAACCACAGAAGGTAACTTTCAGAATTTTTACCATTCTGACAAAATGTTTGCAAGGCTAGCTAAGAAATTAAATATTTCTCCGTCATCATTTATAACTGACAAAATGTGAAATATAAAAACAACCGGAAATGAAGGGACAGAAGTCTTGGTATTTGCTCATCAAACCGTGCAATACATTAAAATGAACAGGTCAGAGACTTCAATATCATAACAATCCCCATCTTACTAATCCACTTGAATAAATTATTATTATTGCTATATGGGATGACTTTTCAATATGCCCAGCCAAAAGAAGAGTTTAATTGATTTATTTTGAGCAATAATAATAAAACTCTACGCTGTCAGATTTTGGTGCTCTGGAGTGGTGGGGTGGAGGTGCGTGAGGGAATTGGCAGCAGATGTAACCCTCAGTGGTACATAGCTGCAAACTTGGGTGGACTGGCACTTGCTTCGCTGGAGGTTTTGGCTAACTAAGCAGCAGCTTCATGGGTCTTTGTAGACACTCAGTCAACTTCATGCCACCTAGCAAGTTGAACAGTAAGAAATCAAGCTAGCAAACTAAGGTTGCTTTCCAGACCACTTCACCAGCAGTTTTAGTATGTTTTTTTTTTTCAGCGAAATTAACATGTGAATCTATTTAATAAATAGCACTGAAGGCTTTCATATATTGATTTTTAAAAATTGCCTATGTACCCCACTGATTTCTAGGAAGACTTCAAAGGGGCTTACAAAATAAAGCATTTTGATAATCCTGTAATTGCCATAGAAAATAAGCACTGTATAAATGCAGAAGGCCCCCTGCTTAGCGAGAACCTCAGGCCTCAATCTTTAACATACAGCAGAATTATCTAGGGGTGGGGATGCAAAGATCACAGATTTCTACAGGTTCAATATGTTTGTAGAGGGAGTGATAATTGGTCGTCTTAATTTTCAAAAGGCACTCGTCTGGGAAACACACTTTGAGAACTGCCAATCTAGATCATCTTGTTTCTGCCTTAAGTATTTGAATTATTATTGAGAATTTTTATTAAATAGTTTGTTTTCGTAAACCAAGTAGCCAGTTTTCTGATCGTACACAGCAACAGTTTTGGTGTGTGTGTGTGTGTGTGTTGTGTGTGTGTGTGTGTGTGTGTGTGTTTCATCATATATGTGAAAAGTATGATTTGGGAGTTGGCATATGGCTCAGTGGGTAAAGTCCTTGTCTCACATAGGCATCCTGCTTTTGGATCCTCAACACTGACATAAAAGCCTGGTGCACACACACATCTATAATCTCAGCATTGGTCAAGCAGTGACAACAAGATCCCTAGAGCTCACTGGCAAGATCATCTAACCAGTTACCAAGCTCTGGGTTCAGTTAAAACTATTAAGGTAGACGATGATTAAATATACTGATGTCTACTTCTGTCCTCCAGCTACATGACTACACAGGTGTATCCTCACATGCATATGACTAGGCATACATATACTATCCACACAAAGGACTTGACCGTATTCGTATACTACATAAGCTGTGATCCCTGTGATCCCAAAAGAAGTTTTATAATTGTTTTTTGCTTTGTGGTTGTGTGTGTGTGTGTGTGTGTGTGTGTGTGTGTGTGTGTGTGTGTGTGTGTGTGTGTACATGTGTGTACATGTGTCATGGCCTGAATGTGGGTATCAGAGGACTTGCAGGGGTTGGGAGAGTGAGTTGAGAGGACAAACTCAGGTTGTCTGGCTTAGCAGCAGGCACTTCACCCACTAAAGCATGCTAGATAATTTTTAATAACACCAGTGTGGAGCGTCATATCCACACATTCTGATTTAACTGGCTTATGATAGAGCCTGGACACTAGGGCTTTGAAGCCCCATGGTTTTTTAATGTGCTGGTAGATTTATAAGTCCCTGAAAGCAAACAGCCCCTGTTGTCCAGGAGTGTGCTCCCTGTGTGGTCTGTGTGGGGTTTGTGCTTCTCCTATGCTCCATTTGGCCTTCGCATTCCCCTCCACCAAACTTCATCCTGATACCGATGAACAATTCCTGTAATCTATCAAGGTCATTTTAAATTTGATTTCTTTCTTCTAGAGCATTTAACCCCTACCCAACTAAGTATCATCTGCAAGTTTAATGAGCAGATTTTCACTTTCCTAATTGAGACTGTGCTCATTAAGTTTTAATATTTTATAATTTTATTGAAAATTATATCTGCCATGTGAATGATGCTGTCTTGACTGTGCCCTCACCATGAACATTTTCTTCATTATCAGTGAACATTTAGTCCCTTAGAATATGTGTCATGTTGAAGCAAATTCTGTGACTTCTAAATAATTGAAAACGCATGCCGAATCTGACTCCAAGTCATATTAATTCTAATGAGAATGCATAGCGTACACAACACAGTGTATATGCATTTGAATACAAAAATTAAACCTAGGGTTCACAGTTCACTTGGATATAATAAAGCTTAAAATCCAGTAATGAATTGAACATTTTTAGTAGAATGTAGCACATAGTAAGAGTTCATATAAGTAATTGAACAATTGATAATACAAGGAGGCTGATTTCACATGCTGGTAATAGTACAAGTGGCATGGGATAACTATCCTCACACCTGCCGGCTATGGCTAACCTAGAATTTTTTATAAGTTATAGTTTGTTTTTCTAACTGCAAAGTGGCATTGAATGTTCATTCTCCATATTTTATATTTATTACGAAAATAGATCTTTACAAATAGTCATAGCTATGACATGGCAGAGACATTTTAAACATTGAATTGGTGTCTACAGTTGATACGTGATAAATGGTAAAACTGGCACAGCTTGGTCCTGGCATCACAGCTTTTAGGTGAGCTTGCCAGAAGAATAACACCTGACCACTGACCACACCGGACACTGCTGGGTACTGCATTAGCACTGTTCAAGCCAAGGCTTAGAAAGGTCAAATAATGTGCTCAAAATCGTAAAGGTGCCAAGTGGCAGAGGCAGAAATTGAAGTGAGACCTGTGATAACACTCTCTATACTCTAAATCACTTCGGAGAATATAAGCATGAGATTTTCTTTTTCTGAGGTAAAAGATGCACTCAAACATATCAGGAGAAGACCCAGGGACAGTTGGGTGGTAGTAGCTGTCCTCCCTGTTTTGCAGAAGAGGAATAGAAAAAGTCAGCTACCAGACATTTCTTGAGTTTGATATATATTTGAATTAATCAAATAGCTAAAACAGTGAAGTTGTATGAAGAGAAAGACTGGGCAGTTCCCTTGTAGAGAGAACATAGCTCTAGATAGGATGGGGTTAGTTAGAAATGTGTGCAGTTTTGTGTACTTTTTCTCTTTCTCCTTTGATTTATTCAAAACAAGTAAATGCCAAGAGTGATCTCTTTGAGCCCATAAGAGCCGACGAGTTTTCTGGGTAGAACCCATTTTCATAGCACTCTATGCTTTTCAGAACACTTTCAGATTTATTGGATCCTTATTCCTCTGTGGACACTTTTTATGATTCTGTTTCTATTGTCCTGAAATGTCCACAAGTACAAGAGAAGTGTGCTTATAACAAATTGGATGTCAGACACAACTATTCTGGAGTTTGTTTGCATGCACTTGCTTAACCGTGTTTATTCCATTATGAATGACAGTGTTCGTTATGATCAGAAATAAAAATGTAGATGTTATTTGGAAAAGATTGGGCATCATGCCGTATCGTAGAAAGATACTTGCTTTGCTAGCATTTTACACCTTTTTTCTGTCTCATGTCCTCTGTACTGACACTTCTCAAACATGTTCAAAGGGAAATAATTTTTCCCATGTAATACAACTTCAATCCCATATAAAATTATGATGAAAACTTGCTATATTTTTTTGGTGTTGCATCAGTTTACCATTTTTGGAGTTAAGAAGTTTTGTTTTCCATTTTGCCTGAACTTTTTCAAGTTACAAAAATACTTCATTTTGTACATTAGAATTATTATCCAGTACTTTATGAGAACAGAAATGTCACATATTGGACTTACCAAAAGATTAAGTATTTGCACTTCGCCTGTAAATTGCAGTAAAAATAATCTAATCAGACTTTGTATTATTTAAGATGAGTTTTTAACCCTAAAATGGTTTACTACTGTCTTCAACCCAGAAAATAGTAGCACAGTGTGATCTGAGCTATCTAGATGCCACTTAAGTGCAGACTCATTTCTGCCAGAAAGTAAAATATGTATAGCGTTCTTTTACAGCTACTTACCACTTGTAAAATGAATGCCTAAAATCAACAACTACAACAAAAAAAAAAACTCCCAATTCTTGGAAACAAGAGCTGAATACACACTTAATAAATGCAGGCTTCTGTTTGCATATATGTTTTCAGGCGTTGTGGACCTCTTCAGTAGAGTTAGTTAGTTAGTTTTTCTTGTTTCAGCCCCTGCTCACCGACATCCGCAGATAAACTCAAGAAATTTGGAGGATCAGGTTAGCATCTGTATGCTTCTTGGATACCTTGCTTTTGCCTGTTTAGATATGTCCTATTATAAAGTTCGTACTTAAGTCCTGAAAACTGACTGAAACTCCAAAATTGCATTACGTAGTGCAGTATCGGTGAAGTAAACTATTAAAGAGATGGCTTGGCTGTGAATCCCAGTCTTGCTACATGGTGATCAGGTCCTGACTCTGTCTGCTCCTCGGTTCCCTTGTCTGTCAGTGAATAGGAGTTATATATACATACTTCATGGAGGATTTGTAAGAACTAATCCAAACCACATAAAGCACTGAGCACTCAGAATATGTGAGCTGTATTTAGTGATACTGTTATGTTTCACGCTGTCCAGGGCACTGGCTGAGAAAGAGGCTGTATTCTGAAAATACCCCAGAATTACCAATTTCAGAAAGATAACTGGCATGTGCCAAAACTATGCCAAGTAGCCTTGTTCTGGTTTGGAAGGCATATGCCTGCCCCCCTTGGTTCCTTAAGAATACTTCTGGATGGGATGCATTGAATTGGTTCAGTGCCTGTGAGGAGCACTGTTCCAAGTAGATAGATAGCTGTCTGCAGAGGCATCTGATGATGACCGGTAAGTCATCTGTCTGCCGTTAACATGACTTTTTCCATCTTACTTATACTGTTAGCACTAGACAGATCTCAAGGCCTTTCACTGTGGTGCTTTGAAAGTGTACTTCAAAAAGAGTATGACCAATATTCTCCTGCTTAATGTTAAATCATTGAGAAGACCTCAGTATTGTAGTTCTTAGTGTAAGTTGCCTGGATACGTTGTGCCTTTTTGCTGCAAACCTGGAACCTGGTGAATAGCCAGATATAAGGTAATGCATATTAATTAGCCATTAGTAGACATACATTTATATCATGAAACTGACAGAAGGAAAAAGGCATTTGTATGCAGCAGTGGGGACAGCAGAAACAGTTTTGGCTGCCTCTTATGATATTTAGAAATAGAAGACAATATAAACAGGGTCTAATTTAATCATTCTTTAATTATTTTGTGAAATTTCAAAACAATAGATCAATGATATTTTTGCTTCAGGCTGTTAACGGCCAGTACCTTGGTGAGCTCTGCAAATTAAGAAATCAATTCTTGTTAATTACACTTAAATATGATGGCAGAGATCTCTGTGCCATGAAGCAAGAGCCTGATCCATGGCTATTTCATTCCATACATGGTACAAGGCAGTACACTGTTCTAAGCCAAAACCCTGTGTTGTCTGGGCAACTCCTGTTGCCATGGCAATGAAATTCTTTTGCGGGAGCAGGGTGAATGCTAATTGTAGCCATTTGTTGTTCCTTCTGTCGATCCCTTAACTAGCACAGTTGTAGAGCAGCCAGAGACTCTGGGTGAACAGCACGGAGTGCCCCCAAAAGCATCACTGCTGAAGGCAACCGGCTGCTCTGCTTAAAAAATAATTTGAGCAGCCGACAGTGCTGACAGTGCCACTATGTGGGCAGACGCACAGCTTGACTCAGACCCTGACAACTGTTGATCTGGGACTTAGAGGGAGAGAGAAGACTGTTTAAGACCTGTTGCGAAGGCACTGATGACATGGAGATTAATTTGACACCATTCCCTCAGAGGTAGGTGCTGGGCAAATCATAACAACTGTTTATCCAGCCCTACATTCAATATCAGAATACCCAGAGGCTATAGGAGACAGATCAATGGTTATTCTTATTTCCACCTGAAACTGCATTACTGTGGCCTAAGGTAAAAATATTTGTTTGGTCCAAAACGACCAATTGTAATTCACATAGGTATTAGATTCAACTTGTATTGGTAACACCCTATATAAGCCCTTATTTTTAGTGACTTATGATTTAACTGCCAGATATGTGCTGAAACTGAAAATCAGCAGAAATGAAAACTCACTCCTTTTGAAAAATAAAAGACATAGTGATGTCTACCAATTGCTTGGTCTGTCAAGCTAGCTCAATTTGAGAAAATGTGCTGAAACCTGACATGTAGTAATTCATCATGAAACCTAATTGCTACAAGCAGTTGAGTTTAAAAAAAAATCATCATAATTTTAAAGAAAAAATGTGAGGCGTGATTATGCTATTATATCTTGCCCTTAAAGTTGTACTGACCCATAAAAATGGCTAGTTCATGAGATTTTTAAAATTTACTGTACCAGCTACTGTGTAAACACAGTAATAAATTTTGAGGTAGTTTTTAAGGCACAATTGCGGCCTATCGGCAGTCTAATTGAACAGACTGATGGTGCATCCTGCCTAAAATCCTATTAGAATTCAGTAGAACTAATATGTAGGCCTGTTATATCAAGCCGATTCTAAATATCAGCACAATGTTTGTTTCTTTTCAGACAAAATTGGTATGACGATTACCCACTCATGACTAAAGATAAGATGAAGCTCGGGGAAAGAAAACCTAAATGTGATTTTTTTTTTTTCTGGAACGAATCCCATGTGTAATATTTTTGTTGTCATTCCTGCTCTTGTATAGAGATAACTACCAGAATATCATTTTGAGCATCTAAAGAAATTAGCTTCTGATCACGTTGATCATAATAAATTAAAAAACAAAACCAGTTAGTTCTATTCATTCAAGAAAGTAAAAACCATTTCATAATTCTGTGGGGAAATGCTTGAAATGGACTTATCACAACTTGTAAGTCTCATGTATTCTCTGATCCTAGTGTTAGAGACAAGAAAATCCCTATGGACTATATATCAAATTTTAAAATATACATCTTTGTAAAATGTATATACAGATATTTTAGATTTGCCTAAATCTCTTTGATAAAAGTGTTTTTTATTAAATCATCTATTTGAAAATACTTGTTTGCACTTCCCAAACACTGAGTTCTTAGCATGATAAATGAAAGTAACTCAGGAATGTCAAGATGGTTCCTCTTCCTCAGTCAACACATCGGAGGGAGGTGCTGTCAGATTCACCAGCTACAGCTGTTGGCCTGTTCAAATAAATGCTCAGCTCCATGAACAAATGAAGCCTAGAACATCCATGCATCCTAGACAGAGAGAATATGTGTTAGACAAAACAGTATGCCAGATGGTTCCTGGCAGAACAGAGACACAGCACAGCCATGGCGCTCCACCCTTGCTCTGATAAAGTCCTTGCCCTTATTTCAAAAGAGATGAAAGACCTAAAACTTGAACATGATTAGACTTTTTTGACTATACAGCGCCTAATAATCAAATGTTGGAGGGGAGCCATTCTGTGGGACATAGATCTCCTACCAATTTTCTTCTGGGAATGGCACTGTAGGCACTGCTAACTGTGTTCCAGAACCTACACTGTAGAAGTGTGCAGCAGTTTATTGTCTTTACCTGTCTGATAGGATGGCTAAAACAACACGACATTCATGGTAATGTCTAGCAGAAGAGATGAGGCTCGGGTTTATTTTTTCCAAGTTTTTATTTTTCCCTCTCTCATGCTATACCTCCCAACCTCAGCTTCCACTCCAGCATCCCACATCTTCTGTTCCCCTCAGATTCATTGTTCCTCATTTCCTTTCAGAAAAGAACAGGCTGCCCATGGATATTAACAGAACACAGCATAACAAGTTGGAAGAATACTGAACACGGCAACCCAGTAGAAGGGAAAGTATCCCAACAGCAGGGAAAAGAGTCACCGCACACACACACACACACACACACACACACACACACACACACACACTCCCACTCTTAGGAGTCCCACAAGAGCACTAAGCCACCAACCATAACATATATGCAGAGGGACTAGCACAGACCCGTGAATGATCCACATTTGTCTCAGTGAGTCCCCATGAGCCCTGCTGGTCTGATTGTACTAGGCTTACTGTCCAGGTGTCCTCCACCCCTTTGGCTCCCACAATTCCTTTCTCCTCTTTTCTACCAGGTTCCCTGGGCTCCTAGGAGGGCTCTAAAGGAGACCTCCAAACTAGACTCTCCCTCTCCCTCTCCCTCTCCCTCTCCCTCTCCCTCTCCCTCTCCCTCTCCCTCTCCCTCTCCCTCTCCCTCTCCCTCTCTGCCTAATGGATTCCAGCTGCTTGGTCTGGGCAGAAAAAAAACTCTGGAATATTCTGATATACATGACCAGACAGGCTTTTACAGAAAGAATTCTGCAGTCCCAGATTGCATTTGAGTATAAAAACCTTGCTCTCTTGAAGAAACAGTGCATGGAGGAGAATGTAACTCCTTGCTCATAAGGTTCTGAGGCCCTCTTTCTCTCAAGATTCCTCAGGCAGGTCACCACAACCAAGACATGGCTAGAGACTACTCTGAAGTACCACTGGACTTGGAGAATGGGGGAGTGGATGGTCTGAATTTTTGAAAAGCTATTTTAGCTGCCATTCAAGGAAATTTATGTTCTTAAGCTTTTAAATAAAGGAAATTTGAAAGAATGGAATATCCTGCTCCCAGAAAGGCTGGTGGGCCATCCTAGTGAAGCCATGCTTCTATTTTGGGAGGCAGCTTGTTTTACACCTTTACCCTCAAAAAGGGTTACTTTACTGTTCCTTCACTTACATGGAAGTCAAGTATCGCTAGGGAAAATGTTCGCTGTGTGTGTGCATGCACGTGTTCACACGCTGAACTCTATTGATGACTTACCCCCACAGATTGACAATTAACATCAATTACTCCCACATTAGCTATTTAATAACCTGACGGCATGTCTTTACTTTTCTTGTTTGGAATGGTTTTGGTTTGCTGTTTTTGCTGCTGTTTCAGCCATTTTCTTATTAAGTTCCAGACAAATATGTCCAACTTCTTAGCTTAAGAATTTATCTGAATTATTTCTGATTGTGCCCAACATTAAACAATGTGTGACCCAGTTAATTAGACAAAAGTGAATAGTTTCCAACTACTAATTAGATATTCTTTTTGGCATCTCAGCATGCCTTTATAACTTTTGGGTGATGGTAGTTCAGTTATTTATCTCTAAAGAATAAAATCGTTTTTCTCCTTGTGAGTTATTATATGAAAATAAACTACTATTTAAGTTATATCTTATGTAATGGAGAAATATTCGGTTGGCGATTCTGAGCTCACTATAACATGGCTGACTGGGTTGTGGCAGCTGCTGCCGCTGCTTCCTCCTTCTGTTGTTATATGAGTTTATATGAGCGTACCCACTGGTTACCATCAAATTTTTCTTTGATATACTTTGCTACAGAGCTACTGAATCAGAACTTCTGGAAGAACTGGTTAGCCACTATTTTGAAACAAATTCCTCAAGAACTTACTACAAAGCTAAGATTCCCTTGTTTGAAGCAGGAGGATTTGGGATATAATTATATTTTAGCATCAAATTTCAACATAAAAACTGCTTGAAAAATGTCAAGAATTGTACAGATTTTAAGAGTTAGGCAAAGTGTGTGTGTGTGTGTGTGTGTGTGTGTGTGTGTGTGTGTGTGTGTGTGTGTGTGTGATTGGTCATTAGTTGACATTTTGTTTTCCTCTAAAAAAGAAAAAAACTATTGAAACTATTTGAAAATAAATGATACATACAATAAAAATGATGCTAAATTGGTAACATCTTGCCTGAAAATAAATTTAAGGGAAGGAGAATGGTGTAGAACATGGACAGAATTGCCACCTATTAGATGTAACTTTCTTAAAAGAATGCCCAAAGTACAAAGTTCCAAGAGCTAGGTGGCTGCAAATACCTCTTTTTAATCACCATTCTTCCTGCTTGCTCAGAACTTAGAACAAATGTTGAAAGCAACCAAAAGAGATGTCATTTGGTAAAATAGGTAGAAAATGTCTTCATCTCAAGAACAGTTCTTAGACTTGCCTGGACTGTGCATTGCTTGTTTAGACTCACCTTGTATCGGTTTGCTAGAAATAGTTCCCAGAACTGAGAAGAATAGTGCTGGCTGGCTGCTTCTCTGGCAACCCCCTGTTCTGAGCCTAATAGTCGCATGCTGTGGGCCATATGCAAAGGCTGCAGTGCTGGGTACATGTTTATCTGTGCTGCATGGCTTTGCCTCATTTGTTCCCTATACTTGGAATTGGGTCACCATTGCCTTGCAGCTAATTCTCACTTGTCCGTGAGTGTCTCTGGAGCATGAGACCGGCTCTCCTCACCTAGATCATGAAAGAATACAGCATCTTTGATAAGGTCCTCTGAAATACCTCTTCTCACATTTTTTCAGATCCCCTCTGGTAAATAAAGATACCCAGATAAAAACATTTGCAGTTGATTTTTGAAAGATAATTAACCCCTAAATTGCACAAGTCAGTAATCACAGTCCAAATGCTTTTGGCCTCTGCTGTATTGTGTTTTGGTCCCATGTTTTGCTTTATTATCTTTTACTCTCATGGCTTTTGTGACATGTGAAGACAGAGCTCAAGCTCTGCTTTAAAGAACAATTAAAATGACAAAAAAAATACCTATGTTTTAGCAGTCTTTCTTCCAGGCAAGTGCCTATAAAAGTAGCCATACAAACAAACCATCCCGAAACAGACACCTGTGAACTCTACCCATGTCTACCAACATCCCCTGGCTTCCCCTTCACTCAGTCTCTGTGACTGTGGCTACTCTGCTTCCCAGGAGCATATACCTTCCCCTCTCAGTATCTGCCTTGCTCCTAGCCATAAAGAGTCATTGCTGCTCTGTGCCTCTTCAAAGCCTGGTTGCTTGTTAGTGTGATCAAGTCTTCTACTAAGATGTGTATTCCTCATCTCAGAATCCCTAGATTAACAGAGTGCCCAGAAGACAGAATGCACTAAGAGAAGGTGAAGTGACTGAATTTCTTTATATTCCTAAAGCTTCTGTCCCTAGTTCATAGTTTTTCCAGATAACTGACTGATGTCATCTGTCCAGTGATGCTTTCATCTAGTTAAAGACTGACATTACTTAAAAAAAAAATTCAAATTTTATAAAGAGTTGAATGCATGAGAAAAATGCACAATATATTTTCTCAAAATGAACACATCATGTAACTGGCACCCATACAGTTTTAATTTAGAGTTTTACCAGAGGCAGGGAATTTTGGTCTTAATTTGTACTTGTAACAGTAGAGTTATCATTTCTTTAGTTAAGTGTGTATCTGTGTATGCTTGTATGTGTAGGTGTGTGTAGGGGTGTGTGTGTGTGTGTGTGTGTGTTTTGAGACAGAAAGTGACAATGATGCCTGTGGGGTACTTAAGAATTTTTTTCCTGTTACAGGGCTTTTTTTTTTTTCCTGTTGCTGTCCCTTGGCAATTCAGAGGGAAATTGAATTTAAACATGCTTTTCTAACTGCATTTAAATATATGTAAATGCATGATAAATAAAAACTTTAAAGGAAATGAAAATGCTTTACAAATATCCCATTAATTCCCCTAGTATCCCCATATAACTCTGGTTGTTATACATTCCAATGGCTAGACGAAGCCTTTTTCTTAGAAGACCTTCAATGGCTAGCATTAAAAATAGTAATAGACCACCTTCCTTTTCTTTCATGGGAGTTGAGACAAGGGTGAATGCACACTGTCTCTAGCCCTCTCTAATACATTCTGGGAGTCTCCCCAAAGCTCTCCAATAAGGTGTGTCTTCATCCTTATCATCCAACTCCAACCCTTGTATTTCCACCCCTCGGTGGATGACACCTCCCTTGCTGCCAAAGTCAGCCCCACCTCGTATTGTTCCCCACATTCTCTATATTCAGATCCTTGGGTTAACTACGCTACACACACACACACACACACACACACACACACACACACACACACACACCATATCCTTCCCCATATTCACTACTTCTCATCTCCTCAGAACCACTCAAATCTGGCTCTGGCTGAGAATACTGCTGCCATGTCTACTCCCACACCATCCGTATTGGTTAGTTGTATCCCTGTAACTCTGTCCTTGAAGTATTTGCTGTTTGGACGCATTTGTTCACCATTCTACCCACAATGCTGAGAAGATCGTCCTGAACCACAATATTTCCATGCTGTGTGAGTCCCTGCAGCTTGAAAACATTATGCTCTAAATGTCCTCCCAGGCTCTTCTCTTCACTCTTTCAGCAGATTGTGTTGCTGGCCATCATGGAGCCATTCCAAGTCCCTTGAATAATCTACACTTTTACCCTATATGAAATTCCTTCAATGTCTATAAATATGGAGTCTTTATTCCTTATACCAGCACATTGTCATTGGAAGTGTAATAGTCTCTTTGAAAGTTGTCACCTACAAATCTGACATTTTCTTGTCATGGTGTATGAGGTATGGATTGTCAAAATTACTCAAATATCAGCATAATATACTAATATAAAAGCAAAACTATAAACTATCATGAAGCAATGTCTTTATGCATTGCTTTTCACTTACCCCATTTCCCTGTTGTTAAATTATGCAATGACCACTTAGCTAACACTACTTAGCCGTGCATTGCTGAGAATAATGAGGAGGGATTGAAGTGGGTGGGTGATGAGAGTGAAATTACATGGCCTCTCTTTCCCTTACTGTGGGTCACCTACCCACCCTCAGTATCTGTGAGAGTACAGGTAATATTTAGTAAGCCTCTGAAGGCACTGGCTTTTGTGTAGAAGCTTAGTGGCCACAAATTTCTCCTTGTGCTAAGATGATAACTGTCACTCATTTCTCAATTCAATTTTCATATTTGATCTCCCCATGCCTCATTTTCCTCCACTGTAATAGCCATAAAATCAACATGCTTCATAGGTTTCTATGGACATAAATGAATTATATTTTATTTTCAAAAGCTTTTTGCATGTTTCTTTGCTCAGAATAATACCTAGAATGGCATGAACAACCACAGACTCTCAAATACTACCGTTTTGGTGTCACTGTCCTTGATATTAAGATCAGCATGGTGTTAGCAGATTTTAATGTTCATGCTCCTGACTAACAAATGGTAACATGAACACTCAAAAGAGTCAAGTGGCATGCTCACATTGGACATATGGAATAAAGAATTCCTGACTCTTGGTTGTGGTGTGTGTGTGCTTTTTTTTTTTTTTTTTTTTTCTACTATTCCATGAAGCATCCAACACTTCAGCATTAGGATGCCAAATGCATTCAAGACTGGCATTGCAATTCAGTAGATGGAATGTGTTTCGTTTATTTTCTACAGCACATTATTCTACAGAATGACATTCTTAACTCTATGCAAATTCAAACTTTCAAATCCCTTTCCTAATCCCTCTACTAACAGTTGTTAATTTTGATACTTGGGATTTAAGCATAAGGAATAGTTCTTCAGAGAATGATCAGAGGAGACTGAGAGGCTGGTAAGAAAGGAGTTTAAATGTCAATCCGCGGATATTCTCAATACGTGCAGTTGTATTGCCTCCCTCTTTAAGATAATGAAGAAGAAAGGCCTTGTGAAAGGGAGAAAATCATTGGTAGGACATACAGTCTGTTTTTTATAGACAGATGGTATGGGAGGGAAAATGGTTCAAACAGGCATAAGGGAAATGTATCTAGTGGTGAAGCTGATTCTCAATTGACTCTGTACCTCTTTCTAGCACATATGAGTATTGACTTGCTCTAAAGAATTCAATTATTGGGGCAGGAAAGATGACCCAGTGATTAAGAGCACTTGCTGCTCTTGCAGAGGGCCTAGGTCTGGTTCCCATCACCCATCCTGGGCAGCTCACAAATGCCTGTAACTGCAAATCCTGCTGATCCAATGCATTGCTTGTAGCCTCTACAAGCACATGTACACATTTGGTGAGAGTTAATGTGTGCAGACACACATACATAATAGGCTTTAAAAAGAATTATCTTGTGGGTGCTGCAAGCTTCATAGGGAGATAGATTGTGCAAGTGATGACACTTAAAGTTGCCTTTGTGTATTACACAATTGGGAAATTTGTCTTCTTGTATATATTCTACTTTTGGTAGTAGGTCATATCTTAGCCAGGAACTACTTAGCATAATAGCATCAGCTCAGGAGAGTAGGTCTTAAACTAGTCACTAATCAGCCACTGTTAATCAGCCTGCTTGGGTCTGTTAGGGCATTGAACTCACTGCCTCTCTGCCGGCTCCTGTCATCTCCTTGCCTTTTCCATGCCATTCAACTGGCCACTCCTGGTGTCTCAGTGTCCCCTTTGCATGTGTCCTATGGCTATCACAGCCCTTTCACTTTGGTAAGCCACTTTCTTAACCAGATTCTCTAACTAAGTGACCCTAGGCCAGGGAGTCTCTAAATCTGGTACTATTACATTTTAAATGAAGTTATCATTTTTTCTATATTTAACAATGGCAGCTAAACTCGGGAGATTTATGTGCAAAAAGGAAATAAAACTTAACATTTGATTGAGCAACTATTAAATGCAGTGTTCTAGTGTCTAGATTTAACTGAGTTGTATTTGAAAGCACTATTTTTTAGGTAAATCTATTTTCATAGATGACAAAAAGGCCAAGTTAAGAGAATAGTTTATTAAAACAAGATGCATCATGCTTATACAGCACACAATAGGCTCTGGTTTGAAAAGAACTATGCTCTCTCTCCTGAGTTAGGGTGATAGGCGGGGCACATACTTGATGCTCGATATGACCTCCTTGTTTTCATGTTCATTTTATTTACCTATCATGGCACTAGTATATTTCCCTATGTCCAGAATTTTTTTCCATAGTATAGCACAAAACCCACAATAACTTCTCAGTAAATGACGAATTCTAAATAAATACATGTAGAATACATGTGTTGGGAAATTAGACAAATTATTTCAAATTTGGTTTCTTTGATATGTGCCTTTGCCTTTAGGTAAGTTGAAAATGATACCAAATTTAGAAATTGGAGTAGCCAGTGAAACATGTATATGAAACATCTGTCCCTTATCACATATATATATATATATATATATATACATATACATATATATATCATGTCTTTTTCTCCTAATAGTGTCTTCTGTAAATAACTTGATAGCATTAATATCTTCCATGTCTTTTGCTCCAAGTGACTGTAAGAATCATTCCCTCTTCAGTTGACATACTACCTAATATGGTCATGTATATACATATTTTAATAAGCATTTTAGATGTTGAAAACTGCATGCTAATGTACTAACCAGTTTTCACAGGATTCTCCAAATTCTTAGGTTAGACCGTATTGCTTTCTTACAAATAGTAAGGTAGGGGTCCTTTTGGAAGGGGAACAAAAATGCTTTTAGGAATACTGGTTACACTCTATAAGTAACTTGTGCTAAAATGTTTATATTTTTATATCTACAAAGTACAGTCTGGTATATTTGTGAGTATTCAGTACCCATTGCTTTTTAATTATATTTAAGTTCTTTGTAATGACAGTGCTGAAATGCACCAAAAAATCTACTTTTTGATGTTTATTTAAATAGTTTTAAATAGACATTCAAAAATATTATGTGTGATCTGAAGTAAGCTGAAATAAAATGTCATTTTTCTGTCATATAAAATTACTCGATATAAAATCTTTTTTAAAAATTAAGGGATTCACTTTTAAAGTTGAATTAAATTTAAATTTAGCTTAAACATTCATCAAACTCTGTACTAAACTCTTACTTGAAGTGGATATTTTATTATTACATTACTTGCATGTAATATTAGACAATTTAAAAAGTTAAACCTTTGACATTTAACCCTAATGTATACATTTTAACTTTGAAAACAGAATAAGACGGGTTGGAGTGGGAGAGCCCAGCATCTTTCTGCCGGGTGGGATTACTATTGATCTATGACAAGTGCCCATGTGAGCGGGCAGGGGTGGGTTGTTGCTGTCAGATGAGAACTGAGAGCAGGCAGGTTTTGCTATCAATCACTCGGTGGCGGTGTAAGACAGCAGTGCCTGTTATAATTGATTTGATGGCTCTGAATGGTTTGAGCGCCAGTGGCCGAAGCGGATTGTGGCAACTCAGCCATGCGTGACATTGACATGAAGAGGAAGTGACATGAGTCCTCAGAGGCAAAGTTAGACAGTTTGAAGAGGCAAATTACTCACCAATAATTCATAAACTTGAACTTCTAATAGGAGATGATATAGAGAAGAGAGAAGAAAGTTTTTATTTTTCGTGGCTCATCTTGTGGTGATGTTTGAAGTAGGCTAGCTTTCATGATTATTTCTCTCATCCACTGTACTCTGTTAGCCATAAATAACACTTAAATTCCCAACAGCACATATTATATATTACTTCCGTTACTGAACCATTTGATGGGAATGTGACTTTATGCAGAACAAAGAAATACCCTAAGAATCAGATATCTAACCTCAATGTGTGACTTTAAGAGTATGAAGAATACAAACAAATCGTGTTTGTTATAGAGTCATGCAAGAAACTGGCACAATAAAAGTTTAGATTGCCGACTCTATCATGGTGAAGTCAATCTAAGCCAACTAGACTCTGAATTCTGTGTTATCAGGTTGGATATGCACGGGGTCGTGGAGCAACGCAGGGAGAGGTGTTGTGGCAGCAGATTTGTTCCTGTGCTAGCTATGCACAGGTATTCTAATGTAGAGGGACTCTGGTCTGAGCCACACGATATATGACTTCTCTCAACTGCACATTGACTGGGACACACTTCCTTGAGCACTAGGATAGGAAAGGCTTGATTAGAAATAATATGGTATTCATTTATTAATGGTTGAGATAAATAGACATTTGCCCTCACTGAGCAGTACTTGAACCTGTTCAGAGTAATCTTAGAGAGAAACTGGGGTGATGGCTGCGTAGGATTTTCTTTTTCTAAGTAAACTAAGGCCCAGTGGTGGAGACTTAAATACAACTAACCCTCTTTGAAATCCTTCTTTAGATTTTATCTGTAGAAAATGCTGCAAGGTTAAATATATTTCCTTTGTATGAATATCTTCCAAAAATCTAAATTCAGTTGGTTTTTAAGTAAATACTGTTATTAATTCTTTGAGAATATGGTACAATATATTTTGATCGTATTCACCCCATATTCCTGTCTTTTACAATTCCTAGATCCATCCTCTCTCTCTCTCTCTCTCTCTCTCTCTCTCTCTCTCTCTCTCTCTCTCTCTCTCTCTCTCTCTCTCTCTCTCTCTCTCTCTCTCCCTCTCTCTCTCTCTCTCTCTCTCTCTCTCTCTCTCTCTCTCTCTCTCTCTCTCTCTCTCTCTCTCTCTCTCTCTCTCCCTCTCTCTCTCTCTCTCTCTCTCTCTCTCTCTCTCTCTCTCTCTCTCTCTCTCTCTCTCTCTCTCTCTCTCTCTCTCTCTCTCTCTCTCTCTCTCTCTCTCTCTCTGCCCTTCTCCTCTTTTTCCCTTTTTCCATTTCCCCTCACTGAGCCTTTGTCAGCCTTTTTGGCTGAGCATTCCACCATCACTCTCTGTATATTGACTACTGGTATTCGTGTCTTTGTTAGCTGCCATCCATCACACAGAGAAACTTCTTCGATGACGTCGGAGAACTGTATTAATCTCTGCATAGACAAGTGAGAATTTAAAAAGCAACGTGCTCCATTTCGCACTATAATAGTAATAGGCCCACTTGAGAACTGTGAGCTCCCAACCATGGGTTCTTGGCCCAATATTGAATCCCAGGCACATGTTTCCGCCTATGGAAGGAACCTTAAATACAATCAGAAAATGGTTGGTTGCCTCCACAGTATTTTTGCCACTGTTGCACCAATGGGCCTGTCTTGTCCTACTAGTTATCATTGCACTTGACAGGGTTCAAGTAAGACTGATGATGACCCATACTCCTCAGCCCCCTGCATAGACACTTTTAGTACCAGCAGAACTAGTCAGCAGGGAGGTAGTTTCCTGTTTAATGCAGGCTTCATTTCTTCATGTCATGGGACTAATGTTTGGGGTGCCTTCTAAATTCAGATGTTTTTACTTCAAACTTTATACATAAGAGCATGTGGCAAGGACACATACTACTTTTTCAAGAACAGTTTTTATTGTCTCTTTTTCAACAGACTAACTATGGGTATTTCATTTGGGAAGTTTTATAAGAATTCATTTCTAACTTTGCTTTTAGAACACCTGCTAGAAATCTATTTCTTGTGAGTTTCTCCTAGTAATGAGCATTTTAAATTCAGTGATGAGACAATTTCTTAATAGTCTCATTTGGATAAAATTGTCTATAACTCAGTAATAACTTCTTGATAAGCAATAATGTAAGAAGAAAAATTAGCATCTAGAATTACAGCCCCAAAATTACATATTCTGAATATCAGGGGAATCTAAAGATGATCCTCAGTGACTTGTCTATCTTTTGGGGTGACAGTCCACATGCAGAAGATATAGTATATTGTGATACATTGTGACCTACAACATACATGCACACAGCCCTACCTAAAAACTACAAAGCAAAAGTACGTTTTTGTATGTTTCCTACATGTAATATATTCTATTTTCTCTTCTAATCTTTTCTGTTCCTGTTTACCATTTTCCATTAAGACAAGACTGTACTATGTAGTGCCAGCTTTCATGTTCAGAGTTCTAAATTTCAGAATGCTCTGTTTTTACTCTATCAATTTACTGAAGAAACAAGCTATGTCAGAAAAGTGTAATAAAAATGATGATGTCAGTGCTGAGCACGACCCACTGATCTGTAAGAGCTATGAAATTTATTAAAAGGGACAGGAACAATTAATAATAACAATGCTGACATTTTAAAAATTGCAAATGTGGATATAGTGGTGCACACCTTTACCACCAACTCAGGAGACAGACAGATCTCCAAGAGTTCAAGGCCAGCAAAGACTGCAAATGATGTCCTGTCCCAAAAAAAAAAAAAAAGAAAGAAAATAAAAAGAAAACAAGACAAGCCAAACCTTAAAGAATAATGAGGGTCAACGTTGAAGATCATTAACTCTATGTGGTTTTATTATGCTGCTAAAAATTTTTCCTGTATCCTACAAAGTTTGGCTCTGTTTAATCTAGTGGGTCATGTCTCATAGTGACATATTTTTAAATATTTCCAATAATATAGCCACCTAGATTATGCAGTTGAACTGAAGGGATCACCTAAATGGTCTTAAAAATTCTCCACATTCAAGTGGTGAAACAAAGGAAAAATAAGCAAAAGAATCTTTCTAGGTTTAGGTATAGACCTTGCTCTTATCAGCTGTTCACAAACTAAGCATCCTGACTTTGGTTTGTCTTGCTGACACACACACACACACACACACACACACACACACACACACACACACACACACGAACACACACACACACCATAATAACCATATTGGACTGTAGATAACAAGCAGCCTCATATGATCTTTGAATATGGCTATTATGTCTTTTATGTTGATTTACTGGCTCGTTCTATTTCTAAGGTTTTTTAGCCGTGGTGATTGGTGTAATTACAGAGCTGCCTTCATGGTGTGGAGGCACAATTTGCAGGTCAAAAACATTATACAAAAGTCGGTATGGTGGCCGTCTAATTAGATTGCTTAATATTTATCAAAATGACATTCATTTTTGTTGTGCTGTAGCTTGTCTTTGTGTTCCAAATATTCTTTCTTAATATAATTATATGATTGGATTTTCTTGTGAACTTTATGAGATATTAATCAGAATTAAACATTTAAGCTCAAAATGTTACTTGCTGTTGGACATAAAATCTTCATTTCTTCCTGACCATGGTCCTATAAAGCTGTGAAATCCAACCAATCAATATTCATTCTCCAGATCCCAGTAGCATCTGTTTCAGATGCTGGGGCTCTGACTGTGTGGTTTGGGATACCTAGTTGAGTTCCACACCTTCTCCTTCAACAGCAAGTCAGCAAGCACAAGACAATGGCTTCTTACAGATGAAAAGTTGGATAAACAGCAAAAGACTTTTAGGTAGTGACATTTGAGCTACAGTGCAAAAAGATCTCCCAAGGAAAAGAGTATGCAGGAAAGGTTTGGCTTGTTAGGGAACCATCTGGACAGTGGTATGGTCAGGGTGGTGAATGCATGGGGGGCCAGCAGAGGATTTGGAGGTTTAGACTGGAACTGTAACCATGATCATTATAACTGATGTAAGAGTGTGGATTTTTGCTATTGAACATTACATGCTGAATTGTGCTTTGCGGCATAACATTGTGTGGTTCACAATGGCCTCAGATTCCAGTAGTGAGTTTGCTGACCTCACATCCCCAACCACTAGGTTAAACTTTGCCTATCAACATTACTTTTGTTTAACGGGTTTTACATTTACACTGCTGTTGACTTTTTTTTTTTTTTTCTAAAATAAACTATTTGCTTAGAGTAACGGAGTGTATGAGCAACAAAAGAATAGCAGTCTTTGCCTTGCTGCATTTTCCACCCTACAATTTCTCCTTTTATAATAAAAAAACAATTTAAAAGTATTAACTCTTCCAAGTTTACAGTGTTTCTTTTTATTTGTTTGTGCTTATGTAATCAAATTCATCACATTTTCCTTTGTAATTTTTAAGCACTTTCAAATTTATATAACATGAGGTTATACAATTATCCTAATGCTAGAGTGGGGCTAAAATCAAGTACTGCTGGAGGCTAGCCACTTAATGGAAGCGGGCTTGGCCTGAAAGACATGGAGGACATGTGCTCTGTCAAGAGAGGATGCTGGCTGTTCCAAACATCCACAGGATGCCTGTTGTGTTTTCAGTTTCCCATAAAATGCAGAGCATGGATATTTTTCTGTAAAGCACTGCATTTGGCTCTATTTGTTAAAGTACTCTGACCAGTAAAACCATATAACCCTTCTCAAGAGCCCAACAAAATCTGCCTCTAAAACTAGTGCTTTTCCTCTCATTTTTACTGTCTTTCATTCTACGATCCATCTGGATTTTATTTGGATTCATAGTTCTAGGTACAGATTTAACTTTTTTTAAACTTTCAATTTTGAAGGAATTATATTTACAGGAACTTAAAAAACTTCTGGAGAGAGAGCCCACAGACCCAGTTTCTCCCCATGGCAATATCTAGTGTGGAGCAAGGAATCTGCCTCTTGAAACTGCCATATTCCACCCATTATACATGCATTCAGTTGTACATGCACCCATCTCTGTATGTATGTTGGATGTATATTGGTCTGTACAACTTACCACGTCCTGGACTCTACTAACACATGTTTACTTTTCAGGGTAAATTATATTCCATACTTCCTTAATCACCTTACACACACACACACACACACACACACACACACACATGCACACACACAATTGCCAATGTCAATCATAATACATGCTATCATGCCATCTTCTAGTGTATTTAATGATTGCTTCATTATATATTAAAACTCTTCATGGTATTCCAGGAATTTTTTCAGTTCCCATGGCCCTGCTTTCTGCAGGTTACCATAATCTTAAACATTGCAGAAAGATACAGTATACATTCTCAGAGTAGGTAGGGTGAATGTTCTCAGTAACAGACTGAATTGTTTGTAGGGTCTTGCTTGTTCCAGTGTCACATGTGTCATGTGTGTGTGTTTTGAGTCAGTCCAGTGGTTATAATAAAGACTCCCTGATTGCATTAGTGAAACTTTTAAAAAGCCAAGACCCTGCTGGGAATACTGATAATTCCTTACCACATCCATGTCTGGACCACACTCTTCTGCCATATTTCACCACAAATACCTCGTTCATCCTGAGCATATTGTAATTGGTGAAACCATTCTGAGATTTCATCCCCCCTGGCACTGGAAGGCTTAGCCCCCCCCCCTCAATCCTTGTGTGGAACATAAACCTATTAAAATATGCCTACCTCTGTGGAGCCATTTTCTGTCCTTATTCCCATACATGTACACTCTTTTACAAGTACTGAAAATTATATTTCCATTAAGCACCTTGCCTTTTTTCCCCTATTATAAAATTTGTATAATTAAGTGTATTTTGCTATATTCACCAGTTTTTACAATATCATATTATATATAATAATTTTCCCATGTTACATGATATAATTACTACCATTTATACGTGTTTATTTTATTCTCATTAACTGTGATTCTTTTGTTACTTGTTAATAACACATGCACAATCCCAGTGCAAGGAAGCTAAAGACAGGAAAATCTAGAATTCAAGGCCAGCCTTTGCTACATAACTAGTTCAGAGCCAGCCTCCACGCTTACATGTGAAACTGTTTCAAAACATTGAAAATTAACAGAATTTCATTTATGCTTCAATTTTGAACACCCAGTTGTGGTTTAAAGTCAATATTTCTATCATTCCTCTCTCTCTCTCTCTCTCTCTCTCTCTCTCTCTCTCTCTCTCTCTCTCTCTCTCTCTCTCTCTCTCTCTCTCTCTCTCTCTCTCTCTCTCTCTCTCTCTCTCTCTCTCTCCCCCCCCCTCCCTCCCTCTCTCTCGGCAAAATGTTTACATTGGTTCCCATTTTCATGCTGTTTTTGATGACAGGGAGGTCATGCCTAGCCCAGTTGTCATCAAAGGCTTCATCTAGCAATTGATGGAAACACATGCAGACCCATAGCCAAATATTAGGCAGAGTTTGGGGAATCCTGCAGAGGGAGAGAAAGTATTATAGGAGCCAGAGGCAATAGGATACCAGAAGAATACCCATAGACTCTACTAAGCTGGGCTCATAGGACCTCATAGAGACTGAACCAATAACCAGGATTCTGCATGGGACTGACCTAGGATCTCTGTATATATGTTAGAGTTGGTCCTCTTGTGAGACTCTTAACAGTGGGAACAGGGGCAGTCTCTGTCTCTTTTTGACTGACTACTGGAAATCTGGTCACAGGAGATGA
Source organism: Cricetiscus sungorus (assembly GCA_030556225.1). Taxonomy (NCBI): domain Eukaryota; kingdom Metazoa; phylum Chordata; class Mammalia; order Rodentia; family Cricetidae; genus Cricetiscus; species Cricetiscus sungorus. The sequence continues at coordinate 30,509,564 of JANBXA010000741.1, read as the reverse complement.
CCAAGTCAGGTGACATGCTTTTTATTGCTGGGAGTCTTGCCTGGGGTCATTCTTGTAGACTGCTGGGAGATTCCCTTTTTCTAGGTTTTTTCCTGAGTTGGAATTGCCCCCCTTTACGGTAATTTCTTTCAATACAACCCCCAGAAGCTGATCGCCTGTGTTCTCATCCCCATCCACCCTGAGTGCACTTACAAAATCTCTTTTTCCCTTTCTCAGGGGAATCCAGTCTTCCCCCTATAAACTGTCCTTGTTACTTAGTCTCTCTGGGTCTGTGGATTGTTGCATAATTATCCTTTATCTTGCAGCTAACATCCACTTATGAGTGAGTGTGTGCCATGTTTGTCTTTCTCTGTCTGGGTTACCTCACCCAGGATTTTTTTTTTCTGGTCCCATCTATTTATCTTCATATTTCCTGATGTCCTTGGTTTTAACAGCTATACTCCATTGTGTAAATGTGCCACATATTCTTTATTAATTCTGTAGCTGAGTCTAGGTTGTTTCCACTTTCTGGCTATTGCAAATAAAGCTGCTAGGAACATAGGTGAGCAAGAGTCCTTGTGGCATGATTGAGCATTGATTCCATGTTTTCTGAGAAACCACCACACTGACTTCCAAAGAGGCTGTACAAATTTGCACTCCCACCAGCAATGGAGGATTGTTCAACTTGCTCTTTATCCTCTCCAGCATGAGCTGTCGCTTGTGTTTTCCACCTTAGCAATTTTGACAGGTGTAAGATAGAATCAAGAATGTAAATAGACCCATATCTATCACCCTGCACAAACCTCGAGTCCAAGTGGATCAAAGACCTCAAGCTATAAATCCACTTACATTGAAACTGGTAAAAGAGGAAGTAGGAAGTACCCTTGAACACATTGGCACAGGGGAAAACTTACTGAACAGTACACCAATAGCATAGTCATTAAGACTGACAATTAATAAATGGGGCTTCATGAAACTGAGAAGCTTCTATAAGGCAAAGGACACTATCAATAGAGCAAAACGGCAGCCTACAGAATGGGAAAAGATCTTCACCAACCCCACATCTGACAGAGGCTGAATTCCAAAATATGTAAAATACTCAAGAAACTACATATCAACAAACCAGGTAATCCAATTTAAAAAAACAAAAAAACGGGCTAGAAATCTAAACAGAATTCTCAAAAGAAGAAACTCAATTGGCTGAGAAACACTTAAGATGTTTACCATGCTTAGCCATCAGGGAAATGGCTTACAATATTTTAAAACATGTAGCAATAGCAAGAAACTAGGAGGATGTTTGGAATTACCTGATACTTATCTTTCATTTTCTTCATGCTGCCCAATCTTTCAGACATATCTAGTTAAATTCCTCTTTAAGTTCCTTTGTACTTTTCAAACTACCAAGAGGCATTTTATTTAACTGTATTTTGATAGGACAGAACTAAGTTCATTTGGGTCATAAATTTTTTTCCCTCTACTGCAGTGCTTGGAATCAATTATCCTTCACAGATACTCATTTTCTTTAATGGAGAAGAATGCTCAAGACTACACTTTAGGTATCTGAACTGCCTACCAGTAGATATGGTATTTGTACTGCTTCTAGTGCCAACATTGGGCTCTTTAGTAAATTCACAATGTTTACATTTTTTTCTCTCTATATCATGTTTTTCTCTCAAGAAAACTACAAGTCAGCAATGGTGTTGCTTCCCCCTTAGTAAGGCATTAGTTCGTCCTTATCTATACTAGCTTATTTCGTCATCAGAAAACCCTCAGCGGGACTTAGGTATTTTTCACAGAAAGGTGAGGAACTCCGGGTCCAGAAAGGTGAATAGATTGGCCAGAGTTGAATTGCTGATGAATAAGGCTGCCCAAAGCTAAATGGCAGAGATGAAACTCAGACCCACAGGCCTGTCTTTTTTTTTTTTTTTTTTTTTTTTTTTAGCTGAAAAGGAAGGCTTAGTGGTGATCAAGGCAACTACTTGGCTGTCCAAATGCTCTGGCTCATTTTAGAGATTATGTGGGAAGGAGGAACACTGGATGAGCCTGAACAAATTTTAACAGTCTTCTTTCTTGGATATCTTTCTTAGCTATGTACTCTTTTTACATGTGACTTTATAGATAAGGCACCTAATTATTATCTCAGCTTCCTGAACAACCATCTCCAGCCTCTAAGACACTGTGGCTGGATTGAGCACCAGCTGTGGCCAGGGCAGAGTAAATACCCACTTTTGTTACTGTAGCTCACAATGAACTTGCAAAAATTCTACAGACATTTGCCTTGTTTTTGAAGAGGCTTCTTCAGAAAGAAGTAATTCACTGCCCCCCATTGAGAAATGTGGAAAGGAACAAAACATTTAGTATAGAAGAGACTGCTTCTGTCTCTTTGAAGTTCTTTAATCTCTTTATAGAAAAGATAGCATATGAAAGGGCTTTGTAACTGAGTACTTTCTATTATCATCATTGATTTCTAACCTCTCATCTCTATTCCATTCATTGGGTGCTCTTAGCCAAAGCCTTAAACACTTTTATTTTTAATGTTGGTATGTGCTGCCTTGTTCCTAAGGTTAATTTTTCTTATTCTGTTGAGTTTTAATACCGATTTGCCTATTTCTTTTACATGTTGAGTGAGAACAGTTAAACTATTCATTGGGAATTAAAATATCATGCCAGAAGAGTCTGAACAGAGCAGCCCTCTTGTAAATGAAGTGTGTCTAGATCAGGCATCTGAGACTTTTTGAGGCTAGGCTGGGAGGGGCGAGACTCTCAGAGTAGATCCACATGTAAAGATGGGCATATGAATGGAATATGAAAAAGGCTGCTTAACTGAACCTAGTAGCTTGGTTATCATAAAAAAAAATAAATAAAGGTTTGGACTGGGTGAGGAGCTAGTCACAGTATGAAGCCTAGAGATGGAAAGGTCATAATGATAAGGGTAGATGTATGGACCCAGCCACTGCCTGGGGCTGCTGATACCCTTTCCAAAATTGCTAGAGTCACAGTAACTAATTCCAGCTCTGAAGAGTGCATGCACACAATTCAGAATTATTTGACTCAGTGATTTCCTGATAGGGGCATGTAGGAGAAAGCATCAGTTAACATATTAAATAACTGCAAATGTGAGCTATTGGCAGTAAGCTTATTACCCAGCTTGCTGCTTCTTGCAATGCGATAAACTTATCTTTTTATTAAAAGATTACACATGTGTATACATACATAGTTTCATACACATCTCTTACCTAGAAGTGGAAATAACTAGTTTTGTACCAAATGTTTTCTATAATTTTGTTATGTAATATATGCAAATATATATCAAATGTATATATACATACATATAAAGAATAATGTAAAATTCTTATCTGATAGAATTTGCAGTTTGTTAAATACAGACACTGTGTTTTCAAGAGTTCTTACCAAGTTAATAGAAAAGTCTGAATCTTTGTAATTAATTGTAAATTTTTAGCAGAAAAAGACGTCATCAAAGCAGATGACACTGTTTTTCTTTTTACTTTTGCAGGAAAGCTTTTTGTTACGTCACTTTCTGCTGTTTAAAATGGTCACATTCGTGTTCTAGCAACCGTTGTAGAGTGTTGAGCTATTAGAACCTGAATACCATTTCCTCCTCTTGTAAGACAGTTCTCCCACTAGGGAAGTCAGGCTTGCAAAGGCTAATTACTGCAGCATTTTGATATCCCTGGCTACAACACTGGCAGGAATTTAAGCCATGGTAGAACTCATTGGTGACACTGTTGTAACTGAAAGGCACAGAATGTGGAATGCGGTGTTGGATACTGTCAGATGGTCTTGCTGCAAGTTCAGAAGAGTGTGGGATGGTTCTAAAATGGAATGCTAATTATTTGCAATAGAATGTAAATAAGGTGGCACTAAGTTCTATTTGCAGTGACTAATGAAAGCTGTTGTACTGTAATCAGTGAGATACAGAGCAGAGGGGCAATTCGTTAGGAAAACCATAGCTGACAAGCAGCTAATGCACGCCAGCCTGGACTGTCCCTCTTGTTTCTGTTTATTTCTTCCTGTTGATAATGTTAAGTCCCATATGGAAACTTATAACAGCTAGGTTTTGCCAAGCTGTGCCAAATATCCACAGACTCTCTGTCGTCTTCAGCTTTTCTTTGCCTATGAAAAACAACTGCCATATTGAACTGTTTGAAAAGACAGTGATTTTCTCGTCAGCAAATTGCCAGTCTGAGACTCTTTCATGTTCTCTATTCAGACTTGAGCAAAACTTAACTATGCTGCAGACTGTTTGACTTTCGATATTACATTTCAGAGTTGAGGAACATTTTCACTTCACACACCCTAGAAGTGCAACGCCTTCAACAAAAACACAAAATTGCTCGCCACTACTCTCCATGTGTGTTACAGTGCCTGCTTTGGTGAATTCAGTTTGAAACCCTAGAAACTTCTGCTGCTCTAGAGCATTCATTCCTCACAGCATCAACTGTCAGCTACTCTCCTGCCTTAAACAATTCCAGAGCTTTGGTCCCCAAAGGTGGAAAACCACAAAAGGTAACTTCAGCTGCATGGCTTGTCACAAGTGTGGCTTTCACTGACTATGACAACTGAAGGCCTGATCTTTTGGTGACTTATGATACACCTAAAAGTGAGTGAATTGTGTGTTCATAAAGGATAAAGTAGACATTGAAAATTCAGTGCTGTGGCCTTTGTTGTTGTTGTTGTTGTTGTTGTTGTTGTTGTTTCCCAGAGGCCCCGGGGCAGAAGGAAGCAGAGCTGGTTATAGAGTTCCAAAATCTGGCAAGTCTGTGCTTGAACCTAAGTTCAAGAAAATAAACCCAGGAAGCTCAGTGATTCTGAGGCCAAGGAAGAGCTTGTGGACTTTTGATTCCCTGATGTTGTTTTCAATCTCCTGAATCACTGCCACTAAATGCCTCCTCTGTGTGAACACTGGCATCGTCGGCCCGTTAATGGGAGATTCTGAAGCTTTGGGGGACTTGGGGGGACTATCCACTATACAGGGCAGTGCATGCAAAGGCCCTCCAAAAGTTTAGAAGGGAAGGATAGTCCACAGAAGTTACATTTTCCAAAACTGTGAATAACTTTTAGAGAAAATATGTTACATTTGAGGACACCTAAATTAACAAGTTATGTCTTCTTTTCTGAAATTCAAACATTGGTTGCTTTCTTTTAATTTATTAATTTATTGTTTTACACTCCAATCCCATTCCTCCCTCCACCTTCCAAACCTTAGTTGCTTCATTTTTTTCCATTTTTTGTTTTGTTTTCTACTTCTGGCAGTACATCCCACAGCTTGCAGGTAAACCTTATGGAGTATCATGGAGGCATAAAGTATCATGACCACCAGCCTACAGACAGGCACAAATATCAGTGTCTTTCTTCAACAAAGATCCTTTAAATAGTATATAATACCCAAACAAATATCTTTTATTGTTAGACTTGAATATTTCAAATGAGTGAATTTGGTGTGAAAAGAGCACACAGGACCCACATATACCATTCACAAATGATCACACACAGTATAGTAAGTGCCCATATTAACCAGTGGCATACTATTTTATGGGAAGTTAGTTGGCTCCATGGATGTTTCGTATTTCCCAAACCTGATCATCAGTGAGTCTGCAGCCATGGGTTTCATTCAGAGCTGATGTCCATTTGCACATGGCGTTTAAATTAGATGTTATTCTTGAAGTACCAGCGCTAAGAATCTGGATACTTGAGAAATTATGTTTAATGTGGGACCCTTTTAGGCCTGAAACATAACCTAATGTCACCAAAAACACACCATCATGCAGAGGCAGCAGAGGTGGTTCCCTGAATTACCTGGCTTTGCTCTGTGCTAAAGCAGAATTCCTGGCACAAACAGAGGAGGAAAAAAGTATTTTGCTCATTGTTTCATGGGTATCAATGCAGCTAGTGTTTAGGCAGAACATTGTGGCTGAAGGAGTCTGTTGAAGCTGTGCCACCTCACCTGTTGAGCCTGTCACCTCTCAGTGGGTAACTAGTTGTCAGTGGGAAGAGTTATTAAGGACATACAGACAAGGCCAAGGAAAGATATAGCCTGAAGCGCATGTCTCTACTTCTTCCTCCAAAAGCCCCTGACTTGTACTTGTCACCACCTCGCAATGCTGCCATATTATCAACCCATCAATAAATCACTCCATTGACTGGCAGAGCTTATCTGACCTCAGGGTCTCTGGAAATTGCCTCAGAGACACACCCAGTTATCTCCCTTGCTTCTCAGTCGAAAGTAGTTTATGGCCAGGATGAACTGTCCTGTGTCCCACACTCCTTAAACACTCTGGCATCCCTGTAGATTGTAGAATCTGCATTGCCCTTCCTCTTCACTGAAAAAAATATAAAATTCATTTTGTAGAGATGTCTATGTGTGTGCTGACATACTGCATAGATCAGAGTTCTGCTGCTTAGACAAATACCTAGAAAAAAAACTTATAAAGACATTTAAATAGATTCCTTTATAAGGACTGGCAGTTAGAATGAACTTTAATGAGCTATAGCCAAAGGTATAATATAAGCCAACAAGGTCACTTCAGTCTCTTTGTTAAATTGCCCATCTACTCCCCAAATTCTTAGTGCCATTCCTGAAGTCTTCATGATAAGAAGGCTACTGCTCTTAAGGCTAGGTCCAAGACTGCACAGTATCTGCAAGAGGCCATTCCAGGATAGCTTGCCACTGCGTCCCACAAATAGTCCCACAATAGTCTCACAAAGCTATTAGTTTAGTATCAGGCATTCTGTTGATGCTATGAGAGGAAAAAAATAATAATAATGACACAAGCATCATCAGCTCTGTTTTCCTTTTAGCTTTTCTAATCTTGAACAGTCTATAGACTTCAACAAAATCACATCCAACTGCAGGAGAGTTTTAATGTGTTTTTACTTTACAGCCACTACAGCAGTGGGTTTCAACTGGACATTTGAGTGTCTATCTGTCATAACCATGGTATATTACTGTGTTCAGAAGTAGTAATTCATTTTAATTCTTCTGAACCTAGTGGGAGGAAAAGTTGATGACGCACTTGCCATGAGGACCTCAGATGTGTTTTGTTCTGGGATACTTTCTGGGGACCTTCAACTTAATGATTATGTTTTCCTTCTGTGAAGACCCATAGCAGATTTTTGAAGAATGGCAACCTATTTTCTGGCTTTGAATTCCAAAGGATTTTTGAATGCAGAGCATTTGACAGGGCAGTAGATGTCTTATGTACAGAGTTATGGGAACAATTTTCTATCAGCTGGAGGAGCTACTTCATGGATGTGTAACTAGGTTTTGAGATCTCCTAAAAGCACAAGCCGTAGTTCCGTCATGGCCATCACTTTCATGGAGATGATTTCAGAACTGACATCTACCTTGGTTCTCACTTTGATCCTGCACACCAAGCAAGCTCTTTCACCTGTTGTCATTCCAGTACTGACAACATCAGGGGCATACTCAAATCCACCACACACTGATACATCTTTCCCAGTGTCATCACCGTTGTTTCATAAGATGCTTGTAAAGACTCCTTGGGAAAATAGGATAGAATTAGTGGCATTCTGGGAACATTTATAATGCATTTACACTGTGAGATTAGCTTGCATAGAACTTGCGGAAACCCACATCATCAATTCACCTAGTTCTCATACAGATGTTGACAAATAACTCTAAAAGAAGCATAAGTTAACAGCTTGAGTACTTCTCATATTGCTTGAGGAATCATTATTATATAAAAGTCACAACACAATAAACACAATAAAAAATCATCTTTATTTATCAAAATAACATTTATTACCAAGACATGAAAAATGAAACTGACACAGTAAGTTATACATTCCTATCAATCTTTTACAAGTCCCATACATTTGTTTAGTAAAAGGGCCTCGCTTGCAAATTCCATTTGAACTATTCTAATCAAATTTTCACATAAGTTTGTTATAATTGTTAACAATCTTTTTGGAATAAAATGTTTTTGTTTTTAGTAGAACAAAAGTGTGGTATTTTGGTGAATATATAAAACATAAACTGGAGTTTTTGTTTATGTAATGTGTACTAATATTTTTGTTTAAGTTTTCAGCATGAAGATTTAGACATGTATTCATCTAGTAAGGTATATTCTTCCCAATTGCTAATTGAATGCAATATTTAAAAAAAAACATAGGAATTAACTTCCCATAACTTTATAATAACTCTACACAGTGCTCTATGTACTGTGGTCTGGATTTGACTTGTGCCTCAGAGATCCATATAGGGGAAAGGATTCAGAGTTTATACCTGATTGAATGTGGTAGCGCTATACACACACGAGAGCACATGTGTGCACATGTGTGCAAACACACACACACACACACACACACACACACACTGCCTTTCTCTCTAGAGGTGTGATGTCTTCATCTCTCTCCCTCTTGCCTCACCCTGTCCCCCTCACTCTCCCTTCTCTTCTCTCATGTTCCTACCCATGTTTCTCCATTTTTGAAGTGATCCCATGGGGGTGCCCCAGAGCCAATGTGATGCTCTGTGGACATTCAGTGTACAAAGCAGTGAACCAAGTAAACTTTTAAAGAGCTGGCCCAAAGCATCTCTAATTATTACAACAAGGTAATACCTAGACACTGTAACTTTCACTTGAGGAATACTACATGTTACTCAGTTGCAAAGGAAAATGAGATACAAGGCAGATGTATAAATGTGTTTTAATGTTTTACTACCTTAAATAACCACCAATCTTCAGAAATTCTAATGCTATTCCCTAAAAATCTTCCTCACACATTTGGTTTGATAAGTAACTGTCAAGCACACAGAGATCTTTGCAGTGATGGTGTGTTTTGTTTAATCAACCAGCATTTGCAAGGACAAGCCAGATTCAGAACACTCAACTAGACATTCTGGTTGCAATGAACATTAGCTTTTAAATTTTTTTGGAATTTGATTTTTGACTGATAAACACAGATAAAAGTTTAAATTTTTAATAAAAAGAAAAATTTAGGGCAAGGTCCTTCTTTCCTTATTGGTTTCTGGTCTTCCAGGTTGTCCTCCCCTTCAAAAAATCTACTTTGCTTACGATGAGCTTCAAAAGTCTGTAAGAGAAAGCTCATAGCACATTTATATTCTTTACTCTGGTATAGAAATTCAGAGGCATTTATTCACCCTAATGTTTATGATAAGATTCTACATTGGCTTCACATCACACACACACACACACACACACACTTTACTTTGCTTCCCTTCCCTTCTGTTGTAGACTATTTTAAGACACCATAATAGAATACCGCAGAGTGAGTAATTTATAGGAACTAAAATTATTTTGTTCATAGTTCTAGAAGATGAAAGTCTAAAATGAAGTGTGTAGACCCAGGCAAGACCCTTCTTGCTAAACCGTAACCTGGACAAAAGGATGCCTGACTCACAACTAACATACCCCCACAATAAGGACTTTACCTAATGTTTCCATCTTCAGCACATAAATTGGCAGGGGGGGGGTATATTTAAATCACAGCACTGTCATAACTCTTCAACTTCTAACACTTACGCTGCCTACAGGTTTGTGTTGGTTACTGGAGTGCCACCATCTGTCATTTCTGAATTTACTGAAGAAAACAAGGCTAAATGACCCAAAAGGGATGGCTCTTTAAAGATGAAAAAAAAAAATCAGATGAAAGGGATGCCCTGAGTGCAGAAGCCACGTGGCCAGGCGTGTGCTCACCAGGAACTGCAGCCGCCAATAACGAGCTTCGTTTATTTTACTGTTTTTCCCAGACACATGGCATGGGTTATGTTAATCCATCCTTCATTAAATCAAAATGTTTTATTTGTCAACTAAACCTACCTGGAAGTAGGAAATAGAACTAATGCTAAGGATTTCGTTTCAAAGCTATCTTCCCAAAGTAAAAATGTGGCTCTTTATTAAATACACTTTAATCCAACTCAAATTACATGAGCCCATGTTTCCTACTTCACTAGCATACTGCTTTTCAAGGAAGGCATCTTATTTTATGGCTTTCTTTAAAGGGGGAAAATACTCTAAAAAGAAACCATTGTATACTGTGTCATAAGAAAATGGTCAATCTTCTAGTTTTTATGCTAAACGGAAGTGTGGGTGCTTTTTAAAAAGATGCATTTTCTTATCAGAGAGAGACCATGAGCTAAATGTCAAGGAAAGGAATAGACCATCAGTCGTCATTACCTCTGCTTATTTCTGGGTTATATTCTGAATACATTTTCTTTTAAGTTATCAGTGAGTTACTACATGGGGAAAAAGCAAACTTTTAAAGCTGTCAAGATGACAGTCATTAAAATACCCAAATATGAAGTAGCCATTACTTCTCACACAGCCTTACTAAAACATAGAGGAAGTCATTTTTTAATCTCTGTGATGATTGAAAACCAGCTCAAAATATTGCTGCAGGAATATAGACTACCAACGAATTTGGAAAAATAATGGTTTCTCCTCCTCGTCCTCCTCCTCCTTCTTCTCCTCTTTCTTCTTCTCCTTCTCCTTATCCTTTATTGATTCTTTGAAAATTTAATATCATCTACTCCAATCTTTGTATCTGCCCCTCACCCCTGTAGTATCCCTGCAAAGAACACCTCTCCCACAAGGTCAATTAAAAACAAAACACAAAAACGCCTCGTTCCTCCATCTTTGCATTGCCTCTTCATTCATCAGGAGATGCAGTGTGTCACACAGTACACCCTTTCTTCCGATCATCCCCACTCGCAAAATGCCCCTTTCAATGAATCGTTGGTCTAGTTCAAGTCTAATATCTTTACACGCACATTATTCCAATTCATTAGGCCCTGGATATCCAGGAGCTATGATGGGATTAAAGAATATGTTTATTTGGCCAGTAACATTTTGTAGTTTATAATTTACACTCACTTGCTTTAAACAAAACATCATCACTACTTCTGAAAAACTGAATGGATTGGCAAGTACTAAACATGAAAAGTGTCTTTAAAGCTACTCAGGAATATTTCAGAATAAGAAGTCTATAGCATGGTAATTTCAAGTCCTTTCCATGGCACCTACTGTAAATGGCATGGACCTTATTTCAGTAGTTTGTGTTCTGTGGTAGTACTTTTGAAGGGGAGAAATTGAAGTGTGTGGTATCACATAGGCAGCCCAGAATGTGGTGTTAGGCTGTGTCCTCCCCTGTAAAACTGGATAACTAAACCAACCATGAAAAGTTCTCTTAAGTCCTGAAATGAAGTACTCTGTAAGAGCCTCTGTGGGTTGTGACTGACTGCTCTACACCAACTCAGCAAGTGTTCCTTTTTATCTCTGTCTGTCTGTTGTTATAATTCTGCTTGATTGTCTTTGTAGAGAAGTCCAAAATGGAAACTTCAGTACAGTTGATGGCATTTGAGATTACAACTCAGTGCTGGAATTACATGCATATGCCACTACACTTGGCCGGCAGGCTAGGTGGTTGGGTTGGTTGCTTGGTTAATTTAATGGGTCCCATTTTTGTTTGTTTGTTTGTTTGTTTGTTTTTGTTTTTCAAGACAGTGTTTCTTTGTATTGTTTTGGAGGCTGTCCTGGAACTAGCTCTGTAGACCAGGCTGTCCTTGAACTCACAGAGATTCACCTGCCTCTGCCTCCTGAGTGCAGGAGGCACCACCAACGCCCAGCTGGGTTCCACTTTGGGATTTTCATTTTCCTGTACCTGCAGTTCTCTTGTTTGCCACTAAATTAATGGTGGCAAAGTTGTGATGGGATTATAGTGCCGTGTGAAAGTCAGCTATTGTTTGGTATGGTTAAAAGGATAATTGTTTTTAGTTTTACAGATATGATGCTTCAATGTATAATCATTTGTAAACTAAGAGTAGGCATGGGGCTAGCAAGCATGGTTCTCCGTAAGGATCCAAGTTCTCAGGACTGGATGCCCTGCTTTGGTTAGTCCATGAGAAGTGTACTGAAAAGTGAATTCAAGACTGGGAACTCAGAAGTTCCTGCCACCATGCAATGCAAGATGACACTGAAGGTGACAGGTTAGTAGATAGCTACACTGTGTACACTGGGAAGTAGGCTCCTGAGAAAATACTTAATCTGCAGAATATAGAGATGGTACAGTACTTAAAGCTTTGATCAGTATATATATGTGTGTGTATTGATCTGTTTAAAACTAAAAACTGCGAAGATGGCTCAGCAGTTAAGAGCACAGGCTGCTCTTCCAATGAACCTCAATTCCTTTCCCAGCACCCATATGGCCACTCACCACCATCTCTAACTCCCAGGGGATCTGATGCACTCTTTTAACCTGCACTGGCCCCAGGCTCACACATGATGCCCAGAAAAACATACAGACAAAATGTCCATACAAATAAAAATAAGCAAATAAATTAAACCAAGAACATTTTTACATTTTGATACTGACATCAGTTTTTTATGTTTTAATAAACTCAATATGGATATAAGCTTAATTAAGCCCAGCTATTTTTTCATGAGTGTCAGCCATCCTGAAATTTTGTATTGCAGATTTTTTTAAAGTGCATGTGTTTGTGTGTGTGTGCACATCTGTGTAAGCCAGCAGTAGGTATCACATATCTTGGAACTGGAGTTAAAAGCAGTTATAAGCTGCCCCATGCAGGTTCTGAGAACCCTGCCTGGGTTCTCTGGAAGAGCAGCTAGTGCATTTAGCTGCTGAGCTATTTCCTTAGCTCAGTGCTGGTGTTTTTAACATATTCTCTCAGTGTCTTGAATTTTGCAGGGACATATTTTATACTGTGCCTCTCTGGGTTTCTTAGTTGCTTTGGTGTGTGAAACGGAAATAACAATTACAGGAGAGTATTTTATTATTCTTAGTATGTTTTAATTTTTTATACTTACATCTGTTGCAGTAGTCACACAAGCATTATAAAGGTGAGCTGATTGAATCATGTGCAATGCCAAAGACTCAGTTCTGCCTTGATTGATAATCTCATTTAAAGTAGAACCCAGTGAGTAAATTTATTTCACAATAATTCTATCAGACTTATCCATTATGTGTATTAAGGAAAACAATAATATCATCATAGAGTAGGATTCAGATCCAGCTTCTGCTACGTGTAGTATGACCTTTTTTTTTTTTAACAATTTAAGCAATCTAAAGTTCAGTTTCTTGTTTATAACACACATAATACAACCTATGTAGGAAGGCATTTATGAGTACCCACGTAAGAAAGGTTTTTACATAGTACAGAGCATAGCCCTATAACAGGGCTTTATTATTGTTGGTATTCTTACTGACATCTCTACTTTATATTTATTAGAAATTCAAATCCAGCATCATATCTCTGAATGTTAGAAAGGTAGAACCATTGTTCTACCATCAGCAATTTAGTGTGTCTATAATCATTTGCATATCATGTATGATGGGCATTAAGATCCAAACTGCTTTGTCTCTACTGTCACTGATCTACTTTATAAAATTCTTCCTGTAAACTTAGTCTCTCCCATTGAAAAGTCCTCAACAGCACTTTGCCACATACTTCAAAGCAACTCAAAAATAATTGTGCTAAAAGCTAGAACTACACATCTTCACTCACAACATCTCATTTGCATCTCTCAGTGTCCCAGTGACTTTTATCCTCTCTTACAAAGGCCAAAGGGAATCTCAGTACCTACTGAGTTCTTTGATTACACCGCCCTTGTATGATCAGGTCACTTGTGTGACCAAGGTCATTGTTGGTTCCTCTAGAACACAGTGCTTTCCTAAAATATAAGTGGGACAAACTGGGAATTTCCTCTTTGCCTTAGCAACCAGGTTCTGAGTCCTTAACAGTTCCCAAAGTTGAATGGGTAACACTAGTCATCATTTTCTCACCACATTCTCTAATTAAATGCCACACCCCAAAGACGTTTCTTTCACAACATTTCTATAGAGCTATCCAAAAAACTAATGCACCAAGATTAGTAGACAAACTAGATGTTTGACTACCTGCAGCAGGTAATGCATGACTCATCTGAGGGTAGGGGTGAATGATTCCTCAAGGACAGAGGCAATGGTGTGCTCTCATTAACTGTACTGCGCCTGCCCTCGCCAGCAAGGAAAACACGAGAGAGAGAGAGAGAGAGAGAGAGAGAGAGAGAGAGGGGGGGGGGGGACCCCTGCACAGGCTTAAATACCCTTGAGCTAACCAACCCCAGTGAGCCACGTGGACCCTGCAGATAGGCTACTCTAATGTGGAAGCAGACAGGCTGAACAGACTTAACCAATTAAGGGCTTGTTTACCCAAAGAGCCTTCACAAACCGGAAGGTGTAAGGCGGAAGCCAGCGCCACTTTAAGGCGTGGCACTACGCGGCTCTCTACAATTAACATCCAAGTAATAGATGACCAAGCAAATGTTAGATGAATGAGAAACAATGACAGCCATATGCTGCATGTATAGGCAGATGAAGGGGAAAAGGAGGTATTTCCAACCTCCAAGCACAAAATCAGCTCTGTTTAGTAGAAGCTTTAGTTAGCTGTTGTTATCTAAAGAGAGAGAAAGAAGGCATGGAGTTGGGTGGGTGAACTGGACCTGGGAGGAAATGGAGGAAGGAAAACCAATCCGGAAAGAGAGAGACTGAGAGATAAAGATATGGGAATAGTTAATTTCAATACTGCCCCTTTCATTCTTCGAGTATGCATGTTGGGGAGGGAAGATGGCGTAATTATAATCTCAAACTATGAAGTAATTAAAAATAGATATGAAAATATAAAATTTATGTAAAAGTGCATTGCATTTTGTTTAATAAGAGATCTTTGCCCAAGAATTTTTATTTGATTCCATTGGTCTAGGGAGGGTCGAGGGCATGGAAGGATGGGAGGGAGAGGGAACTAGAATCGATATGTAAAGTAAGGAAAAGATAATAATAAAAGAGAGATCCTTGTAATTGTTCATAGGAAATTTAAAGCCCAGAAGTCAACTTACTCTTAACCATCATTAATGTTGGGATAGTGAGAGTTCCTGGTGGTGGTGATGGTCATGGTCCTGGTGGCCACAATAGCAATCCAGGGAGTCGGTGACCCAGGAAAGGGTTGTACAGGTTCTAGGCTATGCCAGTCATTAGGTACTGATAGTAGACAGTACACAAAAAGGCTTTTGGCTGCTTTGCCAAGCAATTCCGTGAATAAGAAAGTCCCACGGAGCTTCAAGGACTGTCCAGTACAAAGGTGTATTTAAATGCAGTTAAGCTCCATTGTTAGGAGACTTATCACTGTGAGCACGGACAGCTGGACCTTGGAGACTATGTACTGTGAGTTCAACATTGAATTACTTTCCGTTCACAACACTGACAGGGTGACTTAGAAGGATACAGTTATCTATTTCAGGAAATGGGTTTGGGGGTGAGAAGTTTATAATGAAATCCAAAAGCAATGCTTACCTGCATAAACCTCAAAATGCAGGCAACACCCACTTCTTGGCCAGGTGCGTGACAGTCATTCAGTTACATTCTCTGAGTGGTTTTATCTTCCCGGGGGAACAAAACTGATTTCAGAGAACAGCTTTACTCAGTAACAAATTGTCTTATTTTAAACTCTCAGGCAGAATTTAAAGGTTGGTATCATTCTTTTTTTTTAATGTTGTATTCTGCTCACTTGAGTAACTTTTGTAGAAAAACTTGAAAAGATAGTAAGTTTAAGCAATTAATATTATTGTAATAGCCAGTATTCATTAAGCCCTTAGTTTATTGGCCAAGAGCTATACTAAGATATTTACATATGTTTTCTCATTAAACTAATCACAATAGTCATGAGATAGAAGCCAGTGTTTACTTCATGGAGATGGAATTAATTCTTTGACTGCTTGTCTTAGTGAACCACTCTGTTGCCAGAATCCTACTTTTACAAACATGGTTAATTGAGGAAGTTGTTTTTTCCATTTCTTATTTTGGTCACTTTAGCAGTAAGGAATTTGAGTCACCATTTTAGTAATATTCTTAATTTATTCTTATATTTTAATTTTCTAAATCGAATGTCTTCTTCCATTGCAAGAGAGATGGTTTTGGTTGCTTGTGTATACTGTTTGGGTTTGGTTTACTGTTTAGGATTTTGAGATACAGTCTCACTACGTAGCCAAATCTGCTTTTTGATTTGTTATCCTCCCACTCTAGCCTCCCTAGTCCTGGGATCATGTATATACTGAACTTCAAGTTGTGCATTTCTTATCATTTTTTGTCTTTTTTAAACTACCCCTAAATGTAGGGAATGTGTTTGAAGAGTGCAAATTGAGCCTCCATTATGCAAAAATGTATAACCCTTAGTAATGCAGCATTCAAACTTGTTGAACACTGACATAACACCAAGAGAAGGAATGCTTCCCAGTGAACTTCGTGAGACAGGTTTCAGTGAAAACACAGACACACTGAAACCACCACATAAGTGGATCACCATGGTCTCTTTTCATTGTATCACATGACTACAGCACGTCAGAGATGAGCAGGAGCCACTAGGCCTCTGTCTTTCCTACCTGGCAGCTAAAGCCTACTTGTCTAGGTGATGTCAATTCACACCAGGCTTGAAAAGTTACAGGCCACCTGCTATGAGACCCAGCCTACATATCAGAAAAGGAAGGAGGCTCCATTTGCATCCTGAGACAGCAGGCAGGGGCACTACTAGACAGTGGGAAGGCTCTGCCTCCCTGAAGATATCCAAGTAAAGCATTCCAAGGGCAAAGAAATGTGATTTAGTATGCAAAGGTCATTGCATGATTGCACTACCTCCTTAGACCAAATCAGCTCACCACCACCCTATCTTCTATGAGATGGGTGACTTTACAAAGTTTTAAAATCAGCCGCTTTGCTTTGGCAACTCAGAGTCTCCAGTACTCTTCTTATGAGTAGAGAGCATTGTTTCTCGCTGTGTGAGAGATGTGCAAGAAACAGAAAAGAATTGTATATATTTCAAACTCCAAAATCCTGGCAAGAAAATTCCAATTCTACACACTTATAGTATCAACATTGCCAATAAGGTGTAGTCAACAAACCCATAATGAAACATTCTCTTTTTTAATGTTTTCTACTTAAAGTTTGTTATAAAAAGCTGTTTGTAAACATATCTCGGCATTTTTAGCACAGATTTTTTTACCTTAGTTGTTACCAATCTGTTATTTTGCAAGATCAAGTTATTAAGGGTAAATTCTGTTAATTATGTGATTCTAAAGATTTACAAGCTTGCTCAAAACTGAATGCTAATGACACGTGCTTGTTTCAACACATCTGGTGTAGGTTTGTTTCAATACGCATAAGTTTTTCTCTTACATTTTGTGAGCTTATATGTGTCAAGTAGTTACCTCCTAGAAATTGATGAAAATTAGGCATCAAAGTTTGTGTGTTTGGTAGTTATAATTTTAAACTACTTTTTTTTTTTTTTTTTTTTTTTGTCTGCCAAGAATATGCTCTCCTCTCTCTGGTGTGTGTGCGTGTGTGTGTGTACGTTCTTTTTTATCCAACATCATTTTTTCATGTAATATAGTATGATTACAATTTCCTCTTCCTCAACTCCTCCCACTCAATTTCATACCTTTTTTTTTCTCATTAGGATACAAATAAGCATCGAATGACAATAGTAAAAACAAACAAACTAGAGGAGAACCCACCCTCCCCCCCCCAAAAAAAAAAGCAAAGGGAACACACAAACAGCAAAAAGACATTCGCATTCACACACCAGAAAGCCCATAAAGAGAACATCAGAAAACATAACATATAGCAAAAGGTCTGTAAGATTTTTGTTTTTGTTTTTAAATACCCAGACAAAGCATTGTGAGATAGAAGAGGAGAGAAGGAGGTGGTGGTAGAGGAGGAGCAGGAGGAGGAGGAGATGGAAAACCTCCAAAAAATACCAGTGAGTTCATTTTGTATTAACTGTCTACTGCTAAACCTGGGCCTTTGTTAAGTGTGGCTTGTATATATAGTAAGACTCCATTGAAGAAAACAAAAATTTCCTTTGTGTGTGGTTATCAGTTGGAAATAGGTTCTTGTTTAGTGATGGGAGCTTGTGTCTACTTCACCTTTCAGTACTAGGACCCTATTTGGCCTAGACCTGTGCAGGCCCTTTGCATGCTACCTTGAGTTCCTATGTGGCTCAATCCAGTTGTGTTTAGAAGGCTGTCTTTCCTTGGTGTCCGCCATCTCTTCTGGCTCTTAAGATCTCTTCTTCCATAGACTTTCCTAAGACCTGAGGAAAGGGATTTGATGGAGACATCCCATTTAGGGCTAAGTGTTCCACTGTCAAACTCTGTATATTATCTGGCTATTATTATCTGTTTTTGTTCCCATCTCCTATAAAGGGAAGCTTCTGTAATGATGGCTAAGCAAGGCACTAATCTATGAGTACAGCAGAATGCCATTAGGAGTCATTTTATTGCTACATTTCTTTAGCAGAACAGTAGTATTTCAGTTTCCCCAAGATCCTAGCTAATGTAGTGTCAGGTTCTTGGCCACCCAAGCAGGGTTAGGCATGGTTCCATCTCATGGAGTGGGCCTTGAGTCCAAGCAGGCATTGAGTGGTTGGTTACTCCTGCAGCTCTGCCACTATTGCCCCAACGTGTCTTGCAAGTAGGTCCTCATTTGTAGATAACAACGGGTGTATAGCTGGGTTAGTATCTATCGCTTTCCTCTGCTATACATACAGTTGTTGAATTTAGTGATGCTTTGGTTACTTGTAACTTAGAAAAGTTTGAGTGCAATGCAAGAGACAAATACCACATTATAATGAGTTCAAGAGAGAATTAAAGAAATTAGAAACAGGTTATAGATTTGGGCTTCAAGAGAGTTAGCAAAATATGGAAGGAAAGACACGAATTGGCCGTTGGACTTGGAATTAAAGTCAAGGATGTGGAAAGAAAGGATGTTTAGAATGGGAAACAGTGTGTTTACTAAACAGATTCATCCAATGAGGTGGGAGCAATTGGTGATATTAGAAAGCAGTGTATGAATGGTTAGGTCATTGTCTTCTATGTGGAAGAGGGGAGGGGCTGCTCTTGCAGCTTGGGAAGTTTGTGTGCAGCAGTGGCGGGAAGGAATGGTCTGTGGGCCATACCTATGGAGAGTAGATATGTCAGCAATGAAGAGACCACATAGAACTTCTGTTCTCAGTGCCATAGTATTTCTTCTCTTCCAGCTGAAGAATTCAATTACACTTTGTAAAAATTGTAGCATTTATTTAAAGCACCTTGGTAGAAACATTAAACCTTAATGGGAAATGTGTCATGGGCTCTTCTAAGTTGGATACTTTGAGAATTTAAACTTGCCAGAAATACCAGATTTTCTACTTCAATCCTTTTGACTCCAATTGTCTTTAAATGTTCACCCAATTTTAACTTTCCAGAATTTATCCTGCAGTTTTCTCCTGAAGGGTTGTAACTCTGAGGAAGTCCATTTTATGTCTCCAGGCACTCACATTTTACTCAAGAAGGCCTTGTTTTCCAGATCTTTAACCAGTGTCTAAATCACGTAGCCAGGTACAAGCCCACTGCATTTAATGTACCAAATAATGATTACTGATTGCTGGTCACTCTGTATTCTAATTGCTTTTCTCTTCAAGGTACTATTCTCTTGGGGAAAATCGTCAGCTGCTCAATGTTTTGAGACCAAAAACATCTAAAAATGCATGAAAACTTAAACTCAAAGCTTAGCGGCAGACAGCTGGCTTTACTACTAAGCTCTAACAGCTCCTTTTATGTAACGAATATGACTTCATTTGGTGTTAAAAGTCTGTTTTCTCGGACAGGTGGATATAACCATTCTCCAAAATTATTACCACAATAACTGCTAATAGTATAATCATAATTACTTCCTTCAATTTCTGTGCATGTGTCATTTCTAACCAAACTATTTTCATGGAAAACATTATTATGAATGTCAGTGTAGCTCGCTAGTCACTTCAATTGGAAGAAATCAATTTGTCTTTATTGGTCAGAAATGCTAAAGTAGCTCATTTGACTTATAAGAAGTAATCTGAGAATGGCTAACAGGAAGAAATAAAAGGAACAGGAAAGGAGACAGACCTTTCCTAATTGAAGCTTATTTTGATCTAGAATCTTCAAAAAATGGTATAGAAAGTTATGGCTAATGGGTTATGAATACTTTAATGTTTCCGTTTTGGAGTCGATGATAGCTTATGAAACTATGTCATAACCTCTTATAAGTCTTTATTAGGAAGCAGTGCCTTTATCACCATTATTAACAAATAGCTTTCAGTTTTGTGATTAATTTTAGTTGTATTTTTTAAATGTTTTTTGTTCCTCGTTTCTCTTTGGCCTTGTTCCTCTCAGATGAAAAAATACTGCCCACCCACTCCTGGTTCTTGTTGTATTTATTCACTTCACATCTGATAGTAATTTAAAAATGATACAATGGCCGAGAGTGGTGTTGCACACCTGTAATCCAAATACATAGGAGATGGTGGTAGAAGGATCAAGAATTCAAGAACAGCCTGGACCACATGAAACCTTGTTTCAAACTAACAAATCGAAAAGGTTTTATAATACATAAAAGGTCTGAATTAATAGATAGTGAGGAGCCACACATATATCACTAGTGAGGAAAACCAAACCTCTGTGTATACAGTTTCATGTGGTGAGACTCAGAGTAGAAAGGTTCAGTGTTAAAGAAATGCTTGTGAGGCCGGAGAGAGGGCTCAGTGTTTCAGAGCTGTTTAAGAGCACTGGCTGCTCCTTCACAGGACCTGGGTTCAACTCACAGCAACTACATGACCTCTTCCAGCTCCCATGAGCATTGCCCATGTGGCACACCCATGCACAGTACAAAAACGACCATCCACATACAATAAAAAGCAAGGATTTGTTTTCCTAAGAACTGCTTTTAACATTAACAAAGGGAAGTGTTACAAGCTATGAAGTAACAGGAGCTGAAACTAAATGTTATTTACCATAACAATTATATTTCCCAATAAATTGGCTATTCTTCCCATATTCTTTTTGTATTCATTCCCTCCTTGCTTTCACAGCTCTTTCTTGTTTACTCTTGTCCTCACTCTCTTTCACAAATGCTTTCTGTGTGTGTGTGAGTGTGTGTATGTGTGTGTGTGTGTGTGTGAGTGAGTGTGTGTGTGAGTGAGTGTGTGTGTGTGTGAGTGTGTTTGTGAATGTGTGAGTGTGTGTGTGAGTGTGTGCGAGAGTGTGTGTGAGTGTGTGTGAGAGTGTGTGTGTGTGTGTGTGTTATGTAAGGGTTTATGCACACTCGTGCCTCATTGTGCACATGGAGGTCAGAGGACAACCTTAGATGCCCATCTTCACCCCCCATCTTGTTTGAAATAGGATATCTTGTGCTCGCCACCATATGAGTTTCCCAGGACTCTCCTGTCTCTCTCCCTTTTTATGTAAGCACTGGGATTACACCTGTGTCTGTCACATTTGACTCTACACAGGTCCGGAGTTAAACTCATCCTCACCCTGTCACAGCAAACACTTTGCCCACTGAGCCATTCCCCAGCCTCCTCTATATTCTTTAATTAGTATCTTTCAATGGGTTTTTTATACCCTGAAAATTACACATTCTATCACAGGAATAAAATACTGAAGGATAACACTAAAATACATATTCCCACACTATTTTCATACCTATAAAATTGAAAATAACTTCAAGTTGCCTTGGAAATAAATCTACCAGACACACAAATATCCTACTCACTCAATTTCCCCTTTTAAATGTGAAGTCATTTTTACTGTTTTATCAAGCCACCCTACAGACCCTCATGATTATTTCTGAAGTTATACCAACTTTTAGGAGGAAAATATTCAGCACTGTTAGAAGCACAAGTGTTGCAATACAGGAAGGATGTTCTAGGAAATGAGTAATTCTTTTAGCAAAATCAGAAGGAAGAAACCTGGGAATAAGAGTAGCAAGAAGGCATTTGTTATTATTTAGAGCTCTGATGTTTTTGAAAACCCTATTGCTGTTCCCATCATGAGTTAGGGAAATAGATGCCTTTTTTGTGTTTTGTCCTACTTTGGTTTCATATCTATTTTACTAGTCTCTGTTTAAGGTGTGGAATATACTTTGTTCATTTCTGAGTACCTAACCATTAATACTAAGAGGACCTAGAAAATTATAGTAGAATAAATCTCCATCTTGGGGATGAGATTCGAAGGGTAAATTTGTTTTTATTTAGAAATCTTATTTATTCAGGTTTCTCTTGCCAGTTTTGTAGTGCAAAGGATTCTTCTTTCCATATTTTCTTAAAGCCAAACCTCCATCACTTCCACAAGTGGCATTCTCAGGAAGGAACTTGATAAACTAAATAAACAAAATACATGGTGTTCTAGATGGTTAAAAAGTTCTGAAAGATGACTCTGCATCTACATGGAAGTGGAGTGATGGCAGATCAAAGCTCCTGCCAAGAACAAGAAGGATGCCAGACAAAACAAATAATCATCTAGTGCTTTGGAAGCAACAAAGAGAAAGAAATGAAGTTTTAAAAAGAATCTGCATTTCATTGGGATGGTACTGTAGCCACCAGATCAAGTGTTTGAAAATCTGGGTGGTCTGCAGATTGAGAAGAAGAAACAAACCAAGTGTGGACAGTTATGTGGGGCTACCATGCTAGAATGGGGGTCTTGAAGGACCTCAGCATAGACTTGAATTTACTCTAAGTGAATTGATAAACTGACAAGCCATTATTAGAAAACCTCAGAGGGTTGTGCCCTAGGAAACAGCACAGGTCAAAGAGGCATGAATCTTAAAAGATGCTGTAGCTTAATACAGGGTTACCACATTCTCTTCTTGGATTAAAATATTGCCACTCATCCTTTGTTCGTGGGAGAGAATATTGAATCCTCTGGTGGAAGAATTGTCTTTTTCTTCTTTGTCTTATATATAAATATATGTACATCCATATGATTTCAGCTCAAAATTATGAGTCATGAATGAAATTAGGACATATGAGCACATCATAAACAAACACTCATACACACAAGAAATAGGTATATAGAATAAAGCTTAAGATATGGGCAGTATTAACTTAGGACTGAGATGAAAGTATTCCAACAAATAAGGGAAAAGAATGATAAAATATAAGAGAGGTGCAGTGTTTCACCACGGAACTAGAATCTATTTAAAAACGCAAAATGGAAACTAATAAAATGGGGGTGAGAAGTATTAAAATTAAAACGTATTCATAGGTACTGGAAGAGCATTAGGAACTATCCAGTCAGAAATACAAAGAGATAAAGGGAATTTACAGGTAAAAATAGCATGTACATGTGATATAATAAAAAGGTTTAACATAGTCATGTCCAAGAGTTACTGTGTGTCGCATTAATGCAACGTAAGCAGATGCAGTTAGTTGTAATGATTTTATTTAACTCAACATATTGAAAGTATTATTTCAACTTTATCAATCACTATGTAGCCTTGGCTGTCCTGGAACTCTACATGATGTCCCTGTAGGAATAATACATGCACGCATGCATGCACGCACATACACACACACACACCACTTCTTCACAGGAACTGATTGGTAAAGCTATATAATGCCTTTATAAATATATCCAAATACACCATGTGGAGATGAGGAAAGGGGTGTGTGTGGACTTTGAAGATGATTTTTCAGGTGTGAATTTTGTTAACGTGTGTTTGTGTAGACATACATGATGTGTGTGAGTTTGAGATGGTGCACATGCAGAATTTAGAAGACAACTATCTGATGTCTGTCTTTTTCACTTCTCGAGTCAGAGCCTCCCTTGTTTCTGCTGATGCTCATATGAGTTTCAGGTCACTCCTCCACTTTCTGTCTCTCTTTCCCCACTAGAAGTGCTGAGATTTAGGGGGTGCATCATTGTATATGGCTTTTTTTTTTTATGTGGGTTGGAAATATTGAATTCAGACTATCAGGCTTATGCATGCAATAAGTGCTTTTGCCCACTGATCCATCTCACCCTCCCAATTTAGGGTCTCACACCATAGCCCAAGCTGGCTTGTGACTCCAACTTATGAAGATCCTCCTGTCCCTGTATACTGAATGCCAAGTGTCAGAATTATAGGCATGAAATAATCACCCTAAGCAAAACCCCTCCCTTTGCTTTCCCTGGTTTGTTAGTATAAAATAACTTACAAATCAGCTCTTCAACACCAAATATAACATTTAGCAAGATAAATACAATTATTTACTTCTAATTTCTTACATTGTGTTGTCTTCTTTAATGATTGAAATTAACTACATTCATGTCCTTCTTTTAGTGACAAGTACTTCAGTGTTCCTGACGCTGTATGTTGGGCAATAAAAAAAAGAGATATCATTTCTTCATCTCAAATGGAGACATTAAAAGTGCAGATGCATAGGCATTATATATCCTGCTTTTGTTCACAAATGTGTGAAAGTGCAGTTCTGATATCCAAGTTTGAGAAAAATAAATAGTAAGTCCTCATTCTTTGGGGGTGGATGAGAGTTTGATCATGGTAAAAGAACTGTCTTAGAAAAGGAAAACAAACGGTAAGGAGAAAAGGTTGAGAAGTTTAAGGAATAGGTTTCTTCAGGGATTGACATTAGCTCTAGGCTTACTTAACACTTCTACAAATAATCTGGAGAAAGGCAGTACTCTGTCAAATATCAGAGGTCTTAGAGAACGCTAAACTTTCTAGTAGGAAAGAATAAATTGGTGAGTGTCCTCAGGGAGGACTTTGCAGTTCTGAGCAGGCTACTGGATGGTGACTGTTGACTGGGTAGCAGGGGAGGGGGAGGAAGAGAGATCTGTCCTGTGAGACTTCAAAGCAGTGGCTTCCTAACGTTTTAAAAGATGTACCCATCTCTTTAAAAATTTAACATTCTGAGTTCTTTTCCCAGGAAAAGTGCTCATAAGCCCCACAGTAGGAATCCACACTTCAGAGTGGTTTCAAATTGCAAATAAAATTTCTGACCATATATATATTCTTTTCCTCCATCTGTTCATTCAGTAGAAAACAAATATTGAGTATTAGCTATAACTGTGGGCCTATGTTAGCTACTAGGAAAACACAGAGAGACCAAGACAAACTTGACCTCTGACTTGAAAATGACCTAGACTACATTGGGGAAAGAGATAAGCAAGCATTCATGCTGTGATATAATAACTCTTCTGGTTCCCATCCTAAGGAGTTATGGGTATCTCTTAAGCTCACCTACCAATTCCAACTATAGGTAGAAAGAGTTTCATAGACATCTTGTAAGGGAACATCTAATTGACTACAGTGACCTCCTTCAGTTAAAACTACAAATAAAAGGCAGACACACTATGTTATGCTATAGTTCAAACATTTACTTTCTGTGGGTTTGTTATACATCAGGATAGGTATAATAGAAGGATTTAGTGCTAGTATAAGAGCATTCTCTAAATCTATGTTATTTTGGACTTGCAAATAAAAGCTTAGTGAACCCTGTAAATTATTCATATACACATATTAGTATATATGTCAATATACAGGGAGTCAGTTTTGTGAGTAAAGTTCTATTTACCAAATTTCAAACACTGAAAGACAAATATCTGAAACTTGATCTAACCAACTTCCTTCTTTTACCAAGTAAATAAGCTTCTGAACACATTATCTCAAATAGGGTACTGATAAATATTAATGGAAATAGGACTTTCTAATGCACTTCATAATTCCCAGAATACTAAAATAATCTTCTAGTCAATTTTATTCTGGTTTTAGCAAAGATAATCAAGAAGTCTTATCAAGACAAATCCTGGAATATCTGTGCTTTAAACACGATAGTTTATTTCTCTCCATTGTGTACACACACACACACACACACACACACACACACACACACACCTTGCAAGCTTACAGATATATTTATGGCCAAGTGAAAGACCATATGTGCATCATTCAAAAGTCCTCCAATGGAGTAAATTCCTACAGAGAAATATTTGATTACCATTATCACCAAGGTCTCTTGCTGAGTAATTTCTGGGTAAAAGAAAAGAGTATAATTAGGTATTATATTGTAGTATAATGGCTATTATTAGAATGACTGTTTTTCTTCATGATAAAAATAATGAGGTAAATCAGAAGATGATGGTACCACTAATTAAAACAGTGAAGATAAAGGGGAAAGGTGAGATATTTTTATTGGAAGAAAGTCAGCATGTATATTTGGGTATGAGGAATTTTAGGGAGACTACACACCAAAAAAAAAAAAAAGAAGGAGAAGAAGAAAGAAAACCCCAAAAATTTTAACTCAGAAATGTGTTAATCATAGTATTATAAAATTTGAGGTCATAAACTCAATGTTGAAGCCATAGGGAGTGATGAGCCCTCAGGAAGGGGACACACTTGGGACTAACAGGGACTGTGTGCTTGGAACACAAGAATATGACAGGAATAAGTGAATGCCCAGTTGTCCTGTAGGGCATCAAGGGTATAGAAAGAAGTGTCGAGGAAAAGTGGTCACTGAGACCACCCTACTCACAGGAAGCCATCTTTGCCCTGATTCTGCTCTTGATTTCATGTTGAGGACTGGAGTTTGTGAGACAGCAATTGGAACCAGCTGAGGGGTAATTGGAACCCTGTTTTGGTTCCTGAGTCAGGGAGATGGACAAGGGAAAGGCTAGCTGTCAACAATGAAAGGAGGGCAGATACATAAGTTAGTATCCGGAGGGCAGCAGATTCAGTCCATACTGAATGTGCCATTTTATTCATACACCAAAGTTAAGTAATCAACCAAAGGTGGGCTCAATGGCAGAGGACTTCTATTATTATGTATAAAGGGCAAATAGCAATTATTTCCCCTAATCCTAAAAGCATTCCTTAACTACATGAACTCTCTGCCTTCAGGGTGAGTGTAAATCGTTATGGGCCCAAATCTATTGTTATTTAGATAAGAACCATTTATCATCAAGGCCCAGGCATCCTGTAGCCAGTAAGCTAATGTCTTTAGGAGAATAGGAGTGATTTGAGCGCTCTGAACTCGGGACAAGAAGGAATGGATTCCCATATATGGGTCCTGATAATCCCCCTTCTTTAATTAATAAAATAATACTTGTGTTTCTGCAACAGAAATACCTATGCTTCTGCAACAGTACCTGTTTAAGTCGCCTCCTTCAACCTACCAGTGCTTATTGGTCTTCAAATCACACATTCTGTCATGTGTGACCTGTCTTAGGCTGCCTGGAGATAAGAAGGACTTACCCATCCTGGGTTATCAGCCTCTGTAACACAGAATATTAGGAGGAGGTGTGTAGCTCGATGCCACCCACGCACATCTGCACTGAGGCTGCTGTTCCACAGCCGCTCCAGACTCAAGGCCAGTTCCCTACCCTGCACCCTGTGCCCCATGCCCTCAGCTCTGCTGGTGTGCTCATCACCCTCTTGGGCCCAGCGCCAGACAGCTACACTGAATCTGCTGTGTCATTCCCAATACTAGCAGAGGCAACAACTTTTGGCCCTGGCAATTTGCGCTAGGCTCGTTTTACTGCTCCATTAAAAAGAAAGAAAAAAAAAATTCACCTGTTTTGAGTTTAAGAGGTATTGTACAGAGATCGGGATCGGAGGGATCTCTTGCTGCTGGACGCTTTTTGGCTTTTTGGCGGTACAATTTCTTTCAGCTGATGTTATGTCACTAACTTCATGTCCCCAAGTAGGCTCTGAATTCACACTGTTCAAAATTCCTGGACTGAAAAGAAGACCTAGAGTAAATCCAGCTATAAAATAGATTGGATTACTGAAATTGCTTCCAAGAGAATGGGAAATCAAGGAATTTAGAACCTGTCTTTGCTCAGAGGAGAAATCTATTGGGAAGTCTTCCTGAGTGAAGGAATCACTGTGGAATCGATATCTTACATTTTCTCTGGATCCCCTAACTAGAACAAATATAGTACCACCGTCTCATCTACATTGTGCAAACCCTAACTGACCCTCCAATCGATTCTCAGCGCTGTTAGGGGTCATCTGATCGGATGATTCTTCCCATAACCCTCACTGGGATTAGAGACCTCACTAACCACATTCCTGCAGTTCTCACCTTGGCTTATTCTTCAACCATGATTCTCAGAACACATGGCCCTTAGCCCTCTGCATGGCCCACTTCCCCTTCTGGATTATATGCGTATCCAGTCTATCCAGTCCCTCAAATCTTTGCTTCCTCTTCCTGAGACTTGATTTGAGCCATCCTTTTAAAGATTTCTGCCTCATACTTAAGCACTGTTGCTCTGCCTTTTTTACCCTACTATATTGCCCCTCCTCTAAAAGATTGAACATTTATACTAGTTGGCACGTGGGAACTGCCTCCTGTCTTATTACCATCCTTTGAGATCCTTGAGGATTAGCGGTGTTATTTTCCAGAGCAGAGCTTGATCCATGCATAGATAAACTGCAGATGAATGAATGGGTATTAAAGATTGACCCTTTGGAATCACTTTTTTATGCTACATGCTTTAACAATGCACACCCCCCTCCATGATAGGACACATCGTTTTAAAAATTTATAAATTTCAGATTAATTTTTCCCACTTTGCCTCAGTGAACACTATGCCATACCCTCCTAAGCATTTTAGGCCTATTAATTCTTGCCATATAGTATTTCTGTTAGGTACAGAAAATAAATTGCTAAGCTTATTTAAGAAAATAAGAATATTGCTTACCTCCTATATTTTCAGTGGCAGAGACGTAGATTATTGTGCTATTTCTTTTCCAGACTGTACTATTTTGTGCATTAATTTTGCATCTTTCGGCTTCTCTGTGTTTGCTCTGAAATATTTGCACAACCACGAATTTTTAAAAGTTAGATGAAAGTGTTTGCCTGATGTTTGCTATCTTTTGCAATGTTAAATATTGTTTTCATAGTCGAGATCTTCCAGCAACTGCTGTGGTCAACAGCCATAGTGACCAAGTGTAGCAGCTTGACAGGAAAGTTGGTTCTTGCTAAGTTTATGGATTTGTTTTCTCCTCTGAGATGGTAAAGTCACTGACTCCATTATCCAGAGTGACTTCACTTTACCTTCCTGATACTACAAAGAAGCAGGGACCATAACCAAGATAAGCCTTTGAAATCCTATATTATGCTCAGAGTGGAACTCTAATTAGACAATTAGTTAATTTTCTTAATGATGCATTTTATAAATGTCAGTGTAATAACTCGAAGAGAGAAAAATTTATTAAAAAGGCATGAAATATATTGATAAGATTGGAAGGAAGACTGATCTGAAGAGATTTGAAGAAAAATAAAGCATTCTCTGCAAATATGGGCATATGTGTTTTGTTGGACTGCTTATTTTATTTCTGGTATGTAACTCTGACTATTAGAGTTTAAAATAATGTTTAAAACAATCTAGAGACACCATTTGCCCCGAACACAATTTCAGAAATAAGTCACCACTGCTTTTAGGCTTATTTAGTATTTTCAAATGAAAGTATAAATGTCCACAATCTCCAACACTCCTCTTAGACATCTAAAATTAATAGCACAAAGAACAAGCAGCCAGTAATAGTATGGATTTCAGGTTGCTTTGAGTTGCAACGAACAAACACCTGCTATTTACTTCCTTGTTACCCATTTCTTGGTGCTGTGTAGAAGGGAACACCCACCTCCTGCCTGTAGGTACCAGATTGTTTGGCAAGCCTCAAGTAAGCATGGCATTCAGTGACACTGAAGACAGCACTGATGCTTAGATCTGGTATTCACATAGGTCAGAGACCAAGAGGCACCTCAGCATCCTGGTGTCTATGATGACCAATGGCCACTATTGACAGTGAGATTTAAATTTAATACAGGCGTGCCTGTATGTGTGGCCCAATCCCCCTTCTACAAATCCCATCTTTTCTCACAACTTTCTTTCCGTCAGTGTGTGCAGTATTTGAAATCAAACTTTAGTAGTCAGGTGATGCAAAGTCTGTAAGCTGGCTACCCCAGATTCATAAAGAACAGTATCTTAAATCAGTTCAGATACAATTACATCTATTTTTATTTTAAAGTAATTAATATAAAATCTCAGACTGATTTTTCTGAAAGTGAAAACAAATTTCAGGACATATAGTGGAGTGTTTGGGGTTTTATTAAGTTTACATAAAATTGGGAGCCTACTTAATCACATACAAATAAGGAAAACAGAAAGCACTGTAAAAAAAAAAATTCAATTTAGCATTACAGAGATTATTTCAGCACAACACTTTATCTGTACTACTGTATAAAAACACTCCTAACTGCATCAATTTTCACAGCCATTTAGTAGATTAGAAAGCAATTGTAAACAGTGTAAAGCCCACATTAACTCCTGTCAGCATCCTGCCTTTTGCTCAGTTATGGATTTGTTTGAAATAGCAGTGAGATCTAAACTGATTGCATCGACATCACAGATCATATCATAAATATGAATGAAGCTAGTGTAATGCAAAGCATAGCACTGTATAGCAAGCATTTGCCCTCCCTCTCATGGTTACAGGTCTACACCACAGGGAAGCATACCACTCTCTCTAAGAATTAATTCCACATGTTCTCATTTGGCAATCATAACAACTGACAGGTTTTCAGATTACCCTAAATTTTATATTCTAATATTGAACCATTAATAACCATCTGTTCTTTAATGTTCAAAAATAAATCTAGATAATATGAAATCCATTGAGCTATTTGAAAGTGATTATTAATTTTAATAACATGCCTTTGATTTTTAGTAGATTATCTTGATTGATAGCTGCCTAAAAGCATAGCATGGTAGCAACTGTCTCATCTGAGTGAAAGCTATTTGAGAGCAGTTAGCATGAAAATTCTTTTGAATGAGGGAAGATTTCTCTTATTCAGGTTTCTTCAGTGAGAGTTTAGGAAGCTCCAGCTGTCCTTTGTTTGGAAGATGAGAGTGTATATTTGAGTTTGGTTTAAGTAGTGGTTGTGCTATTTTTAATGCCAACTACATTGAGACGTTTTGGTGGTAGAACAAAGAAATTTTGAAAAGACCCTTTTCATACTATTCCATTAGAAGAAAGAGTACCGGTGCATATCTTTTTAATTGCCAGCCTCAGCTGCAATTGTCATTCTTTCTTAGATAAGGGTCATTTTATTTTACTACTTAGTGTCCTTTGTGGGAAAATACTGAACACTGATAGAACTTGTAGTTCTGATTCCTGAAGTACACCTGAGACTTCAGAAAGAGCGCACACCTTTCGGTTTTCACCATGGGAATATAGTTCGGTTGTGTACTTACCTTACTGTAAATGGCTCCTCAGCAGCTGCTAGCCTCGCTTTTGTACATGTAGGTGAAGGGGCAAATAGCCACCTGATAAAACTAGTGCCAGTGATTTTTTTTTTTCATGTGAAGTACTGTGCTTTGTATTTTACATGCAATATAGCATCTTATCTAATATATCTTCCTCCTTTCTTATAAATACTGACTTTTTTGTTTGGTAAATAGCCATTGTACACAGTGCTGAGGTTTATAAAGTCAGTTTCTCTTATTCATGTTATTTATATATCTGACCAGCCTTCTCCCCACCACCAACCCCTTGTTCCCTCTTTTTATCCACACCTGCTAGTTTCCTTCCTTCCCCTGCTCTCCCGTCTGCTTTTTTGTCTTATGTATAAATATACGTCACAGAACTGTACATTAAGTCATATATAGGGTCTTATGTATCTATGTTAAAATTTACAGAGTGTGGAGATAATTCTAATGAATGAAGCACTCGACCCACAAGTATGAAAACTAGAATTCTCTCTTTTTCCCTAAACATTTTCAAGTCTCAGATTCTACTTTAAGGTTTCTTAATCTATTTGAATTAATTTTTTTACAGGGTAAGATATCAGGATTTGTTTCCTTCCTGCTGTGTGTGAATACCCAGTTTTCCCAACTCCATTCATTAAAGAAACTGTTTTTTTTCCAGTTGTAGACTTTGGGCTTCTTTACCAAAGCATCATGTGGCTATAGTAATGTGGCTTTCTCTCTGGGTCCTCTTTTCCATTGGCTTCTGTGTGTGTATGTGTGTGTGTGCACGTCAGTACCATATATTTTTGTTACTACAGCTCTATAGTGTAACTTGAAATAGGTTCTGTGATACCTCCAGCATTTTCTCATATGTTTATGATTGCATTGGCCTCTTTATGCTTCCATATGAATTTTGGAATTGTTTCTTTCTAGTTCTATAAAATAAAGTTAGAATTTTGATGGATGTTGCATTGAATCTTTAGACAACTTTTGGAAATGGAGCAATTTGCACTCTATTAATTCTGCCATTTGGTCAGCAAGGTGTTTCCAACATCTTGAGTCTTGGTTTTTCTCTGGCATTGTAAATATTTCATTGTGGGGCCATTCACTTCCTAGGTTAAGTTTATTCCTGAGGATCACTGTTTCTGTTAAGATTTATTTGTTCACGTGCATCTATTACACGTAGATTGATTTAATTCTTTTGTTATTGATATGTAGAAAAACTACTGATTTTCATATGTTGGTTTTTATATCCTGCTACTCTGTCTGCTAAACGTTTATCAATTCTAAGAGTTTGCTGATGGCGTCTTTAGGGTCTCAAATCTACAAGTAAGCTCAGATCTACAAATACCAGTAACTTGACTACTTTCTTTCATATTTGTGTCTCTTCTTTCTCTTATTTTAATGTTCTCTTACTGTGACTGCCAGCACTATATTGGATAAGGCAGTAGACTATGCAGGGAGGGACAGGATTGTTGTAAACCCAATTTTAATGGCAATGTTTTGTGGTTTCCCCCATTTAGTATTACGTGTGTATGTGTGTGTGTATGTATGTATGTATGTATATGTGTGTATTGTGTATGTATGTATGTATGTATTTGGCTATGTTTGTCATGTGTTTTATTACATTTTGGTATGTGTCATTTATCCTACATTCCTTGGGAATTTTATCTTAGCGGGATGTTTAGCTTTATTAGAGGCTTCATGTTTGTGGTATTGAGTGTATGTGTGTATCATCAATGATCGCATAATTTTGATCCTTAAGTCTATAGAAGTAATATTTGTATGTGTTGAACCATCCCGCATGCCTGGAATGTACTTTGTCATGGTACAAGATCATTTATTGTGTTGCTTAATTGCATTTGCAAATGTTTTAAGACTTTTACATGTATGTTCATCATACAGCTTGGGATTTCTTTTTTGTGTCCTTCCACAATTATCGCATCCATGTAATATGACTTCATAAAATATATAATATTCCTTTACTTTCTATTACAAAATACTTTGAAAATCCTTGGTTTTAGTTTTTAGTAGTCTAATAGAATTCAGCAATACTCTGTCAGAACCTGGGCTTTTTTTTATGAAAAATATTTGTTACTGCTTCAATCATATTGTTTTAGACCTAAGTTGCTTATGGCCTCTTGATTTAATTGTAAAAGATCATAGATGTCTAGAACTGCATCCCTTTCTTGTAATTTTTTTCAAATGAATCAGAATATAACTTTCAAATATGCCTAATGATCTTCTTAATTGTCTTGATGCCTATTGTAAATTTTATTTATTCACTTACTGTTCTTTACATTTCATTAATGCTTGCCCTGATCTTCGTTTTTTGTTTGGTTGGTTGGTTGGTTTTTCTGTAAACAGAAAAAAAAACTGTCTACTAGTTTTGTTCATGTTTTTATATGACCCTGAGTTGTGCTGGCCAATTTTCTGTCAACTTGACACAGACTAGAGTCATCTGAGAAAAGGGAACCCCGATTGAGAACATATAAATGGGGTATATTTTTATTCAGTCCCAAGAAATTTTTCTTTTTTTTTTTTTTTTTTTTTTTTTTTTTTTTGGATAGGCTATTCATCATTCAGTATTGTGTTTTCAATTTCTATGTATTTGTGTATGTTCTTTAGTTTTTCTTCCTGTTGATGTCTTGGTTTTTTTGTTTGTTTGTTTTTGTTTTGTTTTGTTTTTGCATTGTGATCAGGTTCTATAGAAGGTATGCCAGTTTTCTTATACTCATTAAGACATGCTTATTGCTTATGTTCCAATATGTGGTCTACTTAAAAAGATCCGTGGACTGCTGAGAAGGATGAGTTTTTTGCAGAGTTCACATAGAATAATCTACAGATAATAAGTTCATTTATTTTATAATGTCACTTACCACTGCTTTTTGAAGGGGCTCTGTATAACTGTCTGTGGTTGAGGGTAGTGAGATCTACTCGTATATTGTTAGGGTCTGTCTCAATCTTTGCACCCAGTAGTAGTTTGGTTTTGGTTTTGTTTTTGTGTAGTCGGTATGCCAAAGTTCAATGAATGTATTGCCCATGTTGCCCATGTGTTCAGAATATTTGTTGTTGTCTTTTTACCCTTAAGCTTTTTTTTTTTTTTTTTTTTTTTTTTTGTCATTGCCAGTAAGGTATTTTATCCTTCATACAAATAGGTTCTATTGACAATTCTTTACTCCGGCCTCATAGATGTGTTTAGCCATCCTCATTAGTATACAGGGTTCCTTCAGGTATCTTCAGTTATCCTTCAAATAGTGCTGGCTTAGTGCTCATGTATTCTTTTAGTTTATGTTTATCATGGAAAGTTTTTCTTTCTCCCACAATTATGAAGGATGGTTTTTCTGGATATTGTAATCTGACCAGCATTTATTATTTTTCAAAACTTCAAGTACGTTCTTTCATGCCTTCTCACCTTTTAGAGTTCATGATGAGAAGTCCACCATCTTGCAACTCTCAGCATTCTTTGTTCTTTGTGCTTACTGTAGTAACTATAATATAATATAATGTAGAATTTCTTTTCTGTTCATGTCTGCTTGACATTCTAAATTCCTCATAATCTTCATTTTTTTCTTTTTGTATTTACTTATTTGCTTCCTCCTCCTCTTCTCCTCCTCCTCCTTCTTCTTTTTTCTTTTTTTCTTTCTCTCTCTCTTTTTTGAGGTATAGTCTCACTATATAGTCTCAGGTAGCTGGAAACTTATTATGTAGAGCAGGCTGATCTTTAATTCACATCTGAGCTGGATTTAAAACAATTTTAGCTTTGCCTTGCTGCACTCTGCTTTAGGGGATTTCATTTTCTGAATTGTGTGTTTATTTTTGTTAGTTTGTTTTGCAGCTGTAGGGGCCTTGTAAATGTGAGGTAAGTGCTCTGCTACTGGGACGTATCTCTCTGCCTCCCACTTAAATCTCTCCTAAACCATCCCATCCATTGCCTTCCTAGAGTTAGAAAATCATCTGCTGTGATTTTGTTGACTATATTTTCCATACTTCAACTTGAACATCTCTTCTTTCGTGTAATTTATAGATTTGGCCTTTTAATGATATTCTCCAGATGTCATGGATTGAGCTTTTCATTTCCAAAGTTTCTTTTTTATTTTTCTGGTATTTCTGTGTTGAATCCCTCTTTGTTAGCTGTATTATTTTGTATATTTCATTGAACCCTTTGTTCCTGCTCTCTTTAAATCATTCATCAGTATATTTTTGTTCTTACTTTCATTGAACTTTCTTATAGTCATTTTTTTTAATTTCATAGAACTTCATATCTATTTAGCTCTCATTCTATTGCTATATAATTAAAATCTTTGTTAGAGTAACTTTTTAATCACCTGTATTCTTTCAGTGGATATATTTGCAGTGGTCTATTAGAACTAGGTTGTGGTAGGGCTAATGCTACTTTTCTTCTCTGGACTAGACATATATCTCACCTAAACCCTGAGAAATATGCAGCTCTTCTCCAAGAGTAGAAATAATACAGAAGAAAACACTATTAATTGCAATCACCTCTTCAATGTCAATTCTGAAGGAATAAAGTATCGAGGATAGTACAGTGGATAGTAAGGCATTATAAAATGAATGTATGGTTGAAATGGAAGCAAACAGGAAAATATTAGCAATTATATTAGAACAACAGAAGAAAATAAAAACAGAAAAGCAAATAGAAAGGGGAAAGTAAAAGTGGAGGGAAGGGATACATGTTGAAAGTGAAATGTAAGAAAGGTAGTCCCAGCGGTCAGGAGGCTGAGGCACAGAGGACCTCAACCGTCCAGCCAATTATGGACCAATCTGCTCACTGTGGAAGTCTACCCAACAACTTAGCTATTAAGTGTTCGTAGCATAAAAATGAAGGGAAGCTGGATGTAGTTTCATATTCTGTATGCAGGCCTCATGCTGATCCCCTGCTGGCTAAACTAGCCTCTGTGTGATTCCTGTCTGCCTCTCTCCAGTCCCTGGCACAAGTGTAGTGAGGAGTTGGCATCTTTGAGGTCTCTGTCATGGTGAGGATGTGATCCTAGCTCTGTGGTTCACTAGTCTGTAGCACAGACCTAATTATATCCTTCTCACAGAGCATTGCCTGGTCAG
Organism: Cricetiscus sungorus; assembly: GCA_030556225.1. Lineage (NCBI taxonomy): Eukaryota > Metazoa > Chordata > Mammalia > Rodentia > Cricetidae > Cricetiscus > Cricetiscus sungorus. Next base: position 30,473,415 of record JANBXA010000741.1, on the reverse strand, counting down.
ACTCATTTTTTCACTCTTTTTAGCTAAAGCTCTTCTCATGATAGTTGCTCTGGGTACCCAGAATGAGTTATGCTTGGAGGAACCTCCTTAAGCCACATTCTTTTAAAAGTGACTTCTCTACTTAAGTGCACAGAAGAAAGCATTTTCCCAACATGCTCCTTCTTCTGGTATAGCTGCTATGCATGGCCTCTCTCTCTCTCTCTCTCTCTCTCTCTCTCTCTCTCTCTCTCTCTCTCTCTCTCTCTCTCTCTCTCTTCTTGCTCTCTTTCTCCTCTCCTCTCCCTTCTTACTATCTTTTGCTACTGACATAGAGTACAAATTACACCCAGGCTCTCTCTGTCCTGTCCTGTCCGGTTACTACAGCCTTCTGCAGCTGCATTCATACACTCAGACACTCTCCCTTCAAGGCTGTTTCTTCCAGAGTAGATTGGACATTCTCTCTTATTCAGTTTTCCTGTTCCCATACCTCCTGCCTTTACAACTGAAACTGGTGTTTTTCCACTATTACCCACCTTATAGGATGACTGACCCACTTTCCAGTAACCACTGCTTTAATCCTTAAAAACTCTGGAAATCTATGCTTGAATGCTGTCTGCCATCTTCCACAGTCCTTTAAACATTGGAGGGAAGAGATCCTCTGAATCTGATGTCGTAGTGATTGGAGTGTTTCAAAAGCACAGAAGTGCTGGGTGAGAGAATGGGAATTTAGCATTATTCCTCTAGCTTTCCCTATCCTAACTCTGCCCATCACTGGAGTTCCAGTGTTGGAAACGATGAGGAGGGCAATGTGGTACCCATCTCTGGGGGAAAGTTCTGCATGTGTGCCTTTGAGTAAATATGTCAGAACAGTCAGTCTCATCCCGTTGTTTCTGAAAGTGGCCTCATTATATCTGCAGGAATCTAGTTTGTCAAGCACAGTGTAGCTGACTAGTAACCCACAGTATATATTCACTGGAAGCCGTGGCTGAGGTTCAAAGTTAGAAATGATTAGTGTATTCATTTTTATCGACTGTAGCACTTTATGATGCTTATGGAAATATTCTTAGTAAATTATTCAATCAAATAAATTTTGCATGAGGGTTTTACTAACAAGTCTAAAAAATTATTTTCAACTAAATTCAGTCAGACAGATGGATTTTGTTCTCCAGGTGGTTGCGTATTTTTTTTGCTTGATAACCTATTTGGCAGCACTGTTTTGAACCTGTGAATATTTATACTTCAGGCCCTCTCAATAATTAAGAAATCCACATTCTGTACCAGATGTTTCTGATGACTAAACATTTTGTTCCGTTCCAGAATTGTAACACTTTTTTAAACTTTGTTTTTGTTTTCAGGAATGTTTTCCCAAGGAAAAAGAACAAAGCAAGCATTTACTAAAGTCACATGTTCACTAGGAAGTTTCTTCTAATTTATTTTATTAAGCAGAAATGTAGACATCCCTTGAGCCTTATTTATTTTAGCCATCAAGGATTTTAGAAACAATAAAAAATTAGCTATTACAATGTTTTCTGCCATTCTTCTCAGATTGTTAAAGATCCCAAGAAACAAATGCTGTATGAATAAGATATTATCTAAGTTCATAAAGTTTTACATTTTTCCACCAAGAAAATACTACAAATAAAATTTTATATTATATTATTCCTTTACAGAAAGCCATACCAAAACCCATTCACTTGCTTTTTAATAAGCCCTGACAAGAGTTTGCCATTTCTGCCACAAATTTCAGAGACTTGGGATGGGGTGGGGGGATCATATATAACTCTGAGTTTTTATCAGTTTCCTAACATTCTTATCTTGGTTAGAGCCATTCATAGAACTTCCTTCTTATCATTACTGACTTATTAAGGTTAACTTTAAAACCTAAAATAATGTAATAGTCTCTCTGCATCTCTTTCTATAATGGTGGATAAATAGAACCATTGGGTGACTTTAGTTTACTTGTATGTAGCACCACAAGAATTAATTCAGAGCTATAAGCTCAAAGCACTAGTAGGTCACATTTCAGGGTATTGCTAAGCAATTTTTCTTTGTGGTCATTTTAATGAGCTGTGTACCAGACAAATAACTATCTTATTTGTTTAAAGAACTATTTCATGGAAACTTCACTTTCACTTAAAATGTGAAGGATCATTTAATTTTTCAATTAAAAATATAAGCTAAGGTTCAGCTTTGGTTCTACAAGTTACAAGCTAAAATCTGTTAAAATGTTGTACTCATTTGTTATCATGTGTTATATAAAGGGTCTCTGCTGTTTTAAATAGCTCCTGATGATACCATCACGATTGTTGCAGAAACTTTGTTCCAAGTAACTTTGGGACCCCGTGCGAAGACCATCCAATAGTCTTTGCTTTCACTTGTCTCTGTGTGAAGGAAAGAAAGATCGGCACTGGCCTCTTTGTTCCTTAAAATAGGCAAACCTTATAAAGTGCTGCCATATTGTGGAGATCATCCAGCAACCTTACAAAAGCTCATCCGGTGTGCGGTCCAGCTAACTTGCTTTTTCATAACTTCCCATCCATGGTTCTTGAATAAAATTTCATTTCTAATTATGTCCCAGAATCTGCTCTCACATGTGCCAAGGAAACCCCTCCCCCTGTCAGTCTAGCCTCTTACCCTATGGCCATCACTTCCCAGTTTTAAGGGCTCCACAGAGCCCCCTTCCCCCACCTTCCCTCTGGCTGAGTGTTGTTCTATTGCTAGACCCATCTTAGTAACCCTCATTGCAATTCCAGTTTCAAATACAATTTTCTCCGAAACTTTCCTAAAAGTAATTTACTAAAACCTTCCCTCTTACGTTTTATAATTGTATCCTTCACTTTTCCTTCACTGCATTTACAAGTAATAATTACGTATTTGATTATTTGTGTAATGCCTGCCTCTCCCAATAGAACATAAGTTCGGTGATTTTAAAAGTTGAAGTCAGAGAAAAGCCTTTATTGTAATCACTATTTCACACTGTTGACAGGTAAATTAGAGTTAAAATAGCTCCTAACAAGCTGTGCACAGCCCAAAATCTGAGATCAAGGAGAGGCTGTGGGGTATGATATAGCAAGTAGGCCAGCGTGAGTCTGGCCGGAAAGGGCAGGCAGTGGTGGGAGTAGAAGGTTGGTTTCTACATAGAGGGAATGCTCAGTATTTCATGAAATCAGTCTGTACTTATCTGTCAGCTGCTATGAGCCTCAGCTTTCCTTATGTATGAAAGACCTCCCAAATCCCTATGGCCATAATATTATAAGTTCAAATGGAAGACACAAGTAAACATTGGTCTGCGGTGTGCTTTGGGCTTCAGAGGACAGATTATATTGCAAACTTTGAAGTCCAGACACAGACAAGAATGTAGGGATGGGACAGGGAATGAGAAGAAAAGGAAAGGGTTAAAGTCAGGTACAAGAAACAGATTCCTTCAGTGACCCCTTATTAACCATTGATATCTTCTATTGACTCTTTAATCCTACACTTTTTCTTCTTTTTTTCAGGCTAATATCTTTAAGTTTGTAAAAGAATGTCCAAAAATTCAAGTAGTCTTTTCTTTAATAAGACAAAGAAAGAAAGGTGAGCTGTTTGTCATTATTCTGGGGAACCAGTACCCAATAATATTTGGGTAGAAAGTAAAGTTCATCTTCTTTCAGTTATGATAATTCTAAAACATCAAATGCTACCATGTCAAATATATCTGGGTTATTCTGCATTCTACATTTTGCCCTTGGCTTTTCAAAATCCTTTTGGGGTTGTGTTAGAACGAGAGTATTTAGTCCTAACGTGGGCACTGCATAAGCTTAATGCCGAGGGGTCAGGGTTATTTGTAACTGTTTACAAGGGAACTGGAAACTTTATCCTTTTGCTTTTGGTACACATAAATGAGTGAAATACAGTCTATGTAATCCCAGCTTTGATCAGCCATCTCCAAATGGATACATACTCGGATACAAAAGGCCTCTTTACAGATTTGAAATATGCTGGAGTTAAAATGCTTTCGACCGTATTTCCCTCTCTTCCTTATTCTTGGTTTGATGCTTTTTCTTTTTCTTTCTTTTTTTTTTTTTTTTGTTTTTTTTTGTTTTTTTTTTTTTTTGTTTTTGCCTGATTTTTTTATCACTTCTACAGGATTTAATGAATATTTGTCCACATCCATGAATTGTCAGGTGAACTTGTTCTGAAATCCCTGAGTCATGCTTCTATGATCATTTCTTATAGTTAAAGAATGATGATCATTTTGCTAATATGAACCATGTTAGCTTTACAAAAGCAATCAAAGGGGAGTGACTGAAGTTTTCAGCATTTGCTTTCACCTTTTCCATATTCCTAACACACGAGATTAGACAAGCTTTCTATAATCCTTGACATGGTACCATAGTTTAACAAAAGATTGCTTAAAGTTGATAATACAGCACACCCGCAGAAAAATAAGATGAATGAAATGAGTGAGCAGACATCTCTAGTTCATATAAGACAAGGCCTGTATAATTTCCTCAGTCTAGAGCTGGGGGGCAAAGGATCCATTGAAGCATGGGTGAGAATAGGAATCTCACTCTAAGTTACCTTCTTTGGAAAATCCAAGAATCAGTTAAAATAATCGTAGTGCCTCCTCATATGAATCAGCTCCTTGTACAGTAGTTTTGATTCTTAGTAATCCTTTCCCCGAAATTCCTTTTGTGTATGTGTGCTTGTATGAGGCAGTGTCTCATCATGTTTTGCAAGCTCACCTTGAATCCATTCTTTATCCCAGCCTTGCCTTGAACCTGTGGTCATCCTCCTGCCTCATTCTCACTCTGAGTAGCTAAGATTGCTGGCCTAGACCACTAGACCTAGATCACTTTTTTTCATGATTAAAAAACAACTGAAAGTTAGTGGTCCTCTTTCATGTGCTTGTATTCCTGCTTCCATTTCCCTGAAAGTGTTATACCCCTATCACATCATTCTATACCCTCCATCACCTTAGGTGCCTCTTCCTTTCTTTGTTTAATAGAGCCTACTATGGTCAATACGGGACACAAATTGTTACTTCAATAGTGAGCCCTTGGGGAGTGTGGTCTAATGTTCTCTTTGTTCCTCCAGCATTTTTAAATGTCTCTTTTAGAACTTATTCATAATTTATTTGTTTTTATAATACTTTCTGTTTTCAAGACATGGTGCCTCAAGGTTTAAGATCTTACTCATATTTATATTCCCTGTCACACAGTGAATGTCTGGCCAGTACAAGATAGGCTTTCCATTGTTGTTGTTTCAGTGTCTGAATTAAACAACTAATTGCATGCAGTATCTGTCAGGTGGGCCTCTACTTTGAAACCAGTTATATTCCCAAAGTTAATTTTTAAATCTGTTCTTTTGGAACTCACCAAGCAATTTCCCATGGACACAATGTTATAAATGTTATAAATGGTGGTTAAGTTCCCAGGCTAGCCCTCAGGAGTCTATTTAACCCATAATGTAGCTGAAACACTGTGCACTTGTAATGAAAAATAGCAGCAAAGAGCACTATTACGAGTGTGCAGTGTTTTCATTACATTAAGTAAATACAATTCCTCTATTGTGTAGAAAGTACAATCGGGGCAGATTATTCTAAGCAGCCAGCAGTGTAACATGGTCTAGAGACAAGAGCAGCCTCATCGCTGAATGCTGAATGAACCCAAGCTCTTTCACTGAGTTGTATGTAGGTTCTTCAGTTGTGTCTCTGTATACCTGCCTCGCCGCTACCTTGGTGATTCTCTCCTGCTTCCCCCAAAGAATCAGCCCTTATTGGTGTATATTAGAACACACTAAAACACCCAAAGCTCTCCATAAACGTAGAGTGCACCGTGACATGAAGGAGTGGTAAATGATGTGACACTGAATTGAGAGCTCTTTAGGGACGTAAAAATTAAAAAGTCACCGAGTTAAGATTTATACAAGCTGAGTTGCACACAGTTCCCCTCCTCCGTAATCTGCTCTAACACGTGGAAATTGGTCTCTTCAACTTACTTTCCTCTTGAATGAAATGATATTGTTCAGGCAAATGGCATTTATCTCTTCATCTAAATTCTGTATTTAACATTATTTGAGTAGAGTGGGAATTTGCATAACATCAAAACTGTTCTAGAGGGGTTATGATGGTCACATTTCTAAAATGAAATGCATCAAATACCTCTTGTGTACATCATACCCCTTTTGACAGTGTTTGCTTTTGTTTTAAGCTGTTAGCTGTGCTAAAACGCAATTTGTTCCCCAGTGTCTGCCATTAAACTCTGCATAGGAACTACTCTCCATCATATATGTCTCCATCCAAGTCTGGATAACACCAATCCCAGAATTCTGCTCTCTCCCACGACAAGGGAACTTTTTCCTCATGACTTGCCTTAGATTTTCTCACTTGATTCTGATGAAGCAAATATATGCTTCAGCAAACTAAGCAAATTTTATTTCCTATTAGGAACCATCTGTTTGCCAAAGACTATTCTGTTTGTTTGTTTGTTTGTTTGTTTTGCTTTTTAGTTATATTCATTTTAGTTCATTCATCTGTTTTTAGCCTGCACTTGCACTTCCCATTTTCCCGTGTTCATTCCTTCTGTCCTCCTTCTCATGGAGGGAGAGGACAGGGTTTGAGCCACTGGAGTTCTCCAGAAAAACACTTAAGTCTCAAAGCCTTCTCCCTGACCCTCTTCTCAAGCTGTCAACGTCCTCCTTCTTCTCTACCCTCTAAGTTTCCCCAGCTGCCTTCCAGAAGTCTTTCCTGGAACAAAAGAGGCTCACACTAGTTTCTTCCTTAATCTTTGCTTCCCTCCTGAGCTTGTAAAAAGCAGGTGACCATGCTATCTTTGATATCTAGTTTCCACTATTACTTCAGAGTTCAAATGACAGCTCGCCATGATGAAGTCTCCCTTACCTCTCCGGGTGGACCTCACTCGGTTCTCTGTCTTATGTGCATCAATCAGTGAGACTGAAACTAACCCAGCCCAAGTGCTTCTCATGTCTCTGCTTCCTTTCAGACCAACCACAGCATCTTAAACGATTGACGGTTCTTAGCTCTGTGGCTTATACATATGGGTGCTCCATAAACATGTACTAAGTCATTATTCAGTTATGTATGAACTTACTGTCTTAGGTTGGGTTTTTCAGTTCATCTATTTTTTCACCTTTTCAGTTACTGTTTTCTTCTTGTCAGTGGCTTTAGCTACCCAGGGGCACTCTTGCCATCACTGGGTCATATCTCTACACAGAAATGCAGAGGCATTTTTAAAGTGTTGGGGAAAGAAACTGAATAAAGTAGTTCACATTTTTAAATTGCAGATGAATATTGTACTAGCGATTAACTGCAGCAAACATATTTTGAAACCATTTATCTAGCTGACAAAAAGACAACAATAGCTATCCCTGGTGACTGTAGTTTCAATGGCTTCCTTCAAAAATACTCATTTGAAGTTTTTGTTTCCTTCTTCTTTTAATCTCTCATGTTATGAATAATATTTAGTTGGACTCCCAGAGCAACTAGGGGAAGAAAATCTTTGGTGTTTACTTTTGATAAAATATGGGACATTTACTTTTGTAAACGTTATTCTCAGAAGGTTTCATTTCTCTTTTCGTTCTCTGGATCCTGGTGTCAGATGTGGAAATCTACACACTGGTGTGCTTTTGGTCACCAGAAACTCCTATGCAACACCACATATGTGAGTTTTATTTTAGTATCTGTGCCATTCTTTTAATTACCACAAAATAATGACATGTGGTTGTCATGGCTGTGGGCAGTTTGTAGAAGATTCACTATAATGTTCTATTGCTTTGTGGCTCGCCCTTTCTTGAAACTTTCTATTTCATCCATATTTGCTTAGGCAGTAAGTTGGAGGATTTTCTTTTAATTATTTTGATCACCTAGTCCTTTCAGGTGATAATTTCAAAGTACCAAGAGGAGGTAGCAAGTTTTATCGTGACATCTTGTCAGAATAGTAATATTCTACCTCCTATATATTTGAACTCATAAAATCCATCCAATAAACTTTGCTGATAATTAAGTTAAGGAATAGCTGTGGGGTGTGTGTGTGTGTGTGTGTGTGTGTGTGTGTGTGTGTGTGTGTGTGTGTGCACTGTATGTACATTTAGGAGAAATGCTTATATCAGAGTTTTATCAGCTCTAATCCCTTTGAAGTCTGATCTGAATTACTTCTCTCTGGTTTAAGCATGTTGGCTGATTTTCAGACTTGGGTGAGCTTCACTGTAAATTGCTGTCGAAGTGACTGGAGCTCCCAGGAGCTGTCAGGATGGCTCAGTGATTTAACACTGGTGTCCTGCAGCTTTGACTGTAATCAGCAGATGCTGCAGTATTACCATAAATGTTTTCCTAACTGCTTCTGTCAAAAAGAGAAAATCCTTCGTGCCCTGAGTCTGCCGCTTCTGATTAAATTCAGTTTGCCTTCTTTTGCATAATTAATGTCCCATGATGATCTCTAACCTTTTGTTTTTAATATTGTCTCTTGGTCTAGACTCCCTCCTAACAGGGAAGCTCAACCAAGAGATGACAAAAAAGAGATGGCTGGTGCCTTTACAGGGACCCTCAACATCCGCTGCTCTAAAGCTGATACTGCTGTGTATAGCATCGCTTGTTCATGACCGTGAAAGTTCGGGCTCTGGCGTGTTCTCACTGCAGTGTTGGTGCCTGCACTTCCGAAGGCTGTTTCTGCAGCTATTCCAGCTCTCGTACTTGCCTGACAAAGTGTGATGCTGGGATCTGCTTCAGGCTATGCTTACCCTGTCTGTGTAAAGTAAACTCTCAGACCTGAGCCAGGCAAAGGCTTCCTGGTCATCCGCAAACCTTTGTATACCTCTAGCCCAAAGGAACTCGGAGATTATCTTTGTTACCACGAAGTAAATGTGTGTATAAGCTGAGTCAGTTAAGGAGTGAAGACCCTCTTTGTCAGGGCGCATATCTTCATACTTTTTCTCAGTGGGAAAAGAGCCTTGAGTTTATTAAATACTATTAAATCATGGAAAGCCTGAAGTGCCTCCCTGCTTGTTCCTTTAGAGCCCAGAATTCACTTGCCCAATGGCACCTGTGGGCTTTACTTCTCAAATGGAGGGTAGATGCAAATAGATGCCATTTGTGCTGTTAATTCTTATAAGATTTTTTTTTAAGAGCTATGTGGCATCTCTCAGATTCTAAATAAAACTGAACTGCCCTGCTACCACAATTGTGAGAAATTAGAGTTGTGACTTTTTCCTGTGTTTCAAAAAGGTCTAATGATTGAGCCACATGTGTGGAAGACTATACTACATCCCCTATGAAAATCTTAACCACGAAATGTTTATCACATTAATTTATTATCATTTTCCTGTTATATCCAATCACAGAACTTCAGCATGGAAAAAAATTTTAAACATCGCAAGGTGATTTTTTTTTTTCCTGACAAATGGCCCACCAACCATGGCATAAAGCCAGAATACTAATGACATCCAGTTAGTGAATCTTCAACTTTTGCATATTGAAGTATTTGTATATAAGTTTGAGTTTAATCACGCAAGAACAAAGGAGACACTTAACTTTTGACACCTGTTTTTCATACCTCAGAAAGGTTCCATATAAAAGAGATTTATAATCAGCCAAATTCATTTCTTGACCCTTCTTCATACTTTTATTACAAACTCACTAAGCCAAATGCTATTTAGCTCCCCTGAAGTTCCAGGACATTGTTCTTTTCTTTTCCTTCTTTCATATATTACATCCCCACTGAAGTTTCTCCTCCCTCTTCTCCTCTAAGCCCCTCCCTCTCACTTCTCTCCCCTGGATCTCCTTTTCCCTTCAGGCCCCCAAGGGATACTAAAGAAACATGGGACACAAAGTTACAATAAAAGATTAGGCAAATACTGCATATCAAGGCTGGATGAGCAACCCCCTGGGAGGAAAGGGGTCCCAAAAGCAGGCAAAGATTCAGAGACAGCCCCCACTGCCCCAAAAACACCAAGCTATACAACCATAACATATATGCAGAGTTCCCACATTGGTCCCATGCAGGCACTGTGAGCCCTTATAGGCCCTGGTTAGTTGATTCTGTGGACCATGTTCTTGTCGTATCTTTGACTCTTCCTCCACAAGATTCCCGAAGCTTTACCTACTGTTTGGCTGTCAGTCTCTGAATCTGCTCCTATCAGTTGCTGGATGGAGCCTCTCTGATGATGATTAAGCTAGGCTCTGGTCTAGGAGGACAGCAGAATATCATTAGGAATCATCTCATTGACTTTTCTCCAGTCATGTTTGGTTCTATCCTGGGTCTATGGACTATGCACCCTCTGGTTCCTGGCCCTCTCGTGGTGTGGGCCTCAAATTGGACCAGTCACTGGTGAGCCACTCCTACAGGTTCTATGCCACCACCATTGCCCCAGCACATCTTGCAGGCTGGACAAATTGTAGGTTGAAGGTTTTTGTGACAGGGTTGGTGTCAGAGTCCCAGCACTGGAATCCTTTCCTGGTTACAGAAGATGGCTATTTCACATTTCATATCCCCCATTATTAGGAGTCTTTGCTAGGGTCACCTTTGTAGAGTCCATGAAGTTTCCACTGAACTAGTATTCAAGCTTACCCTAAAATGCCCCCTAATTCCAGTCATCTCTTGCAGTACTATTTCCCTCCATTCCCCAACCTGATCCCTCCTATTTACATCCCCACCCACCCTAAATCCACCCATAAAATCTATTTTATTTTCCCTTCCTAGGGAGATCTATGTATTCTCCCTTGGGCTCTCTGGGTCTATGAACCATAGCACGATTATCCTTTACAGCTAATATGCATGTGTAAGTGTGTACACCATGTTTCTCTTTCTGGTTCTGGGTTACCTCACTCAGGATTTTCTTTTTCTAGTTCCATTTGCCTGCAAATTTCATGACATCGTTTTTTCAGCAGCTGAGTAATAGTCCGTTATATAAGCGCATCATATTTTCTTTATCTGTTCTTCAGTTGAGGAACATCTAGGTTGTTTACAGTTTCTGGCTATGAGCAGTTGTCCTTATGATAGGTTGTGGTGTCCTTAGGGTATACGCCCAGGAGTGGTATAGCTGGGTCTTAAGGTAGATTGATTCCTAATTTTCTGAGAAGCCACCATACTGATTTCCAAGGTGACTGTACAGGTTTGCATTGCCGCCAGCAATGGAAGGGGGATTCCCCTTGTTCCACATCCTCTCCAGCATGTGCTTTTGATCTTAGCCATCTTGGCAGGTGTAAGATGGAATCTCAAAGTTGTTTTGATTTGCACTTTCCCTGATGGCTACGGATGTTGAACATTTCTTTAAGTGTTTTTAGGCTGTTTGAGAATTCTCTCTTTATATCTTTACCCTCTTTAATTGGGTTATTTACTTTATGTCTAGTTTCTTGAGTTTTTTATTTGTTTTAGATAGTAGCCCTCTGTGAGGTGTGAAAATCTTTATTCTATAGGCTGCTGTTTTGTCCTACTGATGTTGTCCTTTGACACAGAAGCTTTTCGTTTCATGAGGTCCCATTTATTAATTATTGATCTTAGTTCCTGTGCTATTGATGTTTCTGTTCAGGAAGTTTTGACCTGTGTGTGGAAGTTTTAGCCAGTGTGTTCAAGGCTATTCCCCACTTTTTCTTCTATCAGGTACATGTATCTAATTTTATGTTAAGGTCTTTGATGTTTTCTTTTCTCCATTGTATATTTCTGGATTCTATATCAAAAACCAGGTGTGTGGTGTGCAATTGAGTCTTGGTTGAATTCTATTGATCGACCTCGGTTTTTATAACAATTCTAAAAGATTTTAATTGCTATAACTCTGTAGTGCAGCTTGAAATCAGCTATAGTGATACCTGTAGAAATTCTTTTATTGTACAGGATTGCTTCAGCTATCCTGGGATGTTGAATTTTTCCATATGAAGGTGAATATTGTCCTTTCAAGGTCTGTAAAGAGTTGTATTGAAATTTTACTGGGGATTGTGTTAAATCTATAGATTGCTTTTGGTAAGATGGCCATTTTTACTATGTTAATCCTTGAGCACGGAAGATCTATCCATTTTCTGATATCTTTTCCAATTTCTTTCTTCAAGAACTTGAAGTTATCGTTGTACAAGTCTTTCACTTGCTTCCTTGGAGTTACTCCCAAGATATTTTGTATTATTTGTGGCTGTTGTGTAGGGTATTGTTTCACTAATTTTTTTCTCAGCTTGTTTGTCATTTTTGTATAGAGGGGATACTGATTTGAGTTAATCTTCACCCAGCCACTTCTCTAAGGATTTTAGCAACTGCAGGAGTTCCCTGGTAAAATCTTGGGGCTCACTTATGTATGCTCTCAGATCATCTGCAAATAGCCATACTTTGACTTCTTCCTTTCCCATTTGTATCCCCTTGATCTATTCTAGTTGTTTTATAGCTCTAGCTGGAACTTCAAGTACTACAGTGAATAGATAAGGAGGGAGTGGACGCCTTATCTCTTTCCTGATTTTAGTGGAATTGCTTCAAGATTCTCACCACTTAATGTTGGCTATGGGCTTGCTGTAAATTGCCTTTATTATATATTATGTCCCTTGTATCCCTGATCTCCCTAAGGCTTTTAACATGAAGGGGTATTGGATTTTTGTCAAAGGCTTTTCAGCATCTAATGAGATGGTCATGTTTTTTTTTTTTTTTCTTTTTGGTTTGTTTTTCTGGTGGATTATGTTGATAAATGTTCATATGTTGAACCATCCTACATCGCTGGGACAAAGCCTACTTGATCATGGTGGATTATCTTTTTTATGTGTTTTTGAATTCAGTTTGCCAATACTTTATTGAGTATTATTGTATCAATGTTCATGAAGGAAATTGGTATTTCTTTGTTGAATCTTTGTGTGGTTTGGCTATCTGGATGTCTGGCCTCATAAGATGAATTTGACAATGTTTGTTTTGTTTGTATTTTGTGGAATAATTTGAGGAGTATTGGTATTAAATATTCTTTGCAAGTCTGGTAGAATTCAACCATCTGGCCTTGAGCTTTTGTTTTGTTTTGTTTGGGAGGCAAAATGACTGGTTTCTATTTCCTTAAAGACTATAAGTTTATATAAGTTGTTTGATCTTGCTTTAACTTTCATAAGTAGTATCTATCAAGAGCATTGTCAGTTTCTTTTAGGTTTTCCAATTTTGTGGAATACAAATTTTTAAAGTATGAGCTAATGATTTTTTATCCACATGACCAAAAACAATGTCTTTCTTCCATCACAGTTGGCAGTCACATCATATTAACCAGCTACTTCTACAATAGTGATAATACCCTTTGACTAAAACAGCTGTCCATCATTCAGGAGCCAATGGCAGGGTACCATTTGAAAATGAGACTATGATTTTACATTGGTCTCATGCTGTTTCCCGCTTTTTTCACTGGACTAATCCATTTAACTTCATGGGCTCGGTTTTCGTGTTGATCACTCCCTCCCAGGAGAAGCCACCCACTACTACATGTGGTGCTGTGTGCACACACCTGCTCCCATGAGACCTGTATTTAGTAAGTGGCAAAACTAGGGAAACACTTGGAAATAGCCAGAATACAATACAAGAGGACTGCAATTTACTCAAACTAAAACCTTTATTATCACGTTCTTCATTTCTACCTTATTTGTGAATGTAATGTGTTCATTACCGGCCTAAAAGAGAAATAAAGGTCACAGTTGTGTATCACTCGCTCATGTTTGAAGGTGAGACTGGAAGGAAGTTGTTGAGAAATAACCAGCATTGTAGGCGAACATGAAATGTGCCTCTGTCTGAAAGAAAAGAAAGGCTCTTTCCTTCCTCCAGCCCCCAAAAGAGTCTCTCTTGCCTTAATAATTCTAGAGCTGTGAAATCCTCAAGCTTGATATTTCTGTAATTGTGCTTTATCAGGAAGCTGTCAGATAACTTTTAAATGATGATGAGCTGCAATTCATAAGCATTACAGCTGCCATTCCCACCACATCTGTCATTCAGAGTTTGGATATCCACCCACCCTATTCCCATCATATTAGCACATAAATACATATCACAGAATGTATCACTGTAACGATGAGTCTAATGATAATACATGTAAGCATACACCACTCTCCTAAAGAAATATGCATTGAAAGACTTAGAAATGAAATTTCCTTCCCTTTTTTGGACATTGAGAGATGTATTTTGTTTGATTGTTCTCTATATTCCCATAGTGGGTGGTCTGTACATTTCAAAATAATTTTATATGGAAACTCTTTGGATTACTTGATCAGGTTTTGTCTGTCTGTTCAATTTAGAGAAGAAAGGGAAAAAAGGAGCCTGAAGAGAATAAGAGAAATCTTGAAGGATGTAGAAAGTAAATGACAGGACCGAGAGGAAAGGCTTGCATTATTTCCTATAATTTTGCACAGAACCTATGCTTCTGGTCTAGTCCCAATTTTACAGTTTACAACTAAGCAGATAAGCCAGGGGAAACTTGGTTGTTGTTGTCCTCTTTCATGTAAAACCAAAGAGCAAACAAATCAATAAGCATACTGCTTGATAAATGAAAAGGTTGTTCCATAGCAGTAAGCTCAGTTAAAACCAAATCTATAGAGGCAGCAGGGGGTGAGATAAAGCTAACCTTGCCTCCAGTGAAAGGCTTTTAATTTGCAGGAGAAGACCCTGGGAGTCCTCTGAACCATGGGATTCTGAAGGGAGTCAGTACCAGCAGCAAACCAAGAACACTGTCCACGATATCACAAAGGATAGCTAGGCAACCTGGTCATGGTTTTTTGTATGTTTGCTTTGTTTTTCCTATATCATATGGATGGTTAAAAACCTTGTATAGTCTGAAGGAAAACACACACACACACACACACACACACACACACACACATACTATGAAATGTAATAGAAGGAGGCTCTTGTCATGCATAGCGTGCAAAGAGCATAGCCAGAGGGTAGCATTATCACCATCAAACCTAGAGCTTCTTCCACAGAGTATGGTAGAGGGGGTGTTTAAATGTGTCTCCTGTTTGGGATTCCTTAGGAAAGAAAGGGAGGCTTGGGAATGGACAGAGAGACTGGAGTCTAGGAGGCTTTCTCAGTGCTGACTTGTGTCCCTCGTTCCCTCTTCCTTTTTATTCTATTTGTATGGTACTGGTAACAGATGAGTGAGAAGAGGAAGAGGACCTTGGTGAAACACGATTCTCAACCAGGTCTGGAGCTTAGACTCACTTGGGCCTTTGCAGCCTAAATTCAGTCTAGACCTGTTCATGCTGTATAAACTAGTATAGATTTGGATACTTCGTACCTACATTTTCTTCATCCATCTGTGTTTGAGTGAGGGATATGCTAGTTCATTAGTTCTCCTTAGAGTCTTCTACTTCGTATAGCCCCTTCATTCATCATTTACCTCTGCAGATGCCTCCGCAATGTGCATTTTCTTGTCAATTCCAACATACTCATAGTACTTAAACTTTTGGCTTTATTACTTAACAAACATGGATCCTGACTTTTGTGAAAATGAATAAAATAAATCACATTTAATAGAACATGTTTATTGCTAGAGGTTATAATTAGAGGTATAAAGCCACATGTGGTAGCTCACCTGAAATCCAAGTCCTCAGGTGGCCAAGGCAGACAGGATCGTATGGAGCTTGAGGCAGGCTTGGTTGCATAGAAAACTCCTATCTCAAAACAGAAATGGACATAATCAGCACTTACAACACTGTTCTATTCTAGCTGTTCCTCTGCTGTATGTGCAAGGTAAGCATGTATCTTGGTAGATACACCATGCTGATGTGGTAAGATCAGCAGCTTGCTGGAGGCAAGGACCATGTCTGTTTGTTGTGCACTGTGCTCCTGACCCCAAGGTCAACTAGCTGGACAGGCACTGTATATTCTGTTAAATGAGCAAAAGCATACTGTTCATGTTGTATTCTTAGCTATAACACAGAACCACGAAAACTTCTGCTTTTAATACCACAAGGAACAGAATGAATGCAGACGCTGAATCACCTGTGTCCTTGTGGCAAGCAGATCAAGACATAAACATGAGAGGGAAAAGCAGTGGCAGGTTAGTGGCAGGTGACATTTATGGCCATCAGGAGGAAATATTGGTGTGACTTCAGAGACACTAAATGATCAGAAAGGCTGATTGAATAAACACAGATAAAACACAGATTTACAAAATTCCATCATCTCCTAAAAGGAGTTTCATCCAGCACTGATTGCTGGTGAGAAAACACTAGGCTAAAGCTTTAGCATTTAAAACAAATCAAGGTTTTTTGTGATTATCTCACTGTATTTGAAAAATTAGAAAGTGATTTTCAAACTCTGAACCTTCCGTTTGACACAAGTAGTACTTATTAAAATAAAATGTTATGGTGCAGTCATGTCACTGAGTATTTTCTCATGCACTAGCAAACCAGCGCTGTGGGTTTGCTTCGTCTGTGAGTGTCTTAGCTCCGCGGCAGCAGGTATAGATAGGAACAGACAGTACCCGACACAGTTCGAGCACAATTCCTGGAAATAAACCCTCCCGGTTGTCTCCCGCTAGAGAGCTCAATAGTTTTAAAGCATTTGTCAGAAAGAGTGCAGGTAAAGACCAACAGTCTCCCACTTCCCTCTTGGTTCCTCGCACTAATACACAGGGAGGCAGCATGTTTCTCCTTCCACATTTACTGTCACACATGTTCTTTAAACAGCAGCACTATGCTTTGCAGCCAGGTATCCAGTCTTCCCCATCCCTGGGTAAATTTCTGCCCAATTTAAAATCTCCTTCCCCAAACATTATTCAGCCAAGTAGGGAATCCAAATATGGCATCATATGCATGTGTACCCACCTGGCATTGATTGCGTATTTGAGTTGCCAATGTCATTTTTATTGCCAGCCTTTTAAAAACAGCCTAAAATAAGGGGAAATGCTTATAGTTGTTTTATTGATAAGACATTGAAAAAGTGGATATCATTGTGTTAGAACTCTACTTTGTTAAATCTGAGCTCTCTGTGTGTTCCGTTGTAGTTCATAATTGTGTCATTAATATACCTGGTGAATCTTGTAGTAAAATCTCGCTAGACAGATGAGTGACTTCACCTATTGTAGTTAATCATTGATATATAGGTCAGTAAATTCATAAGCTTTGTGTTACTTGGAGGAAATGCTCATGGTGTTCAGGAGTGAAATGACTGAGTAGGGAGTTCACTAAGGTTCCGCCACCAAATGGACTTGGTAAAACTGCACACATTTCTTCTATGCTCAGCTCTTACAGTATGAGATCCCATTAATTGCAAAGACCCACTCATCACAGTGCTTGTTTTTTACCTCTTCCAGATAAAATAAAAGCCAGTATGTGAAAGTAGTACCATGCAAAAAAAAGATCTCTAGAAACAAAATAATCAACAAACGTGATGGTTGTAAAGGGGTGGTTTTTTACTCAGTATCCGATAATGACCACTGAAAGCCATTAGTGACAGGTGTAACTGGCTGCCCTCTAGTGGCTGAAACTGTAGCTACATCTTAGTTTACTGGGTGTTTTTAAGAGAAAGAATCGGGAAGGAAATGTGAGCTCCTGAACTAAGAATTCTACAGTAAGATTAGCTTCCCTGAAGCTCCACTAGCCTAATATTAGAGGGCAGTTTACAAAGGAAGGACTCCGGGCCAACTTTGTTCCACTGTGAAGGCAGGTACCACCAGAAATGGAGCTGCCACCCTGTGCTGGTGTCCCATAACCGAGTAGTCACCACTCATCCCCAAGAGACCTCATCCTCATAGTCAGCTTCCAGTAACAGTGCCAGGCAGGGTTGCATAGACTTGCATTGAATGTTTTGAAAGTATTTAGAGTGTACCTATTAGATGTCAATGTGAATGTCTTTCATGATGTGTAAATGTGGGGACTTCTTAAATATTTTTAAGTTGGTTTCATTAGTACTCCTCATGCAAACTGAGATGGTCTTTTAACTTTATTTTCCTTTATTAACCAATGAGAGTGATACATATCCATAATGTACCAAGGATTATTCCACAGCATTCAACATCTATCTATCTATCTATCTATCTATCTATCTATCTATCTATCTATTTGTTTTTAGTTCCTTACATGTTTTGGATATTTGATCTCTATTGGATGTGAAGTTGTTTAAAAAGAAATCCACCATTCCTTAATCTGCCTGTTTGCTTGATTGACAGTGTCCTTTGCCTCACAGAAGCTTTTCAGTTTCATGAGGTCCCATTTATTGGTTGTTGATCTTAATGTCTACACTCTTACTCTTGGTGTTATGTTGAGGAAATTGCCTCCTGTGCCAGTGCATTCAAGGCTTTGACCACTTTGTCTTGTATCAGTTTCTGTGTGTCTGCTTTCATGTTGGGGTCTTGGACCCATTTGGACTGGAGTTCTGTGCTGGGTGATCAGCATGGATCTATTACGTTCTACATGCAGAAATTCAGTTTAACGGCACCATTTGTTGAAGGTCCTTTTTTTTTTTTTTTTTTTTCCTTGAATTTCCTTATCAGAAATCAGTGGCCATGTATATTTGGATTTATATGTATGTCTTTAATTCGATTCTATTTTTCAATGTGTCTGTTTTACTGCCAATTCATGCTGCTGTTCTTTCCTTGTTAGGATTGCTTTGTCTATCCTGGGGTGGTGGTGGTGGTTGTTGTTGTTGTTGTTCATATGAAGCTGCAAGTTATATTTTCAAGGTCTTCAAACAATTCTGTTGGAATTTTGATGAGAATTGTGATGAGTCTTTAGAATACTGTTAGTAGAATGGCATCTTTACTATATTAATCCTACTGATCCATGAACATGGGGGATCTTTACGTCTCCTGATATCTTCTTCAATTTATTTCTTCACATGCTTGAAGTTTTAATCACACAAGTATTTCTGAGACAAACTTTAAAAATGCTGTCTATATCCAGGGAACAGATTGAAAATGACCAATAATTTAGAGGTCTGAACCTACTAGTTATTCAAAACCAATGAAATAATAGGCATGCTTTTATTACAATATCTTACTGTGCAAAGTTCATTTTGTGCATTATCTTTAAAGTACATCATACAGCAAAATTTTGTGTATTTTTCTTCTTTGTATAATTGTCTCCCTGACCCCTTAACAGGACCTTGCATGATGTCTTAAGCAAAACCATTAACAGGTATGAGATAAGGGGTAATATAGTAGAAAATACAATCACTAAATCCAGAGAAATATTCAATGGCTTTAATTAATCTGATAAAAATGGAGGAACATAGCTGAAGGTAAATCTAAACTCATTTATAAAACTGTTGTACATAGATTAGTGACTCTTAGTGCAACCTGCAATGTATCTGAAAGCATTTAGAATGTATTTATTAGATGTCAATGTGAATGTCTTTCATAGCATGTAAATGTGGGGGCTTATTTGACAGATAACTTATTTCTGTCAGTAGTTAAATGAACTGTGAATTCCTGGGAATGTGTGACTATTGTGGCTCACCAGTACATTCTTCTTAATTTCAAAGACCATGTGGATTATACAGTTCCGTAGACTCCAAGGTCTCTCCTGTGCTGGCATGTGTAGTTCTTCTGAGAGACTGCCTGATGAGTAGGACAAGGGACAATTACCCATCCTTCCTCCTTGTCTGTCTGCCTGCTGTCGGCACCTTCTTCATCGTTACCAAGAGTACTGTACTCTGATTTTTTTTTCCTTCCCACTGTATGGTACATTTCTAGTGCTTTGTGTTTTGTGTTACCATAGAGACAGGAGGTGTTCCAAAGCCCCAGGAAGAGAGTGGAAGCAAGTCTTTGAGTTAACAGTCCCTGCTGGCAAGAAAAGCCTCAGGCAGGAATCTATAGCAGTAAACGGAAAGAGGGAATTGTGTGGTCCGATCTGTTTGTATGTCCACGGAGTCTTGGAAAGCTCAGATGTAGCCAAGGAAGCATTAAAAATGAGCTCTTTATGGAAAGCAATTTTTCAGAGATCCCAGTGCAGCCTGGAGTTTCATAGAAAGCAAACCAGCCATTTTATTTGCAAGAAAATAACTGAAGTGATGCTGACCAATTACTTTTGCTGTTGTCCTCATTAGAAAGGAGCAGCTTTGAAGAAAGGTCCTCTTTGCCTCCACTACTTTGCTGATCAAAAATCTCACCTTTAAAATGAAGTTCGGTATTTTTTTAGCTGAGCCAAAACAATCCGAGGTCAGATTGTAGTTTAAGCACCAGGGACACAGCAGCCAGAACCCAGAGCCATGAATCTATATGTGATAGTTCTAGAAATGAGCATACATTTACCATCAGTTATGTGCATTTGAGATGACTTACAGCTGTTGACCATTTCTGTGGATTTAGTGATTATGCTTTCCACTATATTACCTTGTATTTCATACCACTTAATGTTTTTGCTTAAAGATATCAAACAAGTACCCTGTTAAGGGAAGACAATGATGCAGACTTTAATGGAAAACACACACACACACACACACACACACACACACACACACACACACACACAAAGTGAGATATTTAGAACAACAGCTATCATCCAAATTACTTTTAAAATCAGTCTCATTGCAGTAGAATATAACCTGTGCTCAAGGTGTTTCCTAGATTTGTTTTTCCTTTTTTGGTCACAGATAGGGGCAGTCTGTGTGGGTTATGTGCTCAGAGAAATGAAGAATGTATCATCGCTTTTGCCCAGGGTTGCTTTACAGAATTGTCCTTCAGGGAGAAGGACAGTAAGGGTGTAACCGTGGTGACTGGGGAAGGTTGTCTGAGGGACTTACTGTTTTCATGCTGGGACTAGGAGTTAGGAGTGGTCTAGCCTGAGCTTCTCCCTTGCAGGTGGTATCTACAAGTCAAGTCAAATCTGTATACCATCCCTTTTGTTGAAGTATATGTGTCTGAAGTCTCAGAAACAGTTCCAGACTTTATCATCAAACCATGGATCCCAGAAAAGTTAACACTACTAATCCATGAAAGGGACAATCAAAACAGGCCAGGCTATCAGCTTTTACCAAGGGCAGCTAACCCTTACCCTGACATATCTCCTGCTCTAACAAATAGAATGTCAAGCAAGAAAAACCAACTTCATTTGCAAAGGAAGAGAATCATGTGCAGTAAATTAGGTACTTCTGGTTTCCATGCTATGCCAAACTATGTAGTAACACAAAAATCCCTAAATGACAACCTGGTTTCCTTGTGCTTAGGAGGCTAGGTAAAAAAATGTCACATCATGGACTGTGGCAACAGAAGATGTGTCAGTATTAGAATTCAAATTCTGTGAGTATAATTTTACTTTCTGTCTATTTTCCCATTCACAAAACCCAAGCTTCTAAGACTGTCTAACTGTTCATGTGTACACAAGACAAGATTACAGTGAAACACTCCACACTGGATCGTTGCTTTCTTTCTCCTTGTTACTTTTCCTTTTGTAATGGATAATAACATATTGAAAATAATTTCAGAGACTTTGGAATGGACTGGTGTCACATTGAGGAATGAAAACGAGGCGTTTCCTCTTGGATTAATTTGATCAAGAGCAAACCAACATTTTATTTTGAATAGTCCACTTCTCTCACTGTGTCTCCCATGAGCCTGTCATTAGAGGGTACTGGCCTATCTGTGACTGTCTGATGTTGTTTAACTGTCTGTCTCTATATGAAGGGCTTTGCTCTTGGTTTATTGAACAATACAGAAAGCATTATGTGGGGATGGAATGAAAGATACATCACAGACATTTTTAGCAAAGGTTTTTCAAAGGAAGAAGTTATTTTCCCGATCCCAACTGACCCAGAATAGTGAACAAAACCTGCAGACACCATCAACTTATATCCACATGTTTTTGCAACATGTGTGGTAGATATTTATTGTATAAGATTTTTCTTCAACCTGTTGGATGTCTACAACAAGTGATTACAACAGCACACTTACATTACTCCCAGTTAGTGGCATGGAAGAGTATAATTTAAGGTTAAAGCTGCACTGTACCTTAGGTTGTAAAAACTGACCTCCTGGAAAATCCAAAGCATAGAAAATTAAGGCTGATTGTTGCACTGTTCTCCATAGGCAGGTTCAACTTTAAAAGATGGAGTATGCAGTAGGATTGCAGCTGAGTCATAAGTGACCTCAAGGTGTATTATTAACTTGGCTGTGTGGTCCAGCAAAAGTTCAGTCTCTTTGAATGCAAGGTATTTTCATAGAATTGCATCCTACAGCAATTCCTGACTCCATCAGTAGTTTTGCTTTATTGATGACTCCATAGCAATTGTGTATCGGGGAAGGCTTTCCTCTCAATATTAAAAAATATATTGGTATCTGCAATGTATTTTTATATGCAAGTTTGAATAACACATTTCTGTTTGATCATGTTCTATGACCAGTATAAAATCTGTGAACATATAACAAAGCTGCATGTACTGGCCCATGCAGAAGTGAGCTAAAAATCTTGGTTTGGGTGACTTGTTCTTTAACCACAACGCTGGTTCTCAACCTGTGGGTTGCAACCCCTTGGGTGTTAAATAACCCTTCCGTGGGGTCACCTAAGACCATTAGGAAACACAGAAATTTACACTACAATTCATTGTGTAGCAAAATTACAGTTATGACGTAGCAACGAAAATAAGTTTATGGTTGGGGGTCACTACGACATGAGGAAGTGTATTAAAGGCACACAGCTTTTGGAAGGTTGGGAACCATTGCTGTGGACAATAATTGGCTTTCTTGCCAATTGTCAAAATACGCCTTGAGACAAGGTTACTCCTCAGATATTTTCTGTCAAGATCTCCAACATCCAGAACATTACAAGTTGATCAACACTGTTAGAAGTTCTGCATCCATGTGTGGACCAGGGCAGCTGCCAACTGCAGTTAGCTCTTGTGCTCCTGACATAAGACTAGTAGAAACAAGGTGTGCTACAATTATAAAATAACATTTTATTTGTAACAAATGAAAACCAAAAAAAAAAAAAAAATAGCAGTGTTAAAAATTTGGTGAAGCCACTGCTCTTCTCTTCAAGTTGGAAATAATACTATTCATTAATTAAAATTATTTTACTTTTTCAGTAGTATGGCTTCAATAAATTGTTATATTTCACATGTAGCCCATTTGTGATTTTTATTGTCCCTCTATTGATAGTGTCATCCTAGAGTCAATTCTGGGTCTTCAGGGAGCCAGAAAGCAAGAAATAGATACATTAAATCAAAACGTTATGTCATAGGTCAATTATTATCCAGCTATTATTTTTCTGAAGTATTTTCCCTGGAGTAGATTATTATCAACTGTTAAGTGGGGGGAGGTAATAAAATTGTGCCCTGGTAATTTCAGTAACTCAGTAAATAATGATTAAAGCACCTGTGCTAAGACAGGCTAAGGGAGTGTGAATGGAATCAGTCAAGTGGACAGAACAGACACGCACCCTTGTGGAGTTCATACTCAGACAGGTTGTCTCACAGTGAGATATGAGGTAGTTTCCTTACTACCTGAACATATCGCTGTGTTAGGATATAGCTAATTGGTAGGAGATGTTACTCTATAAATATGTTTCTCATCCTGGTTTATGAATAAAGCACTGTTGGCCAATAGGAAAGCAAGATAGGCGGGGCTAGGAGACAAGGAGGAAAGAGGAAGTAGTTAGGAGGAGTCAACATGGAGAGCCCTGAGAGGTAGAACGCCACCCTCTCTGGCCAGTAAGATGAGACCACGTGGAGATACTTAGATTAGTAGAACTGGGTTAATAATTAAGACAGAGCTAGCCAATAAGGAATTAGTAACTGGCCAACAGAATTATATCAAATACAGAGTCTGCATATTATTTGGGGCTGGTGTGGCGGTGGGACCAGACCAGCGGACAGCAGGAAAACATACTCATTACAGCTAATATACTATGCATAGTGATGGCCTGAAAAAAATAAAGTGGCTTGTTCACATATAGTCAACAAATATTATTTTATATGAACACAAATGTATGTTGGGATTCAATTCTCAATTGCAATCAGACTTTTCTAAGCATGTCCCCCTTTGTTGAGCATATGGTGACAGTAAACCTCAGTTACTGAGCCTACAGGTAATAATCAGGGTTCTGTGAACACATATTGTTTTATAGTATAGAACCTCCCTGTTGATGTTTCTTTCAGAATTTTGAACTGTTAAGTAGATGCAATCTGCGTGCTCCTAGCAGAAATAGCAGTGTAGTAAATATATCAAAGAATTAGCAACTAGCACGGAATGCTGAACATTCATTGAGTTAGTCAGTGAATTCTCTTTTTTGTAATTTCACCTCTGATCACTACAAATGAAGAAACTATACCTGTTTAGCTTAAAGAATCAGTAATTGTTTGGGGAGTTGTTTTGTTTTGTTTTTTGGTTGTTTGCTTGGCTGATTTGTTTTCAAAGTCTTGGCAGACTGGTAGACGGAAAAGGAGTTTTCTTTATTTAATAGAGCCCTAATTTTTTGACGGGAGAAAATCAGTAGAGCCAGTGACAAAAATTTCATAGGAACCAATGCTGATAAATAAGTATGTGATCTTTGTAGAACTGCCCATAGGGGAATATATTACCTTATGGTTATGAGATTTTCAGGATCTGACTGGAGGTCTTCAATCTTAAGCAAAGCATTTTCAAACTGAGCAAATGGAATTTAAGCATTGGATAGATGGTTCTGCCAAGTAACTAAGGTCTTTCCAATGCACAGAATACACCACTCTATATTACATGATTCTATAAATCAAAATGAAGTGGAATAGAAATACCCAAGTTACCCATTCAGAGTAAACATCTGTGCATTTGAAATATCTGATGTGGAATTAGAAAGTATATAAAATATAAACAAAGGGAGCTATGTAAAAGTACATTCTCAGACGCTATTTATAAATGGGTTCAGAGAAATAGCTTGCTAACTATTAAACTGCTCATTTTCCATTGTACCTAAGTGATTCCCACAGAGACTCAGCCCCCTAACACCCTTCAGTTTAGTAAGTGTTCTTTTCACTTCTAAGTATGTGTTTGTTGTGGCCTCTGAAAACATGGCATCCTAAGATTTAGGTGGAATTCTCCAAAAACAAATGGCAAAAACAGTATGGGCTTGGCAGCACATGGACTTCTCTAAACCTTGTGTTTCAATAGCATTGAGGTGTTAATGCTTATTGTTTTGAGCTAAAGCACACACACACATACACACACACACACGCACACACACTCACGCACACACGCACACACTCACACACAAATAAAATTCTAAAGTATTTTTCAAGTGTATATTTTTTGTTAGTAATTATACTGTCTAACCTCATCCTGCTATTTCTCAGAACTTTCCGTTAGAAAACACAAGGGTAACTGATCAAATTGTTACCGTCCAATAACTGATAGGCAGTTTTAGAAATACATAGTGCCTACCTACCAAGCCACACATCAGTGATCACAACCATGGTGGTCCCAGATAGCTGTAAACAGAGATGATGGTTGGACTCGCTGAGCTAGAAGGAACAGGATAGTGCTTTGCACATGGGAGCTTGGTTTGAGTGTGTACTCAACCTTGAAATTGTGCTTGAGTGCTTGTATTGAATGTGTAAGGGTGCCATACTGAACAGTGTTGAAGCTCTGTTGTCAGGGATGCAAATCAAAACCCATAGTCTTCTGAAAGAAATGATTGAGCTGGAGCCTTGGATGAGAGAAAGCAAGAGGGAAACGAATTGTGAGAAATAAACACAGACATTTGCTATTTAAAAGAGTTGTCTGGAGAAGGTGGAGGAAATGACCAAAGAAGACCTGAAACCAAATATAACAGGATGCCACCCACAGTGGTGCATGCCTGTTATCCCAGCATTCAGGAGTCAGAGAAAAGAATGTCAGTCAGTACATAAAAGGGCGTTATCACAGTAGACTAGGTTAACCAGGAGTGCCATGATTTCAGTTCTGTCTCTAGTCCTGCCTGAGAGAGGTTTCTTCTTCCTCATCTCTAAGTGTAAAGTGGGGTTAACACATGAATATATTTCCTGCGTCACAAGGGTTTTTATAAGACTCAAATACATGCATCCCATGAGATGGCAGAGCAGCTAAACTGATAGTTTGACCCCCACAACCCACATAAAAGTGAAAGAAGAGACTCACATCCCAAAAGTTGCCCTCTGACGTCCACATATATTCCATGGTACACATATATGGAGAGAGAGAGAGAGAGAGAGAGAGAGAGAGAGAGAGAGAGATACATGCATGCACGCATGCATGCATGAACAAACAATACTAAGAAAATTTTGAAAGGAATCAAATACAAAGATGTATCAGGAGTATATTTTCAAATTACATAAACTACACATATATAAAGGCCATGTGACCATTTGACATTATTATATAATAATAACATAAGCTGTAAACAATATCCTGCAGTGACTTCTGACACTGACTCCCTCTACTAAAATTTCATAGTTCATAATACTTTTTTTTTTAAAGCCTCATTTCAGACAGCAGGTACTAGGTTGGGTCTCCAGACCACCCCCGCCCTCTAACCTTCTGAACATAAATTCAGTGACTCCTATAATTTCCTGAGTTTCAGTGCTTGGCTAGAATGACAAGATTCAGGTAAGCATAGCACCATTACAGCATAAATATAGCAAAGAGATGCAAATCAGAAGCAGACACGGGGAGACCCTTGAAGCCCCCATCCACTATTCAGGAACACTTCCCCTCTCAGGACATGGCCATGGCTTGGTCCACTAAGTATAGTTAGTCCTCTGGATTTAGTAATTTCAATCTGTGACCTAAACCAATGTAGATGTAAAACATGTTTAAAAAAATGCATCTGACTACATTCAGATATTTATTCTATTACTTCTAAGTAATGGTGAATTATATATAACATTTACATTGTAAGTAATTAGAGATTATATAAAACCAGGGAAGGGTGAGTACAGGTTATAGAAAATTCTAAACCATTTTACATTAGAGACTTGAGCATCTGCAGATCAAATTCCCATGAATACTGGGGGACAAATATATTGCCAAACAAGAAAATTCAACTGAAGTTAAGCATCCTCAGTTTAAAATAAGACATCATTATTTTGGTCCATCACCGACCAAAGAACTTTATTGAAATGGCCCTTGCCATTCTTAGGCTCATATCACTCACCTTAACCCTCATCCTTCTAGTCACATTGGTTGGTCTGACTAACCCCATCCTGCATCATTCATGACTGCAAACTGTTTAAGGCCTCACTATGAATCACCTAATTAGCATGACTTATCAACTAGACAACGCTGTAGGTCTGGGAGTCTTACCATAGGTAACAAAATTCCAGAGGCTGAAAGACACCTCCCAAGAACTGGGATTGAAAAAAAAAACAGCCAAAGCCATTATTACCTGTGTCTTAATGCCACATGTGTAGAGGGGAAATGAGGCGAAAGACAGGTAAGAACCTTGAGGTCTTGGGTACTCTTAGAGAATAGTTTCAGTAAAGTAAGATGAAAACCAAAATAGGATTACTAGAACTTGAGTAATAGGAACACAGCAGATATGGAAAGGGAACCCAACCCATGGTCTATCAGCAAGATGAAGTCTTTCCAATGTCATTGTTTTTAAGGGAAAGGGGTTGGGCTTCCTGTACCGAACCCGGGCCCTTAGAAGACTCCTTCCAGTCATACGCTCAGTTCTGACCTGCCCATCTGAGCCTGGCAAGGCAGCTGTGCTGCTTTTGGATCTTTATTTATGAGATGGTGAGATGAAAAAGTCTACTGTGTATATGAACTTTTACAAAAACCATACTAGCCTAGGAGTTACCTTCTCAATCCAGAGATTTCTTTATTGTTTGAATCGGGAGTGCATTCTGCTGTATGCTTTTACACAATTCGTTTCTGGTGACGGAGTTGGTACTTCCACAGATTTTTAGCTATATAAAATGAACTTTTACACTTCTATTATTGTGGGTGTGTGTTTTCTACGTATATTCTGTGTGTGTGTGTGTGTGTGTAAATCAAAGAGCAAAAGAAACCATGGGAAGACAACTACTCATGATAACAGTAAATCAACAGTAAGGAAACCTCAGAGATATGGACTACTGTCAGCCAGCACTAACTTTAGTTATTGCATAGATTAAAAACATATATTTGTCATATACTTTACTATTGTGCATACCCAGTGGTGCCTTAAAAACGATATTTATGTGTTATTCGCTCCTTGTCCCCTAATAAAGCTGCTGTTGAGATGAAACAACACAGCTACTTAGTAGGTCAAGGTAATAGCTAAAAGCAAAGGTAAGGAATTGTGAAAAGACACCAAGTTTCCAGAACAAAAGTCACTGAGGTCACACTGGGATTCCAGCGTTCTACATTCCTCCTCCAGTCAAATTGTCCCAGGCTTGCCATTGGCAGCAAAAGGTAGAAGCTCAATTTCACTTCTCATTGGAGAGTTGGCACTCCTGAGAAGCCAGTGCCCGTTAGAACCACAGTGTGATGGAGGAAGGATACTGATGTAAAGGGAGGAGACTCTCTGAACCATAACTGGTTTCCACTGCAATGGGACGATGTCCCTAAGGGTCATCTGCTAGGGTGTTGGCTGAAACACTTCATTTGGATGCCAAATTTGTGTGTGTGTGTGTGTGTGTGTGTGTGTGTGTGTGTGTGTGTGTGTGTGTGTGTGTGTGGTGTTGCTAGCATATTTCCTACATTCTCATGTCTTTGTGTTTCCGGGGAAGCAAAAGGAATGTTAGTGCAGGGTGTTGAAGGTTTTTCAATATTGTTATCATTTAAATCTATATTCTGCCAAACACCATATGGAAACCAACACTGGGTATTGTTTACAGCCTTGATTTTTATGTTTATGTCCATCCAGTGGGCTTTCTACATTTAAGATCAATTCAGCTTTCCAACAGTCCAACTTTTAATTCACAGAGGGGAGTAAAGCTATTGTGGGCTCCCTGATTCACTCACAGGAAAACGCATATGAGGAGTTAAAATGAAATTAGTGAGTCTTCCTATTTTAAAGCAAAATATTATGAATTCTTACCCTGCTTATTTCCAAATACATAATCTGTGGATCCCTTATGAGTTTAATACTAAGAATAGTAGCTGGCTCTTTGCCTATCTGTGCTGCCATTACCAGTGTCCCAGAGTATTGGCAGGGGTCCTAGACAGTCATACACAGACATCAATTGTAATATCTTAAAGGAAAAGAAAAGGAAAGCCCAGGATTTGATTCATAAAATTGTACAAGAGTACTCCCTTTAGAAAACTAAGTAGTAATCTTATTTTGCCTGAGTATATTCTGTTTCCAGTATAAAATGTGTGCTGGCCAAGATTTCTGTGGAGGATAAATAGAATGTGTGTCTTTTTATTGCAGCACCAGCCTCACCTTTCATTGAGTCCATATGTCCAAGTGTGTCATGTTGTACTTACAACCTTCTAACTGCACCTGTCAAGGACGGAAGCCTCCCACACCAAATTATGTTTTACTTACGCTTCTTCAAACCCATGCATTCTAACTTACAGAATTGCCACCACTGTGTTGCTTGAAAGTCAACTATGTAAAAATTTAATGCAAACTGAAAGTAAGAGCCAGGATGGAGGCTGTCAGGGTACAGAGAAGGGAACACAGGTTCTGGGTGTGAAAGCCTATCTCAGAACTGCTAACAGGGCTGCAAGCTCTTCCCTTCTTCAAAGGGCTTTGAGCACTTTGTATTTCTTGTGGTCTCTTGGCTGGCTTCTGCCTTTTTCATAACCTCTTACCTGTTGGTTCCTATGAAAGTTTGTTTCTGAAACCTCAAGTGTCAAATACCATGCTATTCTCTTATCTCATCCCAATGGCAAACCCACAGCCATTGAGTTTCTCAAAAGTATCTAAATGTTTTGGTTTGCATTGGCCCACTTATTGACCTAAGCCTCCAGAGATGTTCAATCACCGAAGCACAAAAAGACACACCTGGGGCTATGCTGTTGGTAGGCAGAGATTCCCAAATAGCTGCTGTCCTTCTTTTTCTCAGACCACTCTTTGCAAAGAGTAAAATGTCAAACGCTTGAGTGTGGGCTCAAGAAGAAGTGATGGGAAGAAAGGAGACAAGAACTTGGTTCCTTGAAAGGATTTTTTTCTTTTAAAGGGAAACAAGCACTGGGGCAGAAGTGCAAACAAATAGAAATTTCTTTCTCAACTTCAGAGTTATCACAACAGACTTGGATGCTGAGGAGTGTTGTCTTAGTGTTGCTATTGCTGTGCTGAAACTCTCTGACCAAGGAAGTTGGGACAGGAAAGGGTGTATGTGGCTTACTCTCCCACACTGTAGTCCATCACTGAAGGAAGCCAAGATAGGAACTCAAACTGAGGAGAAAAAAAAAACTGGAGGCAGAGGCTATGGAGGGGTGCTGCTTACTGGCTTGCTCCTCATGGCTCGCTCCGTCTATTCTCTTATAGAACCCGGGATCACCAGCCCAGGGGTGGCACCACACACCATAGGTTAGGCTCTCCCACTTGCATCATCAATTTAAAAAAATGGGGCCTTGGTAGCACACACCTTTAATCCCAGCACTTGGGAGGCAGAGGCAGGTGGATCTCTGTGAGTTAGAGGCCAGCCTGGTCTACAGAGCGAATTCCAGGAACAAAACAGAGAAATCCTGTCTCCAAAAAAACCCTTTTTTTTTTTTTTTTTTTTTTTCCCTACAGCTGGATCTAATGGAAGCATTTTCTCAATTTAGGTTCCCTCCTTTCAAATGACTCTTACTTGCATCACATTGATGTAGAACTAGCCAGAACAGGAATGATCACAAGGAGTGCTAAACCTCGACCGTTCAGTAGGGAGTGCAACTGCCATGGGCATGGCTGTCAACACCACAGCAGGAGTGAGACCTTCAGGGCTGTTCTCAGGGTAGCAGAATGTTGATCCATCCCAACAGGAAGGAAGGAAGGTATAGGTAGATCATAGATGTTAAGGAGATTTTGTTATGCTTTGTTTCTATGAACAGGCCAAATGAGAGTGGACAGACATGCTGTTGGTTTGAAAGGAGAAGGGTGTGAAATGGCTGCCTAGGAAAATGGTAGGATGAATGGATTCAGATATTGCAGTACAAGGAGGGTCATCCTTAGAATTCACAGTCACCAACTTCATTGAGACCAGGACAGAAAGGGATGATGTTGTGACCTTGAACACACTCTGATAAGGTAGTTTCTGTCTGAATCTCTCTGCTTTACAAATGTATTGTACAGATTCCGGACACCATCGTTAATGAAACTCGGCTTTGAATTACTTATCACTCTCCTGTGACTAAAAGGTGTTCAGCTTTGCCAAAGACAGCGCCAATGTCTCCTGAGACAGGGTCTGGCTTCTGCCACTGACTTACTCAATAACTAATCTACGCACATGACCAAACCTCTTTTTGCCTTCACTCCTTAGCCTGTAACACTGTGGTGATATTTAAGGTTCAACAAATAAAAAAGATGCTGCTTATTAAGTACAGGAGGTCATAAGAAAGCATTTAAGCCCTCATTGCTAAGCATTGGAAAGTCAAGTCAGAGCCTTCAAGTAAACCCTAAATCCTGGTGACAGATGAGCAGCCACTGTAGGTTTTGAGAAGAGGAGGAAGGCTAAGCATGTTGGCTAGTTTTATGTCAACTTGACACAGGCTAGAGTCATCTGAAAAGAGAACCTCTTGAGAAAATGCCTCCCAAAGATCCAGCTGTAGCGCATTTTCTTGATTATTGATGGCTAGGAAAGGGCTCAGCCCATGGTGGAGGAAAGGCCTATAGCCTCTGCGTCAGCTCGTGCCTCCAGGTTCCTGCCCAGTTTGATTTCCTGTCCTGACTTCCTTCAGCAATGAACAGTGATGTGGAAGTGTCAGCTAAATAAAGCTTTTCCTCCCCAAGTTGCTTTGGCCATGGTGCTTCATCACAGGAATAGTAACCCTTACTAGGACAGTAAGAATCGCCATATAGTAGCCGCCCACCGCCACTTTTTGAGATTTATTTTTAGAATCTGAGACTCGCTGAGATTGGATTATCCATCTAAGATCAGGTTTCACAACACGCCTACCTAAAATACAATGTTATATTTTTATTCTTGCTTTTCCACATACAGAATTGGCCTTGGTCGTGTATAGCTATAGACTCTGTGGAACTTTATGATTTTCTTGTATATCAGATCCATATTCTTGCCAGTATAATCTCAGCAATCCAGGATTTTAATTAGGTTTTCCCAGTAGCAAAACGACCTTGTTTGTTGGAAGTGTCATGATGGAGTAGCATACAAATGACCAGGGATGATACGAAGATTTGGGAATGGGCAGTACACTGACCGAAAACCAGCACTCAGCCACAAATGCACTTTTACACACCTTTTGGGGGAAGATGGTAGATACAAGATAAAGTTAATTTATGTGGCCATGGGAGCTGCAGAACCTCCATGCCTGTGTGTTCTGTGCTTCAGGCACAGAGTGTGTGCTATGAGCTGCAGCACATAAACCCCTCAAAGGAAAAAAATCACTGCTCTGCTAGATTTTGATTTTTGAGTAACAATTGCCCACCTGATAGAGAACGTGAT
Source organism: Cricetiscus sungorus (assembly GCA_030556225.1). Taxonomy (NCBI): domain Eukaryota; kingdom Metazoa; phylum Chordata; class Mammalia; order Rodentia; family Cricetidae; genus Cricetiscus; species Cricetiscus sungorus. The sequence goes on along the minus strand of JANBXA010000741.1, from coordinate 30,441,040 downwards.
AAGAAAAGTGTATTTATTTTCTTCCAACAGCTAAAAGCTGATCATACTTCTAAAATTTGTAGAGATTGTCCAGGAAACTGTGTAAAATACTCATCCATCACTGGAAGCCCCTGGTCAGGAAATGACAGTGCAGTAAATATCTTCAGCAGCCACCTTTTAATGTACAAGCTGTTTTCGGTTGGAATTTTCAGCGCTCACATAAAACACACTGTCATGAGTGACTGCTTGTGCTCCAAAGTCATTACTATTGGGATAATGGAACATCTCTCAGCGAATAACCAAAGAAACTTTAAATGTCATGTCAAGTTTGTTGGAGCCATTTCCAAACCCTATTCAAGGTTACATGAATATGGACGCTCTGCTTTTTAAAAGTTGGAGGTCTGTGAGAGAGTCACTCATAATGTTGTACAATGGGGGAGGGTCAGTTAATTAGAAAAAGTTTCTGGTCTCTCCCAGAAAACTAATCAGCCAGCACTACTGAATCACTGCCTATTACAGAATCAAGATTGTAACTACTTGCCAGTATGGATGTGTGTATGTGTGCATGGATATATAAGTAGACATGGATATACTACTCAATTTCATTTTGGCAAAATTATGTAATTTTGGCTTGCTAAGAAATAGAGTTTGCTTGACAACTTCGTTACTTCTTTTAAGGATTTTTTTTTTTTTTAACTTTTCAACTTAAGAGATTCTTTCTCCAAAAAAGAAAACCTTCATCGAATTCTTTTGTTGGGTCAAATCTATGCAGACTGTGTAGTTACCCAGTGTGTTTACTGAACACTTGGCTTGCCCAGAGCTATTGTAGATACTGAAACTACAGTATTTAAAATAGCATTTCTACTCTTTGGAGCATGCCTTCCAGTGGAAAGACACCCAGTGGACAAGTAAGCAGACAAATAGCACGTGTGATTGCCATGATGCTGTGCAGGAAAAGATGAGGGGAAGGAACCGGGTGATCATGATCAGGCCCTCTCAAATGGTTAGGGAAGGCCTCTCCATTTCACTCATGTTTGACCTAAATCCTGAATGAAATGTAGGACAAAACTCTGACAATGTCCCGGTCACAGGTATTTCAGCATAAAAGAAGAAAATAAGCAGTTGCTTTCTGGAATTTAAGTGATTCTTAACCTCCACATGTGTACTTTGCATCTGCCTTTTATTGGCTATTTTTAGTCTCGCCAAGAGGACTTATTTACGGACAATAATTAAACCTATGTTTTATAACATACCTGGACCTTGGCTTTCACCCTGACAAGTTTCATGTTTCTTTTTTCCTTACTGTAGAAAACCAGCAAGCACAGTTGACAGAAGGGTCACGTCCACACCACAGTATCAATGGCAACTCCACCAGGACTCCAGCCGCCAAGGAGCTTAATTATAATCTAGACACTCATAAGTCTACAGGGAGGATCAAGGCAGTCGAGAAGGAGGCCTGTAATGCAGAAAGCAACAGAAAAAAGGAAATGGAACTTCTTGGCTCTGTTTCTAAAACTGAATCAGTTCCTGAAGTTGAAACCCTGCTGGCAAGATTACGAGCTTTATAAATTAAACTGGTTTAAAAAAAAAAAATGATTAAGCCTAACACAAAGCCATGCTTTCAGCTGTAACACTTGAAAAGTTGCTTTTATGTAAGTGACTTTATATAGTTTTAAATTATGATATATATTAGAAAAATAAAGCTAAAGACGTGATTGCAATGCTTTTCCTATGTACTTGAAGTTTTGACTTATTCGAGATTGTAATAGGCTTTAATGCTTTTTTGTTTCTTGGTATTCATCTATTCTATATTTGTGGTTAAATTATACATGTTGTCTTGGAGAACAAGGAGGCTGCCATGTGTTCAACCGTGTGTCTTTAAGACAATGACATCCTTCTGACTGTAATATTTACTACTTCAACATTAATGAAATATCAATAAGGTGAAGACATGGTATTTGTCTATATGTATTCCATATTTGTTCTCTGTATAGGCCCAAATGTTTTCAGTATAGCATCAAAAACATAAAACTGTGTGTCAGACCTGCAATGACCAGTACACTCATTATCATCAGTGTTGATTCATGTTAACTTGACACTGGAAGGCGCATTTCCAAAAAGGATACAGTAGAAATGTATGCACTTTCTTTGCAACATTTTGCAAAGTTGGAATGTACACAGTATCACAGTTCTGGCCCAAATTCTTGGTCTTAGCTAAGAGACTACTTTTACCTTCAGTAATTATGGCTCTGGAAGAAAATTACCTTTCTGAATTTCCCAATAAATAAAGTTTTATTTTTTAAGCAAACTTAGGATTTCAATTTAAGTTGACAATCAATAATTGTGGGAACAATCTGAGTGTTTCAAGGAAAGTTTCCATATGCAACTGTTTCAATTGTACCTCGTTTGGTATCATTCCTTTCTTCATTCCTTATCAAAGAAAATAAACTTGCTGCTTGCATTAAAATATGTCTTTCTTCTCTTGCACATATTCTGTGGATGCAGGGGAGGCAGACTCTGGTCTAAACTCTCTTGTGCTTTATTATTTGTGATGAGTAAATGCTCTTTAACTTTCAGGTAAAAGGCAGCTATATGGAATTAATCTGGTGTGGTCTACTGCATTTGATGTCCTTATTTAAGTTGCCACCTCCTTTCAGCTCCTAGTTAATACAATTAATTAGTAATATGAGCCAAGCTCTGTTCATAAATATCAAAGAAGCCTTATCCATAGCCTGTGGGAAATAATTTGGCCCTAAAGTACTACATCGAGCATTCTACTCTCCACTTGCAATTCCTGTTTTCTTGAAAAAAAAAAAATCTTAATAATCAGGAAAAAAGAATTTAAGCAAATGTATTTTGATTAGGGAACAAAAATCAAGTGACGGCATTCTATCTCTTTTGATATGATTTTACCAAGACTTGAATGTTTCAGAAAGGGAAATTAAGGCAGATAGCTTGGACACACAAGACCAGGTAAGCACTGGATACTTGAGCAGCCACAAGGGAGAAGCTGACAAGTAAAAGAAAATGAGGGTGACAAACCTCTAAGGGCAGAGGAAGGCGGCAATGGAGCAGGCTAGCCCATTGTCTGTAAGAGCTACAGACAGCCTTGAAACAGGAAGGCCAGGCTACCACTACAGAGCAGCAGTGGCAGAACCTGGCAGTACAGCCCCAGTACACACATCCTCTCTGTTTAGCCCATCCTCTCTCCCTCCCTCTCCCTCCCCTCCCTTGCACCCCCCCCCATCCCTGGATAAGAACAAGACGTGGTTCTGAATGCACCAGAGTGATGGGCTGGAAAACTCCAGTGAGAAGTTGAACACCAGCTCATTTTCTGTTGGAGAGCCTTCCTTTCTATGCTACTTAAACTAAACCCATAATCAAACCCATAATCCTCCTTTAGCCAAACTGGGCTCGAAAACTCTAGCAATGGCCTTTAAGGACAGGTGCTGTGGTTCTGATTCTAGGCATAATCTGTTCATTTGAGTTAGCAGTATCAACAGTTAATATTTGATGCCAACTTATGAAGGATTCCCCAGATATCTGGTAAAATATAACCAGATATCTGTTATTTCAGAATAACCAGTTATTTCTGAATAACTCTAACAGAGTCCTTCTGGAAAAGGTTAGACTTGATATCAGCTGAATAAAAGATTTCCCTTCCCAGTGTGAAGGGCTCGTACTGAAGATGTTCTGTGTGCCTTTTAAAAACAAGAAGAAAGAGTTTAGAATGTTTTCCCCGCGAATGACAAATGTTTCCAGAGATAATCAATACCATATTTCCAATTGCATTCATGTACTAAGATGGCACATGATAAACATGTATGACTGTTATTTCAATTTATTTTATATAAAAAAATGGACGTTTCCATACACAACATAACTAAAAGAATCAAATTTTCCTATCATGTTGCTCTAAAATTCTTCTAGTTACAACATACATCTACTCAAAAACAGATTTTAAAGTGACTTTTAAAAATGATTTTCTTCCTGAGCAACCTGTTTTTATTTTGAAACGTGGATCTTAGTTTACTAATCAACTAAATGATTGCAACTGGTATACACAGCTGTTAAATCCATTATCTCAAGTTCCCCCGTAGACATAATCACATGTGTACTAGAGGCATGTTTGATGGCTGGTACTGTAGCAAACTTTTCTTCACATTGTGTTACTTCTGGAATGTCATGGGTCCTAATATGTGAACTACTGAATCTCCCCAGATCCAAAACAAATGCTACCCGCTTTCTTTTCTTTTCATATTAATTATTTAAAGTTTTATGGTCCAGAAATCGTAGCTGGCAGTTACCCAGCATTCATTTTTGTCTGGTGAATTGTTAAACGGTAGCTATTACTTGTTCTTGCCAGGCAGGAGTGTTCTTAAAATACATCCTAGGGCCAAATTGTTCAAGCATTTTGTTCTAAGAGCCACTGTTAAGTAAAACAGCAAAACAGGTGGTGTTGCCAAAGAACCACAGGGCTTGGAGGGCCCTGCAGGAGGAAATCCAACTTTCTCCACAAATTGAAAACGATAGAGCCTTCGCCTCACAAAGGCGTGTTATTCCTAAGCAGACCTTGGACCTTTATAGTACATATGAGGAGGCTGTTAAGAGTTGAGGCGCTGAGGCTTAGTGAAAAGTCACAATGTCTGGAACCATTGTTCAACCCTGGTGCCTCTTTTTCTCTATTCAGCTAATTATATTTTAGTGACACATTTTACTTTATTAGCCTGCCTCTGGGCACCTTTAAGAAGCAAGAACTTAAATCTTCATTTCTTTCAAGAAACCTAAAAACGATAGACACTCCAAGCAATGAACAGGGTGTATTGGCGACTGAGATGACTCGGCAGGTAAAGGGTATTGCCACCAAGCCTGCCAACCTGGGGTTCTACTCCCCAGAACCCCACATTGTGGGTGGAGTTCCCCTCTGACTTCCATGTTCATACCATGGCATGTGCTCACTCACCCACTGGCTTAGTGTTCTATTGCTGTGATGAGACACGATGGCCATGGCAACTCTTATAAAGGAAAGCATTTAATTGGGGCTTGCTTACAGTTTCAGAGGTTTAGTTCATCACCAGCATGGCAATGTGAAGGCAGACATGGTGCTAGAGAGGTGGCTAGGAGTTCTACATGGAGACCTGAAGACAGCAGGAAGAGAAAGCCACTAGCCTGACTTGGACTTTTGAAACCTCAAAGCCCACACCCAGTGACATACTTCGTACAAGAAGGCCACACTGCCTAACCCTTTCAGAGGGTACCACTCCCTAGGGAGCAAGCATTCAAACGTGTGAGCCTATGGAGGCCTTCCTTATTCAAACCATCACACCCACACAAATCTAATATTTAAAGAGTATCTTTCAAAGTCCCAGGTACTGCCTCTTTCAATTAATATTGCCAGCACTCTCCATATTCCCATAGATCTACATTAATATAGATGCCTCATTTGAATGGCCTTTCTGAATGAAGATTGGAAAGCAAATCGTATTATTTCCTCAGGGTAGGTTGTCCTACATCATCTCCACCAGGCTTTGGAAGTAGTTTGGTGAGTATTATGATACTTAGATTTTTTTTTTTTTTTAACAGTACTTAAAGGTTGAGAGTTTGCACTTTTCTCTGGGCATTTTTATTTCATGTTATATTTGGACCTATCCCTGAAAACTTCTCTTTTTCTCCTCATTTTCTAGGTATGAGTTACTAAAATGAGTACTAAAGATGAATCTCCAGTGAGATTCTATTTGATCTTAATACAATACAAGTAGGTCTGAATATTATTCAAGTATGATTCCTAAGTGCTAGGAAGCTATATGAAAATAATTAGCTTAAACAGATTAAAACAAGCACTCTGGTAATTAATTTCTTAAGAACAGGGTCTACTTTTTCAAATACATATATACCAGTTAATTTAACTTTTCCTCAAAATGCATGCTTTCCCACAGATTTAGCTGAATGATCAAGTAAATTTACCTTTTCATAATAAACAGAAGACTGGCCAAAAGTAGATAAGTTACATGTCTCACTCCAATTAGCACTCGTAAGGTAAACATGAATCCTATATGCATGTATAAGTATATCGAAATATCTATTTCTGTATACTCTAACTGCTTCCCTTCTGGCCTCACGATGTTTGCCAGCCCTCCTCTTCCCAGAATGAGGCAACACTTCCTAACTGAAGTACCTGACCAGGTAGGGAGGTTTCCTGTTTAACTGAAAGACTTCCTTCCTTCCTTCAATTCAGGCACAAATGCAGGGATCTTTCCGTGTTAAACAAACTAGTACCTAATAAAAGCAAATGCATGCCTCTCCGGCCTGAAGAAAATGGCATCCTCTCTGGAGGGTCTCATCTTGAATCCATTGCTTTTCTCTAATGACCTCACGAGAGCCACTCTGATGATTATGAGTGCCATGGCTGACATCCCACACCTGTGGCCTAGCCAGAGCATAAGAGTCCAATTTGACTGTGATAATAAATAAAATCTTGTCATACTATTACAGGATGCTTGGCAAGGACAAGAATTAAGGCACCTTTATAACTCCCAATGGAATCTGGCGATATTTCTAACATGATCTCGCACATCATTCTGTCCTGCCTGACCTTGCTAGTATCTCCTTCCTGAATTATAGCTTGTGTCTGCTACCCTCTCCTCCTTCCACAGCCTCTCCCAAGATGAAGTATTGCTGACTTGAAGAAAATAAACCTCCTTTTATTCTTTGAGAGAGAGAGAAAAAAAAAAAAAAAAGTCAGTTAAAATGTCCTCAAAGTCACACCATATGTTTTCTGTAGAACAGTAACTACCTCCATTAGGCTAAATTTTGTGTCTCACTTTATAAAGTGAACACTGAAGATTTCTTAGAGGTTAAAAAGACTTCCTCACAAAGTGTCCAGCTCGAGCCCATAACACCTAGTCAAGGAATCAGTTTGTGTTCGCCAAGCGTACCAACTTACTCTTTCCACTTCTTCCACGGTGACTTGCTTGGGACAGTTGCCTCTCAGGCATTCATGAATCTACTCCAAAAGAAGTTTGTTTATTTATTTGCTTGTCTGTCTTGATGTTGTAAGAGCATTGCTCATCTCTCTGGACAACTTTCACGACTTCTGTCTGAGGAGTCGAAGGAAATCACACTTACATAGCGACAGGCACACTTCAAGGACACTGTTAAGGATGAAAGGATTAGTGGCACATGGGAATATCGGGCATGCCTGAAGGTCCTCCAAAGGCCATTTCCATGGGATGAATCAGGGTGACTAATGCCTGTGGGTATCCCAGTTACTACATGTGGAAAGCAGCATGCTGTGGTTACCTCCAGCGTTCTGAGGCTCTAGACTTTTTGGCTACCGTTTCCTTGACACCAAGTTTATTAACTGCAAGGGAACAATGAAGTACAACCCTTTTAAGAGGAGATTTGCATTTGAACTTAATTCTAAAATCCTCAGAATAAAGAATTGGGAAAGTCACAAAAGGAATCCAAGCCCTCATCGGCCTGAGCCCTGAACTGCACCTGTCACTGCTCTTTTGTAGTTTAAAGTCCCTTGTTACCAGGACCCTGGTCCACCTGAGAAGCCACATACTTTGTTTCTGTCCAAAAGTTTTTCCAGTTTCCTTTGAAGAGCCAAGATAAGATAGAACACTCAGAAGATGTTACAGTGTTCTGTGGGGGGCGGGGGGTGGACAAGGAGATCCAGGAAGAAATAGGCAACCAAGCTAAAAAGAAAAAGAAAGAGAAAAGTTTCTGTCTTCCACAATAAGCACGTTGCTCTCATTTTGAAGAGAATCTTGCTGATTCCTTTGGAAGCTGCATCCTTTGAAAGCATAGCAGACAACCAACAGGTAGGTCTGTTTGGTGGCTCTTTCCTAAGGGACAGAACAGTCCTTTCATAGTTGCATGTGTCCTGCAGAACCACAACCATTGATTCACCTCAGAACTGTGTATCATGCCTCTGTGAAGATTGGGCATTTCATTCATGTTTGTGGTGGGGGGCTGGCACTTGGAGAACAGATACCTGGCTTTCTACAAATGATGTAGTGTTTTAGCCACATGGAATTAGATGGGCCTGGGTTTGATGTTGTAATTGATTTGGCTATAAGGTTCCTTTACTGGAAACCACATGAATGTAGTGACCATTTTCAATAGCAGCACTAACTAGTGGGTCAGCAGTGCACTGAGTGGAGCATTGGGAACAGAGAGGCCAGGCACATACATAAAGAAGCAAGAGAAGAACAGAACAAAGGACATGATATTAGAGGAGCTTTTCTGAAAGGTATAATCCTTGCAAGTATAGGCTCAAAGAAATATGGACACAGCAGTTTGAATATGTTTCTAGGACAGGATGTGAGACAGGAGACCCAGCTTCAAGTTCTTATAAGACTCACATCTAAAAGATAATGAAGGTACTCATTGTGCCTCTGGAGGTTGGAGGGAAGGCCAATAGATAAAAGTAGTAGTCTATATAGGAAAGCATTCTAATGCATAACTGCCCAGTAGTAAGAGAGGCTGTCTTTCAAGATTACAAAGCAAGTACTTAGGAGAAACTCTGAGACACCTCATTGGAATCCCACGCCATTCTTCTGAGGAACGAGGTGATTTGGTCCCCACTGGATCCCATGAGTCTGCTCTTCCTGCTACCTGTCTTTTCACATAGGTAGCTTAATGTGCAGAGGCCAGATGTGTGGCACTGGGGATGCTGAAGCAATCTATTACTCAGGTGAGAGATTGGCACACATGAACTCTGAAAGATTTTTATCGCCCTTAGAATCTGTGTTCTGTGTTTTACAGGCTCATAAGTGGGCACCCCAGCCTTGGGGCTTATCACCTCCTTCATGCCATCGCCTTTTCTTCTTGCTTATCTCTTTGAGGCACCTAATACCTGTCTTGATTTATTCATGTGCTAGCATTAGGTCTTGTAACTGAAATAAATCATCCCTAATCAAGGAAGGAGTGGTCCAGACAGGCCCAAAACCTAGTAGGAAAGAACACCTGCCGAAGATCTGGGTTGGTTCTCCAGTGAGGCTGTGGGCAGTGAAGTCGCTCTTTCCCGGCATTCAGCACGGTAGTGAGTGATGCACTAACATGGGCTGCCCACAGTCGTGCCAGGTAGCAGCCTACACAAGTGATGGACATTACAACCTTATAACAAGGAACTGGTACTGCAGCCCCATTTCACCAGTAAAGATGTGGACAAGTAGCTAACACACAGTCACACATCTAGTAAGAATTCAACAACAGAAAATCTGGTTATTCCCAGCTGTGGCCCCTGTGATGGTGAACGGCGCTGTCTCTTTGTGGGACTGAACGTCTTTCTGAAGAAAACGTAGGATGAGGACAAAACAGCTAAGCACACAGGTATCGTGGTTTAACAAGGATCAGGAAAAACAGGCTGAATAGATGTTTATTCAGGGAGAAATCACTTACAACAGAGACAGATGAACACCATCAGGTCCTGGTCCCAAGGATGCTTCCCAATGCTCTTCTGTCCCCGTGCTGCAAGCAAGAGATCAAGAGAGCTAGCTCCTCAGACCTAGTTCCCCCAGGTAAGGTCTACCCCTGTCCCCACCCCCACCCACAATGGCTGTGGTCAGTGCCACAGGTGCAGACACAGTAAATATCTCACTACATACAGGCATGCAGTTACCCTGGATCAGACTCTCCACACTATACTTCCCTATTTTCAACACAAAGTACTATGAATATACATACCAAAGGTAAAAATGGGGAAATTCTCATTTTAATTACTCTCATGTTTTATTATCATTTATTTTAGTATTGTCAGATACTGACATAGAATTTTAAGACAAATAAACTTCAATATTAATACTTTCTGCCACGGCTGGTCTAAAGCACCAACTTCTGACAGGCGCCAGGGTCCTTGGAGATTGGTCGGCTTCCCAGGCGAAGCTCCCACTAGGAATGTGTCTCCTGCACAGGCAGGCAAGCAAGTTGTCAGGCCCTCCCCATCTGAAGGGCTCAAGAGACTTCCAGAAGCACTGTATGTACAAGACACGAGTTCTTCCCAATCCGTTAGACTCTGTAAAATAACAATGTTCATCAGTTTTGTTTTCCCCTTGGCTTGCCTTTTCTACTCTCTCTGAATTCAGGGAAACAGAAGCTCAATACTCAAGTAGTAACTCTAACAAAGCTGTTAATTTTTTTTTAACAACAACAAAAAAAAAATGGGCCTTTAAAGAAAACATTAAAACATTGAATATACTCTCTTTTTTCTTAATTCAAAATGTGCTACCTGTGAAGGTACCCTAGACTAGTAACTTTTTGGTAGTAGCAATGCTGTTTGTTTTAGAATGATGCATTTGGAGAACCATTTGTCATTTGAGTAAGAGGTAAGTCATGTCCTTATCACACTCAATGAGTGTGTTGTGGTTGAGTTGAAGTTCATGTGACCTTGATTCTTCCATCTCAGGACAGTATTGAGAAATAAATGAATTTTATAACAACTTGAAGAGCAAATTTTACCCATTATCAATTCACCACTCCACTATAAGGTTCCCATCTGTCCATCTTTTGGGTTCTACAGAATTAAAAGTTCTTGCAGATTTAAAAGTTGCTAACATTATCTTCTTTATCCATGTCATAGGAGTATGCATGTCCCTTATCTGATATGCTTATTGAAAACAAAAATCTATGTGTGTATAGTGTGTGTGTGTGTGTTTTCATGGACACACAAGTATATGCATATGGAGATACAAGGTTGATGGCGGTGTCTTCCTTGATCAGTCTTATTTTTTTTTGAATCAGGGTGTCTGTTGGACACAGAGAACAAAATTCCCAGCTAGGGTAGCTAACCAGTTCGCCCCAGAAGTCCCTTGTTTCCTCAGGACTGGCATTACAGGTGGCTTTCACACCACTTACCCACTTACCTTGTATATTGCCAATGGGGAATGGACCGTGGGCTTCACTGCAGCAATCACTGAGCCATGTCCCCAGGCCCTAAAGCTATGTCTTATTAATCAACAATATCTTAGGGTCCTATATAATGGCTGGCATAAAGCTTAATAAAATTGCCTTCAACTATGTCAAAAGCAATTGACATAGTTGATGAACAAATTGATGAACAATTTGTTTAATGAAAGATGATCCAGATATCCATCAGAGAATGATCTTTTTGTTGATTGTTCCAACAACTCTGATGCTTACTCAACTCCCTGTGAATATTAAAAATTCACAAGTAGATGAAAGAGTCCATTGCAAGCTGCGCAGACATCAGTCCATGACAGAAACACATTTACTCTGCGCTAAATATTGGCCAGATAAAGCTCCACAGACAAATATAACCTCCACCAGACAGACAGATAATCCAATAGAGAAGACAAACATAGGAATTATATGTTGAACACTGGGAGTGCACACTTTGAAGAACACAATGGCAGCCAGTTTAGCTGATGAGGCCCGAGTTCCTGCTAAGTGACCTAGGTTGAAGCTACAGGATGGGTATAAGTGGGCTGGTGGAGATGTGAAGAGCAGACAGGAGTGCCAGGGGAGGAGAACATTCATATAAAGACTTTGCAGAGGGAAATAACATCAAATTTTGGCTTGGAAACACACACACACACACACACAAAGTCTGAGATTTCTATTTCTACAACACACAAACAAATTTCTTTTTCATAAATCTTTTTTATGAACTTTTTAATGTAAGGGAAAGTATCTATGCTTTTCTAAACCAACTATGAAAGTAAAATTATGAAAATTACTCATAGTGTCAAAATTCTTAAATTTTGTTATTTATAACAATATGCATATTTTTATCAGAAGATTTTTATATGTAAGATATTCCAAGGTGAACATCTATTATTCATTGTTACAGGCATTTGTCTGCAATAAATTATCCTGGAATTTAAAGCCAACACATCCCCTTTCTACTCAAGGCACTGTCATTGTATGCTTTCACGTGTTTATTTTAGAAAGTAACTATAGAGTGTGAGATTAAGTCTGTCACTCTAATTTTTAACACTGCTGATACAAAAGTGCCATTAGATCACCCATATCACTGTGGGATGTACATTCATTAGAAATGGTAGGACAAATAAAGGATATGTAAAAATAGCCATTTTGTGTGAATTTTTTTTCTCAGGGAACCTTTTTCTCCATAAATGTATACTTATGAAAACTACTAACTGGTGGTGTTTTGCCTAAGATCCATGCAGGCAAAGTTGTATTCACTAGGGAGCTTCCCAGAGAAGTCATTTTCAAACAACAGAGGAAAAAAAAACAAAAAGCACAGATCAGCCAACTAATCTATGCTACATCAATTTTGCATACCCAGAAAGCATGAAACTTTAATGTGATCTCACCAAAAGTCAAATAAGCCAAACAGAAGTTACCAAAACAGCCTTGGCCTTTCATCTAAACAAGCTGATGTAACACCGGACTTTGTTCTAAAAGGGCAGGGTGGCCACGCTTCTCAGTGCGTGCGATGATACACAGCAAAGAACTACAAAAGGCACTCAAAGCTAAGTGTCTGGGAATCCCAGGGTGATTAATGGGAAGCTTTATTTCATATCAGGGTAAGGAACCAGAGAGAAAAACCCATAAGCTCATTTGCTGACTGTAAAGGTCATAAATGAAACGATGGTAGATGATGTGAGTGTCAAGGCTCCTGGGCAACGCAGAAAGCTGTGGCAGATGCTCTATGAGGGCGAGGGCGTACCTCGTACCTCTCGGGCTGCTGCCACAGGAGGGCTCAAGCCCATCCTCAGTTCTTCACCAGGGCCCTATTTTCCCTCTGGGATTTGAATGCTCAGCTGCTTTGCTCCCTGACTGTGATCACGTTTCTCAAGCGTGTCTACCCTCACTGCTCATGGAAACCCAAACCTGGGTCTTAAGGAGCAACAGGCCAGAAAAATGGCATTGCTTAATAATTAGCAGATTCCTCAAGATCTAGGTAGAGCCGTGACCATCATTGTGCTAGGGAGGAGACATCAGCAACTAACTCTATTGTGTGTGAAGGATGTGCAAGAGTTTCTTTCATAAACTCCATTGTCTTAGAATACAATGGCAGGTCTGCACTTTTTAAAGTAAATGTTCATGTCATCCAGGCTTTTCTGTGCACTCTTACCTGTTTATGGTAGTGGACTTAAGCATCACCCCACACACAAGACTAATAACTGAGAATTGCAATGGGTGTCAGTAGAAATTTCTAAGCCTTAACCCTTCCCCAAGCTTTCATCGTCTATTCAGTTAAAGGATACAGGGCCACTGGGAAAGAGGGTAGAAGAGATTCTTCATCAACAATACAAAATCATAAAGCTTAGATTTCATTATGGTAAGTATAGTCAGCCCTTAGCCTGAGAGATTGGCTGTAGGATCTCATCAGCAGATATTAAAGCCCACAGGAACTGTTCTCCCTTACATAAGGTGGGACAGTGTTTGCACAAAACTGGTATACATCCTCCTGTATGATTAAAATCTCTAGGTTATTTATAGTACTGAATACAGTGTAAATGTGATGTAGACTTGTTACTCTAAATTGTTTAGGGACTGTGACAAGAAAAATTAAAGCCCGTACATGTTCATTACAGGTACAATTTTTTTTTCTGATATTTTAAAAACATAATGTAATGGCATCATTCCCCCAACACTTCCCTTTCCCACTTCCAACCACTCCCAGGTAACCCTCTGGTTATTTTTACTTTTATTTTTAACTGTAGTTGCTTAAAGCCATTGATGAAGAACCCTAGGGTATGGTTGGCAGACATTACTAAGGAACTCACAACCTCTTTCTGATCCCACAACCCTTCCCCTGAATCGTTCTGAAGAGGTCAATGCCTTGCCAGGGGTGGAATTATCTGGAGACTCTAGCAGGATTTGCCTTGAAAAGAACAAAATGGGATTAGCAAAAGGAAAGCGAAAAGAAGGACGAAGTACAAAGAGAGGAGAGGGGTGTTTGGTGGAGGTGGATGGGTGAAGAGAAACTGACTTTCATTTCTTTGTGCGAGAGTCACGCAGTGCTCACTTCCCGAGTCTCTAGTAAATATTCATGTGCCTTCTCAAAGCTTCTGGAGTCAGCTGTGAGGACTCCGTGGAAATCGCTCAGCTGCACCCGGGTAGCAGCTGACACAGGCTCCAGAAGAGCAGTCACAACACAGGGCTTGTTGGAGGAAGAAACAACTCCGCACATTTCCACAGCCTATTCCAGAATAGCACGTGTTATTTCGTTTTCGCTTTGTTGTAACTGTCATTTTAAACCTTTGCTTTCCACTAAATATAAGGCTTGTAGCTGCTATTTTTTGCACTTTCAGAACTGCGGTTACACCCTCCAGATCGCACCCCAGTCCATGATTGTAACAAACCAAATAGGCCTTGTGGAAAACACCGCTCTGTTTCCCTTTTTGGCATTTGAGATGTACCCCACCGAGTGTGCCTCTGTTTCACACTGAGTGAAAAGATGAACAGTTTCGCACCCAGGAGATCAAATTAACTAATGAGGTAAATCTGATATTCATGGGTGAACCACCACACAGTATTTGAGGGTTTGTCTGAAGGGGACTTTACAACATGCATTAGAGAAATAAATTGCACTCCTGAGTTATAGATGAGCAACTCCTGAGAATGTGTCTTGCTTAAAGAAGGCAAGAGAGTAAAAACCAGTACTCCCAGAATCTCAGGGCTCAAGGCAGCCTGTTCACCTGATGATCTAAAGAGTGCGTAGACTAGCGGGAGGAGGAGGAGGGACAGTGCTCCACAAGGTCGGCTGGAGCCCCAGGCTGATGTACCTTCTTCACTGTCTCAGCTTGTGATTTTGTGTATATACTGTCAAGTGATGGTGGTGAACTGGAGAGTTGTCACAGGAGGGTGGGAGGCACCCAGGCGGAAAGAAAAGGGAGCATGGAAGAGGCACCACAGGAGGTTAAGACTTCGTCTCATAGAAGCGAGCATTACTTATGCTGACATTCGCTGCAAGAGAACTTAGTCACTTCAGTACAAGGAATGCTGAGAACTGTAGTCCAGCTGTGTGCTCAAAGGGGATGCTCCGTGCACCCCAGTCCTCTCCTCTCCGCCACAGCCGTTTCTCTGATGCGGTTCTTGGTCAGTAGTGCACTATACACACTCGCAAATCATCGTAGAATCCCAGAATGCATGATTCGTACAGTGTAAGGTGACTTCGGGTGCGGTGACACCATGGATTGCAGATTTCTCCTCGACAAAACTATTACTTACGGAGGGACAGGTGGACAAAGGAAATGTGAAAAGATGAGAAGAACAGCAGCATTGATGGGGCTGCACCGTTCACCAAGCGCAGACTTGGCATAGAAAATTCAATTAGAAACTGTAACTCCCCCCCAAAAAAAGACAAAACAACAACAAACCTTTAGGATACTGGGGAGATGACTAAGTCGTTAAGAACACTTACATTGCTCTTGCAAAGGACCTAAGTTAAGTTCCCAGCACCCACATAGTTGCTCTCAGACCTGTAGGTCCTGGAAATGAGGAGCACATACGGTATACAGTTATACATGCAGGCAAAACAATCACACATGTAAATGAGATAAATCTGAAAACCAAAGTTAAAAAATACACTAGGGCAACTCTTAGGGAATTTTAAACAAATCAGAGGGCCCCAGCTCTCACTGAAGGGCCAATACTGTTTGAATGCTGTTCATATTAACAACAGGCCTATTATAAACACCGTTTTTCATGTGTATCTTCTCTATAAGTAATCGTTGACTATTTAATTAACAGCATTAATAGACCCTTCCCTGATACCCAGAACACTTTAAGTGATGGAGTACCAGATGAGCATGCAATTGGACTGCCCTTGTGCAAGCCAGTAGCTATCAGCCTCAAGGAAGCTACCCTGCATCTGCTTGCTACCAAAACAAAAGTATAGTTCAAGAGGATACTATTCCCAGCCACACTTTTTCAAATAGCCATACACTGGTTTTCACCAAGACCAGAAGGGGAGTCTTCCCTTGATGGCCTAGGAGGACTGTGATTGGTGCAAATGTGGTCCTTCTATTAATTAGCCTCATTATCATACCCCCTTTTGACTATATATAGAAGGCTGGTTGGCTTACTTTTTAACAAGCATCCCGAGGGTGATTTATTTGTTTGTTGTTTTTCTCCTTGCCTTCTCTTGATGCTTATTGCAGGCTGAACTTGTAGCATAAAGAAGAGATGGCAAAATTAGCAGCTGAGTAACAGCTCCAGCAGCAAAAGGGTTGTTGGAAAATGAAGGTGGCGGCAGCAGCAGAGACAATGGTGGCAATGGCAACAGCAGTGATGAGAGGCAACTGACAAGTTCCAAAACGTGATTGGTGTAGAAATGACAGGATGTGGAGACAGTAGGGTCAAAAGGGAGGGAGGGTGGTAGTCTTGGAAAGGCAGAGATCAGAGGCTGTGAATAGCCAGAAGTGAGATACGATAAGCCTGGGTTGCTGGAAGAATTGCAGAGAGCTGTAACATAGGCTGCTGTCAAGGACTAAGTGTACCAAAGCTATCTGATAGCTGTCCCAGAGCTGTAATGCTGTTGCTGTAAGAGCTGATAGTCCCGGGAGTCAAGGTCCTTTGGGGAGCTATATAAGTAGCAAATGCTACTGTTGCTGCTGCTGCTGCTGCTGCTGCTGCTACTGCTTTAAGCCAAGGATTTAAAAAGCTGCCAAGTGTCAGGGCCACTAGCTGTTAAAACCAAAAGCAATAAGTGCACACTCTCAGTACCTAGAGTCATAGACTCTGCTTCTGCCAGGAGCAACAAGCATCTAGCTCTCAGGGCTTGCTGTATCTGGCAGGCCAGACCCTGGGCTTTGGGACATCTTGGTTCTATAGTTGTTAGTGCTAGAAAAGCTTGTCCTCACCAAATCATGTCTTCTGTTTTGGGTAGTACGAAAGGGCCACATCCACCTGACTGGCAACAAGGTAAACCTTGTTAGGAAAAGAAACTGAAAATCACCTGAAGTTCAAGCAAAGATCGTCACTATATATTGAGTCAGATGCTTTAAAAGATACATTCTTTTCCTAGACAGTTAATTATTTTCTTTTAATTTTCTACATATGACCATAGCCATTATCTCTCTAGGTAATGGAAGTGACTTTTCCTGTCTGTGAAGCATCCTCGGTTCTGCTGTGGGATCATACCTAATTCCCAACAGAAATGCTACCAGGGAGACAGCAAAGGGTCCTGGGATCGACACTCATGTATTCAGCTGCTAAGTAAGCTACTGAGACCTGGTCCTCTGCAATTAACCTCTCCTGAGTCACACTCTCAGGAGGCAGATGCACTCAAGTCCAGCCTGAGGTCATCTCTACTGCTAAAGGCTAAGAGTGACCAGAGTGGCCACAGCTCACGTCCAGCTCCATGGCTCTCTGAAATTTATATTGATTATTCCTATGTTTCTGATTATTACGCACAGATACACACACAGAGAGAGACAGATAGATATAGATGCACATATCTTTGTGTATGCATATAGGCATATGCCTACATATGTACCTCTATACATATACATATATAGTCAGATTTTATACCTGCTTGCTCCTTATCAATGAGTCCAACTATCCTCAGATTAAGAATATTTTAAAATGAGATGCTTAGGAGATGGCTTCCCGGGTAAAGTATTTGCTAGGGAAGCCTGGAGATGTGAGTTTGACCCTCAGAGTCTATATGAAAATAGCCAGCAAATCCACCATGCCAGATGTTGGGAGATGAAGACAAGAGGAGTTCCGGGGACTAGCCTTGGGTTCAGTGAAAGACTACCTGGGAAGATTAGGCATGGAGCAAGCGAGGAAGACACCCAATGTCAATCTGAGCAACCACACCACACACACACACACACACACACACACACACACACACACACACACACACACACACACACAGCAACTACAAATAAATAAAATCTATTTGAAAAATTCATTTCATTTAAAAACATTTCAAAATAAGAAACTGTACAAACTTTCCCCCCTACAACAATACAGTTTGGCGGTTATTTATATTGTATCAGGTATAATAGGCAAACTGGAAATGATTGAAATTTTCAAGTATACGAAAGTAGGTGTGTAAGTTTCTTTTAAAAGACCTCACTCTGTCTAAGAGACTTGAGCTCCCGGGGCTTTTGCTATCCACAGTCTCTTTTGACTCCTCCCTCCAACTTTTCTTACTCTGTAACTTTCTTTCAAGTTTAGAAATTGTGCTCTAATCTTTCAATGGTTACCATAGCAATCTTGATAGGATTTAAAAGTCTAAGGTTCTTCTTCTAAATCGTGTTCTGAATAAACCCTTGAAAAGCAATTAGACTTCCCAGACTTACACACTAAGTGTCTCTGATAGTATTGCTTAAATGTTTTAACTCCTTATATGAGACATTACCATTATTTTTCACACATTTCCTTAGATTAATCCCACCTTTACAAACTTTTTCTTTATTATTTTGCTTTATCTCAAACCTTTCTGGAATCAATTTTCATCTACCTTCAGAAGTTCCCTTAGTAGCTATAGGAGGTAAACTCCTTTTAAAAAGAATTTTGACTGCTTGAAATATTTTGCTTATTTCAGTCTCACTGTTGAAGGATTTTTTTTTTCTTTCAGGGCAATATTCTTACAATTGCAAGAGCTACATTGTTGTTGAGATGCCACTTGTCAGTCGAAAATCTTATTTTTACCTTTGGCTGTGCCTTTAAATGTATTGATCTTTGAAGTTCTGCAATTTCATCATGACATATCTCAGATGACTTTGCTTTTATTCTCCTTTAAGATGGACCATTTTGAATGAATGCCTTGGTGTGTTTCCACAGTTCTTATCTAATATTGTTTTCCTGTAATGTACCCATGTTGACCATCTCTCAGATATGTTTTAGATTTTGTCTGTGTTCTCTGTGTCTTATCTGCTTTAAACTTTTCTGTTTGACACTCTATGTGGTATTCTGGATAGTTTCTTCCACTCTATCTTCCAAGATACTAATTTCTTTCCAGCTGTGTCTAATCTTCCATTTAACCCACCCACTGAGTCTTTTATATTAATTATTTTAGGGTTCATTTATAGAATTATATTGTTTCTTTTCCAAATCCACTTAGTTGTTTCCAATCATCTCTTCTTTCCTGTTTGCGTTTCTAAGCTTTTCCTGTGTTTATTTACACATATTAAATTATGCTGTATGTTTGATACTTGTGGATCTTATGCTTTGCCAGCTTTTGTCTGCAGGCTCTCTGCTTTATTCCCTTTCTCTTGACAGTAAGCTCCCTTTCCTTGGACCACCATCCTTAAGAATTCTTTAGGCTAGATTGAATTTGCATGTCTTTAGCAAAGAGCAGCACTTGGCTGTAGCCAGTTGCCTGGGGCTGCTGCCTTCTTGAGATTTCTTGGACTAACAACCCTAGTCAGTGGGAGTTCTGGCTGCAGAGCCCCATGAGGGCAGCAGATCCTCAGGGGAGGGGTTACCCCTTCCACTTAGCACCAAGGCCATTGTAGGCAAGTTTCCTTGCTCTCCCCTTCTATACCAAGTTTATTTCCCATTAACCCTCCCAGGAAAGGGCAGGCAGGCCCTGGCTTTATCCTGCCTCTTTGTGCTGGCTAGTTTTATGTTGACTTGGCACAAGTCAGAGTCATCAGAGAAGAGGGAACCTTAACTAAAGAAATAGCCCTCATCAGATTGGGCTGGGGGAGAAGCCTGTGCATTTTCTTGATTGATACATGATTTGGGAGGGCACAGCGCCCTGCATGCAGTACCACCATCTGGGCTGGTGTTCCTAAGAGCTATGAGAAAGCTGGCTGAACATGTCAGTAAGGAGCACTCCTCCATGGCCTCTGCATCAGCTCCTGCCTTCAGGTTCCTTCTTGAGTTCCTGCCCTGACTTCCGTCAGTACTGCAGACTAACGTGAGAGTTGTTAGCTGAAATACCCTTCCTGCCCTAAGTTGTTTACAGTCATAGGGCTTTATCACAGCAATAGAATCCCTAACTTAGACAGCTGCACAACTTCCCCAAAGAGTTCTCTCTCAGCAGACACCTCAGGTTGGCCAGACATCACAGGGAAACTTGCTTCTCTCCTTTCCCATTACACATAGACCTGATTTTGTTTTGCTTTTGTCCTCTGCATACATCTTAACCTGGGTCCAGCTCGACAGTGTACTTAAAGACCTTCAGAATTTTCTTTTTATTTTTATTTTACATATTGATTCCAGTTCCCTCTCCCTCCCTCCTTCCCTCTTTCCTTCTCTCCCACCCTCCCATGTCCCCCACTACCACCCTCCCTTCTCACTCCCCTCACACCTGTAGGTGTGAGGGATGTAGGGTGATGCCTTCCAGGAGGGGTCATCTATATCTTTCAAGTCATTTGGAGTAGGGACTAGGCCCCCCCTCCTGTCTCTAGGTTAAGGGAGTATCATTCCATTGGAAATGTGCTCCCAAAGTCCTTTTGTGCACCAGGGATATATCCTGGTTCCACTGTCAGAGGTCCCTTAGACTGCCCAGGCCTTCTAACTGAGACCCATGTTCAGGGGGTCTGAGTAGGTCCAATGCTGGTTTCCCAGCTATCAGTCTGAGGGTCCATTAGCTCCTCTTGTTCAGGTCAGCTGTTTCTGTAACCTGATCTTGTCCTCCCTCTCTGCATCTGGATTCCAGTTCGGCTCAGTGTTTAGATGTGGGTGTCTGCTTCTGTTTCCATCAGCTACTAGATGAGGGCTCTATGATGGTGGATAAGTTAGTCGTCGATCTCATTATCAGGAAAGGCCATTTATGGTAGCCTTTCCACTGATGCTCAAATTGTTAGTTGGGGTCAGTCTTGTAGGTCTCTGGACATTTCTCTAGATTCAGTGTTTTCTTCAAACCTACAATGATTCCCTCTTTTATGATCTCTCTCTCTCTCTCTCTCTCTCTCTCTCTCTCTCTCTCTCTCTCTCTCTCTCTCTCTCCCTCACATCTATCCCCTGATTCAATCTTCCTAGTCCCACGTGCTTTCCTCTTCTCCCCTTCTCTTTCTGCTAGCTCCCTTTCCACTCACAGCCCCCCCCCCATTCCCAATATGTTCAGGAGATCTTGTCCCTTTCCCCTTCTGTGAGGGACCTTATATGAATCTCTTAGAATCTTCCTTGTATCCCAGTTTCTCTGGTGGTGTGAATTATAGGCTGGTGATCCTTCGCTCTATGTCTAAAATTCATATATGAGTGAGTGCATACCATCCTCTTTTTGTGACTGGGTTACCTCATTAGGGATTGTTTCTTCAAATTCTATCTATTTGCCTGTGATTTTCATGATTCCATTGCCCCCCCCCCTGCAGAGTAGTATTCCAATGTGTAAATGTGTCACATCTTCTTTATCCATTCTTCAGTTAAGGGACATCTAGGTTGCTTCTAGGTTCTTGCTAGCATTACAAATAATGCTGCTATGAACATAGTTGAACAGATGTCTTTGTTGCATGGATGTGGATCATTTGGGTATAAGAGGGGGATTGCCGGGTCCTGTGGTAGACTGATTCCCATTTTCCTGAGGAACCGCCACACTGATCTCCAAAAGGGCTGTACAAGTTTGCACTCCCACCAGCAGAGGAGGAGTGTTCCCCTTACTCCATATCCTCTCCAGCAGAAGTTGTCATTGGTGTTTCTAATTTTAGCCATTCTGGCAGGAGTAAGATGGTATTTCAGAGTTGTTTTGATTTGCATTTCCCTGATAGCTAAGGATGTTGAGCACTTTCTTAAGTGTCTTTCAGCCTTTTTTATTTCCTCTATTCAGAATTCTTTCTTCAATTCTGTACCCCATTTTTTAATAGGGTTATTTGGTGTTTTGTTGACTAGTTTCTTAAGTTCTTTGTATATTTTGGAGATCAGCCCTCTGTCAGATGTAGGATTGGTGAAGATCTTTTTCCAGTCTGTGGGCTGCCGTTTGGTCTTGTCAACTGTGTCCTTTGCCTTACAGAAGCTTCTCAGCTTGAGGAGGTCCCATTTATTAATTGTTGATCTCAGTGTCTGTGCTACTGAAGTTATGTTCAGGAAGCAGTCTCCTGTACCAAGGGTACCTCCCACTTTCTCTTCTAAGAGGTTTGTGTGGCCAGATTTATGTTGAGATCTTTGATCCATTTGGACTTGAGTTTTGTGCATGGCTTTAGACACGGGTCTATTAAGACCTTCAGAATATTTTAAATTTAGAACTTTTAGTTATTTTTAGCAGGATGTTCTTCAACATAAATTCGGAGTCCTACCAGTAACTAGTTTTGTTCATATCTTCCAAATATAGGTCATATATCTTTTTTAAAAATGTTTCTATTTCATGTGATAAAAGTTAATAATGCATTCTGCATCACATAACTTTTACATACTTAAAAAGAACCATACGTGCTTGCTCCCGTGTTATACATTATTAAAGATGCTCGCTCATACTTTTGTTGTTTAGCCTCTTGTCATTATAACTTCTCACTCTCTGCATTCACTGTGGCCTAATTATCAGGGTTATGCATCTATCTTATTAGTCTTTAAAGATGGCTGGCCAGTGACTCTAGCATTTTACTAAGCAATCATTTCTTCTCTAATAAATTGAAATATTACCATTTCATATATATATATATACATATATATATATATCCTATATCTATTGTCATGTTGCCATATGAACATAAGAACCTCTAGGATCTCTATCTACTGGTTACTATTAGTGCAATCCTGTTTCAGGTAGTAACGAGTAAAGATTATTATTCTTTTTAATGTCAGCACCAGTAAGTACTCTGTCATTAGCTTTGCTTTTCATTTTGTTTATCAAGAATTTTTTGTACTGTCTTCTCGGATATTCTTCTGTGAGACTGACAATGATTCTATCTAGCTTCCTGTTGTTTTTTTAACATGCTGGCTTTGAGAGACATAGTTCTTTCTATGCTTACCTTTTCTTTAGTATCTGATTGTGATTCTCATCAGGGAGTATGTGGGAAGCAGGTGGTGTCCTTTAAACATTTAATCCTGATGAGAGATGAACAAAGAGTCTATTTCAGGGACATGGACAGGCAAAAAGAGCTAGCAAGGTTGGGAGAAGCATCCAGAGAAAAACACAGGGCAGTCACTAACACCACAAAAACTGGAACCCAGAAAAGGGCCATCTGACTGAAACTTCTGCAGAAAGAGGCACTGGGATCAGACCCAATCACCTGCCTCACATCTGTCCTTCTGAAAGTTTGTTGTTTATCACCTGGACAAACCCAAAGAAACCAGAGACGAGACATCAGATGAAGCCTGCTTGGCCCAGCCTCCTGTAGCAAAGATGAGGCCAGCAATCAGATCTGGAGTGCAAATGGTTAGTGCCAGCTAGATTTACAGCTTGGTAGCTTTCCATGTGTACAATACTGAAGCTGCTGTTGTAATTTGCAGCCTGAAAGTTATGCACCCTACTGAAAGCCATTTTAAAGAAACAATGGACTCATTATCCTGAAGAGAGAGGTCTTGCATGTCACCTGTGCTGGTAACGACTGCTTTTTTGACTTCAGATGTGATATGTTCTAGGCTGCAAACTTTCCTTGTCAGACTGCAAAGTCAAAATTTTTCTGGTGACAGAAAACAGCAGCAGGCAAATTGCCTGTCTCTTCCACAGACACAGAGCCTTAACATCCCATCCATTACAGGATGATCTCATTAGCTTCAGCTTTGAAATACAATTTTCTACTTCCTGATTGTAAAATCCCCAAAGATGCCACTGAAGTTTTCATTTCTCCTCCAAAGGAATGCAGAATGCTAAATCTTTCCACAAAGAGAATCCACAGAAAATAATAAACAGTACTTTAAATTCAAGAGCACCTGGAAGGAATACAGAAATCAGCGATTGAGGGCAAATTGGGCCTCTTCCAGGAAAGGGTGTTGGGGATCATTGCTGTCTCTCTTCTGCTAATTTCTCTGCTGGCTGAACCAGGGAAATCTATGGTCAGGACTGACACCTTTTGACTCAAGGTAGGTGAAGAACCAGCCAGCCTCCATTTTAAGCTAAAAGCCTTCTTATGGTAAAGACAAACTAGATGCATTCCTGTTTCTCAAGGATTTAGCTGTGCCCCCTCCTGTAACCTTAACTACTGCCTATTGGAGGAAGGGTAATCATGTCTTTGCTTCTAAAGGTTTATAACCATCTTGTAACCATACCTTTGTTTCAAAAGGTTAAATGGCTACCTCTTGTTATGACTATCTTGTTATGCCCACCTTGAAACCATGTCTTTGTTTCAGGAGGTCGTTAGGACTAACCTGTTATGCTTGAGATGTTCTGCTCCTGTAATCTCACCTTTTTTGCCTGCCAATCCCCCAAGTAGGACTCCCTGCCCCGTGCTATAAAATCCTTGTCTTCCTGACTTCCAATGCTGATCTCTCAAACCCTACCTTAGGAGGAGGCAGTCTGTGTACAAGAAAAGAATGCTTGCTTTAATTAATTGCCTACTTTAATAAATTTGACCATGATGATTTAGGTCAGTGATCTTTCGCCTCATACCTTTGATATTAACAACAGGAAGTAGAAACCCCGCTTAACCATACTCTGCTGGCTGAGCCTCCTTGTAGATCCTTCTCAAGGCCAAGGAAAATTCAGAACTTTTAAGAGCATACATTTATCTTTCTGGGTTTGTCCTTCCTCCCTCCCTTTCTTCCTTCCTTCCTTCCTTCCTTCTGTTCCTTCCTCCCTCTCCCTCCCTATCTCCTTCCCTTGCTTCTCTCTGATCTAGAGATGGATTAAGGACGTCATGCATGCTGGGCAAGCACTCCACCACCAAGCTTTCTCACCAGCCCTATAACCTACTTCCTGGGATGCAAGGGTTATATGAAAATGAAGATGATAAGCAGTTGGGCCGTTTTAGCTGAGGGACAGACAAGTGCTAGTGAAACATATGTCTCCCACACAACCAGTTACTTTCTTGTCATATGCCAAGAGAATAGTGTTAATCACTGCCATTGTCGCCAATGGAAATAAAGACCTTCTATCCTAATAATGGGCTTTGGCTTCAGGACATTCAAGCAAATACAGGAAATGCTCCTGCATTGGTCTGGCTGCTCTGATTAAATCACCCATCAATAGAGTCTCAGGGAGAAACTCTAGCAAATGAACAGATTATTGAATTCTTCGGGGTCACTTGAAACATGTAAGCCTGCCTAGGAAAAGCAAGCAAACAAAGTAGTCTCTCTAGTGTCACGTTCTTGGTGAGAGTCAGGATCGTGAACAAAAGGGGCTAGAATTCACACTAAGACCATGCTTCATAGCTAATTTTGTTGCATGGTTCTATTTAATGTACCATGTTTCAATATATGATCTTTATAGTTTAAAAATAATCACTGCTTTGTTCGATTTCTGGAAATGGATTTGCTTGGGGCTGGTCTCACAGTTCCTTCTTAGAACTCCCCTTGTTTGTCTCCTGTGATTTCCTGCTGTCTAGATCACTTAGTTTTCTTCTCTAGCTTTACTCTGTTTCTATAGGAAAGCCATCTTTTACTCTGTCCTTGGGTTCCACACCTTCTCCCACTCACTTACTCACACCATTTATCCAACTCTGCAAGTATAGACTTGGATCTATATCTACCTGCTCCACGCAGCCCAGATTTTTTTCTCACCATCTCTTCCTTGGGTTGCAGGAGACTGTGGCTCCTGCCTCTTCTCATTTAGGTCATTAGAGGATGCTGCTAGACTCATCACACACAAAAAAAAACTCTATTTTCACATATACCTTCTTTGCCCCAAATCCTGCTTGGCTGCCTATCGTTTTTGTAGTGAGTTATTGACTGAGCCACCTAGAAGCAAGGGTGCTACAGCAACTACAGCTCGTGCCCTTGACCAGGGGTCAGCAAACTACAACCCAGGAGCCAAGCCCAACTGGGCACATGTTCCTGTAAAGAAGATTTCATTGATTCTCACTGGTACCCATTTATTTGCATATCATCTGTGGTTTATACAGTACACCTGCAGAGACCAGTAGTTATGACATATTTTAGTGGACTGTAGTATCTACAAACCAGACAGTTATGTGGAAAGTTTGCCAACTCCTTCCTTAGATATACTTCTCATATTAAAAAAAAAAACTCTTATATGAAAACCAAACTCTATTCATTAGTTGCCGTACCTTGACATTTGTACATGCTTCATTCCTCTCGGAATGGTTTTCCCTATCACATGATAAACATTGCTTCAAAATTTCCCTCAGAAGACACCTTTCAGGACAGCTTTTATCCCTTCGCTGCTTCATTCCCTCACTGAATTGCTTGCCCTCTAAGTAGATCTGTTACACATCTTTTGCAAGCACTGTAATATACAGTGTAGAAGATGAGAAAAATAGTAGGCCCAGTAAAGGTTACAGTTCAGGGACAAAGACTGTCTTACTTAGGGTTTCTATTATTGCTGTGAAGAGACACCATGGCCACTGGAGAAGAAAACACTGAATTGAGTGGCTTAACAGTTTCAGAGTTTCAGTCCATTATCATGACTGGGAACATGGTGGTGTGCAGGCAGACAAAGACAAGGTGCTGCCTACATCTTGACCAGAAGGCAGCAGGAAGTCAGCTGACTATCACACTGAATGAAGCTTAAACGGAGAGATTTCAAAGCCCGCCCTCATAGTGACAAACTTCCTCCAACAAGACCATACTTCCTTCAATGGAGCCACTCCCTTTGGGCTTATGGGGACCAAATATATTCAAACTAACCACAAAGAACCACATCCAAAAGATAATCACACATGTGGCTTTGTGATCGCAAACTGAGATAAGAGATATAAAGAAAAACCCTGAAATGCTTATGATACTCATTTAAATGATTCAAAGGAGCCCTGAGGACAGGTTGAAACAAAGAGCAAAAAAGTTGGGAAGGGAGCACCTCAGGCTTAAAGAGTGATTTAGGAAGGCCCCAGGCAGAACTCAGGTTGGGTCTCAGGAACTTATTACCATCGTAGGCTCATGTGACTGGTATCTGCTTAGAAAGCAAGGAGGACCAGGTGCCAGAAAGGCAGAGAGATGGGTGAAGTCAGGAGGAACCTTAAAGACATACCAGGACTTCAGTTTGTATGGCCTGCCTGGGGGGGCGTAGGGGTGGTAGGGGGGTTGGAGGGTGTCTAGGGTTATACAGTTTTGAGCCCGAGAGGATGTACTCAAATTTATATTTAATTTGGGCTATGTGTGGAGAATTGATTGGAAGAGATGACAAAGTATATCTTCTGTTATCTGATGCTGTTTTGCTAATCCTTTCTTCACTTTGGTTATTTACTTTGTATCGTATCTTTTTCACAACACTGAGCATTGTTGTTAACACAGGCATATCTTGTTGTCCTACTATAAATGTCCTCTTACCCTTCCCAAATTTTCTGTACTGCACAAAGTAAGTGCATAATAAAGAATGACTTGGATCCCAGCCTCCAAGTTTCTCTGACTGCTAACATTTTGAGGTCAGTTCTATTCCTTAGTCATATCGACTTTCACTTAGACACCTCCATAGGACCCATGAGGGAAAGTCTGTCCTTGCCTTCTACCTTGTTTAAGACAGAGCTCCCGATTTGGACACAGCATTTGGCATATTAAGAAGACTATCTTTGTAAAAGTAGAATTTAGCAAAATGGAATAACCTGTTTTTTAAGGGGAAAAGAGCTGCCAGTCATTATAGGGGTAAGCTAGCATTCAAAGCTGTTTCTCAGAGATGCTGGTAAGGTAACACCAGAAACTTGTGGATGTTCTCTATATGGCAAAACTCTCTGCAGATATAATTAAGGATATTGAGATAAGATGTGCCTGGAAGGTGTTCTTTATATCTGAGGACTGATTGCTGGTAAGAGGTGAAACCCAGCAACTACCCATCCAACTCTGGAAGAAATAATAAGGGTCTTGCATTCCAGTCTTTCCTTCTTGGTTTTTGCATTGTTTTCTTTGGAATCTAGAAGTGGATAACCCAGGGTCATTGATAATCCAGTACATGACCAGCAACTAGTCTGTCACTGAGCTGTAGCACCAAGTCCCCTTCATCTACTCTACAGTTCTATGTGGAAGTAGATGACCAGGAGGGTCTGTTTTATTCCCGTGGTTCTTAGGTCAATGTTTTATGTTACAGGAATGACAGAAACCCAGGAAACACGGGCTTCTTCGGTTGGGTTCTCCAAACCCCCACAGACCTTGTTTTTTTTGAGAGGGTTTGTCCTAACAAGGATCAGCAGGACTGTAGAAATAAGGCAAAGGAAGCATGCTGTGAGCAGATGACTGTTAAATAGTGTAGGGGCTTCTCAGAGACAGCATCCAATATTATATTATTATATTATATCCAATATGCATTACAAGTGAACATTCTCAAAAAAGGAACAACAAAATATACCTTAATTTGTAACACAAAAAATTAAAAGATCCAGAGACTGATATTGGGGTTCAAGATTCAAGCTGAAGATCAGGAAAACAAAGTAGCTGGGCACTAGCTCTTACTGCACCTCAGAATGAAAAGCAATCCTGGCTCCACCAAACCTCAGACTGTAACCTCTCCTCAGTGTGGCCGGAGAATCCTGGGACTTCCATGTCTTCCTATCCTCAATGTAGCTGTAGAATGAATGCCTGATACTCACTACTGAAGACCCTGCTCCTATCTTTTATAACCCTCTAGTGCTGGGATTAAAGGCATGTGATCCCAGGTGCTGAGACCATCTTTGTGTGAGCTGGGTTTTTTTTTTTTTTTTTTTTTTCGGACTGGATCGATCTTGTGTAGATCTGGGTGGCCTTGGACTCACAGAGATCCATCTACTTCTTACTCCTGAGTCCTAGGATTAAAGGTGTGTATCAGTACCTCCCAGCTTCTGGCTGCTGGGATTAAAGGTGTATATCACCACTGCCTGACCTCTATAGCTTGAGGCTAACTTTGCTTTCTGAATTCTCAGGCAAGCTTCAATAAACCATTAATAATATATCAGCACAACTTTCTGCAAGGCTAATTAGCTGATTAAAACATTAGTGGTTGTAGAGAGGTTGTAATGTTGCAGGTCCAGAGCCGAATTACTATTTATTTGGGGCTATTAGTAGCCATTCTTTGCCTTCCCTGTGTCCGACCCAACACCCTGTGACTATTAGGTAAATTCTTTGGGATGTACAAACAGACCACTAGCTTCCACCAGCAAAGAGGCTAAGAGTGTCATCAGATAACATCTGAAATCTATGTAGCTGAGTTTCTTTTAGTATTCAGACATCTGTACTGGCCTGGCCTTGGGGTTCTGACAGGATAAGCTATCAGCTGTAGCCTAAGGGCACCACCGGTGCATATCCACTATATTCCCTTATAAAAGGGCCCTGCCCACCTCCTATCTCTCTCTGTCTCTCTTTCTCTGTCTGTTCCTCTCTCCCTCCCTCCCTCTATCTCTCCTTTTCTGCTGGCCTCTCTGTCCCCTCCTCACTCTGCCCCTTTTTTCTCTTCTGCTACTCCTGTCCCCAGAGGCAGGCCTTCCCCCACCCCACTCCCCTTTTTTCTATTCTCTTTCCCCTAATAAAAACTCCTCCATGTGAGCCCTGTCACATAGCATCAGTGCTGCCTTTTAAATTACAGCAGGCTCCCCCTCCCTGCTGGAACTTGTCTACCTGATGTTTCCACCAATGCATTTGAAAGGCGTGTTGTGTATGATTTTTGTTTTGTTACTCTAAAAACATCATGAAACTTGTCACAGTGGAATCTGGAATTAGAAGTAACTTGAATCTGTGTTTCTGGGTCATGGTGGCACATATTTAGCTCCAGTGTGAGCTATCATTTATCTCCTTTGAGATGAAAGCTGCATTTTGTTAAGACAGCATCAGCTATCCTACCCAATGGGCAAATAAGGTTGGATGCTGATCTGCAAATTCCAACTCACCATTATCTGGGCTCTTCCATGGTACTGATTCCCTGGTACAGCTTGATTTCTTCCTTCTTAGCTTCCCATTCACATGACCAGAAGAAACCTCAGCAGAGAGTGCCAGGTATTGGCAGCCTGGAGTCACAGGCAGATGGTGGAATGGAGTTCAGCAAAGGAAAGGGATGGAGGTCTGCACCATGGCCAGGCTGCTCTGTCCAGTGAAACCTCAACCCAGGAGTGCAAAAGACTTGGAAGAAGTTGACTTTGATTCTCTATACAGAATGCAACACCATAAAGGGTCACTTACACTGTACAGGTGGGAGACAGGCAGAATAATCCCCTTATCTCAATGGTCTCTCTCAATCCTCCATGGAAAATTTTCTTAAGATTAGTTTCTTTGTAATCAGCTGATTGTATTGTAGACACAAAGCAGTCAACAATGGAGCAGTTCCAACTCATCAAAGACACAACTGAAAAACAAAGGGACAGTAATAAACAATAATGTGCCCAAACGTGTGTGTGTGTGTGTGTGTGTGTGTGTGTGTGTGTGTGTGTTTGTGTGTGTTGTGTGTATGTGTGTTGTCTGTGTGTGTGTGTGTATGTGTGTGTGTTTGTGTGTGTGTCTGTGTGTGTGTCTGTGTGTGTGTTGTCTGTGTGTGTTTGTGTGTGTATTTGTGTGTCTGTGTGTGTGTCTATATGTGTGTATGTGTGTATGTGTGTGTGTGTCTATGTGTGTGTGTTGTGTGTGTATGTGTGTGTGTCTGTGTGTGTGTCTATGTGTGTGTGTGTCTGTGTGTGTGTTTGTGTGTGTGTTTGTGTGTGTTTGTGTGTGTGTTTGTGTGTGTCTTGTGTGTGTGGTTGTGTGTGTGTCTATGTGTGTGTGTCTGTGTGTGTGGTTGTGTGTGTGTGTCTATGTGTGTGTCTGTGTGTGTGGTTGTGTGTGTGTGTCTGTGTGTGTGTGTCTGTGTCTGTGTGTCTCTCTGTGTGTGTGTTGTCTGTGTGTGTGTTTGTGTGTGTGTTTGTGTGTGTGTGTCTGTGTGTGTGTCTATATGTGTGTGTTTGTGTGTGTATGTGTGTGTGTATCTATGTGTGTGTGTTTGTGTGTGTCTGTGTGTGTGTTTGTGTGTGTGTCTGTGTGTGTGTCTATATGTGTGTGTCTGTGTGTGTGGTTGTGTGTGTGTGTCTATTGTGTGTGTGTGTGTGTGTGTGTGTGTGTGTGTGTGTGTGTGCCTGCATGAATAGACCACAGCTCACATGTGTACGTCAGAAGACTCTTTGGGTGTCAGTCATTGCTTTGCACCTTGTTTGAAAAAGCGTCTCTTGTTTTCAGTTGCATAAGCCAGGCTAGCTGGAGTCTCTGGAGATCCTCTTTCTATCTCCCATCTCACCATAGGAATGCTGAATTTACAGAGCTGCATGTGGGCTACAGACATCCATACTCAGGCTCTCCTGCTTCTGATGCTGGCCCTCTGAGCCATCTCCCCAGTCCTTTGTTTTAAATAACATCCCAGAAAGAACTGAAAGCCTTTAATCCTTTTCTTGACGACTGACAACAGACAAGAATTCGTAAAATTAAGGTATATGCGCTTATCATACAAGATGGCAAGATACCACAGTGATAAGCATGAAGCAATAGTGATGAGAAGAGTTTCATCATTATTGCTTTCTGATGAAAAGAGTCAGTATGTCACAAGACAAGATGGCTCGCATACCTCAGAATGTAGGGTGTGTAGTGTGGTAACAGGTTCGAATCCCTTTAAGCACAGAGTTGAATCTTAGCTATGCCAAGTTCAAGTTTGTGGTTGTGTGATCTCAAGTAAGTGACCTTTCCTTGTGTGTGCAGAGACAGTTTCAGCGAAAGCATAGTTGTTAGAGTCATGTTTACATACAGCAGGTGCTCTGTAGACTACTGAGGCCACTCCTGTGTTGCAATGTGCTCAAGTCTGTGTGTTCTGAATCACTCAGAAACACAAAACCTGAGGGACATGCAGAGATAATCTGGTCTTCCTGCTTATCCTTGACATAGGTGGGGTGCTACACTTTATATTTATTTCCTAAATGTTTCTCTGAAGATTCGCAGGTATAGTGCAATGCCTTATGGCTTAAAGCATACAGGAACAGGGTAAAATGTTCCAGAATATCTTTCCTTGGTGCCCAGGAAGAGGACATCTGGAGAGACTGGGAACTTCCTGGGCTGAGAGCAAATATATGCTCATCAGCAGGAAGGCTGCAGTGGAGAGCTTCCAGCTTAACAGGCTGAGGACCCACTATAGCTGTCCTAACTGCCTCATGACTTCCCCAGAACACCCACATGTCCATTCCTTTTGCAAATGTCTCTAATTCTGAGCGCATCACACCAACCTCCTCCTCAGCGTACTGACTGCTCATAAGTATTTTAAGCACATGTAGTGGAATTAGCAGGAAAAAAATCTATTTATAGCACTTTTTCTTCTTGAGGAACTTGGAGATAAAATTTGAGAGATGCTGAAGTCCTCCCGGAGCTGTTTCTGTACCTGCAGAAAGGTAGATTAGTGCGAGAGCTGTTGCCTGATGAAGGATGAGAATGGTCTCCAGGCTGAGATCCCAGAGTACCAGCCCAAGCTGTGCTGCCAGCCCACCAGCAGACCATGGCAAATGGCTGACACTAGCTGTGCCTCAGTTTTCCCATATGCAAAGTGGAGATAAAAATACACCTTCCCACCAGGGATGTTCTGAGGATTAACGAAACAATATCAGGGAAGCACTTCGTGGTGTTATATATCCCAAAAGGTATTACCATTATAAAATGCACAATATCAGACTCTATTTTTTAACTTTGTGACTTTGATGGCGTGAACAAACTTTACCCTCCAGGTTTTTAATGTGATTATAAGCCCTTTACAAGAATATGGTTTTCACTTTGCACAGCGGGATACATAATATTTCTTATAAATTTAATTTAGAAAACTGCAGGAAAATAATGTTAAGGATTTGCCTTAAACCCACTAAAGCAAGGCATTTCCATTAATACTGCCACTCCATCTTTAACTCGACACATTGCGCCTTAAGATGACAGTCTCCCAGATCACTGCTATTCTTCGGAACAATAAAGGAAACTCGAGATACAGGACACACTTTGTGATTTTTTTTTTCTTTCTCTAAAGCTGCCTAGTCAGATTCTTAACGACACCCTTAGTGTTTGCTTCTTCTTTTGAAGTGATAGTCAGAAAAGTTCTGAGACAAGGTCCCCCCTTGACTGCTCGTCACGGATGTCCTTAGTCACTGTAGTTCGCTACAACTTCTGACCTCCTGTGGTCATGGGGTTCTGGTGCAAACTGCATGCCACAGGGAAAGTGGGATTGGGTGCTTCCAGGTTTTAGTGTGACATGAACAGCTCTTCCCTAGGGGCTTTAAAATTAGATTGCTGCCTAGGACAAATGCCCCTGTTTGGATGGCTTCCTTTTAAATTTTCCCATGGAGAGTTCATGGCCGCTGCAATCAATTCTCATGAACCTTGGAGCTGAGAACAATGCAAATTCATCAACGTTAAGTTCTCTGGGTTAAACGCCTAGCATGGTTCTCACCAGAATGAAATCAAGTTATTCAAGGAGCTGAGCCCTTATCTTCACCAGCTCCGAAAGAATACCCACATCCCGTCAGGCCCTCCCTGCCTCTTCACAGCCTGAAATAATAGCTCTGCTCCTCCCATATCACCCTTTGGATCCCTCTACTACTCCCCGGCCCCCCCAAATATCTTAGCTATCAAAAAGAAAAAGACAGTGCTGGAGAGATGATTCAGTAGGTAAAAGCACTTGCTGCTCTTGTAGAGGACTTGGATTTGGGTTCTAGAACCCACATGGTAGCTCACACCTGTCTGTTATTCTAGGTCTAGGGAATCTGATGCTCTCTACTGCCCTCCACAGGCAGTACACAGACCTGGTACACAGATATGCATACAGGGAAAGTCCATATACCGTTAAGATAAATAAATCTTTTAAAATATTTAAACAAAAGAGGATGTGAAGACGGGAAAGACATATGTTGGGGATGTCCAGAGGGGGTGGGAGAAGGAATTGGGAGTAGATATCATCAAGATACATGGTGTACACATATGAAATTATCAACAAATAACGAGAAAACATTCTCAAAAGTAAACCTTAGTAATTACACCTGGCCGTCCTAGATAATCCAGGACAACTCCACATATCTCCAGGTGAGCTGATTAATTAGCTTCACTCCGACTGCAAACTTAATTTTAGCATCCAGCAACCCATCTCCATGGATTCTGAGGATTACAACTTAGACAGCCGTATAGGATGGGGACATTGTTCTGCTTGCCACAAGCCCCAGCACATATCAAGGGTCCATAAGCCACGGGAATGTGACATGGGACGCTGTCACTGGTGTCAGAAGGTGTGCTGGACAGCAACTTTCCTCATTCTGTAGGCGATGTCCTCTTCCTTATCAGACCCCACATTTCATTTTCTACTCTTGGAGTAGAATCCCACCAAATTAATGTGCCAGTTTTCTGTCAACTGGATAAATCTGGATAAATGATAACGTAGCTCAGTGCCTTGGACAGTCTGCCTCTGGTAGGGGATACCTCCCCCCCCCCCAGGGATCTAGATCTAGATAAATCCAGAATACTTAAAGTGGAAACTTGAAGCTGAGGGTGACCAATGTCACACTGTAACCATTAACTTCAATTGTCAGTTTATGGATTGATAGACACTTCTAAGATTAGGAAAGCATCCTTCTAGGTGTGTGTGTGACAGCAACTGAGGAGGAAAGACCCACCTGGGTGTGGCAGCGCCCTCCCCTAGGCTGGAGGCCTGGGTATAATAAAAATAGAAAGCAGAGGCAGCCAGGCAGCAGGAGAAGTTCCACCCATCCTAAGTAGTCTATTGTGACGGAAGGACAGATTGCAACCTTTAAATACGGACTCTCTCTCTCTCTCTCTCTCTCTCTCTCTCTCTCTCTCTCTCTCTCTCTCTCTCACACACACTCACACACACACACACACACACACACACACACACACACACACTCCCAGGGAATATCCAGGCCTTCAGTTTCAGGGTAAGCCTCTTGCCCCTTTAGTGAGTAGGTAGCCATTGGACTACCCAGCCAATCGATTATTCCCTGTTATAATTACCGATTGTGTTCCTCTAGAGAACCCTGTCTAATACAGGCAGTGAGTAATACTTGTCTTCATTATAACACACCTAGGTAGCAGGTAGACACTGTCATAAAAGCTTTGCATAGTGTGTGAGGTCACATGACCTAATCATTGTGAGTGAGCTCAGGTTAATCGACTCCACAGTCACCTTGTTCTCTTACTGGAGGACATTTGGAGGTACCAAGTACCCTCAATATCTTGGAAGCCCCAGGGTCCTTCCCACCCCTTCACCTGTCTTTGTTTATCAGAGCATCGCCTCCTTGTCAAAGGTGATTCGTTAATTAATTATCCTAGGAAACCTTTGTTCTTAGGAAGAAAGAAGCTCCCAGCAGCAACAGAGAGGAATAGGGGTGAGGTATCACACTCTGACACCGACAAGAAGGCACCTGTGGCCCTCCGAGGTCCTCACATCATTCCACAGGGCAGCTGTCTATGTTCAGGCATGGCTCCTCTCAGAAGGAAACAAATGAAGCCAAAAGCCTCCCCACTGTGAAATTCTACAGCATTCGAGGAGGGCAGTGTGGGAGATTGACTGGCAACCAAAGATTAATTGGGTCTGTGTGGGGAAGTGCTTGATGAGACGAGGTCAGCCTTTGCTCTGTGTCAGCTTGAAAGAGGATGTTGGGAGTGGAGTCAGGAGGCTGTGAAGGGCAGCCTCAGGGTCAGAATGACAGCAGCTAAGGGAAGGCCCTGGGCTGTGAAGTAAAACAAGCACCAGTGGAAATGACCCGGGGCTCTGATGATACGCCCCAGCAATGTGCATGCTCTTCAGCTGACATTCAAATGACTGAACTGTCCCCCACCTCAACCGCCCGAGCCCCACTCACAGAGAACTCACGTCACCAACCAAGGGCTTAACAGTTACTAAACACCGTGGTAAAAGGCTTCTCGGTCCCCAAGGTTTGACGCCTTTGTGGTAACGTCACAGTCAGATGCAGTTAATACAATGCATGGGTGGATGCTCGAAAATATATACTTCTAAATGAGTCTATTAAATTGCTAAAAATATTGTCTCTAGCAGATACAGCCTTCCCTCCTGAAGACAGGTTCGGAGAGAAACGGTAAACGTACAGGTGTAGGCTCTTCCGGTCTATTAGGGGCTGTGGTTTCTAGACAACCATGCTATTTCTCTTTGTATCTGGATTCTGATAGAAATTTGAGAGAGGAAAGTAAGGTAAAAGAAAAAGAAAAGATTTTAAGTGTTGGAAGAATGATTATGTTGAAGGGTAATTGTGTTAGGTTTAAAGCTTGTAATTATACAGGGCCCAGCTGGAAAGTGCTAATGTTAACAGACTAAACTCACATCTGGGGTCATCACTTTGGAGCTGGATTCCTTGGTGCAGGTCTTGGCCCATGGCTGGGACAGCTGCCATCATCAGTGTTTGGTTCTTCTTGGGGATGAGTAAGTTTAGCTTACTGACACAACAGTAAGCTAAACTACAACAGAGACTAATGCAAACACAATGTTGTTTATTTTTTATTTATTTAAAAGTGTCTTTTGTTTTTCATGTTACATACCAGCTACAGTTCACCCTCCCACCCCCCCTCATCCCCCTCACCTTCTTCACCCCTCCCCATCCACTTCTCAGTAAGAGTAAAGCTTTCCATGGGGAGTCAACAAGTCTAGCATATCAAATTGAGGCAGGAACAAGCCCCTCCTCTTGTATGCAGGCTGAGCAAGGCATCCCTCCATAAGGAATGGGCTCCAAAAAGTCAGTTCATGCACTGGGGATAAATCCTGGTCCCACTGTCCAAGCCACAGAACTGTCACCCACATTCAGAGAACCTAGTTCTGTTCTATGCAGGTTCCCCACTGTCAGTCCAGAGTCAGTGAGCTCCCACTAGCTTGGTCAGGTCAGTTGTCTCTGTGGGTTTTTAATCACGATCCCTTCTTCCTGTCTTCTACTGGACTCTGGGATCTCAGCCCAGTGCTTAGCTGAGGATGTCTGCATCTGCTTGTATCAGTTACTGGGGTTCAGGCATCCTCTATGCTCTTGCTAGGAGTCTTATCTGAGGTCATTCTTGTGGATTCCTGGGAGTTGTCCTAGTACCAGATTTCTCTCTAACTCCATAACGGCTCCCATTATCAAGATTTCTCTTTGCTCTCCCTCTCTATTCCTCCCGCAACACAACCATCCCCTTCCCTTCTGTTCTCCTCCCCCTTCCCCTTCATCCCTCCCTCTCCCCCGCCCCACACTCCCAATTTATCTCCACACTCAGGAGATCTTATATATTTCCCTTTCCCAGGGTCATCCATACATATTTTTCTTAGGGTCCTCCTGGTTACCTAACTTAGGGATTATGGATTGTAGGCTGGTTGTCCTTTTCTTTACATCTAATATCCACTTATGAGTGAGCACATTCTGTTTTTGTCTTTCTGTGTATAGGTTACCACACTTAGGATTTTTTTCTAGTTCCAGCTATTTGCCTGCAGATTTCAAGATGCCATTATTTTCTAGTGCTGAGTAATATAGGTGTTACGTTTTTAACATCAGTGGAAATACAATTTGCCCAGTGGCCAAGATGCTTGTAAATCGGGTATCTAGGAAGTCAAGTTAATAATCACATGCCCTCTCTTAATAGCCAAAGCACTCTCGAGTAGCAAAGGCAACACTAGAAGCACCACTGTGTCTAACTGAGGAGCATGAAACAACAGTAACCAAATAGCACGGCCTTGCCTAAAAACCAATGAAACAGAGCAGAGAACACAGGAATGAGTCCATGCATTTACAGAAAACTCATTTTCAACACAGGCACCGTTTTCTGTATTATTTTTTGTGTGTGTGTGTGTGTGTGTGTGTGTGTGTGTGTGTGTGTGTGTGTGTTATTATGACAAAATATCTGACAGAAGCAGCTTGAAGAGTGAGGGCTATGTTGGCTTCCAGTTTGAAGGTGACAGAGAAGGCATGGTGGCAGAAACATGAGGCAGCTGGTCATGTTCCATTCTCACAGAGGAAAGAGAGATAAAGGCTGATACTTAGCTTGCTTTCTGCTTTTCCTCATGGGAAGCCAGTCACATGCAAGACAAGTCTTCTGACCTCTATCCCCAGTCTAGAAATTCCCGAGAAACAGACACACACAGATCATTCGAGATTGTGCCAGGTTGACAATCCATATGAACAAGGCACCAAAACCACACTGAAGTAAGTCCACTGCCTTTGACAAATGGTGCTGTGAAACTGGATGTTACTAGGAAGAAGAAGAAGAAGAAGAAGAAGAAGAAGAAGAAGAAGAAGAAGAAGAAGAAGAAGAAGAAGAAGAAGAAGAAGAGACAGAAGAAGAAGAAGGAGGACGAGGAGGAGGAGGAGGAGGAAGAGGAGGAGGAGGAGGAAGAGGAGGAGGAGGAGAAGAAGAAGAAGATCAGTCCCATATCTCCTGCCATTTACAGAAATCAATCCAAAATGGATTGGTCAAAGACATTTGACAATGGACATTTAGGTGTCCCCAAACTATACAACAACTTGAAGAAATTTTAGGGAAAATACTTTAGATATTGGTCCCAGGGAAGATTGTTTTGTGTAGGACCCAAAAAGCACAAGTGACAAATGGATTACATCAAATTAGGACTTCTGTGCAGCCAAAGACACAATCAATAGAATTTAAAAAAAAAAAAAGGCAGCTTGCATAATGTAAAAACATATTTGCAGACTTTCCTCTGAAAAGGGTTGAGGTTATCAGGGATACATAATGAACTCAAACAACTCAACATCAAAAATAACCCAAATAATCCATATTTTGAACAAATAGCTGGACTTGGTGATACACACGACAATCCTGGCACTCAGAAGGCATAGGCAGAATTGCCACAAGTACAAGATAAATCTGGACTTCATAGTTAATTCCAGGCAAGGTGAGGATGTATATAGCAAAGTCTTCAAACAAACAAAACACAAAATAAACAAATGATCAGACAGTATACCAACATGTATATGAAAGATGCTAAATTTCAAAAATCATCAGAGAAATAAAATAAAAAACCACAGTAGGCATCGTCTCACTCCATTTAGAAGGACTTGTTTTTAACAGACAAGACACTCGTGCTGGTGGGGATTCACTGTAGATGGCAATGTGAATTGGTGTAGTCATCTGAGAAAATAGTATAACAGGTTTCTTAAGAAACTGGAAACAGCTCTATCTATAGATGCAGTTTAACTGCACATATACAAAGACATGGACATCAGTCTGTTGAAGAGATACCTGGAGTCTGATGTTCACTGCAGAACTATTCATAATAGCCAAGATATGGAGTCAACCTAGATATCCACTGATGAATGAATAAAGTGAATGTGGTACACACACAAAGGAGTATTAATCAAGCATAAAAAGGAATGGAATTCTGTCACTTACAACAACATGGCGAAGTGAAATGTCAGACAAGACAGATGCTGCCTGTGCTCACTCCTGTGCAGATGCTAAAGTACAATATTTCATGCAGGCGGGGGATACAATAGCAGCTATCAGATGCTAGGAAAATGCCGGAGGGTGGAGAGGACAGTTGCATGTCTAGGA
The DNA here is from genome assembly GCA_030556225.1 of Cricetiscus sungorus. NCBI lineage: Eukaryota > Metazoa > Chordata > Mammalia > Rodentia > Cricetidae > Cricetiscus > Cricetiscus sungorus. The sequence goes on along the minus strand of JANBXA010000741.1, from coordinate 30,401,671 downwards.
GTTGGATAAGAAGTGGCTTCTGAGACTGTGAGGGGTGGCTTAGCACTGTATTGCTCTTGCAGAGGAACTGAATTTGATTCCCAGCACCAATGGCAGGCAGCTCACAACGGCCTGTAATTGCAGCTTCAGGGGATTTGATACCTTCTTCTCTGCCATTACACTCATGTGTAGAAACTCAGCTACCCTCTATCCTCCCACATGTACACAAAATTAAAAATGAAAATAAATAACCTCTAATGTTTTATAGAGCTGTGTGGTAACTATGGTTGGTACCAATTAATTGCATACAGAAAAAAGAAAAAGAAGAAAACTTAGAGAGGATTCTGAGTCTTCCCAGCACATTATTCAGATGACAGCTATTCCAATTGCTTTTATCTGATTAGAATACATCACACACACACACACACACACACACACACACACACACACACACACACATACACACACACAAAATCACACCCTATTTATAGTTATTATGTGTGAAATAGAAATAAAGAATAGAATAAATTTATAAAACAAAACCACAGCAAGTCCTTGGTTTTACAGAGGATCCACTCTAAATGAGATGATGGTGTAGTGTGTAGTCATTTTCATGTGGCAATCGAACTCACAGGAGCTGAGGTCAGAATGGAGGTCCCAGAGACTGAGGACAACACAGGGAAGATGGTAGTTGAAGGATTCAAAGCCTCAATGTGATAGGAATAAGCTGGCTCATTTTGGAGATCAGTTGCATGGCGTGGTCAATATGGTAAACAATGGGTTTTAATTATCACCAAGGATAAACATGTGCTCACACCATGAAATATGTTAACTATTGGAGGTGATGGAGTGTTAATTAGCTTAAAAATTCTACACTGAATTCAAAAGCAATTTGGGGTGGTACTTACGTAGCCTAGGCTGGTCTCTAGCTAGGTCATGGAGACATATATTAGAGTTACCCAAGGCTGTAACAGAGAGCACCCGAAAATATAACGAAGATTTCCTCAGTACTCATATACTAAGGAAGGGGGTTAATTAATTTGGGTACTGATTGCTACTGTTCCCAGTTTATACTTGGGTAAATCATGGCTTAGCTCACTTGCTCTAGATCACATACTCTGCAGTGACAGATGAGTCAATTCAGGGCCTGTGCGACTCTCAGCTCAGCGTTATATACTCCTGTGAAGTCACCGGCGCCTCACACTCAGATATATTGCCACTTCCGTGAGACTGTTGGACAAACACATCGACGTCCTTGCTTGCTAGCATCCTTTTGTTTAAGCTGCCACGGTGACCATTCCTTTCTGCTAACATGACCTTTCCTCCTGTCTTCTCTCTTTTAATTCATCCTTTGCCCTGCCACCACGGTGATCTTTCTTAAGCACAAATCGGACCCTGTCACTCCACTGCTTAAAACCCTTAATTGGGTTCTGTAGGATAAGCACAGATCCCCTGACTGGGGTTGCAAACTGCTTCATGACCTGGGTTGCCGGCCTCCCATCCTCTGCCATTCATCCTTTCCCCACCCGACTTTATATTCCTTCAGGTCGAACAGTTTCCTATTCTTGGAATCTCAATCATGTCTGTTCATTTTTCTCCCTTGCTCTCCGGTTCTTACTCTGTCCATTTCTTATTTTTGTCTAAATCCCTCCCACCTTTGTGTGTGTGTGTGTGTGTGTGTGTGTGTGTGTGTGTGTGTGTGTGTTCTGCAGCACGTGTGCAGAGGCCAGAGGACACGTTTGAGCAGTTCCCTTCCCCTTTGTTGAGAAAGCACAATGACTTTTGTTGCTGCATGCTGCATACTCCAGCTAGCTGGCAGGTGAGCTTCTTGGTGATTTCCCTGTCTTTACCCCCCATCCCACTGTAGAAAATTAGAGATGAGCATCATTGCCTCTTTATATGTGGGGTGTGGGGGAGATGGAGTTAGATCATGAGCTGGGATCATCAGGCTTGTGTGGCCAGCGCATGGCCTTTACCCCTTGAGCCATTTCCCTGGTCTTCATGTGCTTCTAATTCATTCCCCTTTTTTTTCCTTATCACTTCCTCTCTTTCCAGTTGATCATTATAGCTTCCTTATCTTGTAACATCGTCCATCCATCAATTCCTTCCCTATTTGTTGGGCATCAACTGCTTTGCTCCAGGCAGCAGGGAAACAGACCAAACAACAGAGGCAAGGAGTTTCTGTTTCAGTGGGAAAAGACAGGTAAGATCCCTAAAGGCAATAGAGATGAAGCCCTCAGATTTTGTGTAACATGCTAAGAGGTACAGTGATGGTAATGTGATGTTGAGGGGGAGGAAGCAATCCTACTACCCTGAGACCTGAGACCTGAACTAGGAGGAAGCCTATAATGTACCAGTCGCAAAGACCAGCTGTACAAGGAAGGGCACAGATCTTGAAAGGTGATAGAAGAATTAGAGATACAGAATAACTGCAGGAGGACAACAATTATGGAAATTGGGCTTGAGAGGTAATCCCAGTACTAGGTGAAGTGTGTCTTTGTAGCCCCAAGACATTCGGGGTTTCTTCCAGATAAAGTGGGGAAACAATTTATTGGAAATACCTATACAAGGTTCACGCTAGCTACAGAGTTAGAAATGTATGGTGCTGTGTGTGTATGGATGAGAGAAGAGAGAGAGAGAGAGAGAGAGAGAGAGAGAGAGAGAGAGAGAGAGAGAGAGAGAGAGAGAGAGTTAAAGTAACTGGAAGAACAGAAATAAGAAAGCACATGAGAACTGCATTAGACAGACCAGGTGAGATGTGAAGATACGGACTACAGTAGTGGCTGTGTAGATTGTGATGGAGGGAGAGATCTGAGGTGTGTTTAGGAGGAGTCAACATTTGTTTTACCTTGTGTATTGGGGGAGGACCATTTGGTGTGACAAGGAAAGAAACTCAGGTTTAAGAGAAGATGGCCATCCCAACAATGGAATACAAGGAACTGAATGGTTGTGACATTTTTCTTTTGGAAAAGCCTGGAGTATAAGCTGGTGAGTAAGTCCTCGAGGTTAGGGAGAGTTCTATGCGGCACAGATCTCATACCTGGGTGTATGAAATCAGTTAGTAACTGTAGCCTCTCCTAGTCGCTGCATCTGGACTGCATAATAGCCTCAATTTAACACAAGCACACTTGTTTATCCTCAGTTAAGTGTTCGAACATCTTCTCTGGTGCCCCTGTACCAATTATTTCTGGAGGTCAGTCATTTCTATGTATAACTAATCTCACCACTTGGATTTTTATTCTAATTTTACTTTTAGCAGCTGCTGAGGGTGCCTGAGGAGGGCAGGGACTATGCTTTATTTGTTTTATTACTATCTACTCTCGTAGAATCTAGCAGGTGGCAGATGTTCAGTAATAATTTATTACATGAATAAATTGACCAATGTCTGAAAAATTGGTGGAGGCAGACTTCAGCTTTGTCAAACATTTAATGACAATGATAGCATCAGGGAATGACACTATGTCCTCTCCCAAGTCTGGGGTTTTCACACTGGAGGTGACATATGTGTTAAAAAGTGATGTTAGTTAAAAGAATACATTATTTACAATGAAATCAATTGCAGTTGCAAACATTCCCATGGCTCTATTTATCACTATTCCTTAAAAGAAAATCATTTGGAAATTCTTCATGCTGAGGAGGCCCTTGAGAACAAAATGATGTTCTGAATGTCCGGAACTTATATTTCCAGACCAATTTTAAACATCTCAATTCCTCTTCTGAAAAGCAAACCCTGGTGTTATTTCCCACCTTTCTGTCAGTAGCTTCACCAAGACCTTACGTTTAGAGTTAACTAAAAAGTGAGGGCCAATCCCTTCACCTAAGCAACTTTCCTGTGTTCTGTTATGCTACTGGTCTAAGTAAAATCCATCATTATCCACTGAAGATTGCCTTATATAATAAGTGTTTAATCATTTTGTAATCCTATGCCATGTAATTTTGCTCACAGGTTCTTAGGTTGGGCAAATTACCGAGCAGCCTGATCCTATGACAAAGCTTGGGCTTCAGAACTGGTTTTTATTTTTTGTAATAATCAAACTCACTATATTAACATTTGAAAATGTTTGTTGTGGCTATCCTGTATGCAACAAAACCCCAGGGAACAAGTTAAAAATATGGAATAAACACTCGTAAGAATGACAGGCATCTAAGCTCCTTCTGAGATTAATTATAGATTGTCAACGGGACAGAATGATGGGCAAATGACCCAGTTTTACAAAACTTGCCTAGGAACCCTGGAGACCCAGTAGTCAGAAGATCGCCTAGGAACACTGAAGACCCAGTAATCAGAAGATTATCCAGGCAAAGCAACCACATTCCTCCTGCTTCATTAAACTATTTTGGTGTTTTTCTTTCTTTCTTTCTTTCTTCTTGGAAAAAAACTGTCCCCTTACTTTGATAGTGATACTGAGATTGGCAAAGGAGAGCTAGGATATACTATTTTCGTAAAGGGACTGGGGAGATGGCTCAGTGTATATGGACACTAGCTATTCAAGCATGAGAACCTGAGTTCAAATCCACAGAAACTACATAAAATTCCAGGCATGGCCACACACATCTGTAGCCTCATCAGCATGAGGTGTGAAGACAGAAGGATTTCTGGGGCTTTGTGGCCACCAGCCTAGCTCCGAGTTCAGTAAGAAGCCCTATGTCAGGGTCTCAGGGGACATAACATGAAAAGTCACAGAGTAGGACACCCAGTCTTCTTGTCTGGCATCTGCTCATGGTGCGTGAGCATGTGTATCTGAACACATATGTATACACATGCACCACACATCACACGCGCGCGTGCGCGCACACACACACACACACACACACACACACACACACACACACACACACCACAGCATGTGCACACATAAGAAGAGAAAAGGCCAAACAGGAAACAATAACGAACAAAATTAAACAAAAGCAAAAAGGTAGAATTAACTTGTTTTTCCATACATTCCATACAGAAAGACAAAAGGAACTTCTTCAGTGAGCTAAGTCTTGAGGATGTGTCTTCCAACTATTCTCCAAACATAGATAAAGTGTTTCAAGTACCAATTTGAATTTGGCAGGCAAGTTGGGCTGCAAACGATCTAATTTATCTCAATTCCAATCAGCTTAGCAAATTTGGAAGATGTAACACAAAAGCAGGTGACGTGTATGAAAGTCACAAACACATGAATGTTAAGATCTTTACGTGAAAGTGATTTCTAGGACAAGGTACTACCTATTACCCTTCCAGTCAACATGACATGTGGAAGCCAGGGAGCCAGGACAGGCGACAGGGTAAAAAGCTTTCCTATTTAAATGCCTGGCTCAGAAACGAGAGTTACAAACCACCTGCCTTCCTTTCAGGAGGAAAGAAACTTTCAAAAGGCAACACTCTCACTGAAACCCTAGGAAGAAGTGGGAATACAAAAGACAGGCCTCTGTAGGCGAACGTGGCAATTATTCAATAATTATTAGCAGCGGATAAAACGCATGAAACACAGGTGTAAATTATAAAACCCGAATGCCATCATACTGTAATGGCAGGGCCCCTCCATCAAGAAAGGGCTCCCCGTGGACTCCCCCTCCAAGCCCTCCCTTTGCAGGGGGAGCTTTAGAAAGGGCAGTCACTTGTGGATTTATAAAAGTCACAGCAAATTTTATAATGGGATTGTGGCCCACATTGCCTAGGAATTTCGGAAAGTCACCTTCCCTTTCTCGAGTTTGGCAATTTTGCTACAAAATGTAAGGGACAAATTGGTGATTTTGTTTCTAAAAGGCAACAAAAGACTCTCAGAAGAAGGAAAAAGGGAAAACTGGTACAAAAAATAATAATAAGTAGAAAATGTAAAAATTGAGGCCATCGGGGAATGGGAAAACCTATTCCAATAACTTGATGACAATTGGGGTCACTGGAAACAGATGGCTAGTGTTACACAATGGCCTCTGTTGACATGTTTATTGCTTTGTGGCTTACTTAGCTTTATACCAAGGTTTTGCATGTGACTTTTCCCAGCAACCCGCTTAAGGGCAGCAATTGTTGAATGAATGAGTTGTGAGGTGTCTGGCACATGTTTTACAAGTAAGAACACTTATGGGCAGAAATGCTAAGTGGCTGAATGTGCCCAAATGGCCTCCCAATTCCAGGCCTTCTGACTCTAACAGTGTGCCACGTCTCTACCCTCCCCCAACCCTCTGCGGCTTTGCAGGTTCTCAGAGTTCAGCAAGAGACCAGCCTGAAAATACCCGCTTATCTAGCAACTTCCATTCTTTCCCTGATGGAAGCTGTTAATTGGTGACAATGTCAGATAATTTGTGTATCACCTCCTTATTTCAGTTTTAGTTCACACAGACGTGATGATGGGTGGGAAAATAAGCTATTGAAGAGGAAAAGGAGGATCGACTGAACATCCGTATTCGGTGCTGCTACCCTAACAAATCCCGGAAGATTCAAGCATGTCTGTTGTGTTCTGTACCTATTTCTTAATTACATAACTTCAAGCAGGTGGTGCATATATAGAGGGGACGATCTCGGTTTCCTGGTTTTCAGATTCGTGGTGTGGGGTGGGTGCATGTGGCACAAAAGAGAGCTGGAAATATGTAAAACCGGAAAACTCATCACTTAACAGACCTGTGTGTCTGAAACCCCTGGCCATTGTTCAAACATCTCCCAGAGAAAAGACGTTCAATGAAAGCCAGGTCCTATTAACTACCAACCACTGCTTTAGCTACACGCATCACATAGGTGTCACCCGACTTCCAAGTCCCACTGGATCCACTTCATGTGTATTGGATGTTTCATAGATCACATCAACATTCTTCATGAAACGTGTCATCTGCACTCATCCTCTGACTTTGCCATGAATTGAATAATCATTTATATCTTGGAGAATCATTGCTCCAACTAACCGGTCATTGTAGCTGAAACCTGGGAGCCAGCAATAGAATGTGAATGACTGGTAGAGATCCAAATACCATCTAGAGGGCCACGATTGCTGCAAAGTATACTGGCTGATGGATGGTTGCCAACATAACATGAAATCCCAGTGAGAATACTCTTTCCTCTTCTGGGTTCCTTGGTTAACCTGATCCCTGTAACTGCCCAACATGCAAGAATCAACCAACTTGCTTTGCTAATACAAAGGTCAGCTAAATTTCTGATTTTACAAGGACAGTTTTATTGAGATTCAGTCAAGCTATTATTCCCATATTATCGATGGCTGGTTTTGCTCAAAGTGGCAGAGCTGAGTGCATGGCCAAAAAGTCTAATGTGTTCAAAATGAACCCTTTATAGAATATGTTTTCTGACCCTGAGCTAAGAGAACATCAGGATTAATCTCACAATTCTCCACATTTATCACCTTCCAGGACATTATCCCATCAGTGGCTCTGTACAGCTCTCTTCTTACCAAGCTCCAATGCCCCCTGAATCCCTAAACCTTGGCACCTGGGGCTTCCACACCTCACAGGGTGCCACTAACAAAGCCCTCTCAATCTTCAATGGTCAATTTTTTTTCCATCCAGCTCTAATATAAAAATCTACCTATCCCTTGAAAGCTGTACTCGCCCTGTAAATCCCTAAAATAATGGTGTGTTTTCCAGAACCACCCACAAAACACTGTGCTCTGTACCTGAAGGGGTGGCACACTATTATCACCTCTAGACATTCTCACTGGCTCCTGTCTTCCTCAAGTGTGTATCACTATGTAGCCGGACATCTTCCTCTTGGTTATTACTTACTATCCTTCAAATCTTTTAATTTCATTAGTTGGTGAACTTAGGCTGAGGTTACTAGAAATCTCTGTACCACTATGCTGCTATGATTACTATCTGTGGATAGTTTTCCAAAACCCTGCTTTTGCTTCCAGTGATTTTTATCTTGTATTATATCAGAGAGTCTACATCCATAGTATTCCTTGCTTCAATCTATATGTTTCCAAATTCCTGATTTAGACATCTTACTCTGATAATTATATTCTGTTTCCCTAGGTCTTTTATGCTGCTTCCACACCCATGGTCCTTTTGTTTGTTTGTTTGTTTGGTTTTTTGTTTGTTTGTTTTTTGTTTTTCAATCCACTCTTCTTACTATCACCCACTACTCCATCCTATCTCTTCTGTCTTTTGTTGGACTTAGATTCCATAGTCCATATTTATAATTGCTGTCCAGTATCTGCACTCACATCTCTTCTTCCCTTCTCTGCGGTGCAATCTTTATTTAATGCAACTTTTCACATTCTTCATTACTGCTCTCTGGTAGCTGATCGTGGTTGAAAGAAAGAAAAAAAATGTACACACAACTCTGCTGAGTCATCCATTTTTCCTCATTGCTGGACAATTTTCATCCACATTCATACTTGCTAAAATACCTCCATGTGTAAACAACAGAATTAGTGGTACAAAGACCTTTTACAATCACAGGACCTTCAACCCCCCTTTTTTTGTTCCTTTTCAAAATGAAGTTACTTGAAAATGTTCTCCACATCACAGTGAAAGTGAAACTTCAATGCAGTAAACTAAAGCATGGGAGAAAACAGCTCATCAATCCATGCAATTTTTTCCAATTCATCCAGAATAAAATCCCCAGAAATGCCGTGGCTTGTGCAGCCTATATGAAGACCCCCATATGACCTCAGCTTTCCTCTTTTCCTCCATACTCATATTTTCTCCCTGTTTATTTTCCTTCATAGCCATCAGTCCTAGACTCTGGTCAGCCATGTAATGGCTATCCAAAGACGGCCACATTCTGATCTGCAGACTCTGTCCTTGTATCACTTCACATGGCACAAGGAACTGTGGGCATAAGAAACTATGGAGATATTATGGAATAGAATATTTGTTTAACTAGGCAAAGAAGTATTACATTTGTTCATGCTGCATTTGCTTAATTACATAAAGATATGTTGCTGTTTTACCTTGCCTGCCTAAGGGACCTGGTTAATCTAGTAAAAAGCTAAACAGACATTAGGCAGTGATAACAGGCAGAGAGAAGAAATACCAGGAATAATCTAGGCTCAAGAGAGACCGAGGGACAAAAAGGGAGACACCTGGGGCCAGCCATTCCAGCAGCCACCAGTCAGCCAGACAGGGAGGAAGGAGGAAAGTAGGACATATAGAAGTAAGGAAGGATAAAAAGCCCCGAGGCAAAACATAGATGAAGAGAAAACAATATAAGTGATAGGAGTTAAATGAGACAACCATAAACTAAGGCTGAGCATTCATAACTAATAGTAAGTTCCTGTGTCTTTGTTTGGGAGCTGGTTGGTGGCCCAAAGAAAGTTCCAGCTACAAATGGAGTCCAACATGTGGCCTGAATTTTCACATAGGGTCCTGGAAAGCAGAAAGAAAAACACACAACAACAACAAACCAGACATGCCTTTCTAGTTACCCAGTGCTGTAAGGTACAGAGACATGACTGTTCTGTACAGCATGCGCTTGAACACGCTGGCACATTAAGTGGAAACTATAAGCTAAGTAGTGTGGTGACACCTGTCACAGGGGGGACACCAATTTCCTAGAGCTGTGGCAGTTGAATGTAGCTCCCCGTTGAGCTCAGGCTGCAGTAAACACAACTCTTGGTCAGGTACAAGGGGTATAAAGCTCATCTCTCACATAGCCAAGCAGGGCAGAGCCAGCTGCCAGTTCAAAGCCATGCAGCAAGTTTAAGGTTTGTCTCACACAGTCAGAAAAATCTACAGACATGTAATAAAGATAAGTCCAGACTGAAATAAACTCTAAACAGGTTACAGTGTGTTTAAAAATGTGGGTACATGCTAAAGAAAGATAAAAAAGTGGGTATAGACAATCATAGGAACAAATAAATAGTTAAAAAAATAAATAGTTTAGTCTTTAAAGAGAGAGAGAGAGTAAATTAATGTGAAGGATAAAAAGCCATGTAAAGACTGGAAAAACATAGGGAGTCTAGATCCTGTGTGGTGGGTCAGCTTTGAATTTTTTGAATGCTGATGAGCATGAACAGATGAAAGCTGTGGAAATACACTGGATTGTAAAAGGGACTGCTGAATTAAACCAGCCTAGCTACTCCGAGGATGTCTTAACTTTAGAATGTAATTTAGAAAATGTATTGCATCGGGGGAGAGGTTTCCTATGGAAACAAAAGGCTGTGGATTTCTTCAAGGTTAATAGATATTAGGTTTTATTAGGGGAGACTTGTTGAAATTCTTAGCTGTAGACATAAATAATGAAAAACTGTAAGACAGGTGGCTTACATACTGATCCGTCTGCATGGGAACAGTTCTAAGATTGGACAACTAATGTTACAATAGTTTTGTTAGTACTTGACCATTATCTCAATTTTCTCATGGTTCCCTGTGGATGCTGTTGGCCCCAGGAAAAAGGAATCAGTCCAAAGAACACAATGTCCACATTCGCAAGAGGAGGGGTGGGTGTTTTTTGGTCATTTAGTGGATTATTGATCTTTGTCATTGTTTGGGGGGGGGATACATGAATATAGGATAAAAAGAAAACCATTAACCTGAAATATTTTGCATTGGTATGCATTTTGGTATATTGATACTAATTTAAAGTTGTTCTTATTATACTGTATATATGTTTCTAATTGGGGGAATTGTGCAGCTCATTTAAAAATTTAATGGATGGGGGTATGGGAGGAGGGGAGAGAGGGTTAACTGTGATTGGTATGTAAGATAAATAAAAATTTATACAAATAAAAATGTAATGTAGTTAGTTGTCTATAATAATCAAGCTCCTAGTCATATTAGGTATGCTTTCAACTTTAAACAGATACATTTTTCATAGCTAGATGATCTTCAAATGCTTCAGAGACATACAGAATATGGCATTTATGATGTTTAATAACCTAAGGTTTTTCATGACAGTGAGACACATCTGTTCCTGGCAGCACCAATCTACTTCATAAAAGGATGTTGAGCATCAAGGTTCTTATGGAACAACTCCATATGAAGTTTGTATTCAATATGGCAAAGCTAATCATTTGGACAAAAAACTGTCCTTGTCTTGGCTGTTGATGGTATACTGTTCAAAGTGGACTTGCAGGACACAAATAAAAGCCAAATTTTGTCAAAACAAGGCAGGACAGTCCTTCAAAATTCATGCTTCATAGAAATGTCTGCCAGATATTCTAGGCCTGTAGGCTGAAGATGAATGCCCCAGTGTTTCAGAGTGACCTTTGGTGACTGTCAAGGCAGCCAGATGTCTATGTCTATGTTTTGGAATTTTCCTGCTCTGAATATTGTAAATGTAATTATTACTGTATAATTGTTCTCATTGTATATATTTACTACATTCAAGTTAAAACCTTTTCTTTTTATATAGACAAAAGGTGGAAATTTTGTTGAATAGAATATTTGTGTATCTAGGCAAAGATGTGTTATGTTGCACTTACTAATTATGTAAAGATGTTTCTGTTTTGCCTTGCCTGCCCAGGGCACCTGATCAGCCTAATAAAAAGCTGGTCAGTAGCTAGGTAGGGCTGGAAAGCTTGAAGAATAAGTAGGAGAAGTAATCTAGGTTTGAGAGAGAACAAGGGAGAAAGAGCAATAAACACCAGTAAGCCAGACAAAGAGGAAGGAGGAAAGTGGGACATATAGAAGTAAAGAAAGGTAAAAGGCCCTGAGTCAAAATATAGATGGAAAAAAACAGGTTAATATAAGTTACAAAGGCTATGGGACCAGCTGAGACTAAGACTGAGGATTCATAATTAATAGTAAATCTCCATGTCTGTATTTGGGAGCTGATTGATGACCCAAAGACAACTAACTACAAAGAGATGTGATTGAGTTGAGAATGTGAATATCATAAAGAGCAAATCATCATTAGAGGGAGGCAACATGAGAACCAGAGAGATACTAAGTCTTTAAAGAAAGAAATTAAAGCATATATCAGAAAATAGAAAGATCACAGAAAGACAAAACAGGATATGTACTCACTAGTAAGTGAATATTTCACTACAGAATGAGATTAGAAACCTAGAAGACTAATTGGCCTCTAGATACAGGAAAGGGCAAAAAAACATATTCTCAGATTGAATGCTACCCTACTGCCATCTCAGTTTTAATCCATAAGATTCATTTCAGACTTTCCAACTCCCAAAGTATAAGAAAATATTTATATAGTGTTTTAAACCCCCATGTCTGGTCATTGGAGACAGCAGCAATAGGAGGCTGGTGGACTGGAATTACTCTGTTTCTTTATCTGTTTATTATCTGGGTTTCATATTACAATGCAGGCACCATAAAGTCAGAGTGTTTTTCTTTCTCTTCTAATTTTTACTATAATGTGCTTTGCAACCAGGACAGTTATATTGTATTAACAAATGCTCACAGAGAAATGAGAATCACTTTCTCTGAAGCTGAAACAGACCCTTCATGCTTCCTTCATGCTCTGTGTCACTTGTCTTGGGGCCAAAGACATGAACCATAGCTCAGGGCTCTCATTCCACCCCCATGTGTGTGGGTTTCCATGCTTGGTCTAACAGAATGAAGAACAAGCCCTTCAAAACTGAACTCTCTGCAGCTTCCAGAGTGTCGGCCTCAGGGGATCATCTTCAGAATATTAAAGCAGGGAGTTTGTTTTACTTTCTGGAAAGTTATCCATTTCTCCTCTGTAGTGCATGATAAATAAGAAGACAGATTAACAGGAAGAGCACTAACTGGAAATTAAATGAGCCTTAAACCCAATGAATCCCATTTATAGTCTCTCTTCCTCACGAAAAGCTAAGCTCATGAGGGCACACTGACTTATCCTCAAGACCCAGAAAAGGATTTGGCGTTCACCAGGCAAACTCACAGTCGTTGTCCAGTAAGTGAATTTTATTTGGTTTCACCTTCCCCTCCCATGCCAGTTCCAGATATTTTCCAACTTTAAAAGTGTCCTTTAGCATGCTTCAGTCGAACTTTTTGCCATCTCCCCCTCTCTTAGTTCAGGGATAAATGTGGAATTTCTGTGCTTAAAGAGTATTCTCAAAGTTGACCATGGTACACCCCCTACACACACAGACACTAAAACAGTTTTTTTTTTTTAAAAAAAAAAAAAAAAAGATATCTGCAATGACATTTTTACTCCCCATGAGATGGATGGGCTCTTCAACTCCTTTTGTGACAATATGACAACTACATGCCACTCTCACCCTGAAGCCTTAACACACTACATGTCTCTTCTTGCCTCAACTTCAGTGAGCCTGCAATGCCTACATTAGGCTGCTGTTTAGTGTCCTTGTTCCTATGTTATTTTCTCCTTCAGCTATGTTCTAGTTAACTGTTGCTATGTAAAGAGCTATCCAAAACTTTTGTAACTTAAAACTGTAGTCATGGGTTTTGGGGGATGTCTCAGTATGTGAAGCGTTTGCTGTGTAAGCCTGAGAACATGGATTTAGGTCACTAGCACTCTGGTAAAAAGCTGGGTAAGGCATTGCTCACCTGGAATTCCTGTGCTAAGAAGCAGAGATGGAGAATCCTGGGAACTCACCAGCTAAGTACTCTAGTCAATCAGTGAGTTCCATTTTTAGTGGAGAGTGACAGAAGAGGACACTTGTTGCTGACCTTTGGTCTCCACGTGTACACACGTGGATGCGTGGATGCATTTACATGCATTCACACACATACACAGACCACAGACACTATTTATTATTGTGATCATTCATGGTAGTAGAAACTGATGAGTTCAACCAAGTGACACTTGTTTACAATCTGTTGTAAACAACAGAGGTTACAATAAGTTGGTGTCTAGGGTTGGAGCTATCTTAAAGCTTTTGCATATTCCAATGGTTCCTTGCCTCCTGGACTTCTGTGCTCTGTGCTTACTGATGGCATGAGCTCTGAGTTGTAACAGCAAACATTATAAACATACTGTATAGAAGTACCATAGGCTTTTCTAATTTAGTCCTGGATAACACATAGCACGTTTTTGTCATACTCTACTAGTTTTAAGTGGCTTACTAAGATGAACCCACATTCAGAGACAGAGGATTTAGACTTCAACTTTTGAGGTCAGTAGCAATCAAGCAAATACAAAAAGACAAGGAATCGATGGCAACACATCTTTTGAGACTAGCTCCCACAGTAAGGAATATTTTTTCTCCCCCTTTGCTTTCATAACCCTCACCAACTTTATCCATGATTTCTACTCCTTAAGATAGAAATAAGCCCTTAGATATCACTAAAAGGCAAACTTAGGCAATTGGGCAGCATTCTGAAACAGTAGTGGTTCAGAAAGTCTTCCCTGTCACATATTTAGGTTATATTGATAGCCAGAGAAAAGGAAGTAACAGAAAGAAGATTTGAGGAAGGTACAGAGAGAACCTAATTGGTTGCTGCTAGTATCTGTCATTTGATGTGCTTGGACAGTTGTGAGGTTTTAATTGGCTGAGACTTGATTGCTCTTTTCAAGAGAATTTTGCATTGTGTTTACATACAAAATTAGATCATAGTTTACTATGTAAAGATGTATGGAGGAATCTTTAGATCATACTTAATTCAGTCCCCTTGCTTGACCTTTTCATAGTATTTCAGAGTTCAACACATGTTATTCTATATATGGCATGTTGGCATTTGAGAAAACAGCAGAAACAGAAGGTATCCTGATCTCTGCCATTTTCTTCCAAAACAGGCCATGGAACAATTCTGAGTTTCCTTTTGGGCAATCATAATACTCTTTTTCTAGAGGCTACTTCCTCTTAAAAACAATACAAAACAAAACAAGACAAAGGAGAGACTATCCTTAGCTCCTGAATATACAGATGCCAAGAAGAATGCAACAAATAGGCCTTGCAGAATTCTCCCTAATGTGTTACCATAGACCCAACCTCTTTGATCCCATCTACCTCTGCATGGCATAGCAGAAAAGCACACAGATCTTTTTATTTCTTGGGCTTTTCATTTCTGTAGGTTCTCATTTCATTTACAATTTGTATGTGCTTTCCCATGTTAATATGTCTCATGGTGTGGAGGCCTCGGAGAGTTCTCTTCCTTCACAGCACCGGACAACTAGGGAGCCTATGTCTTGCTTATGCCTCTGTGTCTTGCAATAAATTCTAAGCCCTTCAGGACCTGAGTCAGTATTTTCTCACGTGAGCTGGGGACAATCATATGTAAGATTCCCTTATATATGTATTTGGTGAGAAAACAACAAATCTTTTTCTTTTTTTTTTTTAAACTTTCAATATTAATTGAAATAGAAAGATACTCTATACAATTGGTATTTGAAATGTTGATAGGTGTATCTTCTGAAGCACACAAATCTGGCTCTGTGTATACATTGGTGAGAGATCACTGAATGCCAGCCACATTTAAGGCAAAAGAGAAAACAAGGATTTGAGTGTAAGAAGGCATTTTAAGCTCATTTGAAAGGGTCAAGGGCTGTGGCATAAATAGAGAAAACAGGGACCTTTTCAGCTAAGCCTTCCGAGAGAGCACTGGGGAGCTGCAGATATCTTAGGAGATAGTAAAAGCTTTAGTACTTTTTTTTTTTTTTCCTTTTTTTTCTTTTTTTTTTTTTTCTTCAGTGGACTCCAGCTACTTGTGGTGTGAGACCAGAGGGCTCCAGGGCACCCACTGAGATAATGGTCAGGCACTGAACCTCCAGCTGACACCAGGACTAGGAATTAGCCCAGAAGTTTACCAACTGATCAAGCACATAATAAATTAAGAAAACGTTTAGCCAGGAGTGATGAGACAATCTAAAAGACTTTTTTGCTCAGATTTAATTTTCCAAGCAATAAAGTTTCTAATATGAACAAAGGTGGTGCAGCTTCTACTTTTTAAAAATCTGTTTTAATTTCTTCAAATATCTCATTATAATGACTAATCAGAAGACATCAAAATAGCAGGTGAAGGGAATCATCACCTGCCTTACAAAGCCAAAATTTTAAGGACCTAGTCCTTTTGGATTTAATTTTCTAATTAGGTTTTTAGAAGAGGAGCATAAAGGTTAAAAGCGTTCTATAATTCTAGTATTCAAAATTCTGCTGCCAACCTGGAAACTTAATTTCTAAATTAAACAAAGCAATCTGTACCTAGTATCCAAATAAATATCTAATAAAAAAAATCTGTTTATAGATGAACAAAACAGATGTATGACAAGCTTGCTAGGCTGTGCTCCTTTTTAGGGAGCAAAGAATGTCTTTAGAAATTCTACACTCAGGCACATTTTGTGCAGTGGGAAAGGTGGGAAGCAGCAGCTCAATGAACATGGCTGATGCTCTTTAAGCTGGCATTGTAGAGCAGACTAAGAAAAGATGCTGATTTTTCCTATGAGGAGTTAGAGACACAGATAAGAGTTATGAACAGAAGACCTGGGTTTGGGAACAAGTCCTCTTTTTTTGGGCATCATTAACAAGGGTGTATTCTCATTCTTTTAACTCTCACATTTTAGATACGTTCAAGCATTTAGATATGTGCATCTTTTCCTCTGATTTTTCAGTCATCTTACGCTTAGCTCTTCCAAATCTAGATTTTTGAGAAATTGATACTTGTGGTTCTATTTGTTTATAGTTATTAATTTTAAATCTTTTCATGAATATGTATGATGGATATGCAAGTATGTGGAGGGAGCCATGTGTGTACCACGGGCCCGTGTGGCGGTCAGAACACAGCTCCAATTGTCTGTCAGTCCCTGCCTACCACCTTGTTTGGGACAGGGCCTTTTTGTTTGTCATCTCTCTATATGCCAAGTTTCTGGGGGTTCTCCTGTCTCTGGGCCCCCATCTTTCTCCCAGAAGCACAGGAGTTGCAGATACATACTGCCAAATCTGGCTTTGCATCACTCTGGAAATCTGAACTCAGGTCCTCACACTTGGGCAGCAAGCACATTACTCTCTTAGCTGTGCCTCCACCCCATTTGAACTGGCTGGTTTTGTGTGTCCACTAGACACAAGCTAGAGTCATCAGAGAGGAAGGAGACTCAGTTGAGGAAACGCCTCCACGAGATCCAGCTGAAGGCATTTTCTCAAACAGTGATCAATGGGGGAGGACCCAGCCCATGGTGGGTGGTGCCTTCCCTGGGCTACTAGTCTTGGATGATGAGGGATGTCCTTCTGAACATACGTTTCTCTTATTGATTGATGAATGAAACACTGTTTGGCCAATGAGGCAGGAAGATAGGCGGGACTAGGAGAAGAGGAGAATTCTGGGAAAGGTAGGCAGAGAGAGCTCACCAAAGTCAGACACAAAGGAGTAGTGGGTCTGGGCCTTCTCTGGTAAGCCAAGACATAGTGGAAATTCATAGATTTATAGAAATGGGTTAACAATTAAGACAGAACTAGCCAATAAGAAGCCGTAGGCATCGGCCAACACTTTTATAATTAATATAGCATGCATGTGCTGATTTGGAGCTGAGAAGGGTGGCAGGACCAGGCTGGAAAGAAAACCTCCACAACATCTGGGTTCTATAAAAATACAGGTTAAACAAGCGAAAGGAACCAAGCCAGTAAGCAGCATCCCTCCACGGCCTCTGAATCAGTTCCTGCCTCCAGGATCCTGCCCTGTTTGAGTTCCTGTCCTGACTTTCTTCAGGGATAACAGTGATTGAAGTGTAAGTTAAATGACCCCCTTTTGCCCCAGCTTGCTTTTTGGTCAATTATTATTATTATTGTCAATGTAATAGAAACCCTAAGACACCAGTTACTTAAGGTTTATGTGAGGAGAAATTCAGATGACACAAATTCTAAAGTGGCAGTGTTCTACTCTAGTCTTCAAGCAGGATGCCTGCTACCTTCATCAGATCTGATGTGCCTCAGAAGAACCTGGCCTGTGGACTGCTGACATTTCCTTGTAGAAGGAGGGCCAAGGATTTCACTTGAGATTCTAGCTGCTCTTACCATCCATTTGTATCCAATACTGCTCCAACTGTTTATATCTTTGGGGTGGTGGAGGTGCTGTAGTATGTAGGCTGGGAGCCATTAGTGAAATGGGCTCCATAAATATAGCTTGGAGGAAACCATCATCCATGGTGAGTGGGGAAATACTTTCCTTTTGCAGCTGCTTTAGAGTGGTCCACAAACCCCTGTCAGTTACCTCTCAACCATGTGCTGTGTGCAGACTATTGGTTCCCTCAAATGAACTTTGGTGGAATTATATGTTGGCTAGTTGTTAGGACATTAAAACAAAGTGATAGACATTGTTTACGTTCTTGATAAGAAAGGGTTTCTTGAAATAGGCAGCATGGTCACCATGTTGTATAACTATCACCTCTCTCTAATTCCAAATATTTTATTACTCTCTATGGAGAACACAGACCCATTAAGAAGACATTTCCTACTCTTAACCTTTAACTCCTGTAGACACTAACCTGTTTCCTGTCTCTGTGGTGTTATTTATTGTAGATAGCTCATATAAATGAATCATATTGAGACCTTTCCTTTGTGGCCTGTTTTGCTGAAGTGTAATTCTTTTGAGGTTCTTTCACACGGTGGCTTGTGTATTCCTCTTTATGATCTGACTTCATTATATGATATACAACCTTCAGTCTATCATTTATCAGTTGGTGGTCATTTAGGGTATTTCTATTTATGGTTATGGTCAATATTGCTGCCACAAGTATTTCTGCCTGCTATTTATTTGTTTGAATAACTGTTTTTCTTAATTATTTGAGTATATACATAGGAACTGAATTGTCAGACCTTAAGTTAAATTTTCATTTAACTTCTAAAGAACATGTGTGTGTGTGTGTGTGTGTGTGTGTGTGTGTGTGTGTGTGTATTTTACTCTCTAAAGTCAAAATAGTGAGTCACAACTCTTAGAACTAGAGTTGCAGGTGGTTGTGAGTCATCCAACTTGGATCCTTGGAACTGAACTTGGTTCTTCTAGAAGATCCAAGCTGAATGACTCACAACACCATGACCAATCTCTCAAGCCCCCTTTTAGTGCTCTTATGAACAATATTTCTCCAAATAATAATTTGAATATAGCTATAGTCTAAATGTTAGTATTATCCCAAATTTTATATTTGATAATTCCCAAGACTGTTACAGTGGGAGATAGCCATCAGGTGAGTGATTGGATTGCATGAGAATGGAGATTTCTTTAGTGGGAGCACAAAGGAAAACTATTTCTGCCCGGAGGAAGTTGTCCTTTGCTAGAATCCAGAATAGTCCAACTATGTTAATGTGGTCTCATAGCCCTCAAACTTTTAGCATTAAGAGCTGTGATGGCTTGGATGAGAATGGACCCCATAAGCTCATATATTTGAATGCTTGGTCCCCAGTTAGTGAACCTGCTCGGAAGGATTAGCAGAAGTGAATCTCTGGGGTGGGCTTTGAGGTTGCAAAAGCCCTCACCATTCCGAGAAGCTCATAATTGTCTCAAAACATGAGCCCTCAGCTACTGCTCCAGCGCCTGCCTTCCTACCTGCCTTCTACTGTGCTCTTCACCATGATAGTGATGGACTCACCCTCTAAAACTGTAAGCCCCAATAAACTCTTCAATAAGTTGCTTTGGTCATGGTGTTTCTTCACAGCAATAGAAAAATAACTAAGGCAAGAACTAAGACAAATTAATTTCTATTGTTTCTAAACTTAAGCAGGCTAAGATAGGGACATTTGTAATTTTAATCTTGCTTATTACTTGTAGTATATTTTCAGTTTACTTTATAGGTGGGTATTTTACACATACCAATGATGTTATTGGTAAATAACTATTTTCTTTATTCTAATAGTTACAGTTTTATATCTCATTGTTTAGCTACAACTTTCATGAAAATAGATGATTTTACTCATTAGCATATACTCAGAAAGTACAAAATATGTGTGAGTTTAGTATGTCTTTAAAGGAAGATATTGATTCCACATTACTATTAATGGGCATCTTTGTTCCATTTGCATTTTAATATAAATATAAATTTTGTCACTGGGTATACTGCTAACTTCTAGTTAATACATGTATTGCTCATATTAGGAAAATAGTCTCCTATACGTTCAAAGACTTTAGGTTAAAAACGAGAGTAGATTGTTTTTATTAAGTTCATCATGCTCAAATACAGACTTCATCCTATACTACATCCTGTTTGCTCTAACAAGTTATGTTTGGTGATGGTGGTTTATTACTTTAGTGTATTGTGGGAAATTAAGCCATCAGAACTTGATTTTACTCCTCACAAAAGTCTTAGAAATAAGGTAGAGGATAAGTTTAAGTGCTTGACAATGAGCTCACTTCCTGCTTCAGTCCTTCTTGAGTGGCTGAAGATGCTGGTGCTGCCAGATGAGAAAGTATCAGACTGGTCCACGTCCTAGCTTTGTAAATGGAAACCTATTCTCTTGCTTTCTTTCTACTGATTTACAGACTGGTACCAGCCAATGATGTCTAATGCTGTAACTTAAACCAAAAGCATTCCAAGAAGTTCTAACTGCCCCTGCTGGTTTCATGGCCCCTTTCTATTGCTTTTTCCTTGGAGACTTGAACTGTCACAGAACTTGCATTTTTTTTCCCATTTTGTGGGAAGTTTTTATTGCTGTTGATTATTTGATAGATACAGTAGTGTTATTTGACTATGTTTTATTAGGTA
This sequence comes from Cricetiscus sungorus, assembly GCA_030556225.1. Classification (NCBI taxonomy): domain Eukaryota; kingdom Metazoa; phylum Chordata; class Mammalia; order Rodentia; family Cricetidae; genus Cricetiscus; species Cricetiscus sungorus. The sequence continues at coordinate 30,381,225 of JANBXA010000741.1, read as the reverse complement.
ATTGGGATTACAATGGCAAAATAACTCGTTGAGAAAAATATTTGACTATAATTACATAGAGTACAACCATGGGGCAGTATCAGCAGAGGCATACCTGACTCACTGTTAACTGTCTGTCATGCTAACATGATACAGATTGCCTAGAATGAATACCACCAAGAATGCATGTAAATACCTGCTGCCTTGGCAGGTAGGATAGGTAGGTACTTTGATATAAGTACATCAATTCATTATTATTTGGAGGAAGAGAAATGTTCCAGATAAAAGAAAATTTTAAAATATTTTTTTATTTAAATTTGAAACAAGCTTGTTTTACATATCAATCCCAGTATCTTCTCCCTCCTCTCCTCCCCCTTCCCCCCAACAATCCCCACCCCATCCCCTTTCTGCTCCTCAGGGAGGGTGAGGCTTTCCATGGGGGATCTTCAAAGTCAGTCATATCATTTAGAGCAGGGCCCAGGCCCATGTGTCTAGGCTGAGGGAGTATCCTTATATGTGGAATGGACTCCTAAAGTCAATTTGTATACTAGGGATAAATAGTGATCCACTACCAGAGGCCCCATAGACTTCCCAACTAATACCACATTCAGGGAATCTGGTGTGGTCCTATGTCAGTTTCTCCGCTATCAAACTGGAGCCCATGAACTCCCTCTTGTTCAGGTAAGCTGTTTCTGTGGTTTTCTCCAGCCTGTTCTTGACCCCTTTGCTCATCACTCCTCCCTGTCTGAAACTGGATTCCATGAGTTTGGTTCAGTGTTTAGCTGTGGATGTCTGCTTCTACTTCCATCAGCTACTAGATGAAGGCTCTAGGATCGCATAGAAGGTAATCACCAATCTCATTATCAGGGAAGGGCATTTAAGGTAGACTCTCTTCTATTGCTTAGATTTATAGTTGGGGTCATCATTGTTGATCTCTGGACATATCCCTGGTGTCATATTTTTCTTAAAACCTATAATGGCTCCCTCTATTATGGTATCTCTTTTCTTGCTCTCCTCTGTTCTTTCCTGACTAGGTCTTCCTGCTCTGTCATGCCCACCTCTCCCCTTCTCTTCCTCCTAACTCCCTATCCTCCCCCCCCATGCTATCTTTCCCCTTCTTCAGGGTCTTGCACACCCACCAGCAATGAAGGAGTGTACCCCTTTCTCTACATCCTCTCCAGCATAATATATATATGGTCCTCCTTGTTTCCTAGCTTTCCTGGAAGTGTGGATTGAATCTGGTAATCCTTTGCTCTAGGTCTAAAAACCATATATGAGTGAGTACATGTCTTTTTGTGGCTGTAGTTTACCTCAGGATGGTTCCTCCTAGTTCCATCCATTTATCTGCAAATGTCAAGATTCCATTGATTTTTTTTTTCCCATGGAGTAGTACTCCATTGTGTAAATGTACCACATTTTCTCCATTCATTCTCAGTTGAGGAGACTTTAGTTTAGGTTGTTTCCAGGTTCAGGCTATTACAAATAAAGCTGCTATCAACACACTTGAATAGATGTCCTTGTTGAATTAATGTGCATTTTTTGGGTATATGCCTAAGAGTGGAATTGCTGGATCTTATGGTAGACTGATTCCCATTTTCCTGAGGAATAGTCATACTAATTTCCAAAGTGGCTGTAATAGCTTGCACACCCACCAGCAGTGAAGGAGTGTACCCCTTTCTCTACATCCTCTCCAGCATAAACTGTCTTTGGTGTTGTTGATTTTAGCTATTCTGACAGGAGGAAGATGATATCTCAGAGTTATTTTGATTTGCATTTCCTGATGGCTAAGAATACTGAGCACTTTCTTAAGTGTCTTTCAGCCATTTTAGATTCCTCTACTGAGAATTCTCTATTTATTTCTGTACTCCACTTTTTAATTGGATTATTTGGTGTTTTGGTAACTAGCTTCTTGAATTCTTTGTATATTGTGGAAATCAGACCTCTGTCAGATGTGGGGTTGGTGAATATTTTTCCCAATCTGTGGGCTGTTGTTTTTTCTTGTTGACTGTGTCCTTTTCCTTACAGAAGCTTTTCAATTTCAGGAGGTCCTATTTATTGATTGTTGATCTCAGTGTCTGTGCTACTGGTGTTTTATTCAGTAAGAGGTCTCCTGTACCAATTTGTTCAAGGGTACTTCCCAGTTTCTCTTCTAAGAGGTTCAGTGTAGCTGGGTGTATCTTGAGGTCTTTGATCCTTTTGAACTTAAATTTTGTGCATGGAAATAGATATGGACCTATGTGCAGTGTTCTGCAAGTCAGCATCCTAGGATGCTGTCTTCCATTGTATAATTTTATCTTCTTCGTCAAAAGTCAGGAGTGCCTAGGTGTGTGGGTTAATATCAGGGTTTTCAATTAGATTCCATTGGTGTTCCTATCTATATTTGCACCAATACCAAGCTGTTAGCAGGACTATAGCTCTATAATAGAGCTTAAAGTCGGGGATTGTAATGCCTCTGGAAGTTCCTTTATTGTACAAGGTTGTTTTGGCTATCCTGGGTCTTTTGTTTTTCCACATAATGTTGAGGATTGTTCCTTCAAGGTCTGTGAAGAATTGTGCTTGGATTTTGACGGGGATTGCATTGAATTTGTAGATTGCTATTGGCAAGGTTGCCATTTTTACTATGTTGATCCTACCCCAAGAGCATGGGAGATTTTTCTATTTTCTGGTATCTTCTTTAATTTCTTTCTTGAAAAACTCAAAGTTCTTATTATGTAGGTCTTTCACTTGTTTGGTTAGTGTTACCCCATGATATTTAATGTTGCTTGTGGCTATTGTAAAAGGTGATGTTTCTCTGATTTCTTTCCCAGTCCCTTTATCGTCTGTATATAATGGAGCTACTAATTTTGTGTTTTGAGTTAATCTTGCATCCTGCCACTTTGCTGAAGGTGTTTATCACCTGTAGGAGTTCCCTGGTAGAGTTTTTCAAGTCACTTATGTAAACTATCATATCATCTGCAAATATTGACAATTTGACTTCTTACTTTCCAATTTGTATCCCCTTGATCTCTTTTTGTTGTCTTATTGCTCTGGCTAGTACTTCAAGTACAATATTGAAGAGATATGGAGAGAGAGGGCAGCCTTGTCTTGTTTCTGATTTTAGAGAAATCATGTTGAGCTTCTTTCCATTTAGTTTGATGTTGGCTGTTGATTTGCTGTTTATTGTTTTTATTATGTTTAGGTATGTTCCTGTTATCTCTGATCGCTACAATACCTCCATCATGAAGGGGTGTAGGATTTTGTCGAAGGCTTTTTCAGCATTTAGTGAAATGATCATGTATTTTTTTCTCTTTCTGTTTGTTTATATGGTGGATTACAATGATGGATTTTCATATGTTTAACCATTCCACATCCCTGGGGTGAAGCCTACCTGGTCATGGTGGATAATTTCTCTGATGTGTTCTTGGATTTGATTTGTCAGTATTGTATTGAGTGTTTTTGCATCAATGTTCGTGAGGAATATTGGTCTGTTGTTCTCTTTCTTAGTTGTGTCTTTCTGTGGCTAGGGTACTAAGGTAATTGTAGCCTCATAAAAAGAGGTTGGCAATAATCCTTCTGCTTCTACTGTGTGGAACACTTTGAGGAGTATTGGTATTAGCTCTTCTTTGAATTTTTGGTAAAATTCCGCACTGAAACTATCTGGCACTAGACTATTTTTAGTTGGGAGGCTTTTGATGCTTCTATTTCATTAGGGGTATAGTTCTATTTAAATTGCTATCTGTTCTTGATTTAATTTTGGTAAATGATATCTATCCAGAAATTTGTCCATTTCCATTAAGTTTTCGAATTTTGTGGAGTACAGGTTTTCAAAGATTCTCTGGGTTTTTCAGTATCTGTTGTTATGTCTCTCTTTTCATTTCTTATCTTTTTGATTTGCATGTTCTCTCTCTGTCTTTTGGTTAGTTTGGAAAAAGATTTATGTATCTTGTTGATTTTCTCGAAGAACAAACTCTTTGTTACCTTTTCCTAGTTTCTATTTTATTGATTTCAGTCCTCAATTTGATTATTTCACTCCTCCAAGGTGAGTTTGCTTCTTTTTGTTCTAGAGCTTTCTGTTGTGCTATTAATTCTCTAATGTGACTATTCTCCAATGTCTACATGTGGGCACTTAGTGCTATGAACTTTCCTCTTAGTACTGCTTTCAAAGTATTCCATAAGTTGAGTATATTGTGTTTTCATTCTTACTGAATTCTAGGAAGTCTTTAATTTCTTTCTTCGTTTCTTCCTTGATCCAGGAATGGTGCAATTGCACATTGTTCTATTTCCATGAGAATTGTAGAATTTCTGCAATTTGTGTTGTTGAATTCTAAATTTAAAGCATGGTGGTCTGATATGATACATGGAGTTATTCCAATTTTTTTGTACTTATTGAGGTTTGCTATATTGCTGAATATGTCATTGATTTTAGAGAAGTTTCCTTGTGGCACTGAAAAGAGGTTATATTTTTTTGTGTTTGGATGGAATGTTCTATAAATGTCTGTTAAACCCAATTGGGTCATAACTTCAGTCAGTTCCTTTGTTTCTTTGTTAAGTTTCTGTCTGGTGAACCTATCTAGTGTTAAGAGTGGGGTGTTAAAATCTCCTACTATAAGTTTGTGAAATTTTATGTGTCATTTGAATTTTAATAATGTGTCTGTTATGAATGTGGGTGCCTTTGTATGTGGGGCCTAGATGTTCAGAATTGAGACTTCTTCTTGATGGATTTCTTCTTTGATAAATAAAAAATTACCTCCTTCATCTCTTTTGACTGATTTTAGTTTAATGTCTAATTTGTTAGAAATTAAGATTGCCACACTAACTTGATTCTTGGGGCCATTTGAGTGGAAAATCTTTTCCTAACCCTTAACTCTAAGGTAGTGACTGTCTTTGAAGTTGAGATGTTTCTTGTATGCAGCAGAATGATGGATTCTATTTTTGTATCCATTCTGTTAGCCTGTATCTTTTCATAGGTGTGTTAAGACCATTAATTCTGAGGGATATTAATGACCATCAATGGTTAATTTTTGCTTATTTTGGGTTTGTTGTTATTGTTGGTATTATATTTGGTCCCCTCTCCACCATTTTTCTTTTGGTCATTGGTAAAATAGGATTATCTATTACCTATGTTTTTGTGTGTATAGTTGACTTCTTTGTGTTTGAGTTTCCCTTCCAGAACTTTCTGTAGGGCTGGATTAGTTAATAAGTATTGTTTGAATCTGGTTTTGTCATGAATATCTTGGTTTCTCCATTTATAGTGATTGGAAGTTTTGCTGGGTATAATAGTCTGGGATGGCATCTGTGGTCTCTTAGTGATTGGCACAATAACTATCTAGGACCTTCTGGCCTTCATAGTTTCCATGGAGAAGTCAGGTGTATTTTTGATAGGTTTGCCTTTATATATTACTTGGCCCTTTTCTGTTGCTGTTCTTAATATACTTTCTTTATTCTCTATGTTTGGTGTTTTGATTATTATGTGGCAAGGTGACTTTTTTGTGGTACTCTATTTGGTGTTCTGTAAGTTTCTTGTACTTTCATCGGCATATCTTTCTTTAGTTTGGGAAAGTTTTCTTCTATGATTTTGTTGAATATATTTTGTGAACCTTTGAGTTGGGTTTCTTCACCTTTTTCTATATCTGTGATTCTTAGGTTGGGCCTTTTCATGGTGTCCCATATTTCCTGGATATTTTGTATTAGGAATTTGTTAGACTGAAGATTTTCTTTGGTCGATGAATCTATTTCTCCTAGTGTATTTCAACACCTGAGATTCTCCCTTCCATTTCTTGTATTCAGTTGGTTATGCTTGCATCTGTAGTTCTTGATCATTTACTCAGCTTTTCTATTACCAGCATCCCCTCAGTTTGTGGTTTCTTTATTGTCTTTATTTCAGTTTTTAGGCCATGAACTGTTTGAATCATTTCCTTCATCGATTTGATTTTTTTTTCTTTCTTGGCTTTTCTTCGTTTCTTTAAGAGATTTGTTCAATTTTTTTTTTTGCATTTTTTGTTTGTTTTTCTTCCATTTCTTTAAATGATTTTTTTCATTTCCTCTTTTAGGGTCTCTGTCATCCTCACAAAGTTGTTTTTATGGTGATTCTCTTCTGCTTCATCTGTATTGGGATGCTCAAGTCTTGCTGGTGTGGAGTCCCTAGACTCTGGGGGCATCATATTGATCTTTCTGTTATTGGCTGTGTTCCTTTGTTTTCTTGTTTTTGTTTATTTTTTTGTTTTGTTTCATTTTGTTTTGTTTTTCAAGACAGGGTTTCTCTCTATTGCTTTGGAGCCTGTCCTGGAACTAGCTCTATAGATCAGGCTGTGTTCTTAAACTGTTGTCTACACATCCCTTTTTCCAGTGTGTATCGGTGGGGTCTCTCCTTCTCTTGGTGGGTACAGGACCAAGGTTCTCTTCCAGTGGGTGCAAGCAGGTCCAATACTCCAATGGCTTTCCTCTTCTATTGGATGGAGGTGGGGCTAGGGTGCTGGCAGACTCTAGATTGCCTGGTCTACTGGGACGGGTTACCCTGTGCATTGTCCCCAGTCCTCAGGAGGCTTTGAGCAGGGCACTGGAAGGCAGGCTCCCTCTGTGGAAGAAATTTTGATTAGTTAATACTATTCATGACAACATTAGAAAGTATATGATTGTTTCAGAATTTATCTGAGACAAAGGGATATTATTATTTTTTTAATAATATGCCAACTTGAATAAAAGAACTATTACTTCTCCCTTGAGTATACTATAAAGTTGATTTTAATCCAGTTTTTCTTCTACAATAATATAGTGGAGTTGGAAGATGCCAAAATCCATTCTGACTTGCTGAACTACCTTCTAGCTATGCTTTAGGAGAGGTTGTACAATATTTCTAGTATTGTCAGAGTGTGAAGATGTACCTGTGCAAGTTGGGCTGACCAAAGTTAATGCCTCATCTGCCAGATAGGTCATACACTCAATGCATGGCACATTCTAGAATTTCAGTGGATATTTGTGAGATAGGTCTTAAATGAATAGTACTTTTATCAAAGTATGGAGTGAAAATGTTTGAATAAACATGAAATGGCTATATTTTTCTAGCATTTGTGTACTGATTTCTGAACTAAGAATTGAGAAAAACTATCATCTAGAAATTATTTACAGTACCATAAATACAGAGTTCCTGGTAGAGGCAGCCTAGAAGACTGTACATTCAGGGATTTTTTTCTCAACACATTCCCTTTCTCTCATATCCATTGTTAATAAATGAGATTGCAGGCAGGCAAAGTGGGCTTCGGGGAAGTGCAATAAAAATGATGAGCAGGCTGAATATATGATGGTCGGGATATACTGAGAAAATCAGGACTTAGGTGAAAGGAAGAATAAGGAAAACTTAATATTTGTCTTCAAGGATATGAAAGACTATAATGAGGAAGATGCTGACAGCTGTCCCTTTGTGTCACCAAGGACAGCTACTAAAAAGAGGGATGCTTTCTAGAGAAACACTAGACAGTGAAGCATACTACATACAAGTTTCTCTCTCCAAAACAGATGGCTAACGGGCTAGATGAAGGACAGCTAATAGATCATCAGCACTATCTGGAAACTTGTCAGAGATACGAATCCTTCACAGGACCCACACCTACTGTATCTAAACCTACGGGGTGGGACTCTCTGTGACAAAATGGCTAAGAGAAACAACTTGGAGGAAGGAAGACTCATTTGGACTCACTGGGTCCGAGGTATTATTAGCAGACTTCCTTTTTGAAAAGTTTTTTTTTTTTTTTTTTTTTTAGCTCCTGCCTTTCCAGTGCATCATAGCAGGGATGCAAGGCAGAGGGCACTGCTCCTGGCCTGGTGGGAGGGGAGACTAGTCTTCCAAATCCTCTTCAAGGACATACCCACAGACCCTACTTCCTTCCGCCAGGCCTACCTCTTATTATCACCAGAGGCAATGAAGCACATGGACCTTGGGATTATTTCAGATCTAAACCACCACAGTTTTAACACCCCCACCCCCGTGTGAGTGTGCACACAATGTATGTATAAATGAGGGTACACAAATTGTGGCTCACTTGTGGGGTTCAGAGAATAACCTCAGGTACTGATACTTGCTTGAGAGATGATGATCTCTTGTCTACCACTATATATCCCAGGCTAGCTGGCCTGAGAACGTCTAGGAATTTTCCTTCCTCAACATCTCTTCTTGCTACAGGAGCACTGGAATTATAGACACACTACCTTGTCTAACATTATGTGGGTTCTGGGGGTCCTAAGTTAGGGCTTAATGCTGGTAGACCAAGTGCTGCACTTACTAAGCCATCTCTCCAGCTCCTGTTTTGTTTTGTTTACTTGCTTGCATGTTTGCTTGTTTTATTAGGTGATTTGAATGAACATTAGATTTGAAGACTGTTGGGATGGGTAAAAGTCTTACAGACACGTTCACTTAGAGAACCCTGAAATGCAAGAGTCAAGGAGTAATACGACTGTAAGTCTCTTCAGTCTTGATATTGTTTGTCTTTCGAGAGGACCTCATTAAAGTCTTTTAGATCAGTATCGTTTAGATCCTTCCATACTGCCAATCTCCAGATAAGAAGGGTACCTACTACATGGTCACAACGGCTCCAAAGGAAAGTCCTTTGATCTGAAAATCATTGAAGATATTTTCTCACGACTGACCTTTTGGTGACACAAACCACTAGGCCTACCTATGTCAACATCTAGCAAAAGATATGGGCACACTGAGGCATGGTTAGGCAATTCTTATGAAGCTATTGAAGAAACAACGGTGAGACTCTGAGTCTTAGGGAATTATGCTGTTAAACAAGCCCCCTTGTGGGCAACTACATGGGTCTGAAAGGCCACAACCACATTCTATGGCAGTGCTCATTAAAAACCATACAAATGCTCCACCTCTTAAACTTTTAGGGATTGTGTCTAAGGAGAGCTTTGGAAGTGGAGTCTCATTTTCAGGAGTGAAAACATTTAAAGCTGAAGGTTTCCTCAGATATGCAGCCACATCTGGTTCAAGATTTGTGCCTGAGAAAAGAACTGCAAACCATTTGGATCCCAACAACAATCCATCAGAATAAAAAATTCAGACAATTTGATACAGCAACCCAGCTCCTGAAAACAGACCTAAAGGAATGAAAATGCCCAGGCATATTAAAGATATATATATAAGATAAGTATTCATAGCTTGCTTGTCAAACCTTGAAGTAATGTGAATGCCCATCGCTAAGGGAATGATTTAATAAACTCCAGTTATCTATAACACAGAACTCTTTGCTGACATTAGTAAGGATGGATGGAATTGAAACCATTAGCTCGAAGGGATTTTTATCATGCATTCTTAAGTGGCTAAGATAAAGGCTAGAATATATAACACTCCCCTTAAAATTCAGTGACAATAGTCTCATATAGTGTGTACATATACTTGTTTATGATTTGATTAAAATATGTAAGCATGGAAGGAAGCCAAAAATGTGTTATAAACAGAAATATGGCTAGGATAAAAACAAACAAATGTGTATGATATGGTCCCATTTATGTAAAATTAAACAAATGCGTGTCTATTTTTTTGTAGGAAGATATTTAAAAGTTAGTTTGCAAATAATGGTTTTGTTTGGTTTGTGGATTCAGGTGACTTTTGCAGTCTTTCGTTTGATTTTTACATGTCATTTGATTTCCTTGTATAATGATTATGAAGAACAAAACATTTGATTTTTTTTTTAGCTTGAAAAAAAAGAAAAACCCTGAAACCTAGCAGAAGCATGAAAAGAAAAGGAATCAGTAGCTGTCATCAGTTGGGAACTGAAAAGCAGATGACAGGCTGTTGTCATGTACTGGAAAGCATGGACAACCAGGTGTTGCTTTCTAGAGAAATGTTTCTTATTATGTCATCTAGAGAGTGATCAGATGCCATGTTTTGAAGCTCTAATGATCTCTAAAGAAGTCTAAGATCAGACTGAGTGGTAAGGGAGCCAGCTGCTAATGAGGAATGCTAGAGGCAGTGGTTTAATACAATTTAGAGTAGGTTCCTGAAAAATGGGCTTTTTTTGTGTGTGTAGAACTGACTTTGTTCTGGAACGTAAATCCACAAGATGAGGATGACTGGGATGTACACAGTGGCTGTGGTGATCAGGGAGGGTGAAAGTTTGGGTATTTGAATGAAGCTTTCACATTGATCCCCAACAAATGTCATCTATCCTCTCTGGCATTCACAATTTCGCCTATGGAAATCTGAAAAATTGATAGTCTCTCAAACTTCAACCCCTGTGGGGTAATATTTAATGACCTGTAGGAAGTGTTGTCATGAAGGCAGACCCCCTCAAGTGTAGTGTTTTTGTGAGACAATTTTTTTTTTTATGGGGGCTGCTTCCCCCTGTCATGTGAAAACATAACATCAAAGCATCATTCCTGTAGCAGCAAGGAAGTGTTGCTAAATACCAGTTTTGCAGCCTCCAGACCTGTGAGAAAGAATTTTGTTGTTTATAGATCACTTGGTCTCAGGTATTCTGTTATGAAGGCAAAATGCAGATAATTCTTGCTCTGCTCTTGGCTAACACCTCCACGAGAATGTTCGCTATTATTTCCTACTTTTTCTCCCTGGCAACTGAGGGAAAAGCTAGGTGCTATGATTTGAATATCCTTCCAAAATTCATGGTAGGAAGGGGTGGACACTTGGAGAATTAGGCAGGAATGGGGCCTTGGAGGGGAGTGTTCGCTCATGAATAGACTGATGATGAATGGATTCCTGGTAGAAGGGTGAGTTGGGCCTGATCTTTTTTCTATCTTATAAGCTGTTACTCTCCAGATAGACTATGCTCAGCAGGATGCCCTTATGATGTAGTCCCTGAAATTTGGATTCAAAACCAGGAGCCAAAGAAATTTCTGTTTACAATTTATCTAATCTGTGGTATTCACTAATACCAGCAGAACAAAGACAGGATGAGGCATTATCCCGATTCCCTAACTTCTTTCTGTCATCCAGTCTGGATGCCCTGGTGAGGGAGAACACACTTCATGTCTATCAAAACTCTGTTATAACACTTACCATGGTTCTGGTTTGTTTGTTTTTATAATGTTTCTAATAAGCTTTACACTTCTTTTTCACTATAATATACTACTATAGGATGTATACTTTAGGTTCTGCAGTTACCTAGGGGTGAGTCTCAAAAGTATATTAGTCAAGAAGTACTCAGCTGTTCTTCCCAATATAAAAGTATAGCCACATGTCAGACATATTCTATCAGAAATGACCTCCCTCTAGAGGCAGCTATCACAGGCTTACTGCCACTCACTTCTCCATCAACAACAGATGCTTTCTAATTAGCATACTAGATGTCAGACATAGATTTCTGATGTGCAAAATGTAGCCAGTTGCCTAATGCAAAGAGTATTAAAAATGAGCTGTCAGTTGTACAATTAGGTATTAATACACATTGATTGTTTTAAAAATAGCATGGGTCTGGTATAAAAATCAGGCAAGGATTGTGGCTGTACCCTGGGAGAGCACACTAAAAGGGGTAGTTTCTGTCTTGACTACTGATAGAATCCTGTTGTGGAATCTTGCCATTGTCTTACAATGATCTTCTTGTGCATGGTTGATTATCAATATCTGAAACTTAAAGAGACAAGAAGCCCTTTTCAGTGAACCATTTCTTTGCTATTTATGTGGATAAAATATTTTAATTAATAAGTATCCAATTAATAAACAAATCTAAGACTTGCTTTCAGTATAACCCACTGTAAGAAAATAGCTGGCCCTTTCTACTTCAACCTTCTTTGGTAAGTCATAGTTCAAAGACCCTAAGCACTGTAGGTCTGGTCAGTAAGTCACATTGTAACAATAGATATTATTCTTTGCTTTCTCCTACTCTTCTTATCCTGTCAACTTCTTATCATGTTTGTACATTGGAGCCTGGTACAGAACAGCTACAGTGAACGTGTGGAAATTATTCAGTGCATTATTGACTGAGTGCTTCATGACTCCTTATTCTTTTCCACCGTGGCTGATGATAGTCATCAAAATAGCAATACTCTTTGAACTGAACCAAAGCAGAAACCCAGGCTTCAGCAGCTCTGATGGAAAAGAGGTACCGTTTCTAGGCTGGGTTAGTTGTTTCATTCTTGGGCCTTGAGAAAGAATTTCCCAAACTGCCCTGGAATACTTGTGGCAGACTGGGTACGTGGAGATGGAGGAGTGCAGCAGAGAGATGCTATGATCATGGCATTACTCAGCCTAATGAACCCTTGGTTTGGGTTGCATGGTGTGGGCAGGTGGTGCTTCAGTTGCCTTCCCATGCAGTAGCTACTCACGGAAGTGTTGCACTAAAGAACACCATGCTGGTAGAATGCTCTGGGAAGTGCTTGCCTGGCCTGAGGTAAGCTATAGGTAGCAATTAGCATACCTTATTACTATCATTATTTATCCTAGGAAACACAGAGTAGTGAATAAAGTATCTGGGTGTCGGGTGTTCATTTTATAAAGTAAGTGTTTTCAAACTGGGAAAACATTAGCATCTTCTTGAGTGCCTACAAGCACAGTGCTCACATTTCAAGCCACTGGCCCTGGAGACATGCAGAAAGACCTGAAGGCAGATTCCCCTCTGGTAAGAGGAGGGGTTGCTGAAGTGCTGCTCTAAGTGAATAAGGAAATGCTTCCTACATCTGCAATCAACTGGTTTCAACTGGCTTCTGATTAAAAAGTCTGCCTAGGGCAGTCGCTGGTGCCTCGGGGCACTTTTTGGTAGTGAGAGTTAATTTATATCTTAGAGGAGCAGGTTGAAAGGATGTACTTTAGCCTCTAAAACATTTGGGTTGGAATCTGTTATTTGGATTGTTACCTGAGGGGCCTTTCTCATTTCTATTTCCCTATTTGTGAGTTGTAAACAATAACAGTTCCCTTTCCATGGGGATCCCCGCTGGATGGAATGTGAAGATCTATGAAAAGAGCGATTCCAGCTCTGAACAAAGGCTCAGCAAGTGACTGTAACTCACAATCAGGACAATTGGACTTTCCCTTCCAGGATATCTACATAGCTTCCACCCACTTTGATATGAAAACTATACTTCTGGGCAAACAAACAAACAAACAAACAAATAAACAAACACAACAAAATCAGTGGGCTGACCTCACTGGGGGTGAACTTAAGGTAGATTCTGGTTGACACTTAGCAGAAGGATCTGTTACCAGTTTTTGTTTAGTTTGAGGGCACATCGAAGTTGGCACCATGACGTCCTTAGAATTCAGAAAGAAAACTGTGTTTTTCTAGTCTAATGAACTAGAATCGAAGGCAGCCATAGCCACAGCCAAGTCAAGAGGAAATCATGGGGACATTTAAAAACAGAGAATGCTCAGTGCTGTCACAAATTCTGTCTTATTTTTATCATTAAATTCACTTTCTTATTGCTGTGTATATGTTACATGTTGGCATGTGCGCCACGGCACTTGTTTGCCGGCCAGAGGACAACTTTCCAAAATCTTGCCTTCCACCTTTACATGGGTTCCAGATATCAAACTCAGCTTGTCAGTCTGGCACGAAATGCCGCTGTCCATGACCCTTCTTCACTTTGTAAAACATTTGATCTTTTTATGTTTAATTTAACTATAAATTAAATGTGTGGGAGAGACTCCAGAAAAAGTGTTGAAACTGAACTCGGCTTTAAGGGGTTTGCCCCCCGAGGCAGTGTTTGCAATTTGAGCACAACTACATTATTGCTTGCAAACAGAAGAAATGTGCACTTGCCAGAGGAATATTCAAAAACTGGACCTAGAACTTATACTCATAGATTCTAGGATGTAATCCCCCAAAAAAGCATGAACTATTCTCAAGAGGGAAAAAAATCCTCAAGGAAAATTAGATGTTAGAGTTATAGGTTGAAGGTTTTAAAGCAATGATTTATGCTTGAGAACATAAAGGAAACATGTTTGCAGTGAGTACAAATATAGGGCATCTCAGCAGAGAAATAGAAACAATGAACTATTTGGATACTCTGGAATCTGAAAAACATAAAAGCTGAACTATAAAAAAAACATCATCCAGTGGGCTTGGTGGGAGAATATAGATAGTAGTAGAAATTCAATAAGCATGAAGGGAGAATAATGAAAATGATTCAGTTTGAATATTAAAAAGAAAATACATTGAAGAATTAAATAGAGATGCCTTATGGAATTCTTTTTAATTGATGGATTATTTGAGACAAGGTATTACTATGTGTTCTAGGTTGGCCTTGAACTCCCAGCTTTTTCTCGGCATGCAGAATGCTGGCATTACAGGCATTTATTACCATGGCTGGCTTAGAATGAGTCTAAAAGACGTATCATGAATAAAGTTGGATACATGCATCAGAAGCAAAGGGAAAGGCACAATGTATATATTCTAATCCTAGTGTGAGAGAATAAAGAAGGTTTAACAGTGTGGGAGGAAGCACAGAGAATTTCCTGGAATTCTACCCTCTTGGAAGAAGTTACTCTCTAGGCATCCTTTTCTTTCTTTCTTTTTTTTTTTAATCATCTATTAAAACCCTTCTAAATGTTCATAGTGCAAACAGAATCTCCCGCTTGAAATCTCTTTTTCTCTGTCTCATCCCTCACCCATCTCTTTCTTTCTTGTCTTCCTTTCACTAATCAATGCTTGTTGGTTGTTTTCTAGAGAGCAAGAATATCACCTAGTTTCCTCTAGCATATCACTGAAGAATGCTTGTAAACTTCTCTGTCTGGCTACGGGGACTCAATGAATGCTTGGGATGAAATGGGGCGGGGGGAGCCTGATTTAATAGCATCTTTCGAAAGGCCAAGGACCACCACTGGCAATCTTCTCCAGCACCAGTTCTCTCTACCCAGTCTGTATCCTTCACAGCAGCTTTGGAGCCTAGGGCATTATAGGTGCAGATGCTTTAGATGAACTTCACTTGTGTGTGACTTCTGGGAGTACACACTTACCTCTCTTTTGCTCTATCTTGCCTGATTTTCTCTCTGCTGTTATATCCCTTAAGCCTTTCTTTATTGGTCAAAAAACCCCAGTGATCTTTTTCTTAAGTCTTAATGTCTCTTTGACATTTTAGTAGTTTAATTGTAGCCCACAAATAGTGTCGGGGCTTCTTATTTTGAGTTACAGACCCTGTATGGCTTATTATGTGTCTCTCACCAGCTACTATGTCCCCCAGTACTCTTTGCTGAATGCCTCTGTATCTCCACTTCTTCCCTCATTTTTCTGCTTCTTAGAGGCCTTCAGAATAATTTGAAAATCAAACAAACAAGATAACATGGATGCACATGATCTTCTTTAAGAAATCAATCTTCCCCGATCATCACAGAGGAAATTAACTATTTATATGAGCATCTTAAATTAAATCTACCACATATTTTTTTCCCACTATCGCAACATTTCTGAAATGAGGATGCCTTTGTTGTATTTTATGATCACTGGCTCCCAGGAAGCAGTCCTGATGGTGTTTTGCACATGTGATCCTAGGTGGTTATTTATCCATGGAGGGTTGATGGAACAATTGCAAGTCCTCATTGTCAACAAACAAAAGAAACCATTGACAGAAAGACCAAGCTGTGAGTCTTAATTATCTGAAAAATATTTGGGTGATAATTTATTCATAATGTCAAGGAATACATTTGAATAGAGAGTACCAGAAACTAAAAAAGAAAATTCTAGAGAGATGAATAGAATACTCTTTTAAGAAAAAATCCAGAGGACATAAAAGACACAGATACAAACAACTCTGCCTCCCAAGTTATATTAAAAAACAAAAACAAAAAAACTCTGGATGTGATAAAGTTTCTGGAATTTCTTAACCAATCAAATTTAGTTATAGTTTCCTCTTAATATAGACACAATACAGTAAAATTATATCTAAGTTAACAAACTTAAAGTAAAAATATGAAGCGATAGTACAGCCTTATGGTACAGTTGGTAGGAGGAGACTTTCTGGGTGGTATGTAACTAACACCATTCCTCATAAATCTACAGTGCCTTAGATTTGCAGAAACATGGACTCCCTATTTTTCTGCACATTCTACTGTTTTTACTTTTCCTTCAATATTTTTTTTGAAAGATGATATTTGCAAGCTTTTTAAAAATCCAAGTGATATCATATGGGTACCCAGGAGCACAAACATATGAAAGACTGAGCTGTTATTTTTCCTGTTTCTCAACAGCTAAAGTGGGAATAATTTTATATGCCAGAGCCCACAGGCACTTTACCAGTTTTCCAGGCCTCTAAATTTCACTTGTTGGTTTGGACCTAGCCCCATGCAATTAGTTTGAAAAGGACCGTTCTCCCCTCAAATGTTTAGCCAAACATTTGAAACACAGAACACAAACCAGGAAGCCAAATCCTGCACTTAACCAGAAGTATGTGTCCATCCTAAAGGTCAATCTGGTAATCTCATTGATAAACTTTGAGCTGAAATAGTGTGTCAATAAAGAAATCATGGGTACATATTGAAAAAAAAAATGGTTACTAGAACATCTAACAACTGAAAAGCCTTTAGGCGAATGTAATTATTTTATCTCCTATAATATCAGGATAATTCAAATGTTAATTTCTTATATCTAACATGTAGCTGTTTAGTGTAATAAGTATGTACACTGTATATTATCAGGAAACTAGCCAGACAGTAGAGGCACAAACACTGGACAGTGATAGTGCACACCTTTAGTCCCAGCACTCAGGAGAGAGACAGAGGCAGGTGGATCTCAGTGAGTTTGAGGCCAGCCTGGGCTACAAAGTGAGTTCCAGGACATCCAGGGATATTACACAAAGAAACCCTGTCTCAAAAAACTAAAAATAGAAAAAAAGAAACTAGAGACTTTGTTTGGTAACTGTGTATGCATGTATGTACACATGTAGTATGTATGTACCATTATTTGACATTTGGCTTTTAGGTATAATTGAATACTATTCAAGTAAAACTGTAACAAATAATCCCACTGTTTTAGTAGAACGCTAAAATCATTGTTTCCTTAGTGAAAGATTTACTTAGGTGTGTGCATGTGTGTTTGTGTATATGTGTTGCAGTGCCCGTGGGGCCCAGAAGAGGGCATGGATCTCCTGGGGCTGGAGTTAAAGGTATTTGTGAGCTATGCATTATGGGTGCTGCAATCTGGGCACTGGTTTCTCATGACTGAGCAGCAAACAATCTTAACCACTGATCTACCTTTCAGCCCTTGAAATCAATATTCCAGCAAAACAAAAATGAAAGCTATATAAACTGCTATGAATCAACATGGCATCTGCAACAATTTTACATTTTATTTTGTTAGATAATATTAGAAGAAATATTTCAGGGTATAAGTAAATAGTTTTAACTTTCTTATTTAACAATAGACTAAATAAAATTTACTTAATATAAAATTTAGTATGTATGCCAAATTCTAAAAGAAATCAGATAAAAGTTTATTTGTGTGAAAATTGTATTCCCAGAAACCATTCCAGTTACATTTAAATGTTCTACAGTAGTATCCATGTGGCTTTATCTGATGGACAGTGCCTTCCAGCTGAGAACATTTCTTATGTCTTAGGGATGAGCATTGAGAATGGCTGAAAGAAGTGCTTACATTTAGATACATTAAAAGTGGCCATTTTTAGTGCTCAACATTCCCCATGAATGCTCTTTTTACCTTGCTCTTAACAGATTCTCCCTCATGAATAATGGATGCTTTGATAATAGTTAGGAGGCAGGAAAAGCTAAAGTCATTAAACAAAAATGATTATTACTCCCACTTACTCCATTTTTATTTTTATTACCATTAGCCCAACTTCATTCCACATCCACATTTATAACATCCTAACAGCGACCAACAGTTTTGTTTTCAGGGCCAGCTTCACCTGTATGAGGAGCAAATGGAGAACCAGGATGAACTAACTGCAAATGCTAAGAACTTGCTTTGTCTCAAGTAGTCGTGAAGGGTGGTGCCTCTACCCTTCTATTTGGTTGTTTGATGCCCTGAAACTTTTATACTAGCAGCAGAGAGGAAGCACTGTATCATGTTTGGTTGATGGAGAAGCATGTCTATTTGTGAGGAAAGAATATGGTCAAAATTTGGAAATAGGAAAAGTGGTTCTCTGAAAAATTGGAGGAAAGTCTTTATCTAGTCCCAGGGATGTGAGCCCCCTGCCCCAGACTGACCATCAGTGTAGAGACCGTTGATTAGCATTTATCCCTGAGCAAAGAAGAGGGCCCCAAGAGCATACCGAGGAGACCTGCTGAGTGATAACTGTAAGGCCTAACTGATGAAAGACATCAGGATGTCTGCTAAGTTGGAAAGCTCCATCTGCTTTTTTCCATAATGGCTAAAATAAGTGTATTTTCCACGCTGGTACACTGTTTCTGGAATTGTGACTCTCCTCGTTAATATTGTATGAGAGTCAAGAGGTCTGCAGTTGCAATTATATCAGAACAAGTTCTAGAGTGAGATTGCACAATGGGATGACTACAGATAACCGGGAGCCAGACATTTTTAAAAAGCTAGAAGAAAATATTTGTGAAATTTTTGCTATTGAGAAATAGCAAATATTTGAGGAAACAGATTATGTAGGCTGATAAAAACACTATATAACATGTATTTAAACATTATGTTATTTTCATTAGTATGTGCAACTTTATACTTTTATGTATCAGCTAAAATAATTTTAAAAAGAAGAAAAGAAAATCCAGGTTACACAAACCTAATAACCCATCAGTAGAGGTTTTTAAATTATCTGGCAAGGTACAAGGGTTAGCAACTGGACTAATTAAATCAAACAATGAAACCCTCACAGAGCTAAAAATACCACAGTCAGCTCCATGTTTCATGTGATCACTTCAACTTTGTTGTGGCATTAGGGAATAAAGGAGACAAAAGAACTCAAGGTTTGCTTGCCCAGTTCTTAGAGGAATCCAATAAGGTTTTTGCAACAGAAATGAAGATCTATTGCTTGAAGATTGTTACAATTCTAAAACTCTGGGTCTGGAGGCTGATGGTGCATAACAACCACGAGTAGAAGAGATTGAAATGTTGCCCTCATTGTTTTTGAGAAAACCAGAGTATAGAGAATTCCACACAGCAGAGTGTCCATGGACATCTCATTAGCCTTTAGACCACTAAGTCTAACCTCCACTCATTTGCCTGGAACAGGCCCAGTGTGGTTAGTTTATGAATTGTTGCTTCACTGCTTTGCAAAACTCATGACAGGAGAGTTTAACAAAACCATCTGAAGGAAATGTAAAAAGTTATATACAGTAGAAGCCAGATAGCTAAAACCTACCTATGATGGCCATGCCTAAAAATGGAGACGTTAACAGACAGAATTCCAGGCATCCCAAAAGAAAAATAGACAGAGGCTGTGCATGAGCTGTGTGTTTTGGTAGCTTCTGTGTACTTACTAGGTCCTGTATCCTACCAAAGGTCACTTAGAGGAGGGGTATTTGTCACCACCCTGTATCTTCTCTAGAGCAGGAAGTAGAACAGACTACTTGATGCTATTGTGTAAGGCATGCCTGAATCTATAGTTATAATTTGTTAGGCTTTATATTAAAATTTTCTTTGAATAAACTATAATTAATTTATTCCAGAAGAGCAAGTTAATAGAAATTATGCTTCTTTTCAGATCTTGTGGCCCAGAAAATTGATTCTAACAGTCTATTTGTACGTTGGAATGCTGATTGTTCCTTTCTCTGTAAGTCATAGTAGTGATGAGTTTGGGGTGGAGGGTTTCTGCAGTATCTTTTAATGGGTTGAATGTAAAGCATTAAGAAAGCATATAATAATGTTAACTGGCAAAGAGGAGGCAGAGGCACAATACAGAAGGAAGTTTCTCAATGTTTTAGAGACCTTGAATTTATTGTTCCTTCAGCAAAGATCTTTAGTCACTCCCGACAAGAATCCTACAACTGCTCCCTGTGGGCCCTTTATACAGCCTGAGGGCTATAATCATTTTATATTTGTTACTTGATTAACAACTCAACGAATTTATTGAGATAGTTTCCTTGTTTTGACGGCAGGTTAGAGAAGGAAGTACTCGGCTCATTGGCATAGCTGTATTAATTAGAGTTGAGATTGAGGCCAGGCCTGTGGGCTCTATGGACACCCCATTTTACTACCCTTTAACTATAGACATCACTAGGGCAAATAAAGTGAGAGTGGACAGGCCTTTAAGGAACAAACTCC
This sequence comes from Cricetiscus sungorus, assembly GCA_030556225.1. Taxonomy (NCBI): domain Eukaryota; kingdom Metazoa; phylum Chordata; class Mammalia; order Rodentia; family Cricetidae; genus Cricetiscus; species Cricetiscus sungorus. Next base: position 30,361,138 of record JANBXA010000741.1, on the reverse strand, counting down.
TCTTCCCACTAAGCAGCAAGTCCCACTTGAGTCCAATGGTCCTGATACATGGAGGGTGGCTGGACTCTGTTTTAGGATGCCCAGCCTTAGCTTTGTACGTTTTAACCCACTTCTTAAAAGCTTGGTCTATACTTGATGGCTCAAGAAAGCTTTCCAGATCATACTTGTTGAAAATCTGAGGCTTGGGTATGATGTCTCCCACAGTCTCATCGTTTGAAACACTTTGTCCTCAGCTGTTGGCAGTATCTTAAGGTCAAGATGCTGGTAGAGTCTCTAGGAGGTGGGACTGCATTGGAGGATGAACATTATCTGATATACATTGAAGGTTCTACCTACCTGCAGTTTGAATCTGACTTCTGTATGTGGTCCTGCCATGTGAGGGGCTCTGCTATGAGCTCCTGCTGCTATGGATTGAGGTGTGCCTGCAGCTGGATTTTCTGTTGGGCTAATTTTATGTCAATTTGACATGTGCTATAGACAGATCTAGGAAGAAGGATCTCTAACTGAAAGGAAGAAAAAGCCTCTTCAAGATGGGCCTTTAGACAAATCTCTGGCACAGTTTCTTGGTTGGTGAGGCTATCCCACTGTGGCCGGTATTACCCCTGGGCAGGTAGTCCTGAGTTGTATAAGAAAGCAGGCTGAGTAAGTCATAAGGAGCAAGCCAGTAAGCAACATTCTTCTGCATCAGTTCCTGCCTTGAGTGCCTGCCCTGACTTCCCTGAGAGTTGTAAGGTGAAATAAACCCTTTCTGCTTCAAGTTGGTCATAATGTTTTATCATAGCAATAGCAACCTGAAGATGTATTTCCTGTTATAATGAATTTATCTGGCCTGAAACCATAATCGAAATAGGCCTTTTCTCCTATAAGTAGCTTTTGGCCATGCATTTTGTCACAGTGACAAAAAAAGTAACCAATTCACAATTATGTTTAATTTTTCCTAGCTCCCACTAGAATGTAAAGCATGTGAATGCCCTACTTACTTCCTTTTCTCAATACCTAGCAACAGTTCCATAGTTGCAATACTTGCTGAATAAAAGAAAACTATCCATTAGCTTCCTAAGTGACTTTTGAAAGTTATATGACTCTGACACTTAGTTTCCCAGGGTGAAAAATGAAAAGTGTTCTGGAAAAATCTCCAAGATTCCTCCTGCCCTTTTGTTAGCTTCAAGGTGACCGGCTTCCTTGACCCAGATTCTAGGAAAGGTTTCAAATTATTGATGGAGAGGAAGAATGATGAACTTCATCTTAATTCCATTACTTTTTGCCCCCCCCCCGAGTTTATGCTCAATGTCTGTCCATTGTATGTGTGGAATTTTAGTGGTCAATATCAAATGTGCAAGGACAACTATGGTTTATTACCTTGATCATGCGTGCTCATAAAAGCAGAGTTCCATATTTGCTTAAGACCAAATTGCTTCCTTGTTGTCTCCATTTAGAGATGATGGACGAAGACTCAAATCTCCCAGGAGCCATAGAATCACACACCTTTAGTAGCTTCAAGTACTCCAGTGACATTCTGCAGTTGAGGTCATTTGAAATCCCTAGCAGTGGAGTGATTTTCCCAGGGCCCCATAGGTAGGAAGTAGCAGAGCTGAAAATAGGTCCCTGGCCTCTGATACTAGGCCCATCACATTCTCTATTCCCCATGTAGCTCTCAACAATTTGACCATCTTTATTCAATAAAGGCCAGCACCCCCAAATCCTACATCATTGACCACACACAAAAATTATCCTTCACTCCCACTCTAGAACCAAGGCTTAAATAATAATGATAGATACACAAACTCCTCAATGTGACAGCATCACAATGACAATATTGCAAAGGGGTCACAGCAATTAGAACTCACAGTGCACTTATCTTTGTTTAATATCTTTGGAAAGTTGATTAGGAAGGAAGGATTTCCTGACTTTTCTTATAGTCTGTGTTAGGAAGGGTTCTTTTGAGGAACAGATTTGATGAAATGCATATACATTATGAAAGGGTTTACATGAGAGTGATTGAATAGCTCAATAATAACCATCTTCACTCTGGACAAACATAGAATCCAGTAGCCTCTCACTTCTTGCAGCTTGACACTTCAACAGACTCAATAGGCACCGAAGGCCTGGACGATACCTGGAGAGTTTGTGGTTTTCAGTCTACATCAGAAGGCTGAAAGAGCTTAAGTCTGGTGTCAGCAGAGGACGGTGGCAGCAGCAATGAAAAACACCAGCAAGAGGCAAAGGCTGGCAGAAACACTGACTTGGTGCTCTTTTGAATCTGGACCACTTGTTGGAAAGGGCTGCCTATGAGGGTCTTTCCTGCTGTCAATTCTTTCTGGAATTGACATGCCTAGAGGTTCCTTTCTTAGTTGATTCCAGATCCTTTCAACTTACCCATAATGATTAACTACCACACTTACTTCAAGTAATTAAGTTACTATATCAACCAAAATACCTGAGTATTTTCACTGAAGGCTGACAGGTCCCCCAGAACAACGACCATGGTACCCTCTTTGGAAACCCACACCTATCATAATAGCTGTCAAGCCCGGAGCACTCATACAAGGATGCTCAAGAAATAAACGAAAGGGTACAAAAACTGAAGTGCTTCATCTCAATTGAATTAACAGTGATGAAAATCAAACATGTTCTTACAGAAACAAACTAAAACTTAATCCTGCTAGTGACAGAGCATTCAGAAAGTCCAGTCTCCTTCCCGGTTAACCACTCTCCCACCTGGCTTGCCAAGTTTAAATTCAGGGGGTTGGAATTTTATCTGTAGTCATTTAGTAGATCCCACCTCTCCTGCCCCGTCAACTGTCAAGCTGCTTTCTTTTTAATGCATCATGGCAAACTATTTTAATAATGCCTTTGTTTTTACAACAAGATTCTCTTAAGTCTAGTTCCAATAGTAGTTTGGGAGCACAATGTGCTTATCATCTTCAAGTATTACTGTTGAAGAAAACCTAACTGAATATTTTGCTATCCTTCTGATAAATTTCTATCACAGACCCTCATGTGAATTGTACAATTTAGCCAATGGCCTCTTGTAGATAATAGACCGATGTATCAGAATTAAATAGAGCCAAGTCCATGCATCTTTTAAAATCATCAAATACAAAGTCCTCCTGGTCACATAAATATAAATGAATGCTTGATTGTATTGCAGTCTGCAGGCATGCAGTGCTTGTGACGATAGCCAGCATGCCAACATAATCTATTGATTATTAAAGACAGATATGAATTTTTCCAGGACTGTCTCCAGAGTTTGTACTCTTTAGTTTTCTCTTGCTGGTCATATTTTATAAAATCTATACCTGCCACCACACACAGACTACCCCTGTGCAAAGGGAAAGCTCTTTCTCAGAAGGCCACGGTAAACAGCAAGCCTTAGCTGCCCACTCAAGGTCAAACTGAAACACTCGCTGTTCTCCCTGCTATGGCCATGTGATGGCACTGTGTGCTCAGCACCAAGAGTGCACGGTGGCAATTGTGGGGTGGTCCTGGGAGGTGAGATGGCTGTTGCTTTTGCCTTTTTTCTGGCTCAAGCTACAAAACAGTAGTTTGGAAGTACAATATGCTTATCGTCTTCAAATAGTATGGCTGAAGAAAATCTAAATCTGACCATTTCTCTACCATTCTGATACATTTCTCTCACAAATCCTCAAATGGATAGTACAACTTACCTGATGGCCTCTTACATACAGTAGAATAGAGCCAGGTCCATGTATCTTACATGCCCATGTAAGTTCAGAACCTTGTCTTTACTTTGATCCCTGACTTCCAAACCCCAATTAAAATCTCCAGAATGCCTTTTTGTTTTTCCTCATGTATTTTTCTCAACAGTACCCCTTGAACAGAGCAAGAACCAATTTCATGAACAAGCTGTGTCTGTCACCACAGCTGGGTTTGTTGACTGTTCATATTCTCTCACAAAGGGAAGGGATTGTGGAGAGTCATTGGTCTCTAGCCTAGCCCAGTCCTTCTAGTCAGGCAAGCAATTCTAATTGCATGTGGCCTAGGGGTTTGGTGGTGGGAGGACTAGTGAATATAGGCTGAGGAGGACTAGGAGAAAATAACTCTGTCTGTGCAACCATGCGGGAGTCACCATCCATGCTGCATGTAGAGTTTTCAGGGAAACTACTTTCAGGTCACCCATGATCCTTCCCATAAGCCCTTACCTAGCTCTGTAAGTAAGCCTAATAAATTCATTGGTTCCCCAGGTGAGGCTTTGATGAGCTTGAACTTTGATTTGACATTGGAGTCCTATAAAGAAGGATAGACATTGTTTAGTCCTCCCAGGCCTGGGAGAAAATTCTGGTAATGCAAGTCAATACAAAATTTACTGTGTGGAGATTCTTCAGGTAGAGTTGGAAGAACAGAGGACGCACAGAGGTACACAACCAGTGGCATTGGCAGAAAACGTGGCCTAAAATGGTTTTCTTTCTAACAGACTTATGGATATATGCTATTCATTGGTGGCCCAAGAAACTCTTCATATTAAGTTTAAGCATGTAAAATTGATACTGCTGATTCTAAAGGGTTCTTTAATGTGGTTCAATGTAACAGAAGAAGTCTAGTTACAGCAAGCTACCACAGGTGGGGACTTGGGAGGCTTGAAGTTGAGATTTCAAAGGAAAAAAAAAAGTAAACTAAACTGCATGGTTTTACTTACATTTTTGTTGTATTTTTTAATATTGACCATACAAAGGAACTATTAGTGGATTTTAGGGGTAAGTCAATACAACCCCCTCTGCAGCCAGCACTTGAAAACAGCTGCATATTCTGGGTTCAGTGGAGGGAAGAGAACTGAGAGAATAACCTCAAATAGCATCCATAAACAGCATCAGTTCAGCCTATGTGCACACAAAGTCTCCTTTCTCTCTGGGTCTTCCTATCACTCAGTTGTCAGTGACCTGAAGAAGACAGCAAGAGACAAATCCCTCATTAATTAGAAACTATCCCTCAAAAAGTATCAGCTGTAGGCGTCATACCAATTCAGTGAAGCAGAATGGGGTGCATGAATCATACACTGTGATTTCACCAGTACGAACACTCAGAGGAAAAATTCTTCAATATAGAAGAATGCATTTGGAAAGTCAAAGGAATTGTACTTTAGGCACTTGGTGGTGCTGGTGGTGGTGTGTATGTACTCTATGCATCACAAAAATCCAGCAAAAAAACCATATGTATGTGTGTGCATGTGTGTGTGTGTGTGTATGTGTGTGTGTGGTTTGTATATGTGGCCTATGAGTGTGTTCTCTGTGTGTATGTGGTCTGTGTGTGTGTGGTTTTTTTTTGTCTCTGTATGTTCTCCCCTATCTCGTCCCCAGTATGTGTGTGGTGACATGTACTTAGACTATATGAGAATTTAGTCAGAGAATTCTCATGGAGAGGACTTTAAAAAAAAAAAAAAGCCTCCTCCTCACACGATAACATAGACAGCACAAGATCATCCATGGTCCTTTGTCTAAAGGGGTCCAGAGATGTTAAGTAGTTCATTTTACAATTTAATTTCCCTATAAAGTATAAGTACCCCTAGAAAGGGTGATATATTTCCTTTTATATTTTCTCACCTGCAGACTCTATTTCATCATCAAATTCTGCTGGTTTTCAAGGATGTTTTTTCTCTTCTTGCTGTGCCTACATTCACTGTCTATTTCAGTCTAATCTCTTTGTTCTGGCCTTCTGAAGCTGCCCGCAATGGTGCCGATCACTCCAGAACAGCCAGTATGATCTCTAACCTTTAAAACTGACCAGCTACTGACTATCTGTGGCCCTTTCTTCACAATCAAGCAATCATTCCACATGTAAATCTCTGCCACACCCTATGGTTTGAGACATCTGTTGCACTGTCCTTCATGCTTAGAGTTGAAGCAGATATCAGGATATTTTATAGCTCCTCCCATGGATCAGATTGTCTCTTCTTCTAGGAATGTTTTCTTTGAACTAGGAGCCATAAGATATTCATATATTTGCACACAGTGAGCTGTGTTTGAATTCATTCTCCCATTCATTTGTCCTTTTGTCTGTTGCATTGTAATGATAGCTACCTTGGGTCTGCTTCAAAGTGAAGACTAAATTTCCACAAGCTGGACTTTGAACTGTGGATATGGGAGTGCAAGAGGATGTTGGTATTGGTGTATCTGTCTGATAATATTCCTTAGGTAGAAATTAATTAACTTGGAGTACAGTGGATCTTGTATGTCAATTTGTTTCAGTTTAGGGAAGTTCATTATTCAACATCCCCAAATAATTACAGAACACTAGTCTATAGAAAAGCATATATATATATATATATATATATATATATATATATATATTATATATATGTGTTTCAACTGTATTTTATAAAGAAAATATCCTTCCATTCCAAGCTATTTCTAATTGCATAGTATTTTCAATAAATTGCTTTTCTTTTGTTCATTTGCATTTAGGACTCAAATTTTAAGCCATTCTTGATCTTTTAATGGAACCATGTTATTATCAAAACCAGACATTAAATAGTCCATTGAGAACATTTTAAACTCCAGCTTCAAAGTTTTTGAGAGATGTCAGATAACAGAAATGATTGCTTTTATCATAGATCTATTACTAAAGAACAAAGTCAGAAAATTTGTCAACATCAGTCAGAAAATGATAAAACAATAATCACAGCAACTAAAACAGATATAACAAAATATCCAGAGGAATTATGTTAGATCACAGTAAATCTCAAATATGTATATTTAAAACTAACCCTTAAAGCATATATAGAGGTATGCAGACAGATTAAATGTCCTATCAAATGCTCAGGTAAAACCCACGCATATAATAATAAGATGACAGATATGAAAGAAGATTTTTATTTTAAAGAAAAATGATCATGGGTGAGCTGAAACTGGGAAAATCTGTAAAGTTTATATGAGGGACTTTGTAAATACCCACTTGAAACCTGAATACACAGGCCTTTGTAGTGAATGAACTAAAACTTGCACTCTTAAAGATAAATGTGAAACCACAGAAACAGCTGACCTGAGCAAGGGGGAGCTCATGGACTCCAGACAGATAGCTGGGGAGCCAGCATAAGACTGAACCAGGCCCCTTGAATGTGGGTGTCATTTGGAGGTCCTAGAAAGTCTATGGGGCCTCTGGAAGTGGAACCAGTACTTATCCCTAGTGCATGAATGGACTTTGGGAGCCCATTTCCTATGGAAGGATAGTCTCTCAGCCTAGATACACGGGGAAGACCTAGGTTCTGCTCCAAATGATGTGACAGATTTTGATGATCCCACACGGGAAGCCTCACCATCCCTGAGGTGTGGATGGGGGTTGGTGGGGGTAATGGCAGGATGGGAGGGAGAGGGAACTAGGATTGGTATGTAAAATAGAATTGTTTTTTAATTTAAGTAAAACTTAATTTTAAAAAGATAAATGTGAAAGATGATACTTTTATAGTGGGAAGAATAATTTCATGTAATATTTTCTCTGCCTTTCCCTTTTATTCTCCTCTGATACAATACATCCTGGCCAAAGCCTCCCTCTCCCCCATGCTCCTACCACTCTGTCCCCACCCCTACCCCCACCCCATATCCATTGCTACTCTGCTTTTCTATAGAAAAAAAAAATCAGGCTTCTCAGAGATATCATCTGAACACAGCATAACAAGATGCATCGGGACTAGGTACCACCCTCATATCAAGACTGGGCAAGGCAACCCAGTAGGAGGAAAAGGGTCCCAATGTGCAGGCAAAAGAGTCAGAGAAACCCCTCCTCCCACTGTTGGGAGTCCCATGAGAACCCCAAGCTAAACAACCACAGCATGTATGCAGAGGGCCTTGCATAGACCTACGCAGGATTTCCAGTTGTGGCTTCCGTCTCTGTGAGCCACTGTGAGCCCTGCTTAGTTGATTCTCTGGGCCATGTTCTCCTAGTGTCCTAAACCCTTCCGGCTCCTACAGTCCTTTTCCCCCCTTTTCTGTGGAGTCTTCTGAGCTCTTCCTAATGTTTGGCTCTGGGTCTTTGCATCTGCTGCCATCATGTAATATCTTCAAGCTCCTCTTTTTCTCTCTTTGCATGCTCAGTGTTCTATGACATGTTATACCCAAGAGGCAATGGGTAAATAAATGGTTGTTTTGGGAAGCTTAGGTAGGTAGGGATCAGACTTCTCTCTACTTGGTTGAGGAAATAATGATTGAAGCTACAAGAGTGAGGGCAGTGAAAATTGAAGAAGGAAAAGAAGGGACTAGAAGGGAAAGGAAAAAGAAAAGGGGGAGAAAAAAAGAAGGGAAAAGGCCTGGTGAGATAGTTTGGTTGGTAAAGTACATACTATGAAAATAGCAGACCTGGATTTGATCACCAGGACCAGGACAGAAATGCCTGAGAAACAGCAGAGTTAGAATCTGAAATTGTTGCTTGGCCATTGAGCACTATTGTTGTAGGAAATAGGGAAACACGAGGGCTCGTTGTTTACCAGAGTCACGGAGATGACAAAAATTCTTCATGGGACTTGAGGAATTCTCAGAGATGTCTTCTGGTCTTCCTTTATCCAATGATAAAATACATTGTAGTGATTCTCCACATATTAGACTTTCAGGGGATTATAGGTCTTGGAAATAAAATGTGGGTTCTCCCATAAGATAACCCTAACCAGCTGAGATGCTACATGGTATCAATTGGCACATAGAATTGACAGAAATAAATAGAAAATGCCATATTTGTGTCTTGTTCAGGGATCAAGACTCCTGTATTTTCTTCATTACTATTTCATACATTATATTCACACTCTAGTTTTTCCTTCAAGCATATGCCTTTATAGGATAATCATGCTTGCAATATGCTCTGGTATCATTCTGTGGCTGTGATAAATCATTCTTGAGCAAAACAGCTTTGATGAGGAAAGGGTTTGTTTAACTTACACTTCCAGATCACAGTCACTGAGGAAAGTCAGGGAAGGAATTTGGAGGTAGAAACTATGAAGGTACCGCTTGCTGGCTTGCCCTCTGACTGTGACTGGCTCACTAGCTGCCCTTTTAATACATCATAAGCCCTCTTGCCCAGGGATGATGACATCACCCACGGTGGGCTTGGCCCCACTATATCAATTGATATAGTGTGTTGTTTCTCTCAAAGCCTCTAGAGAACTTGGTGCTTCTGAGGTCTGTATTTTAGCTGTTGTCACCATGTCGTGTTTCCATGTTCTTGATGTCTCGTCAAACAACTGAAGATGTTCATACACATTGAAGAAAGGCAGAGGATTTTATTCAGAAGCAAACTGAAGGGACATGCTGGATATGCCGCAGTGAACTCCAAGAAAAATTCCTCAAGAGTACCAGGTACCTGCTTGAAGCTTTCTTTGATAAGACCAGGAGAAGAAAGAGTTGGTTGCTAACGGACAAGCCATGGGTGTTTTCCTGTTTTGATCGTTAGACTTAGATTATGTGAGCCTTTGCTTATTGCACACATTCTTTTCCATGGTGCGTTTCATTCTAATTATATGCATGTTCAATTATGAACAGGCAGAAGAGGTTACAATTTGTCTTATTGCATATGTACCCCAGAGCAGCCTAAGTTGAATCCACACACCATGCTTTGTTCCCAGATATGTTCCTCAAAAGGGTAGTTACCAGGGGCTATAGGGAGATATAGTCAGAGTGGCTATCCTCCTTTGGAGAGTGGTCTATGCACAGGTTTCAGGTCACTAAGTGCTTTGGTGGGAAAGGGGATGTGTGTAAGTCAAACCAAGTAGTTGCTATCTGTAGGCAGTCCTTTGCTTGTCTGTCTTCTTTGCCTCTGCTCATTGGTTGGCTGGCTAACGCTTCCTCTTAAATTACCTTTCTAGCCTTCTTACTGCTTTTCTCCTTACACGTGGAGAGGAAGGTTCTGGAACAACATTCTTTGTATCTGCTGTGTAGATCTAAGGTTTTGTAGGTGGTAAAAAGTCTCCTTATTTATATCTGAAATAGAGCCATACTTCCATACTTGATTCCATTATTTTGACTTCCAAATCTTCCCCAGGCTTGTGATTACTCTTCTTCATAGTGTTTTCACTTTTAAAATAATTTGCCAAGTTTCATTGGATCTTGGAATGACAAATATTTATCCCTATTAACCTTTTCATTTGAATCACTCGGTGATTATCAGCACAGCTCTGTGCTCTGCTCTGACCGCCCCAGGTGGATCACAGGGCTCCAAACCAGATGTGCCATTCCCAATTCAGTTCCATTAGAGATAAGAGGAAGGGACAATGAATCTCTCCATGAAGTTGTAACTTCATATTTACATTAAAATAGATTTTTCTTTTGGGGGACATTGTAGGTTTCACATAGCATCTACCAATGTGAATGTTGCCCTGTATTATATCCAGATGTTGTCTATATTTCCCTGTTTTGCCTTCTCTGTATTCTTAACATTCTATGACCTTATTTATTACTATTTTATTATTTATTGATGTCAGCAACAGTTCTGAATTTAGCATCATCTGCAGACTTCAGAGAAGGACATTCTCTGCCTCTGCAAGATCTTAATAGAGACATCAGCTGGAGCAACTTGGAAAGCTATTAGAACCTTTCTTCCTCTTTAGGAAAAAAGCAAAGATAGAAAAGGGTTCCCTGCTACTAAGCAATCCTCTCCCTGTTTGCTTGGCTTCCCAGCCTTCCCAAGTGTCTGCTGAGAGGCAGCTTTCCCCTTTAGCAGAAACTTGGCTGCATGCTGCTTCTTGTCATGTTTTCACTGTGTTAAAATGAGTTTTCCTAAATAAAAAATATATTACTGGATTGTGTTAAATTGACCTGAAAAATGTCAAATATTTCTAAAAAATTGAAGTGTTGATGTTTATGGAACCAGGTAGGCAAAGAACTGAGGAATAAAATATTTTGTTATTGAAAAACTGATTTTGAAGGAGATGTTTACGTTCTTAGAAGAAGTCGGCTGGGGAAGAGAGAGAGAGAGAGAGAGAGAGAGAGAGAGAGAGAGAGAGAGAGAGAGAGGGAGGGAGGGAGAGGGAGGAAGAAAGGAGAGAGAGAGAGAGAGAGAGAGAGAGAGAGAGAGAGAGAGAGAGAGAGAGAGAGAGAGAGAATTTGGTTAATTTTTCCCTTTCTCTCCTTAGTCCTCTCAGGTTCCCATACTGTCTTATACCCACCTGATATCCTCAGTTTGGATGATAAACAAATACTCTCTAAGTTTTACCACATCCAGATGCTTCATTTGAATCCAGGAGTAAAGCTGCAATATAGCAATTAAATAAAGAAAAGTTTCTTCTTTAGTGCTTTACTATTAGTGTGAAGTGTGTGTGTGTGTGTGTGTGTGTGTGTGTGTGTGTGTATATGCATGTGCATACGTATGTGCTTGTCATGCACACTCAGTATTTCAGAGGATATCTTTTAGGAGTCAATTCTTACTTAGCACCCATGGGATATGTGAATTGAACTCAAGTTCATAGACTTTTACCTGTTGAGCCATCTTGCTGGCCCAATCATAGCTTATAATTGTATATGTTTTATTGGTCTTAGTCTTCCTGGAGAGCCTAATTTGTATGTGCAAAGAATACATTTGCACAAATTCTCCTGCAGACCCATAGAGGTCATATCTACAGTCCATGTGCTCACAAATCTCTTACCACATTGGTCGACAATTGAACTCAGCCAAGGCTGAAACATGCAGACTGACTATAACAGCAAGGAGAGCTCTACCCTTGCAGAAATAAGAGGTGTATGCTGGTGGCTGCAGTGATCAACCATAGAGTAAAGGGTCAGGTTAGTTGAGCTACACTTAGATAAAGCAAACAGAGGAAAGCAGGTGAGACAGACGGGAACCAGAGCAAAGAATCCAAGAAAGATAGAGGTCAGAGAGCTTTATAGGGAAAGGGATTTTCCAGTTTTGGCTTGTGTGAGGCCCAGCCACACATCCTTTTCTTTCTTTACGATGGTCTTATAATAAACCACCATTTCATTTGAACTATCACGAGTAAGTTTCAGCTTCATGTGACTTAAAGAGCCTCAAATGGTTAGGATAGCTACTCTAACTGGGGCTCCAAGTTTTTTATTGTAGGATGAATTTCTGTAATTTCTTGACTCTTTGAAGTATTGCTTCAAATTCCACAAATTGGTTTGAATAATCTGTTAAATTTTCCCTTTGTCTCTTCAATCTGTTGTTCTAGTGTAAAGATATGCTCTTCAAAAAGTACAATATAATTCTATATATTCTTACAGCTTTGACTTTACATGGATATGATTGCATTTGAGCTCTGTTTCTATAATTTCTAGCTGTGAGATCTCACTATAAAAGGAGCGGATTATACCAGAGAACTGCTGGGAAGCCATTTATACTACTGGGATTCAGATCCATGATTAAGCACCAGGAGAAGACACTTAAGTTAGTGGCCTAACAATTACGTTCATAATGTCTCCACCTAGCAAGTTCTATGCATAGAATAAGAACATAGAATTTTTAATAAACCATGTTCATCAATTGAGATTGTAAAAATATTTACTATAGAGTGCTGGAAGATATAGCCCTCTATTTAGATAGAGTGTGTGTTTATATAAAACATCCTTAAAGAAAAACAAAATAGATACAAAATTGGAAAGTAATTGAGACATTGTTACTAAATACAATAAAAATCTTAGATAATAAGATATTTAAGGTAATACATACCTCTGTTATATGCATAGCTTTTTTATATACCTATTGCATAATAATACCTTTGCTATAAATATTCATATTTTACAAACACTTTTATTTGGAAGGAGTAATAACAAGAGCTTGCATTCAAGCAGTCTTACTACATGCCTGATCAGCATTGTACTTGCTCATTGAATGTATTATATTAATCAACCCTCAGTGAGTCCTGTGATGTAAATTTTGCCATAGCCTCCATTTTATGAAAGAGAAAATTGAGAGTTAGAGAATATAATGGGGCTGTTTTTAGGATTTTGTGAAGAGGTAACCGCCCTGATTTATTTATATACACCAACCTACTTAAGACTCTCGTCTGTCAGGTAAGAACAAACATGTAAGCAAACCTCATACAGAGCGTGGTATTTCATACTCTCCAATGGCGGTGCAGGACCTCCAGAGCCTTGACAAGCTCAGTGTCATTATTTCTAGCAGTGTCCGGGGTTTGTTTCATGTGTGTTAATGTCAAAATCTGATTGGCCACCACTTGGTGAGGCAATTACTTGGGGTCAGATAATTGAAAAGACTCACAGAACTTTAACAAGGCACATTCATGGAAGATTTAAGATCAGTTAAGAACAAACAGTACCAGAACTACAAAAGCACACAGGAACATTAGGAAGGCCTGGCAAACTGAGCACAGCTTTCCAAGTCCTCTCTCAGGTACACAGAGTATGCTGAAGTTCAGGCTCATGACTGGCCAAGATGGTAGTAAGATGTCTGTGCCAAGAAAAATGAGGTTCAATCTATGCCCCCAATACAAATGCACCCACATTCAAAAAAGAAACATTACTAAAACTCAAATCGCACATAAAACTTCACACACTTATAGTGGGGGATTTTTAACACCCCACTCTCAACACTAGACATGTCCACCAGACAGAAACTTAACAAAGAAGCAGACACCCACAGCTAAACACTGAGCTCAACTCCTGGAATCCGGTTGCAGAGAGGGAGGAATGATGAGCAAAGGGGTCAAGATCAGGCTTTAGAAAACCATAGAAACAGCTGACCTGAACAAGGGGAAGCTCATGGACCCCACTCTGAAAGCTGGGAAACCAGCATAGGACCAACCCAGATTCCCTGAATGTGGTGATAGTTGGGAGGCCTGGCCAATCTATAGGGCCTCTGGTAGTGGATCACTATTTATCCCTAGTATACAAATGGACTTTGGGAGCCCATTTCACATAGAGGGATAGTCTCTCAGCTCAGACACATGAAGGAGAGCCTAGACCCTGCTCCAAACGATATGACACAGTTTGAAGATTTCCCATGGAAGGCATCGCCCTTGCTGGGGAACAGAAAGGGGATGGGATGGGGGTTGGTGAAGGACAGGGGAGGAGAGCAGGGTGAGGGAACTGGGATTGATGTGTAAAACAAGCTTGTTTAAAATTTAAATAAAAATTATCATAAATAAACGGTCTCTTGAGAGTTCTTTCATTATGGCTAACCAAGCAGACAGCCACATTAGACTGAATAAACAGGTACGACAGGTGTGAACTATCATTCTATATGTTTTTCACTATAAACAGCATAGAAAAGTGAACACTAGATGTGTCTAGAAGGGATTTCAAGTTCTAAACTTACAATACAATAATTATCTAGGATCTTTCATTCTTCTCTGGCCAAAAACCTGTACCCTAGCCCCAAGTATTCAGACCAGCTTTAATTTAATTGTATTCCTGCATATGTGGATCTGTCACTTAAAAGAAAGAATAAGTCCCTTGTTCTAGACTAGCATTATTCAATGAATATTCTATAAGAAACAAATGTTCCTGATCTGTGAGGTCCAATGGGCTAGTTAAGAGTTAAAGGTGACAGTTGCACACTTAAAATGTGGCTAATATGAAGTTCTGAATTTTAAGCTTTTATTCATGTTAGTTTAATAATCATCTGTTGGTAATGGCTACTATATTGGCCATTACAACCGTGGTTTTTCTGAAACAATTCAACCATAATCATATGGTGCAACTTTGTATCCATTGGAAATCACTGGTGTTTCCACTTGCCATTGCCTTTCCTTTTGGACCATTCTGCTTTTAACAAGTATCACCCTGTTGTGTATGGCTATAGCCATTGCGCATCAGTCTTCCCTTTGGTAGGAATTGTAGTGGATGGTCTGGAGTGCACAAAGTAACAGCAGATACTGTTGATTGCCCAATCAACAGTCATCTCATACTACATGCTCATTCACTGACAGAACCTTCTTTCCACTTGTCCTAGTTGCTTTTTTTTTTATTGCTGTAATAAAAATTTCAGGACCAATTCAACTTCTAGAGGAGAGGCTCATGGTCCTAGAGAGAAAGTTCATAATAGTGAGAGAGATCCTGTAAACTCAAAGCTGAGAGAGAGGGAGGGAGAGAGAGACAGAGACAGAGACAGAGAGAAAGAGACAGAGGGAGAGGGAGGGAGGGATGATGGGGGAGGGAGGAAGTGGGTACTCATATATAACAAATTTTCTCTGAGCTGACTAAGGAGGACTCTAACTTGCTTTAGACATAGTTGCTTTGGAAGTGTATTAAACCGCTTATTAAAGCGGTTAAAAAACAAAACAGAGAAAGGGAGCTACAAAAGAAAGCTTAAGGAGAGGGATTAATGTCAGCAAGAGGGAAGAATCACCAGTCTTAGGTTTCTATTGCTCCTCCTGTTCACCTTTCCCTTTCTTCCCCTTCCTGCCCTTGCCCACCTATTACTTCACCTCATTTGCTGAGGTTAAATTGCTTTTAGAGAAACAAAGCTGGAGCAGAGGCACTTCATAGACCACTCATTGTCCTCTCTCCAGGAGGCAACCAAAGAAATTGACTATTTATATTGCCTATGCAAGTTTTCATTCTTTACTACATATGTGTGTATGAACAGATGAAATATAACATTGGTTTTCATCTTTATACCCTTTTACACGATTATACCATATGTTACACCTCTTTTTGCGTGTGTGTGTAGTTCTGATCACCACTGGTTGTTTTTTTGGCTTACCATCTTGAAACACAAAAGCTCCATTTCATTGCTTTCAGAGCTGCTATAGAAATCCCACTGATTAAACATGCCATTTGTGATTTTTCTGCTGATGGAAAAGTGTTCTCCATGCTTACAAATTGTGCTTTTTAACAACAAAGTTTTACATCAGTGAACAGCTAGAGTCAACTTGTTCTACAAGGTTTTGAAAACCACCCTTGCTGCCCTTAGTCTAAAATACCCAGGTACAAGCACACTCAATCTCTGCTGTTTGTTTGAGATCCAGTCCTAAAACCACATTCCGTTTTCACAGCATTGACTATTTTTACATTTGTGAGTTGATCTATTAGCTGGAGCTTTGTGCATTTCCATGCACCGTTCTTTCTTCCTTATTTTCTGCAGAGTTCTGTTACAATTCTGTCTGGATTAATATGTAGTTTTAAGGCTCTGAGAACAATGTCAGAGCAGAGTGGTCAGTAGCTAACATTTTTTACATGACTCTCTGTGTCTCCTGAAGTTAATAATAGTTATTTTCTGTAGTTTGTCCACGTGCTTGCAACCACTCTATACCTAGCACTTAGCCTTCTCACTAATGTATCTTCTGAATCAGTGCAAACACAGTCTTCATTGTTTCAGTTACATTTTCTTGAAGCAGTTCTCGCTGCTGCCTTCTGATCTGGCCTAACCTAGACTCCATGTGTTCAGGAACTTACAGCCTTGGTATTTGGCTTCCCCATAATCCAAGGGGCCAAGGAATGGAGCATAATTCTTAGTTTTACACTCTGTCTTCTTTCATGTTCTTCCTTATTGCTGGTTAGCTTCCTGAGAAAAGCCCCATGGAAGGTGAAGATTATAAGACCTTATTTAATTTCCTTCTCAATTTGTTAGAAAATTTGGCTGTAAGTGGAATTATAGGTTTCAGGAGCCATGTTGATATCCAAGGGCCGTGTTGTTGCTGGGGGCTATGTGATGTGAGTGGCCTGTTGATGAGGGCATGTTGATGTTCATGGTCCATTGTGCCACAGATGTTCATGTTAGGGTCCATGGTTCTGCTGTAGCCAGGAGTTGTTTTGATGTCCATGGTGCATGTTACCCCCAAAGGCCATGTAGATGTCCCTGCCACCTGAAACTGTGTTGATGTCCATGGCTGGGCTATCACCCAGGACCAATTGATGGCCTTTGTAGCTCCAGTGGCCACATTGAAGTCCTCGGCATGTGCTGCCACTGAGGACTATGATGGCATCCATAGCCCATGATGCAGCAGAGGGCCGTGTTGGTGTCTGTGGGTCTGTACTGCCACTGGAGACCATGCTGAGCTTCATAGCATGTGATGATGTTGGAGACCACGTGGATGGCCATGATCTATGATGGTATCGATGACTGAAGACTTACATTTAAGAAAGAGTGACAGATAAGGCTTCTGTGACAACCCCTACCCACACTCCAACCCTCTTCCTTAAAAAGTAACAGCCTAGACAGGAAAGCCATTGAAGAGACCTCTTTAAAAATTGTGATAAGTATGCTGTAGTGCAGCTCTCCACAACTGATAGCTTGAGGTGGAGGTGCAGATAGGGAAAGACTCAGTTTTCTTTAAGGGGCTGGCCACTGGGAGTTTGACCTCGCTCCAGTGAGTAAAGAAAAAACAGATTAGACTTCTTCCTTCCTTCTGTTTTTTGTGGGGGAGGAGGTCACAAAGGTGGGGGGCCAGACCTAGGAGGACTAGGAAGTGAGTGTCATTGAGATGCATGATGTGAAATTCCCAAATAATCAGTAAGATTATTGTGTAATAAAACCCCAGATTTTCTACAGAATTTCGGCACTCAACTGTCATTACTAGTCTTCAGTCTATATATTTAAAAAACAAAAATTAGTCTTTGTTCTAGATTTTTGTATGTAAAAAAATGAAGTACTGCCCACAAGTCAAATCTAGCACACTGCTTGTTTTATTAATAAAGTTTTATTAAAACAGAACCATTGCTCATTACATATTATCTATTGTTTTTTTGATATAACAGGTGAGTTGGTAGTATGAATAGAGCCTATCTAGTCTTTTGCTGAACAAATTCTAACTCTTATATAAGTTCTTAGTGTTGTAATGTATCCCATGATGGGTCCATACTTATTCATTATGTAGAGGACAATGGCACTAATTTCTGGCATGTTACTTTGAATTATTATTACCATGATTTCTTCAGTTTTTTTCTTTGTATAGCTTCTATTGTTTATTTTGCTCAGCTGCTAAAAAATGAAATCATGGAATTTGCAGATAAATGCCTGATGCTAGAAAAAAAAATCATCCTGAGTGAGGTGACCCAGACCCAGAAAGACAAATTTGATCAGTGCCTTGGTCAGCCATCATAAATGAAGAAATCAGTGGGAACAAAAATAGACCCATAGCCAGACAACATTCAAAGAGTAAGAGACCTTAGAAAATTCAGTTCTAAATGGATGGTTCCATCGACCCCTCCCTTCAAGACTCAGGGAACCGTGTTAAAGAAGAGGTGGGATGATTATAAAAAAGCCAGGGAGGATGCAGGACACTAGTGGGGAAAGGCCCTTTAATGTTCAGAGTCTAAATGCATCAGGGCCCACACATATGAATGCACAGAGACTGTGGCAGCATGCAGAAGACCTGCGCAGTCTGCACCAGATGGGGCTCCAGCACTGAGAGAAGTGGACACAAGTTCTTAACTCAGAAGCTATCTGCAACTGATAACTACTCACAAATGAAAACAATAGTTTTCTCCAATAGACTTTAACCAGGGATATAAACCACGTTCAAGGGCAAACCCCATGTCAAGAAGCAGTAGATGCCAACACAAAACAAACTCAATGGTATTTTTGGAGGTTCTTTGTCTTGTAGTGTTTTGTCAGGACATTTTCTTCTTCCTTCTCTTGTTTCCACCTTACAGGTCCTTTGCGTTATTATCTTTTAGATGCTTGTTTTCTAAGGAGAGACATAAAGGGAGTGGTTCTGGATGGGAGAGGAGGTGGGGGGGAATCTCAGAGGAGCTGGAGGAGAGGGGAAAGTGGATTGAGAATGTATTATATGAAAAAAATCTGTTTTCAATGAAAAATACAAAAAAATATGAGAATAAAATAAAACTCCCATTTGAAATTGTTCCCTTATTATTCTCACACCTTGCTTGCATATTTGTCTTCGAGTACACAGTCTGCTAATTTGCTACATCTACAATCTTAAATATGCAATGATGATTAAGATTTTGCCTTTTTAAAATCTATTCAAAAGACATAGTTTTAAAACATTTATACATATATATATATATATCTAAAAAAAAATAAGGATCCAAATTTGAAGGAGAGCAAGGGGAGGGTGCATCAAGTCATTAGATGGAGGAAAGGGAAAGGAGAAATAGTGTGATTGTATTATCATTGTATAAATATTATATCTTTTCTATGTATCTTATATATCTATAATATATAATACTTATATATTCTATTATATATTTCTATAATACTCATATCTATAATATATAAGCATTATATATTATATATACTATATAAATATATAAGTATTATATCTTTTCTATTTATTATTCATTTTTAATTAATTATGTTTGTTGCTTGACAATGTCAAACATGTATGTAATGCATTCTAATGGTTCACACCCACCCACGCTCTCTTATTTCACTTTATCTTCTGTTACCACCACCTCCTCCTTACAAGCTTCTGGCCCACAGTCACATCTTTTGTGTTGCTTTGTGACCCACTGAGCTTAACCAGGCCTTCCATGTGGGCACAGGTGTGGAACTTGCCACTGGAGAATGTTCAACTCACCACTGAAGATAATGATTCCCCCTCTTCCTCAGCTGCCAATAGCTTCTTGAGGAAGTGCCAGGCCCCATGAGCCCCTTCCCCATCCATAACTGATTATTAATAGACCCATTGTTGTGCAAGTACTGTGCAGGTAACCACACGGCTGTGAAATTACCTTTACAGCAGCCACATCATGCCCAAGAGATGGCTTTTTGTAACCCTCTTCTCTATCTTGCAGCTCTCACTTTCTTTCTATTCCCTCTTCCAAGATACTCGCTGAGCCTTAGGAGGAGATGTAAATGTTCTGTTTAAGACTGAGTACTCAACCACCACTTATTCTCAGGACTTTGAATAGACACGAGTCTGCATTCACTGTCGTCCACTGCCGAGAAAGACTTCTCTGATTAGGCTGAAAGTACCACTTGTCCACTGCTATAAACACAAATAGAGGACAGTTTGACACTATGTCAGTTTGACACAATAACAGTAGGAAGCTCCATTCTAGGCCCGTGATTTCCTGGAATTTTGAGTTGCTAAGGAGAGATCTGGTGTTATTCTGATGCGTTTGCATTTGTAGGTGAATTGGTATTGTTCCCTTAAAGATTATTTAAAATGTACTTTTTAATAACTTGAGTGCACAAGTGTGTGTGTGTGAGTGTGTGCATGCATGTGTGCGCGTGTGTGCATTGTGCGCGTGTGCGTGTGTGCGTGTGTGCAGTGTGTACGTGCGTGTGTGCGTGCGTGCGTGCGTTCATATATGTGGCACATGCATGCATGTGTGTGCGAGTGCGTGCGTGCGTACATGTGTGTGTGCGTGCGTGTGTGCGTGTGTATATGCGTGTGTGTGCGTGCGTGTGTGCGTGTGTATATGTGTGTGGCGTGTGTACGTGTGTTTGTGCGTGCATGCGCGTGCGTGTGTGTGCGTGTGCGTGCATGTGTGCGTGTATGCGTGTGCCTGCCTGTGTGTGTGTGTGTGTGTGTGTGTGTGTGTGTGTGAAGACAACTTGCTGGGGTTGTTTCCTCCTTTCATCATGTGTTTCCTAAGGATGAAACCTAGGTCGTCTATCTTATCTCACTCTCACTGCCCCCCCATAGATGTTGCTTTTGTTTCTTTCCCTTTTTTTTTCTTCTTAATATTTCCACATCTCCCTCTGTGACTTCACCTCCTCCTGTATCCCACCCCCAAATTCAGTGTTGTTCTTAGGATCAGGTATTTAGAACTAACCATTTGCAATTGGATAGCCTATCAAGGGCCATGCCCCTTGAGAAGACTGATTCTCCCTTTCTCAATAGCTGTTGATTGTTTGTAGTTCTTTATCTAGGGGTTCTGGAGACTAAAAAGATATGTAAACAAAATACATGGATTTTTAGAGAGGCATAAAAATAAGATTTGAAATATACTAAAGTAAAAATGCTGGTAAAATTGTAGTAAAAATAAAACACGGTGAGCACATGGGGCAAAAAAGAAAGGTTGAAATACATAATGTTATATCGCTTATTTCCAGGTCCTTGGGGACCAGAGACCACCATTGTATGCATGGTGGTGAGATGCTCAGTCGATTTCCTGCCCTTCAGTTTCTTCTGGTACTAAGCTTGTATTGAGCGTGTATTTAGTGTCTGCCAGTTCACCTTTGCTGTAGTTGCTTCCCCTCCTCTTTTTGTACCAGGGGACTCTGCTAACCACAATCAGCTTTGTTGTCTGTAAGCTTGGAAGATCCTCTCACCACTCAGAGAGGCTCCAATCATCCCAGCATCCATGGCCATAGTCTAGCTGAAGATGTCACCCAAGTTCAATGGGAATATGGCAACTACCACATTTTACGTCTACCAGAAGAGGACCCAGCCTATTACATTTCAGATATCTTCAGTATTAATCCTGGAGCAGCTGTGAATTTTAAGAAGTCTGATAACTTCAGAATTCTTGGGCTCTCCAGAATCAAATGGCAGATAGGTGGCTTCAGAGTTAATTCACCCACTGACCTTATGTATAAGACCATCAAATACTAGCTCAATTCTCAGTAGATGAGACCTACTGCAGGCCTCAGAGCCTGAAACTTGCTTTCCCTGGCTGCCTCACTGCCTCCACTGATCAATCATTTGGAGTTTATCAGCATCTGGCCCTTCAACTCCCCCAACTGCCATCCAAGGCTCTCTTACTTCACTGAGACAACCAGTTAATTCCCATTTGTGGCGGTTTCATGTTCCTGGCTCCCCAGGATAACACAGTTTTCAATGATATTTTCTCTCTAAAGATGGTTGGGGGGCACTGTCTTTGAAGCCATGGAGGAGTGATACAATGGGACTTCTTTCCACTGCTAACTCATCTGCCAGAGGAATCACTTCTCTAAAACCTGCAAGTGGATTTAAGGCTTATGAAGCTCTGATTATTCTCAGGGCAGAACTGCCAGTCTCTTTGTGACAAGCCTGCCTGGCCTACCTTTGGGATGAGGTTTCTGCCTCCCCCTCCCCATTCAGGGAGCCACAGAGGTGGAACTGTATTCCTCTTGGCTTTAGTGTGTGCAATCCATTGCCTGTATCTTCCTCGGTACTTTTCAGGCATCCTCCTTTGTGGACTCCTGAACCCCTTCTTCCTCTGTCTTTGAAATAGGCTCTGTCTTTTTCTTATTCTTAGAAAGCAAATTATTGGTGTATGCATGTACACATGTGTGTATGTGCATGTATGCTTGCATGCGGTGTGTGTGTGTGTGTGTGTGTGTGTGTGTGTGTGTGTGTGTGTGTGTGTGTGTAATGCGAGTGAAGACATGCATGTAGAAGTCAGAGAATAGCTTCACGGTGTCATTTCCATCCAACTTCTGTTGGGTTATAGATATTGAATTCAGGTTAACAGGCTTGCCACACAAGTGCCCAAGTGCCTTTACCCACTGAGCCATCTTGCCAGCCCACTTTCTTTCCTTTCCTTTCTTCCTTTCTTCCTTTCTTCCTTTCTTCCTTTCTTTTTCTTCCTTTCTTCCTTTCTTCCTTTCTTCCTTTCTTCCTTCCTTCCTTCCTTCCTTCCTTCCTTCCTTTCTTTCCTTCCTTCTTATTCTGATTCTTTATCATCACATCACACAACATGGCGTCAAGTCTCCCATCTTACTGAGAAGTCTCTCATTCTGCTTTTACTTCAATATTAGCCATTCTTCCCAAGGAAGATTGATATTTTCCTCTTAGTTTCTGTTTTCCTAATTGCTTCTGTTTTCTGTATTATCGTCCCCCGCCCACTTTTTCTTAGTATATGGGCTTTGATTTCCACATGTGCCACACCCTTCAGACGCTGAAGACCCTCATTCCACATTTAGCTAAGCAGCTGTTTAAAGTGCAAGTGGGCTTTTCCATAAAGTAATCTGACGGTTGTGTTTTATTTTTGCTGGAGAAACCTCAGATATCAGACTCCGAGGTCTTTTCTTTGGGCCAGTCATGTTATCTAGGGTGGGTTCTTTCACTCGCAAACTGTAAATTTGACTCCCACTCTTGTGAAAGTTGAGTGGGAGGAAAAGGCTAGGGTATCAACACATAATATGCTTATTTCTCTTTTTTCTTCTTTAAAGGAACAGTGTCCTAGCTATCAACTGAATCTAATTTTCTTGCCCAGAGACCATCTGTTCTTCACCTCATTTTCTGCCTGTACATTGCCAGGTTATACAAAATGGGAGGGAGAACTTGGAGATGTTCTCTGAGGGACTGATGGATGGCAAGTCAGCTCCATCACTCATTGCCCTGGGCCATCATTTCTCTCCGATGCTTGCTGGGCATTACAGAATTTAGAAGATCAGGAACAACTTGCCCATGGTCATTTCCTAGATCAAATTTGCAAATGAAAGGCATGTCTATAAGAGCTGAGATTCATATGAAAGGCAAAAACCATAGTACTGTTCTCTTGGTGGTAGTCATCATCTATTTTGTGGACTTGAACAACCATGAGGTTCTACATCAGCCTCAGGGTAATTCCTCCAGAATTACCTGCCGTGATGCTTCCATTAGTTGTCTGCCTCTCCGAAGTTCTGGTACACCTAGACTTTTAAAGCCAACCACAAACCTCCTGAGTAGCTCTGCCTTTCCCCGATCCACCTTTCTTTGGTCTTTACAATAGTTTTGTCAACAGTTCTCTCGCATAGGGAATCCCTTTCTGGTGGATATTGTCAAATTGTTGCTTAAATGGGCTTACAGTCACCTACCTTTGTTTTGAGACTTATCTTTGCTTCACTTGCATGGATAGTTTGGTGGCTTGGATAACTTCTCAGCTTTACTTCAGTGGTCCTCACATTTGATAAACCAGTTACCATTCTTGCAGGCTTTCCATGTTCTAGTACTGTCACTATTTCCTCAGAATCTCTATTTACTTTTGGAGATTTATGATTTTAATGAAAAAAATTAGTTTCCATGTGTTGCTTTATATTGGGTATTTGGGAGAAAGTAGAATCATGTCTGCTATCTAAGTCGTCACACTTCCATATGAGCTTCCTCATTCACCCTTCCCCCTTTCCTACAGGAACTCTGACCAAGCTCCAGCTTTCTCTGTCCCTTCCTCATTCACCCTCAACCCTTTCCTGAATGGACTCTGTCCTTCTCTTGTACCCATTTTGTTTTACTCTAACTGTATTGATCTTTTTGAAAGCCCTTGAATCCACCAAGGTATTTTCCCTCTTCAGGATCTTTCAAATATCACTTTTCAGCCCAGCAGGTCTGACTTGTACCTGCTCTGGCCATCTCAAATAGACCTTGCCTGACTATATTCACATACAAACTGAAATATTCCCTTTTCTCTCACATAATGTAGATTTTTCATCTTAAAGTACTCATATTTTGATCATATTAATTAATTAGCTAATTAATTAGGCACCTGTCTACCATATAGTAATATAAACTTCAGATTTACTATATATATATATATATATATATATATATATATATATATATATATAGCCAGATCTCTACTGAAAATTTGCTAAACATAAGAAAAGACATTTAAAAGAAAACTCACAGGCATGGAACATTACATTCTGTCTGTCCTGACAGCTAGGACAGGAGCAATGTCATTCAAGAAAGGACATTATAAAAGATCAATTTCCTGAAAGACTCACTCTCAAAATATATATTTCTTCATGCTGTTTTAATTCTATGAACTATCACCAAGGATAAAAAGGAACAGGATAGAGGCTATGAGGCTTAGTATTCCCACAAGCTCTTTCTTCCTTCCTTTTCTTTTTAATAGTAATAAAGAGAAAACCTATTCATTTTCTTTTTAAGCCTCTTAGTCTTGAGTCTATGGTAAAAGCATCCTTAACAGTGTTCAAATGAAAAAAAAAGCAAAAAAAATTGAGAGTGATGAGAAAATTAATATAATGAAATAATCAATGCAAATGACATTCCATTGTCCAGAAAAACCCTCAATCAACTCTCTTAGAATTACTGAATCTGATGAGTAATTGTGGCTTAATCTCTAATTGTAAGATCAAGGCATGCTGTCAGAAACGCTGCCAGCATGGAATAGATACTTGATGGTATTCATTTTAAGTTAGAACTTTAAAGAAATTGAGAACCATTCATCAAAATCATATCATAAAAGGCAACTATTAACTAAAAGATCCTAATTTAGTAAAATAGAAAATTTACATTTGTCATCAAATAAAACTCACCAGTGTTTTATTTTCCTAGCATTTTTTAAGTATATGAAATCTTGGAGAATTTTTTTAAAATAATAATTTCTGCATCTTTAACAAATGATAGAATTTAATGCATGTCCCTACATGTAGAAATCAGACTTTATTGGAGGAGAGGGTAGAGTGGAGAAACAACTCACTCTAGTGCATCATATATATATATATATATATATATATATATATATATATATATATATATGCTCCATAGCAGTTTGCAACTCATAAAATGTTTCCTGTGTATTTCTCATTTTATGATAAATCATGCGTTCATTATTTCCTATCCTCATTAGACCTTATAAAATGACGTGATTGGGTTAAGCAGTCATTAAGTGTCTTCCCAGCTTTGTTGTTCTAATGTTCTCAAACTGTGACTTGGCCTAATCACGAGCACTGCTCAGTAAATCCCTTCCCTCTGCGTGTTTCTGTGTTTGTCTCTGCCACTTTGGTGTTCTCCCAGTAGACACATCTAAGGACATGCTGATTAAATTAGTCAAATTAACTCTTTGCCTGACTCCAGCCTCATTAGGCTAATGAGCAGACGAGGAGTGCATCTGTGTGTCTCAGTTGTCTTAGGTCAGAAGCACTGTCACTAGGAGTGCCAGAGAGAAGTTGTGACTGTGACACTTTTTAAGCGTTTGTGAGTTGGCAGCTCAAGAGGGGGCATGTGTCTCAGCTGTATGGAAGCTGGAATGTGCTGGGTCATCTCATTCTCTCTGCTGTATTGGTGAGAAAAGGGTGTGATTGTGTCTCCCCCTCCCCAGGAAAGAATTTCTTGGGAGAGCAATCATGAGAGATGTCAGGCAGTATTCATCAGAGTGGGGCGGATCTTTATAAGCTCGAGGTGCAGTGGAGTGATTAGCTCTTAATGATGGAGTAACTGTGTGAGTCGCAGCTCTACAGATCTGTATGTGATGAAGTGTGTATTTGTGGGCAGGGGATGAGAGGTGGACTTGGAGATTTTGGGGAACGACAGGAGAGGAAGAGAGAGCTAACAACCAGTTTCAAAGACTGAGTGCTTTTGATTCTAACAGGCATGCTTCCTTTGTCCAAATTACACACCACGTATCTATTGGACTAAGTGCCATTTCATATTGCATATTAAGCAAGGCTCTAAAACTTTTTTACTGGATTTAAAAATTGATTTTTAAATGACTTTTCGTGCTTGAGTATAATTATAAAGTGTGAAATACTAAAGGTTGACAGCAAAGTGGCCAGCACATGGTAGGTGCCAAACGCATGTTTTCTAGTGGACAGAAGGTCACGGTGAGCAGTGGTTGTGTTTAGATATTATGGCTGGCCAAGTCCCCCATGAGGGCTGGCAGAGGCCTTCACTATAGCTTCCTCAGTCTGAGCGGATAGCGTGAATGAAGAAACCATGGTGCCTCCAGGGATTGTGGCCAGTCTATGAGGGCAACCAAATATTTTTTCAGAAAGAAAAGATGCTCTCTTTAACCCTGTGAGTACTAGAGTGAGGCAAAAGTTCCTCTCTTTATGACTCTCAGCGTTACCCCTTATCACTTACTACAAAGGTCTCAAAGTGAAATGTGAATATATGCGAACAATGTGTCTAGTATTCTGCGCATTGTGAGAAGGTTATGAAACTTGAAACATATAACTTCACATTAAAAAAATTATGGCTTTCTATACAACCCCTCTTTATTTTGTTTGATTCCAACCTTAAAAGTGAGTTGCGTGGCTCAGTTATCATCCAGAGCACTGATGTACTGTCCTTACGGCTCTGTCAGAGCTGAGAAAACTGTCTGCTGGGAACCATAGCGGAGCCAGGGAGTGCCTGACATATTTCCTGTGTTAATAAAGTATATGTTTTTACACTTCCTGGCCCTCCCATCCCCAGTCTCCCTAAGATGCTTAGCCATTGTGTAATACCTAATCCAATTCTGCAGTCGGGATCCGATGAGACAAGAACTACAGGAAAAAAACAAAAGCTTTGGTAATGGACTGTTACTTTGGCCTCATATTGTCTCAGATTTTCTCTGCCGCATTATGTCCTGGCTGTACCTCCTGCCATCTGTCTGTTCTTATCATAAGGCCCCGAAACTGTAAAATGGGGGGTAATTAAATCCACACACATCATAACACTATTGTGTGATTCATGTACTGCCTAGTACGTGGTAAGCTCTTGGAAATGTCAGCTGCAATTATGAATGTAGCCCATGGGGACTGGGGCTGGAACCATTCCTTGAATCGAAATATCCCAATGGTTAGTGACACCATCTTTCTATTTGACGATGGACAGCTTTGCTTAATTTAAGAAGAAAATCCTCCTAGCCAAAAGAGGTTTCACAGCTATTGATGGCTCACTGAACTCCAGTAAATGATATCAACATGGTCACGCTTGCAAAAAAGGGGAGAGTGCTGTGGTCCATTTTACTCAGTTGCAAAGGCTGTCCCACAAAAGCACTTAAACCCTACAAAACAATCGGGTATGGTGATGGATGACTATGTGCCTGCATGCCAGCCCATGCCTGCATAGACGGTACAGAGAATATTGAAAGTGGTGTTGGAGTATGATAACAAAACCAGGTATGGTGAAAACACTGCTACCCACTCCATGCTCAGAAATCCGGGAGTTATGATGTGCATACTAAGCTTAAGGGACATGGGGAGGACTTGATGATGCTATGTTGCTTCAGTTTCAATGGAGTGTAGCATAAGAACATAAAAAATAGAAGACAGAAATGTCTCCCAGGCCAAATAGGAAGATAAATATTGCAAAGGAAGCATATCTACCTGAAACCTGACTGATCAACAGGGTAGCAGGTCACAGGTGGGTTTTCTATGTCTAGCTGTGTGTCTCGAGGCTGTTTTCCCTAAACTCTGAGCTCTAGGGCCTGCCTGAGCATAGCAGCTACCCTACAGAACTCTAGTGACTTTGTCACAACCCCATTGCTGTGATAAACTCTGATAACATACGCACAGAGCCATTGATGGGCCCCCAGTTCTACTGATGCAGCAGGTGAATGTTGATATTTGGTAAATATTTTGACATTCTGCACTCTTTTTTTTTTTTTTTAAAGATGCAGCGTCATGTAACCGAGGCTGGTCTTGAATACCTGATCCTCTTTGCTTTCACCTTTTTTGCATTTTAGTTGGTACTCATAATAGTTCAGTGAGGCAGCAGAGATAGGAATATTATTTCCAAATGAAAGTTGAAGAAAGTAGATAGAGGAGTTTGCCATGCTTCCTTTCACTGTGTCTGGTAGGTAGCTGAGTAGAGAAGTTAAAGGCTGTCTGTGTCCCTTGTATCTGCCTGATCGTGTTCACTGGGACTGTTGGTGATAGTTATGGCTGTGAAATTGATGGCAGAACCAGTTTTGCAAATGGAAAATGTGAGGGCACTGTTGCAATCTGTGCATGGATTACAGCAGTCTGCATGTACTGTAGCTGTAGTCACAGGTACTGTTTCTCCTTGAAATGTGATAGTATCAACTCTATAGCATCAATTCTGTGTTTTTATGCCCTTTCATGAGGTTATCCAGGAATGGAAGTCTAGTTTGTTGTGATGGAAAAAGTTTGATTCCCACCGAGCCATCATCCTGGTCTTTTCATTATAGCCTGAGATTTAAAAAAAAAAATCACCCAGTTCCTTCCTAACATAACTCTCCAAATGGCTCTGGATCCTTTAAAAACCCTTTTTTTGCTTTGTTGCTATTTCCTTCTGAGACTTCCTGTTTTTCGCTGATTCTACTCTGGTCTGTTGAAAATACTGAAACATTTTTCTTTCTCATCAGATCAGTTCTCCTCAAATCCCTTTGCTGCCTTTCTGAATCATGTCTAAACTTTTCGAGTTTTTTTTTCTTTCTTTAAGTTTCCTATCTAACTGAAATTTCAGACCAGTCAAAAGAATAATAACAATAATACAATGTCTCAATTTTCAGCAATAAATAATTCTGGCAAAGAGAAGGAAAAGAAAATTAAACTACATTTCCATACCATGCTGGGAAGAACAGCTATAGAAAATTATTAGATTTTGTTCTCTAAGTGTCTTAGTAAAGAACTTGGCATTTTGCTAAGTTTTCTTCCCTTCCCCAAAGGGTGTGAATTATCTAGGAAAACACGTTCATACAGTCAAACATGAAATAGTTATAAATAGTTATAAATAGAGCAAGAGAGGAAGCCGAGGAGAGAGCAGAGGGAGAAAAAAAAGACAAGTGGGTGTGGGGTCATTGTGCAAACACAGAGAGAGATAGGAAAAACACAATGCCTTTTTGTTATGGGATATTTTGCCATGATTCTGAAAGATACAGCAGGGTTTTTCTGTAGGAGCACAAAGGGCTGAAACTTTCTCTCTCTCTCTCTCTCTCTCTCTCTCTCTCTCTCTCTCTCTCTCTCTCTCTCTCTCTCTCTTCTTAGAACAACAACGTAGCTCCTTCCGTTTCTGCTTCTGCCCCAAGGACTAGCTAGGAACTGACGTGTAAGAAACAACCACTGAATCATTCCCTGGAGATTCATAATCAAATAAAAAATTGAAATTAAATTTTGCTCCCATTTTGAAAATGTACTCTTTATCGTGCAAGTTACAAATGCACTTCTCAATGCAGTACACGTATTTCTATTGGCCAAGTCAAGAAGCATCATCTCTGGGGACAAACGCTTGTGATGTTTTCTGTAAATATGGTTTGGGTCAAGACCTGTTGATCTTGACTCACTGGCACTTTGAGCTATTACAGGAAGTCTGGGCTGCAGGGGTGTAGGGTGGATGGATGACTCAGTAAACAGAGTCTTGGAATATAGAACTTGATATGTGAATACAAGAACAGAACAGCATTCAATCATGTTAGCCTCCCATTAGCAGCAGCAGAATGGAATAAGCTCTTGGTCTACAGAATTCCTTTTTGGAAATGACAATGAATCAGAAATTAACTTTAAGACACAGTGCAATTTTGACAAAGGTACATTATGATCAGCATCAACTATATTGATGGGTGTAGAAGGCAGCATTGTTTACCCGTGCAGTCTGGATGCATCTGCTCTTCTGGAACTGCTTATTTAGGTGGAGGTTTATGAGTTTTCTATGCTAAGTGTCTTGCCTTGCATCTCTTTTTCTTTCACATTAATGAACAGCAACAAGAAGCTTTCTCATTTATAAATAAAGACCAGAGAGCGATCAATACAATGCCACTAATATGTTTTTCAAGATTAATAGATGTTAATAAAATGAGGTGATAAAATTACTAATTGGATTCAGTAGGTGGAACTACAGCAAGGAATATTTTTAGAGGCTTTAAAAACATTATCCTTTCTACTTAAAGGAGGTGGATTGAAGACTCCCCTTGTGTTGACTTCGGGAGTGGCCTATTTTTATTTGGAAAGTCTCTACTTCTTTTATTTATGGACACAGATCCGTAACTTCCTGAGAGCAGCATGCTCAGTTTTCTCAAATTTTCTTCTCTGTTGCAAAATGACAGGGTTCAAAATTACTTGATTTAAATTGATACGATTTTCTCTGGAAAGCTGCAAAAAGGCAGCAGGCAGTAACTATTTTTACATTTACTATTTTATTCTTAGTGCCCATATACTTACCGCGTAGAACTGCTATGAATAAACATTTGATGTTTGTCACCCTTGACACTGATGCATAGGGGACAATAACTATGACTGCTTTTGTACATGTATGTACATTCACACATGTATGTCTTTCCAGAAGATACTGTTCTGTATTTGGTTAGAAGAATTGCAATATTGAACCTGCCTCTATGTGTTTATATATGTGAGTGTAGGAGTACCCATACCATGATTCATGGGTAAGGTCATCTGTCTTCCCCATCTATCTTGTTTGAGACAGGGTGTCTTGTTTACTGCTGTGTCCACCAGCCCAACTGGCTTAAAGGCTTCCAGGGATTATCTTGTTTTCTCCTTTCCTTTCATGGTGGACATGCTGGATATATAAACATGTGATACTGTGTCCAGTCTCCCATGGGACCTGGAGATCTGAACTCAGGTCCTCACATTTGCACAGCCAGCAGGGAGCTTTCTCCCCAGCTCTGAAGAACTTCAGACTTCAAAAAACATTATAACTTTAATTTTAAGGTCAAATGTAAGAAAATATGTTTCTAGACATGGACATATTGTAGAGGCATAAAATAATTTATATGCTTTCCATAAAAGACTTATTTATAGGGATTTATCTCTGAATGGTAGATAACTTGAAAATACCTGCCCTGTTACCATATAGAGTTTTCATAGTTACCACAATGTCTGGTCATAGGCTTAAGCTTTTTACCTAGTAGTCTAAGATCTTTCTTAAAAAATAAAGTTCCTAAATCGGATTGTCACTAAAGCCACATATGGAGTAGGACTGGAAGAGATAAAAGTAATGAATTAAAATTTGGTAGGTAGGAGAGCTATATCTTTATACCTGAGCAAACAATTAATTCTGTAGTTTGAACTCGTTTCCCAGCACAAGACAAGAACATGATGGGTATCTATTTCTCTACCCAAAAGAAGGCAAGTCATTTCAACCAGAGCAATAAGCTTTTCCTATTGAATTGGATGCACCATACAGATCTGAAAAAGGGGGGGCCCTGTTTAGGTATGATTATTTTTTATATTGAAACTTTAAAAATGCCTACTTGCCTCCTATTAAGGTGTAACTTGGGTTATTATGAATACACATGTTGTGTGGAAAATTGTTATATCCTAGAAATTAGTTGGCTAGCTAGAGATTATATAAGCAAAGCATAGCTGGAAAGAGCTCAATATAACAATAGCAGCTACAAAAATAAACTCAACCAAACCTGTGCTAAACAGAAACTACACCTGGCAAGTAAACTGGTGTGTGTGTATGCGTGTGTACTATTCCCGAGAAGGGCCAGAGATTTTCTTAGAAACTTCTGCTTCCTGATTGGAAAGAGTTTCTCTCAAATCCTTTTATGGTTTGAATGTGAAGTATCTGCACTCCCTTAAGCATTGGACACTTGGTTCCCAGCCATCGGTGTGTCTTACATGACTGTGGAAACTCTTGGTCATGAGTCCCCAAATGTTAGGGCTAGGGCTTAAGGTTTTTCCTGTGACTTCATTTCTATATAGAGTGATCTGTTTCCAGATCCACCAAGATGCAACAGGCCCCTTTTGCCACGGTCAGAGCCCCACCCTTTCCCTACTCTGTGGATGGTAACCCCTTAAATCATGAACCAAAATAAATCTTTCCTACCCTATGGTGCTTCTGTCAGGGTTTTAGTCATAGCAATAAGAAAAGTAGCTAATATAAATATTAAGCTTTTCTGGACCTAGGAGAAAACCTAATACTATTATTCTGCTAATGGACATAACAATAAAACGACTCCTAATGACATATTGCTGTATCCATAGATCAGTGAATCACCCAGCCCTTGTCAGGGAAGCTGTTTTTTGCAGTAGATAGAGCTAACACCAAGACCCACAGCTGGTAACCAGAATGCTCAGTCCTATGCTGCCTATATTACACCCCTCCTCTCAAGCTCAGGGACTGATGCAGAAGAGGGCCTAAAAAGATTATAAGAGCCAGATGTGCTGGTTGACTTCTAGGACACAGTATTTTACCTTCATAGCAGGGCAGATGCC
The DNA here is from genome assembly GCA_030556225.1 of Cricetiscus sungorus. Lineage (NCBI taxonomy): Eukaryota > Metazoa > Chordata > Mammalia > Rodentia > Cricetidae > Cricetiscus > Cricetiscus sungorus. The sequence continues at coordinate 30,328,546 of JANBXA010000741.1, read as the reverse complement.
ATATGAACGTAGAGACTGTGGCAGCATGCACAGGGCCTGACATGCAAAAACCAGACCAAATCTCAGCACAAGGTTCTACTTTTCACTTAATGATAAAAATTACTTTTAATATATATATATATATTATTTTTAATAAATAAAATAAGAAACAGTAATCCTGCCTACTTTGAATGAGAAGCAATTTCTTATATTGTCCAGTAGGCCTTTAGAAGATTAATATCCTGAAGCTAGAGTACCCTGAGCATCACAAAGTTGAGGCTTTCATACCTTGTTTTTTGGCATTTTTGTTTCCTATATATGGCTACGTGCATTCTGTTTGGGTGTTTTAAGCTACTGGGGAGTTGTGTCTGAAATGAGGAGTGATGGGGAAGGCTGGAAGAGAGACAAAGTCAGTCAGCATGTTCACATGTAGTGTCCTGGCCCGCCTACATGTACACACGTGGACATTGAACAGCCCATGTGACTCTTGTTTTCCATCTTTTTAGCTCTCTAGGGACTCCTCATTCCCCTACCCCTGTCACTGGAAGCTCCAAGCTTGTGTCTACTTTCGTGCAGCCAAGCCAGCTCGCCTTATCCATGCAAGACCACAGACAAAGGTAACACTGAGGAGGAGCTTTTATTTGTTCTGATGGTACAACACTAGATGGTAGCACACATGAGAGGAAACTCACTGGCTCCCTGGAAAACATTCTGTGTTTGTGTCCAGAAGAGGGGCGTGTGAAACTTGTTGCCTGAATACTGTCTCAACCATTGCAGTTTTAGAATGTGCACACTTTCCAGTTCTACCAACCACACGCCCTTCATAAGCACCGATCAAAAGTCCTGCTGAGTCTCCGAGAAGATTCTCCCTCTTCTCAGTTGCAGACTGAGCAGGGGCATGTAGAGTTTGCCAGTGCTTATCCAAACTGGAGAAGAGTCTTCCAAAGGCAACACAAAATGCATGGCGTCATGCAGGCTGTTGAAAAGCCCTATGAAGAAGTAGCCACAGTTTTAGCAGCAGTGGTGGTTATAGGGTTCCTTGAAGGTAGAGTGTAATTTTTAAAGTTTCTGTGGGGTGTCCATAGCAAGGGAGATGTTATGACGATCATCCCGTCAGTGTTCACAATAGGGATTACTTCAATGACAGTGTAGGCTCAAGGCAGCCAGGACAGGCAAGAGCCTGAGAGCTCTCAGTCTAGAGGTGAATCAGCCTAATAACTTAGCTTATTTGAAGGAAAGGTAAACATTAACGGGTAGAAATAATGCAAACTTATTGTTTTGTTTGTTCGTTTTGTTCTTGAGAGTGGCTCTTGTAACCAGGCTGGCTTCAAATGCAATACGTAACCAGATACAACATCAAACTTATTTTTTAACCCCAATCTCCTAAGTGCTTGGACTTACACCACCCACACTGGTCTGCAGACTGATTATTAACATTCATGTGTGTGTGTGTGTGTGTGTGTGTGTGTGTGTGTGTGTATGTTTGTTTCAGTTATTGTTCATTTTGATAGTATAATTCCAATACATTTCCCCTTCCCTTTCCTCACACCAAACTCTTCCATATACCTCTTCCCATTCTCCTTCCAATTCATTGCTCCTGTTTTCCCTGTTATTGTTGTATGCACACATGTATTTGTATACATATATAAGTTATTATCTAACCTGTTGAGTGCATATAATGTTACTTAACATGCATGTTTTCAGGGCACCAGTTGGTGTGCTCTTTCCTCAGCTGCCCTTAGTTCTTTGTGTAGGGTTGAGACCTTGTGGGCTTTTCCCTGTCCAGTGTGGTGTGTTTGTTGGCGTCATCCTTGTTCAGCTCACATTTGGGCAGTCATGTTGGTGAGACTTTATGGGTGTAACTTCTGATGTTATTAGGAGACACCTGCTCACAGAAAACTCCTCTGGCTCTTATAATCTTCCCACCCCCTCTCCCATGATGTTCCCAAGCCTGAGGTGCTGTAGCTGTGGAAGTGTTCTGTGCATACAGCCAATGGAACTGGGATTCACATCTGCCTTTCTTCATTGAATCAGCCATTCTCTTCTGTTCTATATCATTTCCCCCAGATGTTTGAAATGTTTTCTTAGTTCTCCTTAAGAACCCTTTTTCCTTGTGAAACAAATATCCTTTTTATTACATGCTAGTCAGGTTGGGGAAGGAAATAGCTAAACTATATCTTAGCATCTTAAAACCAGAAACCTGCAACGTTATCCATTGTAATTAGAAATTGGAAATAACTTCCAATTATAAATAGAAAAATGCTGTTAAGTAAATCAGGCATATATGTATGCTGAAGTTACAAATCAGGTCCTGGAAGTTCCATGTTCGAATATTATTTTCCGAGAAGGAGAACTCTGAGTACAAATGAATGGCAAGCATTGGCGTATAGAGTTATTGTCACAATCTGACCCAGCTATCTCATCTCCGATCAAAATGATGATTAGCAGTGTATTTGCACAGTGGGATTGTAGCAATTTTATTTTTATTTTCTTTTTTACTTAATTCAAGATATGAGCTTTTGTGTATCCTATCTCTATAGTCAGAAAAAAATGATTCAAAAAATTCTACACTATTTTTAATCTCTATTTATTCCAAGAGCCAATCTTTCAGATCTTGACTACAGATGCTTTTATCTATGGATGGATAAACCAATGACAACTTGATTATTTCTAGTTCTCAGATTAGTCGGTTCTATATTTTTCACCCCAACACTTGTTTTTCAAAATGTAGATGCTTATCAGTTTCCAGGACAGCATTTCTTCTGGGACATCTGATTACTTCTTGTCACTTTCCCAATAAATTAAAGGGGTTATGGCAAGGCCTTTATAATTAGTGTTACTAACACAGATATGTGCTTCCCATTATCCATTGCTATGCATTCAGTTATTTACAACTGGATCTGGAAAGTGTTTATTTTCATCTACATTCAATATTGTAAATTATATTTTCAAAAGTCTCTGAGGTATTCCTATCAGTCTTACTAATACTTTCAAATAACATGACCAAGACAGAAAGTACATCCCTAAATAAGACAGTAGGCTCTGCTTAAAGCCTCACCACGGGACATTTCATTTATGTGGAATTTGTATGCAATGACTTATCATCTCTAGGTTTTCAGATAGAAAACAAGTCCTCTAGATTATACAGGCAAGAACAGTAACATTTTTTGTCTAGTTCACTATGTTTCTTAGCTTAAGTGTGAACATAGCTATTTAGTCCTTTAGTTTAAATGTTATGATGGTTCTTTTATTCTACTGCCCTTGAACAAAACTTCAAGATTTCTGTCCAAGATTTTTCTCTTATAGATTGTAAAGGTACTACTAAAGAAATAAGGTATGGTAAGATGGTCAGTGATTCTCTTTTTCATTTGCAACATGAGAAAAATGTGGACCAGCGTACAGAACCATCAGTGATACTGATCTTGGCTTCTTTAAGGAATAGAGGGGAAACCTCTGTGGCTTGGGCACATGGAGCATAATTGACTCATATAATGGTCTTGAGAACTGTGGCTTTCAAGAGGTCTGTTTGTCAGCAATCCAGATAATTACTCTCTCTGTTTCTTTGTCTCTGTCTCTCCCTCAAAGTTTAAATCCATGTTTACCACATTCTTTGCAGAAATGGAAGGTGGTAAATAGATGAATAGGAATAGTTTTTTTTTTTTGGGTGGGTGAACCTACCCACCAAAATATTATACCCACCATTATATTATAGTGACAGATACTCAGTATTATGCTTTAGCTGGCACAATATTGTGCAAGATAGAGACTAAACCTTAATGTAAACTTCCAAGTTTATTTATAAAAGTATCATTAGCTGCTTGGGAAATATTTCAGGGAGTAAAAGGGCTTACCATGAAAGCTAGGTGACTTGTTTTTGATCACTGAAAGCAATGGGAAGATGAAAAGATTGAACTAAGTCCCTAGAGTTGTCTTTTGTCTTCCACATGCATGGGGCTACCAGCATCATGCACACAATAATAATAGAGTATTTTTAGAAATTTAAAAATAAAAACAAATAAATATACATAAATGCTAGTTTGGTTATATTGAATCAGTAATGATAACAAATAAATCATACTAATGAAAGGTATAAATAATAAGTGATAGGGTAGTGTGGGAATGAGGTAAGTGTATGGTTTTCTGTGTTGGATGTTCGATTTTCTGTGAATCTAAAACTATAAAGCTAAGTCTATTAAAGAAATACAAAAATGCTCAATCAAATGTCCTGAGTTCCCAAGAGCCAACCTCAATAACATCACTTAGAGCACACTGCCCACAAAGTCTGCCTAAAAGCAGGTGCCAAGGACATCTTGAGTTGACTTTCTATCCCAAAGACGAGCCTCTCCATGTCAACCTTGTCCATAGCCTGAAGACAGCCTTAGACATGGAACTGCTTCCTACGGGGCTGCAGGATCACTCTGCTCCAGACGTAGACAAATCATAAGTGTGGAGATTACCAGAAGGTAACTTAGGACTCATATAGTGAGCATCAAATCCAGTTCCTGTGAAATCCAAGTACATCATCAAGATGAGATAAACACAAAATGAAGCATAGAATAGTAATGGTCAATGTCCTGGCCATCTACTTAGGTCCTAAAACACAATGTCTAGACTTGAGCTTAGCAGAAGATCTGATACTTTACAGGTACTAAAAACATGTTTGTACTGTGAGTGAATACATGGCAAATTCCAGCGCTGAGGCACGGGAGTACAAAATGAACCAATGCCAACTTGTTTTGACAGAAAGTGAGGAAGTAACTAAAGATTACACGGAGACACTGATAGAATACAGAGACCACCTTGAAAATACTTTTATAGACAAAGTATTGGACAATATCATGCATCAAAATAAATCAGTGCATAACCCACGGAATAAAATGGGAATCTATGAATCTATACACTAAATGATATTGAGTAATGAGAAAGCTCTTCCTTATAGGACAATTCAGATAAAGAAAGGCACTTGGAATAGTGAAATGGAAATTCACCATTTTCCAATACTTGTTGGTGAAGGTGAATCCACTCAATCATCAGTGGATGCCAAATGCATGGGAAAGAGTGTGATACAGAGTATGGTTGGATGTGTTCTTAATATGACTTCTTATAAATTGTTTACTACATTCAGTGAGAAGTGCCAACTAATGACATAATCTAGATTGAATTCCAAATATACAACAAATGCAATATGTGATCTTTAACTGGATTATTCACTGGATGTATAAACAAAATGTTAAAGTACTATTAGAACAACTGATTGGGTTTGAATAATGACTTCTTTAATAAACAGTTTCAAGTTGATATTAAATCTACAGAAATTGATGGCCGCTCAACAGTTGCATCAAAAAAACCAGCTTGTTTCTTAGGAAACACACCAGAATGTTAAAAGATAGAAGAGTGTGAAACCGGTGGCTGGAGAGATAGCTCAGTGGTTAAAAGCTTTTGCCTCAGACAAAGAGACAGGGCAGCAAGACTCTCTTGTTTGTTTGTACTAGCACTATCTTAGTACATTGGAAGGCTAAGCTCCAGCACATCAGGGTTTTGCCTTACATGCATTTTTTATCTCTTTTGTCCCCCTTATATAGTAACACACATTCTCATTGGGTACTCTGTGGCTGTATGTCTATGACACCGGGGAGACAAAGAATGTGATACGGCTACACATGTGTACAATGATACTTTTAAGCCACTTTGCCTTCTCTTTGTTCTCAGAGGGCCATTCCCACACTGCCAGCCTGCAGATGGTCTTGGGGGATGCTATATAGGCAGTAGTAGATTAACTGCAGGCCTCCATGATGCAGCTTCCATGAGGTTGCCAACCATGGTGGTAGGACTTCAAAATGATGCAATTGTGTTTGTGTGTGTGTGTGTGTGTGCCAGGGTGGGTGAGGTTACCCACACTCCTATAAGTGGCTTCTGACCCACATTCTTTAAGAAAGCTCAAGAAATTCAATCACCTTAGATTTTGGTGAAATCACTTGGTATCCATCTAGAGTAAATGGGCATTCTCTTGTATATCCTCAGGAATAAAGCAGTAACACACAGAAAGCAGAAGGTGTAACAAGCAGTACAAATTTTAACATCTGTGTGCCTATGCCAATAGTATTATATTTATGTTGTCCGTGTAACTTTTCTGTGTGCTGAAAATTGTTTCAAACTAAAAGGTGTTGTGTGTTATACGAGAAACAGACGAACACTTTTATATCTTTCTACAATGTTAGAATTCGTTAAATAACAGTAAGTTCACAAGCCTTACCAATGTCAATGTCAGCAGTTTGTCATAAAATCCTGCCTACCCTGGAAACCTGGCCAAGGTAAATGCAGTTCCCTTCACTTCTTTTTAATTATTAATACTTATTTACATGTCACAAATCACACAGTGAATCTATATAAATACCTATGTGAATATGTATGTTTTGTGGAATGGATACAAGTTAAAATATCTGTAGTAGGGTTCAAAGAGCTTCAGAAGTAGTAGGAGAAATAGTCTTTATTGATAATGAATGAAGCAGACCATTGCCAGGAGGGAAGTGCTGGAGTCAGGTTTGAGAACTAAGCAGAAGAGTTCAGCTGGGAGATAAAACTCTAAACTGGATCTGTCATAGGAAATAGGGATTCAGGTCCCAGAGGGGCAAACCTGTGAGAGTGCAGGCAGTTGAGTATACTGTGCCAACATAACAGGACCTATCCCAGTCCTTTATGCTTACCCCATATATCATATGACAAGTTGGTGTGGGGCCTCACCAGAGCAGTGTTAGATGACCACTATTTGATGGGGTCTTGGTCATTTCTTGGTCTAATATGTCCAATAAGTTTTTGGACCCTGTTTGTCTGACTTCATTTTCATATGTCTACATGTCTCCATATTTTCAGTTCATTCCAAAAAACTCCTAAGATAGCCCCTTATGTCGTGAGTAAGTCATTTATTAATCTATGCTGGATAGGTAGTGCCTGATAGATGACACAGTTTATGTGTTCACAGTTTATATCCTCCCTCAAAAATGGAATCAAAACCCATTTATAAATTGAGTTTCCTAGGCTAACACATAGCCTGAAAAAGCACTGTTTTTAGAATATAGAGTACCTTTGAATAGTGTCTACAAGCGCAATGCAAATTAAGTAACTAATATACCCCAATACATTAAATAAAACAACATAAATCGAGAGGAGGTGAAAACACAACACTACTTACTGCTGGTCAGATAATGGGAGGAACTGTGGGTGCTAAAGTAAGAGAACAAGGATTTCTTTCAATGTGGAATGAATTGCAGTAGGAAGAAACACAAAAACTGCAGAGGAGGAGATACTATTTTTTTGAAAATTGTGGAGAGTCTTACATTCATATGCTACTGGGGAAATCGGGTTCTCCTCTTGGGGCTCTTAGTTTAATTAATAAAAGAATTTTAGACTGGATTCAGAATAAGTCTCAAAGACAATTTTATTAGGGTTTAAAAGAAGAATCTTGGTAGGAGGAGGGAAATGAAGTGGACTTATGCAAAGAATGAAAGACCTCAACATACTGAAGCATCCTTAGTCTGCAGAGAGCATCCAAAAGGAAAGAGAATCTGAATCCAGGCTAAGAAAGGTGGGTGGACCTGAAGAACTTTATGGTGGTTTTGAAGCAACAAAGGGCAAGAATTCTTGAAGGAAATGTATATTATCTCATTAAAGAGATAATTGCTCCCCTGATGGTTTTAGCATGGTTTCAGGTGGACACATCTCCCTGACAGATGGTCCAGCCTTCCCGGGATGTAGTCCCATAGCCAGGAGATTTGCCTGCCCAACTGGAGTGTTTGGTCGTCACCCAGTCTGGAGATTTCATTCTCTTGAACAGAAGGAAATCATTTCCCTTAATTGACCGTCGCTGCCCCTATACTGTTACTAAAGTGAGGAGCCACAGAAACAAGAACCCCAAAAATATGGGCATTGGCAAAGCACTAAGAGAAGATTTTTCAATGCCAGTGTACAGGCCATCTACAAAGGCAACTTCAAATACCTGCATTGCAAACAAAATATCAAGTCTGAATATTTGATAACAAGCAAATAAGGTCTAACAGGGAGGACTTATATTCAAAAGTGATTGAAGAGATTATTTTTAGCTCTTTATAAATCAAAATAAGAACCAGTCAAACAGATAATTTCAAATATGCTATTTGTATATTTAATTCTAAGACTAAAACTCAAATACATGGTTCAGAAACATATTAGAGGTGAGAGGACAGGCTATTATCTTAAGGTTTGGACTCAATTCAAATGCCTTCAAAATTTCTATTTAAAACTACTATTTGCTAAATTGCTGAAAACATTATTTGAAAGAAAATCTGTACGTTCTAATCATTGGCAGCTCTTTCTTTCCTCAAGGTACTTCAGTGTGCTGGATCAATTCTTTGTTCAGCTTTTAAATGAAGCACTCAATCTCATCTCCAGGCTCGTCTCTTAGCTGGGAGCTACTTGGTTGCAAACATTCTTTGGTTAGCGATCTGTATGTCTTCTCCTTGGTACTGCTAGCCCAGGTGGGAAGGAGAGAGAGAGAGAGAGAGAGACAGAGACAGAGACAGAGACAGAGAGACAGAGACAGAGAGCGAGAAGGAGAGAGAGACAGACAAAGAAGGAGAGAGAGACGGAGACAGAGACAGACAGACAGAGACAGACAGAGCAAAAAGGAGAGAGAGACAGAGAGAGAAGGAGAGAGAGACAGAGAGACAGAGACAGACAGAGAGCGAGAAGGAGAGAGACAGACAGAGAGAGAAAGAGAGACAGAGAGAGAAGGAGAGAGAGACAGACAGAGAGAGAAGGAGAGAGAGACAGAGAGACAGAGACAGACAGAGAGCGAGAAGGAGAGAGACAGACAGACGGAGAGAGAAAGAGAGACAGAGAGAGAAGGAGAGAGAGAGACAGACAGAGAGAGGAGAGAGAGAAAGAGAGACAGAGACAGAGACAGACAGAGAGAGAAGGAGAGAGAGACAGAGAGACAGAGACAGACAGAGAGCGAGGAGAGAGACAGACAGAGAGAGAAGGAGAGAAACAAAGAGAGAGAAGGAGAGAGAGACAGACAGAGAGAGAAGGAGAGAAACAGAGAGAGAGAGAAGGAGAGAGAGACAGAGAGAGAGAGAGAGGAGAGAGAGAGAGAGAGGGAGAGAGAGAGCTTTCAAGATCAGCTACAAGGTCTGAGGCAAAGGCTGGCCCAAAGAATCAGAAGTCTTAGCCCCCAGGAACAGGTAATTATTTGTGGCATTGTATTTCAGTGGACTGAAGTGGGTAAAAGCCTGATTAGAAAAGGTCAAAGACAGAATTGAAGGAAAGAAATTTATGGGTTCATGTGTGAACTTTGAGCCAGAACGAATTACTTAAGCAAAAGAAGAATGCTAAGAGAAGTAGTCACACTCAAGGAGGCACTGGCCATGTGGACCTCTCTGGGATGTTCTCTAGTTAGGTCAAGAGGAGAAGAAATGGATGGCAGGATAGCCAGACAAGGGGGTGGAAAATGAAAGTGTATAAGAAAAGCTACCTATTATGAGAGAGAGAGGGTTGGGAAAATCAGACCTAGAGAACTTGGAACCAACAGAGTGTAATAAGAAGGGCATTTAAATCCATATGTCAGAGTGGTTAATGGATTAGAAGCTGTGAAAAGTACAAGGGGACAAGGATAAAAGAGGCCAGAGTGTTACTAAGAAAAAGGAACAGAGAGAGGCTTCCAGGAAGAAATATTTTATGTTAAAACCAGTCACTAAGCCAACAAAATGAGGGCGGCATGTTCCTTTATAGGTGCTTATAAGATTTGTTATTAAAAGGAAGTTTTAATCATAAAATATTTGCTTCATAAAAAGGCTGCATTTAATGTACATGTATAATATATACAGCATAATAATAAAATGAATACTCATAAACCTAGCACCATACCTAAGAAGTGCTACATTACCAACACCACAAAAAAAGAGATTTGAGCTTCTTGCTAATGCCACACACAGAGGCAGTGTGCAGTTCCACACCTGGGGTTTGATCTATTCTTCTCATAGTTATTTTTCCACATATCTTGAAACATCACCTTGTTTATCTGTGTTTTGGTTTTATGAGTATGATACCAGAGTCCCCCTGAATTCAGCATATGTGACTTTTTTTCACCCATGTTTGTAGTGGTACTCATCAATTCTCTCCACAGGGATAGAGGCAAAAGGAAGCAGTAGGAGATTGTGTATGTGTGTGTGTGTGTGTGTGTGTGTGTGTGTGTGTGTGTGTGTGTGCACGTATGTGCCTGAATACATAATGTTGTACATATACATGATTATTCTATATAGGAACATGCCCTATACATTTACATATATATGTGTGTGTATATACATACAATATATATTTCTGGATGCAGAAGTTAAGATATAAGAAATTATCTTAGGCAATTCTTGAGACTGCTGACATATGCAAGTCATGCTATAGGTTTGGAAACAGACATGATTCCTTTTCCTCTTTGCTGTTACTACTTTTTGAGAAAATTGAAATTAAAAAAATATATGTAGTGTGAATTCTAATTTGTCTTTTTTTTATTTTTTTCTTATTTTACATATTGATCTCAGTTGCCTCTACTTCCCTTCCCCCCTCCCCCCACTCCACAGGGAGGGTGATACAGTCCAGGAGGGATCAACAAAATCTGCAAGTCATTTGGAGTAGGGACTAGGCCTTCTCTCCTGTCTCTAGATTAAGGGAATATCCCTTCATGAGGGGTGTGCTCTCAAAGTCCTTTTGTGCACCAGGGATATATCCTGGTTCCACTGTCAGAGGTCCCTTAGACTGGCCAGGCCTTATAACTGAGACCCATATTCAGGGGGTCTGAATTGGTCCAATGCTGGTTTCCCAGCTATCAGTCTGAGGGTCCATTAGCTCCTCTTGTTCAGGTCAGCTGTCTCTGTAACCTGATCTTGTCCTCTCTCTCTGCATCTGGATTCCAGTTCGGCTCAGTGTTTAGCTGTGGGTGTCTGCTTCTGTTTCCATCAGCTACTAGATGAGGGCTCTATGATGGTGGATAAGTTAGTCATCAATCTCATTATCAGGAAAGGGCATTTAAGGTAGCCTTTCCACTGTTGCTCAGATTGTTAGTTGGGGTCATTCTTGTAGGTCTCTGGACATTTCTCTAGAATGAGCCAGCTACTAGAATCCTCAGACCAAAGTGGGCAATACCCTGTCTTCATGAATCCTCACACTGAATGCTCTCTCTACAAAACCACAGACTGAATGCAATGAGCTCTTGTCTCTTCCCACCTTATATTCCTCTCTTGGTCCAGCCATATCACTCCTGTCTCCATCTCTCCAGTGCTGGGATTAAGGCATGTGACTCCCAAGTACTGGGATTGAAAGTGTGAGCCACCACCACCTGGCTCTGTTTCTCTTTTAGACTGGATCAATCTCGTGTGGCACTGGGTGGACTTGAACTCATAGAGATCTTCCTGCCTCTATCTCTTGAGTTCTGGGATTAAAGGAATGTGCTACCATTGCCTAGCTTCTATGGCTAATTAGTGGCTAGCTTTGCGCTCTGTCCTTCAGGCAAGCTTTATATGCTAAAGCGCAAACAAAATATCACCACAAATATATATATACATATTTATATATATATATATATGTATATATACATATATATATACTAGGTCACACAAGACAATGTTCTTAAATATTTACACAGTGATATCAGAATAATGAAGTCAATCTAACTAATTTCTTATACTCATACTATTTATTTGTGGTGAGAAAATGCAAAGTCCACCTACCGAGCAATTTTAAGATAGACAATACCGTTCATTGTTATTAGCTGTAGCTTGGTATGATAAACCTTGTTCCCTATTCCAAATACCTAAAAGACATTTTGTGACTTTTTTTGGATAACAGCTCCTCTAGCACCTCAGTCTGACTTTCAGTAACGGCCACTGCACCTAGACTGCTTGTAAAATCAACTCTTAGAAGTTCTACATGTAAGGGATATTGTGTAGTACATTTGTGCTGCTCTTATTTCATGCAACACAAGTCTTTCAAATTTACATTAGTTGATTCATATAAAGGGGATTCTTTACTTCTTAAGATGAAATATACAGTGTGTGCTATACTACTTGGAAAAAGAATCCAATCATTGGTTTATGGTCAGTTTGATTCTGTACCTCTATTGTGGTGGACGCTTCTATAGTGATTTGGAGTGTGTATATCTCTCTTTAACTTATTCCTTGTACATACACAATAAGTAGTGGGTCTGGGTTATATGGTAGTTATTTTATAGTTCTTTATAGCATCAGTACTAATACATTTCTTGTACAATGTATCTGAGTTCTCCTTCCATGTCTTAGTCAGGGTTACTATTGCAGTGATAAAACACCTTGACTAAATCCAAACCTAGGTAGGTAAGTGGTTTTTTTTTTTTTGTTTGTTTGTTTTGTTTTTTTTTTTGTTTTGTTTTTTTGCTTATACCTCATCATCACTGTTCATCACTGAAGAAATCAGAACAGGAACTCAAGCAGGGCAGGAACCTAGAAGCAGGCCCTGATTGAGAGGCCATCAAGGAATGCTACTTATTGGGTTGTTTCTTGTGGCTTGTTCAGCCTGCTATTTTATACAACCCAGGACCACCACGACAAGAATGGTGCCCCTCATAATGAACTGGCCTCTTCCGCATCAATCACTAATTTAAAAAGTGTCCTACAGGCTTGTCTGCAGTCCTATCTTAAGGAGGTATTTTCTCAATTGAGGCTGTCACCTCTCTCATGACCTTAGCCAGTACACTGCTCATCCTCACCAGCCACTTTCTCTTTCATCTTCTGGAATCTAGCCATTCTAACAAGTATAAGATACCGTCTACTTGTGGTTTTGATTTATATTTCTTTGGTTACTAGAAATGAACTGTACCTGTAGTTTATTTGCTTATTCAGATATTTTTCACATCCATTACTGACTTAGGTGATATCTTATTACCAATTTGTTGGATATGAATATTAACTCTTGCCAAATGTTTGATGTACATAAAGTATTTCTTCCACTCTGTAGAATGTCTCTTAACGAACTATTGTTGGTTAAGACCATGCAGGCGTGTCTAGGTTTTATGTAGAGCCATTTCTAGTTTTGTTTTTGTTATCTGTGCTTTCCAGGTAATATTAAGGTAAAGGTTCTGCATTTTAGTTTTGAGTCAGAACTCTTTTTTTCTTTGGAAAATTCTCTGTTTTTGTTTCTAAGAGCTTAACTGGCCACATGAGGCCCCCTACAAGGTGGGTTATGTGTGTATGGAGGGGTGCTCTGCTTTACTTGAAGTCTACTGATTGTACAGATTAATTGCAGCAAAGAAATTTCTTCACAAAAATAAATGTGGACTAATTTGATATTAAAAACCTAGGTGCCTGCATTTGTGTATGCATACTGCATTTATGTCTAATGTCAGGGTAGGCCAGAAGAAGCCATTGAATCCCCTGGAATTGGAGTTATGGATTGTTGTAAGTCACCACGTGGGTGCTGGAAACAAAACTCGGGTCCCCTGAAGAGTACCAACTGCTCTTAACTGTGGAGCCATCTCTCCAGTCCTTCTTTTATCTTATTTCATTTAGGACCACTTAAAAGAGCATGGGTGGAGGGTTATGTGCAAGAGCATGCACAACTTAGCAATGTCTACATCACTGAAAAAAAACATTTCTTCTTCTCTGGCAACCACTAATTTCTAATAAATCCTCAGGAAGGGGGTGAGGTCCAGAGAGCCCTTTTATCCTCCATGACAGTGCTGATAGGTGCTTGCCTTTTGCATATAAATGCAGCTACTGAGAGTTCAAGAATTCAATGCCATGCTATGACAGAAGACAGTGTTCTATAGCACTCCATTCCTTCCTCTGCATCCTAAAGTCTTTCCCTTATTTTAAATGTTCTTTGAGTCCATCTCTATTTGATAATGATGCGAGCCTAATTAGAACAAAGAGTCTAGAAGAGGGCAAGGAGGCTTTTATTCATTTTCTTCTAGTTGTAGAGCCAGGTAAAACTCTCATGGCTCCCATTGCTCGAAGGTACAGGACATCACTTATGAAAATGTGCCAAAGGCTGTGGTTATTTATAAACAATATTCTTTTCAGAATAATCAGCATTTGTTTGGGGGATAGTGACTGTTTCCTAGTGTATTGTTTCTCTGCTGCATATTTGTTAACAAGCATGTTTATTAACAATGCAAGATTTTTTTTGCATAATTCACTTTCTGTAGCTACTGTTCATTATCAGGTCTGTACAGTGGGTAATGAGTGTCTTTATAGGAATGCTCAACTATAAAAATAGGCTAAAATTCAATACAGAAACAGTTAGTTCCAGACCAGCTACCAGGAAGATTTATTTTAGCAATATAGCTGTATGTGAGGCTGCTGTTTGGTCCTTTTTATCTGGCTTACAACATTTTATCTCCTTATGCTGGCCAGCGTTAGTCCTGAGAGTAGGATTCATCTTCAGGAAACCCAAAGTATCAATAAACTACATTGCTCTTGCAGACCCATACATTCTGAGGTGTATAACATTCTGTTCCCCTAACCAAAATGTCCCTTTAGTTACTTCCCTTTATTGCACTGTCTGTCCAGTTGTCTGTCTCTCTTCTCTAAGTCATGCAAATATCAAAGCCCAAGCTGGATGCAGACAGCTGAAATCATCTGATTATAGAAATCTCTGTGCACTAATCTTTAGAATCCTCAGTGGTCTCCACCTGTCCAACTTCTAGACTCCTAATTGCTGGCCATATGGTGCCTTTTAGCTCATTCCCTTTACCTCCAGCTGGGAATTGGAGAATTCTGAAGAAATGTAGCACTTCTAGAGTGGAGATCTCAGAACACCAGTGATTATTCACTCACCAAGCCTTGTTTAGGTCCAGTTGAAACATCATCCAATTTATCCCATTGCTAACAAATCTTATTCATGTGTATCACATGTTTTACTGGAAGGACCATCCTTTTCATGAACACTAACCATCCAATTAGCTCTGATATTGCTGGCCTTCAACATGAAGGTATAAGCATTACTGTATATTTGAGGATTTTATCCAACAATAAAGTGAAAGAAATGGAACAAAAGGACCCATAAAAAAAACAGAATCAATGAAAGAGAAAACAAAAATCTATATTTAATATCTTCAGAGCAATAAAAAATACTGCATCTATAAAACAAACAGAAGATGCTATAAAAAGAAATAATCAAGGAATCAGAAAGACCTTAAAATTAGAAATATGGTAGCATCATAAACAAATCAATAAAATGATTGGAGGATAAAGTTTAGAAACCCTCAGAAAACAAAACATAAAGAGACCGAAAATAAAGGTAAAGTCTAACATCAAGCTAATGAGAAACAAAAGATCTTCTCACTCATACACACACTGGAAAAGGGATGGAGAGGGCTTCTTCCTTACTCCCCTTTTGGTGAAGTTACTGGAAGGAGACATGTTGAAGGAGACTAGGGAGTAAACAGGAAGAGAACATCCAGGGAGCTGGTATCTATATGTGTAACACAGAGTGGAGTTCTTGGGAGAGGAGCCAAATGCTACACCAGGAAGGTATGAGGAGACTGATGTAAAAAAAAAGGATAATTAACTTTAGGCAAAACATTGTACAAAAAAAGAAAAAAGAAAAGAAAGAAAAAAGAACAATTGTAGCTCAGGTCTTCCTTGGCTTAACACAGTATTTACAATGAATATAAATGAAGAGTGTGCTGTAACAATATAGAGAGGAAGAAATGAAGGAGAGTGAGGATAAGAGTCTACATAGTGAGTTCAAAGTCAGCTGAACTGCATCGTAAGTCCTGTCTACGAAAGGAAAAGACAGAGAAGATGGGAAAGGATGATGATGAGGGAAGAGCTACAATAATGAGGTCAAAACATCATGCCTAAAACATGTGACTCAAGAAATAGCAGGTAAGTGCATGACTTCAAAAATAACAGAACTACATGTCGGAAGCATCAGCAAAGAATGAAGAGAAGCAGGGCCTTCCTATTGCATGTTTCAACTATGTGCACATTTCTCCTGCTAGCAATTTTACATTAGGATTGGTTCCTAGAAATGAAGCGAGTGGGTAAGTGGTTTTGGTTGTTTCTGAGGCTATTTGTGTCAGTCACTCAGTGTTTGGCACAATTCACCAGTTATGATGCTTTTCTCACAACCTTACCAAATGTGGTGGGTGCACCGCCACTGAAAGAAAGTATTTTTGCTCACCTGATGAATAAAACTTAGTTTTATTAGTTTAAAGTTATTTTAGGCTCAATGTTTTCTTTTCCCTTTTGTTAGTGACTTAGATAAAAATAGGATATTATGGTAATCTATTTAAGACATGTAAATGTAGCAAGCTTTTGGCTTGCTGTAGTGTAAATTTCTTTCATCCTCTGGAATGAATCCATGTTCCTACTACACTAGCTTTCTCCACCTTGCTTCTTAAGTTTCACCCCATACACACTGAAGTCAAGTATCTGAAGTACACCAGAGGTGAGGTTGGTGCCACATCCACTTTGGCCCCCCAAGGTCAGTATCCTGGCTCTGTCTCTAAGAAAAACTGGTGATGACATCCTCAAGGCAACCAGTGATTGGAAGGGTCTGAGGGTTACAGTGAAACTGACTGTGCAGTACAGGCTTATATTAAAGTCATACCTTCTGCCTCTGTTCCCATCACCAAAGCCCTGGAGAAGTCATCAAGAAACAGAAAGAAGCAGAAAAACATTAAGCACAGTGGAAATGTCACATTTGATGAGACTGTCAGCATCGTCCAACAGATACAGCACCACTCTTTTGCCAGAAAACCCTCTGCAGCTATTAAAGAGATTCTGGGCACTTCACAGTATGTGGGTTGCAAAATGGATGATCACCAACCCTGGTGACATTATAGATAATATCAACAGTGGTGCAGTAGAATGCCCAGCTAGTAATGAAGCATAAGATAAAACATTTCAATAAAAGAGCATCTGACAAAAATAAGAGGATAAGAGAAAGTAATTTCTAAGCTAGTTTTTATTTATTTTTTTCTTGTTTAGGAGTAGCTAAGACTAACAAGTTTTCAATCTATCTGTGTTTCTTCTATCTACCTATCATCTTGCCTTTCCACATTATCATTTATTTACCTTCCCACCTACCTATTGCTTGCTGGCATCTATCTTATGTATCTATCTTCTTACCTACCTATGACAAACAATTGTTTTATATAAATGGAGCTTGCATCAGTGTTGTTTTACTCTCTGTTTTATTGACTTAAAATATATATTTTGGGAGTCTCCCTGATTATATTTTTTAAATTCTTCTGCTATTTTGCATTTTAAACAATTGTGTTCAGCCCACAGAGCTGGGGTCAATCCGCAACTCAAATTTTGTTGAGATGACATAAGCAACAAGAGGTTGTGAAAAAAAATATCCACAGGATGTGTCCTCTGGGAGACAGCAAAACATGCTTCCAAGCTGGCGTGCTAACAGCTTAAGAAAGAGGAGAATGGAGATTTATGAGGGTTTAGGGGGCCATGGCTAGGGTGAGGGTTACCACCTGTGAGTTGTAGCTTGCTTGGTTTGAAGTAACTGTAGGTGTCAAAGGAGGGAGCACCTGGGCTTTCTGGATGGCAGCATGGAGTGGGTGTGTGGAGAGTGGAAATCTGTCAGCCCTCACACATCAACAGTGGAGTTCGACTTCTTCATTCAGACAGCTTGCTGTTCCTTGAGAGCCTAGCCAAACAGCTTTACTGTTGGAAGATAATTCTTCAATTCAAAAACCTAGGCAGAGCAGAGGGACACGCGAAGGTAATGAATTTGTCCTTTTTGTAGGTTTAGTGACCTCCTGTGCATGATGGCCATGTTCCTGATGGCATGTGAATGGCAATGACAAGCCCCCATCAAGCTGGCACACCCAGCAGTGTGCAGCACCATCCAGAGTCTCCATCTGGAGAGGCCCGTGCCCTCTTGCTCTTCTGGCTCTGCTTTCCTTTTATTGCTTTGTGCAAACCAACCTACCTCATTCCTGAGAGTCCATGCTGCCAGCCTGGTTGTGCCCCAGTTTTTTGAAATGACCCTGTGTTGCTTCAGGCCTGCTTCCCATGTGCCTCAGAAGGGCTTGATCTGTCTCTTTGATAAAAGTGAGTTATGGGCTGCTTTGGTCCCAGGAGGAGGACTCATCTTTGGTCTCTCAACCTGGGTTTCCTGTAGCCCCAGAGATTAAAGGTGGGAGGAGGTCTGATATCTTTCCAATCTCAGAACCTCGGTTTGACTATTGTCTACCCAG
Organism: Cricetiscus sungorus; assembly: GCA_030556225.1. NCBI lineage: Eukaryota > Metazoa > Chordata > Mammalia > Rodentia > Cricetidae > Cricetiscus > Cricetiscus sungorus. The sequence goes on along the minus strand of JANBXA010000741.1, from coordinate 30,310,347 downwards.
TGAGCATAGGGCTAAGCGAGGGTAACCAGAAGGCATGCCGACTGCAGTCTAATCGCTGAACTTTGGGTAAAGACTTGGAAATGTCTTGTTGATAGTACATAATAGCCAGAACAATTATTCTCTCCCTTGCAAAGAATTATAATTAATGTGGAGATGTAAAAGAAAGGCCCGAGTTGAGAGCAGAAGGTTTATGGCAACAAGATCTTGGCTCCCAGGAGCACTTCATAGCACTAGGAAGTGCTTAGGCCCAATTTGACATTTCAGATCAAGCAGATTAAAGCCCATGGTTTTATCCACCTGGCATAATCCTAGCCTGTGGAAGCCACCGTTAATAATTATTGCTCTGAGCCTAGAGAGAGTTCCACAATAGAATCTCTTTTATTCTGGCAAACCAAGGGCACGTTATGGCCAAAATTTTCAAAGCTGGCAGACAAAGCTTTGGCCTGCATTGGGTGGAAATGTTCTTAGCATGATGAGTGCTGTTGTTCTCTTGCCCTCAACCACTTTCTGACCACTCCTGTCTTTGTATAACTAATCTCTCTACTCCACCTGTGCTCTCTGCGTGGTGCGGTGACACTGCACCTGGGAAAGCTCTCGGACATGTGGAGGAAAGGGAGGGAGTGTTTTTATGACTGTCCATTTGAGGACAAATCGGTTCCCAGTGGGTTTCCTCTGGCTACACTCAGTCAAGCATTTTGGAGGCTTGCATGCTGACAATTTAATGGGTTAGGCTTTGATCACTCACTAAGGGCAATGATATGGACTTGCTCATGATACAAGAAGCTACAGTTCAAGGCGAAGCAAGTTAATATTGAAAAATTGCTCTTTCTAGGGAGGTGAGGCAGCAATTAGAAGGCACCCAAAGCACAGATGATAAAATGGCAGATAAAGTTTCTTGAGGAAGAAGCTGTTCAGGTACCTTCTGTCACTGACTTGCTATTACCGAACTCTAGGGACCAACTTTCCCTGCCATCCCTGAATAATGTTTCTTTGCTTAACTATTTCTATAGCGGAGGGCTTGGAGATAGGTATCAATCTACTAAGAGTGGCCGCTTCTTCCTGGACATCTAATGTCTGAAATGTAAAGGCACATAAGTTCTAGTGCTGTGTCCAGGACACAGCACTCATTTAATTAAAATTATCACTAACTTACAACATAATATTCTTTCTTCTTCATTCATTTTTATCATTAGTCCACATCCATGTCTCTTTGGTCCTGTCCCTCTGATCTTGGTTCTATTACTGATGATTTCTCCCTGTAAACAGCTCTTTTTCTTCTTTATTGTGCTATACAATTTCTTGAGGACAAATCTCTGTTCTTCTTGACTACACACAAGCTTGTTGGAGCAACTTAGATACACTGGAATGTGATTTGTAAATAAAATACCTTCTTAACCCAAGAGAGGGTTAACTTTCAATGGGAATTGCCCATTCCTGTTATGTCGCTTTCCACTTAAGTAAGTGCACGATGCTGAGACCAGAATTTTGAAATATCACCGTTATCACTATTTCTTCTAGCTGCCTGTGTGAGTTATGATGGGAAAGGCAAATAAAAGCGATGAGTCACAGATAGCTGTGGTTCTTTCCCTACATTTTGTGGACTTCAAAACAGATGGAAACACTCACAAAGCTATGTAGCAGCCTGTGGGAGAATGACTAATGTAGAAAGTTTAATTTCACTACCTGAACTTATCACATAATGTGGAATTTCTGGCATAAGAATTGACCACCTTTTGAGAGCATATGTCCAGAGAAGAACCCAGGAAAGAATGTTAAGAAGATACAGAGATTTTCTTAACTCTTCTGCATATAAATGGGGAAAGAGGAAAATACCTTGTATAATTCTCCAAAGGGGGAAATTCGAGGATTGGACATTAGTCAAAGTCCTAGTGTGTGTGTGTGTGTGTGTGTGTGTGTGTGTGTGTGTGTGTGTATGTGCATTATATACCCGCTCCATGCTTTCTATCACAGCCTTCAGTTCTGTCTCTCTGAAGCTTGTCTACTATATAGACTTTCACATTCCTAGTACTCACCATTGTCTTCTCGGTGTGCAATATCTCATTCCTTCCTCTCTAAGTCACCTCTGCCAAATACTGTCTATTTTCTATCCTGTTCAATCAGGCTCTGGCTTGTGACTTGAAATCTCTGCTAATTGCTTCTTTGAAATATTTTATCATTTATTCTTTTATATATATACATATATATATAACAATTTTTTTCACTTTAACAATATTCATCTATAAAAAGCAATGGTGTAAATATCTGGAAATGAACTTTGAACTATAGGATTTTCAGATGTGAAACAAAAACAATAACAATGACTTTTTGCATAGAGAACTTGACCCTTGGGTATTGCATTTCTTAGAAGCAAAGCCTAGCCTTAGCTGAGAGAGATGGTGCACGCCTTTAAACTTAGCATTTAGGAGGTAGAGACAAGCAGATCTCTGTAAATCCAAGACTACCCTCATCCACATAGTGGATTTCAGGCCAGTCAAAGGTACATAGTAAGGCCCTGTCTCAAACACAACACAATAAAACAAACAAACAAACAAAAGCCTCCAAATCTCAGGTACCTAAACAAGGCACTCTGTTATTCATACAAAGCAGTCTTATGGCTGGAACATCAAAACACTTGAGTTCCAATTTCAGTAAGTTGCCGTGTAGTGTTGAGCCAAGGCAAGGCTGCAAAAAAAAGATGTAGGGATTAGTTAATTTGTACATTTCTTTTCGGCTATGATTCTATGACTCGCTGATATGTGGCTTTGTGGGACTTCAACAAAGCAGGAGGAGATAATCAGTTGGTTCCCATGGAAGGAGGAGAGGGAATACGAAATGCCACTGTCAATCTGGTAGTTGTGTCTGCTCTGTGTAAAAGGCAACCGCGAGGCAACCCTTCTCTAAGCAGCTCTAATTTGTATGGAGCTTCTATCACTGAGTAGACTCAGTGCTAACACTTTCAATTAAGTTAAATGACTTCATGTTCTGTTAAGTTCAGGCTGGCTAGGAATTTCATGACTTTTCACTGGCTTCATTACAATAATGCTTAGCATGAGGTTCACAAGGGTGATGTCTACTTGATAATATTTTCATAATTGTACAGCTATCATCAAATTATGTTGATTCATGGCTGGATGAAAAATGACAGTGAAGAGTGTAATTGTGAAATTTCACGAGGCATTGACATTTGTGTTTTAAGCACAGAAAAATCCAGCAAGTACACTACCACAAAGGAGGTGTAACTGGGAAGACTTTGTGGAAAAGTTCATGGATTCAAATGTAATTAAGCATGAATTAAACATGATGAGCTACAGGGCTAATTCTAGCTCTGCCGAAGCGCCATTATGGAAATCCGTTTCAGAAATGTGACCAGCTCCTTTTTAACATATGTCAGATGCCTAACATATGGTCTCCTAAGGCCTCCAGCATACCTTGGGTGATTCAGGGCAGTCAACGTATGCTTGGCACTGCTGAGGGTCTAGCTTATTGAGCCAAGAAGCCAGGAAGCATAATGGGAAATCAACCCATGCCTGTCAGAATCTCACTTCTCTTTTGGAACAAGTGTTCTAAATTTGAAGAAAAACTTGAGCTTTATAATATGCAGTGATGTGCTGGCATTTCATGCTGGGCTAGTATAGGACAAGCTATGAACACAGGCTAATGAATCATTACAATTAATTTATCAGGAATGATAAAGCAGAGAAACAAGTTTTATAAGGCATTACCATAAACAGAATCAACCGCTTGACAGCTCTATCCCTTGCCTGTGTTTTGGTATGTGAACAACCTGGGACAGAGTTTCCTGTGATACATATCTTATCTACTAGCTTCTATTACATTCCTATCTCCCAAACTCTTTCATATGTTTTTGTTAGTCTCGGAAAGTTCCAGAACCTCAGAGATGAAAAGCGGAATTCCAAGCTAATGCTACTACTATCAACTACCATGGGGAATTTACCTGCAAATTATAAAGTTATAATAATTTTTGTAGTGAATTTTTGTAATTGTGTCTACTTTACAAGGTTTTAGACAAAAGTGGGGATGTGGTAAAAATGATTTCACAAAGGTAAATGAAAATGATTTCATAAAGGTGTGAGTAGATAGAAGACACATGGTCGCCTATTCTTTGTTCATATCTCTACTGAACTATATGAAAATGGTGATCCAGTAACAATAATAGCAATGGAGGGAGGAAAGTAGTTACACAAATTCAGTATTCATGTATGAAAATCTTAAAAAAAATAAGATAAATGTCATAAAAAAAACAAACAAAAACCAGAAACAGCACTCCCTTTTGTATAACAATCCCTTTCTACAGTATGAATATGTGTTGCTCCCGTTGGTTAATAAAAACCTGAGAGTCTGGCCAGGAAGTTAGGTGGGAAGGCCAAACCAAAAATAATGGGAAGAAGGAAGGCAGAGTCGAGAGAGAGATTCCAGTCAGCTACTGAGAGAACAAGACATACTAGAGGACAGGTTAAGCCACGAGCTACACGGCAAAACATAGATAATAATTACTTTAAATGTAAGAGCTACTTCATAATAAGACTGAGCTACCAGCTGAGCATTTATAATTCATATTCAGCCTCTGAGTCAGTTATTTGGGACCTGGCTGTCAGGACAGGAAATGTCCGTTTACAACTCTCACTGGTGGCCAATGGATATTCTATACTCTATGCTGGACATTATAATAAGCATCTTATTTTATTTTTATATACTTTATATAGCTAATTCTGTATTATATGGTTCCCCCTGAATCTTAGAGCAGTAAGAAGTAAAAATAAGAAGTCTAAATCATAACAACTGGCTTCTAGCTCTCTCTTTTTAATGAGTACTTTTCTGAGCATGATTACCAAAAACAGACTATGTTTTCACTTTATTGACATAGTTTTGGACCTTGGTTGAACATTGCAGCTCTATCCTGTTCCAGTGAAAGAGTTTGGAGAAGAGTAAGAATTTCGCCATTATGGCTCATACGTTTTAAAAATGTCGTTTTCTGATGAGAATTATTGAAGTAACGGATTTTTTCATTATAGTCAGGAGGTTAGTTAGGGTTTGGGGGCTGAAAGTTGTAGCTGCATCTTCCTCAGTGGAAGATTTTTGGGAAACAGTAATATTTTGTCACTGTTACTTGTAGTTCTATAAAAAGGTTGCCTCTTTTTAGCCTTTCATTGTTCCTCACACCTTTATGTATTGAGTCATCAATTGGAAAGGGAAAGGTCTCTGCTCTGAAGTGGTATAGGACACTAATATCATCAAAAGCTTGTTGACTGGCATTACATACAAAACAATGACAGATTCCTTAATGGAATTTTGGACAGTCTTGAAGGTTGTTTATAATAGCCAAAATATCTTTTCACAGTATACATTTTGGTGTCTCTGATAAAGATAGGTTATGGCACTTATGACATGTGGTATGGCTGTGTTTTCATAATCCTTACAGCTCACATAAGTTGTAACCCTATTTCAGCAAGCTTAGAAAACACAATGGATAACTAAAAGGACTCTACTAACCAACATATCCATCTTTATCATTAGGCTATCTTATCATCAGTTACCCAGGGCACATCAGTTATAACTTGAGATTCTACTAAGTGCTGTACCGTCCTTGAATACCATGAATCTATCCTGGAGGGCTTAAGAAAAAGAAAATTTGCACAGATAATTTCCAATAAATGTAAAAGGAGCAAGGCAAGAAAGAAGATTCACAGCCCACATGCTTTCTATTGCAAACCACATAGCTTCTCTAACCAAGAAGTTTGTCTTTGAATGGTTGAAGGCCAGCAATGGTTTTATATCAACACTTCCCTCTCTTGTACAGTGGAATTGGAAGTCAACAATGCTGGCTTGTTTGGGCTTTTCCAAACTGGGGTGTGAGTCAGGATATATTTTGTTTTTATGTTAGCTTTATTTTAATTTATAAATTGGTAATGTCACACATGTAAACAATACATTTTAGTTCCACTCACATTTCTCCCATCTTCCTGACACTTTCATACCTTTTTGTTTTGTGATCCACTGAATTTAACAAGGGCTGTCCATGTTGGTATGGCCATAGAGGTGGCCACTAAAGAATGAGCACTCTGCAGTGGTTATACCATTGAAGACAATTACTCCCGGTCCCCCAGAAGCCACTGACTGCCAACAGATCTTTGATGAGACTAGGCTTTATGAGATTTCCTCCTGCATCCATGATTAAAGCACAGACATGTACAGGTCCTGTGTAAGCAACTGCAGCTTCTTGTGAGTTCATGCATGCAATGGCAAGATCATGCCCCAAAGACAGCATTTCTCTTTTAATTATAAAACTCATGTTTTTCTCTGTTCCCTTTTCTGTAATGTCCCTGATCCTCAGAATGTTCATAGTCATATCCTGTTTAGGATAAAACACTCCCCATTTACTTATTCTCAGTACCTTGAATAGCTATGATTCTATTAACCATCATGTACTGAAGAAAGTTCTTTCTCTGACCAAGGCCAAGAGCAGCACTTTTCTATTGGTTTAAACATAAATATTTGTTTATTTCATTTAGTTTTGTTTTGTTGAGACAGGATCTCTCCATACAGTGCCGGTTATCCTGGAATTGACTCACTATGTAGACCAGGCTGACCTTAAACTCACTCATAGAGATCCTTCTGCTCCACCTCCCAAGTGCTACGATTAAAGGTATATGTCACCAAGCCTGGCTCTCTATATAAGTATAAGACAGTCTGCCTAAAGGTTGGTACTGCAGTATGTAGAGTCCACAGCTGAGTAAGACCATATGAAACTTTTCTTCCTTGGCTGCCTGCATATAGCTTCCAATAATATGAAACACAGCCAGCATGGAGAAAGCTTCCAGCTCAGTTCTAGCTTGGCTCTTTATGTCCTGCAACTGAAAAGTGTGGCATCTTCAGAAGTTCATGTTACCTTTTAGTTCTGATGGGCAATAGTAAATGGCTAGTAAATAGTAAATCAATAGTGAATGATCTGCTAAATATTTCAGTTATCGTTTGCTTATTGTATTCTAATGCAATTCTTGCTAGGTAATTATCTAGTTTCAAAACATTGTTTTTATTTCATATTTGCTCTTAAACTACACACACACACACACATCCACCAAGACCTCACAAAATCATATGCAGAATATATTATTGTTATCTAATTGACATCCTGATCCTCAGGGAAGACAGTTGTGTTCTTCAGATTGTGAACTACATATATACTAACATGCAAAGAAATTTTGTTATTTCTTCCAGGTTATGTCCTTCACAAAGCACGAGCAGAGAACTTTGGAAGAGCGTGGTCAGGAAAAAGACAATGAAATGAATTTGGAGTCTACTGCTATAGTTCAGTAAGGTAAGGTTGAGAGTTTAACAATATCAGTAAAACTAGTGATTGACATCAGCTGATGGGGGACTTCTTTCTCTTATTGGTTGATGAATAAAACAGTGTTTGGCCAATGAGGCAGGAAGATAGGTGAGATTAGGAGACGAGGAGAATTTTGGGAAAAGCAGGCAGAGAAAACCCACCAGAAAAAGACAATGCGTAGCTGCCAAATGAGATACAGGTCTGGGCCTTCTCTGATAAGCCAAGACCACGTGGAAATACATAGACTTAGAGAAATGGGTTAATAATTAAGATAGAGATAGCCAACAGGAAGCCCTGGTCATTGGTCAACAGTTTATAATTAATACAAGTCTCTGTGTGTTAGTTTGGAGCTGAGGCGGCTGTGGAACCAGGCTTACCGGAAACAGCCACCATCAATGATAAGTCAGACTGTTAAGAAGTATTGAATTTGGTTTTGTGCAGGGAAGAGATATGGATCTAGTTTCATGCTTAATGTGTGGATATTCAGTTTGTGTGGCACCATTTGTGAAAGAAGATTCCCTTTTCCTAATGTGTGCTCTTGACACCTTTGCAAAGATTTGGTGGCTACAGTTTTGTATGTTTGTTTCTGCATCTTCTATTCCTTCTTCTATGTGTCTGTTTTGTGTCAGTACTGTATTCTTCTAAGCATGGCTCTCTAGGACACTTTGAGATTAGGTATTGTGATACCTCAAGCACTGCTCATTATACTCGGGCCTTTTTCTGCTTGGGGGTTATTTGTGACCTTTGGTACTTCTGTGTGGATTTTAGGGCTGTTTTTATAGTTCTGTGAGTAATAATATGACTGGAATTTTGGTGAAGACACTTCAGGATGCAGGCTCAGGCAAGGATTTTCTGAGAAGGATTTCTAAATAGTAAATGAACCCAAGAATTGAGAAGCAAGGTTGGAAATTAAAAAGTTCCTGTACAGCAAAAGAAATGATTGTCAGGGTGAAGACACAGCCTATTGAATGGAAGAAAATTTTGCCAACTGTACATCTGGCAGCAGATGAATATCTAAAATCTATAAATTACTTCACCAATAAGTATTTTTAAGAGTGCTCAACTTACTCACCCACCAAGGAAATCCAAGTTATAACTGCTTTGAGAATCCATCTCATGCTAGTCAGAATGGCTGTAATCAAGGACACAATCAACACCAAATGCTGGTGAGAGTGTGTGGAAAGACAAACATTTACTCATTGCTGGTGGGAATGGAAACTTGCATAATTACAATGGAAATCATTGTGGAAGTCACTCAAAGAACTAAAAAAAGAACTATAATATGATTCAGCTATTCTCATGGGCATGTACCCTAATGTTTCTGAGTCAGCAGAGATAGAAAGATTTGCACACCTGTGTTTATTATAATTGCACTATTTATGGTTGCCAGGAAATAGAATCAGCCTAGACATCTTCAGCAGGTGAGTTCAGTTTTTAAAAATGTACACCTCTCTCTCTCTCTCTCTCTCTCTCTCTCTCTCTCTCTCTCTCTCTCTCTCTCTCTCTCTGTCTCTCTCTCTCTGTCTCTCTCTCTCTCGCATGTATTTGTGTTTATAGCTAGAAAACAGGAGGTCACAAAGGACTGTCCTTATTTTTATCTCACTGAGATGTGTCACTTGGAAATGCCAGAAAAGAAGAAAAATCACCATTGCAGCATTTAGTCTGTAGCTCTTTCTGGTTGCAAAGATGATAGCATATTATCAGGTAATACAGGATGGCTGATGAATGGCCATACATTCAAATTTGGTCATACATATACGTGTCTGGAATGATCCCAAGAAAGCAGCCCATCTCTTCTCTGCTTCTTTACCATGTTTTACTGGACCTGAGGGGGTCAAAGACAGAACTAGCCTGTGTTTTATAGATGTCAACAGGCTGCGGGCTCTCTGCTCTGCAGCTCTCTCCTGTTCTCTGCTTTGTATGCAGGTCATACCTAAGAGGCATTTTGTGAGGCTGCTGCAGGGTTTCCATCTGTCTTGGGCACAGCAGAACTTCAGGGAACACAATAGGAGATTCACATGTATTGACAAGGTTTTATTCCACCTGCTGTTGATGGCTGATGAAGAAGGCACAAATGAACATGTTGCATTTTCAGGCTGTTCCTTTTCTGCCCAGTATTTATTCAATGAACACACATTGATTACCTACTAAGTTCTGAGTGCTAGCTCTGTTAGGAACTGAAGATAGTACAGAAAATTCAACTGTAGCCCAGTAAGGGAAATAATTATAAGAAACTATAATCATAAGAAAATAATTAACTGTGTAATTATCCTGGTAAATGTAAAATTTCTATTATAACCTGTACAATAAAGAAAAAAAGTTCATTGTGCTTTGAGAATACATGAGAAGTACCTGCTTTATTCTGAGGCAGGGAGTAGAGGCAGGCAAGGTTTAAAGGAAGTAACATTTCAATGGACATACTAATGATGGGTAAAATTAAACAAGTATCACAGAGAGGAAGGGATGGATAAAGGTCATAAAGATGAAAGATATTGAAAAGTAGTTGGGGCCTTCAGTCTGAAGAAGTGGGGTGTTGGGTCACACATGTTCCTCCTAGCAATAAGTATGATGTTTCCTCAACAAAGAAATGAGAAACCTTTTATAGCCTTTAAACACAGGAGCAAGACTGTCAGTGTTATGTTTGTAAGAAATCACTGACTTGCATTCCATTGAAACAGCCAGATTCAAGGTGGAGAAACTGGATGTAGGTTGAAGAGCTGGGTGCAACTGCAGTTGTCAGTAATAGATGATCACAGGCTGGGCTAGCACAGTGGCGTTAGAGACCAAGAGATGTAGATGAATCCATGCTTGGCACTCTGGGGACAGAACTAATAGGACTTACTGATTAAATGAATTGCCCCAGCACAGAAACAAGAGTGATGGATGGCTCCAGTTTAAAGGACTGTGTGAATGATGAGAACCTTTAGAAGACTAGGGATGAAGTAACTTTGACCAAATAGATCCGAAAATGAACATCATCAGACGATGGGGATACTTTGTATTTCATACAAAGCAAAAAACTCCTAAATCATTAATTTAAAAAATGATAATAAGCTATTCATAAAAAAGTGTATTTGCTGGTCAGTTGACAGCACAATTGAAAATGATTATATCCAAAGACAGATCAACTGCATTTGTAGCAAGACTCAGAACAGGTCTATTAAAGCTTGTGGGGAAAAATCAAATGGCAGTAGAAACTCAAGGCTCTCAGTCATGTCTCAAGTGTGCATGTGTGTCTTTGTTTGTGTGTGTTTGCTTGTGCGTAGGGGTGTACGTGGGCATATTACAGCTAACAGCTCAAGTTGTCTCCTCAGCTCTACATCCATAAATTTGTCTTCATCTCCCCCACCTTCATCTGTCAAGAGTAGAGTAGACCTTATCCTCCTGTGCCATGATAAATTGAGACAGATTTTCTTCTTATTGGTTTTTATGAATATTTGCCCTTCCTACATTCTAGAATAAGGTTTTTTTTTAAGTTATTATAAATAACCATTCAACCTCAGGGACTGAATATCCTAGCTATTCTTTCTTCCCCCCGCTTCACTGCTGTTACTGTTTTGTGTTAGATTGGGCACTGGGTCCAATTATAGTAGCTTTACATTTAATTACAAACTTTGCATATCTGTACATTAATTAAAAGATATTTTTATTGCTTTGTATTTTATACCTGGAAGTTGTGAACTATAAACAATCCAATATACTACTTAAGGGGATAACCCACATTTAGAATAATAAAAAGAAATTTATAATGATTATCTCAGGCTTGCAAAGTATTGTATATAAAAAATAATAAAGCCTAAATACAATATGCTCAAGAGTGAAGCCTGTTTTCCTTCAATGAAGAGCTTTAATTTTACAAAGATGGTATTTACAGATTGGCCACAATATACTGTTAATACTTATTTAGGCTTAGCCTGTAAAAGAAAGCCCTAAAAGGCAGAACCTAAATGTATGTTTAAATGGGCATGCCCTAAGTACAAACTACCTAAGAAAATTTAGCGAATAGTATTCTGACTGAATAGTGTAAGACAAATAGTGTAGTGGGTGGAAAGACATTTCCAGAACTGGCCTACAGAGGGCGCCTGACCCAGATACCACTGCAGTACGTTGCTTTGACTCTGGTCTGTGGAAAGGGCCTCTGAGGGAAGCTCTTCTGGTGATTAAAGAATTTAAAGTAGAACACGATGGGGTGCTTTCTGAGCTATGCTATTGGCCCTGAGGATAGCTGTCATTCTTAAATCTCTACTCAAGCTCCTTTAGGTAGGGTTGTTCAACCAGACATGAATTAGTTTCCCTCACTTAACTTTATAGCTTTAATTCACTGCTTTTGCTTATTCCAGTTATTTCCAGCATAAACTACTATGTATATTATATAATTTTAAAAAATTATTTCTTTGGAATTATAAGGGGAATGATGTAAAATGTTGCAACTCAGAACTGTTAGGTTTAACTAGAGCTACACTGTTTGGTAGCATTCAATAATCGTTTCTTGTGCCCTAAATGATATTATAGCATGATTGGGCCTGTGCATAGATGTTTCTTTTGTTTAGTTTGGACTCTTTGATTCCAAAGAGTCCTTGAGAACAGTGAACCAGTTTAAGTTCCAACACAACCAGGTGTCAGTTTTCTTTTTCTTTTTCTCAAGTTACCCCAGATGTCAACATTATTGGTGGCACAAAAGTCAAGTTATATGAGGAGGTATGTTTATATTTGGTGTTTGCTCTGCCATCTGTCCTTTACACACTGCAACTTACCTTCATAGCCATATGCCTTAGAGAAAGTGAATCTTACCTTTGGCTTTAAGGGTCTAATTGTTTCTAGAGTTATAATTTGCTCACTTACTCATATAATTTATATGCCAGGCTCCATGTCAGCCAGAGAGACTCTACATGTGAACACAGGGAGATTGACATGCTATGGTATGGGAGGAAAATGTACATATGACAAAGCAAACCATGAATGATGGGAGCTAAGGATAAAGATGGCGCTTCTGTGGAGGCTGGGGGAGGCTGAGACATGCTGTTTGTGGGTGGTTGCTATTGTCAGAGGGTGATAAAGGGAGACTCAATGCAGCCGTACAACTCCATTCTCTTGATGCACTTTAAAATAGGTCAGTTCTTCCAATAAAAGCATAGAGCAGTGGTTCTCAACTTTCCTAATGCTGCAACCCTTTAATACAGTCCTCGTGTTAATATAGTCCCCAATCATAAAATTATCTTGTTGCTACTTCTACAACTGTAATTATTCTACTTTTATGAACTGTAATGTAAATATCTGATATGCAGGATATCCGATATACTACCTCATTGAAAGGTCTTTCAACACCAAATGGGTCATGATGCATAGGGTGAGAACTATTGTCATGGAGGGTGTTGAACTTTTAGGAAAGTGCTTCTTCACAACCAAAAGATTGAGGAAGAGGCAATTGTACTTCTTCCTTCTGATATGTTCTTCATTGTGCTGAAGCCAGCTTCATGGCACTGAGGATGTGGAGTGAGAATAAGACTGGGACATTGACTATTTCTCTGAGCCACAGAATTAACTAACTCTGAAGCCTGATCTGAGTTGGTGCTTCCTATAATGTGAAATAGTCATCTTTCATACCACACATGCCAGTTTAAATCAGGGTTTCTTTTACTTGCAGTGGAAGGCAGCTTAACTAATACAGAGTGGGTGCTGGTAGGTCTAATAGATGGCAATAAAGCAGTTTGAAAAATTCTAAGTACACAGGTATGGGAACTTATGACGTTTTCTTATAACACTTCCCTGGCATATAATCTTACATGTGAGCTTGACAGCTTTATAAGAGTTTAGGGAGTTGGCATAGAAAAATGACTACCTGCTAGAGATCATTAGCTCAACACATAGGGATTCCAGGGACTTGAAAACTTATATTTAGGGAATCATGTGCCTAATTTATGACTAAGTATGGAAAATAGCAATGGCAAGACATGGAGACGTGGGTGGAGATCGCAATAAAGACAATTAACAATTCTGAGCCATCGGCCTACTGTGATGTTGGCTGTAGTGAGGGATTAGTCACAAAGGGTTCTCAGTTATTCATGTACAAGTTCCTAGAACTGGCCAGAGCTAGGTCTCTGACTTCACTGTCACAAATAACCCTTTATTCTGATAGACAGAATACAGGGCCCCACATTCTCATGATGTCCATGTCTGAATCTCTAAATATTCCTTGAATATTCTAAGAAATGGAGTGTATGGACCCTGAGATGGGTAGATTTTCCTTGATTATGGGGGCCTTGATTATAAAGCTGTGGTCAAGTCATATAAATTCTTAACAGCAGAGAACTGTATCTTGTCTGGAGTCATAGAAAGTGTTGGTTGAAGAAAAAAAATAAATGTAAACTTCAAAATCTCAAGCATGAGATAGTCTTGATCCATCTTTGTTGGCTTTGGAGATGGACTAAAGGGAACTGTAATCAGGCGAGGGTGATCTCTCACACTAGGAAGATATTTAGCCAATAGTCAGCAAAGAAATAGATATCTCAGTCCTATAGCAGCAAGACATGTTACCCCCCAAAGCATCCTTGAAGTGTTGTATTTCTTGTACATTGATTTTAGCAATGCCAGACCAATATCAAAGTTCTTATTTCCAGAATTGGTGGATAATAAATGTAAACTGTGCTAACTTTGCATGTATTTGTCCTTGTAACAATAGAAATGAGTACATTTCCCTAGCAGAAGGTGATGTTGTAAATGAAGAACTTGTTAGACTGAAAGTACTGGGTGGTTGGAAGGAGCAGAAAAAGATTGAAAACACAGTGCAGCATTCATGGACCCCAATGGAGGAGAAAAATAGGATGGGCTTAGCATTGGGGTGGAGAAGACATGGTAGTTAATTCTGTGACATGTCTAATATCTGATTTGGGGAAGAAATCACTCACAATGCACTGGTTGTCAACAAAGACAACATCCTGTGACGGTCATAATTGTGTGATTCTTCTCTGACCTGAATGTGGTTCTCTCATTCACTTGACAACAGTTGCCACTCAGCCAGACAGGGCATCTGGGGTTTGACTTGCCTGCTGAGATGGTGGGTTACCTGGCTACAAATTTAATACCTGGAAGAATACCGAAGAATGAACATAAGGCTGCTGCCTGAGGCCTCAAGATCAGCCATAGATATTTTTTTTGAGTATTTATTTATAAGGTAGTTGCTATTGTCTACTGGCCCAAGAAAGCCATGTTTCTTCCAGGTCAGGTTCCATAATTTCTTAACGTTGTCCTGGTGAAATACCACAGATCAGGAGGCTTAACTGACAGAAATTGATGTTTTCATGTTCTGGAGCCTAGAATTTCAAGACCAAGGTGCTGGCAGATTTGAAGTCTTCTGAGGCCTCCCCATCTCTGGCCTGCAGATGGCTGTATCTGTGTTGCCTCTTCATGTAGGTTTTACTGTGTGTGTACAGTCCTGATGTATGTCCTTGTAAGTTCACTAGTTGTAAGGAATGAAAGTCTACCCCAATGACTGTGACTGTGTTTCACTCTTTAAAACATCTTATCTCCAAATATGATTACATTCCTAGGAGTGAGGACATCAACATAAAACCTTAGGGAAGGCTGATGTCACCCATGACATTCCTTGTAGTAGAGGCCAGCCCAATGGCAGAGCCAGTGGAAAGTGTGAGCAAATGAGTGTGTCATCAATCTGTAACAGGCTATCAAAATGTAGGAAAAGAAATAAAAACTTATGGGGTTTGCTGAAGATGTGGTATCTTAGAAATGGGGCTACAAACTATGGCCATAAACTAAATCTAGAACCAAATTTATTTTTGTAAATATAATTTATTGAGCCCAGCCACACTATTTTGCTGTGCTTTAGCTGTAGCTGCCTAGCACGTTAAAGTGAAATGTCAGAGTTAAGTAGTTGTGACAGAGATGGAATGATCCACACACACTTTTAACCCCTTCTAGGCTTCTGCACAAAACATACGCTGGCCCTCAGTATTAAAGAATTGTAAGAAAGCCATGAATCCATAGAAGGGTAAAGAAACTGAACAACTAATATCAGGAAATATGCGCTTCTGGCAAGGAAAAGGGGGACAGACGTAATTTCATTACTTGTCTGGTATAAACAAACTGCCAGGTAAACAACTATCACAGAACTATCACAAGGGTTGCTCCAATGATGCTACTTGAGTTCACTGAAGTCTCTCTTGAAGGTTGTTGTACAAAGCCTTGGCCACCCACTCCTCTGCTGCTCAGACGTCATAGTCCTTTCAAGTGTTATTTAGAGAAAAGCCAGTTTTCATAGACAGAGGACAAAGCAGGGGTCCGGGCTTTACTACGGATCGCCCCTCCTGTGTGTTGAGCCTCATTCACACCCCATAGGAAGGCAGTGCCACTTCTAAACCCCATTTCACATTTTAAAACCGATTCTGTTCAGCATGACTTCAGCTGTCACTTCTTGTTATTTTGGAAAAAGCTTGATGCTAGTAGGTTTGAAACATCCCATCCATTTGCTTGATGGACTTCTGATAACTACGCCTGCCCAATGGGTAAAAAGTTGACCCCAATTATGCACCTGACTGCCTTAACAATGGAGGAATTTAGAAGGGCCGTCTAGGTTTAGTGGCACTCCTTCTTGTCTGGGTACCTGATGCTTACTACACCCGAAAGCCAGGACTCCAAAACTCGTAAGACTTTTATAACTGCTGCAAATGAAGAGTGCAGGGAGGACTTGGGAATGGAGGGAAGCTGATGGGCTCAAGGCTGTCTGCACGGTAGATGTGGTTTGCAGCCCCACAGGAATCAAGAAAAGCAGGCTCTTCGACCCCTTGCTGCAGAAGCCTTGTTATCGCCGAAATAGACCACTTGAGATGGAAGTGCAGATGGATTTGCTGCTGCTGACAGCTCGCCAGGACCCAGCTCTCCATTCAGGTACATTGATATGCATATTCACTCTACTGGAAAAAAAAATCATCTCCTCTTCTACCCTGGGACGCGGCTTCCATAGGCTCTGGAATCTGCTATTTTATACCCACCTGCTGGTACAATATAAGCAGCTGCAATAGGCATCAAGCTATGAAAAGCTCGGAGGAGCACTATTGCAGTGTGAATTGCTTCCTTGCTCGGTGCTGTTTGGTGATCGGAAGATGGATTGGCAGCTTAGCACAGGCACACAGTGTTTGTGGAAGGAACAGGGAGGGTGATTTCCTCCCGTTTCTCCCACCAGCCATTGCTTACCAGGCCCCCTGCCACTTATAAAAAATGAGGCACTTGTTAATGTTTCTTCGAAGAAATTCAAAGGCCAGAGTCACTGACTCAAAGGAAAACTCCTTTGTTTCTTTTTTTTCCCTCCAGACTTCCAGATAAGAGCCTCTGATGCCAGTGGCCAAAAGAGGTCACTGGCCCATGCAGTTGCTGGCTCATGGAAGCTTCCAGCAGAGCAGTTTGTTGACTCTTCATGTTGTATACCCTGAAGAAACTAATAAACATAGCCAAATGCAGAAAGTTGTTTTTGAAACACAAAACCAGTTGACAAAAGAAGGAAGAGGAGGCTTTGGGAGCCTGCGCAGCCGCAGTCGTGTGGCTGATCTGTTAACATCTTGTCCTCAGCACACTGACCTCGCTTTGATTCAGACATTTTTTGAAAAGGATTCATTTCTTCTCCATTTCAAAGCTGTTTATCTGGCTTAGAAAATAGCTGCTTTAAACAGGAGCCTTTACACTTGTCTGGGTAAATTCTGTTCCAATTTTTGTTTTGGCCACAAGTCAAAGATAACAGCTGTGCGCTTGTGGGTTCACTGAACTCGACGCGCTTGTTGGCTGCATCACCGACCAGAGGGAATAACCAATAATTAGAACATTTCGGGTCATCTTGGGGAAGAACAGAGTTTTCTCATGTTTGGAAAGGTGATGTGGCCTCCCTTGGATTTTTCCAAACGTGACTGAATGTAGAGCTGAATACACAAGCCAGGACTCATTGCCATTGTGTCCTCCCTCCCCCAAAATAGCACAGGATAAGTGGAGGCTGGGAACTATTTTTAATGTTTCCCAGATTAGCCATAGCTACACAATGGGCCTGTGCTCTGACGGCAAGGGACCGCTCTCATGTATTCCAGACACATCAGCCTTTCTGACCATAATGATTTGTGACTCGGCAGTTGAAAGCTACGGAGTTCCTTCCTAGTTGAATCAATACAAGTTTACATAAATATATGTTTCTGTTTGCTTTTGTTCTTGCTTTGGCACTGATGTTTGCTCGCTGGCAACTATAGACAATGGAAGAAAGAGATAATGGGAGAGTGAGGAGCAGACAGAGAGATGTGTTCTAATTTTTTTCCTGGTGATGACGTTTCAGCTAGTTTTGCTTGGGCAGAGTAATGTATATGAATCTTTCTTTCGAAGCAGCCCTTAGCCTGTTCATCTAAAGAGCATACCTATTAGTCTATTATGATGATTATTCGTGGTCATTGCTGCAGGGCAAATGCTTCTGTATCAGAGTGTCTGATGTGTGAAAGCTTTTCATATCTCAGGCATGTATCCAAAGCATTAGTCCACAGGGACATACAAGTGTTTTGCCGCTGAGTAAAGGAGTCAAGAAAACATCTACCATATTCATAATCTTCCCCCAGCCAAGGAACCAGATTGGTAAAGATGCTTGTTTATCTTTTCATTTGGTTTTATGCCACAGAGAGAAAACCTTTGGTTTCCACTTGAATAACTACAAATGTGAAGTAGAGGGTACATTTTTAATGAGTTGCCTTCAGGACAGTCTTCATTAGCAAGCAAGAGCCTATTCATAGCATCAATCTCTCACGGTTGTAGAAGGTGCCTTGGGTACCTTCAAGGCTGCTGTTTACCGTGACCTGTGCTGTTGATCAGTGATAGAAATGTACCTGGCTCAGGTCATAAGTCGTATCTAAACTCAAGACACTGTTAGCTTAACAAACTTCAGCTCAAAGACTGCCTAGGGCTGGGATAGGAAGCCAATAATCTTCTACCAAATTTATGGACATTTTTCTATCCTAGCCTGGGGTATCTCTGAGTTGCCTTCTTGCTGTCAGTTTGAACCCAAGGCTCTTATCTTTCAGCATCTTTGACTCTCTTGCCCTTAAGTCCTATTTCAACAAGAAAGCAAATGAATTATTGATGATGAAAGTGAATTAATGGTTATTAGTTCCTATAGATATATTTCTTCATATGACTTTACTCAGATAAAGCCCAATTTGAGATAGATCTATGCACATATTTTCAACTTATTATTTTAAAAAGTATGTTATTGGTATTATATATTCTAAAGGAAAAGTTCTAAAGGAAAAATCCTTGATGATAATGTTATGTCCACTCTATTGGTCAGTATATGACCTCTAGCTAGATTGTCAAAGTCTAATTCACATCAGGACTAATACTATTAGCTAGAAACAAAGACTATGATCCCAATAACCACGATGAAGAAATATCCATACCATGAGTCTACCCTGAAAGGTATGTGATTTAGGGTTCACTGCTCACCACTCAGCAGTTTACAGCCATTGTGTCCCTGGAGACTATTCTGTGAACTGGACCAGGTAACAAAGGATGCTAAATAAGTCAGTACCATTTAAAACTTTCTTAGGAGATGGAGTGTGTGAGTTCAAGCAGGGGAGACTCAGCAGCACTGCTCTTCCGGCAACAAGACACAGATGTGCTGCCGCATTTCTGGGGGGTCACATTTCCTGTCTGATTGGAGTATCCCTCTAGGACTGAAGGAACAAAGGGTGAACGTAGAGGAAAAACACAGGGTCCCAGAGATTGCCTGTGCTTGCAAATCATTTGCAGTGTCAAGATTTAGAATTTGGGGAGAGACAGGAAAGTGTGCAGCAGGGATTTTGTTTTCCCCTCCTCAGCATTTCTAGCAATGGATTGATTGGTGTGAGAAATTAGCTGTCCTGCTGAGAGTTAGGTATGCTATCCTAAATGGAGCTTTGTCTCTAGCTTTGTGGTCTAACCATTGTCGGCCTCTGTGGTTGATTTCCTCATTATCGCCATGGTGTAGTCAACAGGGAATGGTAAGGGCTGTGGATCTCGATCTACTGACAGGCTTGATATGATTAATTTTTATGCTGATGCCTTTGCTCTTTTTTCCCATATAATGCCTTTAAGTCCTTTACCTCTGGTGACACCTCATAGGTGCTTATTTAATGATGCAGCAGTACATCTGGAAAGTCTCCTTCTGTCATGAGAACTTAAATGAATTTAATGACTACCATGGAGCTGATCTCCTTCTGACACGCAGAAATAAATTAAGTTTCAGTTTTCCAGAGACTGAGCCTCTTGAAATTGACCAGGAGTCAATTTTCTTATATATTTGAAGCTAACGATTAATAGCGATTACTATAATCCTCACTGTAGTCCTATACTAGAGTCATGCTTTCTGACCTATCTACCCCGTAGAAAGCAAACATGTGAAGCAGGAATGAATCAGAGGATTTGGTATAGGCAACCGTGGAATGGTGAGAGAGCTAATTCCTCAACTCCCTGTTTGCTTTTTATCTTAAGCCATTAGTGATCTAACAGTGCTTACTGGGGATAGTCTTTAAAAAAACTATTTAAAAACTGCCCACTATGTGTTAGGCACTGAGCTAGTTGTCCTTGTTTGTTTACATCATTTAGCTTTCATAATGATCTGTAAGGCGGTGGTTGCTTTGTCTTACAAGTAGAATGGAATTAGGATCCTAGGATCCCCTAGGAAAGGGGATCTAGGATTCTAATTGTTAACCATTTGGGTTCCAAGTTTAGCAGACTCTCTGTTCTTGAGATGTCAGTGTTCCTAGGGTGCTTTTAGAAGAGAAAGATGAGTTTTTAAGTATGGCCAGGAGCTGTTCAGATAGGAGGCCACAAGCTGATTGTTAGATCCTTTGGGAATAACTCCCTTCTATGACCCAATAGGAGGCTCCACTGGGAACACACAGGGTGTGGGTACATGTCATGGAGAGCAGACTTAGTTTGGTTGCAAAGTGACAATTCCACTCAACTCCAGACTCCACTTCAATACTGTATGACTAATAAGGAATGACAACACTAAACACACTCCTCTGCCTGGCACTGTTGTAATTTTTCAGAGGCCATTATTACTTTTTACCTGAAGAGTCTCATTATGGACCATGCTAATCTGATCTCTCCTATATGGCAGAGAAAACTGAGTAATGGCTGAGTAACACAGAGATTAAGTAATTTGTCAAAGGTCAAAAGGGCGCTTAGAGGAGGAATTGGATACAAAGTCACTGGCTCACAGCCCTTTGCTCTCTAACACTTGTACACATTGCCTTTCTTATTCCTTGGATTTTCTTTTTTTAAAGTTAGCATAATTAGCATATGACTCCCATCTTGACAAGTCCGTTTTCATTCATGACCTGCTTCCCAGTTACTTTCTTCTGACATATTGGGAAAATGCCACTTTTTGTAGAGGGACTTCTAGCTCTCCTAAAAATCCGATTTCCTTTGTTCTTACATAATTAATAATCAATTATACTCCAAAACACTTGGGAATCAAAAATGTTATTTTTCCTTTTATTTATGGATACTAAGAATTGAACCAAGGGTCACATGTATTTGAGGTAAGTTCCTATTACCAAGGTCCATCTCCAGACCCTTTTTGGTATTTTTTATTTTGAGACAAGATGTTACCATGGTGCCTAGTCAGGCATTGAACTTGTGATCCTCATGACTCAGTCTCCTGATAATCTGGGGTCACCAGGCCTCGTGTACTAATGATTCTTTCTTGAAAGAAAGAAAATCTTAATCTTCAAATGTTTTAGACGATTTGAAATGTTTAATTCAGTCCTTTAATATATCGAATAAAACTCTCAATAAAGAAGTTGAATTTAGACAACTCACAGAGACATCAAAGGGCCATTCACAAAACTCTAGTAACAATATGGACATCCGTTGGGTTTATAGCTGCATAACCATTCTACATTATGAGTAGCCTATTTGAGTCCCTGATTTTCTACCTATAAAATAAGTCTAATTTCTAGTCATTTAGTGGGTATGAGAATCAATGACTTCCATTAAGGGTGTGGATGCCATTAATCACAGTGTCTGGCAGTAGTAAGCATTTACTAAAGGATATTTTCATTAATTATGGTTATTATGATTATTAAAACCCTGAATAACTAAAGAACTGCTATTGCAGTTTTCCCTCTGTAACTACACTGAGGACCTGTACAATGATGAGAACTTGACACTGTCTGACATCCCTTCCCAACATATTAAGGTAGCCTTGGACCACAAAAAATCACTACACCAAACACTCAGCAAGCATGTAGGGTAGAAGCTTGAACCTCTGACTCAGAGTAAACGTACAAGCAGAGAATGATTGAATGGAACCTGATCAACAAAGATTGCATAAAGCACCAGTCTCTGAGAATACTGTCAGCAACTGTGGCTTCTCTCTCTCATTTGTATCAAATGGTAGGCACTGGGCAGGAACATTGAATAAGTATGTGAATTAATTTTTACCAGTTTTCCTTTACATAGATTTTTTTTTATGGTCCTAATATATAGACATGGGTAATGAACTTTTTGTTGAAATTTATTGTTATAAAATTAGGATTACAGGGCTGGAGAGATGGCTCAGTGGTTAAAAGCACTCACTGGCTGTTCTTCCAGAGGACCTGGGTTCAATTCCCAGCAACCCTCATGGCATTTCAGTCCTAACTTCAATTCCAGAGTTTCCGACACCTTTACACAGACATACATGCAGGCAGAACACCATAAAAATAACATTAAAAATATTAGGATTAGTAGAAAAATTTGTAGTGACTAGATAATAGGTGATACTTTTGAAATATTAGAGAAATTAGTTTAAAAATTTAAGGAATGGTACATGTCACTCATCTGTATGGTGATAGTTACTCTATACACACCCACACAGACCTTTATAGAAAGTTATGGCTCTGCTTCATTTTTGGAATCATTGGTGCATTGGTCCACTGGGGTGGAGGGAGTCTGTGGGGAATAGGATTTGGATGGCTGTAGAGATAGGCTTCCGGGAGATGTCTTAGGATAATCATCTCAACTTTATTCCAGAGCATAGGGAATATATATGATTGGGGAGCCTGGGGACAAACCCTAATTTGCATTAAGTGGCACACTCCTATCATAAGGCTTCATAAGTAGCAGCAGGGTCCTATAGCAAAGCTCCTAATATAAGTCTTAATTGGCACATTGCATCAGGAGAAAGGCTTCTAATAGGAAATTGTGCCAGGATCAAGCTAGAGATAAGTCAATTATCTGGGCCTAAGGACACCCTCCTAATAAGGGCAGGTAGAGCACCCTCCCTGTGTGGGAGGGAGTCCTCCATGTTTCCAAGCTTAGAGAAAGCTACCAGGCTATGATATACTGCAAGCTCTGACTAGCAAGACCTCCCAACAGAAGGTAAAAATATACAAACTATTGTCTTAGTGGTGTTAGTTCTTCATCCTGCTAGACATCCACATGGCTTGCTGTGTGACTTTGTGGTCCTTCTCATTAGTGAGAGAGAATTATTTGGTTATTTGACTTCTGTCTCAGGCAGGTCCTTGGTTTTGCTAGTAGGATGTTGGCACAGAGGCTTGAGATGTGCCTGCACAATGACCTTGCCTTCCTACATATGTGCTATTTGCCAGAAGAGCAAGTCCCAAACAATATTCTCATCCAAGAAGGTAAAAGACACATGACCAGCTCTGAGACATTCTGAACCTTGGAGCTGAGCCCAGCTCAGCTTAGCTCACATGGATCAACTACCTCCAAGCTTGCCAGCTACAGACATGTGAGAATAAGTGAAAATTGTTTTAGAGTTGCTTATTACACAGCAACAGTTGACTAATACAATATCTCTTCCAAATCCATTCTACTTAAGTGGGGAAACAATAGAGACATGATTGTGTGTTATCCCTGGAGCTTCTTGCAATTAAATGTCATGAAAGTCTCAAGTTCTTTGCTAAAATAATGTCATGAATTCAGTATCAGGCATCTTACTCTCTTTTACTTCATGCACATCAATCTAAATGAAAACAAGAAAAGAACCATTTGGAACACTATCTGTGATGTTTCAAAATACATGTTGTGCATAGGCAGCTGGAGGCACACACTGGGCTGAGGAGGCCTTGTTTAACGAGTCCCCTATACTTCGTATTTAACTAGAATCCCTAAATTGCTTCATCTTACATGCAGAATACTTTGAAGAATATTTTAGCACTTTTTCAGTAGAACAATAATTTCTTCAATTGCCTTATTGAGTCATTAAAATGACACAAATATTTTCCTATTATTATTTCTATTGTTGAGGTCATTATCATTTATTTATCTATTGAAAGCAGATTTCTTCTCATACAATATAATCCAATCCTGATTATCATTTCCCTCGCCCTCCACTCCTCTTGGTTTCTCTCTAGCTCCCTCCTTTTCAGATGCAGTCCCTTTATGTCTCTCATTAGAAAAGAACAGGATTCTGAGATAACATATAAAGTAAAATATAATAAAATTAAGCAAAACCTTTCATATAAATGTTGGAAACAGCAACCCATCAGGAGGAAAAGAGTCCCAAGAGCAGGCAAAAGAGTCAGAGACCAATTTCTTCTCACAGTCAGGAGTTCCATAAAAATACTAAATTAATATTTGTATTATATATGCAGAGAACATGGTATAGACCCATGTAGGCCCTGTGCTTGCTGCTTGCTTCAGTCTCTGTGAGCTCATATGAGCCATGCTTACTTGACTCAGAGGTCCATGTTCTCCTGGTATTCTCCATCCTGTCTGATTCTTACAATCTTTTAACCCCTCTTCCACAGGACTCCCTGAGCTATGCCAGGTGGGATTTGATGGAGACTTCCCATGTAGACTCTCTTTCTGCATAATGTCTGGCTGTGGGTCTTTGCATCTTTTCCCATCTGCTACTGGGGGAAGCCTCTCTGATGATGACTGGATAAGGCACTGATCGATGGGTATAGCAGAATATCATTAAGAATCATTTTATTTTATTTTATTTTATTTGACAATCAGTATTTGGATTTACCCTTATTTTTGGCCTATATAGTCTCTGGCTTTTGGCTACCCAAGCAGTGTTGTGTTCAGTATAAATTCCTTCTTGCATCGTTGGTCTTAAGTCAAATCAAACATCGGTTGGCCACTCTTATAAGTTCTGTGCTACCATTGCCTTGGCATATTTTTCAGGCAAGACAGATTGTAGGTCAAATGTTTTGAGGCTTTTCTTTCAGAAGGCTGCAAAATACCTTCATGCACCAAAAAGACTAGGGCATATAGGTGAAGGCTCAATTACTCCATGTTTGTTCAATGACTTGTTGTATGTTATTCCCAGAAATGAGATCCTGCTCTCAGTTTGCTGAGAGCAACCTTTTAGCTTAACATCAGTCTAGGTTGTTTGGGGTTTCCTATGGAACCCACTTTGTCAACAACTCAACTGAATGCAACCCAGACCTACCACTGAAGCCTTTTCTGGATACAAGAAGCAAAAAGGTCTGTATCACCTATTCCTCATTAAGATTACCTTAATAGATTCCATATAGGGTGGGAAAAAAGATTCACTGAGACAAAGTATAGGTTGATTGATGTTTATTTGGGGAGGAATCACTTACACCAGAAACAAATGACCACTATGGGTTCCCACTCCAAGCATGCCACCCGCATGCTCTCCACAACCCGACCAGGGAGCAAGAGAGCAAGCTGGGGTCTGGAACCCCAGACCTAGCCTCCCACAGGTCACATCCACACCTGTGCCCATGCCCCAATGGCCATGGTCAGTGTAACAGGTGCAGGTGGGGTAGGTATCTCACTACAATTCCAGGAAGTTCCCACTGCACTAGGTTTTCACACTGGTTCCTAAGTGCGCCAGAATTCCAGCCATCTCTCATCTCTCTCCACATTCTCTCTCTCCACATTCTCTCTCTCCACATTCTCTCTCTCCACATTCTCTCTCTCTCTCTCTCTCTCTCTCTCTCTCTCTCTCTCTCTCCCTCTCCCTCTCCCTCTCCGTCTTCCTCTCCCTCTCTCTCTCTCTCTTTCTCTCTCTCTCTTTCCACCCCATTTCACACCAACCTGATACCTTCCCCATCAACCTCAACTCCACCTATTAAATCTATTCTATTTTCCCTTCCCAGGGAGATCCATTTATCCTGACCTATACCCCTCCTCTTTACCTAACCTCTCCCTAATTTCTCCAGGACTTTTATCATGAAGGGGGGTTGGATTGGCCCTTACTGAATCTAATAAGATAATCATGCTGCTTTTTTTTTTTTTTTTTTACTTTTAATTTGTTTACATGGTGGATTACATTGACTTATTTTTGCATAGTGAACATTCCTGCATCTATGGGATGAAGCTTCCTTTATCATGGTGGATCATCTTTATTATATGTTATCAGTTTTTAAGTATTTCATTGAGTATTTTTGCATCTATGTTCAAGAGGGAAATTGATCTGTAATTCTCTTTCTTTGTCGAATCTTTTCTGTGGTTTGGGTGTCAGAGTAACTCGCATTAACCCTTCTTTCAAAGTCTGTTAGGATTCTGCATCAAAATTTTCTGGCTCTGGGCTTTTTTGGGTTGGGAGACTTTTAATGACCACTTCTTATTTCACTAGGGTTCGCAGGTCTATTTAAATTGTTTGCTTGATCTTGATTTAACTTTAGTAAGTTTTATCTATGAGGAAAATTATTCAATTCTAGGATTTTCAATTTTGTGGCGTATAGGTTTTTAAAGTGTGGCCTAGTGATTCTTTGGATTTCCTTGTTGTCTGTTGTTATGACCTCCTTTTTGTTTCTGATTTTGTTTATGTGGATATTCTCTCTCCATCTTTTAGTTATTTTGCTTTCCTTTCAATGATTCTTTGTATTGTTCTCTTTGTTTCTATTTTATTGATTTTAATGCTCAGTTTGATTCTTTCCTGCCATCTACTCTTCTTTGATGTGTTTAGTTCTGTTTGTTCTAGAGCTTTCAGGTGTGTTGTTAAATTGCAAGTATCTCCATTTTCTTTACATAGGTGACTTGTATTAACGAGCTTCCTTCTCGGCACCACTTTCCTTGTGTCCCATAAGTTTGTGCATGCTGCATATTTACTTTCATTGAATTCTAGAAACTACTTAGTGTCTTTCTTATTTCTGTCTTGACCCATTTTTCATTAAGTATAGAGCTGTTAGTTGCCATGAATTTGCAAATGTTCTGTTGTTGATGACATACAGCTTTAATCTGTGGTGGTCCAATAGGATGCAGGGAGTTATTTCAATTTTCTTGTATCTGTTGAGACTTGTTTTGTGTCTGTGTATGTGGTCAATTTTGGAGAAAATTTCAGCAGATACTAAGAAGAAGGTATATTCTTTTGTGTTTGGGTGAAATGCTTTGCCAGTATCTGTGAGTTTCATTTGGTTTAAAATGTGTCTGTTAGCTCTCTATTTTGTTTTTGTCTGGATAACCTGTCCACTGGTGAGAATGGGTATTGAAGTCTCTATCAGTGTGTGAGGGTCAATATATGATTTAGGTTTAGTAGTGTTCTTTTTATGAATTTAGTTACCCTTGATTTTGTTGCATTGATGTAAAGAATGGCAATGTCATCTTGGTGGATTGTTTCTTTGATGGGTGTATAGCCTTCTTTCCTATCTTTTCTGATCAGTTTTGGTTTCAAGTCTCTATTGTCAGATAATAAAATAGATACCCTAACTTGTTTCTTAGATCTATTTACATCAAATATCTTTTTCCAACCCTTTACCATGAGGTAATGTCTCTATTTGATATTAACATGTGTTTCTTGGATGCAGCAGAAGGGAGAATTGATAGACCTGTCCAATTTTTGGACTTTTAACCACTAGAACTGTGATTTAAGCTTGCCTTTTGTTTATGAAAAAACTCTACTTCAGGAATTCTGTTATGAAAGCAGCCCGTATAATAATACAAGATGCCAACTACCATATTTTTGTTTATAGCCTACAGTAGAGCATGGATATTCATTGATTAGAATCCAGGCCATTTAGATCCAAATTCCTAATTCCTGGTATCTAAGTTAACTTATCTTGTCTGTATTAATTGTGTAGAAAATGATAAATTACCAATATGGCAGTGATCTTTGTTCAAGAAACAAGTGAAATGATAACCAAGAACTAGCATTGTTGTTATACAGGTCTGGTGTCAGGCAACACTTATATGTTCCTGTGTGAAACCGGAATGGTTTGAGATACTAGTTGTTATCCAGTCAGTGAAACCAAGCAATGCATTTTCTTAATAAAGCAAAACTTCCTTAGGTAAAAGTCCTCTGATTAAAAGATAATGGGGTAGCTGGTCTATGTCTCCAACTTGAAAAATATCAGGAAAGTTCTAACAGAACTGACTAAATATATATAGCATACAACCATCAGTGATCTACTTTATTTGTTCAAGGTTCAAGAAGCAGATCTGATTCTATTACAAGAAACAGCATTTTGGTAGTTCAAGAGGAAACCAAAGGTGAGACCATGGTCCTAACAGGCTTTTGTTTGAAGAGAGAAAGAAGGAAGAGAGGGAGGGACAGTGGGATGGATGGAGGCAGAAAGGAAAGAAGGGTGGGGAGCAAGGGAGGAAGGACAACCAGAATGCATGTCATGGCACAAACCAGTGATTCCAGCATTTATGCACGAGGCAGTAGTAGGAAGATCAGGTGTTCAAGACCACCCTCGAATATACAGTATGTCAAGATAGATAAATGAATCAGTTAGGACATGTGAGAAATCATGATCTATACAAAATATTCCCCTCATATGGCCTTCAGTGCTTTTATGTGCATCTCTTTGCAGAAAGGTATAGAGAATTATTTCAGTAGGTAAACAGTTTTGCTTTTTTGCAAGAAATTTTTGTGGTTTGATTTTAAATATGTAGGGAAGTCTTATTCATGTATGTATTATTTGAAATAAAAGATAAATAAAATAAATAATTAATATAACTAAGGTGGTAAATGGAAAAAAAAAAAAACCGAAACAAGAAAACAATCCCAGCTTTGTAAGTGTTGCTCACTCCATCTAACAATGTGCATTATCTGCGTTCCTCCCCAGCAAGTGGAGATGTGGAAACTGTCATGAACACACCAAGTTGATAGATTCATTTTTTTCTTTGTGAGTACACACCTTTGCATTAAGAATCAGAAAAGAACATTTGTATTTTGAAGGCTTAAATGCTGAATTTATACCATTTGGCGCATTTAAAACTCGCTAAGAAGAGAACGCAGAGGTAATACATCAATATTTCTGTGATGTTTTGATTTTTACTGGTGATGCTTTCTTAAGTGCCACCTGTTCTACCAAAGCTGATTTCACAAGGTAAATCATAATTTTCAAGCACTATTACTTATTTTCAGCATTTCTAGATAGAAAACATAAAATGTTAAAAAATACTCCAAAAAAATGACTTGACATGTCTCTCTCATTCAACAATGATTTGCATGTAATTTTGTTCTCTTCATCAGTAATTCCTTGATAAAACTATAGCTGTCACTCTGAATTTTGCCCCTTACAATAAATATAAAATATTTAAGATGATTTCCCCAAAGAACGACTACACCAACAATGTTTTTAAACAGGATAGACGTGGAGTTTTAGAAGCTGATTAAAGTTCTTTCCAAGTTTGATGCCAAGGCAAAAGGGGGCATGTGAGACACACGTAATTCATCCTGCCAGCAGCATCATACAACAGCCATGCTCCTGAATGTTCACTCTGGCTGTGATTTATTAGAGGACCAAGTTCATGTCATTGCATCTGGTCTTCAGAGACCTGGCTTCATATCCTGATTTTACTCACAACTGAAAATGAAGCTGGTGGTCAGGTCCTCACCCTATTTGACATGATTGTCAGCCCACACTCTGGAGAATGGCCATCTGGAAAAACAGGGTGTGTTAATTTGCAGGTCAGGGACTCAACTGCCTATCAGTAGAGTTTTTATCTGGCACTGAGGCTGGCAGGATGTCTGCTCCTGTTCCTCTTTACTGGGACATTTATTAAGATGACAGACAACAATCCCGATACCCTCCTAGGGAAGCTTTGTTCTTTATTTTTTTGTTCACAGCTTAAGAAAATGACTAATTATTAAAATCTTGGAAAAGAAATCTCTCGTGGATTTAGAATGTCTGTGTAAAATCTAAAAGGCAGCCAATTTTACTTCCTGGCATTTCATTGCCCTGTGCAGCTTATAAATAGTTTCCATGTGGCTGCTGCCTCAGTACCGACCTCTGATAAGAGGATGGGAAATTAGTTTTGTCAAAGTCTGTCAGTCTACGGGCAGTGTGTATGCCTAAGTGTACTTTTAAAAAAATGATCCAGGGAAATAGTGATTTTTATTTTTTGTGATCTTGGTGAAGAACAATAGGGAAAGCAGATATTTGCTCTAGATAATTATATAATCTGAGGTAAGACAAAAAATCCAATTAATGTAATTAAATTCACTATTGCTTTAAGAGAAGAAACATATATAATGATATGGCTTGAGTACAATGCTAATTTGCTGTCAGATTTTAGAATCTCTAATCCCTTCAAAAGAGACTGCCTTTATTTTTGTGAATATCTGTTAATTCAAGAGCAGGGGCTGGGATTTTTCATGGCAAGAACCTTGGGAACACATATGCCACTCAATGTGACCTATCTGGAGAAAGGTTTATAGACCTGTTGTTATTTATATAGTCTGGCTTTGTTGGTTGGGAGTAAGGATGCTTCAGACAGATGATATCCTCCCACACAGAAGTATCGTCTCACAGACAAAGTAATTATTACCCGAGACAAATTATGATATATCCCTCTTGTTTTAACAGACAGTTATTGACTTGGTGTCCACATGGCATTGGCTTTCAGCCCTTTCAGTGTTAACTCATTTACCCTTATGAGAACTCTGTGGGTTTGGTAGAGTTGTTACCCATATTTCCCATATGGGGAGACTTGGTACAGAGAGCTTGAGTTGAAATTAAAATATCTACTAATAGGGCAGTTGGGATTCAAAACTAAGTCATCTAGCTGATCTACCGGATGATGACACAGACTTTTTCACCCATCAAATTGCAACCTCTTATAATTAATTCCTGACTGTGCCAACAGAGGTCACCCAGACTACAGGATTCATACTTCTTTGAAGGTACAGGAAACCTTGAGCATGTCCCTGAATGTGACTGTTCTAATTTTTTTTTTTATTCTACCATGTTTTAGTGAACAATAATTACATTGCAAAATAAGATAAAAATAATCAGCAAGTCTTTTGTTCTCAAACAGAGTGATAAGAGTCTACAAATTCTTCTTTTTTTTTTGATAATTTTTAAATTTAAATTTGAACCAAACTTGTTTTACATGTCAATCCCAATTCCCTCACCCTCCCATCCTCCCCTGTAGCACTCTCCAAACCCCTTCCCTTCCCATCCCATCCCTTCCCATCCCTTCCCATCCCATCCCATCCCATCCCATCCCATCCCATCCCATCCCATCCCATCCAATCCCATCCCCTTTTGCTCCCCAGGGAGGGTGAGGCCTTCCATGAAGACTCTTCAAAGTCTGTCATATCATTTAGAGTAGGGCCTAAGCCCTCCCCCATGTGTTTAGGCTGAGGGAGTATTCCTCTATGTGGAATGGGCTCCCAAAATCCATTCGTATACTAGGAATAAATACTGACCCACTACCAGAAGCCCCATAGACTGCCCAGTCCTGCTAACTAACACCCACATTCAAGAAATCTGGGTCGGTCCTATACTGGTTTCCCACCTATCAGACTGGGGTCCATGAGATCCCCCTTGTTTAGGTCAGCTGTTTCTGTGGGTTTTTCTATCCTGGTCTTGACCCCTTTGCTCATCACTCCTCCCTGTCTGAAACTGGATTCCAGGAGTTTGGCTCAGTGTTTAGCTATGGTGTCAGCATCTGCTTCCATCAGCTACTAGATGAAGGCTCTAGAATGGTATATAAGGTAGTCATCAATCTCATTATCAGGAAAGGGCATTTAAGGTAGCCTCTCCACTATTGTTTAGATTGTTAGTTGGGGTCATCCTTGTAGATCTGTGGACATTTCCCTAGTGCCAGATTTCTCCTTAAATCTATAATGGCTCCCTCTATTATGGTATCTTTTTTCTTGTCCTCCTATATTCTTCCCCTAGCTCAATCTTCCTGTTCCTTCATGCCCACCTCTCCTCTCCTCCCATTCTTTTTCTCCTAACTCCCTCTCCCTTACCACCTGCTCCTAATTTGCTTGGGAGATCTTGTCCCTTTCCCCTTCTCTACGGAACCATGTATGTCTCTCTTAGGGTCCTCCTTGTTTCCTGGCTTTTCTGGCAGTGCGGATTGTAGGCTGGTAATCCTTTGCTCTAAGTCTAAAAAACATATATGAGTGAGTATATACCATATTTGTCTTTTTGTGACTGGGTTACCTCACTCAGGATGGTTTCTTCTAGTTCCATCCATTTGCCTGTGAATTTCAAGATTCCATTATTCTTTTTTGTTTGTTTGTTTGTTTGTTTGTTTTTCCATCCACTGAGTAGTACTCCATTGTGTAACACCAAATAGAGTGGACCACGAGAGTGTATAAATTCTTTGGCCAAGCTTTTAGAGCTGGCTTACTCTGCCTGCCTCTATTCAGGTTGATTTAAAAATTTGTCAAAATTAGTATCTAGCCAGGTATGAAAGCCCATGCCTACAATCTCAGCTCTCAAGAGAAGGAAGAAGAAACATAAGCTCAAGATTAAGCTTCTCTCAAGGCCATGCTGAGGTACGAAGTAGGACTCAGTCTACAAACAAACAAGCAAACAACAGTAAAACAAGCGACAAAGCACTTGTCTAGCATGAACAAGGCACTGTGCTCTATGCGCAGCATTGGGTTCCATGTACAGCATTGAGGAAAAAGAAATAATTTCTATGGACAACTAACTCCTGGAGAATTGCTTCTCCTGAGTTAAGCTAGAGACCTTTCCTGAGATCTAGTGGCACTGCTGTCATTATATTGATAGAATTATATGGTAACTGTCCTTTTCTTGACTGCCTTAAGCTTTGTGAGAAGGGGCGTTGCCTTCAGGATTTTTCTTATTGCGGCCTCTGCACAGCAAGGTGCTAGGTAGGCATCAGGTACTCATATTTACTCAGAGGTTTGTGGACAATTATTTTTGTTATTTGAACTTGCTGACTCTGCTCATGGACACCCTCTGCCTACTCCTTTCTTTCTCATGGACTAGAGTCGCACAAATAATTGTATGAACATCTGGGATACTTAAGATTGCACTTGTCAAAATTTAATCAGTATTAAATATTCTGAAATAGAAATGGGGAAAATGAACTTTTTTGGGGGGGAGAACTCCCCCAAATAACTATTAAACACCAATTTCTTGAAAGAAACTAGAGAATACTTTAATTGCTTCTGGATCCCAGATACCCAAAAAGTTGAAATAGTACCAAAATGTCAAGTTATTTGGAAAGCAAAAGAAGTCTTAAGGGTACAATTTTTTCAGTCATATTTTCACTGTTTTGATTCATGGTATTTACATTATAGATCTTGACACTAAAACAAGCATCCCTTGACCTCATAGCCATTTCTTCAGCCTTTTAATGTCTTAGTCCTCCTGGGGAACATCTCTTGATTCAGAGCATCTCTGACCCAAGGTGTCTTCCAAGTCATGTCTATCGTTTTGGAAGGGAATTTCTATTTTTATGTGGTTGTCTCTATCCCTTGTCCTACATCATCATTATTATTTTGCTTAGCATACAAAGAACTGGATTTCTTCCCGATATCCTCACACAATCACATCAGTGTACTTCATTAGTTTCCTCTCTCTATCCCTCCCTTCACACCCACCCCTCCTCTTGCAAATATTCCCCCAGCAATCCCTGTTTGGCTTTCCTGATGAATACAGTTACCTTCTCTTATTTGCACTCCCCACTCCCTCTAGGCCTTCCATCTCATAGTCTGCTTTCTGCTTTTGACACAGAGAGATGTCAACCTTTCAG
This sequence comes from Cricetiscus sungorus, assembly GCA_030556225.1. Classification (NCBI taxonomy): domain Eukaryota; kingdom Metazoa; phylum Chordata; class Mammalia; order Rodentia; family Cricetidae; genus Cricetiscus; species Cricetiscus sungorus. Next base: position 30,277,079 of record JANBXA010000741.1, on the reverse strand, counting down.
TTCCCCTTTTACTCTCTCGACACCACTTTCTAGTAAAGATCAGACATTAGCAGAGCTGTTTGGTGGATGTGGGGAGAGGAGATAATTGAGGATTACAATTGGCCCCTTTTCTCTTGCCAGACGAATTTTCTTATCTGCTTGCACGAGAGGGTTAAAGTGTACTCTGAGAGGAAGGAGTCATTTCCAGGAGTCCAGAGGATTTTCCAGAAGGAGTGGGTTGGACTGTTTCCTGGAGTAGAGAAGATTGCAGGCAACCTGGGGATGGTATTTGTAGCACTGACCTGCAAGCAGGGATGCACGTGTTAGATTAGGCTTCACTTTGAGGTTTCTCAAGCTAGACTATTTCTACATCTGGCGGGTACACGGCTGTGTAAAAAATAAACTCAAAAATTGAGAATAACTGTATCCTTGACAAGATGTATCCTTTCTAAGGAGGATTGCAGCAGCTGTCTAACAATGAATTACAACATTCCACAGCTGCCTGTGCAGGAAATGAAGAAAATTATCCTGGCTATCTCAAAATGGGTGTTTGGGGAACGGGGGAGGGCATAAGGGTTGTTAGAGACTATTCCGGAATGAGGCCACTGGGCCTGTCTGATTAATCTTATCATCCCATACCACAGGGTCTAGGGCTTCCAGATTTCAAACAGTTCTGAAAATTTTAAACCATCTAAAATCAAACATCCTGTTTACACAGATTCCAGATAGTGACATAGCTGTTTTTTTTGGCTGCCATCTGGTTTTCTTTTTTAACAAATAGGTTGCATTAAGGGAATTCACATTCCAACTACCCAAAGTCAAATATGATGTAGCCGTGAATGAAATACTTTTAATTACCATTTCAAAAAGATGAACATATTTTAGTAAAAGATTTGGGTCATAGACTAACTGCTTATCAAATGGCCATCTTCCATGCACTCATAGTGCCTCACAAATTTGTGTGTCCCAAGCACAGCTAAGAGCAGATTATCCAGTAGTCCTCTCTAAGAGCAGGAAAAATTCCCAAACCCCTAAGAGATGCTCAGAGCTGTAGATATAAGTGAATTCTGTGTATACTACATTTCCTACATATATACACATCCCAAACCTTAATTTATAGTTAAACACAATAAGGCATCATAACAATAGCTAACAATAGAAAAGCTGTTCTAACACTACACTGTAATAGGCAATAAGTAAATGTGGTCTCTCTCTTCAATACATCCTATGATCCCTCCTCTTTTTACTTCAAGGAAGTGTTTTCTGGCTTCTCCCTGCCATGTGGGAATTGCTGGAATTACTGCTCTTCTGCTTTGTGGTTACTGGTACGTAAGTAAAGATGATTTGAACATTTGGGACTCGGTACTGAGGAATTACTTTGATAACTGAGATGACTGTTCATGGGCAAGTAGCTTATACAGTGTGAATAATCTGGATAAAAATGATTCCTGTCCCAAGCAGGATAGAGGATAGCAAGAGATGTCATCAACTTAAAACTCAGGAAATTGCTTATTTCTAAAGATTTCCACACAATCCTTTTGGACCACGTTTTCTTTTGGGTAAACAAAGCTAGTGAGTTAAACTGATAAGGAGGTACTGGGGTATTCCTCTCCCCTGGGAGCCTGGGATGTCTATACTGTCTGCAGCAGTGTGTCTATGATCTACCGGAGGATTTAGCAAAATTGTACATTGTAACACAGTCAGTCCAGTGTAAGATGTGAGCTCCTGCTGCTCTGAGATGTTCCCAGTTCTTCCTGGAGTTGCTTCTTTTGAATACAGAGTCCACACGGCATTCCTCGATAAATCGGTACCCTGAGCATCAGCCAGCTTTGTCAAGCCTACTGCCTTTCCATGTTAACTCTCCATGGCCACTGTGTTTTCTTATCTTCCCTTTTCCCCTTTGTCTTTTCTGAGGCACACCCTTTCCTCTGCTTCTGTGCTTTTCCCATGCTGGTGCTTACCAGCTTCTTACTGCTTACTTACCAGGAGAGCATGTGCTCCCAAGGCTTCTCTGTGGCAGCATTCCTGCTTGCCTACACCTGGTCTGGCTCTAGAATGCTAGCACCTAGCCCTAATCCAGCCTTTGTTTAGAAGATACCTTTTGATTCTCTTGTTACCCTGTATGTAAGGATTCAGGCATTATGCTGGTTTTACCCTGTAACCTGGCAGAATGCACTCAGGCAGTACCCTGGTCAGCCCAGGTGCAAAGGACCCCTTTAAAAGAAAGACCTCCACGCACTGACATTCTTTCCCCTCTCTTCCCGCCATCTTTCTCTGTTGCAGACATGACTTTGCCCCCTCTCCTTCCCCCCCCTTCTTTACTTCTTTTTTCTTTCCTTCCCACCTCACCTTTCTAATGAAATTTCTCACTTAAGCTCTCCCTCTCTGGAATGTTTGTCTCTTCTCTCCACCCCTCCTTGATCACCCTAGCCTGCCATGGAATCCACCAAGGTCTCCCACATAAGATCCCTCTCATGTTATACCATAGTAATAGTGTATATGAATCTTGTCTGAAAGTTTCCCAAAGATACACATGCAAAACTTGTTTGGGGAGGAAACCCAGAAAACTGAGAGTATCTCCTGAATTGAAAATTTGTACTTGGCACTGACCCTTTGGAGGCTTCCTGAGGATGTTTTGAGGATTTGAAAATCAACTTGTTAAGGTGTAAAACTGGGTAATTAAAACAAAACAAAAAACAAAACAAAAACCCTGGGTAAAAGGAGAGCAGTTCAGTCCTTATAGGCTGAATCCCCCCTGCAGCCAAGAGCGGCTAAAGTCATTCTTAAGGTGCCTCTGAGTTTTCTTTCCATGGACTTGAATGAAGCCAACACCCTCCTTACTGGGACAGCATGTGCTTTCCATAGACTTCCTCATCCATGTTTTTTTCCCATCACAAGATTTACTGAGGCTCTCCTGTACCCCCCTGGAACATAGCCTGGAAGACCCTTTTCCAATGCATTAATTAATGTCTGCCAGCTTGTTCAGACCTAGTGTGTACATGTCCCACCCTTGAGCTGCCAGCCTCTGATGTGCCTCCATCTCTCGCCATGTGTCTTAACCTTTCCGTCAGCATTTTGTGCAAGTCTTGAGTAGAGCAGAAGTCAGAAAATGTTTGCTGGGGCAGAGTAAATTTCACAAATTGTGGAAAATCACTTTTCTAGACAGCTTCCACTCAAATAATTGACACTGGCATTCAGATATGATGCTTCTGCTCCTTCAGAAAGGATATGTCTTACTCCTCGCTAGTTAGGTTTTTATTTAGAGGATCTATGAATGGGACTGACTGGGCTAAGCTTCTTAGAGGGGCAATCCAGCTGAGAAACACAAAGAAAATGGAAGCCACTTGTGTTGACTGTCTACCAGGAAGTACCTTAATCCTTCCTCATTCCACTTCTAGAATCAGTCTTGTTTTACCCTGCTTAAAAAAATAAAAGAAAAAGAAAAAGAAAAAGAAAAAAGGAGTTGTGCTACCTTGTCTGCCTTTGGCAGAATGGCAGGAAAATTGAATTCTTGCCAAATCTCAGTAGAATCCTGGGTTCTGGAAAAATGTTGACTATAAAATTTGATTGAGCGGCACAGGTTCTAATTTTGGTACTGAACTATATTAGTGCTGTTCTCTTGAACAGATTAGTTATCTGGTGTGAGCCTTAGTATTTTCTTCTTACAACAGAGCACATCAGACCTACCTGAAGACTATTAAGATTAAAGTGAAGAGTGTGTGCCAGTTGGTTGATAATTGGGTATACAGCATATTATAGCATCTAGGACAAACTTGCTTTCTCTTATTGACCAACTATAGGAACATGGCTTTACTTCAACGTCTCCCTTTAATACTTCACTTCTGATTCTACATGTACAGGTTTTCCATGCCAAACCATTTTCCAGTTCTCTGTAGACACCTATTGGCTGCCCTATAATTTAACTCAATTATGAGATTGTCTGCTTGGAGATATCATGAGATCCCACAGGTAAAGGGCTCAAACTAATAATAATGGTCACATTCAGATGCCACTCAAAGGCCCAGGTTACTTCCTTCATATGATTTTCAGCAATTGGTTGTGAGTCAGAAAGCTTCCCACTATTCTGCATTTACATTGTATACTATACTAGCTTGTTATAAAGGATGTGACTAAGGAATATGCAGATGCAGGAATATAGTGAAAGGCATTGAGAAGGGGGCTGAGAACTTCCATACTTTCTCCAAGCATGCCTCTCTCCTATCCTTTCTGTGTTTCCATGGCACACTAAGTTCTCTGAGCTCCATCCTTTTGGGGTAATATATAATGATGTGGGATAATGCTCTTGTACACTGTAAAGATTTGTCAATCATATTGGTCTAATAAAATACTAATTGGCCAGTAGCCAGGCAGGAAGTATAGGTGTGGCTACTGGACTAGGGGTGAGTTGGAACCAGATTTAGAGGAAGAGAGACGAAAATGCCTCACTGAGTGAAGGTACCAAATCATGTGGCTAAACATAGATAAGAATTATGGGTTAAATTGTAAGAGCTGGTTAATAATAAGTCTGAGCAATAGTCCAAACACTTTATAATTAATATAAGTCTCTGTATGTTTATTTGGAACTGAATGGCGGTGGAACCAGGCAGGACAGAAACTTCCCTCTATCATTTAGATAGTGTGATTAAAGAATGACTGATCAAATCAGCTCAGCTTTCAGTCCATTGACCCTGGGAGGCAGGAGGACAGTGCTAAAGTTTCCCATCCCTGTCTTATGACAACCTAAGAGCTTTCTAGGAAATACCCTGTTAATATAAACAAAGGTGTGGTTTGAAGAGATTGGTGTACTTGATACAAAAACACAACTCTTTCTTCAAAAGGAATGAGAGATAGTTTGTTCTATAGCCAAATACGAGTGGCCCTGACCTGGTAACACAGATTCAGGGTGCCTTCATTTTCATATACTAATGCTGTGGCATTCCATGACATTTATAGAAGCAGAAGAAAGGAAGTCATAGACAACTTTCAAATACATTGGTGGAAACATCAGGTATATGTGTCACAGAAAGGTGGGGAAATCTCAGCTATAGGCCCCAAATATATCACACACACACACACACACACACACACACACACACACACACACATATATATATATATATATATATATATATATATATATATATGACTCATGTGATTAAATTCTTAGCTGCTTAGTTGTCAGAAACTAGGAGTCTGTGTGTACATTTCAAAGGATTCACCTAGTGGTTAAGATAATAGGTCACATCCAGAGAAGGGCAACAGATAGGTATGTAGGAGACTGAAGATGGCCTAGCCAATTTGGCTCCGGTCTCACAACAATCCGGCCTCCGCACATTGCTAAAGTTCTAACCAGCCTTGCACAAGGCTCAGTGTAGGGTGGAACTCTTTCCAGGAACATATGTTTACTGTCTGAATAGTGAAAGACAAAAAGGTAAAGTGCAGTTAGGAAACCCCTGCTGGAAATGAGGGGCAGTCTGACCTGGAAAGCTAACCCAGGCCACTACCAGTTCCCTGGAATTTGCTTACCACTGGCAACTTTCCCTCACAAGGCCCAAAGAGAGCTGGATACCAAGAATTCACACTGCCCCTCCTCTCTCTGTGTCAGCAGGTGGTAAATAAGGTCCTTAAGAAACAGAGATAGCTGCAACTCCCATTTGCCCAGACAAGATTAATTAGCACACCCCGGGGCCCTAAGGTCTGCTGACCCAAACAGGGAGACCATCCAGCCTCAAAGGGAGAACCCAGGACTGGTCAGTACTCAATGGACAGAGGGTCACACCCCCTCCCTAAGCTTGTGGTGTTTGCCTTTAAAAGTATCCCTGCCCGGAGAATGGGGCTTCTGTAGCCTGCATGCTGAGGGAGTCCGTTTGCGCAAATGTTTCCCGTTCATTAAAGCCTCTTGTGTGTTGCATCAACTGGACTGGATATTGAGTTCTTGGGGGTATCTACTGAAATGGGGAGACTCCTCATTCTGAGGGTCTTACAATAGTGAGGTATTTCACTGTAGGTCTGCAGTTGTTGACGATAACCTATAACACAATATCAAGTATTATAACTAAGGATACTCGCACAACCCTCATCATTTAGGAAATTACAAAGGCTTGAAGAGGTGTTGAGAGCTGTTTCAAAACATGAGTATAAAGAGCAAATACCTACAAACAAACAACAAAAATGTCCACATTGAACTTATATCTCACAGAGGCTAGTAAGTCTCATACCTTGTTTCTGACTGTTCCAACAAAGACAAAAATGACACAACAAAGCTGCGGTGACTCCACCCAGAAAATTACTGGAAAAAAAAAGAAGAAAATATCTCTTTCTGGATTCGTTTTCCCTTCCTAGGAAAGCCTAGAGCTAACATTGGCCCTTGGAGCATATCTTACACTGAAGGTTATTTTTGTCAAAACATATCTGATTATTTTACATGGTGGTGATAAAACACGGTGATCTCAATAAGGCTGTGATAAAAGTGAATAATATCTCAGATCAGGAAACTTCCTCTGTTTTGGACTAAGAGGAAGGGTAGTTACCCAGGCATAGAAGGATACCACTTACCATTTATCTTGGTCCAGGTGGTGTTCTGTGTGCAGGGCTGAATAGCATTAATAAATGTTAGCACAGGGGATGTAGAAACATGTCCAGGCCTCGCTCATCACTTCCTATTTTCATACTTCCTGAGTAGGCTGGGAAATGTGGAAGGACAGCATGAATTCAATTTAACAGTCCAGTAAGTGCCAAAGAAGTGATCACATCCCTGAAAATAAGTGTTTTGAGTAAGATTTTTTCAGATGGTAAAGAAAAGACAAATCCTTTGTTTAGTAAACAGCAAATACTTTATACATTAGTCATCTAGAAGACATTAAGTGTAATCAGAGGTTCCGTTTTAGTTCAAATACGACTTATGTTCTCCAATTAATTACTTACAAGACGATGTGGCTTGCATTGTTAAATGAATAATCCGCATCCCAGATGTCTTCTCATAGGCATGCTGTGACCCTTTGAGAAGTCAGTTCTCTTATCACAGTGTTTTCAAACCCTGCTGGGCTATGAAGAAACTGCTATGGTTAAGCACCACCTGCCATGTTGGACCCAAGAAGGAATTTGTGGAGTTGGAAAGCAGTTCCTGCACTTGAGTAGGGTATATTCTTGGCAGAGACAGTGAGTTAGGATGCTGTAATTCAAATTGGATATTTTTCTTTTCAGAGAAACATTATTACAATGGAGCTATCTTCCTGACCAAGGGTCAGATTTTAGTAGGTTCACAGAAAAGAGGACCTCGTGCTATGAAGGAACCTCGGGTCAGCTAGCTTTCTGGATTCTGAAAAGCAGTATTCTCACTTTTCAGATGAGACAGTGGGATTTATTTAGACTGAAGTTTCCAGATGTGGTAACAGGATTTGAGAAGGTAGAGGCAGCATTTAGAACTGTGCTACCCAGAGCTACTTTCCAAAGACATGTAAGTGCAGATCTGCGGCTTCTGCTACCATAGCCATTAGCCATAGGTGGCTATTGATACAGGTGACTAGCATACTGAAATTCAGGTATTTACATAACTATAATTAATTTAAATGTAAATATAAGTAGACACATGTGGATTACACAAGTAAGGTTGAACATCACTTCTAGGCATTTTGAAAGACAAGAACTATGTAATAAAGAAGGCCAGGGAAGAAAATGCAATGTGATGAGGTAACTGTCTTGCTGGCTGAAGTGCTTATCTCATTATGAAGCCCGAGCTGTCATCCATCTGCCAGACAACACCAAGGAACTTCAGTCCTTTATAGCACAATAAAGTCCCAGGGCCATTTTAAAAATTTTATGGTACAAGAAGAAAAGGTGCACAAAAAAAGTCTCAGGGGCATGGACAAGTACCAAATAAAACATTTAGACTTAGGACAAGGAAACAAATGCCATATTTCATGATAGAGTTAGGACAACTTTAAAGAAAAATTTCCTAAGGATAATGGAGGAAGCTACCATGAAAAATTGTGGAATACGCTTTGAAAAACACAATCAAATGTGGTTTTGAAGTGTGGCTGGCTATTGGTTTAGAGGAAAAAATATACTCTTTAAAATTCCTTCCTTCCACTAATTGGGTTTTTACTTTAAGTTATATTATGCAATGAAAGCTTTTATTTTTTTTTTTTATTTATTTATTTATTTATTTATTTATTTATTTATTTATTTTTACTGTGGCACAAAACACAAGATGAGATAAGTCATTGGATGAACTTTCAACATGACAGTATAACCTTTAACAGATCTCTTAGCTGTTTTCATCGTATATGACTCAAATATAATCCTTACAAAGCAACTCTGAAATCTCCAATTTTCCCAGCTCCTGTCAACCACCAGTCCTTGAATTTGATCTTGATTGCTTTGTGTGCCTCATATATATGGAAGTTTGTAGTAGCACGCAATCTGGGACCAGCTTATTTCAATTAGCACCATGTCCTTAAGACTCATTCATGCATATGACCACATTTTTCTTTTCAAGGCTGAATAATATTCTATCATATGTTTTTACTCAGGCTTACCTTATCTTTTCCTCCATTGTTAGGCATTTCGGTTGTTCCTACCTGTGGTAATGACATACAATGTCACTGCAATGAAGATAGGACAGCAAGTCTCTCAAGACTGTAATTTCAACTTTTTCAAGAAATTTTTTTGTCTTAGAGTTTTAATTGCTGTGATAAAACATCATGCAAAAATCATCTTGAGGAAGAAAGAAAGCATTTCTTCTTACGTCAGGTTATACTCCAGTCCTGAAAAGGAACTCACATACTCCCCGAGGGAAGTCAGGGCACGAACTCAAGGCAGGGAAGGCAGGAACTGAAACAGAAAACACAGAGGAACGCTGATTACTGGCTTCCATAGTTTTGCTTTTTTGATATGCCCTAGGACCATCTGCTCAGGGATGGAACTACCTAAAGTGGGTTGGGACTTCCCATATCAACCTTTAATCAAGACAGTACCTGCCAGACTTGTCTGTAGGCAAATCTGATGGGGGTATTTTCTTAAGTGAGTTCCTCTTCCAAGGTAACTGTAGTTTGTGTCAAGCTGACAACAAACAAACAAACAAACAAACAACAACAACAACAACAACAACACAAAAACAAAAAAACCCAGACATTACACCTCCATACCGTTTTCCGAAGTGACTGTATTATTACATATTCCAACAGTGCTCAAGTGTTTTATTATAGTCACACTGTTGTCAACACTCATTTTCTGTTTTATAAAGAAGAATAATTACTTTTTCTTGGGCATAATGCAATATCTCACTAAGGCTTTATATTTCCCCAGTGAATAATGATGATGGATATACTTGGTTTAGATATTGGCCATTTCTTTGGAGATGTATCTGGTCAAGTCTTGTCTATCTTTTAATTGTTTTTGCTTATTTGCTTTCATTATTATGTTGTTGAGGTCCTTTGTGTTTTTTGGATATTAACCCACTGCCAGATACGCAGTTTGCACGTATTTCCTCACATCCTATAGGCTGATATTGCACCCTTTTGGTTGTTTCCTGTGCCTCATTGAAGCTTTTTTGCAGTTGATACAGACTCATTCTAGCTTTGTTTTGTTTGACCATGATTTCAGGTAAATGATTAGTCTTGACAGGAAATCATTGTTAAGACCAATGTTTGGAAGACTTTCATTTTCTTTTAGGAATTTACAGTTTTAGGTCTTATTTAAATTTATATCTTGAATCCATTCTGAGTGGATACAATTTCATTCTTGTGGATATCCAGTTTTCCCAATAGCATTTATTAAAGAGATTTTTCTTTCTCACTGTGTCTTTACTGTATATCTTCAGCTGGTCATGCATACAGAAGCGTTTTTATTTATTATTTTATATTCCCATAGCTTATAGGTCTGTCTTTATGCTAGCATCCAACTTGTAAACAGAAAATGCAATTAGAGGACTTTTGTACTTTTGTCTTTCCCATTATTTTGGTTCTTTAAGATCTTTGGTGGGTTCTTTCTGGCTCTTACAATTTTTCTGAGCTCTCTTCCTCAATGTTTCCTGAGACACAGATGTAGGAGATATGATGTAAATGTATCGATTTGGGCTTAGCTCCCCACAATCCGTTGATCTCTATATTGAGTCCAGTTGTGATTTTCCATTTATTGAACAATTCTTTCTGTCAGAAATTGTTCTTGCAAAATGTCACCTAAGAATAGTAAATCAAATTCCAATCTTACTGATGATACAACTGCTAAAGATGGAGTTTACAATTTTTGAAGTATTTCTTAGCCATCTTTATTTCTTATATTGTTATTTGTATTTTTTTGCCATATTTTTCTTCTATTTAGTTTATTGCTGGGAAACATGACCATGATTCCATATGTCTGTGTTAATAAATGTCGGTAGTCCCCCATGTATTTTTGTTTGTTTAATTTCAAGATTGTAGTTGAATTACAACATTCCTCCTTTCTATTTCCTCCCTCCAAACCTGCACATATACTTCCCCACTCTCCTTAAAAGTCATGACTTTAACTTCATTGTTATTGCTTGTATATATGTATTTGTATATTCATATATGTTCTTAAATATAACCTGCTAGACCATATGTTACTTGAATGCATGCTCTCAGAGTTGACCTTTTGGCACTGGACAACTGTTTGGTGTGCTCTATCCTGGGGAAGACTACTTTTCCTCTTCCGACTCTATTTAGTTGCTAACAGTTCTTTTGATAGGGTTGAGGCCTCACCTCATAGCCTTTGCCCTTGGTTACTCCCCAGAAGTTGAAGGTAAGTTTCTCTTACTGGAGATACTACGCACTTCAGAAATAGGACCAAGAGACCCTAGTGCTGGAATGACCTGAATACCCCCTCTTTGAGGACCAGCTTTCATGGTACCAGAAGGTGCCAGGTAAGCTTCCAAAAGAGTGAGGCAACAACAGCCCCACCATGATATGACAACCTAAGAATCACATCAATGATCATGACAGCATGATAACCCTACAGGTATAGTAGTGGCACACATACTTTGATGGTAACCAGCAGCTCTCTAATTGGACATAAGACACATTCAACAAGAGTGTTATCATGCCCTGTGCTGAAAAGCTAACTCTTCAGTGATAGTAAAAACAATATTATTGGAGGAGAATCTGTAGCCATTAATTTACTAAGTAATATATAACAACAATTTATTAACATCTATCCTTATAACCACAGATAAATATAGTCTTCATCCTTCATTAAGAAAACTACTCTTTGCAACAGACAAGAGACCACTACAAACAGCTTAGCCCATTTTTAAATTGAGTCATGGTTTTGGAATATTTGTATGTTGAGTTATTGGATATTCAGAACATTAATCCTTTGTCAATGTATAGCTGGCAAAGATTCGTTCCTATTTTGTGGGCTTCTCTGCTTGTTTGCTTGTTTCCTTAGATATACACAGGTTTTTTAGTTTTATGAGGTCCTGCTTGTGAATTGTTGCCCTTAACTTCTATGCAAATTAATTTCTATTCAGAAAGCTTCTTTCCTATACCCAAACTTTGTAGAGCATTGCCTATGTTTTCTTCTAGAAGTTTCAGAATTTCAGGTTTCAAATTGAGGCCTTTAATCCTGTTGGAGCTAATTTTCATAAAGGATGGATCTGGTTTAATTTCACTCTCTTGCTTGTGTACATTCAGTTTTCCAGCAAAATTTGTTGAAGATACTTTCATTTCTCCAGTGTTTTTGTTTTAGTTTCTCCTCCCTCTTTGTTAAATATCAGATGGCTATTACTTGAGTGTATTTTATTACATTAATCTACATGTCTGTTTATGGGCCAGTACCTTGTTTTTCTTACTACTATAGCTTTATAATATATGTTGGGGTCTGGAATGTCAACCTCTGCAATATAATTTTTGCTTTGTTCTGGATAACTTTTGATGAGTGATTCCATTGAATTTGGAGATGTAATGGTTTTCTCTATTTTGGATACTTAATAAGGATTCAAACTATATCTTTAAACTTAAGAAACTCAGTGGGACCTGGAAAAGAGTGGCATCATCCTGATTCTTCTTTGTCATAATGATGCTGTCAATAAATGTTGTACATTTGTGTTAATTGTGCAATATACTATTCAACCATGCACATATCTTTTTCAATATACCCAGTTCTCCCTTATTTTTACCGAAATAACATCAAAAGATGTCCTACAATTGCTGTTTCTTTTCAGGGTCAGGGAATTCAAGAGGGTATTTTCAGGCAGATTTTGTTACATATTTTGAAGACTGTTGTGAAGAGATACAAGGCCATGGTGGATGAAATCAGAGATGTTGATCTGGGGCTGTTTGATTTGCAGCATTCATTTTCTCATCACTAATGCCCCTTCACAGGCACAGACGGGTCTTAGAGATCACCTTGTTGTCTCTCTGTGCTCAGAATCAGAATGCAAGTCTCTGCTGCTTGATCTACTGGCTCCCAAGCTTACCAGCATCCCACGCCTGCTGATGCTGTGCAGAGAATACACGTGACAGCAGTGTCCAAACTCATCCTTTGCGGAGAATTCTCTGTCTTTTGATCCTCTACTGTTTTGTTGCTTTATGATGTCAAGAACCTAAAGGCTTTGATTTAAATGGTGGCCACATGCAAAGGTGTTCAGGACTGAACTTGATCCTTAATCCACAGAATCAAAGATTCTTTACTCCCCTCCACAGGTCCTGATTGTAGCCTTAAAAATTGGATTACTAGTGTCACCAGCACAGTGCCTTTTTTTTCTTTAGATATCATTCTAAAAGCTTGACTACGGGTATGCCAATAAAATAGTGAGACAGTCTCAACCACACAAACAGAGCAGCAAAACTGCCAACCGAATTGTCTTTGGAACTCATTTTTCTTCAAACATTTTTTGAAACTCACTTTGAAAAACTGTCTTGAAAATGCTTTTTAGTGACAGTTTTAGCAAAAAGAAAAAAAAATGAGGGCTGCTGTTGTTGTAGTCATAGGGAATTCTTCCAGTCACTGCTATATTTCACTGGTTCCCAGTTTTTCTCTTCCTTCTTTTCAGGAAGGCAGAAAAAGAGGGGAGAAGCTCAAGCTGAGAAGTCTGGGACATGGTTGGGGAGGTTCCCACGATTATATGGGGCAATGCTTCAGTGTGCACATAAATGTTTGCCAGTCACGTCCAGGTGCAGCTTCTGATTCAGGAAGAGGCCTGGCAGTCTAAGCTCTTGCTTCCTTCCCCCAGCCCTTGATGCTGATAGCACATGTATCAACTATGCTTTGAGCAGCAAGGATGTCGGGAGAGAAGGGAATCTGTCTCTAAAGATACTGGCTGTCAATGGGGCATTTTACAATGCCACTCCATCCCTTCTCAGAGACTCCCTGCAACATTACTCATCCTGTGACAAATATATCTGCAGAGTCAACAAGGTTAAAAAGATGAACTGAGTAGGGATGTCGAAGCAGTTCTTGGTGATATCAGGGATTTCAGACAGTCTCCTTTCTGTCCTGCCTTTAGTTGTATGTCTGTTCTCCTTCCGGACCATGCTCTTCTGGAATGTGCACACATTTCGTGGCATTCTGTCATCAGCTTTCCCTTCCCATTCTCACTTTTTTCATAGGTTTTGGTTCTGCTGCAGTCTTTTTGTTTGATAACACCTGCTTTTGTGTCTTCTAAGCATCCTCCACAAATTATGACTGAAATTTTCTGAATCCCTGACATGTACCTCAGCCTGACATTCCAGGCTTTTGGTAATGCTGCCAACATCTGTGTTCCCTGCTTTCTCAAACATACCCCCTGGTTTGCAAGCAATCAATTTGTTTAGAGAGACGCTGGGGTTTCCTGTCTCCTCATCATTGTTTAGTTGATGTTTCTCCTGCACTGCTCGATCTTCCGTCTCAAAACAGTAAGATCCTTTCCGGGCCTTATCTGTCTCCTTCAGCCAGATGCTACTGCTTCCTTTTGGGGAATCCCCAGAGCCCCTTTCCTGACATCAGATTTCTTGTTCTTCACAGGGCATCAACATATTTCTTTGCACAGATTTCATTCTAAAGAAGAATGTGAGCCAGTCTTCATACTGAGTAAGTCCCTTAATCTTGTGTATTGGAGCCCTAAAGAACAGAAAAGGTACTAATCAATATTTTATGAATTAGGTTCCATGATGCTGAAAAGTTGAAAATGATGAGTGAATTAACATGTTAATAGATTATAAGTTAAACTTATTAGTTCTTAGGTGTGTGTCTACCCATACACGTGTGTGCCTGCATGCTTTGGGACAATGTTGAGCTAACTGAACTCCAAAATCAAATAGATGAAAGAAAATGGTCCATAAAATGTTCAATAATAACTCCCACTTAAAGGAATACTGCACATGCAGATCAATGTTTGCATTTTAGGATTACAGAGAGGACTTTCCGAATCTGCAGCTGTAGCTTTCCCTGTAGGGTAAGGTAACCTGTACAGTCTGCATAGAGCAGAAAGTCACCAAATGTTTATCACCCTCATTCCTTCCCTAGTTTAAGATTTGGGGGACTGCTGAAGGGATTTCTTTGATCTAGGAGAACTGTGTAGCAGTAAGGAGAAAGCACTTGGTTTTCAACATTTTGTTGAGAGGCCAGGTGAAGAACCATCTTGAGAGTTAGAAAGTGAGGAATGACATTTCTGTGGAAACCTTGTTGGTATTCCTATCCAACTCAAAAAGTCAAGGAGTAGCCGCTTACCAGCAACATCCACTCCTACACACCATTTGCTAAGGCAGAACGGTTGAGAATGGCTGGTTGCCTATCATGGAGGGTCTTACATAAAATGATTTCTTTCCACAATTCAGTGTCAGGGAGAGTAGACTAAAGGAGGAAGGCAAAGTATGGCATGAACATGACTTTCCAAGAGATTATTCAAATCTCTCCTCTTCTTTGCATTACTCTAATGTCACTGGCAGTGATAAGGAGACAGAAAAGATTGTTCTGTATGCTGATTGGCTGTACTGACTATTAAGTAAAAATGTGCTGAAGGATAAGCTGGGAATTTGCTAGAGACATAACCTTCTGAGGGAGTCTGATTTAGTAACTGTAGGGAGACGTAAGGATCTGCTGCAATGACTCTTGGATCGCTTTGCAGTTTCCATAGTAGTTGAGGATATTGAGAGTCAGAGATGCAAAGTAGTTTTCTAAAGGTCAAAAGGAGAGTAATTTAGCTTAGCAAGTTTCCAGCCTATGTCTTAGTTTCCCTAAGGCACAGCCATTTCCAATATCCTGGATCATGTGACTTTCAAATGAATGTACATATGAATCAACTAGCAAACTTCCCCAAGTGGGGTTTGAGGCAAAAAGTATTACAAGGTTCCTAAGACTCTGCATTCCTGTCAGGCTTCTGGATGATGTTCCCAGCATTGATCTCAAACCATCCCTTGAGGAGTCCCTGTGAAGGACATAGTCGCCATATATTAAAACATTTAGAGAGGCAGGAAATGTCCAGGTAGCTAAAACAAATTAGTCTTTTGTGACTTTGTAGCCCATCCTGTGTACTACAGAGGAGGAAAGAGAACTCAAAGGGCTACAAAACAAAGAAGAATGAAATTTGGTTGCTGAAAGTTTCATGGATCTTGGAATTCTTCAGAGGAACAGATCTGATAGGTTGAATATGTATTAGATTGGCTTACAAGATAAGGGATTCATAATTCGGTAATATCTGTTCACTTTCTAGAGGGGCTGAGAACCTGGGAGATGCACAGTTCATGTTGGCTACAATGCCCAAGCAGGCTCGATCTGGAGTTAAAGGCCTGAAAGATTGTTGGAGAACTTTTAATCTTCATTCTGGCTTGTAATTGGAGTCTTGATTTGAGAGAATGACAGCAGTAGCAGCAGAAACACATTCACCAGCAACATGTGCAGGCAAGCAAGCAACACTGCTTTCCCTTTGGATGTCTTTAGATCTGGGGCAGGAAGTGTAACCAACTATGGGGAGAGTCTACTCCCCTCAACCTTTGCTAGAAATACCCTCAGAGATTTTCCAGTAGCATGCCTTTCTTGTAGTTGATTCCAGATCCAATCAAATTGGCAATCATGATTAACCACATGGAAGGTATAAGTGAGCCTTTAAGTAGTAGCCCTCCAAAGCCCCAGCCTTTTATTCATTTATTTAGCTGTTATGATATGTTTCCTTGGAAGTTGCAGTTAAGGAGATGGTTTGAATTCTTGTTACATTCTCCACCCTGGGTCCATCCTGGGGCAACTATTCTGGTTATATATGACATCAGCATATGAGGCAGGAAACAGATGTACAAGAAGATTGCATAGTACAAGGATATGTGTACAATGGAAGGATAACAATCATTATATGAAGACCTAAATTGCCCAAGTGGGTTGAAGAAAACCCTAGGGACTAGGAAATATTAAATAAAAGCATTAAAGGATGACTAAGATGTTTCAGAGAAGGAAGGTTATGAACATTTATTTCATTAGTATCAGCTAGTACATAATATGCAGAATTAAAACTTACTCTCTGGAAGGCAATAATCCTGGGTTTACGTCTCAGCCTCACTGATTTCTGAAGGGATATCTTGAGAGTAATATTTAATCTCTCTGAACCAAGATTTTACATTTTGAAAAACAGTGTAAACAGTTCCATGATGGAATGAGTAAGAAAGCAGTAAATGCATAACTTTCAGCCTTCTTGATATCCCTTATTTTTTATATCAGCGCATGTAGGCTCTAACTGGTATCATAACTATACTTCTAACAAGCATATGGTTCTTTGATGAGAAGCTTGTTCTTAGGGAATTTCCAAATTCTTTGTTCACTCATTGATTTATGATTTGAGACTTCACCTTTAGCATTTGAACTAGCTTGTATAAGATCCCTCAGTTTCTCACCATTCAGAGCCTTGGGATATGACTTCATTATGCCACCAGTAAAGCTTAGGGTCAGCACAATGAAACACAATTGACTTTATAACCAGAAGAAGGTTTGTTTATTTTATAATTTGCAAGTTTAAGAATATGGCACTACCTTACTCCATTGGTCTTATCACATCACATATCACATCATAGCTAAAAGCAATGAGGAGAGTGTGTAGAAGGAAGGGTAAGCAAATGATTACATCTCCACCTAAAAGCAGAGAAAACTGATGGAATCAAACTTTGGAATCTGTAACAACCCTGTTTGGAGAATTACAAAGAATTCTCATGAGAACTACCTAGTAACGTCATTCCATCAGTAATTTAAGGACTTTCTACTGTCCTCATCTCCCAATGACTTCACCATTTTCCTATAGCAACCCCTGTCTACCAAACTTTGAATCATCATAAACTCCTAACATGGAAAACACATGATGTCAGAACCAGGGCACTTATAAGTAAAGTTGCGACAAATGTGATTATACCAATGTGAATTAGTGCAGGTTCCAAGGCTACTGGGATCAGTATCTTTGTAAGAAGGGGGAAAACATGAAAAGGATGTGTCCCAAGAAACGCTAGGACTACCAGTAGTCACCAGATATTCTTTCTGGACTTTTTCTTAGGCTCCAAAGGGCCTTTGGAAGAAGTATGGTTCTTCTAAAACTTGGACTTCGTATTTTTCAGCCTTTTGTGACATAGAAAAATAAATGTGTCTGGTTTTAAGCTACCAAATCTATGGTGCTGTGTTGCAGCTGCCCTGGGAAATGATTGCCACACCTATAGATCAGATACCTCCCTGTTGAAAATGAATTGTGAAGGCACTTGGGGGCAGCTCTTCACAGCACTGATGGGCTGGACTGTGCTGTGTTTCTTGGGATTCTTTTCCTTGTGTGAGTGCTTTGGTGCAAAAGGATAGTACCTGGAGGGGCAAAGTCAGCAGATCATTTTTACAGATGGTTTTATGATTACCTACCTGCCCTATCATTTACCCATTCAGTTGCCCATTCCTCACCCAACTGGTATCAAGCTTCAGTTAAACCTGGAGCTCCACCTTCCACTGGCTCCACCTTAAGCCTCTCTGAGCTTGGGATAAAGAAAAGGGTGTGATTGTCTTTGTGAAGAAAGCTCTCCTGCAGACTCCAGTGAGACTGATAGGTTTTCTAGATGGGTCCTATTACCCCAAAATTACTGTTTATTCTCACCTGCTCCATAGACAGTAAGCTTCAGTAGCAGACGTAAAACCAACAGTCTTGTGACCAGATCCTACAAGTTTGCAAAATTTAAATCTTTATGATAATAATTCCCCGACCGACTTTCTTTAGTGTAGGCATTGAGGGCTTCATAGATTAGACCCAAGTTTTGGGGAAAGATCATCTCTGTCTGAAAATAAAACAACTATTGAAAATTATAATCATTACATTTAATTTTCTGAAACATTTTTAGGAAAGTGTGTGTATGTGTGTGTGTGTGCGCGCGCGCACGTGTATGTGCATGCACATTTGTGTACTCAGGCAGATGTTTATACTAACTCTTTCTAGTTTTCAGATCCCTCTAGTGAATCCAGTAGCTCAGCATAAAGATCTCTCATTTCCTCTACCTCATGTTTGTGATACCTCTTCCCCTTACTCTGTTAGCACAGACAAAGAAAATCATAGCCAGCCCCGACTGCTCCCTTCCTCAGCCCCTGCCAGGAATAGTAGACTCTAGGGTTCACATTCTGTTTTATAAAGGCTTTTCAGCCATCATTTGGTAAGATCTTGGCTTGATTGCCAGTGTGGAATATGGCTGTCAGCAGCTGGAACCTCAGATGAGAGCCTCTGGCTTCCCAATGGCAATCCATTTCCCTACAACCTTGTCCTCATCCTTTCCCCAGAGTCACACAATATAATCAGAGACATCCTGGTGCTGCTGGGAAGATGAATCAGTGATAATGGATGTTGGATGGATATATATATATATATATATATATATATATATATATATATATATCCTTTGTGTGTAAAAGCTGGACATGACATTTGTAACTAGCTCTACCAGGCAGCTCTCCCTATGCCAGCATTGAGTAGACTCTGATAATATGGCCTGCAGTAAAAGCTTCATGCAATTGTAATGAAGATCCTGTAGCCAGAATGAATGACTCCATTCACTGCCAACACAGAACTTGCTATGGATGCTCAATTACATCTAATGCCTCCTGGATCCTGTAGAAAGGCAGGTGAATGGTGATGTCAGCTTGGGCAGAGGTAGGTTAGAATAAGCAAAAAGAAGTCTTGCTGTTCTCATGACTAGTCATCATGTCAGGAAAGTGGTACTTCAAACCTTGCATGGTACTCATACTAGGTATTCACAACAGTCTCCAATCAGCTCTAAAGCAAAACAATACAAAAATTTCCTTAGCTCCCATTAGCTCAAACATTTAAGTCCCTATTTCTTAACCTAGCTACAGTCTCCTCCATTGCCCAGCCCCATCATAACTAAGTCTTCCAATTGTTGGCCATTACTTACGTGCCATTTTCCTGCATTTCTCTTTGGCATTAACTCTCTCTCTCTCTCTCTCTCTCTCTCTCTCTCTCTCTCTCTCGTCTCTGTCTGTGTGTGTGTGTGCGTGTGCGTCTATGTCTGTGTGTGTGTGCTATGTCTGTGTCTGTGTGTGTGTGTGTGTGTGTGTGTGTGTGTGTGCGTGTGTCTATGTCTGTGTGTGTGTGTGTGTGTGTGTGTGTGCATACTCGTACAAGGAAATTCTTACTGCCACTCTACTGGAAGCACTCCAGTCTATGTTTTAAGAAGTCATTTAAACATCTATTTCTTTTGATATCCTCAGACAGTTTGCATCTTCGTTGTAGCCTTCCCACAGTATCTTTTTCAAGCTTCCATTGCAATCAACAGAACAAATCATGTAATTCTTTACTTACCTGATTGGTGTTTGAATTTCGAAGGGACTTGACTGCGATCTAGAGCATCTGGATCTAGAATATTCCCTGGAACTAATATGGTACTAACAGCTTTTGTTTTTGAAAGAACAGAATGGTTTTGTAAAGAGAGTGAATATTGGCCAAACAAAGTTTAACAAGAAGTTGGAGCGCCTAAGTTCTAATGCTATTATGTTAATCAACTGACGGCCTTCATGATTCTTAGTGTCTGGTCAGTGCTGAGTCACAGACAAAGTTGTAGACAGATGTTTCTGTCCCATTCAGTCTTGCTGTGCTCAGTTGGTAGAGTATGAGACTTAATCTTAGGGTTGTGGGTTCATTTGGCACCAAAATATAAATGGAGTTCTTAATACAATTAACAAAAATCCAGATTCTGATATAGAGGAAAATGCTGAGAGATCAGAGAGAAGAAAGAGCAAGTCATAGCCACACCTTACCTCCTTAGTGTCTCAGCAGACAAGAGAGTGAGTTCCCCTTTTTTGCCTGCTTATATCCTTTCTCTGCTCAGCCAACTTCTTCCTGTCTGTCTGTACAGACGTCTAGACCTCTATGGTTGGCTAGTGGCAATCTGCATTCTCTGACACCCAGACAGGCTTTATTTGTACAAGCAAGATAACACCACACAGAATGGGCAAATTTCTAACTTTCTTTTCTTGAGAATTAGATAAATATCACAGCCATCCTTCATAGCTCAGAAGTGCAACTGAAAAGTAACACAAAGAGATGCACAAAATTACTATCCTCTCATTCCATTCCAACAGAGTAAAGAATGTAGGCATTTATCTTCATAGACGTTTCATAATGACTTTAGAACTGTAGTGATGCACACTCGAATCATAGCTGAGATTTCTTCTTGACATAAAGGCCAGCCTGAGCTGAGGATTGCTTTTCTGACACCAGTGATTGAGAGTAAGGAGTCCTTGTGAAGGTTCACAGGCTCTGAAACAGGAGCATGGACTTGGCTCTATGACTATTTTGTTGTGCATATTCCTGCTTCTTCCATAAGTTCAAATATGCCTGGTTAAGAAACAAATAGCAATCATTGAGAGGCAGCCACATTTGAAATTTCAAGTCCTTAGTGGGCTAAAGTCCTCAGAAAACAACAGTCATTCAATCAACAAACATTTCTTGGGAGGCTCTGAAGAGAGTTATAGGGCAATGTGGACATATTAGAAATTGTTACAACAAAATGAATTCTTATTGGTCCAGAAGCAACTACTTCTGTGTATTCATCAGATATGAGCTAGTCTAAACATTTTCTTTAACAATTAGATTAAATATACACAAAACCCAAAACCAGGTTATAAAAAGTTGCTCCTGGAGTCTTTATAACTCTGTCCTCTTTGCATTTTCTTCACAAGCTCTTTTCTAGGTATACAGAAGTCTTATTTTGCCTTTAAGCTGGTAAAAACAAACAAACAAAAGAACAGCTTACCATTTCTCTTCCCATAAACAGTAGAGATAGAATTAATGTAGTACTAGTTATATATGAAAAATGATCACTCCCTTATAGATTGACATCTTTCTTCCCCATGCCCTAAGTCTTTTAGTAGGTAGCACTGTAAAGTTTCAAAGTAGGCTACAGTGAGACAAACTACCAAGGGACATTTTGTCTCCTAATCCCAGCATCTTTGCTAATTAATAATTGTGAGCATCTGCATGTTTATGATCATAATTTTAGAGATTATGTCTACAGAGGTCTACAGAGGAAAGGTGAACTTCAAAACTCAAAATAAGTATTTCAAAATCAGAAAAATGTTCTTATCTCTTGGGCAAGTCTGACTAAGATGGTCATTAGCTTTTTGGAGGGGAGGTGATAGATGTGAGGTAAAAGGGGCAGGCTTTTTTTTTTTTTGTTTTTGCTTTAATAACACAGATGGCCACACTCTTGAAGACAGTCACATCTTAATAAGTGAAAGTTATGTAACGACAACAGAGAAGCCACTAATGAAACAAGGATATAACACTTAACCTATAAGATTAGTCATCAATACAATGTGTGTTTAACTGGTCAGGTAAAAATAAAGTTTGCTAATGAGACATGATAGTCCTTACAGAAGTGACATGGAAAGAGTTCACATATTAAGTACAGATAAAAAGAGTTTTCTAGATATAATTACAAAATATTTGTATCTCATTAGCATATTATAAAAATCATTAGTAATAACCTTGCTTTGATCTCACTGAGAATACCTGAATGGATATAATTCAATGGAGGTGTCTCCTGTGCATGTTATCACCATTTACTTAAATATCCTCCTGTAAAAATAAATGATTCATTGCCACTGCTGGTACAAGAAGGGTTTGTTAAGAGCAGAAAAAAACAAAAAACAAAAAACAAAAAACAAAAAAACACCTGGCATTTGCTAATCTTTACTGTCCCTTTCTACTGGCTTTTTTCTCCATTGCAAGGACTTTGAGCTGGGAGGAGATGGAGCAGGTCACCTTGTTCATTCACTCATCACATGGTTGGGCCACTTCCAGAGAACAAACAGAAGGGCTTGAACTGCTCTGCTGAGCGACCTCAGGAGGCTCTTCAGCCTTTGGACGACGTCCCTCCACTGTGCTTCTCCCTCACGTGGATGCTGGCTCTGCTCTTTGGGATTACACTAAGTAAGCCAACTCTTCTATAAAATGACAGCCCTTCAGTTTGGCATCAGGTCACCTGGGGCCTTTTTATTTTTCCAAGGTCTGAGCATTTTACACCCTGTTCTATGAGGACACATGACAAAGTTCAAATCTCTTCACTGCTCTACAGATTTTCTTCCAGACCTATTTTTCCTTGTTCCTGTTCATTTTAAGTGTGGCATCCAAGTTAAACGAAACATGTTAGGTGGGGGACTAAGCAAGCAACATATATAATTATATATAGTTTTCCTTAGCCTGTATTAAAATGAATTTATAGCAATACTCCCTGAACTGAATGAAGTTAGCCATTTTAAAGTCAAAGAAGATTTTTTTTTATGTACTTTTATAACTCTGTGTCAGCTTATACATAGTCTTCACCCCACTCTGTTGACAGGGCAGTGTATATGGATCCACGTGTTGGGCTTCTACTTGTGGCTCACAAACTCTGATTTAGATTGGACTTACCGTTCTCACATATCATAGCTCTTTTTCTAAGGGCTTTCAGAGTCTGGGGCCACTGAGAGGTCATCTGGTTGAGTCCAGTTTAGTTCAGGAGAATGTTGTGAAGCCATGACCTTGTGAGCTCTGGGAGCTGACTGGCTGAGTTTTCAATGCACCCCTAGCCCCTTTCTCCTTGCAATAATCTCTGTGTCTCGGCAGCATTGTCTTTGTCTTTTTAGTTGTTGAATGGTTGATTTTGTGTAAGAGCCCACTAACTTTAGCTTGGGTTCTGACTACAAAGCATCATTTGGAAAGATACTTTCTCTTTTTTCTTTATGGAAGGAACCCTGAAGTGACATGCGTACTGTCTGGCCTGCCCTTCACCTTTCAGGAAACAAAGTTCATCGTCATGCTGATTGGTCATTCACTTACGGCAAACTGCAGTGTAACGATAACAATGGCCTTATGGTGTTGAGATGAAGGGCATACTAATTCTAATTTTAGTAGCACTTCCTTGAGCAAGTGAGTTAAAATTTCTGGACCTTCCTTGCTGAAGTGAAAAGAGAGAGATTTGCTATTTATGGTCTCATGAGTAGGGCTTCGGTTATTTATAGAGATGCCGTTGTTTTCTTAATAGGAATGCAAGTTAACATTTCATCAGTGTCCACTGCTACGGAAAGAGATTTTCCCATCCAAATTCAAAAACTTCCATATGGAGAGAACACATTTAAATTGTCTCCTAATAGTCTCAGCTCATGTTTGGGAAGATTGTCAATGGGACACCTAGCTGAAGGAGGGCCTGAATGAGATAGATTCACAGTGGAAAAGTATAAGGAGGCAGAATCTGATACATCCCACACTGCGAAATCAGAAGGCCCTAATACACTTTGAGGACTCATGTGGAAGCTACAATACACTTAGAAGCTTTGGACTATAAGCAAATTATTGCTAGAACTGAAAGGAAATTAGAAAGCTATCAAATCAACTCTCTCATTTCAGGGGTGAAGCCTGAAGCCTAAGGGCCTTTCCAAACATCACACAACTAGTGGGGTCAGACCCTTCATTCCTGTGTGGTCATTTCCTCCTACGCCATGAAGCCAAACTGCACAACTTTGCCTAATGTGGCAGCGTGCTCAGGTTCCACGCCATGCAAAAGCAAGAGAGATTGGAGCAGTCTATTTGGGAGTAGAAAACGTCTGTTCCTCAGGCTGTGCAGCTGTCCTCTCGGTAGTACTTGGGCAAATGGATCAGTGTGGCCTAGCTCTGTAGAGCCCACAAAACAGAGGCCTCTTATGCTATTCTACAGAAACAGATTGGATTGGTTAATTGGAATGCAAGCCCAGGTCGGGAATAATTACAGAATGATTTTGTGGCTGAACACATGATCATAGATGAAGACAAAAAGGACATGGACCCCAAATGGATGGACAATGTGAAAGATGTACCTGTGGTTCTGCAGTGAGGTTGTCAGTCACATCATCTCTGGCTTCTCCTTTTAGCTTTATAGGATTTGTTCCTGTAAGGCTATTTGGGTTTTGCTTGAAGCATAACCCTTGTTATAGCTGAGAAATGCTATCTTCTCTCTTCCCATCATCTTTCTCTCATTTGAAAGAAAAGACCAAGTAATCCCCACACAAACAGCTCTATATGACTCTGTGCCAAGAAAACTTTATCTTTTGAGCAACTATCTAGGGAGATGCTCCTCAAACACAAAGATCCATGTGCATTACCTAAGTACCGTTTGCCACACACAGATTTTAATCCAGTGGATCTAGGACAGAATTCAAGATTCTGTCTTTTAGCCAGACTCCCAAAAGGAGGCTAATGCTTCTTGCTGGTCCTGGGACCACACTGAGTAGCAAGGTAGAGTTCCAGGATAGCCATTAGATTGGCATGGGAAGGGGTTGGTGAGGATTACTTATCCAGGCTTTACTCTAATCCAATCTTGGAAGGGTGTTTAACAGGACCTCTCTGGACCCAGGATGGGGGAATCATTGAACCTGTTAAGGCACTAGCAGTGAACATGGATCTTTGCACCTAAGCCTTCTTAATCAAATCAGCAATATTTGTGGGTGGGACTGTTTGCTTGCACAAACAACCTGCACTTGCCCATAGTAATTAGGTAGTTGAATTGCAAACAGTAATTAGCTGCCTAACTGCCTGCTTGTTCATGCAGGTATCCAATTTGCTTTTGAAATGTGGCTTATACTGGTGTGAGTGGAAGCTGCCGTTTAAGACTGCAGACACAATTAAGAAGGCCCCGTGAAAATCTGGCCTTGAGTTAGTGTTTGGTACGTATGTCTATGAGAACATAAATAAATAAACGAACAAACAAATAAATAAGAATATACATATGAGAATATATATACATGTAGTATATATATATATATATATATATATGTATATATATATATATATATTTTTTTTTTTCCTCTTGCAGCTGCTCTGATTACACTTACTTTGTGACTCAGAGAATCTCAGTTCTCTTGTGCTACTTAAGGGGAAAAAATTAGAGCTGGTATTGGACTCCTGTTCTCATGTCTTTGGAATAAAAATTAAAAGCTTAGTGTTGTGCAATAAAGTGACAGGCGGTCAGCTACTTTTTGGTGAGCTGACAAGCTTGTCTGCTTCCTGGTAGGCTATTGCTCAACACAGCCAATCATGAAAACAGGAGAGGGCTTCTGAAGCTGCCTCTTCCATGTCAGAGTGTGGCCTAACAAAGGCAGCTCTTCTTTACTTTCATATCCGAGGGAAAAGCAGCTAGAAATTAGAAATACCTGCTTCTCTGATGACATGAATTGGTGTTCAAGCTGTTGAGAATCGTCATTGAATATATTAGTTCTCACTTATTCTTTAGCAACTGTTAATTCTCTTAAAAATATGTCTCACTCTTCTTGCTACCTATCTCAAATATGTGAGAGCCTGCTTTTCTTAGTGCCCTGCTGTGCATCCCTGAACCTCAACATCAAGATTTGCTAAGGTCTTACATCTAGCTCATTCAAATCACACTCAATGCGCTCCTGAAGCTGCTTCTAAGGGCTGACCTTGAACCTGCTGACCTGTAATCAGCGCTCAGCTCCATTGTTCCATCCTTTCTAACAGGTGAAGGCCTCTGGAATATACTATTATTCTTGCTGGAGATCATTTAAGAGGTTTTGTTAGTATGGAGCAATGTTTTGTAAATTATATGATAGTGTTTAATCCTGTGTGCTAAGACACAAATCTTTAAATTCTTTTAGATAACACTGTGGAATTTTAACATGAGGGTTAAATTTTTTATGGGGAAAAATGTTACTAAACATTTCTCTTTGAGGAACTGGCAGAAAGGCCAGCATGTGCTCTTCAATTTGAAAGGATGTCTGTACAAGAGGACATAGAAACATTTAAACTTGATCATTGAAATCCATTTACTTTTCATTTCATTATGAAGTGTATTATAGGGCTGGTGGTCAAGGCTGTTACTGGAGCTTTTAGGGGGTGGAAATCAGAGGCACCATTAGAAATGAAATGAAAAGGGACAAAAACCAAGGGCATATTTTATATCTAGCATAAAAGAATAAATTAGGACATGGAAAAGTCTGGCATTTAAAAATATTAAAAAGGCAATGTATATGTTAAGATGGGACATTACTGTATTAAAGGTTGCTGTCCTATAAGATAAGAAAGTTCTATGCACAACATTAAGAACATCCTTTTTAAATAGTGATCTTTAATAAACATGCAAAAATATTATCCTTCATAATGCATATGTGGAGGCATAGGCTTGTATGACCAGGACTTGGCAGGCAGAGGTGGGAGGATCACAAGTTCAAGGTCAACCTGGGTTACATGTTGAGTGCTAGACCAGCTAGTCCATCTCATAGAAACAGAGAGGGAAATATTTCTTATATGAAAAAGGCTGCATGAATCTGAAGAGGAATTCCTTAGGGAGTTGATTTTGCTGGTTTCTTTGAAGGGAAGAGAGTAACCAGTGTATAGGTCTGACCCCAACCTTTAATCTGGTCTTTCTGTCCCATACTCTTGGAATTGCTCAGGTTTTGTCTTCATGTCTCTACTGAAACAGTCTCAATGGATCTGTCTCCCTCTCATCTTTATATTGCTCACTGTCCACACTGTCATGGAAATTATTCCTTTCAAACAAAAATCCTTGCACTACTCCAAAGACTTGCTGATCAGCCAATGATTAAAAAAACAAAACAAAACAAAACAAAAAAAAAACCAACCAAACAAAAAAAACTAATCCTGTAGCCCATGAGGCCACTTACAATCTGCTTCCTATTAATTTGCAAAGATCTTCCAAGAACTGCTCACCTGCTCAAGTATCCAGCACCCTCACCACCAAACTAATCGGTATTTTCTACTTGTCAAGTTTTCTATTTCTACATCAAGTAACACAGACTACTGGATAAGGAATCAGATTGGGGTAAAAACAGAAAGCAGGTTCAGTGAATGGCCAAACTCAGGGCAGATGATTCGGATTGATTATATTTTAATCCTTCCAACACTTTATTGCTAGAAAGAACACTTGTCTGAATAAGCTCATAGAATAGCTGTTATCCATATCACATTGCTTTATAACCAACATTTAAGGAATTATATTAGCCTCTGGGCTACAGAGCATATGGAAGTCCAGATGGGCGTAGGTTTTTTCCCCCCATTTCATTTTGCTTCACTTATGCTGACGGTATCAGATTTCTCATCTCCAGGCTCATAGTTTGTACTTATAAACATAGTGAGTTCAGAGTAAGAGTGAGGGAGAACTTCAGGACTAGGTTTTAGGAAGAGAGCACAGCTACCTTCTTTCATAATTCCTACCAACAGGCAGGAGTCCCTGCAGATCAGGTCTTCCTTAGTAGGGGATGGGCAGGGTGTGACCCTTTCAGGAAAGATCCAGTCTTTACCTTCATGAAAATAAGCAATGGTTTTGCTTGAAATATTTTTTCTTCTAGGTAATCTATAGCTGCAGAATGGGAGTATAATTTTTTTGAAACACCATCCGATCTTTCCCATTGCTTCTGATCCCATTTCCCTTCGCTGATGCTCATGAGACTGGGAACATTAGCCCTAGGAAAGCAGAATGACTTTCATTCCCAAGAAGCTGGGAAGGAATGGAAGAGGGGGAGCTTTGCTGACTCAGAAATTTCCCTTGAAGTTGGGTGACGTCTCTAATGTCAATGGCATGTCTTTTTCCCCCGGAATTCTTGGCTAAGTAGGGATGTTAAGGAGTCCTTCTTCAGGCAAACATGATTGTGCATATACAATGACTGCAGATTTAAAGGTCACACTAGAGACACATGTTATCTCCCTTCAGCCAAACAATCTGGTCAAGCATGTGTTCTTTCATCAACCAGGAGAACAGTGCATTTCTATCACTTCAAGGAGAATTTTAATGAAATATATCCTGTCAAACACTTAATTAGAAGAAATAAAAATTTTTGGTGGCACTTACTTTAATGTATGTTCTTTTACCATGATGTCTAGGAGGACTCTTCCTTGATGGGAATCCAGACAAATCAAACCAAAGGAAAATCTAAGTGACAGAAAGTCCATCATTTTCAGAATTATATTCTTTGGCTAGATAAGAAAATATTCAATGAGGCTGTATAGATCTATGGGGGAAAATGAAATAACTATGATTTATGATAACACCAAACTGCCTTTCTCCTGTCTAGAGTGGGTAGAAAATCTAAATCATGTTTCTTAGAAGAGCAAATGCACTGACTTAATAACCATATTACTTGTCTTGCTCTTGACAGTGCTAGCTCTAGAACTCTCCCAGTGTGAAAGAACACTCACTTACCCATCAGGTTCTAACTGGATAATTGCCGACTGTTCATCAGCATGGTGAGAACTGAGAAAACCTTGTATATGTGATGAATCTCCACTTTCTGGTGAGAAAGATGTAAACAAACAAACAAACAAACACAAATAGCCAAAATACAAGGGATATACTATTCACATATCTTTTATCTATGCTGTGTGAGGCTTCAAAATCTACAAAGAGGTTCCATATCAGCTGTGATTTCTAAGGGTTAACCTACAGTCCATGTGGCTCTTCATCCCCGGAGCATAAGGGAGAGAGGGAGAGATTGGCCACTGCAAGGATTGCCTTTACAATCCACGCTTTGTTAATTCTTCCTTCATTTAGGAAGATGACATTGTTGTGACTTTTACAAATAAGATGAAGTCTCCCTTTGTCCTTTATTATGGGTAGTTATGACCACCAAACCTAACTGGTCATTCTCAATTTTCTTTGTTAATTCTTGTTACTTGCTAAGGTATCATGAGGAGCATGGTAGCAGGCAGACAGGCAGACAGGCATGGCACTGGAGCAGTAGCTGAGTGCTCACATCTTCATCTAAAAGGATGAGGCAGAAAGAACGAACACACAGAGAATGGCATGAACTTTTGAAACATAAAGGTTTGCCCCCAGTAACAAACCTCCTCTAATAAGGACACAACTCAACTCCTAATCTTCTTTGCTAAACAATTCCACTAACTGGGACCAAGCATTTAAACATATAAGCTTATGGGGGCCTTTACCATTCAAACCACCATGTGCTTACTACTTGACTTACAGTTATGGGATACACTGCATCATCCCCTTCTCAAATTCTTGTGTTGCAAACTCTAACCTCCAACATCTCAGAATGCTCCAGAGATGGAAACTTTAAAGAAGTAATTAGACTAAATTGGTGTGGGCCCTATCTAATTTCATTAATGTCATGATAAGAAGAGAAATGTGCATAGAGAGACAATAAATTTGTGAGCACTGAGAAAAGACCATGCAAAAGTACAAGGAGAAAGTGATGATCTATAAGTCATGGGGGGGGGATGTCTGGAACAGGGTATCCCATACAGTTCTCATAGAAAACCGATTCTTCAGCTGACTTTATCAGATATTTCTGTTCTCCAGATCTACTACAAAATTGTTTGTGCCACTTAGTCTGTGGTATTTTGTTAGAGCCACTCAAGGTAACTAGAACAGGCACCTTTGCCCTTTTTGAGTATTATGTGATCCACTATCTTGATACATCAACCTAGAGAGAGAGAGAGAGAGAGAGAGAGAGAGAGAGAGAGAGAGAGAGATTATATCTCTCTGGTTTACCTTTAAACACCAATTATTATTACATTGTCCAACTACCATTTCTTTTTTTATTTCCGTTCTAAATTTATTCTTCTCTCATATATTATATCCCAGTCACAGTTTCCTCTCCATTCTCACCTCCCAATCTCCTCTACCACCAATAAGTACATTTCTTTTCCATTTCACTGCAGAAAATGTCAGACCTCCTGGGGATGTCAGCAAATTAAGGAATATTAAGTTATAATAAGACTAGGCAATCCCCTCACATTAGGCTTGAACAATGCAACACGGTAGGAGGCATAGGGTTCCAAAAGCAAGCAAAAGAGTCAGAGACAGCCCCAACTCCTACTTAGGGGTCCCACAAGAAAACCAAGCTATACAACCACAACAAATATGCGATGGACCCAGGTCAGACCACACAGGCTCCCTGATTGTTCTTCAGTCTCTTTGAGCACTGGTTAGTTGATTTGGTGGGCCAAGGGTTTACTGTTGATACCTCAGGCTCTTATAATCCTCCTTTTCCCTCTTCTGAGGGATTTCTGAGCTCTGCCCAATGATTGGTTGTGTATCTCTGCATTTGCTCCTATCATTTGCTGGATTAATCTCTCTGATGCCGATTATGTTAGGCTTCAGTTTATGTCTACTCCATTTTCTTACAGTCACTAAACAAGGCATCTTCTAAAAATAAACAACAAACAAACAAACGAACTATAATCTATTAAACAATCCTTGTAGACAAACTCATGATACAACTACTAGTCTTAGGGATATTTGCAATGAAATAGCAAAATTGTGCTTCTCTGGTCTATAAGATTTCTATTTATTTAATTTTAATTATTTTTGGATAGTTTCATACACAAGCACTATACTTATGTCATTTTCACTACTCCTTCTTTCCCTGTGTCCCTCTAAGTGCTCTCAAATTTATGACTTCTTCTTCTATAATTGTTATTGTTATACCAATCAGTAGTCATTCATTGCTGATAGCTCTTTATTGGGGGTGAGGCCTTATGAAATTCCACTATCCATATTGGCATACCAACTGGTATGCTCATTATGCAGGTATTGCCTTGGTAACACATTGTTGAGATTTCACATCCCTACAATATATAGGACATTATCATGCCATAGAAATGCTGGTCCTCTGGCTTTTTCAAGTTTGCTATTCCATCTTCCATGATTTTGCCTGAGCCTTAGGTGTAGGGTTGCATTGCAGATGCACCAATTAAGGCTGGGCACCTGCTGATCAATGGCTGTCTGCAGTTTGACCAGTTGTACATTTCTGGAATCTCTGCGTATGCAGCATAAAGGAGCTTTTTCTTGGCTGTGACGTGAGAGCTACAGTTACTTGTGAATACAGAGGTATTTAGAATGCAATTAACAATTGTGTTGCAAATCAGCCATCTTAAAGATGTTGTCTTTACTCTTTGGTAATCTCTCAACTCTGCAGAGGCACGTAACTTTTTTTTTTTTTTTTCACAAGGATTTCAATAGAACCTGAAAAACAAAAAAAGTCTTCCAATGTTTTATATTTTAATATTGACATTCTTGAAGAGAGGTCTCAGAAATAAATAATGGTTTCAGATCTGTTCTGGCTCAGTGATCCACAACTATGCCTTCAAGGGACTGTAATCTTCTTCTAAGGCTTATATATATTCAAAATAGTTATTATTTCTAAGTATCATCTGTGGAGTTAAATGTTTTTCTATTGATTGGGTGAGGCTAAAAGCTCACATAGATAGTATTTAATGACCTGGGGAGTGACATGTAAACCAGAATTATATTAAAAAAAAATCTCATCAATTCAAACCAGAAAACCAGCCAGAAAACTAAGGTCCGCCTTCTTATAGTTCTATGGCTAATAGATTGGAAATTTGTGTTAGGAGATATTAAAAATCCTTTTTATTTCCTGAGCTTTTTCAGTTGATAAAATCCTAGATAAAGCAGGCTGTTTGCTGAAATTCATCTCCTCTGCTTAATGACTAATGGTGGTAAAATAGACACGGCTTCAGAAGCATGTCTTTCCTATTTGCATTTTTTTCTTCTGATTTTTAGTTTTAAAATTCCAGTTGTGCTAGAAATCATGAGATGTCTAACACTTTTTGAAAATTATATAGATCAAAAGAGAAAGCATGTTCATAAAAAGCTTTGATAGTTTCCTTCTAATATCCCCTCCCCTTAGACATTTTTAACTTATACAGAAAAGGAGTGTTCAGTTGGGAAATGCTCAGACATTGTGCTTTAAGGCCACAACTTATGTGATCAGCTTGATCTGCATAACGCACATTATCCCTAACTTGTTGGCAGAGGGGACAATTTAGCTTGATAATATTTTGCATCTTTTTTTATGTAAAGAAGCTATTCTTATTTTTCTTAAAAACAAGACAGTGAGTTTGTGCCACTCCTGGCACTGGTCCTAGCTCATTGTATGCAGCTTTGTTCGGGTAGACAAAGGAGACCTTCACCTGTACGACTTTGTGTTGCCTTGTTTCCCAGGAGAGTACTAATTCCTTTCTTATTTTATAGCAAAATCCAATAGCAGAAGACAACATCTGTGTTCAATAGGTACAATTTTTTTTTTGCCAGCTCACATTAAATAATTCATTATGAATGTTTGTAGGGCTGAAATTAGCCTTTATTAAATATAGAAGCAGGCATCATCACTATTCCCTGATGAGAACAATCAACCCCTT
The DNA here is from genome assembly GCA_030556225.1 of Cricetiscus sungorus. NCBI lineage: Eukaryota > Metazoa > Chordata > Mammalia > Rodentia > Cricetidae > Cricetiscus > Cricetiscus sungorus. The sequence continues at coordinate 30,244,483 of JANBXA010000741.1, read as the reverse complement.
TAATGATTCCTCTCTCCACATGGTACTATCAGTACTTTAAATTGTTTTAAAGTATTTTTATGCTCTGTTTTATTATGGGGTGGATTGTGGTGCTTCAATAGATGTTGACATCTAAATGACTGTTGCTTATGAATATGATCTCAATTGGAAATAGATCTTTATGATGATTAAGCTAAGATGAGGTCATGGGAATAGGAGACTAATTTGCCCATGACCTTATAAAAAAGGAAATTTCAGTGCTGGAGAGATGGTTAAGAGTGGGTAAGAGCATTTGGCGGTGCACAACTATCTATGATTCCAGCTTTCGGAAACTCAACACCCTGTTTTGACTTCTGGGGACACTAGACACACACATTGTGAACATACATAACATACATACATACATACATACATACATACAGGCAAAACACCTGGAAAAAATAAATGATTCAAAAAAAAGAAGGGAAAAGAAAAAGAAACCCTAAAAAAAAACAAACAAAAAAAAAGAAATTTGGAAATAAAAAAATGCCACCTACAAGCAAGAAAAACCTGAATCTGGGGTGGTGGGAAAAGGTAGGTATGGCGATGATGCCCTCATAAATCTCAGGAGCTCTGTAGGACACTGGCCTCCAGTGTGTGGTAGTTCGTTATAGAAACCCCATTCAATTCATAGCAATTCTATTGATTTTATTGACTGTTATGTTTAAAATTGCATTTTAAATAGCATCTCAGGTCCTACTATCTCCATTTTTACTGGTGTCCACTGTTTAGTACATACTCCGTTTTATTTATCTTTTCCCCTCACTAGAACAGGAGTTTCATAAAGGTGAGAACTGTTGATTAGTTAATGCCATCCTCCAGGATCATAAACTCAGATATTCTGTAAGTGAATGAATGAACAAGCTGCTTCCTTTCCTTTGCTATCCAATCCTTCCTTTTGCTGTGATAAAATATCCAGAGAAAAGAAACTCAATGGAGGAAGGGTCTGTTTCCCTCACATTTCAGGTAGAGTCCGTCAAGACTAGGAAATCACAGGGATAGGAGCTCGAGGGAGCAGATCACAAAGCATGTGGGGCGAAGAGCAGAGAAGGACTGACGAGCTGACTCAGAGATCAAGAGCACAAACTGCTTTTGCAGAAGACCAGTGTTCAGTTTCCCCCACCCACATCAAACCACCCCCCCCTGTAACTCCAGTGCCCCGGGATCTGATATCCCTGATCTGGGCTCAGTAGCCATATGTTCAAATCCCCTCCACACACATACTCATCCCCATAATAAAAAATAAAATAATAATTAAAAAAAGGGGGGAGCAGTGGCAGAAGCAGGGAATGACAACTGCTTGCCTTGGCTCAGCTCATTTCTCTTCTGTTACTCAATCTAGGATTCCAATTAGGGAATGGTTCCACCCCCAGTGGGTGGGTATTCCCACCTGCACCAATTGTTGTAATCAAGATAATTCCTCACAGGTCTCCCCGGTGATTCTAGATTAGCACTAACTATTACAAATCTCAACACCTCTGTTACTTTGAAAGCAATGCCTCCACAGAGAGGGATGAAAGAGAAAAAAAAATTTTAAAAGAATGACAAGACATTTCATGTAAAATGCTGGGAAGTTTGCATAATCTAGGCTCTATCACATTCAAATTGCAAGTGGGAAAAGAGTAAGATGAGGATCTTGTAAGACACAATCTTTTCACTTTGCATTTCTATTCATTCCATCTTACGTGAATGAAATTTTAGTAGCTTTTGAGTAACATTTATTTTCTTAAGGATAGCACAATGCTTTTGAATACTTTACTTGAAATCTCTACCTTTTGGCTAACTGCTCACTGAGGAAATACATAGATTTGTAATACAGTTTGGTTAAAGTTTTTATTTGGTACACAGTAAGGTACAGTACGTGGCCAGACAAATCATCAACTTATGTACCGAAGTTCTGAGAAGGTTTTCATTCATGTGAAATTGCTATCTTAAAGGGAGCAATGCTCCACATCACTGTCCACTTTGGATAGGATGTTGTATTGTTTAAATGAAATTACAATGTGTGGTCTGGACTCCTTCCTTAGCCTGTTCTCACACAAAATAATGTCAGCTGGATTTCTATAGAGCTTTTTTTTTTTTCTTTTTGCAACTTCTTCCAGCATTATCTAAGTACAGTTACTACCTAGAAGATCACCATGATTTTATGTTGTTTAAATTGAAAATTGTGATAGTCTTGTGGGCCCTTTCCAACCCCAAACCTCTTGCCTTGGGCAGATTATTCAGCCTCTTGAAGTCTGTGAAAAAAGAATAGCAATAGTTAATCCTTCCTGATTAGAAAAAAAAAAAAAAAAGCGAACATGATAGGTGATAGGTGTTCTGCAAATGGCACATCCTGCTATTTCCCCTGTAGGCTGGCAATTTTGATACAGCATTTACTTAACCTATAGATCTAGGTTGCTCAGTCTTCAACAGGGATATTAACAGTGGTGCCTTTCCCCACAGGTGTGGGCGGAAGAGCTGCCTCTGAGGCAGCTTAACTCTTTTTCATGGCAGATACGGATGTAACTTTGTGCAGGAGATGCAGGTTGCTCATGCCAGCAGAATGAAGGGGTATGAGGGCTCAGCGTGTGCCTTGAGGACTCAGAGAGTCTGTACAACTCCACAAGGAAAAATCCCCAGTGACCCCAACCTTCCTGCTTTGACAGTTGCTGTGGTTGTCCCCAATTCACCAGATTTGTGAGTTCACTGATGGTTTGCTGTGGTGGAAACAGATTTTACTAAGGTATGTCCTTGAGCAATAACCTCACCAGTTTTCCACAAATAATGCTAACACCCAATTCCACCAAGGTGGTAGGATGCTCATTAAGGCATTTCTCCAGCACAAAGAACAAAAGGAAATCAACTTGAAAGATAATTTATGAGGAACCTTTTGCAATTTGAAAATATGCCAGCAAACCTAGCAGAAGCCACTCCGGTTTTTATAGATTTTTGTTGTTGTTGTTGTTATTGTTGGTTGTCACTTTGGAGTGATAACCACCTGTAATCTTTAGCATTCCCTATTTCTAGCATGGGGTCTCAAACATCTGCTGCACCAGCCAAAATGTCCCTCAACAGAATTCAAGTTTATGTTCCCGAAATGAGAATTTCATTTGTTGTTGGAAGAATGCAAGAGCTTTTTCAACCGCAGCTTGTGTTCTTAAAGCCACGGGTCCCATCCTGATCAATCGTCTAACTGTGATTTTGTTTCTTAGTCACTTAAACACCTTATCTCTCTAGCTGGATTTCAGGCACACCAAGGACAAATGTGTGACATATCCTTTGGTATTGTGTATCACTCTTTGCCTGGCAGAGTGGGGCTCAGGAAAAGGTTATTAAATATATTTTGTATGTGGTTCTGTAAACATAACAACACCTCAAAGTTCATAGTGAGGAGGAAGAAAAGTATGGAGAGGGAACACTCTAATAAATCACTTTGGTCATTTCTTTCATTGCAATATTTTTTATGTAATCATAAAGGCCAAAGTTCTGAATTAAACCAGTAATCTGAAATAGATATAAGACATGGGGAATATATATTTGTATGTGTTGGAGGTTTCTTTCTTCTACTCTAAGTGTATGTTCTGAAAATAAGGGCTGTAGATTGAATTTCTGCTGCAAATGGTTTATCCTGGAAACCCTCTTCTCCTCAGCAGCTCATCAGTCTCATCCTCAGTGAATTATCCCGAGAGATCACAATGGTGAGGCTCAGGGCTTTAAAGATATTAACATTCTGGGAGGATGCTTTTTTTTTTTTTACTGGAAAGAAGCTGATGTAATTTGACCTTAAAATATGAAAATGTGATCTTCCATTCAGACCAAACAGACTCAGTATCTCACAGCACATTTCCTGTAAATACCCCACGTGTGTTCCACAGGATGTAGTTTTCACGGTCCCTCAGTGAAACTTAAACCATGTTTGCTCAGAAATGTGGTTTTGCTTTCCAGAATTTCCCAAAGCCTTAAAAAGAATCTACTAATACAAACCACACTTTGGATATAATCTGCCATTGAGGTGGCAGTTGTTTAGAAACAGATGCGTTATTATTACAAATAGTAAATATTGTTTCTACATTTATTATACAAGGTAACGTATAAAATTAAACATGAAGTCTGCTTAAAGTCTCCATTTAATTCTGCTAGGTTCATTTTTTCTCAGACTTGTCCAGTGTTATCAGAATGCCATCATTGTCCAGATTCAAAACAGGTGTTTTCTAATAGGAAGCTGGATGAAAGCAAGGAAACCAAACTGTACTGCTTAATTTGAGACATAAAAGACCACAATATTATCTGCAAAGTTGAGGAGCACACTGCAATCATGCCTACGTAGTTTGCCTAGCATGATCTCAAGCTGAAAATAAATCCTTATGAGTCCAGATCTTCTTCTAATATCAGATCATAACATGAAAGGTAGAATTGTGAAGCATTCTTGTTCTGAAGACTGAAAATTCTAGACAGTGCTTTCTGTGTGATGAGGAGGCAAAAAGAAAAATCATATAAATACATTTAAGTGATCATTGCCTTTGGAGCTCATAACTTATATTCAAAGCTATGTAAAGGATGCATACACACATATCCCTCATATATATATATATATATGTATATATATATATGTGTGTGTATCCATTTCTTTTCTTTTAATATTCTTCATATACATATGCATATGAACACACATAAACATTCACATGTACATGTGAGTGGCATGTGAGTAGTAAATGTATATGAGATTTTGTGTGTGTGTGTGTGTGAGTGTGTGGTTTATATATGTTTGTGTAAGTAGAGGTACATAGGTATGTGGTACCTAGTTGGGAAGAATTGTATGATATGATGGAATGTATATATACATATATATGGGAGTATAAATATTTATGATATATTTATGAATGTGCTGTGGTATGTATACATACATATATATATGCTAGATGTGTGTGTACATTTGTTTTATGAGAGTATTGATCTGTGTCATTTACACAAGTAATGTATTGTGTATGTGTTTTGCATGCATATGTATATCAAATATATATGATTTTTGTCTACCTTATGTATATATTTGGTTCCTGTACATCTGATCTTTTTTATGTCTTACTTTTATTTTTTTCTTCTATATTTTTTTAAATTTAAGTGAGAAACAATCTTGTTTTACATGTCAATACCAGTTTCCCCTCCCTCCCGTCCTCTCCTGTCTCCCACCAAGCCCCATCACATCCCCTTTCTGCTCCCCAGGAAGGGTGAGGCCTCCCATGGGAAATCTTCAAAATCTCTCATGTTGGAGCAGGACCTAGGCCCTCCCTCATGTGTCTAGGCTAAGAGAGTATCCTTCTATGTGGAATGGGCTTCAAAAGTCCATTTGTATACTAGGAATAAATACTGATCCACTACCAGAGGCCCCATAGACTGCCCAGTCCTCCTTCTGACACCCACATTCAGGAAGTCTGGGTCAGTTCTATGCTGATTTTCCAGCTATCAGACTGGGGTCCATGAGATCCCCCTTGTTCAGGTAAGCTGTTTCTGTGGGTTTCTCCAGCCTGGTCTTGATCCTTTTGCTCATCACTCCTCCCTCTCTGTAACTGGATTCCAGGAGTTTGGCTCAGTGCTTAGCTCTTCTCCCCTTCTCTTTCTCATAACTCTCTTTCCCCTCCCCCATGCTCCCAATTTGCTCAGGAGATCTTGTTCCTTTCCCCTTCTGTGGAAGACCATGTATGTCTCTCTTAGGGTCCTCCTTGTTTCCTAGCTTTCTGACAGTGAGGATTATAGGCTGGTAATCCTTTGTTCTATGTCTAAAATCCATATATGAGTGAGTACATACAATGTTTGTCTTTTTGTGACTGGGTTACCTTGTTCAGGATGGTTTCTTCTAGTTACAATCATTTGCCTGTGAATTTCAAGATTCCAATGTTTTTTTTTGGTTGAGTAGTACTCCATTTTGTAAATGTACCACATTTTCTCCATTCTTCATTTGAGAGGCATTTAGGTTGCTTCTAGGTACTAGCTATTACAAATAATGCTGCTATGAACGTAGTTGAACAGATGTCCTTGTTGTAAGAGTGTGCGTCTTTTAGATATATACCTAGGAGTGGAATTGCTGGATCTTGAGGTAGACTGATTCCCATTTTCTTGAGGAACAACCATATTGATTTCCAAAGTGGCAGTATGAGTTTGTATTCCCATCAGCAGTGGAGGAGTGTTCTCCTTTCTCCACATTCTCTCCATCCTAAATCTGCTCTTAATAGAGCAAAGTTGTCTTGAGAATTTATCTCCCCCAACACACACTTCTCTTTGCTCCAAAATTATCTTTTCATATCTTTTCAAGAGCTCTCTGTGAGGTTAGTTTATCCTTCTCATGAACAAAGTAAATAATAATAATGATGGTGATGATGATGATAGCCTCAAAGACTAGAAAGATGGTTAATAATGGGCCTTCTCATCATGACTTCAGTTACTTTTGTGCAGTGTGCAATAATTGCCTTGCCCTGTTTTTTCCCCTAAATTTCATAATCAGACTCCATGGAGGGGAGTCTGGGTCCAAGGTATAGGAGAATGTCCATAATTAGGCTTGGAGGCCAGCTTACTCAGGCCATCTCTGACATTTACTGACTACTTGGCTTTGGACTGGGTACTTGATTTCTCTGAGCCTTACTTTGCTCATTTATAATAGGAATTATAACAATATCTCACATGAAAATGTCACTTCGATGGTGCAATAAATTAATGGGTAGGAAGCAGTTAGCATAGTGCTCAATATCAAATGAATGTTATATAAGACTTAGCCATTATCTGTGTCATCTCCGGGAGTATTATGCACTGTTCTCCTTGGGTTCTTTGATTCTCTGGAATTCCTTTCTTCATTTTACACACCTTTAAATCTTTTCTGGCCCAGCATAAATGTCATCATTAAAGCCAATTATCATATTTGAACCAAGAAAGCTTTCTAGATTAGTGGTTCAGTGCTTGAGTTGGGAAACAGAGATATGTAGGGTCAAATGTAAACCTTGTCTATTGCAATTCTCTTCTAAAGTGCAGCTTCCTTGACAGTAAACTGGAATCAGTACTATGCCCTCCTTTTTTTAAAGTATCTGTGTAGAATGAGCTGATATATAGGAAGTGTAACCCGAAACTGTATCTTTTCCACTTCTGATTGCTCATGCTTTCTTGTCTTCTGGACTTGTATCCAATTACCTATTCACATCATTCTCTCCTTGGTACTTGTCAAGATTGCATCAATTAATTTTCCCTCAATTACTTAGCATAGTGCTGTGTCAATAACAACCCCTCAAAATGGATTTCTTTTTTATTAAACAAGCAATGAGAATGAAAGAAAAATCAGAAAAGGAACCACAACCTAAGACCTGCTTAAAAGCCATTGCTGCAAAAAGACACAATGATCTTGATAAACATTTAGAGGATGTTTGGAAAGTTTTCCTACCTACTTCTGTGATACCCTGGAAACTTTGGAAGGCAAAAATGACTTCTAAGAATCTACTTATTTGTTTTCATCCCCTATTTCTTTTGTTGTCATGTGGCGAGGAAGACTGATTCCCGGGGTCATTGCAAATTGATTTTGTGCTGTGCACTTTAAAGAATTAAAGTAGGCTCTTAGAGTTTTGTTCACTACTGTTGCTCCTAAGAACTCTCATTTTGATCATTGATTTAATTTTTTTCTTGGTAATACCTTTTTGAAGTACAAAAAAATCTTAGCAAAAACATTAGCCTTGTGGATAATTGGTAGAGGATTATATTTTGATGTTATAAAATGTATGTGTGGGAATAGCATAACCCATGTGATTCCCTGGAATGAAGTGTAACAAATATGATGAGTTTCTGATCCTTATGTTTCAAAATACTGTTAAGATGGTATAAATCTTTGAGTAGTATGTTGTAGAAATTTTCACAACAATTGTGTAGTAGTTAAAATGCTCAAGATAAGAAAGAATGTGTACAGAATATATTTTATAATTTTGCTATTTGGACACTGATATTCATTTCTTAATTTTTCTCATACTGAAGAGGGACTATTTTTCTTCCTGTTTCAATAATTTATAGCAGAATCCAACAATCACCTTGATAAATCTCAAGACAAATACAAACCCCAAATGGATTCAATTTGGTCACTAGGAGATTGATTTTATGAATTGATATTCAAAATGTTTCTTGCCTTGATAAAATGCAGCATCTTCCTTTGTAGTTCGCCATTTTTTTCAGCTCACTCACTCGCTTTGTTGTTTTTCAGAAGCTTTTGTGCTGGTATGCTGTGTCCCTCCATGCTATCCCCCAAATAGTAAATAGACTGCTTACTGTTTGCTGTGGTTTTAGTCAACATCTTGGAGAATAGAGGATAAACCATAGAAAGAGAAGTGATGAAAGGTACAAAGGGAAATTTCACAAAGCGATAAAAGAAATCATTTCAATTATAACAGGGAGATGTACACAAATGCTTCATTGATGAAATGGCTTTCCTTACTGTGTGAAAATTAAGGAATCTCTGGACCCAACTCCTCTAATACCCCAAGACAAGACTTCTGGTACAGCAGGAAGTCAATTATCTCCATGGCAACCCAAACAAATAGTGGATAATGCTGCAACAGACAAGATGGATAAAAGGTGCATCTAAAATTAATTTATGTCTTGGGATCAGATAGTTGAAATGAGAGAACTGGTCCATAAAGTGCTCAGGAGAAGCTATTAGAGGAGAAACAAAGTAAGTCCCTTCTTAAGTTCCCAAGAGAGCTGTGGTTGAAGCATATAAATCCTGCTTGCCTTTCCTTTAAGGAGGAAAACGTCCCCATTTACATGGCCACTTTGATGATGCCCCCTGTATCTCAGGCCTGCCAAAGATTGTTTATTAACAAGCACCTTCAAGACCAGTCTCTTAATCCATCCTCTTGTTCAGTTGGACAGTTTTTTCATTATTACATGTGTCAGTTCTGAGATGCAGAGATGCCCTCAAAGACTAAAGTTGAATCAAAGTCTTGTATTGAAAAAAAGAATAAAGAAAAAAATATTATTCACTTCCAAATGCACAGAATCCTTCAGAAGCAACCAGGGAGCTGTAAATTTTTCATTAAGTATAAAAATTAATAACACTAATTAAACCACTGTTTGGAAAATAACTCCACATATTAAAAGGAACTTTTCAGTAGGAAAAAAAGTGCATCTGCTGTTCTGTGTCTGGAGATGAGGCTTTTGAAGTCACAGGGTTCCAGTGGGGAGCTTTCTTTGTGAAGCAGCCCATCACTTACCCTAAATAGAAAAACAGTTGGATAAGAAGAAGGATGGGAAGGACTCAGACCCTACCTGTTTGCTACTAGAGCAGAGCAGGGATTGCAATCACATTTGATGTTTTATCTGATCTTCCTCTTAGCACACTCTTAATCCAGAACCTGTTTTTGTTTCCTCATTCAGTTAGTCTTATGAGCAACAGATTCTTCCTTATATCTCTCATTCATTTTCTTTCCTTCCTAGAAATCTTATTATACAACTGGATGATTGTGATGGTTCCAAATATACGTGACCAGCTGCTTACCTTCCTCCTCCCCATCTTTCCTTACTGATTGGATTTATTTTCCAAGCAGGTCATTTTAATTTTTTCATCCATTCAAACAAAACAGAATGATTTTCTGCTGACTGCAGAAGAAACCCCTAATTCCTCTCTGAAGCATTCATAGCTACCCACCAGCTCATCTTTTCTGCACTCTAGCACAGTGCTCCAATACTTTGTTTCCATGAATCCATCATTCTAGTCATTATCACTTACCACAAATACCTCATATTTTCCTTTTTTATCCTGACTTGTAAAATCTGCATCTGGTTACCTGGAAGACCTTCTTCGTAGGCATTTCCTTCCTTCCCAACACAATATGTGCCTAGCAATGCCTTGTGAATTGTGCTTAAAACCCAACTCAGATACACATTCATAAATACTTGATAATTTCATTGATATCCAATTTTCCCCCTCTTAATTCCAATATTGTTTAATGTCTGCAGAAGGCAGGGTAGTCTATGGATATGTATGTGCTCTAGTACCTGTAACTTCTGGTGTGCAACATTACAACCGAACAAGGAATTCACATGAACAATTAAGGTAATAAGTCTTAAATCAGGGAAGTTCTCCTGTATCATATGGGTGGTATCCATTAGTCACATGTTCCCTATGTACAGCAAGATTCTTCTATATATGGTCAGCTGCTGCCAAAGGAAATCCTAAAAGACTAACTGTGAAAATTATTGACTCATTGCTGCTGGATTTGAAATACACAATCCCCACTCAGACCTCTTACTGCTAATGGTGTCCTCCACTTGACAGCCAGCAATAGAAAGGGTCCCCCAGTCCTTCAGTAGCAAGGAATTTATGTAACTTTCTCAACAGTCTGTATGACTTCACAAGTGGATTCTTCCCAGAACCTCTGCTAATAATCCAGTCTTAATTTTTCTTTGGTTGAATCCATAGCAGAGAAACCAGACAAGTTAACTAGAATTTCTGACCTATAGTACTGTGATATAATACACTTTCATTGTTTGGAATACACAATATTATGTATTGTTTGAAAACTTACACAATATTATGACTATATATTACATAAAATATTGGTGCTAGTTAAGAAACTCGATGTTAGAATTCAATCAGCTATTTGGGTCCAAATTCTGCTTTAATGCTTACAAACTACACAATCTTGAACAAATTATTTAACCTCTTATATACTGTAACTTCTTTATATCTAACAATAGAACCTATTATTCATTCATCATAAGTCTTAGTAGTATAATGAATTTGATGTGAGGTTTCCTGCACAGAAATAACAGTTAACAGTCCTAAACTAGCATTCAGTAATGCTTTGCATTTTCAGTATTCATATTCCTGATGTATTTTTTTTTCTGTATTTTTATTTAAATTAGAAACAGTCTTATTTTACATGTCACTTCCAGTTCCCTCTCCCTCCCATCCTCCTCCCATGCTTCTGTCACATCATTTGTGGCAGGGCCTAGGCCCTCCCCTGTGTATCTAGGCTGAGAGCATATCCCTCCATGGGGGAATGGGCTCTCAAAGTCCATTCGTGCACTAGGGATAAATACAGGTTCAGTCCTCAGAGGCCCCATAGACTGCCCAGGCCTCCTAACTGTCACCCATGTTCAGGGGGCCTGGTTCAGTCCTGTGCTGGTTCCCTAGCTGTTTGGCTGGAGTCCATGAGCTGCCACTTGCTCAGAAACAGGTCAGCTGTTTCTGTGGGTTTCTCCAGCCTGGTCTTGACTTGTTTGCTCATCACTTCTCCCTCTCTACAGCTGGATTTCAGGAGTTTGGCTCAGTCCTTAGCTGTGGATCACTGCTTCTGTTTCTAACAGCTACTAGATGAAGGCTCTAGGATGGCATTTAAAGTAGTCATCAATCTCATTATAGGGGAAGGACATTTTAGGTAGCTTCTCCACTATTGCTTAAATTCTTAGTTGGGGTCATCCTTGTAGATCTTTGGACATTTCTCTACTGCCAGATTTTTTTTTAAACCTACATTGACTCCCTCTATTAAGGTATCTCCTTTCTTACTCTCCTCTATTCTTCCCCTTGCTCAGTCTTCCTGACCCCCTCATGTTTTCCTCTCCTCTCCACTCCTCTCATTTTCATTTTTCCTGCCTGCCCTCACCCCCATGCTCCCATTTGCTCAGGAGCTCTTGTCTTTTTCCTCTTCTCCAGGTAACCATGTCTGCCTCTCTTAGGGTCCTCCTTGTTTCCTAGCTTTTCTGGCAGTGTGAATTATAGGCTGGTAATCCTTTACTCTATGTCTAAAAACCATAAATGAGTGAGTACATTCCATGTTTGTCTTTTTGTGACTGTGATGCCTCACTCAGTATGGTTTCTTCTTGTTTTCATCTATTTGCCTGTGAATTTCAAGCTTCCATTTTTCCCCCCACTGAGTAGTACTCCATTGTGTAAATGTTCCACATTTTCTCCATTCATTCTTCAGTTGAGGGGTGTCTAGGTTGCTTCCAGGCTCTGGCTATTACAAACAGTGCTGCTATGAACAGTATGCCCTTGCTATGTGAATGTACATCTTTTGGGTATATGGGTGGAATGGCTGGATCTTGGGGTAGATTGATTTCCATTTTTCTGAGAAACTGCCAAACTGATTTCCAAAGTGGTTGCACATCAATGTACGAGTGTTCCCCTTTCTCCATATCCACTCCAGCACAAACTGTCATTGGTATTTTTGATTTTAGCCATTCTGGCCAGTGTAAGATGGTATCTCAGAGTTGTTTTGAATTGTATTTCTCTGATGACTAAGGATGTTGAGCAAGTTCTTAAGTCTTTCAGCTATTTTTGATTCCTCTGTTCAGAATTCTCTATTTAGTTCTGTACCCCTCTTTTTAACTGGATTTTTTAGTGTTTTGGTAACTAACTTCTTGAGTTCTTTGTATATTTGGGAAATTAGCCCTCTGTGAGATGTGGTATTGATGAAGATCTTTTCCCACTCAGTGGGCTACCATTTTGCCTTGTTGACTGTGTCCTTTGCCTTACAGAAGCTTCTCAGTTTCAGGAGGTCCAATGATAAATTGTTGATCTCAGTTTCTGTGCTACTGGCATTATGTTTATGACAAGGTTTCCTGTACCAATTTGTTCAAGGGTACCTCCCACTTTCTCTTCTAAGAGGTTCAGTGTGGCTGGATTTATGATGAGGGCTTTGATCCATTTGGACTTAAGTTTTGTGCATGGCAATATATTTCATGATATATTTCTAAATGTAGTTTTTAAGGTCCTGTGATATGAAGTTGTAGATTTCAAATATCTGTGAATTTTTCATAGCTTTTAAAAGAGGCCTAACTGACTTTGACCATCATTGACTAGTCGAATGTGGTACTTCAGATCCTGTGCAAGTTTCAAAGGGACTTTTAGATTTGCTTATTCTTTGAATTGGTCCTGCCATCATTTGAAAGAGCCCAGAATTAAAGACCATATGGTATTAAGGAGCCTGACCATCTTTGTCACTTTAGGCATCTCAACAGAGGCTGCAAATTAGTAATAGGTCAGACCACTGAAATGTCTGCCACCAGACACTCCATTGTGGTACTAATGAACAGAATCCAAGTGAGAGCAGCAGAAGTGCTTCTCAACCCACAGAATCTTGTTATATTATAATTAATGACAGTTTAAACTGTTTTACTTGACTCATGTTTTGTTTTTATGGAAATATAGAACTAAGAGGTGAGATTATCTACTCTCCATTAAAAAAAATTCTTCCCAATGTCCCCTTCAGGATTGAGGCAAGAATCTAGTGAATTATAAAAACAATTATTTTAATAAAATTATCACAAAATCCCTTTTTTGATGCTTTAATATAACTTTAAAGAAGACCAAACACTTAAGGATGCTATGCCCATTTGCTCATGGGTATGTGATCATCTACTGGGGTAGCATCGACCTACCAGTACCAGTGGCCACTTCTGCAAAGGAGAGTCCCTGTGGTGGTTTGAAGGAGAGTGGTTCCCTTATTTCGTAGGTTTGAATACTTGGTTCCAAGTTGATGAAACTGTTTGGGAAGGAGTAATAGGTGTTATTTTTTGTTTGAGGAGATGTGTCACTAGGGATGGACTTTGAGGTTTCAAGACTTGTGTCATTCTCAGTGTCTCTCACTGCCTCCACTTTGCAGATTGAGCTGTTAGCTCTCATCTCATTCTGTTGCCATGCCTTTGCTCTGCTGTCATGGACTCTAACCCTTTGAAACTGTAAGCTCTACATTAAACACTTTTTTTTATAAATTTATTTGGTCTCTTTTTAAAAAAATCACAATAGTAGAAAAGTAACTGAGATGCGCATCCTCACTTTGTAGCCCTCAACTGTCTGTAGGGGTGTAGTCTTGGGCCCCACTCCTATCTGTGCTGGGATTTCAACTAGCTTGATCTTTTGTAAATTTTGTGTAACAACAACTGTTACTGTGAGTGCATGTGCACACCAGCTGTATCATGCCCCCAAATCAGTATTTTAAGTCTCTCTTTCCCATCAGCTCTTACATCCTTCTATTCCCTTTTGCTCCAAGTTCCTGGAGCCTTGGATGATAGAAAGTTGATATGAGGCAACCGTGGATAGATATGTATTATATAAATGTATGGAAGTTTCAAAGTATAAAAAATCATTAAGATAATTTCATAATTTGGGTAAACACATTCTTCTTTTACAAATAGCATATTTGGCATAGAGCATATAAAGAAAGTATCACTGACTGAAATAACCAGAATATTTGTGAGCTGGTATCTTTGACTCATCAATGCCAATATTGTGTAAGTCTTTTCCAACTTCATCTACTTTCTACCACAGTACCTTCCAGTTTAAATACCTGTGACTAGGGGCTTCTGGGTTCATTCTAAATTGAAAGTAGTTTCCAGAAAGCAAATGTTTGGTGTTATAGAGAAGCCCCAACCCAATGATGGCACTAGATCAAGTGATTGTGTTTCATGATATGCTCTGTCATGTTTTGGGACAGAAATTAACTGGTAATCATTGTCTAGATCCCTATGTCTATATCATAAAATACATCACCATTCAGGAATGGCTGGCAGTCCCAGCACGAATAAGAAAATATGAAACCATTTTAGTGAATGGGCCTCTTGTTATACTTTGCCATCTTTGATGTGGGTGTTTAGCAAACACAGGTTGCAACAGTGCTAGGATATACTAAGCATGCACTAAAGATTTTTCTGTCTGCTCAACAAGGGGAAATAAAAAAGACAATTTTCTTAATCAAATTAATCTAAATGATGCTATTGGCCCTTTGGAAATAGGTTAATAAGTAGGAATTCTTTTCTTACTTGATTTGTTTTATAATTATTGCTTTCTCCTGCTAAATACAAACTCTGATCACAGCAGAATGAGAACAATCTCTTCCTCTAAAAAGCAGCAAGCACCCACTAATGGAGGAAAATATTTTTTGCATCCCAACAAAGGAGAATGGTGCATGCTCAGGTCTGAGCATATGCAAAGATACTGTCCTGCCTTCTGGACTCTAGACAGTCTCTCTTGGTTCACTGCACTGACTTGCGCTTGAAAGTGCCTTTAGACTCTGAGTTTCACTGGCTTATTTCCTGGACTGGAAACTAATGATTAACTGTCGTTCAAGGTTGCTGTAGCCATTTTAAAAAGGAGATTGGCTGCCTTAAATGTTCTCTAGCTTCCCTTATGCACAGAGAGTGTACCCTCACAATTCCACAGGATAGAAATACTGTTATTATCACTCAGGGGACCCAAAAACATTGAGGATCTTTAGTTATAAACCACATTATAGTCTGAGTCATACACTTGAACACTTTGTGTAACTTCAGCTCAATGCAATTCACATAAAAATCTTATAAGCTATTACCAAACATCTTAGACTTTCTTTTTAAAGCAGCATCAACAAACCAAGCCAAACTCACTCTCCAGGCCACCTACCTGCAAAATGTTAATATAGATTAAATCATATAATACCATGAAAATACTTTCATAGCCCTCTCTTTTAAATTGCTATTAACTGAGTTACATGAAATTCTTGTCACAATCATCTAGATTTAAATATACAAACGCTACAGATGAAAATGCTCTTGCAAGTGATTTTGCTTTCAGTTCCATGGACCAGAATTATCTGTCTTTCACAAGCAACTGGAACATTAGACAAAGCAGGTGATACAATGGTATCTAGGATTTGGACCACGGCAATAAATCTTAAGAAGATCTCATCATTGTCCCACTCTCCTGACTCTAACTCTGCTGACTGGAGGGTGTTTAGGTTCTGGTGACTGGAGGAAGAACTGAGTAATAGACAGGAGATTCCACTGGAGATGTAGAGTTCAGGATTTTGGAAAGACAAGGGCTAGAGCTGTGAGCCACCCTCCTCTAGCTTGAAATCTAAAGAATGATATGTTGGTTATTTTTTGTTGTTGTTTTTGGTCACCTTAACACAATCTAAGGTCACCTGGGAAGAGGCAGCCTCAACTGAGAAATTGCCTCCATCATGTTGATATGTATGCAAGCCAGAGGGCCCATTTTCTTTATTAATAATTGATTTGAGGAAGTCCAGTCCACTGTGAGGATTATCACCCTTTTGGCAGGTGGTCCTGAGTTTTACAAGAAGGCATACTAAGCAAGCTAAGTAAGCCATTTATTCCCCAAGTTAGTTTTGGTTGGGGTTCCATCAAAGCAATACAAAGCAAATTAAGACAGATGACAACAAAGTCAAACACTGATTAAAAAAAAATACTACTGTAATGTAACTTTTAAATTACGATTTGGGATGTAGAGAGATGGCTCAGTGGTTAAGAGCACTTTGTTTTCTTGAAGATGATCCAAGCTTCATTCCCAGGACCCATGGTTGTTTGCTCACAACTACCTGTAACTACAGGTCCAGAGCATCCAAAGCCCGATTCTGGCCTCAGCGAAAACATGCATCACAAGGTGCCTGGGGGATTCTATGTACTCTTCTGACCTCTATGGGCACCAGGGACACATGTATATAGACAAAACACCTATGCATAGTAAATTTTAAAAATCAGAACTTCTAAAATATACTCTGACTCCACAAATTGGCTACATTCACTTTTCATTAATCCTAGGCCTGTAAGAAATTTTTAACTTTTATGAAACTTTCTACAAAGTTTTTTTTTCTTATTAGTACCTTTATGTCTGTTTTCAGGTCTTGTAATAGTCTTTGTCTATGTCAACTTTACAAAGATTCTCACCTGCCTTTTCTTCTAGGAATTTTGCTTTGTTCATCTTGGAAGTCAGGTGTGATTGATCTCAAGTTTTATGTATGGCATGAGACAGAAGGTCAAGATAGATATTTTTTAGCTTCATTTGAGGAAATGAGTGTTTCTTCAAATTACGCCATGCTCTGTTTAAAAAAAATTACTTGACTATGTGTGTAGGGGCTTTGGACTCCATATCATGATATAGTTTTGTAACATTATAAATGGTTAACACTTTTTACAGCAGTAACTCTGTTGTAAGTCTAGAAATTAGATGATGTCATTTTACTTTTCTCAGTTTCAAAATTATTTTTGCCATTTTAAACCTTGTATTATCGTATAGAAAAGTTAGAACAATGTTCATTTCTGTTGTTAGGATTTTATACAGGGTAGATTTAGGGAGAATGTATATATCAATATATAAGCTTCTGGCTATGAATATAATATAAGAACCTTATATTTCTCTTCAGTTACATGGCTTGGATCTTATTACATTTTTTTTCAGTAGCATTTTATTGTTTTAGCATGGAGACCTTATAAAATGAGCCTATTCTTTTTTTCATTAAAATTGTTTTATTTTATTTCTTAGTATAATTATTTAAATTTGAAACAAGATTGTTGTACATATCAATCCCAGTTCCTACACCCTTCTATCCTCTCTTGTTTCCCCCACCAACCCTCATCTTATCTGTGTGCCCTCTGCTTTTCAGGGATGGTGAAGCCTTCCATGGGGGATCTTCAAAGTCTGTCATATCATTGTAGCAGGGTCCAGACCCTCCCCCATGTTCTAGGCTGAGGGAGTATCTTTGTATGTGGAATGGGTTCCCAAAGTCCATTCATATGCTAGGGGTAAATACTGATCCACTATTTTTTTTTACTGAATATGACTCACATTTTCATGTTTCTGAATATATAGCAATCACTTTGTATAATACATTATAAAGCCTCTGGTTTTATTTGAAAAGTGTTTGTATATAATTCAATTATTTCCTTATATTATGTAACTTTAGCCTTATTTATAGTCTTTGTTAGGAAGATGTCTAGAAGGTCAAGGCATCTTCCAGACCCTGTAGTTTGATGGAAGTGAACTTCTGAACTCTAACTTCTTGCAGATTTTGTTAAGCTCTTGTATCTGATTTTGTGGTGTGGGTCTTGAATCAGGCATGGCCCTTTCAAAAGCAGTGTTTCTCTGGAGAATAGCCAAGGTATTAACATTTTAACGTGACACTTAGTCACTAATGTTCCACCTTGAATCTTGTGGCACCTGTATGTATTCTGGTAAGCTTTATGACATCTTACTTGCCCATATAGAGCATAGCCCTTAGTTCAACATTCATGGAGAACCTTTCTCAAACTCTTTAAGTCTCCTCCTTGTGATCTATTCTGGGGCCTTTTAGCTGTACATTTTATATACTTCATATACTCCCCTCTGATTCTTTAATGGGGACAGATTCCAATTTTAGTGTAATGAGCTGTAGTCCAAATAGAAATCCATCTCTACCTAGGGGGCAGACAATTGGCCTGGTCTGAGGCTCCCAAGCTTTCATTGATCGGGGATTCACAATCTTGTATTTTGTGTGCATTGTATCCTGCCTGACACAGTTGTCGTATAGGCTTGTTTATGACAGGGCCACTGATTTAGGGCCAGTTATTCCTTCACTGTTAGAAATCATGGTACTAGTTAAGCTAGAAAGAGACCTGATGTATATATTGGCCATAGTAGTTTTTAAATTTGTCCAGCATTTTATTTGCTACCTCAAATTTTGTTTGCAATAATATCTGTAAATCTTGCTGAAGAACAATATAAAAATAGATCAACGAATATGTGTGATGATCATATCAAGGCCATGGGATATCAGTTTCCTAGAACTTAAATCTTTTTTATGTATTGGAGACCCTAATATTCTTTGGCCATTTTGAAATGCATAGGTGCTGTGGTCAATAGTTACCTTACTTTGTTGTGAAAAACAACTGCTAATTCTTTGTTACCACCTGTGCTTTGTGGCCTCTTACCTAACTTCTTCTAATTCTTCCACTTCCCTGTTCTTGGATAGCAACCGCTGTCTCATTCTTTGCTTCTTTGATATCAACTGCCTATTTCCATAAATGAGTTAGGATATGTATTATTTGTCTTCCCATATCTTCTGACTTGTTTCACTTAAACAATGATGCAGTTTCATCCATGTGGCTGAAAATGTCAGAATTTCATTATTTTTCATGATGGAATAATATTTCATTGTTCATATTTGCTATACTTTCCATGTTCATCATTCATTGATGGATACCTTGTTTGATTCTGTGTGTTGTGCATTGTGAATGATATTGTCGTAAACATAGAAGAGTAGGTAACTCTAATATAAGGATTACATCTCATTTGATCATATACATTGCAGTAAGATAGTATCTTTTAATTCTTATGCCTTCTATATATTTTATCATCATTTTAAATAATGTTATGATAGAGATTATTTTTACTTCTTTGTTCAATGTGTTCTCAAATATTTTATATTGTTGTAACTGTTCTAAATATGAAAAAAAAAATTTTCTTTCCCAGCAAGTGCACTATTGACATATAAAATTGCTACTATATTTTGTATGTTGATTTTGCATCCTACAACTGTAGTGAATTCATATTTTAGTTCCAACAGATTTTTGATAGCATATTTATGTTTTTTCCATTTATAAATTCATATGGTCTTCATACATGAGTACTTTGACTACTTCTTCTCTAACGTGGATGTTTTTTATTTATTTCTATTACCCAGTTGCCAGTATTAAGATGTATAATGCCATATTAAATAGATGAAAATAAGTAGTTGAAATGTATATGTAGTTTTTAGATTGGGGACATGACTTTCAAACACACATCATTCCTGTGTAGAACTGAAAAGCAATAATAAAAGTAAAGTGAACTGGCAAAGGGTTGGAAGTTCAGAGCTTCATGCATTACTTCCAAGCTGTCTATGTCTGTGTATTCCTACAAAATAGTGACTTCTGTGCCACACAGATCAAATATGATAGAGCATTCCTCAAAAGAGCAATATGCTATTGACTGTGCAATTCACTTTCAAATTGTTGTTGTAAGACCCATGAGAGCGTGGTCCCTCGTGCTCCCACTCAGGAAAGGTGCCCCCCCCAAATCACTCATGAGAAGCAGTCTTGATGCAAATGCATGAGGTCCTTTATATTCCAGTATACTGGGGCCATCAGCCATACGCCATGCAGGGTAGAGGGCTGAGCAACCACTGGCACAGAATTGAGACAGCTTTTATAGGGTCACACCAAACCCCGTGCATCGTGAACCAATCACCTCGTAGCATCCAGTGCGGACCAATTAATTTAAAGTATCCAACCCCCCTCTTAGCCCAGGAAGTCTGCTTTCACACAGGCTTCTGGGTGTTCATTCACTCACAGGCTGCTGTAAACATTAAAGTAGGTGACCGTCAGCTTGGGATTTTAGACTCCCAGCTTCCTGGGTTCACTGAAGAATTAGGCTAAATTTTTTCATCCTAACATTGCCACTTCTGAATTTTGATATAGGTACTTGTAGTTACAAGATGTCATGGACATTAAACATGCATTCAAAATTTCAAAGATGATATTAAAATGTTGGGGGAATTTTTCATCATAGAATATTTATCATATAACCAGAAATCACTTTTTAAATAAAAAAGATTTATCTTCAAACTCAGTGGCATCTTTCGAGTTTCCTTTTCTCATAATGTTATGTCAGGACTTCCCTTTTTTTAAAAAACAAATTTATGGTGGTTTGGATATATATAGTCCCCATAGACTCTTGTGTTTGGGTGCTTGGTCCATGGGGACTAGAGCATTATTAGGAAGTGTGGCCTTGTTGGAGTAAGTATAGCCTTGTAGGAGGAAGTGTGTCACTGTGGAGGTGGGTTTTGAGGTCATCTATGTTCAAGCCATGTCCTGTGTGTCAGTCCACTCCCTGCTGCCCGCAGATCAAGATGTATAACTCTCAGCTCTTTCTCCAGGCCCATGTCTGCCTGAATACCACCATATTTGCTGCCGTGATGATAATGGGCTAAACCTCTGAAACTGTAAGCACTAATTAATGTGTTCCTTTATGGCCATGGTATCTCTTCACATCAATAGAAACCATAAAGCAAAAGTAATGGTGTGATAGGTCTAACAATGCTTTTGAGTACAGTGGAATGTTTAAAAGCTGCTTAATGGGCCATCCTAGTAGGAACATGGAAGACAGTGGTGCTGAGGGTGACTTGAACTGTGGGAGCCTGACTCAAGAGGTCTAAAAGGAGAAGGTTAGTGTGTTGCAAAGAGATCGTTCTTGAGATATTTTGGTGAAGGATGTGGTTGTATTTTTCCCTGGTCTGAAAAGTCTGCCTGAGGCTAAAGTGAATAGTTTCCTTGGCAAAGGGAATCTCCAAAGAGCTACTATTGATTATGTTATATTATTAATTTATAATGGAAAGGTACAAGCTATAGAAGGAAAAATACAAAATGTACAATTTGAGGAGAAAAGGAGCACAAAGAAGAGGAATGAAACTAAGCCCTGTGTTCAAGGAGATAAACAGATTAATACATGAAATGCAGGGAGTGGTAACCTTGGGGTAATTCCCACGCAGCTAAGTTTATGACTTGTGAAAAGGAGTTAAAGAAAATCTTAAGAGTTGGTTTGCATTTAAAAGTAGCTCTCCAGTGGCAGAGGCTGGTGGATCTTTGAGTATGAGCCAAAGTCTGTTCTACAAATCTAATTTCAGAACAGCCAAGCATAGGCAGTAAAAGAAACCATTGAATACTAAAAGTTAGTGAAGATGTAATTGAACAAGGGGGCCATGTTCCAGTCCTAAATGGCAGAACTTGGCAGCTTCAGCCCTGTGTTTCTGGCTATAGAGTTCATTGTAGAAGAGAGGGATTATGGGATCTTCCTCTGTGACTAAAGAAAGCCCCAGAGGTCAGGCATGTGTCAAGGGTATCCCTGAATGGAAGCATAGTAGAGAGGCTATTGTGTGAAACTATGAAAGTGAAGCCTGGATTACATTGCAGACCCCAAGATGTTGGGTATAAGAGAGCCTTGGGTTGCCTGCCAAGGAAAGCTGTTCACATGGAAGGGAGCAAGCACAAGAGAAAGAAGTGTGCTGTAGTCAACAAAGCTGAAAGGACTTGGGAGGTCTGAAGAACATTTTGACATTAAACATGAAGAGCTTGTCCAAGCTTGTGTTCAGTCTTGGTTTGGTCCAGTATTTCCTCCATTTTGAAATGGTGATGTATATCCTATTCCATTATATGTTGGAAGTATGTGATATATACATTTTTTATTTTGATTTTTATAGTGAAGAGACTGTGTAAATCTCAGAGGACTTTGAACTTTTGTTGAGACTGTGATAGACTATGGGAACTTTGAAGTGGGACTAAATGCATTTTGCATGGTGATATGATAACAAGTGATGGTATCCAGGCAGTGAAATGTGATGGTTTGAATGGGTATGGCTCCCATAGAGTCGTCTGTTTGAATGCTTGGCCCATAGGCACTGGCACTATTAGAAGGCTGGGCCTTGTTGGGATATGTGTGGGTGGCCTTGTTGAAAGTGTGTCACTATGGAGGCAGGCTTTGAGGTGATATATGCTCAAGCCATTCCCAATGTGTCCGTTCATTCCATGCTGCCTGCACAACATGATGTAGAATTCTCAGCTACTTCTTCAGCCCCATGTCTGCCTGCATGCTACCATGTTTCCTGCCATCACAATAAAGTACCAAACCTCTGACACTGTAAGCCAGCACCAATTAAGTGTTCTCCCTTATAAGTTGTTGTGGTCAAGGTTTCTTCTCAGCAATAGAAACCCAAACTAAGACAATTTTGTTTTTAAATTTCATCTTGTTTTTATTACTATATATGTTCTTCTGTTTACTGTACAGATCCTTTGTATATGTATTATAACACAGTTCAGTGTTTTTAAGGAATTCCTGGTTGTGTAAACAATTGTGTCTCTGTTTCTTGTGCCTTGTCTTAGGCTCTTTCAGTTTGTTTGTGTTGTGCTCTATTTGGATGTGTCAGGTTTTGTTTTATCTTACTGAATTGTATTATATTGCATTATATTTCATTGTATTATTATCTATTAGGAGTCTGCTTGCTCAAAAACAGGAAGGAGGCGCATCTGGATGAGAGAGGAGGTAGTGAGAAACTGGGAGGAATAGAAAGAGGGGAAACCATAATCAGGATCTATTATGTGAGGGAAAAAAACATCTATTTTCAAAAAGAAAAGGGGTAGGGGAGAGAGACAACTGGAAAAAAAACTAGAAAATGAAATATCACTTTGTATCTTTAAAATGAATCTATATGTTTATTAGAAAGGTATATAACACAAAATGAACTTGGGATTAAAGATACAGGAATATTGGTGCTCGGAACACAGGTACTTCCTGAACTCCTGACATGATGAGGTTAGTTATGCCCAATGAACTCATTGTAAGTTCAAAATATAGTACATTGAAACTGTCCCTGATCTACCTGACCTACACAACCTCCAGACTTTAGACTAGCTCACCCTAAAAATGTGCTCAGAACCTTTCATATTATCGGACAAAAATCATCTAACACAAAGACAGCCCATTTTATAATAAATGTTCAGTGTCTCATTTAAATTAATACATTTTTCATGAACAGCAAAAAGATTTATTTTCTTTTTTTTTATTTTATGTTTTTACTTAAATTTGAAATAAGCTTGTTTTACATGTCAGTCCCAGTTCCTGAACCCTCTCATCCTTCCCTGTATCCCCCCCCCAATCCTCATCCCATTGGTTTTCTGTGCCCCAGGGAGGGTGAGGTCTTCCATGGAGAATCTTCAAAATCTGTTGAGACCCTCCGTGTAACTAGGCTGAGAGAGTGTCCCCCTATGTAGAATGGGCTAGGAGAGCAGATTCTACACTAGGGATAAATACTAATCCACTACCAGAGGCCCCATAGATTTCCCAGGCCTCCTTACTGGCACACACATTTCAGGTCTGGGTTTCAGATGCTGGTTTCCCAGCTATCAGACTGGAGTCCATGAGTTCCCACTTGTTCAGGTAAGCTGTTTCCGTGGGTTTCTCCAGGCTAGTCTTGACCCCTTTGCTGATAACTCCTCCCTCTCTGTAACTGGGTTCCAGGAGTTTGGCTCAGTTGTGGGTGTCTGCTTCTGCTTTCATCACCTACCCAATGAAGGCTCTATGATAGCATATAAGGTAGTCATCAATCTCATTATAGGGGAAAGGCATTTAAGGTATTTAAATTTCTCCACTATTGCTTAGATTGTTAGTTGGGGTCATCCTTGTAGATCTCTGGACATTTCCCTAGTGCCAAACTTCTCTTAAAACCTATAATGGCTCCCTCTATTATGGTAACTTTTTTCTTGCTCTCCTCTATTCTTCCCCTGACTTACTTCCTGCTCCCTCATGTCCTCCTCTCCCCTCCTCTTCTCCACTTCTCTTTCTCCTAACTCCCTTTCCTCTCCCCCCATGCTCCAAATTTGCTCAGGAGATCTTGCCCCTTTCCCCTTCTGTGGGGGACCATATATGTCTTTCTTAGGGTCTTCCTTGTTTCCTAGCTTCTCTGGCAGTGTGGTTTATAAGCTTCTAATTCTTTGCTATATGTCTAAAATCCATCCATATGTGAATGAGTACATACCAGGATTGCCTTTTTTGTGACTGGAAAAACTCACTCAAGATGATTTCTTCTGGTCCCATCCATTTACATGCGAATTTCAAGATTCTATTATTTTTTTCCACTGAGTAGTACTTAATTGTGTAAATGTACCACATTTTCTCCATCCATTGTTCAGTTGAGGAGCATTTAAGCTGCTTCCAGGTTCTGACTATTACAAATAATGCTGCTATGAACATAGTTGAGCAGATGTCCTTGTATGACATTTTTGGTTATGTGACTAAAAGTGGAATTACTGGATCTTGAGGAAGACTGATTCCCATTTTCCTGAGGAACAGCCATACTGATTTCCAAAGTGGCTGTATGAGTTTGCACTCCCACCAGCAGTGGAGGAGTGTACCTTTTCCTCCACATCCTCTCCAGCATTGTATAATTTTATCTTCTTTGTCAAAAATCAGGTGTTTGTAGTTGTATGTGTTAATATCAGTGTTTTCAATTGGATTCTGTTGGTCTACCTGTCTATTTTTGTGCCAATATCAAGCTGTTTTCAGGTCTGTAGCTCCATAATAGAGGTTGAAATCAGGGATGTTATGCCTCTGGAAGTTCCTTTATTGAACAGGGGTTTTTGGGCTATCCTGGGTCTTTTGTTTTTCTATTTGGAGTTAGTATTGTTCTTTCTAGGTTCATGAAGAAATGTGCTGGGATTTTGATGAGGATTGCATGGAATCTGTAGATTGCTTTTGGCAAGATTGCCAGTTTTTACTATGTTGATCTTACCTATCCAAGAGCACAGGATGTCTTTCCATTTTCTGGTATCTTCCTTAGTTTTTTTCTTTAAAGGTTCAAAGTTCTTATTATATAGGTCTTTCACTTGTTTGATAAGCATTACTTCAAGATTTTTTATATTGTTTGTGGCTTTTGTAAAGAATGATGTTTCTCGGTTTTCCTTCTCAGCCTCTTTATTATCTGTATATAGTAGAGCTACTTTTTTTTTTTTTTTGAGTAAATCGTGTATCCTGCCACATTGCTGAAGGTATTTATCAATTGTAGGAGTTCCATGGTAGTTTTTCAGATGGATTCTGTCTTCATATCTATTCCGTTAGTCTGTGTCTTTTTATGGGTGAGTTAAGATCATTAATATTGAGGGATAAAAATGACTATTGATTGTCAATTCTTGTTTGTTTTGGAATTGTTGTTGTTGGTGGTACTGTGTGCAGATTTCCCTCATTTTTCATTTGGGTATTGGTAAAATGAGATTATCTATTGCCTTTGTTTTTGTGGGTGTAGTTGACTTCTTTGGGTTGAAGATTACCTTCCAGAGCTTTCTGTAGGGCTGGATTAGTGGATATGTATTGTTTAAATCTGGTTTTCACATGGAATATCTTGGTTTCTCCATATATGGTGATTGAAAGCTTTGCTGGGTATAGTGGTCTGGGCTGGCATCCATGATCTCTTAGTGTTTGTTTGTAAAATATCTATCCAGGACCTTCTGGCCTTCAGAGTTTCTATGGAGAAGTCAGGTATAATTCTGATACGTTTTTCTTTGTATGTTACTTGGCCCTTTTCCTTTGCTGCTCTTAATATTCTTTCTTTATTCTGCATGTTTGGTGTTTTGATTTTTATGTGTCGAGGAGACTTCATTTTTTTGTGTGTGTGTATTCCACTCTATTTGGTGTTCTGTATGCTTCTTGTACTTTTATTGGCATGTTTCTTTAGGTTGGGAAAGTTTTCCTCTATTATTTTGTTGAATATATTTTCTGCACCTTTGAGATGGGATTCTTTACCTTCTTCTATACCTATTATTCTTAGGTTTGACCTTTTCACAGTGTCCAATATTTCCTGGATATTTTGTACCAGAGATTTGTTGAACTTAAGATTTTCTTTGGTTGATGAATCTATTTCTCCCAGTGTACTTTCAACACCCGAGAAATCTCTCTTCCATCTCTTGTATTCTGTTCATTATGCTTGCATCTATAGTTCCTGATTGTTTGCCTAGCTTTTCTATTTCCAGCATTCCTTCAGACTGTTTTTTATTTCAGGTTTCAAGCCTTGCACTCTTTGAATTGTTTCTTCCATTTTTTGGTTTGTCTTTTCCTAAAAATCTTAAAAAATTTTTGCTGTTGTTGTTGATTCTTCCATTTCCTTAAGGGATTTTCTCATTACCTCTTTGAGGGTCTTTATGATTGTCATAAAATTATTTTTAGCATCATTCTCTTCTTCTTCATCTGTGTTGGGATGTTCAGGTCTTGCTGGTGTGGAGTTCCTAGACTCTGGTGATGTCATATTGATCTTTCTGTTCTTGACTGTGTTCTACCTATTCTTTTTTCCAGTGCATACTGATGGGGTCTCTCCCTTTCCTGGTGGGTACAGAACCAAGGTCCTCTTCTGGTGGATGCAAGCAGTACCAATACTCCAATGGCTCTCCTCTTCCAGTGGGTGGTGGCAGGACTCTTTCTTTTACCCTGGTTGGAGGTGGGATGAGGTCACTGGCAGACTCTAGATGGGCCGATCCACCAGTATGGGCTCCCCTGAATACAGTCTCCAGTCCTCAGGAGGCTCTGAGCAGGGCACCAGAAGGTGGGCTCCTCCCTTGGGCGAGAGAATGACCAGGGCCCTAGCAGACTCTGGATAGGCTGGACTGTTAGGAATTGCTCCCCCCTACACAGTCCCCAGTCCTCAGGAGGCTTGGAGCCAGAAATATTTTTTATATGATAGAAACTGTGTTTCAGATAAGTCTAGAATAGATCTCTTAATATTTAACAGTGTTTAATTTAATCATTTGTAATTTCATTAATGAAGCTAATAGGAAAATATTAATTATTAATATCAATACAAAAATAGACAAAACCATCACATTTTATTTACAAATAAATAAAAATATCTGTTTTCTGACAGGAATTCAGGAGGAGTGAATCCCTAGGTTGGTTATTAATAACTACCTTTCTTGGTGGTGCTTTTCATAACTATGTTGGCATTGTTCTGTGGGCTTTCAGTAGAACTTCCTTGACCACTTGAACTGAAGTGATTACAGGCTTTTCAATTCCATCAGTTAAGTGCACTGACACGCTTACAGAACATCAACAAATCCAGGAACAAGCTGACACATTGACAGCTCTTCGGGAAGATGATCACTTTTGCTTTTGCAAGTTCAGGTCCATCATCATGCTTTGAAGTCAGAGTTATTTGAATCCAATATGATTAGTCCAGTTCTAGGTATTAATTTAATTACATGCTTTCATTAAGTAGAACAGAATTTGATGAAATTTTTGTTGTATAATTTCTTACCCTTCTTCCTCCATTTCTTCTTCTATCTTTTCTTTCTTTCTTTTTTCCTTCTTTCCTTCCTTCCTTCCTTTTCTTCCTTCCTTCCTTTCCTTCCTTCTCTCTTTCTTTTTACTTTCTTATCTTTCTTTCTGGGAGACATTGAATGCAGACTCTCCACTACAACAAATTATGCAGTTGAGTTTCTGACATTAACCAGATGTCAGCACATCCTGGAGTACAATAGTTAAGTCTTGGCCTCGGAAAATCACCTACATGGTCATGTTTCCTCTGCATGTAAGTATCAGAATAATTTTCTTATAAAAATTAAGTCAAATAGCTGGAGAGATATTTCAGTGGTTAAGAACATAAACTGCTCTTCCAGAGCACTGGAGTCTGGTTCCTAGCATCCATTTCAGATGGCTTATAACCACCTGTAATTCTGGCTCCAGGGGATCCAATGCCTACTTCTGGATTCTGTGGGCACCTGCCATTACATGTGTACATATGTGTACATGTATGCATATAAAAAATAAAATTAAATATTTTAATTATGGAGATATACATGAAGAATTAACATGATTTAAGAAATCAAATGTCATCATAGCAGGTCCAAGTATGTTATGATACGAATGTCTCTGTTTTAAAAATCTTCACCTAAAGAAGCTGAATGATCAGCAAGATTCTATAAAGAGATGGAGCTCTAGAGAGAGGATTGGGCCATGGTGGAGGGAGTGGTCATGAATGGTATTCAATAATTTTTACGGATGGAAGATTCCATCTGTGAATCAGATAGCAGACACTCATTAGACTCAGAACTTCTCAGTTCCTTAGCCTTGGACTTACCATCCTTCACAACCATAAAAAATAAATATCTGTTGCTAATAAACTATACAAGCTACGTAATTTTGTTGGGCATTAAGAAAATATAAGGCAGTGACTACAGATTTGAAATCTACAAGAAGCAGAAAGAATCCTGTACTTATATTGGCTCTTAGTAGTCTTCAGTCTGTCTCCTCTGGTTCAAAGGGGACCGCGCCTATTTGCAGAAAGATTGCTGAAAGCCAAGTCAGAGGGTACATGCTCAGAGAAAGGCCTTTGCCCTACATGTAAATTTACTTATAAAGAGGCATGTTTTGGGTTAAAAAAACACACTTTTTCTGTTTGAAGGAATCAAGTTTCTAATCTACTGACATTTTGATGTCCTTCCTTTATTGCATTAGATAAGAAGGTTGCTATCATATTATTAAAAATAGTAGAATATTTTATAAATCATATGTATGTCTTTTTATAATAATCTCTTATTTTTGAAACCATGATTAGATAGTTTTCTTCTTTCCTTCTTCTTCTTCCAACTGTTTCCATGCATTTCCTCTTGCTCTCTTTCAAAATAGTCTCATTTGTATAAAAACAGAGTTACTATACACACACACACACACACACACACACACACACACACACGTATGTGTGTGTGTGTGAGAATACCTAAATACATAAATGCAGCCTTCTCAATCCATACAAAATTAGTAGAAACAAAAAGAAAGCAAGGAACATATTTATGGTCAATACCACACCAGTGGTAAAGATGGGACACAGGCAGCCATGCAATCCAGAGAACTCCATCCTCAAGCCTACCTGCCCCCCCCCCACTAATTACTGTGTGAACTAAGAGGAAACATTCATAGTCTCCAAGTCAACTGCTGTTTGTTTTTTTTTTTTTAATCTGCAAACAAGAAAGTTGTGCCAGATACCTTAGATGTCTTTTTTGTGCTCAGTTTGTTGCTACATAAGTTCAGCTCTAATACTTATTCTTTTCGGGAGTACTTTAATTGAACATATCCTGACCAGGACCAGGTATGGAAATACTCTTAATCTTTAAATTACTACCACTACTCACTTATTACAGCATTGCTAAATGGAGATAATCTTTCTATAAGATAAAGAATTTCTCTTTGATTGTCTAATTCCCTCTGTAAATTTTGAAATCTTTTACAAGAGCACAAAATATAAGATTTGTGTGTGTAAGGGTGTGGTGTATATGCATGTGTGTACTGGTGCCCATACCTATATACATATGCAGAGGACCAAGGAGGACTTCTAGTGTCTGGTGCCCCCATCTGTAACTATTACTTTATTCCTTGAAGCAAGGTTTTTTCCTGAACCCAGAGTTTGTATTTGGATATGCTGGCATCCAACAAGCTGCAGCTATCACCCATCTCTTTTCCTGCCTTAATGCTGGGGGATTGCAGGATACTATGGGACCATGCCCAGCTTGTTAAAAGGATGCTGGGATTGCAAGTCACATGTATGTACATTAAAAGCTCTAATCTATGAAACCATATCTCGAAGCCTTTTGAGTTGTTCTCAAGATAAAGAAGGTGGGGTTCTGCATGTGGCAGTGCTGAGATATATTTCAGAGGTTCTGAAACAGATTAATTCTGTCCAGGAGAGTTGACATTGACAGAGGTTCTCTCTTTAAATCCTTGTCGTACTAGAGAATATTTCAAACTTCCCATTAGATGTCTTGTGACTAATGTGACGCAAGTACTTGATAGCTCTACCTGAACATGCTTACCCCCTATTCATTTTATAGCTCCATTAATATTTCCTGGTTTTAATAATGTTTAGTTTTGGATAGACATCTACCCAAATGGTCTGCTTGCGTAACACACTGATTTGAAACCTTTCAACCATGTCTTTGTTGGCCAGTTAAGTATACTCCGACAAAAGAAAACAATCTGGGTTGTCAACTCCACAGACTTTAGTCAGCTGTGTTTCACAGAAACTAAAAGCACTAACATATTACAAAGCTGAGAGTTCCATAGACACTACCAACACTACCTCATCGAGCTCTCAGGAGCAGTGACCTCTGTTCACCTTCAAACCATTTCAAACCATTATGTCTAAGCTCAGAGCCCTGTGTTTTACAACGGTTTAATCTCCATGGTGTAGTGCTCTGCTTGGCCCTTATCTCAGTGGAGAGAGTCTGTGCTGTGGCCCACTGGCATCCCAAGAAGGCATAAGAAGAAACTCTATGCTTGTGTGTCACTGTTTAATGATAACTTTATAATTCATCATTTTATTTGGCTAACTCCACAAAATATTTTGCATGTCATTTGCTATTGGGCAATATGTCAAATTCTAGACATTTTCACAGAACTATATTTGTTTGAATTCTTTTGTGTTCTTATATGTACACAAGAGGCAAACAAGTACTAAAACAAGTTACAGTAACTTCTTTTGTCATCACCTATATATGTGTGTCTTTTATCATCATGATATATATGAATAATATATATATACATATATATGTATATATATAAACAACCCAAATATTAGTAGTCTTGCACATATGGAACAGTGCCTATTTTCTCATAATTTCTTATTTGATTTAGGTCATAGAATTTTCTAATTAATTTCCAATCAATTTTTGGCAGTATTTTTTGCTTCTACTTCTAGAAGATAAAGTACATTGCAAGAATAAGCTATTTATAAATTGTTCTATTTTTTTATGTTTTGTTGCAATAGTACCATATTTATGTTTAGGTATTTATGTCTAAGTGATCTAAATAAAATTTTTGAGAAAAGTATTGCCCTTGTTTATTTGTTTGTTTGTTGTTGTTTTTACAACATCATTTGTTTCCAGTCAATGTGATAGGGTTAGAGTCAACAGAACACAAAAACAGATCATAGGGACATTCCTGTTGTGAAAGAACCTTCTGGGGCATTTGGTAGATTTCCTGTTTGGTTGGTGTCTTCCATTAAGGGGATGGTAAAGCATGATGACTGGAAACCAACATAGATGAGGGTTGAAACAAAGATGAATATCAGTCATAATCTAAAAACAGCTACCCAGAGAGCTTTGTGTGTTTGTAAAGTGGCTCATTGAAATATGGCATTCCTTATGAGGAAAATGTGGCAAATGAAAAGTGAGTCATGACTCTCCTCAGATAAGTATGAAAAAAAAATATAAAACATTGTTTGACCTTGAACATTTCACCAGGAGACTCTAAGTATAACATAAATTTCACTTCAGGGGAAGCAAAACAAGGATACCTCAGTATCTCAGAGTATTTATATTCAAATGAATCATTTAGTTAAATAAATCCATATGAACATTTTAGGTTTCAGGAAGAAAAAGGCCCCTACAGGCTAAGTCTATAGCAAAAGGAGCAGAGGAGTAATTACATATCTTCTTGCCTTTTGCTTGTTTCTTAGAGTTGTTTATTCCAATTTCAAAGACTTGTCTTGTCAACTTGCATATTGGTAATAATTTTTTTCAGGGGGGTTTCACTCTGTAAATATGTTTCTTGTATTGGTTAATAAATAAAGCACTGTTGGCCAATAGGAAAGCAAGATAGATGGGACTAGGAGACTAGGAGAAGAGAGAAAGAAGGAGGGAGGAGATTCAACATGGAAGATGGAGAGAGTAGAATGCCGGCCCCTCTCTCCAGTAAGATAAAACCAAGTGGAAATACTTTGCTTAATAGAAATGGGTTAATATTTGAGACAGAGCTAGCCAATAAGAAATTATATCTTAAAAAAAAAGAAATATGGAAGGAGACATGGCTGGGGGAGTGTGCAGGAGGGGAAGGTAAGGAGAGGGTGTGTATGGTCAAAATGTGCTATATGCATATAAGGAAATGCTAGTAGCAGGCCAACAGGATTATATCTAATACAGCGTCTCTGTGTGTTATTTGGGGCTGGTGTGGTGGTGGGACCAGACCTGCAGGAAAAACATACTTGTAACAATATGGTGGCTGCTCATAACACATTTTTCTTGTAACATCCAAACAAGGGTAAGGTAACTTGTTCTGGGGTGCTGTGGTCACTGATACTTTGTTTTCTTTCCACCCTAGACCAAATGACTAGAGCATTTGCTGACTTCTTTTTTTCAGAGCTCCCCATTCTATCCCAGAGCCCAAGTACCAAAACATGGGTGTCTTGTTAAGTATTGGCCCAGGTCCTAGTGGGCTTGCCTTGCTCTCAGCTGCACCAGCAATGTGACTGTCTCAATTTCCTCACTAGGTCAAAGAAAAAGAGCATCTAATCTGCCCTTCCTGAAGCACACAGAGGGTCTGGGAACACTTTGGAAATTTTCAGTCAGATGGTTCTTTCCCTTTGGCTTTTGAAGTTTCTGACAACTGGCAGGCCAGGCAGCTTTCAGGCTCTGCGCTACCAAGTGTGTGCAAGCAGGATCACCTAGATTAAGGTAGTCCAACCCGTAGAAGCTTCAAGTGTTTATGGAAAGCTCCTTGGTAGTTTAACTTTCTCTAAACCAGGAGTAACCAAAAGCCTTCTACCCATTCTAACTATTGCCAGAATTTAGAAAATAATCCCTTTGAGGTTTTTCCTGTAGCCGTTACTTTTCTGAATGCAAAGACCATACCCTGAATAGCAATAATCTATGGATTGGAAAAAGCAGCTCCTACCTGCATCAATCCAAAAAGCCAGTTTCAGAAGGTAGGATTGTCCTTTTTTAGAACACCAGACATAAACTCTATAAAGAAGACGTGTGTGTGTGTGTGTGTGTGTGTGTGTGTGTGTGTGCACTCCAGTTTGTGTTTGGCAATGAAAGGTGAATAATACTCTTAAAGAATTTCTTGCAATAAATTCTTAATTAGAAAAGTTTAGAATACATTTGGGTCTTAGTCAAAGTGCATGAACAAAAAACAAAAGCTACTAAATGGTTGGATTCTTTTAGAACTTAAATTATTCTTAAGGTTTTTGTCAAATGGTTTTATCCTTTAATTATAAGAACAACCTTTACATAGGGTAAGTCCTGTAAGGTGCCATTTAGTTCATTGTAGTAGTAATTTAAGCAATGGTACCCTGGTGACTTGACGGATTTCATACCATTTTCAAAAGTGCCAAACTTGTATTCAGCCACAGAGAAAATCTAGAATTGTATCTACATAGACTTTTATTTTACAACGAGACTGTAATTCCTGACCTACTACAAAACCTAAATTTCTGTAGGTGTTGTCAATGCCACTTACCTGGGATCTCAGTACCAGTTAGTTTACCTCTTTTCACCTTAAAGCCATTATGCCTGAGCCCTGTGTTTTCAAGGGCTTTACCTCCTCTGTGCTAGTGCACTGCTGGCCTCTTATCTCAGCAGAGAGAATCCCTGCCTGTGCCCCTGCAGCATTTCAAGAAGCAAAGAGAAGACACGCTGCTCATGTCAGAGATATCAGAATTCCAAAACCTTAACACAGGCTCAGGGAGAAAATGTATGAACAAGACGAATCACATCAACACAGCCAAGCCTTGTAATACCCTCCCTCCTCACCGCCTAATCTGTGCTGTGCAGAGTCTTTTAAAGAACATATTGGCTTTGCACGGAATATGAAAATACCAGATTTGAGGGGAAAGTGTAGTGAGGGCAACAGTTGCACTTTCAGGCTTTGGGGTCTGAGTTTAAACAACCGAAATGTTGCGAGCCTCAATCCTCATTTCAAGCATTATTATTTGCTGAAGCTTTGCTTCTGCATTTATTGTGGCATGTTCCTTGCAGGTTATGGTGAGAAGTAATATCAATGAGTTTAAAGGATCTTTTTCCTTTTGCACAGAGTATTGTTATTTAAATGTGAAATAAGTGTTTCTTGCTTCTGAATCTGTTTGTCACATTTCAGCAGCAGAACAAGTTGGAGACTGAGACTATCAGCCCAATAAAAGACTTCACTGAATCACATTTGCTAAACACCTTGTCTCAGAAGATGTGTTTGCAGTGCCAGGTCTTGCAGACACCCACAGCAACAGTCATGCCTCACAATGCAAGGTACCCAGTCAATGAGCAAAGACTTTTTTTCCTTCTTTTTTTTAATTAATAATATAATTTAAAAATTTTACATGTGGCTCCCAGTTTCCTCTCCCTTTCTCCCTCCCTCCCTTCCTCCCTCCCTTCCTCCTTCCCTCCCTCCCTCCCTCCCTCCCTCCCTCCCTCCCTCCCTCCCTCCCTCCCTCCCTCTTTCCCCTGTGACATGCACCCTGGCCACCCTCCCCTCCCATCCCTCCACCCCCATTCCACTTGTAAGGCTATGCTATCCAGGTTGGGTCATATAAATCTGTCAAGTCATTTGAAGTAGGGACTAGGATTTCTCTCCTGTCTCTAGGTTAAGGGGGTATCCCTCCAAGGGGGTTTTTCTGCAAGGTCCTTTTGTGCACCAGGAATAGATCCTGTTTCTACTGTCTGAGGTCCCCCAGACTGCTCAGTCCTTCTAGACCCATATTCAGGGGGTATAAGTCAGTTCCACGCTGGGTTCCTAGCCATCAGTTTGGGGGGCCCAAGCTCCTCCTTGTTCAGGTCAGCTGTCTTTGTGAGTTTCTGCAACCTGGTTTTGTCCCCCTCTCTGAATCTGGATTCTAGTTCGACTCGGTGTTTGGTTATGGGCGTTTGCTTCTGTTTCCAACAGGTGAGGGCTCCATGATGGTGGATAATTTAGTTGATGATCTCACTATCAGGAAAGGGCATTTATGGTAGCCTTTCCATGGTTGCTTGAATTATTAGTTGGAGTCGGTCTTGTAGTTCTCTAGACCTTTCTGTAGGTTTAGTTTTCTCTTCAAACCAATAATGGCTCCCTCTTTTTATGTCCCCCCCACCCTGACTCAATCTATCTAGTCACATGTGTTTTCCTTTCCTCCCCTTCTCTTTCTCCTAGTTCTCCATTCACTGCCCCCCATTTCCCATGTGCTCTGGGGGACTTGTCCCTTCCCCCTTTTGTGAGGGACTATATATGAATCTCTTAGAATACACCTTGTATCCCAGTTCATCTGGCGGTGTGTATTATAGGCTGGTGATCCTTTGCTCTACGTCTAAAATCCATATATGAGCGAGTACATACCCTGTTCCTCTTTTTGCGACTGGGTTACCTCATTCAGGATGGTTTCTTCAAGTTCCATCCACTTGCCTGCGAATTTCAAGATTCCATTATTTCTTTTCTGAAGAGTAGTATTCCGTTGTGTAAATGTGCCACATCTTCTTTATCCATTCTTCAGTTGAGGGGCATCTAGGTTGCTTCCAGGTTCGTGAGCAAAGACTTTTAAAAGAGGTGACTTACAGGAAAATCTATGAGAGCAGACATTTCGGCTCCATACCTTGGGTGTCCCTAGTACTGCTTGGATTAACAGATTTTCAAAAAGGTTACTCTTTATGGTTACAGCCTAACTGTGTGCTTGAAATACACACAGATCCCATGAGCTAGCAGCTCATGACAAATGACATATCGAGACCTTTTTCACACCTTCCATTTCTAACTCCCATCTCCTACTTAAACTCAATGGGCCTTTCAATGAACTGGGTTTTCTTCCTCACAATAAAGACAGTTGGACTTTTCAAACGGTATTTGCACATGTGTTTCGGAGACCTTTGTTCATAGCAGTCTCTATCCAAATTCCCGTAGCCAAGAGCTTGGTGTTAGAAGTCTCTGAGGAAAGAGGTTTTGGGCTGGAGGTGTACCCTTGCCACGCCTAATAAAGTCTGGTATATTGGTACTCCTGGAATCCCAGCACTAGGGAGGCAGAGGCAGGAAGATCTCTGTATGAGGTCATCCTCAAGGCACATTGCAAGTATGAGGTCAGCCGAAGGCACTTGAGACCATATCTCAAAAAAAAAAAAAAATCATTCTGAATAAATGACCCCAAAGTATGGGAATGAAGTATCTTCTGCTATAAGAGATTTTCCTCTTTTGAAAGTGTTTGCTCAGTGACTGGGTACCATGCATTATGTGTGAGGCATGATGTTGCAAACAGATCTTTTGAGACAAGGTGTTCAGTGAATGTGATTCATGAAGTTCTAACAGTCTAATTATTCAGCTATCTAAATATGAGTGGTCTGTATAAAGAGAACCTTCTTATTCTTATAAAACCCAGTCATTATCCAGGATTTATTTTTATTTGTATGCTATTTTTTTAGGCATGGTCTCAAGTTGTAGCTCAGCTCATGCTGGTCTCACCTTTGCTATGAACCTTGAGGATGACTACACACATAGATCTTCCTGTCTCTACTTTCTGAGTGCTAGGATTACAGAAATGTACCAACATATCAGACTTTATGCCTTGCTAGGGAATATACCCAAGTCTTTGTGTAGTCATAAGTAAGCAAGCTACTAAATGGGCTATAACTCCTGCCCCTAGGATGTGTTTTGAGTAGGAGCTTTACCCTTGAACAGGATAATTCTTTGTTGTAATTCTTCTTTTGCCATGCAAAAGAAGCATTCCTGGCTACTGTTTTTCAGTGGATGCCAATACTACTTCTTGTCTGTCTTCTTTAGTAAGTATGAACTTCCTATTGTAGCCATGAAAAATAGTGTCAGAGATGGCCAAATTCCATTGGAAGCAAACCCTCCTCATTCCTACTCAGGAAATGAATGAATTAAAGAAACCTTTCACTGTATCCTGCTGTTAACACTTGGAATTTCACTTTCATCTAAGTTAACACATTTGTAACAATGTGTTGCATTTATAATTTGCAAAAATGCCTTTCATGGAACACTGTAACTCTAGCCTTAAGAGACATTTGTCGATATCCTTCTTTTAAAGACTTAGAGATGCAGAGTTAGTGACACATGCTTAAAGTGGGGGGGGGGGGGAGACAAACACTGAAGAGATTTCTACTTCATTTACCTGGGTCTTCACCCACCTTGTTTCTGTGGTTGATCAGATACAGAAAGGGAATTCTTAGTTGAGTGATAGAGAGGTCAACACTGAACCCCATGGCCTAGTTAAGAAGATGGCTCAGAAAAGCTAGGTGAGCTTGGACAACGAGAGAATCTTTGACTTAACACAACTCTTCAAACATCCATCAAGTGTTTTCACTAGCTACTACTCAAACAGTATGCCATAAGGAATGAAGGAATGGGTGTTAATACATCATTTTTGTTGTGTGTGTCGCCATGAATGGATCTAAAAGAAAAAATATATTGGGAACCAAGGCACCTCCAGAATAAAATAACTAAGAAGTGTTGAGGTCAGGCTTGATCTAATCTGAGCTGACTTAGTTCATGTGATAAAACAGTGTTTTTTTTTTTTCAAACTGTGCCTGGCCCAGAGAGGGGATATGAAGGGCACCATCTGTGTGGCATCCTCTGTAGGGACCTATCTACAAAGCAGAGGCTAACAAATGACATTTGTGGCAGTAGAAAGGGTGCTGTTCTCTAAATTTACCAGTGTGGATTGAGACTGTGGGAACACATGGGCATATGTCAAGGAAACCAGGCCCAAGGGC
The DNA here is from genome assembly GCA_030556225.1 of Cricetiscus sungorus. NCBI lineage: Eukaryota > Metazoa > Chordata > Mammalia > Rodentia > Cricetidae > Cricetiscus > Cricetiscus sungorus. The sequence goes on along the minus strand of JANBXA010000741.1, from coordinate 30,206,680 downwards.
TTATTGCACACCAGACAGAAGAAAGGCTATAATTCTCTCACCTGGCTCTGTGATGGCAGTGGTCCCCATTTACTTGTCATCTGACTACCTGGTGTATATGCTAAGGGGTGGGCCCCCTAGGCTGAGAATGCCCTACTCTCCCAAGGTCTTCAGCTTAGCTGGTTCTTTGCCATTGAAGTAGCCTTCTCAAATGCTGCTCATCAATATTCCTGTTTGCCTATTTGCACCTGCAGTCATTCTGTCTATCTCTTTCTTTATGTGGCACCAGCCTTGTCCTTTTGGTACTGCAGCTGGACTTGACTCTGAAGCTTTGCTCTCAGAACAGTAACCCATAGAGACCTGACTCCGGATAGCAGAACCTGCTTCGGTCTGTTATCTGACCAGTGCAGACTTCTGCAGTTTCCAGTTTTGCTTCTCAGGTCTTTGTGAAAATTTCCCCCCTCCCCCTTTAATGCTTTGCAGCCATTCTGTACACTTACAGATAGATAGATATTTATTACATGATGAATAATATGTAATCAGAGAGCTAATATTAGTAATTAAAATTGGGATAAAAAAAAACCTGTGTTACCAAGTAAAACAGGAACATCTAGCAAATTACTGCAGCTGACACTGCAGTAGCTTGGGAATTCTTATTTAATACATTATGGTTTCGTGGAAACACATAAATGTACGCTATGTTTCTGACCGAGCACACTCAGGATGCTTTGACTGAAGTGAAGACCCTTGCAGGACATCTCCAGCCTCTATGTGTTCTGATTCTGTGCCTGGGTTGCTTGTCTGGGCTATCCTTGACTCCTGGGGAGAATTCCATTGAGGAATCCTGCCAAATGACCAGCTTTGTGAGGCTCTTGTTGATTGATCCCATTAAAAGTCACTGAAGAGCAATTCCATCAACGACTGTCTGATCAGAAGGCCTGGGAGAGGATGTCAAAGGAGAGGTGTACTGGTTACCTGTTTTGCTGGAGAGCCCTTGATAGCCCCAAGATGTTTTTATAAGGTTACTCTGGCCTCCACTTGGGGGCTGTGAGGGTGGGGTGGAGCCACTGTCTGAGTTCTTAATGGCTGGGGGATGGCAAAATGGAGAGAAAGCCATCAAGATTAACATATAAAGCCAGTATACTGATAAAGACTGGAAACCTCAACTACATGTAAGAAATAGAGCTTGTGTGGAAAGAGCCCATGCTTTACAAGCTCCAGAGAAGGCTGGTGATGCTGTATAAATAGCACTTTTAAATGTTTGCCTTTCCTCTGCTCGTTAGCCCACTCCCACACTCTGGAGTTGCCATTCTTTCTTGATACATGCTCTCTATTTCTTTTGCCGTGGTCCTAGTACATTTCTTTTTGTTCTGAGACACAAAACCCTCAGAATCTCAGAGTCTCCTAGACTCAGATCTGTGCCTACAACGCCGCAGCATTCAGAAGCAGTTATGGCTCTTTCGTACTACAGCGCGCATAGGATGTCTTTGCATGAATATCAGAAATAGATGATAAAGGTAATAAGTGGAGGGGGGGGGTCTTCAAAGAAAGACAAATTATTGTGCTTAGGCAGACAGCCAATCTAGTGAACTTCATTCCACCCCAGCTCCCTAACCTCTTCCCTCCCTTATATGAGAAACTGTCAAATCCTGTAAACTCCAGCGGACAGTGATGATGCAGCATTGTTTGCCAGGCTAGGCTGTCTGAAAACCTGCTTTCTCTATGCTAATAGTCCTCTTGTAATGCATGCGGATGCTTTGTTTCTGTGCCCCCAAAGTCTTTGCTATGCAAATCAAACCACAGGGGCACTTTAACATGTAAATCACATAATCTCCCTCATGTGGGATGAATTGACGGATTTTAAACTCCTTGACTGTTGGGAGGTAATGAACGTACTTATTTAACTGGTATTATTGCACTGGGCACAGCTCCTACTCCCGGCTTTACCCTGTGGTGTGGCCCTGCCAGGGGAGAGCTAGTACAATTATTAATGTCGCTGTCAAAAGAACAAGGAGAGCCCAGACCTGAGAAATCCTGTCCCCTTGGGGAGGAATTTGGGACTCACTGCCAACTTTGGGTCCTCCTTGGGGGAATGCTGGCCTTCTACTTTGATTGGAAGATGAAGACTAGGTCTTCTTGGGAAAGACTGTTTTCAGCTTGTTTTATAGGTGCAAAGAGCCAAGGGGCAGTAAAGAGCAGTAAAGAGGCGTGTCAGGCCCGGAAGCTGGGAGCTGTCCAGGCTGGGGAGCAGAGCCAGGGACAGCCAGCCCTGGCAGGACTGGAGAAGACTGCTCACCAGCTGCTTGTTAATCTTTTAGTTTGGGGCTGAAGTCACTTAAGCAGTCCTTTCCAAAAAACCGGGCCATTGCTATCGATAGAGGGAGTAGTGACTAGATGTAATGACATCGGAACCACCCGGGCAAGGTGTGCCTGTTCCAGAAATGAAGTGTGATTCTATTAAAAACGTGTGATCTCTTGAAAGAGTCTACCTGGTTTTTGGAGTCATTGGTACTGGATTTATTTGTTGGTAACATATTGATGAGAACAAGATTCTGGGCTTACAGTGTGAGTTTAAAAATGAAGGCACAGTGAAAAAGCAACTCTGGGTCTTAATGGGCTTTTGGTCTCCTTGTGAGTGTTTGAATGCTTTGACGACGGTACCATGCTCAGTTCCGTGTTACCTGTGTGCTTTCCCCATCTGGGCACCGGTCCAAAGCTTTCTTTCAGCTGTGTTTAGACTGTATGCATTTCCCCTAGAAACAATTGCTGCAGGGCTTCTTGGATGATGGACAAAAATTGATCAAACCCAAATGTAGCTGAAATAGTGTGCATTCGCAATTAAAGCCAGCAAGAGGAATTAGAAGCAGTTATAGAAATCCCCCTTTGTAAAAATCATTCACACAAACATATCAAAACACTGCCAACTCTGAAATCACCCTACCCTAAAATGTTAATAGCCTGCCTCATTGTGACACTTTTACAAGAACAGAAGCAGGAATCCCACTGGGGCATACTCCATCAAAATTTGGGAGGAAGGGGGCATGGGGATGCTGACTTATGTGGAAAGGGAAACAAATTAAGTAACTTTAAGCAGGGCCATCTTTACACGTTGGTTTCTTTCCTCACATTATTGGGCAATGTTCATAACCCTCCCAGCCCAGGACACTCATTGCTCAGATGTAGTGAGTGTTACTCTGAGGGTTCGCAACTAACATCTTGGTTTTGGGTAAGGTCTGTATTTGGTGAGGTACATGCCACTTCAACTTATTTTCTGTTCCAACCCTTTGGCTTCGTGGTCTTGCACCCATTGGTCCTAACTGCATTTACTAACAAATTTTCATATAAACCAGTCTTTGAGACTATTTCTAGTTGTAGCTGGAGTTTCTTTCCAGCCTGGCCCCATAGCCACTTTTCCTCAAATAAACACATGGACGATATATTAATTATAAAACTGCTGGTGGGTTGCTCAGGCTTCTTATTGGCTAGGTCTGTCTTAATTACTAACCCATTTCTATGAATTGCCGTGAGGCTGTGGCTTACCCATAATCCAATATGTTACTACTTTGGCAACATGGTGACTCTCCTGCCCTCCCTCTGCCTTCCTCTCCCAGCCTTCTCTTGGCCAGATAGCCCTGCCTATCCTTCCTTCCTGGCTACTAGCCAGACAGTGTTTTATTTATTAACCAATAAGAGAAACGCATATACAGAAGGACATCTCCCCATCATCTAGTGACTCTGACCTAGGAGATAAGTAGAAAACTGACAGCAGAGATGAAGAGGCGGTTCTTGGTGGAAGGGCTGATGGCTGATCAAAAGGAACAAGAAGTTTGTACCAGTATCTATACTGCATGGGAATACTGGAGTGGGGGTGATTACAGCTACTCTGGGAGAAACACTATGTGAAAGAAATACAAGGCTAAAGAGGTCCAAACCTTCTGCAGAGGGTTCAGGTGAGTTGGCCCTTAAGGTCCACACTATGGCTCTTCCTCCAGAATGACACTGTTCTTGCTTTATCAGAAGCATCTCTTGAGTTCCACACTTGGTATTTTTGAATAGGATACTTAAAGATTATGATCACAAAAACATATCTCCTCCAAACGATTTCTTGATGACAGCTGCAGTCAGTTCTGTGCTCAATGGGGGGTATAGGGAATTAGGATTTGCTTCCTGGGGTGGTTGCTGTTTCTTATTCTCATTCTCAGTTTTATCACACTGAACCCTTTCCAAATATACGTTATAAAAACAGTCTGAAAAAATATACTCATCTTCTCCAATGCTGAGACTAAGGCAAGTTTGGGTAACACTGGAGCCCTAAATTGTTTGCATCCCTTGTGTTGTGGGAAGACAGAAGGAACAGGGAACTATCCTGAGGTTACCATGTCTATTATTTCTTATGTTTGGTTGGCTGGAGGGACACACCCATGAAGATGGCTGTCAAGGTCTAGCAGTTCTTTTTTTCTCCAAGTCTTTTCTCCTGAAGACTAAATGTGATACAATCCTATTACAGATCTCAGAAAAACAATTTGAAGGCTGGAAACAACAACAAAAAGAACTTGATCTGACATGCTCGGGAGACCCCTGAACAAACCATTATTTCATGCTCTGATGTTTAGCTATTGTTTTCCAGAAGGATGAAAATTTAAAGTTATAGTGGTGAAAAGCCATCCAAGGATCATCAGATTGTAGCAGGTGCCAGATTATACACAATGCTCCAGATGCTCAATCTCCAGTCCAACTCTATCCTGCATAGAGTAGGGATAACAGAGGCAAGGGCAGGGTTTTAGACAACCCCAATCCTCTGGGTTCTAGTTCTTACTGAGATTTCTACTGGGAAAGGCTTTCTTATGCATGAGGATCCTAATTTGATTTCTGAAGGTCAGGAAGAAATCATTGTGAAAAGCCCTCTGATTTGGAATTACAGGTACGCTGTGATTGTGAGATGAGAATCATAATTTCCTTTGAAAAGTTCTTAACCAGTCATTTATTAGGCAAATACCACTGAGTGCCAACCATGTGGTGCTGAGCAAATGTTTAAAAAGCTGTAGAAGTAAGAATTTCCTTCTAGATTGTTTGCAAACTATTTTACATAGGACAAATAAATCTGGTTATTAACTTGAATATATTAGGAATGAGTATTGTAGCATTTTTAGTGATGACAGAGTAAAATGCAAACTTTATGAAAGTTTTTTTGCAATGACCCTGCCCTTTCTAATATTGTTCACAGCCTGTGTCTCTCAACCTCACAACCCCACCATCTTTTCAGTATAGACTGTGACTGTGTCTTCCTCTTTCTTTCTTTTTTTCTTTTTTTCTTTCTTTCTCTCTTTCTTTGTTTGTTTTGTACCTGTTCTTTTTGTTTGGGAAACCATTTCATTTATGATTTTCCTATGCCCCTCACAATACTCCCTTGGGGCTGCTAACTCTTACCCATCTCCTAATATTAAATTAATTTTCTAATATTAAATTTCATTTTCTCTTAGGATGTCTTCTGTTGGCCCTTAAGTTGGAGTAGGTGTTACAATAGTGCTCTCTGGTTGTCTATCAGTCTACTTAGGCTTCACTCATGAAAATCCTATAGATCGGATAACTTACATAGTAGAAGGCATTTCTTCTCTGTTTTAGACATTTACTTTTAAAATTAATATTTTTAATTTATTCTTTAAAATTTTCATACATTTATACAATGTAATTTGATTATGTCCATCTAACTACCTCTGCTAGTGCTAGTGAGATATATTTTCTCATAAGTCTGGAGGGCATAAATACTGCTCCCTCTCCCACTTGTGGATTTAATATTTATGAATTCGAACAGTCAGTGGAAAGTATTTTTAAAAACTGTGTTTGTCCTTGATATGTAGACCTTTTTCTTGTGCATTTTTTTCTAAATAATGCAGTGTATTAGCTATTTCCATAGCATTTGGATTTTATTGCGAGGCATCTAGATTTGATCTGAAGTATAAGACAGGATTACGTGCAGCCTGTGTACACTACTGAGCCATTTGAGATAAGACATTTGACCATATATGAGGCTGCCGCAGATGGAGGGTTCTGGAAGCAAGCCTTCATGGATACCAAAAGTTTGTGGCAGATAAAATTTCAGCTATGTCAGATTCTGGTGAGGACTCTGGTGGTTTGTGGTTGCATGCCTTATTGCCATGTCCTTTCATGAGAGAGGGAGGATGATGTCTGTAGTGTCTCTTTTTATGTGGCCATGAATCATGTGGATGGCCCCACCTTTATAACACCCTCTAGCCTTAACTGCCTCCATACTGGCTCTAATTGCAAACGTCATCACAATAGTGTCAGGGCGTGAACATAGGAGTTTGGTGGGAGACTAACCAAACTTTCAGCCTATGCCAGCCACATTTTTCATCCAGGGTGACACTCACATTGTAGGTTATATAAACATATTTTAAGGTTGCTAGTTACATAGACTCCAATATGAATGGTAGCTTCTGAATAACTCCCCTTATCTGTAACATGTACCAGCTAGGTTTTCGTTTTCATAAGCTTGACACAAACTGTGCTCATCTAGGAAGAGGGAAACTGTTATGAAAATAACTTTCTTAGATTTGCTTGATCAATGATTGATGTGGGAGGGATCAATCCACCATGGTCAGTGCCACTCTGGGCTGGTGATCCTAGATTATAAATGGTGATTAGGACATAGGGAGCAAGCCAGTAAGCAGCATTCTTCCAAGGCCTCTGCTTCAGTTCCTGACAGGACTTCTTTTCATGATGGAATGTAAGCTGGAAGATGAAATACACCAGTTCTTTTTCACGTTTCTTTTGGTCATGGTATTCTTCCATAGCACTTCCATAAACAATCTAGGACACAATGGATTGTTTGCCAGTTCCTATCCCTCACTAGAGCATAGACTTCCTGTAGGCAAGATACACCATTTTCTGACTTATGACTGTCTCCATATCCTTTATCATGACAGAGAGATACAGATACAGTATAAATGTCGTAACTGCACAGGTGCATAGTTGTAGGATCAAATGTTTTGGGGGCACTTGCTATCCATTTGAGAAAACGACCATTTGGGAAGGCCACAGGCTTCTGGGGGTGAAGCCACATTAGCTATGTCTTCCTGTACTATTCAACTGAATTGAATGGATATCTTTATCAAGGGTGCATTGTTTACGAAGGTACTATTGTTTTTTTTTTTTCTGACATATTATTTTGTCCCCAATTATTTCTCTCTGTTCTCATCTGTTTTTGCTTTTTTGGATCTCTCAGATTTTGAGTATCTAGACTTCCTATCTTGACCTTCTGATATTTCTGTGTCATATAGATAGAAATAGAGTTAGATAATTTGAGACCTTCCCATAGTCACTTGGTGATGCACAGGCACAGCTTCACTTGGGAAACAGAAGCTATGCACACTTCCTGTTTCAAATGCCTCTATATCTTTCAAGTTCCTAGGCTTGCCTTTCCCCTAATAAGGGATTGAGGTGATCTGGACTGGGGAAGTAGAAGATGGAAGGAAGTTTTGTTTAAGGAAATGGATAGCTCAGATAACCAAGGGGCAGTAGGATAATTGGTATGTACAAAGTATCTCGTTGGATGTAGTGAAAGAACAAAAAAGAATAAGGCAGGACCCTTGGAGATAATGATTAGTTGGAAGAGATGGACTCCTGGAAAGCTGACTTCAGCTCAGGTAAATGTGGGAAGACTGTGTATGTATAGCATGGATGTAGGGGGTTAGAGGGAGGAATATGGGACAAGATTATCTATATGGGGTTGGAATGTGACTTAAAAGAATGGCTTTGAGTAGAGGCTTCTAAATGTCTAAATTCACCCTTCTATTCAAAGCCAAGGGGTTAGGCCACTTGGTCACTGTAGCTTCAATTTCCTCTTATAAAACACACAAATAATATTGTATTATTTAAAACTTCAGACAGAATATATATATATATATATATATATATATATATATTCATAAAAAGGGAAATGGCATTAGATACATAAATAATGAAGATTTAAAAAGATAGAAATAGGAAATTATACAATACAAACTGTTTTATGACTTGACTTTATTCATAAAAAATATAACTAAGGTCTTTGTAATGTTAGGACATGAATCTCATTTTTTTCCATTTCCGTTCTTGCCTGAATTTTGGTGAAAGACTATTCTACTCAGTTCTGCTTCCATCCAGTATGTCCTCTTTTTCTATCACTAACCAGTCATGTTTTTATAAACGTATACACTTATGCCACTTCTTTGCTTAGAGTCTGTCATTGGCACCTTTGTAATATAAAAGTGTTTAAGTTCCATGTAACAGAAAATAAAATGCAAACTGCCTCAAATAACGGATAGAATTAGACTGGCTCACAGGAGTCTGTGAACACTCGTACAAAATGTGACAGATAGGGTGGCTTCAACAACAGAAAACCACTTTTCATATGGTGCTGGAGGCTGGAGTTTCAAAGTCACCACTGCCTCGGTGTCTAGGTATAAGCAAGCCGGGTTTCTTTTGCAGCCCTGTCTCCTTGGCTGGCAATTGCTATCTTCTTACTGTATCACCATGGTCGCTAGTATAATGGGACTGGAATCTGCATTAAAGGACACACTTAACTCCACCACTTTTTAAAAAATTCTAACTCCACCTATATGTATTTTCTGAAGTGTTGACCCTCAAAGCTTTGACAAAGAATGTGTAAAAGGCATAAGCTCACAGTTTTCACTTATTGAGATCCCAGTGTAGGTGAACATCAGGCAAAGCTTGACCCAGGTCTCCAGTCATCAGAAGCCTGCTATCTTTTGTCCCCACAGTTGTCTGTTAAGGCATCAACTTTATATGATGCCTGTCTCCCCTCTTCGTGACAATGCTTCCCGTATAGGTATGCTACCACTCATCGTAACATCTCTGGATTTCATTTACTTATGAATGCCTAGAAGCATGTGCAACTGCAAATGGAATCTGGAGGCTGACGGGAAGGTGGAGGACTAAGGCAAAGAAAGAAGAGTCATGGCTTAGCTCTGAACGACTCTATTTTTAGGCATGAGTTACAAGGCTGTTTTCTAAGTGGTTTCATCCGATCTTTTCAACTCTATTTTTTTTCTTTTTTACATCATGCACCTACTGCATTTTCCACGGCAGCGGTGGTCTTGTCATTCCAAACCCACTCTGTCCCTTTTCTCTTTTGTGCAATGACCTAAATCTGAGAGCACCTGTGTGAGGTCTTTCTATATCAGAAGCACTGCAACTATGTGTGATATTTAAAGTTGTGCATTACGTAACAATGGGGCATTACCACTTATACACACTGTGGCACTCATATTGCCCTATGGATTGTGTGGCATCAAACCTTCGCTAATGTGCCTAGTGGCTCTGGTCTGTCTAACACGAGGTTACATCTAAATCATTTACTTAAAAGGCTGCCATTCTTTCAGTCTGTAGGGTTGATGGAGGTCATGGAGGCCATTACTGTATCATGATAGCACTGACATGGCTTCTGCTTTTACATATGGATTTTTCTCTGTAGTGGCCATGCAGATCACAAACATATTGTTAAATGATGATGATGATGTTTGTCTTTTTTTTTTTTCAGCTGAGGAAACAGACTCATAAAAATTCCATCGCTTGTGCAGGAACACATAGCCAATTAGATAAGTAATAGTACTGAGTAGTTTTCCCACCCACCTTTCTTCAGAGGCTCTGAGCTCTGGTAAATGACGGAACATGGAGTTTCTGTGTTCAGACTGGAAGTACCTATGTCTTGTTCATTTGCTTCAACTATATACAGAACGGTTAGCCACTCTCCTTACTGATGCTGATGAAGTGAGATTATATGTGTAAGTGTACCATGGAGCAGAAATACATATACTATACAAAGAGTATTATTTTCTAACTACAGCTTAGTATTAATAGCTTCCAGTTGTATAATTAGGCTAGGATGCATGCTTTCGTGAGATGCACATTTTAATACTTTATTTGCTGCAAAGAAAAATGGACCCTTGAAAACCATTTGCAGATCAGTGCCATGGCCACGCAGGAATCAGGGCAGCCTATTGTACGACCCATGGAAGGCCAAGACAAGCAGCTTGGCAAGACATCTCCCCTTGTGCTGTTAGTGCTCATTAGCTGAATTCAAATTCCAGTGGTGATAATACACACATTTTCAACCGCATATAGATTCTGCCTCTATAAAAGGAAAAAAAAATCTATAAATGTAATCACCTCTCCCTTGTCAGCTAATGTAGCACAGTGGTATCTTTAAAACAGTTTTCTTTAGTTCCTTTTGTGTGGTTTATTCCTCCTGGCATGGATCGGGATATGAGCAGCATTGTGTTTCAATAGAGTTTTATTTTTTTCCCTTGCAGCTTTTAACCAGGTACAAAGGGTATCTGCCTCTACCTGCACAACACAGTCCTGTCATAGAAATGAAACAGGCTTTTAAGGCTTGAAAGAAAGGAAAATAGAAAATTGGGGGCAAATTGCCATTTCATCATTTTGAGGCAAATATTATATATCAGGGAAAAAGATTTTTTTTAAGAGGCTGTAATTTAGGAGTGTCTAAAGGTGTTTTGTTAGTTTGATTGTATATCACAATTTTGAAAAGAGAGGCCTATAGATTTTTAAAAGCCTGCCAGCATAAGGTGTGCCTAATCTATCATAAATTATACTTCCCATTCCCACCCAGAACTGGGCGAAGAGCTTTCTTTTCCATTTAAACCCGAACCGATGTAGACCTGACCACCCAGGGACACCCCTTTGGTCTGATATTTCATAAACTGGGAGAGCAGGTTGCACAGAGCAGCCTATGCTCGGCTTGATTCACAGGTGGCTGTGCAGTCTGCCTGGTTTCTAGAGGCTGAAAGGATCCATATTCCCTTTGAGTGCGTGCCAAGGCACATTACTGAACAAGAAGGCTCTGCTCTAAGACTGGGAGTTAGTTGCTCTGTCCAGGAAAACTTGCTTGCTTCCTACTTTAAAGTTTTAGGCAGTTTATTTGTTTGGGTGAACCCGATAGGAAATGAATAAGTAAAGCCTCCACCAGCATGCTTCAAGAGGCTGGAAATGGATCTCAGGGCACAGTTTCTTCTTTATTTACCAACCATATATATGCATTTCATGTTTCCTTCTTACATGCTCCTGGGTCAGAGGAACCAGAGATAGTAATAGCAGTCAGCCTTTGATCTTTTTTTTTTTTTTTGGTGGGTTTGTTTTGGTTTGTTCCTCCACTTTTTATTTCAAATGTGCAGAACAGTTCAGAGAGAAACACTGAGCCTGGCTCTTCTGTCTTTTTGTGGTAAGTCTGAAGGTAAGTTCATATTCAGTTGTGATACATGCTTCCAGAATGCTTTGCCATAGGTCTCATATGCATGTAGAAGACAAGGACCTCTCATGATCCTAGCTAAAGATTCTAACACTGACACAAAATATGTAGGAACATATGGTACATTTTCAAAACTCTTCCTAGTGCCTCCAAGGGTGTGCTGTTGCTATTCTTCTGCTAAACCTAAAACCCAGGTGGGAGCCCACACTGTGTTTAGTTACTTGGTTTCATTAGTCTCCATTCAGCTAGAAGAATCTCAGTGATTTTTGTTGTTACATTAATTAACCAAAATTCGAGGGTGGGCATCCCAAAGAAAGTCCTGCAATTTGAGTTTATCTGAGACAATTCACAAAAAACGTTCCGACAGAAACTGTTCAAAACCGGGGCAATCATCTTGTGTGTGTTGTTCTTTTTTCAGGTGCTTTGTAGATTCGTTTGTTTCTGTTGGGTTTCAATTTTCACTCCTTGTTTTAGGTAAATCCTTTTAAGTATAAAATTAAATATGTAAAACACTATGGTTCAGAAGGCAAAGCTGCTGACTTAAAAATTTTACTCTTATTTTTCTGTTTCTCTGTTTCCCACTTGTCCCTTATAGATAACATTGTCATTTAAAAAAAATAAGTAAGTATAACATACAATAAATACAATATATATAGTATCTCTTTATTTCACTTTCCAAAAATAAATAAGCATAATATTTAATAAATATGCATAATACATATAACTATATGGATATATGTCTATATATGTATATAGCTATTACATGTATATTTATTACAGCCCTATGAGAAGGAAATTGTGATTGCTCATCTTGATTGTCAATCTGATGATAGCTACACTAACAGACATGCTTCTGGGTGTTTGTGAGGGCATTCCAAGAGTTGAATTGACTGGCAATGAACCACCCTGAATGTGAGCATCATTTTGTGGCCTGAGACTGAATGAAAAGAAGTAGAGCATTAGCATTCAGCTCTCTCTGCTTCCTCACTATAGATTAAGGACAGTGGTTGTGAAGGTTTATACAAAGTTTCCAGAAAGCCTCTGAGGTCACCCAATGTGTATGTACGTACATCTTAAGATTCCATATAAAGAAGTACTAAGAGGCCCTTTTATGAGTCTCTGGAAGTGACATGTAGGATACAGTGGAAACCCCAGGATATTGGAGATGCCAGATCTGCGGGATATCAGCTGAGAAAAACTATAGTCATGGAGTGGAAGTTGTCCAAGTGAAAGGCTGTGTGTGATATGGACAGCACAGTTGGAGAGAATGACCTGGCTGTCATTTGAAACAAAGACGCTGCCTGCACAAGCCCTAGGCACCAGGAACCTACAGGTTTTTATGTTTTCTTTAATAAATTTTAGTCTTGCTTTGGTCTTGTCTTTCATTGCTATGACCCTACTCCTTTTGGAATGAGGTATTTATTGTTTGCCTTTCTCTATTGGGAATACATAACTTATTTTAGATTTTGTAGCACCTTAAAGTTGTGAGTTTGAGACTTAGAAGATACTCTGCACTAATTCTTGAATAATGTTAGAAATATTAAGACTTTGTAGGTACTTTTAGAGACAGAGAAAAAGCATTTTGCATTATGAGATGAACATGAAGCCTTAGAGGTGGGTGGTAGATGTTAGGGCTTAGAAGCAAAGGTACTCTTGTTTCTCTTCATATCATGCCAACATTTTGCCTTCTCAAAAATTGATATTTTTGGCTGTCAAATTGACAAGAACTTAACTTTGACTGTTAGCTTGATGTGATTTCAAAATAGACTAAGAAATGTGCCTCTGGGTGTGGCAGTAAGTCATTTCCAGAGAGGCTAGCTAATTAGAGAAGACACATCACAAAGGTAGCTGGCATCATTTCCTGAGCTATAGTCTTAGATTGTATAAAAAAAGAAGTCCCATGGCTGAACAAATGGCTTAATGCTTAAGAACACGTACTACAGAGGATCCAAGTTCAGTTCTTAGAACCCACATCAAGTAGCTGATGCCTGCCTTAATTCAACTTCAGAAGATCTGATGCCCTCTCCTGGCCTCCAAAGACACCTGCACGTGCGTACACACACACACACACACACACACACACACACACACACACACACACACACACACGCACGCGCGCACACGCACGCGCACGCACACGCACACACGCACAAGCACACAAGCACACACCATAATTAAAAATAAAACAAGCAAGAAGAAAGCAAGTGACAAACCGGCCTTTATCCCTCTCTACTTCCCAACTGTAGGAATGTGACTAGTTGCTTCACATTCTAATTGCCATAGTTAGAGCTTAACCCCAAACTTTCTCTGGCATAATGGACTCCCATCTCACACTATGAACTAAAACAAATCCTTTCTTAAATTACTAGAGGAAAGTATTCTTTTATTTTGTGTCTGTGTATCCACAGAGATTTACAAACAATTCTAAGATGCCTGATATTGATGCTGGACAGGAAGATCAGGAAGTACTCTTAAACACTGAGCCGTCTCTCCAGTCTCTTAAGTTGCTTTTGTTGGGTGTTTCTCACAACAGTGACAATTGTAACTAATATAGGTGTGTGTGTCTGTAGGTATACTTTTCAGTCTACTTTTTTTTTTTTTTTTTTTTTTACTTAATACATCTCTATGCCACAGAAAAACTCATTCTTTTTACAACAGAATAAAGATGTTTTGTGTCACCCAACTCTCTTGAGTTGAGCATGTAGCTTTTTCTCAATATTTACCATTGCAAAGAAAGCTTTGGCATTGGATCTTAGGCCTCTGAAGAATTACTGCAAAACATAGTAGGCTAGAAGGGAAACATATTTGTGGTTTGCATGTACACATTTAAATTCTCCTCCATAGAGATGTATCATTCTGTACTTCTGTAAGCAATGTGTAGATGTGTCAGACATGGATCTGAACATTTTGCAGCAGCTCAATGAATAGTCATAAGAGCTGTTATGATACTTAATGTATATGCAGGAGGCTAAGACTCCTTGAGAATGTCTCCAGCATCCTATGGTTGCTAAGTGCCATAGCTAGCATTCATCACAGACTCATGAAGCTAAGCACTTTGGCAACTGTGTGTTGCCTTCAGTAATCTACCTGAGTCAATTTGAGTATTGAGATAGTATTAATAGGAATTCAATTATTTTTGGAGATGATGTACATGACAACATCAAGGAATACTTTGGTATTTATAGAACTTGATAGTGCAAAGAATAGCAGGGGGTGAAAGAGAGTTCTTGTATTCATATAATTTCTCTAAAAAATTTATGATCTTATTGTCCTTAAAAACTTATAATAAAAAACTTGCAAATAAATAAAAATATCACACTCCCAAAATAAACCAGATTCAGTGTCCGTACAACTCAACAAACTTCTATACAGTTAGAATTGGCATTCAAAGTGGAGGCTGTGAAGCTTCATATGGAATTTTATACTTTCAGCATCAAACACTTTTTATTCACTTATCCACCAGCCAGCAAAAATAAAGCAATTAGGAAACAGTTAGATTGATACCCATTTTTAAAGGAAGTCAATGTTTACTCAAGCATTTTGACCTTCTGAGTGTGCTTACAGTGGTTAGAATCATTTAAAGATAAGAAGTTTTAGGAAGCCCCCTCTGTGGGAAGAGGGAATGAATAGGACACAGTCATCTGAGTTTAGTATTGAAGCGGAGAAGTAGCAGAAGGGTCCACAGAGGGTGCAGAGCCAAATTGAACAGGCAATGTCAGTCCCTATGAGAACTGGGGAAAAAGGACAGACCCTGGACCTTAAAGAAGTTGTTACAGCCATTAGATGTCAAGAAGTAAGAAGGAGTTCCAGGGAGAAGTGGTTCTCTAGGGACTCACTGCAAGGCTGGAACCAACAAACAAATGAAGTTTGAATTTATGATACTCAAAAGTGGTATTTTTTCAGGACAATAAAATAGCAGAGAGCTGGGCTGTTTAGAGTAAACCCATATGAGGAGGAGGAACAGGTGGCATTTGAAGTAAGGTATGAATAATGAGAAGTAGTTGATGTTTAAAAACTTGAACACTTTACAAAAATGTTTCAGGTGAAGAGAACATAAAATGTTAACTCCTGGGGGAACATTGAGCTTGTAAAGAAATGTAATATTAAGATTAGATAACAAAATATATTAAGTAAGGGAGTAATAAAAGGTGAGCTCAAAGGCTAAGACAGATGAAGAGGGCACTTGTCCAGGAGAATAAAAGGGTTTAGAATATTTGTTATGTACATCTGATGCAAGTACCAGCTAATGCAGGTTCTCATAGAGACACTCGGAATAACTAGTCACCAGTTATTCTGTTCTATAAGGTATGATGATTTCCAAGGAGATATACATGGAAACATTGATATTTATTTTATATCTTTAAAGCAATTATTATGCTACAAACTGTTTTTGTGTTCCAATTTTTCAAATCTACATGTTGGAACCCCACCTCTCAACAGAATGGTCTTACGGTAAGAAATTGGTCATGACAATAGAGGTCATATGAGACTATGGTTTTGTGAGAAATGATGAGAAGAGCTTGTTTCTCTTTCACATCGCATATGCATACAGAGAGAAGGTGTCTTTCTGCAAACCAGGAGTAGATTTCTACCAGACTGAGGCTGTATGGTCGGCACCTTGATCTGGAATTTCCCAGTTTACAAAAATGTAAGACATTTATAAATTTTGATTGTGTAGCTCTTCCTAAACACTGTGCTTGCTTTTTTTTTTTTTAATTGCTATAGGTTGAATATATAATGCCATTCACGGGTTCTTGTTTGAACACAAGAACCCCAGCTGAAGTGCTATTTTTGAGAGATTCAAGGCACATTAGGAGGTGAGGTATAGTAGAAGCAAGTTGGTCACACATATATTATCACTGGCTTGTTTATGTCTCCTTCTCTTTGTTTCTTGGCATCCATAAAGTGAAGAGCTCTACTTCATATATTGTATGTCCCACTGCAGTGATGTTCTCACTACTGGTCCACAATCAGCAGAACCATATGGTCACAGATTGAGATCTTGGAAACTATAAGCTAAAAAAAATCCTTCCCATCAGTTGTTTGTGGCTGTATTTTTGTTATATCAATGTAAAAGTAAATAATATGGCTATAGGTGGCTGAAGAATGAAGAGAAATACTTTTTCTAAAAGCAGAGAATAAGATGAGGATGGTAATATTTTACAAGCAGCATGTATTAAAGATTAAATATATTTGCTATGGTAATTTACAACCTCCAGATAATTCATCAAGAGAAATAGGAGCTGAACAGATGGCTTAGTGGTTATGGCCTAATACTCCTCTTGCCTAGTACCCATATTATTCAGCTCAGAACTGCCTATGATGCCAGCTTCAGGAGGATCTGATACTTCTGGACTTTTTAGGCACCATAACTCATGTGTACACACCCCACACTTACACAACACAAAAAGAGAGGTATATTCTTCCCCTACAAGTCTGAACATATCATTTTTGTGTTTTATGTTCAATGCGTGGGGAAACTGAACAACCGAGCACTTAAAACACATTTTAATATGCCATGTAAAGGTCAGAATATATAGCAGTGAGAGATTTAGCTTTATCTTATAGTTTTATTTTTGTGTGTGTGTGCATGCATGGGTGTATGCATGCATGTGTGTGTCTGTGTATTTGTCTACATGTGTGCTGTCTGCACTTCCTTGTGGAGGCCTGTAGAAGGGTTGGCTTCCCTTCCTCTGGGGTTATAGGTAGTTGTAAGCCAACAGATATTGATGCTGGAAACCGCTGGACCAGGAAGTGATTTTAGCCACTGAGTATCTCCACAGTGCTAACCTCTGATGGATTTAAATAGTCAGAACCAGTTCTTAGCCTGTTCATTACTCTCTTTCTCCCTTTCTTTCCTATAAAATCTGGCAACAAACTTTCTTTTGATTACACCTCTCATTTTACACTTTTTTATGATTTTGAAATCAGAGGAGTTAACATTAAGCAAGAAATCATGCTTTTAAGGATATAAATCTTTAAGAAGGAAGGAAAGTGAAAAAAATCGCAAAGTGTCGTATTCTAATCACGAAAGTGCTAAAATAGAGTAAATGGCAAGAGTTTTTCTTGGAAGAGATATTGCAATGAAGTGAATGACAGTAAATATATTTAAAAAGTCATGATAGACACATCAAAAATAAGGATAATTTAGTCTTAAATCTTCTTGAGGAAAAACCTCAAACATAATATTTAAAATTAAAGCAAAATTATAATTAGCTAAGTAAAATTTCAGTAGGAACAGTAAGCACACAAAAATATGTCATGCATATGTTTATTTTTCCCACACTACTCTCTAAAGGCATATCATTGACCTAGTCATTTTTTAATTTAAACTCTAAAGTGTTTTTGAGAATTTCCCACATTACTACTGATTTCCATTATTCACCCCCTTCTTTCTCAACCTTCCAACTCCTCTTGTGTTACCCCCACTTCCCCCTCAAATGACTGACCTTTTCTTCTTTAGGTTTTGTTGCCACACACACACACACACACACACACACACACACACACACACACACACACCACCACACACACACAACACTGAGTCTGTGTGATGATGCTCATCTCTATTTGTGTTTAGATCTAACCACTTGGGATTGTAATACCAATCAGGGACTTTGTCTCTTGAGAATACTCAGTCTCTATATTTTAGCATGCATTAATTGCTTATGGCTCTTCATCTAGGGGTGGGACCTTGTAAAAAATATTCCCCATCCACATTGTCATGTCAACAGTATTGTTGGGCCTTGTCATTATGTAGGTCTTGTTTAAACAACCATATTGTTGAGATTTTGTGGATGCAGATTCCCTGTTACATATAGAAGACACTATCTTACAGTAAACACCTGGTCTTTTAGTTCTTACAATCTGACCTCCCCTGAGCAGGCATAAGGTATAGGGTTGTGTTATAGATGTATCAATCAGACCACACTGCATTTTTCCAGTTGAGGCATTCTATAATGGCCTCTGTTTGCTACAAAAGGAAGTTTCTCTGATGAGGGGTGAGAGCTACACAGATCTATGGGAATAAGGATGAATATTAGCTCATAGTTAGAAATTATACTGGTTTAGGAAAATGGAAGTAATAGCTTCTACTGTATGGACCATCACTTTATCAATCATGGTTTTTTTGGGTAGGATTACAGTATCAGTTATGAATTTCCTCCTATTGAGCAGATATTAAGCCCAATTAGGCAGTTATAGGTTATCCTTAAGATATAACTGACACTACTATACATGGTGATATCTTGCTGTATTTATTATTATTGTGGTTTTAGGACCCAAACCTCTTTTTTAAGTGACAAGGTCCTCAACATCATACAGACTAAAAGTTCAGGCATTTGTCTGAATTTTCTCTTTCCTTAGTTTAGATATTTAAGGTCACAATAAAGTAGTATGTGTGATACATAAGCTTCAGATTTTATAAATATGCACCTACAGATGATTTTTCTTTGAGACAAGATGCAGGAAAGCCAGAAGAGTGCTCATGAAGTTTAGAAAAGGCTGTAGTTGCTTGGCTGTGGATGAGAATCATTTATTGGAAAGCATTAACTTATTTAATAAACAATTTAAAGGAAGTCCATTTGGGGAAATTTATCTATTGGCTATTTGTGGCTGTCAAAAGGTTGATAAGTATTTGGCTGGTGGCAATACCCACCGGGATAAGGAAGGATACAAGTTTCTTCTATTCAGGAAAAAATACAATCCACCGTACAGAAACTGTGCAGAAACCCAGCAACCCTCAGGGTAGAAGATGATTTCCTGGCTCTCCTATCTCCCCAAGGATACTGGTGGCCCCTGACAGCATGTAACTGGGGGAAGCAGTTCATGTCTTTCCAGGAGGCTTACTTTATTTCAGAAGAAATTCCCTTCTGTCTTTTGCAAGCTTTAAGGAGACCCTAGATCCTTGTTCATCATTCCCCAGTGTACAACTATTTTTATATGTTTTCCATGAGACTGGCTGAATCACAGATCATGTTCCCAGGAATCTCATTCCCTTAGTAGAGCTATTCCCACAGATGATTACTAATCTCTTCTAAAAAAGAATTCCTCTGTGTTCTCTACAGCAACATAACTGACAGAATAAACATAAATATATTCTTATATACCTATATGCAGGTATTCATATGTACATATATGTATACATATATATGAATATACACATCTGTGCATGTGTGCGTGCATGCATGCGTGCGTGTGTACGTGTGTGTGATTTTTATTTTGGCTTATAGGATATGGTTCTGGTAGTTAGTGTTTATCTCACACTCGAGAGCCTGATAATCAGGTAGTTCCTTAGTCTACTGGATGTTCCAGCAGCTCTAGTCTGGTACTGAAGGCCAAAAGCAGTGGTTGTCAACTGGTGGGTTGTGACCTCTGGGAGGTAAAATGACCTTTCATAGGGGTCACCTAAGACTGTCAGAAAACACAGATATTTACATTGTGATTAATAACTAGCAAAATTACAGTTATGAATTTTCTTGATTACAGATTGATGGGGGAGGGCCCTGTCCATTGTGGGTGGGGCCATCCCTGGGCTGCTGGTCCTGGGTTCATTAAGAAGCAAACTGAGCAGGTCCTGTTGAGCAAGCCAGTAAGCAAAACTCCTCCATTACCTCTGAATCAGCTCCCACCTCCAGGGTCCTGTCCTGCTCAAGTTCCTATCCTGACTTTTTCAGTGATGAACAGCAATGCTGAAGTGTAAGCCAAATAAAATTTTTTCTCTCCCCCCCCAATTACAGTTATGAAATAGCAACAAAACTAACTTTAATACAGTCCCTCATGAGGGACTGTATTAAAGGTCATAGAATTAGGAAGGTTGAGAACCACTGGCCTAGAGGATTCTTAAAGAGCTTCTGGCCCATGTTGAAAGCCCAGAGAAGTTGTTTCTAACATTGGCAAAGAAATGCTGCAGCTACAGAATGTATAGATGAATTTCAATCCAAGGGTAGGGTTAAACCAGCACTAAGCAAAGTTTTCTCCTGTCTTTTTATTCGGAGCACCATCAGAAGGTACAGGCCTCTAGTTAGGATGAGTAATTCTGCTTCAAACAATATGATCAAAAAAACTGTTCATAGGAATGTCCAGTAGATTGGGTTATAGTAAATTACAGATATAGTTAAGTTGACAAACACTCAAGATAAACAGTTATGCCCCAAGCAACCAAAAAGTAACACCAGAAAAAAAAAACCCAAAACATTGAGTTTTGCTATAATCAGGCATAAACAATAGGAATGTCAGTCAAAGACCATGAAATGTAATCACTATTTAGGCTGAGTACCTTCTAAAAACCGAGTTAGTCCAGGCTATCAACTCACTCTCCTGTTGCCTAACAGGAACGCGTTAGTTTCTTTTTGGGAGGAGACTGGGCATTGAATTCTGGCCCTTATGGTGCTTCACAAGGGCTCTACCACTAAGCCACACCACAGAGTCTGAGGAGCCCACCAGGGCAGACTGAAGGTGGCAGAAACGGAGGCAAATGTAAATATGTCTGCCCTTTCCCGCCTTCTCGGGTTTTAATGATGGACTGTGTTACTTGAGTTGGGAACCTTTTATGTCTGTTTTAGCTGAAAGGTAAGACATGAAGGGAAGGGGTTGGTGTAAGCCAGGTATGGCAAACCTGTCTGTTCTCTAAGAGACCAGCAGACATAAAGAAAAAAGATCAGATGTGGTGACAAGAGTTTCTTTGATAAAGAACTGGGATGAGCCTGAACAATCGCAAAGATCAAAGATATTTGAGAAACGCCTGTACCTGATGAAACAGTGAAGAGCACCCTAAACTTAGACATGATTAACCTGAGGTGTGTGTGTGTGGCATCTAGGAGTAGTCTATGGGGAGAGTCTAAGAGCGATGTGTACCTCCTCTGCACCAGAGACAGCCTAGCATATGGTGTAACACATAGCTATTATTTTAATAGAAATACATTAAAATGAAGAATGCAGAACTCAGAATCGAAGAGATGAAAATGCAAAGATGAAGCAGTCAGTACAAGCCTTGGGCTTGAGGCTGACGGAAGAGGACATATTTATTAATAGTGGTGTCAGAGGGAGGTAAAACGAGACTGGTCTTCAATATTGGAACGAAGGCAATCAGAAATCAACTGGTGTTAGCAGCCATTTGGGAAAAGAAGATAGTTTTCCACTGTTGGTCAGAGAAGGTTCTTTTTGCAGTGGATGGCAGTAACTACAGTGTCATTACTGATTAATGACAGCTGTGTGCTGTACTAAGTGGAACATTGATATTGCCCCATTTCTGGCTCAGGGAATATCACACAGGGACAGAAAATATAAAAACCAGAGAGTTGGGGAACACTGTCTTCTAGACATGCACACCAGGAGCTCATAACACTGTGGTTACCTGTATAAAACATGCATAAAAGTGGGCTCATCACAAATGCCACCCCTCTCTGGGGAGTTGCTGGCAGTTAATTTTCTTCAGTGGGGGTAGTCTTGGTAAGTGGCCTGTATTCTTCTAAGTGACCTATCACCTATGCTCATGTAAGCAGCACTAGCTGAAATAAGTTGGGTCAAAAGGAGGGGGAGACAAAGACCTAAGTAGAACAGGAGTTCATTAGGAAGAGGAGGTGATCATTAGCAGGAATGTGACAATTAAAGGTCATGTTATAGTCTAGGTGAGAAGTTACATACCACCACACATATAAGGACAAATAGATTCCTTTATTTAACCCAGAGCAGCCTCTTGCCTGAAGAACTCTTGATACTGAAGCTCAGGGGTACAACATGTATAAAGGCAAAAAACAAAACAAAACAAACAAACAAAAGTGGAATTATCGTTTGTTATAGGCCAGCATGTGTATTGGCAGACTACCTGAGATGTTTTGGTTATACATTGGACCACATTCAGGACTGTAGAAAGTTCAAATATGTTGTTGAAGTGGATTTGACTATAGGGGGGGGTGCAGGCTGAAAAGCATCAGAGTCGACACAAAATGGAGTCGAGGTAAAATCAGGGCAAGATGGCATTATCTCGGTCACTTCATTTAAGACAGTCGTAGTGTTCACATTTCCTGGGTAAGTCAACTGAGGGTTTGTGAGGGTTTGGTCACTTGTCTATTAAGAGGTGCCATTGGGTTATAAAATTTAGCCAGGACTGTGGAGACTGCCTATGTTATGGTTTCCTCTGTGAGACAAAGCAGAACCCTCAGAAAACAGCATAGAGCTCAGAGGGAGATCCACTCAACCCCTGAGACACAGACTTATCTCAGGGAGTATTAACCCAGGGCTGAACAAAGACAGGGTTTGGTAAATGGGAATGATCTGCCTTAGGTTCTGACTAGCTGGAATGCTGGTGCAAATTTTGACTTCAAGAACGCTCTAGAATTCAGAATTCTTCCTTCTGTGGAACTTCCTCTCAGCTTCTCAGTTGCTGTGCAGAGGACCCCAATAAATACAGCGGAGAAGCTGAAGCTGGGGAAGTACCATTTAGCTTCTCTCCCACATCAAACGGAGGCTCTAGATGCTGCAGTAATACGTGCTTGGGATTTCCCACTCAGTTTCCACCTTAAAAAACATCCAGCACTTTTGCTCTTTGCAAGCTTGATTCTGGTGCAGGAGAATTCCTTAGTGTGCCTAGGATTCTTACTTGCAACATAGAGAATTCTTTTGCCTCTAAGAATCCCAGGAAATGGGAAGATGAGTAACAACTTGACTGTAAAGGCAATTCAAGTTTAATTCCTAATGAAGTCCTTGTTAACTTATATTAAATGTCTCTTAATTTTCTATTAAATTGGTTTTGGAGGCTAGGTGTAGCATGGCATGAATTCTTGGGGGTGGAAAGTAGGACACTGGCTATTCTCTTTTATTTTGATGTTAGCGT
This sequence comes from Cricetiscus sungorus, assembly GCA_030556225.1. Lineage (NCBI taxonomy): Eukaryota > Metazoa > Chordata > Mammalia > Rodentia > Cricetidae > Cricetiscus > Cricetiscus sungorus. The sequence continues at coordinate 30,183,581 of JANBXA010000741.1, read as the reverse complement.
ATTTGAAAATACTAAACAGGAAAGTACAGTGCTGTAAAGACTTTATTTATGTCTGAGCCACTGACCTCTTTAAGTATATGTCTAAGAAAGAGGAAGAATTATAAATCTAATTAATGTGATCCTCATTGAAGAAGCTTACATTTATTAATTGAAATTTAGAGGAATTATCCGACAGAAATGATCAGGGAGTAGTGAAGGAAAAAGAAGCTCTGTGAAGAAGTATATTACCTGGCATTGTTAAGAACCCATTTCATACCATGTAGATTGTGTCTTAGCTCTCTCTCCTAGCATGGTGAAACTAATATAGTAAGATGGCTATGAGTTTGAAGGCAGTATGGGCTATATCGTGAGTTCTAGGCAGCCTGGATCACAGTGAGACATTCCCTCATTCCCTTGCTCTTACCCATCCCCTCCCAATCTGAACTATTTCCTTCCAGACCTGGCAGTACAAGCCTGTTATCCCAGCAATTAGAGATCTGAAGGGAAAAGAGCATGTGCTTGAGGCCAGCCTAAGCTCCTTAGTGTGACCCTGTCTCTGAAAATCAAAAACAAATAAGAAACCCATTTCTAAACTGCATGTACTACCATTTGACAGGATTTTCAGGCTATAAATATATGAAGAGATAATCTAATTTTTCAGGCTTCAAAGAACATGAGGTGACCGGTGAGCTCTGGCCACAGCTGAGACTGTAAATGTTGAGGAAAGTGTCTTTGCTTATGTTCTATCCAAGTCATGCATTTTATAGGGGCAACATTTCCAAATTGCCCATCTTTTCTTCATCTTCATGAGACAGATATGTTTTAGTTGGGAAAGATCTTGGTTCTTCTGAAAAAAAGAATTGTATTGGTACAAATAATTTAGTGCTAAAACTAATACTTTTCTACTCCTCTGTAGATTTTGAACAATTGTCTCAGCTTCTTCTTTGACCCATATAAGGAAACTTTCAAATAGTAACCATTCAAACCCAAATAAAGAGATTAAAAGCAAAACAAACAAAACAAAAAACAAGCCCACAACAGAAATGTTTCCATGTGGAATTTCTTCATATTTCAGGGCATATAAATTGGCAGGTACCTGAAACCCTAGGCCAAAAACTGGGCTCACTTTCTGTTTTCATTTCTTCTTCTCATTTTCCCTTTTCAGTGGTATAGCATCTCTGCTAATTTTCTGGAGGCTCAGACCTTCCTGGCAGCCATTTGTCACTCCCTCAGCTTCCATGGCTGCTGGCTATGGGTATTAAAACAGCGCAGAGGTAAAGAAGGAAAATCAGGAAATATTATCTATCTGAATACGCTACTGGAATTTCAATTACATTCAGAAACCACAGCCGACTGGCAAAGTAGAGTTTCTGTCCATGGTCCTCCTAATTGCCCTCAAAAAGGCAGTCCCTGGGAGAGCTGTGGACTTTAAGCATTCAAGGTGTGTGACTGAGGGCTGGTAGACATAAGGCAGATGGCAGGGGATCTGCTGGAAGGCTGAATTTTCACTAGTACCGAATAGGGCTGACTGCACAGTAGTTAAGTGGGGTAGCTGTCAAGGAAAGAGACACTTACCCTCCCCTATAGGGACAGTTGAACCACACACTTCCATCCTTCTCTCCTTCCTAGTTGCCCTGGGCGTTTTTCTCTGTTACAGCATTTCACTCTTGAAATGAATGGCACTTAGCAGGGAAGGTGTCTTTGGTAAGTATTTTACAACAGTGCAGGAGTTAACAGTTTCTTTTTTCATTAAAAGTGAGTTTTGGTGGCTTTGTGACTGGCAGCCTGGAAACTTCTTACTTGCCTTTGATCCAGTGAGCTCATAGAGACTCTCCTTTACCCAGACATCTGCCAAAGGGAAGTTAAGCCCCTTTCCTCCCTTCCTTCCACCTTTGTTCCTTGCTTTCCTCCCCTCCCAAGACTCAGAAGAGGAATTCTTTTTCTAGATTCTTGTGAATATGGGTAGTGAGTGATGGTAGGTGACACTGCTAACAACAAAAAATGATTTATTAAGTAAGGTAGGGGTGTGTATGTGAGTGCATGTGTGTATGTGTGCTTGTATGTGTATATTCATGCATGTGTGTTCGTGTGTGTGTGTGTGTGTGTGTGTGTGTGTGTGTGTGTGTGTGTGTTTTCTTGGAAAAGGGTGCAAGAGGAAAGCTTAGGGGACAGGAAAGATGGCACCAAAAACCAATTTGAAAACCTGGTATAAAGAAATAGGTAAAAATTGTATTTAGTTCTTTACAGCATCGATGGACATACCATATACAATTTAAAAAAGTGTAGATGTGGAGCTGTTAATATTCCTCTTACAACCAATTAAATATTGACAAGGTAATTCTATCATAAGGCGATAATGGAGTACTCCAACGTCCAAATGTGTCTCTGTGAGGACAGGCATTATATCACATTTACTATAGCTGCCCAGAGCCTTACCACAGGGCTTGGCACAAAGAAGGCTGAATAAAGATTTGTTAACTTGAGCTGAAAAGGAGTTAGTAGATCATCACATCATGAACTCTGCAGTAGTATTTATGAGAATGAGGGTAGTGATTATATGTAGGTGGAAGCTGACTTATCTGTTATTCTTCTGACCCATATTTCATTAACGCAATCACTCTTCTCCTGAATGATGCACCTGAGACATCACAAGGGCTTAAAGTGTCATTTGCAACATTCGAGAAAGATCTGATTATATTCTGTAGAATTTTAGTGCTTCTAGTCTCCAGAGTATTTTCACTGGACTTTAATTCTTTGAAAATTAGCAATTAGTTAATGATATGTAGGATAAATTGCTATAATCAGAGTGTATAATTAACCAGACTACTCAATGTGTAGTGATAAAAAATGTTTTGGGGAGGGCAGAAGTGGGTTGGAAGGCTGTTGCTAGCTTGGGCAGGTTCTGTAACCCATGTGAACTTCGAATCCATGATTTCTGTAAATGGGAATGATGACACCTTCTCCCTCCAGGGCTGTCATGTAGATGAAAGGAAGCAGTGTGTGTGTGTGTGTGTGTGTGTGTGTGTGTGTGTGAGAGAGAGAGAGAGAGAGAGGAGGGGGTAAAGAGAGAGAGACAGAGACAGAGAGAGACAGAGAGAAACAGTTCAGTAGTTGGAAATCTTTCCTAAGCCACAGAAACTGTAGTCACACAGTGTTCATGCCATGCTCCCATTTGTTGAGTGCTGTTATATGACAGGTGTCTTGGGAGAGAAGAAATCCTGGGTATGTGCCATCATGCAATCTACATTTCCACTCTCTGACTTGGGATCTTGTAATAACAAGGCAAATTGTTGGTGCTGAGGAGGCCTTTTTGTTCAGCGGCATGCTATTAGTATCACAGGTAAAATTAGCCTAATTGTATAATTTTTTTCCCAAATACACAGTATTGCTTTCTAAGGTGGATCTGTACATATACCTGTATTTTCCCTGTAGTCCCACAGGCAATTGGAGTTGGTTCACTGAAAATGCCATCTGCTCTTTGTAGCAGGAAATGAAAAGAAATGCAGTCAGTGTTCAGCATCACTGTGAGATTTGCATTTCAATAATCAGTGTCAGATACATTGGTACCCATTCCTTTTAAGGGTGATGCTAAGTGCTTGTGACTTCACAGAGTGCTTGGAAGCAAGATGTTAATATCATAATTATCTTTTTTCCTTAATGAGATGATACTGAGAAACAGCTTTAGAAAAATGTACTGAATAAATACTATGCTGAGAATGGAAGGAAGATGAGCTGTCTGGTTTCCCTTTCTTTCCCTTTATGAAGAAGAGAGCTGGGAAATCCTTGGGAACCCTGTTTCCTAGAAACTTCCGAGATACCACCGACCACTTTCTGGGAACCAAAGAAGGAGTGGAACTAGAGTTCAAGGAGACAGTTGTTTGATGACAGCTGGCATCCTTGTAGACAGAACCCCCAGGAAATCACTTTAGAATGTCTGTAGATGTTAGATTTTCCCTCTTCCCTCTGCATAGCTCCAGCTGCAATTTCGATAGCTTAAGACTACTATCATTTTTGAAACTAACAGCAAATTCAGCTGCCTTCAGCATGCTGAAGCTCTCATTAAAAAAATATCTGTTGTTCAGATTTAATAGTTCTCTTAAATGATCCGTAGAGCTCAGAGAAGCTATTCATTTTAACAAAAGAATGTAGGAGGGGGAGTAGTACAGTTCCTGGTGGTATGTAGTGGCTAAATGCATGCCATCCATTTCTCTCAACAAAGATGCCTGATGTGGTCTCAACAACTGTGTGAGTTTATACTGATCTGTGGTGTCCCATAGACGTGGTTGGACATTACATGTCTGGCTTTATTTTCTACCCCTCCAGAGGTTGAGATGATCTTACATGGATCATGGCTCCTCACTGTTGTGGGACACTTTGATTACTTCCTGACACTCTTGAGACTGCCCAATAAAGTATTACCTTGAATCAGGGGGACAGAGCCAATGACTTGCTGACTGGAACTGACCATAGAGAAGCCAACAATTTGGATAGCGAGGACACACAGGAAGGAAAGGGCAGGGACTAATGTTTGAGAGCTCTTGCTTCTGGGATGAGGGAAGAGAGACATCTCTTTTGGTGTCTTCAGCCAAAAAGCAAGGCCACCTATTTTTTATCCAGCCTCTCTGAGCTAGCAGGATTTTACCCCATCCTTTGACTTCTGAGTCTTATTGATAAAGAGAATGATAAAGTATTGATTTAAAACTATATGCCTAGGCTTCAGGAATGGAAGGCCCATCAGGCAATGGCCTGTGCGGCTGGTGTAGTGTTGACTCAAGGGCCATGGGACTGCAAAAGATAATGAAAAAAATATTAGTAGATTCATGACATACATATTAGTTTCTATACTCCTGCATGCCTGAGTCCCCTAGATATAGATTTAGTTACATCAGGCAGACTATTTCATGGTCTTTGAGATTACCAACTAGGAATTGAGGGGAAACATAGACCTTAATCTGAGTAAGTTGGATATTTCATCACATAACACTCTGCCCTCTTCAAACATAGATGTGACATTTAGCATCCTGGCACAGGGTACAAGGGAGTATCATATGCGGTCTGTAAGATACATTCCTGGCCCTTTGTTTTCTGGAATGAATTTGCTACTGTGACAATACTTTCTATGTCGGTATGCCCCTTCAGATTTAAGAAACCCAAGAAATTCTTATAATCTTACTGTCCTTTTGTAGATTGTCACTACCAAACCACGCCACAGAAGGCAGCACTATAGTTATGCACTTTTTGTTTAAGGGATTATTTATTAACATTATCTGAACTGACATGAGTCAAATTTAGCATTGACAAAGCATTGGCTTCCAGTGGCTCTCATAAGAAAGAATTCTTCCAAATACATGGACTCCCTTACCCCACATTGCAGAAGACCCTTGGGAATTAAGAAATATAATAATTGTCTTCCTTTAATTTACTTTTTCAAAGGGTCCTGTTATGAATATGTAGGAAAGTGTGTCATAATGAAAATTCAGTTTTCTTGCTACATTTTCAGCAGAGTAGGACTGTTCAGTTATTATTAGAAGCTAGTCCTCAGGAGGCTGAGGTAGGGTATCACAAGTTTTAGGTCTTCCTGACATACAGAATGGGTTCAAGGCTCACTTAGTTAGTTTAGTGGGGCCTTGTCTCAAAAAATGAAAAGACAGCTGTGGGTATTAGTAATTAGGCATTTGTACTGGCCTGCCTTTGGAGTTCTGATAGGATACAGTCTCAGCTGCTGCCACTAAGAGTACCACCTGTGCCTATTCTCTAGGTTCTCTTTTAAAAGGGCTCTGCCCACCTTCCCCCTTCTCTCCTTCTGTTTCTCTGTCTCTCTCTCCCTCCTTCCCCTCTCCCTCTGTCTCCCTTTCCTCTCTCCCACTGCTCTTGTTCCTGGAGGCAGGTCTCCTCTCTCTCCTTTCTCTTTTAACGGTTCTTTTCCCTTAGTTGCAAGTATCTGACAAAAGAAACCACTAAAGTTTGCAATCAAGTCTGTTCCTAGCTACCTAGATCATTCACACCTAGTTTTGAAGGAATAGTCTACAGGCAAATATAACACTTCTTTGGTACTTCTCTATGTATCACCCAGTTCAGGACTCCTATTCTAAAGGGATAGGTGAGAAATTAACTAGAAATTAGTGGGACAGAAGATGTGGCTTTATCTCTGCTTCAGGGTCTCAAGTAATTTCAGATTATGGACTTGTGTTTGACCCTGACCACAAATATTTACTTTAAAATTTTCCCAAGCAATGTAAATATAATGAAATTAAACAGGACAAAATAAAAGTTATGTTGATGGGAGATGTTATTCTGTAAATATGTTTCTCATATTGGTTAATGAATAAAACACTGTTGGCCAATAGGAAAGCAAGATAGGCAGGGCTAGAAGACAAGGAGGAAAGAGGAAGTAGTAAGGAGGAGTCAACATGGAGAGCCCGGAGAGGTAGAACGCCAGCCACTCTGGCCGGTAAGATGAGCCATGTGGAAATACTTAGAATAGTAGAAATGGGTTAATCATTAAGACAGAGCTAGCCAACAAACAATGTTAGTAACTGGCCAACAGCATTGTATCAAATACAGAGTCTCTGCGTGTTATTGGGTGCTGGTGTGGCAGTGGGACCAGACTGGCAGCGGGGGGAAAATCTACTCATAACATTATGTATGTATTAAATATTGGGCAGAGAAATTAAGAAACTATATTTGTTGTCTTTTTTCATATTTATTGTTCATGGTTATAAAATCATGGTGGAATGACCTGGAAAGGGAGGGTCAATGCAAACTTTGAATTTAAAAGCACATGAGCTATTCTGTGGTATGAATAATATAAACACATATTTTAAGGTTATAGAAGTCAATAACACTCTGTTCAATGTGTATTGTAAGTCTATAAGAGGTGAATAACAATCTCAAATATCTACATTAAATTCTACACAGAGGAATAAGGGTCATAGGGAGACTTATGTATGTAATATATTTTTAACATTTTCATCTAAGTTATACACAGAATCTATTGTCTAAAAGTGTATTTAGTATAAACTGTAATTATCCCCTGGTGATAGAAGTAAAGTCTAGCTTCTGCATTTCTGGCATATAGTAGGTAGTTGGGTAATGTTTTCTGAATGAATGAAGAAATGAATGACCACTTGAGTTCCTTCTCAGAGTCAGGCATGCTGGGTTTCTTAATCTTGCATAGCACAGTCAAGTGAGAGAAGATAAATGATTCATAGTAAACAATGGCCATCTTCTTTCCACCTTGCTGAAAATAACAAGCAGAAAGACCTGTGTATGAGGGGAAGTTATTCTCCTCATAAAACTTCAAGCACTTGAACTTTCGTAAGGTCGACTTTACCAGTGAGATGTTTCCACTCCAAAGAGTTTCAGAAAAATTGGTATAAGCACCCACATGTTTGGGTGCTTACCCAAACCAAGATTAATCTGGGAACTTTTGAGATTTTTCTGACTTCTAACAAAAGCTGAGAATGCCACAGAGGGCAGAGAAACCACAGAGAAAAAGCTAGGAGAGCGATGGGAGGGAGAAGCACCAAGGCCAGGGAGATCAGAAGGTCCCAGAGAGCAGCTGGGGCCTTGGAAAGAGTCAGGGAACCAGAAGAAAGGGATAACTGGGAGCAAAGGCCCCTGGAGGAAGGGAGGGGATGGGGCAATAGCAGCTGAGAGGCTGGCGGGCAGAGCACAAGGAAGTGGAGCTAGGGAGATTAGGGGGATTACAGGTGAAATCCTTCATGGAGGTGTCACTTTCATCAGTCTGGAGGACTAAGGAACAGGAAACAAGCTCTCCCAAAGGAAGGGCCAGACTTCAACTCTCACAGTTTACAGAGAGGAGAGTTTGTAAGAACTTTCATTTTCATTGTGTAGTTTGATACCTAAAAATGTTTTCCTAATCTTTCCTTTGCCCTCCTCCCCCTTTGCCTCTTCCCTGGTTTTGTTCCTCTAAAGAAGGCAGGGAGAAGAGGAAAGAGAGGAGTTGAATGATTCTTTTCCTGCTATTTTGTAGCGTCCTTATGAATATGTCAAGCAAAATGAATGCAAGATTCAAAGGGAAACTCACTTGAAAAAGGACATAAGTTGTCTTTCTTCCCTGTGAAACTTCCCAGTTCTCTCAAAATGTATTCACAAGAAACCACTATGTGTGCTGAGGAGAAAACACACTTAAAAATAGATAAAACATTAGCAATAACAACAAAATCGGAATATGTTAAGCAATATGTTGTTTCCTATACAGACTTATTTCTGATGTGATGAAAGGAGCCATATACACATAATACCTATTGTAAGCCACATATGCATGCCACAGTCCCTGCAATGGCAGTTTCTGTTGATTGCTATGGAGTTCACACTTTTTTTCACTCAACCTCCTTTGTCGATGAAGAAATAAATCTATCCAATTTGGTCATATACATTCAGGTTCACCTATACTAAAAATTCAGATCAGAAGAACAGCTGCATTTCTTAGGTTCTGCGACACGATTTATCTCCAGGCTAGGATGAGGTAAATTAGATGTAATTGAAATGAAAAGCAAAAAAGGCAGTAGTTACTTTAGCCTGACCCCTGAAATAACCTATTGGCCCAGCATCTGGGCACTTGGGTGGTATATCTGCCTGGAATGTGGACAAAAGCCAACACCATTGGTGTGCCCCAGACAGCTCTCACAATATGCCCTAGCTCAGTAAATCTTCGTTTCTTTTGCTCTGTTAATGTAGATGTGTGCTGTTTACTCAGGGCAAGGCAGAGAAGAGGCCACACAAAGGAGAAGATGAATAACTCCTGTCCATTGCCAGCATACAAACATACAACTAAGGTCACAATAGGCAAAATCTGATGTTTTAAAAATTATTATAACATTTTTTTATTTTGTTCAAACCTGCCTTTAACATTTCAACAGTTCTTACTGCTACTCACTTATGCCTTCTGACTATGAACATGGCTGCTAACAAACTCCATAACCGAAGTTCATTTGAGAACCTGGGCCTAAATTAACATAATGGGAAAAGTTTAAATTACTTGTAGGATCTGTGTTGTGACAGATTTGTAAACTTGAACATTTTCTACTCAGCAGATCTTTATCCATAAGAAGAATCTTGCTCAATGACTCCACTGCACTTATTTTTTTTTTCTTAAGAAAAAATTAATTTCTTCATTGAGTCACATTCTGGTCATCTTCTGGAATTGAGACACAAAACAGTGAGATAATCATCCCTTTTTTGCAAGTAGTTTTTTAGGAGACAAGGTAAGTCTATAAGAAATCTTGTACATATTTATGTACAGTGATGAGTGTCTGTCTATTCAAATAGTATGTGCTTTATTTTATTTTATGTGCATGAGTGTTTTGCTTGCATGTATGTCTGTACCGTGTGCATGCCTGGTATTTATTGGAGGTCAGCAAAGGGCATCAGGCCCTCTGGAACTGGAATATCAATAGTTGTTATCCACTATCTGGGTACTGGGAACTGACCCAGGGCCCTTGACAAAAGCAGCGATTGCTCTTAAGCCACTGAGACATTGTAAGGTAGAAAATTTGGTTTCTCTTATTCAGATTATTCCTCACAGCCCATTCAGTGGTGTCCATAACCCAGGAAGTTGGGATTTCTTGGCTAACAGCTTCTGTTAAGTCTTCCAGTCTCTGCAGTGTTTCTGAGTTATTTACTAGGTAGTCATGGACGTTCTCCTCGACTTTCTGTAGACACGAGCTTTATAATTTTCTTTCTCCCATGTGTACTTCTCAGAGCCGGTCCTGTGGAGTCCTGTCTTTGATGTTCCCATGTCTAATGGTTTTCTCTATCATATTGAGAACACAACACTTACATGAATTCATTGACTTGTATGGGACCAAATGGAAAACTGTACACAGCTGGAGAGTAGGTAGGGAACATTTTACAAATAGATATGATATTTACAGAGCTAATTACTAAGTGTGAAAGGAAAGAAGAGAAGCAGTTTACTTGTATATCAAGTATATTATAAATACAATTTGAATATTAGCCATAAACTTTGCATATTGAAATGTTGATAATTCTTTAACACTTACTAACAATCAGAAATAAGTTTCTAACATCCAACTTCTGTAACACTGTGTTTGGCTTGCTACAGCTACAGATTCTGCTTGAGGATTCAAACAAATGTAGAAGGAAACAAATGTTTCTGTTTCAAGCATATGCAGAAGTTCTCCTGGCCATGAATATCAAAATCTATGGTAACAGTTACTTACTTGCCATTTACATTGGATCAGATAATCTGAGTAATCTAGAATAATGTGAGCATGTAGGAAGGACTTACCTTAAATGCAACCACTGTGCCATTTTATACAATAGTCTTGCACATTCTTGGGTTTTGGTATGTTTGGTTGTCGCAGAACCAATGTCTAATGGATGCCAAAGGAAAGTATATCATAAAATAGGTAATTAATGAATAATTTAATTGTTTCACAGATAAGAGATATGTAATGGGAACACTTAAATGTGCATAATTTGCAATTATTTGCCCCTTATCCTTCAGACATTTGAAGACTTGGGAAATATTTGCCAAGCACATGGTGGACTCTAGAATAAGCTTGCTTAGTCTACTCTGACTCTTCTACTTAGTTGATGAGGGAACCCTTTCTCCTTTTGTTCCCTGAGTGTAATATGGAGCTGGAAGAAACTAAAGTATGTGGCATTTTGGAACATTTTAACAATTAAATGAAGTATTATCCATGTAGTGGTTAGACAGGAACCTGGCACACAGGCAATGCTGTGTTGTTTCCTATACTATTAAATACTGAAATTAAAAATGAGATGAGCTACCAAACATTTTGGGCTTGTTTTCCATAACATTTAATGTCAGGCTATTTAGATTCCTCAAGTGGGCATTGTCTCTTCCGACACAACTGAGCTTTTCTGGTGAAGAGCTTGAGTTCAGCTGAATGAGGAAGGTGAGAGATATTAAACAGTAGATGAATTTAATAAGCCAACGTGACCCAAGATGGACAACACAATGGATAACCTGTAATAACCAAATGGTCAAGTGCACTGACATTAGGTTAGTCCTAGGTTTTAACACTCTTCCTTGGCCAGCTCTGCATGTTACAACTTGAGCCTCAGAGCCTACATGGTTGGGGCTGTGATATGAGGTCTTCATAAACATGCACAGCACATTTGGTCACGTTGGGTGGAGATTGGCTTCCGATGAGTATGACCAGCTATGCATGGCTCTGTTGACTGCTGTGTGTCAGCTCTCTAGCTGACTTGGAAGAAGTTGCAGATTTCCGTTCATCTTTGAAAATATTTTCATACTAGGAGATTGTCATTCACATACAGCTGTGACAAAGTTAGCCCAGCCCTGCTTTAGCAGAAGAGTCTGCTCGTAGGAAGTAGGCTGTTGTCACTCAGCCTCATCTGCCACGTTTCAGCTGTTAATTAGAGGTGGAAACGTTTCCAAGTCCTCTTTCCTGGATCTTGATTTTCTGGGTGAACACAAAGCCTTAACTCCTCATGCTTTATTGTTATGCTCTTCACCTTATCAGTTCGAATGGACTTAGCATGTATTATGAGTATTTAGATCCCGACTTTTCTTTCTGTTTCTTTCTCCTTTTAAGCAATCTGTCTACTAGAAAGCCTCTTGTTAGAAGAGATTATATGATTGTTTTTCGACTTCATAATCTGTCTGAAGAAGAAGTGGCAGTATGCTTGAGGTTTAAATGACGTCTCAACAGGAAACAGCTTCTCTGAAAGCTCTATTTCTTTTTCTTCCTAATGTTTTTTTTTTTTTTTTTCCTCCAGATTTGATCACATTGCTGCCAGGACATTTTATTTTATTTAAATGCAACAATGCAAACATCACTAATCTGGTTTCCCCAAATTCATTTGTGCATTCCCTGTCAACAATGGTTTTATCAGCCATCAAAATCTAATTGAAGTGGCAGTGCAGCATGTAGTCATCCAATAATTATAAAATAAACAGACTGAAAATTCAGACGCAATTGAACAAAAGCCATCAAAATAACATAAACAGAAGAAAAGGTAATTAAAGAGCATTCGCTCTTCAGCTTTCAACATTACTGTTTTATTTAAATGCGGCTCTAGCATGAGACCAGCGGTAGATTGATTGGCCATATACGTTGGCTGATGGTTATTTCTTAAATGTGTTCCATTAAAACTGTGGTAAAGAAATTTTAAAACGCACTGTTACCCTGGCATCTCAAAAGCATGTTCTGCTTTCTCTGAGAACATATGTGCTGATGCTCACGTCTGACAATTAATGATAGATGACAAAAATGCGGCCCATTACCACTGAACTATCCTTTCTTTAGAAAGCTGGGTCCAGATAATAGTCTGGTTCCTGACTATGAAAAGTGTGATGTTGCTCTGCTTAGCTTGTAGAGCTCCACTTGGTTTATTTTGTTTTTTTCTTTCACCTGCTGGGGGAAAAGGCTGCTGATGATCAGAGGCAGTAATGCATGAATGTAAGCAGTTTAGCAGTGAGAGATTCAAACTTTTGAAAGAGAGGTAACAAAGCCCTAGGAATAAGCCCTGGTCATGAATGTATATATAGTCCCAGGGCTGGTTGGCATAGCAACTATTTCTGAGCACCCCGGCTCTGCTTAAGTAAACAGCTGAAGCACAGAGCATGCCTCAGCTAAGCTGGGGCCATCTGTGGTATCAGTGTGCGAGGATCACAACAGGAACATTTTCTCCTGCAAATCAATGTTATTTTGGTATCTTCTCCTAATAACTCTATTGTTCTCAGCACTTCCTGGCAAGCCTCTGGCTCTCTCTTTGTTTTTCTGTGTGGCCATTTTCCTGAATAATCCTAACATAGGTAAATTTGATTTAGGTGGCTTTGCAATAAACAAACAGTTCTATGCACAGCATCTCTGGTCTGTTTTTCACCAGGGTCTTCCAAAGAAAACTAACCCAATGATATCGAATCATCTAATTATGACAAGCCAGCAGAAACAATAGTTGCTGAGAGTTTTACTTCCATTTTTAAGCACACCTTAGCAAATGCAAAGGTTTTGGATTTGGATAGGCTTGGCCAGTTTCAGGCACTGTCATGAAAAGGAGTATGGCACTGGGTATGTTACTGATCCATTGGTTATGTTACTGGTCCTTCATCCCCCCCCCACACACACACATTTAAAATAAGACTACTAATGAACCATATAGTATTTCAGGATTGAGTAAGGTAATGCATTTCAAATGCTAAGTCATACACTCTGGAACTGATAGTGCCAATAGGTCCGATTCAGTGCCTGCTCAGGGAAGTGTCAGCATTCCATGTATATTCAGTGTCCTCCTTTCTTACCTGCTGTGGCAGTAAATCCTAACCTGTGTAAGCCAAGTGCCTGACCTGTGGTGGATAAGTGACCTAGTTCTGTCCATTGAGATAGAAGGGGTGGTTCTAAAAGTGGGTTAATAGTAGAGACTAGATAATTTGGAGTAACATAGTAAGGCAAATCTTAAGATAGCAAGGAAGGACAAGTGGATGTTCTAAATATTTGGAGTTGTGAGTGAGTAACCATGGGAAATTTCTATTTGGATTGAGCTTCCTTTTCTTACTCTTCTAAAAGGAGACTATACATGTTATTGCGTTTTAAGGGTGTTTAGGTATTTTAAACTTGTGTGGGAGTACATGCTTGTGACACCAAACCTTGGGAGGCTGATGAACAAATATCACCAGTTCAAATCTGGTCTGAGCTATATAATGAGCACCTGTCTCAACAAACAAACAAACAAACAAACAAACAAACAAACAAACAAACACTAAGCCCAAGTCCAAACCAAACCAAAGAAATATCATACTAAGAATCTTTAAAGCTTGTACTAATATTTCCCTGGTAATCTAATGGCTGGATTCAGTACTTTAATAAGGCATGCACTCTGATATCTGAGAATATATGGAGTCCAATAATTCACCTGTGTCATGTTTCTGTGGTGAAAGAGCATGGGAGGGCAGCTATCTATCTGTCGGAAACTGATGAGTTCTGGAAAGTTCTTCAGACGCAGGCAAGAACCCAAGTTAGGGCTCTAACAGGCAGGTCCCCTCCTTAGTTGTGGAGTCTGCTCCAGACCACCCATTTCTGACAGGGGAATAGACTTTAATGAGAAAAGTCAGGGCTGAGTCCAATTTGAGTCTCCTTTATTCACATCAAAAGAACTGTGCTTCCTGACACACATGAAGTGAGAAACGAGGACTTCTGAAAGTCTGAGAAGGCGTTATGAATGTTTTATATTCAGACTTCCATGCCTTGATCCCCCTTATAAATCTTTCCCCAAAAAGTAGTCTTTCTAAGTCTGAACTGATTTATTTTTGCCTTGCTTTTGCCCCTGACAATTTTAAAGTTTTGTGTTCTCCAAGAATTTGGACGATTCATGATTCGTGTATTTTTTTCTGATTATTATAAGTTAAGGTTTTTCTTGCTCTGTAAAAATCAGGAGTTTATAAAGAAGGATGAGGTAACAGAGAATGGAACTTAGCATCTGCCTGTGAGCTGCAAGTTCCTTGCCTTGGGAGTTTTGCTGAATATTCCACCACTAACATGATGCATGACATTGTCTCAGCAGTTTATTATTTAGAGGCAATAGAACCTAACGTGTTGGAAGGACCTATTGTGAGCCATTGTATCAGGAGTCCACAATTTATAGCTCTGTCTCTATGGTAGTAAAAAGGTCCTCCCTGAGAACTAGAAAGCTTATTGCTAACTGTAATGATACGAACGTGATCCTTTAAAAATATCTTTCTATTTAATTTTGATGGTGTCTGAGATTAGTGTATAAATTCCTTTGCTCAAAACTGTATATATTGCACAAACATATAAGCTATGTGTGTTTGGTATACATTATTATGGTTAATCTTCATAACAGTCCTGGGAGGTAAATTATGTAAATTATCAGTTCACAGATGGTGAAACTGATGGACAAATGAAGTTCATACAGCTTGCCTGTAATTCTAGCTCTGGGAAGGCTGAGGTAGAGGGTCATGAATTCAAGGTCAGGTTGGCATACATATGGGAACCTGTCTCAATACCCCCTCAAAACAAGATCCCACATTAGAGGAGTAAGAGAATACTTCAACCCCTCATCTTTTGATGGACTGTATTTAGCATCTTCTGTTTTTCACAGTTGCTTCTCTGCATGTTGTTTGGCATAGGACCAGCTATTTTATTCATATACCCATGTTAAGATTGTTTGAACAAGAATGGCCTCTAAGGGTTCATATATTTGAATTCATATATTTGAATACTTGGTCCCTAGGTGGGAAGGTTTAGGAGATATGACTTTGTTGTAGATGTGTCAGTGAGAGTGGGCTTTCAGGTTTTAAAAGCCCGTACCATTCCCAGTTACCTCTCTGTGTCTCCTTCTTGAATATTGAATGTGAGCTCTAAGCCACTCTCCAGAGCAGTTTTCTGGTCTAGTGTTGTACGAATGGTCTGGGCTACATGCTTCTACCACCACTATCATGAACTGAGCCATTCCTTCATGCCTTCTTCACTACAGTGGGCCAAACCCTCTGAGTTCTTCACCTAAAGGGAGTCTTTTCTCCTTTATGTTGTTTCTGTTAATATTATGGTAACAGTTGTGCAAAAATGATGAACAAAAGAATAATTCAGTTGTGATGGGATGCCTCTTTCTCTAGTTGTAATACCATGCCTAATATCTGCTATCTGCCCATCCTGCACATGGCGATGGCCATTTCTCTTATGGTGCTATTGCAATCACCCATCTGAATCACTCTAGAGCAAGATGCTAGGCAGGTAGGGTAATATTTCTGCTTCTGATCTCTGTCTAAGACCTTGGAATTATTCAATTAGCTAATCCCCAGAAAGCCTAGCTCACCCCACCTTGATTGGTAAGTTCTGCCACCTCCTGCTTGCTTCTGCCTTCCTTGGTAGAGTTTCCTATGTGACACTGCCTGGCAGCCTTCTGTTTTTTTGGAGCTGTAAATAATAAAAGGTCCCGCCTTGTGTCTATTAGGGTTGCATTGTATTGTGTCTCGTCCTCAAAAGAGTCTTCATTTCTTATAAACCACCACTTTGGAGTTTAAATGTGTCTATAATCTTTTAAGTTGAACTGTGCTATCAGTAGAAAAGCTTTAGAGAATGAGATGGGTGACCGACCTTCTATAATAGGTTGTGTGTGCCCTTGATTGAGTCCATTTAACTTCTCAGAGTCTCAACTTTTACATTTAAGAAGTGAGCAAAGTCATACATACACTAGTTCCTGTCACTTGATCATCTTGTATAACTTAGGGCCAAACTACAAGAATACCTGAGGATGATTTTAGGCATAGAGCAAAGGATTACCAGTTTATAATCTCCACTGCCAGAAAAGCTAGGAAACAAGGAGGACCCTAAGAGAGACATACACGGTCCCCCACAGGAGTGGAAAGGGAAAAATATCCTGAGCAAATTGGGAGTATTAGTGAGAGCAATAGTGGAGAGGCTACCTTAAATGCCCTTCCCCAATAATGAGATTGATGACTACCTTATATGCCATCATAGAGCCTTCATCCAGTAGTTGATGGAAGCAGAAGCAGACACCCACAGCTAAACACGGAGATGAACTCCTGGAATCTAGTTGCAGAGAGGGAGAAGTAATGAGCAAAGGGGTCAAGACCAGGCTAGAGAAACCCACAGAGACAGCTGACCCAAAAAAGGGAGAGTTCATGGACCCCAGACTGGTAGCTGGGAATTCAGCATCATACAAATCCAGACCCCCCTGAACATGAGTGTTATTTGGGAAGACTGTTCAGTCTATGGGGCCTCTGGTAGTGGATCAGTATTCATCCCTAGTATACAAATGGACTTTGTCAGTCCATTCCACCTAGATGAATACTCTCTCAGCCTAGACACATGGAGGAGGGCCTAGGCCCTGCTCCAAATGATATGACTGACTTTGAAGATTCCCCCACCCTCCATGGGGAGCAGAAAGAGGATGAGGTAGGGTTTGGGAGGGGGACAGAGGAGGAGGGGAGGGTGAGGGAACTGGGATTGACATGTAAACAAGCTTGTTTCAAATTTTAATAAAAATATTTAAAAAAGAATACCCAAGGATAAATTGAAATATTTTATTTTTACCTGTAAGACACTGCCTGTATTCTGTAGATTTTAGTCATTTTATACGTATTATTTACATGTATGTCAAAATAACATGTAAAGCATCATGAAACAATCCTTTGGTAAAATGATGCTTCTAAAAATAATAGTGTGTGAACCTATACATTAGCTAATCATACAAAGAAGATACGTACCCACTAAGGGCATGCTTGGTAGCTTATCTTTGTTTCACCAGAAGTTTATTTTTTTTCTTTTTCTTTTCTTTTCTTTTTTTTTAAATTATTTTTTCTTATTTTACATATAGCTCCCAGTTCTCTCTCCCTCCCATACTCCTATGTCCCCAGGTCCCCCTCCCATCCCATTCCCTATCCACTCCACAGGGAGGGTGAGGCCATCCAGGAGGGATCATCAAAATCTGTCAAGTCATTTGGAGTAAGGTCTAGGCTCTCCCTCCTGTTTCTAGGTAAAGGGAGTATTTGTTACAGGCTTTTGAAAGCCTCCTTCCCAGAATGTAGCTTATGGATTCTGAAACTGTTTGTTAATATTCCTTTGAGATTGTGTGTGCTTTCATTTTTCCTCCCTCATTTTTTTTTTTTTTTTTTTTTTTGTCATGAAACTTTCAAAGCTGCTGAAGCTGCATATTTGGGTGTCATTGACCTGCCTTCCTTTTTGTTTGGTGGTTGATGCATCTTTGGGTAGAGGTGTTGGCAGTCCTGATAGAGAGCCAGAAAATAGAGCCCCCATGAGTGGCAGTTCCCAGAAGCCTGGTTTTTCTGAAAGACAGGCTCTTGGTGAGGCAAGCAGGGCTTAATAATTTATGCCTGTATGCCCAACAACAGATAAGGTTAGTCTACATCCTCAAGCGTGCACAGGAAGAAAGCTATTGCTACACTTTACTTGTCAGTGATGAATCTACCAGGAAAGGAAAAGAGAAGTGTGTTATTAAGTAGCTTGTATGTAAAATGGTCCCCAAATTTCAGCAGTTCAGGGATACTAATACAAAAGGGAAAACAGTTGGATGGAGCTCATCCCCTTCTCGTTGAACTTCCTCTCTATGCAAGATTGATATAGGTGTTTATACAGCATTTGTAATTTGTAGTTTTGACCCAGAGCTGTTAAAAACAGAATTTAAAACTCTTAGGACTCTTTCCCTAAAGACAAATGACTGTGTCTTTACAACTTGTGTGAGGGAAGGGTTCAAAAGTTTCTCCTTGGGATTAGAAAGAGTTAAAAGTTTATGTTATAATTTCTAGAATTAGGGAGAAGGGGAGTTTCTACTAGTTTTACGATTATAATTATATATTTTGCCAAATATTTTCTTCTGCATGTTTGTTTATAATGTTTATCAGTTCTCCCTATTGTATAAGACTCAGCACAGGGGCAAGCCATCAACATTCATGCATCTTTCCATACCAGAGCAGGTCTTGGTTCTTTATGTAGAACCTGCCAGTTCTCTTACCTTATCACTTTACTCTGTGTGTGTTTGTGTTTGTGTAAATTATGTTATATAATGTGGTGTGTGTGTATGTGTGTGTGTGTGTGTGTGTGTGTGTGTGTATGTGTGTGTGTGTACATTCCTGCCACACAGTGCCTCCCTACTATTCTTAGCCAATGGGTTACTTGCATGGCAGTTTGATCATTTCTTCTGCCTTATGTCACTATCTGAAGCACTGATATGTATGTATTCAAGATTTCCTATTGTGGTGGTTTGAATGAAAATGACCTACAGAGTCTCATATCATTGAGAATTTGTTCCTTACTTTGTGTTAATGTTTGGAAAGGATTAGGAAGCTTGGCTTTGGCAGAGGAGATGTGTCACTGGGGGATGGGCTTGAGGTTTCAAAAGACTCACAGTATTCCCAATGTGTCTCTGCCTCTTACTTGTAGACCAAGATGGGAGCTATTAGCTGTTCCTGCTGCTTTGCTCCTAGCCATGATAGTTATGGTCTCTAATCCTCTAAAACTGTAAATAAGCTATTTCTTCTGTAAGTTCCTTTGCCTTGGTGTCTTATCACAGCAATTGAAAAGTAAACAAATGACCATCTGGGAAACTTTGAAGTATTAACAGAGCAAAGCTTCTTCCCTTTTACTGCCCTGCTCACCTCATTCTCTTCACATTTGTTTTAAGAGAACTTTCATAATGCAATCCAATCTTAACATCTGCTTCGGGGTGTGTGTGTTAGGGGGGAGACTTGATCTAACACCACCACTTTTCTGGTGTTAAGAAAAACACCAGAAAACACCATTTTTTAAAAAACTTATAAGAATAATTGCCAGCAATAGAACCTGCCTGATAATTATATTCCAAAGTGGTTGTGATCTTTGTGGTTCCTATTAGTACATTATTTAATATTTACCATTTTAATTTCCTTCTTTTGTTACTCATACGTTTCCACACAAAGGTCTTCAAGAGTTTTTGGCAAGTGAATTGGGGAAATAGCTAAAACCTATGGACAGAATGATTGACCATGGTAACTAAAACACAAAATAGGAATAAGATCCAACAGTGTGTACATGTTGGCAGCCAGAACAAAGGTGAAACTATAATTACCTAGCTAACATTCCATGTTTAATGGTATGAAGTTACTTTAGTTTTATGTTGCTATGTAACAAATTAGCCCTATATCTAACACCTTAAAACAACATCAACTTAGCCAGGTGGCCCTGGACCAGGGACTCTGGTGAGGTAGCAGTTGAGCAATTGGCAGCAGCTATAGCCTCATCAAGGCCTGACTGGGTCTGGAGATCCTATTTCAAAGTAGATTCATGTGGTTTGATGGGCCTAACCCCTTGATGGATGTGGTTCACTCCCCCAAATCTTCTTCCTACCATCTGCATCTTGTCTCTCTCTAGTCTTCCTGAACATTCTCATGATATAACAGCTGGCTTCTCAGAGTGAAAATGAGCTGAATGAGTCACAGTGGAAGCTGCAGTCTTTTATAACCTATGCTGTAAAGGCAGGTATTCACCGTGATGTATGTTATAAGTCTTGTCTACCAACCCTGGGACAGTGTGAGAGGGGAACAAATGCTGTGTCAATCCTGGAGTTGGAGGTCACTAGGGCCAATTTGGAGAATATAATCACAGAAACACACCCCATATGTTAATTTTACCCTTAACTGTATAAGAAATAAGATAGTTGAAAGAAGCACCATGCACACTGTTTATTTGAACATGCCTCATGTCATTGCCATAAGGGATGCCAATAAATACTTATGGATATTGAGAATGTACTAGACTTACGTTTTCTCCATAAAAAGTAATTGGGTCCATTGTAACTATTGAAGATGAACTTCCCTGTGCTGGCCACCGCAATAAATGCTAATTCAGGGACTTTTAAGTCAATCCTCTTTCAGAGAAGTGTCATAGGTACATCATTTTCATTTTGATTCTAGCATTAATATTCAAAAAGAAGTGCTCCGATTTTTGCTGCTGTTTCCCAACATGTCTTCCCTTTGTGCAACTTCTCTTTTGATAGATACCTCCCTTTCATCCTGTCATTATTGCTTAATGACTCATTACTAATGAAGTCCAATCTCCTTGACTTTTCAAAACCAGAATTTATCTATTCCAGACTCTATTCCTTTGCTGCCATCATGAAACCTTTAACTCAACCTGAAAGTTGAACTTATTCTCTTTGCAGTTTTCTGTAATGGGAATGGCATATTCTGTTATTTGGTGCCTGCAAGTTCTTGTTGAGTCAACGATCCCAGCATTTTCTTTTCTTAACCAGATCTTCAGTTCACTGCTGAGTATTTTGGAGAGTTTGGTGGAGTTATATTCATAGTGTGATGCTCTGGCTGTTCTGGAATCCTCTCTAAACAGGAGGATGACCTCAAATCTACAGAGCTACACCTGCCTCTGTTTTTCCAGTGATGAGATTAAAGTGGTGTGCTGCAATGCTTGACCACTATTGAGTATTTCATAGATGAATTATTATCTTAATTGTTTCTTCAGTGTCTAGGTTCTTTGTGTTTCAATTCATCCTCCATATTACTCTGTTGTTTCTGCAACCTCACATTGGTTATGTCATTTTAGCTAAAACACACAATGCTGTCATAGGTGCTATGTTTGGCTTTCATAGGTTTTCACTCATGTTAATTACATCACTGACAGGTCCAGGCAAAGCCAAACTCATCATTTTCATGAAGTCTCCTAATACTTCTCTTCCTACTTTTGTCTTTTCTTCTTTGGAAGTCCATGACGCTAACTCTCTGTTTCATTTTAGTGTTCTATAAGTTGCTTCTTATTCTTCATTTGTCCATTCAGTGTCTTTGTTAAAACAGAGCAAAACAAAAAAGCCACAAAACACTTTGCACTATGCTGTCTTGTGGATACAATGATTAGCAAAACTGACCAGTTTATGCTTTCATAGCCTTCAGTATGCAATCACAGAAATGAAAGCTTAAATAGAGTCATAAGGAAAAATAATTACAGATTAAGAAAATCTGTATGAAAGAAACACCTGATATAAAGACAAGCAACACAGGAGCCATCTCCAGACCCTCCAGAGAGGGTCCGCTGGGGAAATGGCATTGGTGCCAAGATCTGAACAATGAATGGAAACCACACAGCACAGAGGCTGGGGAGGGCTAAGTGAGAATGAGAGACTTTTAAGTATTGCAAAGGGATACCCAGTGAGCCTGTGGTGGGATAGAGATTTGAAAGAAGGCCATGGTGACTAGATCCTTCAACAAAAATAGTATACTAATGAAAAAAATGGTGAAATCTAAATAATGTATGGCATTTGCTTACTATAATGAAGCGATGCTGGTTTCACAGTTTTGGCAGAAAAACATGAAAACAGAAAACAATCCTAGGGAAAACTGAAGATGAGTGGGGGTCTTACATGGGCAACTACTATATGGTACTATATGGGCAACTTTTCTGTAATCTAAAATTATTCCAAGTAAAAGGTTTTTTTTTAATATATATTGTTAATATTTTTTTGTTTTCAATACATCCTGATTGCAGTCACCCCCTTCTCTTCCCATCTCCCAGTCCCTCTCCCATCTCTCTTTTCTCCCTCAGATTCACTCCTCTTCCATTTACTTTCAGAAAATATCAGACTTCCCAGGGATACCAACCAAACATGGTATAACACTTTACAACTAGGCACATACCCTTATATTGGGGCTGGATGAGACAACTCAGTAGGTGGAAAAGGGCCCCAAGAGCAGATGAAAGAGTCAGAGATACCCTCATTTCCATTTTAATAGTCCTACAAAAACACCAAGTTACACAACCATAATATATATATATTATATATATATATATATATATATATATGCAGAGGACCTTGTGAGACTCATTCAGACTCTGTGACTGTCCCAGTCTCTGTGAGCCCCTACAAGCCCTGCTTAGTTGATTCTGTGGGCCATGTTCTCCTAGTATCCTTGACCACTCTGGCTCCTACAATTCTTTCTCCTCTTTCTCAGAGTTACCTGAGCTCCAAGGGGAGAGACCCGGGGAGAGACCCAGTGGAGATCTCCATTGTGGGCTCTCTCTTTACCTAATGTTTGGCTGCAGATCTCTCAGCTGCTGATAGAAGGCTCTCTGATGATTATTAGTTTAGGCACTGATCTATGTGTATGAAAAAAATATCATTAGGAATGACTTTTAAATTTATTTTTCTATCCTAGTTTTCTGGACTATTTTTAATAAGGCAAAAGAAGGGGTGGAGGAGGCAAAGTAAAGCTCAGTTGATGGGTGCAAAAGAATGTTCAAAACAAAGATTTAGGATAAGACATGTTTAAAACTTCCAGGATTATTGAATACCATTTTAACAAGGTTGGTCTTTATCTTGAGCCAGTATATGACTGTGAAATTCTTAAAAGGTGATAAATCAGAGCTGACTTTGAAAATGTTACCATCTTGAGGAAACTATAGACAGTAGGCTTGAATGGGACTCAGATGGACAACAGAAGCCATGTTGAATATTCCTTGTCATATTCAGATTAGAAATGAATTTGAACTAAGGTAATGATGGAATATATTAGCACTATGCCTACATTTATGTTTTATTTCATTTTTATTATCTCCCACAAAATTTTGCATGAAATATCACCATGATACACATTCCTTGAATAAGTGAATGAATAGCTAAATAGAAAAATTAATGAAAAGAGTGGGAGCAGATTAAGCATCATTTGGAGTCAATAGCTACTTTGTAGCATTTTATTGCTGGACCAAGACTGGTGACTGCAGGCAGAATCAGCTGGATGACTATGTAGAATTTCTACTTGTTTGCTAAGTTATTTTCTGTAGAAATCAGTGAATCTCCATCTTATTTTTCCAATGCCTAGGACTTGTGCAGAAGTTCATATAGGGCACTTGAGTTCATAAAAGAAAACCAAGAGACACTTTAAAATAAAACTTGTGTTTGACACTTGAAAATGGAAGGGACAAGATAAAGCACAACTACTTATCAATATAAAGGCTGTTTCTTTAGCCCACAAGTGTTGTGTGTCATTTGCATTTTCCCTCTTCTGTCAATAGAAGCAATCTTGGATCTTTAGAGACATCTGTAATTAGTGGTTCTTTCTATCTGGGGAGGGAGGGTGTCTAATTTCCCAGTGGAGAAGGGGAGTCTAAGAACAGGCTGCAGAGTGAGTGTTGAGGAAAGGGCACTATCACCAGTCAGTCCTGTTTACTTACTGTGTGAGAGATCCAGAAATTTAGGGTGGGGCAGGCATGTGTTTTCTGCAAGCTTTCATCATCTGAAAGAACCACGTGGGCCTTTAAGAAGCATTCCTATGTTAATTAGTGGGAGGATCAAATGGAAGTCACAGGGTAGCATCCAACATAGGGAAAGAGAAAATAAGTACTAACAAGCACTACAAGCTTATTTCAGCCTGATGACCCTGAAGATCCCTATTTTCCTCCTAGAATATTTTCTCTAACACTTGTGCTCAATGTTTAGATAGGGCTATCACTGCCCATGTTTGTTTTCTAACATATGACCAGCTTTAGCCAATGGAATTTATATCATGGATCTCAGAGGTTAATCTTTTCCTTTTCTTGTCTTCGTTCCTTACCAGACATGCATTCATTTGACTGGCAGCCTGGAAAATTGAAAAATGCCACAGGGGTTATTAAGGTGGAAATCAGTTCTGCTCTTTGAAGCTCTGCAAGCTAGTTATTGCTGCACCTATAATATCCAGGCATCAGACTAGCACACATTGTTCTTAGCTCACTTGACACAGCCCCATATCAGCTGTAACACCCAGACAGAATGAAGGGGTCTCAAGATGTCACTTCTTGACTCTGAAATATATCCCTTTGGTCGATTAAAGCACAGTCTCAAAGTTATTAGCATGTATTCTGTGTCTTTGTGCATGCACATTTGATTTACTTTTGTTCTTATTAAAATGGTAAGCCTAGAAAAAAGGAGAAAAGAGAATCTTCCTTAATCCATATTTTAATAATTGCCTGAGTGCACTTGTACTCTACAGAGATTTTCCTGTTTCTGTAACTATTTACTTGGCTTTCTGTGAAATGTGTGTTACTTACCTGGCCTGGTAGACCATGACACAGCTTCTGGCCTATCGTGTAATCCTGCATTTGGCTCCCTCTGAGCCATTATGACATTTTAAGTCTGTCTGTAGGATGGAGATATTATTTTAATGGACCTTTTTCACAATAATTGCTCCATATTATATAAATTGTATTGAGCCTTTATGATGATAATATATAAATATTAAGAAAACCATTGGGAAAAAGTTACTGTGTAATTGAGATAGCCTATTTTCCAATGTTAATAACTTCTTCATTAATTTTCTCTCCATAAAATATGGAGGGAGTTTAATTCACATTAAAAACTTATAAACATATTTAAAAAGTGAAATTGTTTCATATCCCCCTCTATAATAAGAACAATTCCAGTCTTAACCGGAAAAACTTGCTATGCGTCATTTAAACAGAGAAAGAAAGAAAAGGAAAACACCCCAAGCCATAATCATTTCTGGTAACGAGAAACTTCAGAGAGATTTTGTTTGTCTCTATTTAGCTTTAGGAGAGCCATCTTTTCTACTATGTTTCCCCAGGCAATATTAGCAGTAATGCCTGCTTTTGACAAAGAATAGGAGTGTGGAAAGTAATCTACAATAATACAGAACTCTGATCATAAAAGTGAACTCAAATTCCCATCCTGTGTTTCAAGCATTCCATGTCTGTTGTTGGACTCAATATTAGTGTATCAATCAGAGTCTGGCAGGAAACACAATCCAGTCCAGATGGCTCAAGTAAGACTTTAACAGAAGTACATAAAAGTACTTACAAACAGGGAAATGCACACAGGACAGTTAGTTGCCTCACTCAGGGCTGAAGGTAAAAGCTGTTATTGCAGCTGGGGAGAAAAGGGGGGCAGAGTGTACAGATACTGTTGTTGCCAGGGAGGCATCAATGCAAAGTTGGGAAGAAATCCCTGAGTCTTCTCCTGTCCTCTATCTCCTGCTGTTGCTTTCATTGGCCAACTCCATCCAGAAGATATCCAGGAGGGAGTCCCTGAGATATAATATACATGGGGGCATCTCTACACATCATAATACATATCATAATAGTAATTTGCTTGACAAAAGTATTTAAAATTTTACTTAATGGAATAATATTACTGTAGGAAACTATGGATTGCAATTTTTTTTATAGACATCGTCATTCTGAATTCTAACTAAAGCTAGAAGAAGCAAGGATTATTTTATTCATTTTACAGATGAGGTGACAAAGTTCCAAGGACTGACACTCCCAGTTCCCAACTCAGAATGAGCACCAACAAGGTACACACACAGGTCTGCAGATTCCAGACACCAGCTTTCTTTTGTTCACTCCACTCTGCTGTTTTCAACATAAGAATGTCACACACTTTTGATAGGAGATATGCCGAAGAAGAATGGAACTGTCTGTACCCAGCAGAAAATTGGATATACAGGAGACTGGTATCTCTCTGTAGATAAGTTCAGTGTCAGGAAGCAAAGGAGAGCCCAAAGCACCAGGCTTGGCAGAATGAAATGATTGTATGTCATTGTTAAATGTTCTCCAAAGGCACATGTGCTAAAGGTCTAGTAGACAGTGGGTGGCAGTGTTAGGAAAGGGTGAAACCTTTAACAGATGAGGCCCATGGGAAGGATATTAGGTAACTGAACATACTCCTTCGAAGGGGATAGTAGAAACATGGCCCTGCTTTTCTCGTTTGCTTCTCACTGGCCATGAAGTGATTTCCTTTGCCAGGAACACTCCATGATGTCCTCCTTTTCTACATCCTCAAAGAATGGAACCAAGTGATCATGGACCAAACCGATCTGAAACCTTTCCCCACTTCAGTCAATTTTCCCAGGCCATTAATCTGATGGATGGAAATTTGTCTGACACACAGTGAAAGGTGCAGAACTACAAAGGCACTTTCAGGAAACAAGACATAGGTAAGAACCCTATACAAGGAGCACACAATTCTGAGAGTGGTTGGGAAGCAAAGGTAACATAGCACTGTGGTGTTTCTCAGAGTCTTATTTACAAATCATTTGTAACAAATTCCTAGGCTATTAAAAAAAAGTGATTCTTGGGTTCTGTAGTGGTTTAGAAGAGAATGTCCTCCCCAGGCTCATGTGTTTTAATAGTTAGTGCCCATTTGGCATAACTGTTTGGGAAGGGTTAGAAGATGTGATCTTGTAGAAGAAGGTATGTCACTGGAGGGGGGATTTGGGCTTCAAGGTTTCAAAAGCCCCCACCATTTCGGATGTGCTTTCTCTGCCTTGTGCTTGTGGAACAAGATGTGAGCTTTTAGCTACTGCTCCAGTGCCACGGCTGCCATGATAGGTATGAAAGGTCATCCTCTGCAACTTTAGTCACCCAATAAATGGTTTCTTTTATAAGCTTCCTTGCTCATGGAATTTTATCACAACAATAGTAAAGTAACTAAGACAGGTGCCCACCAAAGGAGAAATTCCAAGCCTGTATTTGAAGAACTCCATGTGTGGGCACATGACATATTCTTTCTGTTAGTCTTCACTTCCTACGGATACACACACGCACGCATGCACAGGGGTGGGACTGTTGATGAGAACATACTTTGGATGCTTGATGAGAAAGAGCAAAGGAAGAGAACTATGCATATTTGGTCACAACTCCGTTTTCTAGCATGGCTAAACATAAGCCATCTGATTACTTCTCCACCATCCCAACCTCTGTCTCTTTGCTTCAATCAGACCTTTTGAATAATCTTTTGAAAACCTATTTTCTAATTTTATGCTTTAATAAACAAGGTATATTAAATACAAATTGACTTCAGATTTTTATAGTGCCTAGAGTTAAACATTGTAAACACCAATTACGGTAAATATTGAAGATGTAAATGTAGTAAATTGGGAAATTGGGCTGAAATTGTATTGGTGCTAGACTAACTTTTCAAAGGAATCCCCCACACCTCCCTGTATTCTTATTTAATCTCATTTTAATGGAAGAAGCATGGAAAAAGGACAAGTGCAGGACCTCCAAGGTAGACTAATATTCGTGCATGTTTGCAAAGTTCAGTGACATATGAAGTCACCTGGGAATTGCTTTCTAACCATCACTACAGGCTTCATGATTTTATCACTACTCTTGCATCATGTTCGGAACAATAGTGTTGTTTCTGTCTCAGCAATGCAAATCTCATTTTAACTTCTTCCCAGGACTGTATATCTAAAGTAATGGTATCTATGATGAAGAATACAATATTAATTTTTATGGAAATTTTGGGCATTTAGAACATTTTTCTTATGAACCCCACAATCAAAATTTCTATTTAAGCAAGTTTTTCAAATACTATTTACAAATAGAATTCAAGCAGGTACTGATCCTGATGGCAATGTCACTGTGAATGTGTAGCCATGTCCACAGTGAGCACTGCTGGTTGATAGTCACAAAGATACTATGACCAAGAACTTCAGTTTGGATTTGGGCTAATTATATACACCCCCCTTTACTGTGATTAATAATGGTAAACACTTTTATTTCTACTCAGTGAAGGTCAGGCTGTTGATCAATCTCAAAACAATGCATGCTGGTTATCCCTCTGCCCCACCCCACTAGGCCTTCTTTCAGGCTCGTTCTAAAAACACTGAATTAGTTTTCAAAAAATGGCCTGGGATTTGAGCTGGTTTTACTACACTAGTCCATTTTTCCCTGGCTGAAACTATATCCTTCCCTACTTACAGAAGTAAAGGGAAGAGAGCTAAGTTCATTGACATCAGCCTAATGGTGATTCATAAAATTAAAGCCTTCTTTTGAGGAGCTCTTCTAAGAAAAATCCAGCAATTAGTTTTACAAATGGCTGTCATTTCTTCAAGGACAATGTCTTTGGTATGAAGATAGCACAGAGAAATCTCTATGATAATTCCCTTCAAATTCCAAGCTCTCAAAGACACACACAAAGAAAGTTAAAATCAAACGTGACTGCCTTTTATTTTCTTTTTGAGAAGTATGCTCATAATACCAAATAATAAATTCTATTGTATTTGCCTTCTCCAAATCGATTGTTTTTTTTTCTCTGCTTTTCCCCTAAGCATCTATGCCACCGAGCTCTGTACAACCTGAAAGACCTCAGCAGGAGCTGCTGCTGGACTAGGCTGCTATGCTAAAGGTGGTACTTTCCTTGAGCCTGGCTCTCATGAACCTTATTAATTTTTAAAATGCTATGAAAAAAGTCACCATTCTCAAAAGGCTTAATTACATACATGTGTGAGTGCACATGGTTCCTCACACCCAATTTTCTTTGCAGGTTGTTCTCCTATGACTGAAAAGCAGATGCTTATTATAAATAATATTTATTTAATATGGGATTTAGTAAAGATATGGAGTTGAATTATTTCTATTTCCAGCTTTTGCCTAAGACATTAAACTATAGTAATATCAACTCTGCAGACTCTGTTTAAAAATAGAAGCAACTGGGGTGCAGTATTTCCTGGTAGGATGCAAGAGCTTTTATACTGAAAGAAAGCTGGGAGGTAGGAACAATTGAAAGACTAAATGCGTCATGTCTATAAAAACCAAATGACAAGCAAAAGCTATAAAGTATTCCTGTCACATCCATTTCTATCTTTACAATAAAGTACTTTAAGCCTTTTGAGTCCTTTCAAAACTCTTGACTGGATGATTTTATTTTTTTTTCAAATTATTAGAAAACTTTGTTTTATGAATAGGGAATATATTCATGGTTTGGTCACATCCTGAAATTAGGTAAAATTCCATTATAATAAAAACTAGTTATTTCACTTGACCCATTTCAGAGAGAAATAAGGGAGGAGTTGGCCCTTGGTTCACCAGACAATCACTGCATCTGTCTCCTTGGACTCAGTACTTGAAAACTTTGGCATTTCCCACTCTGTATTGATGTGAAATAGAAAAACTTGATATGACAAGAAACTGAAAGCATTTACACATTTCTTCCCCTGTGGCTTAAAACATACACAGGTCTGTGCCCTCCCAACAGTGGGTTTCAACTGAGGCAGGGGCTCATTGTCCTCCTTCTCCTTGACCTGGGACATCTGGCAATCTCTAGGGACATATTTCATTTTCATAACTTGGAGCCAGAGGGGCTCCTGACATCCAGTGGTATCGCCACTAGTGACATCAGCTTCAGACATGGGTAAAGAGCTACAAGGCACAGGTTTATCTGGCTCCAAATGTCAATAGGTTGAGGTTGAAACAATCAGATCTCATGGCTTGCTTGAGCCCTCAACTTACTGTCAAACCCCCTCATCTTTGGCTATCTCCTTTCTCCGACTCTCCCCACTCAGTTCCTGGTTGTTCTTGGTCATGGAAAGAAAAGGCCTGTGGAAGCTTTAGGTAAGCCCCACCTTCTTTAGCTGTGGGGCATTTAATCTGCTGAGTGTGTTTGTCTCTGTCTCTCTCCCAAGTCCACCATTCCTTTTTATGTTCCTTTGTGTCTTTCCATCATCATTCTGCTTTCTAGACAAGTGTCATTTTTGTCACTATCTCTTGATCTCATCTCTGTGTACTTAAATGCTCTTGGTGTTTTAACTGGTTTATACCTTTCATTAGTCATGCTGAGCTCTAGATTATCTGTTTAAGGTTGGGGAGGCTTGGAAACGTGTATTGTTTGGGGGTTGCATCTTCTTAGGTTTCTGGAATGCATTTATTGGAAGCAGTGGTGTAAATAGGGGACTCTAAACACACCGGATACTTCTTTTTCATGTGTTTGAGACACCGTGCACAATGCCTTCACACCTTTGCTATACTGACTAGGCATTGCTAACATTGCAACGTGTATGTGTAGAAACTACAGTTTCAGAGACAGGGTTTGCAGCTGCTAGAATTAGCTTTTGCCTCAGAAGGCTGAAAACCCAGCACCCTTGGCTTTGTTTTGGATTCTGGTGACAGGTAAAGACTTTTTGGTGGTTGTGATGACTTGAATCAAGTTGACCTGGTGTTTTCGAAGATGGAAACAGTTTAATCACTTATTATTCTTTACCTTTGTGGTCATCCTACAATTTGTATCATTTACGTGTTGTTCTTTTAACAAAATTCCAGCCTTTGGCTGGAATGCTTGACAAGTTACTTCCCTGGTGTGTGTGTGGGGGGGGGGGGATTGTGGGGCCAGTGTGATGCCGTCATACTTTTCCATGTGACTGGCTTTGCTCAGCATCCAGCTGTCTCTCAGTAGTACACATCTTCAAGTCACCTGGGTTTTCTTTCCTTGACCTCAGTGTGCATACCTTACAAATTAGTATAAAAACACTTCACAGGGCAGCATGTGGAAGGGCCTGAAAGACTCTATGTGGAGATGGGAATTCCCACTTGACATGGGAATGGAGGAATAGAACTCCCTTCATCTCTCCTATTGTTCCGGTTAGCAGGGATGGCATGCTTCAGTATCCAGCAGGGTGTGCCTGGAAGGCTCTGAGGCTTCATAAACAAGAATGCCTTGACGCTCGGTAAAACAGATGTCACTTGTTTGATAACAGACCAGAACAGAGATGGGCGACAATGTGGAACATTAGTGTGGGATTCTTTAAGCAGATAGTCTATCCTTAGAACCATTGCGGAGTTCTGCTGGGGTGAAGGCGGTTTCTATTTCTTGTTTCTCCTGTGTCAGAGAATTCCTGTGTACAGCATGGCAAATTACTGCTGCAGCCTGCTTCAGAGGCAGCAGCTCTTCTGTCACACTGGGAATTTTCCAGTGCATAAAAGTGTGAAAGTTTATTATAAGGGTGTGAATGTTTTTGTAAACAAGATATTCAAGATGTTACTTCTACTCACAATTTCATTTTTGTGCTCTTGGTGTGGGCACTTTGGAAATCTTTCAAACATACTACCTAGATAGTTTTGCCCTTAGGCTTATTTCACGATCACCTGCGTTTCGTTACATTCACTGTTCAGTGGCTGAAGACACTCTCTTGGAAATTACCTGGCTTTCCTTACTCCTTTCTGCCAGTCAGCCAGAGACTGGGCAAACTCATGGCTTGCCTATTGGCTTTTCCGTATAGACGTTAGAAACAGTTCTGGCCAATGAAACACAAGTGGACACCAACAGGAGGTGGGGCCTCGGTAAAGGCTTTTTACATGTCTTCATAAAACAAACTGATTTCTTTTGCTTTGTCTCAATGAAATTACGAGATCTGAAGCTGCAGTTGCCATCTTGTGATCAAGAAAAAGACCCGATCTGGGTGTGGTGCGAATGCCTTTAATCCTAGCTGTCACCATCTTGTTCTACACAGCAAGTTCCAGGATTGCCAGGACTATGTAGTAAGACCCTAAACACCAAGAAAAATTACAGCTCATATTTTGCAGCCCTGGAATTAATAGCGGTGGCTGCTGTCCAGGCTCCTTGATTTCTTGTTGTGTGAGCTGAAGCACATCTCACTCCTTTGAGCTGCTGTCAGTGTTGTTTTCTTTGACTTGTAGCTGCTTGCATTCTGATGTGGCACCTCTCAGCAACATACTCTGTTCCCCTGTGAATTTTCATCGCGCTTCTCCATCAGTTACTCTTCTGCTAAAAATGGTCTTTTCTCCCTTCCTTCCTTCCTTCCTTCCTTCCTTCCTTCCTTCCTTCCTTCCTTCCTTCCATTCTTTCTTTTTAGGCAAGCAAAAATGATTAAAGCCACATTCTCATCCCAAGTAGATTTTGTCTTTTAATTAAACACTACTATTTAGGAGTTTTCACGTTGCGATCTTGTACGACTAATAAATGTGCCCATATTAATGCCATCTCTGTTGTTATGTCATCCATCAGAGAGATTCTTCATCTTATGTTTTAGTTTTTGTCTTCTCAGATGCATAGTGAGCCATGGAGTCTGTGTTTTGGATCCCCTTGAAATGTGTAATACAGAGCTCTTTCCTCATTAGACACTTCAGTAGGTATCTCTATGGATGGACACACCACACAGTCAATTCTGCCAGCTGCTACTAGGCAACCAGAGAGGGTGTCAGTGTGCGGTGGTGTTCACACATGCGGAGCTGGGCCTAGACAGATTTCAGCTGGTCGAGCTGCAGACTTGTAACTAGCTGCCCCCACCCTTGCTCAGAACTGCTTTTCTCAATAGCTCCCCACGGCAGGATCCCTTTCAAATCGCAAATCCTCAACACTTATGTAGCATGTACATTAGGAGAATTCTTAGTTTTTTTTTTTTTTTTTCAAAGTGCAGATCTTTTCTTTTTGATTTGGCATCTGACTGTGGTTATTTCTATTATTAAACATCAATGATTCATATTATGTAACAGTAGTTATTCTGAAGGAGAAAGTATAATATAAAGTAATAAGGTGCCTTCAGCTATGTATTGCTCTCTGGTACCTGCGTGGTTTAATTTTTTTTCATGTTTCTTTTTTGGCTGTCCCTATCATTTCCATTGAATTGCACACACAGTATTTCCTTTACATAAAAATTTATCTTTTATTTTTCCTCTTGAAAAGGAAAACATTGAAAAGGGCAATAGATTCCAACCCTGAGAACGCTGACTTCTTTTCTTTACATAAATACTGGAAACCCTTGCTAATTAGAAACAAAACAGCACCTCCCACATTCATTTTGCTTCCCCGTGTCATCGCTGACAGCTCCGGGAGACAAATATGTTCCCCCTCATTACTGGCATCGTTCAAGCAGTAAAGCTGAAAGAGAAGACTATGTGAACAAATGCAGGGATGGAGGCCATCAGTTACATCTAGTCATGGGCTAATGCATACAATAATTCCATCTTAAGCGGAGACAGGAAACACCCAACAGTATTCTATTTTTCCATATCGTCAGGAATTTGAAGTCTTAAATAGCTCTCTGTGTCATTTCTCCAGGTACTGATTTAATTTCCTCGTTTCTGATGTGGAGGCGATAAAAGGGAGATGGACGAAGAGACTGTATTTTTCTCTTTTAGATTTGAAGGGGATACAGGCTGGAAAGACCGGTGGTGGATTGGAAAGGATGGTTCAGGTGCATGGGGAAGACACTAGCACATCTTTCAAACCTCTGAAGCAGTCTTCCTCTGTGTCCCAGCACAGGGCTGACTGCTTTTGGGCCACAGGCATAAGCAAAACTGAGTTTCCCATATAGTCTTCTGGTTATGGACTCGCCTGAAAGACAGGGACACTGCTGTCACCAGCATTTGATGCACAAATACGGGAGGAAGATGAAAGTGCTGTGGTTACAGAGCTGTAATCACACCCTCCTAGTCTCATTTTCACCTCCTCCACCTGGCACCTGACAGTATCCTGGCTTCCAGCACAGGGATGTCTAGTTCCAAAGCCGTGCATAGGAATTCATGTACTTGACTGTTTTCTCTTCCCATCTTCATATTGCATTGTTTTGACCCTTTATCTAAAGAATCAGGACCTAGAGACTTCTGAATTTTGTATCCCTCTCGCTGTTCTTACTGAGAACAAAACCCTGCTGGCTGGAAGACGTGCCTGGGCATATCTCCTTCAGACATCAGCCTAGAATAGGTACCACAGCCTGCAGCAGCCAACTCAGAAGCTACCACTAGTCACCTCCCATTGTCACTGTGGAAATAAAGTTTCTTTCTTGTTAGCCCCCTGCTACTCTTTGTATTGGCCACACCACTCAGCCACTCCAATCTCTATATGTCAGGGGCTTAGTTGATGGGATTGTGAGCCTCCTGGCCATCTCCCCACTCCTGTAACTCTTCTTAAGAGACATAGATTCTTTGGAGTGTGTTTTACTAAGCTACTTAGTAGAAGATGTTACAAAACCTCTTCATTGATAATTGTACTCAAATATGGAAACCTTACACAAGTATATGGTACCATTTCAGATAGCATCTCATTTGGTTGGTACAAAAGCCTACACAGTCGATGTGCTCATGGTAGTCATGTTCTTGTCACCACTTTACAGAGGAGACGGGTTTAGGTATGTCACACAACTCAGGAAGTCAGAACTAGAATTTGGCTTATTGTGGTACTTCCTCAATGCTGCCCCATGCCACCCATTGAGAGTAGGGTTTTGAAACCCAATGAAGCTCTGAGGACTTCCTGGGAGATACGCGTAAACTTGCATGTCCTTATGCAAGGTGAAGATTTTATGATTGCCTGTGCCCTTAACTACGAACAAGTGTGGCTTTGGAAGGAGCTGGGAAGGCAATGGGTCAGCAAAAGCCTGTCAGGGGCTAGAAACCATGCCAAAATATGCAGCTGCCTGTTTTTTTTTTACAAGACTGTGATGTGGCAATTAGTATGTTTGTTGAGTGTTCATAGGTATTCTTCCAAATACAGCAAGATTGCTGTAACTCGCCCTCAAGGCAACACTGTAAACGAGGTGCTTACTTCACCTACAGAAACAGAGCTATACCAATGCATACAAAGCTTATGACTGCTGAAGTCCCCATAACTCTTTCACAGAATGGAAAACTCCTCTTTAGTTCCAAAACATGGTCTTATCATGTGAATTTGGTTGTTTACTTTTATCTGACTTAAGCCCAGGGTCTTCTTTGTGAAATCACAACTTGCTTTTGGAAGACAGCACCTTTACTGAAGCCTCTGTGTTTTCTAGATGTATGTCTGAGCACCCTGAAAATGTACTTTATTTTCTATGTTCTTTTAAGTTACAGTGACTAGTGCTCTTCCCTTTCCCCCGGCTTTGATTTCACAGCACTTATTTCCTGTACTTTACAAGTGGGAGAGTTTTATTTCTATCTTCAATTTCAAGTCCTACCTAATATTCTGGACTAGGGCTTCTCAAACTTCACTGCATATATTAGTTACTTGGTTTTCAAGACAAAAATGCAGATTCCAATTTAGTAGGATTAGGAAGAGGCCTGAGATTCTAAATTTATAATGGGTTTCCTGTGATGCCCAGGTTCCTGGCTACTGGACAACTATATAAAGAGCAAAATTCTATAACACACAGAACTCATTAATCTATGTAGATAGCAAAGAACACACAAACCAGGATATATTGGTGTCAGGACCATGGTTGTTTTTTCAACAAACATTTATTGAGCTCTTACTATGTACTGGTGTAGGAACAAGAAAGACCGAATCTAAACATTGTTTTTCTCTTGGTACTTACAAAGGAGGACAGGACATATGGCCTTATTTCTTCTTTATCATCAGGAAAGGACATTTATCCAGGATTTGCTTGGAATCGGGGTGGTGCTGGAAGCAGAATGGCAATGAAGTCAGAATTGCCTTGTGCTTTTAGTCCCTTTTACTTCTTGTAATTTTAAAGCCACCTGACATTTATTTATTCATGATTACTCAATGACATTTTATCGAACACTTTTGATATGACAGGCATTGGCCTGAATATTGTAGCATAAGTTGCTCTGGACACTGAACGAAAGACGAGACACTAAATCAAGTGCTGTGTGTGGCTGTGATAAGTGCTGAGATGAAGCAAAAGCCAGGCAGTTCAGCATGAATAGGGAACAGCATCCGAGCAAATTGTGGAGTAGGTGGACGTTTGTTTGAAGTATGAGCTTCAAAGAAAGAAATAAAGCAGGAGGTGGGACAATATAGGATCATATGGACTTCGAAGGGACATTTCAATATTTTTACTACCAATATAATTTCTGAAGGCTGTGAATTATTAGGCAAATTATTAATTCTTTTCAGTGTGTGTATGTGGTGTATGGATATGTGAATGCTTGTGTATGTGTATGCATGTGTATGGGTGTGCATGCACATGTATACTTCTGCATGTGGAGGCCAGAGGTAGATGCTAGATATTTTTTTTCTGTCTTCATTGTGCATTGCTGTGCCCATATTTTTATGTAGGTTCCAAGGATCTGAACTCAAGTCTTCACACTTGTGTGCCTAGTGTATTACTGACTGAGCCATCTCCTTAGGCCCACTGAGTACTTGGCACAATGCCTAGCTTTTGTGAGAACTCATCGATAAAGACACCTATATAAGTACATGAAGCTTGAAAGAGCAGGTCATGGATGGGGAGGTGACTGAGAACAGACTAAGCCCCAAAGTGACTGGAAGGAAGCTCTTGGATATTTCTTTGTAGTGGGGGCATGTGAGCAGAAAATTATGAAGATGGGAATCATGACAGTGTGATGTGGGGACTAGGAGGGATAAAACTGTTAGTTGTTTTCAGCTTCAGCTGCCCTTTTGCTGTTATGATAGCTTTGCTGAGCTGATATTGAGCACCTCTATGTAAAGCTGGACAGATCCAGGGGTCCCAGAACTCAGGCTATGCATTTCCGTCATTTTCCAGCTCTGCCTTGGCATCTGATCCTTTGCTTTCTTGTCTTTAGCCTTAATTTCCGTTTTCTGCTGTCAGACTTCCAGATACATCCCCTTTGGCCTTGCGTATGAGGTTATCTGGAAACATGCTGGAAACAAAATTTCAACTTTAGAGTATTATAGGTACTGACAAAAGATTTCAGATCTACTGAATAGAGTGTAAATATTTGTTGTTTCCTGCTAAAGAAAAAATGATACATGCTATTCTGTGTTTCATTCTGCTTTATCTTGGATTACCTTCCATAACAGGACTACTACTGAAGTCATGCTTTTAATTTGTTCACAGATAACTCAATTAGATGCACACATTGCCTTGTTATGAAGGACTTCTCCCAGAATTCCACTATGAAAAACAGCTTCTTGTCGGTAGATTATATTCACAATTAGTAATTTCTGAGTTTGTAAATGTCGTGAAGAGTGAAAACAATGTTGTTCATCACTTCTGTGTGTTTTATCTATGGATTTTATGATAAATTTTCCTTTGTCTCTCTCCTTTGTGTGTGTGTGTGTGTGTGTGTGTGTGTGTGTGTGTGCGTGCGCACACATGTGTGTGTGCACGCGTGCATGTGTGTGTGTTTTTGAATGGAGCTCCAGTACTTTCCTATGAAAATAAATACTTTTGAACTTGGTCTCATGCACAATGAAATGTGATCCTTTCCAAGTTTTCAGAGTAACTTGTTCCCAAGGCTTCAGTGTCTGCTTGCAAAGATTTATTGTAGCTCTGGTCTGTTTAAATTGTGAAAACAGGTTTTCCTGCAAAAGGAAGTCAAAGATGAAGCTGGGGTAGGCACACAGAGAGCAATTTGTGTGAAATGACAAAGTCCAGGAAGAGGAGGGAATTCTTATTTTTAGGCTTTCTCCTGTGGATGTTTGTGTGACTGCTGCTCCTGGGGATTATGTTGCTTCCCACACTTCCGTAGCCTTGTCCTTGTATGCATCCCCCACCATCTAGGTAAGAAAGCAACTTTAACTTCAGCTGTGGTTTTTCTCTGCTAACCAGGACACACAGGTGATCTGTTTTCCAACTTGGTGAAACATTAGGGGAATGCTCCCATTCCTAACACAATATTGAAAACTTCAAGCTAAGCTTCTGTCCAGTTTCAAACTAGGTAGAAAAAAAAATTGGAGAAAAAGGGGATGTAGAAAATTCTAATACACTGAAACAGGACACTCATATGTAAATGATTTCAGTCATTCACTAACCTGAAGTTTGTAGGAAACTTCAGTTCTCATGAGTTGCTACCAGAGTGTCCAGTGGGGGTATGGCCTTCATCTCATCACCAATAGGAGTCCGACTGGGCAGACTGGAGTCTCGGCTTTTGCTTCTTTAACTTTGAATGCCGTAGCAGCTCCTAAAACTGACAGCAGCAGTGGATACAGCAGAGAATGTCATCACACCTCCTCCTGGGAACCGTGCAAGAGGCAGGGCCTGCTGCTGCTTTTTATTTTATGCCTTTTCATAAACTATCCCTTACACTTAGTCTTCTTTTCTAGGCAGAAAAAGAAGCACTTTTAAAAAGATCCACTTACTTTATTTTATATGTATGAATGTTTTGCCTGCATGTGTGTGTGTGTGTGTGATTACCACCTGAGTGCCCAGTTCCTTGGAGATCAAAAGAGGGTGTCAATTTCCTGGAACTGTGAGCCACCATGTGCATTCTGGGAATTGAATTTGGGTCCTGTGCAGTGGCAACAAGTGCTCTTCACTCCTGAGTTATATCTTCAACCTCCCCAAAGAATATTTTAAGTTCCTTAAGTTCCACTCCTTTAAAATGCCATACAATTTACATTAAGTAGGAACTGTTCATAAAGGAAAAGTTTGTTTTTCTATTATCTTATTTTTATTTTATATACATTTGATGTTTTGAGATGGAGTCTTAGCCCAAGTTAGACTGGAACTCAGTAGCAGAAAATGACCTTGAATCCCTCATAATCCCTCATTCTTCTGCCTCTATCTACCAGTTTAGTTTTCCAGACTAGCTGTTAGTACAGCTTGAATTTTTTTCTAGACAAAAACCCTTCTCTTTCATTAACAGTATGAGTGTCCCCTCCTATTCTTCCTCTTTCTCTCTCTCCTATCTCCCACCCTCTCCACACCCCTTTCCCTCTGTTCTGAGAGAGACAGAGATACAGAGAGAGGGAGGGAGAAGGAGGGAGGGAGGGAGAATATAGAAAATTTGAATTATTGATGTTAGAAAAAAAATCAAGATTCTCACCTCAAAACCCACCTACTCTTTGTAACCTTTGAGTTGTTGATATAGTTGAGCCACAGCATTGAAACACTACAAAATTATGCAGTGAAATTTCTCTTGTGACAAATCCCTAGGGAAAAGGCTTATATTTGTTAATTTAGTGTCCATAGACCTCAAGAAACAAAGGCAACAGGACTCAATTATAAGTAATTGATCTCCTTTGCCCTGAAACGAGGGTCAGTATCCTTCTGTGTCCTCATGTTCACTTTATGAATGACTAAGTATGCATGAATTGATGCATTTGGAAGGGAGAAAAAGCACTCATAATTTTGATGCACTCTCTGCATTGACCAAAGCATGTTTAAAACTTTTCTGTAAATGCATTAACTTTTCTGAATTGTAATTGCCAATGTTTATGTAAATTTTGCATAAACCTTAATTTCTCTCCTGAATACTTTTCACATCTGGTCTTTGCCCTTTCTTTTATTATTTTACCTCACAAAGCTTAACCTCGACACAGACAATATTCTCCCCCAAAATTGCAATGCTGAAGGAGTCTGATTATCACCGCATAAATATTACCTCCAAATAAGATTTTTTGACTGCCCACCCATGGAAGACACTGAACTAGACCTTGCAATAAATGCTACTGAATAGGTTCCACCTCTGTTCATAAGATTTGTGATGCTCAAAAGAAAGGCCGAAATTACCTCATATACTAGTTTCTGCAATGCTCTGAGTAAGGATTTACAGTTAGATTTCTTTGTGCATTTTGATTTTGAAATTCTTATAATGAATAGTTGTTCTTTTCACAAACTTTGAGGTCCTTATGAGCTCTATTTTATTACTTTCTCATGCAGATAGGCTCTGGACTCAAGCCCTTCTAAGGATGGTCATTAAAGAAAACATGGCATTTTCTTCCATATATAGGAAAGTAATGCAGTGTGGCTCATTGGTTAAAGGTGCTGTCTTTGCATGGAAATTTCCTTACTTCCTTTCTACTTGGCAATGTTTTATGTTTTTTTTTTAATTAGTATCCTTTGTGGATGTATGGTTAGATTTTTGTAATTATCAAAGAGACTATTTGAAGTTTATGTGTGAATGTCTGCATGTGTGTACATTCACTGTTTGTGTGCCAGTTGTTTGAAGAAGTTAGAAGAGGGCATTAGATCTCCTAGAACTTGAGTTATGTGGTTTTGAGGTGCTGTGTGGGTGTGGAGAACTGAACCCAGGTCCTCTGAACATCAGGAAGTGCTCTTAACCTCTGAGCCATCTCTCCAGCTTCTAGCTTTAAAATTTAATTAAAATATCTGTGATATTAGTGCTAATTACAGTCATCATGTTATACAGCGTATTTCTAAAACTCTTGGACTTTCCCCTGTGCTCATCCCACTTGTATGAAATGATTGCATGAAAGAAATCATTGTGGTCTGACTTCAGTATGAGGTACATTTCGAGTTCATGCATGAACTGCAGATAATGTAGGAGGCACTATGCCCCTGTCTTCTCCAGCTAGGAGCTTACACCTGCTTGCCTGGGCACTGTTTAATTTATCTTCAGGTTAAAAAAATTAAAAATCTATTCCTTAACAAATCCCACATATCCTAAAATGGCTCAAGGGACCTTGAACCCCAGGAGGCTTGGGAATTTGCGATGGACAATGTGGATTTCCCTTTTCATCCGGATAGCTGGCCACTGCCCAGGAAGACAAAAGGAACAGAGGACATGACCAGGGTTTGTACAGCGATGAGCGTGACAGAAAGAACTTCCGGGAGGCAGCTTTAGAGAGAGCTCATTTTATTATTCTAGGAGTACGATATATAAGGGTTCTTGAGGTTACAGGTGGGAAGGGCTGATTGGTCATAGCACAGCAACTTATTATCATATGGGTGGGAGGAAAGAACAGGACTTGCTGCTGAATCATAATGTTTGCAGGGAGCTCTGTTCAGAGTCATCCTCCAAATAAGGTCAGGACCCTGTCCAAATATGATTAAGCAGAGAAGTGGAGCTCTGTGAAATAAGAGATTTCTCCATTTTTGTGTGGAGCTAAGAGAGTTATCCGGATAGAGTGGACTGCCACCTTACATGCAGGGTTCTCCAACATGACAATGAGGGATTCCAGGGGCAGAAGCATGTTATCAGGAATATAATGCTACCGTTTTTGTGCCAAATTGGCACGCCAGCTGCTTTTTGAGTTAGTCCAGGCTGACACTCAGCTTCTTCAGAACTGAACATGAATCTGTCTTGTTTTTGCTACTGAGTTACCAGTCTTTTGTTATGAAGTGAGGGTTTGTTATTTCTCATCACTATTCTCTGCTTCTCTAGTTCAACTTTTTGGTAGCTTTTATATGTAAATGGGATCATGATCACTGTCTTTTTGTGCCTGTCTTATTTCACTTAGCATAATATCCTTCTGCTTTAACCAGATTATTTATTTATTTATTTATTTATTAATTTATTTATTTATTTATTTAAGGCTCAAAAGTACTCCATTGTGCTGGGCAGTGGTGGCATATGCCTTTAATTCCAGCTCTCTGGAGACAGAAGCAGGCAGGTCTCTAAGTGCATGGGAGCCAGCCTGATCTATAGAGAGAGTTCTAGGAAGGCCAGGGCTACACCCTGTCTTGAAAAAGAACAATAACAAACAAACAAAAAAGTATCCTGTTGTGTTTATCAACCATGTATTTTTTTATTTCCTCATGAGATGAGGGTTGCTTATGTTGCTTCCATATCTTGCCTCTAGCAAATAATTGTGTATCAAATATGAAGTAAGTAGACTTTTAAAAAAATCAGCTAAATAGATTATATTTTAAAAGGAAAACTTTAAAAGATGATTCAATAATTTATTAGGACATAAG
Organism: Cricetiscus sungorus; assembly: GCA_030556225.1. Taxonomy (NCBI): domain Eukaryota; kingdom Metazoa; phylum Chordata; class Mammalia; order Rodentia; family Cricetidae; genus Cricetiscus; species Cricetiscus sungorus. The sequence goes on along the minus strand of JANBXA010000741.1, from coordinate 30,141,829 downwards.
TTGAGTGGCTCACGGATGAGCACTTTGGGCATACAAACAAGCCATAAATATCTTTGAAGGGATGCTTCACTTCATTTTCTTCTTTTGCTCCTCATAGTTCTATACTGAACTTTGTACCCATGGGTATTGTGGACCACACTAGGATTCAGATCATGGATTTTCTTTATTTTATACTTGGCAGTTCAACTTTTCTGACCCTCAATATCCTAATTTGTAAAATTGGAGCAATGTTATGTATGTAGCCTGTCATTGGCAGTGTAATAGATGATTGAATGCTAAATATTTATTCCTAGTTATACCACTGTCAGATATATAGCAACTGTTACTGTCACTCTTAGCAGGCTTTGAAAATGTGTTTGGAGGACCAAATAGGTCTTTGAAATTTTATTTGATCTTTAAATTTCATTAAACTTACCATGATTAGAGTGATATCCCTCTGCCTTTCATTTGTGTTCTTACTGCCTCATACTGCAATTATGAACCAATTAATTCATGGAAAAATGAAATATACAATCATAAATGAAGATGTTAGAAGTCCACATATCAGGACACAAATATTCAAATGAACCCTTGAATATGCCACATGGGGAAACTCTAGATTATATCAACATCAAGGACACTGTGAACCATCATTTCTGAACTTTCTTTGAAAACTTTTCAAAGTCAATATGAAAGACACCCACAAGAGCTGATGACAGTACATTAGTCCCTCATTGTATTGAAATAAAAGGTGACACCTAGCTTATATTTTTCAGTAAAATTTACCATGACTTACCCTGAGAGCTTGCCTTTTCTTTTTCTGACCCTCCATCATTCTACCCTTCTTTTCTTTCCTCTATTTCTCTCCCAAAAGATGATAGTTTGATTCAAGTATTTATTAAACACCTATGGTATCTCTTGTCAAGATAGAGACTCTTATTTGCTCTTTGGCAAATCTGTCTTTCATCTCAAGACATCTCATTGTTGTACTCTATATGTCCATCTTCTCATAGAGAAAACACAGTCTCCTAACCCAGACCATCTTATCAACTTGAGTTCTGTGCTCTCAAGGGCAGGTTGATCAGATGGATGCTTTCTCCCAGAGCACTGAATACTGGAAGAGAAGTTGCTTCTAGTCACAGGCTAGGCTCCCTGTGTTTCCTGTCATTGGGATAGTTGCTGCATGTTGTCCAAACCCATCTGTGCTTCATTTTTCTGTGAACACCCCCATGCTAATCTAAGCACTTTATTTTTTTGCTGTGGCTGGCAAGTGAGAGTTGATTTCTGCTGCTGGCATCTCCAATAATACTTCTTCTATCACTTCAGCTTTAATGTGATGACAGGTTTGTGTTAATGGAAGTGTTTGTATAATTGTTTGAATGCTTTATTGGATGCTTGTCTTCACTGGTCTTGCAATATACGTTGAAAAATGGGAAAAGTGAAATGCTGATACAAATAATAAGAGATGAATGTCTTAGATGAATATAATTGAGATAAAAATGGAAATTTGGCATCACAGTAATAGAGAATAATTAGATTCAATGGAATTGAACCTATTGAATGAATAATTATGAGAAAAGGGAAAGTCAAAAAATTTGTATTAAACATTCAAAATATAAAATATAAAGCTTATGATGCTAAGGAAAAAGGGAATATAATAGATTTTATAAAATCAAAATATGCATTAACCTTTTAGAGACTTGTTAAAATATTTATTTTTTTTCTTATTTTACATATTGAACTCAGTTCTTTCTCCCTCCTTCCTTCCCTCTCTCTCTCTCCTTTTCTCTCTCCCTCCCTCTGATGCCCCCTCCCTCCCATGCCCTCTGACCACCCTCCCATCCCATCTCCCCCCACTCCACAGGGAGGGTGATGCCTTCCAGGAGGGATCAAGAAAATCTGTCAAGTCGAGGAGTAGGGACTAGGCCCTCCCTCCTTCCTCTAGGTTAGGAGAGTATCCCTCCATGGGGAATGTGCTCCCAAATTCCTTTCATGCACCAGGTATACATCCTGGTTCCACTGTCAGAGATCCCTTAGACTGCCCAGGCCTTCTAACTGAGACCCATGTTCAGGGGGTCTGAGACAATCCAATGCTGGTTTCCCAGTTATCAGTCTGGAGGCCCATTAGTTCCTCCTTGTTCAGGTCAGCTGTCTCTGTGGGCTTCTGTAGCCTGGTCTTGTTCTCCCTCTCTGCATCTGGATTCCAGTTCGGCTCATTGTTTAGCTGTGGGTGTCTTCTGTTAAGTCAGTTAAAGTATTTTCCTCATTCTTTCATTCATATTTTCTTAAAGTGCATACATGCATACGCATGTGCATATGGGTGCTCTGGAGGCCAGAAGAGGGTGTCAGCTCCCTGCTGCAGTTTCACTTACAGACAGTTGTAAACCACTCAGTATAGAGCTTGGAAATAGAGCTTGGAAATAATCGTGGGCCTCTGTGAGAAAAATTAGCACTTTTATCCACTGAGCCATCTTTCTAACCCCTCAAGACAGTGGTTATTGGATTTGCATATTCATGTTTTAGAATTAATTTTGTAATATAACAGGCAAGCAGTACATGTATGTACTTAAATATACAAAACACTGTAAATAAACAGGCATACATTTATGAACTGAAATAGTACATAATCATCAAAAACTATTTCCCATATCTATTTATATATTTGGAAATATGCTCACAAAATAAAATTACTGGGGCAAAAGAACAGGGAGGTAGATGAATCAGTAGTTAAACAGTCAAACTGATAGAGGCAGAGAGTGGAGGGATGATTATGTAGGGCTGTGGATGGGCCTGGAAACAGCATGCATATTTATGCCTAAGTTGCTGTTGTGCAAAATGAGTAAATTCTACAGATTAGCAGTATTCCAGGATGTTATAGTTAGCAATGCTGTGGTGCAAAAAAATTGAAGACAGTAGGTTTTGTCTTAAGTGTTATTATCACAATCATAGAAAATCAAAATATGAACCCAAAGTTATACTAGCAGTTTTCTTTAGAGATACATACAGACAATACCAGAAAGACACATACTAAAAGTTTCATTGTGGATGAATTTATGAATATCTGTTTTGAGGCATTCCAGAATTTTTAAAATTTAATGTAAAAATGAATCTGTGAAATCTAAGAGAATGTTTTTACCTTGATAAAATAACAATAAACATTTATTGTTAAATTAGCCTGTTTGGAAATATACTAATGAAATGTTTGTAGGTGCAATCAAATGTTCTGGACAAGAATCCAGGAATAAAATTGTTCATTGTTAGATAGCATATTAGTTTTATGAGACTCCTTGTTGTATACTTTAGAGCCAAGTAACCATTTTCTCTTCTTTCTTTTTCTTTTCTTTTTTTTGATGGTTGAGTGGGGGTGGAGGGAGCGCAGTCTCTTTCTGTGATCTGTTCTCAGGCGCTAAACATTGAAAAGCGCATGAGAATTCTCCCAGTGAATTAATCTATTTCAGAAATGTTGGATGGAAGTTTAGCAGCTTTTCCTGATGGATAGAGTCGAGTCTCCTACTAGCTCTGGAGCTATGGTGTTAGCCAGAAATCCCCAGTGGTTCCCATCTCTGTCCCCACAGTACTGGGTTACTGCATTGCTTAACTCATTCCACCTCCAGCTAACCAATGAACTAACTGTAATTCCACTTATGGGAGAAACAAAAACTTTATAATCCACAAAGCCATGAAAATAAACTCTTAAAGGAATAGCACAATGATTGTGTTAACATTGTTCCAAACTTGAAACTAAGTATGAGCCAGTGATCCTTACACATGATATTTTAAACATTGATTAAAATTTTTACTACTGATTAAAGTAGTTTGGCATAATTTCCCAAATTCTTCTTAATATTGTCAGCTACTGCTGCTGCCTCAGTGAGTTCCATCCAGATGTGGCAATGAGCAGGAAAAAAAAAATGAGAGCAGTTTACTACAGTAAACATTTAGTTTTGTACTTTGGTTATGCCTGCTGCTGTCTTGGCTGCAACTCACTGGCCTATACTGGTAAAATCCCTTCCCAATGTGGGCATGGATTATCATGTCAATCAAAGCTCATTGGACTGACTCATCAGAGTTGGGCAGGTAAAGCCACAACTATAAAAACTACAATGTACTTTAATGACACCTTCCAAATCCTTTCTGAAGAGCATGCCAAGTGTCCTAGAGTGCCAAAATTCCAAAATAACTCACCATAAAACCACGGTTCCTTCCAGGTGTGATTAATATGATACATACAAGTAAATATCCAATATTGAAACTTCAGGTAGTATATAGGGCTCTTGTCTGTTTTCAGAGGTAGAATTCATCTCAGAGTAGCCATTTAACTTCGTCATTTTGTATCAGACCAACCTTTTGAATGTAAATTTCTCAACACTGCTTCAGGTTTATGTGTAGAAGCATTTCAGTATTTCTTCTAATGACTAGTACTCCATCTTTTTAAGTTAGTTACTTAAAAGTCTAGTCCTTTTAGATTCTGGGTTTGAGACACACTGATAAATGGAATTGAATTGAAGACTCAGACATGAACTCACACACCTACAGATACCTGATTTTTGATAAAGAAGCCAAAATACACACAGGAAAAAAAAATGACAGCATCTTTAACAAATGGTGCTGGTCAAACTGGGTGGGTGCATATAGAAGAACACAAATGTATAAATGCTTATTACCTTGCACAAGACTCAACTCAAATTGGATCAAAGATTTTGACACAAAACCCAAGACACAGGAACTGATAGAAAAGAAAGTGGGGAATAGCCATGAACTCATTAGAACAGAAAAAGACTTTCTGAACAGAACACCATTAGCTCAGGCACTAAGATCAACAATTAATAAATGGAACTTCACGAAACTTAAAAGCTTCTGCATGGCAAAGAAGACTGCCATTTGGACAAAGTGTCAGGCTACAGAATGGTAAAAAGAGTTTTCACCAACTACACATTCTATAGAGGGCTAATATCCAAAATATATAAAGAACTACAAAAAAATTAGATATCCAGAAAACAAATAATCCAATTAAAAATGGGGTATAGCTCTAAACAGAGAATTCTTAATAGAGAAAACTCAAAAAGCTGACACTTAAGGAAATGTTCAACATCTTTAGTCATCATGAAAATGGAAATCAAAACTACTTGAAGATTTTTATCTTACACTGGTCAGAATGGAAAAGATCAATTAAAATAAGTAACATCTAATTTTGGAGAGTATGTGGAGTTCTTGGGGAAAGGGATGCTATGTGAAAAGTTTCAGTAAGACTAAGCACCTCTCCATGTAGTAAGGCTGGGGCAAGAGATCCAGTATAAGAAGTAGGTCCCCAAAGACAGTAAAAGAGTCATAGATAGCTCCTGTTCCCACTGTTAGGAGTCGCACAGAGGCTCAAGCTACATAACTGTAACATATACGCAGAGTGTCTAGGTCAGTCCTATGCAGGCTCCCTGGTTGTTGATTCAGTCTCTGTGAGCCCCACTGAGCCCTCATTAGTTGATTCTGTGGGTTTTCTTGCAGTGTCTTTGATCCCTCCGGCTCCTACAATCTTTTCTCCCCCCTTTTCTGTACGATTCTGCAAGTTTCAAATAATGTTTGCTGTGGTTCTGCATCAGTTTCCATCAGTTGCTCAGTGAAGCCTCTTTGATGGCAATTGTGCTTGACACAAATCCCAGCACATCCCACAGGCAGGGCAGACTTAAAGGTGAAGGTTATGTGGCTGGGTTAGTTTCCCACTTCCTCTACTTCAAGTCTTGCCTAGTCACAGGATGTAGAGAGCTGCGAAGTGCCACGCCTTAAAGATGGGGCTGGCTTTCACCTCCCTGAGGGTGAGGCTCTCTGGCATAAACAAGCCCTTATTTGGTTAAGTCTGTTCAGCCTGTCTGCTTCTGTGTTAGAGTAGCCTATCTGCAGGGTCCACGTAGCTCACTGGGGTTGGTTAGCACAAGGGTATTTAAGCCTGTGCAGGCCGCCCCCCCAGGCTCTCGCAGGTCAGAAGAACATGTTTCAAGGATCCTGATTAAAACTGCATGAAGAAGATCTTCCCGGAGTTGTGTCATCCTATCTGGCAGGGGTAGGCATGTACAACAGGAGATGGCCAGTTCAGGATACATGTCTGCTATTGCTAGTAGTCTTAGTTGGGACATCCTTGTAGATCTCTGGGAGAGTCCCTTGTGCCAGGTATTTCCTGACCCCGAAATGCCCCATTCCCCTTTCCAGTAGTCACTTTCAGTACCCCATATCGCCAATCTGATTCCTCATGTTCCCATCCCCACCTGCCTTCAGTTCACTAACAAAAATCTCTTCTATTTCCCCTACCCAGAAAGATCCAGGTGTCTCATTATGAATCTTCCATCTTACCTAGCCTCTCTGGGTTAGTTATCCTTATTGTGCAGCTAATATCTACTTATGAGTGAATACTTACCATGTTTATCTTTCTCTGTGTGGGTTACCTCATTTAGGATGATACATTTACACAATGGAGTACTCAGTTGTTAAAAACAAGGACTCTAAGAAATTTGAAAACAAATGAATGGAACTAGAAAAATAAATCTATTTTCAGTAAATGAAAAAAAAAGATTTTGGGTTGATTTTTAAAAGTCTACTATCCCAGGCGCTGTAGCACAATGATAAAGTGCCTCATGTTGTGTCCTAGGTTCAATGCCCAGTACAGCCAAAATAGCAGTACTATTCTGTATATAAATCTTCAGTAATTTGTGAGAACCTTTGATCAACTGTTTCTTTTAACTTTAGAAATTTTATAATAGATGAGGTTATATATTTTACTTATAAATATCATATAATCTTTAAAATTTTCAACCCTTAAGAATTAAAACATATATTTGATTATATTCTAAGTATCTCACATAGTTTCCAACATTACTCAATTTAAATAAACTTTACCTAAGACAGTCTTTGTCTTTCTTCTTTTCAGATATATAGATATGCTATGGTGTGGTGGTGGTGGTGGTGGTGGTGGTGGTGGTGGTGTGTGTGTGTGTGTGCATACATGTGTGCTGGAGCATGTAGATATCCAAATTTGATGTCAGTGATCTTCCCCATATCACTCTCCATCTTATTTTGTTTGTTTGTTTTTTGAGGCAGTTTTAGTTCAAGCTCATCAATAAGGCTATTTTGTTGGCCAGCTTGCTCTGTCTCTACTTTCCAAGGCTGGGATTACAGTTCCTCTGAAATGCCCACTGTCATAGTTTCATTTTCTGCTGCTTTGATAAAATTCATTTGTCAAAGAGCAACTTAGGGGTAAAAGGATTCCCTTTAACCCTCACTTTTAGGTTACAGTCCGTTATCACAGGAAAGTCACGGCAAGAACATGAAGCAGCTAGTCATACCCACAGTGAAAAACTAAGAGAAAACATTTGTTGTATACATACTTACTATGCAGTTCACCTCCTCTGTCATATAGTACAAGATCCAAACCAAGGGTGTGATGCCACACACACACACACTGAGCTGTCTTCCTACATCAATTACATAGTCAAGACAAATACCACAGACATGCCCACTAGCCACCCTGATGCAGAAAATCCCAGTGATTCTAGAGAGTATCAAATTGACAATTAAAATTAGCCATCACATTCATGCATTATTAGCATGGGTTCTGAGGATCCAAACTCTAATCATTTTTCTTTAACCACTTAGCCATCTCCCTACTCATTAAACAACATTTTATTTGGAAACCCTATACACCAAATGACTAAAAGCTGAGATTCCAGGATGGAAGGTGTGGTGCTTTGGAAGCTCTTTTCTTCAATATTCCCTATCACTGCAGATGTCTTAGGAACACAAGAGTTCTATGGGAATAGAAGCATGGCAGAGTTCCTTGCAATTCCAATTGTCTTTATTCTTTTTCTGTGCAAGAATCACAGCTTTAATTTGGTATTTCCTTGCCTTTCCAACAACTTTTTAATAATTTTTTTTAACTTTGTACTACATGAAATGAACTTATAAATCTTCTTTTATGTGCACATGTATGAAGGGGGTGTTTTGTGCATGTCTGACATGTCTTGAGGGAAGTCCAGGTATTAAGTCATGGTGACATTCTTTAGAAACTGTAAACCTGCACAGGCCTGGCGCTAGACAAGTAGGCTAGGCTGGCCAGCCAGCAAACTCCATGGGTTTGTCTGTTTCTGCCTCTTCAACACTGGCATTACAAGTGTGTACCACTGTGCTGAAGTTCTTTTATGTGAGTTCTCAGGGGTTGAACTTAGGTCCTTATGTCAGCAAGATAAGTACTTCCCTGAATGAACTCTTTCCCTAGACCATGTACACAATCTTAAAAAGACACTATTCACTGTGTCGATGCTATGCACAACATCATAATAATTTAATTTTGTCACTAACCTTCACAGTCATATTACAGAAATAGAATTATTGAATTAAATCCATAGAAAGGACATAGGACCAAAGTTGACAAAATATATAAATAGTAAATATTTGATGTGTGTCTGGGTTGGACAATGTTTCGTTAATCCTAGACATACCACAAAGAACAATAGAGAGCCAGCTTTGAATATAAACAGCATATCTGGTTTGTATAGTTTTAGTTTTGGGAAGCCTCAGGAAGGAGAATCCAAAGAAACCACTCTCTGACTCTGTTACGTTCATCTACTTGCCAGGACTCCATGCAAAACCTTCAAGTTGGATTGGAGGAAAGTTTTATCTTTCACACAGGAGTTTTGAAAAAAAAATCCTTGAGGTGAATGAAAGTATTTGTTTGTGAAATTTTATCCACATTAGGCAGATAAATGAACCATTATGAAAGAAATTGATCTCCAAGGTCCTTAGACCATGGAGAAGAACAAAATAACAGGGAAACTAGGGAAATGCCCTCAGTAGCAAGCACTATTGTTTTCCATGGACACGTAATGATGGAGACGAGAGCCCTCCATCCAGTCTAAGATCAACCATTTGTCAATTATTCCCATTACTATGAAAGAAATGAAGCATGATGTTAATGCTTCCTGTTCAGAGGATAGAGGAAAAGAAGTGAAATAGGATATCAAGGCACTTGGAGATATCTGGGAGATAGGAGGGGCAGAGCAACTTAGTTAAAATCATTGAATTTTTATGAGGCAATATGAATGCAAAGTGTGTTTTGTAGGTAGATATTCTTATGTCAAGGAATGCATTTTTGAATAAGGTTTCTGAATTGCTTACGTTTACACTGTAAGTGAGATAATTTAGGTAATTATCATAATCGTGGCCACATTCTGGATTGCTTTTCAATTTCCACTTCCAATTGCCTGCTCTTACCATGAGACAGGAGAGATGCAAAATTGGGAGATATGATTTTTGTAGTTAGCCACCCCTATTAATGAGATTAATTTACATTAGTCAGAAATTAAATATTATTAATCTATATTAGCTAGAAATTGCATACTTCCTTTGAAGCTCTCTAGTGTGATGTTTCCAAAGCAGTGTTGTGATTTATGTAAATCACATGCTCTCAGAATTTGTAGGACTTAATGTAATATTCCACACTCAGAAAAAGTTTCCTAAAATTATCATAGAAAGGCAAAAATCTAAACTAATTAGGATTTTAAAAAGTCTGAGGAAGGAATGTGTCTTGATATATATATATATATATATTTTGTCATTCATATGCCATAAAATTTTCTTATCTCTATTCCAATTTTCTCCTGCTTCATAAAGTTGTTTCTTTGGTCACCAGCTGCCATTATCTACTGTTACATAAGATGTCATCCAAGCTAGGGACACTAACTCCTTTCATGTGTTGTAGCATGCTCACAGGTGATTGAGGGAGAGTATGGCTTCTTATGACGCATAGCTAGCCTACAGATATTTGGGATCTTGATCTGGAGTCTGGAAACTTAACAGTGAAAATAACTGGACCCTCCTCATCTAGTGATTTAGAATTGTAAAACAGAATTAACAGGCTAATAGGACATAGATCTTTAAGCGGAATAAAAAATTGAATTTTAATTACAAAAATATAGGACATGAAATGGATTAGTGTATTCTAGGTTCTCAAAAAATTTAGTCAGTGTTGTCCTCTATATTTTCAGTCTAAGGAATTCTTTTATGGAAATATAGGGGATTAGTAGCCCATTTGCTTTGTAACTTTGGGCTGTACTTCCCCAGATACTGTTTTCAATTTTGCTCTTTCAGTTGAACTGACTATAGATCATGTCATATAACCCAAGAAATAATGACAAATGTTTGAAGATGTCCCTTGTTATATACTCATTAATCCAAAATCCTTTTGCAATGGCTGACTATTCTGGTTATTTTGAGTCTATCTGGTGACAAGAGTCCAGAGACTCCAGGGAATCATTGACTGGCTATGTGGAAGTGATTTTTCTTTCTGTTTAATGAAAATTATTGTCTTAAAAAACAATTGGAATACATATTTTTTTTTTTGCAGACTCTACAATTCATTATTAAAATGATTGGATCCAAACTCCCTTTTCAAGCCTTGTTCCCTTTATAAATCTCATGTTGCAGTAATTATGTCCTGTCTTTAGTGAACTTTTCTGAGACTGAACACAGATTCAGTTCCCCTCACCTCTGAAAGTCAGACACAAAGAGATCTTTGTGCTTAATGGGCTTTCTTGTTCTAACAGTGTATCATCTATTTTACTTGTTTGTTTATCATTGTGCTTTAAGCATTTTCTCGCATGAACTCTATACACCCTCCTATGTAATGGTTGGACTTCCAAAGTGTAGGAACTTTCCAATTTGAGCCAATGGTGCTGGAAAGCACTGCTGTTGAAAAATCACTTTTCTTGTTTTACATGATGTGTCTATTAATGCAATTCGATATAGCATTTGCCTTTTGGTGACAGTGTTACACTGCTGAATCATATTCAATTTTTCATCCATTATTTCTTCCCTGGTGAATCACAGAACATTTGTCTTTATTAGCTCTCACAGTATCGATTTCTGCTCTTTCCTTTTTCTATTGATATCAAACCACATTTTAATCATATCTCCCAGACTTGATTCTAATGTCTTAACATAAAAAAAATCCAAGTGGGAATTTTTTAAAAAAAGTGAATTCAATAAAGCTTTGTTGGGTTCTATCACACTGGGAGAGCACTGGATACTAAGGATCTTTAAATTATACTGAGAGGGTCCTGGGTATTAAGCATTTCTAATGGCGGTAGAGAGGGCTAAATAGATGATTGACATTAGTTTTTCTTTTGCCCTGAGAATGGTTTCATAAATTTGAATTACCAATAGCAATTGGTTGACACTAATTTGCCATGACAATTACGTGAGAATTTCATGTTTATGAGGTCTACAGAACAGGCTGCATTGCACTTTTGTTGTGGGCCATCATTTAAAAATGTCTGCTATGAGAAGGACTCCATCCTAAGTGATCTTGGATAAGATGATTTTCTTCATATGATGATTTATAAAGATAACTGCAGGGGGAATATGAATATTTATTTTCAGTCAGTTAAATGATAAGACTATCTAGTAGCTATAGAATAGCATATTTTCAAAGTATGAAAAAGATAAAATTAATATCATAGAATTGAAACAATTTCCCTTTAGTTTATGTGTTTTAAATAATTAGTTTAAAAGAAATGATTGGTTATAAATTGAGCATTAGAAACTTTCACAACTTTATTTTTAAGGGAAAGATATTTGAATGTTATGCAAACTCTAAATAACTGAATAAGCTCTTAACTATCAGCTAGTCATTTACATTTCAGCAGAAACAACGCATTAGAAAGTTTCATCACAGGATTACTACACAGAATGATTAATTACATCAGGTTTCTTTGACATATGACTTTGCTTTCTTTATGGCCTCATTTATTTGTGGACTCTAACTTGGTGCTTTAGTCATAGTAGCTATTCATTATTCCTTTTAACGGAAAAGATTCAAACTGACAACCCTTTACTTTGAAACTACCAAGTATGTTGTCCTTGCTATTTTAACATGACAGTGACTTGTTGAAATGGCCTGTATAAGCTGGCATCATCTAAAAAGAATTTGGGTCCTGTCCATTCCAGCTGTGAGGATTGTACAAATAGAAAAAAAGCCTAATTTAATTTAGTTTTCCATTTTGATATTAAAATTCACAGAACTCAACAGCACTCCCCGGCATACTCGGTTCCATCAAGAGGAGCTACACCGGTGCATTGCTGTGAAAAATTTGACCTGTCTCACAGGGCTGCTGCAGCACAGACAGAAACAGGATGGGAAGTCTCTGTGTCTTTGGAGTATAATTTACTGTGCAACTTAAACTCTAGACCTGTTTAACGGTCCCCACAGCAGAGTTTCTAGGCCAACAACTAAATCAGCTGCAGTGCTGTGCATTTGCAGACAAGCCTTATGATTTACAAAATTTAATAAGCTGGGCTCTCCTGACATTTCCCCCTGCCCCCAAGATCCAACTTTTTTCATCGCTGCCAAGAAGGTTGTCGAAGGAGCACGTACCCATTGGCATAATGAGGCATTACCTTTTTTTTTTTTTTTTTTTTTTAACCTCGCAAAAGCATATAAATATACTCCTTCTATTGTTAATTCATTAACAGTGAATAAATTCTAGGGCATTCCTCTTGTTGAGATGACAATACATGAGTGAGGTTTTGCATGGTTTTATGGAAGTGATATTTTGGGATAGTATTTTGTACTGTGTCTACCAAATTGAGTACATGCGAAGGTCAGAAGACTTGATAGTTTCTCAACTGTACGCTGACACGTCGAGCTAAGGTTTGTCATAAGTCAAAGCCCTTTGTCACTCCTTGGAAGTTTATTTTGCGCATTGAGAGAACATACAGTATTATATATTGGCTTCTTTGGCTTTTTTTTTTCTTTACAAATCTTAGCTTGCTCACTTAATAGGATGCTTAGTTTTAACAGTCTGGATTGTGACACTATATGACTCTTTGGGTAAAACTTATTTTCAAATAGGGTAAACAAAGAGGTACCATGGATATTTAGTTTTGTATACTTTCTCATCATCCATGTCTTGGTGACCACTGCTGCTTTGACTTGCCCATCATGTAATACTGCTAAACAAGAGGCCTTCAGAAAAACCTCAGGCTGACCTACAGAAGAACAGACACGGTTTCTTTTCTTTTCTTTTCTTTTCTTTCTTTCTTTTTTTTTTGTTTTTTACGTGTTTAATATGAAGCTTTTAAATATGAAGCTTTACATATTTAATATGAAGTAAAATGACACAATTCATCAAATCAGAATTGGAAGGAACTCTGAGGTCACAGTAGAAGGATGCTGTTCCTGCAGAGATTATACACAAAAATACACCGTTCCTTCCATTGTTTATGCTTATTTACTCCTCCTCTTAAGTATAAATTTCCTGATACCAAAATAGACACATACTACAAATCTTGAAGGAAGTGTCTTCTGTGTCCTGTTTCCTGTCTCCTATTGTACTTACACCCTTCATTTCTCCCAATCAGCATCCTGTCTTTTCTACTACATAATTCAAGTTCATGTAGATTAGGTTTCCAGTCTTGTTTCTCCCTCCAACCCACTTATTCAACTCAGTCTTAGAAGAGTAGTGTACTTATTACAAATGTAAGCATTCCATACTCTTTAGGAAGACTGGCTTAAGTATAATGATGAATGTGAGAAATGCAGCTACATTCTATTATCACAACCTGCCTGCTCCGTTTTCTTTCCACTGCAGGGAGTTTTCACGGGTGCATGGCAAAACAAATTGCAATCACCTGAGTATATTCCACTCTGCTTCTGTCATCCTGAATGATGAATGTATTTATTCTTCAGCTCAGAATTAATACACCCACACTTCCCTCTATATATGCACCCATCCCTTGTCTGTATGCATGGGCCAATAATAAGAACAGCTAAAGGGAACAGGTTGAACATACTTTTATGGGATCAACGAAAAAAATGTTTTATGTCCACATTTGAACATTTAAGGCCTGGGGTAAGACAGCTTTTAAGGTCAAGCAGAAAGGGAGATTTTCTTCTCCTAAGCATTTATCAACAGTCCTTGGAAGAGCAGTCAGCCTGAGCATAATTTAATGTCTTCTCTCTGAAAAGAACGCCTCTCTGACATCATGTCACAACCTGTGCTTCAGCAGAAGATTTTCAGGTGGTCTGTTTTTCTGCATTGATTTCCTTTTATCATTTTAGTCACAGCTTCAAATATCTTTTTTTTTTTTTTTTTTTATGTGTCCAGAAACAAACAAAAAGTTGCACTAAACTTCTGTGTTCATCATCTGGCATTCTCCCATCCTGGTAACCGTGAGCTGCTGCTACCCTGCAGATGGCAGGCAGCCCTGGTCCAGGATCTGCTGACTGTTAAATCACTCCTGGCTAGACTATGGCCACTTGAGGCTAGAGTGAGACATGACTCCCTGAGGATTAAAAGTGCCAGTCTTGATGAGCACAGCTGAGAAAGGCCAGGTACATTGGAGAGTGTCACTGGCCAGCAGGGGCTGCTGCAGAGCAGTGACAGTCAGGTTGTTGATCCAAAGTAGAACCTGGAAGGATGTCAGGTGTGTTGAGGCAAGAAATTTGGGAAATGGGAAATGACTGGCGATAATGAAATGAGTACAACTGAAATCAGTCGGGGAAATTCTGTAAGCTTTTTAAATGCCTTGCTAGAACTATAGTGTTGAGATGCAAATACAGATGTGTGTGTGTGTGTGTGTGTGTGTGTGTGTGTGTGTGTGTGATCAAGAAAGAGAAAAGGTACAATGCCAGGCAACAAGAGAAAAACGTGCTGCAAAATGTTGAAAATCACAAATACCTTTGGAAGTCTAACAGCTGTTAACAGGGAAACGTATCCCCCTTCCTTACCCTTTACTCTTTCTCTAAAGATAAACCACACAGTGTGAAGACACGCCAGTACACTGTTTTCATTTATCACCTTTAAAGAGAATTTACGTACACATTTGCATTCTTGCCTTACAGTTTGTTTTTAAAGGAAATGTTTCTGTGAATTGTGAGGGTTTAAAGCTTTATGGTGGATATACATGTGGGGAGCACAAGTCCACGTTTACTGAAGAGAGTTATTGCATGGGGTGTATGGACTCATGCTGGCACATCCTTTGGGCTTTATGGGGACTCCATTTTCTAAGGGTGAAGTATTTCCTCTGTGCTCCCTATCTTGATGCATTCTCTTTAACACCAGAATTCCCAAAGAAAGTGAAAGTGGAGGGAAAAGAAACCCACAAAACGATCTCTATTGACCACACATTACACAACACTGAAGGAATAACTGATCCCTACATTAGAATTGGCTGCATTTGTGTGTGTGTGTGTGTGTGTGTGTGTGTGTGTGTGTGTGTGTGTGTGTGTGACAGTGCATGTGTAGAGGTCAGAGGACAACTTGAGTGAATTGGGTCTCTTCTATTATGTGTGGATTGAACTCACATTGTCCGACTGGTAACAAGCAACTTCATGTGTTGAGACATCTCTGCAGCTCTGTATTTTTTAAGTTTTTATGTGCAATGCAGATGAGCCTCATTTATGTAAATAGAACCAAAATAAATTCTTTTTTTTGTGATAATAAAGCAACAAAGAAAAAGTATACAAAAGGTGAAGAATCATAAGCACCTGTTGGTACAGTATCACGGAGGCAACAAGGTTTTAATAGAAATGCATTTGCTTTTCCCAGCAGTTCAGAAATATCAGCTAAAATGTCTGGTAAATGAAGGAAAGGAATGGAAAAAGCTGTTGAGTTTAGCTTTATATAAATACTCCAAGCACTTATGTATGCATTGGATTCTCTGATATCTAATTTAAACCATTATTGATTAGAATCCTTTCAAGATGACATTCAGCACCTTGAAAGTAGTCCAGAAAGTCTTTATGAAATGATACCTTATCATTCCTCCCAGGTATGAACAGGGATTAGTTGAAAAAACTAGCTGAAAGCTAATGCATGAGTGAATCAGGTTATAAATTTGATAGCATCTATGAAAATCTTCAAGAATTCAGTTCACTTTAACAGAAATATATTTAGCATCTACTTGGTGCCAGATACTATATTAGGAATTAAGAATTATTAGAAGAATACGACAATGTTACTTTCCAAAATGAAGTTAGAGACTCAGGGAGAATATCAGTGGATTTCAAAAAATTGGAACAGTGTTATAAAAGAGATATTCACACAGTGCTACATCCTTTTGGAGTACTATATGGGGATGTTGAATGCTCAACACTGGGAACCAAGAAGGCTTTCTGGCAGACATCATACTTTGATTGATTTTTAGTATTTAGTAACAATCAACAAATGAAGCAGGAATCATAATTATTTTGAGTAACTTAATCACTTTTAAAATCCATTTCATATATGACATTATGTTATTTTCTTTTTAGAAGCTTTGATTTTAATCCATCTAATGGCAGCTTGACTCTTCAAAGAGAAGGCTTTAATTATTCAACAAATATAGTCAAGGAATTCTACAGTTAAGGAAATAAGAGGGAGGCCACTTATTCAAGCCACAACAAGTCATAGAATAATTTATGTGCCAGGCACATTTCTGGGTACTGGGGTTAGAGCTGTGACTGAAGACCTCTGCTCTCAGTCTGGTGCCACATAAAATGGGCTTAAACCAAATCTACCCCATTAATCTATAACTGTTTCACTTAGTAGTATGGTTTTTACAGGGCTGTTGAGATGGCATGGTGGGCAGAACCACTTGCTGCCAAACATAATGATGTGAGTTCAATTCCCTGGGACAGACCCACCTGGCGGAAAGAGAGAACCAACTCCACATGTTGTCATCTGAACTTCATATGAATAGTATGCACACATTAATACATGTAAAACATAAAAGAATACATGTCTGTCTTTTTTGTTACTTTATAGAGCAATGATGTAAGTTGGTAACTCTACCTTGGTTGGTCCTCTAAATCTGCTTGAGGCACCCCTTGCATTCATGACAGTAAATATGAATAAAAGAACATAAGACTACCTCTTCATTAGCTTTATTCTAACTTGATCTTGAACTTTGGAGTTTATGGTTTTATTATTATTATTATTATTATTATTATTATTATTAACTTTAAGCTGACTAGTTTATGGCCTCTTATCTAATTTAAGAAGAAAAATTAAATAAATATTTGAGGTTACTTTTGGGTAATAATTGTTTTACATAATGGATGCCACTTCAGAGAGAGATTGTAGTATAGAAGGGGGAGGATTCATTTAATTTTTAATAAGTATTTATTTATACTTTTGTTTATAATGTTAGAAACTGGGTAATGGGAAAAGATAAAATGTTATTTATTTTCACAATTCCAGAGGTTGGAAAGTCCCTGATTTAAGATGTGAACAACTCAAGAAAAATTTTGTTTCATGTGTATTTTAAGATGGCAGTTTTGAGTGAACTAAGAGAGGTGCATCAATGTGGGGTATACATTCACATACATGCACACTCAACATACAGACACACACACACACACACACACACACACACACACACACACACACACACACACACAGAGAGAGAGAGAGAGAGAGAGAGAGAGAGAGAGAGAGAGAGAGAGATTAGAGAAATCGGTATAGTTTATGCTGAAAAATCCAGGAGAAAACATGACTTAAGATAGAGAATGAAGAAAATGGTAAGCGTGAGGTTGTGAACCCTTGTAGGATCATAGTACTTGTGGGGAACCTGAAAGAATATTAAAACCGAGGATGATAAGACCAGGTTTGAAATATCATGTTACCCATAGTATAGAAAGGCAATGGAAAGAACCTATAATAGATAAAGGAAAACTAGATGGGAACTAAGTATTAAAACACAGGGATGACAAAAGTGGTTTGGTCTATCATTTGGATTTCAGGGATGAAGGCAATTGAATGAATGTCAGGGATATTCAGCAATTAAAAGTCTCAAAAATTATAGATGGGTTACAAATTGATGTATAAAAGGTTACTCATACATTTCTGAAATTTACAAAATCACATTACTGAGAGAAGTTAAGATGGGAACTTGAGTTCATTTGGGGGCATTATGATGTTCGAGAGCTTTTATACCAATGGAGATATTAAAGTAGGAAGTTAAATTTGTATTCTGGAGTTCAGAGGAGAGGAATAGAGTGAATATACACATTGGAATTCACTATTGTATAGATTTTTAGGTTATATCGATGGAAATCACCACTCGAAAAAATTATAAGTAGAAAATGGCTAGGACATGATGTTGTTATTAGTCAAATAGTAGCCAAGTAGGGAAGGCTGAGTGAAAGAGGAAGGCAGGAGAATCAAACTCTATAGAGAACATACAATGATGTAGCCTTTCATACTGGAATCTGGGAAAGAGTTTCTGAAATGAAGTCATGATTCATGATCATTCTTAAAAATAATGCTTAATAAGGTGAAAACTGAAAATGCCAATTTACTCTGGCCTGACATGGTGACCACAATGAGAAGCACTTAAGTAGTTTGATGAGTGGAGGGCATATTGGAAGGGGTTAGAGAAGCTTATGGCAGAATAGATTTGATGAGGCTGGACCCCTTTACTGAAAAATATAGTTTTGAAGGGACGCTGAGGAGTACATGATGAACTCAGATGCAGTCCTGGAAAGCTTCTTAAATTGATGGAGAGCCTTGGGTGTTACTAAAGGTGAAAAGGATCCATTTGAAAGGGAAGACATGAAGATATATGAAAGACAGAAGGTAAAAACAACAGTTTAGAGGAAAAGGAAGGGTCCAAGATAGGCAAGAGGGATGAAATACAATGCATTTGCAAAGGGATTAATGTACACTAGAAAAATGGACTCTTCTTTTTGATAAGGGCTAAAATGCACCACATTCCTGAGTGGTGCCTCTTTTTTTCTCCAGGAGATGGGAGGGGAGTCAGTTCACTAAAATTGAGATGGAAGTTGTTGATAGTATGAATGGGCCCCTATGATATTTGAACCTTAGTCTTACCTTAAGTTAGGCTTGCTTTGTTCTTTTTGATCTAACTTTCAAGAGTCCAAATGCAACCTTGAAAGAAATCAGGCATGGCTAGATCATTAAGAGACCCAGAAATACATGAACCTTGATCCTGAATAAGGTCAATTTGTTCAATAGGAAGAGAAAAATAAGTAACCCACACTTTATCAGAAAGAATTCCGACAGACTGTGATCTAACATATGACCCTGCAACCCAAGATCCTGCTATGTCCTATGCCATCATCAAAATAAACAAAAAGCAAACTTGACTTTTAGATATTTCCTCACTCCACCATAAGGCTATATGACACACCATTTCATCCTTAGATAAGCTTTTCCATCTTCATTGTGGATGAAGTCCTGTCTGGCTTACCTGATGAGCCATAAGGAACTCAAGATCTTCTGTTCCAAGAGAGCCCATACATGGGGTGCTTCATTCAGGAGGTGGAGCTTAATCAATGATGCTGGACAGGCCCACCTGGTGAGATCAAACTTAAATAGTTGTTCCCTGTGCTGTATCCTCTTCCTCTGTGTACAGTCTACTTCCATCAGTTGTACACACAGAAGCGTGGTGGACTTTATTGGGTTTGCTGTGAATTCACTCAGAGTTAAGTCATTACATTTTCTCACCCAGTGGTGGCCCAACACCCCGAATGGCAGTGTTTGTTACTCTTAATAATTATAGGATTAGGTTCCATTTTTGTTTTATTTTTTGGTGGCACTGAATTCTCCTTGTTCTGTTTAAGTAGTGTTCACTCCCATTTATAGCCTTCTTCTCTTGCTATTAAAATTCACTGGGTACAGGTTTTCTCTTTGTTTTTCATTTCTATTCCTTTCCTTCTGGGAAGGTCTCTCAGACTCTATCATCTCCATGCAGAAAATGACACAGTTAATGCTTTCTATACCAATATTTATTCTCAGCACTATCAGAATCTACTCACTATTATTGTTATTATTATTGTTGCTGCTGCTGTTGTTGTTTTGTGTATGGGCATGCTTAAATAACCTTGTGTGCATGCCTGTGGAGGCCAACCTCAGGTATCATGCCTCATGTGATAGATTATCCACATTTCTTTTTGGTGACAGAGTCTCTCTTCATCTCAGAACCCACTTAAGCAAGGGTGGATAGCAAGGGAGTTTCAGTTTTCCACCTACTTTCACCTGCCAAGCACCGGGAATTACCCAGCTTTGCTTGTTTGTTTTTGTTGTTCTTACTGTTTTTAACATAGTTTCTGGGGAACCAAATTCATGATGTCATGGTTGTAAGCCCTTTACCGACTAAGCAATGAGCTATGTCTCCAGCCTTAGTTAAAGTATTTGCTGATTTTCTCAGGAGCTTTGCCATTGCCTCACATTTAAAAGGTCTACTTGGAATCAGTAATCCCCTGAAGTCAGTTTCTTTTGTGGCCATATGACTTCAATAATCCCCTGGATTGCAGTAGCCATTTCTCATTAGATGAATGCCTGTCTTGTCATTAGATACATTGCAACTTGGAGTGCTGGCCTTAATCCTCTAAGTATCAGTTCAGATGGTCTGGTAATGAGCCAACTTGAAAGCTTCCTAGAGTGTTCTTCATCACAGAGATGATCTAAGGTCTCTTACATGTCAAAGGTCTCATAAGTTAACACTATATACTTCTCGCAGATGGGTAGAGATGCTTTTTATTATAACTTTTTTATTTAGATTTGAAACAAGCTTGTTTTACATATCAATCCCAGTTCCCTAACCTTCTTGTCCTCCCCTGTTCCCCCCACCAACCCTCATCTCATGTCCTTTCTGCTTCCCAGGGAAGGTGAGGCCTTCCATGGGAGTCTTCAAAGTCTGTCATATCACTTGCAACAGGGCCTAGACCCTCCCCATGTGTCTAGGCTAATAAAGTATCCCTCTATGTGGTATGGGCTCCCAAAGTCCTTTCATATATTAGGGATAAATACTGATCCACTACCAGAGGCCCCATAGACTTCACAGTCCTCCCAACTAACACCACATTCAGGGAATCTGGGTCAGTCCCGTGCTGATTTCCAAGCTGTCCAACTGGAGTCCATGAACAGTCCATCAGCAGTTTCTATGGGTTTCTCCAGCCTGGTCTTGACCCCTTTGCTCATCACTCCTCCCTCTCTGCAACTGTATTCCAAGAGTTCGGCTCATTGTTTAGCTGTGGGTGTCTGCTTCTCCTTCCATCAGCTACTAGATGAAGGCTCTAGGATGGCATATAAGGTAGTCATTAATCTCATTATTGAGGAAAGGCATTTAAGGTAGCCTCTGCACTATTGCTTAGATTGTTAGTTGGGATCATCCTTGTAGATCTCTGGACATTTCCCTAGTGCCAGATTTCTCTTAAAACCTATAATTGCTCCCTTTATATTGGTATCTCTCTCTCTCTCTCTCTTTCTCTCTCTCTCTCTCTCTCTGTCTCTCTTTCTCTCTCTCTCTCTCTCCCTCTCCCTCTCCCTCTCTCTCTCTGCTCTCCTCTGTTCTTTCCTGGACTCAATCTTCTTGTTCCATCATGTCCACCTCTCCCCTCCTTTTCCCCCCTAACTCCCTCTCACCTTCCCCCATGCTCTCAATTTGCTTGGGAGATCTTGTCTCTTTCCCTTTCTCCAGGGGACCATGTATGTCTCTCTTAGGGTCCTCCTTGTTTCCTAACTTTTCTGGCAGTGTGAATTGTAAGCGGCTAATTCTTTGTCCTTTGTCTTAAAACCATATATGAGTGAGTACATACTGTATTTGTCTTATTGTGACTGGGTTACCTTACTCAGGATGGTTTCTTCTAGTTCCATTCATTTGCCTGTTAATTTCAAGATTCCATTGTTTTTTTTTGTTTTGTTTTGTTTTGTTTATTTTTTCTGCTGAGTAGTACTCCATTGTGTAAATGTACCACATTTTCTCCATCCATTTTTCAGTTGAGGGGCGTTTAGGTTGCTTCTAGGTTCTAGCTATTACAAATAATGCTGCTATGAACATAGTTGTACAGATGTCCTTGTTGTATGAATGTGCATCTTTTGGGTATATGCCTAAGAGTGGAATTACTTACTGCATTTTGAGGTAGACTGATTCCATTTTCCTGAGAAACAGCCATACTGTTTCCAAAGTGGCTGTACAAGTTTACATTCCCCCCAACAGTCCAACAGTGAAGAAGTGTACCCCTTTCTTCACATCCTCTTCAGCATAAACTGTCTTTGGTGGATTTTTTTTTTTTTTTTTTTTTTTTTTTTAGTCATTCTGACAGAAATAAGATGATATCTCAGAGTTATTTTGAATTGCATTTTCCTGATGGCTAAGGATGTTGAGCACTTTCACAATTAATAAAAGGGACCTCCTGAAACTGACATGTTCTGTAAGGCAAAGGACACAGTCAACAAGACAAAATGGCAGCCCACAGAATGGGAAAAGTTTCACCAACCCCACATCAGACAGAGGGCTGATTTCTAAAATACACAAAGAACTCAAGAAACTAGTGACCAAAACACCAAATAATCCAATTAAAGAGTGGGGGTACAGAACTAAATAGAGAATTCTCAATTGATGAATCTAAAATGGCTGAGTAAAGATGTTTGCCAGCAGTTTGGCTTTGTGAAAACCATTGTGTCTCCATGAGGTATCTAATCTGTCGAATGAACATACAAGTGCTAGCATCATACCTTTACTGTGACGAGTAAGTGAAGTTAGGTCTGTGTGTGACATTATTTAGTGGCATAAATAAAACAGGCACTCTCTTAATCTCTTGCCTTCAGTTCTGTCCTTTATGGCACATTCTCCACACCAGTGACAAATTGATTTCTGAAAGTGTCACTTTTCTTTTGTCACTCTTGCTCATAACCCCAGTGGCTTCCTGTCACCTCTAGGAAGAATATTCAGAACCCTGTTCTCAAGACAAATGTTCCTTCAAGAGCAATCTGTGCTGCTTAAAAACATGTAATTTCTCCTTTAGCACCTGAGTAACTTGAAGTAGAAACAATGCTTTCTAAATGTGAGGATACCGTTATATTGGGATTTAGGTCACTTCGCTCTATTTTAAACAGATACCCCTGTTTTAACAGCATTTTTAAAAGTACCTCTCATGCTAGTCCATGTATACACATTCGGCTCTTTACAGCTGAAAAGTAAACATTTAAAATGAAAATATATTCTAAATGGACAAAATAGAAAGAAATTCTACTGTACAAGACATTGAGTATTTTGTCTGCATATGTTTCTCTAGCCCAGTAACTTCTTGGATTAGTCTCTTGAGCAATTCAGCCAGATCTACCTTGGCTTGAAAGGTATTCCCAGTAAGATGTAAATGACTGATTCCAAATCAGCCTTTGAGCTGAAAGCAAGAAGGCAGACAA
Organism: Cricetiscus sungorus; assembly: GCA_030556225.1. Taxonomy (NCBI): domain Eukaryota; kingdom Metazoa; phylum Chordata; class Mammalia; order Rodentia; family Cricetidae; genus Cricetiscus; species Cricetiscus sungorus. The sequence goes on along the minus strand of JANBXA010000741.1, from coordinate 30,118,661 downwards.
ACAACGTGAAAATTTCGGATGCCTGGATGGATTCAGAGGTAGTAGCAAAAATAACTTACATACCTCACTAGCTTGGTTTTATTGTGTTGGCCTCTATCAATCCATGCAAACCATTTATTTTTAATAATATTAGGTGCGATTTGATTATGCTTTTTGAAGTTCCCTTTAATGATCTAGTTGAAGAAAAGTTTCCTTTAATTAATTATTTGGGGGTAAAGAGTAAAAAGCCTTTCCTTAGAGCTCTCTGAACTTGACCCCCTCCCAGAGAGACATAAAGTTCCTTGGGAAGAAGGATTAATAGGCAGTTATATAAATATTTCTATTAACATATAGCTTCTTGTTCTTTTGTATATTTTGTTTTGAAGTATGGCTCTGGTGCAGTTTATCTGAGAATATTTCTTTTGACCAGCACTAAGTATTTTTCCTCATTATTATCAATATTACTACGAGTATCAATAAGCATGACACAGTGTGTACTTATGAACGTTTTGAAAGAGTATTATTGCAAATAGAAGAAAACTCAGTTCTGAACATGAGTCATTTCACTGGCAGGATCAATATTAATGTTCATAAGAGTCACCTATACATAAAGGATGCAAGTGGTGGCATGGGAAAGACAGTAGAAGCAAGCCTCTCTTCCTTTTGTTCCGGGAATTGAATATTTCAGCAAAATGAATACTATTTATTTAAAGAAGAAATGCCCTATGCATTTTTTGAAGTTGTTAAAATCAGCAGTATGGGAAGCTAACCATTTTCTGAGAGGGAGAGAACACTCTGGTTCTTGCCGACCACTTGGTGTGCAAGACGGTCAGGAGTGCAGGACAGAGGATGGATTCTGAGTCCCTCTCAGCATCATGGAACCTGTGCCCACATGGTCTCCTGAGTTAATCTCCTATTTGTCTGTAAAAGAAATGTTTCTCCTCAAATTTACCTTGACAAAAGGGGAATTAGGAGATTCTGTTTGCTTTTTGAGTTACTTACCTACTTGCTATTGTGTTCCTTCAGCTATTTGCTTCCCATTCACTCTCTTATTTGTGGATCTGGTTGAAAGCTGAGTCGTTTCTGTACATTTTCCGTTTGAGAATCTGTAGAGAAAGCTGACTGTGAAACCTGGTCTGCCACTTATAAATTGTGCTGATCTGAGCAAGGGATTTAATTTCCCGGAGCTTCAATTTCCCCACCTAAAATAATGATGCAGAAATCGCCATCATGCGGAGTTATTGAAGGAACCAGGTAAGATACTCTTGAGATAATAGTGACATCTATCTGCTCTCTAAGGCTCCTGGTGATTCGCGGTACTGGGAACATGTTTTGATGATTTCTTATCTGTATGTGTCTCAGTCAATATCAAATGACATTCTCTTCCTGCGCAACACATGCTGCCGAGGGAGGAGCAAAGGAAGCCGGAGATACTGGAGAATATTGAAAATGTCTCCCAATTCCCTGCGGCCTGCTTTGATCTCAGCTCTTTGTTGAGAGCCCTTTCTCACTTTTATCCTGCAAGCCTGCAAATAGATGCGATGTTCAAGATACTGAGTTCCTCTCTGCCTTTATAACATTTCCTGTCACCCCTTTCTTCACCAGAAAGGACATAGCAACGCTCATGATGGCTTGTATGAAAGAAAATGGGCAGCAAGGAAGAACCTCTGAGCTGCGGTTCCCACAGAAGGGGCCCTTCTTATTAACATCCTTGTTCTTCAAGGGGGCCTGATGATTTGGTTTGTGTTGTTTACTAGAAATACCATATTCTTTATTTTAAAGTGAAAATGTTTTTTAGCTGTTGGTTCTTTTGTTTGCTTTTGGAAAAGGTTGAGAAATGTGAGTAGCAAATAATAAAAATACCATAACCTTTCAGAAGACCATAATCTGGAAATTCTCTTAAGATTGTTTATGTTAAAAAAAATTTTAGTGACATGTATTCTCTTGTACACAGTTTTGTCTAATATATTCATATTTTTTCTTACAACAGATTCTTCCACATGCATTTTTTTAAATTAAGTTATGTATTTCTGACATATTCACGTATTTTTATTTTTGGTAGTCTAAGGTGGCATTGAACTTGCTGTGTAATCAGGATGGGCTTGAACTCCAGTCTTTTTGATTCAGCTTCACAGTGCTGGGATTATAATATGACAACTTGGTTCTCTAGTTAAATGGGCTTGATATTTAGTTCAACCTGGCCTTCAAATTATGACTCACTTGAGCATTCTGAGTCTTAGGATATCAGTTGTATACCTCCATGTTTGTCCTGAAGTACTATGAAGGCATCACATTAACACACTTTCTATAAAGATAGGCAACAGATCACAAAAGACCTTGTAAATCACACAAAAGCAGTTTCAATTTAATGAGTGAATTATGTAAAGAAAGAATGTGACATGGCCATACTTATATGTTTGTCAGGGATCAGTTGCAGACAGAAGAACAATATGTGACCTGGTTTAGCAGAAAGGAGTTTGCTGCTGATTTCAAGCAGCTTAGAGAGGTTTTGGAAAGGCAGGAAGCTGGCTGATGGCTGACTTTGCAGATATAACAATTATGTAGACCACACTGTATTGATGGCTGCCCAGGGAATGGCTACAGCTAGTGTTACCATCTCCTAGAGAGCTACAGTGCCTTGTCCAATCTCAAGAAATCTACTGAATCTGGAGCTGCCCTTGCTCCTATGACTTGGCTTTGATCCCAAGAAGTTCGAGAGCAGCTGGACATCAGAGTAATGCTTTTCAAACCTGTCCATATACTACAATCACATAGGATGCTTTGTAACTGCACAAAACCTTGTTCAGCACCCCTGAGACTTTATTTAATTGATCTGGAGCAGGGCCCACTCATAGAATTGAAAGCAAATCACAAAACCTCTGGGTGTTGCTAGGTCAAACTTCAGGCTGAGAATAATTGCAAAGGACCTCTATGGAGAGACACACTGTGAAGATAAGCAAATTGTTTGCCCATCAGTGCTTTCAGAGGCCTCAGCAGCTGCCATTTCTCTCCTCTAACTTAGAACATGGTTCTTCTTGTGAATATTTTATGAAAAACGCAGAAGGAAGTGAGTTTGTGAAGTATGGACCTTAAGTGCGTCCGCTTATATTCATTGTGGCAGGAGAGTGTGGAGGGCTATTGGGAAGATAACTGGGGATGGAGTAGGGATGTTCAGATGAGGTTGATGTAGCTAATGAGTATGGCTGAAGTAGGGCACTGAGAATGGGAAAAACATGGTGGAACCTATAGGGGTGGGCAGTTAAGACACCGAACAGATGGACTTGGCAGTTTAGATGTAGATGTACAGAAAAACTAATTTCTGTCGTATTTGCCTTCTGATGAAGTTAATGAGTGCTTCATTGGGAAAGTTCTATACCAATAGGCACCAACATAGGTCATAGTGATTCATCGAGACACATGGAGCCTCCTTCTAGTTGTCAGCAATGCCAAGCTCCCCCTCCCCCCAGTCTCAAATCTTTCTTCTTGTTCCCTATGCCTGGGCAATCTTTTCATAGGCATCTGCATAGATCACCCACCCGCCCTTCACATCTCTTCTCAAATGTCATTTTCTTAGAGAGATTCCCCTGCCTCTTTTCATGAAATGTCACCAAACTCTCCTCCCAGCTGCTGTTCTCCCTGCTCCCTCCCTCATTTTTCTCCATGACACTTATCACCATATGACATGATCAATACTTGTTTGCTCATTGTCTCTTCCACAAGGCTCTGTGCACCATGGGGGCTGAAGCATGGTCAGCTTTGTTCCTGTGTGTCATTCTCCAGCACTTGGAACGATGCCAGGTACTGACAACAAGAGTTGCACTCAGAGTCTATCCAAGGATCAACAGAAAAAGTTGCTTGCATTTCCCTAGCTGTTGTCCTATGATGTATCCTCCTAACTCTTTCCAGAAGTGTTTCATGACCACTTCCAGATTTCCCATGACAACTGTGAAGTTGCTATCCTCTCTGCACAATGCTTACTTTGTGCATAATAGGGTCCCCTTCTTCCTTTCTCTGAGACTACAATAACACATGATGCTGAGAAAAGGAGGTTCTTATGGGGGTTTATCTGTCACTAACTTCCACAGAGGTTTCTTCCCCTATTTTATTAGGACTTATTAATTTACAAAGTAATTGATTTTGCTGTGACATTTCATGCATGTATATATTATACTTTGATCACTTTCAACTCTTATTACTAGATTCTTCTCTCCACTCTCACTGGTACCTTCCCCTACATCCAAGCCCTTTCTCAACTTTAATGTGTTATTGCTATTTTCCCTTTAATTATCATTGTGACATGTATACATGCATATAAATACATAAATAACCTTTTGAGTCCATTTAATGTTGCTCGTATATATTGAAGGCTGACCATTTAGTATTGGGTAACTAATTAGGGGGCTCATCCCTGGAAAGATTGACTTCATTCTCCCATCAGCCATTACTTCCCTGAAGTGATTCATCAAGGGGTTATGTCTTATGAGATGCCACCTATGCATGCTTACTATGAGATGCCCTTATTCATGTCAAATGGTGTTATCATTGTTTAGGTGACTATATATTTTGGAATTTTAAGAACACAGCTTTTCAATCTTGTATAGAAGATACAATGCTGCAGTAGGCATCCTGGCCCTCTGGCTCTTAAAATCTTCCCACAGACTTTTCTGTGTTATTCCCTGAGCCTTGGGTGTAGGGGTGTGTGTTTTAGATGTACCAAATGAGGTTTGTTATCCCAAGGCCAGTTCTTTGGACTTTAACCAGTTAAGGTTTTCTGCCAGTTTCCATCTGCTACTAAAGAAGATATTTTAATGAGCTACACTTCTCTGTGGGTAAGGAATAAATATGTTGAATGCAGTTAGAAATGATTCTAGTTCAGGGGCATGGCTATTATAGCTTCTCTAGATTCCATGGCCTTATCCATCACACAGAGGGATTTTTGTTTCCACCTCTCGTTTCCTCACCTCAAGGGTAGATAAAGCCTTTGAGCTGACCTTTGTGACACGGGAACTTACTTTCCATCTTTCTCCCTTTCCTAAGCCACTTCTGCTCCCATGACTCCAAAACTCTAAGGAAATGAAGAAACAGTTCTTTGTCCATGTGGAGGCAGCTTTAAATGGTTTGGCATTAGGTATAAAACAAAGACAAAAACGAAACAACTTTTGGCTCCCGAAGGCATCTCTGTGCTATACCACCTTACTTGTGATTGCAGTACAAATCACTTCCAGGAACCCGAGGCTTCCATAGATAAAAGTTTACTTACTTCTTCCTTCAGCTTTCATAGAACTTCTCTTCCATCACAGCTCTCTAGACTTTTCCAGTTGCTGTACTTTCAAAACCAAGCTGGATACAGACTCTCTCCCCTCTCCTGTTTTGCATTATAAGAATCACCTTGCCTGAATGTAAAATTGCAGGCAGTGTGGAGCAACTATAGCAATACAGAAAATACTGTAATACTTTTAACAGAAAGAGAACAGATGCCACTGGTTTCAATAGAAGAAAGTTGTGTAGACAGAGTAGGAGAGTTCAGGGCTTCCTAGGGGGCTACAGCTGGGGTAATTGCATGGTGAATGGTGAAGATACCAAGGAGTCAAGGATAAATCTCAGTTTCTGGCTTGACAAATTTTATAGTGTTTCAGTATTTCTGTGTCAAAAGTTCTCTTTAAGGATGTCTACAAATTCAAGGCCAATCTTTATATTCATTGGTTTCAGGTTTCCATTTATGTAAGTCTTCAATAGAAGGAAAACTGGGGCTTCTGTGTTCCATTTCAAAGATGAAAGCAAAAATCAAAGGCTTAAGATGCATCCCTATAATCTTTGAGGCATTCTGCTATTCCATCTATGAATAAAGTAAACCATTACTGATCTCTTTAATCACAAGACAGGGGCATTTCTTATGTTTGTCAATAGGGAATTGTTCTAGGCATTATAATATGAGCTGCTGAAATTACTTTTAGGATAAATACAAAGTAACAGACTTCATCACAGCAGCTTTGTACATGTTTGTCATTGCACATTTCCCTTTGATTCTAGAGACTTTAAAATCCCTCCCCAATTTATTGTTTATTTATTTATTTATTTATCTCACCACTTTGCTCTCTTTTTTTTTTTCACTGTAAATACTATTTTAATTAGCCATTTCTTTTTGAAATTGGCCTGCTCAGGAATCAAAAGTAACATCCTTGTCCATGAAAAAAATTTGGCCTTGTATTCCATATTGTTATGCTGAACTCTGTCTAGCTAAACCTTATATACTGGAAGTTTCACATGGATCCCTTTGCCCATCATTTCACAGGGGCACAGCAAGTCCTCAAGAATGTCATGTTGCAGGGAGTCAGGATGTGACTTCTGGGATGCTTTTGCTCAGTTTTTATAAGGCCTTTTTAGTTAGCTTTGGAAGTTTCTTTTAAGTGATAGACATATGTTTTCCACTGAAGGTTTTCTCTAACTCACATACTACCTAAATTTTTTTCTTTTCCTAGAGAGATTTTGTCAGAAGAATGGTGACAAGAATTGTGATATTTTTCTAACCATTACCATCTTTAATATCCTTGGCTGCTATGATGTTCAGCATTCCTTTGAAATTTAAGTGCATCTCCATTTGCAGAAGGCCTTGGAAGATGTTTGACTGCAACTTCTCTGACTTCTACTGTTTGGCTTCATTATGTTGGCGTTTGAGCCGAACATGACTTTGTCCTTGCAGAATGCTAGTTTAGGAAGAACTTGATTGTTTCAGTGGTTAGTTGAGTGACCATTCTAGTCTTATTCCTCCATAATTTAATAGGGTAGAGATCATTATTTCAATGCTTCTATAATAGGTAAGGCTTGATTTGTGATCAAGAATGTCATCTCTTTGAGAGGGACGCATGTGTTCTTGAGAAAAAAATATGTGTTCTATTGGATTGGACATTATGTAGCTATCTGCTAAATCCATTTGATCTGTAGTATAGTTTAACCCTCCAGTTTCTTAAATGAGTTTTGTTAGATATGAGTGAAATATCTAGAGATAAGGGAGTAGGGAATAGAAATAACCTAATATTTTTTTTATCAGGACCAATCTGATCTTTTATATCTATTATTGTTTGTTTTATGAAATTAGGAGCCCAAACTTTACATATATAAAATATATATGCATACATATGCACACATGTATATGTAGTCTACATATAATTATCTAATATATAACACAATATATATATACATAGCATGTTATGTATACACATATATAAATTTTGTATACAACAGTAATTGTATTTTTTTTATAAATTATTCTTCTTATTAATTTGTAGTAGGTTTCTTTGTACCTTTTGACTGGTTTTATTTTGAAGTCAACTTTATCAGATATCTTAGTTATGTTAGTTTGTTTTTAGTTTCTTCACTTGGAAGTTTTCCATCCTTTAGTAGGCAGTCTTTGGGTCTATTCACTAGTAAAGTCTGATTCTTGGAGACAACAGGAAGTTGAACCTCATTTTTAAATCCAGCCTCTTACATTTAAAGTTTTGAGATATTTAGTAATTATAGTAATGTTTTCCTTTTCACTGTTTGCAAGAACTAGTCTTTATTCTTTACTTTGTCTCCTATTAGTATTAGGAGGTTCCTGTTTTACTATGCTGGCCTTGATTCTTTCTTTCCCACCTCTTATTTGTTCATTCATTTTTGCTAGAAACTGCTTCTTTCCCTTATCCTCAAAATGGTTCTATTTTGTTCCTTTGTGCATAGCATTCCTCTAAGTATCTTATGCAATGATGGCCTTCTTGTCTTGAAATACCTTTGTTTGCACATGTCTTGAAAAATTCTTTTCTCCACCAGTTGTTTATAAGTGCTTTGTTGAACACAGTATTTTTTTTTCTTGGATGTTATTTATTTTCAGGGTTTGAAATATGCCATCCACTTTCCTGGCTTTGAGGACTGCTGTGGAGAGATCTCATGTTATTTTGATTTTTTTTCTGTCTTTTTTTTTTTTTTTTGGTAGATGAATTTGTGCTTTTTCCCTTACAACTTTAAAATTGCTTCTTTACTTTGTATTTTTGACATCTTGACTATAATATGTTATGGAACAGTTTTTCTTTGATCATATCTTCTTGAGGTTCTAAATGCCACTTGTGCTTGACTATTTCTTTCTCTAGATCTGGTCAATTTTCTGATGTATTTCCACTGAATAAGGTCTCTACACCATTAGTATTTATCTCATCTCCTTATTTTATCCCCTAGATTCTTGAATTCTTAATTTTGTTTTGAGATCATATTATGGTCATGTTCATTTTTTTCCTCCTTGATATTTGCTCACAGCATCTCCCTAGCCTTGTCCTTCATCCCGGATATTCTTTCTTATATTTGTAGAATCTATTGATGATGTCTTTACCTGATTTCTATTTAATTCACTAATTTTTTGTTTCCAATACTAGTATACTTTTCAGAAGCTTTCAGTTTTCTTGTCCAATTCTTCTATGCTACTGACTTTTAGATTGCTGATGTTCTTATCCATTCTGCTGATATTGCCTCTGTGTTGCTCACTTTCCTATGTTGGAATTTATGTGTAATTTTATATGCTGTTCTATGTCTGTGTTTTTCAGGTCATTGATGAATTTACACCAGAAAACTTATGAAATATTCATTTGACATTTCACCTACTTCAATATTTTTAAGTTCAGTAGTTGAAATGTGACTATTGTTTATAGGAGGTGTATTCTCTTACTTTTTTGTGTGTGTATTCTGAAGCCATCTGCATGTCTTTGGGATTGACCTGAGTTGGGTGATGGTGGAATGAAGAAATGACAGATACACTGAAAAGCTGGGATCAGTGTGCTGTGTATGCTCTGACAACAGCGGTTCAGAAGCTCAGCTGACTGCATTTGTTATATATAGTATGAATAGGGAGATGGCTCTTAACTAAACTCTGTAGCACAGTGGTTCTCAACTTTCCTAATGTTGCATGCACCTTTTCAATATAGTTTCTCATGTTATGGTGACCCCCCCCAACAGTAAAATTATTTTTATTGCTACTTCACAACTATAATATTGCTACTGTTATGAATCATAATGTAAATATCTGATATAAAGGATATCTGATATGGGACCCCTGTGGAGGCTGAGACTCACAGGTTGAGAAATGCTGCTGTAGGAGGTTTCTACAAGGAAGAATCTCAAGCTGCAGTCATTTAAGATGAAGGAGGAAGCTGTGGTTGATAACAAAGGGCCAATCCTTTCTAAATATCTGTACAGGAGCAGCGGGAAGCTTTGCCACTTCTTTGAGCCTGACTGTGGATAGTTTCATTTTTTTACCATTCCCATAAATCTGAGGCACTTGGGACCTTGACATGGCATGCTATTGTCAGTGATATACATTCATTCATCTTAGTTTAGCTTTGTCTTCTGGATTTTTGCTGGGCTGGGGTAAACTTTTCTTTCTTTTCATTTTTTTTTTCAGCCTGTTCTTGTTGATTCAGTTCTCAGTACTACTTGGTAGAGAAGAAATAAGTTGGTGTAGCAGTCATGACACCAAGCCCTGTAAGAAACAAACTAAAAATCAGTTATGGCATACTAACACATTATGAATTAAAATGGAAAAGCTACTGTAAAATGTGTTGTGAAGGTAAAAGGTTTTTAGAATAAGTGTGGAATAAATCAGCAAAAAAAAAAAAAAAAAAAAGAGCCAAAAGGAGAAAAAGAGGGAAAGCAACGTTAAGAGGATTCAGGAGGAAAGAAAAAGCAGAGTGAAGAAGTCTTATGAAAGGGAAGAGAAGACAGTCAAAGATTAGAAAAACATAAAATGGAAACAATAAAGAAAACAACAGATAGTCTCCTAATGATAACAATGCTCAAAAACAAAATTAGATAAATGTAAGAGGTGAACACAATATAAAAATACATGAGCATCTAAAAATAATACATTAAGCCAAGGTGGAACTACTAGTATTTTCCAAAACTTGGGGAAAATAGCATAAATGGAGTTAGATGAATATATGAAAGGGAATAATAAATAAAACAAATAAATAGATATGTCAATAAAGACCCAATAAGTGTGGGGGAGACTGTGGCTGCTCTGTGGAAGTTCATGTGTATGATTGACAATGACATTGCATTACATTGTTTCTGTTTCCCCATGCCGTTCTCTACATTCTTGTGATTTGATAAGTTAATATTTGCAAATTTGATTGATGTTTGCATCTTACTAGAGTACAGATGTCCAGAGAGCAACAGTCCCAATCACTCCATATCCTTTTGCATCTCCAATACCTAATTCAGCACTGTGTAAGAGTAGTTGCATAATAAAATATTTCTTTTGGATTACATGAATGTTTAAAGAAATCTTTGGCTCATTTATATCTCTCTCTCATTATTTTTTTTTTACATATTTTCTAAGAAGAGCATGTTTTAATCTGTTTTTAAGGCAGAACATTTTCTCACTTGAGTTGGGAATATGATCAGCATGTCTACAAAGAACAAATGGTACAAGATGGTTAATAAGGCATGTGTAAATAATTTCTGAATTAAAATATCTTTTGGATATTCATTATTCAAATCAGATATTTGTATTGTCTAATTCTCCTTGATATTGTTTGACTTTTGTCTTTGGTGCTATGTCTGAAGTTCACATACTTACTGTTTAATAAGAGAAGAGAGAAGAGGAGGTATTTGCTATGGTTTGAATAAGGCTACTTCAAAAGTGCAAAGTATATCCAGGTTAGAAGTATTGAGTAGTATGGGCCAATAAGAGCCTAGGTATAGCGGCAATGCTTGTTTTCATTTAAATGGGGTTAATTATAAATGGTTAATGATCACAGTCAATCTTCTTCTTAAAATAAAAACTGGGAATATGACATAGAAATGAATACCAATACAGGCAGTGCAGTTTCAAATTTCCTGCTTTGCTGAGAAGTCTGACAGATACTCTTGGCCAGTAAGATAAAGATAGATGCCCCAACATTACAGAAGAACTTTGGGTGACTGTCTAGGCAGCGAGAGATCTCTGTTAATTCTAGAGTTTATGTATTATCCTTCTGAGGTGTTTTATGAGTTGAAGACAGATAGATATGGTTATGATTTTCCTTAGTTATGATAAAAGTTAAGTTACTTTAGAATAAAACTTTAGAATCACAAAAATGGGATAGATGATAGAATATTTTCTTTAAATTCTTTTCAATGTTAGTGAACTAAGTATTGTTAACTACAGTTCTTACATGGTAACTGTTTTGTTGTATATAATTTTACTATGTTAAAGTTAAATCCTTTCTTTTTATTTAGACAGAAAAGAGGAGATGATTGGGGCATCTTCTGTACATATGTTTCTCTTATTGGTTGATAAATAAAACACTTATTGGCCAGTAGCCAGGCAGGAAGTATAGGCAGAGCTACAAGAGGAAGGAGAAAGAGAGAGGAAAGCTTTAAGGGAAGATAGTAGAGACTGGGAAGATAGTACATGTCAGGCAATCTCTGGTAAAATAATGTCATGTAGAAGTACATAGATTAGTAGTTATGGGATAATAATTAAGAGAGAGCTAGCCAGTAAGAATCCCTAGCCATTGGCCCACAATTTATAAATTAATATAAGTCTTTGTGTGTTTATTTGGGACTAATCATCTGTAGGACCAAGCTGGAAAGAAACTCCAGCAACATATCTGAAAATGGCATATTTCCCATGCTCTTGGATATGTAAGATCATCATAGTAAAAATGGCAATCTTACCAATAGCAATCTACAGATTCAACGCAATTCCCAATAAAATCCCAACACAATTCTTCGCAGACCTTGAAAGAACAATACTCAACTTCATATGTAAAAACAAAAAGCCCAGGATTGCTTAAAAAAAAGTCCTGCACAGTAAAGGAACTTTTGGAGGTATCACCAGCCTTGACTTTAAGCTCTACTATAGAGTTACAGTAATAAAAAAAAAAAAAAAACAGCTTGGTATTGGCTAGTGGATCAATAGAATCAAATCAAAGACCCTTATAAAAACCCATACACCTATGAGCATCTGATTTTTGACAAAGAAACCAAAATTGTACAATGAAAAAAGAAAGCATCTTTGATAAATGGTGCTGGCATAACTGGATGTTGACATGTAGAAGAATGCAAATAGATTTCTATCTATCACCATGCACAAAACTCAAGTCCAAATGGATCAAAGACCTCAACACAAATTTAACCATACTGAAACTCATAGAAGAGAAAGTGGTAAGTAGCCTTGAACACATGGGTAAGAAAACCACTTTCTAATTATAGCACCAATAGCACAGACTCTGAGAGCAACAATCAATAAATGGAATCTCTTGAAACTGAGAAGTTTCTGTAAGGCAAAGGATATGGTCATTATGACAAAATGGTAGCCTACAGATCTTCACCAACCACACATCCAACAGAGGACTAATCTCCAAAATATACAAAGAACTCAATAAAATAGACACAAAAATAAAAGAAAAATCCAATAAAAAATTCGGGTACATTGGCAGGCGCTGGGGCCTGGAAGACACTGACTCAGAGCAGTCAAAACCTACCTAGTTTGTGCGCACTGCCCTGAGCATCTGACACCATGGCAGTTCCTGAGACCTGTCCCAACCACACTATTTATATCAACAATATCAATGAGAAGATCAAGAAGGAGGAGCCCAAGAAGTCCTTGTATGCCATCTTCTCCCAGTTTGGCCAGATCCTGGATATCATGGTGTCTCAGAGACTGAAGATGAGGGGCCAGGCCTTTGTCATCTTTAAGAGGTCAGTAGTACCACTAATGCCCTGCGTACCATGCAGTGTTTCCCCTTCTACGACAAGCCCATGTACATCCAATACGCCAAGACTGACTCAGACATCATTTGTGGAGAGGGACCTCAAACGAGAGAAGAGAAAGCTCAAGAGTCAGGAGACACCAGCTGCCAAAAAGGCTGTTCAGGGTGGAACAGCTGCGCCTGAAGTGGGTGCTGTCCAGTCTGTACCGCATATGCCACGGATGACCCAGGCACCCCGTATCATGCACCACATGCCAGGCCAGCTGTCTTACATGCCACCACCTGGGATGTTCCCACCACAAGGCCTTGCTCCCAGCCATGCCCCCCACAGCAGCTCATACCTGGACAGTTGCCGCCTGTCCAGTCTCTCTCCGAGAATCCACCAAATCACACCCTCTTCCTCACCAACCTGCCTGAGGAGACCAATGAGCTCATGCTGTCCATGCTTTTCAACCAGTTACCTGGCTTCAAGGAGGTGCCTCTGGTCCTTGGACAGCACGACATTGCCTTCGTGGAGTTTGACAAAGAAATGCAGGCTGGGACAGCACTAGACGCCCTGCAAGGCTTTAAGATCACACAGAACAATGCCATGAAGATCTTTTTTGACAAGAATTAGTGCCTTCCCCCACGGGGCATCTCAGTTCCCACTCTGGGGCTGTCCCTTTCCCCATTGGCTCAGTCCCTGAAGGCGAGGGCCTTCTCAGAGCTGCATGTTAGTGTATGGTTGCCACACAGAACTGTACCCAGAATCTGTCCCCAGACATTGCACCTGGCGCTGTTAGCTTGTGATTAAAGTTTTGTTTTTTTTTTTTTTTTTTTTTTTTGGAGGGGTGGATTTTTTAAAAAAAAATTGGGGTACAGAGCTAAACGGAGAATTCTCACCAGAAGAATCCCAAAAGTCTGAAAGGCATTTAAGGAATTGCTCAGCATCCTTAGCCATTAGATAATTACAAATCACAACAACTCTGAGATACCATTTTATATTTATTAGAATGGCTAAGATCAAAAACACTGATGGCAGGTTATGCTGGAGAGGATGTAGACAAAGCAGAACACTCCTCCATTGCTTATAGGAGTGCAAACTCATACAGCCACTTTGGCAATGTTGATTTCTCACAAAATTGGGAATCAATCTACCTCAAGACACAACAATACCAGTACTGGGCATATACCCAAAAGACACACAATCATACCCAAGGACATCTGTTCAACTGTGTTGATAGCAGCATTATTTGTAATAGCCAGAACCTGGAAACAACCTAGATGCCCCTTAACCAAAGAATGGATAAAGAAAATGTGGTACATCTACATAGTGGAGTATTACTCAGTGGTAAACAACAATGACATCTTGAAATTTGCAGGCAAATGGGTAGAACTAGAAAAAAAAACAAACAAACATAAAACATCTTGAATGAAGTAACACAGACACAGACAGACAAATACAGTCTACCCTTACTCATAAGTAGATATTAGATGTAAAGCAAAGGATAACCAGGCCACAATCCACAGCCCCAGAAAAGCTAGGTATAAAGGGGGACCCCCAATAAGGACATACAAAGAGGACCTTAGGAAGTGACAATATTTAAGATCTTCTGGGTAAACTGGGAGGGGAAATAGAAGGGAAGAGATGGGGGATGGGAACATGAGGGATCAAGGAGACAGTAAGGGGAGCCACGGAGGGAGAAAGCAGTGAAAGAGATATCTTGATAGAGGGAATCATTATGGGATTAGGGAGCAACTTGGTGCTAGAGAAATTCTCAGGAATCCACAAGGATGATTCTCAGCTAAGTCTATTGGCAATAGTGAAGAGTGTAAGTGAATAGGCTTTCCCTTTAATAGGATTAGTGATGTCCCTAATTGTCATCATAGAAACTACACCCAGTAATGGATGCAAGCAAAAGCAGTGACCCACAGCCAAACGCTGGGCTGAGCTCCTGGAGTTTAGCCAAAGAGAGGAAGGGGGGATCATATGAACAAGCGAGCCAAGAATATGATGGGGGAAAACCACAGGACAGTTGACCCAAGATACTCCTATAGGGATTTCACCCCTTCCTAGTAGCTTAAATATACTTATGTCCTGATAAAATCAGTGTTTTAATGCATCCTTGACTTTTTTCTGAGTACATCTCAATATACTGAGTATGTGATTTATTCAATATTCTCATGTGAACACCCAATTGATATATCTAAATTAAACCTTCCTTCACTACTGTTTGTTAGCTCTTTTCCAGTTTTGTAAAAGAATAAGTTGTACCCCCAATTACTCCGAGTTAAATCCAAACCACTCAAATCATTTGTAATTCTTAAAATGTATAACCAACTAGAAGTTACATTATATTTACTTTAAGTTTATCATGGTTTTAGCAACTTCACTTACTCTCATGTTCCATCTTCATATTTCACACCCCATATCTCTTGCCTATATGACTTGCAATGGCCTTTATATAGACGTTCTATGTCTGCTGTTTCTGCTCTGAAAATCATCTACTGCATGGAAACCAAAATGTCTTCTAAAATGCAACTGGAAAAATTCCCTGATCAACAGTGTTGCCTTGCCTCCTAGTACACAAAGTAAACCCAAATCCTCCTATGGTACACATGTTCCCATGTAAATTAATTCCTGGCTACCTTTAAAGTCATTAGTCACTGAACAGCAAATTTACTGATCTTGATTCTTCACAAGATCGCCTCATCATTTCAGTTGCAAAGGCTTTTATATGCTTATTTTATAACCCTTTGTGTTAGTCAGTGTCTCATTATTATAACAAACCACCTGAGATACCAACTTAAGAAATATTGTGGTGTATTTGGAATCACAATTTTAAAGATTTTGGCTCATGTTCAATGGAGCCCATTGCTTTCAGGGAGACAGCAGATTATAGAGAGAAAACATGGTTAAGCAAGCCCATTTATCTCATGTCTAGAACATGAAAAAGAAAGAGAGGAGCTCCAGGGTCTTACACGCCTCTCAAATCTCTCTCTTTTTAATCCACTGCTTCAGTCTTATTCATAGACTAACATCAATGACCTAAAGGAACCCCCAAATCAGCTATAAGCCTTATCACTTAAAGGTTCAGCACCCCAGTGTCTTTAACACACATGCCTTTGGTTGCATTTAAAATACAAACTATAGCAGTCATCTTTAGGGGCCTTACTCTTGGTTAATCACTATCAGCATTCATAGAACTGTCTTCACTGGAATAACTATTATGTCCAAGATTTTATTTCATTTTAACAAGCTATATGAAAGTAGATCTTTATTGTCTATAATCATGCTAGGCATAAGGGTATATAAAATCCACACACACTTCAGAGCCGAAGAGATGGCTAAATATTAGGAGCGCTTGTTGTTTTCATAGAGGACCTGGATTTGCTTCCTAGCACCCACATGGTAGCTCACAATCATCAGTAACTCCAGTCCAGAGAGTATGATGCTCCTCTAACCTGTGCAGGCACCAAGCATGTTCAGAGTATACATATACCCATGCAGGCAAAACATGCACACATAGAAATAAAAAATGTTGTTTTGGTTGCCCTCTGTCAAGGAGACACATTGGGGAAATGTTACAGTATGGAGTCAGAAACCGGTCTGCTCTTGGAACTTGTAGTTTTAGCTGTTCTATCACACTGTTTTCCACAATTGATGTCACACTGCCTTAAATCAACATACAATTAATCTTGAAAATTCAAGACCCTACAATTCCCATTAAGTACTTAGTTAAATTGTCAGAATATGTGTATGGACACTTATATTTTAGCAGTTGCTGTCTTTCTAAGATGCTTTCAAAGTTTACAACATATCCACTTCATAGCTTATGTTTCAACTTTCCTAAGGGAAGATTTAAAGAGAAGAAAAACACCTTTCAAAACACATCAATGAGAAAGATTTTTTTTTTAAAGACAATCAATGACACATCACTCTCAGTGTGGTAAATGTACAGATCCTAAGAATTCAGGCCATAAAGTGAAGGTGATAGAGCCAGATGACTTTTTATCTCTTTGATCACAGGTTCAAGTTTAGCATAGGCCTGGAGCAGTGCTTAAACTCTCACACTATTACTAGAGGAGCTATTGACCTAGGCATTAGAGAGGACCTAATGCAGATATCGAAGTCAGGTTTCACTGATTGTTAACACAAAAAAGATTTCTCTTAAAGAAGACCTGGCCATAGCCTTTTAAAGAAACACATCTGAAATGCTCTATTTTTTTTTTTCTTCCTTTTTCTTTTTTAAATTATGGCAATGTTCTCATTCTGACAGAGTAGATGCTACATATCACTTTGGCTAGAATATGACTAGCAAGGTTTATATTAAAATAAAAAAAACTAAACTGTTATTAAAGTGATAAGAGTTAGGTACCCCAAGTAATTTCATGTTTCTTTTTTTTTTTTCCTTTAAGAGATACCACAATGGGACATATGGAATTCTTGGGTTTTTTTCACCCTTAGTACTTGTGTGACCTGATGTTATATAATTATTTAAATTCATGAGGTGTCCATTTGTGAATTTATAAATTAAGGATAATCTGGTCCCTTTCTCATGAAATTCTGGTGAAGGCTGGAGAAGAAAAATGCTAAAAATGGTATTGGATATTCATCTGACCCCTGTTCCAGGCACTGTCTTCATGATGACACGGGCATTTTGGATAAAATATTTCTGTGTTGTAGGGTGCTGTGGATTTAGGAGGAGTGGGAGCATTCCTGGCCTCTATTCATTATATAATAGTACCAGCCACCTCCCTGCTGTCACTGTGATGACAAAAAGTATATTCAGATGTAGAGAGCTGCAAAGTGCCGCACCTTAAAGATGGCGCTGGCTTCCACCTTCCACCTCCACAAGGGTTAGCACTCTCTGGCGTAAACAAGCCCTTATTTGGTTAAGTCTGTTCAGTCTGTCTGCTTCCGCATTAGAGTAGCCTATCTGCAGGATCAACGTAGCTCACTGGGGTTGGTTAGCGCAAGGGTATTTAAGCCTGTGCAGGGGTCCCCCGGGCTTCCGCAAGTCAGAGGAAGCATGTTTCAAGGATCCTGATTAAAACTGCATGAAGAAGATCACGGAGTCGCGCCTTCCTTGCTGGCAGGGGTAGGCGCATACAAATGGCGGCCCGTATGGGGAATTTTTCAGATCAGAACTTCTTGCAGTCAGGGCATCACTGGTTAAGTTTCCAAGGTAAGTTGGGACCAAATTAAGGCCCTCAGTAAAGAGTCGATAAGGTCTCCCTTAAAGAGCAATAAAGTCCCAGGTAAGTTGGGACTAAGTTAAAGACCGCGGAAATAAGCAGCAATAAATTCTCAGGCATTGAGCAAGAGGTTGTAATGAACCAAAAGTAAAATTTTCAAAATGGGGACTTGTCAGTCTCATCCAATTTTTCTGGCTCTTCAGGAGCTACTTTTGTCAAAGAAACTTAAAATAAAGAAAAACACACTAGAAAGATTCCTGAGCGAATGCTATGCCATTGCACCTTGGTTCCCAGTTTCGGGAGGCCTCGCAGTAGCATGCTGGGACAAGTTAGGTAGGGATCTTGATTTTGCTTGGGAACAAGGGACGCTAAAGTCCAGAGTCCGACCTGTTTGGAAGTTAGTGCGTAGCTGTATTGAAGACTAGAGGTACTTTAAAGAGGCAATGGAAAAAGGAAAAGCTGCACTAGAAATGTTACAAGAAGAAAGATCAGAAGAGGTTGAGAGCACAGGAGAGTCAGGTACAGACGAAACAGATTCTGAGGAAGAATTGCAAGCCCTTGTAGAAAAGATTCAGAAACAATCCCTTAAGGGGCAGAGGGGGAAGGGAGAAGAGAAATGGCGATGTGGGGAGGGGAGGGACCCTCCTGGAACAATGCCTTTGGTGCCTTCTCCTGATCAGAGTGAGGAAGGGTGGGGCCGAGGTACAGGGTGTTCCTTTTGCCCTGAGGTCTGGAAAGCTGTATGAAATGACTTAAGCCTGGCCTATCCAGTTTTCCAGGATGCCCAAGGCAATAGATATGAGGAGCCTTTAGACTTTAAGGTCATCAAGGCTTTGGCTGAGTCTGTGAGAACATATGGAATTTCAGCTTCTTTTACTGTAGCTCAAGTTGAAGCCCTAAATTGGTATTGCATGACTCCTAGTGATTGGGGTGCGCTGGCTCAAGCATGCCAAGCCCCATGCAGTATCTGGATTAGAAAGCCTTTTTAATTGAGTATGCCAGTAAACAGGCTGCAGCTAACCTGGCAGCCGGAAACGCAGCATGGGACAGGGACATGTTGCTTGGACAGGGACACTTTACAAATCAACAGACAGGATACCCAATACAAGTTTTTGAACAAGTAAATTGGATTGCCATAAAAGCATGGAAGTCTTTACCCAATAAGGAAGAGGTGAGTGGCAACCTCACTAAGATACTGCAAGGCCCAATGGAACCATTTTCAGATTTTATGGCTTGTTTGGTAGAGGCTGCAGGGAAAGATTTTGGCATTACAGCAGCCATAGTTGCAGCTATCTCTTTTGCAGTTGTGGGTTCAGTCATGGCTGCCATGGCTATGAGCACATCGGTGCAGACAGCCTCTAAGCTAAATGAGTTGTCCAAGAATGTGGCTACGGCCTTGGATGCTAAATCCACAATTGGTGCTCAACTAAAAGGAAGTTTAATGATTGTAAACCAAAGAATTAATCTGGTGCAGGAGCAAATAGATACCTTGTGGCAACTGGCCCAATTGAGATGTGAAATGAAATATCCAGGTTTGTGTGTTACCAACATTCACTATGAAAACTTTACACATGCTGCTAATTTGTCATGACAGTTGTCTATCTAGACATCTTTTAGGAAACTGGTCTGCTGACTTTGATGACTTAATGGTACAGCAGGGAATGGCCATCGTTGCAGTAAATTCGACACGTGTGGAAGTGGAACTGGCTGCTGGTTCTCATTGCCATGGATCATCTGAAAGAGTGGGTGGGAATGGAAGCCATGGCTGTCCTCTTGTTGCTTATCTCCTTCATGGGCCTGTGGTGCCTTTGCAAGATGTTTGCTCAGAAGCGGTATGCAGCTACGATTGTCCAGGCATTTATAGCCATTGAGGCAGGACAGTCTCCCAAGCATGGCTTGTAGTCATGAACAAGTATTGATCCTTCATGCTCAGGTTGTATGGCTTAGCACTGCACTCCGAGTTAGCTCTGGAAGTGAGCAACTCCGAGATGGGCAAGTCTGGTTGCATGTGGGTTGGTGTCCGAGGCCCCACCTCCAGGAAAAAGATGCCAGACGGGTGTGGCACTGACTTGGCTTACTACCAGGATTCAGGGTCATTACAATGTCCACTGCTTTACTGGAGACCAGACCACTACCCTTGCCTGTTGTGTTATTAAAACAAAAAAGGGGAACTGTAGAGAGCTGCGAAGTGCTGTGCCTTAAAGATGGTGCTGGCTTCTGCCTTCCACCTCCCCAAGGGTGAGTGCTCTCTGGTGTAAACAAGCCCTTATTTGGTTAAGTCTGTTCAGTCTGTCCACTTCTGCGTTAGAGTAGCCTATCTGCAGGGTCCATGTAGCTCACTGGGGTTGGTTAGCACAAGGGTATTTAAGCCTGTGCAGGGGTCCCCCAGACTCCCATGGGTCAGAGGAAGCATGTTTCAAGGATCCTAATTAAAACTGCATGAAGAAGATCTTCCCGGAGTCACATCTTCCTTGCTGGCAGGGGTAGGCGTGTACATTCAGACACTGCCTATGTCCCACTTGGGAGAAGAAAAATCACAATATATTGAAAGCCACTGTATTAGATTAGTGTATTTACCACATTTAATTTTCGTACCTGGCTCATGAGATGGGTGATAATGTTATTCAGTTTTTAAACTAAGGGAAGCAAACTTTAGGGACGTTAAATTTGCTATGACATAGCCGAGGACTCAACTGTTACTAGAGCCTAAGTGTGCCTGACCTTCTAGCAACGCTTTGAAAGTGCTTGGGTTGCTTTGACATGAATTTAGATTGTTCTTTGTGATATTTCTAGTTGATCAGTTGCTTCTTCGCAAAATGCCAAGAAATCAGCATTTTATCCCACCTTCCTCTGCTCTGTAACTCAAAAGACTCTTCTGTCTTTATAGCCTGTGTTATTTTTTCTTTACAACTTGTTACTATTTTCCACTTTTGCTTCAAAGAATGATAATATATCTTGCCGTTGAAATCTAACTGATGGTTGCGACTTCCCAAACCTTACAAAATATCATTTGCACACTCAGCTTGACATTAAAACAAAAGTTTCAGCTCTGAAACTGTCAACAGATACAATCTGCACTGTTGCTTCCTGTCTTTGAGAGTCACATTGAACTTGCCTTTGCTTAACATTTATTACAAGCTTCACTGAGAAGAATGAATTCAAAGTGTTGTCAAGAAATGCAGTGTTGATGATGGCTGAGCAAGGCACTGATCTATGAGTATAGCAGAATGCTATTAGGAGTTATTTTATTGCTACGTTCCTTTAGCAATACACTAGTATTTGGTTTTTTCCTAGATTCTTTAGTTCTCCTGCAGCAGATGGGAACAAATATAGAGGCTCAAAACTGGATGGTGTGCAGAGCATGAGAAACCTTGGCACATTCAGTCATAAATGGGTTGTTTCTATCAAATCCCTACCCTCAGGGTGCAGTGAACCCTGTGGAAGAGGAGACTGAAAAATAGCAAGAGCTAAAGGGCATGGAGGACACGAAGGAAGCAAAGCACTTTAAATACAGCATGACAGATGTACATATGAACTCACAGAGATGGGCAGCATTTGCAGAGCCTCTGGGACCACCCTGTACAACAGCTTATAAGGAGGTATCCCAGCTATGGCACTGGGGCTTTGTTTAATAATATAGAGTTTCTAGAGATAATGTTTTTTGAGCACTACAGGACATTTCCCTTTCAACTATTAAAGAACCATGTTATATTTTAAAATTTGGTTATAAGATGGTATATACCCATATAGAATTTTTAATACTTTTTTTGTGGGTAATCCTTCTCCCTCCAAATGTCTTCTATTTTCCCTACTTAAAATCTTTTACTCTCAGTATCCCCTCTATTAATATTACCCTATGTTTTATTATCTCCCATTTCTTAGAACATACCCTCTTAATGGCCTCTTTCCTGGGTTCTATAGGACTTTCCAGTTGAACATATAAAGCAAAGATTTAAAGCTGGATACACATACAAAGTAGAATGTTGTTTCACTCAATATGATTTTTCAAGTTCTATTTCATTTTTTTTTACAAACTAATAAAATTTCATTGTATATAATACTATATTTTATTAACTTTTCATCATATATAGACATCTGATTGATTCCATTTCTTTTTATTTTCAATTTTTCTTTTTTTAATTTAAATTTGAAAGAATGTTGTTTTACATGTCAATCCCTGTTCCCTCACCTTCCCACCATCCCTTATCATCCCCACCAAACCCCAGCCCATCCCATTTCTGCTCTCTAGGGAGGGTGAGGCCTTCCATGGGAGTCTTCAAAGTCTGTCATAACATTTGGGGTAGGGCCTTGCCCCCTCCCATGTGTCTAGGCTGAGAAAGTATCCCTCTATGTGCCATAGGCTTCCAAAGTTCATTCATATAATAGAGATAAATACTAATCCATTAATAGAGGCCCCATAGACTGTCCAGTCCTCCTCACTAACATCCACATTCAGGGAGTCTGGGTTAGTCCTATGCTGTTTTCCCAGCTATCAGAATGAGGTGCATGAAATCCCCTTTGTTCAGGTCAGTTGATTCTGTGGATTTGTTCAGCCTGGTCTTGACCCCTTTGCTCATTACTCCTCTCTCTCTGTAACTGGGTTCCAGGAGTTATGCTAGTGTTTAGCTGTGGGAGTCTGCTTCTGCTTCCATTAGCTACTAGATGAAGGCTCTTGGGTTCTTCCTTGAAGATCTCTGGGAATTCCCCTAGTGCCAGATTTCTCCTTAAGTCTACTATTGTTCTCTTTATTATGGTATGTTTTCTTGCTCCACTCTATTCTTTCCCTGTCTCAATCTTCCTGCTCCCTCTTGCCCACCTCTTCCCTCCTCTTCTCCCCTTCCCTTTCTCTTGTCCCTTTCCCCTTCTCCAGGGGACCATATATGTCTCTCTTAGGGTCCTCTGTTTGTTTCCTAGCTTTTCTGGTGGTGTGAATCGTAGGCTGGTAATTCTTTGTTCTATGTCTAAAATCCATATATGAATTGAGTACATACAATTTTTTTGTGGGGGGGGGACTGGGTTACCTCACTCAGGATGGTTTCTTCTAGATCCGTCCATTTCCCTGCGGATTTCAGGATTCCATGGTTTTCTTCTGCTGAGTAGTACTTCATTGTGGGATTCAATTTCTTATATTGCGACTAGAATGACAATGAACATGGGTAAGGAAGTATCTCTATAGAAAAACACAAAGTCATTTGAGAATATGCCCTGGAGTGGGATAGATGGGTCATATTGTTGCTCTGTTTTGGGGTCTTTGAGGAATCTCCACATTGATTTCCACAATGAATGCATCAATTTGCACTCTCAGAAACAGTAAAAAAAGTTCCTCTTTCCCTACATCCTCACTAGCATTTATTGTCATTTGATATCTTGATATCATTCTGACTGGGGTAATATGGACTGTCATAGTAGTTTTAATTTATATTTCTCTGTTCACTATTTATGTTCAACACTTTTGAAAGTGTTGACTAGACACCTGTATTTCTTCTTTTCAGAATTCTATCCATGTCTATGGACAATTTTTAAGTTGAGTTGTTCTTTCTCTCCTCCTCTCTTCTTATTTATTTATTTATTTATTTATTTATTTATTTATTTATTTATTTCTAGACATTATTTCTTTGTCAGATGGGTAGCTGACAAGTATTTTCACATATTCTCAGTGTTGTCTCGACTCAACTGACGGATTAACTGTTTTATTTTTTTTCCTTGCTGCACAGTAACTATTTAATTTCATTAAGTCCTATGTTGAGGTGTTTCATACACTTTGAGTTCTTTTTGTGCAAGAAGAGATAAGGTTCATTCTAGTTTTATTCTTCTTTACGTGACCAGCCAATTCTCCAAATATCATTTGTTGAAGGTGTATTTTCTTGAGTGTGTGTTCTTGATGTCTTTATAAAAACGTGTTTGTATTTGTGTTGCTTTAAATACGTCTTCTACTCTATTTCATTAATCTATGTGTTTGATTTTATGTGAACACTATGGTTCTACAGTACATTGAGATCTCATGTGTTAAATGTCCCCATCGTTATTATTTTTGTTCAGGATCACTTTGGCTACCTGGAGTCTTTTTTGTGTTTTCATATTAATATTCAGTTTTTTTTTTTTTAAAAAATTCTGTTATATAATTGCAGATAGGGGTAATTTATCTTCTTTTCCTATTATTTGTTTTCCTTTCATGTGCTTTATTTTCTTCTGCTCTACGTAAGACTTCAAGTGTTACAATGTAAGAAATAGTAGAGACATTGAATAGCCCTGTTTTACTAATGATTTTCACTGAATTCTTTTGAGATTTTTCTCCATTTGGGATGATAATTACCATGCATGGGTCATAGAAAAACATTAGGATGTTGAGGTTTCCTCCAATACTATTCTATCTAGAACTTTTACTATGAAAGGATGTTGGATTGTGCATTTATTGAGATAATTATATGATTTTCACATTTAATTCTATTATCATAATTTATTAAAGTTATTCATTTGTGTGTCTTATTTCTGTTGGATAAACCAATTTGATCATGCTGAATGACTGTTTTGATATGTTTCTACATTTGTTTTGCAAATATTTTGTTGAAAACTTTTGCTTCTCTGTTCATCAGGAATATTGAATTATGGTTTGTTCTTTATTGTGTCTTTATCTGGTTTTGATGCTAGGGTAATATTGGTTTTGAAGACAAGAAGTGTTATTTCTATTTATCTTGAGAGATAATTTGGGAGCATTGGCTGTAGGTTTCATTTTAAAGGTCAGGTAGAATTTTGTTATGAATTCATCTGGATCTGGGCTTTCAATAATATCTATGGATATTATTGAAAATAGTTTTTTTCTATAAATATATTTTGATTGTGGTTTCCCTTCTCCAATTCCTCACCCTTCCTCCTCACCTCTGTCTCTCTCATTAGAAATAAAGAAGCATCTAAAAATAAAATAAAAAAAATCTGCCAGAATAGGACAAAAAAAAAAAAAAAGAAAAAATGTACAAAAAACAAATGCAGACATAGATATTCCCATTCAAGCACACAGAATTTCCAACACAAATATGGAAGCCATATATGTAACATTTAAGGCAAAAACAATTACCCAGACAAAGTATTACGAGACAAAATACCTTCAAAAATACCATTGAGTTCATTTTGTGTTGGCTATCTATTACTTGACCTTAAGTATGGTTTGTATATCCAATGAGACTCCATTGGAGAAAAGTAACTTTCCTTTGTGTGTCATTATCAGTTTGGAGATTAACTTCTGGGTTAAGGAAGAAGGCTTATGTCCACTTCCCTTATCAGTGCTGGAGTCTCATATGGCCTAGACCTGTGCAGGCTTTATTCATGCTGCCACAGTCTCTGAGCTCTATGAGAATCCATCTTGGTATGTCCAGAAGGCTTTGTTTTCTTGGTTTCTTCTATGCCCACTGACTCTTAAAATCTGTCTGTTTAGCCTTCTGCAAAGTTCCCTGAGCTATGAGAGGAGGAATGAGATTGAGACATCTCATTCAGGACTGAGAATCCCCAGGTCTCTAGCTTACTGTATTCCATCCATTTGTGAGTCTCTGTATTTGCTCATGTCTCCTGAAGGAATAAGCTTCCCTGATAATGTATGAATAAGACACCAATCTATGGGTACAGTAGAATGTGGTTAGGAATCATGTTTTTGCTTTGTTCCTTCAGCAGAAGAATCGTATTTGGTATTGCACTACATTCATGGCCTGTTTAGTCTCAGGTTCCTGGCCACCTGCCAAGTATCTAAGATGGGTTCAGTCTCAGAGTTCATTAGATTGTGATGGTTTCACCCATTCCTTTTTGTACCACTACTGTGCCAGTGTATCACATAGGTCACCACTATAGATAGAAGCCTTTATACCTGGGTTGGTGTTTACCTTTCTCTTCTGGTAACTTGCACAGGCACATGTGGCTTGGTGGAGTTTCAAGTGGGTGTAACCAAAGGGACTGCTTCTTTTGCCAGGGTTGTTCACATGGGCTAGGTATCTGGAGAGGATGCAGCTTAGGGTGAAGCCAGATCAGATCTCTTACTGGAAGCTGCCTGCATAAACTGACCACTGCATGGAAAGAAAGTCTATGGAAAGTCTTTGTGGGAAACCTTGTGAAGACGAATGGGGCTTGTGTGGCCTAGGGAGGAGAAAGAAGAGATCCTTCCCTGCTAGCACAGCACAGTTGGTATTCCACATTGCCTGCCTTTGTGTGGATTCTGGACATTTCAATACCAGTCCTTAAAAAAGTTATGGTTGAAAACAAATGCTAGGGTTAAATTCCTGAGGTCAGGAATGCTGAGGGGAAGGTCAATAAGAGGGCTTGCATCTAGGCAGAAGACACCCATACTGATAAGAAAAATGAGAATTTTGGGGGGAAAATCAATGAAGCAGATCTTAGCTTTGGCAGGATCTGACTGGCATCCACACAGCAACAGACTAGACTGCAAGAAAAGCTAAGAAAGTCTCACCTGTTTCAGGAAGGAGCCTATCCCAAAACCCTTTGGATAGAAGCTGAAAATGTTATCTGAAAAATCGGCAGTCCCCTCAAGGTAGCTGAGTCTCTTATGTGTTCTTTTGTAGCTTGATACAGCAGTTAGGATGTTTCCAGTAAATAAAAAAAATAATAATAATGCACCGGGACATTCAATTACAAGTATACACCAATGAAGGATCACCATCCTTGAACACTGACTTATTACAATATCACTTACACTGTGGTTTGACAACTTCCTTTGTCTTGGAGATCATGAGAAGAAATACTCTAAAAATTAGGACTCATCACTATGATCCGGGACAAAAAAAATGGGTTATTTTACTTCATGAATATGTCATTGATTTCATAAAAGTTCTTAAATATCTTCAGAGTCCCTAACACAGAACCCTACCCTGATTTTTTTTTTAATATGCTGCTTAGATTTTACTAACTGAACTGTAGGTTAAAAACTAAACTTGTGCTTAAAATACCTATGTCTTTTGACCAAATTTATGTTTTCAAGGGTGGAACCAGAAGTCCTCTTTTATATCTACCATATCCATGCTTATATTATGATTGTTTTACCATTGAGCCATCTTGCCAGCCTTTATTTCTGTTTTTGGAGACAGGGTCTCATGTAGCCTGAGCCAGGCTTAGACTTATTAAGCCCCTATGGGTGGTTTTGATCTGCTTCCTGATCTTCCTGCCTCTACTTTCCCAAATGTAATTAGATGGATGAACAGTAATACTAAGTTTATTACTATTGCATGAATTATTGAGTAATTATATGAATGATATAAGTATGAATTAAATGTACCCTTAATATTGATTCAATTTTATAAATATGACATATGTTATGGATTTTTCTCTATATAATAGCCATGCATACAGTAACAAGCTTTTCACAATAAAAGTATTTGTAACACAAACTCTTGCTGTTAGAAATAGTGTCATAAGGATGTTACACATGACCGAGGTGGATCAACAAGCCATTATTCCTCTCATTTTTACTCATTTTTAATGATCAGAAATTGAGCACAACTGTATTTTTGTGACAATTTCCATCTCCAGGACTGAGCGAGTAGCTGTTTATCCATATCTCACTGGAGATATTAGCATTAACAAGCTCACTTCTGCACTGCCTGGTGCCAATTGTGGGTCACATTGGTGTGAAGGCAGCTGCCCCTTGGGGTTGGCCATGCCATCTCTACTTCTCAGACAGCAGATAGCAGAGAGATCTCACCCTATTAACATCAAGGTGAC
Organism: Cricetiscus sungorus; assembly: GCA_030556225.1. Lineage (NCBI taxonomy): Eukaryota > Metazoa > Chordata > Mammalia > Rodentia > Cricetidae > Cricetiscus > Cricetiscus sungorus. The sequence goes on along the minus strand of JANBXA010000741.1, from coordinate 30,091,068 downwards.
CCAAATGCCACCACTGCATTATGTCCTCAGGTCTAGGAAGGGAAGCGTGGCACTGTTAGCAGACTCCATGCATGTTATCTATAAAATATAGAGGGACCCTCAAATGACAGGTGAACAAAAGAAGTCATTAGTCTACCCCTTGTACATGTCCCATTAGCTGACACTGTTGCCCTTACTCTTCTGTATCTACATGAATAAATTCAGAGCTACTAACATACTGAGTTTGGAGTGTGTGGTTTTCTAATGGTCTCTAGACATCTGCTGCCAAAGAACTTGTGTTTATTCATTAAAACAATTCCTTTGATTTTCAATCATGCACATTCTCTGAGAGCCACTGATATTAGTAATATTTTGTGTGCATGAAAAAATTATATTCTTCTCCCTGAGAAAGTTCTTTCTCGGGGAAGAAACTAAGTTGAAAGAGCAACTATAATACCAAAGAGCTGTTCTTTGCAGAAAAATATATTATTGCATTTCTATTTATTGAAAAATTAAAAGTAGCCCTGATTGTCTCAGCTTTGCTTACTCAGTAGTGAATAGTTCTTACCACTTGTAAGTCCCATAGTTCTTTGTTCTTTTACTTTTAGATTAACTCTCAATTCATTTCTTAATTCCTGATGCTTTAGATGTTTTCCAGTAAAGCTTCTTCCTATTTAAACAAAAGATAACTACGTTTGGGAAAGTATTAAGTAGTCTTTAAATTTTGTAGCCATGTAATTTTGGAATAAGCAGAGATTGTTGAGAATGGATTATTTTATTCGTTTTAAGTGAGAATAAAGAAAAGGTGAGGAAAGCCCATGATTTGAACTTACTGATTAGAAGAAACTAGATTATTGGTTGGGATGACAGTCCAAGCTGAATTAGATTTGCATGTTTCAAAGAGACACTTCTCTGGGCTGCATGCGCATTGTTTTCCTGATGCAAAGAGATGAATCCTGTGAGTAGTCTCACCACGTAAAAAGAAAAACTATCAGAATCACTTTTTTGGGAGGTCCCCAAAGGAAGTAGTGGCTTTATCATTACGTTCAGGAAATGGATAATGCTGAAATAACACAAACGAACTCCACTGTATAGAAATAAGCCAATTTAAAGTAATTTAGTAAAGAAAAGGCTCTATTGCTTTTTAAATTTTTTTTGGAAACATTTTGTTTCATTGTAGCATGTATCAGGCTTCCATGTTCTTTCTTTTTTCACATCCCCCCCCCCCGGGTTTTAGTCCACTAAATTCAAAAATCATTGCCTTTCGAGAATTTATTGGTACTTAAAAAGCAGATCCCAACATCTTACAAATTGAAGTTGTAGTCTGTGTAAGGTAATGGTCAATAAATAAGAGAGCAAAAAAGAACACTAAAGCTAGATGGTAAGAGAAGAAGGAGGTGCTTAGTACACTCTTTCTAAACAAACAAAAGACATAATTGGAAAAATTCATTTTTATGTTTCCTTACATTAGATGGGACCGCTGAGTGAAACATTCACTGATGAATTACTCCTGTAATCTGTGGAGGAAAAACAGCTACTGGCAAATTAAAGAGTCCTGGAACAGAGCCATGAGAACTAAATGGCTAAAAATGAAAACAGGCAAACATTTCAGAGTATTCTACAGAATACAGATCTTTCAACACCTCCCCCTTTTCACTAGCTAATTCATCGTCATGGAAACGGAATTTATCAAAATGTTCCTGGTGACCCAGTGAGTAGACTTGGAGATCAGGGGAAGGTAACTCAGGCTGAAGCAATTTTAACAAATGATACACAGCAGTGCAGAAATTGGTGAATTTTGAATGGTGACATTGTGTCGGTTGAACAGGTTCCCAAGTCCCAAAGGGTTCACTTTTTTTGTTATGTTTTTTTCAAGTCTGCCAAGCAGAGAAATCAGAAACCTCCTAGTAAGTGAGCATGGTTGACTGACCCTCACAGAAAGTGGTTGATTTTAAGTTTCAGATCACCTTCTCCCCTCAGCTTGCTATACATCCCCCTCCACCTCTTGTATAAGAGATGTCAAGTCCAGAGCCAGGTGGCATTTTTTATTTTGGCTCATCCATCTGCCTCAGAGCTCTCCTGGTTATGTGGAAGTTCCAAGATGCAAGAACCCTTCATTCCTCACTGTAAACAAGTTCTCTTACCTGCAGCAGAAGTAAGGTGTTGGCAACTAGAGCCTGACAGACCTTGACCACAACAAGCTAACACCTGCACCAGACAAGAATTAACCCTGCAATGCCCTGGCATTTTCCTATCAGGAAAGTGACTGGGGAATTCCCTAAGAAAAAAAAAGTGCCATTTCAACTATATTTTTACAAATATTAGATAATATCCATGTGGCTGCAGGAAAGGTTGATTATTAATTTATTTATTTTCCACTCTATTAGAAATTACAACGTTGTCATGGAAACCACAGATCATGCTTCAGAAGATTCTGGAACTTAAATGTCAGAATGTGGGCAAGCAGCAGGGTCCTTTCCCACTCTTTAGACTTAGTTAGTAGTCAATGTCTCTCTCTTTGGTGATTCTGACAACAGAATTGCAGAAAACATCTCTAAACATGCAAAATAATAGCATAGGGCAACGTCAGTTAAAACTGAACATTTAATCATTCATTCTTTTAATTGAGGCACTTCCCCTTTTTCCTGAAGCTGGAAACTTTCAAGTGTTAATGCAAATATAAGAACTAAATCATTTAGTGAAAGAAATCCTCTCTTATTAGCAGTTTGCAATACACTAATGAAGAAAAACAAGATTTGAAATTCCTCTGTTTTGGGTTTTTAATGTTTTAATACAGAATAGGAATATCAAAAGTCTTTTTTGGAAAAGTATATTCAAGGTGAAATTGCTGGTTGGAGGTCAGAACCTTTGTGGGTGTTTTTTTTGATTCTGAGTGAGGGTGAGTTGTGGTTTTATCACAGAGACAATACTATATATTTTGTGTTTGCTGGTAGCCAGAAATAATTAATTTGCATGGAGACTGCAGGCAAAATGCCCATGTTTGCATATGTGACTTTTCTCTGCTAAGATGGGAAATGAAAACCTCTGGCCATCAGACCAGCTCATTGTTCGAAACAAAAAAAATTACACTCCCAGATACTCTTTATTAGTCTGAATACAGAATATGCTTCTCTTCAGAGATTCCATCAAGTGCATGAACACCAAGTTTCATGTGTAGAGTCTCTTTTTACTCCTCAGGGATGGCGAGGTCACTCAACTTATTATTATTATTATTATTATTAATTATTATTATTGTACTAGGGAGCCTTTGGAGTGAGAACAAAGTAAGCCTGGTCATTTCCCTCCATCCCTTCCTCCCTCCCTCCATCCCTCCCTTCCTTCCCTTTTTCAAGTTGTGGGATGTTTTAGCACTTCTAGTGAAAAAATAAAGGCTTTGGGTATCTTTTAAGTGAATAGCTATTATTTATACCAAATGTGATGATGCAACATTAAACTGAACATTCACCTTTTATGTTGCATGGTATCTATTTCTCATCTGTTATCTCTCTTCTATCTTGTGTCTGCCTTTATCTGTCACCTATCTCTTCTATTTGTCATCTGTTATCTCTGTCACCTGTCGGTCATCTATTAAATCTATCATCTGTCTGTATATATCTATAATATATTTATTTTGTATTGTTTCAGCTATCCATCTCTATATCCCATGTGCCTTACAGGACAGAAACATTTAAGGTTTTGTGAAAATACAAGTGATATAATTTGGATGACTGTAATTAAACCCCTCTTTTAAAGAACATGTTCTAATTTTTGGTAAACCCCTCTTTTAAAGAACATGTTCTAATTTTTGGAATAATGCCTTATTTTTTTAAGTGTAGATAAAGCATCTAGCATCTGTATGGCTCGGCTCTTGTTCTTTAAAAGGAGAAAACTGTCTGAACATTTTAAGTTTTTAGGGACACCTTTAAATGTCATTTGAATCTTGAGGTACTCAAAATTCATTTTGGTGATTGAATAAATAGTCTTGATATTTTCTTTTGAAAATTGAACAGTGACAACACTGTTGGATTCCTTCTTAGGGCAGATGCTATGGTGGACAATGTTTGCTTTGTGTCCTATAAAAGTTTGTCCTAAAAAACAGATAAAAAGCGAATGCATAAGGAGTATGAGACCACAATAACTGCAAAGTGGGACACTACTCCTACTACTACATCAACAACAACTAGTACTACTATTGCATATTTTGTGCATCTTTCTAAGATAGAAACTTTCAGTAGAAAGCAGAAAGCATCATTGTTTATCTTGACAAGATGCACTATGCAATTGGAGAGATATAATTCATGAGATCAGTTATTTTGATTCCGGGATCAGAATTAGTAAAAGAACAAGGTTCTTGCAATCTCCTCCTAAGTCCTTACTGGCACATGGCCCTCTCTGCAGAGCTAGAGCAAAGCAATTTATTCCTCCTTAAGAAAGTTCCACAGAAAGGTCAAACACAGTTGTGAACTGTAAGGAATGATACTGGTGCCCTGGTGTTTTTCCCTCAGTGCTTTGTGAAAATCCACAGAGAAGAGAAGTTAACTTCTTATGACCCACTGCAAACTAGTGAAGGGAGAGCACATTCATATACAAAATGGAATCCAAGTGCTGTCCAGGGTAAAATTACACACATAAGTATATATGCAACACACACACACACACACACACACACACACACACACACACACACACACAAAACACAAACACACACACCCTGTATTCCAACAGACATTCTCCTTTCTCATTCATCAAGTCATATTTTATTAGAGCCACAATTAGAAATATTTTGGGATGGGGACACTGTGAAATTACTCAAGGAATAGGATGATGATGATCATCCATCTTGGACTGGACAAATCAATACCTTTTTGTACCTTTTGGTCATCAGCACATGCCGAGTAGTCCGAGGAGTCTGGCCTTGGTCCAGTTGAGAATTTACATCAGAGCTGTGATTTACAATGTTACACTTGACTCATTTCCCATATCCTGTTGCACATAGGCAATATTACTCTCTGTGGAGGTTTCCCGGCCATTTGTAGGTATCATTAGTAGGAGGTATGCAACCTACTTTCAGCCAGGTTATCTATAAACTAGAAACCAAGCTCAAATAAAAAAATGACATCAAATCAAAGCTACTATTTTCTTGGGAAACTTAGATTTGCTTTTTTTGTAGCATTCTTCTAAATTCATGGATATTCAGATAAATTTGTAATATACTAGTAGATCACCTTATCACTAGTCCCTTCCAAATGTGGACTAGTGAGAAAATTCCTTTCTGTTTATTTTACTGTATGGTTTGTCTCCTTCGATGAGAGATAACTGGATCAAGAATCAATAGTGTCATTTCAGCACAATGCAGTCAATCTTGTAAATAGCCCACTGATAATAAAGGAATGTAATGAATGGTATCGGTTGAATAAGGATTGCTTATATTGGCATATGATTAACCCAACAGTATTATTTTTAACTCATTTGTATTTTGTTTGAACCAAATAAGGACACAGAGAGGGGCACACTAAATTGACAAAAAGGTTAAAAGTCATACATGGTGGTAGAAGCCATTAAGCAAAGAAAATAAAGTAAAACAAACTAAGGAGGCAACCAGAAGACCCACTGTCTATGCAATGATGAATGACTGTGAGATTGTGTTGGGTGGACATTTATAGCCTAATTATCCTTGAAACTGGTTCCCTTGACAGCTGAAATACTTCTCTGTGCTCTGTAGCTTCCCCTTATCTTCCTGCAGAGGGTACCACTGGTGGAACATTCTAGCATTAGCACTTCAATTTCTTCTGTTTAGTTTCTACTTCCTTATCTTTTGTGAAATTTTTATAATTTATATGTTCCACTCTAGGAAGTTCTTTAATTCTGTTCACCTATCTTTCAGGTCACCGATTCTTTCCCTGGCTGTGTCCCAAGCTTACAAACTAAGACAACCAAAGTCATTTTCCATTTTTACCTCTTTCTACCAGTCATCTATTCTTTCATCTTATTCTCCTTCCCCATTAGATTTTTTTGCAAATTACATAGAACTGCTTTTCAGGCTTGCTGATTCCCAAATCTTACTAATACTGACCTGTTTCTTCAAGACTTTATTTTGGCCATTGATGATGCTTTAGAATGTGTTTTCTCATTGACATTTGGACACCACATCTATCAGGTAAGAAGAATTGAGCTCATTAGAATATTTATGTGAGGTTTTCCACTTATTGGTTAACAGTTAGGCTGTATTTATAGTTCATTATAGTCTCAGAGACTAAAATTTTATGTGGTGTGCTGGTTTTTATTTTAGCTGTTGTCTTTAGTTTCCCAAAAGGTTCCTACATGAACAGTGTCTTAGAACTGTGGGTCTTTTTTTAGTCACAAGCCTGTTGCTATGCAGGATCCCTATAGTTGTATATGTAGGGAGAGGGAATCATGGCAGAGTACGTGACTGATTCCACCTGTCTTTGAGCTGCTTCCCTTCACACAGACATTTCTCACCTTTGGTATTCTTATCATTATTTTATTTTGTTTTTTCCCCCCTTTATGGAAAAATAGGCCTTCTACAGGGTTCTAGAATTGGGTCTGTTAGAATCCAGTAAATCTCAAGTGAGTTAGGCTTCAGTGGCTATTTTCCTTGACCCAAGTCCTAGTTAAGGACAGCAGAATGTTCCCTACATTTCTCCAAATGAGCACACACCAGCAGCAGCTCCACCAACACCTGGCCATATACTGAAGAAAGAGGTCTTTCGCTGGTTACCCTGAAGGGATTGAAGCCATGGCCGCTATACAGGCAGCACTCACAAAAGTTTAGAGGTTCCCTGGAGGCTAAGTCTCCCAGGGATTACTTTCAGCAAGCTCATTCTTCAGCAGTAGGCCCACCAGCAGGTAGGTCTTGATGCTACAAAGGCCTGTGGTGTGAAACAGAGTACCTGTCTGTCTCCTAAGTGTGAGGGTGTCAATTCCCACTGTAACCTCAATCAGATGCATACAAAAATAGCTTTTCCTTTGTTTTCTTTGTTTCTTGAGACAGGGTTTCTCTATATCATTGCTGATCGTCTCAATCTTGCCATCTTGCCGCCTCAGCCTAGTATTGGGATTATAGGTAAGTGCCACTATTATCTAGCTAAGAGCTTTTGATTTTCAGTTTTCTCAGCTTTCACCCTCATAGATGGGAGTGATGACTTCCAACCTTGTTACATTTTAGATTAGAAGCTGAAAATGGCTCTTAAAATAACCCAAGTCCCTAAATTTCTCTTCCTACTCTGAAATATCATGCCTAATTACTTCTTGAGGACTGGTTTTCCTTTTCTCTTAAGATGGCCAGATACAGCCCATCATCATATGTGAAAGCCCTCTTATTAGATATTGTCTGGTCTGTCTTGTCTTTGTTCAGTCTGAGCTGAGACAAATTATGTGGCTCATTTTAGTTCCTTTTTACTGAAAGAGGACAGACAGTGGGACAGAGGGAGAAAGGAGAGATACACATTCTTACTTTTTTTTTTTTTTTTTTTTTTTTTTGCTAAAAGGAGGCAGCTAGAAAATTATGTGTGGGTAGGGTTTCTAAAATAAAGACTACTCTAGGAATTGGAACATTCCAATGTCATATTATTTTCATGATAACTATATTTTAAATACTTCACACATGTTTTTATTTCAAATAAAACAGTATGGTATGATTCATTTTGTGTTATTTATAAGGTTTTTCTTCCTTTGAATTGATCTCATTATTTTCAGATGTATAGTCATTTTAGGCACCTCCTCTGAGTATGTTGGCAGGTAGGATCTAGAGACAGTGTTTTCTTACAATCAGATTTCAAAATAGACATGTTTCGAGGTGTAATGGTGCACACCTGTAATCTTGACATTTAGGAGGTGGAAGCAAGAGGATTAATTACTAGGTTCAAGGCCTGCCTGGGCTGTATCTTCCCAGGATAGCAAGGATTACAGAGTAAGAGCTTGTTAAAACAAAAAGTATCAAAGATTTGTTATGTAGAGCTGTAACACTGATAATTTTAACAATATGACCAATACATAGTATCACTTAGTTAAAGGCTACATTAGAATACAGCCTGTGGTAAAGGCTCTCTTATTTTTTCTGCATTTGTCTTGATCCTTATCCTGTATTGGCACCTCTTATTTGTGATTGCTTTCAAGAGTTTGCCAGGATTCACCTGTCGTGCAGTAAAAACATGGGTAGAGTAAATTAACTACTAACTCAAGTGTATAAAATACAAAATGCTTGGCTCTGCACTTACATGATCACTGTTCTATAGTGTCTTCTTTCAAAGATAGTAAACACAACCCTGTGGAAAAGCAATATTTTGACTTTCCTTTTTACTTATTAAACCACAAAGAAATCTTGAAAGATTGGTTTGCACAGGATCCTAGAGATATTTTGTGTTTATTTATTACTTGTGGAAAATAAAATGTGAATAAAGAAAGATAATTAGGCATGCAGGTTACTTGATAGTTTGCTAACAGAAATTAGCCTTTTCCTATAGGCTGTATGAGAACATCTAGCCCTGTGGCTGTAACCTGAGCTTTGCTGTGAGGGACTGCTTTCAAGAATGTGAAGTTAGGGGTTGCTGGCATTGGAGAGCAAGGCCATTTCCACTCTATTCCTGGCAGTGTTAAGTTTTCCATGAACAATCCGATTTTTTTGCTTGGGTTGGGATCTGTCTATTGATGTGTTCATCTCAGAGCCATCTCTAGAGGATGTAAGTACTTTGGGCAAGAATGCTGCTTTCCCTTCTCATTTAATGGTTGAAGAAACTAATGCACAGTGAAATGATGTGGACAAAGGCAGGGCAGTAAAATTGAGATCAGTGCTCACAGTCCTCCTGTTTGAAGCCTGTTGTTTCACCTTTAGCCAACCCACCTTGCTTGTGGTGTTCTTGAATTCAGAATTAATGTCTTCTTCTTGGGGACACCTGAAGCTCTCTTTCACTACATACCAATCTATAGATAACATGTCATGTATGTAAGCATGTTTTGTCTTCAGTTCTACTCAGTGAGAACTTTGAAGACTGTGAAACCCTGTTCTTCATTCTGCTTGAAAATTGTCAACCTGGCACATGAAGCTAATAAAAAAGTTATCTCCTATATAGCATCTGTGTAGGTTAGATGATTATTTATTATATACCATATGAATGGTAATTCTCTAACATTGTTATTTTTATGAAAGGAAAATGAGTTTTAGTGAAAGCCAGTGAAGGGGCATTAGTTAACATAGAGACCAAATGCATCTTTGCCTCTTGTGTCTCTGGCATGAAATTTCTACGACCAGAAAAAAAGATTTCTTTGGCACAGGGGGAATCTAAGTCAACAACTTGCATCATTTAGAAGAGGAAGAACGAGCCTCAGAGCTCTTGGCAGCTTAGTATCAATTTTCAACATGCATCGAGAAGCTTTCTATTCAGCTAGCCCTTGATGGGCACATCTGTCTCAAACTTTTAACAGTACAACCTCCAATAACCTAGCAGTCATCTTCTGCTGATCCCAACCCGATTCATACATATCAGGTGAAAAACTGATGGCCCCATTGTGGTCATCATCAGCTTTCCTTCCAACCAGCATGCAAGCACCTGACCTCTCTTCCTTCCCTGACAAAGTGGTTTGAGGGATTTGAAGTTTAAACTATATTTTATCTCTGTACCTTCCTTCTGTTGGTAATAGAATAGGTTGGCTGGAAGACAGATTGTGAATGAGAAACTGTGTTGCTCCTAAACTGTGAACCTGGCTTTCTACTCTTAAAAACGGAGTCTGAAAAATGACTTTTGCTGTCCTTGTTTGGGGTAAGTGCAGCTTCTGACCATTTTCATCTTATGTTTGACATAACACCAGTCATGGAAGCAGAGAAAAGTAGTGTAAGTTCTCTCTCCACTATCTGCCCTTATCTGTCACACCCAATGATTAGTTCTAGATTAAAGTTACAGTGCCCTTGCTGCTTTCAATTCTCCTTTTTCCATTTTAAAAATAACGATCCTAGGTTACATTTATTTTGGTTATTATCACATCCTATGGGCTCAATATATTTGACTCTAGCAGGTAACCAAGTGAATTAGATATCATAACACAGATGGTAAATATCTCGCTGGTGTCACCAAAGCTTAGGAACTAGAGTATGTTTGAAATATGGTAATGGGAGAAAAGCTCCAATTCAGTGGGAACAGATTTTGTTTAGTGAAAAAAGTCACAATAATCTTCTGTGTCAATATCATTTATGCCTCCTTGGAAATCCAAAATTCTAAGAGTCGAATTTCCTGGAGATCATTGGAGTGCTAAGGAAAGGGGAAAGAGCAGATGTAATAATCCTGTGAAGATGTACAAAAAAAAATCACTTGGCTCTACAGAAGGCATAAATGATTTATTTGTAATTTAGGTTGTACAAGTGAACAGGTAGAATATATATTAAGAAGATGAATTTTAAAAACTGAGGGAAAATTGGGAACCATTTATTGGATCTTTTATTCACCCAACAGGGTAGTGTCTGACAAGTGTTTTACCTGCTGCCTTAAATATGTCTCCTAGGGTTATAAAACATACTGGCAGTAATGCTTATTGTGTAGCTGTATTTTAATAAAAACGATGATTTTCGACAAAATGGAAACTGCAATCTAGTTGGCAAGGATGTGGCTATGTGTTTTCAATTTATGCAATAGCAAGGACAGGTGCAAGTAGGTCTAGTCACCATGCTCTCTAGGTTCTGAAGAAATGGATTTCTGAGTATTCAGAATGATTTCATGACAAGGTCAGATATGTCCAGGGATGTCAAGAGAGACTCATCATATTCATCAGTAATTGAACCTACTACATATGGCTCTGAAGATCTGAGCTAGAATGACTAGCAAGAAGCTGGTGGAAAACACATTTCAAAGATTTAAATGGGGTGGTGTGGGAAGTAGAGAGTTATTCATCACTTGATTTAGCCAAGCAAACAGAAGAATTCTTACCTAAATATTTCAAAGAAGAGCTGAGTTTTAGATGAATAACTAGGCTGGATGATTTATCATTCTTTTCAATACTGGAAGGTGCCAATTATTGACAAAAACACTAATGACAGTATGGGTCCTGTTATTTAACACCTCAGTGGTTAACATCATTTCCTTAATAAGTTTTTCTGTAAATTGTCCTTCAGATTCTGTACAGCCACCCTAGTAATTACAAATTTGCCAGTGAAAGCTTCTACTTGCTCTTCTCCAAAAGATATAGATCTAGCTTCCCCCAACTCAACACTTCTCCATCTGATGGGACATACCAAAGACAGAGCATTGATATGGCTCTATGTATCACCACTTAAGCAAGACGGTGTTGTGCTTTCCTTCTATACAGTTCAACACCACATGTTCCCAAATTAATTAGAAACCTAGGTTTCTAGTATCTTTTTATTCCAATGTTGTCAAAATCGTAAGATGATACTTAGAAATATGGAAAACCTGTTTTCATTCCTGGAAGAAATAAAAAGAGCAAGGGACAATGAAATTTCCCTGGATGTTTTGTTTATCCCAGTGAACACATTTATTTACAGATGGGGTTGGAGGTAGACTTCCACAGGACATGTTTTACAGGCTTTTGTTATTAAACATTAAAGAAGAAAGGAAAACATAGAGTGAAACTTTCCATCCTTGCAATAGACGACAGTTGTCACATCTCCACAGCTGGGCGAACAATGGTTGACTTTCTTCAACATCCATAATTTTCAGTAACACACAGCCAAGGTAAAATGGGTTTGTAGATGTTCTGACCAAGTGTATGAGTTGGTATCCTTTAGAAAGAACACCATTCTTTATTTGTTCTACAGTTAGTTAGAACAGAACTAACTGTAGAACACGCCAAGGAAGAGGAATAATAGCTGGTCACTCTGGCCTCTGCCTCTGATTGTTTGCCCCCCCCCAGAAAGAGAAGATTTATAATTAATGTTCATATGTTCCTTAGTAGAGTCAAGCATCTTCATGTGATCTTTTGACGCCATCAGTGCATTTATTCATGTTTCCATCAATCCAGCAGTTCAGCTTTAATAGTATTTATGAGGTTATAGTTGTAGAAAATAAAAGTAACTGATATTGGTGTAGTTTCTTATAGACATTGCAATATGATATTGTCTAGAAATGCATTCTGGGAAGAATTTTTTTATCTTTAGTTCCACCCACATGATCTTCTGTACTTGTTCCCCAGATAACATGTATAGTATAATGCTTTTGAAAAAGGTGGATACCAAAGGTTTAGGGAAAAGAAGTTTCTATCTATGAATGGGTCAAAGCAAATTTTATGGATGATTGGAGTTAAAAAAAAGAGTGTCATCTTTAAATTAGGGGAATTTTTAACGCCAGCGAGAGTGAGGTGAAGGTAAGCAGAGTTGAAGGGCAATGGGGAGATCATGAGTTTTAATGATGAACTTGGCGTTTCTTTATTGGCTTTGTGATTTTGCAGCTCAAAAATGAGAGGCATTATGCCAACCTCAGGATAAGTTTCTTCATAATCATATACAAGGCCTAGTATCCATTTTCCAGTCTTATTGGAGGACAAGCAATAACACATTCAGTAGAACCTCATGTAACTAGTGCTTTCGGTAGAAACAAACTATCAACATTTAGCAGATCTCACAAGGTAAAAGAAAGCAGGGAAATAGAAACCACAATCATGTTTTAGACAGGATCTTTGTTGCGAGATAATATTAGTGGGTAGAAGTTTGAGAAGAAATGGAATTGGTTTAGGTTTTAAGTAATACCCCTAAGGTATATATTAGTTACAAAGGGGAGCTAGTCACTTTATTACAGGAATCTTGTGGAAGTGACCTTAACCAAGCATGTGCCTTGACTGTATCATTTGTGAATTGAGCATGGACATCATCAACCCCCTGACCAAGTGAACTAGTAGCATACCGTGTCTGTGGTGTCGTGTCTAAGCAGCACACTCAATCCAGCAGACCTCCCAGAGCTCCTCTCCTGCAGCATTGTTACAAACATGCACAACTTCAATCTTAGGAGAAAACATTAAACAAAGTAAGTTGAAAGAATTATAAAAAAGCAACAAAAACAACAACAATAACAAAAAAAAAAACAACTCATCAGTCTTCTTCAAAGGGGTAAAGGGTATAAAGTACAAAGAAAGGCTAAGAGATTATCACAGATTAGAAGAAAGCAAGAAAAGCATCAATTACATGCCATGCTTCACTGAGGAAAGCACTAGTGAGAAGACTGGGGAAATGTCATTAGGATAAAGCTGTTCTGTTAACAGTATTGTAGCTGTGTGATTCCCTGCGTTTGATCGCTGTAATCAGGTCAGGTAAAGCAGTGCTTTCCAGGAAGCGATTGAGGAATAAATGAGAACTCTTAGCATTATTTTTACAACTCTTCCATAAATCTAAATGTATTTCAAAATGAAAACTTTAATAAACCCAGTCTTCAGTTATTCTCATATGCAACCAAGACTAAAGACTCTAGTTTAAGATGTACTGAATCCTCAACAGACACTAGCTGTTACTAAACCTGCCTGCAATGCCATGCAAGATTAAGCTACTTGCTGTTAAGAAAGTGTGATGCGTATTTTATGTATACTTGACCTTGGAGTGATTTTAGAGATAGGGATGGTGAACATATTCAAAATATAGACTTGAAAAGTATTAGTAATCAAAAGTGACTTCTGTATGATTTAGCAGCAGGTATTTTGTCTCCAACCTCTATCCCCAGGTAGGGAAGGAAATAAGAGAACATCCCCTCTTTCTTAATAAACTTTCCATCATCAAGAATGCCAAAGACCTTCACCTTCTCTTGGATGCCTAAGTTCTTCCAAGCTGATTTTGTGATTTTTATTTTAAGATAAAAAAGGGATGTACTTTAAATTTGGTCTGCTGTATAAGGGGGTGGGGGAGATCCTGTTCATAATAGTGTTTCTTTTTTTTTTAATTTAAAATTGAAACAAGCTTGTTTTATATGTTAATCCTAGTTTCCTCTCCATCCCCTCCTGCCCTGTCTTCTCCCAATCCCCTATCCATCCCCTTTCTGTTCCCCAGGGAGGGTGAGGCCTTCCATGGAGGATCTTCAAAGTCTATCATTTCATTTGGAGCAGGGCCTAGGCCCTCCCCTATGTGTCTAGGCTGAGAGAGTATCCCTCTATGTGGAATGAGCTCCCAAAGTCCATTTGGATACCAAGGATAAATAGTGATCCACTACCAGAGTCCTCATAGACTGCCCAGACCTCCTAAGTGACACCCACGTTCAGAGGGCTCTATGTCTGTCCTGTGTTTCTTAGACAGTAAGGATTTTCTAGAACTGAGAAATTATCTTGGTTTAACATGAAGGAAGAAAACAAACAAGGAGGGAAAGATAAGAAGCTGAGAGGAATATTGTTTATTTTCAAAGCCCAAATTTAGAAGAATATTTCCTTTAAGTAGTCAACATTAAATAAATAATTAAATTAAGTAACAGTTTCTTTATTCTATATAAAGCACAAGAGAGCTTATGAAAAACTGTTCTTATTATGTGCCTGTTTGTGGGATATTAATCACAATGTGTATCAGTACACTGCTTCAGCATTTGGAACAATAATAATTCTATTCAATCTTACAACAGCTTAAGCTCTTCTTGAGGAAGGGTCTGCTGATAAGAGTGGTGATTTATGTGTTTTGAAATGGGAAATTTTATGTATTTTTATGCAAATGATTGAGGACTTTCATGAGCTGATAAAGACTTAATCAGTAGACACTGACTTCAAAGCCAGTACTCTGAACATAATGCAGCTGTCCCTGTCAGTTGTCTCACATCTTTGCTCACGTTTTTTGTCATCTGTAACTGGGGTTAATGGTGATGCTTTCCTCATATGGAATTGTTAGCCATATTGACATGATACCTTCTCCTCCTCCTCCTCCTCCTCATCCTCCTCCTCCTCCTCTTCTACAAACGTTGTACTTGATACATAGTAGATTCTAAATAAATATCATGATTTTTAATTTTTTTTTCTGAGAAGAACTAAAGGAAAAAGGAAGAATAGATTAAGGGAAAAAGCTACACCCCATTCTGGGGAAACTCAATACACAAACTAGCCCTACATTATCTTCTGGGTATTTTGGACTTGCCTTTTATATACTAAAATGTGGTGATCACTGTTGACTAAATGAATAAAGTGATTCCTTTATCAATGCCCTCAGCTCCTTTTCCTCTTTATTTCTCCCTCATCATGACCTACAATAGCCTACAATGACCCACATGGCCTCATCTTTATTTGAGTTCACATTTTTTTTTTCCTGAGTACCAGAGCATTGCTGCAGCAAGCTCCATGGATGAGCTGACTCCCTCAGGCTATCACACCTCTCAAAGGGCCTTTGGCATTATTCAGAAATTGTCTCCCCAGCAACTGTGCTTCCCTACCCTGCACGATTTTAATTTCAAACTTGCAATTTTCACACCTCCCACCCTCTCATTCTTAACTGAATACCTCACTTCATCTTTCATTCAGAAAATAGCAAACACAGAATGAAAACTCCATCTGCCCACAACTAAATCTAGAAAATGCAGTTCATTTGCCCCCATCACTGTAATGTCTCCACCTGTTACTATGGAGGCCGATGTCTCTACTGGCACCCTAAATTTGATCTCCTTACTCTCAAGGACACATTTTCTAAATCTTCTAAATCTCTCCTTTTACCCCTCACCATCTCCACAGCCATGCAAACATGTCCAGATACATCCTTTCTTAAAATGTAATCTTCTTTTATTATGAGTTTCCCTTCTGCTATGGAGAATTTTCTAGGTCTCTTCAGAACCCCAATTTAAGAATGCTCACATGTTCTTTTCTATCTGTATCTTTCCTGCTTTACATGTTCTTCATCACACAGTTTTCTGCTTTTGTCTCCTGTTTCGCTGAAGGTGGTATATTTACTGTTTGGTCAGTTAAACTGAGTTCATGTGGACATAACCGGGAAAGCCATTGCCCTAAAGTCCAATTCATCAGCTCTAGTTTGAATCCTTCAGCAAATGAGAATTGGTTTCTAATGCAGGTTCCCATTGAGAATTTGAGGAAAAGGAAAGAGCATCACCTATGAAGCCTTTGAAATCTAGCATCTCCACCAATTCTGAATGTCCTGAGAATAAACAAGGACTGGAATACTGGGAATGAATGGGAAAGCATGCTTTTGTGAATGACTGGTTATTTGGCATTAGTGAGTGTGGATTACTTTGATTTTAACCTCAGTGGGTTATATCAGCTAAATGTGTTCCTTGACTTGCAAGCAAAGATAATCCAGGGTAGATGGGAGCCTCAGTGTGCACAGGCTGAGCAGCAGCATGGAACAGCAGATGCTGTCCCAAGTCAGGCAGGTGCGGTTCCCATCTAAATGGCATAGCCAGTGTGTGGATTAGATTAAGTGGAAAATAATCTTTTCATCCTAATTAAGATATGCCTCAAAACAAGCAGATTTTTAACATATGGAGTGAAAGTAATTGAATTTGAGGAACTCAAGAAATTGACAGAGAAATGTGTCAGATGGCAGACAGAAATGTAGAACAAGATTCTGAGTCAAAATAACAACTTGCGAGTTTGGTAGAAATTTTCCAAAGAAGAAAAATCAAGAAATGTTTTGTTCAATTTTGAATGATTTTCATGAAAACACTTTTTTTTTTTTTTTAAAGAAAGGAATCTCAGTGTTTAAAGTCAACTGTTAGGTATTTGAAATTTTTACTCGTGAATTACATGATCCATCCCATTTTCTGATGTTGTTTTTGGCTCAACTTCTAAACTACATCTTGAATACAGTCATTGCTAACTCTATCTACTGCTTCAAGCAGAGTCCTAGGCAGCAGTAGCTCTTATCTGTGCTATTGCAATTGTGTTCCAGTCTCCCTCTGATTCTAACCCTTCTGGAGTTTTCCTCTCCACAGAAGACAGAATGACCTTTTACTTATGTAAATCAAATCATATCAGTCGTCTGCCTGAAATCCTACAGTGGTTCCCATAGCAATTATGTAAAACCCGCATTACTTTCCGTGACTTGCAGGGACCCTATGTAATCCCCTTCCAACCATCTCTTATCATTTTTCCTTCAGACAATTATACTTTAGCTATGTCCCAGCTCTTTCGGTTTACAGGGCTTACATGTTTTATTCCTTTTGACCTGAAACCCTTCCTCTTGCTTCTCCTATCTTCATTCATCTATTACTTCAAATATTATCTCCTCAGAAAGATATCATTGTCTAAAGCAGTGCCCAGCCACATCTTCTCACCTTTTTCCCTTTTTCTCTTCATAGCAAATGTTGGACTTCTTATGGCAGATAGTCATCATTTGCCCCAAGGACACCATGAGACCAATTGTTATTAAACTACTCTCCTATTTGAAAACCATGTTCATTTTCTCCCAATAAATCAGGATTCTTAAAACAATTGTACTGTCAAGATAATCCATAAAGCTGACTTTGCTCATCAGTATAGCCCTGGCTAACAATATGAAATAGATCACTAGATGTAGGAATCCAGAAATGAACGTGAACACTCTCTGCTACCATTGTCTTTATCCAAGAATAGAAAAAGGTCTATTTGAAATGATTAGCTAACCACAAAGACACCAAATTTGTACCTCACCTTTTCTTTGAAGGACCAAGGTATTTTTTCTTACATTAGAATCTAGATTGAAGCCTAAGCCCATGAAATCAATAAAAACTGCATTTCATGGTTTTGTGTTTTGTTTTACACAAATCCTTTAATGAAAGACATTGACATATAGTTCCTTTGTAAGTACTTATTCAGTGATAAAAACCAATTGCTTTATTGATATTTGTATTGCAAATTTGGTGCACAACACACTTTTGTCTAATAGTGATAGTAGTAGAAGCTGGTTTCTGGCAAGTCATCAAGTGTCGTGGAGACCCTGACCTTTCACGTGGAGACCCTGACCTGTCACAAGTCTGGGCTTTGTACTCATCTTGCTGCCTTCTGTCATGGTTAATATTGATTGTCCACTTGAGAGTATCTAAAGAGTGGTTCTCAACCTTCCTAATGCTAGGACCCTTTAATACAGTTCCTTGTGCTGTGGTGACCCCCCAACCATAAAATTATTTCATTATTATTTTATAACTGTAATTTAGCTAGTGCTATGAATTGTAATATAAATATCTGATATGCAGGATATCTGATATGGGAACCCCAAAGGGGTCATGACCCACATGTTGAGAACTACTCATTGAAAATCATTGACAAGGCAAGCTTCTGGGCAAATTGGTGAGGGATTATTCCTATTAGATCAACTGAAGTGTGAAGACCTAATCTAAGTCCATAGAACCATGTTTATTTTCTACACTTGAACTGGATAAAAAGGGGATAATAAGCTAAGCACAGACATTCATTTCTCTCAGCTTCCTGACTGTGGACACAATGACCAACCACCTACATACAGCTCCTGCCATCATACCCTTCCTGCCATCATGGACTCAGTCTCCTACAACTGAAAGGGAAAGCAAGCCTTTCTTTTTTCCACCACTTTTGTCAATTGCTTTGTTGCAGCAATGAGTCAAGTATCAAGCAGACCCTCAAATGCACAGCCACAGCCTTATTATCTTTCTTTCATAGCACTTATTCTGAAAGTTTCTTGCTCACCTGTGCCTTTGCTTGGTGTTTGCTTTGTTCCACTGGAAAGAAAGCTGCCTGAGGACAGAGGCATGCCTACTTTGTGGCTGTGTCACTCATTCCTAGAACTCTGTCTGCTTCTTGATAAATGTTTGTTGCCCTGGTTACAGAGCTACTGGTTCCCTAATAGCAAATGTTATCATCAGCTTATAGTGCAATTAATCACATTTCTTCCCCAGAGTTGAATTCCTATTGGCTTCTGCCTATCGGAGGACTCAGAGGAACACTAGATTGAGGAAAGAAAGGATCTCTCATTTTTTTATTTTCTGTTTCTTCTCTCAGCACAGCTTCACCCTGGTAGGTATAGTTGATTCAGCAGCAACTACTTCTGATGTAGAGGTCTTCACACCATCAGTATTAGCCTCAAGGTTCTCTTTCACAGTCTCCAAAACAAATCCAGCAACCTTCTCAAAGATTGTGTCTGAGCTGCACAGTTGTCATTTTCAGAGCCAGTAAAGACCAAATGCAGTGGCATATGATAGCATCTCCTTTTTAATAGTCATAGTATAAAAGTAGGAAAAAGCTGTAAGAAACATGTATCACTTGGCCCTATGTATCAAAACATATCATTTAAGTTGGATATACAAGACTATAATCTCAGCATTTTGGAGGGGTACACAGGACGATCAGAAATTCAAGGCCATCCTTGGCTAGGTAATGAGTTGGTGAGCTTGGACTACATGAGATACTTTCATAAAGTTAAAAAAAAAAAAGAACTCTTAGTGTAAAAATTAGTGGTGACTAATACTAACTCCCTTTTTATATTCAATCTTTGAAATCTAGTCTGTGCTTTACTCTTTCAGCTCAGCTGACCAGCCATATTGCACATGGTGAGAACACCCCTGTGGCTAGTTCTAGCCATACTGGTCAATTCAGTTGAAAGCACCTGAACTGACTAGCTTCCCATGCTTACAGCCCTAGGGGAGGCAGTAGCTTTCTGCTGTCATTACTTCTATGACACCACCATATTTGCAGTTCAGTATAGCTATCAGTCTAAACTTTAGCTGCATCTTGTAATGAGTGTGCTTTCTGTTTCTCATCTGGATCTTATCTATTTCTGTTTGAAAAAGTAATGACAGAACTAGAAAAATTAGATGTTTATAAACCAAATCATGATACACACAAAATGGCTTTATTAAATATTAGGAACAGGGAGGGAAATTGAAAAGTCCGGAAGAAGGACAGTTTAGGAAGAAAGGCCATGGAAATTGAAGTCTGCTGGCACTGAGCTAGGAAATGTTTGCCTTTTATGTGGAGTGTGTACAACACTGGAATTTAGTCATTCTCTCTCCTTCCTTCTTTCCCTTTACATCACAAAGAGACACAATTATTATCTGATGGATTTTGGCCAAGGCTTTTATAAAAGCACAAGATGAGGTTTGGAATTATTCATGTTTAACATCAAAACAAGTTGTAGTATCTTTGCCCTTAGCAATCTGGGTAAATTTTTAAATGTTCACCCTTGTAGGCCCTGTCATCAACTGCTGAGTTTATGTAAAGTTTATGTGATTAAAAATTAAAAACAAGCAAATTGATAAACAAAGAGCTACCCATTTGCTTGACTATAGTAGCATGGAAATCAATTTAATTATATTCAACTTATCAACTATATTCTGCCAAATTGCTTTACTTGGTATGCAAATACAGCTTTGGTGGTCAGTGTATTTTATAATGGAAACTCTGAATATGATTGCAAAATATTTCTTTTCACCATATGCCACATGCCAAGAAATGAAACTATATCCCCAATGGGTTTTGAAATTGATTATTATTTTTATTGCTGTTATTAATTATTGTTGTTATTTTGGGAGCAGAAAACAAAGGACTGGAGTGGTTCTGATTTCATGAAATGAAGCGAGAGGGAGAAGGGAGTAGCTCCATCAGCAAAATGTTTCCAAGTATTCGCGAGGACCTGAGTTTTTATGACCCAATACTGGGGAGACAGAGACAAGGCACTCTGTGAATCTAGATGGTTGGTGAGCCAATCTGGTCCTAGATCTAGACTAACTCTGAAAGACCCCCACTCAAGGCTAATAGCTTAAGGCCTGGCTTAGCAATGGTAATGCCATTTTGCAAGGCTTCCTCATAAACAAGTAAAAGTACAGGACAAGATCAGTACTCACAGGCTGCCACATCTGGCCTTGGGAGGGGAGCAGAGAGTTCGGAGAAAAACCCAAACATGAGCTAAGTCAGCTATTATCAGATCCCCAAACACGTAAGAGGCTTGTCCTCGGATGACTCAATGCCTTATTTGAGCTGACCAATGGGACCCCTGTAACTATGCATCTCGCTTCTGTACCCGTGCTTTTGCTACCCAGCCCTATAAAAGTCCCTCTCCCCAGCCTGTGGGCACACAAGTCCTCCGAGAGACTTTGTCACCCACAGGTACCTGTGTATCTCAAATAAACCTCTTGCAGTTTGCATCCGCATCCGTGGTCTTGGCTTGGTCTTTGGGTCTTTGGAGGGAAGTCCTCTTCTGGGGTCTTTCAACTCAAGAAAAAAGAAAAAAAAAATCGGTGGGTGGCTCCTGGAGAATAATGACAACCAAGGTTGACCACTGACCTTCAAGCACATACATCATGTGTACCTTCACCCAGGAATACACACACACACACACACACACACACACACACACACACACACACACACACACACTCACTCACGTTAGGCAACAGTCCTGCTCTTCTAGTTCGTTTTATAGATCTATGAATTCTGCCCTCCATTGTTTAACCATACTCCTTTTCCTTATTGGCCTTTCATTCTTGGTTCTCTCATTCTCTGACATGCTTTTTCTACTTTTTCTTTTCTTTCTGCTGCGAATCATCACTCTGGTTGATGCTTAATGAATCTTCTCTAGGATTGAGAAAACAAGACAGCTTGAGGACAGTCTCTTCCTTTCTCCCCCTTTCCCACTCCTTCCTTTGTATTTGATCTCGAATCTTCCCCACAGACCTGCTTCAGTTTGAATGCCCCATTACGACTGTCTGTAAGTTCCCAGTCTTTGTGATGTCCTCTCCTCTTTCCATTTCCATTAATATAAATTCTCACGCTTAAATCAAGACTTTTCTCTTCCAGGCAGTGTGTGAACTTTAGTTAATCCTCTGAGTATGCTCCTTTATTACAGTGCTGCAGGAGGGAGATGAGACTCTCCCCGATCCCAGAGGGGTCAATTTGGTGTGTGATCCAGCAGTCTGATAGGCCTTATGCTTAGTTCTTTATTAAGACTGGGAGATAAAGGCTTGGTGTCTCATGTAATAGTGCCCTGGATTTACACAGTGCTCTTTCCTGAGGACCCAAAATGCATCTGAACACATTTTGCCCACAGTCTCACCGTATCCAAGGAAATAAATGCTTGCTAATATATCTGTGTGCTAAGGAGAAACACAGTGGGGCAAATAGGATTTGCTCAGTGGGATGGAAACGGCTGTAATAGTCTCCCTTCTCCTTTCAGTTTTGTTTGGTCTTCCAGGGAATCTGTGTTTGGATGAGCACTCTTCTTGTGTACTCACTGCAAGCAGATGCTTGCTTCCTTGGCAGTGTTGCATGCTATGCAAATCAGTAGCTCTGGGAGATGCAAATCTCACAGGCTGAATGGATTTTCTGTGGGCCATAGGCCATTTACAAATTAATTGCAAAGCTGCCCTATGACATTGTTTTGTAATAGGCTAGCAAGTTGCCCAAAGTCACTTTGTGTATGAATGTTGAGCTTGAGAGAAGAGTGTCCCTTTCTGAAAGCCTTCCTGTGACCCTTTGGCTATATACTGATTTCTGACTTTTCTCTGTTGGTAAGGCTCAGGAATCAAAGTGCTGACAAAACACTCTCTGGGTGGTTACAGGTAGCCTAATTTGCATTGAAAGGACATAGTCACTTATTCACCTTCCTGGGTAGTCTCAGTGGGCTCAGCTGAGCTGATTCCACACAAATTTGAGTTTCCTCTCTTGTCAAGGTCCTCAGGAGACTGAGTTCAATCTTCTTGGGTTGAAGCAATTAAAGCTGTGTCACCTTTCTGGGGTTGTGTGCCAGAGGCCCTAAGCACATTGTGTAGAACTGCAGAGTTGAGCAAAGTAAGAGAAATTTCTCTTCTTTATACCCAACACATCTGCATGAGCTTCAGGTGCCTTCCAACAACACGAAATCCCTCATTTGAGGCCAGGGCTCCAATCAGCACCACTAGGCCCTGGAATAAATTCCAGGTGTGAGCAAAGCTAAATCCCTGAGTTGGAGGCTTTTTACCTCTTCCTGCTTCTGGTGACTTGGATCTTCTGTGGCTGGTATTCAAATGATTTCAATCTTTTGCCTCCATGGTCATGGTCCTCTTCAAATCCTCCTCAGTGCCTTACTTACAAGGGCACGCATGATTGCGTTTTAAGTCCATCCACATAACCCAAGATCATTTCCCCCTCACAGGGTTATGAGTGTAAGACCCTCAGAATGAGGAGTCTCCCCATTTTGGTCGGTACCCCCAAGAGCTCAATGTCCAGTCCAGTTGATGCAACATGCAAGAGGCTTTAATGAACAGGGTACGTTTGAGCAAACAGGCTTCCTCAGCACACAGGCTAGAGAAGCAACATTGTTCTGGGTACAGGTACTCTTAAAGGAAAAAACCACAAGCTTAGGGTGGGGCTGTGACTCCCTGTCAGCTGAGTACGTGACCAGTCATGGGTTTTCTCCTTGAGGCTGGATGGTCTCACTGTTTTGATCTGCAGGACCTTAGGGCCTTGGGGTGTGCTAATTAATCTTGTCTGGACAAACCAGAATTGCAGCTATCAGTGACAGGAGAGGCAGTGTGAATTGTTGGTATCCTGCTATCCTAGGGCCTTGTGAGGGCAGTTGCCAGTGGTTAGTAAATTCCAGGTATCTGATAGTGGTCTGGCTTAGCCTTCCAGGTTGGACTGTCCTTTATTTTAAGTGGGGGGTTTCCTTAACTTTAATTTTGGCCTTTCATGAGGAACACATAACCTCACTCCACAATAGGAGTACTCTAGACTTGAGAGTAGGGAAACCAAGGCAGTTTGTTTTATGTTTTTACAGAGTCAGGTGTCAGCTCAGAATGGCTCGGAGTAGTCTGGGTACCCTGCCTATCGCCATGCCTTCTCCTGCCATGATGGACTCTATCTCTGTGGAATTGTAAGGCAAAGCACTCCCTTTCTTCTTTAAGTTGCTTTTCTCAAGGTATACACTCACAAAAGACAGGGATCCAGTACAGAAGTGAAATGTACTGAGAAGAAAGGCTTCAATAGAGAAGAAGGCAGAAGAGATAGGGAAGGAGAGGTGAAAATGACTGAGTTTATTATATAAATTATGACACTAATTAGGAGACTTATCCCTGGGGAAGTCTGATTCTCTTTCCCTAGCAGATATTAATTCCCTGTAGCTCTTCACCCAGGGATGGGGCCTCTGGTCAATTGTGAAAACATGTACCTATGAGAAACATTAAATGGACTCAGCAGGGTGTATTTACACATTTATCTATATAGTGGAACAATAACAATGAAAAAGAGGCCATGAGCTTACATGGGAGAGGAGGTACATGGAAGAAATTGGAAGGGGAGAATAATATAAATACTATACATATATATAAAATAAAAAATTAATTTATAAAACTGCAAGACAATATATTTTTTTTTAAAAAGTTTCACCTAAAATAATTCAGGTAATTTCTTTTTTTAAAAGTTGTATTCCAGTGAACACCAGTCAATTTTTACCCTACTCTTTGTGTTAGTTGTTCTGTTCCTTCTGTGCTAATCAGAGAATTTTCTGGTTTGCCTCTGTGCTTGCCAGCTTATATCCAAAGGCAATAATGGAATGATATTGCTTTTCCCAGACTCAAACCTATCAACATACATTTACTGGATTTATACTTTTGACCATTCAGAGAAGCAGTAAAAACATAAAGTTCTCTGGAGTATCCTGTGGGTTGGCTTGTTATGTGGGACTTGGGGGAGATTTTTCCTTATGAACAACTCCCTTGCCTCTTCTCCCTTCATGTTATATATATAATTGATAATTTTAGTACCCTGTGGCATCTACATCTCCTCAAAAGTCTGTGCTACTTTTATTTCCTTAAAAGAGAGTCTCAGGGTGGTATGTTTAGACTTTCACTGTCATTCCTTTGTTTCCTTAGGGCTCGAACTATTTTCCTTCTATTTTTTCCATCTCAATGGTTGATGTAGTAAAAAAAAATAAAACAAAGACTGGAAGATGCGGGAAACTTTCTGAAATTAGCTACCATTCATCTTCTGTGGAGAAGTCTCTTAACAGAAATCAGAACTCTCCTACAGATTTCATGCAAATTGAAAAGGGTTTTTAGTGTATTATCAGATTTGGGGCATAGTAAACTCCTCCAGGCTTATGATTGGACTTGAGATGCTTCACTTCTACATCTAAGGAAAGGATCCTGGGGTGTGAACTCTTGTGAGATTCAGTATAGAAACTTCTTTGGATTTCAGTAGAATCAGTAACTAATTCAGAAACACATCAGGTACACTGGGGCCTTCGTCAGTATTTTGTAAATGACTTATAATGGGTATGGGGAATAGTATCACACTTGTCAGTCATTGTTCTTATGTTTATAGGTAGTTTTAATTTTTTAATGTTTAGAATGATGAACACTATTTTTTTTAAATAGAGTAAGAAAAATAATACTAACTGGGCAGGAAGTTTCACTTTTTTCCAGTAGTCTTAAGTTATCGATATAAATTGTTAGACAGGTAGCTGTCATGGGTGACTTAGCAAGATGTTTAAATTATCGTAGCAATTAAGTTCCCTAGATCACAAGGAGAGAATCCACAGTATAAAGGGATGATGGACCTAGAGAGAACAATCTTGTTAGGCTTTCATTCTCATAACCCATGTTTTGGCACCATTGTCCTCCTGACTTTCCTTCAGTTTATCCATGTCTGCTCAAATAATTACCACTCTCCTTTTATCAGAAAAACTAAGCTGTTTATGGTCCAGACCTTTTCTTCCCAAATAGTCTGTGTTCTTTCTAAACACCAGCACCATTGGGTTCCTTGGTAAAAGTTTCAATGCAGCACACAATCTTGAGTAGAAAATCTGAACTCCTTGACTAGACCTGTCATATTTTCTGGTTGTGCCACTGACCCTTTCAGCCTCACCTCTATTGTGTCTCTATTGTGTCTGTTGTGGTACTTGGTAAACTGTGCTGACATGTTTGTGAGCGCCTAAGATGCTGTTTGCAGATGCTGTTAGATTTAGCCTGGATAGCTCTACCGCCTCATTCTCTGACTCTTGCCCAAATTTGTCTGCTCCCCCTTTTCGAATCTGGATTGGCTCAATTTAACAGGGACCTCACCTGCAATCTTTAGAAAGCTCAGATTCATTTATACTCTTTCCCCCTGTTTCTTCAGGTTTAACATTAGCACAGTGACCTTTGATTTTTTTTTTCTTTTTCTTTTCTTTCTTTTTTTTTGATGAATGTGCTTGGCAGGCCATGTTTGTGCTGTCCATTGTATTCATCTGAGGGTAATGAAGTAAACATTTATTGAATTCATCATGAAAATGAGGACAGACAAGGAAAAGATAAAATGTATGCTGACTGGAAGGGTCAGCTCGGTATGGAATCCTGTTCTGTGCTCCCTGTTGTTCTCTCAAGGGGCAGGTAAGAGTACAGCACAGCCAAAATTTCTTGTTTCCTTGCATTTTACTTCTCCATAGCATTCTAAATCGGTCTTAATAAATGATACATGCTATCATCTAATCCTCCCCTCCAGCTTTAACGTCTATAAATTAACTCTAATGGTTTCACATTTT
Source organism: Cricetiscus sungorus (assembly GCA_030556225.1). Classification (NCBI taxonomy): domain Eukaryota; kingdom Metazoa; phylum Chordata; class Mammalia; order Rodentia; family Cricetidae; genus Cricetiscus; species Cricetiscus sungorus. The sequence goes on along the minus strand of JANBXA010000741.1, from coordinate 30,064,721 downwards.
CTTGTTTATTCCTGTAAGAAGTTTTGAAGGACATTTGCATTTGTTTTTATTTTAAAAAATAGCTTAATGCATTTTAATGGCAAATTTACAGAGCCAGTACAGAGTACAGAAGAGACTAAATTAAAAGCATTTTCATGCAGGACCACTCAGACAAGTGCTGTGTGTATGGGTGAAGTATGTAGTAGGGTGAAATGCTACAAACAACGTTTAAGTGTTGTCAGAAGAAATGTACTTGTTTGAATAAAATCAAAATGCTGGCACTACCAGAAAAGTAGTAACAGTTTATCTAAAATTGTTGCAAAACTGAACACTTTCAATTATTAAAGGGTGAGGACATATAGATCTTTCAGAGAGGCCACTCAGAAGGACATCGGAGCTACAGACTAGAGAAGAAACAGAACAAAACAACAACAAATAGAGAAGAGCCATAAACACGATGCAGATGCTTGACTAAATGGCACCATTATTTCTTTTCCAGCTTGGAGACTTCATCCTACAATAAGGAAAACCTTGCTTACAGGACAGGGCTGTGTGTATGGATTCTGTAGTAAGACACTATAGAAACCCATTCTGTTGTTATCTGACTCCTTGAAGCAATGCTCTGTTCTATTTGTTTCTTTTTACTGTTTTTGGCTCTCCATTAGATTGATATGTTGTCAAATAAAAACCATTAAGCAAACTATATCAGAAGTGTTGAAACATGCCCATTGCATCATTTTTGTGTATACTAATGCTTTACGTCCCAAAACGGACTAAACTTCAGACATAATTAAATATGAAGTGAAACAAAGCAAACAAACAAAAAAATGAAGTACCCAACTTCTTTGTATCCAATTTTTCCATTCACAGTTATATATTTTAGCTATCTTGACTCCATTGGGTTATATTAATTACGATTGGTTGCAGTGTGGCCAAAAGTAACGCGAGGAAAAATTTTTTCCTATTTATTTATGTATGTGTTTATTTATTGTTTGACTTCAGATTTTCAGTTGCCATCAGCTGAAAAATCAAGTGTTCAAATGCATGAGCCTATGGGGAGTATTTCTCATTCAAGCTACCAAAAGAAGGAAACTTCTAGCCCACTCCATCACAGTGGATTTCTGAATGCATTCTTCACCTGTGTAAGATGTAGTATGGCTGTCTTTTGACAGGATTCTTACATGTCTGGCATGGGCAGCACTTAGGTTGCTCTCTTTCCAAATGGCTAGCAAGATCAGCCATGTTAGCTGCCTCCAAACTTCAGTAGATATGCCTTAAAAATGCAGATTTGTTTGAAGCCTGGAAGCCTGGTGTAATTTTCTCCCACTGGAAGCAAAGTCACAGAGTCAGAAGGTTTCTCATATCATCTAATTTCCTGGATCCCCACAGTATCAGGTCTTTAAGAGGAGGTTTTTTTTTTTGTTTTTTTGTTTTGTTTTGTTTTTTTTTGTTTTTTTTTCTTGTTTGTTTGTTTGTATTTTTTGTACTCCACCAGTAGGATGAAGTTTTGCAAGAGGCTTTTGTACCTAGTAGCTTCCTTGGTCTTTGCACTGGGGAAACGGCAGACTGACTGTCTTACTATTTGGACAAGAAATTCTATCCCCCTCCTAGCAATATTCTTAAACCATTAGTATAAGTGGTTATTTACATAGCTATTGTGGGTGACTTGATGGCATGTCTAAACTGCAAGACCATGTCCCCAGACCAGGGTGGTGGTAGTGGGGTTATGGAATAAATATATAAGAAACCTACATAACAATTGTTTTGAGTTTCCATTATATCTCCTATACTTTACAAGATATGATACAAGGCTTTCTTAGCTTCTTCTCCACTTTGGAGGCTGATGAACCAATGGCCTTGCTGTTCCTAAAGGATGGCTGCTAACACATCTCAGGCTTCACATTTCAGAAACAAAACAAAACAACCAACCCAGAGAACAAGAACAAAAGAAACAAACAAAAAAAACAATGAAATGAAACAGAATACTTATATTTTCATGGTTCAGACAATGGCCATAGAATACAACTTCCTAGTGAGGAAAAAGGTACATCAGACTCTACTGGTGTGGCTTGAAAGAAAATGGCCCCCAAATGTAGTGGCACTACTAGGAGGTGTGGCTTAATTGAAGTAGGCACACCCTTGTTGGAGGCATACCTCCACAGGACATGTCACTGTGGGGGTGGGCTTTGAGGTCTCATGTATTCTTAAGCTTAGCTCAGTGTCATACCCAGACCATTTCCTGTTGCTCACAAGATGTAGGACTCTCTGCTACTTTTCCAGAACCATATCTGACTCCCTGTACTACCATGATGATAATGGACTGAGCCTCTGAACTGTACACAAGCCACCAGAAGTAAATATTTTTCTTTACAAAAGCTGCCTTAGTCCTGATGTCTCTTCACGGCTCTAGAAACCCTAAGACAACTGGTAATGTAGGAGGGTGTCAAGTTTTGTATAAATGGAATCTGATTCATCTTTGCTTACTTTGTGTAGTGGAGTCTCTTATAAAATAGTGAACTTTCCCCCCTTTACTTACAGGCATCTGCAAGCCTTAAGCCAAAGTGAAGAAAACTAAATATTTAATAAAAAATAGATTTTCTTAAAAGATTTGTTTTTGCTGTCTCTTAATAACTTAAAATGCAATTAAAAATACACCCTCTAGTTATTGAATTGTTTCTGAAGGTCTGTTAAAGCAAAGTAATTAGCAGGGAGACAGAGAATACATAATCAACTTTCTGTCCTCTTGCTGCCACAGATCTGTTGGGCCATTCCTGGTGCATTTTCTTTTGGACAAACTAGCTGAGCTCAGTGGCTCATGTCTAATTCTAACACCCAAGAAGTAGAGGCAGGAGGATCACTGTGGGTTTCAGGGCAGTCTGAGCTACATACTGAGTTTTAGAACATCTTGTGACACAGAGTAAGATGTTGCCTAAAAAAAAAGGTAAAAAAGAAAGAAAAGAAAAAGAAAAGCATGACATGTAAAGAATTCCTTCCTTCCTTCCTCATTTATTTAATCCAGGCATCTGCTATTCAAAGATGGCGAGTTGAATATTCTATAGCTGTATGGAAATAAAGATGGTAAATAATCATTAAAATGAAGTTTGATGCTCCCAGCTTTGGAAACATGTGTAGATACCATGGGAAGATCTGGGTCCAATGGTGTGATGATAAGAAAAGACAAGGAATAGAAAAGGTTATTTGGAGGAAGTAGGGCAAGAGCAGGCATTTCTGAAATGCAGGCGGTATATCAGAAATACACCTAAGTATAGAAAGGGATAGAAAGCTGAAGGAAGACGGTAAACAAAGTAGAAAGAGCAGCCAAGGCTTAGCTCTGTCTGCTGGTAGCTTGGTGTGCCTGGTGTTAGAATTTGTTAGGCAGTGGTTAGTAGGGCTGGGGTGGCATACAAAAATTGCTCTAATAAACGGGGTCACATGTGAATGGAGTTAGTATAGTCAAATATATTTTTGGATACACAAATACTTTGCTGTCATTGACAACACAAAAATAAATTAGAAAAAGCAATAGTCTCCACTAAAATAGTATAGATTTTAGTAGGATAGGAAGACACAGCAATGAATGGTTTTGTAAGTATGGCACCGGTGAAAAGTTTGGATGTTATATTGGAAGTGTCTGGAAATTTCAAGGGGCTTGTAAGTTGTGGGACAGTGTGACTACTGTGCATTTTACAATTTTCCAGCAGTGGGAAGAACACAGTGGAAGGTCCACATAAAGGTGTCTAGGAGATTCTAGTATGAATCTAGGGGATGTGATGAATAGAACAGGGAGAAATAGTCAGCGGAAACAATGTTGTGTTGCAATTAAGACCGAATTGTTCAACTACAGGTTGATTAACCAGTGTTGGAAAAGGGTCTGTTTGTGAGGGAAGGTGGCTCTCTTGTTTATGATTTAGGCATTCAGAAGGAAGTCTGCCAGGCTAGAGAGATGACTCTGTGGTTAGGAGCTCTGGCTGTTCAGAGAACTTGGAGCTCAGTTCCCAGCATCACATGGCAGCTAGTAACCAGCTGTAACTCCAGTTCAGGGGAATCTGATGCCCCCTTCTTCTCTGGCAGGAAGCATGCATGTAACGTACATGTAGCCAAAACTACCCATACACACAAAACGAAAGTGTTCTGCCTTGTTTACTCAGCTATACGTTGGTCGGCTTTTGTGTGAACATCCCAAGGACTCTCCTTGTTTCCTCTGAGGAGCTGTATTGTGTCCTTGACTTGGTCTTGATAGTCATTGGCTTATTATTTATTAGAGAAATTGGCCGCTCTTCTCAAAAAAAGCAAATCACACAAGAGCCTTACCTCACTTCCTTATTTTGTGCTATTGTAGAGAGGTTCTTCTGCACCTCTTTTTATGAGGCACATGCCTGCCATTCTGTTTCTTCTGTTCTACACGATTGAGGATTTACACAGCTAGTGTTGCACTGACTGGAAAGTCTACTCACACTCTATAATGTTTCCTAGACTTTCCACTTTAAGTGATAGCTAAGAGAGATCTCAAGAATAGGTTTCTATAGCTCATTTTTGTTTTTTGTTTTTTTTTTTTTTTTTTGCTGTTCTTCTTTTCCAACCATTAATAAAGTTGATATGAGGGCCCCTAACGTTTCTATGTATGCTCAACAGACTAGAAACTTGGAGTAAAGACTTGGGCTCCAACTTCTGTCTAATAACTGAGTACCACCCATTGAAACTGGAGAGACTAGAGTTGATTTTTAAACCCTTTCCACCTTATCTTCATTCTCCTGTCACTTTCTCAATGTGAGTAACATTTGTCCTGATCTGTCTTGAAAGCTTGATGATCATCTTTAATATTTCCCTTACCACCAACTTGAGGGATTTCATCCTTGAAATAGCTTCCTAGTCCATCTCATTCCTTCTTTTTCAGGCATCATAGTTCTAGTTCATGTTCCCACCATCCCCAGCCACTGACAGCAGAAGCATTTTAACCAATCCTTCTTTCTTTAGTCTCTTTCTCCTGGTTCCCGGACTTTGTTTGACAATATATACATCTGTGATCATAACACCTGGCTCAAAAATTATTGCTCATGATAGGCAACTTTTACAATATGCTGCCAGTCCACACTAGGGTGATACAAAGGGAACACACTTGGATGGCAGCAGTTATCATTGTCATTTTCGTAAGTCACTTTGGGTAGTTTTTATTCCTTTATTTTTCAACTAGAAATAGCTGTTCTACCTTACCCGTCCTACCGAAGGTGCAGTTTTAGCTTCGAATATTTTGCAAATGCCTTACACTAGGGTACTTAAATAGTATAATAGTACTATGTATTTTCTTGTTCTGTTCATCTCTGCAGTCACATTTGTTTGCCATTCATGTATAATACCTTATCTTTTTTGTTTTTTGTTAAAAATTTTCATTTCTCAAGGCTTAGATCAAATTCGGCTTTCTTTATCCACCCCCCTGATTCTGACTTCTGTTACAATGAATCTTTTATTTAGAAGAACCCTCATACCATTTTAATTAGAAATCCTGCAAGATGTTTGAGTTGTTCAAGTATCCATTTGCTCCTTTTCAATAGATTTCATGATCTTCCATGGGGAGGCGCCATGTGTGCTGAGCAATGACGGAAAGCTTGGATTAAACATACCTTCTCATACCTGGACAATTGAACCACACACCCCTTTGGTCATGTAGTCTTGAATCTGTTTATGAAATAGCTATTTTTATTTGTACTTCATATTTCTGATTATAAAATTTTCTTACGTTTTTTACCCTTTATGCTGAAATCAACTAGTCTCATGGAGATAGAAATTGCTTGGTCAGTACACTTTGACAAGGTTTATATTAATCTTGAAGGTGTTGGCCATGTTCAGACATTTTTGGCCTTAAATAGTCATCAAATTGGACTTAGACTACAAAGCTCTGATTTTGCCTTTGCGATTAATTGTTGTCTATTGAAAAAGTCAGTTAATGGAACAGAAAATAAACCAGACTCAGTGTGAGATTGCCTCCTTTTCAGGGCCAGAAATGCTCATAGGGTACTTGTCTGATTTAGACTCTTCAGATGTGGAGATAAAAATGCTAGCTAATTGTATCTTTAGAATGGGATAAACACTTGGGTCTTTCTCTGGGATTCAGCAGTGATGTTCAGTTTCGATGATGCTTGCCATCTGAAATTGGGCTGCCACAATCAGAGTAATTTTCCATTTAGGAGCCTCCTGCAGAAGCTGAACTCTGTCAGGCCACTTTAGTCCTATGTGCTTGATAACTTTGTGGCCTTTGTAGCACTAGGGATGAAGGAGAGGCTAGAGAAAAATCTTCTGATATGTTAGCAACTAATTGATTTAGTAGGATTCATGACATTCAACAGACATCCTTATTACTTGCCTTGTCTTGTCCTAAATCCATCTTGGAACACTGTGACATGGAAAAGCAATTTCTTCCTATGGAGCTGCTTAAGTAATCTCACAGTGTGCAGTAATGTCCACTGTTCAGTCTGTCTGCACAGCATGCTACTTCTTCAGTATTGTGACCTAATTTGAGTGAATGACATGCACTTTTTTGGGGGGGGTATTGTATGGATGATTGAAAAGAGGAAGAAAATTGAATGCTCAAAAGTATTTCATTCTACAATGAAAGAAATGATGCAAGCACCAATATCTCAGTATGCAAATTGGCCCAAATAAACCATGCTGTAAGGTTTTGACAAGCACAGTGTCATTTAATGAGGCATAGTTGTACCACTTACTTGAACTGTTTAAGAATCATTGTTAGCATCTGGTGAGGGACTGCCAGCTTTCACAGCTAACTCACAGAATCACATATTGGTTATGAGACAGAATAGAGTTCATTTGCTCACATTCTCTCAGCAGCTCTTCCTCCCTTTCTCCATCAATTTTAAATTCAATTCTCAGCGGTCATTCTCTGATCCAGGAACTAGGGTTTCATGCCAAAGCCTGTTTTACTTATGGCCCTTTATTTAAATATTGGGAAAAGGAATGTGTAAGTACCTGGGAGAAAGCTGTCTTGAGACAGAATTAAGGAAATGGAGAGCAGGTGAGAAGACGTGAAAGGGTCAGGTTTACCTAGTGGGATAAGAGCGGGTCACTGGGGGGATTTGGGAGCCAATACAGACTGCATCAGACATCAGTTAATAGTGAGTCAGTAACTGTGCTGGACATATTGTTGGGCAGGAGGATTATAGATTGTAGATAGAGGATAGAATATAATAGGTATAGGACTTAGAGAGGAGGCTGGATACAATCCTACATTTTCAGGGGAAATGTAGTTCTGGGTTGATTTTTAAAAGTCACATTGTAAGGGATTTGCCACATTAATCTAATAACACAAATTTGTCTAAAATGGCTTAATCTATGTAAGAATACTGGTTCTTTTTCTTAAGCGAATGTCAAAAAGTTCATATTTCCAAGGCAATTTCACTTTTTTTCCACTAGAACAAATAAAATATAAGGAGTCCTACAAGTTAAATTCATTTGGAAACACCCCTCTTTCATCCTGTTGACTAGCCTTAATATTTTTTTTTTAATTTTTCTTTAGAGGATCAATAGATTTGGCTGCTTTCTCTCTCTGAGGATAAAGCTAGAACTTTCAAATGGCCAGGAAAATAAATGTATTCCTTACTGGTTACCCAATAGAATGAGGTAGCTGAAATTATTATTTTTATGGGCATTAATACAGAATTATGCTAGTAAAATGGTCCAGGATCCTGTGATGGAGCTGCTGTGTAAATATGACACCACGGTGTTAAACAACTGCTGCATCCTCAAAGGATATTGGAAATTCTCTTATCTAGATTTAAATATGAGAAAGCATGGCATGTGTTAGCTTTTGAGATAGGGACGTGGATAAACTTGCAGGCTCATATGTAGTGATTATTTGAAGTCTATTTTGGTTTATCCAGCTGGTTTTTCCAACTGGATTGATAGTACATATTTAATATATTGTATTTCTTTCTCATTTCAGTAACCCATGGATGACTTACATAGTTATGTAGTAGAGCATAAAGTGTGCTCAGGTAATGGGGGACCTCCAACAATCAGGGAATGACACCTTTGCTGTAAGTAGTCAGAACAAATGGGACAAGATTAATCTATGACTCCAAAACTCTTATATTTCTGTTAGAAATTTGAAATAAAATTTTAAAGAAACTTTTCTTCCATTCTCTGTGTTTCATCTCTCCCAATCTGTGTAAAATGGCCACAGAGAACTGTATCAGAGAATAGCTACAGAAGTGGATATGTTGTCTTAGGGGTGATCTCTGATGTCTCCTTTGGTTCTATGACCTTACAGTTGACAGAGTCTGTCCTGTCCTTTGGTATTGCTTCTCCCTCACTTCTCTGCAGTATCCCTTGGAATTGTGAGGGCACAGGGAATAAGGGATCATAGAGTACAGCACAAACAGGAGACCTTAGCTAGCTGCTGACTTCATCCAGCTGTATTTCTGTCTTTCCCAGATCCATTTGTGACACTAGTAGCTTGAAAGAAGGCTTGAGGATCTTCCCAGCATTTCACAGATGTATTCATTTGAGACTTTTCACTTTAGGCCTGTTCAAAACTGTCCATCTATACATCTTTGTTATTTTTCTAAAATTCCTTCAGTGATAGAGTTACCATATACAGCAAACATTTTTTTTCTACAAAACATACTTTCAATAAAACACTAAACATTAATATGAAATTGTTTGTAGAAAGCTCAAACTTGTCTGGGTGGTGGTGGCACATGTCTTTAATCCCAGCACTCAGAAGGCAGAGGTAGAGCAAGTTCCAGGACAGCCTCCAAAGAAGCCCTGTCTCAAAAAACAAGAAAAAAAAAAAAAAAAAAAAAAAGCTCAAACTTAATTGCCATGTCTTCAGGTTGGAAGTGATGTGTTATCTCTCAGAAAACATTTTAATATCAAGCCAGATCAAAGGAAAGAATCATAATCTATGTGATTGGTTGTGAGACTTTTAATATTCCATTTAATTGAACTTGTTTTGGGGACTATTTCATATACTGTATTCTATTGAACCTTCGGGTGTATTTACGACTTCCTTTCAAACTCCTCCCAAGGCTTTCTGACTATTTTGCTCCCCTCAAACCTTGGCTTCTATCAGAGGGAGGGAGAGGCCAGAAGATCTTTCCTCATGGCTTTTGCAAACCTGTGAATGTGGAACCCTTGCTAGCCGATTTTACAGTGGAGCTGGAGAACCGAAGAAGATGCCCACCACTCCACAGGTGGAATAAGTTAAGAGCTGTTTCTTTGAAAGAAAACTGCCCTTCTCCAGTTTCCCTGCTTACACTTTTAAGAGTTAAGACTTGTCAGCAAACTCTGACAATAGTCTGCCACCCTACAAAGCTCCCATCTTTCCTCCATTATGTAACTTGAACCAGGAGGACCAATTCCACCTGAACTCCACTTATTACCTTGTCAGTTACCAACGTATTGATATGAATGGACTCTGAAATCATTCTAGGCCATGATCATCACTTTATTTTTATATCCTGAAATACTCTGCCTCTTAACAAATAGAGGGACCACTGGTAGGGTCATCACTGTATCCTCAGCCTATCTTATGCAAGTTTCTTTCACTTTTCTTTCCTTTAGAAAACCTGAACTACTGATGACATCACTTCTACTGTACTTCCTTCCAGTGTAATGCATTCCTCTCTCACTTGCTTAGTGAAGAGAGGGCAGGCAGTTTGTTTGCTCTTTTTTTTTTTTTAAACTGAATTAGTTAGGGTTTCTATTGCTGTGAAGAGACACTATGACCATGGACAACTTTTACAAAGGAAAACATTCAATTGTGTGGCTTACAATTCAGAGATTCAGTCCATTATCATCATGGTGGGACATGACAGCCTGCAGGCAGGTATGGTGCTGGAGACGAAGTTGAGAGTTCTGTATCTTGCTTAGGAAATGGGAAGTGGTCTCTTTCACTGGGCATGGCTTGAGAATATATGAGATCCTAAAGCCTACCTCCAGAGACACACTTCCTTCAACGAGACCACACCTACTTCAATAAGGCCACACCTCCTAATAATGTCACTCCCCTTGGGAATCATTTTTTTTTAAACTACCACCATGACTATTTTTAGATCATTCTTCCTAAATTTGTCTTCCTTAAAAGTAGTCTGCCCTCCATTCCTGTCATCAAGTTGTAGTTTTTGCCCACTATAGCTTTTGTTGTGACCACCCCTGCCTCACACACCTTTTTGGGAAGCCACTTCCATTTTTTATTTCCAACATTTCTTTGCTACCCAACACCATTCTAGTCACAATCTTAATTATTTTTAAAATCCACTTGTAAGATTTTTGTAGTGTTCTGTGTACTCAATTTCTTGCTGTATTTTACCTCAGACAACCTCCTGTGGCCATGTTCTTGATGCTTTCTTTACTCAGACACATCCATTATCTCATTTCAAACATTTCATTAACTGATTGCTACCCATCCTTATCTTCCCAGTTTACTCAATTACTTCACTTTCAGCAATCTTCCAATGCCTCCCACAGTCTATTATTTTTTCTCTGTTCCGAACCTCCTTTCCTAATCCCCGATCAATTTTGAATTTTGTAGGCAACCATTATACTCATTTCCTTGCAAACACTTTTAACTCCCTTGTTAGCTTTCTTTCTGTTAGTCCTCATTTAGTTAAATCACAATATAATCCTTCCGAACACACATAGGGATGCCTAATTTAGCTTAAAAAATGTGGTAAGAACTGGATAGGGTGGCGCATGCCTATAATCCTAGCATTAAGGAGGCAGAGACAGTAGGATCTCTGAGTTTGAGAATAGCCTGCTGTATGTAGCAAGTTTCAGGCTAGCTAGAGTTACACAGTGGGGCCCTGTCAAACAAACAAACAAAGTCCTGAAGCCAACAAAACAATAGCAAAAATTGGTCATTAATGTCTTGGCAAAACTTGTCCTTCTTTCTAGTAATGTACTTAATTTAAAACAGTTTTATAACCCCCCCTACACACACATGCACACACACACCCCGTGTTTCCCCCCTCTAGATCCTGAAAGGCCTCTCCACACTTACTCTTATTCTCACCTGATGATGCTTCCTTATATCTCACTGTTAGCATAATGCAACCAGGACAAAACTTTCACATGCTATCATTACCTACTTGTGCCTTACCCTCAATATTCTATACTTTCTTTCACTGTAAATGAGCTTTTGACATTCTTGACTGAAGATATTCTAGAGTTGATTAGAAGCATGTATTCCCTACTCAAAGATATTACTTTAATGATTCTATTTTTTTTTTCATTTGTGACTCACTCATCTTCTCCCCTTTTAAAATATTCTAATGAACTTACAAATATGTTATCATTTTCCTAATATTTAAAAGCACACTCCTATTGTTGGATACAAATATTCTTGGTGCTTTGTTGTGGCAGGTTGTTCCCGCCAGCGCCAGCCTGCTAGCCTGCCCCCGCCTGCCGCCAGTCTGGGCCCATAGCCGCGCCAGCCCCAAATAACACTCAGAGACTCTGTATCTGATATAATCCTGTTGGCCAGTTACCATTATTGTTTATGGGCTAGCGCTGCCTTAATTATTAACCCATTTCTACTTATCTAATTATTTCCACGTGGTCGTCTTATCGTTGAGCTTCGGCTGGCATCTTCCTTCCTCCCTGGGCTACATCTCGACTCCTCCCTACTACTTCCTCTTTCCTCCTTGTCTCCTAGCCCTGCCTATCTTGCTATCTCATTGGCCACAGGGCTTTATTAACCAGTATGAGAAACATATATACAGAATAACATCTCCCATCAGTGTTTTACAGAGAAACACGTGAACAAAGCAAATGTAACTCTGCAAGGTAATTTCTTTTTGCACTGAGGGTACACAGTAACCCAAATGGGCTAGAAAGTATACCAATACATTGTTCATTTTTTATATTTTCATATTCTAGTACAGGTGGAGTTTGTGTCTTTCCCATATTGGCTGGAGTTTGACCACATAGTCTTTTGGAAGTACCTAGTTAAAAAAAAAATCAGTACAATGAAGTGGGTGGGTGAGGGTGTTGGATTGAGTGTTAGGGTTGGAGTCTGTCACTCTAGGTTATCAGATTCTAGGAATGTAGCAGGTGCCTTTGCATAAACAAAAAAAATATGATGTGCATAAAAATTTTACAAGGCAGGAGAGGTTTATAGAATATTGACCTATGGTGGGATAACTACTTTGAATATAAAAATTATCATACTGTGACCCCTACTTCCTACCCTAGATGTTCAGCATTCTCCTTGAGATAATTAGTTTGCTGACTCACTGTCTTTTATCACTTCCTTCCATTGTGTGTGGGACTTACTCACATTATCTTTTGGCCCTACTTCATTACCAAAATCAGTACTTGTTTAAGTCTTCCACATTTCTCCCATCACTGAACCCAAAAAAGATGTCATTACAGTACATCTTTCACAAGTCATTGACATAGGTCATCCTTGAAATACTCGATTGACTTCTGAGGCATCACAGTTGCCTAGATTTTTTTATAACCTGTCTAGACTCCTCCTTCACTGGATGAGTCCATTTGTTTCCTTAAGTCTTTAAATATGGAAAAGTGGATGAACCCATTTCTTTCTCCCCTCAGTTGGAGCAAAGGCTGCTATGACTTTCCAAGGACTTCTAAATGCTTGTGAGTTTGTATTAAATTCTGATATCCAAATGCACCTAAGTATCCCAGATATATCAATGACTATGGAGCATTCAATGTGATGTCTATTAAACATCCTACACTGAAGCTTTTCCAAACAGATTTGCTTGTATTCTTTCACCTCCAATTGTGCCTTTACAGATCTCTTCCATATTACAAATACTACCAAATCTATTACCTATTAGTTTTAAATAAAAATCTTGGTTTTTTTTCTTGGACTGTCATGTTCTATCATTGTACATTTTATTTTTCACAAATCCTTTGATCTATTGACCCCAGGAAGCTGGGAGTCTGAATCCCAGGCTAAAGGTCACTTTCTTGACTGTTTATGACAGCACCTGTGATTGAGTGAACACAGGAAATGGGCCTTGTCATCCCACCCAGAAGCCCCTGTCAAGGCAGACTTCCTGGGCTAAGCATGGGCTTGGATAGTTTAAATTAATTGGATGATATGAGATGATTGGTTTACAATGTGCGGGCTTTGTTGTAACCCTATAAAAGCTGTCTCAAGCCTGCACCCAGGATTCTCAGCCCTCTACCCCTGCATGGCTTATGGATGTTGACCCCAGTGCACTTGGAATATAAAAGACTTCATGCTTTTGCATCAAGACCGCTTCTCGTGAGTGATTTGGGGGGGGGGCGCCTTTCCTGAGTGGGAGTGTAAAGGTCCATGCTCTCTGGGTCTTTCACTCTTGCAACATTTACTCCAAAGAATGCAACAGATTACTAACATACCTTCCTGATTCGTTTGTTGGGCCCACTTCACTGTTGGTGTCTTCTCATCCAAGGAGATAAATGTTGCAATGTTTAACCAAGCTTCTATTATTCCTACCCATGTGGTTCTTCACATCTAGTCAGACCCTGGATTATTGTCCCCAGGGCCTCTCTGGCCTCATTTCTTACTGCTGCTATCATTTCTAGAAATCACAGAAGCCTGCTCACTTCTTGGCAGAAACACATACACCTGGTTTGTGGAAGACTATATTTGTGGGACTGCAGTTGGAGCCAGCCAGTTTACCTGGTTTGTACCTGAGATGGGGAGTGTGGATTGAGAAAGGCTAGCTAAAGACTCTAAAAGAAAGCAGAAACACAGGATAAAATCAGGAGGGTAGATTTAGAATCTGCCCTGAGTTTATTCTTCACTATTCTTAAATACCTTAACCAAAAAGGGGAACATGGTATTATGTATACGGAACAAACAGACTTTCTTCATTCTCCAAGGATTAAGTAACTGCACTTTAGATTCAACTCATTATCTGGCCTTGAGAGTCACTTGTAACCACATCTCTTGCAAATTCTGTTGTTATTTAGATAAGGCCAATTCTGTTGTTGTTTAGATAAGACACCCAAGGCCAAGAGCAGACATTCCACTGTAGCCACACCTTACACTTTTAGGTCTTATGACTTACTAGGGACAGTTTTGAACTCTCTGACCTTTAACCAAGAGCCATCTTTATGGGACCTGACACAGCTCATGTCTTAAGTCCTTTGCACACTCACTGTTGATTTATCAGAAGGGTTTCCATCACATTTCTTCATGATTATTTCCTATGCTTCAATCAAAAATTTTATTCAGCACCCATCTCAGTCAGGGAAGGCTTACCCAAACACTTTTTCCAAATTTGCTTCCCTATATTAATCTTGAGCATTTCTTTCTCATTTAATAATTAGTATATGGTAGATATTTAACTTCCTACAAATTATTTTTAATAATTCCGTTTACTATATTCCTTGCTACAATCTAAACTTTTAACTTTCTACAAATTCTTTTTGATAATTTTGTTTACTATATTCCCTGCTACAATCAAAACACAGAGAAGGCAAAAATGTTTTATTATCTGCTATGTATCCTGGGTATCTTGGCACATACAATGTGCTTACATATTTGTTGAAAAAGATGGATGAAATTCGGAATAGTCATATAACAATGACAATGAGGAGCACCAAGTGAATGACAATGGGTTTTACTCACATTATTTCTTTGTGTTTCAGGAATGTAAAGACACTTCCCAGAAACTCACGAGAAGAGCATGTTAACATGCAAATTTAGGATCATTGCTTAAGATGCAGGGTTGTTTTAAGTGAACAGATGATGCTTCTATGAACGCCTAGCATTCTAAGAGATTAGGTCATTATAGAAAAAAGTCAGACCATTCTACATTTGGCAGACTATTTAAGCAAATTGAAAGAACAAGGGGGATTTATGACTAAAATCAGCAGGCATGTCATCTGTGTCCCAAAAAGGAGCAGAAATTGTTAGGATGGAAAAATTCAGCTTAATTCCCCAGAAAACCCAGGAAGCTGGGCGTCTTAAATCCTAAGCTGATGGTCACCTACTTTAATGTTTATGGTAGTGAATGAACACCCAGACGCCTGTGTGAAAGCAGACTTCCTGGGCTAAGGGCAGGGTTGGATACTTAAAAGTAATTGGTCCACACTGGATGCTAGGAGGTGATTGGTTCACAATGCGCAGGCATTGTTGTAACCCTATAAAAGCTGTCTCAATTCTGTGCTAGGGGTCGTCGCTAAGCCCTCTACCCTGCATGGTGTATGGCTGACGACCCCAGTATACTGGAATATAAAGGACCTTATGCGTTTACATCAAGACCGCTTCTCGTGAGTGATTTGGGGTGGGGGGGCGCCTGTCCTGAGAGGGAGCACGAGGGACCTTGCTCTCGCTGGTCTTACAAAATCAGAAGGTACAAGCATGTGAGTGGGAATAAAGGGAAGTTTCTCTTTTTTTTAAAAAAAATAGGTATTAATATTTGCTGTGCCTTGACTTCCGTGACTACCGAACAATAAGAACATAGATGAGAACTGTAGCTTCTAAAATGCTACAAACTCAGAGATTATTTTAAAGCACCATTACCCTACAAGAGGGCGAGAGGGAAGGTGAGGCAATTAACAGTTAGCAGGGTTGCAGACCATGCTTCATTTAGAGTCTTGCTGGCTATTAGACAGAAGTGGAAAATTGTTCAAAAAGTATATCCTGATGGACTATTGTGGACTGTCATGTGTATGAGATTAAGACAATTGGTTTCAAGTTCAGAATTTCTGTGTGCAGTTTGGAATCACAGTAGCTTCTTGAGGCTATAAAGATTTGAAAAGAAAAAGGGATAGGAGGCATAACATGGGCATCTGCAATCTATGTGGAGAATAAACTACATTAGCTAATCACTGTAGAAGACAAGAATCCCATAGAAGGGGGTCACTAAAGACTCCGTGTGCATTACGAGTGTGAAAATTAAAAGATCGTGGGCTGTAGAGACCTAGATCAAAGTTCACAGGCCTTGGGATTGAGCACATTCTGGTCTGATTAACAGACAAAATGATAAAGCTTGGTAAGTCTGAAGACAGTGTAGCAAATTGAAACACTTGCATTATCCCCACATTGGGTGTCTCACACCCCTCCCCTGTCATTATGAAGTTTTTCCTTATTTTGAAACCTCTTACAGCAGTTTAGTCCTGTCTCCCCTTTTATAGTGGTCATAAAATTATTCAGCCTTCTTTTAATATACAGCTGCTGCATTTGACTCTCTGATCTCCCGAAGCCCTGAATTCCACAGTGTGCAGAGTATTTCACTTTATTGGTTTTTAAATTTTCTTGCTGCACCATTCATATGAGTAGTTATTCTCATATTGTGCAGTGGCATTTTAAGCTTGGAATTGATAACTTTGTTCCCTCTGTACCTTTCCTAATCTTAAATAGTGCAATTAAGTTCCTTTCTAACTATGTTCATTGTCAGACCAAAGAAACCAAGGGTTTTAAAAAAACAATCTTTCACTACATGTCAGTCCTGTCACACACTCAACCTCCCTCATGTACCTAATCTGAGTTTTCCACTAAGCATGCTTCACCTACCCTATAATCACCAACGGCAGCAATTGTGAACTCCTTTGAAAGCCATGAGGTCATTACCTGACAAAAATCTTATATTTAAGTAATGTTTTTGTCCCCAAAGATGCTTGATGTTCTTTGGCAATAATCTCAATTTTCCAGACAGCATCCGTTTAATGGAAAAGTGTGAGCATGCTATGTCATGTCTGTATGCATATCCTTGAGGGGGAGTTCATCCCAACTTAGTGGCCACCATAAGTGAAGAATTTTAAGGGTAGATAGAACAGTAGCACAAGTCTTCTGCAAGGAAGCAATGTTTACTGTTGCTGCAGTCTGGTCTTTTAAGGTGGCCAGCTAAAAGCCTCATAATAAGTTAAAAAAAATCAAATAGAACATTGAGCATTTGCTAGAGGCAAGGAAAAGTGCCAGTCCAGGCTTTTGTTACAGCTCCGAGTTAAGCTCTGTGTGAGCTGTGGCCTGGCCTAGGATGTTGCTGTATAATTCAAAGCTAGCAGAACACAGAATCTGGTTCCTACTAAAATCTGTAGTAATTCTGCACACCTTTCTTTTACAAAGAAGAATCCTCCAAAGGGGTCCACCAGTTTTACCATTCTCTTGATTTGAAGCTTTCTGAAGTGTCCACGTGCGTCTTATTTCAGGTTTCACTACCTTTGTTCTGAACCTGTCTCATGGAGAGAGGAAGCTTGTATTTGTAGGACCAACAAACAGATGGCTTTGAATTGATTTAATACTATCTCTTCAGGGATCATATATGGCACAGGCCTTTCCTGTTATGAAACAATAATGGAAAGCGAGGTAGCACCAATTGGTGTTGTATTTCAGATGTGGTAGTGTTTGGAAATGCAGAAGAGCATGGCAGAGTCTTGTAAATGGTGGGCTCCATTCTGAAATGCAGGTTAAGACCAACCCAAACCTGTTGAGACCACTTTGCTGATCTCCACACACTTTTACTTTGAGTACTAGATTTAAGGGGGGGACAGTGAGTAAATTCAGAAATCAAAATAAATAATATCCCAATGGAATATAAACACAATAAGTGGTAAAATCAAGATGAAAGTATCAAAACTGCAAAGCACTAACAATGTATTTTTTTTTCATATTGCCTCAGACCCAAGTACTGCTTGAAGATGATCCTCCTGTATGGCATAGACATATGTCCCATGTCCTAGGACATAATTGATGGGGGATGACCTTCTGTGTATATGTTTCTCTTATTGGTTAATGAATTAAATACTGTCTGGCCAATAAGGCAGGAAGATAGGTGGGACTAGGACTAAGAGAATTCTGGGAAAGCTAGGCAAAGGAGTAGAAGGTCCTGACATTCTCCAGTAAGCCAAGATCGATAGAAATGGGTTAATAATTAAGACAGAACTAGCCAGTAACAAGCCCTAGTCATCTGCCCACAATTTTATAATATGTGTGCTTATTTGGGACTGAGAAGGGCAACGGGACCTGGTGGGACAGTAAATACCACAAACAACACATGGTGGTATCTCACTACTGTCTGTTATGCAAGCTTCATTCCCTAGCATGCTTCTTAGAAATATCTAAGATTTAGACAATGTGTCAGCAAACAGACATGCAGCCCATCCCAAGCTTATCCAAACACTCATGTTTGAGTCTTGAGTTCTGTGGACATCACAGAGGACATTGATCAGTAGATTGATAATGACTTAATTTTGTGGTATTTGTTCTTAAGTTCAATACATCATAGATGTGTGGCCTTTTGGTTGTTTTATTTGATACATTTTGAAATCATAGTTTTCCTGTAATGTAGGAAGTTAGAATGTCACTATCAGAGTGGTGTCAAAGAAAACTCATTCAGTGTATTTTTAATGTATTTTATATAACTTATTTCTCTGTAGAATTTTTGTAGGTTCATCATTATTTAACATGGAACATTACATAGAACTTATGAAATAAGCAACACTCATAGACTTGATATGCTCTTACAAGGCTGTATCAAGGGACATCTCAGACTACTTCATCACTCTTCCACATAAGGCTTTTATCCAAATTGATAACTGCCACACAGGAAAAGGCTGGGTTTTAGAAAACGCCCTATTCACAGATTACGTCAGTTGCAGAATTACGCTTTGTTCTGAGATCAAAATGAATTTTCTCTCACTATTTCTATTGTGTCAAATTAAGCCACCCATTTACAAAAGCAGACTGGAGAGTCTCATTCACATTATCCTTGCTTGAGAACCTAAAAGTTGAGAGTTTAAGTGCCCATTATTTTTACAGTTAGATACCCTAAGTTCATGCCACCCACCAGATAATGACTACTAATACAAGCCAGTTGTTGAAGAGTTGGTTTTATTGTTCAAAATAGTTGAAAGAACATCAAAACATTGACTGATAGCACCATTTGTTCTTGAAAACAGATACATGTGAAATGAAAATTTTGTATGTTGGACTTCTTTTTCTAAACAATAGCCAAGTTTTATCTTGATGTTACAATCTGAATAAATACTTATTGGTTATGTCAAATGACTCAGATATGGATATACTCCAGAAAAGATTAGGTTCTGGTCTTGGACATAGTCAAACACAATAGAACATAATACAAATTAGCAGAGGCATAGAGAGGATTGAATTGTATGTATTGCAATTCAAAATCTAGGAAATAGTCAAGGCTGGTATGGTATCAGGATTTCTTCTGTGCCAGTGGCCTGTCGTTGCTTTAATATTTTATTCTTAAGGTGACCTGATGTCCCAGAATAGCTAATATAGCTTCTATCACCATGCTAATATTCTAGAAAAACAAGGAGTAGCAAATACTAAAGAGAACAAAGGTAGACATCAGCTACTCCTCATTTGGAAATTGTCATATATGCAATGTATTGTGTACTGTGGGGCATCTTATTCATTTCTCTCTTCCCCCCTTCACCTTCCCTCAATTATATTATATTGACAAACTATGGTCATATATAACCAATATGGGAAGTTGGCTTATATATTCTGAGGAACAGGATACCCAGCAAAAAAATTGAAAAATGAGCACAGCTGTTGGTGTAATACTAACAATCTTATACAAACAACTGTTGTAGAACATTGGGAAATCCTTATTTCTTAAAATCTGAACAACTTTCGTCTAAGGGCTGTTTTTTCACACAGGCATTCTAACTAGTCACCATTAGGCATTTGAATTTTCAATGCACTTATATTCAGTCCTGTCCTTTAGTTTTTAGCTTTGGTTAAGTTTGTTTTTAATATTCAATTACTTTGGAGAACATGATTAGCATGGAAATTCTTTCCAGGTTTATATTTCTTAATAGTCATTTACTATAGAATTTTGCCTTTGTTCATTTATTTGTCCAGATAAAAATTAAATGTATTTGATTAAATAATACATCACACTTTACTACTGCAAAAACCCTTTTCTACTTTTGATTTCAAAATATCTAAAAAACTTTATCAAGTTCTTTGCAGATTATCTTTACAAATTTCTAAGAAATGTATTGAAGAAGTAGAGTTTCTAATTTTGAGATTATATCATTTTTAGGATGGTATATATATATATATACGCATATATATGTATAATAAATGTACATACATATACATATATAATATATATTATACTATATATGATATATATAGTATATATAATATATATACATATATAATAAATATATATACATTTATTATACATATATATGCATATATAAAAATTATATTGCACTATATATATACATATATATATATATTATATTGCTTCATGGAGACCAAATGTCTGGAGGAGATAAGTTCCTTATAATTTATAAATGGGATATCAGGTATGTTGGAAGCTGCACAATGTTTATGATTCTCCATTTTCTCCCTACATGAAATTCTTAAACAGCAAATCGTATGGATGAAAAAATTGTCTACCTAGGTAAATAAATTCTATTGTCTTGGAACAGAATAATATTAAGACATGCAGTAACATATATTAAATTCTAATGGGCAAATAGTTAAGAACTTTAATGAAACTCATTATTAGTTCTATGGCAACAAATCTGTCTTTGACCTTTAGTTTAATAGACCATTTTGTTCATAACATGGCCAAAGAGTAGAGTCCATTCTGTACTATTCTGTTCAATGCATTCTTGTATAATTAATTGTAAGTATAAGATTGTGTTATGGTATTGCAAATTGTCAGAAGGTGGTACAAGAAATGGAAGCTGTTACAATGGGTCAACCTAACCCTGTCATAAGGAAGTATTCTGCTTCCCTATAGTGGCTACTCACTTTCAAAAATTGTTATTTGACCTGGATGAGATCTCTACATCTCTGTTAAGCCCTTGATCCACAAACAGCTATTTTTTTTTCCAGTCATTCTGATAAGGGATGAATCTCTGCTTATGGAAGCTACACTTGTAGCAGTAAATTGCAGCAATGCATCCAAGATTAACGAGGTGGGGCCTCAGGGATTTTGATCTTGCATAAATAAAAAATTGCATCAAAATCTGTTTTAAGGTTAGTCCAGAGGGGCTAAGCAAGATCCTTATATTTTCTGGATCTTATTAATGTTCCCTCTGGATAATTGCTGCTACATAAGCTGAATTTATCTGCCAATGACAAAGAACTAAATCAATAGAATTGGCCAAAAGAAAGAAAGCATATGATACTCTTGACTGTACAATTCATTGCCTAAGCTGATAACAAGTAAATAACATTGACGTATAGCCACTCTTGCCAAGCACGAGGAGGCAAAGAAGAACTGAGATGGCTAAATGTTGTAGTGAATTTGGGTGTTATGTTACTTGTTCCTCTGATTAACCTGATTTTTTATTATCACTCAAAACTGCACAAAGCTTAGATTGATAATACATAAACATTTCCAAAAGTACTGGCAATGATTCTAATTTTGAATTTTCATATCTAATTATTTTTGGGTTGACATTTGCAATATTCCTAATCACCATAGACTCAAATAGATTTTAAATGCTACTGTATCTTAGCATTATTTAGTGTTCATTAATTTTGTTTGTGGCCAAGTCTTACAGTTTGGATCACTTCATGTTTTGTTATTGTGAAATAAATAAGAGATTTTATGAAAAGACCAATAGTGAGAGCATGATTTTTTTCTGGAGTTAGAAAAGTTTTATAATTTACAATTATCTCAAGTATTGTTTATAATGAGTCCTGGATATTTTGGCATAACAACAGCTCCAAAGGCCTCAATGAAAGTCCTTCTAAAGGCACCATGAATATGCAGGGCCAGAAAACTTTCTATATTTTTCATGCTTGGAAATGTCAAGTAAATGCTTTTCTCCAAATGTTCTTCCATTGCTTGAAGAAATGTAGAGGGACAGTCAACTATTTCTGACATTCAGACTTCCTTTCTTAAAAGGCATCTTGTCCTGAGGGAATGTTTAGAGATCCATAACTGTGATTTAAAAAAAGGGCTACACAGTAAAAATATACTTTGCAATAGCTCAAAAGCTGGTGACACTAGAAAACATTTCTAAAATAGAAGTATGAAGGATTGGAGAAATGACTCTGCCATCAGGCCTGATGACCTGAGTTCAATCCCTGGGGCTTACATGATGGAAGGAGAGAATCAGCAGAATCAGCTCCCTAAAGTTTTCAAACCTCCCTCACCTCTTTCTCTCTCTCTCTCTCTCTTTCTCTCTCTCTCTCTCTCTCTCTCTCTCTCTCTCTCTCTCTCTCTCTCTCACACACACACACACACAAATAAAACATTAAAATTTATGAATATTTTGACTTGCTTTTTTTTTTAAAAAACAGGGCTAGCACATCATGAGAACTCTCATATTCACATGGGTACACACATGGCTCACCTACTCACACGAGGCTTATTTAAGATATAATCAAGGTATTAAGTATAATTTGTTATACCCTTGCGAGTATCTGCTAGTGACCACTTTGCTATAGGCTATCATTTTTATTGCTGGTGGGAGTCAGTGATAGGTACAGAATTATTGCTTGGTAATGACACCATTACTGTGTGTCACCAGTGTACTTGGTCTTGAGGCTATTTGTAACTTGTTTGGTTCCCAGCACAGAGCAGTAACTAAACAGGCTATTCTAAATGTGCACATTTGTTATCCAGATACTATAGATCAGGGTCAGCTGGGAAGCACCAGACAGGATATTCAGGGCTGTTGTACTCATGTTGAGTTATGTCTGCTCACCCAAACCAACACCATTCACTCTTGGCACTTTCAGATGGCATTGGCCTCTGTGCCAGTAATTTGTGCATATTTGTGATTGAAAGTAGGTCCAGTAAGGGAAGCCATATGGTTTACTGTTCATGTCTGATGCATTTGTAAAGTAACAGATGCAAAATTGAGCACACCTGGAATTCAGAGGCAGAAGCCCTGACAGAGCAATCTGTTATGTAACACTATATATGCTGGAAGATTTGTTGGGACAAATGTCCCTACAGAAACAACCTGCCTGCATATAACCCATGTCTTAATACATAACTTGCACTGGCTGTTGGGCATTTATTTTTCATAGCTGGCTACATTTATACTCTCATTAGTTTTCTGTGACAAATGAATAAATATGGCAGCCCATAGTTTATTTGAAGGAATAAAAAGAATAGAAGGTATAATTTGCAAATGCAGCCATTGCTTCAGTATATTATTTTGCAATAATGTGGTAATGTTTATATGGAAATAGAACACACTTGCAAGTGGTTGGTATTGGGTCTGAGAATTGCTGAGTTTTATGTCAATATATATGATGGCTTCCTCTGCATTATGCTTTTGCTTTATCGATAATAAGAATCCCTGTGTGGAAAAGGTAGGGAGGTTGCTGAATGTCATCTGGACTGTATACTTGGGTTGCTTAAGTCAAATATCATTATATAAAGCTGGACTCAAGGCACAGTTGGGCTTAGGCACAATGTAACTCTAATATATTTGACAGTTAAAAGTCCTCCTATATCTTTATCATGTGATAGCATAGTAACCCTTACTCATTAATGTAGCCACATAAAATATTTATATTAATAGTGGAAGATTAATAGTAGAAATGTGGTTTAGTCTCATAAGAAAATAGACATTTTATGATTTAAGGACCTTTGATTTAAGCTGTATGACAAACATTTCAGCTGCCACCTGAGAATTTACCCACTTACTCTGGAAGGAACTAGCATTATAATATGTATTTTGTATGTGAGAAACAATAGAACAAAGAAAAAGAGCAAAGATAATTATCATGGCCAAAAGATTTGCTCCAGTAGCCAGCAATTGTGGTAGGTTAAGGAAAAGTCACCCATAGATAAAGAAGAGATTATTAGTGTTGATATGTTCTGTAGTTTAATATGTGAATTATAATAAAAGAAGTATCATTATTCATCTAATATTATGTTTTAATAGCAGTTATAAAAGAAGAAGAAGTGAACCATTTTAAAAACTCAACAATGGACCTTTTTATTAATACAGAGATAAAATTTTAGAAACTTCTTCAAAGATGAGAGACACCAAGGAAGAAATGGGACTCGGGAAGATAACTTTATACAGATAAGGTTAGATGGACCTTGGAGAGTGAGAGCAAGGAGATGAGAGAAATGGCAGAGGCCATGGGAGCAGTTATAGTACAGTAACTCAAGTTTGAGTGCAGCCTGAAGCAATGAATACCCTCCCATGTACAGCTCTTGGGAACAGGACTTTGCTTCATAACAACACCATTATATTAAGAACAATATGATCATATTTTCAGGGGATGGTAGGCATGTGGTGACTTCTACTTTAAGAACAGACAGAAGAGAGCTCAAGAGTTTTTCCTATAAATAATGTGATTAAAGGGAAGATTATTATTTTTTAATTTTTTTTTTGTTTTTTTGAGACAGCTTTTCTCTGTGGCTTTTGAGACTGTCCTGGAACTCATTCTGTAAACCAGGCTGGCCTCTAACTCACAGAGATCTGTCTGCCTCTGCCTCTTGAGTGCTAGGATTAAAGGTGTGTACCACCAACGCCTGGCTGAAGAGTAATATTTTTATGTAGCTATATTAATGAGATTGTATGCAGCAATGGGTCAACAAGTGATGGCTCATGGACCCTCTTTCTCACTGTGATTATGTCACTATCCTCTATGTGCTTTTCTTCCTGCACATCCTTCATCACCATCACTGCTTCAAAGAAAACTTTTTTTTTTTTTGGCCTTCATGGAACTGTGAAATGTATAGAGAAACATTGGTATATATTATTTGAGATTTTTTTCTCTTGTGTAATCACCATAACAACTCTAGAATCTGCGCAGTTCTGTGTGAATATAAATTACATCTACTCATCTCATAGTATTAGGCATTTTGAGCACAGTTACTAAAACATGTATTTTGTTCTATTCATAATTAACCCATCAACATCACTGTATTTTGAGTAGCAAAAAAGATCAGGGTTATTTTCAAACAGGTTTATTTATTTAATACATTTTTCAAGCACACACATAGTACCAAGTTTCTGCCAGGCACCATTCTTAACACTTAACCAGCATCAAAGTGCTGTCATAGATACAGTGAGATATTTTATGATAAGCTGAAATTAGATTAGTTTTGGATCCAATTATTCGTATTATTAAAGAAGTTGTTGTTTATGTTAGGAATGGAAGACAGTAGAGGTCTCAAATATTTAAGCAGAGAAATTATATCTGAGATCCACATTATTCAGCATTCCTTATGTATGACATGTGAGTTAAATTTCTCCAAGTCCATAGATGGGCCTTCAGAAACTCAATTTATCATAAACCTATTTAATGAGAGTGATTTAATATACATATTATTATATATAGAATTATATATAGATAATAGAATTATACCACGTTCCTGCCTTTCCTCCCAGCAACTCCTCCCCCACACCCTCTACTCTTAAACAGATAGCTCTTTCCTTTGATTAATATTCTTAGGGTTGTATATGTGAGCCTGCACCAATGTATAAACTTAACCTGCTGAGATAGATAGCTTTTGTTGTTTGTGTGTATTTTGTGTGTATGGTTTTAGGTCTGACCACTTTTCATTGGACAATGAATGAGGGGGTTTATCCCTGGGAAACACTAATTTTTTTCCCCAGCAGTCAATAGTTATCTGTAATTCTTTGTCTAGGAGTAAGATCTCACAAAGTTTCCCATCTTTCCATGCTAATACATTCGTTGTCTGGTCTTGTGTATGCTACTATTTCTATAAAAGGGTATTTCACAGCAGACTTCCTGGTATTCTAGCTCTTACAATATTTTTGCCCCTCTGTTCTATGATGTTCCATGGCTCCCCATGATCCATTGATATCTGCTTGGTGGTTTTCTGTAATTGTCTCCATTTGTTGTAAAAAAGAGGCTTCTTTTCTGTGGGTATGAGGATAAGATTTAGAATAGAGTAAGGAATTGTGCTAGTCTAGCAAAGTGGTAGTTGTAGATTCTTTTTTTTAAAGATTTCATGACCCCATTAGCCCCAGAAGCTGCCTATGTTTTCAGTATATGGCATGATTTCCCTACTTTTGATTGGGCTTTAAGTCCACTTAGATGTAAATACCACTTAATGGACCAATTTATTTTTAACAAAAGAAAGAATTCCAAAAGCATCCAATGATGGTGGTGATGTCACCTATTGGCTAGTGTTTGTCATCATCTCTTTATTTTAGGTTTGCATTTTATGAAGAAAGTAATTGTGAAAAAATGGAAATATTCACTGTGAAAAATGGGTGCTGAATAAAAATTATTAGTGTTTGTATAGAATGATTATAATTAAATTTCTGATTTTAAAAAGTATCTAGCAATAATAAGAAACAGAGATGGGTGTGGTTCCCCAAACCTTTAATAGGACTGGGTCTATGTGAGTTGAATACAGCTAGAGATCTCAAGAACAAACAAACAAAATACCAAAAAATACCAAAAAATAAATAAAAACTCATAAAAATGTTTCAGAGTGAGATCAGGATAATTAAGAAGTGTATGCTGTCAAACATGCCTCCCAAAACATTGATGACAGTTATTCAGACAAGGGATTGTACTGAGACTTGGCATAGGCTCTGTCTAACCTACAGCTATTCCCAGATCTTCTCAAAATATCACAGGTCTAAATAGAAGTAGTACATAAAACATTCTATCCTGAGATTTACATGATAGTATATGAAGACAGAAGAAAATGACCTGGAAAATTCTTAGTAGTGAAAAATGTTGTGAAGAAATTTAAATATGCTGATGCGTTGAGTTCCTTGAGGGTTAGTGGTCAGTAGAGTTTCTTTAAGAGGGTGGCATTGAGTAGATTGCTGGAAGACAAGAAAATACTGGCCTGGCAAATATTTGGGAACAGTGTATACTCTGGGAAAAAGAAGATAAAAAGAAATCTAAGACAAGAATGATTTTTGGAGAATCAAAAAAAGAAAGGGTGATTATATCTAACCTATGACAGTAGACACTTTGGATAAAAAAGTATATGGTATGAATCACAATGTAGAATCTCAATGCTACCAACTTTCAGGAGGGGGGGATGTAGCATGTATGTTTCTGTCAGCCCGCCAGCCCGCCAGTCTGGGCCCACAGCCACACCAGCCCCAAATAACACACAGAGACTCTTTATTTGATACAATCCCGTTGGCCAGTTACCATTATTGTTTATGGGCTAGCTCTGTCTTAATGATTAACCCATTTCTACTTATCTAAGTATTTCCACGTGGTCATTTTATGGGGAGCCGCGGCCAGCGTCTTGCTTCCTCCATGCTCTACATCTTGACCCCTCCTTCTACTTCCTCTTTCCTCCTCCTAGTCTCCTAGCCCCACCTATCTAGTTTTCTATTGGCCACAGTGCTTTATCAACCAGTATGAGAAACATATACAGAATAACATCTCCCATCAGGGGGATACTTGAATTGGAAAAGTTCTTTCATCTTTTCTTCTAGGACATCAATATGAACTTCTTAAGATAGCAAATAATGCTCAACAGTATAATTATACTCTCCTAATTAGGGTTGCTATTGCTGTGATGGAACACCATGACTAAAGCAACTTAGGGAGGAAAGATTTACTTGAGTTACACTTTTACACAAATGTTCATCATTGAAGTAATTCAAGACAGAAAATCATGCAGGGCTGGAACCTATGGAACTGATAGAGAGGCCATGGGCTTGCTCTGCATAGCTTGCTCAGTATACTTTCTTTCTTTCTTTTGTTCGTCCTTCCTTCCTTCCTTCCTTTCTTTTTCACCCTTCCCTTCTCCCCCTCCTCCCTCCTCTTTTTCTCCTCCTCCTCTTCCTCCTCTTCCTCCTCCTCCTCCTCCTCCTCCTCCTCCTCCTCCTCCTCTCTTCTTCTTCTTCTTCTTCTTCTTCTTCTTCTTCTTCTTCTTCTTCTTCTTCTTCTTCTCCTTCTCCTTCTCCTTCTCCTTCTCCTTCTCTTTCCTTCTCTTCCTCCTCCTGCTTCTTCTTTGTTTTTAAGAAATAAAATACAGAACCACCATCTCAGAGATGGAACAACTCACAATGTGTTGGAACCTCCCCCACATCAATCACCAATTAAGAAAAATGTTCTACAAGCTGCCTACAGCCCAATCTTATGGAGGCGTTTTCTTATTCATGGTTCTCTCCTTTTAGGTGACTATGGATTTTATTGTTGTCATAAAATTGGTCAGCACACACAATTAAAATTTATAATTAATTCCTTAATATTTATGTCATAAAAAGCAAATAATTGATGTAATCATAATTTGCTTATTGTTTTTACTTCTACTGGAAATTCAAAGGAAATTTATTGTATTTTTGCCTAAAAGCATGGCTATGCTTCTAGCTTCATTCATAAAATCATTTTCTCTTTGCCTTTTTCCACCATTATTTTCTGTAGGTTGGGTTTGAATAAGGTGTCTGGAATTATACTTTCCAAATCAGAATGCTAGCTAATTTTACTTATAGTCCATTTGTCTTATTCTTAAGTTTGAGTAGGTGCTAACTGTCATTTTCCAGTCATAATATTTTGGTTTTTTTATAATATAATTTTTTTTTTAGTCTTCATGCCTTAGAAACTGAAATTGTGCACATACATCTTCTTCACTTAATTTTTAGCATTAGGAATTATGTGGGATATTGAGATCTTTGATTAATCTTCTATAAATTTTAACTCTTATATTTTTCAAAAAGTCTTGAAACAGACTGTTTTCAATATATTTACTAGTATTTTGTACATTCAAGAATTTTAAAACTTCTTGTATCACATCATGTGAACAGATCTTGCGTTTTCCTATTGCATTTTAAAAATATCTTTGTGAGAACTATAAATTAATACTCTACAATAAACTATAATAACTAATGGCAATAGGTATGGTGGGATTAAAAACTCTTTTTGCCTTTAATCAGGATTTATTTGGATATGAGGGTTTGGATCTTCTAGCTTCTTTTTTTGCTGCATTCTGTTTAAAATATTTTCAAATAACTATTTGCTTATCTTTAGTTTTTAGAAATTTATACATATAATCAAAGTTATGTTGGCAACAAATTAATATTAAATAAGGTTGATGTAGACAGTTTGGTCTTTAAATAATGACCCCAAATTTTGCTTATTGAAGTCAAGACTACAATTATGAATGGTATAGTAGATTGGATTACTGTCCAATTTCTCTTTTACTCTCATGCTGAATATCATTTATGCATTTACTTTGTGTGTATCTTTGTAGTACCTGAGGTAATCAAAGCAAATGAAATATTTTTTGCTTGATAACTTGAACTTGGACTGGAACATGTGTATTACATTTATCAATAAAATGTGAAAGTAAGTAGAAGGTGTAAATGTGTTACTACTCATCATTTACCTTTTGCCTGTCCCAGAGAGATTTTGCCTCAAATGGTGAAGAAATGGAATGGACAAATCTGAATTTGGGGTCTCCTTGCCAAGCACAGAGTATCTAAGTGACACCAGTGAAGATGGGCCACATTGTTCTTGACACAGAGACCTATGAGTAACAATAACAACAACAACAACAACATCATAAACAAAAATAACCCCCCAAACCAAACCAAACTCCTCCCTCAAACCAAATGTTTAGTTCAATAACCCCTTGAGATTTCAAAGTTACTTTCATAGCATTAATACACAGCTTTAGATTATGATTATTTTTCAATTAGGTATATTTTCTTGTTTTCTGATTCCATAAACAGATTGATATTGAGAGCCAAGAAAGTTTTTGCATGCATTTCACTGACCTGGGCCCACTTTTGATCACTAAAAAAAAATCTTCATTTATATAAGGCTAACTTATTTATATTTAAAACATGTGTAAAAAATACCCTCTTTAGAGACTGGGAACTTGGCTCAGCAGGTAATTGCACTTGATGGGCAAGCATGAAGACTTGAGTTCAAATTCCCAGGCCAACATATAAGGCTAGGCATGGTCAGATGCACATGTAATTTCACTCCTGTGGGGTATAGAAAGAGAAGAATTGCTGGCTGCCAACTTAGTTCTAGGTTCAGAGAGAGACTATCTCAGGAGCAAGACAGAAAGTGGTAGATCCCATAACTGAAGTCATCTTTTGGTGTGCATATACGTACACACTCACATAGGTACTCATACATAAAACACATATATTTTCTACATATGGTACACTATTTTATATAGCACTCAAAGCATATCCAACAATTTGTACAACTTTAGTTACAAAAACAAATGTAATAATAACCTATTTAATATTCAAATTACATTTATTCTATATTTAGCATAATTCTAAAACACATTATTTTATACTTTATAGTAAGTCATGTTAGATTTATTTTTAAAATTAACATCTGAATTTCATTGCACAGATAATAATTTTAGTTTGAATACATGTTGGCTTTTGAAATATATTTTATTAAATAAAAAGTCAGCCTTATAAATATGTATGCTATATTCATACAAATATTGTTAGGGTAGCAAGTCACAGAGTTGTGAAAATATTTATGTATTTGAGTTGTTTATTATACAAAATAGTGCCACATGATGATATTTCATACCTTATGGAGAACAAAGTTGGAGGTAGATGGTATAAAAGAAGAAAGAGCTATGGATTAATTAAATGTCACATACGTTTGAAACAAGATTACAAAATGATAATTATAATCAAGCACTAGTGACTGCAAGTAAAGTCTATGTGGAAGGGAGTCAGGCACATCTTTGTAAAATCAGTTATAGTCAGTCCTCTGTGCAGGTGGAGGGAAGGGTGCTCTAAGTAGCCAGTCATGTGCAGATTGGCTGTTAGCCTTGCTTTCTTGGGTGTTAAGTGTTGGCCTCCATATAAATTTAACTACTGTGTATCCAGTACTGTATGCTCCAAGCTATGTGAACCAGTGAGTAGACAGTATGACTCTGTGTCCTGGGAACTTACAGTCTTGCAGGGAGATAAAAGACAGTCTTAATTTTCTTTGTCTTCCGGTTTCTCAAAAGCACATTAGTTCTTTTCACTCTTAGGTAAAGATCTTTTTGCCTGTTCACCTTTGCTCTCATCTAAGCCTGGAAGGCTTTTCTCCCTTGTCTAGGCAGCCAAATTTGGTGAATTACTATAAAGCAATTGAAAGGACTTGACAATTATTTTCTGCCAATGGCATGAGACTGTGAAGTTGAACTCCCACCAGTTACATGAGGCACAATTATCACCTACATCAGGGATAAAAGATGGGAGCCATGTTGGTCTAGTAGGTTGCTAGTCTGGTTTGCTTTCTATTGTACCATTTTTTTTTAGCCAAAAGACTTGCCTTGCAGAACCAAATATTTATTTCTTCACAATTTCACACATAAGTATATCTTTTTAATAATATTCATACTGCAATATAAGAGGCAACATATTTTTGCAGGAATTTTCAAGTGTGTTAAGGATCTGGGTTTGAGAAAAGGAGTTTGAGCTCTTCTGGCTCATGTAGAATGAAGTTGGGAGCAAGAACTGGCTTACATGAGGTAGTATGTGATGGATGCTACAGAAAGGATGCGGACTTGTAGGATATGAAATGGGAAGTAAAAGAAGTTAAAAGGGTACATGAATAGGTTCAAATAAAAAAACTTATTTTACATAGAGAATAGATTACAGGAAAAAGAGACAGTAGGGATGGTGGAAAGGGAGGCACTGCAAAGTTCAGGTGGGAGGTAACTGGTGACCTTAGAGTGACAGTTACA
Source organism: Cricetiscus sungorus (assembly GCA_030556225.1). Taxonomy (NCBI): domain Eukaryota; kingdom Metazoa; phylum Chordata; class Mammalia; order Rodentia; family Cricetidae; genus Cricetiscus; species Cricetiscus sungorus. The sequence goes on along the minus strand of JANBXA010000741.1, from coordinate 30,033,177 downwards.
GAAACAAAATGGAATTTAATTTTATTCACTTATAAGGAAGAATAAGGTACTTCTTGCAGGAGAATGGATTATTTGTGTTAAGTAAAATAAGTTAGATTCAGAAAGATAAACATCAAAGTTTCTTTTACATAGAGAATATTACCTTCCAGTTTATTATCTATCTATCTATCTATCTATCTATCTATCTGTCTGTCTGTCTGTCTGTCTGTCTGTCTGTCTGTCAATCATCTGTATAGTACATGGCATTAGAAAGGAGATGCTGTGGGTGTTGAATGAAGTGTGAAGAAAGTGGGAAGGCAAAGAGGAGCTTTAGGGTTTCATCATAATAACCAAAACAGCACAGTAGCTGGTGGGACTCAGAGAAAATTCACAGAGAGCAAAAGTCTAGATGGGTCATGTTCACAGGCTGTTCTTGGGCTGTTGACTTGGTCCCACCATCATGCTGTAAAACAGCATTAGTCAATAGAGTCAGGGTATAAAGCAACCTCAGGGGAGACAGAGTGACAAAGTGTAAAGAGGCTTCCAAATCAAGCCCATGACAGAAACAATTAATGGCTTCAGGCTCTTTTGCGAATTCTTTGAATTATCTAACATTATTTATAAAATGGGATGAAAATATTTACCCTGTATGTTTGCTTTGGAGCTTAATTCAACCAATGTTTACAAAATACCTTGCTCATAGTAGATGATAAAAATGAAGGTCTCTTGGCCTCCTGCTGTGTAAATTAATTCATATCAATGAGAGCACTCATTCAGCTACACAATTAATGAATATTTTTATGCTGATGGGTTTATTCCTTGTCCATTTCATCCCAAGGACTGGAGAATGAAAGCATGGAGTTAATAACTATGCTATATTCTAAACATCTGATGTATTTAAAGACAAACTACATTTTATTTCCTAACTAATTCTGTCAGATCCTTATTATTTGCTTTCTTTAATAAATAATGACAGGTAGGCATAGTTTTGAAGGATGGAACAAGGTCTCTTAGCTCCTGCCTGGGATTCCTAATTCCTAATGTTTGTAGTATGTGCCTCCAATCACGCTGCTTCTTCAGATAGTAGGGCTCTCTGAATTTCACTCTAAGGCCTGAAATAACCTCTGAATTCCAAAGGAATGACTCGTCATTGCCTACAAATGAATCATTCTGTTCTCTGAAGCTTTGCTTGTGGGGAATCATTTGGTTAAATTGAGTTGTTCATTCATAGAATTGGTCCTACACTATTTTAGAGATGGAACAGCACAGCACATCTTAGCATCCTGAGATCATTCAGCCCATGGCTCTTTGGCTATCATGCTTCACTGATATTTCAGTATTTCTATGATATTTGGTGTAGGTGAGATAACCATCCGTCATCTCTGTCCCACCAGTGGACTCTCAAATAACCACACAGGGACTTATTATTAATTATAAATATTTTTCTGATAGTTTAGGCTTGATACTAACTAGCTCTTGCAACTTAAATTATCCATATATTTTATCTACGCTCTTTTTCAGCATGACGTGGCCATTTTGCTTTTCTCTGAGTCTCCTGGTGTCTCTTCACTCTGCCCTTTTTTCCCCACACTCTATTTTTTTGTCTGCAAGTCCCACTTAACTGCTACCTGCCCAGCTTTTGGCTAGTCAGCTGTTTATTAACCAATGAGAGCAACACACATTCATAATGTACAAAAACATTGTTCCACTGCAGTTTGGGACATTGATTTATTTTTTTCTTTGACTCCATGATACAACCTTTCAAGAAGCAATAATAAATAACCTTTCCCAATTATAGATTAGCCACACAACACATACTACTCCAATCTCCATTTAGACAGTTAACTGTTATCCCAACTTTGATATGATGAAAAAACAAAAACAACAACAGTAAAACCTCTTAATTTCTATGTCTCAAACTTTCCCATATGCTCTCATGGCATGAACTACGGTCACCCTTGACTCCTCTTGTTTTGGAGAAATAGAAACGAAGTCTAGTAGTCCTGACATGACATTGCTGTGCCCTGTTCTGCCCCTTCCCAATAAGGTCTTGCCTGGATTATGTTAGTACCCTCCAAGTAATCCTGGACCCTCCCTTTGATGCTGCTTTCTTGCTATCATCTCAGAGAGGATGGGGTTGATCCATCCACTTGCAATTTTGGATCTACATATCATTTTCTCTACTTTGACTTTAATACACCTCTGCTAGACTTTCCTTTTTTCCCTCTTTCACTTGGCTCTAACTACAGTGCCCCTTCTTTAGTGCCTTAAACAAGTTCTCAAGACCTCAAGGCTTTTGATTATTCTTATTCTTTGGAAATGGAACCCTTTCCCTCTAGATAAGAAATTGCTATTTTTACATGTTTATGTCTCTGTTGAAATACAACTGTACCAGAGAGGCCTCTTGGGACCACTCATTATTAAATAGCAAACTCTGTGCTTCTATTCTTCACCTACTCATGCTATGTTATTGCTTTCTCTTAGCATTGTTACTCCTTGATAAATACATTTTTCATTCTTTATTTTGACATACTATACTGTTAAGCATATTTGATCAGTAAGAATGAGAGCTTTTGGTCAGTTTTGTTTACAATCGTAATAATACTTGTCTTGAACTAGAAACGCAAAATTCTATTTGTTGAATGAATAAAGCAATGTTAATATTTATAATATAACTTGCCATTTTTATAGATTGGGTGAAAGTCCTTAAGTTTATAAATTTCAATTATTTTTCTTTAATTGCTTTTATGCCTCTGACCTTTGAATTTATCATAGTTAACTATGGCATTGATAATAAATATCCTAAATTTTTGTCATAACTGCCACAGCAATCCCTTACTATACTGAAAGGCTAATATTACAGACAAGTCATTTCTTGTAAAATATTATAAAATAAATCTATTTAATTGCATATAATTTTCATGCAAGGCTAGATTTTGTTGCATTTATTTTATTTATTATAAACTTTATTACTTAGTGTATTTGGGAGACTGAACGGAATAAAAAACGAGCCTGTTTTAAGGCTGTTAAGAGAGCTTACCCAACAAGAAGTAGACTGAGTAGGATCCCTTCTTCTGACTTAATTCCCATTCACCATCCTTTGTACTATCAAGATGAAGGTGGGCATTTTAGTTTGTCTTTCAGCCAAACTAAGCCTGTCTTATTGAGTTTAGGAACCCATGCGCTTGAAATTGAAAGTCCTCTGATTGCAAGGAGAACCTGCATGACCAGATTTTGCCTCCTTCCCTGTGGTGTGCTACAGCTGATCTCAGCCAAACCACTTGCAATGCTTGTTACTGCTGCAGTGTCAATGAATTTAGAGTGCTAATCAATTAGCAGTAAATAGGTTTCTTTGTCAATTTGGAAGCATCCCAGTGAAGGTAAAAAGAGAGTGGGATAGTGTGATAAATAATTTATACTTTGAAGCAATCCCTAATTCTGATTACCCATTTGTAGGTTCTAAGCTTTTGTTTTTTGTTAAAGGGGAAACACGAGACCAACAAGCAGAAATAACACAGTCTATAAATGAAAACTGTTAAAGAAAGAGATATGCAGATTTAACAGTGTGTTAACCTCCTTCCTTCTCCCTGGATTTCACACACATGCTGCAATTACTAAACTCCACTTGTCGCTGGCTCTCCTGGGTAGTGCTGGCATTTATCTTTTGCTGTTATGCTTTGTCTTTTCCTTGTTTAAAATTATTCTCATGTATAGCCTTAGTGCTTTGTTTATTCTTTTTCTGTAATTCTATATGTACATCTCAGGATCTTACCTGGTTTAGACTTTTCTTATCTTACTATAGTGATATCTCAGAGATAGTGATTAAGAAAATCACTGGTGAGGGCCAGAGACCTTGATAAAGTTCTTATATTGCATCTCACAGCTTCCTTCTTTCTCCCCCACAAAAATCTTATTGGTTCAAAATATCTGAAGTGGTGATATTGTAGAATTCGAGGAATTAAGAAAAATGGTCTTATGAGAGTTTACGAAGAGCTATATGAGTATGTTGTTAAATAAAATATGATTTAAGAGGCATATTAAGCAGATAGTTATTAGTTGGTATATGGTTTTGAATTTTTGGGTAATATTTTTATGGTTTTGAAAACATTCTATTCTTTCTTCTAAGTAAAATTCAATACTATATGCAATTTTATATTCTTTTTTTGTAAAGATACTTCTCAAAATCGTGAAAGCTTCATTTTATTGGTTCTGAATTTATTTTCCTTGTTTAGAAATATAACTAAAACATATAATGCTAGTAAATTTGGTCCTCAGTATGATTTATGGGGTTCAAGACCACAAATTTCTTTTCTGAGATATAGTTACATAATCCAAACATGTCTAATAAAGTTTAGTAAAACTGAACATTTTTATAAGTGCACCACAATCTATTATTAATTACTATGTATGTAGATAGGAGATTGATACTTCTCACCAAATCCTCTTACCATTTGTGGAAAATTTTCCTAAGCTATTAAGTAGTAGAATTTTCATGGCATAGTTCCAAGGGTTTTGCTTTAGCAGTTCACATAGGTGCCATCTATAACTTAGCTGCATTTTAACTTTACCATGACAAATTAATTAACATGTTTTGTGAAACCTTGAAATTTCTCAAATATTGGTCATCATGCCATCATCTTATTAAGGGTCTTTGCCATCTTTCTTTCTGGATTATTCATTCCTGCTTTCTAGTTCATAACAGTTACCATCATGATCTATATGGATCCCTCAAGTATCTGTTTTACCATGCCAGTGAATGTTTATTTAGATCATTACATGGTTTTCTCACTGAAAATTGTTTAAAATTTGTGTTTAGAAGGAATCTCTGGTAGAGATTGTATGTGTAACTCTGATACAACTGAATTAGAAGAGGCCAGAGCCACCCCACCTTAGGCAGGTCCTCATTCCATGGTTTTCTCTGCATTCATAGAGCCATAGCCTCCTGTGACTAAGATGTCTGAAGAAATTTATCATTTGATGGGCCACAAGCTTGAATTGAATGGCCATCCATAGATGTCTAATTATGTTAGGATAGCAGGTGAAAAGTGGGATTGTTTCATATATAAGCTATGAGAACCCAGTCATATGCACAGCCCATCTGCCAATTAAGCCAGTCACACTAGTTTCAACATTTCTTTGCCAGACACTACATCTAGATCCTTCTTGGCTGTCGCAGCCCGCGCAGTTGTCTCGCCAGCAACACACGGACAACAGGATCCTTCTGCAGCAAGCTTTATTGCAGTTAAGCCATGAAAGGAGGAAGACCCCAAGCCCAAGAGTGGTGTTGCTTTTATAAGCCCTAGCTGCACCAGGATGGTACGAGGTGGCTTATCGCCCTCTGGTTGGCTGCTCACTCATCACCCTATGTGACACCCCGGGCTGGGCAGAGACTTGGCGTGTTCTCGAAATCGGCACATGCGCTCCAGAACTTGTTTACTGACTGCGCGGCTGGATGTCAGCGCCATCTTGTAATGGCGACTGTAGTATCACAGCTCCCTACTCTTGGCTATGTGGGAACAGGAGTCACAGTAACCACTGTTCTGTAGAATATGTGAAAGGATTTGCTGCTTCTTCCTGACATCACCCCTTATCATGCTTTGGGCTACTGAGCCAGTGATTAGAATAAGTGTGTACAAATTTGTGTTGACCTTTTAGAAACTGTGTTTTTATGCATACTGTTCCACGTATCCAAAGGGCTTCCAGTTCTTGTGTCAGGAGTGTTAAGCCCTTTGGAAGCAATTCTTGCACTCTTAAGATGTAGGTAGTTGTAAGTGTCTTAACAGAATTCATTGCATAACATGGTTGAACTTACATAGATAGGTTATTATCATACTATTTTGTCATACTTGATACTCACTGACTTGTGAGGTTTAAGATGGAGGGGACCATATCTTATAGATCTAGAATATAACATCATACCTGACATATAATTGCTTCCCCATAAGTGGTTAATAAATAAATGAAAGAATGAATAATGAATGACATTTTAGATGAATAAATGAAACTAATACCTATTTCCTCTCCTCGTTCTCTTGAATCCACCCCCCCTTTTTTTTAACATTCTAGATTTAAACTCAAGTGATCTGATTATTTTTTACATTACATTGCATTAACATGTAATTCATAAAATCAGCCATAGTGTTTTGTGGGCATGAGGGCTCTGAATGCAGGATGCACATGTGAGATGATGTCTCCATCTTGCCTTTTGTATCTGGGAAGGCTCTTCTGCTCCCTTTGTCCCCACTTTCTCATTTTTACAGTTCAGTCACTGAGGCCCAGAAGAAGGAAGGCAACAGAAGCAGCAGGTTAATGTCTTGTCCTGTCTTGCCACCAGCATCTCTGTTTCTGACACATTTCCAAACCCATTCTGGGATTAAGGTCTGATTTAAGTGCTAGAGCTCCACACAGAATAAAATTACTATGTTGTTTTCTCTCCGAATGAGACTCTGAGTTGAAGTCTTGCTTAAGAAAGTAGGTAAGAGACATTTGGGTAAGCGCAAAACAACAGTAACAGCAACAACAACAGCAAATTCAAAAAAAGAAAAAAGAAAAAAAGAAAAAAGAAAAAGAATGGAAAAAATTGTGAAAATGTCACCATTAGTGGCAGGCAAGGGGATCATTAGTAGCTAAAGTAATGCTCTTTGTGAACAAAAGAAATATACTGATTTAATTCAAGGAACCTTTGCTTACTCACATGTCATATTCTGAGCAGGCTCAGTGCAAAGAAAGAGGGAAGACACAAGTACTTGTGGGCATGCTTTGTTTAATGTTATGATTTGGGAAATTTACTACAGGCTCAAGAGTCGGAAAGGCTCCAGTCTCTTTATATGCCTGGGAACAAGAGGACTGGTTTGAATCAAAAGCTTTCAGCAATTAGAAAGACAGTGACTTCCCAGCCAGCAGTTGAGCAGTTGGGTCTTAGCTCCAGTTCAATCTTACACAGTGAGGTTGAGGAGAAGACGTAGATCAGTGATTTTTTTTTTTTTTTTTTTTAATACTCTTCTGGCTTTTTTTTGGGAGCCCGCCAACCCAGCTCTCAAGTAAAACACACATGGAGGCTTACTCTTAATTGTGAATGCTAGGCATTTTTGTTTGTTTGTTTGTTTTTTTTTTTTCCTAGACAGTGTGTCTTAAATTACTCTGACTACCTTTTGCTTCTGGACTTTTTCCTTTTCTTACTTCTGTAATCTTATTCGTATCCCATGGCTGGTTGAGTGGTTGGGTGGCAGGGTGGCTGGGTGCTGGGTTTCTGGGGTACTGTGTGGCAGCGTGGCTTGGGGGGGTGCTGCGTGGCTGTGGGGTTAGGTGGCTGCGTGGCTGGATGACTGGTCCCTGACATCCTCCTCTCTTCTATCTTGCTCCTCCCTCTGCAGATTTCTCCTATTTATTTTCTTTGTCTGTTGGCTCTGTCTGTTCTTTCTCCTGCCTTGTATTGGCTGTTCAGCTCTTTATTAGATCATAGGGTGTTTTAGACAGGCAAAGAATCACAGCTTCAATGTTAAAGAAATTCAACATAAACAAAAGCAACACATATTTACATCATTTAACAAATGCTCCACAGCATAAACAAAAGTAACACACCTTAAAATAATGTTCTGTAACAGAGAGAGACCTTGAAGATTCTTCCTGAGATGTTCCAGAGAATTCCTGGCTATGAGATGTGATCTTGTATTTTTCAGGGGGTGAGGGGAAATGTGAGGGGAGTCCTTGCTCCTTTTTGAGGTTTTTAGCAAGTTCCTTTAGCATTTATTGAGGTAGCTATTTCTATTATTTGCTTGATTTGTCAAAATATTTATTTACACAAAACAAGCTTTTACTTCACTATAAAATGAAATCTTAGGACTTGTGAGAATTTATAAAATATATATTACCATAATTTCATAGATTTTTCCTGAACTTTTCAAATCTACCTATTCCATTCTGTCTCGCTCTTACACACACACACACACACACACACACACACACACACACACAAAACACACACACACACTCTCACACACACATACACACACACACACACATGCACGCGCGTGTACGCATGGGTGCACACATATATAAAACAAATTTAAATTTCTATTGGATTTTAAAATATCTTGATTATTAGCATTCTTTTAAAAACTAATCAGTACACTTGGTATATTTTTGAGAAGTAATTTATTAACTTTTGATTCTTTCCATGGCATGCGCTTCTAGGTCAATTTGATAAATTACATTTTCTTAAGGGGGAAACATAGTTTCAAAGTCTTAACATAGACTCCTTTGTGGTAGTTCAATCACCTCTGTGCTTTGAAATTTCTTTCTAAATTGTCAATGTTTGTGTTAGGATTTTTATTTCAAATTATTCTTCAATAAAGAAAAGTTACTTTAATTTATTACTTTACTTGGTCTGATTACTTCTACTTTAAATTTTAATCTTAAATTACTAAGATCTGCTCTGAAACAGAGAATCAGTTTCTTTCTTTTAATGTTCCTGTTTCCATTTTGTTTTTCAATTTCTAATTTATAGAATGAAATATTTATTTTATATTCTCCCTTTCTTTTTCTTTCTTTACCCTCACTCAACTCTGTCTTCAATGATTGAAAAACAGTTTTAAACATTAAAATAGACCACTTTTGAACACCTTTGGTCATTCTTCCATAGCTTTGAGAATCTTTTCATAATTATTATTTTTCAATGCAAGTCATTTTGTGATGAATAAATCTTTCAAACACTTAGAATACCAGTTTAACTTTGACATTTACTCATAATTTTACCATTTGTTTCAAAGAAATCACAGAACTATTCTACAGAACGTCTGTGTGTTTTACATTTATTTGTTCTTTTAAAAACATTTTGAAGAACATTAAGAAAAACATATTTCCTCGTTCCATATGTAACTTCATAAAAACTTTGAAGATCTCATTAAGTAGTTAGATATTTTACTTTATTTTAAATAGAATTTACTTATCCAAGCTGTGAGATTATATGAATCCTAGTCTCCTTTGCTTTCTTATACTTCTCATCATATTTTTGTTTCATATACTTCAAAATATAGTAAATGTGATGGGAGATGTTATTCTGTAAATATGTTTCTCATACTGGTTAATGAATAAAGCACTGTTGGGCCAATGGGAAAGCAATATAGGCGGAACTAGGAGACAAGGAGGAAAGAGGAAGTAGGAAGGAGGGTCAGCATGTAGAGCATGGAGAAAGCAAGATGCCAGCCCCTGCTCTCCGGTAAAATGAGCTACGTGGAAATACTTACAATAGTAGTAATGGGTTAATCATTAAGAAAGAGCTAGCCCATAAACAATGATAATAGCTGGCCAACAAGATTGCATCAAATACAGAGTCTCAGCGTGTTATTGGGGGCTGGTGTGGCGGCTGGACCTGACAGGCAGGGAAAAACCTACTCGTAACATAAATGTTGTAGATTTTTATGACTTTAGTACAATTACTACAGGTTGTATCTTGAAATAAGAATAAAATTACACTTTTTGTTGTTGTTGTCTACTGTTGTGTTTTGCCAATAACAAACCTTATCTTTTACTTCTATTTTGGGTGTTCATAGTACATATTTGTTCAATCATTTACTTTTAATTCTTGTCATTTTCTTTATGTTTTTAAAATATTTATTATGTTATACAGTATTCTGCCTGTATGTATGCCTGCACACCAGAAGAGGGCACCATATGTCACTACAGATGGTTGTGAGCCAACATGTGATTGCTGAAAATTGAACTCAGGACCTCTGGAAGAGCATCCTCCAGTGCTCTTAATATCTGACTTGTCTGTCCTGTAATTTTCTTTTAGGGAGATCAATTGTGAAATTTTTCTTATAGCCAACCTGAAGAATTATCTTTTAGCAGTGTTTATTATTATAACCTTTTTGTTGGAGATTTCTGTATTTCACTGTTTGAATATTTTGCTTATTTGAAATTTTCTTTTTTTTTCCTTTCTTAATTTATATTTGAAACAAGGTTGTTTTATACGTCAAACCTAGTTCTCTCACTCTCCCATCCTCCCCTACCACCCCCACCAAACCCCAGCTCATTGCCTTTCTGCTCCCCAGAGAGGGTGAGGCCTTCCATGGGGAGTCTTAAAAGTCTGTCATATCATTTGGAACAGGGCCATGCCCTTCCCCATGTGTCTAGGCTGAGAGAATATCCCTCCATGTAGAATAGGCTCCCAAAGTCCATTCATATACTGGGGATAAATACTGATAACTACCAAAGGCCCCGTAGACAGCCCAGTCCTCCCAAATAACACCACATTCAGGGAATCTGGGTTGATCCTGTACTGGGTTTCCAGCTATCAGAACGGGGTGCATGAGCTCACCCTTGTTTGGGCCAGCAATTTCTATAGGTTTCTCCAGCCTGGTCTTGCTCATCACTCCTCCCTCTCTGCAACTGGATTCCAAGAGTTTGGCTTGTGTTTAGCTATGGGTGTCTGCTTCTGCTTCTATCAGCAACTAGATGAAGTCTCTAGGACGGCATATTAGGTTGTCATCAATCTCACTATCGGGGAAGGACATTAAAGGTAGCCTCTTCACTATTGCTTAGATTGTTAGCTGGAGTCATCCTTGTAGATCTCTGGACATTTCTCCTAGTGCCAGATTTCTCTTAAAACCTGGTATCTCTCTCTCTTTTTTTCTATCCTCTATTCTTTCCCTGACTCAATCTTTCTGCTCCACCATGTCCACCACTCACCTCCTCTTTCCCTCAACTCCCTCTCTCCTCCCCCTATGTTCCTAATTTGCTTGGGAGATCTTGTCCCTTTCCTCATCTAAGGAGGGCCATGTATCTCTCTCTTAGGGTACTCCCTGTTTTCTAGCTTCTCTGGTGGTGTGAATTGTAGGCTGGTGATCCTTTGCTCTATGTCTAAAAACCATACATGAGTGAGTACATACCATGTTTGTTTTTTTTGTGACTGGGGTACCTCACTCTGGATGGTTTCTTCTAGTTCCATCCATTTGCCTGCAAATTTCAAGATTCCATTGTTTTTCTTTTCCACTGCGTAGTACTCCATTGTGTAAATGTACCACATTTTTCTCCAACCATTCTTCAATTGAGGGGCTGCATTTTATTTTATTTTACTTTATTTTTTGTTTTTGTTTGTTTGTTTGTTTGTTTGAGACAGAGTCTCTCTATGTAGTTCTGGTTGTCCTGGAACTATGATACAAGGCTGGCTTCAAACTCACAGAGATACACCTGCCTTTCTACTTCCCAAATGCTAGTATTCAAGTCATGTGCCTCCATGTCTGGATTTCAATTGCTTTTTTATTATATAACATTATTCATTTGGTTTTAATACTTAATAATATGAATGTAAAATAATAGCTGAAAACAATACTTTAAATGACTTTCTAAAAAAGTATATTTTACCCTTGCCCCTGACTTCTTGACTGCATTCCATTTGATTATTATGTGTTTTCTCAAATGAGAATTTAAACTGAAATGCTGTGATTAAATTGTATTCTAGGATCAAATACTTCTTTAAAACATTTTTTGGTAATTAGTTTTTACTATACAAGTAGATTCAGTTGGGATCAAATTAGATCTCTCAAACATTTCCAGAAGGAACACTGGGAGATAGGTTTCTTACCTTTATTTTTGTTGCTATAATTAATTTTCTTTCATCTCATTTCTTTTTGAGACAGGAATTCTTTGTGTACCTTTGGCTGTTCTAGAACTAGCTCTGTAGATCAGGCTGGCCTTGAACTCACAAAGAACTTCTGTGTCTCAAGTGCTGGGCTTAAAGATGTGAGCCACTATGGCCTTGCTTCATCTTATTTCTTGCATTGTAACTTGACTAAGAAAGGCTTTCATGGCAACTTTTCCTTTTCAAATATATTCTTAATATTTTTATTTCATTCATAGTATTTTCTAGTGGTTTTTAATACCATACAGTCATCCATAATCAACTTCACATTTTTTTTTTTTTTCTGAAATGGGGGATACTTTATGCCTTGGCTTAGTTTTTTCACTTTTTTTAAAATTTCAAAACTTGATCAAAATTTGGTAAGAAAATAGCCAGTCCAAAGGCCTTTGTTGGGAAGTTTTTTTCAGTTCCTCGAATGACTAAGGAGAAAATAAGGAATGTTTTTAATCTACTGGGAAAACATAAGAAAGCTTTACCCTGTTATGAATTCTTTTTTTATACTGCTCATAATTTATCACATATTGGTTGTTGCATTCTTTTGTGCTAAGAAATCATTTATCAACTTCTGATATGTGACTTTACTTGCTATCTTTCATTTGAGTCATCTTTAAGTAAAGATAATTTCTCCTTTTGGTGCTTTTGTATTCTTGAAATGTTTCACAACTCTGTCATGTAAACTATTGTTTACAAAATCATGCACATATTTTTTTTCACCTGAGATTGTTTAGACCTCTATAATTGTATATTGAATGGATGATTTAATTATATTATGACTTTATTATTTTATTTTCCTTTCTCCTTTGTTTGGTGTAGTCAGTTCACTTCCAACTTAATGCCTACCATTATATAAATTTCCCAAATAATAAAAATCTAATTCAAACAACAAGGAACCTATTATTTTATCACTCTAGGTAATTGTTTTCTTAAAATATGCTGTGGAGGTATCTTGCTTGTACAAATAAAGCTTGTCTGAAGATCAGAGGATGGACCTAACCACAAGCTAACCATAGATGTCTGGAGTCTATACAGACAGACAGGAAGTGAGATGGCTGGGCAGGCAGAGGATATAACCAGGAAGAAACAGGAACTCGCTGTTTTCTAATAGGAAGCTAATGACTTTGCTTTGACTTGCTCTTTTTTTTTTTTTTCTTTCTGATCTCTCAGCATTTTCTTCTATATCTAACTGCAGGTTTTTATTATTTTGACCAATTAAGGTCTCAATTTACAATATGTTTTATTTTTCATTTAGCACTTAATTTACCTCTTTTAAATTGTGGTTTTCATAATTGCCATTTTTATTTATTTAACCATCCATTCATCCATCTATCTATCTATCTATTATAACTTTGTTTCCTTAACTCTTAAATGAGCAGAATGTGTTTGATTAAGATGTTTACCTGGGAACAGAATTAGTATTTTCTCTGGATTATCCCCTCTCTCTAATAGATTTGGAGAACCCTCAAGTAAATTCAAAACAAACATTAATGGTGGCTGGAGTCTCTGAGATACCCCCTCCTTTTTTTGACATTCTTTATGTAATGTGGTTCAGCTGGCTTTCAAGGGTCTATTTCCTCATCCAATAACATGGCATTGCTATGAGCTGGGAAATAAATTTCTGTGTAATCGAAGTAGACTTTAGTTCTACCTGGGCCAAAAGCAGTGAATAAACCATCCATAACCTGCTTGCTGCACTCAGATATCTCAAGCCTATTCCTTCTCTCAATGGTATGCATGTCCCCCAAGGTTGAGCCCCACATTTTGATGAGTTGTTCATCTTAGACATATTCATATTTTTCATTTTCTAGACTATTTGCTCTGCAGAAGGCAGAGAGCTGTTATACTTATTAGGGCATTGGTCATAGGAGCATAAACAGGATGCTGACATTACATCTCTAATTATACTAGAAGGCAAACTGCAAACACATAGAGGAATTCCTGTTTGTCAGGAATGTCTCCAAGAGGTAGGGGAAGACGTCAGGTACTGGCTTCAGCACAAAAGCAGGAATGTGCCAGATTTAGTCCTGTTAAATCATGGAATGCTTTGAAAAAGTCCAAGGGAGGGAATTTAAGGGACTAGAGCCATAATCAATTCTTCAAGCATCTTAGTAGCCTTCTAGTAATTTCTTGACTGATATAGCCATACAGTTAGCTAAGGTGTACCTTTGCCTCCAATGTAGTGTTCTGCATAAAATGGTTAATTAGATGCCATTTTTGTCTTAGTCACTGCTCTGTTGTTGTGAAATGACTTCATGACCAAGATAGCTCTTAAGAAAGAAAGCATTTAAATAGGGACTTGCTTAGTCTATCATCTACATGGTAGGAAGCATAGTAGCAGGGGAGAGAGAGAGAGAGAGAGAGAGAGAGAGAGAGAGAGAGAGAGAGAGAGAGAGAGAGAGATTGAGAGAGAGAGAGAGAGAGGTCTGTCCTACCTGGTCCCATAGCCACTTTATCCCAAATAAACACACAAAGACTTATGTTAACTATAAACTGTTTGGAAGATGGCTCAGGCTTCTTACTGCCTCCTCTCCTCGCATTCTCTTTGTCTAGTATCCCTGCCTATATTACCTGCCAATCAGTGTTTTACACATCAATTAATAAAAGAAACATACACACAGAAGGACATTCCCCCATCAGAGAGAGAGAGAAGGTGGGGGAGAACTCCTGGCATGGGCTTTTGAAGGGCCCACTCCCAGTTACATACTCCCTCTAAAATACCCATGCCTCCTAATCCTTCTCAAATAATGTCACTCCCTGGTGACTAAGCATTCAAATATATGAGCCTATGGGTGCCATTCTTACTCAAACCACCACAGTTACTCACTGATTAGTGGATAAAAAACTGCTTCAAGTTTTCAATTTTTTTTTTTATTGAAAATACAAGTAGGCCACAAAGTATAAATAATGATACAACTTTCTAAAGAATAGGTATTCAAGAGTTTTATCTAAATTAACATACCCTATGTCAAGTATCTTTATTGCATTATTCTTTGGTCCTCTACCATATTGTAATTGCATATCCTACTCTCTTCTGTGTGATTTCTACTGTATAGTAAACACAAATATGGCCAAAGCAACATTGAGTGCACACTACCTACTAGGTACTGAGAATGGGACAGAGTAATTGCCTTTTGTGTTCAAGATCTTCAGTTTGATTCCCCAGTACAAACAAACAAACAAACAAACAAAAGTAATAATAACAGCAGCAGAGATAGAAACTAAGGCTTGAACTCTAACTCTGGTATTACCTTAGTTATTATTAAACCATTCACCTAACTTCTCTGAATGTAGTTTTGTTTCCCAACACAATATAGTTTTCTTATTAAAGAAAACAAAAGACATGAAACCTGCACATTATGACTTAAATGCTAAAACATTTCTATTCACATTTATTTTATATTTCCCATGACATTTAAACATTTCATATATTTGATCACTACTTAAAGAACAACAAGTATTATAAATACTTGTCGATTGAGTAACACATTTAGAACTTGCTAGATCTTTTTTAAATTCGTGGAAATTATTTTTTTCTTCTCTATATACATTTTATATATTTATATATTCTTCTAATATACATTTTTATATTAAGTTCTATTAAATCAAGTAAATATTTACATTGACACTTAGGCAACTAAATGCATCTGTTTTGAGAGATAGAATGGCTGAAATTGTTCTTGATTATTTATCACTTATAATTTTCATTACTTAAATGACTGCATGCTCTTTTTACTTCACAGTTAAGATACAGTTCTCTTTATCTAGCATGTTTGAAGATAAGGATTTGATCTCCAGCAGCAAACAAGCTGGTGTGCTTGTTCACACTTGTAAAATTGTTGGCCCAACACTCACATTCACAAATAAGATTATTTCACTCTAAGACTTTTGTTGTTTAAAACATTGAAAAAAAACTCACAAATTCTTGAATATGGTAGGAAGAAAAGAAACAAGTATAGAATGAACATTTATCATCTTTTGTATGAATTTTTTGTTGTATCTACATAAGAAAAGCAATGAATTTCCATAATGAAAGAAATCCCAGAATTTTTTACAATATAAACAAAGGTAGTGGGTTCAGGGTGGAAGGGCTGTTCCACTTGGGTGAGTTCCTATTCTATCAGAGTCCCAGCTTTGGGGCTGTATTAGTTAGATTCTCTAGAGGAACAGAACTGATAGAATATATATATACATATATATGTATGTATTACATGCTTATATAGAATATTCTATATATGTATGTAATATTCATATCTCTATATAGTAACATATACACATATTAGATTTATTAGAGTTGCTTATAGGCAACAGTTAGTCCACCAATGTAAGTTCAAGAATCCAGTAGGTTATTAAACATATTATGTGCCAAGTGTCTTTATCACATGTATTCTGCCTTCTAACACAATGAAGTTGCATATCCCACTCTCTTCTGTGTGACTTCTATCATATATAAACACAAACATGGCCAAAACAACACTGAGTAGACACTATGAACTTGGAACTGATAATGAGGTAGAGAACTTCTGTGTCCAAGGTCTTCACTCCACAGAATTGAATGTTCGATCTGGTCTTCCATGTCTGTCAAAATCCCAAAGAAGCCAGCTGTAATACCATGAAGGGAACGAACTTGCCAACAAGAACAAGTGCAAGCAGATAAAGAACAAGCACTTCCTTCTTCTATAACCTTTCTATAGGCTACCACCAGAAGGTTATTATCCTGATTTAAGGTGGATGTTCCACTTCAAAAGATCTGGATTTAAAGTGGACCTTACCACTTCAACTAATTCAATAAAGAAAATCCCTGATCAGGTATACCCAGCTGTTTTGTTTGTTTGTTTTCTAATTCCAGATGTAGTAAAGTTGACCACCAGGAATAGCCATCACATGGGCACAGTGGTGTTGCTATCTTTTTTACTTCGAAGCTTCGGGAAACACTCATCATGTGCTATATTCTGCGCTATGTAGTCAAGGGGACAGAGAACATCAGTTTTATTAACTATCATGGAATGCTTCACAATGTATGTTTTGTGGGTACTGGAGAGTTCACTTTGGTCACTCATTCAAGTGCTCTGCATAAGGGTTCATGATTTTTCTTAAAATGTCAGTTCTGTCCAGTTCTTATTGTCTCTAAGCTTGTAAGCTTAACAAGCACGCATCCACAATACAGCCAGTGCTCTCTGAGTACAAGAAGGTAGCACAATTCATACCAGGGCAGTTAGGAAGACAAAGAGAAGTCCTGTGAATACTTTAACCCTAATATAAAAAACAAACTGGGACTGCCCTAGATACAGTAAGATGATAGTTTTCCTAAAGACTAGACAGTCATGTAATGAACAGGAGGGAAGAAGTAGGGGAAAGTGAAATTGTTTTGCAGAGTGGGTTGGCATCTTTTAAATACCAAACAAGAGATGGCCAGCTGTGGCGGTTTGAAAGAAAATATCCCCAAAAGGATTGACACTATTAGAAGGTGTGGCATCTTTAGAGGAAGTGTGTCACTGTGTGGGTGGGCTTTGAAGCCTCTTTTGCTCAAGCCTCCCTCAGTGTGTCAGTCAGCCAACTTCCTGTTCCTTGCAAGCCAAGATGTAGCCAGCATCAAGTCTGCCTACACACTGCATGCTCCCTTCCATACTATAATGGATGGAAACTATAAGCAAGCCACTCCAATTAAATGTTAGTTTTATAAGAGTTGCTGTGGTCATTGTATTTCTTCACAGCAATTAAAATCCCAAACCAAGATTCTAACCAAGTTCAGATGTGACTAGCAATAGGAGGACTTTTACACTTACATTCAGATATAATTATTTTATCATCCTCCGGAAATGAGAATTTAAAATTTGGGTTGGTAGTTTTTTTTTTTTTTCAGGGAAAATGCTTGTGTATACACATATACAGCTACTTGGCCACCCACTTTATGCTGTTTATGCTCAGTGATACAAGGTTACCCCTGATAAGATAAGAGCCCTTGAAATATTCCCATCCTGTTTGATTCCTTAATTCCCTGGCCCTTCTTGGGTTTAAATCACTTGTGATGCTTTTGAAGGACGCCTCACCCAAAGCCCACACCTAGTGTTGGACTGCTCTCTTCCATTTTTCATCAAATGCTTCCTCTCCCTTCCCTCTCACTTCCCTTCTGGCCACATAGACCTTTATCTGGCAGTAGAAAGGAAAACACATCTTATAAAAGTGTTGGAAAAGGATTCAATTCCCCACATCAGAGCTCTGCTTCTCCTGGGACCTCATTATTTCTTTGTGGTACTTGCCCAGCAAATTAGGTCTGTCCTCTTGGCCCTTCCCCTGTGTTATTTTTTTTTTTTTCAGTCCTTTGCTCCAGGAATAGACTCCAGCAGGTGGATAGAATGTACAGTTTTTCTAGCCCTGGGCAATCCCTCAACATTTAATTGTATTTCTAATGTTTAAAACAACATTCTATAAATACTACATTTTCAAAAATTTGTTTTTATAAAATAGATGAAAAACTCAGCTGTCTATGAAAACAAGGAAGCCAGGAGCTTCTTAAGCCTGGAGAATTTCTTGGGACAATCATTGGGTCACGTGGCTTTGGGAAGTTTGATTTTCTGTTAAATTCAAAACAAACAAGGCAGGAGGTGGGGAGTAAAAAAAAAAAAAAAAAAAAAACCACCACCACCACCACCAACAACAACAACAAAAAAATCTGTCCTGACAAATGTCACTAGCAGCCTGAAACCAAAGAATACTTTTAAAACTCCTGTCTGCTCCGGTGAAAACTTGACAGGTGGCACCCTGAAGGGAGCTTGGACTTGTTCAGCTTGCCCTGCCCTGTGGCCTATGATGTTGTTGAGTTTTCTTCCAGTTGGGTCAGGTGGTGTCTGGACATAGCAGTGAGCCCCCTGCCCACCCTTTCCAGCACCTTTGCACTGCCTTGGAGGCAGGCAGGAGGCTGATGCTCAGTGGAGGCTGTTTTTTTTGCCTTGCTTCTGCTTGTCGCTGCTGGTGCAGAACCACTTGTGCTCATCATTCTCTTTTAATCTGGCTCAGGGATGAGAAAGACCTATAGGGGCCTGCCTGGCAGGTGAAGCATCCAGATGCTAAATCTCCAGCATTAATTTTGCTGGCAGTGGCTTCTGGGAGTTAGCTCCTTTCCCCTGGCTTGGCTGGCAGACTGGGTTAACACCTTATTGTCCAAAAGGTTTATTTGATGTTAGCAACCTGGTTCTCTTGGCAGGAAGAGCCACACAGATAGGATGATGCTTTTGATATGCAAACATCTATATTTAAACATCAGAGCCTTGAAGTTTGATCAGAGTCTATGTCTCCTGAAGGACAAAGAACAGTCCCTGAGGATGGAAGGTGATGTGTGTGTTTTCTAAGCAGCAGAGTGTGCTTGGGAACAACCGCCCATGTTCATCAGAGAAAAGGGAAGGCAGAACCTAGGAAAAATATCCCTATTGTGGGAATAATACAAGGATAAAAATATTACCCTAGAAATCAGTTAATCAGTTATTAGATTGCTTCCCTAACACACACACACACACACACACACACACACACACACACACACACACACAGAGAGAGAGAGAGAGAGAGAGAGAGAGAGAGAGAGAGAGAGAGAGAGAGAGAGACTTATTCTCATATCATGTCAGTGGTATCCCCCACCCTTTTTTTGGTCAAACTGTGTTCCTTGTCCCCAAAAGTCAAGAAGAAAATTTACAGTCTGACTCTGCCTTCATGAGATTTTTGCCTCCACTGTGAAATTTTTTTTAGATGTTGTGGTTGTGGGAAAGTTTACGATTGAGTGTCTGCAAGCAACAGTACTTTTGAAAGGGGCCCTAAATATTAAACTCATTTCAAGTGTGACTTGAGACTCAGGCAGAGTGCAGGAGCAGTGACAATTTATTACTCTTCCGAAGCCCTAAAGCAGAGTAAATATAGATTTGCCACTGATAATATGAGAACAACAGATCAATTTGATTTTAAGTAAATCCTTCCCCCCAAAAGCTAGAACTTGATTAATCCATTGAAGCTCACTGGAATCACTTGAAACTAATTGAAACACACATCCGTCCCTCTTCTCTTGTTAAATGCACCTGGCTCAAGGAGACACAGTTCTGAACTCTCTCTCTGGCTGTGCACTGTGCACACAGTGATGTTTTTGCTCAGTAAGTGCATATTGTTATGCTTAGATGTCCTGTATCTGTTTTAGATGAGTCGGGAGGACTGAGTTAATTCACTCATTATGGATGCAGAAAACAGCAGCATCGTTTAACAGTCTCATAACTGAATTCCAAGGTTCTCCATTCAATGTGGGCAGAGATGACAGTTTGTAGAGGTTCTCAAGAACCCAGCCCCCCTCGTCCAATTTACTTTGCATGTATCCCAAGGATGCAAAAAACAATACAAATTCCAGAGAGATGGAGTAATACTTTAGTGTCATGAAACCCTTACTGGCACTTTTACTTTGCAAGTCGCTTTTTTGGTGCTATCTCAGAGAACTTTTGAAGCATTCTTGCCTCCCAGAAATATTTGTAAGTAGTGCAGATCAATTTAGTTTTACAGGCAAAAAGACCCAGAAAAGCAGATAGGGACATATCTAGCAGTGCCAAGAAGGTAACAGTAGGATGATCTGGAAAAGAAACCTGCATGGAGTCACCCATCTGAGAACTCAAAGCCATGGAACTTAATAGAAATGTACTAATAATGAACTCTACAATTTTACTGTTTGCAGAGCACTCTGATCTGCAATCTTTACCTTGCTGCTTGAAGTATTCAACAATAAGCACATGACACCCATTTTCAGGTGAAGAACCCCAGGGATATTAAGTAACCGTCTCTCATTGGCAGTACATTAATATACTTGCTGTATCTAAGCCTGGGATTAGGATCTTCTCAATCATTGCCCGGCATGTGTCTCCCACTGCCTTCTTCTAACTTGAGCCCTTGAGTGTAGTTGATGTATGGAGTTTAAAGGCTTCTTGCTTCTCTTTTTAGAAAGTGCCTACTGATTATAATGACTATTTTTCAGTTAGGAAACTTAAAAAAAAATAGACTTTAGTCCTATTCACATTCATAGCCTCTGACAGTTAATTTATTATTTTTCCCAAGACATTGCCATTATTCCGTTTATTTTAAGTAATAATGATGGCAATGATATTAAGTCCATTAAGTCAAAGCATTGAAGAATGTCCGTAGAATGGCCAACTCTTCATATTTAGAGCTGATTTTCATTCTAGAGAATTTGATAAGCATTCTTTTATAGGGCTATTCTTGAGAGTTAAGTGGGTATTTTCTGAAAGAGCCATGGAGTTCTGATTCTATTCATCTGAAAAAAAGAGAAATGATTTATGCACAACTGCATATAAATGATATGTGAACTATATTCCCGTGTGTCCCAGAAGCTCAACTGCTTTTTAATATTGCTTAATAAAATTGAAGATGAAGGGTTTTTTTTTTATTAAAAGGTCTTCCTTTGCTTTGCAAAATAAATAATAGTTCCAGGTGGTTTTTGTTCTGCTATATAAACTTCATTATAACTTTTGGAAATTTCTTGGAATCATGTTGCTGCCTACACTTTTACCTGAGATACAGTGAAGGATTGACTTTTCTTTTAATCCATTCTCCATGGAAATTTTCAAGTGAGGAAAGTAATCACAGGAAAAGGATGTGGCACTGTGCCTTGGCCATTACTAGGAATGGAGTGTCACTGAAAATGTTTACGAATGATTTTTTTCCTAGTGAATTATGAGGCCTATAATCAAACCGCATCAGTCGGCTGCTCTATCAGATATAGTTAACTAACAATTTTCACCACTATTAATCCTGGGCTGAGGTTCAGCACTTTGGATTAAAGCTCTGACCCATGTAGAAGAATAAAATACTGAACATCAGTCCATTTTGAGGAAGATTTTGGCTAAGGTACCTAGAAGGTTGGGCCTTCATAGGCCAACAATTCAGAGATGTATAGTCCCTGAATTAATGTACAATGACCTGTGCGCTTTGAAGTCTCAGCCACAGCAAGGATTGTTAGAGGTAGTTAGGTTACATTATGTTGCCTAAGTGAGTGAATAGACATGGAAAGCAGAACCTAAACCACAGCCTCCCTACTCCTATCCTGCTGGGAGCAGACTGATGATACATAGCAGGAAGATGGTAAGTCACATTACCGAGGCAATAGCTTTACCTTGAAAAGGGACAACACTCAAAGGACAGGCAATAATTTTGCCTTGTTGGTGTGTCTTACAGCCAGGTTCAGATACAGTTTTCCTCCCTGTATTTCAAGCACTCCTTTAAATGTATCTGCCCCATAGAGTGTCTCTCTTTCTTTGATTGCATTTCCCTCATATTCTGCATCATTTATATTTCTCTGCTGTCGTTTACCACATTGACATATTATTTTAGCATTAAATGTTTTCTTTCTGATTTGTGTGTGTGTGTGAGTAGGTCAGAAGCTAACCTACGATGTTGTTCCTAAGGTGCCATCCACTTTGTGTGAGACAAAAATCTTCACTAGGCTTCAACTTGATGGTTAGGCTGGGTAAGGTAGCTAGGTAGCCTCAAATACCTGAACGTCTTTTCCTCTCCAGCACTAGTAATACACGTTCACATTATGATGCCCGCTGTTTCCTCCTGGGGGTTGGAGATGGCACTTAGGTTCTCATGCTTGCACTGCAGGCATTTTACCAGTTATGCTATCTCACAGCATACTTTTTTTTTGCTTTTTAATTTTTTACTTTTAAAGGTAGGTCTGATAAAATTTATTCTGGAATATTAAAACTTAAACTTGTCCTTTATATGAAACATATCCTAAATATATGCTTTTTTTGACAAGTCAGTTAGTTTTCATGATAAAAGATATAATTATCCTTCAAAATAAATAGATATAAAGTGAAATAGTAATGTTAAAATAATCATACTAATAAGATAGATTGTAAACATGATTTTGCCTAGGTAATAGACACATGCTAGTGAAATCCAACATGGTTTTAAGAACAATTTTATACTATGTGTTCTCAACTGAAAACTGAAGATGAATTCTTGTGGAGGAAATTTCTCCCCAAATTAATATTTATGAATTTATATTGGATCATAATATATATATATAATCTCTTTCTATGTCCTGTTTGTGATTTTTACTCTTGATGTCACTATTGTTGTAGTAAGAAATGTACAGAAGTATTTGAAAAGTGCATATTTTATAGAAAGAAATTTGTAGTAAAATAAAATTAAAGTGTAAAATTATATTAATGACTACATTAATATCACAAAGGGAAATCTGATCCCACCAGTGAGAATCTCAATTTACACGAGCAACCGGGGATGAATTATATTGTTTCCTTTGTGTAATTTTCTATAGTTATTAACTTAGATTTATAGTCTGTATAATTCAGTTTAGTATAAATTATATTATGTCAGAAGATCATTATCCAACTTTCTTTCTGATCTGTTCAAATATCAGAAAACAGAGGTTTCAGGAGGGGTTTACTTTGGCTCACATCATGGCAGAAGCACTGGGTGGTCACATTGGATCTGGTCAGGAAGTAGAAAGCGATGATTCCTTTTGCTCAGAAAGCTTTCCCAGAATGGTACCACCAGCAGTTAGAGCTGGTCTTCCAACTGCAGTTAACCTAATTTTAATAATCCCTCAGGGACAGGCACCCAGGCTTACCTCATCATCAATACAAGTCCTTGTAAAACTGACAGTCAGCACTAACCAGTTCAAAAGAGTACCTGCAAATTTCAGTAATTTATGCAAATGAAACATCCCTAGGCTATGACTGAGCCATAGCTTTCTTTCTGGAGATTTCAGCCAGCTTAGTAGCAAGACCATTATTTTACATGGGGAACAGAAGGTTGATGGTGTTACTCTATTTTTTTTTCTAATTTTTCTTTTTTGTTTAAATTTGAAACAAGGGTATTTTACATGTCAATCCCAGTTTCCTCACTCTCCCATCCTCCTCCTTAACATCCACCAAACCCCATTCCATCCCATTTTGTTCCCCAGGGAGGGTGAGGCCTTCCATGGGGAGTCTTTAAAGTCTGTCATATCATATGGGGCAGGGCCTAGCCCTCCCCATTGTGTCTAGCCTGAGAAAGTATCCCTTTATGTGGGATGGGCTCCCAATGTCCATTAATATACTAGGGATAAATACTGGTCTATTATTAGAGGCCCCATAGCCTACCCAGTCCTCTTAACTAATACCCACAATCAGGGGGTCTGGTTCAGTCCTATTCTGGTTTCCCAGCTATCAGAATGGGGTATATGAGCTCCCGCTTGTTCAGGTCAGCTGATTCTGTGGGTTTCTCCAGCCTGGTGTTGACCTTTTTGCTCATCACTCCTCCCTCTCAGTAACTTGATTCCAGGAGTTTGGCTAGTGTTTAGCTATGGTGTCTGCTTCTGCTTCCATTAGCTACTAGATGAAGGCTCTAGGATGGCATATAAGGTAGTTGTCATCGGGAAGGGCATTAAAGGTAGTCTCTCCATTATTGCTTAGATTGTTAGTTGGGTTCATCCTTGTAGATCTCTGGATATTTCCCTAACCAGATTTCTCCTTAAATCTACAATGGTTCCCTCTATTATGTTATCTCTTTTCTTGTTCTCCTCTATTCTTTCCCTGTCACATTCTTCCTGTTCCCTCATGCTCACCTCTCCCTTCCTCTTCTCCCCTTCTCTTTCTTCTAACTCCCTCTCCCCTCCCTCCATTCTCCCAATTTGATCAGGAGATCTTGTTCCTTTTTCCTTCTCCAGAGGACCATGTATGTCTCTCTTAGGGTCTTCCTTGTTTCCTAGCTTTTCTGGCAGTGTGAATTGTAGGCTGGTGATCCTTTGCTCTATGTCTGAAAACCATATATGAGTTTGTCTTTTTGTGACTGGGTTACCTTACTCAGGATGGTTTCTCCAATTCCATCCATTTTGTGCAAATTTCAGGATTTTATTGTGTATTTCCATTGACTAGTACTCCATTATGTCAATGTATCACATTTTCTCCATCCATTCTTTAGTTGAGGGGCATTTAGGTTGCTCCAGGTTCTGGCTCTTACAAATAATGCTACTATGAACATAGTTTAACAGATGTCCTTGTTGTATGAATGTGTATCTATTGGGTATATGCCTAAGAGTTGAATTACTGGATCTTGAGGTAGACTCATCTCCATTTTTCTCAGGAACTGCCATACTGATTTCCAAAGTGGCTGTACAAATTTGCACTTCCAACAGCAATGGAGGAGTGTGCTCCTTTCTCCACATCCTCTTCAGCATAAACTGTCTTTGGTGTTTTTGATTTTAGCCATTCAGACAGGAGTAAGATGGTATCTCAGAGTTACCTTGATTTATATTTCCCTGATGGTTAAGGATGTTGAGCACTTTATAAAGTGTCTTTCAGACATGTTAGATTCCTCCATTGAGAATTCTCTATTTAGTTCTGTACCCCACTTTTTAATTGAATTATTTGGTGTTTTGGTAACTAGCTTCTTGAGTTCTTCATATATTGTGGAAATCAGCCCTATGGTAGATGTGGGTTTGGTGAAGATCTCTTCCCATTCTGTGGACTGCTGTTTTGTCTTGTTGACTGTGTCCTTTGCCTTACAGAAGCTTTTCAGTTTCAGGAGGTCCCTTTATTAATTTTTCTCAATGTCTGTGCTACTGGAGTTATGTTCAGGAAGCAGTCTCCTGTGCCAATTTGTCCAAGGGTACCTCCCATTTTCTCTTCTAAGGTTCAATGTGGCTGGGTTTATATTGAGAAAGCTGTGTGGATCAGTTACACTCTTTAGGCAAAGCAGAAAACTTTTTCTACAACTTCTAGGAAGGGTGCAGCCTAGGGATTTGTGGGTTTATAAGACAGGGTTGTGATGTCACCAGCTACAGAGGGTGGTTGCAAGGGGAATACTATCATTGAGTAGTTGATATTCAGAGCATGTTTCCTGAAAAAGTCCATTCTCTACCAGGTGATTTTGAGAAGCAAGAGCTATTACTTATTGGCTGATGTTCTTCAGCACTTCCAATGATTATTATTGCCATGGCTACAGAACTGTCACTGGTGGATCAAACACCTTGAAAGAGTTCTTCTGCCTACTTGTTACTATGGATTCTGAACAATCTTTTTCTAAGAATTTAAACTTCTATCATTTTATTCTCCCATGGAAGTAAGAAAAGAAAAGATGGTAAGACCATGTGGAAGATTTTATAGCTTGGGAATTACATGTATCACTTCCATTCACATTTTATTGGTCAAGGAAAGATCAAAGACATGAGCTAACAGCAAGGGAAAATGTGGGAACAGTCAACCCATAGAAATGGGCAGAAGTATTTTCAACAATAATAGGTTCTGCCGCCTGGGTAGAAGTTATAGTAGAAGAGAAGTGCAGTGCACTTATATGAAAAGAAAGGGCGCAACATACATTTGAAAACTTTGTGAGATTAAATTCAGGAAAATGTCTACAATTCTAGTCTTAAACAAATGTTTAGTTAATTAATAGATCATATATATACATATATATGTATATATATATATATATATATATATATATATATATATAACCAATGCTATTATTACTTGTTAAAGACTGTAAGTGCCTTCATTCATGGCACTGGAAGACTAATCACTACATAGGAAATTATGTTTATAAATATTATGCATTGTTTTGTAATGTGTATCTTCTATAGTAAATTCCAAGGAGCAAATAAGGATTCTGTATGTAGATCTTTATTTTTCTACTTTATCTGAATTATAAGCTGAGGAATATGATCCAGTAATATAAGACAAACTTATTAGACAAGTGCATTAAACGTCACTTTAATGAAGTCCAGAGTGAAATGCTCGTCATCGTTGTTTGGGCACTTCTGATGTCATTTGCTCATTTTATCCTCACGTTAGATCTCTGAAAAGAAGGGTAATGGTAGATTATATTGTTATTTTCTAGTTTTGAAAAAAAATCTTAATGATTCCTTTTTAAAGAGCTACTCATATAACAGCACAAAAGCCTTTGCTCTATTGTTGAAATGAGAGTCAACCAATAAAACAAAGAGGCTCAGAGAAGTTCAAAATTCTCATTGCATGCCAAGAAGTGGAAATTGAGATTTGCTTTGGGTGTACTGCGTTTTGTCCTACAATCTGTTGGCCCACACAAATTGACCTGCTTTTAGCCTCTCTTGCTTCTTCTGTTTTAGTTTGCCTTTAATCATATTATTTCAACCTTTATTGTGTGGCTGAAATGACCCTCATGTAGGCAGATGAGGCAATGCTGTTTTCTCACAGTTGACTAGCTGATAATATTCGTCAGTATGGGGCAGCATCATCTGTTAATTACTGAATCAGTTGTTTAGGGTTAGAATTGGAGACATTTTCCTGAGTTTTATATCACAATATTTTCAAATTACAAATGAATATGTTCTCCATAAATTTCAGGCTTTTGTTGGGATTATAAACTCTCATTTGAAGATGTCTTTAGTTACACCTGTGTACATCCGGAAACATGCATGTGCTTGTGTGGGATGGTGATGATGGAATCTGATATGGATTGTCCCTATTTTCTTCCTTGAATTGTACTTTGCTTGCACTATTCTCTTTAATGCATGCCACAACAGTGCCCATGAGATATAAGGTATAATCGCTATGTAACTGGTATAGTTTGAAACTCAGATCCTTGTACTTAGTATCTTTCCCAGCAGTAAATATAAATTCTCTCTCTCTCTGTCTGTCTCTCTCTGTCTCTGTCTCTGTCTTTCTCTCACTCTCACTCTATCCCTCCCTCCCTCTCTCCCTCCCTCCCTCCTCCCCTCCCTCCCTCTGTCCCTTTTCCCCCTCTCTCTCTGTGTGAGTGTGTGTGCATGTGCCTGTGGCTTCTATGCTTTATGAATAAATTCATCCTATTATCTGAGGAGGTATCAGTGCTGTGTGTGTGACTGGATCAATATTTCCATGGCACTGCTCACAACTCTGACACAGAAACCAGCGTTTAACAAACTGGGTAGCAGAATTCTTTAACTTTATCTGATTTCAATCACTATTATCTTAATAGCAGCTATATCCATCTGACATAAAGCAACTTCTCCACCCCTTTTGCAGATGCCTGTCTCCTGAATTATTTTGGACTGCTTCTCTTTGGTACACAAATTGCTGAACAATCTCCTCCTTGCACGGTGTGCTGCTAATATACTCCAGACACCGCTATGCAAGGTTAAATTACCCAATGCCAATAAAATACTCACTTTTCATGTCAAACTATGTGTGGAAGAAGCTTGTTTCACTTCTGCTCATTGGTGGACATGATGTATTGACTCAATAAACATACTACTCAGCATAAAAAACATACTTTTGGGTAAACAGACTATTTTATTATCTTCATTTTTCTTCCCTCCATATTTTTTCTTGAGAACTTTTAAAATATGTTTTGTGCCTTACCTGGCACTTCTCAGGTTGGTTTCCTTTAGGATAAAGGAAAGCATTTGAGTCACACAAAGGCTGGGAAACAGGATCTGAACAATGTCATTTGTGAGGAACACACCACTATTACATCATAGGACAAGACCACACTGTGGAAAAAACACTTTAGATTTTCCATCAGAAAAACAAAAGGAGCACTATGAAATGTGCCTTCAGAGACAGCCCAAAGGGATGGAACAAAGTAGTCAGTTGCCCAGTAGAGATGGTCTTTAACTAAAATTCAAATGCAATTGTACTGGAAGCTGTGAGATTACCTTCAAGTGACTATTTCAGGTGGTGGGAATCTTATGGGAATTGGGGAGAAAATGATAGCATTCCAAAGCCATTGCTCTTTATTCCTCTCATTTTCTCTTCTTTCTTTTAAAGAAATAGGAAATTCTACTGTGTCTTTGAGTCATTTTTTTTCTTTCTTCCTTTGGCCAAACGAAAGTGTGGAGTAGCATATTTACATTTGAGAGGTTTGTAAGGGTGATAGAATATACCCTCTGAAATTCATCATATTACTATCGCATTGCTATTAGGCTTATTTTGAGCTAGAGGTACTTCCAACACATCAGAGATTGACATGTCACCCAAACCTCCTGTTCTTTCTAAAACAGGAAAATGAAAGTCCATGAGAAAAATGTCCTAATAAAAGGAGACAAGTTAACTGTTCATTGAGGATACAAAAATCTGGAAAATGGGGGGATGGATGGGATGGGAGTGTGGTTGGGGGGTATGGGAGGGAGGGAGAAAAGGAGAGAAGGGAGAAAGGGTCAGGGAACTGGGATGGATATGTAAAATAAGGAAAAATAAAAAAGTAAAATAAAAAGACATGGAAAATTATGGACAAACAAATCTTACTTAAAAAGTTTTACCTCCTTTCACCCAGCCTCCATCTCATTTATTTTCCACAACTACATATCTTTGTTCAACTTTATATCACAACATTTCGGCTTTGATACTTCTTTTCCTTGTGAGGGATCTGAAGTCACTTAAAATTACAGGTTTTTCTTCTGTAATGATATTTCTTATGTCACTTCATGCTCTTCTCTTGTTACTATACCTTATGTCAGTTTAATTTTCTAGCTCAGCATGACCCATAAGAACTATGAAATTGCTTGCATGCTGTAGAATTTTGGGGGGGGGAGGATTAAAGTTACACTTTATGCTGCTTTATGACTTATCACAACTTGGTTACTTAGCACAGTAGAAAATTGTCTGATCATTCTGGAGGCTAGATGTCCCAACCGAATCCTTATGTGAAGACTCTAGAAAACAGTTCTGGAGGCTAGATGTCCAAACTTTATCCCTGTCTGTAGGTTCCAGAAAAATGATTGCTTCATGATTCTTCTTGGCTTCTAATGGTTTCTGGGAGTATTTGGTACATTGAGGTTTATAGCTGCATTACTCTTACCTCTGCCTCTATAGCTATAGGTTTCTTCCCTATGATTTCACTGAGTCCCAATTTACTTTTGATATGGACACAGGAACTCGAGTTAGTGCACACACTTATCTAGTATGATTTTTGTTTACCTTGACACAAGTATGATGTAATGCCCAAGCATTGTCATTTTCTCAGGTGCTTGGAAACAGGAACTGAACAATACCATTTGTTAGGAACATAACACTCCTTACATCACAGGGCAATACCATGCCATGGAAAAACAAACAAACAAATGGAAAACAGTAGGCTTGAAGCAATGCTATTACCCCAAACTGAACTGATGTGGGGATAAGTAGCTTTCTTCATTGTTCCCATCGGCTCCTGAGCCTATTATTTCTAACACAGAAACTTATTTTTATTTTTATTTTTGAAATTCAGATTTGTGAGAATTCAGTTTATCTTTCCTTGTGGACTGCAAGTGCTAAACACTCATTTGTAGAATTACAGAACAGCTGGCATGCAGTCTGAAGCCCTTTTTTGGGGATTGCCAGCACTTTAGGCTATGTCTCTAATACCCTTATTCTTTAGGCCCCGAAAGTTGTGTCTGATCAGGGTAAAATAGCATCTCATCTACCCTGTCAAACTAAATCATGTATAATGATATAAAAATAGAAGGTAGGCTAGAAATACCCCCTTTTTGTCTCAGAATCAGCATTTCTATCCCATATATCAAAATATAAGAATAAGAGGCACTGCCTAAAATAAAGCATAATAAAAAGCGGTATGGTAGAGCAAAAGCATTATCACATAACTCTGGAACCTAAAACAAGCAGTAGTCCTGAGTTCAAGGCTAGCTTGAACCATGTAATAAGATCCTGATTCAAAAAACAAACAAACAAAAACAAACAAAAACCCATAAAAAATAAACAAAACAACAAAAAAGAACAACCTAACAATTGCAACAACAACTGATACACTAATGGGAAACTATTCTGTATTAGTTTCAGAATGCAAACAGTGAATTTTACTTATTTTCACCTCATTGGCAACTCTTTGCTTACTGAAACTGCTTTTCCTAAGATGTCCTCCTATTTTCATATCTTTGTGAGTAAGTGTGTGTGAAGTGTGTGTGTGTGTGTGTGTGTGTGTGTGTGTGTGTGTGGTGAGTTTGATACAGATTGCTTGTATGATCATCACTGGAAGTTCATCAAATCACACATGGGCTACTTTTCAAAAGATACATCACTGAAGAAAATAGCAGCCCCTCCCCCAGGAGCCATTTTTTGTTAACAATTCCATGAAGGCGTAACAAGAAGCACTAAAGCTTGAACTACTTTCCTTGAGTTTTGAATCCATGTGGTTATTTCCACTCATTGCCTCGTGGATCCTCACAATCTCTCACCTCGTTGTCCTTCCAGCACATGTAAGCCGAGGATTGTGGATGAGAACGGAGTGAGAGAACTGTCTGGGTGCTGTGTTTTTGGGAGGAAGCACTGTAACTGGTGTGTTCTTCCTGTCTTGATGTGCCCTACAAAATCAAGGCAGACTGCAAGTAACCAGAATCTTCTCTTCTCCCCTCTCTAGCTACAACTTTGGCAATATGGTGTTTTAGTCTTAACAGGTAGACAATTTTTTTTTTACATTTTCTGTATGGATTAGATTTCTGATTCACTTTGGGCAAAAAAACAGAAGGAATGAGTTGCAAGTCTAGGCCTAATATATTAAGAAGTATTGTCTCTTTCCTT
Source organism: Cricetiscus sungorus (assembly GCA_030556225.1). Taxonomy (NCBI): domain Eukaryota; kingdom Metazoa; phylum Chordata; class Mammalia; order Rodentia; family Cricetidae; genus Cricetiscus; species Cricetiscus sungorus. The sequence continues at coordinate 30,002,037 of JANBXA010000741.1, read as the reverse complement.
TCTTCTTTTTTTAATCTATTCTTTTCCTTTTTTAAATTTAAATTTGAAACGCAGTTGATGTACATGTCATTCCCACTTCCCTCACCCTCCCATCCTCCCCTATCAACCCCACCAAACCCAGCCCATACCTTATCTGCTCCCCAGGGAGGGTGGGTCCTTCCATGGGGAGTCTTAAAAGTCTGTCATATCATTTGGAGCAGGGCCTAGGCCCTCCCTCATGTGTCTAGGCTGAGAAAGTGTCCCTCCATGTATGATGGACTCCCAAAGTTCATTCATATACTACGGATAAATACTGATCCATTACCAGAGGCCCCATAGACTGATCAGTCCTCCCAACTAACATCCACATTCAGGGGATCTAGATCAGTCCTATGCTGGTTTCCCATCTATTAGACTGGAGTTCATGAGCTCCCCCTTGTTTAGATCAGCTGATTCTGTGGATTTCGTCAGCCTTGTCTTGACCCCTTTGCTCATCACTCCCCCCTCTGTGTGTGTTGTCTATTTTCAATCTTCTCTTTAAGTCAGCTATCATGGTTAGAACAAGCCCAAGTGAGACATTTCTATATAGAATAGAGGAGACCTGAGTTGTCCCTGATATACACCTGCACTGGGCCAGCCAGTTCCCTCATGACTCAAAACTTTCTGCTGATGTATAGGTATACCCAGAAACGTTCAGAAGATGGTGTGTGAATATAAGCAGATATATTCAGATGGGTGTCAACTAGGTTGTCAGAAGTGCCTTGCCAACCTTAAACTTGTAAAAGTAATTACGCTGTTTTTTTGTAAAATGTATTATTAATTCATTTAAAAATTATTCAACTGTGTCTCTGTGTGTAATTATATCATGGTGTGTATGTGGAATCAGAAGACAGCTTTCAGGAGTTGGATCTCTACTTCTGCCATGTTGGCACCTGAGATCAAAACTAGGTATTGCAGAAAACGGCAAACACCTTCCCCACTGAGTCATCTTGCAGCCCAAACTTGTTGGTTTAAGTCATTACATTTTGAAGATCTTGGTTGTGCATGATCTATATGACACAGAAAAAGAACTATTGGCACCATGCCTGAGTCCCCAAGTGCGTTCTATTGATTTTTCCTAAAAAATAAGATTCGAAATAATTATGACCTTTCTTATGTGGGAGAAAAATGTATTGAAACTGTGGCCTGAGGTAATTTAGAAAATAGAAACTGCTCTTTATGTGTGTTTGGACTCAGTCAAGATGCTTTCCACGCCAATATTTAAAACAGTGACATCTGGTTGCTCTCAGCTGCATATGATAAGAGAACTTAAAGAAACAAGTTAAAGAAAGAACTAACTGTATGCAGAATTCAGAGGTGTTACACGGAGCCTTCTTTGTGGGAAAATAGAACTGTTTCTCAGCTTCAGTTCTGTTGCCAAGATCAAGTTCTCAAAGTAATATGAGACTGGAAGCAAATTAGAGTGAGCTTGTGAGAGCCTTTGCTAAGATTTTAAAAAGAATTAAGGCCATGTTTAGTAGACCTTGTCAGCTGGATAAAAGGGCTGTTAGGAAGCTTGTATAGGCTGGGTGTCACTGAAGTGTGATTCCAAAGTAACTGTGATTACATCTAGAAAGTGAGACTAAAAAAGAATTTTGTGGGTGACTTTTCTACCATGAAGTAGATAATGATCAGGTTCAGAGAAAGCCACAAAATTTTTAATTGACTTCTATTGACTGAAGAGTCTCAATACTGAACTAAAAGGGATGGACAACGTTCAAATTGTAAAAGTAACTCTGTCCCCTTAATTTTACTTGAACAGAAATCATGTTGAGAAATCTACACAACTGCAGACACAGGATCTTTCTTCAGAAATAAGATGTGACAGGAAAAGGACATTCCAGACTTAAAGAGATAAGTACTTTAGAGAAGCATCCAGAGGGAACGTTGGTCGAGTAAATCACTCACAGTTAGTAGAATCAGGATTAGATAAAGGAACACTGCTTAGGCCTAATATGTTAAGGTTGGTATTGAGTTCCTAAAGAAAATCTTAGAATTACTACCAAGAACTAATTATCCTGTAACTCACATTCTTCGAATTTTTAGTAAGAATGATATTTTCCAATGGGCTGGGAGTTCTCTCCTACAATTATTTTTGCATATGGAATATAGAAGGCTTGTCTTTTTAGTTAAAAACATCTCTGGAGCATGAGGAGGCACCACAAGACTTGATATAAGATCTTAATGCTCAGTCCAGCTAAAACTGTAGATCTTGAAAGGTTGTAGTACATATTTTATATATGAAATAGATGTAATTAATTGAGGCTTTGGGGTCTTTATAGTCATGCAGGTGTTAAAGTCACCCTGATTTCACAATCCTTCATTTTTTTTTTTTTTTTACTTTTTTGCACTATCAAGATGAAGCACCTGTTTCCTTCCTTTTTGAATGTCAGTTTTTGTCAGTTAATGCAGCTGACATGATCACATTCCATTTCCATGGCCGTACTTTGGGAAGCTCTGCATTTTCCCTTTCCCTGTTCTTGGAACCTTGCCATTTTCACCTGGGCATATCGTAGTTAGTCTTTAAGATGAGAGACATTTGGGAGAAGTCTCCGAACTGCTTATTAGCTGGTTCAGTGAAAGACTGACCCAGCTTAGCTGCCTGCTAAATTAATTATCTTAGTCACTCAAGTCCAAGTCCGTATGCAGTGAATCTCACACCCAGACAAACACTTACAAATTTTCATGCTGTAGCTATACCAACACTAACTAATTGCTGGTGAAAGGGCACAGTGGATATGAGCTATGGGGGTAGCAGGGAAAACAGGTCAGTGTTGGTGGGGTGGGGAATAGTGACCACCAAGAGATATGCTTCCCATCAAACTACGAAGTGCTAAAATACAAAATCACACAAAACACAATGAACACATGATCACCACTCCCATTAAGATCCAGGTGGGGCTGGGGTAAAGAAAGTGAAACATAAGACTGGTGTCTAAAGACATCAAGTGACAAGGGTTGCGGAAAAGTAAAACTGCCTCAAGTCCTACCCTCACAAATTGAAATTGTTCTTTAAAATGAGTATAAATAGCGATAAACACTATCTATTTGCATTTGTGCTTTGCAGTTTATGAAGACGTTTACAAACACCTTAGTATATATGTATATATGTATATATATATGTGTATATATATGTATATATGTATATATGTATATATATGTATAAATACGTATATATACATATATATGTATATGTGTGTGTATATATTTGCATGTGTGAATAAAAATACAAAATGTTAAGTGTTTTATAAACTGTAGTACTAAAATGAAGGGTTATGTTAATTGTATTTTCAAGTATTTGTTTTCATATGTATTATTATTTTCAAAGTAGAGTACCTATTTACAAACTTCCATTTGCTCCCAATTTGAATGACTCTTCTCTTCCTATATTGTTCTTCTACTTTTATGGCTGATTACAAGTGTTGTGGCTAATCTTTCTCATCACCTTGGTTAAGATTAGAATCACGGTGGGAAAGCGCTATGTCTATGGAAGATTTAACCAAGGAAGAAAGACCTGTTGAGAATTTGGTAGTGACCAGCATCCATCTCAGCATCTAGACTGCACATACAATGTGACCAGCCACTTGTACTCATGTTGACATGCCATCCCTGCCATGATGAACTGTATTCTCTCAAACTGTAAGCCGAGACAAATACTTTATCAAGTATTTGGTCACAGAAGCAAGAAGAGGCATTAATAACAAATGTGTAACTTTCTTCTGATTGTGTGCTACTCCTTCAAGGCATGTGTTTAAACCTTAGAGTTAAATTTAATCTAGAAAATTGTAGTTTTGTAAACAAAATAAAAATATTGACTGTTTCTCTACTGTCTACTTTGCAGCTTTGTTGTATCTTCCCACTGCACGCTCTTATATGTGCTTGCTTTTCATGTTCGTTAGATATCTCCAGAGAAGAAAAACAATAGCACAAGGTGTGTGTGTGTGTGTGGGGGGGGAATCATTCAAAAGCCATTTGCTAACAGATGTCTCTCTTACTTCTGGGTTGTCTCTCTATTGCTCTAATAAGGCCATGGACAAATAGTATGATGTTCATTTATGGAAGGCAAAGTTTTTGCTTAGGTTCCACTGATTAGAATGTTAGTTTCACCTAAAAAAAAATGCCCATTTAGAATGTACGCGCCTACCCCCACCAGCAAGGAAGACGCGACTCCGGGAAGATCTTCTTCATGCAGTTTTAATCAGGATCCTTGAAACATGCTTCCTCTGACTCGCGGGAGCCCGGGGGACCCCTGCACAGGCTTAAATACCCTTGCACTAACCAACCCCAGTGAGCTACATGGTCCCTGCAGATAGGCTACTCTAACACGGAAGCAGACAGGCTGAACAGACTTAACCAAATAAGGGCTAGTTTATGCCAGAGAGCACTCACCCTTGGGGAGGTGGAAGGCGGAAGACAGCACCATCTTTAAGGAGCAGCACGTCGCGGCTCTCTACATAGAAAAATTGAGAATGAATATTGAGCAAATATCTGGACACTGGGCCTGCCAGATCTATGTATAAAATTCTACTGTGTGAGGTGTGTGTGTGTGTGTGTGTGTGTGTGTTTTATTTCTAGGTAGGGGAGATTCCCCAGTTGTTCCTCAGACCAATAGGAGCTTAGGATACACTCATTCTTTAGCTAAGAGTTTAGTCCTGATTTAGGCCTACTATTATTACCTCTTTATTTGTATTCCTTTATTGCCCATATTTCTCATTGTATGGGCAAAATTTGTATCCATGTTATATCAGCTATGATATTTTTTGGTCCAAATCATTTAAATGTGAATAATTAATTTTTATAATTCTCTACTACTATGTATATTTACTTACCTATATTCAATATAAGCTAAAGGCTGATCAAGGGCTGTTCAACTCTGAGACTCACAGAGCTACTGATATGCATCCAGCCAACTAAATTTGTCTTATCTTTTTGTTTCAGTGTCATCCTGAAATGATGTGTCTTGATTGATTCTAACCCCAAGCTCCTGACTTACAATACTGAATCCATCAACTCCTATCAGCTTTTCACTCCTTAAGGTTTTCCTTTTTTGTTATTGCTGCCTTCCTGAATATGTCATAACATAACACAATAACCCTTCATCCTCCCCTCCCTCCCTCCCTCCCTCCCTCCCTCCCTCCCTCCCTCCCTCCTTCCCTCCGTCCCTCCTTCCCTCCCTCCCTCCCTCCCTCCCTCCCTCCCTCCTTCCCTCCATCTGCTCCCACCACCTGCCTCCTTTGTAACTTGGTATATGGTATAAGTCGGCTTCTATTTCTCAAGCAGATCTGATTGAATACACGGCTGAACTAAATCATAATAGAGAATCTCCAAACTATTGTGTTATAGTCATCCATCTTATTTCAATGGTTATACCTGGTTATTTGACGTACAGTAGAATAAGGAATTTATGGAGTCTTGTATTTTTTTTTTCTCCATGAAATAAATTATCATCTACATGAAAAGCTAAAACCTTTGGAGTTTTTCATTCTGGAACCCTTTGTCTTTCTTAAGTTAACCTCAAATAACTCCCAAACACCCAGGGTCAATTCCAACAAGCCTAGGTTTATACCTCTTCTCCAGACAATTTGCTTGTGACACCCTTTGAGCCTTCTATCAGAGTTCCCCTTCTGTTGTGAACTTCTTTCCTTTGTCTTGTATCCAGGTTCCAGCAGATTTCAAGGCTCAGATGCTCTCTGACTTCCTCTGGTTTCCTTTTATACTCCTACCATGTCAGTTTGAACTGCTGGTCACTGAATAGGACAAAGGGTCTTAGGTATCATCAGATCCACGTTGTTAAGAAAAACTGACATCTAGCAGCTAATTATTCATAACCTAGTTTTTCTTTGAGAAAGATTTGTAGACACTCTCTACGTGTATATTTTTATATTTTGTAATACATCCTGACACACATTCTCTCACTTGATCCTCACAACAACCTTGCCTGGAAGCAATGGAGATTTTATCTTGTTTGAAAATGAGAATAGTCAGTCTCAGAGAGATCAGGACCCACAGAGTTTACAAATAGCCTCAGGTCAGGAGACTGGTAATGACAGGGTTTAGAGTACAGGTTCTTTGACTGCTTTGCTACAGTCATACTGTATGCTACTGTATGGGGAAAGTGCATACCTTTCTCAATAAGTGGAAAAATAGAGAAGATATCTTAAAAAGTTTGTTTTATGATGTCACTATTTTAGAACATTTTAGGAACTTCTGAATACTTATCAAAGCCATGCTTATTCTACTTTGAGAGTTCAACCAGCCATTCATAATTAAATAATAGGCCAGAGTTTCTGCTAATAATACATTTTTGCTGTGCTTAAGTGTTTAGCTGCCACCACCACCAATCTGATAAGGGCATAATGAGGACTATGTATCTAAAATATAAAGATATCTACAGTAGGATTAGCTGGGTGGTGATTCTCACCTGCAAAATTACATATTAAGCCTCTATACTCTGTCAAATATTTAAATAACAAATCAAGCAAGAGAGTCTTTGTCAGCCTCTTATTTGGAACCAGATGTACTTTAGATTTTTGTTCCATCTGTATATTTAATCTTAGATATGAAAACATCATATTAATTAAAACATCCCCATTAATTACAGAAGATTGTTTAGGGCATGTGACTGTGAATGTATCTTTAGTGAAGCTGGAATGATTGTTAACGTATCAAGTTGGACAATATACTTTTAAATCAACTTGAATGAAATCTATCTCATCAAGAAAGTATATGGATACTTCAATATTAAAAAAACACATCACAGTCCCTTTGTTGTAGTAATTTTTCTTTTTATAATAAAATTTTTCTATGAAAGAAAAATGACTTTACCATAATTGGTTTCTACTATACTTTATTCTTTTGTGCATACACCTGTCTTCTTATCTGCATGGCTCTAAGATTTAAGGCTGCAGGATTGGCTCTAGTTCATGGTGGAATTTGTGATGCAGTATAGATTGAATTGAAATCCTTTGAACTCATTTAGGCTGTGACATTTTATGGCAGATTAATTAAAATGATTCGTAGTTACGTTAGCCTCAGTGGGAGAAGTGAACAGGTTTCTCCTGTGAAATTCTCTCTCAGTCTCCCTCATTTCCTGCCTGATCACTCTAGCAGTCTCTGCGTCTGTTTATGTTAAAGGTTATTTAACAAAGACATTTGAATTAAACACCTAGGTAATTTTGTTTGTGGGCCAAAGCAGACCCTTTACAATAACAGGCGTTTGTGTCTCAGCATGTATTTTTCAGGCTCACCTCAACTGCTTAGGAATGGCGAATCACAAATTCAGCAGGCTCCTGGTCCAAACATGCAGCTGTCAGTTTTGTTTGAGAAATAAAAAATGGAGACTCCCTCATGTCATGGCACCAAGTAGGCAAGAAGCTGATTCCAGAAAGCAAAATTTTAAAAAGACAGTTCAAATCTTTAGCGGATTACATGGGATTCTTCAAGTATCTAATTTATCTGAGACTGAGTTATTCCTTCACAACATGTGTGATTCCAAATAACACTACTAATGTTATTCACCAGGGACATTTTAGCACCTTAACTGTAATCAGTTTCAAAGGTTTGGTCTGTTTTGAACAATATAATCAGAATAGAAAATATGTCTAGTAAGGCTATCATATTGAAGATGAGCAAGAAGTTAGCTCTTGATTACATCTTTAGCTGACATTTTAGTTGTTTTGTTGTTTCAACTTTTTTCTCCCATCTAGTTTCTCTTCTCTGGTTATTTTGCGATACATTAGCTGTGGCAAAAAATGAAATCAGTGTTCATTCTTGCTAGGCATTCTAGTGAAAGAAAAGCTGAAAATGAAGGAAAAATCATAAAGCTGAAGAAAAGTCGAGAAAACATACAATTTGATTTCCTTGTTTTTATGTCTGTCAGATTTTCCATTTAGCAGTGAGATGAAAATACTGTGAAAGGATCAACTTGGAGAAAACACTCAAAGAATAATAAATAGAGTTGATGTAATATGACTTTTAATTTATATCTTTACCAAAAATCAAGAATTAAGGGACAGGTTTTAGATATCTCATATGGCTATAGGTGATGTTGCAGATTTTATTTTTTCCAATAGCTCATATTTTATATCTAACACATTAAGGAAACAAACCTGCTGATCATTGTAGGCATATCAATCAAACAGTTTTAAAGGACTTTGGTGAATACCAAAGAATTTAAGCCTTTTGATTCCTATCAGAAGATTTCCTTTATGCCTTGATACATTTAATGTAAGTAAAGACAAACAGTATTAGTCCGAACCTTAGATTTTTAATTATTTAAATTTCATCTCATGAACATGCTCCCTTTTCAAAAAAAAAAAAAAAAAAAAAGAGTAGACTTGTGGGCATGTTGTTTGTGCTTCAGCCCACAGAGTCTCACTAACCTAACCCTAAGCCTGGCCTGAACAAGGACAATAACAGTAGACATGCTACATGGATGGGAAACCTCATGAGACCTCAACTGTACACTAAGAACTCCAGGCAGTTAAAGAATACTGAGAGTGGGAGAAGCCATCTTCTTCAGAGAAGAGCACATCAATTATTATTTATCATTAATTGAGAAAGTGGGAGGGGTTGGAGGAAGGAAAAGGGAAGAATGTTATAATTATAATTTCAGAAAAATTTAAAAGTATGCCTACAGATATAACTCTTGAGTACTTCTAACTTGGGTCACTTTATTTTATATAATACTATACAAACACTAATTTAGTATTGGTATCTTCTCTTTAAGAGACAGAGTAGGGGTTTTACAACCCCTACTGCCTACAGCTAAGAGAGGAGGATACATTCTTGTGGTGCACTTTCCTGTGTGGCTGTTTGCTTCCGCTGGGCTGCTGGTTTCCAAGAGATCATCCATGGCATTCCTCTCCTAGTTCTTCACTGTCTTTCACTCTTCAGTTCTCTAACTGAAAAATGTTCAGAAGTCTCCACCTCTGCAGTGTGTGGTCTGCTTGAGCTTCCATAGGCTAAAAACCGAAGTACAAAAACTTAATTGGCTCCATGCAGGCATTTGCTTTAGTTGGATTTCATCTGATGGTAGGTCCCAAGTTCCCTGAAAAAATGGAACAGTCAGTTATCTGTGATTAATAAAAGCTTCGTTCCAAATTTATCAATGTTTGAATAAGGAAGAATTCTAAAGAGAAGAGTGATAAAGAAACTCATGAATAGAAGAAAGCATCTTCAAGCTATCCAAGTGATAAAACATTAATATCCAAAGTATGTAAGGAACTTAACTCAACAACAAGAAAACAAATAACATGATGAAAACTAGGCAAAATGACCAAATAGACAGTTTCCTACAGAAATCATAGAAATGGATGACAGGTTCATTTTTTAAAATTATGCTCGCCAATATTAATCAACCAAAGGATGGAAATTCAAAACACAGTAAGATATCACCTCACGCTTAATGGCTATTATCAAAAACATGGAAGGAAATAAATCTTCATGAGGATCCAGAAAAAATGGAACTTTTGTAACATGAACATTATCAATGTAAACTAATATAGTCATTATTGAATATAGTGTGGAAACTCCCTCACAAAAAAATTACTTTGTAAAGTATTACCCCCCACACACACCCCTAGGTATATATAGAATGGAAATTTAAAAAGCATTTACCAGTACTTCTTATGCTCATTGTTGTTATGAGCAGGTTTTTTCCCACCACCACGCCTGCCCCCAATAACATGCAGAGATTCTGTATTTGATACAATGCTGTTAGCCAGTTACTATCATTGTTTATCGGCTAGCTCTGTCTTAATTATTAACCCATTTCTACTAATCTAAGTATTTCCACGTGGCTCATCTTACCGGCAGAGCAGCTGGCATGCTACCTCTCTAGGCTCTCCATGTTGACTCCTCCTCACTACTTCCTCCTTCCTCCTAGCCCTGCCTATCTTGATTTTCTATTGGCCAACAGTACTTTATTTATTAACCAATATGAGAAACATATTTACAGAATGACATCTCCCATCACATTGAGTCATATGAAACAATACTAAACATCTATCACTGGATGTATGAATACAGAAAATGTGACACCAGCATATGCACAGTACAATGTCTCTGCTTGAACAAAAGAAAGCATGCAGTGTACATGACCATGGAGGATGTTAAACAATGTGTCAGACATAAATACTATATTATCTTCCATATAAATAGAATAAAAATGTTGTATTTATTAATTGACACAAAAATGGTAATGACCAGGGTCAGAATAAAGTGGGTAAGGTAGGTAGTCAAAAGATGCAAAATTTCAGTTATATGGTAGGAATAAATTCAAGAGGTCAGCTGAACAGTATGATACTCTAGTCAATGTTAAGGTATTATATTTTTTTCTTGTGTAAATTTCTTTATTAATTTTTATTTAAATTTGAAAAAAGCTTGTTTTACATGTCAATCCCAGTTCCCGCAGTGTCCTCCCCTGTTACCCCCACCAACACCCATCCTACCACCTCTCTGCTCCCTAGGGAGCCGACTTCCATGGGGAGCCTTCAAAGTCTGTCATATCATTTAGCAGGGCCTAGGCCCTCTCCCATATGTCTAGGCTGTGAGAGTATCCCTCTCTGTTGAATGGGCTCCCAAAGTCCATTTATATATTAGGGATAAATACTGATCCATTACCAGCACTACCTAGTCCTAGTTTTAAGGTTTTAAGAGTGTAGTTTGTTCATCAAATACATTTTCCAACTTAGCTTTTAAGAACATGTATAGATCTTTGCAGAATTTGCACACTTATTAATTTATCTTTTTTTTTTCCTTTGGCTTTTTCTTTTCGCTTTTTGAGACAGTGTTGCTGTGTGTAAACCTGGCAATCAGAGCCAGGAGAAGTGCTCTGTAAATCAGCATGGACATTACTCTCTTGAATTGATCTGTCCAATGTGGGCTGGGTTCACTGCTGGAGAAGATCATCCAGACATATAGAATAGCAGTCAGATGGCAAACGAACACATATGACTCTAAAAGGAGTACCAAAGTGGAAGTTATGGAGACTTCTGCTGCCCATGTGCTTGCACAAATCCAAATTTACCATCACCAACTTGAAGCACGCGTATTCTTCTTTATTTTATTTTTGAGATTATAATATAATTACGTATGCCCCCAGCCCTCTTAAATATTTTTTCTTGTTTTCATAAAAGTCCTTCACTTATTTTTATTAATGGCTGCTGTGATAAAAACTGTCTCTCCAAGAGGAAAACCAAGCTGGTATCAGAAACCTAGCAATAACTTTGATTTTGGCATACAGTGTGCTCTGCGGTTTAACATTCTAGCTATGTAACTATCAGGCAACTCCATGTTATCTGTAGTTGGTCAGGATCACCTAACAGCCCTAACTTACACATAGTATGGCACTAAGATGGGATATTTTTTTTCCTTTATTTGAAACTTTTAGTGATTAAAAGTTTTAAGAGACTATTGGATTTTTAGACAGGAAAAGCATCTTGGAGTATCAGCTAAATGGTTGTATAAGGCCTCCTAGAATCCCTATCTTCTCCCCCAACTTTTTTTTTCTTAAATTTAAATTTGAAACAAAGTTGGTCTGCCTGTCAATCCTAGTTCCCACACCCTCCCACCCTCCCCTATCACCTCTACCAAACCTCAGCCTATCTCCATTCTGCTCCCAAGGGAGGGTGAGTCCTTCCATGGGGAGTCTTCAAAATCTGTTATATCATTTGGGGCAGGGCCTAGGCTCTCCCCTATGTGTCTAGGCTGAGAAAGTACCCCTCTATGTGGGATGGGCTCCCAAAGTTCATTTGCATACTAGGGATAAATACTGATTTATTACTAGAGGTCCCATAGACACCCCAATACTTCTAACTAACACCCACATTCAGGGCATCTGGGTCAGTCCTGTGCTGGTTTCCTGGCTATCAGATCAGGGTGCATGAAATCCCCTTTGTTCAGGTCAGCTGATTCTGTGGGTTTCTCCAGCCTGTTCTTCACCCCTTCGCTCATGACTCCTCCCTCTCTGTAACTGGACTTCAGAAGTTCTGCTAATGTTTAGCTGTGGGTGTCTGATTCTGCTTCCATCAGCTACTAGATGAAGGTTATAGAGTGGCAATAAGGTAGTTGTCAATCTCATTATTGGGGAAGGGCATTAAAGATAGCCTCTTCACTATTGCTTAGATTGCTGGTTGGGGTCATCCTTGTAGATCTCTGGGTATTTCCCTAGTGCCAAATTTCTTCTTAAATCTATAATGGCTGCCTCTATTATGGTATCTTTTTTCTTGCTCTCCTCTATTTTCTCCCTGTCTCAATCTTCCTGTTTCCCTCATGCCTACCTCTCCCCTCCTCTTCTTGCCTTCTCTTTCTCTTAACTCCATCTCCTCTCCCACCATGTTCCCAATCTGCTTTGGAAATCTTGTCCCTTTCCCCTTCTCTGGGAGACCATGTATGTCTCTCTTAGGGTCCTCCTTGTTTCCTAGCTTTTCTGTTGGTGTGAATTGTAGGCTGGTGATCTTTTGCTCTAATGAAGGTATTGTATTTTAAAAATATTTAAGAAAGTATATGAAAAAATAAATGTGAAGTAATGTAAGTTAATTAATTTAGTTGACTTATTCATATATATATATATCAAAATAATAGTTTGTATATGATTTTAATATATTGATTTGAAAAATAAGTTACAAGGAGTGCCCCTAAGAGTTTGCTTGAGTAATAATTAGAGATATAGAAACAAGCAATAGCTTTCTACTTATTTTGCTTTAGCGTCACATACACTAGGCCTCTCTGATTCCAGCTGGTGAGTAGAGAGTTGGACCTGCATGCCATTTATCTAATGTGGTCTTGCTATGACATGTATTAGGAACCCTTGCTTGCTGTGTTCAGGCAATAGGAATTCTTGCTATTCAACTTGTCTCTTGGTTTCACATTCTCTCTCCTCCAAGCTGTTATTCCCAGTCACGTCAGGTGTATTTGTTACTCAGCGACAGTAACAAGTCTCCAGTTTGGATACCATTTCAGGAAAAATAACTCATTTTTTTTTCCATTAACCTCTCTTCACTAAAGGACATGGGAGAGACAGTTACTGCCACATTATTACAATCTTTTCAAGATGACAGTGCTCTCTTCTTGGCAGGAAAAGTTACTTTTGGAGACTTCCTTAATCTGTGAATGTCCAGGACCACGAATCAAGCTTCATTTGAATATGACTATGAAGAATTTAGCACTTAAAAAAGAACAAAACTATGAGCTATTTCTATATGCATGCCTGCATCAGTTATCACAGTTATCAGTCCCTTGGGGGAGTCATGAAATGATCTCATCTGGTATTTTATTTACAAAGTAAAATCTGTCTAGATCAATAGATAAATTGATTGATAGCTATGTATTAAATGTACCTCAAAATATATGTTATAATCATATTTTGATTTTCATGCCTAGTGGAATAATTGTGTGACAGAGGACATTTGGTGACAGATACTTTAAGCTTGGGTATGGATCTAAGAAGAGACAAATTCCGTTGTAGGGCTACCCTCTAAAAGTCCAATAATAAAATCAATGCCAAATGTTCATTTGTTAAAAACAGAAAATTCTTGGATTGTACTGCCTCTGAATCATAAGGGAAGATGCATTCTGAAACCTGTCTTTCAGACAAATATCAAGTGTGACTTTTATGAAGATAAAGCATGAGAGTCATTGATGTTGGCACTGTGAACTATTTATGAATTTTGCATCAAAGCACAGTAGGACAAAGCAGGCTTTTTCTATACCACAAGGAGGATAAATTAGAGTAGGGAAAGCTGGATGGCCTGATGCAAGACACCAGGTAGGGAACCTCAGGTGGAATCCAAGGGGATGATAGATTTCTTGGTACCAATATGCAAAGAACTGGAAGGATGAGAATAGGAAGCATGATGAATTACTATGGAATCACAACATAGAAGGAAGGAGCCTGGAGATTTTAGCTTCTGTGATGATGGGAACACGCTTCCCTTCTCTTCTCAGGGAACAAACTGCAGAGGAGGACAGTAGCAGCTGCTGCCTGTGAATCCATGCTGATCTGTAGGAGGCTTCCTATCCCACACATGTGAGTCATGCTGTGTTTGCAAGTACGTGTACCCATAACAAAACTTGTGCTAGCTCTGTGCATGGTGTGCCATCTCCTTATCCATCTCATGAGTAAGAGGTCCTTAGAGCAGTGGGGGAAGCTTGTCGTAAGACATGGCACAAGACTGTTGGGTTAAAACCTTGCCTAGCTTTTAAATTAGTAGGCAATTTTATTCATTTCATTTTTAAACTAAGCACTGCATAATAATAATCTTTATGTTTATTTTATGTGCTCACAGTCCATGGGAGTTACCCCATTAACCCTTGCAGTGTTGTGCCCTGGACTGCACAAATCACTTTTCTCATATCTGTGAGAAGGGATTTGTTTGCTGCCCCTCCATGTTTGATGCATCCACATCTACAATCTTTCTTGTCTTTAAAGACCAAACTAAATGCCACCTCTTTGAAGATTTATCCAATTCCCTTTTACAACCTTATTTCCTCTAGCTGCCTGAGAATGTCCTACACATGGCACATCGTTCCTGTCATTTCTCTGTATTTAGTTATTCACTCATCTCAGTGTCTATCTCTGCCCAAAGTGTGGGTCAAAAGAAACTCTGTAGACCACAGTTGAGATTATGTTTGCATCTAGATGAGGGCTGTCAGAGATGATAAAGCATCAATAGACATGTCAGTCAAGCTCTGAATCAAGATCTAAAACTCTCAATGGACACGATAGGGTTGCTGTCACATCATACTTAGTCTTGCAATCAGGATTAGAGGAAGAAACCTGACACTTAACATTGCGGATGAATGCCCTTAGAGAAAGTGAAGCAAGAGTCAGCTCTCAGTCCTGAGGGATTTTCCTTCCTTCAGTCTGTTCATTTTAGTCCGGAGAGAGCCATCACAGAAGTTGTACCTGATCCTTATCCTTTCTGTATCCATTGTGTTTTTGAATATGCCTAATTGTGCCATATGAAATGTGCTATTCAACAAGCATGTACAATTCTGATACTTGTTCCCCCTGTCATGAGTTTGGGAACTGCACAGAATCAGCTTTATTAACAACAGCATCCCACAACAGCCTGCATTGTCATTATCGATGACATTTTACCTTTTTTTTTTTTGTCAGATCTTTCAGAAAGCATTCATGGCTGAATCAGTTTTATCTACAGTTGAATTGAAAATGTGCTGGGTATGTGTTAAACGCATTGTGGTAGTGCAAATAGGCAACGTTTACCTGATTCCCTTCATCCTCTAATTTTGTCAGTGTGCTGAAAAGAGCTATTGATTGTGTCGGGTACGGCTTGCTCTTTTGTAAAATGAGGCTGCTTGTTGTTCAGGATTCCATCATCCTCCAGGTTTTGATAAATTCATCTCATGGGGCCTGTTTTATTTTTTTTTCACTGTTTACTTTAGCCTTACATGGTCATTATGTTCAGGTTCATTTCTCTTGCATTTTGTAAAATGCACCTGTCTCCATATACTTCAGAGCCCTTCCCTCTATCATACAGTAGATCCTACAATAACTGAAATTACACTGTTTTAGCTACACACAATAAGAGCAGGGATTGAAAACAAATGTTTTAAAATGCAAATATTTTAGGAAGTATTATGGACTCTGTTTTTACATTTTGGTGCCAATTTGTTTGTAATCACATTGCTTTATGTTGAAATAACATCATGAGTATATGAAGGACCAGAAAAAAAAAAGACAACATTGAGATGAGGAAGGGAACAGGGACAAATGAAAGCATGTCTGTGTTAGCTCCCTACTATTTGGAATAAATGACTCTTGTCTTCCAAGGGAAAAAAATGCTAATTAAGCCTGTCACCTTCAACTCCCACAAGCACACCTATAATAATGTTAGAACAAGACAGTAATCTACAAAAAAAATTAAAAATGGAAAGTAATTACAAATCAACTTTAGACAAAGTGAAACTGGAAAATACATTTATAAATGCTCCCTACTTACCAGGTAAAAATTATGGATTCTATGTACTGACATTTAATACTGAACACTCACTGGGTGCTATTGGTAGATGCTCTTGTCCACAGTTTACCTGCAAGTCACAGGTACAGAAAGACTTGTCCTATAAAGCCAACATTAGGTAGAGAGGCTGGAGCTGCAACATGGGCAGGCCAGCCTTTCCTACTACCTATGTGCAAGATTCAGCTTAATAGATTCTTCTTTTTTTGCACATTCATTTTCTGCTAGATCCTCAAGGAATCAGGCTCTGATCTTGTAATTAATGCTTAGTGTTCTATTTTATTTCATTTGTTTGTTGTTGCTTGTTAAACAGAGCCTTTCAGACGGCAGTGTGTAAAATTAACTACACCATGAAAGTGATATTTGTGAAAACCAATAGTAGAACAAATTAGAATTCTCAAGTGGAGGAGGATTTTTGCTTTTCTTTTCTTTCAAGAGAGGGTTTTTCTGTAGCTTTGGAGCCTGTCCTGGAACTCACTTTGTAGACCAGGCTGGTCTCGAACTCACAGAGATCCTTCATATCCTCCTGCCTCTTGACTGCTGGGATTAAAGGCATATGCCACCACCTCCTGCTTGGAGAAGATTTTTTTTTATTAATTTATTTTTTACATTCCAATTCCAGTTTCTCCTCCCTCATCTTCTCCCACTCCTCACCCCAGGAAGTATTCTTAATATAAAGAAAAAGAATGAAGCAAATTTTACCTGACTTAAAATTAAATTAAAAAATTAAATACAAATGCTTTATGTTATTTTTGAAGGGGTATAAAATGTTAAGAATGTCATTTCAATACAAAACAAATTCTTCTTTAGTGTCTACTCTTTGGGAAACCCTGTGAAGCTGAAATAAAAAAATTAATAGCGTTCTGTCTGACAGAATGTTAGACGGTCTGTATTTTCATTTAGTCATTCATTCATTTGATAATATTCTCAAGAATCTGCTGAGTGCCACGAAATAAGAACAAGACAACAATACACTTATCTCTTGGCAGTACATCAAGAACTGATAAGCAAAAGAAATATAGAGAATCTATGGCCAGCATCTCTTATAAGAGCTATTTTCTTGAATTTTAAAGTAAATGCTTACTGTTACTTACTTTTTAGACATTTTATTTTTCATTTTAAATTATGTGCATGTGTTTGTGTATGGATATATGTGCACCTAAGTTCAGATGCTCTTCGAGGTCAGAAGTGTTGGCTGCCCTAAAGCTGAAGCCCAACCAGGGTGGAAGAAATCCAACTAAGCTTGTATATGAGAGCAGTATATGCTCCTAGCCTATGATCTATCTGCAGCCCTCCATTTCTGCTTTTTTGTCAATGTTACAACTCACTCAATTGAAGCTTATGTGTCATGTCATGGTTGGTCTTATATAACAATCAGGACTGAACAGTTTAATATTGAGTTGGTTGCTGAAATTTGCAAACACTGGCTAAATGATGAGATGATTGAGTCAATAAAATGATAAAGATAATTTTAAGTCTATTGTAGCACTTTCCCAATGCAGACATACAATTAAAAAAATTAGGATAACCATATAAATATATTGGAATTTATTCCTGGAGATGATAGGAGATTTAGTACCTTCCATACAAGTAAATAGTTGACAAAAATAACAACCCTTTCTTAGAAAAAATATATTCAATTTTAATTTCCAAATATGATAAGAATATTGCTAAGTATGTGAGTTTCATTACAATAGTTGACTATTATTATCTATGTATAAACTCTAACACTGCAGTCTAAAGATGGTTTATGTTACGAGCAGGTTTTTTTTCCCCGACGACAGTCTGGTCCCACCACCATGCCAGCCCCCAATAACACGCAGAAACTCTGTATTTGATACAATGTTGTTGGCCAGTTAGTATCATTGTGTATCGGCTAGCTCTGTCTTAATGATTAACACATTTCTACTATTCTAAGTATTTCCATGTAGCTCATCTTACTGGCCAGAGAGGCTGGCACTCTACCTCTCTGGGCTCTCCATGTTGACTCTTCCTTCCTACTTCCTCTTTCCTCCTAGTCTCCTAGCCCCGCCTATCTTGCTTTCCTATTGGCCAACAGGGCTTTATTCATTTACCAGTATGAGAAACATATTTACAGAATAACATCTCCCATCAGGTTTAGGCTACTTAAAAAATAATTTCAGAATTATATAATTATTTATCAATCTGATTAGTTTAGTTTTGCCTAAAACCTTAATTAGGAGTAAAAGTATAATTTTTATTATGTGAGATTTTAGAGTATTGTTGTCTATTTTTGTTTTTCTTCTCCACAGGAGTAAATGGAACCCATTGGTTTAATTACAGTGGCAAAGATAGTAAATTATTTTCATGGTTTTTGTCATTCTTTCTTACTTTGTTTACATGAATAAACTTATTAAGACATTTAATTTGTGAGTACAAAGACTCCCATAAGCCACTCTTTGCAGCCTCCATCTTTTATTCCCTTTGTGGAAATGTAAAGTCCCCACAGCTGCTTTAGAGATATAAAAAGCTCTGATTTGTTTGAAAAAGCTTCAGTGCGCATAGGCAATGTTTAAAGAGGCTTTGGCAAAATAAAAAGTAAAAGCTTTTAAAACAGCTGTGGAGATTCCGTCAACTGAGTGGATCCAAGATGGTCATATACACTGGAAAACCACCCAGTGTGGGCCAACCCTTACTTCTTAAAGAGAGACTGACAGTGGGGATTAGGGGATAGTCCTGTTATTACCTACAGGATGCTTCAAAGATGCTTCTTAGATTAATTACTGCAATTACCCTGATTGGAGGGGGGTAAAAACTCTATAAAAGATCAACTACATGTATTTGTTTGAAATATATATGTGTACATATATATACGCACACACAATAGTACTATATTGAAAATTGATTTTGAAATTATGGGAAGGTCTTTCTAATTGTGAAAGAGAATTAAAGTTATATAGCCATATTTTTATTTTACATTTCATACGTATTTCCACTTTTAAGTCTTATTTCTCCTTATGAAAGAATTTTATTATGTGTAAAAGATATTCAATTAACAACAGGCAAGCCAATGCCAGTTTTCTTGTCTTATTTTGCTGAATGTTGAGTTATTCTTTCTGATAGACACTGGAACACACACACACACACACACACACACACACACACACACACACACACACACACACATTAAAAAAAAATAAAATAAAAAACTCGGCTGACTAAGTCCTTGCCTTTAAAGAGCATATGTTTTCATTGAAAGAGAAAAATAAATGTACACATGAATAATTAAACAGCAATAGAAGGAACTGTAAAAATGAGATATTCATGCTAGAAAATTCAGATAACTGCACATTAAAATGATTCGTACAGGTGCCACATTCTTAGACTATCACAGTAGGAAACAAAAGTGCTAAAGAAAACATCAGATTTTAAAGAAATCAGGATTTAGTATCTAGCACTGCTACCCATAATTTGACCCACTTTGATTTCCCTGAGATAATACCTACTTTTGAGGGTTCTTTTAAAATAAAGTAGTCAAATGTCAGGCCTAGAAATTTTCACTGCCATTTCTTTTTCAAAATGAGACAAATTTTTCCAAAATGCATTAAGAAGGGGTATGTATGTCTTACCTTCCCTGTAGTTACATCTTTAGCATAAGTCATAATATTCTTTTCTTAGAAGTAATATACTTAATTTAAATTACTCATAAACATGAGGGGGAGGGTTGTGTGGACTTGTGTTTATTTCACTGTTAGTCGGATTTCTGTCACTTTGCAAAAATGCTCCTCTCCCAATGCCCAAAACTCAAGTGAACAAAGGTTAGATTTTTCTTTCTTTCTTTTTTTTTTTTTTTTTTTTTTTTGCACCTAGTTTCAGAGTTTTATTCTGAATGCTTGGCTCCTGTTGTGTTGGTTGTGAGGAAGACATTAAGATTCTGTCAGGGAGCATGTGGTATAACACAGTTGCTCACTTCCTGACCTTCAGGAAGAGAAGGAAAAGAAGGGGGCCCAACCTGAATGTTTTATCTCAGTATGCTTCAAACACAAGGATATATTTGACATCTGGGCACCATCTTTGAAGAGTTACATCAGTGCTCAATAGTGTCATGGGCTGGTAAATGAATCTTAACTAGATGACCCTTTATGATCTAAATCCTAACCACCAGCTACTGAGAAAAAGTGAAGTTGGATCATCTAAATACTAGCATTGTCAAGGATTGTGGAGGCAAGGAAGGGTATAATGACAGAATGGTCTTCAGTTCAAGCCATGCAAAACTGCTTGTTGAACCAGGGTTGGGTCACACACTTTGTGTTCTGAAACTTAGACAGAGATTGAATATCTAGAGCTAGAAATTTCTATAGTAATTTGATATTGTATTCACCATCTGTTGAATTAATAATAAAACCAGAAGATTAAATGTTCTCATGTTAATGGATTTATTTTCTTCTAAAGTTTATTTTTATTGGACTTTACAGTTGTATCCATTTGTAATTAGATCTCCATTTCAAACAATTGGAGAAGTCATATTGTAGTAGATAATTCCACTATTTGTAAATTGATATGTAAGGCAATTAAAAAAAACATCTACACAGCTTATTTTGTTTTTGGACTATGATGAACATAGTCTGTTCTTGTCAAGATGATGCTGGCAGTTGGGACTTAGAGTATTACTTAGTACATGTCTGTGACTATTCAACTAGAGGCATTTGGAAGGCAGGGAAAGGGGAATAAAAAAAAAGGTTCTATTTTATGTGTATGTGTGCATGTGTGTCCTTTTGAATGTGTGTGCACATGAATGTCTGCTGGTGTCAGACCTCCTGGGGCTGGTATTACAGGGGCCTGTGAGATCCCAGATGTGGATGCTGTGAGCCAAACTCAGATCCTCTACAGGAACAGGGAGAAATCTTAACCACAGAGCCATCTCTCCCACCCCTGGGAAAAGAGGGTTTGCAAATATCTCAGATGAGAGGAGAGCTAGCAAATACATCAACAAATGTTAACTAATACAGAACCTCACACTGGACAGAAAATGACAGTTGTGAAACCAACAACACAAAAGCCAGTTGAGGAGGCCCTCTGCATCCTTACATGATTCTCAAGCAGTTAATTCCTACTGGCTGACTGATGGCACTAATCCAAGTAGCAGCCATCAGCTTTTCCTTCCCAGGTAACTTACTTGCCCAATTCCTGACTTCTGGTAAATAACTGAAGGGAAGTGAGGACCAAAGGAGAGACTTCTGGTATTGTGAGTAAACTTCCTGCTTGAATTGCCTCGTAATATCTGTCTGGGTTCTCTTGATTTGTTCGCACAAGTATGTATAACTGTATTTGTAACAAATTCCCAGGCATAACTTGGTTAAATTCTCCCACTGTAGAGAATAGGAGCCCAAGGTGCTTTCATTTTTGAATTGGTCATTGAAAGTCAGGAAAGTTAATACAACTAGTTGCACCTGATACTTACACAGCAACTGCATTGTCAACAGATGCTCAATGTCACTCTTTTCTCATCAAGAAAAACACTTGGCCTGACATAATAATCTATTTGCCTATCTCTTTAAAACTGTAATTGAAAATTTAGTTTTGTTTTTATTTGTGTGTGCATTTGTGTGTATGTGTGCATATGAATGTATGCATGTGTGCACGTGTGTATGTGTGTGTGTGTGTATGTATGTGTGTGTGTGTGTGTGTGTGTGTGTGTGTGTGTGTGTGTGGTTGTGGAGTCCAAAACATGGTGTTAAATCTCTTAGAGCTGGAGTTGCAGACAGCTGTGAGCCACCTGACATGTATTCTGAAAACCAAACTTGAGCTTTTGACAAAAACAGCAACTGCTCTTAAACACACAGCCATCTCTCTGGTCTAAAAGGAAAGAAAGAATGTCTTCTCTATGGTCTAGTATTCATGTCTGGGACAGTGTGTACAGGGAGGCTTAACTTAAGCGGGAGAGTGTTCCTCAAAGTGGGTGGTCCCATTCAAAGAGTAATCCACCCCCAAAAATGCCACTTGATTACCATCTTGTCTTCCTGAATGTTTACATCTCTTGTTGCAACAGCCAACATGTGCTGACTCCAGCTTCATTGACCTTCTGGTGGCTCTCCAAGGAGCTAGCTAGCTCTAGGCCTCTAGCTAGGTATTAAGAGCATTGAGGTGTCCAGTTTCATGACCTGAATAGTATCCATTTCTCAGCCTTTTCAGCATACAGATAACAATTGTTGAAATAGCTTGATCCTATCCTGTAACATAATCGAAAAAAATCACTTTGTGGATATAAATTTTATTGGTTCTGTTCTTCTGGAAAATCCTAACATACCAAGAACTCACATTTAATTGGCAGTGTGCTTATATACATGATTCTGCAGAGTGGATGAGAGTATTACACGTGGGAATAGCCAGGTGGTAGTAATTTAGACTGACCTCCCCTGGGTATAGACTGTAAAGTATAGAGCTGATAAGGAGGCTCAGTTTATTTGATTTTTGAACTCAAAGATTTTATTTCTATTTTCCATTGTATCAAATTTAGTGACATCAAAATTTTATGCTTAATGGCTTTTGCTTTTTCAATATATGATATCAATTATTTGTACAACATTTGTGGATTTATACAGATATGTATATACATACATACATATGTAAATAATGAAAAGGGGCATCAACACATCTGACACAAAAGGATGAAATTTTTAGTTTAAAGTCATTGTTTATGATTTGCAAATGTCAGTTTAGCATCATTAGCCCATGAGCAAAGCAACTCAGTCATGTAAAAAGAGTTGCCGCTATTCTTTCATTAGTCCATTCCATGTGCTCAAGGGCTGGGTAGCTTTTTAAGTGGTGGAGTTGGAGACTGGGAGAGGAAACTAAGGGCAGAACACAAGTTGGTACATTTATAGTCTCCTAAAATTAGCCTTTTTATTGTATCTATCTTCTGTAATAGATGATGAATCCTGTTTGGGAAAAGGGATTTCTCAACATCTGGATATTAGCTTCCCTCTGGACCTAATTTTACCTATGTACTGAATATTGCCAGCTGGAAGTACTGCTAGAGGGAATTTCAATTCCTAGTTACAGTAGTAATGTATGGGCAACAAGCACAGCATTCCCTTCCCTTGTGAGACAGCCCTCATGGATTTCTGTCACAGGTTCACCAAAGCCTAAAGAAGTTGAAAGTTAATGGGAAGTGTAGCTGGACCACTATAGGAAACAGGGGCTTATATTCCCTCTGAAGAAACTGCATATCCTTCTTTGACATCTATTAGGGCAGTTAGGAAACTACAGTCAAATCCTTTAAATGGGTGAGTTATAAACAAAAGGAATTTAGTGAGGGCCTATGGAGCAGGTCTGGAATGCTAGCTACTTTGGTGGCTGATGGAGGAAGATGGCAAATATGAGGTCTGTCTAGACTATAGATGGAGTTTATGGCCAGCATTGTCAAATTTACTGAGATTTTGTTTTAAAACATAAAGTATTGAATACTACCTTAAATGCTATCATAGTGCCTACATCCAGTAGCTTATGGAAGCAGAAGCAGAGATTTACAGATAAGTACTGAGGTGAAATCCTGGAATCCAGTTGTAGAGAGGAAGGAGGGATGAAAAAAATAAAGGGGTCAATACCATTCTGGGGAAACCCATAGAAAGAGCTGACCTGAACAAGAGGGAGCTAACAGATTCTAGACTGAGAGCTGGTGAACCCGCATAAGATCAAATCAGCCCCCTGTACATGGGTGACAGTAGGGGGGCTTGGGCAGTCTATGGGGCCTCTGGCAGTAGATCCAATATTTATCCCTAGTGCATGAACAGGCTTTTGGGAGCCCATTCCCATTCTCTCAACCTAGGTACAGGGGGCAGACCTTACTTCTGTCCCAAATGATGCGACAGACTTTGATAATGAGGAGTGGATGGGGGTGGGATGGGGAGATGGTGGGGGGAGTGGGAGGACAGGATGGAGAGGGAACTGGAAATGGTATATAAAATAAGTTGTTTTTAATTTAAGTAAAAAATTAATTAAAAATGTAATGAAAGGACTGAGCATAGCAGTTACCTTGTAGCATGAGACCCTGGGTTCAGTGCCTTGTTCCCAGAAACTAAAACAACAGATTTTTCCTCTTAGTTTTAAATGCTAGGATGATGAAGGTGGCTGCAGACTTGGTGTCTGATGAATTCATCCTCCCTGATTCAGGATGGAATAGTTTGCTATGTTCTCACATGTGCTTTTCATAAAAAAATTATGCTTTTTATAAAAGCATTAATTCCATTCACATGGTCATCTCTCAAGGGTACCACCTCATAACACCATCAGGGATTAGGAAACAGCACATAGATTTGACAGATATCCAAATATTCAGCTCCCTAAAGTATAATTCCAAGCCAAAAATGTTAAGTCAAATATACAGGCTAGACTTCACCTACAATTTGAGAAGAATGTGGGATAGATTGGTTCATGCCAAAAGTCTGAAGAAGGAATGGTGAAGTATCAAGGAGCCAGCCACAATGGGTGTCTACAGTTATGCTATGGGGAATAAAAGGCCACAGAGCAGGGATGAAATAAAATGGAATAAAAGAGAGGTGGGAATCTTTGGTCCTCTTTCCCCTCATTTTTTAGAATGAAGGTGGTTATAATGGCTCCAATAAGGTACTGCAGTATTGCTTCTTTTCCTCTCTTCTCTGTTCTTCTCTTTTGTTCTCTTCTCTGTTTTCTCTTCTCTCCTCTCCTCTCCTCTCCTCTCCTCTCTCCTCTCCTCTCCTCTCCTCTCCTCTCATCTCCTCTTCTCTCCTCTCCTCTCCTCTCCTCTCCTCTCCTCTCCTCCCCTCCCCTCCCTTTTCCTGTCTTCCATTCCCCTCCTCTCCCTTCTCCTCTCCTCCCCTCCCCTTCTCTCCCCTGCCTTCCCCTTTTCTTTCCTCTCCTCTTCTCTTTTTTTCTTTTCTTTCTTTTAAGTAGTTATTGGTGTGGATCCAAGAGACTTTGTGCAGGCTAGCAAGCTCTTTAGCACTAACCCATGGTCCCCACCCCCCCTTTTACTTTTTCAAATCTTGAGCCAATATTTCACTAATTTTCCAAGGCTGAACTTGAACTTTCAATCTTTTCTCAGCTTTGATAATAGCTGAGATTAGTGTCATGTGCCACTAGCCTGGACTCAACAACTGCTTTCCAATAATATTCATAGAACTAAGAGGTACAATTCTACATGAAATACTCACTCCCATGTATATACAGTGAGCCAGCAGCAATGACAGCTGGGCCCTTCTTCCAATTGTTTTCTCACTTAGAGTCTTCACATGTATGATGCAAAGATAGTTTGAATGATGTTTCAACATTTAAATTGCACTAATTTTGCTCTTCTAAACAGTTAATATTTCCATATTCCTTTGCAGCATCACAATTCATTACTAATGCCATTGTTATTTAAATTGAACTACTTTAATTGCAAATTGCTTATTTTAATCTTTATTTGAATATAAAGCAACATCTAAATACACTGCACACACACAGGCAAATAAAAGTTGCACAGAAGGAAAAAAATATAAAGTGTAATTTGGCTAGCATACCATGAACAGTTTTAAATATTTGAATTGCTTAAGTCTACCTAGAAAAAAAATATGTTGTCATATTTTGCTGTGACACCTGTACTCAATCTGCAGCTGTGAAAGACAGGGTGCAGATAGGAAGTATAAAAGTATAGAAGTAATGGCTGTGTGTCTGACTGCTGCTACACAAGTGATAGCCAGTTGCTTCACAGGCTGCCCTCCACAGAGAGGGAAGAGAAAAGGGGCAGAGTGAGATTTCAACAGATGAGGAACTCATGTGGTCCCTCTTTAATGGCCTGGATTCCTTTAGAGTGGAGGCTGTGTCTTGAGGAAAGATGTGAACATGGTTCTGGCTGCACTTCTCCTGTCCCTACCGAGAGGTGAGCTGTTAGGAGTTACCTGAGGAAGGAGGAAGGCAGGAAAAGATACTGAAGGACTATCCCAAAAGGGAAGACACTCCACTGAGCTGGCAACATCTGGTGAGTAGCTCAGATTTTCAGAAGTCAGTGGGAAAAACAGAGCTGCTTTTGCCTGCTCAGCTTCATCCCCATCTGGCAAGTTTATCTACTTTGTTGCTATCATTGCTATTGACATCTTTCTCTGATATTAGAACCCAGTGCTTTAGACCTTCCAAAGTTACAAAGACCCACAAGTCTCTAAGATTCTCCAGGTTTTTTACCATCTGTAGGACAGCTGAGCCATCCCGTTTCATGGATTGTAGAGGTCCTCAACCTCTTCAAGACTGCAGGTAGCCACTGCTGGATCATCCCATCCTAATATATCCTATTTGTACATCTGTGCACTCTATTGGCTCTGTTCCTATAGATGACCCTGACCTATAAGGGAAGAAAGGCATGGCAAAGCAACAGTCATCAGAATGTCTCTTGTCACCTAGCTCTAGGATTTCCAGGACTTGGCTGGCTCTCCAAAGATTCTTAGCTTGAGGGAACTGTTTGAGGAAACAGCTATGAGAATGTACCTCTGTTGTCATCCAGTCTCATCCTTTGATATTACTGTAACTTTATGGTGAAATTACTCCCGGGAAGAAATTTATTGTCTAACTAAAACAAACTGTTTCATATGAATCAGAATAAAAACAATAATCTTCAACATAAGTCTTTTTTCAGCTCTAAATCCACTTCACTAGATTTTCTGTGTCTAACTTCACAGTATCTTTTGTTCCTGTTAAAAGAAAAGCTTTGACATGCTTTTGTTTCGCAATGCTTTACATTATTAACTTCAGTCAAAAAAAAGAGAAAAAAGTCTCTCATAGCTGTCATTTTTTAAAAAAATGTTAACAGGTTTCTCTCCTTTCTTTCTCCATTAACTACTTAGTTGATATACTGATAAGCTTCAGTGAATAAGTTACAATAGTACATTTTGACATTGGTATTCATTTCTGATTACTTCATTATTGATTTCTTAGATGACCAAGGCAATGCATACACACTGAGAAGATAGAATATATATAAACCATTTGCACAGAAAATCATAATACAATGGCATATGTGTATATAATATTCCCTGTATGTGATTTGTCTATTTATGAATACTCCTGTAGCTGTTCTGAGGTGGGAGGTAGAACCAGGGTTTCTTCTTATTTCTAACACAAGTGAGGAAATGATGGCAGGGTGCTTAAAAACTCAGACTGGTACATATACACATTAAAGAAGAATCTGCAACTTTGGACTTGTCGAACTATGTCTCTTCTTGTCTGCTGAAAATCTTTGTGGAATTTGATGCTTTGTGACAACTTGTTAAAATTGAGGTGTATCAGGGTCCACTAAAATAGGACCTTAAAATAGTAGCCCTCAGTCCTATTGATAACCCAAACTATTTGATCATTTCAAGGATGTGAAAAGATGAAGAAAAATAATTTGTGACTGTGGTATCCCAACCTCCTAAGAGGGGAGTATGCTGGCTGGCAAGTCAGGAAGAATGGGCAACCAGAAGCCCAGTAAGAGCATCATGGGTAGTTTCATTCCTCTGACTCAAGCCAAGAGCAATGAAGGGTGAAAGCATTACTTTTTATACTGCAGTCTCTACAAGGGCAAGGACTAAGCATCTCCTAAGAGCAAAAGAGGACAGCACAGTAGAGAAAAGCTGCCTGATTAAATGGGCCTATCAGGCCCACTGCAGAGCATCAGGATGAATCAACTATGTGGGGACACTAGGCACCATGCTATCACAGAAATATAGGTAGGAGAATGATATTAAAAGTTAAAGAGGGAGAGAAGAGAAATCTCTTTGCAGCCTACTGGTTCCAGCCTCAGCTAGTGTGGGAGGAGAGAAGACAGGGGAGGTGGTTCTACTTTTGGATGAGATGGAATTAAAGTGCAGGTACACCAGGAATAATCATTAGCATATACTCAACAGGGCATTTTAATTACTAATATTTAAAAAAAATACCACTGTTCAGGTCTGATGGTAGATGTTATTCTGTAAATATGTTTCATATACTGGTTAATGAATAAAGCACTGTTTGACCAATGGGAAAGCAAGATAGTTGGGGCTAGGAGACAAGGAGGAAAGAAGAAGTAGAAAGGAGGGGTCAGCATGTAGAGTGTGGAGAAAGCAAGATGCCGACCTGCTGCGCTCGGATAAGATGACCATGTGGAAACTTAGATAAGTAGAAATGGGTTAATCATTAAGATAGAGCTAGCTCATGAACAATAATAGTAACTGGCCAACAGGATTGTATCAAATACAGAGTCTCTGAGTGTTATTGGGGTTTGACGTGGTAGCTGGGCGGCGGGACCAGACCCGTGGCAGGGGAAAACATGCTCGTAACACAGGTCAGCTGTTTCTGGGAGTTTCTCCAGCGGCTGGTCTTGACCCCTTTGCTCATCACTTCTCCCTCTTTGCAATTTGATTCTAGGAGTTCAGTGTTCAGCTGTGGGTGCCTGCTTCTGTTTTCATCAGCTACTAGATGAAGGCTCTAGGATATCCTGATGGGAGATGTTATTCTGTAAATATGTTTCTCATACTGGTTAATTAATAAAGCACTGTGGCCAATGAGAAAGCAAGATAGACAGGGCTAGGAGACAAGGAGGAAAGAGGAAGTAGTTAGGAGGAGTCAAGATGTAGACCGGGGAGGAAGGAAGACACCGGCCGCAGCTCCCTGATAAGATGACCACGTGGAAAAACTTAGATAAATAGAAATGGGTTAATAATTAAGACAGAGCTAGCCCATAAACAATAATGGTAACTGGCCAACAGGATTGTATCAAATACAGAGTCTCTGAGTGTTATTTTGGGACTGAGCACCAGACCAGCGGCGGGCAGGCTGGTGGGCTGGCGGGCTGGTAGGCTGGTGGAAAACAACAAGCTACAATACCCTATAAGGTAGTCATCAATCTCATTATCAGGGAAGGGCATTTAAGGTAGCTTCTCCACCATTGCTTAGACTTTTAGTTGGGATCATCCTGGTATGTTTCAGAACATTTCCCTAGTGCCAGATTTCTCTTTAAACCTATAATGGCTCCCTCTATTATGGTATCTCTTTTCTTGCTCACCTCTATTCTTCCTGTAAATCAATCTTCCTGCTCCCTCATGTATTCCTTTCCCCTCCTCTTCCCCCCTTCTCTTTCTCCAAACTCCCTATCCCCTTTCTCCTGCTCCCAATTTTCTCAGGAGACCTTGTGCCCCCTTCTGTGGGGGACCATGTATGTCTCTCTTAGGGTCCTTCTTGTTTCCTAGATTCTCTGGCAGTGTGTATTGTAGGCTGGTGATCCTTTGCTCTATGTCTAAAATCCATACATAAGTGAGTAAATACTGTGTTTGTCTTTTTCTGACTGGGTTATCTCACTCAGGATGGTTTCTTCTAGTTCCATCCATTACCCTGCTCCAGACTGATACCTGGGAAACCAATATAGGACCGACCCAGATACCCTGAATGTGGGTCTCAGTTAGGAGGCCTGGGTAATCTATGGGACCTCTGGTAGTGGAACCAGGATGTATCCCTAGTGCACAAATGGACTTTGGGAGCCCATTCCCAATATGGAGGGATAGTCCCTTAGCCTAGAGACAAGGGGTAGAGCCTAGGGCCTACCCCAAATGACTTGACAGATTTTGATGATCCCTCATGGATCGCTGGGGAGTGGACAGGGAATGAGATGTGGGATTGTGGGGGGCATGGAAGGATGGGAGGGAGAGATAACTGGGAACAATATGTGAAATAAGAAAAAATTTAAATAATAAATAATAAAATATATACATAAAAAGTAAAGCTTTTTAAATAAAGCTCTTAGGTTTAATTTTTGTATGCAAACATGGGGAGCCATTATTCTTGGTGGGTGCAGATCAGCCAGCATGGCTACTATAAAGTGATCCATGCTCCTGCCCATAACCCCTCACCCATGCTGTACAGCAGCTTTTGTACCTGCTGCTGCTGGACCCTCAGACTACATGGAAGTCGAGAACATCCCATGTCTGTGAAAACATGCCCAGCAACAGAGGTGACTGTCAGCATGGCCAGTGCAGAGAGGCTGGCCAGGCTCTAAAGTCAATGATCTCTAACTTCACAGATAAAGCCTGTCTGGTGGGGTTCTTAATACAGTTCACAGCAAGAATCCTGACATGAGGAAATATGTCCTACAACTTCCCAGAGCATGCAACATCCGCTTTAGTTCCTGTCGCAAGAGAAAGGCTATTGATAAAGACTCTAAGTGAGGAGTGTTGCCATGCTCTCCAGCCTCACTTTCCACTGGCCTCAAGCCATCCCCAGGCTGGATCATGGTTGGATCAAGAGAAGAACAATGAGGGAGAAATACAAGGAGTTGACTTTGTTGAAGTTTCAATTACTCAGTTCCTTTCAAAAACAAATCATGTGCAAGCAAATGAAAACCCTCCACAAACTTGAATACACAGCCCATTGTCCTGGAGTGGTTTTGAATCAACTTCTGTATCAAAAAGAAAGAACATCAGATTGTGGTTCTGTGGTTACATTAAAAAGCCGTAATAGAAGAAAACAAAACAAGATTCAGAAAGAAAAAAACAAACAAAAAACAAAGCTCAAATGTTACAGCAGGTTTTTCCTACCCGCTGGCCTCCCGGTCCTGCCGCCATGGTTCCGCCGCCACGTGAGCCCCAAATAACACTCAGAGACTCTGTATTTGATACAATCCTGCTGGCCAGTTACCATTATTGTTTATGGGCTAGCTCTGTCTTAATTATTAACCCATTTCTACTTATCTAAGTATTTCCACGTGGCTCATCTTATCGGGGATCCGTGGCTGGCTTCTTCCTTCCTCCATGCTCTACATCTTGACTCCTCCCAACTACTTCCTCTTTCCTCCTTGTCTCCTAGCCATGCCTATCTTGCTATCTCATTGGCCCAATGGTGCTTTATTAATTAACCAGTATGAGAAACATATATACAGATAACATCTCCCATCACTCAAAGAATCTGGCCTCTCTTCTGGATAACAATTATCAAAATCAATCCATTTTTGCTCTAACTAAAATTCTACAATTCCAAACAGACTAACAAACAAGATACTTCTAGGCTAATAATTGATTTACATTCTTCCCTTTTATTACTGTGGACATCATTTTATGTTTTCCTCTGATATAATTGTACTTGTATTCTCATGTTGTGTTCTATCATTTGAAAGTTAGCCTTGACTTCTCTGTTCGTGGTTGCTCACTTCCACCATTATTTCTATTCTTTTGGATACATGGACTACTTAGAAAAAAATTTAAGTACATTTTCCTTATTTTTAAAGTTATTTCTTTATTTAGGATATGGATTTATGATCATAAAGATTTTTTGGCTATTTAATGCTCCATTGTACTTCATTTCATGAACTAATTTGGAGACTTGGCACCACCAAAATATATGTAAATGTAAATGCATAATAATAATGAATATACATTTTTCTTAGAAGAAGCAACAACAAAATACCTTTTCTGTAAATTTTTTTATCCATGTGAATTATTCACTTTTCTCATTGGAATACTCTTTCTTTAATATTTACTTGGTAAATATTAGTTTTGAAGTAGAAATCTTATAGTT
Source organism: Cricetiscus sungorus (assembly GCA_030556225.1). NCBI lineage: Eukaryota > Metazoa > Chordata > Mammalia > Rodentia > Cricetidae > Cricetiscus > Cricetiscus sungorus. The sequence continues at coordinate 29,970,544 of JANBXA010000741.1, read as the reverse complement.
TTTCTGAAAGTTGGCTTGAAATAAACATTGGCATTATCTTCTCTCTTTTAGAAGGTTTTAAAATATAAACGGTGTAGTGTTTTATCAAATGCTGTCTGCTATCTCATTAAAGTGATAATAAAATGTTTTCTTCTTCATCTTTTTTATGTGACATATAATATTAATCAACTTTATAAACATAATCCACTTTTTATTGCTCACATGAATATTCTTTGTCACAGTAAATTATTGACGTCTGTTCCTGTTGTGCAAGACAATCATGGACAGTGTCAGTGGCAAAGCATTGGAAATTTGATACAAGCTTTATGGGAGGAAATTTGCTAGCAGAAAAAAAAATTGGAGCTAGCAATCTTATTGCACTATGATTTAGGAGCCAGGAATAGTTCATGGTGTTCAGTGACTCCTGGGTCAGAGGGTAGCCTGGTTCAGGCCATGCCCAACTGTGTATGCTGAATGTCAGGAAGCATCTGAATACTTCTGCAGGCTTAGAACACTGGAGTGGTAACCAGCCATTTTGAAAGGGGAATCCTGGGACAAAGTGGCTGGTATTGACTTCCTTTTCCCTTGAGGTAATGAAGTCTTTGAAACCAGCTCTGCTAAATTATCAAATGAGAGAGAGAGTGAACTTCAATGCACATGGGGAGTGCTCTCTCCTTTTGTTTCATTTCTGAGTTTAGGGTCTGTATTCTTCCAGATGACTGAATCATACTATTTTAATGGCTTAAAGTGTGATCTGTGTGTTCCTGCTTTTAAAACTATATCTCATCCAAAAAATAAATAACAGAAGGTATGAGGTGTTTTCATCTGACCCATGATTAATTTTGAATCTAACTTTGTCATGGACCTACATTATTTTCCTGAAACTAGTATCTTATTAATGCTTTTAAATACAACTGTTTCTTACCTGTTTTGTATTCTGCTGCACAGAGATGCCCTTCATGATCTCCTCTTACACAGTAATTTGAAAGACGAGGGACTTTATTTTAATCCTATAAATGGCAAAATCAACATTTCTCATAGATATCTTAAATTTGTACATGAAAACAAGAGAATATTTGAACTCCATTTTATAGAAAAAATAAACATAGTATATAAACTCCTTTCCTTTACCCACACAATGTACTTGTACTTAATTTTATCAGAGGTTGCAAACCCTGTTATTTTTTTTTCAAAGCATATTTCGTCATTTGCATCCTGTGTTAGTTACCATAGTTACATCAATTAGTTGGACTTACAAGCATCAATCTTACTCCCAATAATTCTTGGTAGTTTGTGAATGTTTTTTTTTCTTTTTTTGCTGATTTCTGTATTTTTGCTGATTCTTAAATATTATGATTGGTGGGTAATAGACATTTGATTCATTTTCATTTTCCCATTGTGAGGATAACATCCTTAATGCTATTTTTGAAAGTATTCAAGTATCCTGCCCCCAATATTTAAGCTCATTGACTGCTACCCTGCAATAAAACATAATCACTAACTTGAACGGTGAACATATTTTTATGTCATCACCAGCTCCCATCTGTACTGGCACCCCAGCCATACACACAGACACACAGACACTCTCTCTCTCTCTCTCTCTCTCTCTCTCTCTCTCTCTCTCTCTCTCTCTCTCTCTCACACACACACACACACACACACACACACACAAAGAGAGAGAGAGAGAGACCCAAAAAGAAACAAACTACCACCACCACTGCCGGCAGCAACAAAGAAACCCAAACTCTCAAAGATATTTTTCATATTTTTTCAATAGACAGGGATTCAAACATTAACTCTGATTATGATTAGAGTATTTGCTTTTCAGTTTAGGTTTCAAAATTCCCTTTTGAATTTTGTTAGTCTTGAAAAATTAAAAGCAGCACAGGAGAAATACTGCTTATTACATTTGCCACAAGCCTAGAGAAACATCTTAATTTCACTGGTGTCTGATCTTCTTATTCTGGGTATTGATACATGTGCAGAAGTGGTAATTATTTGTAAGTTGACTCATCTATTCTCATACTGACTATCTTTGTTTACCTTTATATTTCTTCAGTTTGTATTGTGAGATTTCATCTCAAAATTTTATTACTGTTCTCAATAAGAGAGTTGGATAGGGAGAAAAGAAGGTAGGCATGCCAACAATTGCAATGTATTCTATTCTATGCTTGTATGCATTGTCAAAGGTAAATTAAATAAACAAATGATTGTTTTGCTATAATAAGTTGGATATTTCATGCTATCAATATAGGTTTTATTTCAATTTATAAACAGAACAATAGGTTCAAGTAATTATTTGTGTTTATCTATTTTAAGTATGCCTTTACATTTCAGTGATGCCATGAGCTAGAAATTAAGGGGAAAAATGTTTTTCTTGTTTCCTAGGGTACATTTATTTCTGGGAAAGGAACATAAAATTGTATAAAACATGTCTGATTTTAACAAATTGTTACAACTTAATGCCCATCTAACTAATGCAGTTCAAGAACTTGAACAAGGGCAGCAGCCTCTGCCAGATCAGCTACCAGATTTCAAGGCTTATTGCAAAATTAAAACATTCCAAAATTATTAGAGCTCTCAAGGCATTGCAGCAAAGTTTTAAACTGAGCAGAGGTTCTGCTTAGGTGTGGGTCCCTACAGAGCTGTAAAGCTCAATGCCTGGCTTTCAAAGATGCTGTGAGACGTGGCATGAAGAGGACCATGTATGTGCAACCCGTGTGCAGAGTAAGCCTGAGAATGTAGTGTGAGAAAAAAAACAACTTGGGTTTCTCCTTTCCTATTGTCAGGCAGAGCCTTGGTTCCTGGAGAGAAACTCAGCAGCCACCAAGCCAATTATTCTACAGATTGTTAGGTGTGGCACAGTGCTAAAGCAAATTAAACATACACATGACTCGGTCATTTAATCCAGATATATTATACTGAACAATAAGCAAAGCTCCTAAATTCCCTCATTGCTCTAAAAGAGGGTGATGGGTCCACCCCAATATATGCCATGGCATTTGTTTTGCCTGTTTATAGGAAGAAAACTGAAAATAAAGGATGATGTTGCCCATGTCTGTGACCTAGATCATTAGCTATAGAAGATAGTCAAAGTTTCTTTTCTTTCCTTGCCTTGTATTTAGTATGTGCATCTACTCTAAACACCACTCTTTCTTTGCATTCCTTCAAAGGATGCATCTTTGTCCAGTGGTTGCTCTGCTTCTTTTTAGATACTTGATGGTTATAAATACCTATAATAGCTGTAGACAGGTGTTTTAAAGAAAGTAATCTATGGTATGTATGTGATTGTGGTGTGGGCCCTTTTAAAAAGGTTGTTAATATGTCTTCGAAGTCATTGCTTCTATTACATGTAAGTGTCCAGAGACACTTATAAGGCCCAACCTAAATTGTTGTCATTTTGCCCCATATCTTTTAGGCTATTAGACTTCATGTTAGTTATTTTTGCCCTGAGAAATTCCTGCCTCCTACCATGTTAATAAAAAGCATACAGTGGATGAAACAGTATGAATTTGTATTGTAATGGTCAGGCACATTCCTGCCCTCCATTTACAGGTGATGACGAATCTTTCTCACAGGAATATGTTCAAGTTTTCCACCAAAAGACTTCAAAGTTCCTTGCTTCCTTTACTCAAGAAGAAACTGTGCTTTGGGGATTATCTCTAGGGTTCTCCTTATTTTCTTGAAGTACTTAGCCTTCATCACTCCTTTCCCTCTCAGTTGTGCTTATCACTTTTGCACTGTGCTGGGGTACACCTATTACTGTGCCTGCTTACTGCAGCCTCCTTATTCTTCCAATGAGCAATGTTGAAGAGTTGTAATCATTATTTTGGGTTTTCTCCTTTTTTATTGTTTACCAACTTGCACATTCATACAATGTGCTTTGATAAAATCTGCCCTTTATTCACTCCCCTTCAATGCTTTTGCTATCTCCTTACCACTTTCCCCTCTCAACTTCAGTAGTCTGTTAATTCACTTGGTACTGTCTGCATGGACATGGGTTTAGGACCACCTTCTGAAAACACACAGGTAACCTCTTATGTCCTTGGTCCCTGAAGAAAATGGAATCTTCCTCCTCAAGCAGTCATTAACAGAAACTCTCAAGCTGGGGATAGACTTCACAACCATCTCTCTCCTCCATGTTTTGATGCTGTTGATTAATCTCTCATTGTGCATGCTGTCACAATCACTGTGGGTTCATATATATGCATTTTCCCTATTGTGTCCTGAAAACCCTGCTTTGTTGTAGTCAGTTTGAATCTATACTGTGCCTCACCACCTCCACCACCACTGTGGACTCTATAGCTAGTCCCTTGAAGATTCTCGATATCTCCTGGTCTGATGAATTTAGAGTAAGAATGCCACTCCAAACTCTTCTGTGCCATCCAGTAAGGTAGGTCATCTCTTGTTTAGCCTTCTGTGATGACCACAATGTTTTATGTAAGTCAGGGACATTGGTGCTCTAGAATTCTTATCTATCAGGCATTCAGAAAAAACATGTTTAATTCTCTTGAAGCCCACCTGGATTTCCTCAGACTATTGCATTTCCCAACAGACTTTAGGTGAAAAAGGCCTCTCAGAAGAATAAGAGTTGTCTCCACAGATAGTAAAATCCCCACATTCTACTTCAAAAACTCAAGTCCTGGGGCTGAGGCTATAGATTTCAATGAAGTATCATTTTTTTCTTCCTGGGGACACTAAAAAGGCAAGTGAACCTTCTGAAGAGGTGAGGAGCTTATACTTGTTCAACCTGATGAATGACCAAGTTGCAGGGTGAAGAGGAAGAGGCAGAAAGAAATTTCCAGTAAGAGGCTTCACCTGGATCCCAAGGATGCAAGTAAGGTCTGAGGCAGCTGAGATTCCACCCTGAGAGAAAGAACTCCAAGAACTAGTTAACTTGAATAGCTGGTGGTAGGAGAGTTGTGAAATTAAGAGAGTGATCGAAAAGGAGGAACCTCTCAAAGCTAACTTACGAATAAAGTACAGGGAAAATGGTGTCAAACCCTTTAGCTGCACATTTCCTTGATCTTGTATCTGTTTTCTTTTAAATTTTGCCATCCAAGTGCATAAAAAGTAACTTCAAAATAAAATTATCTGCACTTTAATTAAAACATTTTGAAAGATATTTTCAAAAATATCACTCCCAGTATTCTCATGCAACAGAAGTTGTTATTAAAACACAGAGAACATTAAGTTTGTGTTGTTATCCTTAATATCAACATTCACTCATCAGTTTAATATAACATTTGCTTACCGAATAAATAGCTCTGAGCTTCTATCCTGTCAGATGCTCTGTCAGTGCTAGACATGCAAGAGTGAACAAAGCCAGATAAAACCTTGTTTAATAGAGCTTACCTTCTGGGGTGGGAATAAATACGTAGTTATAGAGATCTACTTAAGCAAGATTCTACTTAATCCTAAATTTAAGAGGGAAACTAAGCTAAATTATGGCCAAGGGATGAAGTTTCATTACTGTTGCTGGAATAAAATACCCTGAAAGAAAGTGCATCTATAAGAGAGAAAGTATCTATTCAGCTTACAATTCCAAGCTACTATAGTCCATCATTATGGGGAAATCAAGAGTCAGACTTGGTTAGTCACATCTATAGTCAAGAATAGAAGGAGAATGAATGCATGCATGGGTACTCCTCAGTTCACTTTTTAATACTCATATAGTTCAGCACTTAAACTCAAAAGAATGGTGATGTCTACAGTGGTCTGGGTCTTCCCACATCATTGATTAACATAATGAAGACACTCCCACACAGACATGCCCACGGGCCAACCTGACCTGGACAGCCCTTCACTGAGACTCTCTTCAGGTACTTCTAAATTGTAACAGGAAGACAATTAAAATCAACCATCTCAAGTGATGAGCAACAAAGAGTAGAAAGACAACTCTTAGTTAAGTTGGTCAAGGAAGCAGTACAGTAAAATCTCAAGGTTAATTATAATAATTAAAGAAGTATATTAATTATAATGATAATGGTAGTGGGGAGTAAAATTCGGTAAACGAATGTTATATTTTTATCCGTCATATAGCACAGCTAATGTGTGTTTTATTCTCATGCCAGTATGAAATTGTCTGCTATCCTTAGAGACTTTATGTTCTTTTATGCACAGAACTGTTCAGATGTTCATTTTACTACATTATGTTGAAAATATATAGTTTTGTGTTCATGTGAAGTTATGAGGGGTAGCATGGTGAGGTCATCTGTGCATTTCACTTGTTTTCTTCCAAGAGTAATGGCCAGCATATATAGTGTGCTATATGACAGGGTATTGACGTTCATAATATCCACTGTTCTCAGTTGACTTTGCCAGTTTTTATTTCATTCATTTGCATGTTTGTGCATTTAGTTCTATGTACTTTATCACACTTGGATATGTGTGTGAGTCTTACCACAGCCAAGGTCCTAATAGTTTAAAAGAGAAGTTCCTCATGCTGCCCTTTTAAGCTGCACTAATTCCTTTTCCATCTCTATATTCCAATGCCGTATGAATAAAACCCTGCAGAATGTTTTATTAAATGTTATGTTAATAAACATTATTTGTTACATTTGGGAATGTTTTACAATCCCCTTATTCCTCTCTATAATTCTTTAATATTCACCCACATTGTTGAATTTGTCAATAGACACTTCCTTTCTTCCTCCCCTTTACCTCTCTTCCTCTATTCCTTCTTTTCTTCCAGTCTCTCTTTTTTTTCCTTTGAGATAGGAACTCACTATGTATCCTTGGCTGCCATAGAATACCCTATGTAGACCAGACTAGACTGGAATTCTCAGCCTACTTCTGAGAGTGTTGGCTTTAAAGGTGTGCACCATCATACCATGCCTGAGTTCCTTGCTTTCTTTTTAACTGCTGAGTTATATACTACAGATATTATGGAGATACAACTTTCGAAGGTTCACTTGTGTCATTTCTAGCTTTGGGATTTTAAAAGTTTAATAGTTAATATTTATGGTCAATTTGAGGAGATTGAGAAACACCTAGATCATCAATAAAGCAAACCTCTGGATGCTTTTGTGAGTGAATTTCCAAGGATAAGTTGATCATCTGTACTGTGTTGATGGATTAATTACATTATGGTATATCAGGGAATGTTGAAAGTATGATATGGAGAGATAGGTAAAAAGTAACAGTGGGAGAAACCAGTTCACTAGGGTGTGTTGTCCTTCTCCTTTCCTGCAGATATTTGAATATGCAGCCTATAAACTCTTTTTTGCTTCTTGGATGCCATGAGGTGAAATATTCTTTTCCCCATGCCCTCTCTGCCATGATGTTGTGGCACTGCAGATACTGTGGGTCCCCGTTAGGCTGCTTTCCTCAGCTACTTGATCACAGTGATGGGAGAGTCTGAGAAACACAGAAGGACACAGTTCTCAGCATTTGTGTGTGCATTTTCAGGTGAGCGTATTCTGCTTTCCCCATTAGTTTAATCTCCAAGAGTGGCAACTCTGGGCCATGTGGTAATTCATGTTTAGTTTTATAAAAACATCCCTAACCTCTTATCTTACCCAGATTGGTTGCTCTATTTTCTGTTTCTCAAAACAATAAACAGAGGATGTTTCTCTCCATCCTTACCACAATATGGTGGCATTGTTATTTTTCATGTTTTCTATTCTAATAAGTTTGACTATGTTTTTTTTTAAATTAGTGCCCTTTACTATATTCATACATTTAAAAAGCTACTCATCTCATGTGACTTTTTCACTCACGTGTCTAGGAAATTTTAATAAGTGTCTTTTGATAATGGCTACCTTCATGTATAGAGTTAGCAGTCACATTTCAACATTTTAAAAAGGTTTATTTATTTAAATGAGTAGGAATTTTGCAATAATGTATGTATCACACTTTGTGCATGCTTGCCTGCTGTCCTTGGAGCCAGGCAAAAGGGGGGAATCCCTTAGAACCAGAGTCCCAGATGGTGGTGAGCTGCCATGAGGATTCTGGGAAATGAACCCACATCCTCAGCAAGAGCAGTGAGTGTTCTTAACCTGCGAGCTGTTCCTTTAGCCCCATTTTTCAACATTTTAAATAAACATTTATTCACAAAACACATTTTCTTTTTGTTTGTTTGTGATATAGTTACTCTGTGTAGTCCTGGCTATCCTGGAACGAGCTCTGTAGACCAGACTAGCCTCAAACTCAGAGATTCATCTGCCTCTGCTTCCTAAGTCCTGGGATTAAAGGTATGTGACATCAGTGTCTGGCCAATTAGTTTCCATTTAAAGCTTTTCAATTGTTTGAGTAGTTAATAAAATGTTTGAAGTGTATAAAAGTCCTGTCTGATGCCATGGATATAGCATCTTGTTATCCACTTATATTTGGGGTCAGCCCTGCAAAACAAACAAGCCACCTCTACCCTCAGTCTACAAAGTGAGCATCTTAAATAATGGGAGAGTTTTAAATGTTCAACACATAACAGCCTTGAAATTATAATTTTAATCAAAAGATTATTAATTGTACTCAGTTAAATTGAAATCAGTTTTCTGACAAATGAACAAAAGTGGAGAAATACAGTGACTTTTAAGAAATGATGTTGGAACAAATGGACATCAATAGTCCAAAGAAAAAGCCTTGCTTTCAACCTCCCATAGTTTACAAACATTAACTCAAAACAGATTCTTATGATATAAATGAAATGAATAAAGCTATGAAAATTTTAGAAAAGATTTATAATAGAAAATCCTGTGACCCAGTGTTTAGTGATGTCTTAATTAGCTTTAATTACCAGCATGACAGAGCCTAAAGTCATCCCAGAGGAGAGACTCAGCAGAGAACCTACCTAGATCAGATTGGTCTGTGGGATTTTCTTTATTATTAATTGACTTTGGAGGGCCCAGCCCACTGTGAGCAATACCATCTTTATGCAAATGGTCCTGGATTGGAAAAGAATGCTAGCTAGGCACTAGTCAATGAACAAACTAGATAGGGAACAGCAAGCAACATTCTTTTATAATTCCTACCTCCAGGTTCCTGCCTTGATACTCTACTCTGACTTCCTTCAGGGACAGACATTGACTTGGAAGTGTAAAAGGCAACAAATCCCCTAATCTCTAGGTTGCTTTTGGTTAGGATGCTTGCCTCCAAAACAGAAGCAAACTAGAACATGTAAGAAAGGTAAATGTCATTAATTATTCAAGTACTACAAGTACTACAAGAAAAATAATCACTGCATATCCAGTGCAGGGCTAGGATACAGTAAACAAACTATCAGAAGGCGAGGAAATACTTCAGTGTTAGTTGCTTGTCAGGCGAACCCCTGAGTTTTTCTGAAGAAATTCTCATTGGCCAAATATCAAACACTTTGAATTCAACAATAGACTATGATGATAGTTCTCTGTAGCATACTGAATAAAGGGGAATCTTAAAAATTACAACTACATAGAACAAATTTCCTTAAAACAAAGAGGTCAGAAACAGATCATTTTTGTTTTTTATAAAAAGATTTTACTTAAAAATCACCTAAAAAATTTGAAACGATGGTATTCACCTCAGTAAAGTTCATTAATAGATGTTGAAAATATTAGGCAAAATGCATATTCAGGCAAAGTATATTAACATGTCAATATATTATTTATTATGAATTACAAAATAGCTATATATATATATATATACATATATAATGGTGTGTGACACACATGGCATGTCATGAATCCAGGAAGGGATAAAATCACCTACTGTAGCATTCTATCCCAGACTGTTCAAAGTGAAATTAATTATAAAGATGAAGCAATGCCTTCCCCAATCACCTCATGAGGTACTGTACCAATTTCTTTATTTGCATTCCTCTGAAAGGCCAACAAAAGGAGGCACTCCCTTAGATTATAGTAGAATAAAGAGAAATTATTATGCTTTGGTCATAACAAAGATATGATTGACAAGTGTGCTGGTTAGTTTTTGGAACAAATATAAAGTTGCCAGGAAGAGGGAAATATCAACTAAAGAGCTACAATTATCAGTGTATCTTATAGCTGTGTCCAAGAGATAGTTTCTTGACAGCTAACTGATATAGGGTCACCCAGCCTATTGTTTATGATGCCATCTCTAGTCAGGTGGGACTGAGCTACATAAGAAAGATGGTTGAGCCTGAGTCTGGCAGACAGCCACTAACCAGCATTCCTCCATAGTTTCTGCTTTGAGCTCTTACCTTGAGTTCTTGCTTCAGTTTCCCTTGATGATAGATTATAACTAGGAAGCAAGAAGAGTCAGGTTCTTATCCAATTTGATTTTGGTAATGATATTGTCACAGCAAGAGAAACCAAACTAGGACATATATTTTCAATGACAAACTGAATATTAAAATGCATGGCCTATCAGACCTAAGTTGCTGTTCCATCTAGAGTTCCTTGATTTCATTTTAATCACTTTTACAAATTATTGTCTTCTCTTTTTACTATGTATCCCTCATATAATTTGATCCATAGCTGGTTCTATAAAGTAAGTGAGAGTGATTGTCACTGATAAGAAATGAGAGTGTGAATGATTTGTTCTGTGTCACGTTGAGAGTTAATTATGCAGGGAGGATTGAAAGGTAAAGGTTTATCTTTAAAATACAACACAAACATTATATTAAAAAATAAGCCCCTGATTATTTAAAGACAAATAGCCATAATGTTCCTGATTTTATTTTATTTCCAATTGTGATAATTGAAAAATAAAACTAGTATTTTATCTTATTATTTAGAACATTCAAACATGTTCCATATGAGGTGGGTGTGCAGTTATACAGTGAAGGCTTTTGTCCTCTGGGTTATCATGGCATGCCAAAGTGAACACATGGGTTAAGAAACATATCGAAGTACATGTGCTATAAGAAAGAGTTTGATTGAAGTACAATAAAGGGTCAATAAAATTCTCTGGCCAAGGAGAGTCCAATAGCGCCAGAGTTGTACTAAGTTTGATAATTTTATTTTCATTAAAAGTATTTTTGCACACAATATATTCTGTTCATTGTTCCCTCTCCCTCATCTTCTCTCAGATCCTCTCTACCTCCTCACTCTTCCAACTTCACACTTTCTTTGTCTCTCTCTTAAGAAAACAAACAATCCAGGTATTGGTGGCACATGCCTTTAGTCTCAGCACCCAAGAGGCAGAGACAGGCAAATCTCTGTGATTTCAAAGCCAGCCTGGTCTGTCTACAGAACAAGTTCCAGGACAGGTTCAAGACAAACAAAACATCAACAACAAAAAACCTTCAGAAATATTCAATTAATTTTGTGTTGACCATCTATGGTGGGCATGTGCCAATTGGTTTAGCTTCTGGGTTAGGGATAGGACTTTTGTCCATTTCTTCTATCAACACTGCAGTCTCATCTGGTTTGGAGCTATACAGGTCCTATATTTGTTTCCACAATCTCTGTGAGCTTATACATGTTTCAGTACTATTGTATGTGGAAGGCACTGTTCTCTTGTTGTTTCACATCCCTGTTGGGCCATACAATCTTTGTCTTCTTTGCATAACTCCCTCAGCTCTGAAGGACTGAGTTTTCTAAGGTCTCTCATTCTCTTTACATTGTTCAGTCTGAATTAGTTCCCATCACCTGCAGAAGCATTTCTGGTGATGACTAAGTGAGGTGCTGATCTGTAGGTATAGCAGAATATCATAAGGAATGATTGTATTGACAAGTCCCTTTAGTAGAGCAGTAGTATTTGATTTTCCTTTAGGTCCATGGCCTATTTAATCTCAGGTTCTTGACCACCAGAACATTGTCAACCATTGGTCCTATCTTGTGAAATGGGTCTTAAATCCTATATGATAGTTGTAGGTTATTCCCATGACTTTTGTGCCATTATTGAATGAATGCATCATGCAGACAGGTTACCAAACAGAGATTGTTTCTAAGAGTTATTAGCATTTATGTAAGAAATACAGATCTTACTCAATAACCACAGTAATTTTCAATTGATTTTCATTTGAGTTAAATTTCTAATATTGGGATTTTGTCTGCACCTATGAAGGCATTATAAATGTAAAAGTCTTTAAAAAATACTATTTTACCCACCAATCCCAGTTCCACCCCTCCCCCATCCTCCCACTTCTCCCACCATCCTCCCCTCATCAGAAAGGATGAGGCCTCCCATGGGAGAATCATCAATGTATGCCACCTGGGGCAAGACCAAGGTCCTCCCCACAGCATTTAGGCTGAGCAAGGTATCCCCCTATTGGGAATGGGTAAATGTAAAAGACTAAACAAAACAGCTATAATTGCTGTCTTTTGTCAAATATTATTCTAGTCAGCTTTCTATTACTGGGACAAAATACAGAGAAAGTCAACTCAAACTAAAAAGGTTATCATGACTCACAAACTCAGTTTGGGCTCCAAGTCACTTTGCCTCTAGCTTTGGCCTTGTGTTCACAAAATACATCACAGGGTCCCAGTATACAAGAAAGAATGTCTGCTCACAAGAGAGGAAGACTGCTAATTTCATGGTGATGGCATCTGGTAAGGTGTTGGTAGACAAGAAGGAGGGGAATAAATGAGGAGAAAGCAGGAGGAGGAGGAGAAGAAGGAGGGGGGAAGAAGAAGGGAGAAAGAAGAAGAGGAGGAGGAGGAAGAGGTGGAGGAAGAGGAGGAGAAGAAGGAGGAGGAGGGGGAGAGGAGAAAGAAGAAGAAGAAGAAGAAGAAGAAGAAGAAGAAGAAGAAGAAGAAGAAGAAGAAGAAGAAGTCATTCAAATATCCCCTTTTAGGGCACATACGCAATGCCCCAACTTTCTTCTAATAGATCCCAGATCCCAGTTTGTAAAGATACCACCACCTCTCAACACAGCCTGACAAGCAACTCTTTAAGACATGAGACTTTGGCGGCCATTCCACATTGAAACTTTAACAAGTCCCATGCTGTCCTTATGTTTATGAAGGCAATTAGCTCCATCTCCTCGGTATGGTGTTGCTATTTGGGAAGACCAGTACTTCTTGTTGATGAGGCTGTCTTGTTTCTCTTTTGATCTGTGCAGCTCGTGTTCATTCTTAATGTCAGGTTGATATTGGTCTGGACTCTTCACATCTTATTCACAATGAATAAATTCACACATTGCATATTCATCTCAACAACTCCTATTTGTGCAGATCAATTTCTCTTTAAGAAATTGAAAATGTAAAACAGAGCTTTACACATAAAATGATACATTAAAGTAGTTATTCGTATATTTTATAGGAGTGCTAAGTATAGATTCTCACATGCTATGCACTTTCAAAAGTTACTGAATAAATAGTAGTCTGTCTTAGATCTCTTGAGTAGGAATGAAGCTCATGTGTCAATGAAGTGTGTGCCCATCTGAAAAGCCAAAAAAGTTTGAAAGTGACACACAATGAAGTGTGTGTCAATCTAAAAGGCCAAAAAAGTTTGAAAGAATTTATTAGTATATTCTTTTAATTATGACTTTTACTTTTGTAATGAAGGCATGTAAAAAAGAATTGCAAAATACTAGTGAACACTGACAAATACAAATGACTGAAGGATGGTAAACTTGTGATGGCTTCCCATTCTCCATTTTAATTTTAGTCCTTCATATTATTTCTTTCATGGGACTTGTGCCTTTATACTTTGTAAGGCTAAGATGTCTTTTGATATATCCATGAAAGCATATTGAGCATATACTGGGCTCAGAGAATTAGTTGAGAAAGTTATTACTTTATTTCTTCTTTTTCTAAACAAGAGTATGATTCAGAAGTCAATGTCACTCATATTCAGCTGTTATTATTTTTATTTTTTAATTATTTGAGTAGGACATGATGTGTATATTACCTGACAGTATTTTCGCTGATGTTTTATAATTGACTGAACTCACAGAATGAACATTGTAAGAAGTATTTGAAAGCATGTTATTAAAACATGCATGAGTATACTCGGAATTTGCTTATTTGTGAACCAAACAATTAGCCAATCATTTACAAATGCAGAGATAATTTATGTCTGCTGCTTTTTAAATATTTTTCTGAGTCCAATGGTGATTAATTACATCTATATTTTCCTTGAGTCACTTTTTGGCAACAGCTGTTCATCCTGATATCAAGTTATGTCAAAACACTTGCTGACTTAAAAAGTCTTATAGTAGACTTTATTATGTACCTAATAAGAACTGACATGCTGATACTAAGAAGGACTCTACAACTGGACATCTTCTGGATTTGTGCTTAGATAGGCCTGCTGAAATAAGGTTGCTTTACTAAGAACCACAGGCATGGCATTTTCCTGAATACAGTGCTACCAATTAACACTGGATACATTCATGCCACAAGTCCTGTCATAGCAATGCAAACAGGAAAGGAATTTAAAAAAACATTCACATAAATAACCAATCATTCAAGATGGTCCTTTATCATTGTCTTCAGTGTGTGGCCTGGCTCTATGTGTGAGATAAATATGGAAATGATAAGATTTGGGATCACCACATTTGTCTCCAATTTATTTGAGGCACCTACTCTCACTATGGCAGTTGTTCTAATTCAGAATGGTATGTTTTGCTTTAGTGTGACTGGGTTTTAAACAAAATCCATTGTACTTAATCAACCATAATGTGGTTGGTCTGACAGGTTGACTAAATGATTTCCCAGAAGACTGGCATGGTCTGACTAAATTCTTCCTTACAGCATTAATAAAATTATTCCAAAACCCAGATTATCTGAGCGTGAGCTGGATGAGTTTAAAATGTAATATGGGAGAAACCCTCTTACATTGTCACTTGCTTTCTCTGTGGATTTTTGGATGGATCTGAATTCAATGGGTTGCAAGTGCCAACATGCTATTACCGCAGCTGTGACACACTGTAGCAGGCCACAGAGAAGATGAAACACTGACATCACTTCCCTGGATGCTTGGAAAGAGAGCCAAAGAGGTTCTTTATGAGAGGCTTGTGGGGGGATGTAGTGCTTTTCCCCTGACTGCATGAAGCATGTAGAGAAGCAGGTATGCTTGTAATGTTGGGCTTTCAATTTACAGTGAGAGAAAAAAAATAATAATCTTTTGGCCAATTTAACACTGCTATTAAGTGATATGTTTCTGTTTCATTGGTGTCAATGGATAATTTGCATAAAAACCTTGTACTCATTCAAGGTGTCATCACACCCTGCCCAGGAGAATAAAATGTTTCATCTGTTTTTAAGTGAACAATAGTGTAGATTAGGGAATAGGCAATTGATTTGTTGCAAATATAGAATGTATTCAATTTATTACAAATGCAGAGGAAGGAGACACAAGGTCCATTGAGCTATCAATGGTAGGTAGTCCTTTGTTTCGATAATTATTGAAGAATAATGGAAATGTAATGAGACCAATCTTGATACCTTTTATAGCAATGTTACAGAATTGGGCATGCATAATTGTTCATCCATCCTGTAAGGTGAAGGAGACTGTTCTCCACCCCTGAGCTGAAAGTCATATTCAGCATGTACTAGCATTCGCTGCAGTCTGTGGGGAAGGAAGAGGAGATTGGTATTTGCCAGTATTTAGTGTATGAACCACAGTTTCTTCCTCAGGCAATAGGCAGACGCTTCACTTCAATGATTAAGCAGTGACTTTCCTCAGGAATAGAACTTCTTTTAAGGGACTATTACAGGTGGTAATCAGCTATGACAAGAAAACAGGGATAACATAAAAAGTTTGTTTTTGTGTTGTTTCAGAGATTTTGCCAATTCAAGGATTTTGTTTTTCTTTTACAAGAGAGTACTGATGAAGACTTGCTAGGAAAGAGATTTTTGTGTTTTTGAGATTAATTTCTTTTCAACGGTGGGGTGATGAAGACTTCCTGAAATTTTATTTGACCAAAATATGGTGGTTTTATATTTTTTACTGTTTTGCATATATTCAAATTAAAACATTGAAAAGGGCTGAAACCAAACACAAAAAGCAACCTACTTTCAAATCTATTAGGAAAATATAAAGTGTATACTCCATGTTTGAACTGAATTTTAATTTGTGTTTGTTTTTCTAGCCTTATCTCTATATACCTACACATTCTTTCACTCTTTGCATCATTCATTATGCCAGACCATATCTATATAGATACAGATATATTTATAAAGATATAGATATGTCTACATCTCTGTGGTTTTCCCAATGGGTTCCTACCCCATAGATTGTCTTCCTCCAGCCAGGAAATCTTAAACAGGAGACATCCCACCAAGCTTGGGGTAGGTTTGTAATGCTCCACATTTTCTCCATTATATTTGCCTCTGTTAATTATGGCCCGACTATGGTTTGTGTATCAAACATAAATCAGTTCTGGGCACAGCTTTGAATTATCCCCAAATACAACACACCATATAAGATATTAGTGTTAAGTGTGTTATTCATTAAACAATTTAAAAAAGAAATTGAGAAAAAAATCCATATTTTTTATAAAACATTTCATTTCTAAGTCCTGCTAGAAATATCCTTTCTTCTGTGAGTTTGTGTCACTTCCTTACACCTTCAATCTTTCCTCTGCCTGCTAGGGTATCTCTACTTCCTCCAGCACTGCTTTGCATAAGAAGCAGGCTCCACTTGTTGGCCCAGCAAAACACAGTTTTTAGCTCAGATACCAAGCAAATTTATCACAATACTTTTTGAACAAATGATAGGCTCTCCTCAGGATGGATATTTATTCCAAATTCTTAGGAAGATGGGGTTTTGTGGGATAAGCATATCGTAGAAGAGGAAGTGATGGTGTGTCTCTGTTGGACTAGACCCTCTGCTTTATAGTGTAGAAAAGTGTGACATTTATCTAAATAATCCACCCTCCAATTTCTGTGTCCTGTGTTCATCAGGAGTATGGATCTTTTGTATGTCTTCTTACCTTGGTTTTGCAACAAAGTAATCTAAGCCTCAAAAAAATGAATTTGGAATTACTCCTTTCTCCTTCAGTTGTTTGTATATAGTTTGAGAAGCATTTCTATTATACCATCTCATTAATAACTCATTCAATATGAAAGCAAGTGGGATGGATTTTTCTTCCATAAAGTAAATATTAAAAAGACTGAATGAAAGACTATTGAACAGTTGGCAATGATTAGGTCTTTTTCCTTCATGTACAACAATATAACTAAAATTTTGTTTTATACTTCCTCTTCTCAAGATTTAATTTTCTTCTATCACTTTGCAATCCAACGAACTATAGATTTACAATAGCTTTGAGTGCTTGTTTTACTATATCTCTTAGATATTTACCCAAATTTCACCCCTCTTTTCTTGTTCTATGTTTTTAAACACTTCCTGTATTTAAACTAAGTTCAATACTTTGGACCATCCCTGTGTTGTTCTCTTTTATTATCAAAATTCTCTACCAAAACATAAAGATGGCTTTGGTCTGAGTCCTTCACTTTTTAAATATAATATCATTGTCTGATTATTTCACATATAGTGATAACATTCATTTTACACACACACACACACACACACACACACACACATGCATACACACGTACTCACATGTGTGTTTGCACATTTCTTCTTGAATCTTTGTATACACTGAAAAAGAAATACCTTCCAGAATAAAGACACACCTAACCTTGGATGTGCTCACATATAAGCCCATTTGTTAACTCTGTGTTGGCATCATACAGTGAATGCTGCTTAGTGACTCGTGTCTTTATTCGGCATTGTCTCGTGAGACCTTGTCTACCGTTTCATTTAGCAGATGTGTATTGAAAGCGTAGTTTGGTTTCAGTGACTCATATGATAAAGTACTTTCATATTTTAACCATTTTGTATCTTTTTGTTTGTTATGAAAAAGTGATGATATATACCATATATATGTATGTATGTATATGTACATATACATACGTACATACATACATATATATATCTGTTCTCAATAGCCTTTTTTTATATAGTTATATGTTATACAGGTTAAATGCACATTTGTTATTATCTTGCTACTATTAAAATAACATTTACATTTGCATACTGAAAAAAAGTCAATGTTATTTTTGCAAGAGACTAAGCAGTATAAGCAGTAGGTTGAATATTGCTGCTGAGCATGGAGTTGCAGATAGAGACTTAGTCTCCATATCGTTTATATATCACTGATCTATCAATCTATCAATCCACCAACCTATCTATATCTGTCTACCTATCTATCTATGTACCTATCTGTCTGTCATCTATCTATTTACCTATCTATTGAGAGGTAGAAAGAAGGAGAGGGACAGTGATAGGGACAGATCAAAATGCAAATATATATATTATACATAATGATGTTTTAAACATAAAACTTTAATAGCTGCATGCTTCTCATCTTTAGTATCTGGTATTATTATATAACCCTTGTTGCACCTTGAGGATAACCACATATTTTCTATATTTGTGATATAAATCATATCACAATATGTAATTATTTTATCTATTATTTGGTGTAATGTATCCATAGAAAAATAATAACAGGTGTACTGGGTTGTTTTATATTAATTTGACACAAATAGAGTCCTTTTAGCAGGGGAAATTTCAATTGAGAAAATACCACCTGCAGATTTTCCTGTGGGCAAGCCTGTGCAACATTGTGCTAATGATTTTTAATAAGTGGGATATGCCACATATTAAAACTGCTATTATTTATTTATTTATATTTCTCTAATGTGTCAGTCTTTGACATCTTTATTTACATACATTTTTTTGAATTTTTTGCTATTAGTCATATTCATATTAATCATTTGTTATTTTTATATTTATCACTTAATGACAATTTTTGTATTTTCTTTCCTAAATATTAATTTTTCACCAAATAATACCTAATTTTTGTCTATTTTTATTGGAACATTTATATTACACTGAGTTTTATAATTTATCATATATTTTGCATGACATGAGAGATCTTACTTTCTAGGATTTCAAATCTGATAAAATATTTCTAATGGTTTCCTGGGCATACAGTCAACAAATAAATTATGTCGCATAGTTTATATTATATATCAGCTATTTGAATCTCCAAGTATCGTGAAAATCAGTTCAGAATGCAAAGTTCAGTTTCTGAACAACAAGATCTCAAATTAAGGTTTTGATGATTATGGTGACCTATATTGAAACAATAAAACGATGCTGTCCTTTACTCCACTGCCTCACTTTCTTCTGCACTATGTGCCTTCTCTTTCTTTCACTCTTGCTCTACTTCTTCTCTGTCTTCATCAGTATATTAAAATTTGCTCTGGGACTTTTGGGTCTTTAAATACCTGAGTGTCTATTGTAATAGATGAATTGCCAGGTTTGTTTTGTTTTATTTGGGTAATGACGATAGAATTTAGGTGGATGAGCATATGGTAAAGCACAGCTATGCTTCCTACCTTTCAAGTTACTCTTATTTGTTTATTTATTTTACATCCCAACTCCTGTTTCACCTCCTTGTTCTCCTCCCAGTAATGCTCTCATCTTCTCTCTGCCTGCCAGTCTCCCCAACCCCTACAGCCATCTACTCTTTTTAGAAAAGTGCAAGCCTCCCATAGATATCAACCAAACCAAGTTGCACTAAGACCAAGCACCTCCCCTTGTATTAAGGCTGGACAAGGCATTCAAGTAAGAATACTAGGGCTCCCAAACCTAGCAAAAGAGTCAGTGACAGCCCTTGCTCCCACTGTCAGGAGTCCCACAAGAAGGCCAAGCTAACAGCTGTCACATATGTGTAGAGGGCCTAGGTCAGTCCATCCGTGCTCTCTAGATGTCAGTCCAGTCTCTGTGAGCTCCTATGAGCCCAGTTTAGTTGTTTCTCTGGGTTTTCTTTTGATGTCCTTGACTCCTCTGTCTCCTACAAACTTCCTTCATCTCTTCAGTATCCTAAGCTTTTCCTAGAACTAATTCTGGCAAGTCATTTTAATCATCTTGATTTTAAGTCTTAACTTGGTCAAAACAATTTATGGAACAT
This sequence comes from Cricetiscus sungorus, assembly GCA_030556225.1. Taxonomy (NCBI): domain Eukaryota; kingdom Metazoa; phylum Chordata; class Mammalia; order Rodentia; family Cricetidae; genus Cricetiscus; species Cricetiscus sungorus. The sequence goes on along the minus strand of JANBXA010000741.1, from coordinate 29,950,728 downwards.
CTTAACATAACTACATATCAAATACAGAGCAAGCAATTTAGAATTCTCTACCTATCTTTAAAGTGTGCTTTTAGAAAACTTACATTAATACCTCTGAGTTTCATTTCATCTAAGAGATGTGTAAGTCATGGTCACTGACACAAGACTAACAAGGATAATTCAACCATTATATTGAGCCATACTGCCAAAAAAGGAAAAAGAATATGCTGTTTTATCATCAGAGACCACTAATATGGTGGGGAAAAACATTCACTCAGACACGGTATAGGTTGAATGATGTTTATTCAGGGAGAAATCACTTACACCTGAAACAGATAACTACCGAGGGTTTCCACTCTAAGGATCCGACATGGACGCTCTCTGCCACCTGACCAGGAAGTAAGAGAGCAAGCTGGGGTCTAGGTCCCCAGACCTCGCTTCCCCCACAACATGTCCGCACCTGTGCCCACTCCCCTGTGAGCATGGTTATGCAACATGTACGGGCAGAATCCGTTCTTACTACAGACCACCATAAAGACAACTTTATAAGTGATGATTATCTTTTGTAAATGTATTATTTTATTACACAGGATAGGAAACCATGTTCTATGTGTTCTATGTTTTATTTTTATTTCAATGTTTTAATTTAATTTTGATTCTTTAAATCTCTCTGTATATGTGTGGGTTTGCATGTCTGTTAGTGTGTAGGAGTGTGTGCGTGTGCATGTGTACTCACCTGTAACTGTGTGTGTGTGTGTGTGTGTGTGTGTGTGTGTGTGTGTGTGTAGGTCAGAGGCCAATATGGAGGTAATTTCATATCTACCTTGATTTTTGAGATAGGTTTTATTACAGAGTCAGGAGATCATCACATTGGCTAGACTGGCTGCCCAGCAAAGCCTTCAATCTACTCGTGTTCATTTACCAAACACTAGAATTACAGGCATGAACCCTCATGACTGGAGAAATGGGCATTGAGGACCCAAACTCAAGCCTTATGTTTGTACAGAAAGGACTTTACTGACTGAGCCATCTCCCCAGACCCTCAATTTTGAGTTTTGATTGAGCTACAAATGCCACAAAGCAACAAGACTCCAATTGCCTGCTCTTCAATAAGTTAGTGCTCAAAACCCAAGCCTTTCACAAACATTCATGTGAACCTTCTGTGCATAAAGCACACATTTTAAAGGGGAGGGATTTACATTGCTATTCTCAAATGAAGTGATTGCATTATGCTTGCCACACTAAACGCACACATTTTGAAGTGTTTGCATAAAAGCTTTGGCTTTAAATGTAACTGGTCTTGTGGAAGTGATTCTGATATTTAAAAGTCAGTAGAGGTGTATAGCACATGCCAATTTGCCTTTGTAACATATTTAAAATGCTTTCTTTGCTAGCTAAGGGACCAAAGAAGCTATAGCTAAGAGCTCAAACAATTTTCCTGGATCATTCTGGATCAAACAATTTATGGCTCTGGGAGACTACTCAACATTTTTGTAAGTGCTCTTAGGTCTAAATTGAATCTCTGCAGCCTGGGTTCAGCTGCCTCTGTGCAACATATTTGTAGCGCCATGGATTGGCAGGCATTATTGTTTCTTTTTGCCCTTTCTTTTCTTCTTCGTTTTTTTTTTTTTAATCCTCAGTTGAACTTGAGGACCATGTAGACAGCAACCTTATCTAACCTGTCACAACTGTTCTTAGTCACCCTCAAACAAATGGTGAGGCTGAAAGCAGAACAGAGATAAGTGAAGGCCTTCTAAAATGACTGTTGAAGGGGACTGGCCAAGAAGACTTGCCAAATCTCTTAAAGCTTAACCTTCTGCTCCTATTCAACCAGAACCACCCTGTGAATGGCTTGACCTTGTAAGCTGCCTCAAACATTTTTATTCATCTTTAACTAAAGGCATAATGGGAAGACAATTCATTTCCCAGAAACCAAGGATACTGTTTATAGGGCTTTTTATGTTGTTCCCACTGCAACTGTAAATCCACTAAGACCTTCCCAAGCAGGTTAGAATAGGATCCTTTTTCCTGTGAGTAGGGACACTAGGAACTCTGCTATCTTTAGTCTGGAATAATTGTAGGAAACTAAAATGCCAGATGTGATTATCTACAAAAACAACTCATTTAGGATTGAGTAGCAATTGTAGGGAAGTTTTGAGAGCCCCAGGCTTTCTCTTTTGTGAATACCTGGTAAAGATGAACCATGACAAAAATGTGAAGAAGCAGAAATCCTTCTCAAACACAAAGAGGGCTGGAGCCACATCACCCATTGTCTCCTAATGGCTCTCTAGCACAGAGAAACAGATTCATAGCTGTGTGTTCTCTCACTGGATGAAAATTATTTTAGTTAAGAGGAAAAGGATGTCTTGTTAGCTCCCAGGCATGTGGTCCAGTGTGTTGTGCCTATTAGTGTTCAATCTAATTTGCGTTGTCTTTTAGAGTATTTATGAGGGTTATAGGGTTGGCTTAACCATGGCTAACATTTGTCATACCAAAGTAGTTGTTTTGAAGACCTTTTTTACTACTTATGTACCAGCTACTAACTTTCTAGGTGGATGCAAACAAAGAAGCTAGTCACATATGTGATAAGTATATAGCACAGCTTCACTATTTCAGATGTTAGCTGACCCTGCTGTGCAATTCATTTCCCCTTCTTCTTATCATGTTTTTGTTTCCATCTGTGCTTATTTAAGAGGATCAAACAGGTTTCTTTTGGCATCTGAATATAAAGTTTAAACTGCTACAGTTTACTGAAGTTACCTTTAGTGATAGATTGCAGAAGTGAGGTAAACCCACTGTGATCATAAAGTCCTCCTTATGTCAGATGATTCCTCATCTTCATCACCATTCTAATATTTTGCTTAAATTCTGGTGGAAAGGCAGCGAAAAAAAAAACTAGCTAACAGAAGAATTAACTTGGTTGAGATCGCTAGTTCCTGAGCATGGTGGCAATCTTGGAAACGTGTCTGTGTGTCTACAGATATAGACAAGGCAAGGTGCATGAGAGGGAGAAACCATTGCATACATATCTGTAACACCAAAAGAGCTATATCAACTTATAATCCTACCCCATTTTACATATGAATCATACTACTGTTTTGTGTGTTACGTGGACTAAAATAGAACAGAGTTCTCTTATGAATGGGCCTGTGCAGGAGAAGGCTTTGGTGGTGAGATAAACTACAGGAATAATGGGAGTGTATAATAGAAGGCACTAAGGATAGGAAAACTACAGAGATGATGGGAGTGTGCAAGATGAGTCATTGGGGGTAGGATATGCTGCAGAGATAACATTTAACTACCAATACAGACCAAAGACTTGGCAAGAACTCAATGAACCTCCCTTTTCTGTTTGCAGATCAAAGTTAGAGAGAAAAAATTACCTGTCTATGATTCATGGAGGGCAGTACTGAACAAAAAATACATATTTAAGGGTCATAAAATGGAATTATATACAGATAAAACCCATGGTTGGAGAGTCATAGGCTCTAGGACTTATCTTGTTTTCCTAAATGGCAATGTTGTTAAACATTCTTATAACTGTTTACATGTGCAGATTTGCGCTGCTGCCAACACTCACCAGAGAAACTTCTTTGACCATGAGCAGTGGTGAATGCAGAGATTCATTACCATCCAAAGTGCTGAAAATAAATGACTGTGGGTGCTGGAGTGATGACTAAGAGGTTGCGAGCAATAGTTTCTCTTCCAGAGGACCTATGCTCAATCTCCAGCACCCATGTGACCTGTCACAATTATTGACAACCCCAGTCCCAGGAGATCACAGATCCTATTCTTCCCTGGAGGCTATTGCATATATGGTACACAGACGTACATGAAAGTAAAACACCTATACATATAAAATAATAAAAAAATAATTAAGTGACTGTGAGTGCTTACCCATCAATGAGACATCTTTATCACTACCCCTGAAGCTCAGAGAATGTGGTAGAAGAGCTAGAAAAATGTTAGGGCAGGAGGATCGGGAGAATGTTTGCAAAATGCTATTCTCTAGACATAACATTGCTACTGTACATATACAACTACAGTTTTCCCTCTCATGCTTTAGTTCTTTGGTCTCCTACAGAATAAGATTCCTTGGAGAAATTATAACTTTTTGACATCTATTGTTTCAATAGTAAGATTGCAAACATGAAAGTCTTTCAGAATATTTTCATTTCTGTCAGGCTGGCTTCAATTCCAGTGCTCTAGTGACAGCAACAGGCACATCTTTTGTGACTTACTAGCTGGCTCATGTTACCTACTTTGTGAGTTCCATACTGGAACTCACATAGATGCCATGATTCAAAACATTAAGAATTACACCTAAGATTGTTCTCTGACCTCCTTACAAACTGTATGCTTGCACTTGTACACACATCCTTCTCCTCTCTCTCTCCTCCCCCTCTTTCTCTCTCTCACACGCACACACGCACACACACACACACACACACACACACACAGAGTTTGTTTCAATCATCTCTGTGTTTGTATGTATGTTTGTGTGTGTGTTAATGTGTGAAATATGTTTCTCACTACATCATAAGTAGCATTCATATGTTAGTGGCAAGAAACTACTGTATAATTAGACTTAAAGCTCAGTCAGAATTAGGGAAATCATAGCTAGTACTGAAAATCTTCTTGGAACGAGTGAGATCATGGACATTGAAAGGAATCAAATATCATCACTTGGCTAGATCAGTATAATTCTTTACTATGTTCTAAATCTTATTCTTATACCTACAGACAACTGCAGTTACCATCTCTCATCAAGAAGCATTTCTAATACCAAATAGAGACCACAACAGAAAATCATAGACACAATACAGAGATAAATAGTTGTGGGCATACATCTAACTCCCAGCACCTGCTCATGGTATGGTGATATATTGTTTATGATTTAATAAAGCTTGCCTGAGATCAGAATGCAAAGCTAGCCACATCCATAGAGGTCAAGAAGCAGTGGTACGCACCTTTAATCCCAGGACTCAGGGCTACATGAGAGTGAATCAGTCTAACAAAACAAACAGAACTCATGCCTTTAATCCCAGCACTAGCAAGTTACAAAGGATAGGAGCAGGGTCTCAGAGCTAGCATTCAGTCTTAGGCAATTAGTCTCCAGCCACACTGAGGAAATCAGTCTCTAGCCATATTGAACACAGGATTGCCCCAGCCATGACTGAGGTAAGAGCTCTCTATCAGCTTGGCTGCTTTGCTTCTCTGATCTTCAGTTTGAACCCTAATATCTGGCTCTGGGTTTTTATTATTTGTACTACATCAGAGAACATCCGAGAAGAGGGCAGAAAGATTGTAAGAGCCAGAATACTAAGGCGTCTTCTGTGAAACACTTTCTTCTAGAAATGTCTTCATAAACAAAACCAGAATAATGGCAACATCAATGGACATATTAACATGAAAAGGGGAAAATTTTGTAGAGTCCTACTGAAGAACTATAGGCAATTATTGAGTGCTGGAAGGATGAGAATTAACTTCCAGGGATGAGTCCCCATATTGATTGTTCAATCCGGAGTGGTCATCTCTGAAAATACATACATACAAACAACCAAATGGACTCAACAGGTCACACACACACACACACACACACACACACACACACACACACACACAAACACATACAGCAATAATAGTCAAGAGGAAAAGAAGCTAGAGACCCAAGAGTTGGGAGGGTGTGAGAAGTATTGGAGGGAGCAAAATATAAGTTATTTCTCCCTTAATAAACACCTATTCGGCCTATCTGTTTATCCTGTTCCTTATTAAGCTGCAATAGGGGAGTGTTCCCTAAACTTTTCATGGAAAATGAAGAGATGTAATTTATCACTATAGCCACATATATGATACAGTGGACATGAATATGTGGTACTTCCCTCACCTATGAATTCAAGTTATTTAATTCAATGAATTTCAAGATTCATTCTAGCTCTAAAATAGAGACTCCCTCTTGCTTGAGTGCCTGGCATGGTGGTGAATAAAGAATTGCTCAGTGACAGAGGGTGGCATCAGCATTTGCCTTTCTTGATTTCCTGTCTATGCTTTGCCGTAGGAAGAAGATGGTAACCTTTGGTTTGTTTCAATACATGAAGGGGAAGACTAATAATATTCCCTTTATAGGTTTTTAAAGATCTTTACACCCAAAGGCTTCGTACTGATTTTTGTATAGTGCTAATAAAACTCTTGGTAGCAAGAACCCAATATGTTTTCATTTTATTTTAGTCTTCATTTTTACTTCCCTGTCAGTCACTGAAGTTGAATCAGCAGGCTATTAGTTTACCCAATGTGTAATCTCAAGGCCCACAGAACAAGGCTCACAGCTACTAGACTTTCTGACTGTGGAATTTACTTTTCATTTTTATTCATAGAGCACCATCAGCTGTTCCTTTAATACTAAAGTGGAAAACATAACTGTCTGGTAATAAATTAAAATCTCTTAAGGGAAACATACTTTAACACATCCTGCTAGCATTGGAAAAAAAATATATCAGAGTACCCTGAAAATGTACCAAGTTCTTATTTCTTAGATTATACTATGGTATTTACAATGCTTGTCATTACACTTTTTATCTAGTTGGACCTATTAGGATTTATTTTAACATTTCATATTTCCTTTCATAGGAAAAAAGTCACTTTGTCTTCATAAGTGGGGAATGGATGAGCAGCAGGAAGAAAAACATGAGTATTAGCAGGAGAGAAAGCCCCTGCTGTGCCCTTTGAGAGATGCAGTGGGGGTGTAATTCTTTTAGTTGCCATTGAAACATTCCTTACATGGAGTTTTTGTATGCTAATGGAAGCAAATCTAGTCACCATTCCTTAATTGAGTCTCCACCAGGCAAAATGTACAGAGTGATGACACAGCTGAGTTTATATGCTCAGAAGATATTTAGTTTTTGAGGAGAGCTATTAGTAAATGTAAAATGGTTCAAATAGAGGTATATGCAAACACACACAAACACACACACACACACACACACATTCTTGTTGAATTCTTTCTTTCATTCTAACACTTAACACAGCTACCAAACATTATCAAATCATAAAAGTGATATATTATGTATCTGCCATATCTAAGAAAATTCTGCATTAAATACTGAATTGTTCAATAGAGGAAAACAGTCACACACTGTTCAGTTTTTTTTTTTCTTGCCCCAGTTAGACATATTCTCTAAATAAAAGTCATCCATCTTTCCATGCTTGGCAATTTCCTATGTGGACATCCGCAGCATGCTGTGGACAAGCTGGTCATGTGGTCAGGAAAGATGTTTGGTCAGAGTTGAAAATGTATCGATCTAAATTCCACTCCAGATCAATGGTTTAACTGATGGCTTTAATAAAAATCTCTTTATACAAGAGCATGTGCTTTCAGCCTTTGAATTTGGCTATAATAATCATAACCACCACTACTACTGCTATTATTATTATTATTATTATTATTATTATTATGAGCCTAGGAGTTAAGGACAATAATAAACATCCTATCCCCTCTCTATAGATCTAGATTTAATTGCATGAATACAATGTAATCATTTTTTCAGCACCTTTCATTTTGTCAGTTAACACATAAAAGTATTAATCTTAGTCACAAGTAAAGAACTTGAAGCACAATTCTTTATCTCCTGAAAAAAAGTAAGCTTTACACTTGGTAAATTTTCTATAAGTTCTGCAGTAAGCTAAAAAAAAAAACCCCAATTACTTTCACAACTCCTTCTATTTGTATTAGATTAGGCAATCACTAATAGCTTTTAAGAATGATTGTCTAATATTTTATTCAGGTCTTGCTTAGAAACACCCTGAAATCATTACCTGACTTTTAAGAAACAGGAGTTGTTTTTCCAATTAAAAATAAACCCACCGGCACACCCTAGCTCTTATTTCTTTTGCCTAGAAATGCTCATTTGACTTTCAAATTAAGGCATAAAGGATATCAGCCAGGGAAAAGTGATGTTCTTGGTGGTGACATTTTTCAAAGTTTGTTGGGGCAATACTTAGCCACGAAATTAACCTTTTTGTTTTCCTAGAATGGTCAGCAAAACCACCTGAGAATACATAACACATAGCATCTAACATTCCAGTTTGTGTTTCCCAAGGATCATTCATTTTCTCTGGAACAGCAAGAAACAAATACTGAAAATGAGAATTTCATAAAACATATGTTACAGTGAAAGTTCACAGACATTACTTGTGGAAATTCTACCTTAGCAGGGTTTATCACACATTTGGCCAGTCTTTCTTCAATTGGACAGTGGCATCCTAAAATCTGTATTGTATGTGGACAAGCTGCACCTTAGCATGGAAATCAGGCAATCAGGCCTTGGCAATCAGAGGACAGTGTAGACCAGTTTCAGGTTTGAAGTGCTACCCTTAAAAGACAAAGCCCCTAAGGGGATTTAACTCATTCTATGGCACTTACTGGACATGAGTTCTCAACTAAGTCTTCATGACAACTTGTAAGCGATTTCTTTCATCAGTGATATCTGACCTTGAACATGTGACCTTGAACATGCTGTGACTCTGTTTTATTGGACTGAATGAATGCTTTGCTGTCAAATGAAAAAAAGTTCAAGAATGATGCAATGAAAGTTGCCATGTCCATGGCTTTGTCAAATCTGGAGATTGATGCTAAGTAGTTCGAAGATGTGTGATTTCAAGTGATATCTTACTTTATGTTTGAGTTCATATGGATGAAAAGTACTCAAGTAGAAAACTGTTTGGCAGGAATGAACTTGACTCCAGCTCACAGATTACCTCCAAAAGATCAGTGACTGCATCATAGAATTCTTGAATTTGTATCCTATTTTTATACAGAATGACTCATGTCTGTAGTCTGTAGTATACTACAAGTTTGCAAAGTTATGCTTGATGCTCTGTGGTTAGAATACCTCTAAGTTTTAAAAATTATTTTATATTTAAATTAAAACTATCCCTATTTTGCATACCAATCCTGGTTCCCTCTTCCTCCTGTCTTTCCATTACCCCAACCAATTTGCCATGCCAGGCCACATATACACCTCAGGGAGGGTGAGGCCTCCCATGGGGGATAAGCAAAGTCTGTCACATCATTTGGGTAAGGACCTAGGCCCTCCCTGTGGATCTTGGCTGAGATCGTATTCCTCCATAGGGAATGGGCCCCCCATAGTCCATTTGTGCACTAGGGATAAATACTGGTCCCACTGCCAGAGACCCCATAGACTGCCCAGGCCTCTTAACTGACATCAAAGTTCAGGGGCCTGGTTCTGACCTATGCTGGTTCCCTAGCTGTCAGAATAGGGTCCGTGGGAGCTCTCACTTGTTCAGGTCAGTTGTTTCTATGTGTTTCTATGGTCTTGACCCTTTTGCTCATCCTTCCTCCCTCTCTACAACTGGATTCCAGGAATTTGGCTCAGTGCTTACCTGTGAATCTCTGCGTTTGCTTCCAGCAGCTACTGTATGAAAGTTCTACAATGGCATTTAAAGTAGTTATCACTCTCATTATAGGGGAAGGACATTTAAGGTAGCCTCTCTACTATTGCCCAGATTCTTAGTTGGGGTCATCCTTGAGGATGCCTGGAGATTTCCCTCTTGACAGATTTCTCATTGTGCCCATAATGGGCTTCCTTTATTAAGGTATTTCTTTCCTTGTCTTTCTCAGTTCTTCCCTCAACTTGACCTTCCTGACTCCTTATGTTCTCTTCCTTTCTCCTCTTCTCTTTTTCCTACCTCCCTCCCCCCATGCTCAAAGGGGGAAAAAAGAATATTTCTAAGCTTAGTTAAATATTTTGGGATTTTAGAATAGCTTGTTGTCTTAGGTATTTTTTATTATTGTGAAAAGACACCATGACCACAGCAACTCTTTAAAGGAAAAAAAACTTAATTGGAGTGCCTAGCTTATAACTTTAGAGATTAACTTTAGAGATTCACTCTGTTTTCTTCATGGTGTCATACAGGCAGATGTGGTGCTGGGGCAGTGCCTAAGAGTCACTTACAGACAACAGGAAGTCAACTGAGACACAGAGCATTATCCTGAACAAGAAAAAACCTCAAAGCCCACCCCATAGTGACAAACTTCCTCCAACAAGGCCATACCCACTCCAACAAAGCCACACCTCCTAACAGTGAGATTATAAGGGTCAGTTACATTCAAACCACCACACATGGTGTGATATTATAAGCCTACAAGAAATTACAAATCAGTCCATCAATCACACAGCACATGCCATGGTCTTTTGAACAAATACCAAAATAAAGAACAAGAAAATTCAACACATTTTGCTTCAAATTTTGATTATTTCAAGAGTCAAAATGAAATGGAGGCCATCTGAAAATTAACTAAATGCTTGAGTCTTTTAGATTACAAGTTAATGGGGTAAAGTTTAGCTCCAAAGAGCTTAACTTGGACACATATTTATGTTCAATATTATAATAAATTTATAGTTTAGAATATATATTTTCTTATATGTTTCTTTGATGATATTTCATGGTACTTTCTAGATACACTGTTATAAAATACTATGATTCCTGATTGTGTCTGTTATTAATTATAGTCCCCTTTGACCTTTTTGATTCTACTACTAACACCCACTTATTAAGCATTTTAAAACATAAAACAAATTTGCTTTACCACTAATAATACTCCTATTTTTTGCTATATAATGCTAATCGTATTGGACTTTCTTTTTCCTTTGAGGACAGAATTTCATGTAGCTCATACTGGAACTGACCATTAGGAAAATGCGGAATTTTTTATCTTGGCTCCATCTCCAAAAGTGCTCACATTTCAAGTAAGCACTTTTATACCTTGATCTCTATCTGTCATCTGCCTGCCTGTCTGTCCGTGCATCTGTCCGTCTGTCCATCCGTCTGTCCATCCATCCATCCATCATCTATCTACCTATCATTTATTTATCTATCATCTGTCTATCCTATCTATCTGTCTATCTATCTATCTATCTATCTATCTATCTATCTATCTATTTATCTCCTATTGTCTATCATCTAACCGTCTGTCTGTCTTGTGAGTTTGTGTGTATATTTCTGTGATTGTATGTGTGACATGCAAATACATGTGCTGGTGTGTATGTGCAGAAGCAAAGGAAGACATTTAATGCTCAGGGAATCTCACCGAATCTGGAACAAGGCTGACAGCTAGGAAGCAGTAGGCATTTTCTTGACTCTGTCCCAACAGTGCTAACACTCTAGGTACCTGTGGCTATATCCAGTTCCAGGAGGAACAGAGTGTTCATTCACACTCCTCATACTTGCATAGCAACAGCTATCATCCTCTGAGCCATTGCTCCCACCCCTCCCACCTAGTTTCTGTTGATGTGATGCTGAGGTTGTAAAAGCCAGAGTTTTATGCATAATAGGCAATTTCACTGAATTACATCCCCAGCCTTTGCCCTACTTTTAAAAAAACTTTTAAATCATCAAAAATGCATAAATGAATAGAAAAAAAGGAAAAGACATTATTCTATATGTCATCTTTCCCAAGTTTTGAATGGTTTTGTTATTGACCAATGCAATTTACATATCTGTAAGAATGGAAAAAAGGAAAAAAAAAAGTCACATTACTGGATTTCTTGCCAGACAGTGGTAACACACTCTCTTAATCCCATCTATCACTTAGGAGGCAGAGACAGGTGGATCTGAGGCCTCTCTAGTGGGTAGAGCAAGTTCCAGGACAGCCAAGGCAACACAGAGAAACCCTGCCTCTAAAAATCAACCAAAGAAACAAACACCACAGTGTATTGTTATATGTCATAGTAGGAATATTAAATAATGTTAATGCAGGAAAGGGGAGTTTGACTGCCTATGAGATGGTAAATTCTGTCTCAGAAATACTTGAACAGAAGCTTGGTGTGTTGGTCACATTTTGTTCCATTATCACAGTATTGGAGCACAGTAGAGAAAGTAAAAGGAAAGAGGATTTAATCTATTATGTTAAGGAATGTGAAAATTCCAGAAGCATGGGGCTGGGGGGCCTTTCCTTTCATTTCATTTAGGCTGAATGCTTGGTGTCACTAACTCAGGTGGTGCCACCTTCCCTTAGTTAATCCTCTTTGGAAACATCCTCAGACACAAGAAAACATGAGGTTCACAAATATCTCAAGTGCTTTTCAATCCAGACCAGCTGACAGTCACATTGTTGGTTTTTCTAGGAGTACTTCAGTAGACCAGAGCGACAGTGACATGCAAGAGAGAGTACTACCTAAACATTTTCATTTCTGAATTTCCAAGATCCTTTCACACCCCACAGTTCATTTTGTAATAATTACATCTCCTATTGATGTTTTATCAAACAAAGCTAATGAATGACAATGAAGGGAATTTTGAAGATTTGGTAATACCACATAGGTCAGTGTGGGCTTCTTCATTGGATCTTAGCTTGTTTGGATGTTTTATATGAACGTAATGAATACCATAATCAAAGTACGCATAATCAGTTTATGGAAAGTTTTTCCTAATTTGTTTCAGAAGTCATGAACTCATCAAGATCTATGCCCCCTTTGACATCATTGTCATTCCCAGTGTATCATGGCTCTTCCTGCCAGACAGAGGGCTGCAAACACCCCATCTATCAGTGATCATGCCACTGAGTTTAAAAGCAGGAATAAAGGTTGAAGATTGGAGTGATAAGGAAAGTGACCAAACTTCTATTCTATCAGATATCTTTTTATCAAGGAGAAGAAACATTTCTGGATGCCTTCCAATATACCATCAATACCAGGTTCCGGGAATAGTAGAGATTATTAAAATTCTCACTTTTAACTTTTATAGCTTTAAGGCTTTGGCACTTAGGAAATAGGGGCTTGAAATAACTACTGAGTGAAGGACAGAGATTATTTTGACAAATAACAAGACTACTGCTGTTTTCACCAAAATTTTTCTCAGCATGCTTCCAAATCAGAAACTGATTGTTCCCATCAATGAAGTTGAAAATTCATCCTTTTATTATTGCCAAAGATACGGATACAAACTAACAGCATGGCACTTCCTGGGCAACTGTCAGGCGGAGCATACCCACAGTCTTGGAGTAATTGGTGAAAGAATATTTTATTTATATCATTCTTAGCTGAATAGTGTATTCTTCAAAGTCATTCTTCTAACTGCATTGGTGACTTCTCCATTAATTTGTCCAGTCATTAGGTGGCACAAGAGTCTATGTCTCCTCTGAACTTAATTCCCTTCCAGATTTTTTCAGGTCTGCTTCTCCTTTGCACTACTCCTTCCCCCTTCTATGTGTCCGTCTAAAATTAACTCTGTGAAATGCTTAGCCTGAAAAATTGAAGATCAAAAAGCAGGATGAGAAATTGTATTGATGAGAAATTTTTGAGTTGGTATCCCAAGATTTCCTTTCTTTTATCTCCAGAGATATACGACTTCTGTTCAACTATATTTAAAACAGGAGAAAGCTATACTCACAGGATAATTGGTGACTGACAGGCAAAGCAAAAGGAGAAAGAGAAGGAGGAAACTAGGCTGTAGTGACTGGCATCTGAGGGTCCAGGCCTATTGGCCAGCAGACATCAGACTCTCAGATCATGGACAGTGTAAAGGAACAAGCAGGCACTGAGAGGAATCAGGCAGGTGGCAGGTGATCAGGTTAACTGGCATAAAATAGAAGATCACTGCCTGGTTTCCTCTTTTCTGATTATTCAATGTATTTTGATTCATTTAGACATTTACATTGTCAACCTTACCTCTGAATAGTGTTCTTCACAGATTTTGCCTCAAATACCACTGCCCTGATTTTATTTGATAAAAGCCCCAGAAATATCTTCATTAGTTTCCTGGGGACAGACCCTAGAGATGATGAGCATTCCCTGTTCTGGCTCATAGATTAGTTCTTTCAATTTGGCTACAAGGCCATTTCACCTACACTGAGTTATTTTTACACACAACCCAGCTCCCAGATATTGGAGAATAATAGCAGGATATGAGAGAATGCACCATCTCGGGATCTACATGATGCCTGATTTGGGGACAGAAAATGTATTTGGGGGTGTGACAACGTAACCTTGTTGATCAATTTACAAGCCATAAAGATTTATTTTGGGCATGAAGATTCAGAAGTTGCAGTCTGTGTTTCTTGGCTCTGTTGCTTTGAGTATTTGTTAGCACAGTATATTATATTCTATTGTGGGAGTGTGGAACAATGAGGCTACTCCTTCATGAGAAGTTAAATAGAGAGAAAAGGGGCTGAGTCCCAGTATTCTCTGCAAAGGTGTGTCCTTGTGACCTAACTTCTTTCCACAAGGCTTTGCCTCCTGACATTTTGATCCAGCTGGCCATTAGAACTTCAATAGATAGGCTTTTGAGGAACATTTAAGATTCAGTCTGCAGTGTTCTGAAATTATGTTATTAATTCCTAGTACTTATTATAGATGTTATTTTGGTTCATCAAAATGCAACTTTCAAAATATTTTAGTAATCAGTATTGCTGTATTAATGTATAGTCACTTAACAACTGTTCTTTTTTTCTCCATATATATTTTATTTAAATATCTTTTTCATTTTAAATACCAGCCCAAATTATCCCTCCCCCCTGTTAGCCTCCATTCCCATACTACTCCCATCCACTCCTCAGAGGGAATAAGGACTTCCTTGGGGAGTCAACAAAATCTGGCACACCAAGTTGAGGCAGAATCAAGTCCCTCCCTGCTTCATTAAGGCTTAGCAAGGTATCCCACCATAGGGAATGGTCTCCAAAAAGCAAGTTCATATATTTGGAATAAGTCCTAGACCTGCTGCCAATTCTGCACAAACAGATCAAACCACATAACTGTCACCCACATTTAGAGGGCCTAGTTCAGTCCCATGTAGGTGCCTCCCTACCCACGACAAGTCAGTCCAGAGTCTATGAGTTCCTACTAGCTCAGGTCATTTGTGTCTGTGGTTTTCCCCATCATGATCTTGAGCCTGCCCCCCTTGCTCATATGATCCATCCTCCTTCTCTTCAGCTGAGCTCCAGGAGCTCAGCCCAAAACTTGGCTGAGGATCATTGCATCTGGTTCCATCAGTTACTGAATGTAGCTTCTATGATAACAGTTAGGGAAGTCACTAACCTGATTAGAGGGGAAGACTAGTTCAGTCACCCTCTCTGCTATTGCTAGGGTTGAGAGATGGCCAATTTGGAGGCAGGATGGAAAGGGAGAGCAATGAAAGAGATTTTATTTATTTATTTAGTTAGTTATTTATATTTAATTATTTATTTTGAGTCATGATTTCCTCTGTATTGCTTTGGAGCCTGTACTAGAACTTGCTCTGTAGATCAGGCTGGCCTTGAACTCACAAAGATCAACCTGCCTCTGCCTCCTGAGAGCTGGGATTAAATGCATGAATTACCAGTGCGAGGTTTCTAAGAGAGATCTTGATAGAGGGAGCCATTATGGGGTTAGGGAGGAACTTGATGCTAGAGAAATTCCCCACAACCCACAAGGATAATAAGTGCTCTTGATCCAACATACTGGTCCTTTCAGTGAAAAACGAGGTCAATAATACTGCCTAGACAATATGACCTTTGCAGTGATAAAGAGTATATTTCCATATTTCTTCATTTTTACATTTTTTCAAGTTATGTTAAAACAACGGACTCTTTTCATGGTACTAAACAGAGACTATTTGGAGGCAATCTGCTTCATTCACTAGTAACTAAAGCTTTATATAGCTGTGGACTTTTGTTGAAGAGCAGCCAGATACTGTGTTAGGTACTTTATTGACTTGATGGGTCAGTTTCTTTTAACTGTAACATCTTTGTCCTGCAGACTCTTAAGGGGTAATAAACTTGACATTGTCTCATGGTTTACACTACAAATTGTACAGTTTGTATAAACATAAGCCAATGTTTGGCTTTGGAAAGACTTTGTACAAACAAGCCTGTGTTTGGTCTGGAAAGGCAATTTTATAAGCAAAAGCCATTGTCACAGATCATATTCTCAGTAAAAATTATTCAGAACCTCAGGGAAGGCAGTGAAAAGAATGGTGGAAAGAATGAATAGAACCTTGAACCTTGCTGAAAAAATAAGCTAGGAACTCTTTCTCTGCTATGTTCTTGCTGTGGGAATTTCAAGAATTTATTTAAATTCTCTAAGCCTCACATATTTCCTTCATAGAAAATACTTTCAACACAAAAGGTCAGGAGGCATGGTAGGTAGATCATAGACTAAGGGTAAAAATAGATATCAATTCATCAGGAATTAAGACTACAGGTCAAAGAAGTAAGAGATTTGGTCTCTCATTTCAAAATGGGGTATTAGTGTCAGGGTTCCAAGAGTACATGAAAGGTTATGGGATTGTGGTGCTGCCCACTTTCCTCATTTACACAGGAACTTGAGTGAAATGAGTGCACTTCTTTGTACCTGCGCATAGATGGCTTCTCCATGACTCATGAAGGACTTTGAACAGATGAAGGGCTTCCGCATTCCTCATCTCCTTTTCAAGGTCCTGAATCTGCTGCTCTTCTGCTTTAGCTCATGCTGCACTCCATTCTTCTCTTCCTTTGAAGAGTTCTTATAAAAGAGCTTTTTGAATTTTAGCTCTTTCTCCTTCTAACATGATTCAGTTGTATTTTGTCCTCTGTCCATGGGGCTTTCTACACTGTCTGAAACCACAGCTGCTCCCTGTATCCATCTTCATTCTCCAGGCAGTGTAACAAAGTTATGGAGCAAGGAAGCATTTCTACCTTCACAGTCTTCATATTTGCACAGAGGTCATCTTGTTGAAGTAGCAGAAATTTAAATGAGTAAGAGTGTATGTATTCTCTAAGTCATGATTGACTTAGAGTAAGGTATTTGCTAAAGAGAATAGATGTAGGCAGAAGTGTCTGTCCTACCTAGTCCTTCAGTCCCAAAGAAACACACAGAGGCTTATATTAATTATAAACTGCTTGGCTGATGGCTCAGGTTTCTTATTGGTAGTTCTCTCTTAGTTATAAAGTCATTTCCACTGTGTATCTCCACATAGTTTTGGCTTTCTAGTGATGCTCAGGCCTCTTTCTTTCTCAGCAGCTACATGGTATCTCCTTGACTCTGCCTACTACTTTTCCCTATCCCTGTTTGGATTTCCTGCTTGGCTAAATCCTGCCTGTCCATTGGCAACTTTACCCATTAACGAATCAGAGAAAATATTCAGAGGATACAGAAGGACATCCCCCATTAAGAAGCCATATACCTTTGGCAAAAGTAGGGATTGTTGGCCCCAATATATGCTTGGTTTTGCAAAAGCATGAGATAGGGATGGCTGCTTTTGTGGGGACAGAAGGGTAGGTGAGAATATCTAAGAATATATTTTTGAAAGTAGAAGGTTTGAGTTGGGCTAGTTGTAAAACAGATTCTGTTCAGTGGAGAAAACTTGGGGATACCCCCTAGCTTAAATTATAAAAGGTCAAAATATGCTATCTGAATATGTAGATATCTGTTTATGAGTTATTCCATCATGAGAGGCAAAGAACTGAAATCAAATATCATACATAGCTTAGGTCAGATCTCATTTCTGAAAATCACATCACATATTTAATTTGAAAGGAATGCAAATAATCTATTTGGCTCTTCTTAAACATTAATGTCTATTTTTTTAATGTGCTTATGTTTTATGTGAAAATCTGTAATGGGAACTGTAATGCACAAGAAATTTTATAAATTGATACCAATCAAATTAAAGAATTTAATATCAGGAAGTCTGATTGTATTTTTTAAACTGGATCAAACAACCAACCAGTAACCAATTATAACCAATGGAGTAAAACTTCAAACAAACCTTTGAGGTACTCCAACTTGTCTTGGCACACAAGGGAAGACATTGGTGACTCGAAAAAGAAGATAAATGAATGTTTTGTGTTACTACTATGCATTCACACCCATGAACAATAGCCCTTATGGCCTTCTACTGTAGCTGTAACAGGGCTATGGAGGACACTGAGACAGCCGTCAACCCACCAAACTTAGCACAATACACTTAGTATCTGTTTTCCACATTTAACATTAAGCAACAGCATTTGTGATATCAGTATGCAAGAAAACACATCACCTGATGGCTCAGGATTAAGGAAACTTTCTTCTTGGATGCAGTTTCCAGACTACAGAGAAAGAAAGTCAAACCCAAAAAGAATTTTCTGTCTTTGGGAGAGAGAAACTTGAGAACTATTAGGTAGGCTGCATTTGTGAGACCAGGAGCTACTGAGAAAGGAAAAGTACAAAAAAACCAAAAAAGTACATAAAACAAACCACCACCAAACAAACAAACAAACAAACCCAAAACAAAAAACTAATCTTCCTAGCAATCAAATGTTTTCAAGGTTGTGACTAAACATTAGACTATGATTTAAAGGTAAGGTTCAATGAACTGAGAAGGCTGTCAATAATAGACATAGAGTTCATACATTGCTGAAGAGTTAAGGCTCAGAACCAACTAGAGCTTTACTAATACTGTGAACATTACATAGAAGTCACTGAAAGTGTGAACCTTGAAAGTAGTCTAGACTTAAGATAAGTAAAACTACTGAAAAACAGATTTACCTTGGAAAATCAGCAAGCAAAATGACTTTTTGTTCATTTTCTGACAAAACTTATCTCTTCTCTTTAAGTATGACTAAATAAAAAAAATCTGACTCCCAATAGTGTAGCATTCATTATATTTAGCCTTATTGCACAGGCATATGAAAAAGAAATCTTCATGGGTTACCTAGCTAAGGTGAGTAAGCAGTATTTAAAAAATGCTTTGCCAAAGGATAAGCATGTTGAAAATATAGATGAGGAATTCTCATAAAAGAAATGAACTTATAATTTTGAATTTTTAGAAAAGTAAAATGCAATAGCTAAAGTAGAAAGCTGATCATTTACACAACACAAACATTAAAAATTTCTGTTCATTTATAAGCTATAAAGACGAGGTCTCTAGAAAGACATGCCCCTTGGTACAATAGTGGCATGATGGTTATGGAGGTAATCAAAACAGGAACTCACAGCACCTGTGGATACCTGTACAGAACTTACAAATGGTAAGGCAGTCAACATTCCCACATTGATAGAGTCATTAAATTCCTCCTTAACTGAGTTATTGACAGCTCATAGCTACTTGGAAGGGAAGAGTCACTTTTTTTTCAAGGGTCTGGCCTCTCTTTGGTTACCTAGGTATTTTGGATGTCTCTACACCCACATGTATATAATTTAATTCAGTGGTTACAGTAGAAAAGAAGAGGATATGTTTCTGGCAAAGGTATGTAAGGGAGGACTCTGGATAATTTTGGTAAGGATAATGGTTGCTATGACCCAACAACTAAAAATGGACAAAGACCTAAACAGTCACTAAAAACTGCAGTAAGTAGCAGAGAAACATATCCCCATAATCAGTAGTGACTAGACTTATGAAAACTGAAGTCTTAGTGAGGTATCAGCACATACTTGCTAAAATCATTAAATTATCACGAAACTGGACAAGTAAAAATCAACCCATATTTACTGTAACTATTTGGTAGGAACAAATATAGAAGCAATATTTACTTTAGTAAGTCACTGGACATACCTTTGGAAGTTACCATCACTCTGTAATGCAGACATTCTACTACTACTACTACTACTACTACTACTACTACTACTACTACTATTAAGTTTTTATGCAAGAAAAATTACAATATACATTGGTACAAATACTTGTTCAAAGTTTTCTGTAGGAATATGGATTCTGGAAGGCAGACCATACTGCACTTAAAAACCCCATAGATGCATAATAGCAGTACCAATTGGATTTAGTGGGATATAAATAACAGAAAAAGAGAGGCTAGTTTTTAGTCATTGATTCTGCTTCAAAAAGTTTCTCCTGCCCTTTGGGAGCATGTTCTCCAGGGAGGGATATTCCTTTAACCTAGAGGCAGGAAGGAGGGCCTAGTCCCTACTCCAAATGACTTGACAAGTTTAGATGACCCCTCCAGGAAGGCATCACCCTACATGTGGAGTGGGTGGGGGGGATGGGATGGGAGGGTGGAAGAGAGGGAGAGAGAGAGGGGCAGAGAGGGAACTGGGATTAATATGTAAAATAAGAAAAAAAAGTTCTCCTGCCTTTTTTTGTTGCCACTATATTTTAAAATACATATTGTATTTTATATGATGGTTGTTTTATCTACGTGCATATCTAAGCAACAATTCTGTACTCCTGGTGTTGGCAAATGCCAGAAGAAGGTGTCAGATTCACCCAAAGTGGATGTACAGCCACCACATGGTGCTGGGAGTCAATTCCAGATTCTCTGTAGAACTAGCTGGTACTTTTAACTGCTTAATCATCTCCCTCACTCTCTATCCTCCATTTGGAACCACCTTAAATGAACATATACTCTGATAAAGGAGAAAAGACAGCATTGCTGAGAACAAAATTTAATATCCTTGATAAAACTGAGCCACAAGTCCAATTTAAAATCATGAAACAGGAGTGAGGTCATCATATCACCCCATCATGATATAACAAATAACATCATTGCATGATTTCACTGCATTGTCATGGGAACAGAAAGTTTGTCCACTCTTTAGTCTATGATTGTTTCTATTATAGCTCCTTATTTTTAGGAGTTAATAACTCTGCTATAATAATTTGCTCCAGGCTGGCATACAGGTCTCAGTCAGAAAGAACATGTACAATAATAGATCTATTTCAGATGCTTATACTGTGTGTGTGTGTGTGTGTGTGTGTGTGTGTGTGTGTGTGTGTGTGTTCAGATAATCTAAAAATGTTTTCTGTTACAGAAAAATTACATTTGGTAACAGCTTGATTTCTAATGTGATACAGTAAGCTCTATTTGCCTACACCTAGTATGAGGGAAAAAGTCAAGGCGTTGAAAAATGTCTTTTTGAAGATGAAATGTGTTAATTCATATTCAATTCCATTAAGCTCCGGTACCTAGTGGGTGTTTCCTAAGTGTTCCGACAAGAACAGAAACAATTCTATTTATTACACATGCCATTGTCTTCACAAGCCTTTTATGAATGTGCTTCTGTAAATGTGATTTATTCTAAAAAGAATACGTTAAAATAACCGTAATATTCTAAACAAGGTTTATGGAACCCCAAGCGTGTTGTGAATGGTAAGCTTGGGAAATCAAATTTCATAAACTTCATGGAGTTAAGGTTTGTTTTAAAGGATCTGCCCCTTTTAAAAGAAGAGACCTAATTTTCTACATTTTTAAAGATAATTTAAAGAAGTACCAATTCTTCTGGAGCTGAATAATAGATAACACATACAGTAGGCTTTATAATTAGTGATGATCCTATGTGGTAGTGTGTTATACTGAACTTCAGACCCATGAACAGATTTTCATGGTGAGTTAGAGATTGGTATAGTAGTTAGGGGTAAGGGAAGGGACTTCTGTTGGGGTTGAATGAAAATCTTGGCTACTTGGAAGTACCCACTGCATGCCAGGCACTGCTCATGTGCTATTCTTAAATTCAACAAAGATATTCATTGTAGATTTAATTTTCTTTACTGAGAAATCTGAACCCCAAACATCTACTAAGTTAACATCAATATATTATCAAAAGCAAACACAAATAATCATTGAAATGTAAAATCATAATCCTTTTCTATAATCTACTTCCAGAGAATGAAGAATGTATTGGAATTAAAGGTTGGTTCACAACACCGAGGCAGGCTATCTTCTAAAAAGTCAGGTCTCTTCTATACCTACTTTTCATTTATTGTAAATCTTTATCAAAGATACATGAGAGTGTTGCTCTTGTCTAGTTCTCCAGCTTTGGACATCAAGGACTAAGCCTGTCTACCACAGGTGATGCTTTTGTTTCCAGCCCACTTCCTCATCACCACAGGGAGTGGTGGTGGCCACTCCCTTCTGAAATCCTCCTGATGGAATTTAAAAACACCAAACTGGTTTTCTTCCACATACCACATCCCTTTTTATTCAGACACAGTTTTCTGATATTTCTTTCACCTCTCCCACAATAGTGTTCTTCAAAAACATACTTAGTTTGCCATTCTTTTTTAATTCCTGACCTCCTAGGTATTGTCCTCCAACATTTGGCTTTTTGCCCTTGCATCTTTATCCACGTAGGGCTTCTAGCATTTTCTTAGTGTTCCAAACTCTTTCCTTAAGTCTTTCATACATTTCCCACACTTGACTAGAATTTTTTTTCCTATATCATTTTATTTTTCTCATGTTCCCTACTATTGATGCCATGAATGTTTGTGCTATTATTATATTATTTGCCCTTACAAACTTTGCTTGGATTATTCCTTTTACTAAAGTTAATCAATTAGAAAAAGAAATCTAATTTCATTGTAATAAATGAAAAAGAAATGAATGTATTTTCTGTCATATATTAAATGAAATTATTTAAGACAAGCACACTGTGTAATAATAATTCACATCACTTAGCCTTAGCTGCATTTGAGGCACAATGACCTAGATAATCTCTTGTTTCTCTTATCCTTTTCTTGCCCTGTACCTCCTCCAACTATCTATTCCCTCACTGCTTCTCAATTTTTTTTTAAGAAAAACCTTGCTTAACTATTTATTGCTTAGATTACGTCAGTTGATCTGTGACACACTGTAATGACTTCTCATCTTTCATTTTCTAAAGAATTTTTCTGTGAAATAATCACATTGCAGTGAGTTGTTTCATGTCTTTCTTTCCACTAGAGTTTTAGCTCAACGAGAGTCCATCATATATCTAACTTAATCACAGCTGTCTCAGAGCTATGATGAGGGTCTTGCCTACTAGATTCTTAATACTTATGTGCATGTGTCTTGAGAGATTAAAAATGCATTAAGTTGAATATCAAGATCATACTTAGTGAGCTACCATGGCTGGAGAACTGAAGCTACAATATACATGAGATGTAGTATTGAAGTTGCCTTAGCCTGCTGGGTAGGCTTAGATAGAAATTAACAATTATAGCATAATATCATGAGCACTATAATTTGGGTATGAATAGTAGTATCCTGTGGTGGCCTGGAGCGAGACTAATCTCCCTAGCAAGAAAGTAAATAGTTTATATTACAGGCTTTGAGTTGTGGCTTAAAGCTAAGCAGTGTCCTGGACACAGAGCCAGTAAAATGAGGATGCTAGGCAGAGAAAGAAAGACCCAGGAAACTACTGTAGATATCCCCATTTCAGGATCAGCACATTCACAAAATGCGATAGCAGGAAGTATGGTTACATGGTATAATGGAGTCAGATTATTAAGGCTGTCTGTCTACATCTATCAAAGTTAAAATTGAATCTATGGGAAACAATAAAATCTTCAAACATGTAAGCAAGAAATGACACAGATAGATAAAATGCCTGAACAATAATTCAGCCTTAGTGAGAATGGAGTGAAAGAGAAGAGCTGGAGAGCATGAGATGAAGGTATGGACTGCAGTTCTGTCCCTTAATGGTGATCCACAGTCCGTTTTGTCTTTCTGTGTATTGTTGCTTCATTGTGTGTGGTAGGCAGATGGTATGATCATGCAATTAAAATACTCACATGGCAGTCACTGCTTGTGCATTATTCTTAAATGTAACAAAGATATTCATTGTACATTTAATTTTCTCTACCAAAAGAGGGAGGGAGGGAAGAAGGGAGGGAGAGAGAGGGGGGCTACATATAGAAAGAGGGATGCCTACTATGGGCATTTGACAAAGGGAAAGGTCCTTGAGAAGTACTTAGGAAGGACACTTACTACCCATCACCTCTCTGCTTCCTTTCTGGTTGGATGATCCAATCTTCTGCAGATCAACTACAAATATTTATATATCATTTTCCATTTTTTTCAAACAGTTAAATACATTGATGCATGAGTTCTAATTGGTCTTAGTAATAAAAACCTGGAGTCAGATATAGACATAAATGCTGTACAATCAGAGAGACAAAGGGGCAAGCCACAGCCATGCCTTACCTTGCCAACTTCCCAGCAGAAAAGAGACTGAACTCCTGTCTCTTCCTGCCTTGTATTTCTCTCCCTGCCCAGCCATATCACCTCCTGTCTGCCTGTCCAGACCTGGTAACCTCCATGGTTGACTTGTGGCTAGCTCAGCCCTCTGAGCTTCAGGCAAACTTTTTTTGTTAGAGTACAAACAAGATATCACCACAATATATAGTATTTAGTTATTGTTTTGTTTTTTGTTTATTTGTTTGTTTTTTATATAATTGAAAGGTGGAGGGGAGCAGCAGATCATATGTTTTGTCTTATTGTTTTCCCTTTAGCACAGCAATGTGGAGCTATTCAGCTGGGAGCCATTGTGCTGCAGGATAACCTGCAGAATGGCTAGGTGTAACCTCACTAAAGCAAAAAAATCTTGTTTTTGGAATAACCTGTTGGTTAAATTCCTGTATTTAGTCTACTGGGACTATATTCATGCATAGGCCTATAAAAATTTAAGGGAGTATAAACAAATTCTTAATTGTAAACAAATTTTAAAATTGAGCTTTAGTCTAATCTGACCTGTGAGCTTTAAAAGGAGAAACACCAATGCTATATCCTATGAGAAGGCACATAATGGCACACCCATCAGCCAAGGACAGACATGCATGTTCATAGAAACCAACCCTGCTGACTGAGCTTGGATGCAAGATTTCAGAAAAAGAACATAAAATTCTGTTGCTTGAGCCACTTTATAGTTTATTATAGAAATGTTAGCCAGATAGTACACCTAGTTTAGGGCTTTTAACTTGGGTGATCAATTAAAAAAAAAAAACACAAAAAGCAAATAGGTACACACAAACATAGACACAGACATAGAGACACAATGGCACACACACACACACACACACACACACACTTCATAGGGGGCTTAACCTACTACTGTCATAAAATCAGATCTCTCAACATAGGGAAACCCGGAAGAAAAGAGAGACTAAGTCTGCACAACTTTCTTTAAATTGATAACTCAGCTGACAGCTTTTTGCTGAAGCAAGCCTCTCTTCAACGCAGTTGCTAACATGTTTGAAATATTCTCTTTATAGTATTAATTAAAAATACAAGGCTACATTTCTTAAAACATATTATACAATGGAGAAGTCTACCAGTAAAATAAAATTCATCATTCATTTCACCTTGAATTCTATTTTCACATAGCCAAAACAACCCCGTAAATTCCATGAAATTAAGGATTTATTATTCTCTATGTATTTCTAGATGGAAGAAATAAACTCATTCTTTAAACAAAAAATTTAAAATATAATTGACTTAGAAAAAGATTGTTATAGGGAGGTTTACCAGGGACATTAGACCCCTTTGGCTTAGGTCCTTATTCTTATTAATAATAGAAGTTTCTGATCAATATAGATGTACATCAAGTAAGAACGGTTTAGAAAAGGAAGTGTTTGAAAAAGAAGCATGCATGCTGGGGAGGAGTGTTAGGATTCTTAAGACTATACTGGGGGCCCTTCCTTCCTTTTTTCCTCCTTCCCTCTTTCCCCTTTCCCTCCCTCTTTCTTTCTTTCTTTCTTTCTTTCTTTCTTTCTTCCTTTCTTTCTTTCTTTCTTTCTTTCTTTCTTTCTTTCTTTCTTCCGGGCTTAAGACATTGGTACAAGAGTAATGTTTAATGGTGAATATTGGGTAGTTACACTTTTTTTTATATAACAACTACTTTGCACACAAGTTATTCATCTATGTCCTGGGTATAGGATAGGCATATTGTTGATTTGAAGTTGTGGAGATGATCAGTGAGGTATATCTTCTCTTAAACGTGCCCTTATTAACATGATGCTAAGAGTAGAAAGTTTATATTGATAATCTGCAGTGGTTTTAGGAACAGGCGTGTTCAGGGATTTTTGTCATTAGCAAAAATTTTAAAGGTCTGGAAAAGCATAAAGACTTAATACTCCCCACCTTTTGATTGAACAAAGGAATCAGGTGATATCATTAAACATAAACAAGCAGCCGATGTTATAAAAAGGTATCATCATTGTTTTTGAACACTAACTTCCTACCCAGCAAACCTTTCTTAAATAGATATTACTGTAAAACTTCACAAAATACAAAGTGGAGATGGTGAAAGAACTATCCAGAATAAGAAACACAGTGTTTCCTGTCCTATAAAAGCAACTCTCTTCTCATCACAATCCTTCCCAAATTTTCTAAGGATATCAGCGTTTACTTCTAAGCTTCCTCACTTATAGTTTTACTGCATAGTATGCAGCCCTAGATAATGCAATTTAGGTTAGCTTGTTTTGAGAGTTTAATCAAATAAATTACACTAAGATTTGTATCCATGGCTGATGCAATAATAGCTTGTAAAAATACCATTACAATATGGTTTTCTATCAAACAAATAAACTCAATTTTCATGCTTGCCCCATTACTATTAGAATACAGAGATGCTTTTAGTAGGAATATGTGATGGTTAATTTTAACTGTACATGGTCAGATTGAAGGAGGTCTGTCTGGGAGAGTAGCAAAAATAAAGTTATAGATGTGTTCTGAATGAAGACTTATCTAGAGACAGTGCATAAGGGCTCTGACATAATACATAGTTTAATGTTTTGACTTCAGGACTTGAAGAGACTGTTTGAGAGAAGTGGGCTCTGGAAGGTGGACCTTATTAAACTGTTTAATTTTACCGTTGGTTCCATCCTATTATCCTGTGAGGTAAAGGGATTTCCTCTGATATGCCCTCCTCCATGACATTTGTGCATTGTCACAGTCATGAAAGCAGTAAAGCCAGCCCTTCATACATTGAAGCCTTGGCAACCATGATCCAAGTTAAACCCTTTCTCCTTTAAGTTACTTTTTTCAGCATTTATCACTATGGCAAATAAGTCAAAAGTGATAATAATGTTAATTACTACAATAATAAATGTAAGCAGTGAATAATAACCAGTGTGATATATGTGTCCAGGTATACTTGTGCCAGAATTTCCACATACATACATATACATACATACATACATACATACATACATGTAAATATGCAGTATGTTTCTCAAAGTGATTGCTCCAATCTTCAATCCTAAGAGCATATATGAAAAATCTCTTCCTCTATTTCTTTACCAATTTTTGCTGTTGTAGTCTTCCTCCAAAATCTGAGGGTTATGAAGTAATTTCTTATTGTATATTTAATTTATTCTTCTAAATATAAAAGAAATTTCAATATTTTTCTCATGTTTGTTGGACATTTATGTCATATCTTACAAACAATGCATTTTGATTTAAGCCTTGTTTTGAGGGGTTTGTGTGTGTGTGTGTGTGTGTGTAAATATTATTTATTTTTGTTCATTTGTGTTTTTTAATTCTCTCATACAATACACCCTGACCACAGTTTCTCTTCTTACCACTCTTCTGAATACCTCACCTCCTCTCATCTCCCCCAGACCCACTTCTCTGTTTTCCTTCAGAAAAGAGCAGGCCTTCCACTGATATCAACAGAACATGATATAAGAAATTACAATAGGACTAAGTATAAAACCTCATATCAGGGCTTGATGAGTTAACACAACAGAAGGAAAGGGGTTCCAGGAGCAGGTGAAAAAGGCAGAAACACCTCATTCTCATGTTATCTTAGTTGTCCTATTACCAATAAAAACTCAGGAGTCAGATATTAGGGTAAAAACCTGAAAGATAAAGCTTCTAAGGACCAACCAGGTGACCCCCCTCCCAACACTTCCTAGATTGAAAAAGTCTGTGAAAACAATCCAAGTTCTCTTTCCTGTGCATCTCTTTATCCCCACCATTGGCTTCTCTACAGTTAATTCTGGTCAGCTGGCCATTGACTCTATCCCAAGATTCAAGGTTAATTTTATTAACATTCTTAGTGTGTCACTACAACCAAGTATCCCATAACATTTCTCCTTTTTGTATCTAAACAAAAAGAAAAGATTTTAATTCTAACACAGTAAAATTATAATCAGTAAGTACGATCATCAAGTATTACCTAATAAAAAGGAAAATAATTAACTCTAACAAAGTAAAATATATACATTAAGAACAATTATCAAGTAAGAATTATATTTACAATGTTTGGTCCACTCCTATTTAGAAAATTTGAAGAAAACACTCTTTTATCTGTTTGTTGTATCTTGATCTAAACCACTTTCTATAATAACTTGTATTAACAACCTAAAATATCCTTTTGGACCTTAAAACATTTCTTAGATAAATAATTTAAGCTTTTATGTCTCTCAATCTTATAAACTTTAAATCTGTTTTGTAAGTTTCTTTTTCTAAATTTGGCAACAGAGAAAATGGTATAACTATCTATTCTTCAACCACCATCAGAGACATGAGAAAGATAAAATATTGCTTACATAAACAGGAAGCACAGAACAAACAACTTCTAAAACTATAAAAATGACAGAGACAGCTGGCTACCTGGACAGTCACCAAAGGTTTCTCTGCAATGTTGGGGCATGTATCTTTGATCTACAGGCCAAGAATATCTGACAGACTGTTTTGTGAAGCAGGAATTTTGAAAGACTGCCTTACCTTGTCTTGGCAAAGTTAAGCAGTCACCTTTTATATCCTGCTTGTCCAATTTGGACAGTCCATTGTCAACAAGTCAAAGATGGACAGTTTATAGCTTAACTTTACCACAATGAAAGCAAACTCCATATGGAGGTTATTTTATGCTAATCATCTTCTCTGAAGTACTGTGGGGCTGCCAGTGCAGACATGTCTCATTGTCATGAAAAGTATTATGTTTTTAAAACATCTGAAATGCCATATTCTGTAGGTATATAAAGTATTTGAAGACTCCCCTTCTATATAAAATGCATCTGTTTGACATTGAAAACATACCTAACATAGCTACAAATTAGATTGTTATAGATGAGTCACTGCTAATCCCCATTGCTTAATTATCCTAAACAGTTTGTAATAATAGCTTTCAAAACTAAAAATTTATCTTACATTTTAAAATGAGCAGCAAAGGTATAATACCTTAAACAAGGGTAGAAGTCTTTATACAGTATGCTATGATGAAAATAACCTTAAATTTGTATCACTAGACAAAAAATACCTTAAAGAAGAGTAGAAGCATATATACAGTATAACAAAATGACCTTAAATTTGTGTCAATATACAAAAATCTATACCAACATAAAATATTTGTTAAATACATCTTGGATACACAAAAGTAGTTCCTAGTTATCTGCTTTAGACTCAAGCCTGAAATCACTTAGAAGAAGCTAGAGGAAGTTTATTTCTAGAATTAGTTAGTGTTTAATATGACTATTAATATTACAGAAAGCATATATATATATATATATATATATATATATATATATATATATATATATGTCTTATCTGAAGTCCTGCCTCAAATAATCTGTAAGTCTGAACCATCTTAGCTCCTCTTTGAAGTTGTTCTGAGCAGGTTGTAGTCTAAAGCTGATCTTTGGATGGTGTTTGTTAACTTAGTGGCATTACCACAATCCAAGTGGATTTGTCTTTGCAGAGCTCCATTATCTTCTTGATCTCAAAAGTCACTGCCAAGAATGGTCACTGTTCACTGAGAAAACTTACACATTTTAAATGCCCACATGCCTTTTCAAATAAGATTGCTTACCTGAACTAAAACATCTGAAATTTTGATCTTTTTAAAATTTTTTTAGAAATTTCTTCTATTCTCAAATTAGCATCATAATTGTGAGGTGCAACATTAGCTGTATTTCTCATCTATTTTTGTATGGGTGCTGATCTTCCCTTTAAAGGACCAATCACCCTTTTGAGTTTGGAATTAGCAGTTTTAAAAGCTAAAGATTCAATTAATATTTGTCTAACTTCTTAATATGATATCATTTTACTCATAGCTGAGGTCTACCTTTGAAAAAAAATCAGTGAAGGCTTCTTCTGGACCTTGTGTACCTGTATGATTTTTTTTTGTAAAAGAGGGATCAATCCTCTTTCTTGATTCTTCAACTTTGTCCCAAGAATTTAAAGTTGGTAAATGATATAAAGCCAAGATGTGATCATGAAATTTACTATCTTTGCAATTCTGCATATGGACCTTAACTCAGAAACTGGTCTTGGGAAATATCAATAACTCTAGTCCTATTTCCAATATCGCTTTAGTTAAATCTTTCCAGTCCTAAGGTATAATTCTGTTCAGAGTTGCCAATAATTTAGTGTCTGGTTCACAGAGGATGAATACATACCATATGAAATGACTGCTTCTTTAAGTCTCCTCAAAACTAACATTTCTACAGGTTCTGCATACCTTTTGGGATGTCTGTTGTCTGCTGGTCATTCTTTTATAGGAACTGGATAAATTAATGCTGGTTTTCTAATAACCTTGGGATGCTCCTCTTCAGTTCTTCATGCTATGGTATAGTAGGCCCTGCTCCAAATTCCTCCATCTGTGTGTTTCATTAGCAGGTCTTTCTAAGGCTTGTATCTTAAAAATAGTGTTTCTAAGGCTGGTATTATATCAGTCAATATTTCATATTTTGCACCATCATCAAACCACTTTTTAAAGGGTAAAATATAAATTACCAAACTGATAGTAATTATAATCAACATTATAACAACCCCAGCTAAGTTGGTTATCCCTTCACTTATTGTTTTCATTTTCTAGCTATTCGTGGTATCACCATACAGAGTCTTAACTCGCTGTGTTGTAATATTCCCCATTCTTAATGTAGGAGAGATTCAATACTTCCCAGATGTCTCCCCAGTTCTGTTGACTTTTCGGTTTTTCCACAGCCTTGGCAGTGGTGGTGGCGGTGGTGGCAGCAACTATGAAGCTGTGGGGTGAAGCCATCTGCAGTGGTGGTGCTCATGGCTGTGCGTGTGTGTGTGTGTGTGTGTGTGTGTGTGTGTGTGTGTGTGTGTGTGTGTGTGGTTGTCAGGATGGTCATACAGCACACAGGACAGATAAAGAGTAACTGTAGTTGCTCATGTGCAGCCAGGGGCTGAGGGCATATATGTGTGAGTCGGCATAGGGGCCACCTAGATGACAGATCTGGTGGCAGGTGTCCCCTGTGCATGTGTGGGGGATTAGTGGTAACAGGAACCCAAAGGAGTGTTGTAGTATGAATGGGTTTCCTGAAGCAGGGGCTTGTGGCCTGGGAAGCGGATGCTGGGAGACCAGGACAAAGGAAAGCTCTGTCTCCATCCACACTACAATTTTTTTTTCATTCATCCATGTATTCATTCACTCACTCATTCAATTGTTTTCAAGTAGCAAAATTCATCTGTCACTCCCCCACTTCTGGAAACCGAGGACACACCTCCACACCTCCCAGACACCAGGCATGAACCAGTGAAGCTGAAATGCCTCCAGTGCACTTATTTTATTGTCTCAAATTTTCCCCAATGCCCTAGCATCTATCTACCTATCACAAGAATCTCCTTGTTTCTTATTTTATACCCAATGAGTTGAAATATACTCCCCTCTGTTCCTTTAATTGTTCCTTTATCCTTATATATTTTGTTCCCTTTATTTATTCCTTTCATTTTCTTTCTTCCTTTACCTTTATTAGTGCATTTCTCTTGGGAGCATTCCTTCTTCTTCATGAGTTCCTGACAGTAAAGTGCCACTGTTCTGGTCACTGTTGGGGAGCCAGTTTAACACATCTTGCATTGCTTGGGTCCCAGCATATTGACTAGGGGAGTCCAGTGAATGAAGAATTGACAGATGCTAATATAAATGGACAGAGAAAAGCTCAAATATGGTGCTCTTGGCTCTTTGATGGGGAAGCCACAGTTTTTGGTAAGGATAGCATATTTATGGTATACCATTGGTCATGTTGGCAGTTTATTGCATACAGCTGAGCAAGTAGGCAGAGTTTATTGTACAGCTGAACAAGGAGGCAGATTTAGCTCATCTCAGGAGAAGCAGTCTCTGTAGGGGAATAGTCTTCAGTCATAAACACCTGGGGGGAAGAAAGCTGTGGTAGAGATTTTCTAACATACTATAAACATTTGCACTTGGCTCAGCAGAAGGCGTCATCATCCCTCTAAGTCTCACTTTTCAGGGAAGACTTTGCCAAAGTCCTATGAGTATGAGGCTTTGATCCTTGCTATAGTAAGCTAATGTCAGCAATGCACACATACTCAGGGCTTCACACACTCAGAGCTTCCCTGCTTCCTACAACATATTAATATTATAGCTTTTATTACATTACACCATAATTCTTAATATCATATCCAGGAAGCTTCTCCCTTACTCCCTTTTAAACTATTTGCTTTTTCTTGATCCCTTGCATTTTATGTCTCTTAATGAATGTTATTTTTTAATGGACATACAATAGTTGTATGTATTTATGGCATACAATCTGTTGTTTTGATCATGTATAAAACATGGAATGATTAAATTAAGCTAATTAACATATCTATCACCTCATTTATCTTTTTTGTGAGGAGGCATTTATTCTGAGCAATATTGAATATACAATACATTATTATTAACTATAGATGTCCTGTTGTGTGAGTAATTTGATAATTAGCTTGATAAGCTTACACAGTGTAAGACATACACACAAATATATAGTTGGGATTTTGATATTGTGACATTTTCAATATTGAGCTCTTCAATTCATGAATATTTTAAGTTATTCCATATGTTTAAACATGTTTTAACCTAAGAAAATAATGTTATAATTTGCCATTAGAGAACTTGCATATATTAGATTTATATGTAAACATTCAGTTATGATATTATTACAAACAGTGAGTTTAAACATTACTGCATTTTTTAATACAAACATCTAACTATAATTGAGTTTTCTTAAAGCCTTGATAAAATTTTATCAATGCCTTTAGTCTGTGTCTTCAATTTTCTTTGTGTGTTTGTGTGTGTTGTATCTGTATGGGTTTGTAATGTGAATATGTGTGTGCCTGTGTATGCATGTGTTTGAAGGTGTACATATATGTGGAAGCCAGAGTTCAGCACTTGGTCCAGCCCTGCTCATTTTACTCTCCAGTACCATTTTACTCTCCAGCATAAAGACATATGCTACTGTGCCTAACTTTGTGGGGAGCGGGATTGGACTTAGATCTGTATGCTTTCCCAGAAGGCTCCTTACTGTTTGTGCCAACTTCCTAGTGCTGGCTTTATTTGTTTTTATTTTTGTTTATGTTTCTTCTAGATGGAGTTGCATTTTGTAGCTCTGGCATATATTCATTGTGTAAAGCTGCCTTACACAGAAATATGTCTGCCTCTATCTCCTGAGTAGATTGCAAGAAGGGAACCACCATGTTTAACTGGAGGTCTTGATTGTTTTGCTTTGTATTATTAATACCCATTTAGAGACAAGCGTGTGTGTGTGTGTGTGTGTGTGTGTGTGTGTGTGTGTGTGTGTGCATGCACGCGCATGTATTTATATACACACACACTTATGAGAGAATATGTGGAGAGGTCAATACTGAATGTCTTCCTCTGTCTTTCTCCACATTATTTTTTTTTTTCAGAAAATATCTCACCGAACACAGTGAATGAATTTTGCTTAGTTTCTAGTCAGCAAGCCCCTGAGATCTACCTGTCTCAGTTTCTTGTAATACTGGACTTACAGAAGAGTGACATGCCATCTCGTTTTCCAAACTCAGGAACTCACGCAGTGCAAGCAATTTAGCCACAGAGCCATCTCTCCAGCCCCACTTATTGCATGTTAACCCTCTCTGTGTGTTTGTGTGCAATGCTACTTTCATTATGCATAATTTTATTACTGACTCTTATTTAGACACTTCCTTCATTGGAAGGAAGTCTTTGGTGATAATCAGAAGTTGCCAATACTTTTTCATATTTTAAGAGTCAGTCTAAATAAAACTAAATGTACAAGCTGTGAAGACTCACTGAGTGCTTATTAAGGATTCAATGCCATGGTAGAGGTTAGAAATGGAGTATTGAACAATGAATCAATGAACTTTTAAATAGCAGGTGATGAGCCAGGACAACGAAAATGAAAATGTAAGCAGCATAATTGTAATAACTGCAATGAACGATGCAATAAACTACAAAAATGAGTAAAACGGAACGTCTGGTTAGGAAAGATATTTCAGAGGATTTGACACTAGGTTCAGGCTAGATAGGAGCTATGCTGCCCAATAGTACAAGATGAAAAATTGGATGCAGAGGGCAGAGCTTAACTACGGGCTATTTTCAGTGTGACTTATTATGACAAAGTGTATATAAAGATGTTGCAATGTAGAGTGCAATGAAAGTGCCTTGAGCTTGCTGAGGTGGGTAGAAGAAAAATCACAAAGGACCTCATAGGCTTCCACAATGACTTTGGCTCTTATCTGCAATGTTTGGAAAGCTGTTAGAGCTTTTAAATACGAGACTGAGAGGAAGTAAATTATCATTTTTTAAAGATCACTTTAACTGTTTCATGGAGTATAAACTAATAGTGCAAGGCAAGTTGGAGATTGTAGAATAAATTATGAGTTAATTAAGAGGCAATGCTGGTATTTTTGAATAGGTAGAAGTTAATAGAAATGAAGATAATTGAGTTATGTTAATTGTATTTTGGAGCTATGGACAGATTTTTGTGATATTAAATATCTTACTTATGGTTTTGTTAGAGCCTATCGGAGTGTGATAAGGTGCTAATTGTTATTTAAGACGTATTTGGAAAAAATTATAATGAGAGAGACATTGGAGGAAGATGTTTAGCAGTCTCATTTGAGATGCTTTAGCTTAAGGTTTATGTGAGATGCTTAATTCAAGTGAACATTTGAACATATGAACTTGAATGTCTAAGTGACCCTGAAAATGATGACCCCAACTAAGGCTCCTAACAATAGTGGATAGGAAGCCTCACCTGGCCATCTCCTGTAATCAAATTGGTGATGACTTCAATTGTCATCAGAGATCACTCATCCAGTAACTGATAGAAACAGATGCAGAAACCCAAGACAGACATTAGGTTGAACTCAGGGAATCCTGATAAGAAGGATTGTAGGAGCAAGAAGGGTCAAGGAAATCACAAGAAAAGCCATAGAAACAACTAATTTGGGTTATAGCAATGCATAGAATGTGACCCAACAGATAGAGTGACTGCATGAAATTGACCTAAGTCATCTGTGGCAGTTGTGTAACTTGGTCTATTTGTGAGCCTCCTAACAATGGGAGCAGGGTTGCCCCTAATGCTTTGGTTGGCTTTTGGAAACCTATTCCTTATATTGTGTTATGATGCACAGCCTAATGCAGACATGCTTAGTTTCACAGCAATGTGATAAGTCATGTTTTGTTGTTACCTACTTGAGGCCTGCCCCTTTCTGAACAGAAACAGAGGAGGGGATGATTGAAGTTGCTGGTGGTGGGGAGGCAATGTAAAATAAATGAATTAAATTTTTTAAAAAAGAATTCGTATGTCCTTGGAGCATCTTAGATTTTCAGGCATCATCAGTCAGGAGATTTTAAATCTCTGAAATAGATTAGATTACTCAAAGGAAAATATTGCAGGAGAACAAAAAGTGCTGTTTCTGAGTCCTGAGGAATTTAATATCTAAATGATGGGTGTAGGAGGCAGATTCTCCAGGGAGAAAGAAAAGTAACATGTTATGAAATTTAAGAGTCAGAAAGTTCCAAAGAGAAGAGTCAAAGTTTGTCTGTGCTAGCAAAGTATTCACTACTTGCTCGTTACAGCTTTCAAGAAGACACCTTGGATTTCTTGATCAGTCTAGTCTTAATTCACCAATTTATGTAACAAGGTTTAATATCATCTTGGATTTCTCTATAGTGCTTGAATGATGTAACTGTTGGCTTTTCTGAATTCATTCAAATCATTAAGACATTTTGAAGATGGAAAAGAAAACTTTCAGACTCTAGAAAAAGATTTGCATGAGAGTCTGAACTCAGTAAAAAGCTAGTAAATCAGTGCTTACCCTGAAATGTTTGGGGAAAGGAGGAAACTCTTCCAGCTTTCCTTTGTTGAAGTCCACAGGGGCTTCACTCTGGATTATGAGCTGATAAAAGGCAAAGTCCATTTGCTTCAGATTCATACCTGCCCTTGTTGATTGTGATCAGATTAACTTGGTGATGATGATCATTAAATGAATAATGTCAGGAATACCCCATATTTTAGCTGATGTTTACACTGTTGAAGGCAACTAGATTATAAGACATTACTGAATATTTCCTAGTTGGTTTCTTATAAAACCTCACCACTGATCAGGGATACCCATGCTCAGGGGCAAAAATGTCCATTTTCAGTCAGCACTCTAATTAAAAACTATACTTTGTCTTTCAATCCGATTTTGAAAAGAATACAGGAGAAAGCAAGATGTGAATTTTACAATGCCTTGGCAATGTATCCAGCTCTCAGCTGAACAAAGAAGCTTATATGCAGAAAATCTTGTCAGAGTAAACCATGTAAGACAAATAAAAAAGCTTAATGCCAATCTTTTCCACAGCAACTGGGCCAGCTGATAAGATCTACTCAGTAATGAAGCATAAAGTGAAGATGCAGAAATACAGACCTTGATAGGATGGACAAATGCTATCTTTTTTGGGGAAATGATTACAGAATGTGAAGTTATGATATTCTGAGTCATTTTCAAAGGTATTTTCATAAACATGGCAAGATGCCAAGGGTTGGTTTTTCCCAATGTGATAGAAAGAGCAAGGGTTGTAACTATTTCAGGGTCCTCTAGTTGTATGTTGTATGGTATAAA
Organism: Cricetiscus sungorus; assembly: GCA_030556225.1. Lineage (NCBI taxonomy): Eukaryota > Metazoa > Chordata > Mammalia > Rodentia > Cricetidae > Cricetiscus > Cricetiscus sungorus. The sequence continues at coordinate 29,914,229 of JANBXA010000741.1, read as the reverse complement.
TGTTTGCATTGTATAGATTCTTCATTGGAAGAGCTTTAATGTGTATGCAAACAATATAAAGTATGTTTACTACAGATAGATCAAAGGGTGCTGAAGGAATTTGCAGCACCACAGCTCATGTTGGGTAATTACAGTGTCCCTGAAGAATGCCTTTATGTATTACAAAGGAGGGACTACTGAAAAGAAAACCATTTGGAGCTAGTGACCATCTACAAAGAGCCAGGGCTGATCCTGCCTGAGACTAGCTTGGAACTGAGTGGGAACCTAAATGAAAAAAGATTTTATGATCCAGGGGTGGAGGAACCCAACAACAAACAGATAAAGAAAACCAGTCATTTCTTCTATGGGGCTAACCTAACCTTATTCAGTCAAATTTCATGTAGATGACTTACTGTAACTACAGAAATAACATAAGAAATGATTAGTTAAGATTATGCTGGCAGTAAAGATACTAATAATTTACTGCACATTGAGTCCTGGTTTACATTTTATGCATAGGTAAATTAGACTGCAATGTTGTTTATTCTTGTTTTATGGAAAGCTATTTTCATCACAGCCTTAAAGGTTGTTATTAGTTTACCTCCTGCTTCTTATTTTATTAGAATAAGCTGATTTTTAGCTTGCTTCCTTATTTTTTTAGAGAAAGCCATAGGACACAGTAAACTTTAAACACAATGAGTTAACAAGGAGAATTAAAACAATTGTGTCCTAGGCTTTGGAAGGTCATATTATAATAAGATCACACCCCCCCCCAAGTATTGTTCATTTGTATACAAGTCTTGCTTGGGCTCTTACAAACATCCTGCTGATTAGATTAATTTCTTATGAAATGCAAATACCTTTTTCTTTCTGACAAGCTACTCAGATTCTGCCAGTTTGGTGATTGTACAAGAAAAATGCAGCATGGAAGGAAAACACTTGTGTAGCAAAGTGAAATGAGCATAAAATGAGATTTGGCTGAGATGGGAATATCTGTGTTGTCATTTAAAGGGGAATTTAAGAACTACTGAGTGAGGTTTGTGTTTAGGTATAGATAGCAAGCAGCAAGCTGCTGGACAGAAAGAAGGAAGGATTTCTCACCACTGGCTGCTGCCCTGTTTGCCTGCCCACTCTGTAATGACCATCCTGGCCAGGCTGGGCAGAAGCCCATTTGGGCAATTTGGCTTCTAAAGCCCCATGCCTGAGTGCACCTAACATTGTGCACTGGGCTAAAGTAACGACATTTTCTAGCAGGTAGTTCTTGAAAACATTGCTTGTTTGTCTTGCTTGCCTGGAAATGTTCTTTTCCTCTCACCATCAGTTTTTTTTCTCAGGGGGAAAAAATTAATCAGTGCTATCTGCCAAAAAATATTCTCATCCTTGCCAGGTAATATTTCCAGACTTTCTGACAGCTTGAAACTTGGGATGTCTGTTCTAATCCAGATGTAATAACAGCTATTTTGCTTTTCCTACTTCTTACCTTATTCAAATTCAGGTTACCTAGCATGGTTTCAAGACTCTTGATGTTAGGAGATGTAAAGATTTAATTTCACAACTCATCCTTGTTCATTCATTTTGTAAAGAGTGGCTATCAATAGGGTTCATTTTCTTAAGGGAAGGGGCCTGAGGTCTTAGCCCTTTCACACTCTATTCCAATTCTCTTCACATTCAGATATGATACCTTTTTCCTTTAAAGTGGTTTCAAATGTCAACATGGGGTAGTTAAATGTTGAGAACTGAACTTTCATGTTTCATTAGTATAGATGAATGCCAGCAAATCCAGTTGGAAAAATAATCCCTTAAAAGCAAATCAGATTTCTTTACTCTTTATCATTAGAAATGAAATTTACATTTCCTTAGGGGAAAAAATGAAACATAGAAACTTTGGAGGAAGATAGACGATTTCAAGATTATATTCTGGGCTTTGCACCTGCATGATACAATGTTTTAAAGTACTTAATTATTACTGATAATCCAACTAATATCAATCTGATCTTAAAATTTGACTTTAACTTAACTATATTTAATGTACTTAGTTGAGTCTCTCTGATCTTTTTGTAAAAAGATTCTCTCACTGTTTTTGCATAAGATTAAACATTTCAGTTGTCACTGTATCCCATGGATATATGTGCATATTGAAATACTGCTTTTCATTTCTAGACTCTTGTCTCGCAACTCTGGTGTCATATGAGTGGTTATTTTTCATGAAGGGAAAGTCTCTAGAGCAAGCCTTCTTCTAAGATTGTAAGCTAACTTTTAACTTAGAGAATTTCTATACTTTTCTTTGCTTCAATGTCCCATCCCCTCACATTTGCTTCCTGAATGACTGCAACAGCTCTTTCTTTCTTAGAAACACCACTGGTATCAGTTTTTAGAAAGAGATTCTGTACGGCCTAAGTCATTGCAACTGGCTAGATGCCTCAGTTGCTAGAGTGCACAGTGTGTGAGCATGTAGACTCAGTATGGATCCCTAGTACTCAAGGAGATGTTTATACTTGCCTCCAAATAGGGCCTTACAGCAGACAAAAGAAGCAAGTGCAAAGGAATGTGGCTTAGTGGACTACTGAGTTTATTCAGGTTACTTACAAAGCAGGGATGACTCAAAGGTAGCTGCATTACTGAAAAGCCCACACCTGCATGGCTGATGACTCAGAAAAGCTGCACCCCTGGAGTCGCCTTCGATCTGTGCAAGTTATTGGACTGCCCCTCCTACCTAGTATATGTTGATATAACCAAGGGGAGCAGCTTTGCCAATTTTGAATGTTTAAGAGCTTCCTGTGCCTCGTTGGTTTTCTATACTCCAGAGACTTAGTCTTCCTCTTTCCTCTAGGAGTGATTATTTCATTTCAGAAGAAATACCTATGTAACCATCAAAAACTTGCTATTTAAAAAAAATGAAACTATATTTATGAGAACATAGATTCTGTGTCTTGGAGAATATTAATACTAGGTTTGACAATGCAATAGCATTTAGGTGCATCAACTGCTTTATTTTTAATTCTGCAGCTATTCAACATGGTCTTTCCAGTTCTTTTCTTCCATGAGTGGAATACCACTGATATGCTTTAATCTAATTCCTTGTTATTACTAAAAATTAGTGTTTAACCCGATGTTTGGTAATGAATACCACAGTGGCTTAGAAAGGGAATTGTCCATTAATTTTTAAAATAAAAACAGAACCAAGAAACATTTGGGGTCTTGCCACTGTGTGCTTACCTTTGTATTTAGTAATCCTTCCACATTGCAACAGTGTTGTTCCCTGCTTATTACTGCAAATTTAATAGTATTTAATTAAAATCAGGAAATGAGCTTTCAATCTGTTCCCCTAAAAAGTGGGAGGAAGAAAGGCTCATCTTACCATTTGCATTATACTGGAAACTGTTAAACACTTAATCTCTCACACAGTGGTTCTGTGCTTTTAAGCGGATTACATTATTAATTGTTTAATTATTCATTATGCTGCATTTTGCAGTTCAGTACAAAGGCTTTTTCAAAATTAATTTAATGTTTTATCCTTCTTAGCAGTCATCCTTTGTAGCAGACTCTCTGTTCTTTCATGATAGGATGTCGTACAAAGAATCAAGAGGATGCCTGTTGAAAGCTAAGCTTCTAGCTCCAGCAAACAGATCTTTTGCCAGAGCTATGACTCAACACACCGCAGGGCAACTGTGTCTTTCTGCACTCCAGAGGCTGTGGCTAGAAATATGTCACCAGTGGGAGCAACATTAATCATGACTGTAGGAGTGACAGTCAGTTTCTTGACCGCATTGAGACAGGCAAGGAGGTCAGTGCTTCAAGCGTGATCCTTTAGACAGGCAAAACTATTGGGAAGATTCCCTCTCTGTTTTCACTAGCACTTTTATTTACTCCCATCATTTCTCTTGCATTCTGAGCAGAAGTACAAAAGCTTCAGGCAGGCAAAGTCTGGCCTTCTTTCCTTCTTTTTCTTTTTTTCCTCTCTTTGCCAAAGTAACCTTGGCAATTGATGGTGTACTGAAAAGCTACCACACCCCATTTCCTCATCTGACTTTCCTCTCTTCTTTACCATCCCCCTTTTGTTCCTTATTTCTTTCTTGAAATCTATCTTGGAGTTTCATTTGAAAGGCTCACTACAAGGAAGCCTGATGTTAGCAGATCTGCTCATCTTCGTGTTGATTGCACTGGACATCCAGGAAGCTGCCTTCCCAGCATGGCCTTCGCAGCATGGCAATGCACATGTTCTTCCAATAGTGGTCAGCTTGGAGCTGTGTCTAGACAGCTGCAGCTGTTACTACAGCCTGTCATAGTCTAGGCATTTTGTTTCAGGCATCCCAGAGGAATCTCCATAAAGAAACACTCTCCAGATAAAAAGAGCTCAAGGATTTAGCCTTGTACATGCAAATGCACATTAAAAATTCTTAAAAGGTACTTGATTTCTTAGAGAAAATTGTCACATACACCATAAAATGACACCGTAAGTGAATTTGCAAAAAGGTATTTAAATAATCTGTGATGCTAAAGTGATGCTATAGTGTCAGGCACATGGTAAGGTCCTGTGGATTCAGTAAATGCCATGGTCCTACTGATGGGAGATGTTGTTTACACGTTTCTGGGGTGGAGAAGATGGATTGTAAATGAGTAAAACAAAGGAGGAAGTTTAAAGGCATGCCTGAGGAAATAGAAGAAGCTAAAGAGAGAGACTTGGCGACTTTAGATATAGTAGGGAAAGATGAATTCCCAAGAAGGTATGTGTTTATGGATAGTTCATGGAGATTTCAAAACTTTATGATCATTCTAATTAATCAGAAAAATTGCAGTTATTTATTCATCATTATTCAAAGAAGATAAATTCATTTTAACAAAAGCTACTTACATTAACTCTTAGATTTTTCTTTTTAAAGAAAAGGGCAAGAAGTAAAAGTTGATCTCAGACCAGAACTGCTTTGGATTGAGTAGGGCTTATTTTCTTGCAGTTTCATTAATCTGTGTAAATTATTTTCTTATGAGAGATTTAGACTCCTGTGTAATGTCATGTTCTTTATTCCATTCCAAAGTAGACCTCTGTGCTTAGGGGTTATACCAGTGTCATTTAACAAGCGCATCTGTTGATTTTTTTCTCCTTCCACAGAATTATTTAATTTTAAAATTCACAAAAAGCCATCTTCTTCAAAAGAGATTTGTCCAATTAAGCATGCTCCCTCTCTCTCTCTCTCTCTCTCTCTCTCTCTCTCTCTCTCTCTCTCTCTCTCTCTCTCCCTCCCTCCCTCCCTCTCTCTCCCCCACTCCTTCTAAAAGATAACACCAATGCATTGCAAGATCAGCTTTAGAAAAATTAACACTGATGATACTGTACAGCACAGAAACTTCAGGGCTGAATTACCATTACTGTTACAGAGATTTAAAAATCTCAGTTAATGTGAGCTTTGCATGTGAACATAGACATTCAATTGATGATAGTGCATGCATTTACATAAAAAATGCCTTTACAAAAAATGGTTAATGTCTATTGCTGGATATAGTCTAAGAATATTTTTACCACTTTGTTGTGAATAAATAAAATGCTTTTGTGCAAATGTTAATAGCAAGACTTCATATTTAAGCATATGTACTCTGACTGCACCTTTCATGCCAATTCTGATTAGCTTGCCCTCCAGAGCTTGCTTAAACAGTTGCAATGGTAGCTTAGATGTTTGGACCAGAATATTTTTCAGTTAGAGCCCCTCTCCTGTACAATGCATGACATGAAAACAATAAAAGGGACATCTCAACCGGATTTCATTATTAACCAGAAAGTAGGTTGGAAGCTCCCCATAGTAAGTGAAGAAGTTTCAGCAGAGAATGTAATAGTTCAAAAGACAGAGGTGCTGGAGAATATTTGGAAGGAATTTATCCAAAGCCCAGTCATGGTTCTTTCCTTAAAAGACACCACTATAATGGCTTCAGCATATTTTCTGTTATCCTTTTATTCTTAAAACAATTTAGGTTAAATGGGAAAGCAGAGCCCTGAACATGTAATGCTAGGAAATTAATTTACATACCCCATAGCTTGCATATGGGTTCTCAGCATCAAACTCCAGTTGTCAGGTTTAGTAGCATGCTCTCCTCACTCAATGAGTTGTCTTTCTTGTCCTAATTTCTAAAGAGCCACTACAGAACAAACGTAGGTACTTGATTTCTAAATCATATACTCATTTTTCATGAGAAGGGGCAGAGTATTGCAGAAGGACATTAGTGTGAAGAAGGCATGTTTCCAAGAGGAAGGAAGAAGAAGAATCATAAGGCTATTGCTAGAAAATAACCAATAAGTCTGAGCTTTAACCTGAAGTTCCTTATGATAATTACAATGTTTGGTGGAGCAAATTATGCTTTCCTGTCTTGTTCTTGTCTAGCTCAGACATTTGTGTGCATTGAAGACTTTTCTATACTACCTGGCTTCCTTTCCCATAATTTCTTTTGATTATTATGCAGCAAAGAAATTGCTTTTATGAAATTTCATATAGAATCTTGTTCTCCCCTAAATAACAAATAAAATCTTGTTCTCCCCTAAATAACAAATAAAAATGTAGCTTACCACTGAAGGAAAACAAATAGGAAGTTGAAGACTATGGAAAGCTACCTGTGCCTAGTTTACTATGTTATACACGTTTAAGCAGAATTTCATCACATTTAAAATTTTATCACTTAAATTGCTAGTAAAAGTCACTAGAAACTTTTTGAATGTTCTAGATGCTCTCCTATTTCTTCATCAGACATGCTGTGAGAAAGAGTTGAGAAGTGTTCTTCCCATTTTGACAAGAGCTGTGCAGGATTGTTCCTCTCACTGTTCCTTCCCTGCAATGGGATGATGATTTTTTAAAATAGTGAGCTCACACAAGCTCTTCCCTTCTCAAATTGCTTCATTCAGAAGTTTTGCCATGGCAACACTTCAAAACTTTCCCTGGTTTAGAAGAGGAACGAGGGTTTATACCTCAGCAGTACCACCAATGGTAGATGAGACTAATGTAACTTTGCAATACTCATGAAATAATTAGCAAGATTAGAAAGTAGTTAGAGATAGCCAGGCATGCCTGAAATCCCAGCATAAGGGGGTGTAGGCAGATGGATCTTTGGAATTCGCCAGCCATTCCTGAGATTTGGGATATCAGTTAGAGACTGTTGTGTAACAGTTTCCACGTAAAATGAAATATTCCATCCTTCGGGGTAGGTCTTTAAGCCGGAAGGTTAAGAAAAACAAAAACAAAAACTCAAAATAGCTTCAGGAAGTTCCTGAAACTGACCAGATTCACTAGCCCACTCCCTACCAGGGTAAGCAATAAACGCTGAGCGTCCCCCTCAGATGCTGTGAAGCTGAGCAGGAAAGAAAATACACAGACCAGTCAAGAAGACCTTCAGACCAGAACAGCTACCTGCCAGAAGCCGAAATCAGCCAAGCTACCTAGAAGTTTTAGACTTACTGGGGCACCTGGATGTGACACTCTTCTACATGCTTCTACATGGTGAGATGCCTTCAGACTGTAAGCTATGTTCCAGGTTCCCAGATTTGTGAGCTGTCACCCATTCTGGTGTATAATTTGGTGATGCAGAGTTGTCTGTGAGTCACTTCCTCTTTGGTAAGTAAACCCTTGCTCATTCATAATCCTGTAAGTAACCTGTAAGTAACCACAGTAAAACTCACTGGTTCACAAAAAAAAAAAAAAAAAGGAAAAGAAAAGAAAAGAAAAAGAAAAGAAAGAAGAAAGAAAATGTAGTTAGACACAGGTCACAGAGTGAAGGGAATAAGCAGTAGTAAGTAATATGATTTCTCATGTCCAGAAAGAAGAATGTATGAGAGCTATCAGATTTTTAGAGGCTAAGGGAATTGATTCTGATTTGATATGTCTAATTGGAAAATCCTGAAACCGACAACTGAAATGTGTGGTAGACCATGAGAATTGGGTATGACAGGATCTTTAATATATGTGGAAACAGTATGTGGGTTCTCTACTAGGCTGTCTATTACCGTGGAGGAAAATTGGGTAGAAGAAGAAAGAAAAAAATATTTATGCAGAGATTTTATAATTAAAAAAGAATCTTAAATGCTCTTTACCTTTCTTGTTTTATGCTGAGGACGAAATATCAAAGAAATTAAAAGACTTCCAAAGTAATAATGGGTTTTCTAAAATCCATGTCTTCTAAGTCCATATTGGGGTTTCATTTCAATATATAAGATCTTCACCATGACCAAATAAAGAAAATTTCAACTACTATTCCATGAAAAACCCACTCTTCTGTGTTTTTATTTAGAACTAACCAGACCCATATTAGGTGGCAGGAAAGAAAGATCCGAGTTACAGTGCTAGCAGAAACATTGTGCGAGGTATTTTTGAATTAGAAATTTTGATTAATGACATAAAAGCATGGCAAGTTGGCATTTAAGATGATAGAAACTATTGTAATAACCTGCTTTTGGTCCATTTTGCAATCCAGTTTCTTCTTAGGCTCCATTATTTGGATTAGAATGGGCATTTAAAAAATGATTCAAGCAAAGAGTAAGATGTAAATTTAAACACCCCCATCTGACTTAATGCTGTCTCTGAGTGAATACGAATATTGCATGTTTGAGGAATGAGAACCTTTATATTGGCAAAGGATAAGAGTATGTAAATGATAGGATGTGAAGGAAAATCTTAGGGGCTCAACATCCTCTCAACATAAGATGGCCATCCCTGCTATAATATATTAGAAAGGTCTATGTCATTATAAAGAGAAACATTTGGAAGAAGTAGCCTAGAGCTAGTGGCATGGGATATGTACTTTTTCATTTTGAATTCCTTGGCCACACTTTTGTAAAGCCATTTAAAAAATCATTATGTTGTTTCCAGGAGATTTTTTTTCCTGAAAGAGATAGCGACTTTGAAATTCCTTTGAGTAGAAAGAGTCACCAATTTATTCTGCTGCATTGTCAGTAATGTTGTATTTAATATGCAAAATGATAGGTTTCTATTATTGGTGAAAAGACAGAGAATTGCTGATATTAAAAGATGAGAAAATGGCTCTCTTCTAAGTACAGTTGGTTGATCATAAAATGTGCAATTCAAGCTTTTATATCGATATTTTAGATTGACAGTACCCTTGGGTTAGTGGAGTGAGCTTCATTTACTGTGAAGTCATAGAAAGTCATGTTGATTGTCTGAGCAGGTGGATGTACTGGAAGGCTGATGCTAAAAGGTAGAATAGAAAAGGTTAGTTCTTATTATGAGAAGTCCACTACTGCCTTGCAGCTGAGGTACTCAACTGCAAGTTCCTAAAAAAAATTAGGAACAGACCACAATGCAGATTCTATCAAGCCTTAAATAGTTTTTTATGTAGTCTGTATTCGTTCTCTTATTTCACAAAGTACAAGAAAATAGGTAAGCACTTGCTTTCATGGGAGAAAGTGTGAGCAGTTGTACCATATAAGAAATCCCCTTTCTTCCTTTCCTCTTCTTATTATGTCTTCCTGAGCACAGGCATGAGTTTGTGAATTAAAAGTGACTGGAGTGATGAAATATTTGTTTATTCTGTTTCAGAAAGTATGTTTATTTCTCTGTGCTATAGGGCCAAAGATTATGCTAATATATTCCATACATATACATATATATTTTTCTTAAGTCAATCTCTAGATGCTCACTTCTCTCTGTAATAAAAGGAGATGGAGCAAAGACTTGCACAGTATTTCATAACCATATTTATTGCCATATGGCCCTCTCCAAATTACATTGTGCTGTAAGTTGAGATTGTCTGAAGGAGTCTGGCTAACTTCCAACATGGGAATACCTTTCAGAGGCTGATGCTAATGGGAATGTGATTGTCTGGTAATGTAACAGCGTTAATATTGTTTTTATTGAGTTAGCTGGACTGCTAGCTATTGTGTGCTGGAGGAAATACAGCGTATGGTACAATGATCTAATGTTGATATCTTGCCAGACATCTCTCTTGCATGTCATAGATTTGAGAAACCCAGGCTATATGACTTCTTGTTATGACACAAATCAGTTTTCAGTAAAACTTTAAAAGAATAAGCATTGACATGCACAAGGAGATCAGAAAGCAAATTTATTTTATTGGATAGCCACATTTACTTATTTCATATTTTCTGATTGTATGTGTGCTCAACAGAATAAAGTTATCCTTTAGCACAGTGATTCCTAAAATGAGATGCCCACAGGCACATGGGAACCCAGTGGGGATTTGTCACAGAGGCAAATGTTTACATAGCATTCAAGTACCACCAGGTCAGAGAGTGAGAGAATTGGACTCAAAAATTTGATGTTTCAATAAACAAAGTATATAGATATGATGGCTCATTTATATTAGAGAACAGTTGCTTTAGACCTTTGTTCCCCAAGAGTTATTTAAATACAACAGAAACAAATTATTATAATCTTAGAGTTGTGAAAAGGTTTTCATACATGATGTTTTCCTAGAGGTTTCTAAGATCAAATCTTAAAATGCTCTTACATAAGCCAGTTAAAATCCACATCACACCCAATTAAAAGTGAATAAGAATGATAATCATTAATTTCCTTGGGGAGTTGAGGTAAATTTATTACCAGAGAGCAGAAGCTGGTTCCAGCCAGTCTCTCTAAAATGTGTTTCAATAGTTGAGACAAGAACATGAGGCAAACACACATATGCCAGGAATTCTACCTTTTAAATGTTTACGCAGCTAACAAAGGGCCCCACCAAATACATTCAGAATTGAAAAGAAATAACTTTGAAATATGAATAGATATCCATAGAAAATATCAAGAAATACCTAAAGTTAAGTGTATTACCCAGTGATATGAAAGCCAAAATAAACTCATTTCTCTTTCTTCTTGTTTATTCCTTTATACCCTAAAAGTTGCTGGAGCTTTCATATACACATGAAATCTAGAAATTCCCAATAATGCTAGTAGAGCTAGTACATTCCTTAGCAGAAAATGACTCTCTGAATTAAACAAAATATAAGAAGAGGACTCCCAAGAGAGACCTTGCTATATACTTGTTGCATAGCAATGTATAGCCCTCAAGAGAGTCAACAAGTACATCTTCGTGTCCTACTCTGATTTATAACACAGTTACTATTTTCTACTTGTATGTTTCTTTGGAAGTCACTCAGCATTACTTACATGTGAGAAAATGCAGCCATCCCAATTCTTTAATCACTGAAGGTCTTCAGCACCATGGGTAGAAGAGAAAATAACGGAAGGGATTAACTTTCTGCCAGAACCAGCAGTGTTAAATTTCATGATATTAAAAAAAAATGTTAAGCTGCAAGTCAGTGGCAGAAGCAGGAATTACTGCTACTCAGAGACTATAAATTTCGGGGTGTGAATGTGACTTACCATACATGAATTTTCAGAAAAAAATTAAAATATTTTAAGTATCCAGCTAGGGTAAGGCTTATCTCCAAGCTATACGAAATTTATTTCCAATGTGTTTGTTTACTTCAGAAGCAGTGTGTGTTTAAGAAGGAAAACAGAAGTAGCTACATGAGAAAATGGAGGAAATTTATGTGTCTGTTTCTGTGTTCTTTAAGACAGAGTCTTAGATAACCAGGCCAGTCTTGAATTTCCTATCCAGCCAAGATTGACCTTGACCTCCTCGTTGCCCTGCTTCCACCTTCCAAGTACTGGGGTGATAATCATGTGCCACCACTTCTGGCCAACCATTTATTTTGGGGTCAACAATTTCAATGCAGTTTAGTCACATGTGTTCATGAAATATCCATAAGTTCTTTCAAATGTCTTCATGACTGGCAACAATTCAAAAAAAGTTTTACTTATTGTTGAAATCCAAGCTTTCTTACTTTTGGAATTTTATACACAGGAGAAACAAATATTAATATATCTTTATAGACTCATATTAAAATTATAGCACTCCCTCAATCACACAATGATCTACCAGAAGTTATACCCATAGCTAAAATTTTATCCTATTTAATATGTTTCTTTTCAAGTAAAAAGAAAGAAAACAACTATGTCACAGACTACAGAGGGACTGCCCTTAACAGCATGTGCTAAATGCATCAGAATTTCTCAGGGGGAAATAGATGGATCAAATGACATTCATTTAATATTTATTACAAGGAGGTTGTGGGTAGTCATGCTGGTGAGCATAAAGCTATGCTCTAACATTTTCTGTAGGAAATGGAAATGCACACCATATTTTAGATCTAAAACATTGCCTCTCTCTGTAGAGATATTTTCGCCTGTCACATCTAACACTTTCATACCAGTGCGCTTCTGAAAACATAGTAATTACACTTGGACCTTGGGAAAACATGTGGAGAGACAGACAGTTGCCATTGCAGCAATATTTCCTGTCTTGCTTTTAGTTGAGTAAACTGATAGATTTTGTGCGAAGGGCTACACTAACTGGTGGCTGCTGAGAGAGGAAGAATAAGTCTCCTCAGGAATGATCTGCAGTACAGGATGTCTAATGCCATGTGGTCAGTCCTGGACACATGCATACATGTGCATTGCTAAATGGACCCAGAATTTTGCATATATATGTATATACTTATACATGTACATGCTTTTGACAATGATAATTAAATTTGATGTTAGATACTTTATAACTCAGTTTCTAAAAATAACATTGTCTGACAATTTAAACTCAAATTCCCTTTTACAAAATAAACCAAATACTATGTGTGTTCTCTCTCTTCAAATGACCTCTGAAGACAAAAATGTTTAAGTATCTCAATATCACGATTACTACTTTGATAGCAATTTGACACTCTCCTCCACTCTTGCAATAGATGATTTACTCTGCTTTACATTATCAAAAATTTATTGTTTCGAACCTTTCTAATGTTTATCTGTGTCCTAAAAGTAAACTTGGGATGGAACAAAAGTAAGAAGTTAAATGATGTTGCTAAATTATTTCCCATTCATTTCTGTGGTCCTTATATATATATATATACTTCTCAAGTCTGACTTAGAATTCTTGTTCAAAAGTTCTACTTAAAAGAACTTATAAATGCCTTAGTGTACTCAAAAAACCAGTAAACTGAAAAATAAGTAATTCTGGCTCCAGTTTTCCTGCCTTTGGTTTCAGGGTTCACCTCCCATCCAAAAGAGGAAGGTGTTATGGCCTAAGGAAGCTTGCCTTGTGACTCAGAGTGCTTGTCACATATAATGTACCATGTTACACATATAAATTAATTTCAGAATCTGTTGTTTGAGAGTAAGATGGAAATTTATGCAAATTGTGTTTGTTCCTGTTCAATGGTTAAATTCTTCGTGGTTCTGAAATGTGATATTTCTTATAGGATATGTATGCCAAACAGGTATGGAAATGTGGTGAGCCTGGAAATTCATACGCTATGCTCAGAAGTGCAAACATGTCTGTGTAACTGATTCAAAGTTTCTTATAACTTTTATGCCTATGGATACCCTGTAAACGTGTTTATACCTCTTCTAACTTAACTACTCTCAGTTTAGATAAATACAAAGGCATTATGAAGCTCAACTTAGTTTAAGAGACTTTCTTTTTTTTTTTTTTTTGATATATTCTAATTTCTGAGATGTCATGTAAACCAAAAGGGGCATTGCTCTGCCTCCTCTCTGTGTGTGGTGGACAGCTAAGATCTCAGCATGAGACCTTGTGTGACTCTTTGGATTCCATACCCACCTTTAGACAGGTGTGTTGTTTTGCCTACTAGCACAGAGGAAATGTCCTGCAGCATGGGAAGCCTGATGACACCTGGGCCATCTCCTGCACTAATCACCTCCCAGGCTTACCTTGTTTTTGTGAATCCTATGCATCTCAACTCAGTCCTGTCTTTGCCTGGCTTATGCTTATTGCCTAAGACATAAGTCCTTCATTACTGTTACTGCCATTGCTTGTGGTAGACAGTCTAGCTCTCACTCTCAGTGAGTTCCAGAGTTTCTTGGTAGGCAAAGTAGTTTCGATAACACTAATTCCATGGCTGTATCTATCTATCTATCTATCTATCTATCTATCTATCTATCTATCTATCTATCTATCTATTTATTGTCTGGATACATTATACCATCATTTTGTGCTGTTGTTAGTTTAGAATGTTGAGAGATGTCTATGCAGGAGCTTCCTAGTCAAACTGAAAATTCCTCACTAGCATTTAGTTCATTAAAGGACTGTACTCCCAAGTTTTCTGGTGTCTCTTTGTTTCCCCTTTTTTTTTTTTTCTTGTGGCTTTACGTGCTAGGATGGCAGAATGTATCTCCCTGTCTTTCCCTTGTGTCTTCCCTTATCCTCTGCCTTTGGGAACAGTTCCTACCACAGTTGTTATGGCTTCTTGACTGTAGGAAAGTTTGTACTACCATTTCTTTCCAGGGAAAGTATCTATTATGTTTAAGTGAATTGTGTCAGAAATATTATCCTCATTTTTCATGATACTGAACTGACAAGAACCATTGAATCACATCTTACAAGAATATTCAGATGCCATTAAGCTGATATATTTTCATATATCATATGTCAATAGTTACAAAAATATTCCAATCATAATGCAAGTGAAGAAAATTTTATGCGTCTGAAATTTTAGTGACAATATTTACAGAGGCCTATGAAATATGCAATACTGAGACTTGTTCCCGCTATATAGATCACATAATTGAGTTTTGAAAAATATTTTAATGGTATTTGTTTGATGCACCTTACTTTTCAAGGTACTTTAATATGTATTTTCTTCTTTGAGCATCGTTTCTTGTGATGGAGACAAGGTATATCTTGTTGCTTTGTTTTACTGATGGGGAAATTAAAATTATGTAATTTTTTGCTGTATCATTTGGTCCTTCGGTATTTATGTTGGACATAAAAAATATGGCCTGCATTTTCATATTTGGTTCTGGCTTGATATGATTTCCTTAAAATTATGTTTATAAGATATTAAGACTCAATAAACAAATAGGAAAAATTAGGCTATTCACACCGAGTTTCTTATTAAGTACCTGTATTATACCCTGCTTCTCCTTCAAGAACTTGAGTGTCTGTAGCATGACAGGTTCAGCTTTGCTCCAAAGCAGAAAAGCTTCTTAATTTATGGTACTCAATCTGCATTGTACATATTTCCCAGGGCATTGGTTTCCAGGCTTCTGTGGATAATCTTGAGTACTCCTTCCTTCTCTACTTGTTTATAATCTTTAGTTATCCTCTAGTCATTGCATCTTGCCTTATTACTTCAGCTCTGCCTTATGTGTCTTCTCTACGACCAAGGTTAAAATTTATGTTCCTGACAATTTTTTTCAGTGATTCTAGACTGATGATATTTGAGCCAGTCCAGTCTCTTGATATCCCACACAATTTCTTATGAGCTAAATCTTCTTTAATGTAATTGTATTGAAATGAAAGTTCTTTCAGAACCATGTCTCAGTTCGTGGCTTAGGTGAATTATTGAATTTATAGACCATAGTTCTTGGGTAACTAAGGCTGTGAATACTCGGGGTTTGTAGCTTTCTTTGGATTTGGTGAATTTTTGACCTAGCACATTAGTCAATGTGTTATCATGGTGACTGCAAAGAAGAGTGATTAAACTCAGTTTATCACTATCTGTATCAGTTATCAACCTGAGACAGGAAGCAGATGAAAAGAGATGGAGGACCATTTATTTACTCAGGTGGGTTTTAGGGTGGGGCGCTCTAACAAGAAGTGATGTGGTAAGCAGTTCAAAGAGAATCCCTGATGATGCTCACCTTGCTTCATATAACATCCTCTTGATTACAATGCTTATAGGTGAAGTACTATCCCAATTTAAAATGACCTTATTTCTATGATTAAATTGTAAAAGATGCTCATTTATGTCTTGCTAGCTAAGATGTCACCTTCAAGCTGTCACACTGAAGGGGGGCAAATATTGGATAATAGATGATCTCTGATCCACAGCCATAAAGGAACTGTGGCCCAGTCCAGCAACCCACAAAGACATAAGCTTATCAACAGATCACGGGGAAGTAAACTTGAAATAGAGAACTATCAGCTGAGTCCATCTCTAGACAACTCCTTGGTTACCTGTTCTTGGTAGACTGAGTAAGAGGATAGCTAAGCTATGGCTAATTTGTGCCCCATAGAAACTGGGTTAACAAGTGAGTTGATGCA
Source organism: Cricetiscus sungorus (assembly GCA_030556225.1). Taxonomy (NCBI): domain Eukaryota; kingdom Metazoa; phylum Chordata; class Mammalia; order Rodentia; family Cricetidae; genus Cricetiscus; species Cricetiscus sungorus. The sequence continues at coordinate 29,898,185 of JANBXA010000741.1, read as the reverse complement.
AGCTACTAAGGCCACAGTAATTTGTTATGCTGCAGCTGATATGGAATACATATAAAAATGATGGAGAGACACTACCACTCACAGGACCAAGGGGCAAAGGCAGTTCTCAGAGTCTGGATACTGGTATCTGGGTTGAAACGGTGGTCCTTGAGAAAACCAGTCAAAGGAATGTGTATCGAGTAACCTGGGTAGAAGTGACACCACTCTTCATTCTTCTGCAGCCTTTAAATTCCTGTTGGAACTTCATTTTGACCTGAACAAAGCAGAAATGAGAGAAAACTCAAGCCAATGAGCTATCACACAGCAAGAAGAACAGTATGTCCATATCTTAAGGCTGTTGTTATAAAGGATAACAAACTGGGTGCCTTCAACAGAAATTTATTGTCTTACAGTTTTGTAGGTTAGTTGTCTGAAATCAAATTTTTGGCAATACTGTGTTCTCTCCAAAGCCTAGAGGGAAGAATCCTTCCTGGATTCTTTGTAGAACTGTGTAAGAAATCCTTATTCTCCTTGCTTTACAGCTGCTTCCAACCCTTCATCTGTTATCATATCATGTTCTCTCCATATGTGTCTGTATTTTATGTCATCTCTCTCTATATAATTGCATCCTCATATTGAGTAAGAAAATTCTGAATTCAGTGTGACCTTGTCTTAAACTTTATTACATCTACAGAGATTCTGTACACAAATAAAGTCACATTCATAGAACATACAGATTAGGATGCAAAAACATCATTTTAGGGGATACAATTCTATCCTCAACATGCAGAAAACAGGGGAGAAAAAAGGGTGCATTTTGAGTATTTACTTACAAGGTTAAGGTTCATATGCTTATAAATGCTAAATGATTCAGGACTTATCATTCTTTACAGGTCTCTTATGTAATTTGTATTTGGTAAAGGAAGATCTATGGATGTTGAACAACTTTTCTGAAAACCATAGACTCAGCAGCAGGTTTGTTGCCTGATTAACTTTAGTACTCTGGGCTTTGGCATTGGAATGCTCTTTGTAAACCTCTCTGAGCCTAACACATATAATTTTACATATGAGACAGGGAACTACATCAACAATGGTAACTACATCTTACATAGAAAAAAAAATCCAGACTCTGAAATGCTTTGTATCAAGTATCGCATGAATTTAATTTCTTTTTAGTTTAAAATAGATTGAAAGAACTAATATTTTTCATGGATGATTTTTGAGGATCTGTATATATTTACTTCATGACATGGCAAGAAAAGTGTTTGCAACTTAGTCATGGTAGTATTTTGTACAAGCTCTAAAATTGAATTTTTTTGTATTAAAATAATTGGGAAATTTCAGTGACATGAGAGTGGTAAATATTCCATTCTCAAATGATTAGGAATTTACATATTTACATTTTAATTGCTTAATCTGGAAGACAACTTTGGTGATTTAAAGTTGTGGCAAAAAGCACTGCAAGCCTTCAAACCTACAATCAATTTACAAAAATATGCCAGCCCTGAATTTATTGACCATCTGTCAGTCTTCACTCACTACTAGCTAGCTGTCAGTGTTTATTATTTGATGTACTCTGGAATGAGTCACTGCAAGGAACAATCCATATCTGCATCATGATGATTAATGGGGTCATTGTCTACCCACAACCACCACTGTCATCATTCTTTCCTTCTAGGTATGGGTAAATGGCAATCCCCAAATCAAAAGGGGATTCCCACAGCCATCTCCAAGCACATAGCTTCTTGTGTACTGCACTAATTCAATTGACATGTGATAAATTCAGTTAGGCTCAGTAAAATCTTCAATTGCAATTCTTGCACAAGTTAAATCAATAGTAATTTTTAAGCATTCAAAAATTTTAGTTTACTTTTATACACACATAGACACACAATTATTGTCTATATGATTTTTATAAAGAATTGGAGCTAATTAAATCCAAATTAACAAATGAAGTCATGGGATGTTGTCTATTTTTTTCTGTCATGTATTAGATACTGCAGATGGATGTGAAGCCTGCAGATGGTATTCTGCACATGAGAGAGTCTGTTTTACCCGAAAGGGCATAGATATTTGAATCAGACAAATCAGAATCCACCATTGATTAGTTGTCATGTCCTGAGTACTTATCAGCACCACCTTTGCATGAAAAATATGGATAATATTATTTATCTGGTGTGTTTATTAGCAATATTATGTGAGATTAGGTCACAGTGCATTAGGCATCAAACATGTGTCTCTGTTTTCTATATGGTGGCAATGATGAGTTGAGTGGTGAAATAAAAAAAAAAAAAGCAGTTGAAAAAAATGTAAAGCCCAATGTTCAATGAGGTTAACATCCAGAATAATAATAAAGGCCTACAACTTACAACTTTCAGAATAACCATCATTAAAATTGACAACAAGAATCCTTAATATTTAGTTAGTGATTTGCTTATTTGAGAAGAGACAAAGGTTGTGAATATGGGGCAAAGCAGAGATAAAATAAATAGGACCTATCTATTGATCTACCCTTCATCTATATGTCAGAATAGGGCTTGACATGTGTCCAGCATATATTTGTGCTCTTCTTTAAATATGTTTAGAGCTACCATAGTTTGGAGGCATTCTGAAAGGCTTCACGTGAGAGTCTAAAAACACCTTGAGAAGTAAATAATAAAGAAAAACCTGGAAGAATTATAAATGTCTGCACCTAGACAAAAGATACACTCTGTCAGCAAAACAAGTTTACAGAGTGCCATCATCATGACTCGAGGCACTAATTGATGCTCAATTTTAGCAATGTATGACAAGATTCTGCTCACAGATTTGTGATGAGTATTTTCTGGATACACCTAGTGACTCTCATCAGCTAGTCATGGAAGCAGCTTGTAGAAAAGTCTGGTCCTCAATAAGGATGCCTTCCTTAAAAGAAAAGACTCAAAACTAGAACTAAATGGATGTTTTTTTTTTAAATAGAAAAGAATCCAGCATTTGTGTAAAATAATTTATATTATGTTTGTCTACATGAGACTGTGGGTTTGACTCTGGTATTAGATATATGTTACATTTGGTAAAACTAGATATTAAATATAACTGAATTATTTTCAGTCATTTGTTTTACTATTGTGAGCATTAAGATAATAATAATTTAGGTGTTTTTATTTATGATTGAGCATTTCTCACATGTTCTTGCTATTTAGAGAGAAAAGGCTAAATTTCTGATTGCCAGCTTTTATCTAACTTATTTTTCCATTGAGTAAACCTCCAAAAATAAATGCAAAGTGACAAGAGTCCAAAGCCCTTTCTACTGGGATAGTCCTGGCACTTGGCTTGAAGTTTGTATAAAATGCCTAGCAAAAAAGTAGAAAGTAACACATTCTAAAAGAAGTATGAGCTGAGATGCGCTTATTAGAGCAAGTTTCACTTAATTCCAGTTATAGGATCATAATATCTTAGCTTTGTTCATCTAATGGTAAAGTGACTTACTATATTTTATATTTTCTATAGATATTAGATAAGGAAGGCACTTTTATGCTAGCTAAACTAAGAACAAAATCATTGACAGAATTAATCTTGTTAATATCATTACAATTGTCAGGCAAACTGCAATGCCTGTTTACATACACTGTGAGAGCATATTTTCATAAAATCTAATTATATCAACACATATAGAATTTCTATATGCATAATTATGTAATGATATAAATTATAATATTTCAGGCTTAGTTGTTTGGGAAGAAAAAAGTAGAAAAAAAGCAGTTGACTCATGAAAATTTTTGCTAAGTATAAAGAAATACTCATATACTATGGTGGTTTGAACAGGAAGTGTGCCCCACAGGACAGTGATGACACATACCTTTAATCCCAGCATTTGAGAGGCAGAAGCAAGCAGATCTCTGAGTTGGAGGCCAGTCTGGTCTACAGAGTGAGTTCCAGCACAGCCAGGACTACACTGGGAAATCCTGTCTTAGAAAAACAAACAAAAAATCAAATCAGCCAAATAAACAAACAAAAAAAAATACAAAAGAAGTGTCCCCAGATGCTTTGGCACTTTATTCCTAGATATGGTACTATTTGAGGAGGTTTAGGTGGTGTATCCTTGCAGAAGGAAGTTTGTTTTTGGAGACAGCTTTGAAATCATGTTTCCCTACCCTACTTGGACATTGCTTCATGCTTGTGAGTTCTCAGCATCCTTATCCTGGTACCACATCGTTGTTTTGTTGCTATGCCTCCCTCCTATGATGGTCTCTTGGATATAGAGCAAGAAAAGGTTAAAGTACTAGAAATTTAGGTAAAGAAACTTCCAGAAATCATATTTATCTCCTTTATCCTTTTTCCTGAATAAGCATGTGAAGAGTAGTTGCAGGACTCATCCAGGATCACAGCAGTAATTAATATTGAGTTGGTGCTAGAATTGAGTGTCCTGGCTGCTGGATTACTTGCATTTCCCTATTTTTATTATCTAAATATTCTCTTGTCTAACTAAACATGAAAATGTATCTATTAAGATTAATTAATTTTTTATTATGAAGATTAAAAGCTGTAATTTTAATTTATCAATAATATGTAATTCAGATATCTCAATAATTTCATCTTCAGTGTATCAGGATAAAGTACTTTTCTACAACAAAGAATAAATTCCTCAGTATCAGAAAATAATAAAAATTCAAATATTCTTATTTTTCACTGAGCACTTCATTGCCATGTTCAGAGAATTTGTGTTGGGAATTAGAAGTAAAGCAGTATCATAAAAGCAAAAAATAAAGAGGAATTGAGGAACAAAAGTATAAATTAGGATTTTGAAAATCCCCAAGCATATGAAATAGCACTTTGAAGAAATCTCCACATATTTTCTAGTGATGAAAACTCTTTTATGAATTCTGCGCTACTATGTTAATAATAAGTGTGCTTACAAAGTATGAAATGATTCTTCACTTTTTTGAAAGTTTCATAGTAATAATAGTTACATACATTTCTTAGAAGCAAAGCAACTTTAGAAGAATAGGCAACAATGGCTCAATACATGTTGGAGAAAAAAATACATCTGAATTTCACTTTTTTATTTCTCAGATACACTCGGTAATGATATTTTATTAATATTGTCCTTAGTGGGCTGCAATGTCTATTTTTATGATTAGAAAAATATCTGTTTGTTGTTCTTGGTACATATAGTGTTTTGATGTTGTGAATATATATCATGTAAATAAAGACATTTATATAAGCTGTAAATTAAATCAATTAAATATCAACATATTTATAGTTAGTGATAAGTGCAATAATATGACTACATCTAACAACTAATAAAGGATACTATTATGACTTCACAATAATTCTTTTTTAAAAATATCAAGTTTATTTTACACAGCTAAAGTATATTATTGTTGTATAAGGCACATGGAAGCAAAATAGAGGGGAATAAATTAATCAGGTCAGTGGAGTAAATTAATATATGGGGCATATCAATGTTATTCATGCCTGGGAAAAACAAACTATTTAGCCGAAACCTCTGGATTTATATTAGTCTTACTAACTACAGATGTCATATTTTGCTTTATATCTTTTTACTTGCTCAATCCTTCCTGATTTGCTCCTTTTAATCCATCCTCCCCCACAAAAGCATGTAGACAATAAAACAGCAATTGTCATGACTGAGGTATGATGGTTCACACACTATTTTGTGTAAGAATTTCATAGTGAAACCAGTGAACAGAAACCTACCTTAGGAACAACATATTTGTTTAGCTTCAACAGAACTCCACACAGAATACTTATTAGTTGAAAAATGATGTGAGTTGCTCTTTAGTGGACATGCTTGAACAAATACCTTCATCGCATTTAGGTAACAATTGATTTCTTTTCCCTCTTCATATGATGTAAAGAGAAGGATATATCAACACTCACATTACCTTTAGCAGGAGAATATAAGCTGAACAATTTTAGAAGAAAGCATAGGACAAAGAAAAGTTGAATACTACTGAGCCACTGGCTTATATACATCAAGATTAAGAATGACAAATAATGGAGGATAAGCATGTCAAAATTAATGAAGAATAAATAAAATGACTAGTGAATGAAATGTAGGATCATGGATTCAATTTTGGACAGGAAGATATTTTTTCTTTTACTACAAAGGACAATGTATTAGCTTGGCAATTGATCAAATTTTAGGAAGGCTTGCAGACTGTGCTAAGTGTTGTAGCATTGTATATTTCAGATTTTCATAATTCTTATGTTAGTGTGTAAGAAGATGATTTTGTTCTTCAGAAACACATACCAAAGTATGTGGGAGTAAAGAAGCATTATTTTCAGCTTATTTGCAAACATTTCAAAAATTATATTGTGAAATATTATTTACATCATAATATGAGGAATCAAAGTGAAGGTTGTGATAAAATGCTCAAATGTTTTTGCAAGATTTCTACCCTGAATTATTTCAAACAAGAAGAGTTATCACATGATTGGCATCTAATGGAGTATTTTGATGACATTCTATTTTTATATACTATTTTATCTATTCAAATAACATCTGGGAGTGATAACTATATACCAGAGAGTATGCTGTTTTCTTTCCTACAGGCATATCAAGTGGGCTTCACATGACTCTGAATAGGGAATTGTTATGACAATTTAAATGCTAAGGATGCTCATGCGTAGAGGGTACCCACTAAACTGGAACATGTTACAATCACATAGCCAGAAAATGGAAGGAATAGGATGTGTACTGGGATAGTTTCATTTTATGTCCCTTGGTTTCTTTCTTTACCAGACCATGAATCTATTCTGTAGAGCTGACTGCATCCTTTAAGAGCAATAAATGGTTTTAGAGATAAATGCATAGGAAATTCTATCAAAGAGTGGTTCCAGTCTCTTCAGTTGTATTGTAATCATCAAAACTGCAGATCCAGACAGCCTGAAAATTCCTGGGATAAAGACATTCTCTCCCATTTTTCCCTTGTGTGTGTAAGTATAAGTAATGCAATATATAGGAGGGGTGTGTGTGTGTGTGTGTGTGTGTGTGTGTGTGTGTGTGTGTGCTGTATGGACATGAATGAGCGTGAGAGTGTCAGTAAAGTCAGCAGTATACATGTGGAGTCCAGCCTTTGGGTACCACCCTCTATTGTTCTCTGTATATTGCCTTGAGACAGGGCCTCTCACTGAACTGGATGCTTGCCATTTCACCTATGTTATTGAATCAGTGAGTACCCATGGTCTGCCTATCTTCTGCCCTAGTGTTGTAGGTTACAGGCATGGGTAGCCAAACTTGACTCTTCACATGGATGCTGTAGATCAGAACGCGGGTCTTTGTATTTCAGGCATCTATGTTCACTGAGTTGTCTCTTATGTTCACCTCCATTGTTTCAATGTCTGCTTCAGAAGAATGAGAAGTGTGTCAGGTACAGAGCCATATATTGAATACATATTGAAGAAATGAATCAATTCACAATGGAAATTTGAAATAGATATAAAGACAATGGTGTAAACAGTTATCAGAGGACTTGGATCACAACAGTATATGAATTAAAGCAAACAAAAAATTAGAAATTCTAAGAGTATTTGGGCTATGTATGTCCCTTGAAAAAAAATAAGAACTACTATCCAGCTGCCCGTACCTTGATTATAACTACAATCTTGCCTTCTAGGTTACCATGCACTCATTCTACATCTCATGGGATAAACACAGCTAAGACAATCAGCATTTGGATTAGGACAGTGACATCCAGACTGCTTTTCAAGAGACTTTGACATTTTTGTAGCTTTTGGGAAAGTCTGGTGTGATCTGGTTGACTGTGACTTTGACTTTAGACCATAATATCTTTTTGCTTTGGGATGATATGGGCTCCAACACTATTCTTTCAATTGTGCCAAAAAGTGGTAGTCTGTGTAATCATGTATATCTCCAAAATTGTTTCTTTACTTTTTTTTTTAGGACCTCTTGCTTTGGGTTACCAGTTCTTATATACAAGGCTTTCCCAAAATGGTACCTTGTTGAGTCATGAACCTCCTAGAATGTGCTCACTACAAAAACTAACTAAAAGGACACAGAAAGGAAAGAGGATCAGCTTTTAAGGGAAGGTTGAGGACAATTACCTGGTACTTTTTCTCTAAAGAAGACCCAGGACTTTTGGAGACGTGAACACATATATCAAATGTAACTAAAACATTGCTACCAATTGACTGAGGGTATTTTTTTAAATTAGTATTCAGTTCAGGCATAAATCACAATTAAGCACAATAAACCTGTTTGCAAGAAACTTATTGGAACTAATGCTACAGCATAAGGTTTGGTTCACAGATAGACTGGTTTGCAAAAGTGAGATAAGTGCTGCACACACACACGGGAGACAGAGAGAGAGATTCAGAGAGAGAGAGAGAGAGAGAGAGAGAGAGATGGAGACAGAGCGAGAGACTGCATATTCCTTCAAAGACTCTCCAATGCAGAATTCATGAAGAATTCAAATGAAGTTTGTCTATGACCAAAATTCTGAAGAAGACTGTTGTCCCCCAGAACAATCATGAGGTAACTTCCAGAGAATCAGGTACATCTCTCAGTACCAATATTTATTTTTAAGTTAGAATAATATCTCATTTTTGTCAACATTTTAAATGAGTACAGAGAGCAAGGGTATTCAACAAGTTTTACTGTCTATATGCATTTCTCCTTATATGTCTATGTGTACGTTACCTAGTACTTTCTTGTTACTTAAAACACATTTCTTAATATGGTTTTGCTTCTTGAAGTTCATCTTTCAATTATGTTAAAAGTATAATGAAATAGAGATGCATGATATGATTACCTGTGGAAATATATGACAAATTGAATATATGGATATGTTAGAAATGAATACACCAGAGTCACATTGGGCATGGTTTAGGGATGTAATAACCAGGTATTTGGAGGATATCTTCTGTCACTGCTTTCTAAAAGGGGACTGCTCTCTCTATTACTTAGTATAGTTCCCTTATATAGAAAGGAATAATGTAGTACAAAAGCTTTTTCTGTGCTTATAATTTTTCAAGTTTAAATCTTAATGTCACTGAAACAGTTTTGAAAGTCTCCAGATGACAATGCTTTGAAATAAACATTTGAGTTTATTTAGATTATCTGAATTTATGTTTCCAATATCAAGTTAAATGAATAAACAAATATTTCAGTTACAACTGAAATGCAGTATTCAGTTCATTTACTGCAGATCTTACATCAACATAATATAAGGACTCCATAGTAGAGAGATGGGACTCTAAAGATGTTTGCGATATGATTTTATCAATAGGTTTCACTAAAGGTTTTAGCTTTACAACTAAGCATCTCATGAATTTAATAAGTCATAATTAACTTGTGCTTTCTAGATGCTCAAAGTTGGAGTTTTTTTTTACAAGATCTAAAGATTCTTATCATATAAAAACTGTAATACTAAGAGTACCCTCCATAAAGTGTGTGAAAATGATAGGTTGAGTTATTTTTACCTCAGTAGGCACCCATACAACCTTCCTTTTCCCACTTGTCCAGAGAGTCAATATTTTTTTCTTTGGGTCTTGTTTGTATTTTCTATCACTCCTAAATCTTCCTACTGCTGTTGCTTTTGCCTGATGACCAGACAGCTCCACTTTGTGTCATTTCCAGATTTGTTATTGTTGTTTTGTGAATGGGTCACTGTGTGGCACAAGTTAGCTTTTGACTTTTGATCTTCTTGCCTACACTAGTGAAGTCTTGAGATTACAGGCTTACTCCACCATACTCTCTAGAAGTTTTTGTTTGCCAATTCTCATAGGTATACAAACACAAGACTCTATAACCATAAAATAATCATTTTGTTTGTCAGACATTGTCACTAGTGGTGGCCAGTGGAGGAAGGTGATAATGCCTGTAAGACTTGCTTGCTGGTAATGATGACCTCCTTTATATGTCTAAGGGCTTCCCTGGTTCACCCTATGTTTGTAGCTCCCAGGTAGCTTCTTGCTTGTTCCTTTAGGTAGAGAGCAGTGTGGATTTGTCATTATTGTTGGGTTTGTTATTTCATCGTGATAACCACCAATGTCAGACTTGAAAGGGAATTATATACATCAGTGTTTGGAAAAATGTAGTAAATATTCTATTTAGTTGATATAAACCATTATTTTCTTTCATTTCTGTAGTTTTAAGTCATTTTTTTCTTTTTAGAAAATTAAACAAGTATGAAATAAATAAAAATCAATTGCAAATTCTTCTTTTATTAATGGCTGATTGTTCGCCTCAGTATTTGCTTCTGAGTTCTCATTACAGAGATTTTAGCCTGAGGTTTCTGAAAGTCATCCTCTCTCTTTAGAAATGTAGGTGTCAAATCCTTCTAGATGTATATTTTAACACTCTAACCTTGTTTGAATCATTTATTCCCTTTAGACTGTTCCCTGTCATTCTTTTAATCACTTTTCCTTGAAGAACTTAGAGGTTTTTTTCATTTCTTTTGAATAATAGACTTGTATTTTTTAAAATATTTTCCCGCCTTTCTGTAGAAATCCACTTCTTGTAGTTTCTTCAATGTCAAGAGAATAAATATGAAATGAGTCCCTTTCCCATGTAAAGCATAGGGCATTATTGTGAGGCATTAATGATCCAGAGGGTATTGAGGTCTAAAGGTTATATGAAGGCAGCACCTGGGTTACTAGACACCAAATTTCATTTTAGTTGAAGGGCTGTACAATCTCTGCCCAGATATATAAGCAGTGTTAACTTTTGTCATATGTCCATAACATAATGAATAATGGTTGTATTAGGGACATATTATTTTAAATAGCTTGAACTTTTCTATTTTTATTTTTTATTCCATTACACTAATACTGAATACAGAAATAAAAATGCTCCATCTTTCAGTTAGTTTCATTCATTCATTCATTCATTCATTCATCCATTCATTATGTAATCACACAATCAATCACAGCTATTGGTGTTCTCTTATTTTGTCCTAATCATCTGTCACTCTTTTTGTTCTTATACGATGCAGTCTTTAGAGTATATTAACCAATCAGTTGCCACTTGGCTGGTCTTTCTGTGGCAGTGAAGTGGCTTCGTTTTGTTCAGTTATTCATTCATCAAGTCAGTAATAATTGATTCTCTTTGTCTCCCTTAAATTGCTTTATCATTAGGCTTTGATGCAAATGGTTGTTAAGAGCAGCAGTACTTTTGGTGTCCTGAAGAAGGTACTCCTGTGGGTGGGGGGCTTGTGAGAAAGGTGGCTGGACCCTTAAAGAACAGAACAATGGCAAGCTCAGGACACAGCCTTCAAGTATGTGGATAGAACCACACAGTGAAGCAAAATTCAAAACCCCAAGGTAGAGTAGTGGCACCCAGGGCAGAAACCACCCACAACAGGAATTCAGAGCCTCTTTTTCAAATTCGGAATAGCTAACTTGACTGTTGAAGGAAAGTTTATTTTTTCCCTGTGAGGCACTGTAGCAGAGGCACTGATCAGCTCTCTGTCAGATGTGGGGGTTGTGAACAATTTTCCCATTCTGAGGGTTGCCTTTTTGTCTTGTTGACTATGTCCTTTGCCTTACAGAAGCTTCTCAGTTTCAGGAGGTCTCATTTTAATTGTCGATCTCGGTGTCTGTGCTACTGGTATTATGTTCAGGAATCCGTCTCCTCTTCCCATTCATTTAAGGGTACCTCCCACATTCTCTTCTTAGAGGTTCAGTGTCGCTGGATTTATGTTGAGGACTTTGATCCATTTGGACTTAAGTTTTGTGCATGGTGATAGACATGTCTTCTACACACCAGTGTCCAGTAATGCCAGCAAAATTTGTTGAAGCGGCCTTCTTTTTTTCATTGTATAGATTTAGCTTTATTGTTAAAAACCAGGTATTCTTAGGTTTGTGGGTTAATAACATGGTTTTCAATTCGATTCCATCGGTCTACTTTGTCTATTTTTTGTGCCAACATCAACCTGTTTTCAGGACTATCGCACTCTAATAGTTTGAAGTCAGGGATAGTGATGTCCCCAGAAGTTCCTTTATTGTATATGGTTGTTTTGGCTATCCTGGGTCTTTTGTTTTTCCATATAAAGTTGAGGATTGTTCCTTCAAGGTCTGTGAAGAATTGTCCTGAGATTCTGATGAGGACTGCAATGAATCTGTAGATTTTTTTTGGAAAGAATGTCATTTTTACTATGTTGATCCTACCTATCCAAGAGCATGGGAGATCTTCCCTTTTTCTGGTATCTTCTTTACTTTTTTTCCTTAAAGACTCAAAGTTCTTATTATATAGATCCTTCAATTGTTTGATAAGCATTACCCTAAGATATTTTATGTTGTTTATGGCTATTGTAAAGGGTGATTTTTTTCTTAGCCCCTTTATTGTATGTATATATTAGGTCTACTGATTCTGTTTTTTTTTTTTTTTTTTTTTTTTTTTGAGTTAACCTTGTGTCCTGCCACTTTGCTGAAGTGGTTATCCTCTGTAGGAGTTTCCTGGTAGATTTTTATTTTTGATCATTTATGTAAGCTATGTTATCATCTGCAAATATTGAAAGTTTGACTTTCCAATTTGTATCCACTTGATCTCCTTTTGTTGTCTTATTTCTCTAGCTAGTACTTCAGGTACAATTTTGAAGAGACATGGAGAGAGTGGTCAGCCTTGTCTTGTCCCTGATTTTAGAAGAATTGCATTGAGTTTCTCTCCATTTACTTTGATGTTGGCTGTTGGCTTACTATATATTGCTTTTATTTTGTTTAGGTATGTTCCTATTATCCCTGATCACTCTCAAGACCTTTATTATGAAGGGGTATTGGATTTTGTCAAAGGCTTTTCCAGCATTCAGTTAGATGATCGTGTGGTTTTCTCTTTCTGTTTGTTTATATGGTAGATTACATTGATGGATTCTCATATGTTGAACCATCCCTGCATCCCTGGAATGAAGCCTACCTGGTCATGATGGATTCTTTCTCTGATGTGTTCTTGGATATGATTTGCCAGTATTTCATTGAGTATTTTTGCATCAATGTACATGAGGAACTTTGGTGTGCAGTTCTCTGTCTTAAATTGTATCTTTTTGTGGCTTGGGTTCCAGGGTAATTGTAGCATTGTAAGAAGAGTTTGAGAATGACCTTTCTGCTTCTATTGTGTGGAATACTTTGAGGAGCATTGTATAAACCATCAGGCCATTGGCTTTTTTTTATTTTTTATATTTTTTTTTGGTTTGGGAGACTTTTGATGACTGATTCAATTTCATTTCACTAGGGGTTATAGGTCTATTTTAAATTGCTTATATGTCTTGATTTTATTTTGGTGAGTGATATCTCTCTAGAAAAATGTCCATTTCTGTTAAATTTTCAAATTTTGTGGAGTACAGGTTTTCAACGTATGACCTGAAGATTCTCTGTATTTCCGCTGTGTCCTTTGTTATGTCTCTCTTTTCATTTCTGATTTTGTTAATTTGTATGCTCTCTTTGTCTTTGCATGTTCTTTCTGTCTGTCTCTCTTGGATAAACGTTTGTTGTTTTCCTAGTTTCTACCTTATTGATTTCAGCCCTCAAACTGGTTATTTCCTAGCGTCTACTCCTCCAGGGTGAATTTGCTTCTTTTTGTTCTAGAGCTTTCAATTATGCTGTTAATTCTCTAGTGTGACTATTCTCCAGTTTCTTCATGTGGGCACTTAGGGCTATGAACTTTCCTCTTAGCACTGCTTTCAAGGTGTCCCATAAGTTTGTTTATGTTGCATCTTCATTCTCATTGAATTCTTAGAAGTTTTTAATTTCTTTCTTATTTCTTCCTTGATCCAGGAATTATGCATTGTTCAATTTTCATTGGTTTGTGTGTTGCTATTGAATTCTAACTTTAAAGAATTGTGGTCTGATAAGATACAGAGGGTTATTTCATTTTTTTATACCCATTGAGGTTTACTGTATTCCTGAGTATGTGGTCAATTTTAGAGAAGGTTCCATATAGGACTGAGAAGAAGGTATATTCTTTTGTGTTTGGGTGGAATGTTTTATAAATATCTGTTAAACCAAATTGGGCCATTACTTTTGTTAGTTCCTTTGTTTCTTTGTTAAGTTTCTGTCTGGTGGACCTTCTAGTGTTGAGAGTGGGGTGTTGAAATCTCCCACTGTAAGCGTGTGAGGTTTTATGTGAGATTTGAGTTTTAGTAATGTTTCTTTTATGTATATATGTGCCTTTGTATTTGGGCCATAGATGTTCAGAATTGAGACTTTTTCTTGATGGATTTCCTCTGTCTGTGATGAATAAGAAATGACCTTCTTTGTTTCTTTTGATCAACTTTGGTTTAAAGTCTAATTTGTTAGATACAGGTATCTAACCTGCTTGTGTCTTGGGTCCATTTGCTTGGAAAGTCTTTTCCAAAGCCTTAAGTCTGAGGTGACATCTGTCTTTGAGGTTGAAGCATGTTTCTTGTATGCAGCAGAAGTGTGAATTCTGTCTTCATATCCATTCTTTTAGCATGTCTTTTTATATGTAAGTTAAGGCCATTAATATTCAGGGCTATTAATTACCATTGATTGTTAATTCTTGATTGTTTTGGATTTGTTGTTAGTGGTGGTATTATGTGTGTATTTTCCCTCATTTTTCTTTTGGCCAATTGCCTATGTTTTTGTGGGTGTAGTTAGTTTCCTTGAGTTTGAGATTTTCTTCCAGAACTTTTTGTAGGGCTGGATTAGTTTATGGGTTTTGTTTAAATCTAGTTTTGTCATGGAATATCTTGGTTTCTCCATCAATAGTGATTGAAAGCTTGGCTGGCACCCATGATTTCTTAGTGTTAGTAAAATATCTATCCAGGACCTCTGACCTTCAGAGTTTCCATGGAGAACTTATGTGTAATTCTGATATGTTTACCTTTATATGTTACTTAGCCTTTTGCCTATACTGCTCTCAGCATTCTTTCTTTATTTTGTATGTTTGGTGTTTTGATTCCTATGTGGCGAGAGGACTTTCTTTTGTGGTTCACTCTCTTTGGTGTTCTGTATGCTTCTTGTACTTTCATTGTCATTTCTTTCCTTAGGTTGGGAAATTTTTCTACTATGATTTTGTTGAATATATTTTCTGCACCTTTGAGTTGGGTTTTGGCCTTTACATGGTATCTCATATTTCCTGGATATTTTATGTCAGGGATATCTTGGACTTAAGATTTTCTTTGGTCTATGAATCTATTTATCCTAGGGTATCTTCAATGCCTGATATTCTCTCTTCCATTTCTTGTATTCTGTTGGCTATGCTTGCATCTGTAGTTCCTGATTGTTTGCCTAACTATTTTCAGCATTCCTTCAAACTCTGTTTTTTTTGTTTGTTTTTGGTTTTGTTTTGTTTTTTTGTCTCTATTTCTGCTTTCAAACCTTGCACTGTTTGAATTGTGTCTTGTAATATTTTGTCTTTTCCTCCATTTCTTTAATTTTTTCTTCTATTCCTTAAAGAGATTTTTTCATGACTTATTTGAGGGTCTCTATCATCCTTATGAAGTTGATTAAAGGTTGTTCTCTCTGCTCCATCTGTGTTGGGATGTTCAGATCTTATTGGTGTTGAGTCCCTAGACTCTGTAGGCATTATATTGATTTTTCTGCTTTTGACTCTATTCTTATACTGTCATCTACTCATCTCTTTCTTCCAGAGCATATTGGTAGGGTCTTTCGCTCTTCTGGTGGATATGGGACCAAAGTTATATTCCAGTGGGTGCAAGCAGTTCCAATACTCTGATTTTGCTCTCCTAATCTAGTGGTTGGTGGTGGGAACCTTCCCATAGTTAGAGGCTGGACCAGAATGCTGGCAGACTCCTGATAAGCAAGTTCATTAGGGTGGGCTCTCCCTGAAGACATGCAGTCTTCAGGCTACTTTGTCCTCAGGATGCTCCCTTCAGGGCACAGGAGGGCATGTCAGTAACACGCCCACACTTACCCCGTCCCGTGGTTGGAGGTGGGACCAGGACACTGGCAGCATTTGGGTGGGCTGGTCCACTAGGGTAGGCTCCCCTGCACATAGTCCTCAGTCCTCAGGATGCTCCAAGCAGGGCACCGAAAGGCAGCAAGGACAATACTCTGTCATAATCTATCCTGACTGCAGAGAATACTTGCCATTTATAATTAAACATTGTGTTTTAGATTTTTACACAAGCATACACTGTTAAGTATTTCTCCAAAATATTGTATCTTTAGGTTGTCTTTAGACAACCAATGATGATTGTCTTGATTAAAGATTGTGTATTTTTATTTATTGATATTTATGAAGAGGAACAAGATTACTAGTATTTTCTCTCTTTAACCATTTCCATTAGAAATGGTATAATCCATAATAGTAAGTATACAAAATGATATACCTGTGACTGTAGGCATACAGTAAAGATTAATGCTCCTAAATCCCTATCACATTGATTTATGACTTCTGATTGTGACAGTCGTTATTTCTTCCATCTTTTGGTCACTTAATCTATTAAGTTTATCTTCTAAAAACCATACCTTTGTATTCAGATGTCTTGTTGACAATCAAATAGCTTCAAAGCAGTGTTTCATTTCTTGAGAGTCAAATAAACTTCTTCCAAAGATGTCAGTCAATTATTTTCTGTATCTGTAAGAAGTTAGTGACTATATAGTAACAAAAAACATAGACAGAAAATATGTGCATCTATAATCATATATGTTTTATAAAGAGGTAAATATAAAACTATGTTCTTTTAATAACTTAATTATACTTTAGATATGATTACATCACATTTTCCTCCCTTTCCTTCCCCATTACCTTCCATATCCTTTTCCTCTAGTTCCTCTCACCTCCACCTACAGTTCTATTCAAATTGTTGTTCTCTTTTCCTTGGTTATTACATACTCTTTCCTCTCTCTCTCTCTCTCTCTCTCTCTCTCTCTCTCTCTCTCTCTCTCTCTCTCTCTCTCTCTCTCTGGGGCTGACCACTTTGTATTGAGTAACCAGTTATGAGGCTCATCTTTGGGAGAGCCTAATTCTTCCTCTCACAGCAGTCATTAGTTCACATAGTACTATGAAAACTTAACTTTTAATGAATAGGGTTGAGATGTGTCTCTTGAGAACATGATACCTGAGATGGGTAGTTTATTTCATCATATGTGTCTATTATTTTCTTCAAAGTATCATTTCTGTTAGTTCTATTTCAGTCTTCTCGTATTATTGAAACCTAACTATCCCTACATAGGACAGCTGTTTCCAAGACAATCTACTGATGAAGCCTGTGTGTATCATTCTGAGTTAGTAGGAGTAGGTTTAATGTTCAGGCATGACTTAGAATACTGTCATCTTTGGTGTTGCTGACGGCTGTTGACACCACTTGGTAAGAAAGAATCTTAGTCACTCCCATTGTTGTCATATGTTTTCTAATCATTGTTTTTCATGTCTTTATTGCTTTTAAACTTTCCAAATGGTAAGCTATGCTTCTCACCGGCATTTCTGTATTACTTGGGATGACGATGATAATTAATTAGCTTAGATGTGAATCTTCTACTTATGTTTGTTTTAAACTACTTACTTTAACACCTGAAAATGCTTTTCATACCTATGGAACCCTATGTCCTCATCTTTTCTGGGTGCTTGCCTCCTTATCATTTCAGAAAACACAGCTCTCATGTGGCAATCCTTCTGCAATTTTAAAGTGATGATTCTTCACTGTTTCTAATATTAAATCTTGAAGTCCATGCAGAGTTAATGTCACTGCCTTTTCTTATGGTCACATCAACACTTCTGACAGTTTCAAGCAATCAGCCTTGAACAAGTTCTAGAAAAGTCTTCCTTTTCCACGGCCATGTCACTTGATCAACTCTTTGCTTTACCAGTGCTATTCACTATGTGCTTAGCCATTCTTTCTTGTTAAACAGGCACTTTAATGAGGTTCTTTCCCACTATAGCCTTCCTCTCTTGCCAAGTTGCACCATTACTCTGAATAACTTCATCATTCAAGTGAAAACCTATTCATTGTAAGGCTGCTCATTTTCTTTGCCTCCTTATCTCTAACAACTTACATTTTCAGCTTCAGGAATAAGCTCTCACAGTCACATTACTACCACTCAAAAATTATTTCACAAAATTACCAATTAAAATATGGTTTCTACCATGTCTCCCTTAAAATATTTATGTTTATATTTTTTTTAGTGTGGCTCTAATTGTATATATTTAGAGAATACAGTATAATGAATTAAAATATGTATGCAGTGTGTAATAATAAAATCAAAATGGTTAATGTTTTCACCCAAAATATTAATATTAACACATTAATATTAAAAATTAACACAAAATAATTTTGCATATTTTTGAGATTCAGTATATTTCAATACATGCATACATCATATACTAATCAAATCAGGGTGAGTAACAGTTATATTTCTTTGTGTTTGGTGCATGCTGGGTCTTCTCCACTAGTTATTTATAAGATATATAACAGGCTATTGTGAACTGTGGTCACTCCAGTGTTCTCTAGAACACTAGAACTTATTACTATATCTGTGTTTGGTAATAGCCATAAAACTCTTTGTAATGTCCCTCCTCTGTAGACTTCCCAGATTCTAATAATTTCTATTCTACATTTATACCAACTGCTTGTGACATTCACATATGGAAGAGAACACATATGCTGTTGCATTCATAACAATCCCGCCCCCACACACATACGTACACCTCATCATGCTTGTCATTGTCTTATATCTACTAGAAAAGTTTCATCACTGTAAATACCCCATCATCTTCTATGATTTTCTGAGTCCCTGGATTCTAGAGGAAGGTATTCTTAGGAAAGGTATTGTCATGCTACATTCTGGACTGGTAACTCCAGATTGGTCTTTGCTTCTGCTAGAAATTCATCCATAGAAATGTCTTCGGGATCATTTACTCTTAACAAAAAGTATGTCAGATCTTTACTACTTTCACAAAAACTTACCAACAGTGTTATCTACTTTACAGGAATGTAGAGGCTATGCCCAGTTGCCTTACCAGATATACTATTCTACCTGTATCTCTTCCTAATCTCTCATCCTGCACTTTTTGATAATAGAGAACTTCTCTGAATGCATGATACTAAGTCCTCCAACTCTGCTTTGGTCTCTGTTTAGAGTCTTATCTTCTCCTTAACCTTTCACTATCAATATGACTATTTCCTTCTATTCCTTTCTTTTTCTGTTTCTTTTTTCTTACATCCTTCCTCTGTCTCTCTCACAGATATATTTATACATATGGTATAATTTTATACATTGTATATATACACATGTATAGTTCTATATTATTAAAATATACAGAGTCACATGCTATCCAATCATTGTTTATGGTGTAACTATTTAATCTAGTTTACCTTTGAAACTGCGTCTTGGAGAATCATTTATGTTTGTTTTCCTCATTTCTTTATTTATTACTTCTTAGTCATTTAACTTTAACTTCTCCTTCAAAATAGAGCCCCCTTTAAGTCAGTAATCAGATCCATATTCTATGCTCAATGCATTTTATTTTTAGGGCACTTGGCCATTAACATTACTTAACAATATTGACCTTATCATTGTTAAGAGTCTCTCCTTCCTGGACATTTTCAATATCACATTCTCGTAGACTTATTTTGATTGTTCTAGTCTTATTTTCTGTTTTTTTAGGCAAGCCTAAATCATGAGACACACACACACACACACACACACACACACACACACACGCATTTCCTTGTAGAATTTTGATTATTTCTCTCTTATACCTATTTCAATTTATATTTATATATCATCAGTAAAATTATCTTATTATTATGACTTCTTGACTCAGCTTTAGAATTACTGAGAATAAAGTCTGTGTGCTTTTTACTTATAAACTCTATCATTAATTCATAACACAATCGCTATTTCATTGTCAAAGTGCTTCCAAATATTTATTAATTAATCAGTCAATCTTGGTAGATGATGCAAAGAAGGAAAGCCCCCTAAAGTAAACAATTTTGGAAGAAAAAATTAACTGTTTCTGGTAAAAGTAATTAATAAGTTTAGTTTAGCTCCTGATGTAAAATAGTAGAAACGTTTTTTTCTTACTCCAAAGTATTAGGACTCATTAAGGTCAAGTACACATAAATCAGAGTAATGAAGTATTAGTCTGACACGTTTTCAAATACTGGTCCATCTACCTTCTGCATATATCCCCAGGTAATAATATATTATATTTATATGGTAGGGTGTGACAGGCTTAGATACAGGTGACTTGTACTCAAAAGTTGTCCTGATTATTGTGATAAAAGTTCACTTCCCAAGGTCAGAACCAGAAATATTTTCAGGTATGTCTATATAATCACTTAACGGCTTAGAGGCCTTTAGCAATCTAAGACAAAGAAGTGTAGGACTTGATTCGAGGGAAGAGGGAAAATTCACAGACACTGCTTAATGAGAGTATCAAGTAAAACAGAAAAATATACACGTAACAACTAAGATAATATTTAGTGTTCCTAAACAGACAAAATGTTGTTATAATTTGAGATCTGTCCTTTAAGATAAACTTGGAAGTTGAAGTGTATCTGAGAAGATAAAGTGAGAGGTTTACCTCCTTAGAGACATACACATAAATTTAAAGTTGTATCAGTCATTAGGCTGTGGACATACTCTTAGGTTATAAATATTTTGGTTTTGCTTTCCTCTGATGACTTTTGTACCAAGCATGTTTTCCCTACAGGTCGCCTGGACTCTGTATTTGATATAATTCTGTTGGCCAGTTACTATCATTGCTTATCAGCTAGCTCTGTCTTAATGATTAACCATTTCTACTTATCTAAGTATTTCCCCGTGGTCATCTTATCAGAGAGCGGCATCTGTTCTCTTTCGGCTCTCCATGCTGACTCCTCCCTCCTACTTCCTCTTTCCTCCTTGTCTCTTAGGCCCTCCTATCTTCCTATCCTATTGGCCAACAGTGCTTTATTCATTATCCAATGCAAGAAACATATTTATAGAATAACATCTCCCATCAGACTTTTTTTTACAGTACAAAGGTCTAGAACCCAGAACACTGTGCATCACATTTCTAAAGAGAATTTATCAATAGTGGAAGGGGTGGGACGATTTATAAGCAAATGTACTTGCATGTTAGCAATTTCTATTAATGCCTGGATTTATTTATGCATTTATTTCTTGTTCCTCATCTAAAATATGAACATACTCTATATAGAATAACATGCAACTTTGTCTACAATTCTCCAGAAGTTAGAACTGGAAAAACAGAAGAATACATTTTTATTGGTTTTAAGGAAATAATAATCATCTATTCTGCTTCAGAAATCTTAATGGTTTATATGGGAAAGCATCAGTAAATATACACACTAAAAACATAGTTTTTTTTTTTTTAGGAAAAGAAAAAGGAGTTCTGTCAAGTTTCAGCATGTAAAGAGGAATCTTAGTAAACAGGGTGATTGGAAAATCTTGGTATTTTAGAGGCAACATCAATAAATTCTTGGCTGTGTAATGCAAGAAGAGACGAGGGTCTATACTTTATCAATTACTGTGAAAGGAGAAGGAATTTAGAGCTATATTTGAAAGGCTTAAAATTGGTAGAAGGATTAGGTGTAAATGCTAGAAAAGATGATGGATCAAAGATAACTATATACTTCTTTATATGTCTGGGAATTAGTTTGCATTGACATTTACAATATTGATATAGGAAAAAATTGAGGAAAGCAATTTGCATTCAATAAAATTAATCTTTTTTAAAGGCTTTGTTTTATAAGCCTTGACAAATATCTGTGGTCCTACCATCAAAATAAAGATATAGAATATATCAATTACCCCCTGTGCTCCCAAATGTCCTCTTCTTTTTTTCATTTTTCATTGCCTACCTGTAGCCCCTGGAAAGCACAATTTTCTTTTCTTAAAGTTTTGTCTTTCCAAGAGCATCACATAAACAGAATCAGAGCATACAGCAGCTTTCATCCAGCAGCGTCTCCTTACTATAATGCTCTTGGGA
Source organism: Cricetiscus sungorus (assembly GCA_030556225.1). Lineage (NCBI taxonomy): Eukaryota > Metazoa > Chordata > Mammalia > Rodentia > Cricetidae > Cricetiscus > Cricetiscus sungorus. Next base: position 29,876,323 of record JANBXA010000741.1, on the reverse strand, counting down.
ATCACCTATAATGTTGCATGTGATTTTAGTTTGTGCCTCATTGGGGATGCCATAATGTTGTTACACGAAAACTTATTTATTCATAGTTAATGGGTATTTATGTGTTTTTCATTTTGCAGCAATTGTGAAGAAAGATATATAAAGAGGTGTGAATAGAACTAAATGTAGAGGCAAAATCTTGGCTGATTGAAACCCAAAGAGTGAGCCGATCATAGCGAGTATGCAGAACCTACAAAGTGTGTGGAGAGTGAAATGAGTCAAGGGCCAAAAATGAAATCCTTAGAAAATCAGCTTCTAAAAGGCAGCCAAGGGAGAGGAAGCCCTGAAGGAAATAGACAAAGAATGGCAGAGAGATGTAGTGTGCACTATAAAAAGTGTTGAATCACAGAAACCCGGGGAGCAGAGTTAAAAGAGGTCAAACAATGTTTTAAAAGAAAGAGATGTAATGAATGCCTCATGAAGCAAAAGCCGAATGAACGTTAACAATGGCGAACTGGATTAGGGAGTAACATCATATTAAAGGATTGAACTTGAATAATTTTGCACAGGACTTCAAAGACATCTTTAGATTTAGACTACCACCCGCAGATTAAAAGTTTGAGGAGTATAATTTCTTTGGGGGTGATAGGAGTCAATATTATTTTGGGGGTTTGCTGTCATTCTTCTGGGACTTAGGTCTAACAGGAGAGTTGAGTAACCCAGTTCGGCAGCTATGGTATTTGCCAGATCAGGGCAGATTGGTCTTAATTCAAGGAGGTGAGTATCTAGAAAATTCACCGATAGAGGAATAAGCAGCTGAAATTCAGTGATGAGAGGATGAGGCCTTCAACCCTGTGAGTTAATTTAACAACATGTACTTGCTCACTTGAGCCTGCATTTAAGACCAAAGTCCTGGCTGACACGTTGTCTATGCTCTTTTGAGAGATCCTGAATTTCTGGGCAACAGAAACAGTGAGGGTAAAAGTGCATTCTTTTAAGCTGTCAAGTTTTGGATTCATTTGTTATGCAGCAATACATAACACACATGACCTATCTCCTGATTAGCCAAGTCACTTTGGGAGCTTGCAATTGGCCATGCTGGACATCTGTGCTTTTAAAGTTGGCTAATGGTATATACTTTTAGTCTTGTAAGAGAGCGGGCTGTTAAAAATGTTTGCTAGAACTTCACTGCATGTACAATTCAGAATTTTGCGAGCTGGCAAAGTATTTTCTGATATAAGAAGAAACAAGAAAAAAATTTGAGGCTGTAGTTATGTGTCTAGAAGAGAAAACTGGCATCGAAGAGCATGTAGGTAGTGTAGGGGACCTTGAAGTCAGCTCAAGACTCAGGAAGACAAACATAGTATGTATTCACTCATAAGTGGATATTAGATGTAAAGCAAAGGATAACCAGGCTACAATCCAAAAACCCAGAGAAGCTAGGTTAAAAGGGGACCTTGAGAGGGTCACAAATGGAGGGCTTCATGAAAGGAAATAGTTAAGATCTGGGTAAACTGGGAGGTGGTAGAAGGAAGATAATAGGGCATAAGACCATCAGGGATCAAGAAGACTGAGTTATATGAGGAATAGAAGGGGAGAGCAATGAAATAGATATCTTGATATAGGGATTCCTTATGGGGTTAGGGAGAAACCCGGTATTAGAGAAATTATCAGGAATCTACAAAGATAACACCGGAGAAGATGCCTACCAATAATGGAAAAGATGTCTGAATAGGACTTCCACTTTAATCAGGTTAGTGACTACCCTGATTGCCATCACAGAACCTACACCCAGTGACTGATGCAACAGATGCAGTGACGCATAGCCTAGCACTGGGCTGAGCTCCTGGAGTTTAGTTGAAAAGAAGGAGGAAGGATCATATGAACAAGGTAGTCAAGAGAATGATGGGGAAAACATAGAGACAGCTAACCTGAACTAGTGGGAGCTCATTGACTATGGACTGACATCTGGGAAAACTGCATGGGACCACACTAGACCCTCTGAATATGGGTGACAATTACATGATTTGATCAATTGAGGGGATGGATGCTGGCACTGGTACAAGGAACTACCTTAGGTTCATGAACTGGCTTTTTGGAGCTCATTTCCTATGGTGGAAGGGCTTAGTCCTGCCTCAACTTGGAATGCTATACTTAGTTGATTCCCCAAGGAAGGTCTTATCCCTCTGAGGAGTGGATGGTGGTGGGTGGGTGGGAAGGGAGTGAGGCAGGGGATGGAAGAAGGGGTGAGGGGGAGGAACTGGGATTGGTATGCTAAATGAAAAAAAAACCTTGCTTCTGATTTTGGAAAAAACACTTTTTTTTAAAATAAAATATATAAAAAATGAAAAATAAAGGATCTCAAGACCAAGTTCTCAGCACAAGATTTATTTGCATCAGAGGGAAAGAAGGCAGGGAATAAGAGACAAAGAAAGGAGGGAGAGGTAAAAGGTATTTGTCCCAGAGGGACAAAGAATTGATTCTGGATAGAGAGAAGTCGAATGTGGTCTATAGGGAAATGGCAGTTTTATTATAAATGTGAAAGAGGACACCCCATTTTAGGATGAGGTGTTTAATTTTAATTGAGCAGGTTAATTAGGTGAGTCAAAGGGGGCTTTTGATTTCCGGACTTCAATACTTTGATAGCTGGAACATGATAGGCAACCTCAGGAGGAAAAATTGACTAAATAATGGAATATTCATGGGTACAGCTTACAAACAGTTTTTAGCAAGTCAGAGGGAATTGGGGAAAAGGGTTAGGACTGTCAGAGCCATGTTTGCCAGGCCTTCAAACAGTAGACAAAGGGAGACAGAGCAGAGACTAAAAGGTCTGTTACACATTTTGTGCCCATGGACAGACACTTAATTTTGTGCTCCTCAGACATACTTACTTGGACTGTGAGACTCTCATGACAACTGACTGGGCATTATTATGTGGACCATAAACTAGAGGCAACCTTAGAATTTTTTCTACCCTCTTTTGTAACAAAGTTATTAGGATTACATTAGCACTTCAGACACTATACAGAGACCAAAGTTTCAAATTCTAACAAAAAAGAAACCAAAAGCACCTTAACACAAACACAATGAAAAATTGCCCCAACACCCCTCAAAAAATTAGTTTTTGTTCAGATTGAAACAATCAAAAGATCAAAAGCAATAAATATATCCCTCTAATGAAGTTCGCTAATGAGATGGGTCTAATAGCAAATAAACTACATTCATTTACAGTTACTTCTTTAATGTGAGATATTCTGTTTTAAATTCATACAGGCTATTAATGATAATTGTGAAATAAAACTTCACATTGCTATGTTTGTATTAAAGTTAAGGAAGTGTTTTATTTCTTTGTAATTTTGTTTATTAATTACAGTTACGGATATATGCTTCTTATTTGTGGTGACACACCGCTGCTGTTAGAAAGAGTGGAGAGGAGGATTTTCTTTCATTTTGTGGAACAATTACCTAAGAGTGAGGATTTCTTTAATTTTCATTATATTTGAACTTGATTTTATGCCATTTGTTCACCTACTATTGGTTTTTAATCTGCCACAGGAGATTGACCCTGTGAGCAGAATAGAGAAAATAGTTTAAACCTTTCTTTTCTGTTGGGATGAGTGGCATGTACAGCTGATTTCACACACTGTGCCTTGCTTATTGGTATCATTATACAGGAGAGACTTCATTGATGTGAGTTTATCTGAAGGCAATAATCTTGAAGGACTTGAAAAGATCTAAAAATATTTGAAAATTTAGCAAAAAAAAAAATCCTTAATTTTAGTTATAACACCTATAGCTGGGACACCAGCACCACAGTCATGCTTAACTGTATCCCAGTTAAGCCATCACTCCTCCTCCCTTGGGTCGGGGGTCTGGAAAGCACAGGACTGCACAGTGACCTTGCCTGCATTACCTTCTTTCTGAGATTATTACCAAGTATTGTGAAGTTACATCTTTCTCTTTTCCAGATGGAAAATAACACAAGCCTTGAAAAAGTTAACAGCTACATTTTTTTTTTATGCATTAGAGTTAGATCTTGGACCCACTGCCAGTGGCCTCATATACAGCCGCACCATTTTCACTTTTATTCAGGGGGCCTAGTTTTGTCCTATGCAGGTTTGTTAATTGTCGATCGAGAGGCAGTGATCTCTTACTAGGTTGGGTTAGCTGAATCTGTGGGTTTAACTATTATGGTCTTAATTCCTTTGTTCATATTATCGCTCCTCCATCACTTTGATTTTACTCCAGGAGCTTGACCTAATGGTAAGTTGTGGCTTTCTGGGTCTGCTTCTACCTATTTCTGGAAGAGGCTTCCAGCTTTTCTGGTGTTGTGCCTTGCAGGTTAGTTATCCTTTGCTTTTTGTCTGGTATTTATTTATGAGTGAATACATACTATATTTTTTTTACTGAGTCTGGGTTACCTCACTCTGGATGTTTTTTCCAGTTCTGTCCATTTGATTAAATATATTATTGTTTTTGTTTGTTTGTTTGTTTGTTTTTACCACTGAGTAATACTCTATTGTGTAAATGTACTACATTTTCTTTATCCATTCTTTGATTGATGGGCATCTAGGTTGTTTCCAAATTCTGACTATTACAAATAATGTTGCTATGGACATAGTTGGACAAATATCATTGTGTTGTGATTTTTGTCTCCTTTGGATCTATGCCCAAATTGGTATTGCAGGGTCTTGAGGTAGATTGATTCCTAATTTTCTGAGAAATCACCATAATGATTTTGACAGCTGCTGTACAAATTTGCACTCCTATCAGAAATGCACATCCTCTCCAGAATAAGCTGTCATCAGTGTTCTTTATCTTAGCCATTATGATCGATGTGAGATGGTATCTCATAGTTGTTTTGATTTTCATTTCCCTGATGACTAAGGATGTTGAGCATTTCCTTAAATGTCTTTCATCCATTTGAGATTCTTCTGTTAAGAATTCTCTGTTTGGATCTGTTCCCCATTTTTTAACTGGATTACTTGGTAGTTTGATGTCTAGTTTCTTAAAGTAGTAGGGTCTTCTAAACAGTTGGGAGATAGAACACAGGAAGATATGTCTGGAACTGCTGGACAAGCAGCTAAGTCCTATCAGACACCTCTGTCTCAGTGCAACAGAAGCTGTGATATAGAAACAGGGAGACTCCAGTGCCTACAGGTGAGGAAGAAGAATGATAAGTTAAAACAAGGGACAAGTTAGACCATAGCCATGGGAGAACTGGGCACATTTTAAGAAGGAACTAAAGTAAGCATGGTGGAGAGTGGTGGAAAAGGTTTCTAGAGAGATTCCAGAAAACAACAGAAATTCAACTATACAAGTAACATGCAAGGCTAGAGTCACATCAGCAGGAATTGGGTCTGGGCTGTCAACTTTGTTGTAGAACACTGGACAGAACCTTTCCCAGCCCATGAGCTGTAGTCAGGATTGCTCTTTGAACACTGACATAAAGCCTCCAATGCAGACTGAGTTCAAAGTTCTTAGCTATAAAGAGAATCAGGTGGCCCAGGACAAATGAGTCGATATTTGATTTTCTGCGTAGGATTGCTCTGTCCACAGAATAAAATATGTTTTTCATATAGACTGAAAAATAAAAGCAGAGTATAGTTATTGATGAAACCTAAGCCAGAAGTCACACTTGTCCAATTTCCTCAATACTTTAAAATGTGGTATACTTGTAGTATACATTTCATGACAGCATTCTAGGACTCTTTGGTTGAAATTCAAATGATGAAAGTCATCTTTTGTATTAAAGTCTGAGGCATGTTTGAACTAAGCATCTGGGTTGGCACTTTATATTGGTAGTTATGTTTAATTCTTCCAAGACTTAATTATGTTTTCCGTTTACTCCTAATCATTGATAAGGTTTTTCAAAAAGTCTAACTGGACTTATCATTAGGCTTGTGTCACAAACTCATCCTCTCCAATAAAATCTTTTTTCACTGTTGTTTGTCACTACATTTTAATAACTTTTCAAACAGCTTTCAACCCATGTGTTAATGCCAGCAAACAACTAATGTTTATTTTTCAAGTGTTATATCTTTAGACACCCTCTCAAAATATGTCTCTAAAATTAAATTTACTGTCTCTTAAATACCATGTCTAAAATACTTATATAGCAAAACAAAAACATAAACTTCATCTGCTTATAGGTTTTCTAACTAATGGGCCTTATCATCTCATTAATTAGAATACTAAAATAACTTTCACAGGTATTTTCAACATTTAGCAGCATGTAATCCAGATAAAAATGAAATAACTTATAAAATATTGTAGAGAACCATTGAGACCATAGCCACTGAAAAATATGATATGGAACTATTAATGTACATTCTAAAAGTTACATGAATATTTTTGATGAATTTTATTATAAAATAGCTTATGAAAACCTGCAATATTGCATTTTTTGGATATTTAACAGAGCTGGATATTTTTAGGCATTGTCTAAACAGGTAAAAGTGAGCAATGTCTGGAGATGTTTCTGGTGAATATTAATAGCTGCCTTGCTATTATATTTTACATGAAAAGTAAGTGACATTGGTGACATCCAAGAATATGCCATTTTTCAATGCCTTTCTTAGTAGGAAGAATAAGCTTGGCATTAATTATCAACAGAAAATTCAGTGCTTTTTTAAAGAATTTACAGAGTGCTATCTATCTGGCTGTACTCTGAGCCTCCTTATACAGCCATTTCATGAATAATGACATTTTATTTCAGTTGTAGTTTGCTCACTTGGCTGTACAATCAAACATTAGTCTGCATTAAGCTTTATTATCTGTTTTTAGATGTTATATTTCCTAAGTTTCAAAATATATTTTTGGCCATTTTCCAAAACTCAATACCATTTTAAGACCAAGGGTTCTTGCCAAAGCCAGGAAATTTATAATGAAATTAATTCTCCCTGGTATTATCAAATGACAGCATTTCCTAGTACTTAACAAAAATTATATAAAATATATCCTTTTCTTTGACTGATAAATAAGTAGTCATATCCTAAGATAAATTTAAAGTCTATGCTTGCAAAAATTTCTTTCCAATATTTTATGACTGCTCATTTTGCTCCGAATAAGTAATTTATGATCAAAAGATTTAAATATTAATTAATTACACTACATTGCTTGATATAGACTGCTACCTCCATGTGGAAAGGATAAGAAAAATAGATTGCAGAGGAACTTAGCTGTAGATACAGAAAAAGAAGTCTTTTAGAAGTCATTTGGAATTTTATCATCAAATAACATATGTCTTGATGTGGGTGAGAATCAACAAGAAAATGTTTTCCACTTTGTAGTGAAATTTATTTTTATACATTTCAAGATGCCTTTTCATGAATGATGAGAAAGAGAGAGATAGCAACACTAATGAGTTGCATACTGATTGCCTGGGATTTTCTCACTCTTCTAACCTGTCCAATCTCATGGAGTTTTGTCTCTTCATCTAAACGGTCCCTAGCAGAGAAAATTGTCAATAATCAGAGGGAATCAAGGTAGAAAATTGATGCTTTTTGGACACTTAAAGCAACATAGGTCACGATGCCCTTCAAGAGCACACTAACAAGATGATCCAGAGAATGTGCTGTCAATTTGGCTCTGGAGTGTCATTTGACCATTGTTAAAGCTTTTAAAAGCTTTAACTAATAGTAGACACAGCATTGTGTCTAGATTGTTATAGTCCTAAGATTAACATTTTCTGCCCTGTTCACCACTGTTTTCTGCATTTCTGTGTCAGTAACAAACAACGTTATATACTTAGTATGATGTTAAATAATTGGGTGGAGTTTTATTCCTTTCTTAAAATTAATATTGTATTAGTCAGGGTTCTCTAGAGGAACAGAAATTATAGGATAAATATACAAACATACCATATATGTATATGTGCATGCACATATATATACGTGTGTGTGTGTGTGTGTGTGTGTGGTATTCATTAGAGTGGCTTTCTGGATGTGGTTCAGCCCTCTCAAAAATAGGTGTCTTCCAAAGAAAAGTACAAGAATTCCTGAGGTTGGATGCCTCCACTGGTTGTAGGAATCCCAAAGAAAAAGATTATAATACCAGTGAGGGAATGAGAGCTAAGGACAAGCAGTTAAGGAACAAAAGCTTGCTCTGCATATGGACTGCTATGCGAAAGTATGGCTCAGGTTTAGAGTGGCTCTTCTGACCTTAAATTATGTGATTTAAGGTGAGCCTTTCTACCTCAAATATTCAATTAGCTAAAACTCTTACAAGTGTGCCACCCATCTTGTGTTTACTTAATTCCAGATGTGATTAAGTGTTGGTCACAAATTATAGAGCACTTCAATGGATTCCTTTCCTACATCATTCTTAGGTAGAATGCCAGGAAGAGATCCTAGCCTGAGGACTGAGAAGCCCTGGGTTGAATCCTGACAAGGTCTTGTGCAATTCAGATCGAATCACTCAACCTCTCTCAGTCTTAGCCCTACAAGTAGGTTATAGGTAAACTATGTATGGAGACAGTTGATGAAGTTTCTGTGAGAATTTGTTAGATAAGGACTAGATAGCATTCACCTTTCCAAAGTTATTCAATTCAAAGTATACCTGTTTCTGTTGATAATATTATCAATTTTCCCAACTTGAATTTTACATTCTAATAAACTGGCAAAAAAAATTCATGCAAGTGGGTCTCACTTCCAAATATTAAAATTATAAACATAATGCAGCCCAAACAGAAATACACACACACACACACACACACACATACACACACACACACACACACACACACATATATATATACATATATAAAGAGTAATATATATGTATATATATTAAGGATAAAATATAAATGAACTGCAAATGAGCATTTGTTCTTGGACTCCATGTACAGACTGAGATGGAATAGGGATAAGTTCTGTAATTGGCTCATGTATATATTTCCCTCACCTTGGATATATCTCTGTAATCTTAGTAACAAGTGTTTCTTTAAATTGTTTTATAACACCTTAGGGCTTGGATGTTTAAACAAAATTATAATGCATATCTGAAGTGTGAGCTATGGTTGAGTCTATTTGTGACATGTGTTATGAGTGTTAGGAAAGTGAGAATCATGTGATGTTCTCAAGAGACACAGAATTTCATCTCTGGCGTGACATTTAGAGTATTCTTCATGTGCTAAAAAGTAACACATAATGAGTGGTATAGCTCTCACCTTGCAATCAGCAAGTGTACAAGAAAACCACCACTTAAATCACACTGGATGATTTTTGGTGTCATGAAGGTATCACCCTGCTATGCAGAAGAACACACCCTTACTTTACATGTTCCCAAATCAGATTATTCCAGGCTCATCAAGTGTCCCCATGAAATACTTAATACTAAATATGTCAAGCAACAGTGTCATGTTGTTTAATGGCACAACTTATTTAGAACGTTTAGAGTTCTTCTTGATTACAGGATTTTAGGGATGATCATTTTTGTATTGGATAACCAATTTAGCTGCTCATCCCTGGGAAGAACTATTTCTCCCTCTCTCAGTAGTCATTAACTGTCTGTAGTTCTTTGTCTGGGGTACTATCCTGTGAGATTCCCCCCTTCTAAGGTAGCATGTCTATTGATAGTATCATTGTTCAGGTCTTTTTTAGGTAGTCATCTTGTAGAGCCATCATTGACATAGCTTCTGGTTCAATTTTAGGAGGCAGTATCTCACAGTAGATTTCCTAGTCCTTTGGCTCTTATGAGCTTTCTGCCTCCTCTTCTATAATATTCCCTGACCCTTAGGTACAAGAGTTATTTTTATAGATAAAACAATGTGGGATGGGCTTTGCCCAATCATCTGATCTCTGTTTTGTGGCCTGTATCTTTCTGTAATGCTCCCCATTTACTGAAAAGAGACATGTCTTTGATAATGGGTGAAAGCTACACTTACCTGTGGGTTTAAGGATAAGTTTTACAATAAGGTTAGGAGTTCTGTGGCCTAGTAAAGTAACAGTGGTAGATTCTCTTCTAAGATCCATGGCATCACAATCCCTTAGTAGTTATTTAGATTTCTAGTACCAGGTATGAAGTCAAGTATACAGCTGTTTGTTAATGTCAAGGCATGAGTATCTTTGTTGTACTTTTAAGAGTATTTTTCCATGTTGGTCATTGGTGTCATAGCTAGATAAGACTATTGCTTCCATCTCCTTGCTGGTTACATAATATATTCTGATACTATGAAGACTAGACCACAGGAAGGCGTTCTACATCCACCTTAAATCATCTCAGTCCACTGTCCTTTATATGAGGTAACTTCAGTAACAAGGTTTCAACTTCTGAGAGAAAAACAATGACAATGGCCATAGTCTATTGATGGGAGATGTTATTCTGTAAATATATTTCTCATACTGGTTAATTAATAAAGCACTGTGGCCTATGGGAAAGCAAGATAGGCAGGGCTAGAAGACTAGGAGGAGGAAAGAGGAAGTAGTAAGGAGGAGTCAGCATGTAGAGCTTAGAGGAAGCAAGATGCCAGCCTGCCGCACTCAGATAAGATGACCAATTGGAAATACTTAGATAAGAAGAAATGGGTTAATAATTAAGATACAGCTAGCCCATAAACAATAATAGTAACTGTCCAACAGGATTGTATCAAATACAGGGTCTCTGAATGTTATTGGGGACTAGCATGGCAGCAGGGCAGCGGGACCAGACCGGTGACCCGTGGGGAAATGTGCTCATAACAGTTTATATTATTTTGACTCAATTTGTTAAACACAGTGACCAGTAATTCAAAGGAAGACTTTTCATGCCTGGCACTGGGTTTTTTGTTACATTGTTTATGACTCTTAGGAGCTCATTAGCAGCCCAAGTGACATTAGTTCATTTATGAAATCTATCACCCCATCTATCTATCTATCTATCTATCTATCTATCTATCTATCTATCTATCTGTCTGTCTATCATCTATCAATTTATCATATATATATATATATCATACATACAACTCTATATATCATCTGTGCATCATCTCTGTCCATCCTTCTATCTATTAACCCCATGTGTCCATCTATCATTACATATATATATATATATATATCATATCTATGTACTATATATATAAGTTTAGGCATACACAAAATGATACAACTCCTTGTTTAGTTTCTTAGTCTGTAAAGATAGAGTTGATAGTATTATTTGTTAACTTCCCTAGTTTATGAGATGTCTGTGCTCAGTGAGACACTCATCTTATTATGCTTTGAACATTTCTGAAGAGGATTGACATATAGGAAAATAACTGAGGGGAGAAGACTCACTTTGACTGTGGGTGGTGCCATCTAAAAAGCTGTTATTTAGATGGAAAAGAATTTGGAAGAAGAGGAAGCCAGTACAGTACTCTAATCTGTTGATATTCCAACAGAATATTACTTACTACACAGTTAAATTTTTTCTATAACATCTTGATAAATGGTTATTATTGTTCTTTTTCCCCCAATGCTCACTTCTTCCAAGGAAAACTATCCCATATGTTTTAAATGCTCTTCACAAATAAATGAGTAATCTGTCTCTCTGTAACTTTTACTCATCTATCCTCTATCCTAGTTTGACCTTTTTAAGTTTTCAGGTAAGACAACATTCTATTTCCCACAATTATCTTTCAAATGTGCTCTATTTTAGTCAACTGACTTCTTGATCTCCAGGCTATTCTCCATTTCCTCTGTTACTAAACCATCACCACCCACATCACTCATCTCAATTCCAAGAACTGAGACCTATATAGCCTTCTACTGCTTTTGGAATAACAGGACTTCTGGATGCTATTTGTATTCTTCTAAATTTTCTATGCTTTCACCAAAACACATTCACTTCTAGATTTTTCTAGGCAGTAAAACCACTGTATTTATTTATTTATAGAATAGTACAGGAATATGTCAGATAAATGAAAACTTTAAATATCTTCTTTTTCCTGCCCAAAATTTATCCACACAACTCAGAGTATTGTTATACTCTCAAATTATAGATATTTATTTCATACCTTTCTCTGATTTGTAATTGTAAACACTGTGCAGGACAAGACCAAGTGTCCCTTCTGTGTTTGCCACACAAAACATAAATCACCAGCAAACAATACCTTCCCTTTCCTCCACATATTCTCCTTTCATTCACAGTGCTAGGGATGGAACTCAGGGTTGCATGAATGTTAAGTAAGCACTGTACTATTGAGCAACATCACTAGTCCATGCCTCATCTCTTCGTTCAGCCATCTACAGGGTACCCCTGGGTATTGTTGAATTCCATCTTTCTATCTATTGAAATGACTACAATGAGATTTTATTACTTGTCATCTTCACATTGCTGACTAATCTTGTATTCTCTATTCAATCATAACCTGTATCACCACTCCCCTTGTTTATGACTGATTTTGTTACTTGTTTGTTTTTTACTGAATGTGATGTAAGTCATGTCAGGTGAGATCTCATTATTCAAATTTCACTAGTAATCCTGGATACAAAATGCTATCTATTCTTTAAAACCTTTAAGGGCATTTGCAGAAAAACCTTTTTTAAAAAAATCAGTAAAAATAAAGGTTCAAAAATATATACTAAAGATACTTGTCTAAGTTTTGTACTTTATAAGCTAAGCACATAATTTAGGACTACTCTTTGTCTGATTCAATGATTAACAATTTGAGGTTTTCCTTATCACAACCTTATATAGTCCTGGCATATAACCCTACCTTAAAATACAAGCTTCTTAAGAGAACATATCTTAGTCACTAAAATGGCCCAGCACAGACTCGCTCAATTTTGCTCTATTTACTAGGTACATAGTGTATAATCAGTGAATTGTTAAGCATTTCTGGGGCGGCAAACTGCAAGCCATACCACCCCATTACTAGTCCAGATAGCTAAATTAATAATCCTGCTGGATGGACATCAGTTATATTTTCTATCTGCATGTTGAAGTATCTGTCTAAAATAATTTTGGTTTTAGCACAATAGATATTAAGCTGACAGTGTTTAGCCAGCAGGCTTAGAGGCTTATTAAGGCGACTCCTGGAACCTAATGAGAAATCACTGTCATCAGTACACGAGTAGATGCTTGTCTTCTGTCCTGTGGCAAAAGGATATTCATTCAGATCATTTGAAAGCTGTATCAAATTATTTTGAGATAAATTAAAAAGAAGAAGCACAAGGACACACGTGTCTTTCTTGGCTCTGCAGAGTCCATTCCTACCTGCTCTGGTGCACACAGTGGCATTGTGCTCCAGACTTTGAAGGAGACTTCATAGCCTGAGTTCTGTGCTGAGATCACATAGCTTGGCCTATCGTGATTCCGGTCTGCCGGATCAAAGGCTAACTGTAGATCAATACTGAGGACAAAGGCTTGCATTGTTCTCAAATATTTTCTCTGTACTGTCAAAATTTTCCACAAAAGGCAGGTAAAAAATAGGGGAGATGCTTAGAGATGGTCAGCAATGGAATGGCTTTATTGGAGACCAATGTTTCGCTCATAAAGGACATTTTGTTGAGGAACCACAGTGGTGTGTCATCCCAAAGTGTGATGCTCCCCAGGGATGTTCTCATTCTTCTTTTCTGTGTTGAATTGTGTGAACAAGTTTGAAACTGTTGAACACACTTTGAGCAAGACAACGCTCAAGTCAAGGTCTTCGGGTTTCTTTCTAAACTCCAGATCGTAGCATAAGCTTTCTTACCCCTCACTGAAAGTTCTCTAACAGCCGATTTCATGGGTTGTTAATGATAAATTGTACAAGTAAATTCACTTTGGAACAGAAGGTGTCACTGGCCCCAACTGGAATCTTGCTGGATTTCCAGACCAGTCCAGGAGCCTCAGGGAAACCTTCCATTCTTCCTCTACTCTTTGCTTTTTACGAGTTAGTTTCAGCTTGGTCCTCATGCTTTACTGGGCTAAAGTGTCACCTTTCTTTACCATTTCCCACCTGAATTCTTCACTATCCAGACATACATGTGAATGTTAGTTAACTTCTATGTAATCATACAGTGATTACTCGTGGCAATTATTTTATTTATTTTTTAAAAGATTTATTTTATTTATCTTTATTATGTATAAAATGTTCTGCCTGCAATTATGCCTGCAGGACAGAAGAGGGCACCAGAACTTGATGGATAGTTGTGAGCCATGATGTAGTTGCTGGGAATTGCACTCAGGACTAGGGAAGAGCAGCCAGTGCTCTTAGCCGCTGAGCCATCTTTCCAGCCTCTACTCGTGGCTTTTAAATACATTTTTTCTTTCTCATATGAGGACAGTTACCTCACAGTTTTTAAGGAATTTTATAACTGGATTTTTTTTTTTATCATAGGACTTACTTGTTAAGTAGATAGAGCTGTTATCATTGATCTTATTTTACAAATCAGCATTTAAAATCTTTTTGGATGTCACAGTTTATATGAGACTAAATAGGATTTCAACAAAGAATGTCACAAACTACAAGTGTACGCTTTGGATTTTTTTTTGGGGGGGGGAATGAGGTGACTTATGTACCATTAGGAGCCTAGTCCATTTGGGACTCGTTTTACAGCTCTGAGAAATTCTGTCTTTTCATATGATACTACTATCTCATTTCACACTGGAGAAGGAAAGAATAAAAAGATGACAAAATAAACATAACAAAGATATATTGGCAGATAATATTTTAAATAAAAATGAAACAAAATAGTAAAAGTAGACAAAGTGAAAACACAAAATTCAACTGAACAGACAGAATCTCCTCAGAGGCCTGAGTTGAATTTTCTGCCTGAATTTACAATAGTTAAAAGTAAGACATCTGTGCCCTGCCAGAAAAAAACGCAGGGTAATTACTGTAAGCATGGGGTTGGGCTTTGCCCAAGACTAGGTACAAAGTCCCTGGTCCAATGGCACCAATTCCTGTGGCAAACAAGAAAAAAAAACAGAGAAATGAAGGGAAAAGTTATAATGTAGGGAGTTATTTTTTGTCATTTTGTTGTTTTATTTTATTAATATTGAATCAACTAGATTTTAGAAAAACAGTAACTTCCAAAATTTTATGTTGCATCAAATTTGAACCCATTCAATCTAAATCTTAAGAATAAAGTAAACACATCTAATATCTTTTGAAGAGTTTAAGAGATTGGAAATGTCAAAAAAAGGTGACATTTTTAAACATATAGGGATTGGCTAATGATGAGTTCAAAGCTGACCTCAATTATAGACGCTTATAGAACTCCAGATAAAAGTTCAAACATTCTAGAACATTCTAGAAATGTTTATTTGTTAAAAAAATGACTTGTATCTTGAGATGTGACCAAGAAAAACTGTTTATTTTATGTTAGTATTTCATACATTCTTATGAAGTGTGTCTCTCCTTGTCATTTGAAGTTTTGGTGAAATAAAGTCACATCTGGGTAAACACAGGGAAATATAGTAAAATACAAGTGCCTACTCTTGTAAAAGAATTGAGAATTGACACTGTGCTTTTCAACTGACTATATATAGTGATATCAAATAGACAAAAAACAAAAACAAAAACAAAAAACAACAAAATCTCTCTTGTATTTTATCTGTGATTCAGATATATTTTGATAGTGATAAATGCTTGTTTTTTTTTTAATCAGAGCATTGATTTGTCAGTCTTGTCAAATATAAAGTCAAATATAATGTTCCCTAGAAAGCTGATAATCCTAACTAATAAATTTATGCCTCTATGCATTGAATTTGATATGTTTCTATCCTTACCAAAAAAAAACCTTACAGCAACAGAAATTACTAGAAAAATTTGCTATATATGCAGTACTTTCCATCTTCAAAATGTCTTACAAATATTATCTAACTTATGCCCTTCTGCACAAATATAGCACAAGCCTTCTTACAGTAAGGGAAGGCAATCTGTCAGGAATCTGCTGTGGGAATGGTTCTACAACGGGTCTGCTTTCTGTGGATTCAGCACTTTGTCATTCTGCCAGTGGACAATGACAGAGAGCAAATATAATTTGGCAAGAAATGGCAAGAGAAGCCCAGAGCTGGCATAAGGAAGGTGTGGAAGCAAGCATTTCAACATTTCAAAGCCCTTTTATGTTGGCACTTTGTAACGAGCATATACTTCACCTGATGTTTTCACTTTACAAAACTGTGTAATAACAGTAATATTACAGTAACAGAATGATGATGTGGTGGGTACAGGTCTTAATCAGGAACAGGGACTCAGTCCTTGACAGCTACTGATGCCCTACTGTGAAGTTTTGTTGACTTCCTCATGGGAGGGAAGTGTAAAGCTCAAGCAAATAAAGAGTCTATTTTGATGATAGTCATGCTCCTTTGTTTTAAACAGAGCAGACTAATCTGAAACATTTTATTTTAAAGAAGGATTATTGTATTCTAGGGTACTGTGGAATAAGCCCCCAACGTATTATCTTTCAGAATTTCTGTTGGCCAGTGAAGTATTCATGTCATTTAAAATATGCTGATAATATAAGATACCAAGTTTTTTCAACACTATCACAAATGACTATTTAAATGTATTAGATCACGTGCACTGAAAATTCTTGAGTTTAATAAGTCTGTGGCACTACTCAATTTGAATTGTTTCCTTATCTTTATTTCTTAAATGAAGAACATTAGGAGCTAAGAAATTAAAATACCTGGGCAAGATCTGCCAGCTACCATATCCTTTATCACTTTGAATTTGGAACAGATTTTATTCTTGCCTTGCTCTTTTTCATACAGATCACCCAGTCAAAAGGTATGCATTGATAATCTTCTAACCAACTTAGAAATTATTTTCTGCCAGGAGTCCTGTTAAACAGCCGGCATATAGTGCTATCTTACTCTTTTCTAAACCAAATGTTTGGTTGAGGTTCTGACCTCATCATCATCATGTGGCTCTCCTAGTAATGATGTATTTGCTGATGGAATCCACTGGTATCTGGGAAACCCTTGGGAACTGTCAAGCTCCTGGTGGGGTGTGTATTATTGGGCCCTTCAACTGAATTAACAGCAGAATAGGAGAAGGAGCTCAGGAGAACCAGAAAGTGTATTTTCCTTTGTAGTACTGTCAAATTCCATTAGGAGATGAAGGTAGACTTGTATGTAGAGGACACCTCATCTTCATACAGAAAATTCACATATATGTAAGCAAAATTCAGTACTAAGAAGTATATTTCAGTTTGAAGAGTTATTATGCAATAATTATGTCTCCTTAGCAATAACACCTTTTTGTGTAAAGATTTGTGTTGTGTGGAAGACGTTCCCTCTGATCCGTGCACTACAGGGTGCTGCCCTTCCTTTTTGCTGAGCTTTGTCATGTGCAGTTGCAGAACAGTTTGGCTTTAAATGGAATCTCTCAACCCTAACATTCTGATGACTTGGGCACTGAATTGTAGAGTTGTAAGAAACTTCAGTGTCATGTCATACAGTCTCCATCTGATGCTTAACCCTTTCCTGTGCAGTTCCTAGGAAAGGGGCTTTTGGACTATCCTCATATGGAGAATAGGTACATATCTTCATGCAAATACATTTATAGGTCATTGTCCATTTTTAAATAACCCAGGTGCGGTCTTTTAGTGCCTTTTAAATTCAATTTTAAGTACTAACACATGAAGGTTCTTGTTATTGTCTCCTTTATAAAATGGCAATAAAGACATGGGAAAACTGCACAAGTTGTCCACATATAAAGCCAATAAAGATCGCTATCCATATGCTGGTGGATGGATGGATGTGTATATCCCTTTTTATTCCTATGCTACAATGTAATCTCTAAGGGGATAGAATTAAGAGGGTGGAGGCTTAAGGACTGGTAACATTTACAAACTGTCATGAACCAGATTAAATTCTCTTATTTTGAAAAGGCTGAAGAGGGCACCCTTTTGCTTTTTGTCTTTTCACCAGACAGCCCCGTAATACAAAGCAAGAGAGTACCTTTGAGACACCAACATTTGGAGTGCCTCGATCATGCTCCTACTAGAGCCATATGGAGTAAATTTCACTTCATATACGCAGCAACGACTCAGTGTTTTACTATTGTGGTACAACAAAGCATCAAGCCTTAAAGTAGTTCCAATGATCCTTAACCAGAATGTTTGGGCTATGTTGTTAACCTAGTTGCTAATTTAGTTACCTCTCTTTCATTCATAGAACTTCTTTTCTTATAATTTGATCTATTCCTTCTTTCCTCTAATAGTTTCTGTATGTGGAAAGTAGCCACTACTAAACCTTAAGCTTTATGTATAGTCTAGGAAGGAGTCAGAATTAAATTTTCTCCAGTCTATATAAGTTAGCTGAGGAGTGTCAGACTGTGTCCACAAATTAGCTAAGTTTCTATAAATTATTTTGGATCATGAGCATTCCAGCCTTTCCATCCCTTTTAGAAATCCCAATTTCAATCCTTGCACAGCTTGCTGAGATCAACATCCTGGAACCCCGTATGTTATTTTAAGTATCCCGGGATTTTTTATTCACTCTGTAGTCTCTACTGTTATACCGCAATACTGACTTGCATTCTTACCTATTTTCCTATTTTCTAACACTTTTGGTGACCTCTTACTTTCTTGTATCTAGGTGAATTCTTTTCTTATATCAAATCTGTGTTGAAGTAAAAATGTTTAAGAGCAATTCTTTGCAATTCATTCCTAGGAGGCTTATTCAAATACAGACTCTAGGATACCAAGAAGAAAGTAATCACAATGAAATTATTGACCTCTGATGATGGATTTAGGGTGTGGTTATAGCTATGGGAAAAAGATGTACAATTACAGACTCTCTCATTGCATACACATTGTACATATGATGCCAGTCCTGAGAAAGGTCTATGTTAATTATGCTGTATCCTATATAATTATGAGGTGGAAACTTTAAATATATTCTGATTTGACCAGTTTTAGCTGGTCAATTTCCCTAGGGTTGGAAAGTCAGTCTCATTTAACCAGAGATTACTTTTCTCTCTATTAAAAAATATTTCTAAAAATTCTTCCAATACACCAAAGAAACAAATGGATAGATTTCTACTTACCCCTCTAAGTGATATTTTCACAAGCATAGTGCCTTCTTATCCTGGCCAAATCTTATAAACATGAGCATGCTTCTAATTCTAAAATACCTCTCGATTACTGGGGTGGCCTTCATATGAACATGCTGATTTTGCTTTTTTTTTTTTTTTTTTTTTTTTTTTTAAGAATCTTTCTATGTCTGTGCAGGGTGAGAGGTGAGTGAGAGTGTGGGGATGTATTAGCCATGGTGTATTCATAAGGTAAACATAACCTTAGGTATTTCTCTTTGACTTCTACATTGTTGGAGACAGTTCCTTTCTTTGCTACTTCATCACTTCTTATGGGGGTATTTGGACCATGAGCTCCTGGGGCTCTCTTTGCTTCTCATCACTCAGTAGGATCTCTGTGTCCAGCTTTTACATGGCTTCCAGAGAGCCAAACTCAGATCCTCAGGTTTGTGAGCAAACACTTTGCTTACTGAGCCATGATCCAGACCAAGATTTATTAGCAATCCAGTCCTTTTTGATTAATTAGTAAACCTTCCCTGGACTGATGAAGTTTGTGTAATTTACCTGTGTGTTAATACAAAGATCCTTTAGAATACAATATCATGAGTGAATTCTATAGGCATTGGTTAAATGAGATGGTCCTTTTGGAGGAATTATGCTGTCTAGGGTCAGACAATCTCTTTCAATTCCCTGTGTGTCTACTTTTCTACCATGTGAATAAATGGATTATTTATCTTGTCTGTGTTTCAGATTTGCCATCTATGAAGTCAGGCAAAAGCTATACTCAGACTATAGAATGTGAGGGCAACTGAATGTCTAAATTCTCTTATTATGTTTCTTTGTTTAGTGGTGTGTGTGTGTGTGTGTGTGTGTGTGTGTGTGTGTGTGTGTGTGTATGTGTGCTCAAGTGTGCGTGTGTGCTCGAGTTTACTCAATCAGCATCCAAGAATATCAGAGGACACTCTAGCAAGTGTCAGGTTTCCCCCTCCACCATGTAAATCCAAGAAGTTGTACTTAGATTATGAGTCTTGGCAACAAGTAATCTTTACTTACTGCGTCATCATTTAGATCCTTAAATTCTCTATAATTTTTATTTACGCAAACATTATCAACATGTTACATATTACTTTTACCTTTGATTGCTTGGTAATGCCAAAGCTTTGGTTTTAACACTACTTCATATTGTCCATTCAAAATCATCATAGTCACTAAGAGGTAAATGTCCCTGGCCTGTGTATATTCTTATTTCCTTATATTTGCATCTTACCAAAACTTGCTTCTCATACTAAGTTTGGCCTATCAGTGAAAAACTTCATTTAGTAGTACATGCCAAAATGTAGGTATCATTCTTGCCACTTTCATGAATATCAGTCCAAACCTTCTAATCTGATTATTTGCCCAGTGTTGTCTTTTCTACCATTTGAGTCTCCATTTTATTTTCATGCTCTCACTACCACTTTATCAGTCTTCTATGCAGAGGAGGTCATATGTGGTTATTTTCATAGCATACAAAATAAAAGTTTACAGGGGAAACATAGCCTTTATAATTTAATGAACTTTGAATATTGAGACTCATTTAGCTATGATATAAATTTCCAAATCATTTACTTACTTCATTATAATCCCATATTAATCCAGTACCACTTGTGGAAATTTGCCTTAGAATTTCTTAAGGAGGCAGAACTTCCAGTTACCAACATTTGTCAAAACTTGTTCATAGATGTGATGAAGAAAATAATTTAGTTTAAAAATTCATCTGGCATACAGAAGTGACTGCTAATTTTGTACCACTTTGGCTATCCAGAACATTAGGGTCAATCAGAAGTCCCTCCTCACTTTCAAAAGATTGATTTCATTTTTATAAGCTGCTGGACAATCCAGGATGGTTCAGAAGACATGGGCTCAAAAGATGTCCTAATTTGCCTTCCTGAGTAGATGAGGTACAAAGTTTATATTCTTTCTTTGTAATGGTGTTGTCAGTAAAACCCATGTCTTAAGTATGCTAAAGAAGCACCCCACCATTGATAAATACCAGTAGTCCTTTTCACTACCTCTTGAATTCAATATTCTGTGGAAGTTACAACAGACAAAACCTATGTAAGTAAAACATGTAGGCAAAGTGTATTAACATTTCTTCTTTGTATTGACAAGTTAATTCTTCAAAACATGAGAAGAAAATTCTTATGCTGGCAGAAAAATATTAAAGGTAATAATTTTGTTCAATAAAATAATAATAAAAACTAATGTGTAGGATGTAGTTGCTACATGTGGGCTGAGTAAGTTAAACTGTTTTCATTCCTAGACAACCTAAGCTGACTGACTGGGCAATTTGAGGACTTTGCATTTTTCTGACATTAAGGAAAATAAGAAACACGTGATTATGAAGAGAAAATATGTCATCTTGAAAGTCTATTAGTTTGAAACATGACTTTTGGCAATGTAATTGTTTTGCTCTTTGGGGAGCATCAACGATAAAGAAAATTGTGGCAACTGCAATGAGATTCTGGTTTGGAATACACTAACTTGACTTGAATGCTCAGTGATAGGCTCAGGAAGCAGTAGATATTATGCCAACCTTAATATATTCACTTAATAAACCATTACAACTTTTAAATAAGATCACGATTCTCTGTGTTATATGTCTTTCTTGTTAAAGTGCTAAGGCAAGAAAAATAATACTGTATACAATGATGGGAAATTTTTAATTTCTCTGTAGCTATATTCTTTGTAATACAATATCCTTGATTTAAGATCTGAGGTACTTCAAACATTGAGAATTTGGAGAAGTAATACATTTGCTAAAAACCTCGAGGCTTCAGGCTGGCACCCCTTCCTTCATCAGCTAAGCTTTGTGTGCTCTGTAGCAGCAAATGTCTTTTTATTTGTGCAGTTGATAAAGTCAAAACATTCATTGACTAATATTCTCTTGAAAAAAAATAGTGACTGCTGTGGATGTAAGCTGTGGATTTGCCATGGCAGTTGCAATTTCTTTTGTGCTAAAGATTTAGCTGATATAGATTTTATTTAACAAGGCAATCATTGTTGAAGGGAACCATGCTTAATATTCCTTTCCTATGTCTGATGGCAAATAATTTTTAAAAGTTAGAATCTCTAATACATGACAAAGACCTTCAGTGATGTTATAAGAATATTTTCCCAAAACATCATTCAGGGAAATGGTGCAGGAAATGGACTGTTCTATTGTTTAAGACAGTCAGTGCAATGTATGTTGAAAGTGTTTGATGGGTGACTGGGCAAAATCTTGAATAATAGCTGAGACTATTTGAAATTCACCTAGTTTCTTGAATTTCCATATTTCAATAACATTTTGATACATGCATTAATTTTGTACATAAATTAATTTATTTTAGTGTTTGTGATAAAAATACTTTCCTGAGTGGCCTCCTAATCATGGAAGAATACCCTACCATGTACTGCAATAGAATGGCTCATTCAATGACACCCAAAGTATCACACTTCTATCTCAAGATTGGTCACTTGTTTTGTTCTTTGCTGTCTTGTGTCATCCATATTTTGATCTCTCCAGGTTGTTTCTTGTAAAGTATATTTTTTTCCAAGAAAACTTTCAAAATGAATGTAGGAAAAATTTCTTCAAGAAAGAAAATTTGAAAGGTTTATTCTGCTCTGCATGTGCCTGTGGTTAGAGTAATAGGCAATTGCAATCTGCCCAACATGGGTACTGGAAATCAAACTCTAGTCCTCTAGAAGAGCAGTAAGAACTCTTAAGCACTGGACAACTTGCCTGGTTCTGAAAAGAAGACTTTTAAACATTCTTTATTTGCATCCTGATGAGAGAAAGTAGGGGTATGGATTAGTGTAGGTTGGGATGTGGGGTGAATCTGGGAGGAGTTGGGGAGGAGGAACCATAATCAGAACATACTGTATTAAATATTTACTTTACTATTCCTAAGAGGAAGCAGAGGGGGATTGGATCTTGGGGAGAAGGGAGGGAGGCAACTTGGAGGGTAAAGGGAGGGTAGATGGTAAAGGTAGTTGGGAGGAGTGGAGAGAGAGGAACTGTGGACTGGATAAATTGTATAAGAGAAGAATTTATTTTCAATAAAAATGTTTTAAATAAATTTTAAAGATGATTTATTAGTAACATTTTGATCTATGTCTAAAATTTTAACAATGACTGAGCAATGTAAGCCTTTGTCATGAAAGGTTCATTTTCACCTGACATATTCAATCTGAACTAAGTTAGTTATTAGTGAATGGGATCAAATATTCTCAGTGTATTAGGTAAATACAGTATATTTACTACTGTATATTGTATTCTCCATGTGCATTTTATAAAATATGTGGAATGGAATATCTTAAATTCTTAAATAGGTAGCAAAAGACCATTTTGGACTTTTATAGTACAGTCTTGACAATAATAATGTACTTAAAGATTTATAAAAGAGTAGATTTTCATGTTTCATGAGTAGGCATAATATACATCTGAAATGATGAATGAATTACATCAAATGAATTACATTTGACATGATTAATATCTATAATATAGTTAGTTAAAAATATTACATCATACATGATAAACATATATAAATTTTCGTTTGCCAAATAAGGACATTTTAGTTGTTATTGGAGAGAAACAAGGTGCACTTATTTATTGATTTTTTTTCCAGAACATCTTGCAAATGCCTTCATGAACTCCCTCTCCATACATTCTTTCCTCTGTAAGTTCCAGTAGAGCCAATAGCACTAACCAATTCTAAGTACTTTGTATTTCTTTATGAGGTGAGAGATGAATAAAATACAATTTACATTGGACAGTGGAGGTACACACATTTAATCTCAGTACTTTAGAGGCAAGGCAGGTAATCTCTGTGAGTTTTCTACCAGGCTCATCTACAAAGCAAGTTCAAGTTCCAGGACAGCAATGGTAACACAAAGAAACCCTGTCTTGAAAAAACTAAAAGCCACACATGCACAAACACACACACACGCACACAAACACACAAACACACACACACACACACACACACACACACACAAAATTTTCTAGTAATCACTGGGATATGATAAAATTATACTTACTATGCTATACTTACTATTTTAGGCAGCTAGACATAGATAGAAGCCTTGCAAATCATTGATGAATGCTCTTTCCCTCTCATAGTCAGCTTTGGATTTCACTTCCTGGCTCCCTGGTTAATTCTCAAAAGCAATCTTCAGAAATGCTCCTTCTGCTGAATTAAAATACTGTAGAAAAGGTGACAATATCAGTGAACTTTTGAGACCTATGGAGGCAAAGTTACTTTCTCCTAGTCAAATAAATGGAATCTGAGTTCTATCTCTGGCCCAAGTTGAGATATCACATACTGATCTGCTCAAATATTGTCTCATCTCTTAAGAGTAAATTTACCTGGGGCCTGTCAATCACCTGGAGAGGAGACCTTGCCTCAGGAAAAGTGGTTCATCTGAAGGAGAGAGAGAATTATTCTCTCTCTCTCTGTCTCTCTCGATATCTCGATAAGGTCTTTCTAGGTAGACCTGAATGTCCATAAATATATTTATGAAGCCTTCTTCCAGCTATAAGTTAGCTACTGAACTTTTGGATGCATCTCTGTTAAGTCTGCCCACTTTTCTGAGTTCTCATTCAAAAAGTATTTAAGATTTCCTATTCATTTTTCTTCTCTTTTTTTATCTCTTTGATGTATTGTCCAAAAGTGTAAGTACACTTTTCTGACACTTAGATTTCCTTCCCTTTTCTCTGAAGTCCCCCATCCCTTCTGCCATGCAGGTGTTTGCTCACCTTCTCTGAACTTGTCTGCTGTTTTAGACTCTAACTCATAATTCATAGCTATCTTTTTCAGCTCAGTCTTCTAATACCTTCCAGGATTTACAGCCTACCTGGTGTGTGTGTGTGTGTGTGTGTGTGTGTGTGTGTGTGTGTGTGTGTGTGTGTGCATTTTATTGCTAATAAAATTATCCCCAAACTTACTTATACATGTATTTTACAATTCTTTTAACAGCAAAAAAGGGGGACAAAATTTACAGTAAAAATTCTGAGTAATCATTGGGTTTCTTTGAATCCTAAGTCTCTGAGAGCTTCCTGCACTTCAATACTTTTTCATCAATAAAATATACCCAGTAATATTTTAGCACAACCCTATTGTGAAGTCTAAAAGACATGACTAAATAAAACTTTTATAAGTTTTAAAGTGTGGTGCACTTTTAAAAGAATACTGTTATTCACAAATTGAAATTTTTACTGAAGGCTTGATGCAGGCCAGGTATTTCATACATTTGATCTCATTTTATCCTCTAATGGCTTCATATAAATATAAATATGTACTATAAAATTAAGTAGTTAATTCAAACCTGCAAGGATAGAATTTAAGAACACTCACTTTGAACCAAATCTTCTCTCTGTTCCATAGGGAGGCCTTCTGAAGGCAGACATCCACAGCCATGAAATGGAGTGCTCAAGAACACCCCAAGACAGCAGCACCTAAGATGGAAGTCAATTCTGTCATTTATGACTAATAGTCATTCCTTGAAACACTTCATGCATTTATGGCTCACTTTCCTTAACTGCAAAATAAGTGAAAGTGAGTTTCCAGAGAGGTTGTTATGAGTTTTAGACACCGTCATGGGTATGTATTAGGTCTGTCCATCTAGAAGCAGAGCTTGAATGGAGATCTGTGTGTAAATGACTTACAGGTAGGATGGTTTCAGAGACATCAGAGGGGAAAAAGGAAGAAAGTCTGTATAGGGAAAGCTAATAAAACTAGGGTCATCTTTCTGGGAGTTAGGAAATACATTAACTAGAAATGATACTTGTTAGAAACCTGCAGTCTCATCCTGTTGGGCCATGCCCAACCCCCACCTTTTTAATAGTAATAAGAGGTGGGAATGTTGAGGCTTGGCAGTCTGTGGGCCCCGCCTCTGATGGGCGGGACGTGTAATCACTACGTCAGGCCTTACCTGGCTGGGCGGAGACTGGGTTACGCATGCGCAAGCTCCCCTTTTAAAGCAAGGGCGCCAAGTGCACCTCTCTCTTGCTCTCTCTTGCTCCTCTTGTCCCTCTCTCTTGCTTCCCTCTCTCGCTCTCTCTGGGGCCCCCTTTATCTCTCTCTCTCCCCGCTTTCCTCTCCCCTCTCTCAATAAACTCCACATGGGCGCTCAATCTCGTGTTTGTGTTTCTTAGGCCATAGCAGCTGCATCACAGCAGCTGTATCAAAAGAACAACAATACTGACTTTTTGTCTTTCTCTGCCAGGAGTTCTGTGGCTGCAGGCAGCTTGGGGTTTTGGAACAAAAATATTCTATGCAAGTGGGCTTGATTTCTCAAGACAGCCACATTGGTTTTTGTTGTTGTTGTTGTTGTTTTGTTTGTTTTGTTTTTTGAGAATGAGTGTAGTGGACACACTTTATGGTCAACCTATATTGCAGCTAGGTGTCAGATGTATCAAGCCACTAAAGCAACACACAAAGGGAATTGACTGCAGTACACAAAGTGTTTGAACAGTATCTGGCTCATTGTAAACTGCCAATAAAAGTTAGCTTTCATTGCATTATTTTGTTCTATAACTTTCCCCAATTGTTTTATATGTTTAAGCTTGGCTTTCAAACCAGAATGTTAGTTCCTAAAGGTCAGGAACCAATTCTAATTCTGCCAACGGTGTCACTCACCTGTAGCTGTAAATCGATGGACTGTGATGGCTGCCTCACAGCTCTAATTTATGTCTGGTGCTGAGGGTAGGACCTCGATAGTTTTTTTTTCCTTGAATGCCTGCTTTTCATTACAAAATGTGATACTAAATTAGACTCACCTCTATTTTGGGAGGGGGAAATCTCCCAATAGAGAGTTATGTGTGGAAGAATATAATTGTATTTTTATCTGTCACAGACACATTTTATAAACATTGTGCTCAATATGATTTCCCCAAATTTGTTATTTTATTTGTGGACTAGATTTGTCAATATTTAAAGTGAAAGTTATTAGATGAGACAAAAACATCCTGATTTTTGCGAATGCAGACTTGTTCTGGAATAATTACTTTTTAATATCTAAAGCAATTCAATTGATCAGAATATTGATTCCATTCTCATTTTTGATCATTCTACCATTGATTTAGCATTAACATTGTCTTCCAAGCAGGGTGGAATACAGGGTGTCTTGTGCATTCATCTTTGTTAAAAGATAAATGCGTGAGACAGGCTTTAAAAGCTTTTTAAAGTGCAAGATGCTGGAACGGCATTTTCAATCTGCATTCTCTCCCGCTGTTTTATGGAATTTATTGAAAATGTGCTTCTTAGAGGTCAGATCATTTCTTTCCTTGAGTGGAAAAAAAGATATAAGTAATGTATTAAAAGGCTTCTAGAATAATATCAAGAAATTAGAACAATGTCATTCTATATTCAGTAACCCCCTCCTCTTGGACATTATGACTCATCAAAAATAGGGATCACAATTTGTTGGTTTCCATCTAACTTCTGAATTTCACATTTTTAGGTGTTACTGGAAGTGGCTACGCAGGACATTGTGTTTTCTTTCTCTAAAATGCTTTCCCTTTTCCTTCTTTTTCTATCTGGTATTTAGAGAACCAATGACTGAATTAACAAAATTTCGAGGAACTCACTCAACCTGCCTCAAGTAATTGCAGATTTGTTAATTGACTCAACCAGCTCTCCATTGCTCAATCCCTGAATACATTAACATATATGCTTTACTAGTAAAACCTTGTGTATGCAGACTGTATTCATAAGATAACCTTTAAATGGTTCTTTCCTATGAATATACCATACAAATAATTGGTGTCTATAAAAACAGCATGACATTGGAAAGAGTGACTTTTGTAAAACAAGAAAGCAACTACTCTAAATTATTTATTACTCTAGCTTCCTAATTTACAGGCATGCTACAATAGACTTTCTCTTTATGAATAAGATAATATGTACATATGTATTAATTTATTCAGGGATGAGTGCTGCTTATTTGTGATTCTAATTTACAGAGAACTTCTTAAATCATTTCTGGTTACACTTTGATGAAAACATTTCTACCTTTTGTTGATTGCCTTTCTTAGTCTAAGGTACTTGAGTAAATCTTTCCTAAATATGAACAGTGTGCTTTCATTTATGCAGGGAAGAGTCCTCTTTCATTTACTATAATTAATTGTTAATAGATGGTTCTCTCATAGTTATTAAAAAATAATGGTAATAATTCAAGAGCCACTTGGGAAAGTTTCCTGTCTTTAAGTGTTAACTGTGAGCTGAGTAGAAAAAAATGTCTGAACCAAATAGAAATAGCATAAATCCTTAGTGCACAATGTTTGTGAATCAAAGGGATTTTAAAAAATAGCACCAAAGTGGTTTGATGGAAACAAAACTGGATACATATGAGTTTTATGGAGAATATGCTAAGACTGATCTAATGGTCTAATGGCAAGATTAGTAAAACTCATTCTGACTCTCTTAAGTACAGAACCCTAAAATAGAACCATCAATGCCAAGGGCCCTTACTCAGACTTGTTTGTAATATTCATCAAAGCTCTATTCATAAACTGCTGGGAGGGAAATATAATCTCTTTCAGAGTTCACAAGGTAGGGTTAAGATACTTGCAGGTGCATGGAACTAATAGACAGGGCTTATTGGGGCTGTATTGCAGAATGATACAAGAGCTTCTCTTGCCCAAAGTTGTCCCCATTTGTCTCTAGTCAATGTGAAGTGCTTCAAGCAGACCATCTGAGAGTTATGGGACAACCATCTTAGATACACTCGAGAGACTTTAGAGTGAGATGTGAACAGCAGTAACTATCAACTTAAGAGATAAAATTCTTCTTCTTTTGTTCATCTATTGATGAATACTCAAATAAAAATATGCCATTACAAGACAATGAAAGAAAGGGAAGATTGTCAGATTCAATGGACAAATTCATATCTATTAAAATGAATATTGAGGTTTCTCCTCATATGCAGAAATTAGATTTTAAATTTTGCAATTAAAATATAATTACAATAGTTCCCCCTATTCCCTTTCTCTCTTTATCCCTCTCAAATCCCCTTCCTCCAACTCCCTCCAAATCCCCAACTCTCGCATTGACAGCCACTTTTTTATTATTACCATATGCACACATACACATATTTAGGTGAAGCAGAAGAAGTATATTTAGGGAAGAGGAAAGGAAAAGACAAGAGAGAGTTAATAGGGCTTAATATTATTAAAGTACATGATAAACATGTATGAGATATTATAATACGACATTCTATACAATTGAGAATATGTTAATAAACACAAAGCAAAACTTGAGGTGAGGGAGAGGAGCAGCTGTAAATTTCGTTCTCTTTCATATCCCGAGTAGGATGTGGAAGGACAATGATGGAGTTTTCCCTAAGGCAATTGGCAATTGGATCTGGGAAGAAATTAGCAGCCTTGAAGAACTTGGGGTCAGGATAAGAAGGGTCAAGTGACTTAAGAGAGGTTTGAACTTGATACACCTGAACCACCTATTTAGGCTCAGTCTTGATGCATTATCAAGGTGTGAGAGAGTTCACCTGAATTAAAATTAGCATTGCGAGGATTAAGTGTTTCATGACTCAGTATGACAAAAAGCTATTTAATTTAAGTGAGATTTCACTGAAGGACAGAAACAAAATTCATCTGTAAAATGATTGTAAAGAGAGAGAAAAGAATCAAGTTATGTTACAAAGCTGTTCTTTCAATAAAGGGTTTTTTAAAGATATGAATGCTTGAAATCTGGAGCCAAGGTTAAGATAGCAGTAATGGAAAAGATAAAATGGAACACATTGTGAGCAGCAATAGATGGCATGTATTCAATACTTTACAAGTTTTAAGAAATAGTTGATTTTTGGAACAGTTTCATTGTATAAGAGCTGTCAGGTAGCTTACAACTCTCTCACTATAGTGTATTCATCTCCCTCTCTGAACTCCTTGGGCACCTGCATTCACATGAATATGTATCTATTCATATATATCATATTTCATATAGATTACTTTAAATTACATATATATCTATGTACATATATATGCAATTATACTTTTAATACATATATGTATACACATACATATGTAATTAAAAGTAAAAACCGATTTTTAAACAAGAAAAAGAAAAAGAATGGAGTCAAGTTGTAGGAATCGATAACATGGTTAGAAAGGTCTTCTATACAGTTCTAACGTTAAGTCTGTATACTTGGGTAGTCATAAAATTATGTACATAGAATATGTGACTGTAATAATTGGAAATTTATTAAACATTATACAAATTCTGAGGCTTAAGCAAAAACACTGCATATTTTAAAAAAGGATCACTGGGAAGTTGGTTACAATAGAATGAGATCCAGGGCACATAAGTTAAAACATAAGATTAATAAGAGACAGCATTTGAAATATCTAGATATAAAATTATAAATAAAACAAAGCTGTCTTTTAGTCTGCATAAGAATGCAAAATAACTTCCTAGTGCTGTTGGTTTCTTTCCTTCTTTGGGAGCTTTCACGATTCCTTCTGGTACCACACTATCTTTTGGAAGAAGGTTTTTTGTGTGCTTCTAGGTCCTATTCCTGAATCGCTCCCTGTCCTTAATAATAGGGACTTTCCTTCCATGACTTGGGGTCAATTAAGGGCAATAGAAATAACATGAAATATTTTGGCAGGCTCTTTGAGAACCCTGAGCAACAATTAAAAAGAGGACTTCTCATTTCTGGTATTGGGATTTTTAATAGAAGGTCTATGACTCCTGGAATGAGCATTGTCAGCCCAAATGAAAAAAAAAATATTTAAATGGCATATGTATGTTTACACAACAATTTACATGCATTTTTATTTTTTTATGTAGCTAATATATAATATGATTACTTGTTACTTTTTCCGACATTATTATTTTTTTACCATGCTTTCTGCTTCTGTATTAATCTCCTTCACTGCTCCCTAATATGAACCCCTCCATTTTTCTCATTTTCCCCTTTGCTTCATTCACACCCTGTTATTCTCTTCTCTATTTTTCCCCTACTTCACCTGTCACATTTGCACTCTTTTAATTTCTTGATTTCTGTGGATACTCTATGTTATGTACTGACATATGAAAATTTGGAGCTAGTAACCCCACATGAGAACGAATGTGCAGTGTTTGCCTAGGAACCACAGTAATGATCAACGTGACTCATTAACCTTTTTTCAGTGTTGATAGGCATATCTTGGTGATAACCAATAGCTCACTAATTTTAGCTAATAATTGCTCAATAAGATGGAAAACATTCTGAGTACTGAAAATCTATCTAATATTCAGGGCTAGTGAAATCATGGTTTTGGAAGAGGACCTACAAGTACTATTTTTCTAAACCAGACTAGTCCCTAACTACATTCTAAATATTTGTTCTATACCTGCATATAAATGTAGTTATCATCTTTCTTCAAGGAAACTTCTCTTTTCAGCACACAAAGTTCACTACAAATAAAAAAACAATCAAAATGAAGACTTGTGGAACCTATTCTTCACTGATACATGCACAACACGTCTACATGATTCCTTTAGGCAAAGGAATCATTGTGGAAGTAGAGGCAGAAAGATTCTGAGTCTTTTGTGAGACTGTGTCTCCTAGACATGCCTAAAGTTACTCCACTGAAATCTCACCAAGGTGAGTATCTTAATCTGACCTGAGCAAGGATGTAATCATGCTAAAATGAATGGGGAATGCTCAAGAGGCTTCAATCCTATACAAAACATATTAGAGCAATTAGCGAGTTCTGAGAGCTGTAGAAATAATATTCCCAGGGAAGAGCACACCAAATTGTTTATCCATTGCCAAATGAACATCCTTCAAACATATATACATATATATGTATATATATGTATAAAAGAAATGTTATGTGGATTAAGAAGGTTATATTTTTATATTTAGGAACATACACACAGAGGTAAAAATCTATTATAGATAAAGAGTCCATGTTTTAAAAGGTCATCAAGGTTTCTGAGACAAATAGGATGATTTAGAGCAAAGAAAGGGAAGAAGTAAATGCTGCGGTTATTTTATAACGTCAAAAAGTTTGGAAATATATTTATATTTTAAATAAGGTAAAATAAATTAGAACCATACCATCAATATGAATATAAGTAACAAATGAATATTTTGTTAGTCATTCTTTTTGTAATTTATATTATTTAGTAAATTAAAAAAATGGACATCAACTTGTCATAATGTTTTGACTCCTTTATCTCCAGCTTGATCAGCACTGGCAGCTGCTATAGACTTAATGAAAAGCACACTTTGCCATTGATAAATAGTTTTCTGGAATAGACGAACACTGCCTGTGTTACTCACGTTTGTAAATGTAAAAAGAATCTGTAAGCATTGGCTCGTGCACTGCTTTCATCAGAAAAATAATAAAGAGCCATAGAGCAGGGAATGTGCAAGTTCTCAGAAGGACAAGGCTGGGACTCTTAGAAAGCCATAGTGCAGAAGAGCTGTCAGAAGCATTTTAATTATCACAACTTGCTCGCAGCTTCTAATCCCACAATGTGAGCTGAGGTAACAGTGAGGCTTTAGTGGCTCTCTTTATTGGTTTGAGGGCAGCAGGAATGGAAGCTCCATAGGGCACTCGTGATACCTTCTCTCCCCATAATGGGTGTCTGGGTCTTTGAATCTAGGTCTTAAATTTCACTGTAGCTGCCACTGCGGCTGAAAAGATATGATTTTATGGAAAGAGTTAGAATAGAGAGAATGTGAATAAATGAATAAAGTATTTCAACTCCCGGGATATGACAAATACCCAGCATGATCACTCTTAGGAGAACGTGCCTCCAAGGAGATGATGCTAGTTCTGCTAGTTGTAAAGCATGTCACATTCTATAAGGTGTTATGGAAGGACAAAATTGAACCATTGTAGAAGAATGATGCTGTGTTTATATTGTTTTTCTCTGTACTGTTTTACAACAGCATCTCGTTTCAGGCTGTGTAGGAATATCTACCTATTATCTATCTATCTATCTATCTATCTATCTATCTATCTATCTATCTATCCATCCATCCACCCACCCATCCATTTATCCATCTATCAACTGTCATGTATCTGTCTAAGTGCGCTCATGTCTCCTTTCATAATCAATATACATTAAATAGTAAGCTTGACTAATTTGCATTCTATAATTGCCTTTCAGTTTGTTATTGTTGTATTTCATTTTGAAATTTTAAAATTCTGCTGATGTTGTTCATTTGTCTTCTTTCTCCTTACCACCCCACTGACAATACTCTGAAAACCAGTGACAAGTTTCTCATTCTCAGATCTCGGTTTCTCAAATATTTCTATAGCACATGACAGTGAAAATAAGCTGGACATATTTTTCTTTTGCTTTTTTCTCATTGCCTATTTCTTTTCTTTCTTACCAGACTACTGTTTATTTTTGCATTGAGTATTACATTTTTGTATCCACTTATATATCAGCTGTGGTTGTAGCTGATTATATCTTCAAGACTTTCTTTCCAATATTACCTACATGAATATCTTCCTAGTTATTGTTTCAAATTTACTTCTTCCATTTCTCCCTCATATATTCAAACATATTTATTGATTGCATTCTAAAAGCTGCATACTCTTGAAGAGTGAGATGCTAACACCGTGAGTAAGACATAAGCAGCCCTTCCATCAAGGAATCCATAACAAAAACATCTGGAATAA
This sequence comes from Cricetiscus sungorus, assembly GCA_030556225.1. NCBI lineage: Eukaryota > Metazoa > Chordata > Mammalia > Rodentia > Cricetidae > Cricetiscus > Cricetiscus sungorus. Next base: position 29,842,754 of record JANBXA010000741.1, on the reverse strand, counting down.
ATAGAGGAGTAAAAGTATGGACCTGGCATGCCATGTACATACTTGTCACCTATACAATATATGTGAGAAAAATGAAGCTTAGGCTTAGAATACAGACCCTGAAGGGTAATTCAGTTTTAATTTTCTCTCTGTCTAATGTCTAAGGTAAGGATGTCTGTACTTTAATGTCTTTTAAAAATTTTGTTTAAAACTAAAGATGTCAGTTCCAATTCTACATAATTTACCTGCTGAATTTTAATTCATGATGATACCACCAATGTTTGTAGAGTTACAATAGTCCTAAATTTGTGAGACTTTGTAGAATTGCCCATATGCATCAAATTTTCTTTTGCAAAACATTGCTGATTCTGTTTCAAAAATAATTATTAATGATGTGTATAACTGAGGTCAAAAATGGAAAGAAAGGAAAGTGAAATCATTTAACTATCCCTGTAGGATGACTTTTCCCCCCCAGATTCTTCTTCTTTGAAATGACTGATAGCCACAGTGGTGAATACTTGGTCCAGTGAGGTTGAGGCAGGAGCATAAGTACAAGGGACAGAACACTTGTTCTATTTAGAAAGGCCCTATCTCTAAATTCACATGAACACACAAACAGATATACATATGGGTCTGGTGAGGGGAAAGGAAGACAGAGAGAAAGAAGAGAGAGAATATGTAATAGTATACGGATACTGTTGATGACTTTAGAGAGTATATACACCCACTGAGCATGCATCATATTCTTTTTTTATATAGCAGTGTGTTCATAGCTTTCATTAAATCATGCTATTTCAAACATTATGAAACAATAGCACACTGTAAAAAAATAAGATAAAAATGCCATGAAAGACCAAAAACTCCATATTAGTTAACTTTATTAGGAATTTTTATTGAGCTGTTAGAAAATATTAAGATGCTGAATAAAACTCCGTAATTTTCTTCTGCTGTGATTATACATCCTGATTGAGATTAAGTGTGCCAGGGAAGGAGACCTGTGTTGTTATGTGAATCCTTCATTTTCTCCTGTGTTGCCCCTATTTTTTTACCCTTAAACCAGCTCTCATTTAGTAAGAATGATAACATATTTTTCTATTTTTCAATTGGCATTATTTCTACTGCTTGGTGCCAAGCAAAAAGCAAGTAGCCTTGGGCAGGAATAGCAATTTCTTTTTACTGAATATGTATTTCAGAGTTTTGATAACTATTTCATGAATATGTCTGTTTTGTGTAGATTTTACACTTCTAATAATGTTTAAAATAATTTATTTAATTGAATATATAGTATAATATTCCTAACAGAGAAGTTGAATTATAACACAGTGAAAGCTAAAAAATTCTGATTACCTATGCATAACTTTGAGCTTGGTTTTTCTCCCTACAATCATCTTCATTACTTCAACTGTACATATGGCACAGTCATTAATTTCCCTAACTCATAAATGAGGAACAAGTCAAAGGTCAAAACTATTAGCTTGGCTGACATTTCTAAAATCTGGAAATACTTTGAAGCTAAATTGAATATATTTATTTCACTAATTTTTGGTAACCTCATTTAAACAAGAGGACTGATTATTCCTGTTACTTTCCAGAATAAATAATTAATTAAATCTAGTCCATGATAATATGTTTGCTAAATACTAGGGACTTTCATGTGGAGTGGTCTAAGGCGGATTTGATCATCAATTATTGGACAGTATATGATCACCTATTCAGTCTGTTTTCTTTGTTATTTTTCCATTTTAAATATTTGTTCTATACTATAAAAGATTACAATGGTGCTACTGAAATTTTGACTTCTTTTTCTGATGGGACTACTATAATTCATAGAAGATTACAATGGTGCTACTGAAATTTTGACTTCTTTTTCTGATGGGACTACTATAATTTATAATGATGTGGTACTGGCATTGTGCTTTCTTTTAGGGGAGTGTTGGTTGTACCACAAAAGAAGAATGGCAGTGACTAATTTTACCTCCCAGTTTATATCTCTATCACATACTTCTTTGTTTGATATTCTGCAACATCAGTGAATTATATTTCTGCACCAGTTCCTGGGTAATTACAGAGTAAATGCAAGTTAGATTATGAGAACTATTATAATCATGTCAGTGTGTTTGGCTAAAGTCTTTTCATTTAATGTTTTTTGTGAAGAATTTTCAAAGGACTACATCTCTTAAATATTATTATTCTTCACTGACCTAATAATGGAAAAAAACACCAAAGTATACCATCTAGTTCACAATTATAAATGACAAATTTAGAAAGCATTCTTCTCATGAAATTTCAATGAATAATAATTGTTATAGTTTCAGTAAGATTGGTGGATATCTTTTTTTCTGTTGGTAACACACAATTATAAAAGTTTCCTATATTTAGATACCTAAATGAATTTGTGGGACTCAGGTAAAAGTTTATATCAATTACTATTCATATTGTTTTCAATAGTAGCAAGCATATTTTAATGCTGAATATCTCAAACAATGTCATGAAACACTCAGCTCAACAAAGAAGTCCATTTATTAACATTACTGACTTAAGCAAGCACTGTGATACAGCCTGAAAGGATGAATTTGACCCTGAGCCATTGTGAATTTAGAGATACTTCCAACACTGGGGATAGTTAAGCAAACTTACAGAGTAATCAATACTCCTCCAGCCCATCCTTTCCATCCTCTGCCTTCTTTTTTGTCCTCCAAACCTTGGCACCAATGCATGCCCACCATAACATTGGGGCTTTTGAGCTTCCAGAAGAAAGATTCAAATTCTTACAGTTCAGTAGCAAGTATGCAGAGAACACACAGGTAATGTTATCATGTAAATTATTAAACACTAGTCACATTTTAGTGTGAATATTATCTCAAGCAATAAAGCTATTCAGAAAACACACAGTTGTTCAATATCATCTTTTTACAAGGAATTAACATTTGAAATTATTATCATGTAAAACACATAATTCAACTTTATATTTGGATAGACTTCCTTTCAAATTTTTCTTTTATCATTTTTTCATTCATGTGATTGTGTATATGTGTTTTACGTGTATATGCATATTTGTGTATGCTTGGATGTGCATGTGTATGCATGTGAAGACCCAAAGTTAACATGGTTCTCATGCTTGACAACAAGATCTTTAGTAACATAGATAGATCCTCAGGCATCCAACAGACTTCCTTAACTGAATCTAATTAAAAGAATAAGGTAGTTTTCTGTTTTTCTATACAGAGTATTATGAAAGGAAGTTCAGGAAAAAGAATAACATTGATGGTGCATTTACCAGAGAGTAAACCTGTTAAATTAAAGAGATTAATTAAAAATGTAGTGTCAGTTTTGAATGAAACAACAAGAAGAAAGCATCATTTTCTCCATCTTGTAATTGCTACATAGCAGGGTTTCCCCATAACAATTGTTAGTGGATCTTTTCCCATTAATTGTTTTTGACCTATAGCTCTGTGCAAAGGTCAAGATCATGTCACAGCTGTGTATTTCAGAAAATTTGAATATTCAACCTGAAGATTTTGGAGAGAGAATGAGTCACAGTTGTGTATTTAAGTAGCTTTCAATATTCAACCTGAAGACCTTGGAGAGAGAACAAGTCCTATGAAGTTTTATTGCCAATAACCTATCCATATCTCATAGTATTAGGATAATGATATAACTGACTGATGAGGAATATATATATGTACATATATATATATATAACACACTATAGAAGTTCATATACACACACACATATATATACAGACATATATATATATATATATATATATTTGTTTGATCAAAAGTTAGAGATAGTGAGGAAAAAGTTCAAAGTTGAGAACACTGTACTATGCAAATGATAATATATGCAAGAAAAATAAGGTGACTGAATCTAATATTTGGAATATCATGACTGTCCAGATGTTTGAACTTTCAGATTCTTTAAAACACTAAATTTTATATTTTAGAGGAAAACTTAGAAAAAAAGATTTTGGTAATAAGTTTCTAAGTAATCAGTAATAATTTGTTCATTTTCTTTTCAGACCAGTAACAAGTTTGCATTGATTAATTGGTGAGAAAGTCTTCCTTTAATCATTTGTATGCTGTTTTCATCACTAGCATTGTCAGATATCAACATGAATTATTATGAATGTTTGTGTTTAAAATATATATGTCTATAAATATTGGTCAGAGCTCATATATATGTACATATATATTATATTTACCTCACAGTAGCAAATTCATTTCCTGATGGGTAGGTTTTACTATAACATTTGTCTTAAGAATTCCAATGAGCTACTTCATGAACAAGTAGGATATTTTTAGTGACACAATCCATAAGTGGACACAGTTTTCTTTATGATTTTTGGATTGAAATTCTGTCTTTTGAAAGTATTTCACAAGTTAAAATTTTTAAGACAACTATATGAAACCAAACAGCTTCATTTTTTGGAGAATAAAGTGTGTTACATATAGAATTTGTATTCTTAAAATACTGTGCATATAAAGTTGTTACAGAAAAATGTTATTATTTTTGATTCACTGATACTTATTCTGAGTGTTATGATCTTAATGCAATTTGCCCCACAGATCCAAGAATTGTTTTACAGCCTGTTTTTAAAGCATTATTTAAACTAATATATACATATATTTATCAATATATATTTAATAAAATAAGATGTCACATAAGATATTACATTTCTTGCAGAAGAAATGTGTTTATTTAATAAAAACAGTAAATACAAAAGGACTGTCAGGAATGTTCACAGATTTTTATGAGTAAAATAACCATAATATTAATAAAATGAATAATAAATATGATTGTGTGGTATATTCATAAAGAAAAAAACAAGATAAGATGTCACACTGAAGTGTTGAATAAGTTCAATAATGTGTGTGGTTCTCACAGATATGATCATTTTCTAAAATTTATATAAAATAAACAAAGTAATGTATTATTCCATTTTATAAATTTTGATAGCAGATGGAATTTGTATTGAAGAACATTACATAAGTAGTATAAGGAATTTATTTTAAGTGTCTACATGAACAAGGACCACCTAGGAAGAATATATTAATGAAGAATTATCTAGATTAAGTTGGCCTATGGGGTACTGTCTTAATTGTTCATTTATATTGGAAGACCAAGCACATTGTGGGTAGCATCACTGTCTTTGCGAGAGATCCTGAATAATGTAAGAAAAATAATACTAGTCAGCATCTAAGCACAAATGAACTCAGTTCTCTCTGATCTTAACTACAGACATGATGTGCTTTAATGGATATGATGCTTGAATTCTCCTCCATGATGAACTATAACCTGTAATTATAAGCCAAATAAACACATTATGTCCTAAACGTTTTTTTCTTTTTTCATGATGCTTTAGCATGGCAACAAAAATAAAACTAGAACAGAAAGGTAGTTTTATGGCAGTAAAATTTTGTCAGAATTACTGAGCAATAAATTATGTTTTATTATTTCAAAAATGAGTAGAATAAATTCTAAACTGTAATTACTATATATGTTGTTTTGCAACGGTGTATGCTAGTAATATAGAGCTATTATCTCTGTGTGTGCTAGACTTAAACACAATGAATGTGGATTTTAGAATAACTAGAATAAAATTTCTCAGTAAGAGTTACAAAAGAAGGAAGGAGAACTGAATCCAAAGTGGGATTTGAGTTCAGTGAAGCAGTATCAACTAGATGTTTGCATGTATTTATTAATTTAAATGTATACATAAGAATATGAGTGCATGCGTATTAGAATATTCTTTCCTTTTTTACTCACACCATCCAGAGTCGAGGATCCATGGGTAACAAAAGAGTTCGCCAAATTTCCACATCTGGATTTCTAAATGGTAATCACTAATAAACACTGGAGACTCCCATTTGTAAAGACTGACATTACCTTCAAAAAGTAAACTTGTTCAAACTCTTCTATAACTTTATTTTTCACAACAATGAAATGTGACATAGGAAAAACCACTGTATTCAACCAAAAGGCTCTCATTAACCAAATACAGAGCAACCCAGCATCAAACAAACAAACAAAACAAAATAGTATTGCAGGGTTTCCTGTAACCTAAAGTTTTGTAGTAATGCCACACAGAAGAAACTTAAGTGTTAGTCATTTATATTTTATAGGTCTGCAGCTCAGGAACTGATGTCTTGTTACATTAGTTATCTTATTGTCATATAGTCATGTGGAAAAAAATAATTCACTTCTCTTTAGTTTTTTTTATGAAGACACCAATTTCATTCATTAAGTTTTCCTTCATCCCCTAATTATCCACATAGACCTTACCTCTTAATGTCAATCATATTAGTGAACAAAAGCACTGAATACATAATAGGGGTATTAATAGAAGTCTCAATATGAGTATAAATTCAGGAATCAAATTTAAAGACAATAAAACTGCTAATGATATAAGAGTTTAAGAAAGAGTATATGCTGGCTTAGTAGACAAATCAGTAAATCAATGGTAGAGAAAGGATGAAGGGAAGCCCTTGCTTCAACATAGGAAGCCAATTGGAAATTATGTAAGAAAGGTAGAATAAAGGAGACAATGACTGGAATGGTTAGTAGATAAAAATTTGCAAAGAAAAAATTTCCAATAATTTTAAACTATGTTCAAACTATGTCCTATATCTAAATTACTTGTAAACTTCAAGAGGATAGCTATGGAAAGTACCGTGAGCAAAATATAGTAAGTTAACTGTACCAATATTACAAAAGACAACTTTTATACATCTTTTTAGATTGGAGGTCATGAATCTAGACATTAAAAGACAACTCACAAATGTATTTTAAAGAATGGTCTGTAAAATTGCTGGCCTGTATTCTTTAAACATAATTGAAGAAAGGCCAAGGGATTCTAATTTTTTATTAATATGCTTTAATTTTTTATGTGTATATCTACGTGCATATTCATATACAAATCTGCTGGATCTGGATTTACAGGCACTGTGAGCCATCTGATACCAGTTCTGGGAACCAAAATCAGGTAGTCTACAATTATTATAAGACAATTCTCCCAGCATACCACATAACAAAAAATGAGAGAGAGAAAGACAGAGACAGAGACAGAGAGAGACAGAGAGAATAAATGCAATGTATAACACTGTATAACCGAAATTGGAACTTATAGCAGAAAAAAATAGAGTAACTTACAGGTACACTTAAAATTTTTAATTCAGACTTTGATTTAAATAATAATTTTTCCTGGTCATGACAGTTGTGTGTATAGAAAGCATATACAAATATTTAGGACAAAAGAACAGGATCATGCCAATCATCCTCACTAAGAGTGTGTGCATGTCTGAGTCTCCACATGTGCATGTTTCACCTTAGAGAGTTTTATAAAATAAAGAAACTTGAACTTTATAAGATTCTGGATGTGACATTTCTATAGCATGTATTTTGCATGATGCAGGATAATTTCTGGAAATTATAAATTGTATCCAAACAGCAACCAATAGAAATGAAACAAGGGACTGTGTATATTAAAATAAATGTATTGTTGCTTTATTTTAAAAAAGCCAATAGCCTTTCCACAGAAGCCCATGGGGTTCAAATAATTATTTCTGAGAAAGTTGAACATATAGTCCACCAGAAAAAAACAAAACCAGACAAAAACAAATAATGGTAAAAAACTTTGAGGTCCTTTTCTGTCCAGCTGTGATATCAAGTGATGATGTCATATTTTAAAAATCTTTTGCATTTATTAGTTGTTTGTTAGCTATACTGAATGAAACCACTTATTTTTAATAGATATTTGTTAATTTTAAATTCAAAACACACAGTCTCATTCCAGGTGAGTGTGCAATCACCCAACCCTGGGACAGCCCTTATTCTTAATTAAAGTTATTCAAGAGGCATATGCACCTGAAATAAAGCTCATACCTATTGTCAGGTGCTGGTTAGGTAGATGACTGTGATTCCAGATCGGCACCTCAGCTGCCAACTCATATGATTTGAAATCATAAACTCGCAGCCTTGAAAGAGACCTTAAAGGTTATCTGGTTGTTCTCTGTATTCCCTGCTTAAATTTCCTGTTCACCTTTATTGCCAAGCAGAGTATGTTAATATTTCTTCAAATGTATTACTTTTTAAAGTAAAGTGATATCTAGATATTGAAATGAAACTCTATTTTTAATGGATAAAAGACATACACACATTGTGAGGAAGTTAATAAACATCTGTTCCTTTTAAAAAGCATTTTCCTCTTCCCTACAGGAAAGGAAGTGTAACAGAACAGACACATGCAGTTCAGTGCTGTAAAACCCCTCATGATACTACTTGATGGCTAATAAGCGGGTTTGCTGCTTGGACAGTCACCCAAAGTGACTCTACGTTATACGTTAAAAATTCACTCTGTGTGACTTATATTTAGTTTAGTTCTTTTCTTTTTAATTGTCGTTCTGTTTCTTTTTATTTAAATTTGAAACAAGCTTGTTTTACATGTCAATCCTTGTTCCCTCTCCTTCACCTCCTTCCCTGCCCCTCCCTCAAACCCCCTCACCCATCCACTTTCTTGGTTAGGCCTTCTATAAGGGATCTTCAAAGTCTGTCATTTCATTTGGAGCAGGCCCTAGGCCCTCCCCCATGAGTCCAGGCTGAGATAGTATCCCTCTTTGTGGAATAGGCTCCCAAAGTCCATTCATATACTAGGGACGAATACTGATCAACTGACAGAGGCTCCATAGACTACATAGTTCTCCAACTATGTGTGTTTCTGTGTGTGTCTGCTTCTGCTTCCATCAGCTACTGGATGAAGGCTCTAGGATGTCATATAAGGTAGTCATCAACATCATTATTGGGGAAGGGCATTTAAGGTAGTCTCTCCACTACTGCTTAGATTGTTCATTGGGGTCATCCTTGTAGATTTCTGGATATTTCCCTAGTGCCAGATTTCTCTTTAAACCTAAAATGGCTCCCTCTATTAGGGTATCCCTTTTCTTGCTCTCCTCCAATATTCTCCTGACTCTTATCTTTGTACTCCCCTATGTTCTACTCTCCCCTCCTCTTCTCTTCTTCTCTTTCTTTTAGGTCCCTTTCCCCTCCCTCAAGCTCCCAATTTGCTCAGGAGATCTTTTTCCTTTCCCCTTCTCTGGGTGACTATGCATGTCTCTCTTAGGCCACTCCTTGTTTTCTAGCTTCTTTGATGGTGTGGCTTATAGGTTGGTAATTACTTGCTCTATGTCTAAAATCCATATATGAGGGAATACATACCAAATTTGTCTTTTTTTTACTGTGTTAACTCACTCAGAATGATTTCTTCCATTTCCATCCATTTGCCTACCAATTTCAAGATTCCATTGTTTTTTTTTTAGCAAGTACAACTCCATTGTGTAAATGAACCACATTTTCTCTGTCCATTCTTCAGTTGAAAGGCATCTAGGTAGATTCCAAGTTGTGGCTAATACAAATAATGCTGCTATGAACATAGTTGAACAGATGACCTTGTTGTATGAATGTGTATTTTGGGTATATGACTAAGAGTGGAATTGCTGGATCTTGTGGTAGACTGATTCCCATTTTCCTCAGAAACCACCATGCTGATCTCCAAACTTGCTGTATGAATTTATACTCCCAGCAGCAGTGGAGGAGTCTTCCCATCTCCCCACATCCTTTCAATCATAAACTGTCTTTGTTATTTTTGATTTTAGCCATTCTGACAGAAGTATCTCAGAGTTGTTTGGATTTGCATTTCCCTGATGGCAAAGGATGTTGAGCACTTTCAGACATTTTAGATTCTTCTATTGAGAATTATTTCTGTACCCCACTTGTTAATTGAAATATTTGGTGTTTTGGTAACTAGTTTCTTGAGTTCTTTGTATATTTTAAAAATTAACCCTTTGTCAGATATGGGGTTGGTGAATATCTTTTCCTATTCTGTGGGCTGCTGTTTTGTCTTGTTGACTGTGTCCTTTGCCTTACAGAAGCTTCTCAGTTTTTGGAGGTCCAGTTTATTAATTGTTATCTCAGTTTCTTTGCCCCTGGTGTTTTATTCAGGAAGTGGTTCCCTGTAACAATTGGTTCCCAGGTTCTCCATTTTAAAATATTGGAAGTTAGGACTCATACTGTGGAAGTGGGTAGGGGATACTTAGTTCACTTAATAGACTAAAGAATATTTTAAAATGCTCATATATCTATTAATATATTTCCTTTTAAAAATTCATTTACAACACATTTTATAATTTTCTTTTTTTAAATAACATTTGAACACTTTTCTACTTATATTGAGTAATTCCTGTGAGATTTATTCATTTTCCTTATTTTCAAATTATAATTATCCAAATCTTGTTATTTGTTTATATCATTTTATGTCAACAACAGTTATCACTGATAAAAAAAATCACACAAATAAACAAATATATACATGAAAGTATTTTGTTATTTATCTAGAATAGTTTTAGCCCTAAAAGCATTATTTTTTCTCCCACCCAAATTAATAAAGACATTAGTCTTTATGCATTTGTAATATTTACTTAACCTGACAATCACTATTTTTAATCATAGTAAGTTAGATTTAATAAATCATTCAACCTTTGTCCTTACCTGTTGTATAGTTTATACATTTTATTTCCCTTTTTCACTATATTCAAAACAAACAAAAAGCTAAACCATACAGACAAAACTCAAGCAAATAACAAAGCAAATTTACCTAAAATGATAATTTTGGTAGTCATAGTATGATGTTGGTAATTGTGATGGTTTTGTTCTAAAGGTCAGTGACACTTAAGTTCAAAAGCAAATTGTTATAATTTTTTTTTCTGGCTTTCTGGCCCCATGCTGGTTTTTCATCCTGCATTTTTCTTCCTTCTCCATTGTCTATTCTGCTCCAGCAGCTTTAGCACATGCTTGTGGATCATCAGGCTCACTGCCGTTCCGTTGACATTAATAGTACTTCTTATGGATGTGATGTGATTGCTAAAGCTTTCCCATGATCTGGTACAAATGCCCAGTTTATCCATTCCACATAGCACTGAGCTAGCTTTAAAATATTCACCCAGAAAAAGTGACTTCAAAAGGACATTGCATTCTGCCTTTGTGCAACCAGGAGGAGGGAATTCACAGTTAAGGATCAAACTTGCAAAAGGCAAACACAATAGGATACGGAACAGGTAACATTAAGTTGGCGTCCCACTGACATGGAGTGGTGCATGCTTTAAGCCCCCACAGTAAACTTGTGTTGACTTTGCTCAGAATGGGCATTTTTATTTCATGAGTCTTCTGATGCGAATTTTCTTTCTTATTTCTACCCATTTTAAATTAATAGGAAACCTGGCTGTGCTGTGCCTGAGGCCTATTGTATTTCTATGTTCCATGGTGCTAAACCTGAGATTCTTTTAATTTATTTTATTTTAATTTATAATGCTTCAGGTTGTTACTGCTTATTATTCTTTTTTCTTGTTTGTAAGGCTTTTTTATGAGCACCTCCCTAAAGAATTATCTTTTGAGTGGTAGGGTTTTCAGGGTGTAGGTTCTGGTTTGTTCCACTACATGTCCAGTGTGATTTAATTTTTCTACAGCTTGATTTGTTGTAATTTGACCATCATGGTCAAGTCCTAAGTAGTTTTTGCCTTAATAGTAGAACCTTAATGTACTGAGAAAGCAGGCTCCTGCTGCTCACCCCTACCTCACTCTTTCCTGACTTCCATTGTCTTCTCTCTAATATTTCTTTTTAGGCACTGAAGCGCAAGATCTCCAAGTATCCTCTGATTTATTTCTTTTCTGCCCGCTTTACCAATGACTCATCAGGGGTCGTTTCTTTCTTCTCCTGAGGACTGACACCACTCTGTACTCTGGTATGTTACCCAGCTGTAGATAACAGCTTTATTACTGCTTACCTAAGCCTCTGTTCTAACTCTTCCCTGTGCTTCTAATCTACTTCTGCATTCAGCTGCCAAATTATTCTTCCTAAAGCATAACTTTAATTGTGTCACCTCTGTTCAATAACCTTCAAATCCCTCTTCTTTACCCAATAAAAAAGTTCAACATAGTCAGGCTCATTAGGTTGGGGCAGGACCTGGTCCCTCTCCCATGCATTAAGACTGAGCATGGCATCCTGCCATAGAAAATGGGCTTCAACAAGCTAGCTTAAGTACCAGGTTTGTATTGTGGTCCTACTGCTAGTTTCCCCTCTAATAGTCCAAGCTTCACAACTGTCTGTCACACATGGAGGGCCTAGATTTGTCCCCACAGCTGTCAGTCAAGAGTTCATGAGTTTCCACAACTTGGTCCAGCAGTCTCTGCAGATTTCTCCATCATGATCTTGACCTCCCTTGCTCTAATGTTCCTTCCTCTCTTTTTGACTGGATTCCCCAGATTTCATCCTGTTTCTCAGTTGTGTATCTCTGCATCTGATTGCATCAAGGCCATTTATTAATGTTTACCCTGGTTCTTTAAGTATAGTTGTTGCTTTCGCTAACAGAACTCAGAGAATCTACAGTGTCTACATCAATAGACAGGAGGACCAGTTATGGTGAGGAGGAAAAGGTGGCACAAAGAGTCAAAGGATGGATCTATCTAAAGACCAGAGGGCAAGGGCAGATATTCTCAAGAATATGATAATAATAAGTTTGTACCTGGTCTTTGAGATCATTGTCATATTAGACTCAGCAAAATATCATGATAGAACATACTTTATATAATAATGTTTTTTGTCAATTTCCTAAATGCACCGACACATGACTATGTAATCTTCCATTGTACTCTGCTCTTGTTTCTTGAATATAAGAAGCAAACCATTTTGTGTCTACGTAACTGAGTGCTGTGTCACATGGTCATCCCATACAACTTTATTTTTAGCTGTAAAAAGCATGTTAGTATTGCTTTGTTTCCTCTGAATTCTAGAGACTGTTTTCTTCTTTTTTTAATGATGCTGATTTATTTCTCATTGATATGTAGTATGAATATCTTCACTGCAATATGTATAAAAGGATGTTTTATAACCTTGTATGTCCTGAAATAATTGAATAGTAGTAAGGTTAAAAGTTGTGTTTTCTTGAGAAAAATACAAACCCAGGAATTTCTTTCTTTCTTTCTTCCTTCTTGTTTTTCTCACCTGTGTTCATAGAAACTTTATTTTTGATAGTGAGAACCAGGAAAAAACCTAGATGTCCCTCTACTGAGGAATGCATAGAGTAAATGTGGTATGTATTTACAATATAGTATTACACAACTATTAAAAACAAGAACATCAGAGAATATATATATATATATATATATATATAATTTTTTTTATTTTACATATCAATCCCAGTTCCCTCTCCCTCCCATGACCCCTGACCCCCCTCCCATCCCATCCTACCCCATTCCACAGGGAGGAAGGATCATCAAAATCTATCCAGTCATTTGGAGGCCCTCCCTCCTGCCTCTAGGCTAAAAGAGTATCCCTCCATGGGAAATGTGCTCCCAAAGTTTTTTTCATGCACCAGGTTTACATCCTGGTTTCACTGTCAGAGGTCCCTTAGACTGCCCAGGCCTTCTACTGAGACCCATATTCAGGGGGTCTGAGTCACTCCACTGCTGTTTTCCCAGCTATCAGTCTCAGATTCCATGAGCTCCCCCTTGTTCAGGTCAGCTTTCTCTGTGGGTTTCTGTACCCTGGTCTTGTCCTCATTTTCTTATCATTCCTCCTTTTCTACAGCTGTATTGGAGGAGTTCAGCTCAGTGTTTAGCTGTGGGTGTCTGCTTCTGTTTTCATCAGCAACTAGATGAGGGCTCTATGATAGTGGATATGTTAGTCATCAATCTCATTATCGGGGAAGGTCATTTATGGTAACCTTTCCACTGTTGCTCAAATTGTTTCCATCAGCTACTAGATGGCATATATACTAGGATACTGAGCTAAGAAGAGAAAATGCCATATCCAAGGCTCATGACAAATAATCAAGGAACTTGAAGGCAAACAGAATTCTCTTCCCTCCATGTGTGAGTTGGTCAGCAGATTTTGTTCAGGACTAGTCAGCAACTAAGTTTAGAAAATACACAGTACTGATATTCTCAGGACCTGTAGCAATATTCCCCCCACCCCCCGCTGCCAATGACACTGCATCCAACTGGTAAAGTAGAATAAACTCAGGTAACAATGCTAATTTTTTTAATCACCAAAACTTTCTGAAAGAGCTTATTTTGTTTAAACCCATAATTGACACACACTGAAAAGCAATGTTGACAGAATTTATCCAGAATTCAAAGGGATTATGTTTCTTCATAAAGATTTAGTAGTAATGTCATCAAGAACAGCCGAGCTCATCATTTGTTTACATAAGGAATTACTGTGAGCAAATATTGCCAGGTTATCACTAATTTCTTTTAACAATAAATACAAGAAAAAGGTTTTCACCTCTAAAATCTATTATAGCAAATAAAATATGAAGTTTCTGTTGCAGAGTCCTGTTATCTCTGTCTCTGAGTCTTATATTACTTTGATATATTGTAAGATATTTATCCAATACGTACAGATAAGGAAATTGTGTTTGTCATATTAAAGATCTGGAGGATTATAACATGCTGGCTAAGTCAATTATTTAGGAGAAGGGAAAAGTATGGCTTCATCTTACTGTTAAAAGCTTTTACATAGAGAATGTCAGATAAAATTGTTTTGCAAAGCATGTACATTGCTTAGGTTAAGAAAATGCCTGGTGAAGGAAACTCACTGTTTAGAGGGAATGCTGCAGTAATGTGAGAGGGATGCCTCCTTCTAGCATGCTAATGCTTGTGAAAGCACTTAGCCTAGGACTTGAATATATAAACAGCATTTTACTTTTCTGTTTCTAATGCTTTTGTTCTAAAATATCCTGTCTTCTTTATAAGGCTTACATATAAACAATTTGAAGTTGGAAGAAATCGCTTTTAAGTCATGGGACTAAAACTAGAAAAGTTAAGTTTAAGCATCGCACCTGATTCAACACATAAGTCATTTTAGTGTAGTATGTGACAAGAGGTTTATTTATCTCAAAAAAGGAGACTGTAGTGAGGACCATCTTAGTTTTTTTATATTAATTTGGTGGAATGATGACCAGGTGTATTGATCTTCCATTAAAAACAACAACAACAACAGCAACAAAGAAGCAAACAATCAACAAAAAAAGAGGGACATACAAGAATGCTCCCATTTCTGATACCAGTCATCTGAACACCAAGGATCTAGAGTACTGTGTCTTTAGTTAACATGCAAGTGTGAAAATTTTGAACTGTTTATGGCTTGAAATAAGGTCACTGAAGTTTTTTGCTAGGGTGGAAATAACAGAAAACGGATGCATTTTGTGGAAGGCTTTATAGTGCGCCTTGCAGAGACTGTGGCCCAGGGAAATGGAGCAGGGCTCTCTAGGGAGCACTACAATGTGCTCTCCTCCCTCCAGCAGTGTGGCCCTGTTTCCAGCCAGGTGACTGGAATCCCAAGGTCCCTTAG
Organism: Cricetiscus sungorus; assembly: GCA_030556225.1. Classification (NCBI taxonomy): domain Eukaryota; kingdom Metazoa; phylum Chordata; class Mammalia; order Rodentia; family Cricetidae; genus Cricetiscus; species Cricetiscus sungorus. The sequence goes on along the minus strand of JANBXA010000741.1, from coordinate 29,827,371 downwards.
CTCAGCTTGCTGTTCCAGGTGTCACCAGACCATGGGCATGCTGGGAAGTGGTTATTCCAGCCTCAGGAGGCGCCTGTGAAAATCCAAAGAAGTTGCTAATTGTGTTCCTCCCTGACTAACTTAAACATCTGCTTCCTCTGATCTTGGCAGTGGGCCACCTACACCTTGAGACAAATGGCTTCAGTGTGATCTCATCTTTTTTTCTGTCACCATCCTGGTGCTGCAATTAAAGGTTACCTTGCTAGGTTGTTTGCTATATAGAAGAAATAAGCATGGATTTGAGCCTCACTGCTGAGCGTTCCAATGTCGGTTCCAGAAGACTTTTCTACAGGACACATTCAAGGAAGTTTTGGTTTCGGGGGAAAGGTGGAACATCTTGCTCCCCAAGTCTCAAAGCTCTTTTTCTTTCCTTTCCACCCTGCACCATGTCTCACTTTACAGCTTTGGCTGGCTTAGATATTAATTACTGTGTAGCTCAGACTTTCACCAACTTTCCTGCTTCAATGCCTGGAGTTCTAGACTCTGTTTTATAGTTCACATTTTAAAGACTAAATATTGTTATTAAGTAATGAATACCATATGGTATACTTTCACTTACAATATCAGCCTGGATGGAAATTTAAAAATGTTATGGCAACTAAGATAATCACAGATGTGCTTAGTAATAAAAACCTGCATTGTGTGTTTTCTCTTATATTTATCATATGCATTTATTAACTTTATGCAAGCTATTTAACACCTTGCATGTTATTTCATGTGACTTTATGAGGTTTAAGTGACTTAACATATTTCAAGTACTAAGAAAATTATTGAAATAGAAAATGCTAAATAACTTTGTGTCTGTCTGTATGTGTTTGTGTGTGTGTATGTGTGTGTACGTGCTTGTGCATGTGCGTGTGTGTGTGTGTGTGTGTTGCATGTACATGTTCCTGTGTCTGTATGTATAGGTGTATACACATTTCTGTGGGGCCTGCTGTGAATGTCAGGTGACTTCATCAATCATTCTCCAGCTAACATTTTTAGACAAAACTCCCTGAACTGGCCACTCATAGACAATTTGTGATCCCCCATCTTCTATAATTGCCTAATATAAGGAAATGGGTATAAAGGTAAACTGAAGGGAAAGATACCTCTTTAGATTGCCTCATTGCTAAGAAAATGGAAAAGTGGAAAGAAACAGCAAGACACATTCCTCAAGTCAGCTACTTCTGCACCAAATAACCATGTGGGCCTTTCAGGACTTAAGATATAGGCAGGTAACAGGTTTATGGACACTTATGGTCACATTCATTGTGACCTCTCATTGGGAGCAATTATTGAGGGAAGGTAGAATCACAGTGAGGTAGAGTCTGCTGGTGACAAGTTCCTAGAATGGCTTAAATCATAGAGGCGGGACTGTATCCTGAAGACCAAAGGAACAAAGTCAGAGAGGAATCAAAGTGTGGCATTATGTGCGTGGGCAGTAGGTGGAGCGAGTGGGTGGCAAGAGAGGCTTTCCTTGAACTTGACCTAACTTTGGGGTTCAGATGGCCTTTACATTTCCGAGGATGTTTAAGTACAAAAAGAAGAAAAGCTCAGTTCACCTATCACCCCAAGCAAAGATTTAGCAGATAAAAACACAGGTGTTTGACTCAAAAGAACATGCGGGAAAGACTTGAGTTAGTTACTGCGGCATTTCATTCATGCCTCCAGAATTCTTTGTTGAGGACATTGTTAGAGTTCTATAGATTTTTATACAACACTCAGTGTTGTAAAGAAATGTTGCCATTGTTTCATTGTATATTATATATTTATTCTTGACATTAATATTAGTCAATATATAAGTGTATAATGTATATCTTGAATGCAGGCTTGCATATACTTATACAAATTAATGAAATATTTGACTTTTTTCTGTGAATAAGTAATTTTATGTACATACTACTGTCATTTCTTTTGTGAAGATGAGCACAAAAAAGTTCAGTGTGTTGTTGTCTGGATTTAAAAGACAGGACAGAATTCAAAGTCCAAAGGTGAAGAGTATACTATAACAAGAATAACAATTCATTACTAACAATTAGACATTCAAATCTAAAGGATCACTCTATCTATGCTTATTCTCTACGAGTATTTTGTTACTATAGGGTTCTTTTCTGGGTGTCAACAAAGAGTAGGAAGAAATACATGGAGGTGTACTTGAAAGAGGCATTCCAGTTTTCATGTTAGCAATCAAGATATATAAGTGAAGATGAATTTGTTAAAAGTTTGAATTTGGAATTTTAAATTAATTGACAATGTACTTTGCTGAAAAAGAATAGAAGAAATAATAAAAAAAAAGATGTTCAAAGTCTCCTAGGACATCCTCACAATTCCTTCTTACAGTAGACTTAGCAATCCCCATGATCTTCTCTATAGTAAAAGTGAATAATTCATATTCTCTACAGGTCAAATGAATTAGTAAGACATTAAAAATGAAAGTTAACCTCTTAGATATTAAAGCTACCTTCTTAAATAACTAGTCAAATAGAAATAAAAGCTAGAGTGGTGAACTTTGACACATCCTTTTTGGACATCATATATATTAAAATCCCAGTTAGAGCCTTATGAAATTAGAGCTTATAAATTGGCAATAATAATTTTTTTAAAGAACAAGTGGCAGTCAATGGAATACATGAAGGAGAAAAATTGTTTATGTTCAGTAGCAACCAAACTATCTTATACATTCTTTAGAAAAAAATCCTCCCAACAAAATGGCTAAGTCCTATAGGGAAAACCTGATAAGACTTTACTGAGGAAGATAAAATATTTAGATAAATGGAGAGATATACCATGTTTCTGAATGCAAAGCCTGAATAATGTGAAGAAAAGTTTTCTTTTTAAATCAATGCACAGGTTAAAATGGGACACAATGGTAGAGCATATCAGACCTCCTTATATTCTGTGCTTCTCACTTGGTTTTGACTATACAATATGCTCTAACATGAGATGGAATTATGATTTTTCTGTGAACACATCTTAAGCAATATCACTGAAATTTTAAGGCCATTTTGATAACCTTATCAGACATTACCCTTTTTTTCTCAAATTAGCTGAAAGTAGGAGAAAGGCTGGGATTAATATCTTGACATTTTGGGGAGACTTGCTTTCCATTTTAGTAATTATTGTAAAGAAGCATTATGCATTGCTGGAATCCCAGCGCAGATATCACTAAGACCAAGTTCCTCATCTGTGTTGATAAGATGTCACCAAATTGCTTTCTGCTTGGGCATGTCTGTCTACCAAGGAGCCTTCTAGGGAAGGAGTAACCACATTTCCTCTAGGTGTTTGTGCCTCTGTATAAGGTTCTGAGGTTTTGCTTCTGTATGAGAGAGAACATCCTTTTCCCTCGCTGATATTTTAGCTATAGTCTGTAGACTAGGCTGACAAACGATAGACTTTAGTAACTCAGATTTCTTCAGTTCAAAATAGTTCTTATGTCAAACTGGCATTTGTTTGGTGGCATATCTTTCTCTCCCCAACTCAAACCAATATGATATGGAAGAAATGATATGTGTTTTCCCATGACAATGTAAGATTTTGTTACACAACATTATGTTTGCTAAGTAATTGGATGTCATCATTGGGTACTAAGTTTCTGATGTATATTATACAGCACAGAAAACTTACTGATTTGTCAATTATTTAAAAATGTTCTTTGAGGCCTTTATTCAAGCCTAACGGAGTATGCCTACTCATACTCCATACATAGCAATCAGCAGATGTTATTTCCTAAGTTAAACATACTTACATGAACATTCAGAAGCATATACTTAGAGGTTTAATGACACTGGGAAATGCTACACTGATAAGTTAATGGAAATCTCCCTAAAATACAAGAAAATTTAAGATACAAATATATCCAATCCTTTGATTTTAAAAATGATTGCTTTCTGCCAATTACAGAGATTATTTTATAGTTTATATAATGAGTGTATATACACACACACGTGTGTGTGTGCATATGTGCAAGTGTGTACATGGTCCAATGCATGACATGGCATGTATTTTGACGTCAGAGAACAATTTGTGGCTATTGATGTTCTCCCTTCCTTTGTGTGTCCCAGGGATTGATTTCAGATTAGGCTTGGTAACAGGTGACTTTACTTTCTGGGTGCTCTTCTTTATCTCATTTTTAATTTTATATGCAAAAAGAAATATCCTGCATTCCGTAACAAAACGTGCATTTGGTTAGTGAGTAACTCATGTTACAACCCTCTTCAGAGGGTGAGGTTAGAGGGATCGATCAGGTGGGAACCCAGCCCCTTAGTTGGAGGATTGCGATTTTGGCAAACTACTGAGCACTTTCTCTCCAGTATGTCTCATCTGAAATACTTTCATAATAGATTTCCCTTGTACAGTTGTAAGAGATAAAATAGATACAATGCTACTAAACATGCTTTACCAATGGTAAGCAGCTGTCCAGTATTCTCACTACCACTATAATCTAGCACTGAAGGAAGATTCTCTCACTTCTAACTATGCACTTGACATTTTTAAGCTCTCTCTCTCTCTCTCTCTCTCTCTCTGTCTCTGTCTCTGTCTCTCTGTTTGTCTGTATGTGTGAGTGTGTGTGTGTGTGTGTGTGTGTGTGTGTGTTCTCATGTGAGCATGTGTTTTTATGGAAGTCAAGTGATGTAGGCTGCAGGAGAATTCTAGTATTAGGGATTGCCATTCTTCATCTTTTTATATTTATATGACATTTATTTTCCCTTCTCACTCCCCTTAATATAATAGAATAATAAAGTTTTGGAGCTGGAAAGATATTAGACATTATCTAATCTATTCTTTATACTTTTCCATTTTTATTTTATGAGTATGACTGGTGACATAGCTAGGAATGTTAACATTGAAGCCATCAGAAATGGCCGCTTTTATTTCCTTTAAAACATCATGAATTCTGAGAACTTACTGTTCTCCCTTCTCTCTCCATTTGGTCTTGGCCTGACTCTCTTTTCCTCTTTCCTTCTCTCCACACATTCACACAGTGAATACTTATGCGTGTGTTTGTTTTCCATTTCTTTAGTTACAAGCTCACTTATCAACAGTGTCAAAGCATTTCCTTTCTTGGCTTCTTCCTGAAGGAAGTGTTTATTATGAATTTTTAAACTCCACAACCAAAATAGGATTTCATAAAAGAAGTGCTGACAGAAACTTATTTATTCTCTTGAGAATGCAGCACTATGCATAATAAACATTTACTAAATTGTTAAACAGCGTATGATGGAATGTTAACATAAATAAAAGAGAGTGCTTAAATGAATTTTCATTCCTTTTGTTTTACCCTCACTGTGCTACAGAGTCATTTCAATAAATGAGATGAAAAGAGTGGGAGAAATGAGAGCAAAATTCACAAAAAGAGGCAAGTCCATCACCTACTCCTGCTCTTTCTCCTGCCTCCTGCCTTTTTGTTGGCAAGGGCTTGTTTCTTCAGTGAGTGACAATAATAACACAGCCAGAGTAACAATAGCAACAACAGAATCCATAAAAGGTAGCTCTCAAAGCAAGTCCCTAAAGCTGGTGTTAATGGGCGATTTGCAAATCTCTGGGCAGCTTTAACTACTTAGGGAAACTCTTTTTTCATGGCAATAGTACTCTATCAGGCAGTTCCAAGTCTTTCTAATGAGCAGATTTATTAGAAACATCTCCCAAGAACAATGACTGGAAAAGAACCCATGGATACCATTGAGCACATTGATGCATTCGCAGTCAAGTCCAGCATTGGAATCATTTAAAAAAAAAAAAAAAAAGAATTGATGGCTCAATGCATTTGGTTAAACATTGTTCAGATAACCAAAGGAGCATGCTCATCACACAAAAAACATTTGGAAAATTTTCAAAAGGATAAGCAGGTGCCATACCAAACAGGACTATCTGATTCTTAAGTCTACAATTTACCTAGTAACAGTCTATATCTGATCCGTCTTTCAGGGTGCGGTTCTGAGCTCCCAAAGCATCTGAGTTTTCTTATCTGAGTTTACATGTGAGAGAAGTATGAGTGTGCACACTTTTATATGTAAATTATTAGAGCTTACAGAGATCACTACTGTAAACTTTTAGTTTTGGGTGTTCCTGGATCTCATTTTCAAAAAATTCCATCTTGTTCTTATTCAAAAACCTTCCCATCAAAACTATCCACTTTTTCCCAGCTGGGAAGGATTTGAGATTACTCATTCTAAGATATGACACTCTGTTTTAGCAGAAGAGGTCACAGCGTTTGAAATTATTTCCTCTTGCTAACTTTTTATTTTAATGAAGACATCTGATAAATTATGGGGCTTATTGAGATTAAAGAGAAAACATTTTATTGTTGTTTTGTTTAGGAAAAAATTGCAAACATGGAAAATGGGTCCTAACCTAGTGTCAGTCAGACAGGTACTCACACACCTGGAATAGCTCTTACAGTTTCTTCAGGTCTCACTTTGTAGATTGAGACCAGTACAATTTTTTATACATGGAATCTGACTTCTTATCCTTCTCAAGCGTACATGGCATCTGTTTTTCTCAGGGCTCAGACACACTTCTTTCCTGTTGTGCTTCTATGTTTTCCAGCTCTGAATTTTTAATCTCTTCCACATGGTAATTATAGGAAACTGAATGTCGTACTACCTGCTTGTAATTTCTTTAAGTACACTAACATTTTTTGTTTATTGAGTCTGTGCATTATATGTGTATAAAATAAAAAATATATTCAAAATACCTGGCACATGAGTATTATGTATTATCAATCACTTATTTCAAAGTAAATATGTTGTATTTATCTGGCAAAGTTGTGTGTGTGTGCTTAGAATGTTGTTTCAAAAAGTAACATAATCTCTTATTCCTTCCCAAATTCATATATATAAATATATACATATATATATATATGTCTTTTGTATAATATATATATATATATCATATATATATATATACATACATACATGTCGTGGAGTTTCTTGAACCACATGGTTTAGTCTTTTTAGCTACAAATGTTATATCATGACACTCTTTACTTTCAAATTATTCCAAAGATAAATAAAAAAGAATAGCAAGAAAACATAGGGAAATATAAAAAGAGTCACACTTGCAAAAAAAGAACCCCATAATAAACCATAAGAAAAGAGATGTAGAAGAAAGACAGAAAGACAGAGAAGCATTTTTGGATGAAGCAACTCTGTTAGTGAAGAGTAATTCCTAGCCAAGTATTCCATAAAGCAAGCTGTCAGTGAGCAGAAGGTGTGTACACAGGGCATGTGGAAACAGGATTGCTGAGCTACCATTTACAATCTACCAGGCCAACAACAATCTTACATTCTTCTCAGAAATATTAAAAAAATGCACAAAATAGATTCACAGTGTCACCCCAACATAACAGCTATGCAAATTAAGCTTGAACTGTATCTAGAGACATTATTTACTGATGTTTTGACATGAAATTTTGGTTGTTTATAGTTCAACGCATAAGCCTAACTATTAGTGTAACTCAAATGTATTTGATGTGTTTCTTCTTTTTCTGTTCTATTGATAACTTAATAAACATTTTTGTTTGATATTACATATTTTTATTTTGCTTATCTCTTCGAAGTTATGTCTGTAGTTAGTTTCCTACTCAAGAAGGGGCTGCTAAGTGATGCTGCTTATACTTAACAAATCACAGTGATCGAATCTTCACTGAGGGTCACTGTGGAAAAAAATCGAATTGTTTTGTGGTGTAGGAAAGTACTGACCACAGCAGTCTTATGTGACTTTTCCTGAGGAGACATGAATTAATTTCTGTTTACCCAGATACCTCAAGTCTAGGTTGGTGAACAAACAAGTTTACTGTGGTTACTTATAGAAGTGAACTGAAGGACTGCTAACAGGAGCAAGCATGGCTCCCAGGAAGCCATCTTATCAGAAAGCCAAGTACTGTCTAAGGGATAATTCACAAAATCTCTATTCCTTAGTTTGGTTTCCAACTTGAAGATAGATCTATTGAAGGTTGTCTGCTCCAGCAGTCACATCAAACTCATATAACTCTAGGAGCCTCAAGAATCTTGTAGTTTTCTGAAAAATCTGAATCTTTTATTTGCTTTTGAGTCATATGAGCTTACTTTATTCCTCAAGGATGCAATGTTTCCATTTAGAGGATTTCACCACCCAACAAATAGTAAAATATCAAGTTCAGAGATTCTTTAAGTTGCCAAAAACAAAGCAAAGCAAAACAAAACAAAACAAGACACCTATCATTAGATCTTTAGGGACTAGGTCAAAGAAAGTTACATAGTGATGTTCAGTGTGCATCATACTTGATTTACTAATTGGAATTAGAACCATGTCCTACTGTATTATTTTTATTTTGAAATGAAATTCAGTAATTTAAGAAAAAAATTATCAACATTACTCAGTTTGACTGAGATTAAGGTTATATGATATTCACAAACAGCTGTTTTTTTAGTTAATTTGGGGGAAAATGGGCCCAAGTAGAAAGGGAGTCAGGCATGATGCTCAAGCCACAGACGGCTCTGCAGACTGAAACATGAAACTTAGTGGTGTTGGCTTTGATTTTAATCTATCCCTAATATAAGTTCCATAGATTCCTGGAAGAGGAAAACAAATAAATCGACCCACTAAGTCATATATAAACCTTCAGGACTCAGTAAAACAACAATATGACTCATAATATTTTCACTAAAATCATTGCCACAGGGCTGCTGAGATAGCTTAATATATAAAGGAAACTGCTACCAAGACTGAAAGCCTGAGTTAAATTCCTGGGACTTACATAGTGGGAAGAGAAAAACTGCTTGGCTTGTTGTCTACAGATTACCACAGGTGTGCAGAATGTGTATTCCTTGACCCCTGCAACTCATACTGTATTGTTTAGTTTTTGCTGTGTTTTCTAAGACAGGGTTTCCACATATCCTTTGCTGTCCTGGAACTCACTGTGTAGACCAGGCTGGTCTTGAACCTTGAGCTCATAGAAATCCTCCTGCTTCTGCCTCCCAAGTACTGGGATTAAATGCTTACACTTTCAGTTCTGGCACTAATATACATATATATATATATATATAATATTATTATATACACATATGCTTTGTGGGAAATATTACAGTAAATACACTTTATTACTATCATGACTTATTTCAATAAGGAGAAAGCTTTTATTTTCTCAAAAGTATAATTTGATCTCAATATAATTTTCATTTTAAATATAGGATTAGTGTTTATATTTAACAAAAATAGAATTTTAGCATAAAATTGAAATGATATAATAATATTTTCAGGGCTTGTGTAAAGGTCATATTTTCCAATATCTTGGTATCTATGGTTTAAAACTATTTTGAAATGGTAAAGGAAGGAATATTTTTACAGTATTTGAAACAGGATTTGAAGAATGTAAAATCGAAATATCACATAAGTCTCTACCTAACACAAATTCAAGCTTATATATTATGCCTCAAAGCTACACACATTTTTGAGTGATGTAATTTTATTCCCTTGGAGTACAGAAGAGGTATGTATGTGCCAAATGGTTTATGTGTGAAGAGTATAGCAATGTACCTTGACCCGTTCTCTCAATCCTGAGAAAAGAAGGACTTGGGTCTCTTTTAAAGGCAGGGTTCAAATATGGAAAAAGGAAAATAAAAAATATAATGCCATTTCTATTTTATTATAGTATTACCTATGCTTCACTAATTAATATTCCTGATATGTATGTAGTCAATGAGGTTTCAGAAGTTAGGTTGTAAATATGCGCCATGTTCACACATGAAATGCAGGTAAACTTAAAAACTCTGCTCTGGATCATTCTCCCCTCCATGTTTGGGTTAATATGATTCATTGCAAAGGAGGCTTGTACCACAAACTCTTTCCTTACCTCTCTATTCTAAAGGCTGATATAGTTCAATTATTGAACATGATCTTTGTGAGTGGGGTTACCAGGACCTATTAATTAGAACGTCTCATTACTATATCATCTTTAATAGCTTTGATACCTTAATTACTAAATTGTCCCTTAATAAATTCAAGTCAGGCTTTTATCTTTATTAACCTTTTCCTAAAGCATGGGTCCCATCATTAACATCGTTATTTTTTTTTTTTTCTTAAATGCCAAAATAGGCTTGGCATCATGTAAGGAGAATGCATATATAATTCAAGTTAAGTATATGTTAAAATATTCCAATATTTGAACTTTATTATGAAGTTGCTAATCAAATTCCTTGCTGTTTATACATGTATCTGGCATTATATCAATGGATCACATTTGATATTGTCAATCAACAGTCTACCCCTAGATAGGTTTGACAAAAGATGCATCTGAGAGAAGATACTTGAGTGACAGCTAAGAAATTGCCCAGAACCAAAACAGAAGCCCCACTGTTATTTGAAACTTAACTGCCAGAAATTGATTTGGTTGTCATTGGTATTTCTTCTCGGGGGCAGAGCTTCATAACTAAATTTGTATTTTAAACAGCCAATATTAGAAAGCCAGAAAACACTAAATTGAATCTCTTAATTATATCTTAATACTAGTAAAGCCATGCTATGCTCTGGGGTGGTGGTGGCAACATAAATTTTAGTCTAGAGGAAAGGGTAAAGAAACGTCTCTAGTAGAAGCTGTAGAAGTATAAATATGAAAGTACGGGATTTATTTTTAAATGTGCAAATGGCAGCAAATATTAAAGGGACATTTTTTAGTGTCAAAATATGTCATCTATTGAAATTCTTAGATATCAGTGAAAAATCACAGGTCTTTAAGTGAAAATAAAAGAAACCATACTATTAATAAACTTTCAAGAAGACTAGCAAATGGATTGTTAATGGAGAAGACGTAAAGTCACTAGTCCTCCTGTTAAATGGGAGTTGTTGATTCAGGCTGCACAGATTCAAAAGGATAATTAGCTTTCTAGAAGCTGTGTGCATAGATAGATTTGGGTTTTATTAGCATTCTTTCTAAGCTCCTCTTTAAAGATTTACAGTCATGTTTAGGGGTTTATTCTTAAGGCAGGGTATAGAAGAATCAGTATAGGTTGGAAAAAACATATGATCAATTCCCATAGTTTAGTCTGGGCGTAGCACAGCTAACCTTTGACATACCACATAGGTAATACAAAAGTGGGTTGATTTTCTCAGAAATAAAAAAGACAGGGTGTTACTTTGTTTGCAGGGCCATTTCTTGGGAATGTGTTAACAGAATCGTGTGAAGAACCTGTATAAATAATGTGAGAAGTAGGGAGAGAAATACAAGGATGACTCTGGACCAATCCATTAGGTCACCTTTGAAACACGGGGGCACACAACACAATGACACCTAGTGTAGACATGACCCACCTTCATTTTTCCCCTCCCAGTGTCTTATCCTCAACATATTAAGTCACTCAAGTTCCTCCTTCTCCAGATATGCCAGAATACTCTGGGAATTCACTCTAAAAGGGTGAAAGCTAAACTCCTGATACAGAAAAAAATCTTGCTCTGAAAGACCTGACAACTTGGGTTTCAGAAACACATATGAACATAGTGTTCAATATGCTGGGGATGGAGAAAATGTAATGGGTCGTTTTGTGGAAGAAATTATCTGCCAGGGACCCCTGAGCATTCAGTGCCATTCATGTTCATTGTTTATTGTGTGTGGTGTAATGAAGGATTTCACTTGTCACACATGCAAGCACATACCATTAAATAATTTAAGTACTATTACCTGGTAACTCAGGCTCTGAGAACAAGTTTAATTTGATTGCTGCTTGACCTCAAGCTATAATTTTCTTGATTCTTATTTTCTCCTGTAACCCATCCATGTAGCTATCATCAAGTCTTTTCTGTTTCACTTGAAGCTGAGAAACTGGCTCAAATGTTCTGGCCATCTGGCTGGACTTGCTGTCAGTAATTCTTTCTTTCTGATATACAAATCCCATGTCTTCTGTGGGATTTTTTTCTGCTACCCAGTTTTCTGCTGTGACAACAGAATACCAGAGTCTGAGAAAGTTATAAAGAAAATTATTTGACATGGATCCAGAAGCTGGAAAGTCCAAAATACTAATGTATGGTGAGGCCATTTGTACTACATCAGAGCTTAAGTAACAGGGAAGGGATGGTGGGGCATGGAGAGGGAGAGCCGGAAAAAAAAAAAAAGAGAGATAGAGAGAAGGGGAGAATGAACATGCAAGAGACCTCCTCGCATGATACAACACTATTAACCCATTCACTGAGGTAGAAAATTTTTGACTTATTTTTTCCAGTCCTAGCTCCCAACACTAGCAGACACTAGCAGAGTGACGATTAAATTTCAACACCAGTTTGAAAGATACATTAAAACTTTAGCAAAATTCTGAAACAGTGGGAATGTTGGCAAGGGGAGGCAGAACTAAATCTTCCAGCTCTTGAAAAGTAAGAGACTTAGAGGTGAGAATTGAAAAAGCACAGAGAAGTCATGTTTGGGCATATGGGTTTTTGGAATAATCTGCATATTTGGGAAATGAAATTGTCAGCATCATATGATGACCTAAGATGAGAGTAGATGCACACAAACTCTGTTTTTTTTTTTCAGGAATTTGAACTCCTTAAATAAATAAACAAAGATTTAATAGGATAATTGTGAGCTCGGTAAAGACAGAGAAAGACCAGAAAGATACTTCTATCTTTCTGAGATTATTGAGGCTATTAAGGAAAAACATGTGCTTGATACTGCTCAGATACTAACTAGTGTGATTTTAAAAACCTGTTCAGTTTAATAAAAGGAGAGGGGTTACATGGAATTTCTAGTAAGAAAATGAGTTGAAGAGCTGTTTTAAAATATTGAGATGGTGCTGGAGTGATGGGTAAAGTGTTGCCCAAGCAGGGAAATCTGAGTTCAGATCTCTAGAACCTACATCAAAGATAAATATGGTAGTGTTGTCCTATAAAGCAGGGGTTAATGAGGTATAGATAGAAAGATTTCAGGGCCTTTCTGGCCCTCCAAGCTTCCTTTTCAGTGAGAAACCACATGGCATAAAATAGCTGGATGAAAATATTGAGGAAAATATCCCAAATTCAGTCTCTGATCTCAGGTACCCTGAATTGTACCCATCAAGCATACACAAATTAATCAACATGATAGAGGGAGATACATTTGACAAGTTGCTGTTCAATAGACGAAGATTATAGTCTGGAGTGTTTAATTCACTAAACTTGAAGAAGTGGACATACTGAGAAGTGGAAAGGGTAAACAGGCCTATACAGATATAGTGAAAGTGAAGAACAGTGAAAACCCTTATGTAGGAGAGAGACTACTTCATAGAAAACAACTTTATGAATAGAAAAGCCGTAGCACAGACAATAAGACTGATAATAAATGTGACTCATGAAACTGAAAACTTCTATAAGGCAAAGGACCCTGTCAATAGGACAAAATGGCAGCTTATAGAATGAAAAAAGGTCTTTACCAACTCCACATCACACAGAGGGCTGACTTCTAAAATATATAAGGAACTCAAGAAACTAAACATCAAAAAATCAATTTGTAAATGAGTTATAGAACTAAACAGAGAATTCCAAACAGAAGAATCTTAAATGGCAAAAAATACTTAAAGAAATGTCAAACATGAGGGAACAGGGAGACAGTGGAAAAGCAATTAAAGAGATTTTTTTGAATTTTTTATTTTTAATCTTTATTTTACATATAGAGCTCAGTCCCCTCTCCCTCCCTCCCTCACTCCATCCCTCCTCTTTTCCCCTTCCCTCTCTCCCTCCCTTTTTCCCTTTCCCCCACCATCTCATGCCCCCACCCCAACCACCCTTGCCTCCCATCCCCTCCCCATTCCATATGTAGGGTGATACCATCCAGGAGAGGTCATCTAAATCTGGTGTAGGGACTAGGCCTTCTCTCCTGTCTCTAGGTTAAGGGAGTATCCCTCCATGGGGAATACGCCCCCAAAGTACTTTTGTGCACCAGGGATACATTCTCGTTCCACTGTCAGAAGTCCCTTAGACTGCTCAGGCCTTCTAGCTGAGACGCATATTCAAGGGGTCTGAGTCAGTCCCATGCTGGATTCCCAGCTATCATTCGGAGGGCCCATTAGCTCCTCCTTGTTCAGGTCTGCTGTCTCTATGTGTTTCTGTAGCCTGGTCTTGTCCTCCTTCTCTGAATCTGGATTCCAGTTTGGCTCAGTGTTTAGATCCACATCCATGCAACAAAGACATGTGCTCAACTACGTTCATAGCAGCATTATTTGTAATAACAAGAACCTGAAAGCAACCTAGATGCTCCTCAACTGAAGAATGGATCAAGAAGATGTGGCACAATTGCACAATGGAATACTACTCTGCAGAAAAAAACAAAAAACAAAAAACAAAAAAAAAAAAAAACCAAAACAAAAACCAATGGAATCTTGAAATTCGCAGGCAAGTGGATGGAACTTGAAGAAACCATCCTGAATGAGGTAACCCAGTCACAAAAAGAGGAACATGGTATATACTCACTCATATATGGATTTTAGACTTAGAGCAAAGGATCACCAGCCTATAATTCATACCGCCAGAGAAACTAAGATACAAGGAGGATTTTAAGAGATTCATATAAGGTATCTCACAGAAGGTAAAGGGACAAGATCTCCTGAACACATGGGGGATGGGGGGTTGTTAGTGGAAAGGGAACTAGGAGAAAGAGAAGGGGGGTGAGGAAAGCACTTGGGACTAGAAGATTGAGTCAGAGGAGAAATAGATGAGAAGAGAGAGAGAGAGAGAGAGAGAGAGAGAGAGAGAGAGAGAGAGAGAGACAGAGAGACAGAGACAGAGAGAACATAAAAGAGGGAGCCCTTATAGATAGGTTTGAAGAGAAAACTGAACCTAGAGAAATGTCCAGAGACCTACAAGACTGACCCCAACTAACAATTTGAGCAACAGTGGAAAGGCTACCATACATGCCCTTCCCTGAAAATGAGATCGACCACTAACTTATCCACCATCATAGAGCTCTCATCTAGTGGCTGATGAAAATAGAGGCAAACACCCACAACTAAAAGAGATATTTTTAATAGAGAGGACCAATATGGACTTAGGGAGAAACCTAGCACTAGGGTAATTCCCCAGAAACCACAAAAATGACCTGATATATGACTCCTAGCAACAGTGGAGAGGATGCCCAAACTGGTCTATCCCTGTAATCAGATTGATGAATGTCCCAAATATCACCATAGAGCCTTCTTCACCCAGTCATTGGAGGAACCAGAGGCAGAGATCCACAACCAAGAACAAGCTGAGCTCTAGGAATCCATTCAAAGTTGGAGGGAATATATGAGCAAGGTAGGTCAAGATCATGATGGAAAAACCAACAGAGAAAACTGAACCAAATTCATGGAGACTCATGAACTCTAGACCTATAATTGAGAAGACTCCAGTGGACCAAACTAGGCCCACTGCATGTGGGAGACAGTTGTGATCCTTGGAGTAGCTGAGGGAGTCCTTGAGGTAGGACCATGATACAATCCTGATACAATGACTAGCTTGTTGGAGCTCACTCGCTATGGTGACATGCTATGCTCAACCTTAATGCATGGAAGAGGGGCCTGTCCCTGCCCCAACCTGTGGTGTCAGATGTTGTTGACTCCTCATGGGAGCCCTTACCTGTGAGGAGGGGTGAACTAGGGGGTAGGCTAGGGGATGGGGGGAGGAGGTAGAGGGCAGCAGCAGGTATAGGAGGGAGAACTTTGGTTGGAATATAAAATGAAAATGAAAAATGGTTAAAAATTGAGTGAGAGACCACTTTTCTATCATGTCCTAGAGGTAGAAAAAGAAAAGCAGGCAGTAAGTGCTGGTACTGGAGAAATTCATGCTTATTAACCTGAAGGCAAAATTTCTGATTTTATTCTTTTTCTCAGAAGACAAAGGACTGGCATGTCCTGCATTTCAATGTTTGGAACAGATAAGGATGCGTTTAGCAAATGCCTTCAAATGAAATAAGCAAGTCAACAAATAAAATGCATACCATGGTTTGGCAGTGTTACTGGCACTTCTCAAGATCATGGACTTACTGGAAAAGTTAGGAGTGAATAACAGCGTTTACCTGTGAAGGTAATGGAACCGAGTGTGTAACAGGTTGTTTTCTGGCATAGGATGAATATTTGCATCATCCTACTAGTTTGAGTATCCTGCTGCCCACATCACGCTTCAGATAATTGAAATCAGAAATTTTTCAGACAACCCCAGTCACATATTTCCACAGATAGTCTGATTACTTTAACAGGGAACCGAAGTTCAGAACCACCAGTGAAAAGCAAAAAACAGGACCGAGTGAACACAGGAGAGACATCATTAACTTGGCAAGTTAGCAGTCATTGTAGAAGCTCAGGCTCACATATGTGAGGCTCTTGTAGAAACTCGTCCAGTCTGCACCCTCATCACACCTTTTCCAGACAGGGAGCGCTGCCAGGAAGTCTCCAAAAATTCAGGGCGAGATTGAGCAAGAGTTGAGAAATTCAATGTGTAATTCCTCCTGAAACTGTTTCATAGTAATTTACAGTTTTAATCAGTGAGGCATTTTGATACTATAGTCAAAACCTGCTGAACAGCCCTGAACTTTGCATTCATTGTTTTTTTGGGAAGCACAGAAACTCAATAAGCATGTTTCATTTTTGATCCTATAAAACACTAAAAATACTATATTTTGACAAAGTGTGCCCATAACAATGGAAAATGCATTTCCCCTTACATGTGTTGCTTTGTTGAATTGTATCTACTCTTCGTGAGTTATTGATGTAATAGTACA
Source organism: Cricetiscus sungorus (assembly GCA_030556225.1). Lineage (NCBI taxonomy): Eukaryota > Metazoa > Chordata > Mammalia > Rodentia > Cricetidae > Cricetiscus > Cricetiscus sungorus. Next base: position 29,810,657 of record JANBXA010000741.1, on the reverse strand, counting down.
ATCAGCAGTTTTACCGCGAGACTGTTAGGTCAAACCTAATGTGTATAAAATCAGCCAAATAATTTTGACTTTAAAATGTTTTTTTCCCATTACAATATTATCATTGTGGTCACCATTGTAAGGAAATGGATGATAAGCTCTTATTATATATACATCCTATTTCAGCATAGCATACACATACACACACACACACACACACACACACACACACACACACACACACACATATATATATATATACATATATATATATATATATATATATATATATATATATATATATATATATATATATATATATATTGCTATTACTGTTTTTGAAACAGGGGCTCACTGTTTAGTCCAGATGGGCCTCAACGTTACTGAGTATATTTTTAATTTGGTTTCATTTAAATTACTTTTTGCTTCAAACTTTGTTGATGCAAACTTGAAAACCAGCATAGGACATTACCAGGCCCCCTGAATGTGGGCATCTGTTAGGAGACCTGGGCAGTCTTTTCGGCCTCTAGTAGTGGAATAGCATGTATCCCTAGTGTATGAAGGAACATTGGGAGCCCATTCCCCATAGAGGGACACTCTCTCAGCCTAGACACATGGGGGAGGACCTAGGTCCTGCTTCAAATGATATGACAGACTTTGATATCCCCCATGGAATGCTTACCCTTTGTGTGGAGCAGAAGAGGGATGGAATGGGGGTTGGTGCAGGGCATGGGAGGATGGGAGGGACAGAGATTTGGGATTGTTATACAAAATAAAAATTTTTCAAATTTAAATAAAAAAGGAAAATAATAATTTTATGCTTTAGTAATTATATTGTGATGAACAAATAATCCAATATCTTTTTTGGCAATCTAAGGCTCATATGTACCTGAATATTGTAGTGTGAAACATCAGTTTAATTGAGCAACATAATAAAGGTAGAAAATTAAAACTACTTTTTAAAAACTATGTCAGGAGTGTTTTTCACTTAGATTTTAGTTTTAATTAAATGTATGGGCATAGTAGTGGGTTATTTTTCAATAAGAAGAGGAAGAGACATCCACACTTATATCCAAAACACAAGAAACAGAAAAAATTTCCGCACAAAGTCAAATATACAATTCTTAACACTATCCTTCCAGCAGTCAAAGGGCTGGGGCACTCAAATGACTACATCTCATGAGTGGGTAAACAGAATGCAGTGTAATTATATGTAGGAGGTTACATAGATTATCCATGAAGATATGTTAAGGAAAACTCTAAAAAGCTAGTTGCAAAGATGTGCTTCATGATTGTAATTATATAATGTTTTTTGAATGTAAAAGCCTGACATTCTTGGGATATTTGGAATTGGTAGAAAATGGGAAGTGACTGTTAATGGACACAGTTTCTCTTTGGAGATGATAAAATGCTGTAAAATTAGGTAGAAGGCATGGTTTTATAATTCCATGAATATATGAAAAACACTGAATTAAATAATTTAAGAAGTGAAGTTCCCTTAAATGTAAATTTTATCTAAAAAAAAAAGGTTTTTATTTAGAAAGGAAAAGGTGTGCAGTTTTCTTAAATTTATTGAGGGTTTTTGTTAGCTTAAGTTTAATTTTATGCAAATATTCTCCCTTCTTCTACTCACTTTGCTTGTTCTAGCTAGAATGGATTATAGTCCCCCAAACGATGAATTTTTAAAACATTCCTTGACGTGCTCCTCCTAAATTTGCCTGTGACTCATCTGTTCCTCAGAACTTCAGCTTTTCTCTATCAATAGCTGCAGTCTTGTGAATCACTTTTCTAAAATTTTAGTTTCTGTCTTTTCTTTTAAAAATAGCCCTCTGGGACTGCTGTAAGTGGCTCAGTGATAACATTTCTGAACATTTTATTATACAACCCTTAGTTTGTTATAGTCAGTACTGTATTTTCCAGGTTTCTCTTTAAATAAATATTTCACTCATCTATTCCATTTGAAATATATCTTGAGGAACCTGTGTCTTTACTACAGGATAGGCATAATGCCCTGCAAGCTCTTCTTCCAATGGAAATAACCAAGTGGAAGATGTTGCATTCCAAGTTTGAGATTAAATGCAAATGCCTCATTAAAAAGCAAATTCTTAGTTCAAAGTTATTCAACGGGATGGGACTCAAAATATTCAATCTGGTTACATTTAGCATACTAAAAAATCTTATTCAGAAATATTCAATGGACCTGGAGCAATGTTAGATCAATCTGCTTCTTCCTCTAAACTTCTGTGTTAGTGACTTCTTTGCACATGCTGTTCTCTTCAGCAGGAAGCTCTTGCCCATCTTAGTCAATCTTGTGACATTTCCTAAAAAAACAAAAAACAGTGCTTCAAAACTTTTACCCCAATCTAAGATGACATTATTATCGGTAAGCCTGACTTCCTGATGTTACAGTGTTACTACCTAAATACTGGAGCATAGTTTGTATATTACCCATTTGCATTTTCTAATAGTGTTTTGCTAATGCTAATTCATGCATGTTTACCTTGTATTTTAATGAGATTCCAAGTATTTCAATATAATGTCTATGATATTATTTGTATATATTTCACACAATACATAGGTATGAAATCATTATGTAGATAATGGGTAATTTACCAGATAAATATAAAATGCTACATGAGAACAATTCATGTTTAAGGTGACATCATTATTCTTCTGTTTCTTAAACATTTCCTCACATCAATATTCTCTTTGTAACTATTGGTCTTCTGAATGAACAAAGACAGATAAAATAGTGTGTAGCTACCTGCCAAGAAGAGTTTTCTGTGTAATCATGATCTGTTTTGGGGGAAAAATTGAGGGGTGTAAAAAGAATGAAATTTAGATTGAAAAAATTAAAATCAATACTAAATCAAATACTAGGCAACAACAAAAATTTCATTGTGAGCTTCAAACAAAAATACAGGGATGGGACCATGTTTACTTTGTGTGGCATTATAGCATCATGGAATACTTCCTTTGAAAACTAATGTAAAGAAAAAAGAGTAGGATCCTGATTGAGTTATGTGATGGATCTACCCATTTTTCTATAGTAACAAATTGTTTCTTCAATTAAGCAATTTACTCATTCACTGAATTTTGGCTGTGTGACTACACATGCTTTTCTGTTAGTGTTCCCACAATATATTATATTTTTCATCCTGTGTGTGTGTGTGTGTGTGTAGTGTGTGTATTCAGTGCTGACAATTTGGTATCAGAAAACCAATTGATGTGCTCTTTTCAGGGGAATACTGTTTCTCCCACTGTCAGCATTCCTTAGCTGCCTGTAGTTCAAGGCAAGAATGGCATTGCATCTTGACAGGATGTCTTCTTTCATGCTCTCATGGGATTGAGCATTGCCATGTCCTCATTTCCTAGCTCAAGTTCACAGAATGTTTACTCTGCCTGATGGACTGCCTTCCTGCACACTTTGTCCAGTCAATCTTTGTGTTTACACCTCCTCTTCCCTCAATATACCACTCTGGTGAAATCTCTTCCAATGTCCATTCATGGCCCTTTCTAGTCATGTTAAATATAGTCATTGCATAAGCAGGAAGTGGAGAAGAACACAGCAACGAACTACAGATTAGGAACAGGGATTTGTCTACATTAAGCAGAAACTCGCAGTTAAACATTTCTGTGGTGATCAAGAGTTTATTTCCATATTGTATCTTTTTAACGACGGTAGCCCCATATTTCTTAATGTGCAGAATTATTCCCTTTCCTTCACTCCATTCAGTTCCCCATAAGACTATTTGTTGCTGTCTTAGAAAAGTGCTAAGAACCTGTTTGAAAAGAGATGATAATTACTGCTCCTAGTAGAAAAGTAGATAATTAACTAGTCACTTAAAATACATATTTGATGTATTAAGCAAAGATGTATACGTGTGTGTGTGTGTGTGTGTGTGCGTGCATGCATGTGGCACATACACAGCATGTAAAATGTTTAAATATATTTTCTTTAGATTTCTAGCACAGCTTCAGATAGATATATTTTTGCTCTGGTTTCACAGGCAGAGATGACAGTGCTCAATGAATAAAAATCAAAAGTAAATTTCACAATCAGGAGGCCAGCTTGCTGCAAGCCCTTGTTCCATAGGACTTGAGATTATACCCTGAGCATACTAACAGCCTGCTGATTTCAACCTCAGTGAGTGACAGAAGACCCATGGTGACAAAAGATCTAAAAATATAGCGGGATTTGGCCATTAAAAGCCTTATCAGCAAGTAACAAAAATCAACAGAGCATTAGTATTGCCAATGTAGGGATTTAAAAGGGATCCTAGCAAGAGAATGTTACTAAGCGGCCTGATAATCTGTTGACATCAACACTGGCCGCCTCTGTGGGCCACTTTCTGGCTGAGAGCTTTAGGTGATGAAAGGCAGAGTGGCTGGAAGTGGGGGCATCTGAGTTAATACTGACAGCCTTGTGGCTATGCCTAGGTCTGTGGTGAGGATATGCAGGCTGTACATCTGTCCCAGAGTTTCCATTTGCTCTGAGGTCAGTAAGTCATTAGATTAGCATCTCTCTAAAAGGGAGCTGTGTGTTTCCATACTCTCCATAACATATCAAACACTAACCATTGATTTTTAGTGCTTTAAATACTAATTCAAGCCAATGCATGATGTTCTACTAGTAAGTTCAGTTCATACTTTCTAATGTTTCCAGGTACCTCATAACACACATGTAAATAGAAGGGCATGAAACTGTTAACAGCCTCCCTCTGTGGATTTATGCTTTTCCGGATGAGTGGGTATAAAAATGTTGTTGCAGTGGTATTTTTTTTTCAGTATCCTTGTAACTGTGGGTAAGTACAATGCTTTCTTTTCCTACTTTTCTGTCTGTCTGCTGATGGATTCTTTAGAGCGATGCGCCACAGGCATGTTAGTCACAGATAAGTGACAATAGCAGGAAGATGTCTTCTATTGTAGTTGATCCAGAATAGGATGTGAGAACCACTGCAGGTGTCAGGGCCTTCTGTATTGTTATGGCCAGCATATACCTTTCACTATCTGAATTGATGTGTAAACTTCACTAACCAAAATCTGTTAGTTTCAATACACCTATAGAACTTTGGCTTTGAATGATTGATGACTTCAATTTTCCTACCTAATGCGATTTTATATTCACACTTAGAACAGTCTTCAACAGAAAAGACTTCTTTGACAGACTTAGGCTTTCAGTCCTTATTTTGTGAGGGCCCTTTTCCAACCTTGACCTATCTTCTGTGCCATAGAGAAGAGACTGTTGAGATTGATGATATTGTTATTTTAGCATCCTAGATTGCAGGTCTTCTGTAAAGGTGCTCTCAGGATGGTGATGATGCAGTATAATCCACAGTCCCTAGAAGTGGTGATAACAAATTCATATGGTCACAATAACTGGTTTGTTTGTTCCCCATATTATTAAATTGGTAGTTGTATCTGTCTGTTTTCCTACTAACAGATGACCTGGTGCTGAACACTCCACAAAGAAAAGTGGCTCAGCATCTAGAAGACTGATTGTCTGTGATCAGTGCACCCCATTCACTTGCCCTTTCAAAGAGGATGTCCTGGCAGAGAATTTAAAGGTAAGTTCTGGATGTGAAGCAAAGAAGCACATGGGGGTAGGCTTGTTTTATAACTCTCCTGTGTTTTCATGTTAGGTAGGGCTTTCAAGAAGCTGTGTTAGCATACATAGGGGTGAGAGTCTCCATGGACTTGTCTCTTCCCATGTGTCATTGTTAGGATTTCTTTGCTGTGAAGAGACATCATGACCATGGCAACTTTTTTTTTTTTTTTTTTTTTAGATACAGGGTTTCTCTGTATTGTTTTGGAACCTGTCCTAGGACTTACTCTGTAGACCAGGCTGGCCTCTAACTGACAGAGATTAGCCTGCCTCCTGAGTGCTGGGATTAAAGGCATGTGCCACCAGGGTTAAGAGACATCATGCCTATGGCAACTCTTATAAAGGAAAATATTTAACTGAAGTGGCAGCTTACAGTTTCTGAGGTTCAGTTCATTATTATGATTCTGGGGAGCAAGGCAAAGTTTAGGCAGACATGATGCTGACTAATACATGTAGATCAGAAGGCAACAGGCAATGGACTGTGATGCTGGCAGCATCTTGAGCATAGGAAACCTTAAATCCTGCCTGCACAGTGACATTATTCCTCCAACAAGGCCACACCTACTCTAACAAAGCCACACCTAATAGTGCCACTTCCTGGAACTTATGGAATCCAATTATATTCAAACTACCATGCCATGGATACCCTTTCTGGAAGGTCCTGTCATTTCTCAACATTGTCTCACTGTTAGCAAATATCTAACATGTGAGCCTTTTAGGAATACCATCTAAACCATCACACCAGTGTAGAGAAAAGTCTAATTTTTTTTGACCATGCTGTTCTCAACCATACTATGTTGGAAGGGGTTGGATTGGAGAATCACTGATATCTTTCTCTAGGTTTAAGACCCTGGGATTCTACAGCTGCTCTTGGAAAAACATATGCATTGATCAAAGGGAAAATAGAGCTGGAAAATAAATATGAAAAGAGGCCCACTTCGATGGGTATATATTATCACCTTTGAAAAATATTCTTTCTGCTGGTTCTTGATTCAAGGGTGAGTGCATTTTTGGGATACTTTACTATATGCTATGAATGTAGAATGACAAAATTCCTAAGATGAAAGCTGTTTTTTTTTTTAAGAGAAATAAAAAATAGCAGACCTCAGCATTTGCTATATCTGGAAAATAACATATACAGTACATTAAGCTTTGTTAAGTGTCTCTGAATATAAAATTAACTTTCCTTCTGAGTATTGAATAGAAAAGCAAACCCCCAAAACCCATATTTAACAGTCTGACTATGAATAGTAAATGCATCTAACAATCTTTAAAGACTTTCTATTCATCAAATACCATTCTGAGCACAGACATGAATAGCAAATATTCCTATGATCTTTGGTGGTTGCTCAGGAGTTGTGTGGCTCACTTTCTCAAGCTGTGACATACCACCAAGGTCAATGGCTCAATAGAAAACATTCATAAGCAGTCAATTATGGAGTGTTTGACTCTAAGCCTGTGTCTACAGAAAAACCAAACACATGTTTGGAAAGTAATAAACCAATGCATACTAGAGTCTTAATAAGAGTTTCATATCAGTTCAGCAAAGCTTCCCATCCACTATTCTTTTCTAAACCCATTTATTTTAGCCCATTTACTGGAGAAGTGCAGTCACATTGATATTTCAAAAACTAATAATGCTGCCTCTGCATATGTGAATTTCATGAGGTCTGTGAGTAATGAATAATATTAGCAAATGAGACAAAAGGCCAATTTGAGGCAGGATGAGGGTGATTTTTTAGATTATTAATTCCAAAAATAATTTTGGCTTTCAAAACTATTGTTGGATAGGGAGTATTATACTGATAGGTCTGGATGTGGCATTAATTGCTTCAATGTATGTGGGGGGGAAATCTGTTCTCAATAGAGTGTTAGAACTCAATCCTCAATTTATTTTTACACACAATGCAATCAGAGATATATGAGAAAATCACATCCATTTGTATAAAATGTACATCATATAAGCCTGAGAGATAAAGGGAAAGAATAACCCACTAATGCCAGTGAATGCAATTTGTGTATGTTTTAAAATAAATACACCTGACAGCTCCCATGTTCTGTGTTTTTATTTCCTTTCTGGTTGCTTTAGAGACTTGAAGGTTGGGGATGGTGTTTTATGTTTGCACTTGAAATATCCAGTTCAGTATACATGTTGGAAAGCCATTGTCCACTGGTTCCTGAGAAAAGTAGATCAGCAATGTGAAACCCAGTGTTTTTTGTTTATCAAGAAATAAAGAAACCTGAGTTTTTCAACTTCTAAAAATTGCCAAATTTCTTTTCTTTGTTTAAATTTCACATGATTCTTTATATAAAATGATTGGAAAAATGGTGTGCCTTCCTCGGCCAGCAAGGAAACATGACCACGATACTTCTTCAAGCAGTTTATTCAGGAACCTTGTACATTAGCTTCTGCTTCTCCCAGCCCCAGCAAGCCATTAAATGTGCTCTCACAGCCCAATCAGCTCATGCCACCTAGCAATCCCAGATAGGCCACAGAAGGAGGAAGCACACCAGATCCGCCAAGCACGTCCAAATAAGGCTTGTTTACAGCTAAGCACGAACTACCTGGCATCCAGCCAGGCGCCATCTTGGGGCTGTGGCTTCCCACAGTTCCCCCTTTTTTTTTTAAACACAACAGGCAAGGGTAGAGGTCTGATCTCTGATGAACAAGGGACATTGTAGTGGCGCCACGCCCAGTTATCAGCCAAGCTGGTACCATACCCGTCTGGTATCTTTTCTCAGAGATGGGATTAGGATACCAACCCATATACAATCAGATTTGCCCTCCATGAAGCTGCTAGAAGCTAGCCTCAAGTGCAGTACTTTGTCTCGCATCCTGAGTGTGATGACTGCTTAGCCCTTTCAAGCCTGAAGTGATGGCCCTGCCTCCAGGGCTGCGAAGGCTTGTGCAATCATGGCATTACTTCTCTGTGTAACCCTCATCCTGCAGATACACCATAAGGCAATGAGACTGACTAGGGTAAGCACCCCTCCCAGGGCACCCATTCCCGCCCATTCTTTCAGATGATTCATGGCTTGGGTGATCCATGTAGACATCCACCTGGGTGGAATTCACATTCACGATAGAGAGCATCAGGTTGTGCATCAACTTATCATAGTCGCTAGACCAATTACCTAAAAGATACTGTGAGAGCTGTTTAGACACATTGGCTGCTAAAGAATAATTCTGGTAGGATACTGCGGTCATGCATAAGCCGGTCATCTTTCATTCACAGCCTAGCTGTGCCAACTGCCATAGAGCATCAACCTATTCCTGAACAAGGTCAATGCATTGATTCAGTACCATTATACTGCCTTTTCGCTGGGCATTAAGGGAAGACTGCACATCCAAGGTGGTAGCCACATTAGCTGACAAGCTATTTAAGGTGGCTGCAGTTTGGACCCTGGAATTCATGGCAATGACAGCTGTGGTGCCAGCAACGGCTGCAGTTGTAATCACCACCACAATAGCAGCAGTAATCCTGAAGTCTCTTTTCTGTCTAAACATAATCATGGCATTTGGACTCTCTACTTTAAAGGAACATATAACCAAGGCAAACACAAATTTCCTTCCAACCCAAAACTAATATTACCCTCTACAGAACTTAAATCTTTATCTAAAGGAAAATAAGGTAAATTCAAGCTTAAATTTCTACTAAAAATCTTGAGCCGAGTGCCTAATCGGCATGGACTTTGGGAACACCGACAGGATTCCCCACCGCTGGTCTGCTTTTATCTCGTCGATCAGCATCACCATCATCATCAGCAGCATCAGGTGAAATGTAAAAGGGCTGTAAATGCTTCCAAATTAACTCTTGCAGCTATGTTATATATGGCTGAATAGGGCTATTTACTTTCACCTTCCCTGCTACCTCCAATTCTCTAACCAAATTAACAACATAATTGGAATCTGAAATCAAATTAAAGGCCTCAGGGATTTTCGTAAACAAGCGTTGCCCTGAATTATTCTGAAAAACAGGATAACACAATTCATGTCTCACTTCCTTCCATACTTCCGGGCAAAAGGACCACCCCCCTCCCAGAACCTCCCGGGAAGGAAGCTACATTATATGGAGGAGAGGGTGGTCCTGGATTGGTAGGCTCCACCTTATAAGATTCAGAGCGTTTCTGCAAAGATGACTTCTCCATTTTCATTACCAGCAACTTTATTGTTCCATACCGAGACCTTTTCGCCTCTTTACCAGGGGCCTTAGCTTGGTCCCAACTTACCTGGGACTTACCAGTCGACTGCCCTGACTGCTGGAAGTTCTGAGCAGTTCACTCACAGAGAGGTTCCCTGTACGGGTCACCACTTATTCGCGCCTACCTCGGCCAGCAAGGAAGACGCAACCACGACTCTTCTTCAAGCAGTTTATTCAGGAAACTTGTACATCAGCTTCTGCTTCTCGCAGCCCCAGCAAGCCATTAAATGTGCTCTCACAGCCCAATCAGCTCATGCCACCTGGCTATCCCGGATAGGCCACAGAAGGAGAAAGCGCATCAGATCCATCAAGCACTTCCAAATAAGGCTTGTTTACAGCTACGTGCGAACTACCTGTCATCCAGCCAGGTGCCATCTTGGGGCTATGGCTTCCCACAGAAAAATAATGAAGGGATATGTGAGGTTCAGTGTGTGTGTGTGTGTGTGTGTGTGTGTGTGAGAGAGAGAGAGAGAGAGAGAGAGAGAGAGAGAGAGAAGAGGAAGAGGAAGAAAAAGATAAAGATAAAGAGAGAGAAATATATGGCAGGATGGTGCACTCCATCACTGAAATGGCTATATTGTGTAATATAGTCTCCTGTCTGTCTATTTGAGGTTAGTTCTCTGCTTTGATAGTAATATTAATATGTGTATAAATGGATAAAATGTCAGTCTTGTGATTTTTTCACATTCTTTTGTGTTATTACTTACTGTGCCTAAGTATACAAATAGATTTTGAACAGTTTAAAATATGATTAGATGGAAGCTAAGACACTCTTACTGATCTCAGAAGTTTCAGAAGCAAGATGTTTCACCTCTCTTCAGTGTCTGTTTGTGTGTGAGTGTGTGTGTGTGTGTGTGTGTGTGTGTGTATGTATGCATGTGCTCAGATGTGTGTGTACATGGAGTGAACATGTATGTACATGTATTTGCAAGTGTGTGACATTCAAAGAACACGTGTTGATGTTGTTTCTCAGGTGCCATCTACGTGTGTGTGTGTGTGTGTGTGTGTGTGTGTGTGTGTGTGTGTGTGTCCACTGCTGTTCTGTAACCATCAAGTAGATTGTATTGGTTAGCCATTGGCTCTAGCATCTCTCTGTCTTCTGCTATGATCTTTCTGTCGTGAATCAGGAGTTGTATATGGTCACCCTATCAAATGTAACATATTGTCAGCGTCAACAACTCAACAGAAAACATACATAGGCAGCAACATCCATTTTTATTTTTTCCGTTTTTTATGTGAGTTTTTGTAACTGAAATGAGAACTACTGAATTTCTGGTATTGTATGACAAGCGCATACTAACTGTTTACTACTATAAAGGAGTTGGAGCCTAGGAGAATGCAGCTGATACATGAGGTGAACTAAAATTTCATGCAATACATAACCTGATTTAGAATGTCAGACAATTTATGCTGAGAGGGTTGAGAGGTGTCACACAAGTGAAGTGTACACTCACAAGGGCAAGCCACACATGGTGGGCAAGCCTCACACAGTAAAGCACCTTTTACAAGTAATGATAGCCAGCTATAGTGAATGATCTGAAGTAAACTCACTCCTATATGCTACACCTTGGAGGGACATGAAAGCCCATTCCAAGAACAATTCTGTGTTTTGAAGAAACTGAGGTCATAAGACCCATCTTGTTTTCTTGGGGTTTTCTCACAAGCACTCAGAATTCTCCTACAGGATTCCATTCAGACTACTAACTAGTTCAGACTACTAACTAGTTCATATCACCAGATTTTACTAAATCTTATCAGATAACACCGAAGGGCATTTATTTGAGAAATGGCTTGTTGAAAGTCTTAGTACCAGGGTCCCGAAAATCTGAATACATTTTGACTCTTCTTATATCTCTATAATAATGAACATAAACATCATGTAAACACTTCATATGAATTAACAATTGAAAAATATTACCAAATGAAATAAGGCCTACCAAACACTAGGAAAGACACATTTTCACAGCTTGTTAGTCTTGAAGTGATTTACCTACCTTTCTTATGTGACAATTTCCAATTAGCAAAACAAATTATTTATTTTTATAATTCATTCCCGAATCTACCACTCCACTTGAGGGTAGATTGTTTTGAGTGAACTGGCTAATCGGTGCATTTCAGTTTTACAGAAAACTCTTTAAAATGTAAAACCCATCTATAATATGGCTTGGTTATTATGGTCAAAGCAATTATATTGATTAACAAACTAAAGTATGATTTTGGGAAATGCATAGAATGAATATTATTCATAGAGGATTCTTTGAGCCTTGTACTATCACAGATTCAAACAAATTTTTTGCCTACCTAGGGTAAGGAAATCAGTCACGTCTTAATGCTGTGAGTGTTGATATTTATTATGACACCAAAATAAAAACATCTTGCCTTTCTTTTAAGGTCCTCTGCCAGATGCAAATACAATGGGTTAAAAAATGCCCCCCCACCCCCGCAATATTCTTATTAGTGCAGAAATAGCCAGATTCTCTTAGACATACATGCATATATCCATGGATTAAATGATATAACACTATTTCATATTTCATACTTCTTATGTGTGAAATGAGTTTGTACTGTGAATGAATGCCCACAACATTGTAAATATGTATGAAAAATCCATATGCAATTCTTTTCTTTGGTAAACCTAAATAGTCTGTTGCCTTTCAATTTACATGTTTTACCTTGGAGATGATTACAGGCCTTCTTAAAGAAAAGCATTTGCCCTATTTCTTTTTTTTGGTATTTTTTCCTTGCAAGTGTATTACTGTTTAAAACATCTAAAGCTAATTTGTGAATACACATTTTCATTTTTCCCTTGGTCTTTTGTATAAACTGCTGAGAAATCATTAAGACAGAATTGGGCATCAATCCAGAATTTCCATCTCCTATTTTCTCTAACTACTTCAGTATTTATTTTTCTTCATAGTAGACAGCCATGTCTTTTGATTTTTACAGGAATAGCTGTAGAGATTTTTTATTCTAAATATTTAATCTAGAGCTATATGAGTGTAATATAGTTTACCATTATTCTCATTTCCAGCTACTTGTAGTGAGTTGTTGTCCAAAATATGTTAAATGAAATATTTCAAAACAATCACAAAATTTAAACTGTATGCCATTCTGCAGTACATGAAGTCATTTGAGACTTTTTAGCTCTCATCTGCCTAGAATACGATCATGTATTTGCCCAGCTTATTTATTCTGTGTTTACTACCCACCCAGTAGTCACTTAGAGCCAAAGCACTTAACAGGTTACCTCCTTTATTACTACAGTTCTTAAGATCCAGCAGTATTTATTTACTTAATAATACCCCTCAAATATGAAAGTAATGAGTTTGTCAAGTCAAGCATACCAGAGAAACTGAAAGGTGGTTCTTTTAATTATAATCTCATAAAAATTACAGGAAGATGAATATAGTACAGTAATTTTTAGTATAGCATTATGACAATTACTCTTTCAGTCTTTTAGTCTGCCTAATTTATAATTATGTGTCTACCAAGAGAAATAGTATACATGAATTAGAGCCATCCACATTTCCAGGTTCTTGAGCAGTCTTAGATGTAATCACTGTGGATGAGAAGGTCTTATGAACACAAAAATGGATACATATGCCTGTTCATGGTGATATATGCACACACACACACACACACACACACACACACATACACACACACACACACACACATATATATATATATATACATATATTTGAAAAATATTTGATTTAATACAGTTTTTATTCTTAGTGAAACATAATGACTATTGTTTTGTAGGGCATAATAATAAAAAATTAACAGCCTTGATTGATAATAGGCTAGATAAATGTTTGATGATTGCTTTAGAAATGAAATATTATTGTCAATCTCATATGCTACATAATTTTTCAAAATTCCTTTCCCACCAAATAGAACATGTGCTATGGCATAAATAATTGCTGTTGTGTTTGAGAAATAACTCAGATTTCTCCACAAAGTATTTACAATAAATGTGGTAAATGCTTAGACAACACTTAACTGCCTTTCGACTCTAAATCATTTGCTTAAAGGAATTCACTTAGTCTTGAAGGAAACCTTATAATGTAGATAATGTTATTTGTTGTTTCTTTTACTGATAAGAAATAGATATAAAAATCACTGTTCCATGGGTCAACAGCTTGCAAATTGTGGTACCTAAGCGAGAATTAAAGCAACTTGATAGAATTATGTGTTTTGCCTGTGGAGTATAGTAATTAATATTTCCTTTTGACTCTCACTGTGATTATTTTAGATTAATGCTTATATTTTCCTCTCTGAGTATATGGATGAAGACATGGATTAGAAATTTGTAATGATTGGTCAATGGTCATTTACTATCTAAGGGGGACTTGAATTCCCTCGGTATATTATCAACATCTAAGAGTCATATGGCTTTAGTGAAAGATAAAATCTATTTACCAATGTTGACCCAGCAAAGTCATCCAGCCTCCTTAAATTAATGTAAATAACACAATTCTCTATATTTAAATGAAACATACATTTTCATACATGTATAGAGTTACTTTGTTAAGTTAGAAAAAAAGAAAGAAAAAGAAAAGGCCTGGTACAAAATAATATGAGAGAAGGAAGTATTAAAATTCCATTGAGTTCATTTTGTCTTGGTCGTCTTCTGGTGGGCATGGGGCTTGGCCTTAAGCATGGTTTGTATACAAAGTAAGACTCCTGTTGGAGACAAAATTATATGTTTATCTGTGCATGCTTATCAATTGGAATTAGCTTCTGAGTTAAGCATTGGAGCTTCCATACACTTCCCTTCCCAGTGCTAGGACTCAATCTGTACCAGACCTATGCAGGCCCTGTGCATGCTGCCGCAGTCTCTAGAAAGTAGTTAGACATAGAAGACTCTAGGTAGGCACAACTTCAACCTCTTCATGCTAAGTGAGTTGTATACATGTTGTCTACAGCAATAAGGCTTTGTCCTCAGTTTGTAGAGAAGAACCAATAACCTTGGCAATAATCTGGGTTGTTTGGGAACTCTCATGGAGAACCTTTTGCCAACAACTCTCTTAGAGGTAACCCACCCAAAACTGGAGGCTTAAATTGGTAATGAGAGACGTCCAGTTGAGACTCAATTAGCAATTTACATTTAGTTCAACTTCATATATGCACATAATCTAGGAAGATTCTACAGTATTAGTTTTCTAGAATACTCATCAAAAGCTTAGTTTTGGCTCTCTCACACAGTATTCCCTATCTCACACCACTTTCCTTTCCCCTTTCCATATGAACTTCCTATTCTAGTATTCTGCCCATCAATTTATAACTATCTATTCTATTTTTACTTCCTAGGGTGATCTCTTTACTCCTGATCCCAGTAGCTTACTCTATACCTAGCCTCTCTGATTATGTGGATTGTATATAGGTTATTGAAGACTTAACAGTTCATATCTACATATAAATAAATATAATACATATATTTTGTCATTTTGGGTCTCAGTAACCTCATACAGAATTTTTTTTCAAGCTCCATTATTTACCTTCAAATTTCATTGTTTAGTTTTTAACAGTTTAGTAATATTCCATTGTGTAAATATACTATATTTTCTTTATTCTTTCATCCACTGATGAACACATAATCTGTTTCCAATTTCTGGTTATTATTAATATAGCCCCAATAAATGTGGATTAACAAGTTTCTCTTTAGTAGGATGTAGAGTCCTTTGGGTATTTGCTCAGGAGTTGTATAGCTGGAATTTGAGGTAAATCCAATCCCAACATTCTGAAGAACTGTTAAACCCTTCTCTATAATGGAAGTAAAGTTTGCACCAACAATGGATAGTATTTTCCTTCTCCACATCTTTGCCAGCATGAAATGTCATGAGTATATTTCTCTTTAAAGATACTTTATTTATTCAGTTTACAAACTTCGTTTTAGAGATAACTGTCCTATCAACAAACATAAATAATGACTTCATCAAAAATTAAGATGAGGAGCAGTGTTTATATAGCCAAAAAATGAAAACCTTGACATTTATTATAATTCCCATGTTTCTGCTCTCCAATTATTATGTTTTTCCACTTTCTCCCTTCTTTGTATTAACAATAGTAAAGACTAGAATTCTTTGTAGAGAGTACACTGTATTTTCATTCCAAATGTGAGAATAAAATATAATGAAGACCAAATTTTCTTCTCCAATTATTAGCCAACTAAATTATGGCAATATTATCTTTTTTACCTCATAAACAGTGTTTTGCAGGTGTTATGACTTCATCCTATGAATAAACATGAGCCAAAAGTGTTTGTAAAGACTGCTAAAAACCATTTTGGAAAAATGCATTAGAATGCATATGTTTACTAACCAGCAATCAAAAATGTTAATATGCAAATGGTCCAGGAAAAGAAGCTTTAATTCACAAAATTTGGTGCATTAAAGAAAACTGTGGCATCCAATGGGAGATTTTAAATATAGAATAATTTTGGATGATTAATTATTTTAATTTTATTAATTAACTAGTTTTCACTATGTAGCTTACACTGGACTCAGACTAGCATCCTTTTGCCCGAGTCTGTAAATTCAGAGAAAACAGAATGTGCCAATAAGCTCAGCCTATTATGATTTTGATCTTAAAAACACAATTGCTTTATTTATTTGCAATGTGTGTATGTGTGTTATACATAATCTATGTGTGTATGCATGGAATTATAGATCCAAGTGGAAGCGTCATATAGAAGTGTGTACAAGTGTATGCACATACGTATACAGGCCAGGATTTGATCTTATCTTCACCCATTCTATGTTATTTCCAGAGACAGGGTCTCTTACTGAACCCAAGTTTATCAATTCAGCTAGACTGGTGGCCAGTGAGCTGAAGGGATGTGCCTGTCTCTGCATTTCCAACGCCAGAACTAGGCCACCACCAAACACACCACATCCAAGTTTTTACATTTAGATTGTATGTAGAATTTTTCAATAGGAGAGAGGGAATTGACAAACCTCAAAATTAATGAAAGCTGATTTTATTATTCAAACATGTTTATTTTATTATTCAAACAGTGCAAATTGTTCAATGTTTGGTATAGATTCATCTAGATAACTCTTCAAAGAAGAGGATCATGGTAAATAAGTATAGCCATTTATGGAACTGATTCAAGGCATTAAGCCTGAAATTTTAATGTGTTAATATAGGAAATAAATAAACAGATATTCATATATGAGTCTTGCATATTCATTTATGTGCCGGTTAGAATGGACTAACAGGATTTTAGTACCATCACTTTTTTCATCATGCCAAATAGTTTTTTTTCCAACTAAGAAACCATAAAACTATGACATCAATTCAAACAAGATAGCATTCCCACTTGAAACTCTTGAGCATTGATATTTATATAAAATGACGCTATCTGTCCTATTACTTATTTTTATACTTTGAAGTGATGATGACATATCACTTTTTTTGAGTATGAAACTCACCCATACCACTCAGAAACATAAATGCTACGTACAACTGGTCTTGTTATTGACACAGTGCCTTGAATCCTTTTGGTAGACAGCGATGAGATGTGTATATGGCTCCAAATTCTTCCGTTCCCTACAGGCTATTCAGCTTGTCATTTAAGCCTGTAACAGTGGCAGGAATCACTTTTCCTCAGTACAATGGAAATATGCATTTTGTTTTTCTCTGACCTTCTTAGGCACTATAGTCACTTAAAATTATTCAGAAATTATGGAAGTTGTCCATTAATGGGCAAGTGCAGTGCTTAAAGCTTCACTTGACAAATGTGAACAGGCAGTACAATGAATGGCTCAAGCAAGGAATGACAGACAGAACATCTTTGGAGTACAGACGGGTTTACTGACACTCTGCTGTTGACTGCAGACAGCCTGAAAGAAACAAAAGGCAAAACAGAATGGATTTTGCTTTAGATATTATAAAAGCGATGACCTTTAAAGGCAAAATAATAGAAGTGTGTTTGGGGGCAGAAGGTTGAGAAAAGCCCTGCAAAAATGTGACAGTCCAACTTAGAATATAGTGTTAGGATGCTAGGATTTAAAAAAAAAATTAACACTCTCCATTTTTCTCTTTTTGTCTTCTGTTCATCTTTCATTCCCTTTTCTGATATGAGAAGTCACAGTTCAGGTGCAGCAGAGTCTAAATCATCTAAAGCAAATCAGGCCAGAAATGGGCTGATAATGAAGGCCAAAAAAAGTGTGCTTGCTTTTTACCAGTGAATCATCAGGACGACAATGGAGTCTAAAGATTCTATTAGCATCACAGAAGCTCTCAGGAAGCAATCTGCACTTTCTCTCAAAAATTTTCACTCTGGTATTATAGAACCTTGATTATTAATTGAGAGCCGTGGAGCTGGAGCTCAGCATGGTGAGATGTTTTTCTTCCTCTTTCTTTTTATCTTTTTTTTTGTTTGTTATATTATAAAAACTTTTGCAATTTGTTGCTCTGCTTTCCTTACCATACAGTTTCTATCTCCATGTCTTATGCTCTTGGAATCCTCTTTCATTGAACCACTCTTAACCCTCTATATACAATTATTAAGTGTCTAATATTTTCCACACACTATGCTGAATACTAGGCAAATAGAAATCGAGGTTATAAAATAAATGATCTTACAGTTCATGCTGACTTTGTCTACATATTTAAAAATACATTTTTAAAAACATCATGTTGGCTTTATATTATTTATCTATATTATTACTGTGCAACAAATATATGCTATACAGTGTGAGCAACAAATAGCTGTTGTTGCTTAAAGAAATACTCTTTCTTCTTTATAAAGGTACAGAATAAATTAAAATTTGAAATTAAATAGTCAGGCAATGGTGGCATATGCCTTTAATCCCCACACTCAGGAGACAGAGGCAGGTGGGTTTCTGTGAGCCAGGATAGGTTCCAAAGCTGCATAGAGAAACCCTGTCTCAAAAAACCAAAAGAAAAAGAAACAATAAATAACTAATAGGAATAATTTTATAAACTTCGACTATATAGAGATCATTTAGAGACTCATTTATATTTAATATGTAATGACACATTCGCATTATAACTAGAAAATAAGAAAAATCAGTATTCTATACTTCATTTCCTCAATCCTTTGTGCTTTTGGTAGCTGGTAAAGGGACAGAGATCCAGCATGAGTAAAACCTACTAGCAGTGTTAATTTGATGGGACAAAGAAGCAAGCAAATTAGTGGGTGGAAATGGGTATGTTAGCATTGTGAAAGAGAAAAACAGGCAGCAGTATAATATTTAGCATTTTATGTTGTCTTACCCATGTTCTTCTAACTGACCTGGCACTTTGTGTTTCTAATGTGAGGCAGTTTAAATATTTCCTTGTGAGATGTTTAACTGTTCAGGAGTATATAGCTTCTTTAGGATGAGGTTATTGGAAGACTAAGAAAGAACAAGGTTTAAGTTACCCAGAGATTCCCTCTGGAGCTACAGTTATTATAAGGACCTAGAGATATTGTGAGATCCTCCTTCTGCTTTATTTCTGACTATTCTGTAAGGAGTGAGAGAAAAATCTTCTACCAAAACAAGGTGAGGGGAGAATACCCAAATTAACAAAACTTAAGGGAATTATTTGGTGGTGGATTTCCATAGCAAAAGGTGAGCACAAATAGAAGCTTAGCACATAAGTAAGCTCATAAGCTTAGCACATTGACAATAGCACTGTTTATTCCAAGCTGGATATTTCACTGTGAGGCTTTTTATGGATAGCTGTTGATCCTACTATCATAAGATCTTTGCTTCACTTTGAGATTTAGACTTGATTTTCTGTTGGGAATCCCTTTCCATTAGTGAAGTGCTGAAATCTACCATGCTGGTTTTCTGCCTTCACTTGTAGTAAATGAAGCAGACTGACTCAATCCATCTATTTCATCCTCTGTGAAATCATGGCTAAGAAAGAACATAGATACAAAAATGTCTAATGAAAAAAAATCTACAATATGGAATTTATAAAGCAATACTTCTTCCTAACGTTCTTCTTGTTTTAAAAAAATTCACTTCTTTTGTTTTGTTTTACATAGGTTTACATGTTCTACTTTCATGTATGCATATGCAACATACCCAATCAGGTTCCTGCACTGGTCAGAAGATGAGGTTATATGTCCTGGAGTTGGAGTTAATGGAAAGGGGTATTAGTCCTCATGTCAATACTTAGAATTGAACCTTGTTCCTCTGCAAGAGTGGGAGGTCCTTTAGTTGCTGTACCATCTGGTAGAACTTTTAAGTTGATAAGAATAAAATTTCTAGAAATCACAAGATGATAGAAGAAACACATAATAACAAAGCATTGGAGAAAGGAAAGTGCATTAGAAATAGAATAATATTTGAATCTTGATACTGTTCATGATGGTGGATCAAGCAATGACTGAAGACAGACAATGCTGATTCTTTCAGGCATGTGTGCTAGCTAGTTAATTCCAATTAAATTATAATGTGTTGGAATTTATATTCTTGAAAGAAAGAATTTTGGCTCTTTATCAAGATTATCTTTTCAGATGGCCTTTCCCCCCCTGTTTTCCTGTTGCTACCAAGAAACCAAGATGAAATTCTTTAGCTAGTTTCTCACTTGCAATCAATAAACCCGTCTCTAAAATGACTCATCCCTCAGGAGATGAAAGTACTCCCAAGGAAAGGCAGGGTTCACCAGGAGAGGCTGAGTATGCAAAAGTATTTATTGACTTCTCTGCTAGCTCTGGGCAATTTACCTTTCATCTTACTTTATGTGATGCATATAGAAAAAAAATACTTATTTGGAAATATGTGAGGTGAATCTAAGTGGATCTACATATCCTGGTATCTAATAGGAGCTTTTTTACTTTTCCTCCTTTATGTCATTCATCCTTCATAGATGAAAGTGTTCATAAGACATTTTTGCCTCAAATTCTGTTTACCCAAAAGGAAATCATCTTTCTTAAGCCTTAATTCTATTTGTGTGGTGTGTGTGTGTGTGTGTGTGTGTGTGTGTGTGTGTGTGTGTGTGTGTGTGTGTGCATGTGTTTCAATTGTAAACACTTTGCTCAAACTATTTAAGAGAGGGTCAAGTTTATTCTCTGACTTAGCTCAAATGACAGAATCAAAACACTCCAGATTGGGTACCCCAGGCAACAGCACCTCTTTCTTTCTATTTTCTTCCTTCCTTTCTTCTTTCCTTCTTTCCTTTCTTCCTTCCTTCTTTTATTTTTTCCTTCTTCCTTCCTTCATTCCTTCTTTTTTTCTTTCATTCTTCCTTTCTTCCTTCCTTTATTTTTTCTTTCCTCCTCCCTTCCTTTCTATTTTTTCCTAGTAGCTCTGTTTTGAAAGCAAGGGGCCAAACAAGGGTCAGCAGGTGGAGTATGAGGAGGGCTTTCTTCCTATTTATTACACAGTGTGTACTTATCATGTTCACATGCTGTAGAGAGAGAGAACCTAAATTATGGTTTCCCTTTCTTTACTTACAAATACCACTAATTACATTTAAATTTCCTATCATCATGATCTCATTTATACCTAATTACCATCAAAAGTTATGTATTCTCTAATAGTCACACTGAAAGAAAGTCATAAAGGTTTGAATGCAAGGGAACATACATCTTTAAGTTCACAACACGTTCCTGCACACATCAAATACAATCCCCCCACCTTCCAGATAATTCCCAAAGACTGTCCTATTAACTGATATGCTTGCTTCCATTATTGTAGCTCAGTTAATCATCAACTCTCCACCTAAATGTCATAAAAAATTTTTAATTTGGTCTCATTTCATGAAAATCTATTCTCTACATTAAAGCCATCATTAATTCTACACCACATAATTTTGATCATTTCAGGCCTTGCTTAAAATTGTTCTATGGATTTCACAAATATCTTGGCACAACACAGTAAACTTGCATTGTCTATCAAGTAAGTTTCATATGGAGCCATTTTACACTTTACAGTTGATACCCTCCTGATGACTACTTGCTATTTCAGATTTGCTATTCATAGTTAGTCAGATAGGTAGAGACACACAGTGCCTCTGTGCATGGGTGTGTGTGTGTGTGTGTGTGTGTGTGTGTGTGTGTGTGTGTGTGTGTGTTTGTGGTTTCCTTTCTTTACTGTGAAAAAGCTTATTTGTAGGTCCCCAATATTACTAGACCAAAATATAACCACAGGCAAATAAACAAAGGCAAAGCCATATGATATAAACAAAATCCACTGATGGCCAGGGATGTTCCATGATGTGATTTGTTAATGCTCTTCTCTCTAGGGACACCACATGCTTCTGTTACCTTTTTCACTTTACCAACTCAATCCCATTCAAAAAAAAGAAGGCATTGTCTACCTTTATGTATCTAGTTATTTACACATATAGTATTCATGCTCTGTATTGGCATCCTAAAATTTGTTATATTGCCAATAAAATATTAAATTCACAAACTAAAAATTATTAAAAAATATAAGTGAGGCAGATAATCATGATAACTGTTAAAGGGAAAATCACATTTCAAATACATTGATATAGCACAGAAAGCCACATAACAGAATAAATTAAAACCATACAGAACCATTTGAGTATCTCTTTCCTTACCATGACTTTCCTACAAATAGTATTCCTAAAAACAACAAATTACTTTCTTAAAGTAATGTAACAACAATTAAAGATAAAGAGGCCATAATATTGGGGAAAAAAAGGCAGGGGCAGGGGTGATACATGGAAAGTTTTGGGAGGTGGAAGCATAGAAGAATGATGTAATTTTATTATAGTCTCAAAAAATTAAAAATTTAAGTCATTTTTTTTTATCTTTTCCAACCATTATTTTACCCTTAAATCTAAAAACTTTTATAAAATTGTATAACTGTGTTAAGACAAAAGTGCACAGTGAATAGAAATATGGACTCAGGTCCCACCAGTCATAAATCTTCATAATCCTACTATTTTCATGAAACTATTAACTTAAAAATTATACATTTATATATTTTTATCATTTTCAAACTTGATATGTATTTTTAAACTAATTGTGACTGCCGAGCATAATGTAGTTAAATATTTATTCTGGTCCATAATTAATGATGTATTTTTCTTATTGATAGTTTTGACTTTTGACATATTCTGTTTACCTGAAGCTAAACATATTTTAAAAAGTACATAGTTTTTTAACTTTTAATTCATTCTTCAACACCTACTGGTGATCTTATTATTGATGTGTTGCATATGTTAGCGAAGATATTCTGAGCCAAAGAGAAGTAAGTAAGAAGTATAAAATTAAAACAAAATGAACACTGTCAACAAAAGAAAAGGCATTTTAGCATTTTGTTAGGCAGTTGATTAATAACTGGTATTTTATTACTTTTGCAGTATTTATAATATTTACCAACTTTTGAGTAAAATCTGCTATATTTAAAGTGTGTAATTTCTTAAATAGTTTAATATACTGATCTATATTTAAATATGCATTATATTTAATGTATACTGTATTTTAAAGGAAAGCAATGGATTATGCAATCTATTCCAGGCTTGTAGGATAATTGTTTCATTTCTTTGCAGTGCATATCATAAAGTTGCTTATTGCAACTCACTCTACTAAATGGTACATTACATGAATATTTACTAAACTATATAAGGAATTAGAATTAAAAATTGAGAAAGCATAGGTAGATGGGAGAAAGCAAGAAACAGCAGACAACCTAGACAGAAGAGTTTGCTCCTGCCTCAACCTGTTATGCCAGACTTTGTTGACTCCCCATGGGAGGTGGATGTGGGGTTGAGTGCAATATAGGGGTGAGAGAGACCAGGAGGGGATGGAAGGGGGAACTATGGTTGGTATGTAAAGTGAGAAGAACTTTAAATATAAAAAAAGACAGAAAATCTGTAGGACACCCTGTTCTCTAAAACTGAATACTTTCTATACCAACATGACAATGGATAAAACAAACAAACAAACAACAACAACAACAACAAAAAACCCCAAAAACATTACCTTTGAATTTGCCTCAGCTACAAGCAACAAACTACTGTAGATTATCAGAGTCACCTTCACAGTTACAGGTATTCTCTTTAGAAATTCTAAGTAAACAATTAATTGTTTAAATTTCAAATCTGGACAATTTCTTTTGGGGAAATAGATTTCTCAACAGTTTGTCATAATTCAAGTCTGAAGAAATTTGTATATCCATTTCCATTGACAGTACATCTTCTAATTCAACAATCTTTACACAGCATATATTTTTAGAAACTCTTATTGACCTAATAAAAGAAACAACCATGATTCATGCATATACATTAAAATTACTTGGGGACCCTTTCACCATGACTGGTCTCTCAAGCATGTCACAATAGGTCACTTCCAAGTGTAACTATGATTTTGATAATGTCCTTTTATTTTCCACAATCTACACATTTTAAAAAACTTCATTAGAGGGCAAGACACAGGGCATTGGCGACTGAGTTGCAACTTAGCAATCAGATAACAAAGAAACATGGTGGAAATGTAAAAGCAGTCATTTTTTGGATCTACGTTATTTGAGCTGAAATTGTATTGTGAGGATGTTTAAAACTAGAATTACATTAAATTTATTAATATTCACTGTAGCTCTTACTTTACTTCTTTTACTATTAGGCTAGGATACATTAGGACTTTCATTTCACTATTGGGCAAATGTTTGTGGAGCACTCAGGGTGACAATACATAATTTTAGGGGTGATGAAACATTCATAGTTTAATGATGGTTAGAAACAAAGCAAAGAAACTATGCCAACCCTACTAAAAATAAAAAAAAATAAGATCGGTACTCTTCTGTTTCTATAAAGGACCAGGATGGCAGGATAGTTCAGAAAAAAATGCTGAGGTGTAAGCATGAGTCCCTAAGTTGGAATTCCCAATGTCTGTGTGAAATTCTTGGTAAAGCCCTATATACCATAAATCACAATGCTGGAGAACTGGAGACACAAGATTCTTGGGATTTACTGGTATTCCTTCTATACAAAACAGTGAGCTACAGTATCCATGAAAGACCTTGTCTCAAAAAAAAAATGAGTTTTACATTGTCCAGGTGAGCATGTCTATTGCTGTCATCTTGTTTAGTTCATGTTTTGGTAGTCATGTTGGTAAGACTTTATGAATGTATCTTCTGACATCATTGAGAGGCAACCCTCAAAACAAACTTACTGATCCTTTTGTTCTTACAATATTTCTGTTCCCTCTTCAGCAATGATTCCTGAGCCTTTGGTTCAAGAGTTGTGCTATAGAATTATCAGTTATGGGTGAGATCTCCAACTCTACACTTTGATGACTGTAGTTTTCTGTAATGTTCTCTCTCTCTCTCTCTCTCTCTCTCTCATACATATGCATATGCATGCATGCATATACATATACATATATAGCAACAACTAATTTAAAAAGAAGCCTGAATTTGAAGATAAGCAAAAAGAGCTGGATGTAAATGTTAAGAGAGAAAGAGGAGGGGAGAATGTTGTAATTATAATCACAAAAAGAAGTAATATTCAAAACACAATGGAAAGTGACTGATAAATAACAGTGAAATCTGTTTTCCACATCCAGTGACACACATGTGTATGGAGAATTTCTTGCACATGCTTATACTCTTGCATCATGGGTTATGAAAGGGAAAGTTTTAAGAAGAAATCAGAGGATGTGGTATTTGATGGGTGTTTAAAGAACAGCAAGGACCCTAAAATATGTGGTGGACAGAATTCTTCAAGCTTAGGGACTTCTTCAGTATATTAAAAACAAATTGTATATACCATGAGGAAATAAAGTCTTGTCAAAATTATTACTATCAAAGTTTATATTTAAAGTACCATATTTCAAGAAATAATATAATGCCAGTAATGGGGGCAACAATATATCACTTGTAATGTTTAGGTTTCCATGGTCTCTATAAATGTTTTCTCAACTAATGCAATAAAATTCATTATAATTAAAACTGGTGTGCTTATTTGGCAAATTAGTTTTCAGAGTTCTCATTTCTAGCATTTTCTATAATGACATTCTGAAGCTATAACTGATTAAAAGACTATTCTTTAATGGTGAAACATATAAAAATAATCAATGTATTAGCCAATAGTAAAAAATTGACAGAAAATTGTAAAATAATTTTGAAATACAGCAGGAAGCCTGGTCCAAATATAGGCATATATAAAAAGAAGCAGCAGTGAACCATGATCCTTTGGATAGTGTCTGGGAAGCTCAGGTACAACCAGCTTAGAAATGCAGTTGAGAAGGTATCTACTTGCTCATTTCCCACAGTATCTGGATTAGCACATGTCAAGCCCCATTAAAATGATTTGGCATATCATTTAAGATCAGTAAGTGCCTCAGCAAAGGTGGGGACTTCCTTAATTTTCGTTATACTATGCCATTTCCTTTCCTAATGTACAACACTTGGTTTTTAAATACCTAAAAGCAGGTGAGTACTTATTTGTGGCTAAAATGATAATATTTTATAATTTACTGACTTTGTGTTATACAATACAGGAAAAGCCTATTATGCTTAGTCTTTTATGTTGTCGCTCGTTGAATGCTCAGCTGTCTACTGAGGTGTGTATATACTGTTCTTAAGGTTAAAAGTATCAATACATGTGGTATAAATGGCATTCTAGATACAAAACTGTAAATAGAGAAATATCTTTCCATGGTGATTAGGCTCTGAATAGGAAATGAAACATGAACCATTTGAGATCACATTTATTCTCCTTTCACTGATTCCCATTGATAACTACTCAGCTATCTGGAAAATGTCAGAAAAAAAAATGTGTTTCCACTGCAATCCTTCCATATCCATCTTTTGAAAGTTTCACTTTCTTCATAATAAGCTTTCAATTTGTACAATGCAATTTTTTGTACAGGCATTTTAGGATTTTGTATTATAATAAACTATTTAAAATATAGTCATATAGTTGCCCAGGAACAGTTTCATAGTTGCATTTAATAAAAATCTATCATTCTAGAATATTAATTGTGTTGTCTCTTATTATATCTAAGTTTATAGCAATTAACACACTGCATTTTTATAAAATGAAGACAATTGAACTTAGCCTAAAGAGTATTATAAAAAATAAATTAAAGCATTACACATACTCTTTAATTTTTTTCATTTTATTTCCTAAACTTTGTTTTATGCCATGAAGCTTTTATGACTAATTTTGTTGATTATTTCATTAGTTTGTATGTTACATTTTCCTGCTTTTAATATAATTTTCAAAATTGTTTCTATTGATTTTAATTTCAAAAAGTTGACTAAATCTTGCTGTGCAGAATGGATTCATTACTTTATATATCTGAAGATTTCAATTAACAAATTCCTTACTTGTAGAAAAAAAAACTATTGATAAAAAATGAGCTGGAAAATGCGAAAGCTTTAAATGTGGTTATCATGTGTGACAAAAATAAAACACAATACACTACTGTTATTTCCTCAACTATAGGTATTAAAATAGAACTTATGTTCACTAATTTATCACCATTGAAGTAGTAAGGTCTCAAATATTTCATAGTCTAATATCTATTTTTCCCATTGTCAATTCCATCTATTCTGTGAAAGTATCTGTATTATTAAAATAGATGATTGATCTGTCTTTTGTTTTAGCAAAACATTTTAGTAAGATGCATTTGGTACTTTATGACAATTGTAAGGTATAGATACCTCATGAATCCATCACTTATTGCAATATGTGGCCAGAATTCTTCTGTATTTAACTATTGTAAGCTTTATTAATACAGCCCTGCTTCCAACAGGAGCATGCATCATAGTATAAATCTAATATGGTCCATTGGATCAGTAACATTTGACAACCCTTGCTATTTCGTTGAAAGTTCTCTAAGACACTGAATTAAGAATGATGGCATGTCTCAGATTTATCGGTTTTTACTCTCTCATGTTTTATTTCTAATGGAAATATAGGTAACTCAAATAATTTGAAACTCAGAAAGCATGCTCTGCTGTGAAGACCAAAATCTCTGTGGTGTATTTTCTCTAACAAAGTAAGGGAAATCTGAATGCTCACAGTTAACTTCAAATCTCTGTAAGCCTTACCAAGCAAATATTTTACAGATCACTTTCTATTCATTAAAATGCAAAAGTAAATAATATTTTACATAATCACAACTTTCAATATCTTTTACACATTTATTCATGCCCAGAGAGGCTTTAATTATGGATCAGTGAAAATAGATTGAAGCAAAGAAATACACCAGAATAATCAATGATTATCTAGCACAATTCCTAGGTGAAAACAAAGCATCTCCCTGAAACATCCTAATGTCTATAGGATACTTTCATTCTCAGGAAAACAATATCATTTTTATATTGAACCATTTTTAAGTACATTGAAATTCCCTTACAATTTTAAAGAGGAAGGATTCTCAAAATGCTCTGCATTAATCTCTGCAATTCACCATGATCCCTGGTTAGTTTTAGATAAACTTGATATAGCTTCAGTCATCTGGGAATAGAAACCTCAACTAAGAAACTTGTAGAGAGCTGCAAAGTGCTGCGCCTTAAAGATGGCGCTGGCTTCTGCCTTCTACCTCCCCAAGGGTGAGAGCTCTCTGGTGTAAACAAGCTCTTATTTGGTTAAGTCTGTTCAGTCTATCTGCTTTCGCAAAAGAGTAGCCTATCTGCAGGGTCCATGTAGCTCACTGGGGTTGGCTAGTGCAAGGGTATTTAAGCCTGTGCAGGGGTTCCCCAGGTCTCTTGCTGGTCAGAAGAACATGTTTCAAGGATCCTGATTAAAACTGCATGAAGAAGATCTTGCCGGAGTTGCGTCCTCCTTGCTGGCACGGGTAGGCGCGGTACAGAAAATGTCTCCAGATTGCATGGAGGAAAGTTTGCAGGACTTTGTCTTAATTAAAGATTGGTATGAAAACAATCCAGCCCCGTGGAGGTAGTGCCACCCCTAGCTAAGTTGTCCTGGGTAGTGTAAGAATGCAGTTTGAGGAGGCCCTGAGGAGCAAGCCAGTAGGCAGTGTTCATCACTGGCGTGTGGCAGTTCCAGCCTCTAGTGGCACATCCTGCTTGAGGTGCTTAAAGGCTTAGCGCCCTGATGGATTGTGATCAGAATATGTAGGCCAAATACATCTTTTCCTCTCCCAGTTACTTTTGGCTAGTGTTCTATCACACCAATAGAGAGCAAACTGGGACACCATGTGTGATGGACAATGGTTTAATCATTGCCCGCAATATTTTCTCCCATTCATTTAAGAAATTTTCCTTAAATCTTAAACAATGGATAACTAGTTTCCATATTGTACTAAAATAGTAAATTATGTCAATCCACCCGGTAAATAAGGCAAACATCATTTTCAGGGATGTGTGTCTGGCTCTGAGCTTTAGCTTTATTGTGTTCACATGTATTACCTGATGTTGTTTGCCTCTGTTGTTGGGAATGACAGCTGTGGTTTCATTCCCGCATTTTAAACTTCACCTAGATGTTTAGCTGGGAACTTCGCTTTAGCCCCGCCTCTTTCAATCCACACTCCCTAGGAAGCCCAGCATCAGTGACCCCCTCCCCCACCCTTCACCCCATGGCACCCTCAGGCCCCAACTGCTTAAGACTACACCTACAGAGTACTTGAACTCTGGTCCCTAGTGTGTGCCACATGAGTTCTTTCCTGCCTTCTTGCCTGAGAATCACCTGGAATTCCTTTGCTCAGATTTTATTAATTCGGCCTAATCTGATGTATTGCATGGGCAGATTCCCCCAGCTATGGTGTAGGAATTTCCTTTGAATTGAAACAGTCGGTCCTAGAGAAGATGCGTCTTAATACGAGAATAAACAGTTCACAACTCTCAGAAATTTATAGGATTCAACTCCCTGAGGTCATATAAGCAATAATAATTCCCGGGGAGAGAAAAGTCTTCCTATCACTCAATCTGCAAATTATTCAGGGGACTCCAGGGATGAGGCGTTCATGATTCATCACTGGTGCTGCTTTGAGCTCTTTAGTGATGTAGGTGCTTTAAGTCATCCATGCTCCTGTAGGTAGCCTCTCACCAACACTCCTCTAAACAACTTCAGTCAACTCACACATTCACTATGCTAGATTTTGGTAGAATTGTTTACTTGGTTTGTCAATGCTACCCTATTTGGGATGAATACATGTTGGTTCATATTGTTCCCTAAAAAGTCACACAGCATGCTCTTATCATGACAAAAGTTATTGTGTTGGACTTGGTTTATTTTTTGCTAGGCTGAAAATCTCACCTAGAAAAGGAAAACGTGTATTACTAACAAAAAGGACACATCTTTAGCACCTAGCCTTTCTGGTATATAATCTATGGTGTTCATTTCCTAATTGAACAGTATTGTTTTGACTATAATTTTGATCAAACCATTGAAAATTTTAAAAAATGTTAATATTAGCAGTTTTTTTAGCAAATAATTGTTATAAGACCAAAGTATATAATATTAGAAGTGTAACATTCTCAGTTGGGGCTCATGCAGAAAAATTGTTAAATAGCATTGCCCTTATCTCCAAATAGGGGGTTTGTGATGTAGCCAGATTATCTGTTTAGTAAAAAGTGTCACATAGAAGCTCCAAATTACTCTTCTTTTTTTTTTTTTAATTTTTTCTTGTACTTACTGCTTTGCTGTTCAGAGTGAGATTTTATTTTAACTAAATGTTAATCAAGAGTTTGGTTGGGTTAAAGTTCCCAATTCCCTTCTCAATCCTGTGCATAAATCGTAAATTCCAGGAAAAGTGGGATTGGTCTTCTTGAAACAGCATTAAAGTCAACACATTGTTCTCAACTATTTTGTATATAATGTGGGGCTAAAATGATATAGGAAATATTTAATATGAGATTCTATTTAAGTGTCTGCCATAAAGGACCGTCTGTAGAAATGTAAGCCAGGCAAATGGAAGATATCACTATGCAGGAGGCAACGATCTGAAACTTTGAGTAAAGAAGAATACTGGGGATTTTACCTGAAAAGAGGAATCTAAAATATGTGAGAGAATCTCAACTCTACAATCTATCAAAGAGTTTAAGGTTACTCATTATAGACACCACCTGTGCTTGATGTCACATCGTAAGCTGTGTCATTTTACTTTTAAAAGTTTCTTTGCTAGACCACTTTAAGATATTGTTAACTTGAAAGATAAAATATATACTGACATAAACCAACCACAAGAGGGAAGTCTTGGCTATATTAGAGGAAGTGTACATAGAGGGAGGGGTACATTTACAGGGCAAAAATCAAGTGCATAGAAAAAAGTATTATACAGTTTTGTAGTTCTTATAGCATGGTGATAAACCTACTAGAGGATATTATTTCTATATGTAACATATTATTATACATTTATAAAATGTATAGTAATATTTCCCTTTGTCTTGAAGCATACCATTTCTGTGGAATTCAGTGTCAATTGATTTAAAATGTATGTGCACATATGTAATCATCCATGTACCTCATGTTATGAGACCAGGGCAGTTCACAAAAGTGTTTTTCCACTTAATTATTTGAACCACATGTGGTGTGGTATTCACTGATTATCTCTGTTATTTATTAGTGGCATCTAAGACATTAATTTTGACAGCATTTTATTTTGTATGAGAACTTGGGATTTCAGTTATAAATTAGTTAGGAAACAAATGGAAATGATGAAGCCATTTCTTCTAATATGAGCTATTAAGCTATGGAAATTCATTGGTGAGGACAGCACTAAAATGGACCCTGGGTTTTGGAATAGCATATTTTAATTGAAAGGTATTTGGCTGGAAGTTTTTGTTTGGATTCAGTGTTAGGTTGTTTTTGTTTGGATTCATTATAGCTCACCAAATAATCAGCCTCACACAGTGTAATTACACAATGCAATTAACACATTATCTAATGAATAGAATATTTTAGCAATCTGTGTCAGAAAAGTGGTTAATGGAATTCTAAAATTATGAGTTTGCTTTCTGAGAGCTTTACTGGTGACATCAGCAAGAAGCACTAAACACAGCTTCACATCTCTCTTCTACCATCTGAGAGAACATACAGCTACGTGCTTTAGCTTTCTTTATGGAAAATGTGGCCAAAGGGTTTGTCTATTTGAAGTTCCTTCATAAAAAGAGATAAAACACTATTATAAAGGCATTTACTAAGTATCAAATATGAATGAATTACTCTGTTTATTACCTTATTCATCACTATACCTATTAGTACGTATGTGCTTTGAGGTTATAGTCATTTTGAATATATAATAAATTTTTCATAAATTATTTTTCCATACTTATGGAGAGTTTGTCCTTAACCTGATTTCTAAGATCTTGTTGAAGTTAGTGATCTTTTCACTCAAAATAATAAAAAGCATGCCCTTGGTCAGACTTCACCTTCCATTTATGTGCACCTTTACCTAACTAAAAAGTTGAAAGATTATTTTACTTAAATATGGTGTTAAATTATACCATTTGTTCCATAAAAGCATATAACCTGCTGTTAATATTATACTGATTCTATGTTTTTAACTTTTATTCTAGCTAAAATCTTATTTAATTCTGGTAATTTTTTAGCATGTGAGATGTTTACTAGCTGCCTGCTATATTATTTTATTTCAAGACAGCACATTAATTCCCAATTTGAAGGGAATTGGCTCTACTGTCCGAAGTAGTTTATTTATTTGTTCACACATTTAGCAACGTATTCTTGTTCCAGAGTATCTTACAAGCAGCTTAGTCAGAGACAGACATGTTTTACTTCTGTTTGGATGGATCACTGATTAAAAAAAAAAAAAGCCCTGAAAAATCTATACAGGAATAATTCTTAATGTATCTCTGAAGTTGGTTTTCATCATTTATCAAGGGTATAGTGGTAAAGTAGGAACATCTAAAGAAGACATGGACACTTTAAACATAGTTGGAACCGACTTGGCAGGAGAGGTGAAGGATGCACTTGGTTTTCTATCAGTGTGTGGAGCCATATAGGAATCGTTACCGCTGTTTGAGACTTTCAGAAGTTCTTAGCCTTTACTATGTTGCTTTCTATGTCTGAAACATCAGGCAGAAACAACTTAAGGTGGGGTCATTTGCTTGGCTCACATTTCCAGAGGGTTCAGTCCACAGTTGCTTGGCTCTATGAGCTCAAGTAGAGCATCATTGAGGTAAAAACATGTAATGAAGTAGATTCCACATTTCTCTGTGGACAGGAATCAGAGAAAGGTGACACCTATAAGCAGGTCAAGGTAGACCTAGCATATTACCCTCAGTGATATACTTTTTCCAAACTAGCCCCACTTCCTTTCATCTCCTACTAGGAATTCAGTCATATCAAAGGCCATCAAAGGACTAGAGGATACTATTCTTTATATCAGATCTTTTACTCCTAAAGGTGTGTTTCACTAATCTTTAAGGCATTTCTTAATCTAATGAAGCTGACAACCAAGACTGTACATCACACATATTTAAATGTAGAGCAGGATGCAATGTCAATATCATATGCATTATGGACACATTATCCAGCTATATGGTAAAGTACATAAACTTTAGCTCTTAGTTGTTTGTCTTATAAGCAATCACTGAACAGAAAAAAAATGGTTCAACTTTGAAATAAGTATATGAATTACCACTATCATTTTGTTCTGATTCTATAGGTATAATACATGAATGCATATATGTTAAGGGGACAAATTTTTCTTCTAAGAATTGATGTCTACCTCATAAAGAAATGAAAATTTTTGGTCTGTGGTATGCTGTGATGTGTATTTTTTGTACTTCTATCCTAGTCAAATTAATTATATGCAAATTACAT
Source organism: Cricetiscus sungorus (assembly GCA_030556225.1). Classification (NCBI taxonomy): domain Eukaryota; kingdom Metazoa; phylum Chordata; class Mammalia; order Rodentia; family Cricetidae; genus Cricetiscus; species Cricetiscus sungorus. The sequence continues at coordinate 29,777,174 of JANBXA010000741.1, read as the reverse complement.
TTAATATTTTAGTATCATAAAATAATAAAAACATCAAGTGTCAACTTGATAGCATATATAGCATTTCTAAGTTGAATGGTTTAAAATTGTGAAATCAGGCAAGACTTTCTGTTATACAAAAATTATTTGAAATAGCTGATAAACTGGCATAATTGTGATTTCAGAACAACCACCTAGAATCGTGAAAATTATACATTGAAGAATGGGTTGTTAAAGAGATAGAGTTTTTTTAAATATTACTATTATTTTGTATCGTGTCTTTAAAGACATGGATGGTATACCAATAGAGTTAGCAAATCTATGCACTGGCCTTTTTTAGTATCCTGGGAATAGAGTTCATTTTCTATTTCATCAATATGTGTGTATTAACTGGGCTAGGTATCTACATTTTTTTACATCATTGCCAAAGAAGTTATCTTAATGAAGTCGAAAATTCAATATTTCTGAGAAACTTAGAGATTCTGCTTTGTGTCCCTTGGACTTGTAAAGGATTCATGATCTGAAGAAATTAATCTGTAACAGTATTAAAACAACTGCTAGAGTTGACACTTTAGAGGTAACCCCTTGCAAACTCCTTCAAATAACATATAGAAGACTGCATACCCAATGATCTCAAATGGCTCTCCTACTGGGTAGGAAAATTTCAAAGTCTTTTTTTTTCTTGCAGAAATAATGAAGCTTTGCTTATTCCATTTGTGCTGCTAGATATCACGTTTCCAGAGGGACGTGACACCTTTTTCTGAGGATTCCTTCTTCACTGGGTTCAAAGCTGATACTCTGGTGAATAAGTAATTACTGTCTGAACTAGAAACCATGCCGAGATGTGGATGTCTAGTAACTACATAGAGTTTGCATTGTAACTAATGAGTACTCCTTTGCCTCATATAACCCAAATTAATTACCCATAAAGATTTGGGTGATTTTCATGTGACCCTAAGCTTTGTGTATTTAACTGCATTTCTACCCAATACTAAAGGATAATGCAACAAATGAATCGTGAGCATGAAGAGAAAAGGCTGGCTGCATGGTATTTTAATAAGAAAAAACCAATTGTTTCAGGAGGTCTCATTTATTTGTTGGTTGTTATTTGGAGACAATCAAGAGAAATCACTTAAAGTATTTTTGCATTTGTTCATTGATTCCCTAGTATGACTTCTGCTGGCATAAAGTATAAGGAGGAAAAATTAATAAGGACACTTGACTAAATGCATAAAGAGACTGGATGTGTCTTATGAGGCTATAGGTTGATGACAACTTATTACATGTCTGCAATATAAGCCAATTCTCAATAAATATTTAATTGTTCCTATGTTCACATGCACTAAAGTTATTTTAGTTTGATGCAAAGGATAACACTTAAGGATTCTGCTGAGAATATGTTGATTCTTACTTTTATAATTAAAATGGGTTATGAAAGTTATTTTTAAATTTTAATTTTTCTGATAGAAACTTTTGATAATATAGAGTTTATTAGTATAATTCCACTAAATGATAATTGATGATTCACTATATAGGAGTAGCTCACATGCCATGTTATGTAGTATTTAATATAAATCAGATTTCCACAATTTATCCTCAGCCATGGTATAAGACACATAGCAACAAGTTTAAACCCAGAACACATTAGGAAAAGACATGATGTACATCAATAGTTTATTTATTAAATGTAAAAATAAAAGACCAATGTTACAAACTACATAATCTACAAAGCAAAGTTATTTCTAAGAACAGCACATTTAGGAAAGTTGTAAGTAATATAATATGCCTGAGCTTTGATGAAAGAAAATATTCCATCATAATTTCTGGGAAAAAATAATGAGATCAGTACATGGTGCGAAGCCACCACTAAGTCTATCCTGATTATTATTAACACCAATAGTGAATGTAAACTAAATATGAACAAAGTGGCTAGACAGAACTCTGAAAATGTCCTTCCTTCTTTCTATATAGTTGGTATTGTAAAAATTTGATATATAGAATTTACCACTAGTTGCTTCTCTTTATGCCCAGTAGGATCTGAGAAAATGAGTAAAGATTTAAGTAGCTGTATTGAGGAAGAGATCACTAAATTAGGTCAGATGTATTGGTGCCAATTTTGGTTTTAATATTGAAAATATATTTGCAACTAGTTTCTACAATGTGAGAATAAAGGACAGACAATGGTTTAGATTGTTTCTGAGGCTACATTGTATTCAGCATTGGAGGTTATTCTGCTACTAGCTTATTTAATTTAGGAGTCTCTGATCTGCTTTTCCAGGTTAACTACAAAACTGAAAGTATTGGTACTGGGAAGGGAGATGTATAAAGACTCATCTTCAAGAAGAGGTATGGTAGAGGCTCTGTTCAGTGTCGAAAATGAAGAAACTTTATCAATATAGACTGAATTGTGCAAAATTTATCTTTGCCTAGAATAGATTGGTACTCAAAGTGATAAACTGTCAATAAAGTCATTTGTACTGATGCTCCTTATGGTGCAACAATCAAACCAATATGGAGTCTAGTTATCATCCTGGTGAATATAGATCACAACTTTGTTATGCACCAATGCTGGGGTACAACCTTCCTTAGTTGAATAGAATGACTACCCCTTCTCACAAGAATCTGAACTCTTGTCTTTAAATTGAGCCCTGTTATCATCATCATCAATCAGTGGAGATTGTGTCCAACCAGCCTTGGCTAATCTTTTGTGAAAGATGGTATGTGACTATATTTTTAGAGTTTTCTTTTTTTTTTTTCTTTCTTTCTTTGATTCTTTTCTTGTTTTTTTGTTTTGTTTTAACGAAGAGAAAATTCAGCTCTCTGGACCAGGATGGGCTAAAGTTTCCAGTGTACAGCAATGCTTCAGAAGGAAAGAGATGTTTGCACAGAACACTATGGTTATTAAATCATGGCAATTTCAAAGCACAGAATCTTAGAAATTAAAACTAAAATGAAGAAACAGATTAATATTTTAAAAGTGCATTTTTAAATAATTAAAACAAATTTAATGAAATAACAAAAATTCTTTTCTACCTTACTTTGTGTATAACACAACCAAAGTTCTTCATACCCACTGATCAATCCCTCCCTCCCTCCCTTTCTAATGTCTAACATGATTTTAGCAGCACAAATCATGACATTGTAGACAAAACACAAAATCATTGAGTTCCAACTACATACTTGCTCAGTAGTTTTTTCTTAAATATGCTGAACATTTCTACCCATTTTATAGGAAACAAGAAAGTATGGCATCACACAAACATTGTACCAGGAACATAATTGATGGGTCTGTTGCTAGCCCTATAGGGAGAATGTGTCATTGGTTCAAACTCTGGGAGACTGGTTGTCTAGCTTGCCTCTGTAATTGTTTTCTGTGTTTCAGGGCTTTTATGCTTTTCTATACATATACAAGACTTCTATATGTCTTTGGATAAGGTAAGGAACAGAGGGAGAATAAGGCAAGCCATAAATGTCCAGTTTTCTGTGTTGTAAATGCTCTTGTGGCAAAGAGAAAACTGTCTCTAAGGACTTATAATCTGACACCTGTCAAGAACACTAATTTTTTTTAAAGCTAAAATGGTAGCAAATTAACTTCTCATCTTGGAGGTTCCTGAACAGAAGAGAATAAAAATAGTGAGCTGTTAGTGTCGATAACATAAGTCATTTTACAGGATCTTGCAAAATATGGACTCTTAGAGGCTACTGCATCTTCATTTCCTGGTAGTAAGTGATCCCTTGAGGTTAATAAAAATATAAAACTGTAAAAGATCATCTTTGGTAGCTTCCATATACCAGCAGAATAGCACTTACATATATATTCTGAATGTGATCATTTTACCCAATGAGTATACTCAAGTTTGGAAACTGCTAAGGGTGAAATATCAAAAACCAAAGTAGAAACAAATAAGAAGCACATTTATTGATGAAAACAATGAAAACTAAAGAACAAGAGAAATTCTTATAATGTTACTTATTAGAATAAAAAAGCAGAACGTGTCCTCAAATAGTGAATGTAACATTCAATGAGCACCTATAAGTGTTAAGCTATCCTGCTAAGAACCAAGAAAGGCTACAGTGAGAGAAAATGCAGGCACTTATAATCACCAGGTATGGAAAACAATGTAATTGCCATGTAATTTTCCTAAAATAAAATGTAAAATGCATACTCTAAAACTGATTACAAATGCAGAGAGGTGGATCTTACTAGGGCATACATGGGCTGTCATCCTGATCAGGAAGATGGTAAGAGGCATGGGAAGGAGTGATGGTGGAGGTTGTTGTTTAATCTTACAGAGCAATAGATACAGCAAAGAATCAAGGTTAAGTTCATAAGGATAACATCACTAGACACAGTTAATATCATGTGTAATACTTTTGAATTTAACTCATAGGCCATATAAATGAAATGAGAAAGATTTACAAATATAAACTGACCACTTGGAGGAAAATGAACAATTTTCTTTGTGTGTCAATTTAGGAGACAATGAATTTCAAGATAATGTCTTCTGTCTATGTCAAAATTATAGTAAAAACATAATTATATTTGTCTCTTAGTTTTCATTTTATCAGTCATAAAATACTATCAATGTTACCTTGTTATTTAGCAGTTCTGAATTTCATTAAATTTTTCATTATTATACTATATTTGCTCTCATTGCAGCAACTAGCTTAGTTATTTTATGTCTCAGATATTGTCTTTATGAAATGTATTTGCAATAAAAATCTGCTATATAAACACAGTGGAATACTATGTATAATATTTAAAAAGAAGACGTTCTTTCCTTTGTAATATCATAAATGACCCTACATTACATTTTGTTGAATGAAATAAGCCCGATGCAAAACGATAAACCCTGAATGGCTTAACTTATATTTGGAGGGTAGAAATAATTACTTCAAAGATACACTGAGTAACATGGAACTTTCAAGAGGATGAATGCCAGGAGACTTGTAGTTTTGGTTAATGGATACATAATTTCAGTTAAGGCAGGAAAAATAAATTCAAAACCAAGAGCATTGTTGTGAATAACATTTTTACTTGAAAGTTTCTAATAAATGTGTATTTGATACTACATCTCAATAAGCTTAATTTAGATGTTTCTTCTTTCTTTTTTAAATAATTTTTTATTTAAATTAAAAACAATCTTATTCTACGTACCATTGCCAGTTCCCTTTCCCTCATTTATCATGACCCCCACCAACCCCCATCCCACCCCCATCCACTCCCTAGAGAGGGTAAGGCCTCCCATGAGGGATCATTTGGGGCAGGATCTAGGCCCTCCTCCCTGTATCTAGGCTAAGAGATTATCCCTCCATAAGGCATGGGTTACCAAAACCCATTCGTGCACTAGGGATAAACACTGGTTAGACTGCCCAGGCCTCCCAAATGACACCCACATTCAGGCAGTCTGATTCAGTACTATGCTGGTCCTCCAGCTGTCAAGGTGGGGTCCATGAGCTCCCACTTGCTCAGATCAGCTGTTTCTGAGGGTTTCACCAGCATGGTCTTGAACCCCTTTGCTCATCACTCGTCCCCTAACTACAACTGAATTCCAGGAGTTCAGTCCAGTGCTTGCCTGCGAATCTCTGCTTCTACTTCCATCAGCCACTGGATCAAGGTTGTAGAATTTAAGGTAGTCATGAGTCTCATTACAGGGGCAGAACATTTAAGGTAGCCTCTCCACTATTGCTTAGATTGTTAGTTGGAGTCATCCTTGTGGATCCCTGAACATTTTCCTAGTGCCAGATTTCTCTTTAAACCTATAATGGCTCCCTCTCTTAAGGTAATGTTCACACATTACAAACATTATGGCACATTCCATAAAGATGTGAAATATTCATTTGTCAGTTTATAAAATGATTAATGGTGATTCTCAAACTTCCTAATGCTGTAGCCCTTTAATACTGTTCCTTATGCTGTGATGATCACCAATCAAAATTATATCGGTTGATACTACATGACTGTAGTTTCACTACTGTTATGAATCATAATGAAAATACCTGTGTTTTTTATGGTCTTTGGAGACACCTGTTAAATAGTCATTATACCCCAAACCTGTGGGAGGGAAACCCACAGGTTTAGAATCACTGTATTAGAGTTAAGGGGAAATTTCTGTAATATGTCTGAAGATTATTTCTCAATTAGCTACAGCTTCAGACTGTTTACCCTGTGAACCACTTTCTTATTTGTTTCTTTAGAGACCAAGTCAAATTCATCTGCATCTCCCACATTGTGATATTATCTCATAAACAATGCTAATACATTTACTCATGTTATAGAATATTTTGCTTACTTGCATTTTTCAAATCTTTTGAAAATATTCAAATGCCTACGTAATTGTAGGTTCATTTCAGAAATCAGTTAGTTCTCCAAATCATAGGTTGTAGTTTTCATTTCTAAGATTTTAGTCAATCATTCTATTGTACATATATATTGAGTATTTGATGGGAAAATTGCCCAAATGAGTCACACCAAGAGTGGTCTGTATAAACACTGGCATTATTGGCATTATTTAGAGTGTCACTACTCCATATCCCCCGCATCACTGCATATATATATATATATATATATATATATATATATATATATATATATACACACATATATATATATATATATATATATACACACACAAAAAAAATATAAAAAACAGAAAAATCAGAGTAGGAAGATATTACTCTTAAAATTAAGGAAAAACAAAATGGGAAAGAATGATTTCTGAAATTTTTGATATAGGAATGTGGGTTTAGGATTACCAAGACAGCCCATAAAGTGTCAGAAGAACCAGTAGTAATCAACAGAAACAAAAAATATCTGGCTAAAATGAGACAGACCAAATTAATTTCTGTTTTGATTGGTCTATGCTTCTCATATAGACAGCTCAAGCGAGTTATCAGGGATAAAAAACCAATTTTATTTTTATTTAGAAAGATTTTCAAATTAATTTTGTGGAGAAGATGAACACACAGTAGAGATGCTGTATCACACAGACTAAAATAAGCACTGCCAATTAAACATTTATGTTAGAAGGAAGAAAGGATTCTGAATGTGTCCATCTCTAGTCTCATACTAATCAATGCTTTAATTAATTATTAGAATAAAGACCTGATAAGCAGACTCATCCAGCTTATTGATGGAACAGGCTTTAATAGAGTTAAATATTTATCAGGCTCTAATTATGGCATTATACATGATGAAAAGGCTAATAGCCAAACTGTATATGACAGTTGCTGTGGAGTCTTAACATTATAAGCTGAATGGGAACATGTGAGTGGCTGTTAAAACAAGCAAAGTCAATTTTAACTTGCTAGTAAAAAGCAGGTAGGACACAGTGAAAAAAAGGCTAATTGATTCAGGAAAGTTAATATTTTATGCAGTCTCCATTACTTCTCAATCATGTCACTTTGGAAAAGTTAATTTTCTTGAACATAAGTTCTCAAGTGTATTAAATGGGCTAACACTTGTGTTGCAAGCATAATTGTGAAAAATTAAATATGTAAATATAAAGGGTTTTGTGTGTAATGTGGTTATCATTCAGCAAATATTTGAAGCGGTCACTAGGTCACTGTGTGGGTCACTAGATTTATGTGTTAAAACCAAAGGTATGAAAACTGTCTCTCCTAAGTTGCTGCCTTGGACACTTTTAATTAATAACTACCTTGTTATTCCTAATTTTATTAGAGATATTGAAAGTAAGTGAGATATGTTGAGAGAAAAAAAATGAAATAACAATAGATCATGAAGCCATGCAATAAAGGAAGTATATTGACATGTGTGAAGTAATTACTGCCTTGCTTTTTCCCACCAAGTTATCTTAAATTGATATAAAAGAATACATATAGTATAACAGAATCAAGATGACTGAAGCAGCCAGGGCAAAGAGGAAATAATAAATTGAAGTAGAGGTTTAGACATGAATCACAGCTACATTAATAGGGGAAGCAGGGAAGATCTAAAAGCAGGATAACATATGGTTGCAAAAAATTGCTTCCTTTGTTTTGACTTTATCTCTTCATTTTACAGTTCACTTCACTTGACCAACTGCTTTTGCATTGATGGATCTTTGTCCTCTCTGAGATGTTACTGACTTTTACACTACAATTAACGATCCACATGTTTTTTCCTTCCCCCTTTGTTTCACTATTCTTTAGCTTAGGATGTGTGGTTTATATTAGGACTGTTTCCTCTTTTCTCTGTCAGTTATGCTGTGAAGCCAAACCCAACCCCTGGAAAAACCACAATATTTGTCTTTTCTTTAACCTGCAAAAGCAATTTCTTAACCTCAGTGCCAGCCACACTCAGAATGGATGGGTGTCGAGGCTCTTATACACGATTAGTTTGATATTTCTCAACTTGCATATGTAGTCACCCAGCACTGAAATTCCACTTGCCTGCCATTCCTTATTCCATTTACATATTGCTTAAGAAATCCCAAATCCCTCATCTTTCTCCTATCCTATATGTAAAATTCAACTGCTCCTGCAATTGCATCATCTTTTTTCTTTCATATAAAGATGTAGTGATGGGTCACCATTCTGTCAAAGTCCAATTTCTTCATGTGTGTTTTCAAGCCAACACTTTCACATCATTAGAGTTAGTCAATACTTCTAGCTGTGGTTTCATTCTGAAGCACCAGAAGTCTCTGCTTTCCTCTAGATAGTTCTGGTCACATAAGCCCATCTTTGGTGCCATATAAATGCATTTCTGGGGCCATATTCCTTAAGATATATTTACTTTCTTCCTTTTTCCTTCTTTCTTTTTTCTTTCTTTCTTTTTCTTTCCCTCCTTCCTTTCTTTTTTATGATTTTTTTCTTTTTAAAAATTTTATTTTTTTATTTAAATTTGAAACAAGGTTATTTTACATGTAAATCTTCACCCTTCCATCCTTCTTAGCACCCCAGCCTAGCCCCTTTCTGCTACCCAGGGAGGATGAGGCATCCCATGGGGAGTCTTCAAAGTCTGTCATATCATTTGGGGCAGCGTCTAGGCCCTCCCCCATGTGTCTAGGCGAGAGAGTATCCATATGTGTTGAATGGGCTCCCAAGGTACATTTAGATACTAGGGATAAATACTGATCCACTACCAAAGGCCCCAATGACTGCCATGTTCTCCTAACTAACACCCATATTCAGGGGTTCTGAGGCAGTCCTTTGCTGGCTTCCCATAGGATCCCTTTTGTTCAGGTCAGCTAATTCTGTGGGTTTCTCCAGCCTGGTCTCCACCCCTTTGCCCATCACTCCTCCCTGTCTGTAACTGGATTCCAGGACTTCAGCTAGTGTCTAGCTGCGGGTGTCTGCTTCTGCTTCCATCAGCTACTAGATGAAGACTTTAGAATGGTATATAAGGTAGTCATCAATCTCATTATCATGCATTTAAGGTAGTCTTTTCACTATTGCTTAGATTGTTAGTTGGGTTCAACCCTGTAGATCTCTGGGCATTTCCCTAGCACCAGATTTCAGAAATTCTTGACTGACACAGAATTACTTTCAGGGATTTTTCTTCTTCTGGAGTCTTTTTTGATAGTTTCAATTTTCTAAGAAGAGGCATGCATCTTCTCGTAACTCTCAAATCACAAATTCCTGCCTATATTCTAGCTTTGTGATTTTCAAAATCACTAAGAGGTTCAGTATGCCTTTTCTGTCATCTCAACAGTATTTAGAAGACATGACCATTCTGAGTTTGAGAAGTCACAATGATGCCTGTTTCATTATTTTCATGAATTATTTCTCTTCTCATAGCTGGTTTTTCTCAGGTCCCTCTGTTGGTTTTGCTCTTTAGTCAATTCCCATACCATATTATAGACAACCACTCAGTCTTGGACCTCTGTTTGGCTTTGACTGCTTTTGATAACAGTCTTTTTTATATCCATGGCATCAAGTGACATCTATATTGTGGTCACTCACAAATTCATATCAACAACAGGTATATCAACTAATAAAATTTAGTTATATGTGCCCAACTGCCAACTGGCATTCCCATTTTAACATTTCGTAGTTAATGACACTTAACTGATCCAAATTAGAATCTTCCATTTCTTTCTCCAGAAAAATTTTGAGGCTTCTTAGTATAGCATTATATTGGGAGAAGGAACCACTCTATCTAGGGATGATTATAGTTTCCTTAGTGCATATTTTGATCAAATTCCCCATGGTTGTTACCCTGCAAACTGCAAACATCTGTTCCACACTTGGATTTTCTAATGCATTTGCATAAAATATTAGTAGTGACTTCAATTAATGTATATAATGTTCCTGCCTAATATCTTTTAGTTGACTTCCATTTCTCTTAGACTATTATTCATCAGACTCTCTTTGGATTCTTTTATTGGTTATTAGTCCCTTTTTATTCCTGTGACAAAATACCTAAGTACACCAAATTAAAAGATTTTATTTTTCCTTGGGTCCTTAGTTTGAACCTGAAATGAAGCAGAGCTTCATAGTAGCAGTATTGTGTGGAAGACAAGGTTGCTCAGCCTGTGCTAACTAAAGCAATAGAGAATGAATGTGTTAAAAATAAGACTTACCCCCCCCAGGGTTCTTTCTGTTCCCCTCTATGGGTGAAAATCCCCCAAGGTGATCCCTCTTTTTATTTCCTACTACTACCTAATAATGCTGTCAAGCTATGCATCCATTAACAGATTATTCCACCAGTAAATTCAGTGTTCTCATGATCCAATCAATATCAAAACTCCAACACCCAGCAACCCTTAACAGCTTCAACCAGCCAGAACCATTTTAGATACTAAATGTAGCACTTACATTAAACAAATTACTTGCCCTCAAACTTTTGATCTTAATGTTGCTATTCTTGATTTATAATTGCTTTTCTATGACCTCATAGCTTTTTATTCTCATATTTTCTACCTTCAGTCTATATGGAATTTCATTAAAAAGAAAGGTTTATAAAATTTCAATTTGCATAGGAAAATCGGTTTCCTTGTGAAATTCTCCTAAATGTACATCAATACACTTGTCTCATATTCATCCCTCAATTGTCCTTTCTTTTCCAATTTCCCCTTTCTGTTGTTTCCTTCCTCCTAAAATATATCAATCAATCATCTATTATCTATCTACCTACCTGTCTACTTACCTATCCATGATCTATATATCTATCCACCTCCCTATAAGCTATCTTCTATTTATCATGTGTCTCTTAGAGAAATAAACAATATTCATGTTTCTGGGTTTGCTTTATTTTAATTAATTTGTTAGTGTACAGTTTAATCATTTTACTTCAAACTCATAATATTTTTTTATGTTTGAATAAAAATCCATAATATATAGATGTCCCTTTGTTTCATGACTTTTGGAACACAGATACCTACTCATACTAGGTAGGGCAACATCAACATACAATTCTACAAAAGTACAACTTGGCAAACCAATTGGTTTATTTAACCTAATTACAGAACATTAGGGAGGATTTTTTTTCAAAGTATAGGTGACCCCAAAGCAGGTGTACTACTCAAACTTTAACCTAATTATTGATTATGATTTACTTATAACTATCTAAATGCATCTTAATTTCAGTTAACCTTACACACTTTTTATACTCCTGCATTCTCTGAGAATATGAGACCATGTGGAGCTAGGGTAGAACTTCATACATATGGTGGGAGGTGTTGTTTTATCTCTGGCACAGTGGCTGCACCTTATCCACAGCTATCTCAGCTAGAATTTGCCACTCTGCAATTACCAGCTTGCTTCAAACAGCAGCCTTGCCACTCAGGCCACAGCCTGGCAAGAATGTGCTCTTTCAGGCCCTATCCCTGTTGCTGCAGCAAAAGGGAGCTTTAGCTAACTCCCTATCATTCTAATTATGAATAAGACTCAAGATTCAAAGCCTGTGGTGAAAACCTGAAAGCTCAAAGATGCTGAGTAGCAACTAGCTAACCCTACTTCCTTGCTGGTGTCCAGAGAAGATCAATGGTTCTGATTTGTCAAAGCAGAGAAACCTGTACCACTAGTACAGGTTTCTGTCAACGAGTTGCTAATGCAACATCCTGACCCAATGTTAATTTTATTTAATTAATGCAAATGCAAATTTGGGGTTCATGGTGTAACTGAATATCCCCCAATAGGAAGGCATAGGGGAAAGTAACTGAGGTCTGAAGAAAGTATCCGATTCATTTTTCCATCTTTCTTCTATAAGGGAATGTCAACAAACCCAGTTTTGAGGGTCTTCCCTCATGAGAAGTCACAATTGGTTCTGATGAAGATGTGAATGGCTGTTCTACTTTCTTTATGTAGTTTTTAATTAGCTACATTAAAACATCCCTCAATCTATAAATCATTTGTTAGTGAAAGCATTTTTATTAAAAAGACACATCTCTATTTTTATTTAAGTTCTACTTAAGTTCTATATTGTTTTATATACCCAGAACATAATATTGTGACTGGAGGTCAAATGTTCCATGAATAAATAAATATATGAATGTGTTGATATAACTTCTATATCTGTGCTTCTTGTACCTACCCATCATGTACACATCACTAACATTACAAGAGCTCTTTTCTTTTAAAATTTTTCTTCAGTGTGTGCTTGTGTGTGTGTGTGTGTGTGTGTGTGTGTGTCTATGTGTGCAGTGTGGGGGCACACCTATCTGTATGCATGAGTTGAAGTCTGTGTGGGTACAGGTGAATTTCAGAAGTCATCATTTCTTGTTTGTCATCATTCCTCAGAATCTTCACAACTTGGAGTTGGAGCTCACTGATTGATCTAAGGTGACTGGCCAAAGAGCTTCAAGGATCTTTATGTCTCTTTTTTTCCAGCACTGTGATTATTATCATGACCCTACATTTTGCGTGGGTCCTGGGCATCAAACACAGGTCCATATATTTCTACAATAAGTACTTTATCTACTGAGAAATTTCTTCAGCTCTCTTTCATGGTGATATTTATTGCAAAAACTCAACAACAGAAAGAACCCTGCAGCAGAGAGAGGAGAAAAATAGAAAGCATGAATTAAGTCTCATTCATGAACCACTTATAATTATAACTGTTCTGTTTATTAGTAATACTCAAATATGGCTTCTTTTTTTCCATAGGGAGTTAAATGGCTACTTTGTAGCTGTTGTTGATCTATACAGCCATAGTATGTGGTGTTATAGCATATTGTGTATTTCTGTATTAAATCTCTGACATACAAGTAATATGTTGTAAATAATTAAAGACTATTACATGAGTGAGAAATATGTGTTTGTTACAAATTGAGTTTTTAATTTTTATTTAGATACAATCTTATTTTACATATCAGTTCTACCTTTCCCATTCCCTTGCATCCTCCCATGCCCCCTACTGACACCCCCACCCCCATCCCCCACCCACTCCTAAGAATAGTGAGGCCATTCACAGGGGATCATCATTAAAGTCTATCACATTATTTGGGAGAGGGCCTAAGCCCTCATCCCTGTATCCAGGCTGAAATAATATTCCTCCGTAAGGAATAGGCTCCTGTAGTCCATTTGTGCACTAGGGATAAATGCTGGTTCCACTGTTAGAGATCCCATAGACTGCCCAGGCCTCCTAACTGGCACCCACATTCACAGGGCTTGGTTTGGTTCAATACTGGTTCACTAGATTTATAACTGGGGTCCCTGTGCTCTCACTAAGTCAGGCCAGCTGGTTTTGTAGGTTTCTCCAGCATGGTCTTGACTCCTTTTCTCATCCCTCCGCCATCTCTACAACTGGATTCTGGGAGTATGGCTCAGTGATTATCTTTGGGTGCCTGCTTCTGAAGGAAATTTACTTGAACATGTTTTTCCTTTTTTTCCTTTTTTTCTTCCTTTTTTAATTTAAATTGGAAACAATGTTATCTGACATGTTAATCTCAGTTCCCTCACCCTCCTAGCCTCCTTATCACCCCCACCAAACCCCAGCCCATCCCCTTTCTGTTCATCAGGGAGAGTAAGGCCTTCCATGGGGAGTCTTCAAAGTCTGTCACATTATTTGGGACAAGGCCAAGACCCTCCCCCAGGTGTGTAGGCTGAGAAAGTATCCCTCTATGTGAGATGGGTTCCCAAAGTCCATTCATATACTAGGGATAAATACTGATCCATTACTAGAGGCTCCATAGACTGCCCAGTCCTCTAACTAACACCCACATTCAGGGGGTCTGGGTCAGTCCTATGCTGGTATTCCAGTTATCAGACTGGGGTACACATGCTTCCCCTTGTTCAGGTCAGCTGATGCTGTGAGTTTCTCCATCCTAGAGTCTTCATCTGATGGAAGCAGAAGCAGTCATCCATGGCTGAACACTAACAGAACTCCTTGAATCCAGTAACAGAGAGGGAGGACTGATGAGCAGAGTTGACCTTGTTTTATTCAGCTAAGGTAAAAGCTATTTGCCTACTGCTAGCTTTTAAAACAATATAGACATTGTTAAATTATATCATATGTATATAATTGTTGTCTTAATCTATCAGTTCCCTAATTAATTTCATATGTCCATTTAAATTTAACAGCTTTCAAGTTCATTCTTAAATATGGAAAATATTAGACATGGACTGTATGGTATGGAATCTAATACTGCCTTCAAATTAAGAATTTTAATTTTTTCTTCCATAAAGTGAGGACATCAAACAATGTGGTCATAAATATTTTGAACTTTCATGCTTAAAACTTGAATTATTTTCCTGTCAGGTATTGAATATCTGTGTTCTGCTTTCTGCTATGTCTCAACAGTTCAAAAGAAGGAAGAGAGACATTAAAAAATAAAATATTGTTAGATTTATATCACCAACAAATATCTGACATAATCCAAAAAGAGATATAAGTTTATTTTGTTCATAACTTCAGAAATTCCAGTTAATGAGGAGGTAGGATTGTGGCTTCAAAGTCACACACCTGTCTAGTGATAAGACGAAAACCTAAGCCAATTGAGTTCATGGTGGGCAAAACTGCTTTTTTTTTTTTTTTAATGACTGATACAAGATGAATAACTATCCTATTATCCCACTTAAGATTGTTCCCCAGTCACAGCAATGCCTTAAAGCTTTAACATGTGAGCTATGGAGATCATTCTAGATGAAATTATAGTATTGAGTGCTTAGTATTCCTGTGCTAAAAAGATAAGAGCTATGAAAAAGAACAAAGTATGCTGGCATTCATACACCTAGACATGTCACATAGTATAGCCATTGAATCTGACAAGAGTTAGACAAGAATGTAGGAAACATGATAAAAAAAAAATGCTGTTTCAGTAGTTATTTAACTTTAAACACTGTATTCAAGGAGTTAGGTTAAGATAGGCAGGACTATCTGGGAGAGATAGGCAGAGGAAGACAATAAGAGAGTCACCATGTAAGAACTGAGAAAAAAGGATGCACCAGGCATTCTCCTCTCTGGTAAGATAAGACCATGTGGAAATACTCAGATGAATAGAAATTGGTTATTACTTAAGACAACGCTAGCCAATAAGAGGCTCAAGCCATCAGCCAACATTAATAATTAATATATCATGTCTGTGTGTTCATTTGTGATTGAGGCTGCTGTGGGAGAGGCTGGGGGGAAAGAACCTCCAGCCAAAATGTGTGTTAAAAACACATGAGAGGGATATGGCAGAGTTAGGGATATTCTTCTCAAAGAGGACCATACTTTAAAAATTTTCAGTGGAAAGACTGTCAAAAAATTCCTTTTGATATGACTTGGTTACAAAATGTCTGCTACAGGATCCTATGTTGAAAGCTTGATATCTTACGTATCAGCAGTATATTGGGAATGTCTGGCAACTTATGGAGATGGGATATAGTTGGTCACTGGCTTAGTTCCTCGGGGTAAGTCCTTACTCTGGCACCATCCAATCTCTTCATTTCATTATACCATGACCTGAACTTCTTTGAACTACCACACTCTCACAAGATTTAGCCTCTTCTGAGCTCTACAGGAATTATTCCAGCTGACCATGGACTAAAATCAAGAGTCAAGCTAAATAATACTAACCTAAGTTATAATGTCAAGTATTTTGTCATTGTGATAAACAGTGACTAGTATATTCTCTTCAGTGTAGATGGGCTATTCTTAGCACATCTACCCCAGGTGATATAACTAGGTAAAAGTATATTTGCTTACAAAAAAGTTGACAATGGGTCTGTAGGAGTGAAGTTAGTCACTGAAAACTGTTCAGTCACAGCAATGATTATGATGGTGATTCTGGATGATTTGGAAAGGGCAAACAGAGGATTTTTGATTTGCTGAAGCTTTGGATAGGAAATATACACCTTGATTTATTTTAAAAAATGAATGGCATGTATTGAAAGGTCAACAGGACACATTCATTCCAAATTATGAGATAAAAAATTAAAAACAAATTGCAACAGAAAAAAAAGTATTCTCTCAAAAGAGGATTTCATAATTTAAATTATTTAAATGGAACATATATAATAAAGATAAGGTTTTATTATAACTATGTCTAAGAAAGACAGAGAAATAGTTGAAATTAAGAGGTCAACAAAGAAATGTGTGTCCAGTTTCCAAAAATTGGCAAGTGGTTATTCAATATCTGTCACATAGAAATATGGAAATAGCCATTAATAGAACAATAATCTTAGAAGTTGGGAGATAACAATAGATTAAATATCATAATTAATCCTTGGGAACTCACATACCATTAGTAGTAATATTCTCAAATAAGACTGAGAGAATATCCCTATTTATTTTAGTTTTCTTTTGTTTTTATACATGTAACTTAGAGTGGCCATAGTTTTGTTGGTTAAACTGAGTTTGAACACAGAAAATAGAAGATGGGATGGTGAAGATGGCTCAGAGTATAAAAGTACTTGCCACATGAGCCTGATGACTGAAGTTCAGTTTTGGGAAATAAACACTGAATGAGAGAAATAACTCTTGAAAGATGTTTTTTGCCCTCAGTGAGTACTCAGAGGCAACCATGTCACATGTACACACACACACACACACACACACACACACACACACACATGCATACACAGGCTAACAACCACTATATATTAAATTAAATATACAGTAAAAGTATTTTTTAAAGATAATATAAGTGGTATCTTGAAGCAAACTATTAAATTAATCCTACCAGAGAACCATCCACAGATCTGTCCCAGATTGTGAACTATGAGAATTACTGTGTAGGATACAAACTTAGAATATTCTAAGTATTTTATATTATAATATTCACTGATAAGCTCTATGCAGACACGTTGAATTCAGAACCCTAGGCTAGGCACCACTATAATGAATGTTTATGTACTCTGCAAATCATAGAATCTTCTCAAATGCCTCGAAACACAAAAATAATATCATAAAAATAGAGTCACAAGACAAAACTCCATAACTGCCAATTATAGCTAGGCATTATGTTAACTGACTATGATCATAATGCAAATAATTACAATCTTTATTAGCTAAATTAATTAATAATAAAAGGAAAACACTATCCTGACCTTGGAAATTTGCAAAGGGATTTTCAAATAATGCATGTGTAACAATGAGTAAGTGAAGAGAAAATTAAAACAGATATTAAAGACTATTAAAAACAGATTACTATATATTACATTTCAACATCTATGAAGATGTTACTTAGAGCAAAATGTATTACTTTAATGAATTTATTAAATAATAAATATAATACAAATAAATCAAATAAGCTTTAAGTCCATGAAAAGAGCCAATGAAAAAATGGGTAAGAGTCTTTTCTACAAAGGGACAAAAGCATTAGGGTAGGTAGAGGTGATTAAAAATCTACTTGTTTTATTCTAGGCATTGAAATAGAAAAGCCAGTGTCTCTGCATTAGAAAAGACAAAGAAGGAGGAAAATGGACAGAGAAGATTTCATCAGGAGTTTTGGGGCCAAACATCAATAGAGTATTTTAGTTTAAGATAATGAATTCATATTTATTCTGGTAGTATTGAGAGAAGTAGGTGAGGTTTCCACAGTAAAATCCTGCAATTGTGTTTGCTAGTGTGTAAAAGAATAGGGAATGTGTAACATCATTCAAACTGCACAGATCAAGGAGAGCAATGTCCCAGCAATAGTGTACGAGGACACAGACCCAAGGGGTATTTGCTTGTTTACACAGTGTATTGATTTTAGCTGTCTCTCTTTAATTCAAGAAATTCATATATGAGCACTGATTCAACATCAGTCCTTCCTCTCCGTCCTCCTCAACTTCTGTGGGCCCCTTTATTTTCATTTATCTTCTTTTTACTTTTGTTACATAATATGCATATATATGTTATAAGTAATAACATTTTTCATATTACACATATACATACATGCACACACACACACTCTCTCTCTCACACACATACATATATATGTATATGTATACATATATATGTATATATATATATGTAGGGAGTACTTTTTCCCCCCGCTGTTCTGGTCCCTGTGTGGCACCAGCCCCAAATAACATGCAGAGACTCTGTACTTGATACAATGCTGTTGGCCAGTTACTAATTTCTTATTGGCTAGCTCTGTCTTAAACATTAACCCATTTCTATTAATCTAAGTATTTCCATGTGGTCTCATCTTACTGGAGAGACGCCAGCATCCTGCTCTCTCCAGTCTCTCCATGCTGACTCCTCCTTTCTACATTCGCTTCCCTCCTAGTCGCCTAGCCTGCCTATCTTGCTTTCCCATTGGCCACAGTGCTTTATTCATTAACCAGTATGAGAAACATATTTACAAAATAACATCTCCCATCATATATATATATATATGTATATATACACATATATATATTTAAAACCTAGTGATGCCATTTAACATTATTCATATTATTTATATCCAAAGGTGGTGACTTAGGATTTAACGTAACTAGTTAGGAACTCATCTCTGCAGGAAACTACTTTTCCCTCTCTCAAAAGACACAGACCATCTATAGTTCTTCATCTAGGGATGGGAAAATACGGAATTTCCTCTGTTCTCATTTGTATGTCAGCTGGTGTTATTGTGGCAGTTTTGATTGGGCAGCCATATTGTTGAGGCTATAAATGCTAAGACATTCCCTGCCATGTCTGAAAGGCATTATATAGCACAAGTGGTCCTTTGCCTCTTACGTTCACATTCTTTCAATCCACTTCTATATCTAGTTTCCCTGAGCCTTATGAGAGGAGATTGTTTTGCAGATATATCAGATTGGGGTTTGGAACCACAGAGCCTCTTTTTTCTGCATTTTGACCAATTATGAGTTTCTGTGATAGTCCCCATTTGCTACAAAAAGGTTTTTTTATGACAAGGCATAAGAGCTTTACTTATCTGTGTGTGTGAGGATAAATATTTAGACTGTTATAAATGATACTAGTTTAGGAAAACAAATGTAGTAGGTTCACATCTCAAGTGTGTGTCCTCTCCAGTCACTTATTGGTGGGTAGGTTTTCAGTACTAGTCATGAATTCTCTACTATTGAATGAGACTTAAATTATACAGCTGATGTTTACCCCTCAAGACGTAAGCATCCCTATTGCACCACTGAAGGTATCTTCTTGGCTCAATCATTGTTACAGTAATCTTCACAGTTGGATAAACTATTCATTTCTTTTCTCCCCTGACAACTCATATGACAAATTTTGTTACGATGAGAGGTAGTTCACACAGAGAAGAGTCTAGTCAGGTCCGGCTCAGCTCACCCAAGTCCTATGTCTGAAGTATATAGTGTTTTCAGCAATAGGTTTTAGTGTTCAAGTTTTGGATGGAAACCAAGTGCTGCAACAATAACCTCTATTGTTTTGAGAGAGTACTGTGTTCTTTTTAACAAAGTATCTTGGAGGTTATTTCCATACCTAGATGGAGAGTTCAGTTAGATAGTATGCTTTGGGGGAAGCACCATTGTGCATTTTAGATGTTGAGCCCAGAGTAGTTAGCTATGGTTTAGGTGAGTGATCAAAAATGGAAAAAAGATGCATGACTAATGGAGCTCTAGTTTTGCAAAGCCAGAATTTTATATTTTTTATGTGATGTCTCCTAGTAGATGTAGAAGTGTGGAGGTCAAGTAATTCTTGAAAACATTAGATTGTATTATAGAAGAGAGGTTATGAAATAAATGAGTCAGGGGAAAATATATAATTGACTGGTAAATGCATAAATTTGATGTTGCCTTTCCTAATGAAGGCCAGATCAAGATACATGATTTATAAATTCAATACAAATGTCTAATCAGCTAAACTGTACTTCATTTTATTATTACTCCCCTCAAATGGGGTTCAATATGTAGGAGTTTCCACTCAGGTGTTTTGACAAAATTATACTTATGAGAAGCCACAAGGAAATGGAAGCAATCATTTAAACAAGACATCAAAATAAGCTTCGTGTGTGTGTGTGTGTGTGTGTGTGTGTGTGTGTGTGTGTGTTCTCTCCTGGTACAATAGAACAGCTCAAAACCATGAGAGCAGAGTATTCAAGACACAACACCTTTATGAGTAGAAAATACTTTCTAAATGTCTTCTGACAAGAAAGCTGTACCTGGATAAACTGTCCGAAGGCTCATATAGTAAATAAAGCATACCCTCACACAATTCCCAAGACATTTTGTCTCAGATTAGTAAATCCTCTTTGTTTGAGAACTCTACAACTAAAGTACATGGTTAGAGGTTTGGAAACAAGAGGAGAGGGGGTTGATGAGACCCATTCTCTTATATACAGGGTCTTTGAAAAGGTATTTTTTGTGGCTCTGTAATGAAAGTGTAGCAAGAGAATCAAAGGAATTAAAATACAACCAATTTCAAATAAAATGCAGGGAAATACTTTTCAAAGCAATGTATAATTAACCTGTCAAATGCTTTACCTCACACATTATTCAAACAACTGAGAAATATTCTACCGACAATGGAATGTAAGCTACCTCTTTGGGAAGGGCTACCCTGCACTCCTAATATTCTATCTGTATTATGTACTTTTTGTTGTGACAAATCCTCAATGTATAAGAAATATGAACAGCATTTTAGTTAGATTAGCATAGATAAAATTACAAAGATTATCCATCCTTATTCTTTATGACATATATTTGTTGTCTTTCTGGGAAAATAAAGCTAACCTTTCCTGAAGCAACAGTGATAAAGATAACTCCAGGGAACAGGAGGCTGCAGTAGAAGTGAGTGGGGAGGGCTAAGCAATAAATATTTTTCTAACCAACAAGAGATTCTCCACATTTATGACTCTTGTTTCCTGAGAATCTCAGAAGATGATTCAAAATGAAATCTGAACTGCAAATCAAACAGCATAAATCATTTTTAGGGCAAAGAAAGATGTGCTGAGCAGACTCTTTCATACACACAGATACTCTTAGCGACCTTCCAGAAGCTTCTATGACACACTCAATATCCCTTGAGCATACCCACTAAGAACACCTTGAAAAGTCTTAGTGTACCTTCATTATCTTCCTCATTACTAACACACTTTGTTTTACTTTGGTAGCTCTTTCAAATTTGAAATGATCCAGATGCTGAAGATGTCATTTTCTATGAGAGGTTTCCATTGGCCTCTGCTTCCTTTAAACACTGTGATTCCTTTGTTATCTTTAGCACCACTGTACATAGCTACCTTCTGCTCATTCATCTTCTCTATACGTATGCACTTTGTGTTAAGGACCGCCTGTTCTGAATTATATTTCTACAATGATGCACACAGATGATCATGTAGTAAACCATAATTTTTTTAACTCAATCAAAAAGCAAATTACAAAATTTCTCATTTTTTCTTATCTGTTCATCTTAAAGTATAGTATAAAGAAATCTGATTAGTATTATAACAAGAAATGCATTAATGCCTTGAATAATATCTGTGTTAACATACATGAAATATCTTGACCCCTTTTCTTATCACTCCACCCTCTCAGCAACTGGATTGCAGGAGTTCTGCTCAGTGTTTAGCTATGGGTATCTGCTTCTGTTTTCATCAGCTACTAGATAAGGGCTCTATGATGGCATATAAGTTAGTTATCAATCTCATTATCAGAAAAGGACATTTAAGGTAGCCTTTCCACTGTTGCTCAGATTGTTAGTTGGGGTGATCCTTGTAGGTCTCTGAACAGTTCTCTGGAGTTTTCTCTTCCAACCTATAATGGTCCCCCCTATTATGTTATCTCTTTTTCTCTGTTCTCATCTATTCCTTCCTTGACTCAATCTTCCTGGTCTTTTTTCCTCCCTTTTCTTTCTTCTAATTCCCTCTCCACTCACTGACACCCTCCTACCCCCTGCTGCCAATATGCTCAGAATATCTTGTTCTTTTCCCTTTCCGTGAGGGACCATAAGAAAAGGGTTCAAGATCAGGCTACAGAAACCCACAGAGACAGCTGACCAGAACAAATGCAAGTTCATGGATTCCCAGGCTGATAGCT
Organism: Cricetiscus sungorus; assembly: GCA_030556225.1. Taxonomy (NCBI): domain Eukaryota; kingdom Metazoa; phylum Chordata; class Mammalia; order Rodentia; family Cricetidae; genus Cricetiscus; species Cricetiscus sungorus. The sequence goes on along the minus strand of JANBXA010000741.1, from coordinate 29,754,890 downwards.
GGGAAACCAGTATTGAATAGACTCAGACCCCTGAATATGGGTCTCAGTTAGAAGACCTGAACAGTCAAGGAACCTCTGACAGTGGAACCAGGATATATCCTTGGTTCACGAAAGGACTTTTGGAGTACATGCTTCATGAAAGGATACTCCCTTAGCCTAGAGGCAAGAGGGAGGGCCTAGACAATACTCCAAATGACTTGACAGATTTTGATGATCCCTCTTGGAAGGCATGGCCCTCCCTGTGGAGTGTGTTTGGGGGGAGAATGGGATGAGGGGGTCAGGAACATGACAGGGAGGGAGGGAGAGGGAACTGGGATTGACATGTAAAATAATAAAAAATAATAAATATAAAAAATACATGGACACTGTATAACTTAATTATAAAAAATGAATGTATTATGATAAAATTTACACACCAAATAAAAATTGAATGTCTTGTTTACTTGACTGTTATTTAAAATACATTTTAATATTCATACCTGCACACAATGTGTTTGGATCAAATACAATCCCTCAATCTCTCTCTTTTAATTTCTCCTCTATCCCTACCATCACTTTTCCCACCTAGCTTTATGTGATCTTGATTTTTAAAGCATTCACACTAAATAAAATAGTTCAACATCAATATGTGAGCATGTGGCCCTCCCTCCTGGAGAATGGGTGGCCTCTGAACGCCCCCCCACCTCTGAAGGAAACTGACTCTTTCTCCCCCAGCAGTCATCGGTCGCCAGCAGCTTCTCAGACTGCATGGAGTTGAATGCAATTTCTTTCATATTATTTGTTTTTGGAATCAAATCAGAATAAATCAAAATATGCACATAGAATGCCCATTATTAAAATTTAGAATGAAACACACTTGGTTACTAAACAGACTTATAATCATTGTTTATGTCAATTACTGTTCAACTTATGAAGCAATGCCTTTTAATAGTGATTTTGTTGTACTTGTAGCTTGTTTCCCTGTCTAGATAACTATAACTAGGCTTATTTATCATCATCATCATCATTTATTATTATTATTATTATTATTATTATTATTATTATTATCCTCATCCTCCCCATCTGTCTATCTCTGTCCTTCCCACACTAGTCGTAATATTATTTTTGTCAAAACTGGCTAGATTATTGTAGTAAACCATTTAATCTTTGGACTCTCAATGTTTCCGTACTTGATCTGGAATATTATCTACACTCACACTATTACAGGAAACTTCATTAGAAGTGAATTAAATGAGGCATATTAACGAATAACCTCATAAATGTTTGCTTTAGCAATACTGAAAATAATTACTTACTGCTTCTTAATATTTCTTCAACAGCTATGCAATTTAAGAGTTAAAAGTGACAGACAACATGAGAAGAAATCAACTTTGCTGTTGGCCTGTGGGTATTTCCGGCCAAAAATGAGTTGCCAGGAGTATATGTAGAAATCTCTTACTCTATTTTGCATATTTATTTCCTTCTCCCTTTCATTAAATATGAAGGGATATTTTATTGACTATTCCCTGCACACTTTCATCAATTTCAATACAGGAGTTCTGAATATATCTTATTGACATTTATTTATCTCCATTAGGAATAAAAATACTCAATGACAAGGACACTAGAATTTCCAGTGGGTTCGTGTCTGAATTTTCAATCTTTTTCTCACAAAAACTTACATAGAAAAATAAATAAAATTGATTTATACGTTGGTCAATGAAAAGATACTAAGCCAAGGAAGCCAGCTTAACTGAGTTAATGATTCAGCTCCACAGGAAATCATTACATATCTCAATGTGTCCTTTCCATGTTTTGTCGTATCTTGCATATGCTATAGGTACATTAAGAGAAAACAGGTGAAGAGTATATGGATAGATGTTTTGGCAAAGATGAAATGTTCCAAAGTCAGATCTCTAGAAAAATATAATAATTCTTCACTTTCACTCTTTTTTGTGTGTATATAAACAATAGTACATTTGCATGAAAACAAGCCTCTTTAAGTTGTTCTGGAGTGCATTGTTTTACTTTAGGTTTCCTATGTCTCTCTATTTTGAAAAAGTCTATTTGAAATTGAAAAGACAGTGCTAGCATAAAACTCTATTGTTGAATGTCTATAAGAGTTCTTTCTTTCAAAATCCACCATTCTTTCTCTACCTGTAATATAGTTTTGGGGTTATTTCTAAAAAACAAAATCTAGAATTTGTGAGGCTTGTAGTCTGCCACTTCTGAGCAACACAGCTATGGTCTCTTGGGATAGGTTTAAAGTGATTCTGAAACAATCAGATTGTTCATTTGGGAATCAATTCCCGTAGTTTGGATACTCACTCTAAAACAATCTTTGGTCAGGCTTTGGCCTGGGAATCTCGGTCATTTTCCTTTCCCTTACACATATCTCCTGGTACTAATAAATTATTTGAGGTTCAGTTATGTTTTTTTTTTTTCCAGTGGAAATAGTTCACTTTTTTTTTTCTTTTATCTGTAGTGTCAGGAAAATTTCTAAGGAGTACTTTTCCAGTCACACAAATAGTAGAACACAGATCAATAAGCATCATGCAATTTGAATATTGAATTCACCACTTGAAACCGCCTTAGAAAGTTAGCTCATTGATGTGGGAAAGCTTTAATTGCAGTTGCCATTAGGTGAACACAAAACCCAAATGTCAAAAGCTCCTCTGCAACTGGGAGAGCAAGGAAGTTAAAACATCCATGGTCATCAAAGTGCTGAGTTCAGGAAATTCCAGGAAATCACAGAGTCCTGTGAAAAAGCCAAGAGCAGCCGGGTCAACATTAGCATACACTGAGTGAAAAGAGGGCTGCTTTTATTCACTGTTATGCTCCAATTTTTTTAAATGTAAAGATATATTTCAATTAAAGTGCCAAGACGATAATGCCTAAGAACATTTGAGTGGTCTTTCTAATATGCAAGATTAAAATCTGTTAACAGAGCTAAGTAGGCAGTTTGAGAGTCTAGATTTGAGGCTAGGATGTCAGGGGTGAGGCTATCAAATACATACATAAATCATGAACTTCTGTGTCTGCAGGTTTCATAGCATTAGAGAGCTTAAATCTGTGATAAAAAATATGAGCAAAGAAATGATGACAAAATCTGAATTGCTGAGGAGTAGAATTTTACATTTAGGTAGTTACACTTGAGAAGTGAAAATGTGGAGGGCAAGGAACTGAGTGATAAAATTTTAACCTTAAATCTGAAAATCAATTGTCACTCAGAAGAGACATAACTTATTTTTATTATAATTACTTTTCATGGTATGGGTACTGACTATAAATGAACTTGTCACAATCATAACATCTAATGATACCTAATATTGCTGTTATTTACTTACGTCATAAGGCCTTAAGCTTTTCTTCTGAAGTGTCCCTTGTGCTGACCCTTTAATCTTCATGAAGCCAAACAAATCAGATTTATGGCTTCCTGCATAATGTGGTGGGATTGTCTTCCTCATTACTAAGGCCCCTTCTGAAAAATATACTGTTTCTATTTTATCTCATTAAGCTCAACATTTCAGGTGTGAATATCTGACCTCTGCCTATTTGTTTATTTCTCTATTAACAGCTCGGAGCTGGCAACATTAACTATTCCCCAAATTTTTGTTGTCAGCTACAAAAGATCAACCTTGTCAAATTATGTTATTATTGAGTATGTGTTCTCCACTGTTCCTTTATTCACAAAAATTAAAACTAAGGGTAACTTTACTTCCTGTTTTATTATTCTGATTGACAACTCATTGAGAAGACAGGTTGATGAGATGGCTCAGCTAGTTAAGGCACTTGTACTTTTATAGCCACTGATAACCCGAGTTTGATTCCTTGAACCACTTAGAGCAAGGAGAGAGCTAATTTCTTCAAAATGTCTTCTGACATCTATATGCACAACACCAATTCTCACACAAAGAGACACAGCAAGAATACCTTTTAAAAGTAGGTGGGGAAAAAGCTATTTTATGTATTACTTCATTTACATACAACAAGAAATAGAAGAAAGATGTACTTTTATCCTAAATGACATAGAGAAGCAAACATAATATCTGTAAGTCAATAAAATAGAGATGTAATACATTCATGTGCAGTGAAATAAACTTCAGTAAACACAAAAGAAAATGGTGTCAATTTCCTTTGTGATTACAAAGTTTCCATGTCAAAGGGCAGTGGCAGTGGCGTTATGTACTGGTCAGTGTAGGGAGCTGCAGTTATACTCTTGGGCTCCTTAAGTTTATACTGAGGCTCCTTGTACTTGGAGAGTGAAACCATCTGCTTTCTCGGGTAGCCAAGTTGATATTCAACATTAATTCTAAATATTTGTCATTTCACAGTTTATTGATTTGGTTGGTCTTTGCTGTTTATTCAGATATGAGTTTCCAAATGTTTGCCAATACTCAGTTGTCAAAAGCTAAAATACTGCAAAAAAAACATGAGTTACAATTGTAAAACTAGGTCTCATAATCTTTAAAAAGGGAGGTCTCTAGCTTCCAGTATTTTTTTTAACCTATGTTATTACACTGTTTAGGAATTCTGCAATGCCCCGCTTTTCAGCATAAATTAATGTGAATTTAATGGGTTACTCTAACTTTTCTGTTGTATTAGTGGTGGTACATATTCACTATCTAGTCTGGCTGTGTTGAAGTGCCTATATTTCAGTGAGTTTCCCCTCACCAAACATACATCCGCAGCCCATTATAACAAATTGCATCTACTCTGTCACTTTGATTTTAAAAATATCTGATGTGGTTGGTCTAGATACTCCAACAATCTTGGGAGCTTCTCTTACTCCTTAGTTTGTAACAAAGGTACAGAGGCATTCGATTTCCTTTGTACCAGAAATTCTTTGAGTAATATGCTCTGAACTAGTCATCTTATTATGTCCATGCTCTTAACAGTTTTGATCTATCTAGTATGAGAAATCTAAAAGAGTAACTCTATGATATGGAGCATAATTAGGTCCCCCAAAACCCCATCTTGTCATATTCTGCTTCCTGATTTCTTTCAATAAAAAAGTGGCAATTGTCCAAGCCATTCACTGTTACCTGAGATATATATATATATATGTGTGTGTGTGTGTGTGTGTGTGTGTGTGTGTGTGTGTGTGCGCGCGCACGCTAGGGGGATTGAGGGGTGTACTGTAACTAGATTAACTCAGCAAATCCTTTCATGTTTTTTCAACCCCACAATGTCGGTTTGTTAAGTTGATTATATAAAGTGGATCACAAGCTGCTTATTATTAAAAATAATAATAATAATCCCCCCACCCTCTACTCTGTAGAACAGATTACTTTTATCTTAGATTTCTCCTCCTTGGATAGATATCTCACCCCTGTGTTGATACTATAACCAACAGTGTCCACATCCTTATAAGAAAACTAATTTTTATTTTGTTAGTTCCTAACCATAATCACTTTATTTTAACTTAATCATCATGTTAAAACTGTCTCCAAAGTCAGTCATATTCTAAGGGTCTAATGATTAAGGTATTTTTTCATATATATTACGAGTTTCTTCCTCAGATCTGAAGCTCTGAGATCTCCAAGTACACTATCTTTTCCCAGCTGTTTAGTGGAACCACCTAGCTCTTTCTTTTCAGCTTCCTCTTCCCCTGATGTTTAAAAATGACTAAATCCAAGCCTATTAATCTGGGTTATCTTCTGCCCAGCATTTGAGAAGATTAATAATGCTGAATGCATATGTCACTGTGGTAATGTCAATGTTCTTAATTAATGACCTAATTTGAAGTGGTCCGTATAAAAGTTATACCTAACTGGCCTGGTGAATTCCTAGTTCCACTTAGTGAACTGACATTTTCAAGAGTTCTTTCTCTCCTTAATCCTCTTACAAGCCTTCATATATGTTCAACACTGCTTGAAAATCTATTGTTGTGATTGTTGTAATAATAAGCTGAATGGTCAATCGCTAGGCAGGAGGCATAGTAGGGATTTCTGGGGAGAGAAAGGAAGAGTGGAGGAATCTAGGCATGCAGGAGATTCCAGGAGACAAAGAGAGGAAATGGGAGGTAAATTATAGAAGAGAAGTAATACCATATATAGGAATATAGATTAATATTAGTATGTTAGTTTAAGTTATAAGGGCTAGTTAGGAACACATAAGCTATAGGCCAAACCTGCATAATTAATTAGTCTTCATGCCATTATTTGGGAGCTGGCTGGTAGGACAAAAAAGACTTGATACATTGATAGGCAAAAACATCACTGTCCTAATCTGTGAAACCTGTATTATTAATTTATGTGCTAAAAGGGACAAGGCATGTATGAGATCAAGATGTGTATCTTGAGATGAGAGATTTGTCTGGATTATGATATAGTCTAGTAGGTACAACTGGGTAAAGGTCAGTGAATGCTGAAGAAAAGAACAATGACACAGGGCTTCTAGATGATATTTATAGTTCTTGTCACTATCAAAACAAAGGCTTCAGAACTGAGACAAAGCAAAGAGTAACAAATACAGCAATATTTATGAGTGAACATTCATACTGAAAAGTTTAATGCCGTCTTCTTGGGAAATAATGACTATTCCCAAGCCTTTCTTGGTGAAATTTATTCTAATTAGGGTTATGTGTACTATTGTTTTGACTAATGCAGCTTGATAAGAATTATTTCCTTTCTTTCATTGTACTTGAGTACAAGATAGGGTGCACAGGATGTCTTCAGCTGAACCTGTTTTTCTTTTAACACAAAGGCCAGTTAGTGGTTTTATTCATTTTATTCTAGAACTTGATGATATGGCTCCTATTACTAGCTATCTTGCTTTGAAGATCTCTTGTTTTTGCCTTTCCCCTCCCAAATTTACAGATGGAGTCAAAAACCCACCTAGCATTTAAATGGTTTCTGCGGATATGAACTCTCATCCTCATTCTTGTGTGGCATATACTTTATCAACTGAATTGTCACTTCAAACCTTAAAATGTCTTTGTTCCATGGCTTATCATTTTGCTTTCTAACTCTTCATTGTTTTCGAAGATATCTAATTATGAGGATAAAAATATGAAATAATACCATCTGCTTTAAAATAAATTCCACTGCTTCAATTTATTTCTAGCAAAATGTATCAGAATTTGCCTATGAGTGCTATGTCTCCAACAACTAGATTCCAGTAGCTTTGAGTTTTGATCACTCTGTCCTCATCTATTCTCTTAGTCAACAATAACATCCAGGGATCCATTTCTGAGTTTTAAACATTTGTTAGTTGATATACATAATTCTTTTAAATTTAAATTTGAAACAAGCCTGTTCTACATATCAATCCCAGTACCTGCACCCTCCTGTCCTCTCTTGTTTCCCCCACCAATCCTCACCCCACCCCTTTTTTTGCTTCCTAGGAAGGGTGAGGCCTTCTATGAGGACTCTTCAAAGTCTGTCATATCATATGGAGCAGGGCCTAGGCCCTCCCCCATGAGTCTAGGCTGGGGAAGTATTCCTGTATGTGGCATGAGCTCCCAACATCCATTACTATTCTTAGTTGTAGTATTCCATCCATCATGGATCTTAGTTACTTCTTCCTTCAACACCATGAGTTTTCAATCTATATTTGATGAAGGACTCAGTAATTGGTCTTCTTTTTTTTTTCACTGTTTTTATTCTAACCCTTGTTATTATTATTATTTTTGACACCATTATGTTGGGGCAGGTTTCTCCCCGCAGGCCTCCCGGTCCTGCTGCCACGTGGGAGATGTTATTCTGTATATATGTTTCTCATACTGGTTAATAAAGCACTGTGGCCAATAGAAAACTAGATAGGCAGGGCTAGGAGACTAGGAGGAGGAAAGAGGAAGTAGAAGGCGGAGTCGACATGTAGCCCAGGAAGGAAGACGCCTGCTGCTCGGCTCCCCGATAAGACAACCATGTGGAAATACTTAGATAAGTAGAAATGGGTTAATAATTAAGGCAGAGCTAGCCCATAAACAATAATGGTAATTGGCCAACAGGATTGTATCAAATACAGAGTCTCAGAGTGTTATTTGGGGCACACGTGGTTGTGGGACCATGGCGGCAGAACCAGCGGCAGCCGGCAGGGAAACCTGCCGTAACATAATGGTGTCAGAAGCGGGATTGAGAACTTTCACTTAAAACTTAACAAAAGTTTAAAAAATAGTTTTTAGAAACAAGGGAACAGAGACTAGCAAGACTTCTTAGTAGCAGCATTGTCTCGGTTGGATTTGTTTTGTTGTAGACAGAGATTTGCGCGGCTCCTTTAAGGGAGGTTTCCAAAATTAGCATAAGCGGCAAAAAAAGCTGCCTTGCTTTTAAAGAGCTCTGCTAACAATTCATTGCTGTGTACAAGAGCTGCAATGAAGGTTCACACTATGTTTTAAAAAATACGCTGGCTTGGGAGAGAAAAAGAAAGGGGATACAATGGTTTAAAAAAGAAAAAGAAAGTAGAATGAATGGGTATAATGGGGCATGCCATTAATGCCAGCACTCGGCAGACAGAGGCAAGCAGATCTCTATGATTTCAAAGTAAACCTGGTATGCACTGAATTCCAGGACAGATAAAAGTTACACAGAGAAACCCTGTCTCAAAATATGTAAAAATAGAAGTAGAAGGAATAGAATAATAAAAAATCCACGTAAAGATGGAAAACACAGAGAAATTTTGGATACTATACGCGATTCTGTTGTCTTTAAATTATTTTATTGCTGAGAAAATAACAACTGCTGATAAGAGAAATGCTGCTGGATTAATTCAATTTATATATTTTAAAAATGCTTTGACTCAAAAATTTAAGCCTAAGGACAATTTACTGGGGAAAAGGATTTCTATTTTTATTTCCACAGAAAATGAAAAGTTATGGATTCATTCCAGACTTATGTGGTTTGATCAAGCCAGACCCCCTGAAACAGCTCCCCAGGTGATCCAACATTCAAAGCAGTTGAGACAAAGCCTTGCAGACTACTGCCAAGATTTCTTTCTTAGGATCCCCATGACAGCGCCCCCTACCAGCAGGAAGTAGTTTGGAAAGAACAACACCCAAATTCCCATATATTGTTTATAAATGTTTGTTTTCATTTAAATGGGCTTAGTTATAAATGGTTATAACCACAAGCAATCATTTTAAAGGTAAAAAGGGAATTATGTTATAGATATGAATACTTTGCTTTGGAATGGATTTTCTTTTATTGATACAATTTAAGGTCAATTTTGTGTTATGTATATTTCTCTTCTTGTTTAGGTATTGTGTTTATATAGCTCATTGGAAAATGTAATGTATAATTTAATACAGATTATAGAGAGTTCCTTGTGATAGTCAAAACTTGGAGTTAAGTTAGTTAGAATTTCTAGATATACAGGGATGTATTTGAGATGAATAGGCATTCTTCAAACCTTTCAAAGACCTACAGAATATGGCATTTAAAATGGTTTAGGGATTTTCTTGACAATGAGGCACAACTGCTCCTGGTAACACCACCTGCATCAAAAAGGAAGATGGGCACTGAAGAAACTCGCTATGAAGTTTGCTTCTAATATGTCAAGACAAGCCATTTGGGCAAGGTACTGCTCTTCTGGACTGTTTGAATTTATGTTGTAGAAACTGGACATGCAGGACCCACAAAAAGGTGACTGCTGATTCAAGATGGACATTGCTACAGGATTCCTGCTTCATGGAAGAGGCTGCCAAACAGCCAGACAGTCTACAGGACACAGAGAAAAGTTTCCTGCCTTGTTGAGGAGTCTGGACACACTATGGCCTATGGGCTGAAGATGGAACATTAAGAAGAACTTTGGGTGACTGACCAGGCAATGAGTTGTCTCTGTCATTTCTAGAGTTTATATATTATCCTTCTGTGGTCTTTGAAGGAGTTGAAGACAGATAGTTTTGGTTACAGTTTTCCTTAGGATTAAAGATAAGTTACATATACGACTTTAGACTCACAAAGATAGGATAGATGATATTTTCTTAAAGTCTTACAAAATGTTAATGGACTAAATATTGTTAACTGTGATTCTTATTTGGTAACTGTTGTATGGTATATTTTGCTATGTTAAGGTTAAACCCCTTCTTTTACTTTAGACAGAAAAGAGGAGATGATGGGAGATGTTATTCTGTATATATGTTTCTCATACTAGTTAATAAAGCACTGTGGCCAATAGAAAACTAGATAGGCAGTGCTAGGAGACTAGGAGGAGGAAAGAGGAAGTAGAAGGCGGAGTCGACATGTAGCCCAGGAAGGAAGACGCCTGCCGCTCGGCTCCCCGATAAGACGACCACGTGGAAATACTTAGATAAGTAGAAATGGGTTAATGATTAAGGCAGAGCTAGCCCATTAACAATAATGGTAACTGGCCAACAGGATTGTATCAAATACAGAGTCTCTGAGTGTTATTTGGGGCTGGCGCGGCAGAGGGCCCAGAGGGCCCATGTGGCGGCAGGACCGGGAGGCCGGCGGGGAGAAACCTGCAGCAACAATTACTATTCTTAGTTGTAGTATTCCATCCATCATGGATCTTAGTTACTTCTTCCTTCAACACCATGAGTTTTCAATCTATATTTGATGAAGGACTCAGCAATTGGTCTTCTTTTTTTTTTCACTGGTTTTATTCTAACCCCTGTTATTATTATTATTATTGTTTTTACTATTTATCTCTAGATTGGAATATAGCTGTAGCACAAAGGGCCACATGACAAAGTTGAGCATTAACATTCATAGAATTCAAATATATCCTCAATGACTAGAAATTTGCTATTAATTTTAAGTGGGTAAGACCAGAAATGTCAATTTTATTTTTTAATTGTTTTAAAATTAGAGAAATGCTTTTGTACATGTCAATCCCAGTTTCTTCCTGGTACCCTCTCCCCTACCACCCCCTCCAACTCCCTATCACATCTGCTTTCTGCTCCTTGGGAAGGTAAGGCCTTCTTTGGGAATCTTCAAGGTCTGTCACTGTTACAAGCACTTTCCCACAAGCCTGAGTCCACAGCCACATCAGCCCCAAAATAACACACAGAGACTCTATTGGTTAGAAAGCTGTTGGCCAATAGCCAGAACTTCTTAGCTATTTTCTAAGCTCTGTCTTAGCTATTAACTCATTTCTATCAATCTAAGTGATTCCATGTAATCTTATCTTACCAGAGAGGGGGTCTGGACCTCTTCTCTCATGTCCTACATCTTGAATTCTCTCTAATACATCTCCCAGAATCCACCTTGTCTCCTAGTCCCACCTATTTTGCCTTCCTATTTGCCAACAGTACTTTACTCATTAATCAAAATAGAAACATATTTATAGAATGACATCCCCCATCATCTCCTCTTTTCTGTCTAATTAAAAAGAAGGGCTTTAACTTTAATGTATTAAAATACATAACAGAAAAGTTATCAAAGAAATATAGTTAACACTATTTAGTCCATTAATATTATCAAGAATTAATATTATCAATAAAGAAAATATTTTATCCTATGTCCTATCTTTGTGAGATTGAAATCTCATATGTAAGTTGTCTTTAATCTTAACTAAGTTAAACTATAACCATAACTATCTGTCCTCAACTCCATCAAAGACCATAGAAGGACCATATATAAACTCTAGAAATGACAGAGACAACTTGTTACCCATATAGTCAACATAAGTGCTTCTGTAAATTGGCACATCCATCTTCAGCCCATAGGCCTCTGTGTATCTGGCAGACTTCTCAGCAGAAAGAGGAAATTTCAAACTGTCCCACCTGTATTGGCAGTTTATTAAGTCATTTTTTTTTCGGTGTCTTGTAAAAAGTCTGGCAGACATTTCCATGAAGCAGGTACCCAGTAGCAATGTCCATCTTGTACCAGCAGTTACTTTTCTGTGGGTCCTGCATGTCTATTTTATAAAGCATATAGTTAAATAGTCTAGACAAGTGCAATATCTTGCCCAAATGGCTAGTCTTGCCATATTGAAAGCAAACTCTATGACGAGTTTCTTCGATGTCCAGCTTCCCTTTTGACACAGTTGGTGTTACCAGGAGCAGTTGTGCAGTGCCTCAGTTAATCAAAACCCTAAACAATTTTAAATGCCATATTCTGTATGTCAGTGGAAGATTTGAAGAATGCCTATTAAATTGAAATATATCTCTATATATCTAGAAAACCTAACAGACTTAACTATAAGTTTTGAATGTTATAGGTAACTATAATTTGTAATTAAATATACATTACATTTTAAAATGAGCTATGTAAACATGATACCTAAACAATAGGAGAAATATACATATCACAAAATTGACCTTAAATTTGTATCAATAAATGAAAATACATTCCAAAACAAAATATTCATTGCTATACCATAATCTCCTTTTTACCTTTAAAAAGAGATTGGTTGTGATCATTTACATTTATAACCAACCCCATTTAAATGAAAAGAAAACATTTATAGACAATATTTTGGAATTTGGGCATTGTTCTTTCCAAACTGCTTCCTGCTGCTAGGGGGTGCTGTCTTAGTGACCCTAAAAAGATACGAAATCCTTGCTATAGGGGTCTGTAAGGCTGCCTTTTACCAGCTGTTTTTGAATGTTTTATTATCTGGGACACTGTTTCAGGGGGTCTTGCTTAATTAAACCATGTTAATCTAGAAGGAATCCATTTCTTTTTATTTTATGTAGAAACAAAAATAGAAGTTCTTTTCCCAAGTAACCTGTCCTTAGAATTAAATTTGAAGTCAAGGTATTTTTAAAATATATAAATTCAGTAGCATTGATAATCAAGTATATTTTAGCAGTTTTTGTTCCTTCATTAGCAATTGAGCAATTCAAAGACAACACAATAGCATACAGTATCCAGACTGTGTACTTCCCACCTTTAGGTGGCTTTTTTATTAATCTATTTCTTTTACTTTTAATTTTTCAATTTTTGAGACAGGCTTTCTCTGTGTAACTTTGGCTGCCAAGGAATTCAGTCTGTACAACAGGTTGGCCTTCAAATCACAGATATCTGCTTGCCTCTGCCTCCCGAGCGCTGGACTTACAGGCTTTTGATACCACACCCAGCTACTCTCTCTTCTTTCCTCCCTTCCTCCCTTCCTTCCTTCCCTTCTTCCTATCTTTCTTTCTTTCAAAAACCACTTTATCCTGTTTATTTTCTCTCTTCCATGCCTGTGTATAGTTTTAAACACACTATAAACCTTTGGAGGTTTTTATTTATCTGAAATTGTCTTTACTGTAAATCTTTATCTTTTTATGGCCATGAGTCTTTTATCTGCTAAACAACAACATTGCTAAAATGAAAGCCACAACTGTTTTAGCTGCCATCTATCCAAGCTGGCAGGAGTATGTTTACTGCCAGCACTGAGAGCTAGGCTCACCTCCTTGGTATATGCTGCCATCAAGAAGCATGCTGCTGACTTAGAGATGTGGTCACTGCTATTACCAGCTGTTGTGCATACTATCCAGTTGTTAGCAGTGGCTTTAAAAGAGCCCTGTGGTTTGTTGCTGCTTGTCTGTGTTCTAACATCCCTTTTTAAGTTTTTGTCAAGTTTTAAGTACTTTCTTGGTACTCACATTATGGGTACCATTTTGTTATAAGCACTTTTCTTCCAGCCTGGGCCCACAGCCTCTTCAGGCTCAAATAACACACAGAGATGCTCTGTTAAATATAAAGGTGTTGGCCAATGGCTAGAACTTCATATTAGCTAGCTCCCTCCTAGCTACTAACTCATTTCTATCAATATAAGTGTTTCCACATGGTGTTATCTACCAGAGGGACTGGACCTCTTCTCTCATGTCCTCCATCTTGACTTCTCTCTAATACATCTCCCAGAATCCTCCTTGTCTCCTAGTCCCACCTATCTTGCCTTCCTATTTGTCAACAGTACTTTGTTCATTAGCCAATAAAAGAAACATATTTAAAGAATGACATCTCCTATTATATCACATCTTTGGAGCAGGGCCTAGGCCCTCCCCCCATGTGTATAGGCTGAGAGAGTATCCCTCTATGTGGAATGGGCTCCCAAAGTTCATTCATATTCTATGGATAAATACTGATCTACTATCAGGGGTTCCATAGATTGCCCAGGTCTCCTGACACCCACATTCACGGAGTCGGGTTCGATCCTATGCTGGTTTCCCTAGTGCCAGTTTTCTCTTCAAACCTATAATGGCTCCCTCTATTATGGTATCTCTTTTCTTGCTCTCCTCTGTTCTTTCCCCAGCTCAATCTTCCTGCTCCCCCATGTCCTCCTCTCCCCTCTTCTTCTCCCGTTTTCTTTCTCTTTTCTCTCCCTTCCTCCTTTCCCCCAACCCCCACTCCCAATTTGCTCAGGAGATTTTTTTTCCCTTTTCACTTCTCTGAGGGATCATGTATGCCACTCAGAAAGATACAATAAGACATGGGGTAGGAGGGGACAGAGACAGACACAGATATAACTAGACAGTTATTGCGTTAGGTATTGGGTAGGGGTATGAATGACCCTGTACCCAAATAATATATACAGTGTACATACTAGCAATCTAGGAATGCAGTTATTATATAATAGAGAAGATAATATGTTACTTTGTTTTTGAAACTTTATGAAGAACAGACAAGGAAACCTATTAGAAGTTATGATGCTGCCCTAAGATTTTGAGAGTCCAATATCAGTATCTCAAAATTTCTAGATTATTCAACATGAATGTGTCATTCATGGTGTTTTTAGCATATGTTCAGATACACTTTACTTGTGGGTTCTTATTTAAAGATACAAAATAGGAAAATGTGGTATTTCTAAAAATTTATTTTGCTGCAAGGATTCATGTGGTCTAAACTGTCCTCCATATTTTATGCAGCCTGGAATGATCTTGATATTTGCATTTTGATGCCTCCATAATTCAAGTGCTAAGATTATCAGCATTTGTCATCACTCTGGGTTAATTGCCTAATTGGTTAAGTGCTGGGGATCAACTCAAGTGTTTCATACATATTAGAAAGCACTCTGTTGAGTGTAAGCCATAATATGCACTCCAGTTGAAACATGGTATAACTTATCAAGTAGGAAGTTACTTACAATAATGCACATTTAATATAGTTTTGTCTCAATATTTTGTGTTTATAAGATTACTTGTATTATAAATTAAGTTTTTATTTGTTTATATTTATTAAAACATTGTAGATATTTTAAAATCATGTTTATAATGGACATTTTTATGTGAATATTACTTTATGGCAATAAAACAATCTTAAGAATGAATAATAATATGAGGTCAATGGGCATGATGGGTTGGAGTCAGAGACACAGATGATCTCACATGACATTAGCTCACAAAATGTTCTGCATTTTATTGATTATTCTTTTTCTCCCTGCCAACCCTAATCAAGAGTCATACTTTCAATCACCTACTTAACATTCCCATTTAGGATTCTTACAGATGTAGTAAAATGTGAATGACACATTTAAAACCTATCACCTCACCCTCTGTTCTCCCACTGTGAAATATCCTGACCATTTGCCTGGTTTTTCAGTTTAAGAAATAAAAATGAATTGATCACACAGTATCAGTTCTCTGTCCATTCATTCAGCACATCATTTTGTCCCCATACTTTCTATTCCATATCAGAGTATTTCACCAACACCAGTTACATTAGCATATGCTATCCTGTGAGGCAACAGGCAATTTTCTTGTATTTATCTAACATTTGACATCGATGGAACCCGAGATCTAGGTACACAAGGTAATCATCATCTTTCTTTGAATTCAAAACCTTACAAGCAAGAAAACACAAATAAATGTTTGAGTATATGTTTATTCATTTGTACATTTTCAGTCACAGAATAGAAACAATGACTCATTTTATAATATAGAGCATCAGAGATAGGCTAAGAGACAGAGCATCTTTTTGAATAAAAAGCCCAACTGCACACTGACCATAGAAACTTGAATTCTTTCCATCACACTCTCTCACTAGTTTCATTTCTTTATTATATTTCCACTTTCGTTTTTATTTCCACTTCTTTTACTTGAGATCATTCTCTATTTCTATATAGGAAAAAAGAAAAAAAGAAAGAAAGGAAGACAGAAAGGAAGGAAGAAAGAAAGAAAGAAAGAAAGAAAGAAAGAAAGAGAGAAAGAAAGAAAAGAAATAAGCTAGACCGTGGAATTTGGAACACTTAATCATCAATTTAGTGAATGAAAGATCTGCAGTTGAGGTAGATATTTCTGCACTTGATAAATATTTGTTAAAATCCTGTATGTTAAATAGAACTCTCTTAGTAGAGATTCATGGTGAAGGACACAATACTTTTTCCTTAGAGTTTTAGGACATATTAAACACCCAGACACTAATAATTTCACTCAAAAAGTTAGATTACCTGGCAAAAATTATAGTGGATAATTAGAGTACTTAACAAAATGCAGCTAGGAAGGTGTCTTTTGAGAAGCTGACTTCTTTATTATTATTATTATTATTATTGTTGTTGTTGTTGTTGTTGTTGTTGTTGTTGTTGTTGTTGTTATATTTTACATGTCCATCCCAGTTCCTTCTCCCTCCCTTCCTCCTTCTTAACCCCTTCACATGCAAGCTGAACACCCTCCCATCCCCCTACCCCAATAGAGACATGACTTGGGAGGATAAATTTATTTAAAACTCAGAAGAAATGGAAGAGCGGCAGAGGCCAGCTATGTCTTGAAAGAACATGAAATCCAAATTCATTGGACTTATTGCCTTAAAGAATAGGACGGTGGGAAAAAGCATCAGGCAAAGGGTGTCTATATTCAAATTTCTCCAAAGAATTTAAACTTGATTTTAGGTCATAGGAAATTTAGAAACATTTTTTACACAAGGCATAAAATAATTTACTAATTTAATTTGTACAGATAATAAATGATAAGAATACCAGTGCTTATTTTAATATGATTTATAATGACTGCCAGTGGAGGGAGATGATGATTTTGATATAAAGGGGTAATGGTTAGGTAGCAAAGTAAAAAGTATTAGACATTACATAATGTGAAGGGAAAATGTGAGATGTGAGAAAGGATGCAAGGAACTTAGCTATGGATGGCTCCCTCAGATATCAGAAATAAATTACCTCATGGATATCATAGAAATAGGGATAATGACATTATAAAAAGGCACAATAGATACTTCTTTAGTACCTGAATGGCTTTCATATGAGATTTCATAATTTAAGACTAATATAAACACCTTAGTTTGTCTTGTAAACTCTGTATTTGGACTGCACAGTTTTCTGGTATAAGCCACTGGATTTCTTTTCCTTTTTTTTCTTTTCTTTCCTTTCTTTTTTCTTTCTTTCTTTCTTTCTTTCTTTCTTTCTTTCTTTCTTTCTTCTTTCTTTCTTTCTTTTTTTGTAGACTTGTGTAGGACTAATGAAACTTCGCACAGTAGAAAAAGTTTTTAATTATGACATTCAAGACCTATTGAAGCTGAGTTTCCAAGAGTGAAGTCATTCTCCATTTGGAACAAGTGGTCAGACTCTTGATGGGGAAGTGGTGTTTCAGAATGAAATTTCACAGACATAGACTTTTCTGATTTTTCAGTATTTTAGATAGGAGAAAGAATGTGACAACAAAGTTATAAACTAGGAGAAAACAAATTCCAATTCAAAGAGTTGTAAGTATAAAATTGTTAACAGGGTAAACATAAACAGAGCAACAGGACCCTGGGTATTCTTGGGAGTGTTCAATAAGGATTTTTGTGTTTAAAATCAACAATTTAAGGATTAGAGAGTAAAACTGTCAGTCAAGTAGAGTTGAGCTTTATCCAGCTTTGGAGGTAGAGTTGCCAGCTTACCCTGGAAAAGAAAAAGATATCATATAACACTTAAAACACAATATTCAATATTGTTTTAACATATAGTAGAGCATGTTTTGAAAAAAATAATTTTAAGGTAAAACTGTTCTTATAATTTTAATAACCATATATAAAACTATAAAACACTTTAAAATGTTTAAAGGTATTTTGAGAAAATGGTTTAAAAACTAAAAATACAATTGTCTTTGCCAATATGAGACATCATTTAATTAAAATAATATTGATTTGCTCAATACTTAATACAGATAATTCTAGTTAACTTCTCAGTGAGTAAAAATCAAATACATAAGGTTTTTTACTCCAAACTTTTGTTTATTTATTGTAACTGGGATTCTATATTCATTCTTTCTAGTTTGATGATCTGACAATAATAGAGACCGTGAGTTGACACTTAGACACCCTGGCCTCCTGGACAGATACATTCTCACCTGGTCTTCTGTTTTCTCTGCTGCCTTGTGGTTTACGTTTTTCTGGTCACACACATTTGTAATTGACATTGTTATGGTATGGTCACTGAGTTGGGTGATGACCTTGGGTCTTGCCTTCATTTTTATTCTCCCATTTTTTATATCTGTCCCTTGTACATGATTTTTGACAAGATACATCTCTGAAAACTAGTAGAACAAGGCTCCATCATGCTTTTCCTCTCTGTTCTTCTACAACCTTATTAACAACCCTTCTACCATGCTTCTCTGAGCAGAAGTATTGGGTAATGTGGTAAGCATCCATAGTTTCTGTCGCTATTATCTGGAACCTTGTCCTTGGTAAGCACGCTATTGTTGGGATAGCATTGCCAGTAGTCTTACTTCTCATACTTTCTCCCAGTATCATTAATTTAGTAATTATACTGTTGTCACAAAGAGGAATCTATACCATGGATAGCATCCATCATAGTTAAAATCTGTAGCTAATTAATGCATTCAGCTGGAGTTCCATTAGGGCCGGAATCATCATCTTACTCTTTCATCCTTAGACATCAAACTCCACATCTACTGTCTGTAAAAGCAAAGGTAATTCCTGAATCTATCTTTTTAAAATTCATTCTTTCTAAACAATGTCTATGATTCTGCAGATGATATTGGTTATTATTGAATTAACAGCTAAAATATACATATACATGAACACATATCATATTTTCTTTCTGGGCCTCACATCAATTAGGATCCTTGGTTTTCTAGTTCTATCAATTTGTCTGAAAATTTTATTTTTTAATGGCTGTGTAATACTCCATTGTATAAATGTACCTCTCACATTTACTTTATCCATTAATTAGTTGAGGGACATCTACATTTTTTTTTCAATTCCTGACTATTATGAAGAGAGCAGCAATGACTATGGTTGAACAAGCTTCACTATGGTAGTATGAAGATTCCTCTGGGTATATGCCCAAGACTGATATAGGTGGATCTTGAGGTAGATCAATTCCCATTTCCTGAAGAAATTCCGCACTCATTTCCATAGTCTTTCTACAAGTTTGCAGCTCAACCAGGAATAGATGAGCTATCCCTTTCTCCACATCCATGCCATGATGAGCTGTTACTATTGTTATTGATTTTAGACATTCTGACAGGTTTAAGATGAAAGCTCCAAGTAGTTTTCATTTGCATTTACCTGACAACTAAGGATTTTGAACATTTAAGTGTTTTCTGTTTCCTCTTTTGAGAATTATATGTTTGATGTGTACCCCTATTTTAATTGGGTTATTAGCTTTATTGGTGCCTAGTTTTTGAGATATTTATATATTTTAGGTATTTGCCTTCTGTCAGATGTATAGCTGGTAAAATTCCCTTCTTATTTTGTACATTACTACTTTGTCCAGATAACAGTGCTATTTCCTACAGAATTATTTTTCAGTTTCATGAGGTCCCATTTTATTAATTGTTGTTCTTAATGCCTGTTCTGTATACTGTTCAGATATTTTTTTTACTATGAAAATGACTACAAAGCTATTTCTTGCTTCCAATTCTATCAACTTCAGTATATTTCATTTTATGTTGAAGTCATTATCTGTAGAGAGCTGCGAGGTGCCGCGCCTTAAAATGGTGCTGGCTTCCACCTTCCACCTCCCCAAGGGTGAGCGCTCTCTGGTGTAAACAAGCCCTTATTTCGTTAAGTCTGTTCAGCCTGTGTGCTTCTGCATTACAGTAGCCTATCTGCAAGGTCCAGGTAGCTCACTGGGGTTGGTTAGCACAAGATATTTAAGCCTGTGCAGGGGTCCCACCGGCTCTCGCAGGTCAGAAGAACATATTTCAAGGATCCTGATTAAAACTGCATGAAGAAGATCTTCCCGGAGTTGTGTCTTTCTTGCTGGCAGGGGTAGGCACATACAATTATCCATTTGAAGTTGAGTTATGTGCAGAGTAATAGGTAAGCATCTGCTTGGATTCTTCTACATGCAGCCATTCCTTTTTGACCAGGACCATTTATTAAAAACGCATTCAACCTTTTTCCAGTGTATATTTCTGCCTTCTTTAGGAAAACAAAGTTTCTCTGTGTGTGTGGCTTTATTTCTGGATCTTTGATTCTGCTTATTGACTTTTCTGTTTTTGTACCAATACCATGCTGCTTTCATATCTATAGCTCTGTAGAATGACTTGAAATTAGGGATGGTGGTATTTCTAGCAGTTCTTTAATTATTCAGAATTCTTTAAGCTATCTGTGTTTCTTTTGTGTTTCCATACGAAAATCTTCAGATTTTGCTTTCAAAATTTTGTAAAATTATATTGGAATTTTGATAGTGATTGTGTTGAATCATTAGATTGCTTTTGGTAGGATGGTCATTTTGCTACATTAATACTGCCAGCCCATGAGCTGGGGTAAACTTCCAAGATTGATAAACCCTTGTGAGAAAACCAAGACTGACAAACATTTGTGCAAGTTAACTAAAAGGCTGATATAAAACATCCAAATTAACAAAATTAAAGATGAAAAGTTTACATAACAACAGAAACTAAGGAAATCCATTCAACCCTAAGGCTGTACTCCACCAAATTGGAATATATAAAAGAAAGGGATAATTTTATCAATACATACCACTTAGTAAAGTTAAATCAATGTCATATAAACAATTTAAACAGACCTACAAGCCATAATGATATAGAAGGAGTTATTAAAAGGCTATAAAATTATCAACAGAAAAATCCTTTAGCCAGATTATTTTAGTCTACACTTAGTATGATTTATATACCCATTGCAACTACATGGTCAAAAACTAATTTTTTTGCAAGGGTCAAATAGGCATAGTTTCTTGGTTAGGAAGGGAAGTGCCTTTTCACTTCTGGTTCTCAGCAATGGGACCCATCTTGCTAGAATCTGCGTAGTATTGGTGCATGATGTCAAAGTCTCTATTTTGTCGAGAAGGAACTTTTTCCTTGGCATCATTGATCAAGTTTGAACCTTATGTCTTTCTGCTCCCTTTCTAAGAACTTCTTGAGCCTTGAAGGGAGAGATTTGAGGTAGACATAAAATTTAAGACTGGCTGTTCACAGGTTTCTGATCTTCTCTACATTATCCAGTTGTGGGTCTCTATTAGTTCTCTCCTGATGCAGGAGGCTTCTATGATGGTAACTCCTTGAGTCCCTGATCTGTGGATATATCATAGCATCATTAGGAGTCATTTTATTACTAAGTTCATTTAGCAGAACAATAGTATTTGATTTTCTTAATGGCATTCTTTCTAATATTTGCACACTTCGGGTATCTTCTGCTTAAGCTATCTATGCTGCTTTCAATGGCACTGGAATTAACATTCAGACTGTTGTCAGGGACTGGAGTCTTGAGCTGTGTCTGACATAGCTTCTCAGGTTGTGATGAATATGACGGGAGCTCACTGCACAGTTTGGCTCTCTATGTATCTAATGATGACTATTATGGTAATGCTGTGTGGTGGCTGCAGTTTCTCTGGGATCCATTGTCTACTGTTATTGCCAGTGAAACACTAGTGTGATCATTAACTATGTTAAACTTAAATATAAGTGTCTTGCATATAGCCACTAGGCTTACTAATAATATATAAAGTTTGTGTGCGTATGTTTCATATGTCATACATGCATGCAAACATATACATGGGAACTTAGGAGAGATCACTTCCTACTATAATTTGTAATATGCTCAGGAGACAAACTGCTCACACAGAGCTGGTTAGCACCACATGATGTTCTGAGTAGATACTGGCCATACTTAAGTTTACCACAACAACAGCAGGAAATATCTAAAATTAAGACACCAGGGCAGCAACACTGAAGTAAATTTTACATTGACAATTCAACATCATGTCTTTGAATTTACCTTTAACTCCACTATGAATAACAGCAGGCGTGGCTATATGAGAATGCATAGTTTTGATACATATTAACCATTATAATAGTTTAGTGCATATAGTATTTTATTCTTAGTACACAAATAAAACTATTCTTCAGATGTGTTTTATGAATTCATGAAGATAATTGCATTTTATTTTTTTTATTTCTTTGCTAGAATTTGGATGTTTTTTCAAATGTTCTACCCTGTGTTGTTCAAATGTCAACTTTTCTGTTCGACCATTTAGTTTATTTCTAGTCAAGACATGGTTAGAGGAAACTAGAGAGATGAAATATGAAGAATTTATTTCCCAGAATAAATCAGTGTCCTTATGAGCCTAATTCTGAGATTAGTTTTTAGTGCTGGTTTAAGAAGCTATTTCTAGCTACCTGTTTCTAAGGATTACATAAAGAATGACTGAATTTGTTACACATTAAGGATTTTTATTTTACTTAATTTTAATTTCTAGTCTGACAGCCTTCTTTCAACTTCCTCAGAACCTTTCCATTATTCATGAATTTGATAAAACAGTAGTTAGACAGAAAAACTGTTAGAAGATATAATATGGCTAATATGGGTCTTTGTGGAATAATGTTATGGGAGAATGAGAAGTGACTGCTTGTAGCTTTAGATAATAGTGAGAAGACAGTTTGTGATTATTATGCATTATATATATATATATATATATATATATATATATATATATATATATATGACCACTGCAATGAATCAAGCAAGAGCTCAGTAGAGGTTTAGAATCATTTAACTATAAGATACTTGTCAATTTAGCTGAAACATCCCAATAAGTATCAACATTGCCATATTGGAGTGACTATGAAGCAGAATAGTTTAGTAGGTAAAGTGATTCTCAGAGACTTAGGAATACTCAGTCCTAAGTAGGATGCCTTCAACAAACCTCTCTGATCAAGACCTTTGTATTATTGAATGTTGGCAGAAGATTGAGTACATCACAAATTTGATACCCGATCAGCATCACTCTGCACTTCCCAGTGATAATGTATATTGGATAACTTATGCCTGGACTGTTGCTAGAAGAAGCTGCTGACTCATGGGAAAGGAGGAGGGAAAGCAAACAACCTATAGTGTTGGCTCTAAGCCCAAAGACAGCTTGTTCTACATCTTATTGAGAAGAACATAGCAGTGAAATCCTTTCAGATCAGCTGTTGCTAGAGACAACACGACCTTTAAACTTATAAATCCTTTTTCCCATTCCTCATTTGAGAGTGAATGGAAGAACTGAGCAGAGAAGTTTGATGGGAGATGTTATTCTGTAAATATGTTTCTCATACTGATTAATTAATAAAGCACCGTGGCCAATAGGAAAAAAGATAGGTGGGGCTAGGAGACCAGGAGGAGGAAAGAGGAAGTAGTGGGGGGGGGGAGTCAAGATGGAGACCAGGGAGGAAGGAAGACGCCAGCTGTGGCTCCCGGATAAGATGAGCCACGTGGAAATAATTAGATAAGTAGAAATGGGTTAATAATTAAAGAAGAGCTAGCCCATAAACAATAATGGTAACTGGCCAACAGGATTGTATAAAATACAGAGTCTCTGAGTGTTATTTGGGGCTCACCTGGCGGCTGGACCTTGGCGGCAGGACCAGGAGGCCGGCGGGTAGGAAAAACCTGCTGTAACAGAAGTTGGCTCATTTCAAGTCACATCACTGGGAGTGACTGAAATGTCTTTCAGGGAGAAATGTACCCTTGAAAATGTGTAAAGCTTATAGGAGAGACAGAAATGCACAGAGATTTGACTGATTGAAATATATGTAGGAAATAAATGTCTTAATGTTTGGCAATATATTACAGTAGAGATCTGAAGAATTTTTAAATATTCAGAGAAAAAAATTAGTTCTTTGCTCCCTTAAAATAATATGAAGACTGAGGAAGTAGAGATATTTTGGGAAAAGAGAGTAATTCAGTTTAGTGATTATTTTGATGATGTCAAAATACACACATGTAACTGTGCTTGGGATATCTTTGAATCCTGGGAAAAACATGTGGGATACAAGTATACTAGTAATAATTATTAAAACTCCAGGGCTGTATTTTTTATTATAAAGGATGTAGGGAGGGGATTAGCTATAAAACATAAGACCTAATAATCTTTTAAACATATGTAGAAAAATCTTCAAAATTCATCAAGATCAGAGAAACAAAAAGAACAAAAGCAAGAAAGGCAACTCCTGTGTCACTAATATGCAAAGATATAGTCAGTCAATAAGGAGTAATTCACAAGTGAGAAATGACAAAGTTAAGAGTAAGAGTTTGTAAATCTGTCAAAGCCAATGCAACTGTTAAAGGGAGAAAATATAGTTGGTTGGGAGATGTAAATATTATATTGCTTAGTATAATGAAGCAAGAAGCTCCAGGCTATGGTTTACATACATACCTTTTTGCTTGGTTTTGTTTTGTTTTGTTTTGTATTTTCAAGACGGGGTTTCTCTGTATTGCTTTGGAGCCTGTCCTAGAACTAGCTCTGAAGACTAGTCTGGCCTTGAACTCACAGAGATCTTCATGCCTCTGCCTCCTAAGTGCTGGGACCAAAGGCGAGCACCACCAACACCTACTTACATACATAACTTTTAAAAGGCTGTAACAGGGTTATAACAAAGTCATTACATTGCTGGTTTTTTTTGTTTGTTTGTTTGTTTGTCTGTTTT
Source organism: Cricetiscus sungorus (assembly GCA_030556225.1). Classification (NCBI taxonomy): domain Eukaryota; kingdom Metazoa; phylum Chordata; class Mammalia; order Rodentia; family Cricetidae; genus Cricetiscus; species Cricetiscus sungorus. Next base: position 29,730,187 of record JANBXA010000741.1, on the reverse strand, counting down.
GTTTTGTTTGGGAAGAAATCATACACTGGATTTACTAAAAACACAGATAAGAATAAAATATATGTATTAAATAGCAGAGATGACAATGCTGTGATTTAGATATGAGGCTATCACTGGCTTATATTTAGAGGCTTGGTCTCTAGCTGGGAGAACCAATATTTCAGAGATGATTGTATCATAAAGATGCTAACTTGATCCATGGATGAAGCTACTGATGATGTGAAAGCAGAACAAGACATTGGAAGTAGAGCATGGTTAAAAACAGAAGGAGAGGAGGTGCATGCTTTTGTGTCTTTGTCCCTGACCTTGTATTGCCTTCTTCTGCTTCCTAATGGCCATCAAGTGAGTAGCTCTTCTTTGTCTTGCCTTTCCACCCTGAATAATTTGGCTTGTTAATGGACTAAAATCAATGGACTCAGGTGGCCATGGACTGACATCTCTTAACACCATAAGTCCAAATAAGAGTTTCACTTTGAAATGTTTACATTAAATACTTTTGTCACAGTAAATAATGATATACACATAGATATCAAATAGATATAGATCCAGTTGCCGTGATTGGTTAAAAATCAAACTAATAACAAATGTCTTGATAAATATTCAATATTTTAGAATTAGTATATCCCAAATGCTGCCCTTAGCTTTAAAGTATAGAAATGTACATACTTATGTATTTAACTTCAAATTTAACTTGTTATTTTTTAAGTTATGTAATAACTCTGGGAGATCTCAATCACAGATAAAAGAAAATATACAATAGAACATGTATTCCATTGTGACAAAATTTCCCTAAATTTAAGTAGAAAAGCATGGTATCTTAAAGTATATTCATGTATTTCTCTCTCTCTCTCTCTCTCTCTCTCTCTCTCTCTCTCTCTCTCTCTCTCTCTCTCTCTCTTGTGTGTGTGTGTGTGTGTGTAATGGGAATCAGGTCACTGACTGGGACAGCGTATTGAATTAGGAAATAATGGATGATTTAAAATAATTGCTGTGCAAATGTAGGACTGAGTTTTTTAGAATTATTTCTAAACACATTGAGAACTTCATTGACACCAGAGACCTTGAATTGATAAAGGTAGCAATCCTTGCAGGCTTGTGTCACTAATCTTGTGAGAAGGTTCAATTGACAAATGTAACTGCCAATAGTGAGAAAAGGATTATGGAAGTGCTGAACCTTGTAATTCACACTAGACAGTTAATGGAGCAGAAAGAAAGCCAGTAGATTAGAGGAATATTGTGTAACTAAAATAGACCCACTATGTAACAAAGAATAAATATTAAAAGGAGGTATATTGTTCATCTTGTTATACAGTAAAATCCTTGAAGTAGACTCTCTATCAAGGAAAGAAGGTGTGTTCAGTATGGAGTTAAAATTCCAAATGGCTTAGCTCAGACTTGGTGAGTGTTAGTTGGGTGACTGGAATAGATATGGGCACATCAAATAGTGAATGTACCAGCCAGTAGCCAGAAAATAATGATGTCTTAGTACTGGAGCCAAGAGATATGGGATATAGAAAGAGAGTAAAAAGTTGAGAGACAGAGAGGATATACCCCACATTTGCCTAGGATTTTACATTGCAACAGAATGAGGGACAGAACATTTGCATATGAACCATTGTGGGCTGTTCAACATCCATACCATGGCAGAGGCATAGTAATGAGAGTTGGATGGTTAAAATAACACCTTCAGGCAAAATACATTCTTTATAACAATAAGTTTCAGTTTGAAGCCATAAAAATAAAAAATAAAGAAGAGAGGAAGTGGTAAGATGAAATGGTAAAACTTTAAAAGATACTAGATGATAAAATTAAATAATTGCCAAAACATTTCTCTTAGTCCTAAGTAAAGGAATGTAGTATGGGTGAGAAAATAGACCAGGTACTAGGGTATAGTAATCTGTTATAGTAAAAAGTATTCATAATTTAGTAACTTAAAATGAAATTTATTTATTTTGGACTTGGGTAAGTGATCTCTATTACAATACCACCATCTTACTGGATAATTTTCAAGGCTTCTGTGATGTTATCTCCTAGGAAACCAGCAATAAAGAAAAAGTCACCTACGAAAACTGTACATATGAGTTTTCATTGGCCAGGACTGGAAGCAGCACTCATTTCACACTTTTTGATAATCTACTAAAATACAGCCAAGTACTCACACCTGCTAGGACATCTGGGTCTGCCCTCTGCATGGCCAAGAGGGCAGCAACCATGTTTCATTTAGCAAGAATTCAGCCTTTGCCGCTGGCAGCTTCCATTTGTGAATGTCTGAGGTTTATTCACTTCTTTAAGGAGTGAAAATATCTGTTTATAGTACGAAAAGGTTCAGTTAAACAAGAGGTGTTAGTGCAAAGATCAGAGAGAAAAAAGAGTACTATGAAGGTTAGAAGAGAGGACATGGGTACCATTGGAAAAAAGTGTTATATGCCAGTTTTATCTTGTAATAAATTCATTATGCATGGTGATTGCTGTGCCTGGAGCTCAAATCACACTTCCTTTTTAATATACTCTCTCTCTTTCTCTCTCTCTCTCGCTCCCTCCCTCCCTCCCTCCCTCCTTCTCTCTCTCTCTCTCTCTCTCTCTCTCTCTCTCTCTCCTTATTTTTGGTTTTTCAAGACAGAGTTTCTTGTATAATAGCTGTAGCAGTCCTGGAAATTACTTTGCAGATCAGCACAACCTTACTGAGATTACAGGAATGTGCCACCATGCCTACTGCAGTCACAATTCATTATAGAACGTTTTAAAGCATTAATATGTGCTTCTTTGGAGTCAGGAATTTTTGGTACATATCCAGGAACCCTGGGCATAGGGTTAGCAGCCTATGAATACGTAGGTCCTGTGGTGGGATATCTCAGAGTAAAGTTCCAGTGCCTAAGCTTACACTACTGATGCACTGTTCACATGTCTTAAAAGACAGCATTTTTTTCCTTATTTCTTTGCTAATGAATTTGCTATATTCTCCCATACTAACACAATATTTTATGACAGATGCCTTCCTTTTCTTTTTCTTTTCCCCACTATGTATCGCTGTTGGAAACTGTAGTAGTCTCATTTACAGTTGGTTAAATATGGCATTTGTGGTTGCTTATGGGAAAAGGGTCACTGAACCATCTCAGAGTAAGAAAATTCACAACAAATTTGATAGAAAGATATGATGTAAGCATCATTATTTCAAATTACATTCCCTTCTTCAGAAATTTTACATTTGAAGACTATCTTTAGATGAAAATATGTTAATAAAGTACTACTAAAAGGACAGCAATATGTAACTCAATTTAAGGGTAAGTATTATTTGTAGTTGTTTTTGAACTCCATTTTTAAGTGTGGTATTTAAAAGGAACATGTTCTATGTCTAGTGTTATGTTGCCATAAAATATCACTGTAATGATTTGGAGGATTTAAAAATATGCATGCGACCATTTTATTTTCCCATTTGCTTTCTCCCCAGTCATTGAATCACAGCAATGATTGGTTACTTTATGTGGTACACATATGAGGCGGTCCTTGAACTGTCTCTTATAGTATCTACAATGAGTGTAGTGAAACAAAATAAAGAATAGCAAACCATTAATCAAGAAAAAATTTCAAGACAAACTATTTTGTCATTTCCCATAACACCTATATGCTATATGTTTGGGAGAACAATATCTAAAATATTACATATATATTGCCCTTTCAATATATAGTTAAATTCTTATATTTTTTGTAGGCAATCTTGAAGCTTTAACATTAATATCTCCACATATTATGACTTCATAATACTTTATTTGAAGGATGAAACCCCTTGCTTTGGACGCAGCTTAGTGGTTGAGCATGAGAAGCAAGTCTGAGGTTCTGTCTTCTGAGTAAATAGGCACAGGCAAAAACAATGGAACTATGACAGAGGGAAAATACTGTGATCTAGAAAAATCTACTTGGTCAAGGCTTCACATGAATTCTCAAATAGCAAATAAAACACTATTAGAATAAAGGAGAATTATGTACAGTGAGAACGTTGTTAAAAACTAAATTACTAAATTTAGAAATACTTAATGATGATACATTCAATGAATAAAATGAATAGTGTTCTTATAACACAAGAAGAAAAGATCAATCTTTGAAAAAAAATGGTACAAGCTGGAGTTGATCCTCTGTTTGCTTCTGTTTAATTGACTTAAAGCCACTACAAATCAGATTAGAAGAGGCTAAGAAACTAAAGCCCCCCCCCCTCCAGTTGGTTTGCAGCACACACAATATCATCAGAAAACCATGTAAGCAGCTGAGGAAACCCACCTACTCTTTTGGAAGACAATAATGGGGATTGATGGAATAGAACATCACTAAGCAGAATTAAAAAAGAAAACCCACAGCTGCAAGTGCCAATAGGGGTGTGGTGATGGGTGGGAGGGAAAAGAGAAAAAAGGAGGAGGGGCAATGGAGAGGAGAAGGAGAAAGAGATAATAATGGGAAATGAAATTTATAAACATTAAAATTAAATCTAGGATATTAAAGGACAAAGTTGGCAAACAGATGATTTAGTTGAGGGAAATTCAGACTTTGACTTTACATAGACATCAAAGGATATTCTTTCAATCTATCTATCAATATCTATATTCTAACAGTTACCATATAGATGGTATATATTCTAATAGTTATATACCATATACATATTAGAAATTTCTAAAAAAACATTTTAAGCATGACTTAAATGCTTAAAATGTTTAGTGAGAGATGAGAAATAATATAAACATCTGAGAAGAAAATAGCATCTCATTGTTATAAATTTCTTTGAAAGCATGGAACACCTCCTCCTGCCCTCCTTCTTTCCCTGTTCGACTCTCTTTCTCCCCATTTCCTTCCCCCCTCTCATATATATATATATATATATATATATATATATATATATGTATATATATTGCAACTTTATTGTTTTCCAGTCCTGGGTATAAAATCCAGGATCTCATACATGCAAGACAAGCACTTTAACACTGATCTATATCCTAAATGTATGCTTTATTTGATATGATATATATATATATATATGTATGTATGATGAACAAACAAGTGACATATGCTGGGAATGATGTGGTTAAAGAATCATACTTATCCATTGCTGATGGAATGGCAAAATTACATAGCAACTACAAACATAAAAATGGCTCTCTGCCAGTCTTCTGGGAATATTTCTATCCCAAGATCCAGCTATATCACTCTTAGGCATATATTCAATGGAGTTTATGTACTACTACAGAGACACTTGATTCTCCATGTTCATTGATGCTCTACACAAAGTAACCAGAAATTGAAAACAGCCTAGATATACATCAATAAATGGATAATGAAAATGTGGAACATCTACACAATGAAATGTTACTCAGTTGTTAAAAATACTAAATTATCAGGTAAATGAATGAAGCTAAAAAATTAGAAAACATACTGTATATATTCTTTTATATGTGGATATTAGCTCCTACACCTTTGATAAGCACCTTAAAATGCATATAAATAAAGATGTTAGGAGTAGAATCAGAGACTAGGGGAAGGAAAGCATAGCCCAAGGAATCAGGAGTGGAAAATATTGCTATAGAAAAATAGGGGAGGAAAGAAATGGATGGATTAAAGGAGTAAGGGATGAGATTTGAAGAGAGACAGTAATAATAAGGGCTATTTGAGAAGTCAAATGGAAATAACGTCAAAAAACTGTTCTGCCCCTATTGCTGACAACAATACTCACACATCACATTAAACATGGAGAAGTCATGCTGGTGCCCACATGGAACCCTCACCCCTACATGTTAGTCTCTTTGTTGTGGTAAGGTACTCCTCAGGCTACCCAAAGAGAAACATGGACACAAACACAGACACAAGAGCTTTGACCTACAATCTGTTCTGTGTGTAAAAATATTCAAGAGCAGTGATGGCACAGAATGTGTGGAGTTTCTGAACAATATGTGACTTGATCTACAAGGCCTACTACAATAGAAAGAACCCAGGCAAGACCCTACTTCGCTAGCCAGAAACCAGATACTACATAGCTCAGAGACCTAGCTCGGGCAAAACCAAACACCACTAGTCTAAAAATAAATAGGTAAAATGATTCCTAATGATATACTGCTATCCTACTAGATCAGTGCCTTATCTAGTCACCATCAGAGAAGCTTCTTCAAGCAGCAGATGAGAACGGATGCAGAGACTCACAGCCAGACATTATGTGGAGGGAATGACTAAAGGGGAGGTTTCCATTAAATCCCTTCCCTCCCAGTTCAAGGAATCCCATGGAAAAGGGGATAGAAAGATTGTAAGAGCCAGAGCAGGTTGGAAGAGATCAGTAAGAGCAGGACACTGGGCCTGGCTTGAGCATGTTAAACTTCAAAGCCCACCCCTAGTGAAGGACTTCCTCCAAGGACACACCTCTTAATAGTGCCACTCTCTATGAGCCTATGGGATGGATACATTTTCATTCAAAACATCACAGCCTACATTGACTTTTCATTATTCAAAGCATAAAGCATCATGAATGTTGATAAATATTATTATAAAATATATTGAGGCATTTCATACATTAGATATATTTTACCCCTTTTATTAAAAATAGATTATTTTTTTTTGTAATACACCCTGATAACAATTCCCCCTCCCTTTACCCCTCCCAGTTTTTTCTTGATTTCCCTGCCATGATGATCCACTTCCTTCCTTACTCTTATTAGAAAACAAATAGGCTTCTAAGGGAAAATTAATAAGGTAAATGTTAAAATAAAACTAGTATGTTACAATTAAATAAAGAAAAACAAACATATAAACAAAACCAGGAAAGGAGCCCAAGGAAAGGCACACATTAAAAAAAAGAAGAAGAAAGAAAAAAAGAGAGATCTACTTGTTTAAACACTCAAGAATTCCATACAAACACTAATATAAATGCCATAATGTGTAGGTAGGCGAAAGACATGGTATAGACCTATTCAGCCGTGTTCATGCTGCCTCAGTCTCTGTAAATTCATATGTAATTTGATCATGCTTTATTCACTTGGTGTCTTCTATCCCCTCTGACTCTTTTTCCCTTTCTGACTCCTTTCCTACAGGATTCCCTGAGCTCTAAGGGGAGGGATTTGATTAAGATAATATTCTTAGGGATGAGTGTTCCAAATTCCCATTTTCTGCTTAATGACTGCTATGGCTATGTATATATTTCCACATGCAATAGAAGGAAGCTTCTCTGATAATGGACTGATGTCTGGGTCTTCAATTCAATTAACTTATATATTATAAAATGTATTTATTTAATTTATAATCATTCTTATTTTATATATCCTCCCAATCCCCCCCCACTGACCCCCCAATCCAGTTCCCAGGGAGGGTGAGGGAGGTTTTGCATGGGAGATTATCAGACTCTTTCTCATCATTTAGGGGAGGGCTTAGGCCCTCCTCATCATTCCTGGGCTGAGAGAATATCCCTCCTTGGGGAAAGGCCCCCAAAGTTCATTTGTGCATTATGGATAAATACTGGTTCCACTGTCAGAGGTCCCATAGACTGCCCAGACCTCCTAACTGGAGTACAGACTCAAATTCCCAGCACAATTCTTCACAGACCTTGAAAGGATAATACTCAACTTTATATAAAAAAACAAACTCAGGATAGCCAAAACAACACTGTGCAATAAATGAACTTCAGCAGTCATCACCATCCCTGACTTAAAGCTCTACTATAGAGCTGCAGTAATGAAAACAGCTTGGCATTGGCATAAAAACAGACAGTTAGACCAATGGAATCTAAATGAAAACCCTGATATTAATCCACATAGCTTCAAACATCTGATTTTTGATGAAGAAGCTAAAATTATACAATGGAAAAAAAGAAAGCATCTTCAACAAATGATGCTGGCATAATGCTGCATGTAGCAAGCTGCAGATAGATCCTTATGATCACCATGCATCAAACTTCAGTCAAAATGCATCAAAGACCTCACTGTAAATCCAGCCAAACTGAACCTCTAAGAAGAGAAAGTGTGAGGTACCCTTGAAGGAATTGGTATGGGATTTCACTTCATAAACAACTCCAGTAGCACAGACACTGAGATCAAAAATTAAAAAATGGGATCTTCTGAAACTTTGAAGCTTCTGTAAGGCCAAGGACACAGTTAACATATATTTTTAACTGCATTAAAAACTGATGGATTTTTATAAGGCTTCCTAAAACAACCAATCGTCCAGCGATTTGCCTAGCTGAAATTTAAACTTTAAACATTTAATATTCTGTCCTTCCCTTTCTTTCAAAGTATATGTATGCTTCTATTCCCTTTTATTATATTTAAACATTTCTCTGAACTTATATAATTGAACAAACATAAATATGAAAAGCTACAGGGAGACCTGCATTTCACACTTCATTTGATTAACACTTACTTATTATCATGCATTCCATGTTTGTAACCCAATTAAAAATGTGATATAAAAGCAAAAGGAAAGATTATGTTGATTCTAGAAGAGAGAGATTAATAAATGAAAGTCTCAATATTAGGCATAGGTTACCACCCTATAAACTATTGGTTAGTGAAGAGACCATGTAACACTTAAAGCAAAATTGAGTTCCTATATTTGGATTATTTGGATAATCACTTCCCTCTAGCTTGAGGGATTTTTAATGCTATGATTTTGTTGAATCTATTTTCTATGCCCTTTTCTTGAACATATCCCAATTCTTTTATTCCATGATTCATAAATGTAGTGTTTATGGTTTGCCATAGTTGTCAGTTGTTCTAATTGCACTTTCATAGTGCTTCATCTTTATTGTTGTTTGATGAATGAATGACCACCAGGCCCAGGGTTTACTTGTACTCTAAGAGAAAACATGTTTTTATCTTACTTTTAGACAAAAGGATAATAGAGAAGAAGAAAGCTGGACTAAAGTATTAGGTAACAAACAAGGAATGAGAGAAGTGTATTGTGATGAAAGGTCTTTCTTTGTGTGGTCATCTCCTGGGTCCAGGTATATTTTTATCTCTATGTGGTCACATGACTGATCACAGATACAAACTCTTTCTGAGTGGCTTTACCTTTCCATCCTAGGTCTTTGTGTCTTTGGTGGCTCTGCTGCTAAAGTCTGCAGTCTACCATTCCTGGACAGCTCTCTGAGTTTGGTGAAAAATGAAGGACTTCTCTTACCTGGCCTTGCTTCCTCCTCTTTTCCTGACCTCATTGGGAAGGTGTTTGTGAGCCTGGTTGCCTGACTTATCTTAAGTGTGAGCTTTAACCCTTCTGTTGTTCATATGATACCCTAGCCACTGTCCAGTAAGTATATATTCTCCTCATCCAGAAGTAAAGTTGAACTGTCTCACTGCAACTGACTCCAGAAGGTTATTTCCATTGTATTTACAGTCTTCTAAATTGTGCTCGTGGCTTCTGCTCCCTACTCCCTTGTGAATCAGTGGTCAATGATTTCCCAGAAGGAAGGAGACCCACAGACTTCTATTGAGAACAGAACCACCATGGCATTTTATTTCCTATGTTGAAGTATGTGTCATTTGTCTTGCCACCAGAGGGTATATTATTTACAAGCCAATCTGTGGGTGTTTTTCACATTTACATTTTCTGTTTAGATTTAACTCACAGAATTGACGGGAAGTTTCTGCTGAGCCCTTTGGAATGGTCTCTGGACTCTCCTTTTGTTTCTGTTTTGGTAAATTTCTTTTTTCCCTTTGCGTTTGAAACCAGTGCTTTCTATAGTATCTACCTCCAACAGTCCATCTATCCACAATGTATGACCTTAAATCTATGGGTGGGTTTTTCTGTGCCATCTTTCTATCACCTAAAAACTGTTATAGAGGCTGAGAAGTCTAATATCAAGATGGCAATATCTGGTGTAGGCCTTTGTCTTTCATTAGAACAAGGACAAAAATCATGTATGTTTCATTTGTACTTTATTTTAAAGCTATGTTACAAATAATTCTTCTATCAACAATACAACTTTAAGAGTAATTACCTTCCTTATCCTGAAAAAAAAATCACTAATACAGAATTTAGACAGACAACAAGGAAGTTGTACGTGATATATTTTTGGAACAAGTAAAACAATTTTTAACACACTTGCTTATAGATTTATATTTTACTTGAATATTTTCATTATTTGATTATCTCTCTTTTATTTTGGTTATGAGCAGAATGCTTGGGAGACGTGGTACAAACAGTGCAAAACATAAGAGACTAAAATCCAATGTGTCTGGAGAAACATCAAAATTTTTTTTATTAACAGGCTGAAACAAAATCTTTTTCATAGGATGAGTCTTACACAAAGTGTGTTTAGGAGAGAGCTATCAGAAGAAGTGTGACTTAGGTCTAAACCTGGGTCATGTGAAAGAACAAGTCATATAAATAGTGTGATAACCTCCAAACACACTCATCTTTTCTTATAATTGACTTACCACACAATTCTCTTTTCTAAAACTGCACTGAACTGCAAATTTTGTAAGGGCACAAACTGAGAGACAAACCTAATCACTAGCTATCTATGAGAAGAGCTTGGAGAAGGACTGAAGGCAGTAGGCTAAACACAAGGTGTCTGCAAGGCATCCCGAGAGAAAGGATGAGGGCAAGTGCAAATGTTTCCTAGTGAAGAGTCCCACAACACTCTTTTTGAAATAATCAGCTCTGAAATTTTAGACAATGAACATGCTCCAATGTCCTATGTAAATCACCCAGAAACATTATCTCTTCTCTCTAATACTCTCTCAGAGTTTTGGCTGTTATTTTACTAATGTAATTGAATGACTTGTATGGCTTTCTCACTTTCAGCATCTTGAGTGTTTTCTTTAATAGCATTGTGTCTAGTAACTTAGAAAATACACTTGACTCCAGTTGCTGCTAAGATGTAGCTTACCATCCATTACAGAGATTAAAATGTTCATATTTCCAGTCTCCCTTTACAGCAAGCACCCTGATAAATTACTCTCAGCCAGCAATGCACAACCCTTAGAATGGTTCCTTCCTTTAGAAAACTCTCAGCCTCTTTGAGCCTCTTTCCAACTTTTAAAAGGTTATTTTTCCCATATGAAAAAGCAGTTGTTAATGTACACTAACCTTAATAACTGAATTCTTCTTATATTATTGCTGAATTAACCAAACCTGCAACCAATCAATTCTAGATTGTCTGGTGAATAATGGTTATTGGTGAGCATTGGTTGGCATTAAGCCAACAAAAGTGAGGGTGGCTAAATCACACAACTCTATACTTAGATAGTTGACATAACATAGGTTTTTAAATAAAATGTCCTTATGTCCTTGGGTAAGTTCATTAATCTAGACAAAGATCAGTTTTCTCATCTATAATATATGGATAACAGTAACAGTTAACTCAAAGTTTTGTCATGACAAGTAATAAAATATTCATTAACTAGTGAAGCAAAAAGCTAGGTGAACTTAAACTTCATTTAGCTCTTCTAATCAATGTAATTATTAGATGTAATAATCTGTAGAAATCTCTAAATAATACATGTTATCTAGTAAATCAACTACTTATTTACGTAATTCAATTATGTAAGTGAAAGCATAGATAGGTGCTCAGCAAGCACACATTAGTAACTAATTGAAACATACAGTGTGTTTTCATTTGATTAAAGGTATGTAGAAAATCAGCCCCCTTTCAGCTCTATTGAAATCATCAAAACTGGTGATAAAGAAGTTCTTTCATTACAAAACCCTTTTCCACTGAAGATGAAATGGTGATTTGATAACTAATGTGTAACTTGAGAATGTTTTATGTCAAAAATATATTCACAACTAACCAATCAAAGGTAACAGCTTAACTTAGCCTCCTTAAATATCCACACCAAATACCTAAGGGCATTATTGGGCAAAAATTGTCTGCCATAATATTTATAATATGTATAATAAAAGTGTTAAATATATTATTCACCTTATTGAATGACTCTTCGGAAAATATTGCATGCCAACCTGGGTGATTGGGTGTCACAGCTTGCTATGTTACCTAATCTCACAAGACTGTAATCCAAGAAAGGACTAAAATTCACAATGAGTAGCCCTAGTTCTACTGAAAGTATGTTGTCATAAAGCAAAAGAATAAAGACAAACCATTAAGCGTTAAGGATTATGAGTATTACTAATCTGTAAAGGCTAACTATTTCATGCCCTGTCGTAGAAGAAGAGCATGAGTTTGAAACCAGTGTGGGCTAAATAGTGATTTTCAGACCAGTTACAGTTACACAGTACCATCTTGTGTCTAAAAAAATAAATAATGAGATGGGAACTATAGAGTAGAATTCAATGTAAATATAAAGTGTATGTTTTGGTATATTATTTTACCACAAAATATTTGTTATTTCCAGGTGAATAAGACATTGTTTTTCTTGTTCATTAATATAATTTTATGTATAAAATCATCAACAAGCTGGGTGGTGGCAGCATACACCTCTAATCCCAGCACTTTAGAGGCCGAGGCAGGCAGATCTCTGTTAGTTCAAGGCCAGCCTGTCTGAAGGACTAGTTTCTGAACAGCTACAGCTGCTATACAGAGAAATCCTGTCTCAATATATAGATATATGATAGATAGATAGATAGATAGATAGATAGATAGATAGATAGATAGAATCACCAATTTTCTGGTTGTATAAAGAACTTTTAGATATCCAGGGCTTCTTTGTCATCTGCAGTGTTTTCTTTTAGTGGTCCAAGAAGGTGAAGCAAAAAGATTCCATCCAGTATAACCATTGAGAAGGGTTTATTGATGACTTTTCTAAACATTATTCAAGTGCTTCAACTTTCATTTGTAGTATACTTTCCTCCTATTTTTATATATATAAAAAACCTCCCATAAGTCCTCTGAATCTTATTTTCTGTTCTAAGAATAAAAGGTTTTTAGAAAACGCAAGATGGTTAAAATATTTTATGTCAGGAATGTTTTTCTCAAACATATTTTATGGATAAAATGACAATAAATGATATATCTTACATTTAAAATTTGCTTGGAAAATAATCACCAAAGATATGAAGCATTGAGTAACTTCATTCAGTAAGATGTGATAAAACTTTGAGCTATACTATTCACAAATAAAATAAAATAAAATGCATAATATCTACCATAATCCACAAATACTTATTTTGACAGTAAGGCTTTTAGGAATACTCCTAATTCATGCAGTATCTATAGTTAAGATGCAAAGCATGTGAAAGTTTCTACATACATAAATATAAAAAGCATATTAAGAAGCTCTGAGTAGGTCATGATAACATCACATAAAATCAAGGAATGCAGTTAGGGACTAAATTATTAAAAGTGAGACATGATGGCAAGGAAATTCATCAGATTACTAAGATTTGAAACCTAATTGAGAGCTGAAAATGTAATACTTAAATGAATTAGAGACTGTATTGAAAGGAGCAAGTATCTTTGTGCTAATGCCCAGAGAAACCAAATGAACCCCTTGACCTGCACATTTACATGGCTTTGTATTAGCACATTTGCACTGTGCAGAATGTTAATGTATTGGGAGTGAGCCGAGTCTTAAAGTACAAATAAGGGGTTCATTTCAAATATCAAACTATTCTCTCTATCATGTTGAAAAAAAAAAAGCCATCTAGAGTTTTCCAAGAAAATTCTTATTTTCAGGCTTCTATCCAGCCTTGTTCAGCCTGTGTATTCTCCATTTTGCTTCTGAAAAATAAATTCCCTTTCTTTTACCTTTGAGAGATACTCTTTCTTCTACAAAATCCATGAATATTAATTGTTCAGAAAATGAAATTACACTCTTGTATCCTTCCTGACAGTGACATTTTTTCTCAAAGTGTAATATTCTTGGGAACCAATAAGATGGCTCATGTAGTATAAACCACAAAACTTCACAACCTGAGTTTGAATCCCAAGACCCTCAAAGTAGAGAGTGAGAAATGATTCCTGTGGGTTAGTTATCCTCTGAGCTCCACATCTGCAATGTAGCACAAGCCCAAGAATCTATTCAGCATTCCTCATTATCAAAACAGTTCACTTTCCATATCAACAAAGGTATTTTTAGCACATTATGACATTGATTTAGTGGATTTTGCTTATCATAGTAAAATAAAATAACACAAGTAAATGTAGAATCAAATAGAATGTAAAGAATATATCAGAATTTACCACATATAGTAATAATACATAATTATATAAAATTATTTAGTTCATTGCAATAACAACTTATGATTTAAGTATATTGAATTTTGAAAAGTTTTTTTTTTAAACAGGAAGACTAACACAAGGTATGCTCAGTTATGCTACTCAGTGTTCACTTACTATTCCTTCTAAAAATGCTCTGAATTAGGTATTCACATTTTAGTCACTTTTTTCAATATTCCTATCCCTAAAGAACAATAAAGTTAATATGACCATGTTACAAAACTAAGAAACTATTTCAAACCAGAACAAGACTCTAGATTAGACATTAATATTATGTTACATTTTGTGTGGCTTAGCAATTATAAAGTTACCTCTATTTACTCATGCCCACATACTTCTTCTGGAATAAATCATTTTTCAAATTAATTAAAATACCAAACACCTTAGAATATAAGGTGCCATATTTCAAGTAGCAATGTGATTAAGGATAGTTTCACTAAATTTTAGGGCATTGAATTCTGAGTAACTGATATGAGAACAAAACCAAAAATACACAGCATTGAATAGTCTTGGTGCTTAATTCAATGACAGCCTTTTATGGATAAAAATAATATTGAACATTCAGTATATTCACAGTAACTTACTAGAAACTAATAGAGTAGAAGACACAGGGAAGATGCAATATTCATGATACACGAGCATGATTTCTTACTTCCAAAAGTTCAAAAGACAGTATCTACAAAAACATGCTAAGATGCATCAGAATTACCTTTCCCTTTATGTGCATGTCATTCCTTAAATACCATGACTTCAGATTGGAGAGATTGGCTTCTCTCCGAGAGGACCAGTGTTCAATTCCCATCACCCACATGGCAGCTCACAACTGTCTGTAACTCCAGTTCTAAGGGATCTGACACTTTTACACAAATGCACATAAAGTTTAAATTATTTAAATAATACCATGGTTTTTATAAAGAAACAGATGCCATAGACTTACAAAATTGAATGAATAATTTTGATTAATGAGCATGGCACAAATAATGAAGAAGGAAGACAATATAGACACAACAAAAGATAGTATAAAAATCACTTTGATGAGGTGATAATTCTACAGAACTATCACATGAATGACAAAATAACTTTTCTCTAATAAGCTAGGTAACCTTGTACAAGTTAACACACTTTCTGATTTCACATTTCTAATATACAAAATAGGAAAAAAAAATGTTTGAAATAATTCCCCTAAGTTTCATTTGAGCATAGAGTCCTTCCAGACCTGGTTCATTCTGCCAGGAAGGAAGGAAAAGACACAATAAACAAGAAGAAATGGTAATTTACAGGGATGTAATTTACTCTTGTTCTGTAATCCTACAGCAAATGATTGTTCCAATGTTTGCTGACATTCTCAGTGGCTCCCACTGCTGATTACTGCATTAATTCATCAGGACTTACTGTATTCACTCACTGGTCCTTATTTAAAGGCAGAGCTGTGTTAACTACTGGGGCCCACCCCTCTGCTACAGCTCCTACACAGAACTATGGACTTGGGTGTCTGTTTTCCAACAAAGGTGATTACATATTAGAAACAGGCCCCATGTGAGAAGGTTTTAATCACAACTAGCAACATTATTCAAAGCAAAAAGAGGTTATGTGGAGTGGTATAGAGGCAGAGACTTATTGAGTAATTGACAGCTGTAGCCTGCTTTCTTGGGACCAGGAGTCAGATTTTAGTGATGGTGGTATGCTAGAATAAATCTTTGCAATTTAAGATCACACTAATCACCTCAGCACCATTTATCAATACATAATGCTAAGAAATGTGGGTTAATACTGAGATTAAAGACTTTGCTAATGCAGATACTGGATTGTGTAATGTTTGATCCAGGGAATATGGAGAAAATCTATTTAGAATGGATGTGAGCAGGAGCATAATAATAAAGATGCTGAGCTGTGGCTGTGGCACTATATTTAAACAAAACTTTCATTATCTCCAGAGTTATAGCAGTCAGTGGGCAAAGGAGCATTGTTAGCAATCTGTGTGAGGAAAACCAGGGAAATTTCACTTGCTTTGTTGGTACAGTTTGAGTTATTGACAACCAGAGCTGGAGAAAGCTCAATATCATGAAAGTCCTCCATAATGTGTACCTGGCTTTGTTGTCAAAGATGATGTCCACTTCCCTCTTTTCAGTTTATGTTCTCTGAGATCTACCACCATCCTTTACACTCAAATGAACCTAAATCATGATTATCTGTGGCATCCCTTTTTTCTCAATGCACATGTTAGGTGGAAGAAGTGTGTATTTTTTTGATTTTCAGTGTGTCAGTGTACAGACTATTGTGTACCTTGTGAATATTGCTGCAACATTGGCAGATAAAGATGTCCTGGTTCCTTTACTCTGTTATTCTTGGGAGTCTTTCTTAGCTGTAGATGGGATTGGAAGCCTTTGGCTTCACATGTGGTTTTTGTTCTCAAAATGAGAGCATCATTCCTACCCAGAATTATTTGCACAAGAGATGAAATTCTAACTGTTCTACGCTTTGTACTCCTTAGAGAGTTCCCCTGTAACACCTAGCAAGAAATTCCAAGTCTTGCCTTTCATACAAGACAATTAGCAGTGGTGCAGGAGGAGCAGAAAAGGAAGAAGAGTTAGAGAAACAACTATAATGGGAAGTTGCTTTTGCAAAGCAGAGACTGTCCAGTAGCCATCACTTAAGTCACTTGATTCCGTTATTATAGAACAATTTTCCATAAAAGAGGAGAATCTTGTTGCAGATTATACTTTTGATTCAGAGAGTCTTAATTACAGAGAAATATGCTTCCTTCTGAAGCCTGCAATTAATGCTACAATGGCACGCTGCCTTGTCAACTTTATTGTGCAGGGAATATTTCCAGAATACAGCAGACTTTCTGGCTGTGCCTTTTGTTTATTAAATACTTTATACTTTGACATTTAGAAATGTCTGTTTGCTTGATTTCAGATGGTCATATATCACATAAAAGAAAATTAGAAATGATTATAACTTTTCTTAAGTCAGGGGGAAATTCAATGTAGTCCTGTGTAACTTTTAATAATGCATTTGTAAGTCTCCATTGTCTTTCCGATTCTGATTTTTCGACAGCAGCCCTGATCATAACCGAGCTCAGCCATTTGGCCTCATGTCCTGACATCGTGTGATAAATTTGTGGGTAATTTAAATTCTTTGAATATTTAATTGTATTAAAGAATACTTTTAAGTTTCTTACTAAACAAAAATCTGCAAGACATCATAAAAGTAAGGACATGAACATGTAAATGATAGAAATTTCTAGAAATATGTATTACATGGTACTTTTGAGGATGAGTTCAAAGTACACACAATGATTTATAGTAATGAAACCGGGCACTGCTAATATGTCATTTTTCAGTCAAACATGTCATGTGAGGTAGAAATTAAACTTTGAAGCTTGTTTAACATTTTGATGTTGAGCTTTATCGAAGCAAAGAACAAATACGAGGAGAAATATGAACTGCAAAAGAGATATAATGTGATAAGCCTGTCATCAGCTAAATATTTCATCTGTCCGCCCTCCACAAAAATGACATTGCTTTTAAAACAGTAATTATTTGGGCAAGATATGGCCCTTATTTCAAAAATTCATTTCATACTTAGTCATACACTGTTTTCAGATAGAGACAATAGTTGACTTGGCACTGTTTCACTAATGTATCTTTGAATCCCTTTGCTTGTGTCTGATGGCAAGGGTTTGTTGTCATTTCTATGGAGTGTTGAACGACAAGGTAAAGATTTTTCTCTTTGTTTGGTTTTCAGCTTAAAACTTTTACATTTAAAAATATGTTAAACTTTAATTATCTGCCTTAACTGACCCTTCTCCAATACTTTTTTTTATACTTATGAGTATAGTTTTGGCATCTTTCCCACATTATTTAAGGTACCCCTCTGAATACCTAGTCACTTTGCTAAATACATATTCACTAATAATCCACTGAGTGTCAGACACACTTTTCTTCATGAAAAATTAGATGTAACTATCAGAAAAAGAGTCATTAGGTTGCATTACTAATGGTGAATGGAAATGACACTTTAAGCTCATGGGTTCGCTACAAACCAAAGGCAAAACAGTTCTTGATAAGCATTTCCGTTTCAGTAGTCAGAAACTACTGAGAAATTTAATTTGCTCCTAATAAATAATACTTGAGATGACAGGAAACAAAGTCCACAAAATTACCCAGCTCTCCTAATGACATGCAGCTTTGCAGGAGTGAATCATCCTAAGGACCCCTCCAAATGAGCTCTCCAGCATGCTCCTAAGCTGTCAAACTTGTCTTTCAAGGTTGAGCTTTGGCTCAGATGTGGACTCCTGCCCTGCAAGACTTAACCTGCTCTGCAGGGCTCAGCTGCCAGTCTATCAGAGCCACATAGCTCTGAGGCACACTTCACTTGGATTGCAGATAGAATACTGTCAGGGGGAGTGTACATTAGATATTAGACCATAAAAACATTTCATTGCTGGAGTCCAATTTTATAAATGTCTCATCTATTATTTAAAGAACACAAAGAAATGATGATTGCACCCTCTTTCTTCTTGAAAAATACAATTTATTATTTATGCCAGATAAATAAAATGGTAACGTAATGAGCTCTTTTTTGAAACTCAGATTCTCTTTTATTTTATTTTAACTTTAGTCTTTCCAGTGACACCATCTTTCTTTATTAATGCATTCATTCACTATTCCTTTAAGGAAAGTGAGGAATTTTGAACAGATCAATCAGGTGAAATTATTTAACTATGACAGAAGGGATTTGCATTAGAAAAATCAAGGAGTTTGACTTGACATACCACACTGTCACTTTGAAATAGGCCTTTGAGTTTTGTCCCTTTTGAAAGTGTGGTTTGATATTTATTAATTTACTTTTTTATTATTTTAATTTTTTATTTTTAGTTTACACATAGATCCAGTTCCCTCTCCCTCCTTTTCTCCCTCCCTCCCTCTCTCTCTCTCTCTCTCTCTCTCTCTCTCTCTCTCTCTCTCTCTCTCTCTCTCTCTCTCTCTCTTTCCCTTTCTCCCACCCTCACATGTACCCTGACTGCACCCCCCACTCCACATGTAGGGTGATTCAATATCTCACATAATGTCTATTCTAAGTGTTCTACGTGGTCTAATCTTATCAGAAGGAAAGGTCGGGGCCTGTTCTCTCCAGTCCCTACATCTTGACTCCTCCCTACCATACCTCCCAGAATCCTCCTTCTCTCCAAGCCCTGGCTATCTTGCCTTCCTATTTGCCAACAGTACTTTATTCATTAACCAATAAGAGAAACATGTTTACAGAATGACATCTCCCATTTTCTCTTCTTTTCTGTCTAAAATAAAAAGAAGGCTTTTAACTTTAACATAGTAAAATATATAACAAAACAGTTATCAAGTAAGAATTATTGTTAACAATATTTAGTCCATTAACATTTAGCAATATTTAAAAAATATTTTATCATCTATACTCTCTTTGTGAGTCTAAAGTCTTATATGTAACTTATCTTTAATCCTAACTAAAGAAAACTATAACTTTAGTTATCTGTTTTGAACTCCCTCAAAGACCACAGAAGGATAATATATAAACTCTAGAAATGACAGAGACAACTTGCTACTTGGTCAGTCACTCAAAGTTCTTCTGTAATGTTCCATCTTCAGCTTATGGGCCATTGTGTGTCTGGCAGACTCCTCAGCAAAGCAGGAAACTTTCAATTGTCCACCTGTATTGGCAGTTTGTCAGTCACTTTCTCTGTGTCCTGTAGGATGTCTGGCAGACTTTTCCATGAAGCAGGAACCCTGTAGCACTGTCCACATTATTTCAGCAGTCACTTTTCTGTGGGTCCTGAGTTATACCCAGTATTGAAAGGATGCAAAGTTGAAACATAAGAAAGACAATGGTTATTTTTCAATAAGAATGGTTCAACATTTGGTGAAAGGGTTGACTTTTCTTTCCTTTAAAAAACAGTTTTAACATTAGTTTGTTTGTATATATACATACCAATTTCTGTCAGTGCATATAGGTATATGGGTGTGAAAGTGACATGTACCATGCAGTGCATGTGTAGGCCAGAGAATAACTTTCCACCACATAAGATCTGGGATTTGAGCTCTGATCATCAGGCTTGAATGCATATGTTTTTACCCACTGACCTTCTTTTTTTTTTTTTTTTTTTTTTTGGTGGAACTTGACAAGCTGATTCTAAATTTTTTTCTTTTTTTTATTACGAATATAATTTTAAAATTTTACATGTAGATTCCAGTTTCCTCTCCTTTCCTCCCTCCCTCCCTCCCTCTTACCCTCTTTCCCCTGTGATATGCACCCTGGCCACCCTCCCCTCCCATCCCCCCACCCCCATTCCACTTGTAGGGCTATGCTACCCAGGTTGGGTCATGTAAATCTGTCAAATCATTTGAAGTAGGGACTAGGACTTCTCTCCTGTCTCTAGGTTAAGGGAGTATCCCTCCATGGGGGATGTGTCTGCAAGGTCCTTTTGTGCATCACAAATACATCCTGGTTTCACTGCCTGGGGTTCCCCAGACTGCTCAGTCCTTCTAGCTGAGACCCATATTCAGAGGGTCTGAGTCAGTCCCATGCTGGGTTCCTAGCCATCAGTCTGGGGAGGGGGCAAGCTCCTCCTTGTTCAGGTCAGCTGTCTTTGTGTGTTTCTGCAACCTGGTCTTGTCCCCTCTCTCTGCATCTGGATTCTAGTTCAACTCAGTGTTTGGTTATGGGTATTTGCTTCTGTTTATTTACTTTTTAAAGCAATCTTTTCTCATTTTACATACCAAACATAGTTTCCACTCCCTCCTGTCCTCCTGCATCCTCCAGCTCACCACCCACCCCTCCCCCACTCACTCCTCTGAGAATACAAAACTTCCTTCCCATGTGGAGTCAACAAGTCTGGCACATCACTTTGAGTCAAGACCAAGACCCTCCTTCCTATATCTAAGCTGCACAAGGTATCCCTCCAAACAGAATGGCCTCTGAAGAGTCAGTTCAAGCACTAGGGATACATTCTCATCACACACACTGCCAGTGGCCCTAAAGACTGCCCAAGCCACACAACTGTCACCACATTCAGAGGGCCTAGTTTGGTTCTTTGTAGGTTCTCCTACTGTCAGTCTAGAGTCAGTGAACTCTCACTAGCTTAGGTCACCTATTTCTGTGGGTATTCTCATGATTTTGACCCCTTTGCTCACACTATCTCTCTTCCCTCTGTTCCACTGAACTCTGGAGCTCAGCCCAGAGCTTAGCTGTGGATCTCTGCATCTGCTTGATTTACTCACAAGTTTCATGTGTCAAGATCTGCATGTGTGTGATTTGCCCTTCTTTGTATATTACCAAGCACATTAATTGCAACTTTATTTTACTTGTGTGCTCAGCTTCATTCTCTTTCATAATAACTTCATTCTCTTTCATAATAACTTGTATGCTTCCTGAAGATGCTGACTTCTCTTTTCTGTAACTGCTACAAGACTGTGATGAGTACATTGACAACCACTGAGTGTTAACAATAATCCATATAAATAAAAACTTAGTATTTTCAATTATATTGTTTTCTCATAGGCAAGGCATATGATTCTATAAAAATTATTGTTACTATTGCATCAGCATGATATGAAAAGTTTTGTCTTGAAATTTAAAGTTCATAAGAACATAAATAAATAGTATTATTTTCCCTTAAGGCAGACAATGAAACAAACTCAAGAAACATGGATATTGTAATATATTATTTTGCACTCAGGTGCCAAACAATACCGTTTAGGCATTTTGCAGATAAAACATTGCTTGTCATAAATTATATTACAAAACAAAATGTATTCCTTTATTGTCTTTGAGATCACATACTGTGTAAAATTATTTGAATCGATATTTAAATGAGATAGTTGGATCAATTTGGACAATCCTTACAAAATTATAACTTCATTAGTTTTTTTTCTTGAGATAGAATTTTATTCTGTGGTCCAGACTGTTACAGAACTCTTCTTATAACTTACTCTGAATTCAAATTTATGATAACATCAATTTTCATGTCTCTCCCTTCTGAATGCTGGAATTAAAAGAGCAATCCACCTCTTGTCAGTTGTTTTGCTTTCCTTGTGTGATAAGGAACATTTGACCCCCTCAGGGCCTTGACACAAGCTTTTTAGGTTCTTTGCCACACTCAGTGTCACCAGCTCTGTTTACATTTTTAAGATATTTTTCTTGGAAAGACTGCCAAAATATCACAAGATGTAGATACAAAATAAGTACAAAACAAAACAATGAGAACTTTAAATGTGGAATTATTTTGCAATCTCTCTTAATGACCTTCATAAAATTTTGGTAGCAGTGTAGTAGTAGTTCTCTTAAATTTACTGAAACTGGGTCTCAGAAAATATTACTCGGTTTAAGAATCTCCCCAACTTCATCCCTGTCAACAAGATGACAAATAGAAGGACCAGGGATCACATACAATTTGCTGTACAAATTTATCATTTCCTGTCATGGGGCTCATGTTTTAGCTGATGCCTATAAAGCACAAGGCAAATAGTGTAGACCTCTATGTTCAAGTTCCAGCGAGAAGACGGTAATGAAGTCAACAAGGACCCTAAGGCTAGTGCCAAAATTTAATCTGATGGTGTCAGAATTATCACTAGCAGGTATTGCTGTGTTTTCAGAACTTTACTCTTACCATTTCCATACCCTTTAAGTAGACACTTGGGCCTGATTGACACATTTCTCTACTCTTATGTAAACATATTTTAAATTGAGCTTAGGAAGTTTCAAACATTGATTTCTTCTTTCACATCTTTTGTGAAATTTCATCTTTAACCCCCATTTAAACCTGAGTTGGGAATTCCTTTCCATTGCTGATGCAGATTTTTAAGTGTTTCAAGAAAATGCTAAATGGTTACACCTTTACTGTCTATCTTTTGTATGCATGTTAAGTGTTGAAGAAAAGACAACATTAGTTTTCAATATCTGTGTGGTCATCACAGGTAAAATTAGCTTTACCATGAAGACATTGAACTTGTAATGTTTCTTTTTGGTGAAAGATTCAAAATCTGCTTGAAGTCAAAACAAACTAATCTAAATAAGTCAAAATAAGCACAAGCTTCCTGTAGCGCAAGTTAAGTGCATGCAAGTTAAGTACCTATGATTTGAAAAATGTGGGCCAGAAATGGGAGGCTTCAAAATCTTATTTATCTTGATATCTTCATATATAGGCTTCTCTGAATATGAGTTTTTTTTTTAAATTAAATACACTAATTATTTTCAGGAACACCTTTGTTAATATGAATATATCTGTTTCCTGAATGTGGTATAAAGTTGTTCAAAAGAACTCTAGATGTATGCTTTCCGAAGATTGCTGTTATGTAAGTCAAACTTAAGTGCCAGTGCCTGGGGAATCTTTGGGCTATTTAAGTAAGAATGTCTCATAAGAAGAGTTACCTTTTTCAGGAAACTTACCCATGCCCCAGTGGGTAGCCCTACATTCATGCACATATAGGCAGCACTAATATGACTCAGTGGGCTGTGGAAAGGCAGTAATGAAGTTGGGAGGGAAATTCAGCTCAGAGTTCTGGGAAGAATTAGAGAGGGGAGTAGGGAGGATTTGATGCACCAAACTCTAAAATAATGAATACAATGAGAAAATTTCTAGATATGTCCTTCTGTCAATGGAATAAAGGGAAGACAGAAAAGTCCAAGCGAGATGGGATAGTTTTAACCTTGGGAATTCAACCATGAATATCCTTGATGGGTTAGGGGTTTCGATCTTCCAGGAACAGCTGTTTAGGAGCCCCAAGTGAGCACACCATGACCTTACGCCTAGCCACAGGAACTGCTACTTAGAGCTGATAGTATCCCACATGGAGCCCTCTCAGAAATCTGGCAACATCCCATGAGCACAAATAAACATTAGAGAGATGCCATTTCATAAGCAAGCATAAGCATTTGTGATCACAGTGGTAGGCCTGCTTGTCCACACTTATCTTGATGTTTATAAGAATTATTATTATAACCCTTTCTTAGCTATCTCTTTTCACAGTGACAATCATTACCAAACTACTGTATACCTAATTTCCATCATTTGCTTACTTATGGAAAAATTACTCAGTGGCCTTAAAACATCTTGGCTATTGGCTCTTTTATCTTAAATTAGTCTTTTCCGCATTTTTTTTTTGTATGGTTTTAAACTTGTATGTCTGTTCCCTTGCTAGTCCGTCAAGCAGAGAGTCTCCTTTCATAAATGTAAGACCTCTGCCTGTGAGGGCATAGCAAGTTCCTCATTCAATATTGTCCTAGCTCTCTATCTTATGCTCCTCGGTCTTCTTTTCTATTTGCATATTCCTTGTCTCATCTAGTAAAACTCACTTCTGTCTTCCATGGTTTCTTCCTATGTGCGTCCTTACCAAGCTACAAACTTTCTGGGTAAACCTGGGAATCTACTCTCCATGACTTCACATAAGCAGCCAGGCAGTGATAGAGAACATCTCAAAAGTTGCTGCCCTTCAACCCAGGGCATATTCCCGGGTTTTCCCAGCCAGTTTCTTTAGTAGACATCTCTTCTTTATCCACACAAATGATTCTATGACATGTCTCTGCCCAGCCTCACTTAGGACTGCCATCCAGTTTTACCTAGAAAACTGCAACAGCCTGCAGAGTAAGGCTCTACTATTCATCCATGCTATCTCATCATCTACTTGCAGGAGAATGCAAACTTGATTGTGATAATTATTTAAAACCTGAACAATATTTCGTTGTGCTTTAAACAAAATTCAGATGGTTTCTACAGCCTTGTAGAAATATAATGCCTGTCTTTCCTACCTCTTTAAACTAATGATTCTTTAATTACCCTGGTGCCTTTCTCACTTTTTTGAACATGCTCTGCTGTCTCTGTGTGCTTCACTCTGCCTTAAGTGTACCTTGGCAATGATCTGTCTTTCTGAAACACATGGATGGATTTTCCTTTTCTTTTCCTTTCAGAAAACCTAATGCTCCTCTGCTAGGCTTTCCCTATCCATATCACCCCAAATACAGTCTTTGACCTTTTAATCTTATATACCAATCTCATGCTTATTTCCTATCTTATAGTAAAATTAGATGAAACTTGTTCCATTAGTGAGACTCTAGCTTGTTTGTAAACAGTCCAACCCCTCGCCCCCTTATTAGAAACGTGGGCCAGAAGAGGACTGTTAAATATTTTAACTGTTTATGGGGTTTTACGGTTTTCTCATCTCTAATTTGGATTTATGTATCACACCATAGCAAGCTGATACATTAAATGCAATTTGCCAGTGTGTAAGCTCATGGCCCTGTGGTGTGTGTGTGTGTGTGTGTGTGGACGCTGGTTGACATCTATTCTTCCACCATGTAGATTCCAGGTATAGAAAAGTCAGCGTGTGTGTGTGTGTGTGTGTGTGTGTGTGTGTGTGTGTGTGTGTGTTTAGACAGCTGGTTGACTTCTGTTCTTTTCTTCCACCATGTAGATTTCAGGTATAGAAGTCAGTCTACAGGAGCACTTTACCTGCTCAAGCATCCTGTCTGCCTCAGGATTTTTACATATGAATTAAACTGTAGATTTTAAAATCTTGCTCTTTTAAAATGTTGTTTATTACAAAATAAATGTAGGTGTAATGAGGCTGGGGCCATTTCAATTCTGTTAAACATTTGTGTGTAAGGTAAAACATGTATCATGCACATATTTTATATGCATACATGCATATGCATACACACATATTTTATATATGTATGACATCCGATCTCATTTCAACAAGTTGTTAAAGTACATGAATTACTTCCTATATACTTTCAGTTAATTTAAGCAGCCCCAGCAAATTGAAAGCTTTGCTCTCAGTAATGCTTAGTTCCTTTTGCTCCTTATTGCCGCTGACAGTGGGAGGTTCAGAGGAAATAAATTTTGTTTGACTTGTAGAGGCCTCTCTCCACTTTTAGTTTTCTGTGAACCTCTGGCTACAATTTACATGCTCCTTAAATAGAGCAAAACATTATTTCAATAACATGCTAATAATTATTTTAAAGAAGACTTTTTCTATGGTAATTTATTGAATTCTGTTTTATAAAATGTAAACAGGTTTCTCCACCATCGAAAATCTTAAATTGATATGTGAAGATGAGTTACAAAACTCAGACTGGATGCTTGCATGTGGCCTTGAAACATCTGGATTTTTGAATATCTTATAGTACTAACATCCAAAGTATATTAGTTTGGCAAGCTATCGTTACATTTTCATATAAAATAAATAAATAAAATATTGCTAACTCTACCTCACAGTTTCAATTCTTTAAAATTAGACAGAGTCCTTATCCTACTTGCTATGGGACAGAGCCCCCTGCCCCACTCAAAGGGACACATGGTCCTAATCATCCTAAGACTTTGTTATTGCTTGGAAGAGTCTGCCAGAACACTCTGACCTGGTTATGTCAGCTCTGTCAGTCATCCTTCAGCTTCAACCAATGCAGATAATAGACTATAGTTCTAAGGTACCAGGTTTTATTTTTGCCATTGGCTGGTATGCAAAAATAACTAGTACTGTGGATACTTTGCTCAATTTTTATTTTGCCATTTATTTCCATTATCAGAACCAATTATACTTACTGATTTCTAGACAACAAAGAAAGATGGATGTAAATGGAAGAAAACACGATTCCTTTTTGTTGTTGTTGTTATTAAGAGACAGCAATACCTGGGAAACCAGGATAGGACCCACCCAGACACCCTGAACGTGGTTGTTAGGATAACTGGGCAGTCTATGGTGCCTCCTATAGTGGATCAGTATTTATCCCTAGTATACTATAAGCGCCTAACCCTGCCAGCAAGGAAGACATGACTCCGGGAAGATCTTCATGCAGTTTTAATCAGGATCCATGAAACATGTTCTTCTGACCCGTGAGACCCAGGGCACCAATGCACAGACTTAAATCCCCTTGCACTAACCAACCCCAGTGGGCTACAGTGGACCCTGCAGATAGGCTACTCTAAAGCGGAAGCAGACAGGCTGAACAGACTTAACCAAATAAGGGCTTGTTTATGCCAGAGAGTGCTCACCCTCAGGGAGGTGGAAGGCAGAAGCCAGAGCCATCTTTCAGGCATGGCACTTCGCAGCTCTCTACAGTATACAATTGGACTTTGGAAGCCCATTCCACATAAAGGGACACTTTCTCAGCCTAGACACATGGGGGAGGGCCTAGGCCCTGCTCCAAATGATACGACAGACTTTGAAGATCTCCCATAGAAAGCCTCACCCTCCCTGGGCAGCAGAAAGGAGATGTGATAAGGAGTAGGTGGGAGGCAGGGGAGGAGGGGAGGGAGAGGGAACTGGGATTGTCATGTAAACTTTTTTCAAATTTAAACAAAACAAACAAAAAAGATAGCAAAACCATGTCCTCAAGACAAAAGCACATTTGTAGTCTCATATGAAACTTTACTATACATCTTATTCCCAGAACACGAGGACTTTAATAAACTCGTAGATAGATGGCTATTACGTAGATATTAAATATGTTTGTACTGTTATAGTTAACTGAAAAAATGCCACATTTTGAAAATGTTACAACTATGCACAAATTTTAGAATATATTTATATATATCATACCACCTTTAAAGCTATCATTCTTTAAATATGTTTATACATATATATATATAATTTATCTATTACATTAAATTTTGCATACACATATTATTGCCGTGATATATTATTCATGATTAATAAGAATTGCCTAAAGAATCAGAAGGTAAAGTGGACCATACTAGTTAGGGCAGTGATGGCACACACTTTTAATTTAGGACATAGGAGACAAAGGCAGATATATCTCTCTGGGTTCAAGGCCACCCAGAGCTGTATGAGAGTGAATCAGTCTAAAAAAGAAACATTTAAAAATCATAGATATTTATGATAACTAGAAAATAATGTTTTAACCACAATCATTGTTAGCTTGTATTCTCACAATTTGATTTAAAATTCAGTAACACATTATACAGCAAGAAGTTTTTTTTTGTACCTATTATATTGTTTCATTTAAAGGGTATTTCTAACTTCAAGAATATAAACTATTATTTAAAAAGAATTATTGATGACTTGAGTAAATATACCTATTATAATGAAATAATTGGTAGAACAGAGTCATATAATGAATAAAAATGAATATCATATCAACTGTCAATAATGCTAAAAATCGCTTTCAGACCCTTCCTTGATATATTTTGAGCCACTGTGTCAGACAATAATTAATGTGGATCTGATATTATTTCTTAAATTATAATCATGAGTGTATCAGATATATTTCTTCTAAATCAACCTATCACTGGATTTTTGCAAGTGGTTTTCTACTTCCTAGAAATAAAATTGTGTTATAAGTATTCACTCATAACTTGATTATATGTTTTATTTTCTATATAATTTTGAAATTAATTTAATTATGAAAAAACTATACATATATATTTACTCATATGTGCAAATAGATTGAATTGTTCTCAGGTTCTATAGATCTTTTATTTTAGTCACTGGAGTTTTTTTTTAATTCTTTCTAAAATAAACTGTATATATTTCTGCTTATTAACATTCTATAATAATTTCTAAATTTTCCTATTTTGCATCCTTTATCATCTATCTATAATCAGTCTGTCATCCATCAATCCTCTTTCTATCTATTTTCTATCTATTATCTCTGCATATATTCATTTACTTATATTAAGGTATAAATATATTTCATTGTAGTTTTACTTTATATTTTGTTAACTATAAAGGTTGCTCATACTTCAAACAACTATTAAGCTTTCTCTGAATCTACCACGATACCTAAAGACACCTAAAATTTTTTATTACATTATTGGTTTAATCCTACTTCTTTTGGGAGTCCTTTATCTGTTTTTGACACAAGCTTTTGATATATACCTAACAAAAGCTTGAAAGTTTCTTCTGGTGTGGATGAAGTGGTTCTAACACCAAATACTTTGCCAACATTTGATGGTGATGTTCAGTGTTGTATTTTCTCATTTGTGCTGCCTATTCATCTTTCTTATTCCTGATAATCTTTATGAATGTAAATCCATCATTTTAAAAATCTGTTTTCTTTTTCAAGAAGTATGTAAATGAATGAGGTAATTTTTATTACTATTAAGATTTTAAATTAATGGGACAAGTTTTCACAAAAAAATGGCAATAAGAAAGGAAAATAAAGAAATACAAAAGGAAGGAATGAGGAAAGAACAGAAAGAAGCAAAATTGGGATAAGAAAAAATTGTGATTGAACATTTCTTAAATCAATTTAAGGAGAAATGTCGTGCCATCATTCTGTAGTAATTAATCTTCAGTAACTTTCTGTATCTGGTAATATTCATGGAATGAACATTGACTTGGTTTATTAACCTCTGACTTCTATAGGACTTAATCACTTAATTACTAGTTTTTCTTCTTTTGTGATAAAATCACTTATTTGGACTAAAAATTTTCAATCTCTTTTGATGGATCCCAAAACTTTGAACGAAACAATTAATTTATGTCTGTTTTTCTGTTAAGTGTAGGTGAAGATTACCTGTGCTGGCAGCCACCCCCAAATAACCACTCAGAAACTTAATATTAATTATAAATGTTCAGTCAATAACTCTTGCATTTAAAATAATCCATATTTCTTACCTATGCTTTTCCACATGGCTCACAACTTTTCTACATACCCTGCTTCCTCTCTATCTGCTGGCATCTCCTCTCTGCCCTTCTTTTCTTCCTATAATATTAGCCTATAGTAGGCTAATATAAGGTTAGCCTACTAACCTTATCCTGCTCAGCTACTGGCCAGTCAGTTTGTTTATTAAACCAATCATAGCAACATATACTCACACTGTGTAAAGGAATATTTCAAGTAAAGTAGATTTCTTGATCCATGAATCTTTTTAAGTATCAGTATATTTCAAATAGACAGTCTTTTGAGTTTCTTTTAATTCCCTTTTTGCCTTTTTATTTCAGACATGTATTTTTGGATTGAAGTACAACATCTACATTGTATAGATTCATATACAATTTTGAGATTACCTGTGGCCAATATACATACACATTCCCTAAAATTATAGTGTCTTACATTTAATTACTTTTTAACATATATTTTTATTTAGTGCAACTCAAAACTCAGATCTAGTTTATTTTCATTGTCTTATATTCTAGACTGATCTATAGTTTCTTGAGAGTTAATTTTTTTTAAACTTCCCTGTGCTGATGGTGGATATGTTAACTTTCCTTTAGGTATTGTCAAGAACTCTTGATGTATGTTAAAAATGGATAAATATAGATAAACGAGGACTAAACATTTAAATTAAAATGTCTTCCTTGACTGTCAAGTATTTCATGACTCCATTTAACCCTATTTATCTATTTATTTTAGGAAAGATGGTAGTGACAGTATATGTCTGACATTTTAACAGTCTGGCTACAATGTGATTTGACAGACACTTTTGAGATGTAGGTCTCTATTCCCTGTTGTTGAGTTTGTCATACAGGATTGGTGAAATAGTAATATTATGGGAATTCTGAGACAAGAGTATAAAAGGAATAACATGTCTCTGGACTTGCATGCTGAGAGAATGCCCTAATTGATGAGAAGAGACTATGTAGAGAAGCTAAATGTTTCTTTTCTGGCAGACATCTATGGCCTAATATCAGACTGACCTCAGCAAAATAAATGAATAAAGGTTTTCCATGTGAATTTTATTTTAGTTTTGAAATTTTGGCTTTTGGACACTACACATGTTAGCCCTGTATGCTATTTTGCTTATTGACACACAGAGACTACAACAATGATGAAAATAATAATGGTTCAAGTCTTTCTCCTGAAGTAAAGTGTTAGGCATCAATAGATGGGAGAGATGGTGAGATAATCTGCTCAGTTTTAGTCATGCCCACCACTCTTGGATGACTTTATCTTTCTACTACTGAAGACTTATTGTATAGCTATATGTTACCCCAAACCATGTAAACTTTCTAGTGGTTCTTTATTTATACACACACACACACACACACACACACACACACACACACACACACACATATTATATCTATCTACTTATTTATTTGGACATAAAAGCAATCTGGAGGCAGGCCATACAGAGCTAAAATGCATCCCATGATTATCGCAGAACAGAACTATGTCCTTATCTCTTCTCCTGATATCCTCTGAGTATGCTGCTTTAATTTTTGCCTTCACCTCACTTCCACATCCCAGGCATCAGAAAGAGAAAATGGCAGGAAGTACAAAACGGGTCTTCCTTCCAACTGAGTGAACTTCTATTAAAGAGATTTCCTTGGAGCTTCAGTTTATGCTTCATTGGCTACACCTGCTGCAAGGGAGCTTGGAAAATGTAGTTTTAAGTTTGACAAATTGCCATTTGAAGGAAATCAGTGTTCAGCTGGCTAAGGAAAGCTGAGAGAATGTATTTGAAGATGTTCCTTCTAAGATTGCTTCCTGCAAGTAGTGAATCTTTCTTTTCATTTTAGTTGTATCATTATTCTTCCAGTTTGTCTTTTAGAGAGCACATGGCTGGAGTCTACATAATTGCTTATATTTTTACTAATACATTCATATTTATTGTGATTTGATCTATGTCTGCATACTTAATATTTCTTTTTCCTTATTCTTACTGGGGATATTTAAAACTCAAATAGGCATGCTTATCAGGAAATAAATATAATCACAATTATTACATCCTCATTGAAAAGAAATGAATACATGGACTCACTGATTTGTGAAATTTTCATTAATAACATGATTTTTTAAATCAATTACAAAGCAGTGTCTGGTGCATTTATCATCTAAAGGAAATGCATTTATTCTTTTGATTGTTTGAAACTTCATACATGCATGGTGTCTTGACAAGGCCTTCCATGATTTTCTTCCCTCTCTTCCCTTACTCTTCACTGTTCCCTCCCAGATTCATGTGTTATTCATTTCTTGTCCATGCTTTCTTGTCCATGCTTCCATTATGTGCAGTTATACAGGGCCATCTACAGATTATGGGCAACTTCTATAACTGGATCCTTCAAACACACTGGCTCCCTCTCAGTGTCCATCAGCTGAACATAGCACATTAGACATACATGGGACTCATCATCATCTGTGCGTAAGGTGCTGTTATTTTGTTTGACTTGATCTTGTGCATAATTTGTGTGCGTTGTCATAAGTGCTCTACGTTTGTATGTACAAATGCCCTGCTGTGTCCAGCAAACATTGTTTTACTATAGTCATCTACTGCATTTTGGTCTTAACATCGATCAGCCTCTATTTCTTGATGAGCCAGTGTGTGTGTGTGTGTGTGTGTGTGTGTGTGTGTGTGTGTGTGTGTGTGTGTATGTGTGTTATAGATGTACAATTTAAGGCTGAGTATGCTGCAGTCCCTTCTCTGATTGCTGACTAGTCGTTCTCTGCTAACAAATATCTTATTTTTTCCTTTTCTTTTTCATTTTTGTCTATAGACAGTTTCTCTGTGTAGCTCTGGCTTTCCTGGTACTCACACTGTTGCTAGGCTGGCTCCAACCTAACAGAGATTCACATGCCTCTGCCTTCCAGAGTTGTGGGATTAAAGGTATGCACAGCCATCTCCCATCCAAATATCAATTTTTAAACTTTTATTTACTCTCTATCCCTCACAACATGCATCTTGATCCACTTATTTCCCATTCTGTTATATCTTGCAACCCCCCCCACAAGAGCAAAATAAAATTTAAGAAAAAGAAAGGAAAAAAAAAAAAAACCTCTCTATGTCTCTATGGAATCTGTAGTGTGAAACACTGAGTTATTCAGTAAACCATTTTATCCATATATATTTACTTGCAAATGTTTATTACAAAGTCATTGATCTGGTGCAAGGACTCTGGTTTCTGTAACAGAATCAATGCTAGCCCCTCATTGGGACTCCTCTTGAATATCCTGTTTTGCCCTGTGTCATGGAGATCCTGCATTGGATCTATATGACAGACCCCTTCATTGTTGGGGTGGACAAACTCATAATTCTGGTTCTGGGCCTGGGTAGTTGCAGGATTTGTCATCCAGCCAGGATTTGTTTGTCCACTCCCAGAGTGAGTTCTTTAGCATTGCCTGGCTATTTCACCCCTTGTAGGAATGAGCAAGTGGCCGATCTTCTGCTTTCACATTCTCAGGGGTGGCTCTCCTACACCTAAGCCTTCAGGGCCAGCTCTTCTGTGAAGCCCAAGCAAGATTCAGGGTTCACTTTCCTGAGTGTTTCAGCGGGTACAGGGCATGTTCAGCTCCCTTGCCCACCATTGGTGGCAGGGGAAGCAAGGAAGGGCATCTTTCACTTACACTCACCTCCACATGGTAGACGAGGGGATGTGGTTGGCTATCCTACTCTCATCCCCACAGCCAGCTCACCCAAACATCTTCCAACAGGGTCAGTTCTACTGTGCCACCCACGCGAGGAGCAAGATACTCCTTCTGAGTTCTACAGCTCGTGAGGGGAAAAATTAGTCCCCGTGTCTGTCGCAGGCAGTGAGGTGTGAGAGGTTAAGAAGGGACATCTCTCCCTGGGCCATACTACTGCCTGGCCTAGGAGTAATGGGCACAGCTCTCCCACACTCACAACTTTGTGACTGGCTTACCCACACACCTCTGCCAACATGGTCATCTCTGTTGACCATGTGAGGTTCAGGGCCTGACTCCTGAGTACTTCTGTCTGTGAGGGACAGAACCAGTTGTCACTAGTGTGGAGCCAGTGAGAGGGGGAAAGCCAATTCTGTACAACGCTACCCTCTCCTGGATGATGTTTATCATCATAGTCCATGATTGCATCAGAACCATGAATCTAGACATGAGCTCTGGAAGAAGCCCAGGCTCAGATATCATCATAGACCTGGGTGGCAATCAAGCCCCCCCCACCCCCCGTGTCATTCTCCTATTTACTGTTTCACCTCTTCAGATATACCTCTGTTCACAGGACAGGAATCATTGTGTCTCTCTTTTTCTCTCTCCCATAACACACATGAGCCTGTATGAGGATCCTTTTATCTTAGTCTGACACTGCATTGGGCGGGACTTCCAACAAACATCTTTTTGAAATGCTTTTTTGATGAAGGTGGAGAGATGTAATTGTCTGTGTGTATAATCCTAAGTTATTAGGCATCCATTTAATACTCTGTCAATTTAGTAGAATAATAGAAGTACATTCTACTTATACCCTATGGCCTACTTAGGACAGATTCTGGGCTACATTAACAGTGTTAAAACTGCCTCAATTTCGACAAAAATGGGTTAGCTACACCAAAAACTCTTGTGTTAGTAATGCGCCTGTAGGCATATCTTGCCAGGCTGACCACTATAGTAGCTGGCAGTACAGTACAGAGAGAGAAAATGGCAGGGGATACAAAATGGTCTTCTTTCCAACTGCTATGTAAAACTACTGCTGACTTTTCCCTGGTTGCATACATAGTGCCTTTTAGCACTATGAAAAGGGGCCAGTACAGATAAAGCTTCCAAGTAGGTCCCAGGTTGATTTTTCATGTTCACCGAGTAAATTATAAATGAAAATGAATTTTTTTGGATTTAGGAATTTGTGGATGCTGTGTAAGAAACCTACTACTATGGTATATATCTACATTTTGGTGTTTTTGTTTTTAAAGCCATTTTTACTCCATAAACCTTGTGGGCTTCAACCTGCATATTCTATGATTATTCCTCTTGCTAATGTTGTGATTCTAATTGTACACTAACACTTCTAGTAGTGATTTAGTTTTTGAGCCACCATAATGTCACACATTTACACTTTGAATTTGACTTAAAGAACATTATGAAATATTGACAAACTGTCACATTGATTCCTAAAGAAGTAAGAGACAGCTATTGCTCGTGGTGGTTAAGACTATCCTAACTAGATGGTTGAAGCAATGGAAATGCCAAGCAGCCATATTAATCTTGAAGCATGAGGCTGGAAGAGTTCTTTTGGCTAGAGGTATAAGCACTGAATTCTACTCACCCTAGAGAAGAAGGAGACCCAAGATATAAGTTTAATATAGGTGATCTTCCTGAGTTCCATGCATAAGAGAACATCATTGTTCCCATCACATGCAATTCTTGCACAGGCAGACTGTGGTTGCTATTCAGTTACATTATTTCTCTTTCCTTGGATTTTCTCAGGATAATGAGCTTGATTTTTTTTTTTAATTTCTTCTGTCTTGCTTCTAGGGTCACTTCACTTGATCTCTCTTCTCACCTGTATCCCATGGATTATACCAGTATTTATTTTACTCATGGCAAAGTCAGCTGTGCCTGAGACCACCTGCTAAAAATTGTCAACTAATATCTGTGGTTGTGTAGTCACACTTCTCAGAAATACTTTTGCACAAATCTCAGGCCTAGTCTTGTTTTTGTTTTTGCCAGAAAATGGATCATTTTTCTTTATCAGATTTACACCATTAACCAGCTCAGGCCAGAGTTTGGGGAAAACTATTGGTACGTGTAACCACAAGGTTAATCACTAAAACTTCTGGAGAGCTGCTTGATATATAGTGTGTCTTCACATATGCCTCCTTATACTGGATGTCTTTTCATGTTGAGAGTTTTAAAAATTCTCATATGTGCATATGCTAGTCACAGTCAATGTATTTTGATGCTCATTACTCGCTTGAAAACAACCAGCTTTTTATTTGTAATTATAGAGCATAGTGATGTGTATGATACTGATGGTTTTTTTAATGTGGTTAATATGTACTTTATTTTAAAACTCATAAATTTATGAAAGTATTACAAAGGTAGTGCAAATTCATGTGGGCCCCACAGTCATCTACTTACAGGATTAAGTTTATTAGTATGATACATTTGTCACAATTAAGGATTTAATACCTTATATAAAATTTAAATAAAGCCTGTAATTTATTTAGCTTTCCTTTTGTCCTACTTTCCTTATTCAGTACTCAGATCACAGCCAGAATATCATTTTGTATTTAGGAGTCATATCTTGTCACACTTCTAGTGGGCATGGTTTTCTTTCTCTCCCTCTTTATTTCTTCCTTTTCTTTTCTAAATTTCTTTTTGTTGATGTGGTTTGAAATTCAAATTGGTAAATATTCTGAAAAGAATTTATATGTTGAGCTTCAAATAATCCACAAGTAAATAAAATAATAAAAATAAAGGTAAAGTACTTATACACATGACACTATTTTTTTTGATGTATAATGGTATCTAATGCCCTACAATATTAATATTCCCATTGCAATTGTTTTGCTTAGCATGTCTACTTAAAATATTTTCTGATGAAATAAATCATCATACATTTGGCATATAATTAATTAAACATTAGAAACTACAAGTCACGTTTGTTTAAAGTTCTTTTATAATTTTAAATTTAATTATCTGAAAATTATCAATCATGTTATTAGTCCACACTTGAAATTGCATGCCTGTCAGTGTAATTATTAATGTCAGCCCATTTACTGGCTCATTTACTCTGGATATGCACGATTATGTGTGACATTTAAAAAAGAACACTGTTTTCACCAGGATATAATCTATCAGAAGATCAACAAAAGATGTATTTCTTACTGTTTTCCAGACTAAATTCATAGACTGAGAGGAACCAGATGGTAATGGAAAACACACCAGTGGTAGTCTATTTAATTAGTATCTTAAATTGCTTTTCCTTCTACTCCAGAAGAATTTATATTTTATTTCTTTTATTACAGAAAGAAAATGTAATCCGTTCCATTTTATGATATTTCTACTTTCATTTCTCATTTGAATTTCATATATATTTTGTAATATAAGCAAAGAAAATGTAAGCTCACTAGGACTCACTCACCTTTGAACACAGTAGAAGCTGATTCATATTAATATGTATATTTGGTTGGCTCATTTAATCACATTTATAAAACACAGAGCATCCATTCCTTTTCCTGCTAACTCTATTCATTCTCTTCTCCTCAAATTCTGGAAAATATGTGATCTGAAATAGCCATTGGGCAGGGATACTAAGTTCATGTTGACATATACTTAGTATTTGACAAACTCTTCTGGTTTCACACTTCATTTGGTTCTCACCTTATATTATTCATATATTTTACTTAATATATTCATGGTATTTGCTTCATTTTGTTCATTGTGATGATTTAATCTGACAAATGCAACTTTACGGATGAGATGAATAGTTTAACTCCTAATTCTAGGTTATAGAACTTTCATCATAGGGAAGTCAAGACATGAACTTGAAAACTTAAAGGAATTAGTCTTATCCACAATTAACCATAGAAAATAATGACTTCACCCATGTATTTGTACTCAGCAATCATACAGTCAAGGACCAAAGCCCAGAAAATGATGCTGCCCACTATGTTCTGGGTTTTCCTATATAAACTAACAAGACATTCTCCAATGGACATGTCCACAGGCCAACTTAATCTACACAATCTTTCATTGGTATTGTGTAGTGACTCAAAACTGTGTCAAATTGAAAATTATAGATAACCATCACACTGACTCACTTAATATCTAGTATATGCTCCCTTATGTTTTGCATGTAATGGTTTTACTGCTGACTTTAAATAGTGTAAGCAATGAAATACATGGATAAATAAGATAAACCATAAACACTTCAATCACTGGACAAAATAACATCAAAAAGTGATTATTGTCATGAGAAAAATAAAATATAGATATATGGGAGATTACCACACTAAGTTGCTTCTGAGGTAGAAAACAAGTTAGGATTCACTTGGGAAAAAACCAAACAGGAAAAGAGTCAAACAATCAAGGTTATAGTCTCAGTCCCAGGGGTTTGAAGAAGTTTTGGGCACTGATCAATAGTGAATACACTATTCTTAGTAAGATTAGAATTATTCTGACCTAATTGAATGGAGCTCTGCTAGCTGCAAAAATCATTGGTTTTTTGAACACCATAGAGTTTATAATCTCTACATAAAATACCTACAATGAAAGAACTCAATCATCTAAAATCATGTACATTCCCTCAATGGATTGTATCTGAGTTTTCTGTTTTCCAAAGTAGTTTTGAAGGTTTTTGTAGTAGCTTTACATTTCAGTTTTCTACTGCTTTCCTTTAGATGACCCACTTTTTGTTCCTAGAAAAGCTAAGGGGCTCCTTTCCCAGAGAAAAATCTCTTGCACATTCTAAGACTATCAAGTCCCAGGAAATGCTGAGAAAATCCCTAGCCTGACAGGTGTTACACAAGCACTGTGTTCCACCACTTCTGACATCATGATTTTTCCAGTAAAAGGGACTCATCTCATCAATCTTTCACACATCTTTCACACATTTTCCTCCACATTATGTTTGTCTTGAAGAGTTCAAATACTCTCATTGTTGGTTATAATGTCAATTTGCCACAAATTAGAATCATCTGAGTCATAAGCCTCACCTGAAGACTTGCCCTGATTGCATTAATTTATAGTAAGACCAAGCCCATGTATGGTCAGTACCTTCTAGTAGTGGCCCAGACAAAAGCAGGACACCACAGAAGGAAGATGATTGTCAGGCCGTCTCTCTTATAGCCATGCTACCTTACCGTGTTGCTGCTGTTGCTTTTTCTTTCCCTGACAATATAGCCCAAATTTCCAGGATTCCACTGTTGACTAAACCCAAGGGCTCTCCAGGAAACTAACAGATTTTAGACACCAGACTATGAGTACAGAAGTATACAGTCTCCTAGAGTAAGCAATTTCCAGTCTGTAGGTCTCTCCAGAGTGTTGCTGCCACTGTGGGACCCCATCTACTACTGAAACCTCAGCCTCAAAGACTAAGCTACTGCTGGATCCTCAGGCTCTCAGATGTGAGATAACATTATTTTAATGTACTCTTTATTGTAATTTAGTAAACTAAATACTATATGTAAGATAATCATAAAGTCCATACAAAAACAAAGATACAAACAAACAAAAATCCATACTTTTCTATTTGCCATTGACAGAGACTGGCAAGCAGAATACAACATAAAGGTGAAGAATCTGATGATTGACTTCAACTTTATGCCAAAGGGGAAATTCTAAATTCACGTGTATGTATATTGGTTTTATGAAGAAACCTATAGGAATCTGATAGTTACTAATAAGGTCTTTTAATTAGATATAAACTCAGGATTTGTCTGAATTAAATTTTAAATCAACGACTGCTCATACTATTTTGTGGTAGAAAATACTCTATTATTAATATTGTTGGCCTGTTATTCTTGAAGTAAACTTTAATATGTGTGTTGTAAAAGCCAACTTCTGGATGGAATGTTAATACTTTTTGCACAGTGACATCTTTCTTGTTGTTATGAACAAACATTATTGTATTTAGTAGATCATTGATATTCTGATGACAATATTAATATTAACTGTTCATGGCAACTTAAATTGAAGGGTTTAAAATTCTATAATGGAATAATAGCTTCCTCATGGTAAGAGATGTAATGAGCATCGCTAGATTAAGAGACATGTACATATAGTTAATTTTCTTGGCTATGACAAAGTTTTTGATTAGTATGTTGCTCAGATGGATAAACGTTCTTTAACTAGGCAAATGATTTGTTCATAATGCCTTCATGTATTTGGAAGGCATTACCCTCCCTGTAGAGTGAGCAGGGGAGAATGGGATGGGAGGATGGTTGGGGGCATGTGAAGGAGGGAGAGAGGGAGAGAAGAAGGGAGGGAGAGAGAGGGAACTAGGATCAATATGTAAAATAGGAAATAATAATAAAATAAAAATTCCTTCATGTATTAAAAATGGATCATGTGAAAAGGTGTAAGTGAAAATTTCAGATAGATTTGGCTGCATATTTAGTACCAGCCAATATTTAATGTTACAATGTAAAACATTAACATGGAAAATACCTCACACAGAGAAATAGTAATATTTCTTGCTAACAGACACTGAAAACTATTCATATATTTGCAACTGCCCTGGGCCCTGTAAAACAAAGAGCTAGAAGTGCTGAGAATAACGAGTGGAGACTATCCCATTGCCCACAGACTGCTATTTTTCAAATGCAGAATCTTAGAAAATCTGCATGAACTATTCTATCTTGTGTCATGAGCTCACACGTCTAACAGTGAGTGCAGGAAAAAGTTCCTGAGGTTTGAGGGGGCACTGGGAATGATGCAATAGTGTTTTACGTTGGTTCAGTGACCTCCTTTTTAAGAACCATAGTCTGCAGGAAAGAGATACAGAGCCCAGTAGCCCCTCTGTACTGCAATGTCATGCCAAAGTTCTGAAGGTTAGCCACTGTAACTGACTTTAATTTGGATTTAGTATTCAATTACATTCATCCAATTTAATTCTCAGTCCATCTTAATTCACTACTCTGTTAATAATTCAATAGATTTCACTAAATATACGTTGCTTTTTAAAACAAGAAATAATATAGTTTCTTTATTTTCTTTATTCATTTATTTTACATCTTTTCAAGAACTCAAATGAAAGAATTTGAGTAATAAACACAATGAGTAAAAATATCTACTGATATCTTACTGAGCTAGAACACTACTGTACATATATTAAAATATCAAAACACGGTACTGAGTGAGCTCTTATTAGGTTACTGTATATTTTGAGTCATATTTTATTTTTTAAATTTATAGCGTTTATATGCTCATACTAATAAGTATGAGTATAAACCACAGTGTAAAATTTTAATGTATTTTTCCTCTCTGCAATATTAGGCAATGAGCCCTCAACCTTGTGCATGCTACTGAACTATATTCTAGCTAACTCCTTACTTTTTATTCATCTCATCAATGTCCCCCTGCTGGTCTTGAAATCACTGTACAGATCTGGGTGGCCTTGAAGTTACAACTATCCTGCCTTAATCTCCTTAATGTTTCAAATAGCCCTGCACCACCAAGCTCTGTTATGTATTCTGTAATTCAACCTCCAAAAAGGATATATGGTTAGGTAAAAGATGTAATTTATTTATTTTTATTTTTCTTATTTTACATACCAATCCCAGTTCCCACTCCCTCCTTCCCTCCCCCCTCCTTTCTTCTCTCCCTTCCTTCTCTCCTTCTCTCCCATGTCCCCCAAATTCCATCTCCCCCTCCACAGGCCTATTCCCTACTCCAAATGACTTGACAAATTTTGTTGACCCCTCTTGGAAGGCATCACCCTCCCTGTATTTATTTGTTTATAAAAAATTTTATTTGGTGCCTATTAATAGTATTCAAATGTGTATTTTATCACTAATTGATTGCTAATGTTAATACTCTTTAATAAGTTGAGTTATGTAGTATTTAATGTTTTGCAGAATGATGATTATTTCAGTCATCATTAACCTTTATTTGATCAATGATGAATTCAAACATTTTAATGTAATTAACAGCCATTTTTTTTCCTTTTGTCAAATGGTGCTTAATGTTTCATTATCAGCTGTGACTGATATTATAGTTTTGATAACATCTCATGCTGTTCTTTTTTCATTTCCTTGTGAAGATAAATGTGTAACTTTTGTTTGCATCCTGACAATTATCATCTCTCTATGGGAAAATAAACACAAATATTTGTGAGATCCTTTCTATAGTTAATTGGTTCCAAAAATCAAGCCAAGATTTTCATTATTAAAAATTGATAATTACTCCTTAATTCTTTTGCAATATTTGGGAACTCAGGAAAGTCTCATTATTTTTTCCGAAGACTTCCCTAATCACATATTTTTTTAATCCTTTAATTGTGCAGCTATAAACCGTTTGTTTTACAACTGTACCCTGCCTGCATGACATTGGCTGGTATAATAGTCATGCCAAAGATGTGAAAGCAACCAACCACTGTCTGTTTGGTTTTAAGGCCTACTACATGAGATGGAACTCATGCATGACACTGGGTGGCTAAGAACACATGACTAGATAGGGTATGGACCTAGTGAAAAAACAAATATTACAATTATGCTACAAGAACATAGTAATAAAATGGCTTCTGATAAAATGCCTCTGTACTTACAGATCAGTACTCTGCAAAACCATAATTGGCGAAGCTCCCTCCTGAAGTAGATGGGAACAAATACAGATACCCACAAATGAACAATGTGCACAGACTAAGAGACCTGGAAAGTCAGTATTGAATAGGATGTCCCCATCAAATCCTTTCCATCAGTGCTCATGAGATTCTATTGAAGAGGAGGCAGAAAGAGTGGAAGAGACAGTGGAGATGGATGACACCAGGAAATAGCATCTTCAAGACACTGCAGAACTGATGGATTTATGAACTCACAAAGACTGTGGTAGCATGCACTGGGCTTATGCGATTCCAAGGCAGATGGTATCACAGTGCTGAGAGAAAAAGTAGACGCAGTCTACTTTCTATCCTACTTGGGTATAAGACGGGCTGTGTATAAGAAGAAATGGACAATTAATATACATTGAACATAAAAGATAATTAAATAAATATTATGTGTATTAATATATTTGTACACATGAGACATGTAGCAGTATCAATCAGGAAGTTGGGTCATGAGTGAACTAAGGCACTATTTGAATTCTCAGTTCTTTTCCATTTAATGACCTACATCTTTCTCTAAGGAAAGCTAGACAACTTAATTCAGATACTCCAAAAGGATAATTCAGACTAACTTAAATGAATGGACCTTCCTCCTCTGCCTGTTCTTTAGACATAGGCTCAGCTTTATCTTTGTTGGTGACAAGTGCAGTGTATCTCAGTTATTGTCTTCTGTTTATACCATCTTTGTCCCTTCTAGATGCATCTGTCAAACTGTATTCAGTTCACTGTGCATTCTGCTAATGCTCTGAGCTAGCTGTAGGGTATATGCTTAGGAATGACTAGAGGTAGTCCCAGTAGGGACCAGTGACAGCAGAGAGAATGAGCAAAACGACCCACAGAGGTACAGGCATCCAACAATTCTGCAGAAGTGTGAAGAATTATAGTAGAAAATAAAGCACCTCATGCTGAGACTGGCTCCAAGCCTCCCTGGAGTACCTTCCACTTAAACAATCTCTTTCATCCTGTGAACACAGTGTTCTATCTGAGGGAGTTTAAGTTTCATATTAACAAATTGGCTTAATTATTTTTAGCTAAACTGTTAACTACCTGCAGCGACTTAGGTAGAGTGCCAAACAAGTTTTCGTTTTTCTCTTAGGATGAAATTGCACAAAGCTGTTAAAACCAGAATTAAGTTTTCACTAGGAAGAGGCATTGATACCTATCTTTGGGATAGGCTGCAGTCAGGTAGAGAGCTTCCAAGTAACCCATGCTGCTAGGAAAAAAAGTAAGAAATGTCAGCTTTCTCGCAGTGACAGTCTTTGTTGATTGTGAAAGATCTTTTGCCATTACCTTGTTTAAATTTCTAATCTGGTATTCATCAAACAGAAGCATTGAGGTATGCTAATTGAGATGTGTCCTGCCAAACTCCTCAGAGCATATAGATATGAATATTTTATTACAAATATCCAGAGCAAAAACAATGAATCTGGCAGGCTTCATTCCCCCCCCCCCTTGGCTATTATGATTTTAGTTTATAATGCAGTT
The DNA here is from genome assembly GCA_030556225.1 of Cricetiscus sungorus. Lineage (NCBI taxonomy): Eukaryota > Metazoa > Chordata > Mammalia > Rodentia > Cricetidae > Cricetiscus > Cricetiscus sungorus. Next base: position 29,686,616 of record JANBXA010000741.1, on the reverse strand, counting down.
TCTTTTACAAGGTAAGCATGTCTGCTCTCCCATATTCACTGGCCTAATTGCCAAAATATTGAAGAGTCATAAAATTCTAAAATATTTTATCCATGATTGTTGACTAGCAGCTCATAAACCACTAGTTTTATGGATGGTCATCACCAGTGTAACAAGGTCTTGAGACTCAACCCACTTCTTGTCATCCTCACCACGTTACATGTTGAATATGGCTTTACTCTGTTATAACTACTGTGGCCAGATTTCCAGTTACTTGCTTCTGTTGTTCTATAGTATATAATGACAATTTATTAGTCTGCTATGTAAATTGATAATTCCCATTAAACAGAGTTTAGTTGAAATTCTTCTATCTGTTTTAAAATTAGGAGAGAAGATTTTAGAACAATCAAGTTTGCTACTTGACAGATGTGTTTTGCTGACCAAGATTACTTTCATGACTGTCGTCTGAGTAAACTTTAGCTGATCCTGAACCATCTTTGTTTCTTAGACTACTTTCTTTATAAAATTTGCTATTTTCTCTGTTCTGTAGAGATGTCAATTTTTCTCTAGATTCTCATCAGTTTTAAAGTCTAGGAAAGTCTCTATCAGGGACTAGTAGCCTCTCCTTTGAATAATGAGGATCAAGAAAAATAGCTATCTCCTAGTTACTGGAAGGGTAGAAGCCTAACTTTCTAATGGGTAAGTTTTCAGTGTCAATCAGCAATGACAGGTAGCCTAATAGTATACCAACCTCATCCTGAACTCCCTCTCATACTTTTTCCATTAGCTTGCCGAGCTTTTAAAGTTTTCTTGTTTGGCTATTCAGTTAAAATTTCCTGTAAATGTAGTAGTCTTGAGTCAATTTTTCTCTGCCAGTTACTCCATTTGCTACAATCATTCTTTTGCCTGGTAAATCTCAAATAGTTGGATTATGAGAGACACTGATTATTTATTTATTTATTGGTTTTTTGAGACAGGGTTTCTATATATTGCTTTGGAGCCTGTCCTGGAACTTGCTCTGAAGACCAGACTGACCTGGAACTCATAGAGATCTGCCTGCCTGTCCCTCATGAGTGCTGGGATTAAAGGCACTTGCCACTAATGTCTGGCAAGGCATAGAAATAAGCAATAAAAGATGTTTGATGGTTGGCTAATTTTGCATTATAAAGAAAGATTACACACATTTTTTTTACAGCATTGGATAAAGGTAGTGAAAGAATAACAGATATATTGCCTTTCTTCCTTTTAGACTTAATTCTTTACAGAGGAATATCAAAATTTCATCAAGTAGTTTACTGGATACACCAAATGCAAGTATGATTCTATCTATATAATTACCTATCTATCCATCTATCTATCTGTCTATTTATCTATCTATCTATCTATCTATCTATCTATCTATCTATCTACTATCTATCTACATAAATTTTCCAAGATCATAGAGGAAACATTGTAATATAATTTAACTAATTCAGTTGGACATTTAACTGCTTTTTGTTTGTCTATGGCTGTTTCTGCTTTTGTCTCTAACAGCCATTTAAAACTTTTATAAATCATTAGAAAAGATGCTATAAAGATGCTATAAATATTGACACATTTCTAGGCTGTCATTTAAGCATTTAATGTTAGAGATGCTGAACATGGGCTCAGCGAATTAGAACATAATACCCATGAGCACTTTGTTGGTCGAATGTATATGTTCTTGTACATTTTAAGGCTATATATCTAGTTTGAATACTGCTTACTATGTCTTTTTTTTATAAGACTGGTTTTGAATTTTCTTAAGTTAACATGGGTAAGCTTCAGATAGTTTCTTCATCCCTATATTCGTCTTACAATTTGTTCCTTCGGGGAATGGTTTGTGCTTTACCAAGCTACTTTAAGAGTCCCCTGAGGCTTGTTTGAAATCCTATTTGGCTTTATGTGTAGATATTTTTAGTGAATAGCATTATTCACTGCAGTGGCCTGCAGTGTCATATGTATGCAGATGACAATCTGATATTCTTTTGTGTCCCTGCAGACCTATGAAGCTGTTTGATGTTTTGCATAATTGTCTGCATGATATTCAAGCATGGGTATCCTCAAATTTGTGTGAATTTCATACAGATAAAATCAAGCTTATACTGATTGGTTCTCTAGGATAAATGTTTGATATGCAATCTATGCTCGTAACCTTAAATAACTGGTTTGCTCTAAAATCATGATTTTGACCTTAAGATTATTGTGAAGTCTCCACCTCCCTATATGTTACACGATTTCACTCTCCCCCTTTGTACTCACCCTGGGCAAATATGTCACATAATGATTTTCAGATTTCAGAGGAGTCTCTGTCTCAATTTACAATTCATGACCTCCACCTTCCATTCCCAGTCCAGTTCTAAAAGATCATGAATTCTTCCACACCCTTCTCTTCAACTCCAGTTTCTATTCATTTATACATGGGACTACATATTTACTGTTGATTTGTAAGTTTTAATTAAAAAGCATATTTGTTTGATATTTCTTTTAAATATTTATTGTGTCTTCATTTCTATGACTTCATTTCCACTACCCCATAAGATAGTCACATGAAGCACACTACATAAATGTAATTGATTTGATTGATAAGCCATTAGGAATGTTATCAGATAGTACCATTATACAATAAGAAGGGCAGTTAATGAATCTGCAATGACTCTGAACTGTGGATAAATATATATCTAACAGCTCCTTTTCATCTGAAGCCAAAAAGTGTACAGCTTTTTCTGTATAGCATTAAATAAATGGGGTAAGAAGAAAATTCCTATGAAATGGTCTCAATTCATTAGTCTGGTAAAGTTTAGGTACCACTTTGACTAAAAGTGTCATCTTTTCAGCCTTTTAAAGAAATGGGGCTTTACATTCCTGTTTGATGGCCTGAAAAGTTGAATTAGAAGAGTCTGTGTTAAATAGAAAAATGCATTTAATTGATAGACCATAACGCGGACACATCTGAAAGTAATGTATGCTTTGGCAGACACAGTTGTGTAATTTCCAAATCTTTTCACAGTGCCCCGATAAAGGTTGAGGACCACAAAGATATAGCTTGTTAGAAATGTTTCTAAAAATGTTAAGAAGCGGGGCCAGAAACAGTTTGCCGAGTCCTCACATGACTTCTCTTCCATTATTTCCTACTGGAATCACTAAAGACTGCCTGAGATTGGCACTCTTGCCCAAGAATTGTCTGTGATCTATGATGTTACTACTGCAGCTAGCTGAAAGTATACAAAAATTTATCTCAGTATGACAAATAAGTTCTATTTTCTTTGTAATAATTCTGATATATTTATTTATATTTTATGTATTTGACTATTTTTCCCGAATGTGTGTAAGAGTACCACAAACATTCATGAGCCATGGAAACTCAGCAGGGGGTATTGCACATCCTGATGCTAGAGTTACAGAAGGCTGTTAGCTATCATGTGGGGGTGTGTAACCTAACTGGCTTCTTTCCAAGAGCACAAGTGCTTTCAACCACCCAGACATTCCTCCAAACCCATGCTTTACTTTTCAATTAATGATCCTGACTATTTAACTTCATGAAATGTTTAGAAAATTGGGCTCTGATCCTCTTGTCCTTGAGATTTACCTATAAAATATGAACATTTTACATATTCTGTCTATTTGATGAGCATGGGTAAAAACCACACTTGTATCCCATGCTCCTAAAGAGTAGTCAAGAGTAAGTGCCCACATTCTGTCATCTGTCACTGAGACTTACACAGCTGACTCATTTGCCATCATCCCACATCCCACATAATGATCTCTGGCATCTGCATTGTAAGAAATAATAAATTACTGAATCTTATTCCTTTCAATTTTATCCATATCCTTCTTCCAACAATCATTTCTGAGATCTAATAATGCCATCTGCTAATCACATAAAATTTTAACCTTCTTAATTGTTATAACTACCAGAAAGTTCTAAACAAGAAACATATTTTTATGTGGTCAATTGAAGCAGTCATCATCCACAGAAACGCTGCTGTCTTTACTTGTGCTGAGGATAGCTTTATCTGAAGAATTATTTTGTTATAATCCAAAAGTAGCAGAGGTCCCATGTTGAGAATATTTCATGTCCTATAGTAATATAATTAATAAAATAATATTAGTGTGTTTAAAAAATTAAAATTTTGAAAGGTGAACTTCCCAACTCAAATAATAGCTAGTATGAAGTAATCAAGAGTTTTTTCAACTATTATTTATTGATTCCACAAATCAGTCCTGTGAGCTTAGATTAAAAGAAATGTTTTTTGGATTTCTGTGGTTATGTGATGAACCTTCATGTCCATATATGTTTACATGTGTGAATGTATGCATGTGTGGGGGCACACATATGTCTGTGTGTGCATCTGGATGGAGACCTGTGTTTGATATTCCAGTGTCTTGCTACATCCTTCTCTATGTTGAAGATAGAGGCATGATCATTTGCTGTACTTGGGACTTGGCAATTTGGCTACTTCGGAAAGACAGCTTGCTACCTTAATTCTCTAGCTCCATCTCTAGTATGTTGAGACTACAGATCCATAGCCATGGTCTTTTGCATTTTATTCGATTCTGGGACTCTGAAAGTCACTGCCAATACTTGTGCAGCAAGTCTTTATATACTGAGCTATCTTCCTAGCATGAGAACCAAGATTTTACTTTCATAATGTTTACACACAGGATGAAATTGGGGTTTGAGTTTTACTAAAGAGGCTCAAAGCCCTCAGGCTTTCACTCTTGGTTAGACCTTTCTAATTAAAACTGGTAGACACACACACACACACACACACACACACACACACACACACACGCACGCACGCACGCACGCACGCACCTCACACCACTTCCTCTATTCAAACAATTCTATACTTAAGTTTATCCTTACCCCAAATCATCTAGATAAAGAGAATGCTCTCATATCATTCCTCTACACTTTTATGAACTGGTTCTCTTTCCCAGTCTCCCCTCATCACTGCTACCCTCATACTATAATCCAATGTCAAAGCATACTATATGTTGTCCTCATTAACCATTCTGTATTTTTCTCCTTAGTCTGATGGTGTTTTCAGTTGGGAACCCTTGAATGTGCCATCTTCTTTACCTTAATTTCCACACAGCTGCTAATTATTTTGTTATCAGGAGTGGACATTCTGATTTCCCATAGCTGAGTCACATGCCACTTATAATACATTTTGTAGAACATTTATCTTAATTGTCATCTAATCTAAATTGCTATTAAATTTTAAACTGCCAAGGAAGGAATGTATGCTCCTTTTTCATTAATAAAATATAAACATTTTCATATTGCAATGGTACCATGAACTAGTAAAGTATGCACATTTGGGTTCTAAAACAGAGCCCTTAAGATTTTGTGATGTCCTAATTAGAGTATCTGACACATAGCTCTCCTTATCTCTTGCGAATTTGAGACATAGGACTATCACTTGTTTTAATGACATGACACTTGAGGCTTCATAGATTGGAGGATGTTACCAGAAGAATCAAAACAGGTTTATAAATTAGAACTCACTTCCTTCTAGGAAGGAAAAAAGTGGCCAAAGACATAGCCAGTAAGCACCCATACCTCAATGATGAATCCTGTGTACTTAGTGGTCAAGAGAGCTTCTGACTTAGACACATGGAAGTCCACTTGAGATAGTATCCTAGGGGATGGTATTGAACTCCTATGACTCCCCATATGTTGTCTTCTGTATTTCTTGTAAGTGGATGTCCAACTACTTCTTTTGTTGTGTCCTTTATGACAAATGTATATGTTTGAATAAACTTTATTTAAATTCTATAAACTATTGTACCAAAGTAATTTAACCTGAAGCAGCGATCAGAGGAAACCAACTTTATATTTGGTAACTGAGAAGTATGCCTATCAAAACTCAAGTCTATTCTGAAGATCTCTACCTGCATTTAATAACCACCTCCACAGGTTTAGGACATTCTCTAGTGTTGTCTCATTTCAGACTACACTAGAGAATGTCCTAAACCTGTGGAGGTGGTTATTAAATTCAGGTAGAGATAGGAATTTTCTATCTGCTGGAGAACTGATTGTATATGGGACAAAATCCCCACACATTTTAGGGATCTAATGTATCATGTGAAGTATGGAATGTGTTGATATGACAAACTCTTCATTTTATGGCCTAAGCACATTAAGCCTTGATCAATATATGTTCTGAGGTAACTGTTAAGCTGACTGTGGTAGATTCTAAATGTATAAATTTATCAGGGTGACCCCAAAAGAATTTTTGCTCTACCAATTTGGTAATGTCTCCCGGGAGATTTTCTGTCTAAAATCCATATAGGATACAAAACATATAATCTGTGTTTTGGATCTCTGTATTTTAATTCTGGATAAAAACTCTAATTTAGGATAGTGCAACATTCAGAGATATAAATCAAAGATGTTGTATTATCTTCGTCCATACTGTCTTTGTAGTTAGCCAAGAGTCCACTTTACTGTTTTGATACAGGGTAACTGGGTTCTTCCTAGTATTTACCGACTTTAATAAAGCTTTCGTAATGTATAACCTTCATATTGCATGACATGTTTAAAATAATAAATAGCAGTAAGTATAATAATGCATTTCTAAGTACTATTATTACTTAGGAGAAAGAGGCAGGTAGATCAGGATTTCATGTGTGCTCTGGATGAATAATGAGTTCAAGGGCAGTCGGGGCTATGTGATACTATGTCTTGGAAAATAATAAATAAAATCGAATATAATAGGACAGATAGTCAGAGGTACTAGAGGAACAATTATGCAAACATGTTATGTATTTGCTTAAATGTAGATATTAGCTGTTGAGTCAATCATGACCAAGCTACAAATGGTGAAACCACAGAGGTTATGTGGGAGATGATGTATGGCAGATGGATTTCCATAAGATACATAGTAAATGGAAATAGAATAGTAGTGATTATGGATAGGGGAATAGAATTTGAGGATCAATTGGAGAGGGAGAGGGAAGAGGAGGATGAGAGGTGTAATAAAGGAACAGAAAGCTAAAATAAAGGACCATTTGAGGGGTAGTATGGAAATTTAATATAATAGAAGCTTCCTAAAATTTATGCATATCTGAGGGATATTTAAGTAAAATCTCCACAATAAGTAGGGAAGACAGACCACTAAGCAGACATTACTTATTACCAAATGAAACTTCCACTACAAGGAATGGGTTATATTGAATTGAGTTGTTGATCCAAAGAGTCCCATAGAAACCCCAAAACAACCAAGGCTATTCCTAAGACTATAGGTTGCTTTTCAAAAACTGATAGCAAGGCTTCATTGCTGAACACAGTACTAACACAACTCATTGATCATGGAAAAGTCAAGGTGCTATCTACATCAAACCTTCAGTCCTACATGCTAGAGTCTTTGTTTCAGAAAGGCATTCCACATGCTACCAAAAGAGAAACACAAACACAAATCCAGCCAAAGACCCTTTGACCTGCAGTAGTGTCCTTCCTGTAAGATATGCTGGTTCAATGGTGGTAGAAAATTTGTGGAAGTAACCAACCAATTACTGATTTGGCTCAAGGCCCACTCCACAAGATGGAACCTATAACCTACACTGATTGAGTAACCAGAACCTGGCATTGGATAGCCCAGAGACCTGGTGTAAAACTAAATGTAACTATTCTAAAAATACATAATAATAATAATAATAATAATAATAAAAACAAACATGTAGAAATGAAATGAACCATAATGACAATCTACTATACTCACATAGATCATGCCTTTTTCAGCCATCTTGAGAGAAACTTCCTCTTGTAACATATGGGAACAAATACAGAAACCCAGATCTAGGCAATTTGAAGTTGAGTGAGAGACCTTGCAACACTCATCCCTAAATGGGATAGCTCTATCAAATCCCTTCCCTCGGGGCTCAGGCAACCCCATAGAAGAAGAGGCAGAAGAAGAGACAGCAAGTATGGAGGACGCCAAGCAAATAAGGCACCCTAAATCAACATTTTAGAAGCACATGTGAACTCAGAGAGACTGAGGCAGGATGTACAGGGCCTGACTGCATGGATCTGTACCAGTTTGCGACCTAGAACTGAAAATAGAAAAGGACGTATGTACCCATCCCTAGCCTAGAGTTAATATCCACTCGATGACAGTTGCAAATGAAAATTTAGTTTACTCTATAGAAGTCTCACTGGGGACACAAACTACATTTAAGGGTAAACTTCAACCACAGGGGTAGATGGCAAACAGAAAATTAACTAAAATGCATATTTGGAGGTTTCTTGTTTCATAATATTGTGTCAGGGCTCCTCCTGTTTTTATAAAATTATCTTATTTCTTCATATATATATATGAAGAAATATATATATGTATACATATATACATATATACATATATACATATATACATATATATATATATATATCTTTATAGGCCTTTTGGGTATAAATTATGACTCTCAGTTTAGTTTTTTTATGGGATTTCTGAGTGTGTGAACCGGTGGGACTTTGATTCTTATGCCTTCTCTTGGGCTCTTTTTATTCTAATAGTTTGTTTTGATCAATTCTGATTTTGTTTTGTATCATTGTATTTAATTTTATTAAATTTTGTTTATTATTATTCTATACAACATTGTTTTCTAATGAGAGACAACAATGGGGGTGGATCTGATGGGAAGGAGGGTAGGGAGGAGATGGGGAGGGAGTAAATGAGTAAGAACCCATAATCAAAATACATTATGTGAGGGAAAAAATGAATTTTCAATAAAAAGAGAAAGAGTTAAAACCCTCACTATATCCCTGCTACACTGAAATAACACTTCAAAATTAAAACTGCCTGCCTCTTTGAACAAAATAAGAACATCACACTGGTGTGGGCATGAAAAATAAGCTAACGTAGTTTTAATCATGTTTGGAATGATACCAGAGATTAATATTTACATATGTATGACTGTGGAATAAATTACTTATGCTAATCACAAGAGATAAGGTTATGAGATGTCTGAAAGTGTAAGTGAACCATTTGTAGGTATATAAAAAAATTCAAAGTTTCAGAGACTTAGTGCAAGATTATAAACTTGATTTATCATTCAAAACATTACATACTTTGGAAATGATGTTAATTGACTTGACAAACTGACCCAGCTTTCCACATCACTTTGTATATACTCACTGAAGTTTTTATGTTTCCTAGCTACTTTCTGTGAATATGAAAAATAAGATATGAAAGAGTAAAGTGGTCTGAAAGAAAATGGATCCCATAGATCCACAGGGAGTGGCAACATTAGGAGGTAAGGCCTTGCTGGAGTAAGTGTGGCTGTGTTGGGGGAAATGTGTCACTAGTGGGTGGGCTTTGACGTCTCTGGAACTCAAGATATACCCAGTGTGGGACATAGTCTCCTTCTGTTGCTTGCATGTCAGGGTGTAGAACTCTCAGCTACCTTTCCAGCACCACGTCTGCATGCATGTCACCATGCTTCTCACCGTGACAATGGACTAAAACCCTATATGGACTAAACTATAAACCAGTCTAATTTACACTGTCATGGGCATGGCATCTCTTCACAGCAATAGAAACTCTAAGACAGACAGAGGACTTGAATGGTTAGAAAAGAAAAGTAAACAAAATGGGAAGGAAGGCATGAAGGAAGAAAGAGATGGAGGGAAGGAAAGGGAAAAGGAAGAGACAGAATAAAAAGACAGAAGGAAGCAGGGAGGGAGGAATGAAATAAGAAGGAAGGAAATAAGGAATGAAATAAGGAAGAAAGGAAGGAATGAAATAAGGAAGAAAGGAAGGAAGGAAATAAGGAAGGATGGAAGGAAGGGAGAAAAGAAGGAAGGAAGGAAGGAAGGAAGGAAGGAAGGAAGGAAGAAATGAAGGAAGGAAGAAAAGCTTTCCAACAATTCAGGAGCATTTACTTTCTTTGTAAGCTACTATCTTACAAATGCCTCTGTCAGTGCTTTATGATAGAACAATTTGCCTCCTAGAAATTAAGGAATGCTTTAATATCATTTAAAGCACACAGAGGAAAACCAATTTGAATGTACCCTTTACATGGTATTTCAAGCTAGCAGATAACAAACTTGTTGTCATATTACTGATCCATTAAGAGACTACTGCATTTACAGTTGCTCATTTAGAAAATTATAATATGAGACAGGAAATGAATGAATTATTGTATTATCACCAAGAGAAAATTGTACCGGTGTAACTAAGAATATTGCAGGATGGCCCAAATATCTTGATCATGTGCTATTATTTTTTTTCCTATTGTGATTAAAGTTAAAAAAGAGCCGGTATTATATTAACCTCTTATGATAAAATTAACCAGGAAAGGGCATAATCAAAATTAAATCACCTGTTAGGAAACTCTTTAAATTCCATTGTTTCTCATTGGAATTATGAAGGTGAATGTAAACACCTGCCCAGCAGTACATTAGTGTGGATTCCTGGCACACAACACAATTTGCATTTTTTTTTTTTATCCAGTCAGGCAACTGGAGCACATTTCATGTCTCATTTCCATTTTCATGCCTGTGAACAAACAGGCTCTACCAGTTACACACGGGAACACGATGTCTCATGCATATAAAACATGTACTGAGAGACAGAAGTTTTGATGAAAACTTGGAAAACAAATATTCATCTCATTGGAATACAATTTGTGAACTTTTCAGCACTTTCATGAAAACCCAAAACTATTTGAGAAGAATAAATGAGCAATTTCACACAACTCTAGTTTGCTTCCTCTTGCTTCCTATTTTGTTCTGTTATGCATGATAGTCTTCCAAAAAAAAAAAAATACCTTACATTACTGACCTGGGTCTTTTCAAAAGTGGTTTTGTCATCCTTCAGGCCCTTAAAGAATAAGACAAAAGTGAAAATTCAGGTGATTTGTGTTGAGAAAAATAAAAGTTGAAAGGCACAAAAAAAAAAAAGGAAGATGGGAAGATACTGATAGTAGTCACTCACCACCTACTGAATATTTCAAAATATGGCCTCAATAAAAAGACATAAATTCTTTGGTATCTAAAAAGTTGAAAATCAGAAAGTAATTCTTAAAAATATATAGAATAGAAAATGCATTATATCCTAATGAAATTTCAGACTAAGTTCAGAATTCAGTGGTATTATAGGTAGGCATGAACATATCTGTAAATTGTCTTGTTCTTTCTTAGCAACAATACACCCTTCCCAAAATTACCCTAGAAATTTACTTTTAAAATATTTTCATTCACTTTTGCTTCTCCTAAGAAGTGATAACAGTACAGTTTCTAGAGGGCTTGGAAGTAAAGTTTTGTTTTCTACTGCAAGTATCAAAAATGCTCTCCTTGTGCAAAAAAATTGGTTGAGACAAAATACAGCTGGCAGTCTATCAGGTGAATGTTAAAAGGAGAACTTTTTCTCTTTTATTGTTCTCCTCTGTTCCTCCCCTGACTCAATCTTCCAGCTATATCATGTCCGTCATAGGTTTTAAGAGAAATCTGGCACTAGGGAAATGTCCAGAGATCTACAGGGATGACCACACTAACAATCTAAGCAAAAGTGAAGAGGCTACCTAAAATTCCATTCCTGGATAATGATATTGATAACTACCTAATATGCCATCCTAGAGCCTTCATCTAGTAGCTAAACACATAGCTAAACACTGAGCTGATCTCTTGGAATCCAGTTGCAGACAGGGAAGAGTGATGAACAAAGGGGTCAAGACCAGGCTGGAGAAACCCATAGAAACTGCTGGCCTTAACAAAGGGGAGTTCATGAACTCCAATCTGATAGCTGGGAAACCAGCATAGGACTGACCTAGATTCCATGAATATGGTGTTAATTGGGAGGACTAGGCAGTCTATGGGGCCTCTGGTTGTGAATCAGTATTTATCCCTAGTATACTAATGGACTCTGGGAGCCCATTCCACATAGAGGGATACTCCCTCAGCCTAGACACATGGGAGAGGGAGGGCCTTCTCCCTGGTCCAAATGATATGACAGACTTCTTTCTAAATGCTGATAGGCTATGATAGGCTATGATAATGTTTCAGTGCTCAAGTTCTACACTAAAATCCACATATATAAAATATATTCTAAATCAGATCCTGGTGTTCCAAGAATAGATAACAAAAAATTAGCTAATGTTCAATAGGAAAAACAACAAATGCTTAGGGACTATCTTGAAGAAAGTTGTGTTTGTCTCATGCATCTGAAGTATTGGCAATTGGATGGTGACACTGTTTTGAGAGGTTGTAACTCTATAGCAGGTGGGGCTGCAGTGAAGGAGGTTTGTTGTGGTATGGCCTTGAGATTTGTAGTGCAGCCCTATTTCCACATCTTCATCTTTTGTCTCTTCTGTGAGAAAGTGTAAAATATGTGAATAATTCCAGCTATGTGCCCCCACTGCCTTGGGGCTGCTTGGTACTGTTGCATACTGTTTGTTGTTCTTTTGATACAGCTGCTGTGATGCAGCTGCTATGGCCTAAGAAACACAAACACGAGATTGAGCGCCCACGTGGAGTTTATTGAGAGAGGGGAGAGGAAAGCGGGGAGAGAGAGAGATAAAGGGGGCCCCAGAGAGAGCGAGAGAGGGAAGCAAGAGAGAGGGAGATGAGAGGGACAAGAGAGAGCAAGAGAAGCAAGAGAGAGCAAGAGAGAGCAAGAGAGAGCAAGAGAGAGAGGGACACTTGGCGCGCTTGCTTTAAAAGGGGAGCTTGCGCATGCGTAACCCAGTCTCTGCGGCCAGGTAGCTTGGGCAGTGGGGCTTGCATAACCCAGTCTCCGCCCAGCCAGGTAAGGCCTGACTTAGTGATTATACATCCCGCCCATCAGAGGCGGGGCCCACAGACTGCCCAGCCTCAACATTCCCACCTCTTATTACTATTAAAAAGGTGGGGGTTGGGCATGGCCCAACAGGGTGAGACTGCAGGTTTCTAACATTCCCACCTCTTGTTGTTATTAAAAAATGGGGGTTTGGGCGTGGCAGGTCAGGGAATAAGGGCGTTGAGTTCTCAAGACTGCTTCCTGCTGACTTGGGGCGTTGATCATCTTTTGGGGAATTCGAGAAAGCTGGGGTGCTGCCAAGTCCTGGTAGCTGGTTGTTTCATCTCAGTCCTGACTGTATGGAACTCTGGCGTCTCTCTGAGACCTGGGGAGATGTTAGCAGAGCAGAGGACAAGGTTAGGTTTTTCTTTTTTAGGTCTTAGTACTTAAATAGGAGAAATGTAAGGTGGGGGGGAGAAGTTCCCAAGGGGGTCTCAGGACAAGGGAAGAAGTCCCGAGGCCAGGAAGAAGTAGAGTAATATTTATTTGGAGTGAATCTGACCTGTTTAGATGGGTCCAATTTGGCTTCCCGGAACTTACAAGAATCCTTTGAGTTTGTGAAAACATAAATATTAAGACACATTAGCAGCATACTCATGTTAGAAATGGTTTGGCTGAAAGAATTAACAAATACAACTGACAGATTTTTACACAATGAAAAGCACCTTAATTTTGAGCTAATAGTTACAGTTATGATCGTATACTGGCATAGTATGGTGTTTAGTACTCTGTCAGAATTGGATTAGTAGCTCATTAAAACTTTATTGATTAATGTTAAGACTATAAACAGTAGCAACCTTAAAATATCCATTTCTGAAATAGGTTTTGTAACAATTGGAACAGTGGCTGCTGATTTAAGCTGACAAAACTACCAGTCGTCAAAAGCATCAGAGTTCTTGAGAAGGATAAAATTCTACCTGAATGATGAGAGAGTAACAGAGACTCACTAGCTGGCAGCATAGACTACCACCCCCAGGTCCTCCACAGTTGTTGAGGTCAGAGGCTTTAAGGACATCTGCCTTCTGCTGATGGCACACGACCTGTGGATTAGGAGCTTTTGGAAGACTTACCTACCGTTGGCCCAAGCAACGTGGAGAAAGTCGATTCCACTGCCCTTTGTCCACGGTCCTTAAAGCCCTTTGCAGCAGTTGAGATGAAAGGCAGGATTGCTCAGTGGCTACCGTTGCCACTTTCGCGGGTAGAGCTTCTTCGGTGTCCATCAATCTTCTTGGAGGAAATGGGTGGTGCCAGCAGCTGGCCTGTCTGTTATAAAAGCTTTTTAATGAAGCATTTTAAATGCCATATTCTCTAGATCTCTGAGCATTTGAGGGCTGTCTGTTTAGTATACAAAATTTGTCTAAAGTTACCTGCCTTAAGCATATAGGTGGCTAGGTAAGGCTTTATCCCTGTAATTAATCTGTCTGGAAAACTGGATCCAAGCTGAGAGGCTGTGGAGAGATGTTACACTCAGAGCCATCCAGCCTTACTCTAACTGGTTTTAACTTAGTAGGTTAGACATACACTTGTAAAGGACAAAGAGGTAGAGAATATCTCCCTTTGATAATGGAGGCTTAACCTTTATAAACAGCTTAGAGGAAGGACTGGGTGGCATAAATATTTCGTTAGTTTGAAATAGACATTTATAACCTTAAATGTTTACCATCATTTAAAGACATAATTTAGAAATATTTGACTTAGTACAGTTGAATTTAAGTTGTAGAGTTTAGCTCATTTTTGTATAAAGTTAAAATTAAATTACATGTACAGATATAACATAGTGAAAAAAGAAATTAGAGACAAAGAATAAAAGGCAACAGGTAAATGAATTACAGGTGTAGCAGATTAAAGAACCACGGAGGGGGGAGGGCTTAGCAGGCCACATGGTCAAGATGGCGGCTTCCATAAATCCCTTCCCAACAGCTGGCAGAAATTACAAAGTTTTGAGATATAATGTTGTTGGCTTTTTTCTCTCCACGAGTGAGGCAGACGGCTTTGTGAAACTAAAAGGACACCGGAGGTCCAAGGGGTACAACTTCCAAAGAGACCACCGTAGGTCTGAGCAAAGTATGTACCAGTCTAAGGGCAGTGCTAGGGTATAAAACCCGAGAGACCCCTCGTGGGTCTGAGAAACGAAACGAATGCACCAGTCAGCATGAGTGGTGCTAGGCCCAGCACAAATTCCAAAAGCCTCATTCGTGGGGAAATATGAAAAACTCTCAGAGTATCTTGAGCAGATGCTCCCTCAGCCCCGCTCACTGCTGAGATGGGCTGCAACTGTGGCGGGCAGGAGAGTTTTAGAGTGGCGGGAAGAGAACAAAAACAAGTTTACGGAAAGAGATTGTGTAGCAGAGAGGTAGAAAAAAGCTTGGGCATAGGGTAACTCCTTCCATCTACCTGTTCGCTGGCAGTAATTTTGGCCAATTTGACTTATTTTGTAGGGTAGGCTGGTTTATTTCCCATGGGCGAAGTAAAAACTGGCCAATCATTTTTGGAACTCATCAGCCCAAGTATGTGGCCAAGGGCAAAGTGCCCGATAAGGACTCAGCAGTCCGAAGGCAGGAAGGCTTGAAGCCGGAATCTTAACTCACCAGTGGGAAATGTCCCAGACCCTAGGGAAACAAGTTACAATGAAAAGAGTACTTTACCAAATTGAAGCCGGTGTGGGATGGTATTTCCAGCGAACGGGTGGATGGAAGTGGGCCTCTGGTTCAAAATCAGGGTCCCCAAGTGTCTCTGGCTAGCCACCCACTAGCAGACAGCCTCGGAGTCCTTGAGGAGAGCCTGACCGAGTCACGGCACCAATGTTGTTCTTTTGATACAGCTGCTGTGATGCAGCTGCTATGGCCTAAGAAACACAAACACGAGATTGAGCGCCCACGTGGAGTTTATTGAGAGAGGGGGAGAGGAAAGCGGGGAGAGAGAGAGAGTAAAGGGGGCCCCAGAGAGAGCGAGAGAGGGAAGCAAAGAGAGGGAGATGAGAGGGACAAGAGAGAGCAAGAGAAGCAAGAGAGAGCAAGAGAGAGCAAGAGAGAGCAAGAGAGAGAGGGACACTTGGCGCGCTTGCTTTAAAAGGGGAGCTTGCGCATGCGTAACCCAGTCTCTGCGGCCAGGTAGCTTGGGCAGTGGGGCTTGCATAACCCAGTCTCCGCCCAGCCAGGTAAGGCCTGACTTAGTGATTATACATCCCGCCCATCAGAGGCGGGGCCCACAGACTGCCCAGCCTCAACACTGTTGAACCCCTCAAGCTAACTCAAAATGAAAGTCACCTGCCTTAAGTTGCTTCTTGCCCGACACTTATCATAGTGACAAGGAAGGTAACTAATGTTTCTTCATATCACAACTTTCAATCCCAGAAGAAGGAAAGAATAAAATCTCAAAATTGGTATGAAACTGATATAAGAGAATTAATGATATGGCAATATATATATATATATATATATATATATATATATAGTATCATGTTTCAAAAAATTTTTAAGTTCATGCAATTGCATAGCGTTCTAATAGCTTGTATATGTATGGAATGTGACTTGGTTTTGGTAGGTTACATAGAAAATATGATTTAACAGATGAAATACTACAACTGGGCATATGATATTTCTATGATGTTAATGATTTTTAAATGTTTTATATATACATACTAATTTTTTCTTATTTTTACATATAGATCTCAGTTCCCTCTCTTTTCCTCCCATGCTCCCCACCACCCCCATCCCATTCCCCCTACCACTCCACAGGGAGGGTGATGCCTTTCTGGAGGGATCATCAAAAAATTCTGTCAAGTCATTTGGAGTAGGGTCTAGACCCTACCTCCTCTCAAATGTATTGTTACTTGAACTCACTATAAATAGAATTGCTATTACATGGCACAAATTCCATTCCACAGAGACTACTTTTGTCTCTAGCTTAAAAGGTAATAGTAAGTCTTTCAAAGTTTTAAATTAGTAAGTAATCACCATGGTGATGTTGTGAGAGCTGGATATCTTAATTTTCCATGTTTAAGCACAGAAGGTTCACTATGACTCACTGGTAGAACATGTCTGATCTGAACGAGGAAACCAGTCTGATCGGATCAGAATTTTAGCTCTTCACACCTTGCTCTTTCTCTTTTGGCAGATTTAGTCTTAGTAGGATTTGCTAAGATTATGTGAATTAAAGCAATTTTGAGATATTTGAGCAGACAGTGTTTTTGAGTTTGTATGTATGTATGCAGCATGTATGCAGTATTTGGATTCACATATGTGTAAACATATGTGCATGGAGCTGCAAATTCAGTTGTGTGCTAAAGTGTTGGACCCTAAGGTTTTTATCTATGGTCTTCCTCAATCACTGTCTAATATATATGTTGAAGCAGTGTTTCTTGCTGAACTCAGAACTCATTGATTCTCTTACTTTGTTTACCAGCTGACTCTGGGGATTCTTTGATGGTGCCTCCAATGTGCTGGGATTACATGTGGGACAGTGTGCCCCATCATGCTTTGTAAGTGGTTTTTTAGGACTCAAACACTGATGCTCACGTTTGTGCTGATTACCTGATAAGATATATCCCTAGCACTCTGAGTACATTTTTAAGTGACTTTATCCAAATTTTTTAAGCAAAGCTATGCTATGTCTGTCAGCAAAGAGTGTAACAAGTGACATCATTAAGTAATATGTAAATGGAACCTCACCTATTTCGTCACCTCCACGAAACCACTTAAGTCGTTTTAAGTGATTATGAAAGACTGGTTGTGACAACAAGCTGTCTTTGGGCACTATTATAGCATTCACTGAATGAAATAGACATGTTATATGGGTTTTTGTAAAGTCTTAATTACATTATGACCCTTTCAACCTTATATTAAACTCTATCCCCTTAGATTCCAAAATTTACAAGACACATCATGAAGAAATCTGTATTTCACAACTTTGCTGTCAAGAAACATTTTGGGTCACTATTTTATTCTTAGCAAAGATCAATAGAAGTCTCTTATTGTGCTTTTTTGTGGATGGGAATAGAAGGGAGGTCATTGATGAATATAACTCAAAATCTCATACGGTGTAAGAATTTGGGGGTGGCAGCAGGTAAATCTATTTAGCTTCACATGAAAAGGAGAAAAGCAGAATTTGCCATTTCAGAAGCCTGGATTATCTTCTAGACATTTTAATGACTCACTGAGATGGATGTAAATTTGCACAGGGTTTCAGAATGTTTGAGAGATCTCAAAACTTGTGCAGGAAGCATCTGTGTGCACGTAATATGGATGCTTCCTAAAATATTGAGAGTAGAATGGGATGACTGAGCAACAATTATTTGGTTGTTTTCAAAGATGCCAAAAATGAAGCAAATTCTTCAAGTGCCATAAATAAAGAAAGTTAAGAGGAGGAATTTATTCATTGCAGAAAATATGGTATCTAAATTTAAGACACATAAAATGCTGTTTTTCATTTTATTCCCCAAGGATAGGGTCTACATGCTTGATAGAAGATATGATTCATGTTATACCAGTGAGAATTAAAAGTAATCTTACTCATTACAGTAGTAATGAGTCACTATAACATTGCAGTAGTAATAGTCACTGTAACATTCATTCAGGCACAAAGGTCTGATACAGATGTCCACACAGGTTCATGTGGATTTAAATGAGTAATGATACATATTTATATATGATATGATGATGAGTGGTTGGTTTATTTTAACTATGATGACATATGGAGAGAAATGTTGATGCTTTGAAATGCTGCGAGGAAGTTCATGTTTTTCTGGTTCTACAATCAAAACCTCGGCATCATAATTTCTATGTTATATGAAATCCTCATCAATTCATTTTACATTATGAAATTGCAACTGTTTGGCATTCTCCACACTTGTTACCTTTCTACATTGAAATATACATATATATACATATACAAATACAAATATATATATATATATACAAATACAAATATATATATATATATATATATATATATACGCACAGACACACGCGCACACACACACACACACACACACACACATATATATATATATTCTATTGATTTGAAAGAAACTTTATTCTTATATTAATATGTTACCTTACTCTATACCCTCAAAAATTCTACGACATATTATTTTTAAAAACTCACCTGGAAAATGCCAGATAATTTAGTTTTCTACATATTTATAATCATGGAACTGAGGCAAGAGAAAGGAAGGCAACTAATTATGGAGAAAACAGCTAACAATATTTTCAAGTCTTTAATACAATCAAATGTAAAACATGGCATCACAAAATAGATTCTAAACAGCCATTATACAAAGTGAAAATGGAGTACTTTGGGGCCTACCCAGGAGCCAAATGCAGACAGAAATGCTGCTGGTGGAAACAAATGAGCTGTGTGCTGCAAAGCTACATGGAAGCCTGTGGAGGAACAGCTCCTCTGTGAAGACAAAGACATGAAAACAATGTGCTTAATATTTGCCAATGGTGGACAAAAGCTGGGAACCTAGCTGATCATTGCAAAGGTAGTTCTGGTATAAGGGGTGACATCTCTGGCTCTTTCTTCTGTGTTCTCAGTGGCCTTTCCTGTTTTTCTTTCTTCGTTTTATTAATTAATTTTTCCAATTTATTTTGTACCCTAATCACAGTTTCCCCTTCCTCCTCTCTTGTTCCTACACCCTATTTCCCCTCTGCAAAAATTGACATAACAGTAGAAGAATCAGGTATGTTTCTGAACTTCATATCTCAATATTGTTAAACCACTTTGATGAAGGAGTTATTTTGCCATTTAGTGTTAAGATTCACAGGGCCCATGAATTAGGAACTAGATGTTTTGGATACTAGTTTTCAAACAATCACCAATCACAGCCCATCATGAGAAAATGTTTATAGTTTATACAGGAGTTATTCAAAAATATAGATGGACCTTGACATCTATCCTATCCACCAATCTCTCTCTCTCTCTCTCTCTCTCTCTCTCTCTCTCTCTCTCTCTCTCTCTCTCTCTCTCTCTCTCTCTGTGTGTGTGTGTGTATGTGTGTGTGTGTGTGTGTATTGCATAAGTCTACACACACACACACACACACACTCATATAGACAATAGTAATTGTAAAAATTTGAAGGGATTTACAGTGCCTTGAAAAATATATGGTGGGTTTTTTATCTCTTATATCACATTTATTCACAAGCAACAAAACATTTAAGAGATAGGAAAATATACTGGAGTGTTTTCTTGGCAGTGCTGCAAAACAGTCAAAGGCAGAGGGGCAGTCTACTATGACAGCAGTCCCATCACAATAAGGGTCCAACTTCAGCAGAGATACTGATTAGAAATGATATTCTGCTGGGATTTCAGATGCAGGAAAGGGATGGGAATACACAGACCCAGACACAGAAGCAGGAAAGACAATACATCAATTCCAGTGCTTCCAATTGAGCTTCACTGGAGTTGCTCCAGATTTCCGAAGCCGTAAGAAAATAAATGTTCATTGCTCTAAGGCACTGAGCTTGTGGTAATTTGTTACAGCAGCCATAGGAAACTAATACAACACTCATAAATATTGTCAAGATAATTAAAACTCGTCTAAGACTGCTTAAATTAAGAAAATCCACAACAGTAACTCAGCTGCATTGGTTCACACAAGAGTCATTATAGTGGTTTATATAAGATGAATTTCTGATCTATTAGTCAACAAATCTGACACAGTCACATGAAGGGAACTCTGGTACCTTCAACTTACCTTTCCAGTGATGGTTAGAGCAAACACTAGACTATATTGCCACAACAACAGGCTAATTTTGAACATTATAGAATTTTCAAATGGGTAGAAATGATCCATGTCCCCACTTACCCACACAGAAATGGCATGAATGATCTTTGCTTTTCTCTGCTTTTTGTAGCATTCAAGTCATTAGTGAATTGATATTTACCTCATTAGGAAAACTAATCTCCTTTAATGGGGCCACCATAAAAATTTAAACCATTCAGAAGTTACATTTGTTTTGGTTACATGTGACTCAATGAAGTTGACATACAAAAAAAAAAATAATAATCCCAGGAAACGTACTTTGCTTTTAGATATGAATATCCAATTTCCTGACAACTTTCACGATGCTGCTAGGCAGCCATGCACGTTTGTGAAAATCACCTCACTATCTACACAAAGATGTCCTTTTGTCTTCTCTATTTCACTTCCTTGAAATGGAACAGTTGTCTTCTCTTTGAGCCAGTAAGACCCTGTCATGATGTTTTGTTTTATAAAACTTCCTGAATCTGCACATGTTAGTATCTCATCTTTGTTCTTAGTTTTAAAAATTATTTGGCTATGTAAGGATCCTTGATTTTCCACTCAAATAATAGGATTATTTGTCTATTTCGGAAAAAGGTTAGCTTTGTTTTGTTTCTTTAGAAGTGGCTTTGCACGAGCTAGAGAGACATTCTTCTACTGACTTCATTTCTGGCCTTTTCTGATTGTCCATACTTCATAATTTTCCTTCTCTTCTCTCCCTCCCTTCCTTCCTTGGATTGGGACTTTTGAGAAACAACCATGTGTGCTAGTTTTCACTATTTTTATGATCTACAGGCAAAGGAACTCATTCTCAGCCTGAACATTGGGGAATCTCTGAATCCTTATGGCTCTTGCCATTTGCCTGGATAGCGCTCTCTCACTGTGACATATGTATTTTATTTTCAGCCTTCTTTAACTCTGACAGTCGCTTTTTATGTACTCTAACCTGGCTGGCAGCTATCACAGTGACACACTCTACTGTTGGACTAGCCGATCACATGTTCACCTTTTTAAATTAAATGTTTTTTTTTTTTTAAATTCTTCTTGTATTTCACATCACACATTTTAATCCCATTCATTTCCCTGCTCCTACATATCTGCCCTCTGCCCGTGCAACCTCCCCCAACTAAAATAAAATAAAATTTAAGACAAAAAAAGGAAAAATCAACTCATTATGGAAGCAGTAGTGTGACTCAGTGAGCATCGTTCACCTGTCCACACCACCATATGGCAGATGAGGGTCAGGGCCAAGAGTCCCATGCTCATATTCTCAAGCCAGTATGTGAGATCCAAAGTTACATTTTAAGTTTTAATTCCTGTGCTCTACAGTTCCATGAAACAAACAAACAAACAAACATAATTCCTCTTATCTACAAGTCCCTTGCCCAAAGACAGATAGTTCTTGAAATGCTGCAGGCTATTGTTCTTGGGAGACAATAAGCCACATGTTTTTACTCCCCTAAACAGATTTGTTTGACTCATTATTTACCATTTGGTGGCACGGGTGGGGGAGAGATGACTTGTCCCCTACATCTCTACACCTGAGGCAGGTGGGAGAGCTGGCCCTGAGATCATAGGTCCAGTATAGCTGCTGGCCTTAAGAGCATAGGAGTAGAGCTGCCCGTGCCCCTCACCAGCTGCAGCACTGGCCCTGTACCTCACCTAGGAAACACAGTAGAGCCTACCCTGCTGGCAGAGGTGTGGGTGAGCCAGCCCATTGTTAGCATAGAAGAGCTGTGTCCAGTAATCATCTATCAAGCAGAGGCATGGGTGGGGGACGGGTGCTTCTCCTTATGCCTTGGCTCTTGCTGACCAACCCCCCTAAACAGCTGCAGCACTCAAGAAAGTGGACCCTGCTGAAGCACAGGAGAGCTGCCGCTATTTCCAGTGTTGCAGGTGAGCCTAATAATCCCAATGGTAAGAATGAGACCACAGCTTAAAGCCAAATTTGAAACAAGAGTTAATTAAATACTGGCCAAGTGGAAAAGCTCTGACTAGGTCCATACCCAGGTTCCTGGGTAAGCAGTCAAGAATCTAAGGTGGCAAGAGTTTGAAAAGGAAAACCCATAATTCATTGCAGGGATTTCCACTTTATCTCATTTAAATAATGGTGCCTCTACACAAACTCAGAGAAAGGCAAATCTTAGTTTAGGGACCGTCTTAATGCTGGAATGATTTACTTATAGCCTTCCTTCCCCTTTCTATGCATGAACAAGACAATAGAGATGGGAGGCCTATGAGTTCACAGGGAGACACTTTGAGGTTTATGAAATTGTAAAGAGCCATTTGGACTTAATATAGTTTGTTCTATTTATTGTGAGATTTTACTTAAATCAGGAAAAATGCAATGAAATAGTTTACTAGGTACACTTAATTTTATACTGAAAGTTGTTTAAAAAGATAATTTGAAAAATACCATAGTTAAATAAATTTAATTTGGAAAGTGCTAGCTTATATGTTATCAAGTCACAGAATTATGATCTAAAGTTTAGAAGAAAAATGCTTTGTACAATGTTATTCTAAGTCAATTTATGACTAATTATTTGTGCTATATGTTATAATATGCTTACTGAAAACATTTCTCTTTTAAATTAATTATTAAATATTTACAAGTGGCAGTGCTAATTGTTTACTTGAAGGAAGTCATGTCATACACATTATATAGTGCTTTGGAGGCTTTTGCATAAATGAATATGAAACCTGTTTTTCCAATCCTCCAAAATAATGTTTAACACACCCTAAAAGAAGGTTGTTTAGAGTAAAATTAATCAAATTCAAAGTATAATGGGAATGTATCCTTTATCTCCAAGGAGAAAAGTTGTTTCCAAGTGGTAGCACAGCCACCTCAGAGAGACAGACCAGTGCTGGTGAGGGGCCCTCTACAACATTATCACTGCATTACTTCCCTCAGCTGTATTCCTTGCAGAAATCTTAGATGTTTCTTCCTTTCTACTATGAGGTTTAAAGCTTGTAATTTCCCAATTTTTTTTTATTTTAAAAGTCCTTAGCATTTCTCTCTTAGTTCTCTTTCACCAGCCATTATTCAGACCTAGACTCACATATTGAATTCCTGTAATAGTTTCTTGATTAGTTTTTTGTCCCAGCCTTCCCTTGTCGTTATTCCTGCATCCACTATCAGAGAAACATTTCTAAATAACTGCTTTCATCATGGTTTTCTCTGAAAAGCAAAATTCCTTGGGTTTTCCTTGAGGGATAGAATCCAAACTCCTGTGCCTGGCAGGGAATCTCTACTGCCAGCTGACCATGTTTGCTCATTCAGCTAACATTTATTGAGGGTTCACTGTGTGTTTAGCTTTGTCAGTGTGATACAACTTCAAATATCTTGAAATAGTTCACTTTCTTTTTGGAGACGTGTAAAAATATTTAAGGAAAGTTAAATAACATAGTCAGGTATGAGTTTAAGATTTTTAAAAAGGCACTATGTCTGTGTATGTTCTATATATCAGTAATATATTTGAAAAAATGTTATGCATTGAATAGTAACAATAAACATATCTTATGCTATATAAAGTACATATGTGTTATATATATGCTTTATTTTAATCTTACTGAGTCATTATTAGAAATAT